>CM072539.1:17702601-22502601 GCA_036898165.1 Silybum marianum
TCAAATGAGAACTTTTGATTTCTAAATGAACAAAGAAACACTTGTGGATCAAATTTGATGTGAGTCCCACATAATATTAAATCAGAAATGATTTATTATTATGTGGGACTAACATCATATGTGGTCCACAAATTGTTCCTTTAAAGAGGGGTGCTTCTCGTATGATCCCTCTCCTATATATATATCTATATATATATAGGGAGGTTCTAGGAAAAACACTAAAAAAAAGAAAACTGAAGAACACTCTGGGAGCCTTCAATCTGGACGGTATGCAGTAATACATACAAGTGTTTTTTTGTTCCTATACATCAATGCTTCTATTATTTCATATGCATTGATGAATATTCACTAATGCATGTTACAAATTACCGGTATGCACATCCAGATGGAAGACTCCCAGGGTGTTCTTCAGTTTTTTTTTAGCGTTTTCTCTTGAACCTGACCCTATATATATTATAACTATTTTATAAAATATAATAATTATAATATATAATTAATTTTATAATCAATAAATAACTATCACTTGAATTTTTATAATTTAGAATTCATAATAGTTATAATATATAATTAATTACTAAAAAACTAAAGAAAAGATCTCGAGATCAAGGCCAACAAGTTCAAGATCGAGGTGAAGGGACTCAAAATCCCGCACAAAGTGATAACAAGTCATATGACCATCTTGGGGGAACCGGAAATTGATCATCCAAACTTTTAATTTGTGTCTTAATTTATTTCTCTGTATTATAAATCTATATTGTCATATTCAGTGTTATTATTTTGACATAAAACTATAGTCAATATTATATATTTTTTTAAATTTTGCTGATGAAATTTCATATTTTAGTTTTCACTAATTTTCATTTTAATAAAACAAATTAATTATTTAAATTTAATTTACAATTTGCAATCAAACATAAAATAACTAAATTCTAAACTTAGATACAAATTATTATTTACATATTAAAGTATTAATTTATATATATATATAATTATAAAAATTGAATAAAATAGTAATATTTGATTATAAAATCCTACTTATTAACTTACAAATATAGATGTCAATGTTTATTACTTTCATTTTTAGTATTTTAATTAGTGTTGGATTGAAGTTAAAAACATTTTCATTTTTGTGATTTTAGTGTTGAATTGAAGTTGGTCTAAGCCGATATTATGTGTCTTGCTAATCCATTTTCCAAAATATTTAAATAATTCCTAAAAATTGTAAAGATTTAATTATACTAGTTACCTTTTTTTTTGAAAGAGAGACCATTAAACCCTAACAAGCACCTTGCTGACAAGCAAAAGCATTATAAATTCTTGATACAATCGTTCAGATGGATTCTCCATATTAAAGGATTTTTAACACTCCCATTAGAAAAATGTAAAAATAATGATATTTAATAAAATATTTACTGCTATATATATAATAAGTGCATGAAAAGGATCGATGAATGCAAATTGGACATGGACTTGAAGGCTCTGAGATATGGCAACAATCATGCAATCAAGAAACAGAAGCCATTCAAGTTGTGGTGAGTACAGAAGGGAAAAGAGGGGACCGAATTATTGAAATATTATCTGCATATATATACAAGTATTTGAAACTTAACGTACATCAAGGGCCCAACTGAGGTTTCATATATAGCTGTATGTATGTATGTATATATCTTAATTCTATAAGTATTCATGAAAAGGGCTCCACGTACAAAAAGATATTTGTGACAGAATATATAAATGCGAGACCTAACTAGAACCGTGCAGTATAGTTTAGTTACCAACTCAAAAGCTTCTAAAATATTAACTACAACTTATATATATATATATATATATAAACCGACGTATGAACTTCAACGAGCTAGGAAGACAACCAGGGGGATATAATGAAGACCAACTGAAATTCAGAAACCTAACCACAAAAACTCGCAACATATATATATATATATATATACATATATATATATATATAGGTGGAGGTTCAAACGAGAACACCTTCATTTTACGAGAACGCGAGAACACCCTTATCACATGTGATAAGACACGTGCAGAGACACGGTGATGTGCGGACGACGTTCCCTACATCTTAGGCCACGCCAAAGATCGTATGCGTCTATGATTTAGTATCACATGTGATGGTCTTGATGGATTATAATATCACATCAAGAACACGTTTATCACATGTGATAATACATGTGAAGGGGCTTAACGGTGTAAGGGCAACTTGGTCTGCAACCTAGATCGCGCCAAAAGTCGTTCACATCTTTGATTTAGTATCATAATGTATCATATGTGATGGAATAATAGTATCACATGTGATTCTCTATAGTAAAAGGGTGTTCTTGCGTTCTCGTAAAATGAATGTGTTCTCGTTTGAACCCTTCCCTATATATATATATATATATATGTAGGGAGGTTCAGGAGAAAACGTTAAAAAGAGAAAACCCAAAAACACCTTAGGATGCCGCCATCTGGACGGTATTCCCTAACATGCATTTGTACATATGCACTAATGCATATTTATGCATCGATGCATAGGAAAAAAGAGCTCCAATCGCTTGTATGCATTTGTGCATATGCACTAATACATATATATGCATTTGTGCATATGCACTAATACATATATATGCATTGATGCATAGAAAAAAATATCGTTCAGATGGCGGACTCGCAGGGTGTTCTTCAGTTTAATTTTTTAGTGTTTCTCCTAAACCTCCCTCCCCCCCCCCTCTCTCTCTCTCTATATATATATACATATATATATATATATATATGGGCAGGTTCATACGAGAACGCTAACTTTTTACGAGAACGCGAATAGTTTTTTTTCATGTACAAAATGATATATGATTCATGTAGTGATTTTGATTCACATACAAAATCATATGTGATTTTGATGTTAGTACAAAATCACATGTGATTTTTTAATGTTGATACAAAATCACATGTGATTTTGAGCATGAAAAAAGCTCCTTGCGTTTTCATAAAAAGATACCGTCCTCGCATGAACCTCTCTCTCTCTCTCTCTATATATATATATATATGAGAGATATCTATTACAAACCAAACAATTCGTACAAACTCCATTTAACCAATTATTTTCTTAATTTTTTTTACTTTTTCTTAATTATGAAGGTTGATTAGTCAATAATATATGAAAATATTCCATTAAGAACATATAAGGGTTGATTAATCAAGAATATATGAAACCATATTCATCAAAATGAGAAATACATGTCATTTTAATATAAAAACAAAAATGTATGAAATAATTTCATGAAGAAAATAATTATAAGAAACAATTTCATCATATTAAACACTTTAATAAAACAATTTTATTCACTAACACTACCTCAAAATACGACTTATAGGCAACAAATGAAAAATGTTGCCTAAGAGGGGTTTCTATGTTGCATAAGGCTTAGGCAACATATCCATGTTGCCTAAACGATGTTGCCTTATCAATGTTGCATAAGAACCAAGGCAACATAAGCAAACATATATATGTTGCCTAAGCTGACTTCTTAAGCAACACGTAAAAGCTTATGTTGCCTTAGTTTAAAACATATGTTGCATCATACAAATGCTAAGGCAACGTTCAATTTATGCTCATGTTACCTTAGATAGCATCTAAGACAACATGCTCTATTTGCATATGTTGCCTAAGGTATCAACTAAGACAACATGCTCTATTTGCATATGTTGCCTAAGTTATCAACTAAGACAACATGCTCTATTTGCATATGTTGCCAAAGTTATCAACTAAGACAACATGCTCTATTTGCATATGTTGCCAAAGTTATCAACTAAGACAACATGCTCTATTTGCATATGTTGCCTAAGTTATCAACTAAGACAACATGCTCTATTTGCATATGTTGCCTAAGACGTTTTATTAAAAAGAATTACTGCTCGTGACTGTGCACTGTGCTGCAGTTTTTTAGTTGCATATTTCTACAAACAAATCTCATAAACAAGCAAACAAACACATTCACCACAAACAACTTTCATAAAAAAAAGCAAACACGTGTTTTATACAAAAAAACACCCAAAACAAATAAGTTTGATAAAAGAAATATAACGTTTTTCCTAAATAAGCCTAAAAGTAAACAACAAGTTCAACAACACAACATTAAAAACTTAACCTAAAGCATGAGACGTCGGGGTTGTTTGAGTTGGCGTTGGAGTTTGTAGCACTATAAATCTTCATTAATGATTCTAGCATATCTCTTTGCTTGGCGGCTTCCTCTTTTAGCTCGGCGGCTTCCTTTTTTGCCTCATTTTGTCCCACCTTTAGCAACTGAATCTCCTCATCACTTCTGCAAGTAGTTGCCGCAAATTTCCCTCGTCCTCCGAAGATACCGGCTTAGAAAAACCCTTTGTTGGACCTCTCATCCTCGCATGTCGAACCGCTAAGCTGCCCATACCTCGAACAACCGTCCCTACCGACGGAGCAACAATTTGCTCAATCATTGATATTTCTTTTTCGACTGGGCAAAGAATTGGAGGCCCAACAGATTCTGGAGTGCCTCCGGAAGCATTCTTAAGCTTCTGAATCTCTTCCTCAACAAGTCTCTGTAAATACAATTCAAACAATTATTAACATATTTAAAATCATAAATCCCATTGTTTTTAATTACAATTATATATTTCTCATCAATCATCCCTTATTAATGCGTTAAAATGATAAAAACAAACTACATTAATGTGTTTATGTTTTTAGAGGTTTGAAAAAGTTGGAGTGAAAATGGGATAAAAGTAGAATTTTTGACAGCTTTGCGAGGCTATGGTATTTTAAGCATATCTCACTCATGAAAGCTCAAATTTAAGTGATTCAAGATGATCTAGAAATCCAACAACCGGACCTACAACTTTTAAGTTTTAAGTTTCTGTAAATTCGGGCTAAATCTAAGTTAAAATAGCCATCAAAAGTGAAAAAGTGCTACTGGACAACAAAGGAATTGTTTTTACAAATCATGGTCGCATGAAAATAAAAGTTCAACTTCACTTACTTTACGATCTTCACTTGTAGTGGTTTCGGCAATTGTAGCGAGATGAGGAGCCACGTGTTTGGCAGCTACATGTTTATTGGCCCTAGACCGGAACAAAGTCGGTCCCGATTTATGCTCAATTCTATTTTTTGACAACCTTGTTTCCGACATCCTCTTTGAGTTATCCTACAACATGAGAAACACTTATTAAGTTATTTTACAATCTAAACTCAAAAAAATTATATATTTAATTATCTACTTATTAAACACCTTAAATGTTTTTGAATGTAATAGATTTACAAGCCTGTTTCGATTTCTTCTCTTTAACCAGACTCAAACGAGGGTATCGGTGGGAGACGGTTTCCTTGTAAACCTGAATCGCAGTTCGAGCTTGTGGAGCTAGTCGAAACTCGTCCTTTCCGTTAAAATTTCTTCCTTGAGTTCGGAATTCATGATTCATATCTAGCCATCTACGTGCCCCTATATATGACATCCTACCATGAGAGAACTTAGCATCAGTGTCATCCAAACATATGGGACAAGCCTTGTACCCTTTCGTCTGAATGCCACCTAACATTCCCAACCCCGGAAAATCACTAATGGTCCACATCACTGCAGCTTTCATCATAAAGTACTCTTCCCCGTATCGATCCCATGTTCTAAAACCAGTCTCCCAAAGAATTTTGAGGTTGTCAATAAATGGTCTCATAAATACATTAAGACATTTCCCTGGGGATTTTGGTCCGGATATCAACATCGTTAGTATATTAAATTTTGTTTGCATGCACATTGAAGGAGGTAAATTGTATGGAATCACAACAATTGGCCAAAGGCTATAGGGAGTAGCAGAAGCCCCGAAAGGATTAAACCCATCAGTCGATAAAGCGAGACGGACGTTTCTGAGGTCACTCGCAAATTGAGGATATGACCTATTATGTGTGAATGAGTACAAATCTATTAACAACATTTACTTGTCATAAAATATAATTATATTAAAAGCATTTACGTGTCAACAAGTATATAAAAAACATTTACCTATCAAAATCTTTCCATGCTTCACCATCAGCTGGGTGTCTCAATATATCATCGTACGGGGACGTTTCCCTTTGACCATGCCATCGCATATGATCTGCAGTATATTTTGACATGTACAAACGCTGCAACCTCGGTGTCAGAGGAAAGTAACGAACAGTCTTCATCGGTACTTTGTTACCGACGTCTTCATATCTTGGCAATCCAAATATGGGGCACTGGTCATGCACGTCATCCTTTTTATAGTATAAAAAACAACCATTTAAACATGCATGGATAAGCTCATACCCCATCCCAACGCCTTTAAGAATCTTTTTCGCCTATGCATATGATTTAGGAAACTTGTTTGGAGTGGGCATTAAAGATTTTTGAAACTCCAAATGCTTATCAAATGCCTTGATAGAAATTCCGGTTTCTTCTTTTAGAGAAATTGCTCTTAGAAGGTCACCCAATGAAGTTTCTGTACAACCCTCGTACAATGGAGTATTCGTTTCCGCTAGCAGCCGTGAATAGGCATCAATAACTTTGGAAGTAACATTGTCCATATCACAAATTGAGTTACCCTCATGGGAGATTGATTCATTGTCATTGTACCGCTCACGAAACGGAAATGCATCTTCAACAAAATTTAAAATAAGATTGACACTATGACTCGAAGATGCTTGATCGCGTATCATGTTCAACCTTCCTTGTGATGCAGTAGGTATATATGTAATCTCGCCGTGTTGATCCAACACAATATAATTTTTCATTATACCAACATCTTTCAAATGAAAAATTATATCTGTCTCATTTTGAAATAACATGTTGCAACAGCCTGTGCAGGGGCATTTATAATAACCATTACAACTCACTGAATTCTTTTTAGCAAATTCCAAAAATGCATATATTCCAAAAATATATTTTTCCTCAAATCTTCTTACATTCATCCAACTTTTGTCTACATTTTCTGTCATATCTATATGTGAAAAATAAATACATGCATATAGTAAGAACTAAAGGTATTTTTAGACATACAATAATGTAAATTTACATGAGATAAACATGAAATACTTACAAAGTTAGACAAAATACGATAATAATTACCTAATAATCTTTAAATGTTTTTTGATGATGAAAACATTTGTTGGAAGCCAAAACTCACCAATATTCTCCAAAACACGTCCCAAGCCCTTAGAAACGAGATGTTGGAAATGGAGAGGAAATGTTTGAAATGTTGAAAATGAGAGAACTATCAATATTTATATTTGGTTTTTATCTATGGCAACATAGAAACAAGAATATATGTTGCCTAAGGCATATATCTTAGGCAACAAACACAATAGATAATATGTTGCCTAAGTAAATTGTGATGTATCCGCCATACAACACCAGTTGTCAACCTTAAATCTTCTTACAAACCTTAAAATATTCAAGTGTAGGAAGTTATTACGTTTTTATATAAGGCAACATAGAAATAGATTATATGTTGCTTAAGGAAATTATGAAATATTCATAGACATTGACAGTTGTCATATTTATACCATCAAATTTTACCTTAGGCAACATAAAAACAATAGATTCTATGTTGCCTAAGCAAATAGTAAAATATTCATCGTGCGATGGCTAAGTAATTTTGACAATTTCTAAAAAAATATTATTGGTCAACAATAAGCTAAGGCAACATAGGCTAGCGTGTTGCCTAAGATACACGTAGGCAACATAGAATCATTTATATGTTGCCTTAGGTCAAACTTAGGCAACATAGATTTATGTTTTGCCTAAGAGGAAACTTAGGCAACATAAAATAGGCTTAGTTGCCTTAGTGTATCTTAAGCAACATAGTCAATTAGCATTTGTTGCCTAAGACAACATTTGGTGTAGTGTAAAACAATGAAACCATGGAGTTCGTGCGGTTTGTACGAATTGTTTGATTTGTATTTGAAATTCTCTATATATATATGTGGATACCTCCCCCATATATATATATATATATAGAACTTTTGATTTTTAAGGGAACAAAGGGATACATTGTGGACCACATATGATGTGGGTCCCACATAATATTAAATCATTTCTGATTTAATATGATTTAATATTAAATTAGAAATGATTTAATATTATGTGAGACCCACATCATATGTGGTCCATAATGTGTCCCTTTGTTCATTTAAAGATGAGTGGTTCTCGTATGATCTCTCCCCTATATAGAGGAAAGTTCAAATGAGAACTTTTGATTTTTAAGGGAACAAAGGGACACATTGTGGACCACATATGATGTGGGTCCCACATAATATTAAATCATTTCTGATTTAATATGATTTAATATTAAATCAGAAATGATTTAATATTATGTGGGACCCACATCATATGTGGTTCACAATGTGTCCCTTTGTTCCTTTAAAGATGAGTGGTTCTCGTATGATCCCTCCCCTATATAGAGGAAAGTTCAAAGGAGAATTTTTGATTTTTAAAACACATTGTGGACCACATATGATGTGGGTCCCACAAATATTAAATCATTTCTGATACACGTAGGCAACATAGAATTTTCCTCTATATATGTATATATATATATATATAAGACGGAGAGAAGTAGGTTTATACGAGAACGCTAACAATTTAAGAAAACAATAAAATTTTTTTCATGTACAAAATCATATATGATTCACTTACAAAATCATATGTGATTTTGATGTTACAAATCACATACGATTTTTGATGTCAGTACAAAATCACATGTAATTTTATAAATTAAAAAACTTTTTCTTGTTTTTTTAAATTGTTATGATTCTCGCATATATCTTTTTTACTCTCTCTCTCTCTAAATCGTTATATTAGTACAAGCTTTCAAAAAGAAT
Organism: Silybum marianum; assembly: GCA_036898165.1. Classification (NCBI taxonomy): domain Eukaryota; kingdom Viridiplantae; phylum Streptophyta; class Magnoliopsida; order Asterales; family Asteraceae; genus Silybum; species Silybum marianum. The sequence goes on from CM072539.1 coordinate 17,711,459, forward strand.
CTTAATCGTCTATTTAGTCTAATGAATATTTCGGTTGTTTCATTAATATAAAACGTTGATTATAATAAATGAATTCTTATAATCTTTCACATAATATCCAAGTTATATAAATGAACTCTCATCATTTACATAAATATGTGTATATAGTTTGTCCTAATTATTGATCGAGTTTGTAAATGAAACAACCTATATACATATAGTGTGTATAGTTTGTTTAAATTAGGAAATAAAATAAAATCATATATTTATTAAAATAGATAAACGACTAAGATTGATTTGTATAGTTTGTTAGAATTAGATAGTTTTTAATTGAAGTTTTCCCTATATATGTATACATACATATATAGAGGTCGTTTTTTATACAAACTATCTCATTCATAAAATCCATAAAATCCATAAAATTGAAATAATTATGGAAATAATAGGGGTTAACTTATTACTCCTGTTAGTCCCCAAAGAGAGATGGCTAACTAAGAGAGGGTTTTGTAGAAGGGGGGGTTGAATATAAAACACACAGAATATACTCTTTTTAAATTTTTTAATATAAATATTAAAAATTTACACACAGATAGTTTGATGTGGAAAAGAACAGGCAGACTATTCTATCAAACTAAACACACAGATAACAGTAATTAACTATTACACTAAGCAAGTTAAAACAATACTGTTATAGCACACAGCTTTGCCACAGTCAAACAAATAATCACTCTGAAGATTTGTTGAAAGCGTGAGATTTCTGGGAAGGACTTCATCTCCTTTTATAGTGTCCATGCATGGGATGCAAAGTGGACCGTCAAGGTTTCATTAGTCGGAAGATTATACGATGGACAAAGGAAGAGACCACTTCCTTTGTACTAGAATAATGGATGAACCATTCCTTGTAGCACGTAATGTCGTATAACTTTATCTTCTTTTCTTCATGCTCTGTGAAGTCCCATCAAGCCTTTTAGCTAAAAGACAAATATTCCTTTTATAAGAATAAAAGAGAATGTCTTTAATTAAGGCTTGGTGCCCAAGTTCTTGCTGGCTCACGTGTCTTGCAATTGATGTGAGTCAAGAACTTATCTCTTTGAAATTGCTAAGTGATACATCTCACTATGTATCACATCGGTGGATACCTTATAAGGCTGGAGTTGACAAGTGTACACTTTGCTTGATAACTTCTTCTTTCACTAAGTGACAAAAGTGTATACCCTTGTGAGTTGATATCACAGCCTTAGAAAATATACCTGCAATTTCGGTGACCAAGATCATAGTGTCGGTGACCATGACATCAAACTTGATGACCTCATCTTATTTGATGTCCTTAGTACTTTTGATGACTTTTGAGTGTACCATCAGTGACCCACTACATTGGTGACCCAATCTTGACTTGGCAAGATGGTCTGAATATTGAAGTTGGTTGATACATCCAAAATTCCACTTTTTGATGTACAACCCCTTCATTGAATAGTCTTTGACTCTTCAATACTTGAAGCATATTTCAGACCTTCAAAAGAACCTGTAAAAATTCATTCATACAAAGGAAGGTGGTTCATCACCAAATCATCGGTGACCCAACAATCTCCCTCTATTTGATGATGATACCTGTAGGTTAGAAAAGAATTCTTTTTGACCCTTTCTATTTTTCTTTTGGGTTCTTTTGACTCAGATTTTTTTATTTTTTTTATTTTTTTTTTATTTTTTTTTTTGATTTTTTTTTAACTGAGTATGTACAGTATAGAGTATAAACTGAATAAAAGAATAAGTATAAGTTTAAATATGTGCAAAGCTTGTAAAAATATTAACAAGAGATGGGATGGAAGAAAAGTATGAACTTTTATTAATCAACACATAGGATTGATCAGAGTACATGATTAATAAAGTTCATACTGTACTATACGTCTGCAAGATCATGGATCTGAGGGTTCTCTTCGTTTAAGTTCATCCAAGATCATTCTTGTGATGCCATGGTCTTCAATGGGAGGCACTCCAAGAATAGCAGAGAGGAAGGAGGAGCCGCGAGCCCTTGGGATGTCGTATGCTCAAGAAACCGATGTTTCCAAAGATGTCTTCAAAGAAAACCCCAAGCTCTGGAGTAGTCAGCATGGTTTGCTCCGGGTAAGCAATAGAAGTAGGAATGGAAAGATCTATACCCGAAGCATTTATCTGGATGCCCCTCTCATGAAGCATAACAAAATGTCCCTTCTTCTTGTTTTTAGGAGCAGTGATGACCTCTCCTTTAAGACCCTGTTGAATGAAGTACATTTGTTGTGCTTCAAGGTATGTCACAAGAATATCATTCTCCTTTTGGATGTTGAGCATCTTGATGAAGAGTTTTCTGAGAATATTAAGTACCAGCTCCTTGTACTTGCTTTTGCTCTTGGAGATGCATTTACCAACTTCCATCCACTCAGTCATCCCAAGAACTTCCAACCATTCAGCTTCATATACTTTTGATAAAGTATCAGCTCTCTTAAGGGTGATAAGTAACTTGGGAGAATTCTTGGTTGGAGGTTGGATGGTAGCATTGATAATCTTGGAATCATCCTTCCTGTTCTTCAATCTTCTTTTAAACCACTCTACTTCCTTTGCCTTCTTGGCCTCATCAACCAATTTTGCAGCTTCAGATTTCTTCTTTATATTTTCAAGCTCATCTTTTTGAGCTTGAATTGCATCGGTGACTTTGGCATGAACAGCTTCATCATGAGCTAGCTTGAGTACATTAGTCTGATCATACTCAAGCTGAGCCTTGATAGCTTCTTCTCTTTCAGCCTCAGAGAGAATTACCCCAAGAGGATCGGTGAGTGCTGGGGCAGGCTGAAGTCTGAGAGTGTCTGCATGAGGATCTCTCATCTTCTTCTTTCTCTTCTTTTCTTCCTTCTGCTCTTCAAAAGAAAGAGGCTTCTTTCCTTTGGCTTTTTCTTTTCTCCTCTTTTCTTCTTCAGTTTCAAGGGGTTGACCACTGATACTCTCCCCCTCAACAGCTGCTTCGGGTACCAAAGGAACAGAGACCACCTCTGTGACCACACCACCATCGGTGGCTGTAGGGGCCACATCGGTGGCTGCCACGTCGGTGGCTGGATGAGTTGGAGAGACCACATCGGTGGCTGGCTGGCTGGCGTCGGCGGCTGTTTTGGCAGTGTCGGCGTCGGCGGCTTTGGTAGCTGGTTGAGTGGTCTTCACATTTTTCTCCCCCTCAGTGGTTGAACCTTGAAACCCACTGAAGAGAGAAACTCCTTAACCCTTTCCATATCAGAGCAGAGAGCACCAATTTTCTTCTCAACTCTTTGAAGGACAAATCTATCAGTGTCCTTGAAGTATGAATCACCCATATCTAGTTCAACCGTTGGAGCAGAGGTTGGGACTTTATCAACTTTGGTGTGAAGACTGATAAGAGAGTCCATAATTGCCTGTTGAGTGGCAATGAGAGAAGAAATATCGGTGGCTTGCTTAGAAGAGGTGCTTCGAAGATCCTGAATGAATGAAAGCACAGATGCTTGACTTGAAGAAAATCCTTGCTGAAGATCAAGGATATCCAAATGTAGAAGATCTAAACATGTCATTAGAGTTGGGTGACTCACCGACAACTCCTCTATGTTAGATCTGAGAGATGAGGAAAGTGAAGTCATTCTTTCCATTTCCTTTGTTGCATGTTCTTCTAAAACCTCCACCCTTCTGATAGTATCACTTGTAAAGGTGGTGAAAGCCTGTAGAAGGTCATTCCCTTGCTTTGAAGACATGGGAGCAGAGGGATGAGGCTTTGGTGGTTGATTAGTATCATCATCATCACTGGAAGAATAATCAACTAAACCTTTAGATTTTCTTGGGGGGGATTTAAGAGATGAGGGGTAGACACTCTTAGGAGAGTGTCTTTGAGGGGATTCCTCAGTAATGGGTTCCTCCACACCCTTGTCATGTACGGGAGACGTACCTGTCCAAGGGGTAGTGTCGGACATCAGAAAATCGGTAAAGTGAGTTGCTCCATCAAATGCACCTGGTTGTGGTGCACTTTCACGTGGAGTGTGGAAAAGGAGCTGTGAGAGCTCAGGGGGTGGAGAAGAGGTACCTTGGATGGGATACTCCAAGTCATCTTCATCAACTAGTGAGAAAGTTGATGAAGGAATAGTAAGGGTGTCCCTTTTTACAACCAAGTCCTTTTGAGAGGGTCTGGAGGAGCTAGGTATGGATGGGTGTTCCTTGGGTTTTGTGAGGATCTTTTCAACATCTACTGGCTTTTGGGAGCCAGTAGATGGATCATGCGTTTTAACCCTTTGGGTTCCCTTAGACTTCTTTGAGGAAGTCTTTGGGGGGCTTTTAGAGTTTCTCCGCTTATGGGATTTAGATGCTTGGGTGGAAGCCAAAGGCTCTTTTGGCTTCGTAGCATCGGTGGGTGCGGAGGTAGATGTGCCCGACGCTTTGGATCTCTTAAGAGATTTGGGCACACCAGTGACTCTAGGTACAGTGGGGATAGAAGACATACCTGAGGTTCTTTGGAGACGTGGTTCGTTCTCTCCCCAAGCAAGAGTTGCATTCCTTGCAAACTCAACCATAGAAGGTCTGAGAGGGTTGTCTGATGCTAAGACAACCTTTTTCATGATCTGGTTACCCACTTGGTGGAGAGGGAGATCATATACGATATCATCTCTTTTCTCAAATTTATCTGCCAACTTTGCATGAATGATAAGAGAGAAAAGTCGCTGAAATGGTACCTGAGGACGTCGGAGGGTAGAGAACGAGGAGATCATTTCATTAAAGAAATAGCTGGCATAATCTATTTTTCTCTGAAAAATAAGAGCATGTGCCAGCTCAGTTACTTGAGAAGGTGACTGATCCGGACCACCTGTCTTCTTGCTCAGGCACAGAATCAGATGAGCAAAGAAGAAGTTCCAAATACTTCCCATGTTTTTGCGCAATAAAGTACCCGGACCCTTTGACTTTGAGCCCTTCTTCTCTTCCAAATAGTTCAACACATCAACCACCATTTGATGTTCATTACCAAGAGGGAAAGGTTCATAGGAATCATAGACAGGAAGCTTGAGAATGCTTCTAACATCTTCCACATTGAAGATCACATCATGTTCATCATTACTTAGAACAGATGCAAGAATTTGATCCGAAGAGGCATCAAATGTGCAAGTCAACCAAAAGTTTCCAAGAAGAAACTTACTCATTTTGGGTTTTGCTGTGATTGCATATTGAAGAGGGCATTTCTGAAGAAACCAGCAAACATCATTGTATTCTGGATGAGCATTGTCAACTCCTATTCTTCCAAAATAATTGCATGCAGGAAAGGATAGGGATCCAAAAGTCATGGTCTGTTCTTCAGAAGAGGTCTTTGAAGGAGAAGCCATTGAAGAAGATGGGAGTTGCAGGTTTGAAGTTCTTGCTATTGAAGGAGAAGGAGAGTGGGTGCGAGAAAGGTGGTGAAGTAGTGGGGGAAGAGGTTATATATGAGAGGGAAATTTCAACTTTCAAAAATAATGATTATTTTTGGTGATTGAAAGGTCAGAATTCTAAGGGTTTTAGAGTTGAATTCGGCGCATGGTCTGACATTGATGATGTCATTAGGGATAAGAACAAATAATCTTGCTTATCAAGAATGGTAAGTCAAGAGTTATCTTTTAAGGGTTAAGAAGGTGAAAGGTTTGACAAGGTTACCTTGGTGAGTGGACAATCGTCGGTGGCTTGTATGAGAGAGAGAGACGTCGGTGACTCAAAAGAAAGGTCGACGTCGGTGGCTCAATCAAGGGTGCGACGTCGGTGGCTCGAATCAAAGTGCAACGTCGGTGGCTCGAACCAAGATGAGAGAGAGAGACGTCGGTGGATGTAGTGGGTGACGTCGGTGGATGAGAGTGACGTGAGAGAGAGAGAGACGTGAGAGAGAGAGAGAGACGTCGGAAAGGGGGTGAAGTCGGTGGCTTGGGATCGAGGTACAACGTCGGTGGCTTGGTGGTAGGGGAAACGTCGGTGGGTGTAGTGATGACGGCGTCGGTGGTTGGTGGTGCGCCGTCGGTGGCTGGGGCGCCGATGGTGGGTGGTTCTTTTTCGGTGGGTATCGGTGGCCGGAGAGAGGGAAACGGCGGTGGATGGTATGATTTTAGGGTTAGGGTTTTATGATGTTTATAGAAAGGAGAGAGAGAGTAGCCGTCGGTGACACAGTCACCGACATTAGGTATATATATATATAATTTTATTTTCCTTTTATTTTTCTTTTTATATAAATATATTAATATAATATAATATATAATATATCTATAAAGTATACATATAATATATATATATAAAACATATAACATATATAAGTTATAAATATATAAATGTATATAATATATATATATGGAATATATATATATAAAACATACATTATATATAAATATAAAATATATTAGTCTATGTTTACCATACGTAACTCACCGATGAGAAACTTGAATCTTGCTTCATCAAGGGGCTTTGTGAACAGATCAGCTAATTGATAATCAGTGGGAATAAAGTGAAGCTCCACATCACCTTTAGAGACATGATCTCTTATAAAGTGATACCTGATATCAATGTGCTTAGATCTTGAATGAAGCACAGGGTTGTTGGCAATGGCTATTGCACTTGAGTTGTCACACATTATTGGGATTTTTGAGAAAAATTGATTATAATCACACAACTGATTTTTCATCCACAATATCTGTGCACAACAACTTCCAGTTGTACTTTTTCTGTCTATTTTTGAACCTGCAAAATCAGAATCAGAGTACCCGATGAGATCGAAACCTGAGTCTTTCAGATACCAAAGACCCAGATTTATGGTACCTTTCAGATACCGAAAAATCCTTTTCACAAAGACGGATGTGATTCTTTAGGATTTGCTTGGTATCGAGCACACAGACAAGTAGCAAACATAATGTCAGGTCTACTTGCAGTCAGATAAAGAAGAGATCCTATCATGGCTCTATAATTTGTAATATTTACAGAAATGCCATCAGGATCAGAAGAGAGTTTAAGAGGAGGAGCCATAGGAGTTTTCATGGTAGAGCAAGTATCAAATTGAAACTTTTTCAGAAGGTCTTTAATGTATTTACTTTGATTTATGAAAATACCTTCTGGAGACTGTTTTACTTGCAAACCAAGAAAGAAAGTTAACTCCCCCATCATGCTCATTTCATATTCTTTTTGCATGAGGGAGCTAAACTCACCACACAAGGATTCATCGGTGGCTCCAAAAATAATATCATCTACATAGATTTGAACAAGAATGATATTACCTTGTGATTTCTTGAAGAAGAGAGTGTTGTCAACCTTGCCTCGTATGTACTTATTTCTAAGTAGATATTCTGAGAGAGTGTCATACCAGGCACGTGGAGCTTGCTTCAGTCCATATAGAGCTTTATCCAGCCTATATACATGATATGGATGGACCGGATCTTCAAACCCAGGAGGTTGCTTCACATACACTTCTTCACTAATTCACCATTCAAAGAAGGCACTTTTGACATCCATTTGGAATACCCGAAAATTCTTGTAAGCTGCATGGGCAAGAAATATTCGGATAGCTTCCAATCTGGCAACAGGAGCAAAGGTTTCATCATAATCAATTCATTCCTCTTGCCGATATCCTTGAGCAACCAACCTTGCCTTGTTCCTTATGACAGTTCCTTCTTCGTCCATCTTGTTTCGAAACACCCATTTTGTTCCAATAATTGTTTTGTTGGATGGACGAGGAACTAACTTCCAGACTTTGTTTCTCTCAAATTGTGAGAGCTCTTCTTGCATGGCAATTACCCAGCTAGGATCAGCTAGGGCTTCATTTATCAGCTTAGGCTCAACAATGGAAACAAAGTTGACATATAAGCACAGATTGCTTATGCCTCTTCTGGTTTTTACACCAACTTGTGGATCTCCTATGATTTGATCTTTTGGATGATCCATGGTCCACTTTAGTGCAGAAGGTAAGGAGGGAGGTAGAGAAGAGGATGAGGTAGGAATTTGGGATGGTGAAGAAGGGTTTAAGGGAGATATGGTGTTTTGGTGGGTAAGGTCTTCTGAAGAGTTAGTTTCAGGAGGTGGAGAAGAAAGAGAAGGTTCTGAAGGTGAGATGGTGTTTATGGGAGGCTGAGAAGAGTTGCTATCTGGAGGATTGGTTTGAGAGGGGGATGGAATTTCACCAACACATGAATTTATCCATAGGTTTAATTCTTCTTCATCACAAGATAATGAAGAAGTTTCAAACTCATCAAACTTCACATGCATGGATTCATCTATGCATTGTCTTCTTAGATTGAAGATTCTAAAGGCTCTTGAGGAGAGAGAATAGCCCATGAAAATTCCATCATCAGACTTTGGATCAAACTTTCCAAGTTGTTCCCTGTCATTTAGCATGTGACAAGCACAGCCAAACGCATGGAAGAAGTCAACTGTAGGTTTTCTTCCATGGAAAACTTCATATGGGGTCTTGTCATGCCTTTTGACTATGATAGACCTATTTTGAGTAAAGCATGCAGTGTTAACTGCTTCTGCCCAAAAATAGGTTGGCAACTTGGATTCACTCAGCATAGACCTTGCAGCTTCACATAGTGTTCTATTCTTTCTCTCAACAAAACCATTTTGCTGAGGAGTGCGTACGGCAGAGAAGTTCTGAGAGATTCCTTTTAGGTCAAAGAAATCTTCCAGAGCAGCATTCTTGAATTCAGTGCCATTATCACTTTTGAAGGACTTCACCAGTTTACCATTCAAATTTTCAATCTTTCTTGTAAACCTGATGATTTCTTCAGCAGCATCACTCTTGTGTTTCAGAAAGAACACCCAAGTATATCTAGAGAATTCATCGACGATTACTAGCATATACTTTTTACCACCCAGACTAGGTGTACTGACTGGACCGCATAGATCCATGTGAAGCATTTGAAGAGGTTGAGAGATAGAAGAGCATTGTTTTGTTTTAAAGGAAGTTCTGGTGAGTTTTCCTTTTTCACATGCCCCACACAACTTTTCTTTTTCAAAAGCTATTTTTGGCATTCCAACAACCAGCTCCTTGTTGAAGAGTTTGTTCAAGGTTTTAAAGTTTAGATGAGAGAACCTTTTATGCCACAGCCAACTTTGTTTGGCTAGTTCTTGAGAGAGGAGACACACAGCTTCTCCTATTGCACTTTCCTTCATGTTGATTATGTACACGTCATTCGGTCGGGTTCTGCTAGTACAATCTTGTTCGTACATCAAAGACCAAGCACACACACACCGGAACATGACCTTATAGCCCAAATCACATATTTGGCTGATGCTTAGAAGATTGTACATTAGCCCTTCAACATGAGCTACTCTGGAGAAAGTGATGGTTCCATTTGAAATGGTACCATATCCTTTGGTGACCCCTTTTCCATTTCCTCCAAAGGAAACAGTGGGTCCCTTTTCTTTTGAGAAGTTAGAGAGAAGAAGTTTGTTTCCGGTCATGTGTCTTGAACATCCACTATCCATGTACCATATATGATCTTTATTTGGTACCTGCACCCAGAAACAAATTTAGACTTTTGGTACCCATTTTGAGGTGGGTCCTTTGGGATTAGAAGGCATTTTAGATTTGCAAGGAGCCAAGTCTTTTGGGCAATTTTTAGCAAGATGAAGAGTGTTGCCACAGTTATAGCACTTCTTTAAAGGAAAGACCTTTTTAAAATCCCTATCATCTAAACTTTGGACAGAGGTTGAGGAATGAGAAGAAGAGGGGTGTCCAACACCTGGTCTTGGTCCAAGAATACCTTTACCAGGATTTCTTGATTTCTTCAAGTTTACTGACCGAGGAATAAAGTCAGTAGCTATTTGAGATTTCCTTTTAGATGAAAAATTTGATTTAGAAAATTTTTTCTTTTGAGGAGAAAATCTTTTTGAAGAAGGATACTCAGCAACTTCAGATGGCTGCTCCTGGGAGTACCTTGACTCATGCAGACTTAAGGAATTTAAAAGTCTTTGGATAGGTTTGGGAGAAGAAGAAGAGCTTGGAAGAGTTGAAACTATTGAAGACTCAGAAGAGATTTCTTTAGCTTTAACAAAGACTCCAAACTTTTTAGAACCAGATTCTACTTTGAGCATGTCAAGTAGATCTATAGAGTGAACGGAGGTAGAATCCTCAGATGAGTAACCGAAGAGAGCATCATCGTCATCGGAAAAGAAACCAGCAGGAAAACCTTGACACTCAGAAGAAGGAAGTGGAAGGTCAAAAGGTTGAGGAACATCCTTTCCATAACCAAGGCCAGACTTATCCTTGCTGGTGATTTGATCTTGAAGGATCCTTTCAAGATTCTTAGAGGATTTAGTCCATTTAGACAGAACCTCTTGTTCCTTTTCAAGAGTGGAAGAGATCTTTGATTTTTCCTCAGAAAGACTGTCGTTTAAGTACCGAAGGTTTTCCAGATCAGCTTTCATTTTGTCAAAATCTTTTAGTTTAGAAAAACAAGAGAGGAGTTGATCATTTAGACATTTTATGTGCATATCAGCCTTTTTCTTTTGAATCTTTAAGTCACAGAAGTCAACAGTTAAAGAATCAAAGGCATCAGCCTTTTGATCATCAGAGAGAAAGGTAAAAGGATGTACCTGAGGTTTTGTCCCTGAAGTGGATCCCTCAGCAGATACAAGAGTGGTGTAGAGTGATTTCTCCATGTCTTCTATCTCATCAATTTTGGCCATGAGGCACTTAGTGACATACTCACTCTCACTCTCAGAGGTTTGCTCATCTTCCCAGCAATGAGCCTCAGCAACTAAGGTTTTATTTTTACCTTGGTTTCTCTCCCTTTCTCTCTTGTATTTGGCTTTGTATTTCTTGTACCTTGAGGTTTCTTTTGATTCAGAATTTTCTTTAGAGGATTGGCTATTTCTCTCTTCATGCTTCCTAGAAGCTGATTTTGAGAAGTCATGGCCATAAGAAGAAGAAGGTTTAGAAGAAGAAGCTTTTGATCTGCATTCAGAAGCAAAATGACCTTTCTTTCCACAATTGAAGCATTCTTCATTTGCTTTATCAGAAGAGGATTTTTGAGAAAAAGGTTTTCTATTAAATTTGGAGCGGTTTGAAGAAAATCTTTTGTTCTTAAGGTTTCCAGCAAGCATTGCCATACTATCAGAAAGTATGTCAATGGCTGATTCTTCTTCTTCATCATCAGCAGCACTATAGTATGCATCTGACAAATGAGAAGAGTCTTCCTTAATATCTTTTTCAGAATCAGAAGAAGGATAGGTGATTCTAGGAATACAAGAAGAAGGTTTTGAATCACCTATCAAAGCAATAGAGGAGGATTTGATATCCTTTATAAGAGACTTTCTCGGTTCTTAGTTTGTTCATAGTGAAGAAGAGTTCCATAGAGAGCGAGTTAAAGGCATTATTTCTAAGTCCTTGGTTTGCTTGATGCAAGTACGTATAGTTTCCCGTAAATGGAAGACAATCCATGAACTTGCAGAGAACTTCTTCATTATCATAAACTCGGCCAAGAACTTTGAGATCGTTGAGAAGACAGTTAAAACGATTAAAGTAGGTAGAAAGAGGTTCTCCCTTTTCATGGGAGAAGAGTTCATACTTTCTAACAAGACAGATCCTGTTAGATTTCTTTACTTCTTTGGTGCCTTCATATAAGACACTCAAAGTATCCCACATTTCTTTAGCAGTGGGAAGGTTAAGAAGAGAATGATACACATCATCAGGAAGGGAAACAACAAGAGCAGATTTGACTTTAGTATCTAAAGCGACTAGGCGTTTATCATCTTCACTAAATTTGTTAGAAGGTTTGATGATATATCTACCAGTTTTTTCACTTCTTTCGTCATCTGACTCTATGTCCTTTCCTTCAGCGTCCTTTTGAGGCCAAAGCGAGCCCATATTTTAGGAACAATAGGTCCCTCACTGAGAATGTTAGGATACCTGCAATCGATCCCTTCCAAGAATAATAACATGCGATTTTTCCATAACCCAAAGTTGTTTGGGTTGAATCTTGGGGGTTTAGCCAAAGATCCTAAATCATATGTACTACTGGAAGAGGTCTGCAAGGTACCATCAACATTTGAGGTAGTAGCCATCACAGATCTGGTTTATGAGATTAAACCAACTGCTCTGATACCAATTGTTAGTCCCCAAAGAGAGATGGCTAACTAAGAGAGGGTTTTGTAGAAGGGGGGATTGAATATAAAACACACAGAATATACTCTTTTTAAAATTTTTAATATAAATATTAAAAATTTACACACAGATAGTTTGATGCGGAAAAGAACAGGCAGACTATTCTATCAAACTAAACACACAGATAACAGTAATTAACTATTACACTAAGCAAGTTAAAACAATACCGTTATAGCACACAGCTTTGCCACAGTCAAACAAATAATCACTCTGAAGATTTGTTGAAAGCGTGAGATTTCTGGGAAGGACTTCATCTCCTTTTATAGTGTCCATGCATGGGATGCAAGTGGACAGCTGTCAAGGTTTCATTAGCTGGAAGATTATCTGATGGACAAAGGAAGAGACCACTTCCTTTGTACTAGAATAATGGATGAACCATTCCTTGTAGCACGTAATGTCAGATAACTTTATCTTCTTTTCTTCATGCTCTGTGAAGTCCCATCAAGCCTTTTAGCTAAAAGACAAATATTCCTTTTATAAGAATAAAAGAGAATGTCTTTAATTAAGGCTTGGTGCCCAAGTTCTTGCTGGCTCACGTGTCTTGCAATTGATGTGAGTCAAGAACTTATCTCTTTGAAATTGCTAAGTGATACATCTCACTATGTATCACATCGGTGGATATCTTATAAGGCTGGAGTTGATAAGTGTACACTTTGCTTGATAACTTCTTCTTTCACTAAGTGACAAAAGTGTATACCCTTGTGAGTTGATATCACAGCCTTAGAAAATATACCTGCAATTTCGGTGACCAAGATCATAGTGTCGGTGACCATGACATCAAACTTGATGACCTCATCTTATTTGATGTCCTTAGTACTTTTGATGACTTTTGAGTGTACCATCGGTGACCCACTACATTGGTGACCCAATCTTGACTTGGCAAGATGGTCTGAATATTGAAGTTGGTTGATACATCCAAAATTCCACTTTTTGATGTACAACCCCTTGATTGAATAGTCTTTGACTCTTCAATACTTGAAGCATATTTCAGACCTTCAAAAGAACCTGTAAAAATTCATTCATACAAAGGAAGGTGGTTCATCACCAAATCATCGGTGACCCAACAACTCCCCCCGTCCCAATTTAAATGTTCACATTTTTATTTATATCTGTCCTAAAATAAATGTCCACTTTCAAAAGTAAATAATCAAATTCTCAAATTTACCCTTAATTAATACACAAATATTTAAGAGTTGTGAGTGAGAGAGAAATTAAATAAGGGTAAATATGTCATTTTATTTACCAAAAAGTGTAATTATTATGCTTGTCTAAAACTGTGTGTCATTTCAATTGTGGACACTTAAATTGGACCTCCGTATGATTTGAATATCTATAGAAGATAATTATAATTTACTGACTATGATTAACACTTTATATCAGAAAATATCAAAGAATCAAAATATTTATGAAACCATATATTTATTAAAGTAGATGGTCGGTTCAGATTGGATTGTATGAGTTGTACGAATAATACACATTGTATCCCTCTACATATATATAGAGGTTAAATCAAATGAGAACCATAAAAATATTGAGAACAATGAGAACCGATCTAATTGCTAAATTGATTTAATCATATGCATGTATCATGATATGATCCAATAATTCAACCAAGCATTTTATAGAAGATGCTTCAAAGTTCAAAGTACCATAAACAGAGTGATTTAAAATCCAATGAAAAGTATAAAGTTTATAAATTCATGAGAACTCACCTGCGATCCAACACACCACTACACGCATTATAATTCACTTATGATCACACTGAACACTTGAATTATACGACACTAGAATTGGTGTTAAACCACCTTAAAAACCATCCCTTATGATACTTAGCCCTAAATGACAAACAAAACAAAATCGAAAATTGATGAAATACGAGGGAATGCGACTCCCATGCGAGCCTAGGTCGCATCCAACCCGCATAGGCAGCTGTTTTGGCTATACGAGTTTTGCACTTGAATTTTTTAAAGCCATACCCATCCAAACCTCTTATACACTGATTTTAAGGTCCCAAAATCCTAGAATTGATGAACTCAACCATCTAATTCATAACCAACATTAAATTCCCAATTAAAATGGATTAATCTACCACATGTGAACCAAGAAAAACCAAAATTAAGAAGCTTTGAATAAAGACTGAAAACACCAACAATGGTGAGTTTCTAGGTAGAAATAACTGCTTGGAGCCTTTGAGAACATTTGAGATATAAATCCCAACCATTGAATCCCTTCTAAACATAAATAAGAAAACCCAAACTTAAAAATCAAACCAAAGACTCCATTAATGGGTACTATGAGCTTTAGAGAAGAACAATACCTGAATTTTGAAGAAACCTTCTTCACTACTCCTTTGATTTATGCAAACCTTCAATGAAGTTCTTCACCCAGACTCAACTCTTTCTCTTCTCCCTTTTTTCAAAGTCGCATACTTAAAAATGAGGAGAAACAAGGGTATTATTCCATTGTTTCTATAATTGCAAGATAGTCCCTATAAGGCTAACAGATTTTCATCTTAGTCTCCAAACTTATTGGTTTCTTAGTTAATTAGATGAAGGTTATTACATTACACTACTTACTGATCAACGATTTCTTCAGCATTAATGAAGTAACAGTAGTCTGGTTAGAAGAACTTGTAGTCACCTATCGGGATTTAACGACTTCTTACCAATTTCTCTCCAAATCGTTTCTTAGGTTGAAATCTTGTGAGAACCGAATCATCTTTTTTCATCCTTTTTTTTGGATTAGTACCCAATTGTTTTGGATTTTGGATTTTTTGCATGGTCATTCGGCCCCAAACTAAAACCCCATCTTTGAATCCTTGTTCTTGAAAAACACCATTCAACTTTTTGACTCCAGAATTTCCATTCTTGATGGGCTCCATATATTTGCATCCATTTTTCTTCCCTGTTTTCCAAGACTCTTAACAATCTGATATGCTCTTTTGAGTCTGAGCGATTCAAATCTCACATACAACCTACTAATTTTATTCTCTTCTCGATCTCCGCATTAGTCAGATTATCAACAATACCTGGTTTCAACAAAACAGTCTTGATCGATTTTATTGATCGGAAGAGTCTTTAGGGTTTGGACCGGTGAACAAGAACACTAGATCTGGCCGAAACAGAAACAACAGATTTGGAAAACCCAAATATCAATGGAGAAAAAAAATCAAAGTCGATGGGACTGAGAGATGTAGAAAAAACAAAAGATATAGATATATAAAATAATAAAATGCAAAAACAAAAGTTGAAAAAAGCAAAAATAATGGTTTATCAAATCAATAGCAAACAAGATAAGAGAAATCAAATGACTTAAAAAGAGTTGAGGCCTCACAAGTTAGTGTCATTCAAGTTTAATTTATAAGGTGCTATAGAAAATCACATTCTTCTAATTGTTGGGGTCCTTTGTCCCCTAGCACATTGCTCCCCATCCACCCATGCTACAACTATCTCAACATAATTATCTAATTATCTTCAAACTTATCTTTACCATTATTTGTTGAAGGTTTGTTTTAACCTTCTCATCATAATTCTTATTCTCATCAAAATCTAACTTAATAGAAATTTGGTTTTATAGCCATATAGTGGTTCCATGTAAATTTCTCATTTTATATATTTAGAAATGCTGTTTTTCACGACATATTTCACTATTTTCCATTGATGCAATATTGATAACTATGGAACGGATCCAATAAATTTTCAAAGTGGTTGCATAAATTAACAGAAATGTAAACAAAATAACCCTAACTATAAACTATTACTCCTAATATCTAAAGCCCAATATAACATGTGCGCTTGCATGCGCGTGCATAACAATTATACATGTGCACATGCATATATACAACACACATATCATATACACATATATACAACATATATACATGTACACATGCATCTATACAACACACATATTATATACACATACAACATATATATGTAACACCCTAAAAATAGGAGTTAATTTAAACCGACATACCGGGCGGAAAGAGACTACATAAAATAAAGATCACCTAATCGAAGGGAAAGGTTAAAGAGTTTACATCAATAATTGGATATTAAAACAACAACCTATTAATCTATATAAATCAGAAACATAGATTATGTTCAGGTGTTGCTAATATCCTCGAAATAATAAAGCTAGTAACTCCAATTATATACACTAGAAAGTGTAATCCAAAAAGATGCGTCGACCGGCACAACACTCCTATCAACCCTGGGGAGCCCCGCTAGAATCACTACCTGATATACACGTCATTTAATAAAAGGCGTTAGACTTAATGCCTAGTGAGAACAAACAGTTAAATAGATAAAGCCATTAAATATTTAAAACGTAATAAGGGAGACTTTATCTAAATTAACTTTACTTGAATGCTTACTCTTGGTGAGTAATGTTCTTTTCAAAGATAACGGGAGACCTATTATTACCATATGATAAGTGTGTAGAAGTATACACTTTAGCACCTATTTAGGATCTTTTATTACCTTATTTTACACTTTTCCTAATCCCAATTTAAGCCTTTTTAGTCTTATTTTATTACTTTAGACTTATTGGAGCTAGGATGATAGAAATGGTGTTTTTATGCATATTTAGTAAATATTTGCTGATATAAGCTTTGCTACAGTAGCAGGGAGGAGTATAGCTATAACACTAAAGGAGGACGTGATATTGGCTCAAGTCGACTCAATCAAATCAGCTTTGGACAATATCAGTTGTGTTGACTTTTTGAGGAGAAGGCATATTCACATTTCTGGTGGATATGATGACACAAGATGCCAAGATGCTTACTTTTGTACCCTTTTAGCATCTTTTTATTGTTTGTTGGTCATTACCTTAAGGACAAATGAATCTTATTGTAGTTTTGATTCCCTCCCTTGGACTATAAATAGGGAGGGTAATCTTTTATATTTTGTACACACCACCCTTGATCTTCTAAGATCAATTATTTTGCTTACTAGTAGGAAACTTTAAGTATTCCAAAAGCTTCTCACAAGCTTTTGGCACCTTTAAATTCAGTTTTTAATTCACGAAGCATTTTCAGTTACTTCACTTGCCATTTACTTTTACTTGTCATTTATTTTCATGCAATTTACGATTATGTCATTTACATTTCTGCACTTTAATTCAAGTATGTTAGGCTAAACACCTTAGTGTGGGTGTAAGAGACGGTTGGGATATTAAGCCGAGTGTTAGTGAATATTTGCTATCGCAATAGCAATTTATTCCACTATTCACTTATAATATAAATGTTTCACCGGGTATTTCTTGAAATAGTGACGCATGTTGTTCTACATTGGTGAGTTGGACTTAAAATTAAGCCAACATAAATATTTATATTATATTTGTTATAGAGGCTATAAAGAGTTGCTACAATCTTAGGCGTTGTGAAACTATACAGAAAGAGTGGCTAAGTTATGTACCAATTAGGGTTGATTGCATCACCAAGTGCACCTCTAATTTATGGTCTAAAATGATCTTCCTTGGAAGGTTTTACTGTCTAGTAGTGGTATAGAAAGCTATTGTTGCAGCAACTTATTTGGTTGCTACAACATTGTTTACTATACTTTTTAACTGAAATCCAACCAGATCTTGCACCCATACTATCTTTACTTTCTGTTCTACATTCCAGTACTTGTTACCAAAAATCACAAAGATATAATTCCCTTTGAAGCTTCATTGCTTTCCAAAAACCTTTTCTGAAATCCTACTTTAAAATCTCTTTGGTTATTCTTTTAGCAATCTAAATCCCTATGGAACGATAATCTGGTACACCTACTATTATTATTTGATTTGGACGATACTTGTGAGCCATGTATACTTGCATGATTTACTTGTTCTTATATCCTTTTGAGGGTATAGATATTTCCAACACCGCCATCCATAGTGACAGGTACTAGTGTAAGTCACATTTAGAGGTTAAGACTTCGTCTTAGGATCAAGGGATGTTCGCACCGACCAATCATACAACCGAGTATGAACTCCGAAGTTCCTAGTTGGAACTACAAGTAGGAACAATGGCTTAATGGCACCCGACCAATCATACAACTGAGTATGACCTTTAATGACCTCACACGTGGACTGAAAAGGGATGACCATCAAGATTTTAGACCGACTTATATGCCTATGAATCCATTACACTTGTCATGCTTATTATTAAATAAAAGTCAAAAACCCCAAATATCTCATTTTGATCTAGTTCGTCAAAATCAACCAAATACCTTATTTCTTGGAATATAAACTTTAAGACAGTAAAATATAACATTTCAGACATGCATAAAGTTTATAAAAATGTTAGATTGAACTCACAAAGCTAGGATTGAGAAACCATAGAAAATTCCCAAAACTGGTAGAGAAGGTAGCTTAGTGGAGAAGATGAAGAACACCTTAGTCTTGAAATAATAACCTTGAATCTCTAGCTTAGTTGAGAAATAAATGCCTTAGGATGGTTGGTGGAAGGGAGTTAACGATCCAAAAATCGCCTTCAATGTAGAGGTAAGGAAGAAAACGAGTTTGGATGAAAAATGAGGAAATTTTAGCTGAAAACATGACTTAATGACAATCTAGACCTTTTTGGCGATTGTGACATGTCACTGTTGCCGTCACTATTGCCGAAGATGTACCGTACGTCTCCAAAATTTTCATCAGATGGCATCTAGGCGATTGTGCCATGGCACTATCGCCTAACATGTACCGAGAGTCACAAATTTCATCAGATGGGGGCACTTGTGCGATTGTGCCATGGCACTACTGCCTCGCACAATCGCCCAGATGGTACTGAGAGTATTTTCGTTTCCGGTCTTGGTTTATTTCCTCTAATCCATTGCAACCCAACTTATTTCTTTTGGAACACTCAAGATAGTTAACTACATCAAGATTAAGATGCAAAATTCTAAGCTTTGCATACAAAATTCCAGGTGTTACGATATACATGTACACATGCATATATACTACACATATATCATATACATGTACACATGCATATATACAACACATAGCATATATATACACGGTTATCAAACAACACAAACACACACATTATCTATACATGTGCACATGAGAAAATGAAAAACAAAAAATTATGTCGCTAATTAGCGACAACCACGCGTATTTCATTTTTTATATTTTAAAAAATAGAAATTCAACAATTACGTCACTAATCTGCTACTAATTAGCGACTTATTAGCAACGGAATTTTGAGTTTTCGTTTAAAAAAATAAAAATAAAAATTCAAGAATTCCGCCGCTAATTAGCCACAGACTAACGACGGAATTCGAATTTCCGTTTTTAAGAAAAAATAAAAAATAAAATTCAAGATAGCGACAAATTCTTTGAATTTATGTTTTAAAAAAGAAAGAAAAACAATATATTGAAATATGTCGTTGAAACGACAAAATTTTCGTCGATGAAAGTCAATTTTCTAGTAGTAGTAGTAGTGTGTATATATATATGTATATATATATGTATATTAACCCATAATATTTACATAAATAAATATCAATATAAGAGTTAAGTATTATGATACCTCAAAATTCAATTTGGGGAAAATTAGTGGTTGTACAAAAAAGATGGTGGTTACGCTATTAAATAACTTCAATTTTGTACAGTACGTTAATCAAAGTGTTCATCGTTTTTAACAAGTACCAATATAATAAAAATTATATGGATAATTACCTTAAATAAGTGTTAAGTAATCAAGGAATTTTTGTTGTTTGTTACCTTTGATTACTATTCTTCTCATGTACTTTGCGATGGTCCATGCCTTCATTTTCCTCCTCATTATGTTTCAGGCATTGTGAAAATCTAACCATATGCCTGTGGGATTTTCTCAATAATCACCACAATCAAGCTCGTCCAAATCATCACATACACTAGCACATGATCATGTGACAATGATAGAAACTACAAATCCCCCCCCCCCATCCCCCCCCCACACACACACATATATATATATATATATATATATATATATATAAAAGTGGAGGTTTAAACGAGAAAACCCCTATTTTATGAGAACACAAGAACACTTTTATTCATATGTGATAATACACGTGAAAGAGCCAATGACGTGTAGCTCAGTTGGTTAAGGGGCGAGTAGATGTTTGCTCCAATAGGCCGTTGGTTTGGGTTCGATCCCAGGCCCCCTCGCAATCGTCTTGCCGCTGAGTGAGTCAAGTATGCCCCTCACATTGGGAATTGGCAGCCTGTGTGGGTCGGTTTGCGTGTCCGGGAAATACACGTTTTTGCTCCAATACACGTCAAAGGACCTAGTGTGCGGACAACTTGTTTTGCGACTTAGGTCGCCCCAAAGGTCGTTTGAGTCTATAATTTAGTATCACATGTGATGGTCTTGATGCATTATAGTATCACATCAATAACACCTTTATCACATGTGATTATACATCTAATGAGGCTTAGTGGTGTTAGGACTCCTTGACCTGCAACATAGATCGCGTCAAAAGTCGTCCACATCTCTGAATTACTATCACATGTGTATCATATGTGATAGAATAATAGTATGACATGTGATTTTCTATAGTAAAAAGGTGTTCTCATAAAATGGGGGTGTTCTCGTTTGAACTCTTCCATATATATATATATGTTGGTACATTTACAAACTGGATGAATTCTACAAACTTGTAGAAACCATATATAAAAATTAATTTTTCATGATTTTTTTTCATCAAATGCTATGATTTAAGATATTATTTCACATATGTTTGTTTCACCTTGTGAAACAAATTACATGTGAAAAAAATACATGTGAAACTTTTACATTATGAAACAAATATATGATAAACTTTAAAATTATGAAAACAAATACATGTGAAACTTTTACGTTATGAAACAAACATATATGTAATAACATCTTAAATTATGGCATTTGATGAAAAAAAATCGTGAAAAATTATTTTTATATATGGTTTGTACGACCTCCCTCTCTCTCTCTCTCTATATATATATATATATATGGAGAGGTTCAAATGAGAACTTTTGATTTTTAAGGGAACAAAGGGACACATTGTGGACCACATATGATGTGGATCCCAAATAATATTAAATCATTTCTGATTTAATATCAAATCAGAAATGCTTTAATATTATGTGGGACTCACATCATATGTGGTCCACAATGTGTCCATTTGTTCCTTTAAAGAGGGGTGGTTCTCATATGATCCCTCCCTTATATATATATATAGGAAGGTTGAAATGAGAACTTTGTATTTCTAAAGGAACAAAGGGACACTTGTGGATCACATATGATGTGGGTCCCAATCATAAATGATTTAATATTAAATCATAAATGATTTAATATTATGTGGGAC
Organism: Silybum marianum; assembly: GCA_036898165.1. Lineage (NCBI taxonomy): Eukaryota > Viridiplantae > Streptophyta > Magnoliopsida > Asterales > Asteraceae > Silybum > Silybum marianum. The sequence continues at coordinate 17,732,900 of CM072539.1, forward strand.
CCACATCATATGTGGTCCACAATTTGTTCCTTTAAGGAAGGGTGGTTCTCATTTGATCCATTCCCTATATATATAAATATGATCCCTTCCATTTTGAACCACCATTTTATATTAAATTAGAAAGTTAGTAATTTTGAAAAACATCGATTACAAAATTAAATAAAGGGCATTATAGGTATTTGTAAGTTTCTGCTCTCCTCTCTCCTTAATCATTGACTAATTAAAAAAATTGTCAATGATTTTGGATTGTGAACACTATGAATAGTGGATGCTTTGTTAACATTACGTGAACACCTTTGTTGGTCTCAAAGGGTTTTACAAGAGTTCAAATAAGTAGAATAGTTTGTAGAAGTGGAGGGGGGGGGGGGGGGTTGAATACAAACACAAGCAGATTTTAGTTTTTAAAATAAGTTTATATCAATAAACAAATTTACAGTTACAAGCGGAAGAAGAATAAGTATAAAACCTATTCTATTGCAACTAAAGAGAACACAAAAATGATGCACAAGAAAGAAAGATAGCAGTAGAGGGTTCTAGAGAGAAATAGCATACATGAAGATGGAAAGGGATTTCACATCTATTTATACCCGTTTGCATTTAATGCAAAGCAAAAGGTACATGCCACGTGTCAAACATGTGGAGGATGTTTGTCCTTTGGTTAATAGGATGGCCATGCTTTTAGCCATCTATGAATAGTACCAAATCAGATATGACGGAGACATAAAAGACAATTCGTACGTCCTTTTATGACAAGGTATTGATGTTTTGACTTTTGTGCATTGACGATAAGATCAACATTAATCTTGTCGAAAGGCTTCACTTGATCGCTGATCCGGAGACTTGAAGGAGGAAGTCACCGAGGTGTCGCTGAGGCCTTGCAAGATTTCACACTTCTATTTTTAGATAAACTTTGCTGTCACTGAACCGCTTCAGGTCACTTAGCTGTTTATCTCTTTCTTCAGCTTGGTCTTCGACTTTCGTTGAATGGACTTGTGGTGTGATTGTTGTTCTTCAGATCTTCAGAGATAAGTTGGGAGTTCCTGATATTCAGCGATCGCTGAGTGCAATCAGCGTATGCTATCGCTGAATTTGAACTATAACTTATACATGGAATTTTCACTAAGTAGAGAGAAATCATATTCAAATCACTGAAAGGAGTTTTGGATCAACAATCTCCCCCTATTTGATTATGATTAAGCAACATAGGAAAGTTTCTTTGAATGATTAATAAGGACTTAGAAAATTTTAAGGTAAAGGATTCTAAGTAGTAATCTGTGAGATCTTTTTCAGCTAGTCTACTATCTGAATTGAGTTTCATTTATAAAAATATGAAATCACAATTTTACAAGTATAAAAGCTATAAAGTACATTCACTGAGTTAACTACAGAGTGTAATGTCAGTGAGTAAAAAGGTTTTAAAGAAAATAGAGCTCTTATGTTCATTGTCCCATTTACTGTTTTCAGGGATATTTTCAGTACACAAATGGAGTAGAGTACTTCATTGAAATTTCATTGATGATAATTTGAAGAATTACATGGAAAATGAAATTACAATAAGGGTTAAGTACAATTCATTGAAGAACATTACAAAGGTAAAAGAAACTAGACGACTAATCAGAGAGCTTCTCTTTTCTTCTTCGTAATTCTCTCTCATAGATTATCTTATGGAGTAAGAGAGGGTCATTGTAAACCCAACAGCTGTAGTATAAGATCTTGAGTAGTAGTGAGGGTGCCTTTTTGATTTCTTTGTTTCGAAGAAATCTTAGTTGTCCATTATTTCCTCTGGAAGACATTCCTGCTTCAGGGAGAATAATAATTTCATCTGTTTCGAACCATCTTCCTTCAGGCAGGGATGTGTTGATCATTGATAGGCCAGGGAGGAGAATGGTGGAGTTGAAAAGATTATCAAAATTGAATTTAGTCTCATGTTCATTTCTGAACGATGGACCTTCTTCAATATCTTTCTTTGAAGCTTTCTTCTTAATCTTTTCAGGGAGAGGAAGAACCTGAACGCACTATGACATCCTTTGCAGCAATTGATCGATGATCCTTTCTACAACATCTTCAAATTTAGACTTGGAATTCTAAATGGCATCTCCGATTCCCAACCATTCAGAGAATCCATAGAACTTCAGGAACTTGGCTTCTTCATGTTCATACCTTCCAAGTCTATACATCCGTACGTATACCTTCAGACCACTCTTTTTGGTAGCGTATCCTTCAGACCACTCTTTTTGGTAGCGTATCCTTCAGACCACTCTTTTTGGTAGAGTATCCTTCGGTATGAGACACGTTCAGTACACCATTGCACTTCCCTGTTCCATTATTCCTGTATTTCTTTGGTCAGCGCTTGTAGAATTTTCTTCTGAGCTGTTATAGGATTCACGTTCAGATTTTCCCTTGCAAGATCTTTTTGAGCAAGAGCTTCAGCGACCTTTTCACTTCTACCATTTTGCTTCTTAGCCGCTTCTTCTCTTAATGCATCTTCTCTGATCATTTGTCTTGCAAGTTTAAGATCTTCCTCTGCTTGCCTCAGTTGTGCATCTCTTGCCTTTTGAGCTTCAAGGGCTTGTGCTCTTTCTTCCTTTGACAGAAAGTAGAAATCATCAACTACCCTGAGAGTCGTTGGTTCTTCTGGTTCAGAGATGCGAGGCACCTTTATTTCGGCTTGCTTCCAGTTCCTTTAGGAAGTTTATTCTTCTCTCCTCTTCTTCGGGTTCCCTTATTGCTCTATTTATACGCCTTGTAATAAGGCCTTCTTCTTCTTCTTCTTCTTCTTCTTCTTCTTCTTTTTCTTCTTCAGACTCAGTGTTGAATATGTACAGGAATTGGTCTTCAGAGGAAGATTCTCTGAAAAACGGAGAGTCCTTTGGGGGACTGGACTCACTGAGAATGGGAGAAGGAGAGAGAGGTTCATCAGATCCAAAATTCGGAGGAAAATATGAGGGATATGTTTGAGGTTCAGAGATGGGAGTGTAAAGGATGAGAGGAAGGCTTACCTCAATTGTGGTCTCCCCTTCAGAGTTTATGGGAGTGGAATCAATATTCATCACTCGTTTCCCTTTTCCTGAGGGATCGGACAGTCCTTGAGTAGGAGGAAGTCCGTCCCCCAAAGGATCTCTGAATACTATCCCAGGCAGAGAGGCGCCTGGACGATTGTTGATGAAAAATCTTGTGTAGCTTGGAGGAACATCATCATCATCATTATCGTTATTTCCTCCATGATGAGGGTTTTCATCATCGTCGTCGTCGTCATCATCATCATCATCATCATCATCATCATCATCATCATCATCATCTTCTTCTTCTTCTTCTTCTTCTTTTTCTTCTTCTTCTTCTTCTTCTTCTTCTTCTTCTTCTTCTTCTTCTTCTTCTTCTTCTTCTTCCTCTTCTTCCTCTTCAGCAACAAAATGTTTTGGTTCTTGGGGTTGCTGAAACTATTGCTCCTAAGAGTAGAGAGTGATTGGGGTTCCAAGGGTTGCCTCGTTTATGATAGGATCAAACATCCTAAGTTAGGAAAGTTTTATAAAGAAGGAAAGGATTTAATATAATATTCTAAATTGTGTTTAATTCTTTATGGGCTTGGGCTTACCATGTAAAAGACACCTACTATATAAAGGAGTCTAGGGTAGATGATTCGTTAATGAGAGTCGTCTAAAGTACATTCGCGTTTGTAATCTTTAATGTTTCAATCAATAAAACATACGACTCAATGATTTATGTATGATTCCTTTATTGATCTTGTTGAATCGGACCTAACAAGTGGTATCAGAGCCTGCGATCTGAGTTTTGGCAAATTTCTGAGCAATCACAAGAAAATAAGGTAAATTCTCGATTTCTGATTCTTGAGTTTTTCTCGATTCTCACATATTGCTCTTAACCCGTTTTTTATGTACACTACGACTTCTAAATACACTTGTTAGGTCCGATTCAACAAGATCAATAGAGGAATCATACAGAAATCATTAAGTTGTATGTTTTATTGATGAAAGCATTAAAGATTACAAACGCGAATGTACTTTAGACGACTCTCATTAACGAATCCTCTACCCTAGACTCCTTTATATAGTAGGTGTCTTTTACATGGTAAGCCCAAGCCCATAAGGAATTAAATACAATTTAGAATATTATATTAAATCATTTCCTTCTTTATAAAACTTTCCTAATTTAGAATATTTGATCCTATCAATCTCCCCCTAAAGTTTCATAAACGAAGCATCTTAATTGTCGAGTGGTATGGGCTCGATAAGAAGATTTCTCGGGTGAATGTGATTCGAAAAAAAATAAAATAAATAAAAAGTACCAAAACTCACCGATCGAGATCAATTTATTAGGTAACAAGTTCTTTAATTTTTTTTATTATTCTTCAAGCTGAGTTCTCAAAACCAATTTTCTGATCTCAATGATTAAATTGAAAGACTTGAAGCAAGACACACGAAGAACATGAAAGTGATTGGTGAACTCTTAAGAGAAAATGTTTATCTAAAGGATTTCAAACACACAAATAAAGAATTGAAAAACAAAAATGATTTTTTGGAAGAACAACTCACCGAGCATACTAGGAATACATATCATGTATTTTATGAAGACGTTTGCAAAAAAAATAATCTTGAGTTGATAAAAATAAATTTTGATCTTAAAAACCCAATTTCTGGGCAAGAGAGAAGGAAAGATTCTGCAACGACTGGTGGAGAACTTGAAAAGTTTTTAGATTATGAAAGAATAGACTTTGAGAATAAAAGAAAGATTTTTTCTGATGAGAAACGCAAGTTTGATATTGAGAGAAAAGCCTTTGAAAGCAAAATTAGAACTTGTGAACTGACCATTCAAAAACTTACACAAGTGCCTGATTTCGAACTAGTTGTGATTTTAGAAAGAAAATCATTTGAAACGAAATGTCTAAAACTATCAAAGAAACTTTCTGAACTTCAAAATCTTTTAAAAGCTGAAAGAAAAGTGTTTGAAACTGATAAGACGAATTTAATCAAGAAAAGTGTTTTGATCGTTGCTAAAAACAAAAATTTGGAAAAAGTTTTTGAAAACGAAAGTAAAACTTTTGAAGAGAAAATCAGTAAACTTTCAAACAAATTATCTGTTTTAGAAACAACTCTTGTGAATGAACGGAAAATGAGATCCGAATCTCAAACAAAATTTGACGTGATTTTGGAAGAAAGAGATCATCTATTGTGCAAAATTAGAAAACTTGAAAGTTCTACAACTGCTTGAAGTTCAATTTTTCAGTTGAATTCTCTTTCTTCAAGTGTCAAATCAAACAGTTATTCTAACAGCTCCAAATCATATAATTTTCCAACTTCCCGGACTCATAATTCTACTTTATCTCACAATGATTTTGTTGCTAATTCCGGTAATTCTAAGAATTTTAAAATGGTTTGGAGGAAGAAATCAACTACAGATGATAGTGTTGGAAACATGTCACATACATCTCCTGTAGTTGACACAAGATCATTTGTTTCCAAGACTAATTTGCCTTATTTTGTCAAATCTATCAATCAGCTAATTAGTCTAAGTGCCACAAAGATTTGTTGTTCTACATATGGAACAAATGATTTTGTCAATCAAAATTTCAATCATAAATGGTATGGTATTACAGTATCCCCACTTCCCCACTTATTACATCGAAAGCTAACCTCCGAGGACCCAATTGGGTACCAAAATCTTTTTAATCTGTTTTGTAGGTATGTTATGTGTGTTCCAAATTCAGAATATTTACATCACATGACAATCTTAATAAAGGTTATGCTACATTTAAGGGGAGTACCACATGTTTACCATTTATATTAGCTTCATAGTATCTCAACTATGAACCTGTTCTTAATTTTTGGCTTCTGAATATCTCAGTTCAGAACCAGTTTTACATTGCATTATGACTTCTGAATACATCAGTTCAGAACTCGGACTTCATTATTTCAAACTCTTTGTGCTTTAGGAATAGAAGTTTCAATGGTCAATCCAAAGCCGGAAGGACCTACCCATGAAACACATCCCTAGGTTAAATATCCTGAAAGGGAATGATTAAAATAAAATTGAGTGATTGTGAGATAAAAGAAAAATGTGAGGATGTGACAAGACTTAAAATAAAATATTTGGTCTTCACCAAACCTAAACAGTTATCCGGGTAGCCACATAATATATTCATTCTCGATTCTTTGGAGATGAATATTGAACTAGACATGGACCGAATGTCGATAACTCGTGTCACCCTACCCAACTACTCAAGTATCTCACGAAAGATATTTGTTTCATAAATCACGAAGAATGAGCATATCTGCTATCTTTTCTTCACTCGGAATATTAAGATATTGAAAAAGGAAGACACACCTCCGGTCTCCGAACTTCATATTTTGTGCACAATCGAGTCTATTTTTGAGTCGATATATATATATATATATACAAATTCTTTCTACACATTGCACGAGTCTTTGTGATTAACACTGCATATCTTTGTGTTTATGCCGGAACAGTTTGAGAAGTTAGTTTTATAACTTACTTCTGTGATAACTGGAAGTCCTATCAGTGCCAACCCGCTGCCAACACTGAATATAGGCCACTTAATTAAATTTATTTTTGATTAAGTGATAACAGTTGCTACATGTGCATCTGTCTGTTAGCCCATTACCCGATATTCCATATTTACATTTGATCATATTCGCACTTATTGTCTTTGATTGTTCATAATGATTCGGATTCTCCTTATCATTCTGAGGGGGAGAAAAGTTATATCAAAGACGCATACTATTATGAGGGGGAGAAATAAAGTTAGAAAAGATTCAGAAATAAAGTTAGAAAAGATTCAAATGTTTGAAGATGAAGACTTGTCGACTCCCTTTGAACTGCCGACATATTTTCTTGTCGCATCCCAAAGAGCCGACATGTTCAACAAGTTCAGATCATCATCATACGACAAGCTCAAAGTTATCGCATCTGCCTAACCAGACAACCTCAATGCTAACCCGGGAACATCAAAACATCACAACCATCTTGTGCATCTTTCATCAAACGACAAAGTTCTACTCAAAGAAAGATACCCTACGACAGCACGACTCCTTCAACTTTCTTTTCGTGAACTTTATGCTAATGTTATGGGGGAGCTACGGAGCTTACAAGAGATCATTTTCGTAGAGCGAGCAAAAGAATCGAGAAGAAAGATTTGTTGACAAAAGTTTCACCGTCTTCAAAAGAGTGTTGATTTGCTGAATTGTAATCTCGAATACAAAGGGGGAGATTGTTAGGTCTGAAAAGATTGTATCCGAGATCACAAATATTGAAGACATGAAGGGCCAAACTGTAAAGTCAACCAAGTCATTAATTAGGAAGGTTTTATATTAGGAAAGATTTAGAAAATAGGAATGCTCTTAATTATGACAAGTGAATATTGTATTATCTCTTAGTTTCCTTATTATGTATTTCTCTATACATATAAATATAGGGTTAAGGCTAGCATTAGAACTAACACGTTAATTCATATCATTAAGAGGGAGCTTATTAGATAATATCATTGTAACCGATATTCAATACAAGTGAGATATCCGACATCGGATCTTCATCATATTCATAGTGTTCTTCATGTTCTTATTGATTATTCTTTATAAAGCACATCGTTACCTCATATACTGGGATCCACAATTGGTATCAGAGCCGAAATCGAATCTATCTGATTTGATACGATCAACATATTCATCAAGATCAAGGTATTATCGAGTATTCTTATTTTTTTCTCACTGTGCGTTGTTTTAAGATCGGGACTGTAGAATCGACTTTTCTGATTTAATGGTGTTATTCGATCTGAAAGTTTTCTGATTGTTTTCGAATTTAATATCCATATCGATTTCATCTTCTTGCTTATATACTGGATTCATTGTTTGAAGTGTCTTGCTCATCAAGTCTATATTGATAAATCGATCTGGATGATATATTTTGAGTTTCTGGGCGTCCGTCATAAATTCTGATCGAACTCATAAGACCCGACATGTTCTTTTTATCAAGCTACAAAGGATCGACAAGATTCCCTTCATAATTTCCTATGAGTTTTTATCGAGTCCATAGGACCCGACATAAATTGTTATCGCACCAGCTTGAGTAGACATCATCTTTTATCGAGTCCTTTTGGCCCGACATCTGAACTTATCGACTCAATAGGAGCCGACATAAATTATTATCGGACCTATAGGACCCGACATAAATTCTTATCGGACCTATAGGACCCGACATAAATTTCTTATCGGCCCTATAAGACCCGACATAAACTCTTATCGGATCTATGTGACTCGACATTCTCACTTGTCGTATCTTGAAGACCCGACATCCATTAATGTCGCATCCATACAGCCGAGAACTTCATGCAGATCCCGAAAAAACGTATTTCATCGACCACAGTTGAGTTTCAACCCAAGATTCCTTATGCCATCAAAAGAAAACATTGTTCACGGATTTCATGCGAAGCAGGATTTGAAAAGTTTTCAAGACAAAGGTGATTGGATTCTGCATCTGGTTGGATTAATCAGAAGTTTGACTCTCTGCACTCATCATTCTGGAGTTTTTATTTAGATGCCAGTTTTAGTAAATGTATGCTTTTATTATGTGCTAATTCTTCCTAAACATTTACTGTCTGGAGGTTTGATTGTGATCTAGAATGTTGAATGATGATATTCATTCATCTGATTAAGAAGACTGATCTGAGTTTGGCTGCTTTCTGTTTTGGAAGTATTCTGGAAATCGGCTATATTCTGAACAATTGTTTGTCAAAGAAGCAATGCTCATCAAGAAATATCATCTCCCAGTTCGTCATGATATATATTGCCTCGGTGATCCAAGTTCCTTGAGCTTATTAGATTAAAGCACTTTACATTTAATTCTTATTCAACTTGCGGCTAAAACAGATTCAATGTTTTTCTTGCCGATTCTGCACTGAGCGTTGAAGCTACTCGCACATGTATCTTTGATTTATGCGGCTAACAGTTGTGTCGAGTTGTCTACAAATTGAAGCTGTATTTTGTGCAATCAGTGGCGGTTATAGCACATTGGATCTGATATTTTCAGTTGAAACCGAAGACTAAGAGCTTATTTCAAGGGGGAGCTTGGAAGACCGACAACACTAAAGATTTTCCAAAGAAAGCAAGGGGGAGAAGATTTGAAGATGCTTCCTTTATAAAACTTTAGGGGGAGATTGATAGGATCAAATATCCTAAATTAGGAAAGTTTTATAAAAAAATAATATTCTAAATTGTGTTTAATTTCTTATGTGCTTAGGCTTACCATGTAAAAGACACCTACTATATAAAGGAGTCTAGGGTAGAGGATTCGTCAATGAGAGTCGCCTAAAGTACATTCGCGTTTGTAATCTTTAATGCTTTCATCAATAAAACATACGACTCAATGAATTCTGTATGATTCCTCTATTGATCTTGTTGAATCGGACCTAACAGTTTACCTCCCCAATAATCTAGTCAGCGAGCTCTTTCGCACATCTCTCCCCCTCGTTGTTGTCAGGAGGTAGACAGTGCACCATCAGAGTACGCACATTAGAGCCAATGTCCCTGAGGCTCTCAGTGTATGCAGACTGGTTCTGGGTGACATGACCCAAAGTAGTCCGGTCTTCATTTGAGAAGGAAGGCCCCTGCCCAGCTATGCCCTGTAGAATCAGCAGCATATCAGCTTGGGCCTTTTGAATGGCCTCCAGAGTCTTGCCCTGAGCTTCCACCTCCTTCTCCAACTTTTCAATGGCCCTCCTATTGGCCGAGTTGTCATCTTTTACTGATTGAATATCAGTGTAGATGTTATTTACAGTGGCCTTCATCCTGAGAGTGCCACCAACGAGAGAAAAATGATCACTGAAGCCGTCTACAGAGTGTCCACCCGTTTTATGGTGAAAACAACTTCATTTACCAAAAAATCAATGGCTGGAAATGTTGGAGCAGGGAGAACGATCTTGGGGATCTCAGCAGTGATGGCAGGAAACTTAGGGGCTAATTTCTCCCTTTTTATTTTCCTGATCTCCGCAGGTTTCAGAGAGCCACTAGGTCCACTGATAGGAATATCAAGGATTGTTGTTGCGGTGGTTGCTAGGTGAAGCGGGGTGCCTTAGTACCTGATGATAACAAAGATAAAGAAGCCAAAAAGAGATCTGGATTAGATGATAGATGAGTTGTAGGAAAAGTTTTAACCTTGAGAGTATCGTGAGGATTACTCTCAGGGATACCACGTACAACGGTAGTGTCTTAAGGATCACTAACCTGTGTCTTAGAATGTTTGTGAGAAACATTCTGAGGTCCTGTGTTAGTTGCTTTCCAAGAGTCAGATTGTCGAAACAAAACTGATTCTTCGACAACGTGCATTTCAACCTCATCAGCGATAGGGACAACTATCGCTGAATCATGAGTTGATGCGAGGACCAAAGAAGTGGTAGTAGAAGAATAAAAAAAGGCTATGATTGTAGTACCTGATCCAGCTTCAGCGGAGCTGGCTATTACACCTTCAGTAACCGGAGTCACTGAGGATGGATGTAGTGCTGATGAAGCGGCAATGGATGTATAAACCGTTGTCGTGGCTGGGGCAGAGTGTGGCGTTGGTAGTACGCCTTTATTAGAGAGGGAATCCTGTTGAGATACTCCCTTCTTTTGCTTTTTCAGCGAGGGCTTGTGAGCGACGGTCTTTTTATGACCGTCGGTCGGTTCCTTGCGTTTTAGAGGAGAGGTGGTGGATTGGATAACCACTGATGGGTTGTTCAGTGACATGGACATCTGAGCTGCATAGTTGATTAACTGCATCATGTAGGGGGTGTAGGGAGCATCCCCTTGCTGTTCAATATCCAGCGATTTCTTCCCAACCATTGAGAAGCTTTGATTTGCCACGGTAGGGTATTCACTCCTGAAAGCGAGTTCCATGATGGTGGAAAAGAACCTTGGGTAAGGGATGAACTTGCCCCTTTCCTGAGCTGCGATCCTGTTGAACATATCGCTGAAGATGTAGTCAGCAAAGTTCAAATTGTAGTTGGTGCAGAGAGCGAAGCCAAGATCAATGTAGTGTTTGCTCGCCTGATTTTGGGAGCCAGTCTTTGATCCCAGGCATTGAATAACCTGGGTGAAGATGTACTTCCACTTTGCTGGTAGTCTCTTCTTTTACATCTTGGTGATGGGTTTCTCAGAAGGATTCTCCCATTTGTAGCCAATGGAGTCCAAGAAATTCACAATCTGATCCCTGGCGGGTTCAGGTGCCCATTGCTGATTCTTGCCGCGAGAGGGAAGAGGGAGAGCGTTTATGAGGAAACCAACAGTGAAGGAGAAGTGCCCAAGAGGGATAGTGAAGCCAATAGCAGGGATCTCGTTTCCCTTTTCAGTGGTGAGTGTGGTGCAGTGAGCAGTGTACCACAATGGTTGCAAATGAGAAGTGATTCCGATGGGGTTGTGGACAAAAGCATAGATCAGCGGGCAAGCCTTGATGAAGGTCGATCCATCCTTGAATTGTGGCTTGTCTTCAGGGATGTCCACAAGTGCCCGATAGTTGCAGGGCTTGAACGTTGCTTGTTCCGGAGTGAAGGTGCATGCAGGGGCTGCCTTGAGACTGACAGGGACGGATTCTTCAACGTTCATGCTGGATGAGGCCATTTATGTTTCAAAGATAGGGACACCAAATAGAAAAACCATGGCTTAATACAAAAATGTATAAACCAGAATAAGTTTTGGTACAAAGAATACCAAACTTTGAAACATAATAAGAAAACAAGTGTTTTGATGAACAAAATCAAAATACTTGTTAAGTTTCAGATAAAAGATTTAATGGATAAGACAACTTTGGTAAACAAATGACCAGAAACAAGTTTTTGAGAAATTAGAATAAAATTTTAGTTTTAAACCCAAATTTTTTTCTGTTCTAAGAAGAAGCTAAGAACAAGTTTAAAAAAAATTAATTTATAATTTTAAAACAAGATTTTACAAAAAGAATCGTTATAACAAGAAGTTATAATCGATTTATGGAAGAAGTAAACAACATTAAAGTTGTTTTAAGAAGAAAATTGAAGTAGATCAAGCCTTGAGAGTGAAAATCGGAAGAAAAACGCACAAGTGCGTGTTCTTTTAACTTGTTACGAAACACCCATTTGGTGCCTATAACTGTTTTGCCTGAGGGTCTTGGAACAAGCTTCCAAACTTTATTTCTTTTAAACTTAGAGAAGTCTTCCTGTATGGCAATGATCCAATCTTGATCAAGGATAGTTTCATCGATCTTTTTGGGTTCTAGAACGGAGATAAAGTTAACATATAGACATATGTTAGCCATACTTCTTCTAGTTTGAACACCTGTATAGGGATCACCAATTATTTGATCGATGGGATGATCTTGAGTCCATCTATTAGCCGGTAGCTGAAGATTTGGATTAACAGAGTATTCGGCGACCGGTTCAGGGGTTGATAAAGATAGCTCAGCTTGTCGTTCTTCATTTTCTCTAACTGGCACATGGGGACCTGAGGGAGTTTCATTTTCCAGAGAGGAAGATACTTGGTTGTTCATTGAAGAGTTACCGAGAGAGGGACTGGATGGAGGAATCTGATTTAATGGAGTAACATTCATCTCTAAGGATGAATTGTTACTATTCAAAGAAGTGGGAATCAAAATAAGACCATCATCATCATTAATTTCAGTGACCAGGGGTGTACTGAAATAAGATTCAGGTTCCCCATAATGAGATTTCATCCAGTTGAATAGTTCTTCATCTTCTTCAGGGATATGAGTGGAATTTGAAGGACGAGATTCATCAAAGTTAACATTGAAGGTTTCTTCTACATGTTGTCTTCGTTTATTGAAGACCCTGAATGCCTTAGATACAGAGGAGTATCCAAGAAATATACCATCATCAGCTTTGTGATCGAACTTTCCCAAATGATCTCTGTCATTCAGAATGTAACAATTACATCCGAAGATATGTAAGTATTCTATTGAGGGAATTTTCTTATGAAATAATTCATAAACAGTCTTCTTGAATCTCTTTACAATAAGGGATCGATTCTGAGTGTAACAGTCAGTGTTAACTGCTTCAACCCAGAATTGAGTTGGAAGGTGAGATTCGTTGAGCACTGAGCGAGCAACTTCGATAATAGTTCGATTTCTTCTTTCAGCAACCCCATTTTGCTGAGGGTCCTTACTGAAGAGAAGTTATGAGTGATTCCTTTTTCTTCAAAGAAGTTTACCAAGGTACTGTTTTTAAATTCAGTGTCATGATCACTTCTTATGGAACGAATAGAGACATTGTTCAGCAACTCAATCTTCTTGATGAAAGAAACTATTTCATCAGGGGTATCACTCTTAGATCATAGAAAGAACACCCAAATCTGGAATATTCATCTACTATCACAAGAGTATACTTCTTCCCTGAAATGGATTGGACATTGATAGGTCCAAAGAGATCCATATGGAGTAAATAAAGAGGAGTGGTTATAGCATATACTTTCTTAGATCTGAAAGTAGCCCTTGTCAGCTTGCCTTTTTCACACACTGAACAAAGAGATTCCTTTGCAAAGTCATGTTTAGGTAGGCCTCTGACAAGTTCATTTCTTGATAGGTCATTTATCGCTTTGAAGTTAAGATGAGAAAGTCTCTTATGCCAAAGTCAGTTGACATCAGAGGACGCTCTTGATAGAAAGCACACATTGTCAGAGTGAGTGCTATCCATGTTGATGAAGTATACGTTCTCTGATCTTTTGACTTCTAGAGTAAGCATATCGTTTTTGCCAGTGACCGCACATCTAGTCTTTGTAAATAAAACTTTGAAGTCTTTATCACAGAGTTGACTAACGCTCAATAAATTGTGCTTTAGTCCCTCAACGTATGCAACTCGAGAGATAGAAGTTGCTTCGTTGGATAGAATGCCATAACCTCTGGTGTATCCTTTGCCATTTCCACCAAAGGTCACTGAAGGACCAATTTCCTCCTTATAATCAGAGAGTAGAGATTTTCTTCCTTTCATGTTCCTTGAGCATCCGCTATTTAAATACCAGATACCTTTGGCACACTGCAAATATAAGAGGATCAATTGTTCATAGGTACCCAGATTACTATGGGTCCTGCATTGTTAGTGGAATTAACAGGGGTACTAGGAGATGTATTCGCTGAAACTTTATCCTTCATGGTCTTTTCTGACTTAGTTGTTTTATTAACTTTGACAGTCTTACCCTTCGTTGATTTCGCAGCAAGAGCAGTTTTCTTTCAATGGGATAATTTTTCAGCTTTAGTGGCATTAGGACACTTGCTAGCAATGTGAGTAGTCTCGCCACAATGATAACATTTCCTACACTTAAAAACGGGTTTAGAACTAGAAGCATGTTGTATACGAGTCCTGTTTTCAGTACAGGGTCCAAGAATTCCTTTTTCCATAGACCTGGGAGGAACCACTGGTTTCTCAGGTTTAGGTGGAGTCAAATCAATCTTAATCTTAGGAGTTGGTCTCTGAGAGAAATCAGGAACCTTCTTCTTTGATTTAGATGGTTGAGTTATTGAGGAAGAAGAAGGGTTTTTCTTCAATGAAGGAAGTTTCTTGTCCTTGGAAACTTGACAAATGAACTTGTCTTTAGTCACTTTCCCTAAATCCTTAGAGATAGGTTTAGAAGGTCTTGTCTCAGAGATAGGAGTACTCTGAAACGAGGGTCGGGGATTCAAAAAACAAACATTCCAAATTTCAGCATGGAACGGTCAGTGTCAGTTTCTTCTTGGTCATAGGAATATCCAAGACAACTTTTGACCTTAGCGGGGATCTGAGCTTTTATGATCTCACTTATCTTATCAGAAGATTTACACCATCCTTCAATGGTGGCTTTTTCAGCTTTAAGATCAGCGACGGCCTTTTCACGCTCAGTGATAGCTTGTTGTCTTTCAATGCTTATGGTTTGATTTACGAAGATTCGGTCCTTAAGATCTTCTTCGATCTTAGAAAGTTCTTTGATTTTTAGATGGCACTTCTTTAGTTGTTCAGATAGATCAAGGTTAATTTGTTCAGCTTTGATCTTTCCATTTAAGGCATTGTAAAATTCAACAGTCATAGAGTCGAGAGCCGAGAAACTATCATTTACAATTATAGAGGGGTTAGAAGAGCTAGGTACCTGAGTTGATGGCGATTCTGAAGAATATGTGTCAGACACCTCTTCAGCTTCTTCAATTCTAGCCATAAGACATATTAGGGCTATGTCTTCTTCATCTGATTCAGATTCATCAGTGGTATTTGCCCAATCGTCTTCCTGATCCCAATCTGCTTCTTCAACGACAAGGCCTTTTCGTTTTCGCTGGTTATTTCTTAGATTATGATATTTCTCTTTTAACTTAGAGTATTTTTCTTTGTTGGATTTATCAGGGATCTGAGAGGATGTTGGTGCAACGACTTTCTTGGATCTAAACTCACTTGCGAAGTGTCCCTTGCGCTAACAATCATAGCATATTGCTGACGACTTATCAGCAAGAAGAGTCTTCGACTTATCAGATTCAGTGATAGCCGGTGTTTTTCTGAACTTACTCTTTCTAGCAAATCTTTTGAAATTGTTAGTAAGAAGTGCTAGAGTCTCATCAAATTCAGAGATGTCGGCATCAGTGAATTCTTCTGAGTAAGTTTGATCTAACTCAATGATAGCAATGATAGAAGAAGAAACACGCTTAGAAGGTTCAACCTCTGAGGACACAAGTGCCAAAGAAGTACTTTGGGAACTTTTGATATCCTTTATGAGGTTTCTTTTCAATGCCTGAGATTGCTCATGATTTAGCAGCATCCCATATAAGGCACTTAGAGACAAGGTCTCAATATTCTTTGACAATTTGAGACATATAGTGTACACTTCTCATTGCTCAGGTAGTGCCTCCATTAACTTTGTGAGTATTTCAGCATTAGAATATTCTCGATTAATAGTTTTCATGTCAATCAGGAGACAGTTAAATCTTTGATGAATTTGAGAGAGAGTTCCATTTTTCAAGAACATGAAACTATCATATTGTCTTCCCAAATTTATACTACTAGTGATTTGAACTTCATCAGTTCCTTCATATTGAATACAGAGAGTATTCCACATGGATTTTGAAGTTCTCATTTTCATTACAGAATGATAAACTTCATCAGGAAGAGACATGGCAATTATGGATCTAGCTTTTGCATCAATAGCTATTTCCTTTTTGTCTTCAGCACTCCATTGACTTGGAGTTTTGACAACTGGTCTCTCAGTTATGGCTGCAGTGGTAGGGGTGGCAGGTACTACAGGAGCCAAAACTGTAGGAATTTATGGTCCATTCTCTAGAAAAAAGGGGATCTTAGAATCTGACCCTTCTAGGAATAGAGTCATTATTTCCTTCCATAGAGGGAAATTATCACGGCTAAATCATGGAGGTTTAGCTAAAGATCCGTTGTGTATGTAGTTAGTGTCTGTGTTAGCCATTTTAAAATAACTTGTTTTGAAAAGTTGTTTTAAAGATTTGAAGAGAACAATAGTACTCTGATACCACTTGTTGGTCCCAAAGGGTTTTACAAGAGTTTAAATAAGTAGAACAATTTGTAGAAGGAGGGGGGGGGGGTTAAATACAAACACAGGTAGATTTTAGTTTTTAAAATAAGTTTATATCAATAAACAAATTTACAGTTACAAGCGGAAGAAGAATAAGTATAAAACCTACTATTGCAACTAAAGAGAACACAAAGATGATGCACAAGAAAGAAAGATAGCAGTAGAGGGTTCTAGAGAGAAATAGCATGCATGAAGATGGAAAGATATTTCCCATCTATTTATAGCCGTTTGCATTTAATGCAAAGCAAAAGGTACATGCCACGTATCAAACAGGTGGAGGATGTTTGTCCTTTGGTTATTAGGATGGCCATGCGTTTAGCCACCTATGAACAGTACCAAATCAGATATGATGGGGACATAAGAAACAATTAGTACGTCCTTTTTTGACAAGGTATAGAGGTTTTGACTTTTGTGCATCGAGGATAAGATCAACATTAATCTTGTCGGAAGGCTTCACTTGATCCCTGATCCGGAGACATCAAGGAGGAAGTCACTGAGATTTCGCTAAGGCCTTGCAAGATTTCACACTTCTATTTTTAGATAAACTTTGCTATCACTGACCCGCTTCATTTCACTTAGCTGTTTATCTCTTTCTTCAGCTTGGTCTTCGACTTTCGCTGAATGGACTTGTGGTGTGATTGTTGTGCTTTAGATCTTCAGAGATAAGTTTGGAGTTCTTGAGTGCAATCAGCGTATGATATCGCTGAATTTGAACTATACCTTATACATGGAATTTTCAATAAGTAGAGAGGAATCATATTCAAATCACTGAAAGGAGTTTTGGATCAACAACCTTGTTCACAAAGTGCAATCAAATTGTTCACTTTGTGAACACATTGTTCACAAAGTGAAATTGAACTTTGTTTAGGTTGTGAACAACAGAAGGGATAGGAAATGGTTGAGACGGCCGAAAAATGGTATACATGTTTCCTCATTAGGTTTTGAAATTATAAAATGATATGTTAGCTAAAAATAAGGAAAGTGATTAGGATGCAAATAATAAATGATTTGATGAGTTGTAATATAATTAATAACTTACTATTTCATCCTTTAATTAATAATTAAATTATGGTTAGGTTAAATTAATTTGTGGCTAATATTGGTTCTCTAAGATCTCACAAAAAAAAGGTTCTCAAAAGATTAAGCCCTACATATATATATATAGAGGGGATGGATCATACGAGAACCACCCATTTTTAAAGGAATAAATGAACATTTTGTGGACCACTTATGATGTGGGTCCTACATAATTTAAATCATTTCTGATTTAATATTAAATCAAATTAAATCAAAAATGATTTAATATTATGTGGGACCCACATCATATGTGGTCCACAAGGTGTTCCTTTATTCCTTTCTCTCTCATTTGAATCTTCCTCTCTTTCTCTCTCTATTTATATATATATAGGGGAGGGATTATACGAGAACCATCCATCTTTAAGGGAACAAAAGGACACCTTGTGGACCACATATGATGTGGGCCCCATACATTAAATAATCATATCTGATTCAATGGGACCCACCATTCAATCATATATGATATTTTAATGTGTGGGGCTCGCATCATATATGGTCTATAAGGTGTCCCTTTGTTCCCTTAAAAATCAAAAGTTCTCATTTAAACGTCTCCCTATATATATATATATATATATAGAGAGAGAGAGAGAGAGAGGTTGGTTAGTTTACAAACTGGATGAATCGTACAAACCATATATAAGAATAATTTTTTTCATATTTTTTCCATCAAATGTTAGGATTTAAGATGTTATTACACATATGTTTGTTTTACCCTGTGAAAAAGTTACATGTGAAACTTTTATATTATTAAACAAATAAATATGAAACTTTTACATTATGAAACAAACATATATGTTATAACATCTTAAATCATAACATTTGATGAAAAAAAATAATCCAAAAATTATTTTTATATATGGTTTGTACGAGTTTGTACGTACGATTCATCCAGTTTGTAAATGAACCAACATATATATATATATATGGTTTGTAATTTAAGATGCCTCTATATCAATATCTATATATACAGACATACATATATATATATATAGATATAGAGGCATCTTAAATTACAAACCAGACAAATGTTACAAACTCGTACAAACCAATATAAAAATAAACTTTTTAATGATTTTTTTTCAGTAAATGTTATGAGTGTGGATCCCAGAATCACAATCAAGTACGAATAATAATGAACTATAAACGAACAATATACGAATAATATGTAGAACAACGTATGTCGTATATCACACTTGAAGGTTTGATTACAATAAGTGCGTATAATATCGACTCTCTCTCTATGTATGTTGCACCCTTAAACCCTTACCCCATGACATCTATTTATATTGCTAGGAATCCTATTGATATAAGAAAAGTAGAGTTTTAGGCATTATAAACTTGCCTTTTACAATAATGCATATACTTTCCTTATTTTAAAACAATTAATAATTATCCCTAACAATCTCCCCCTTTGTATCAAAATAAGCTTTCATTTCCGTAGCTCGAACATGCCTTTGAATCTTCGTAGGGTCTGACGATAGATAAGTCGTTTGTCAATAATATCCAGTGCTTTTAGAATATTCTTCCTTTGATCTGGCTTCAACTGTTTATGCTTCTTCATATCATCAGCTATATCCGTAGACAACCTGTTTCGAATCATCCAAAAGTTCCATCGGAATAAGTAACAACCTCGGAGAATCTGAGAAATCTGTTCTCTCCAGTTTCTTTCATATAAACCACACCGTGAGCTGGCATGGTGAGAAAAGTCAAAACATGTTACTTCTCCATATCAGGAACGGATTGATTTGGTTTTGCCATGTACACCTTCTTTTGCTTACTTTCAAGACCTATTTGTAAATCGTGGAGATAACTGAATCTCAATTCCTTTTGTACATGTCTCACGATGGCTCTTAAAGCTCGTTGCTCATCAAATGATCTCTTTTGCTTATCCCGCAGCTCCACATATAGCGTTTCTATATAAACCACGTCAATATTCGCAAAATCAGCTTCAGAGAAGAAGTACTCCTTTCCATTGTCTCGTAACACTCTAAACGTAGGATATACTACTTGAAATAGCTTGTCGAAGCTTATCTCCTTGATGCCTACAATCCGAGGTCTTGACATTACTTCTTCTGGTCTCTGTGCTTTCATCTTTAATAGCCATACACACTCTTTAACTTTCTCAGGATTCATTTCATTAATGAGATGAATGTGAGAGGTCATCCGGGTTCTTCTTTTCGACAAATATTTTCCTCATTGTTTCCTCCAGATAGGGCACCTTGATTTGTTGGTTTACCCATTTTGATTTTTGACTTTTGAGCATTCTTTCCCAATGAATCTGGTGTGGCAGTAACCGTGTTTCAATGGAAGTTCCCGGCTGGTAGCTCAATTTTGTATGTTGGAGACGCACATAATCTTCTTCACTTAAAACCGGTGCATATGGATCCTTGAACCAATCTTTTACTTGAGTCCTCAAAGTCTGAACAACGATCAGTTCGTCATTGATTGATTCTGGTTCCACCGCACGAAACATACTCTCAAAGTCATACTCATCCGTGGGCTTTTCAACCGTTGGCGGAGTTACTTGTTGATGCGTGGGAGGCGGATTTGCTTGGCGTCGTTTTAGAGGTGGTTGAGCGGGAGGAGGTCAAGCGGCTGAAGATGATCCAGGAGCTGCAGTTTGCCTAGTTTGAGCCTGAGGTTGTGTAACCCGGCGACGTGTCTCTCCCTTAGGGCCATTAGGACAGTAGTCCGGATTGTCCTGATCAGGTGGACGACGTTTGAAGCGTTCAGCCGGTTGGCAAGACTTTTTGATCTCTAAGCGAAGGGCTTCAATTGCACCGAGTATATTCTGTTCACTTTGTTTCTGTTGCGTTTGTAAGGCAGCTATACTGTTCTCGACGTCAAGTTTGAAATCGTCAAACTCATGGCGAGTGACTGTTGGAATGAGAAGGATGCGTCGTAGAAAACCAATTAGTTCATCTTCGGGCAGACCACAAGCTTCGGATTCCGCAAGCAGATTAGCTAAGAGCATTGACATCAGTTCATCATTGTTGAACTGAGTTTGGCATGGGGTTGAAGATTGATGATGGAGAGTAGGAGCCAGTGTCGGGGCTCAGAATCAGAAGATGAGTCATCATGAGGGGACTCTGGAGGTGAAGATCTACTGGTGCTTGGTCTTGAAGTACTTGCATGAGTAACCGGAGGAGGCTGAGTTCCGGAGTCGACTGAAATATTGTGGTGAAAGAGCATACCCATTCTCTCCTCATGTGCACTCTTACCCTTTGGAATTCAGTATTAATGCGATCTTTCATTAAAGGATTGACCGTGAAAGTGGGTGGAGCAGTACCTGTGTGGGGAAAACCGGGGTCACTTAGAACACCCGTTGTCACCGCAGCTGAATCAACTGTGGGACCTACGCTCAGTGTTGGCATAATGGTAGCACTGGTTGGATTTCCTTCCAATCCTCGTGAAGTGTCAGGAATTGACATCAGTAAGGAAGTTCCGACTAAGCCACGAAGGCTTTCAGTGTGCATAGACTCGTGTTGTCTAGGAGGTTCTAGACTCGAGGTCCGGATAAATGAAGTCGAAGTAGGTGAGATACAACTTCTGGTTTCATTAGCTATGCCTCCCGAAGGGAGGGCAGCTAGATAAGGAGCCATACTCACAAGAATTTCTGAAACTGTAGGCTGTTGTGAGTCTACAGAGTGGCTAGGAGGGGCGTGCAATTGCGTTGTTGGGCTGACAACGTCTGGTCCAATGTTGGTACCCAACGGATGAGTATCAACAAGGGAAGTGCTTACCCGGGCAGATGCGATAAGTGTGTCACTCTCAGATATATGTACCTCCCTTCACTCACTCCCACGTCAATGTTTTCAACTAAATCTCCCTCCGTTCTCCTTATCTCTCCAACGTTGGGCTCAACGAGTGGGTCAGATTGTGGGTCGGTGATTGGATCAAAATCGAATGGTTCATTATGGTTGTCGGAGGTAGTAGCATCGGAAGAGGATTCTGGTATGGACGGTTGATGGCCGATTCGATTTAGTACAGTTTCTGTAGCTGTAAGTCTTCGGCGTTGTCTTGGTCGTAGATCTATGGGGCTTTCTTAAAGCTCAAGGGTGTCTTCGGTGTTAGAGTCGGATGGTGAACGTGATTGATAGATACGGCTTCGGCTAACACGAACCTTCAAGCAGCGGGTGGATGGAGTGGCGGTTCCAGTGTGTGGTGGAGGTGGAATGGGAATGGCAGGGGCAATAGTGGTAGGAATAGGGATAGGCTGATCAGATGCACCCCCCACGACATTTCCCTTACATCCACTATTCTCTCAACACCCTGTTCAGGATCCCCTTGATCCTGAACCTGCTCGTCTATTCTAGGACCCTCGCCCATCAAATTGATTTTCCTCTTGGACTGGCTCTTGGGCAGGCTCTTCCGGAATTGGAGGAGCCATTAAGCTGTTTCGCTCCCTATATGCTATCACACTGGGTGCATGTTGGTCAGCAAGGGATAATAAGGCTTCGGGTATGGGAATGATGTATGGGAATTCTAGACTATTGAGCTTGAGGTACTTTTGAGCACAAGAAAGGAAAAGTGGTGTACCTTGACGGCATGGAATTTCTGGACGGAGTGCATCATGGAGTGAATGAACAGTTGGAAGAACCGTTGTTATGGTAGGAATTGGCGGTTTCTTGAGTTGGCTTTATTTGCAACATATTCAACTAGATCAGTCCAGATAAGTGTTGTGTAGTCATAGTTTCCGCTGTAGATGATCCCATGAAAAATGCGTAGTACAACCGTGCTTGCTCTATCCATGCCGGTGTGTTTGCCTGTCAGACAGCGGTTGATAAGAGAAAAAAGGGTGAACCAAATCTGTGGAAGATACATCCTCTTGAACTGTCTGACGGAAGTAAGCTAAGAGTTGAATCCTATGTAACACCCCACCTTACCACGACACAATATTATCCGTTTTGTCCTCCCGCAGAGGTGTGCGCACGGATTTGTTTCTGGCGACCTGGCGATGACTTCCCAGGGGGTCACTCATCCTGGTACTACTCCCACCCAAGCACGCTTAACCACAGAGTTCCAAGAACCTTCCTTGAGTTGGCTTTATCTGCAACATATTCAACTAGATCAGTCCAGATAAGTGTTGTGTAGTCATAGTTTCCGCTGTAGATGATCCCATGAAAAATGCATAGTACAGCCGTGCTTGCTCTATCCATGCCGGTGTGTTTGCCTGTCAGACAGTGGTTGATAAGAGAAAAAAGGGTGAACCAAATCTGTGGAAGATACATCCTCTTGAACTATCTGACGGAAGTAAGCTAAGAGTTGAATCCTATGTAACACCCCACCTTACCACGGCACAATATTATCCGTTTTGTCCTCCCGCAGAGGTGTGCGCACGGATTTGTTTCTGGCGACCTGGCGATGACTTCCCAGGGGGTCACCCATCCTGGTACTACTCCCACCCAAGCATGCTTAACCACAGAGTTCCAAGAACCTGCCTTGCGTGTGGCCCCAAAACGCGTTGTGTTCAGGAAGGCCAAGGTTTACTTATGAACCTAGCATCACTTCTGTCTACGGCCGATATGGGATCTGCCTAAGGTATTACATCCTAAGGCAAGGATATCTCAGCACAACTCATCTTCGGTTACTGGATCTTCATAAGCATCCAAGATAGGTTGGCGAAGGACGTGGCGTATTCTTGATGGCGTGAGCTGAGTCACGTAGTCATCGATTTGAGCAGTAAAATGGTAGTCACCTTCATCTGGCTGGTACGTGAAGGTATACCAGAATTGTTGAAGATAGTATACTGGGACACGATGCTCCAGTGAAAAACCAAACCGCAGGGGATGTCTTTTTAAGATCTCCATGATGACAGGATGCTGGAGATTCATGCTGAAGTCGAGACGATGGTTGTTCGGTAAGAATTCCTTCCTTTCGGAAGGGGGCATCAGTAGTTCATCCCGATTGGCCGCATTGATGCTTGGTGCTGTGGATCTTTCGGAAGGCATGGGATGTTCGTCATCTGACAGATTCAGATCATTTAGGGCCGCCATGGAAACTGAAAGTGCACAGTTAGTAAACCATAGAAAGAAAATCAGTTTTTAGTGTAGAATGAAAAAGGACTTAGAGAAATAAAATTTTGCTAAGGAAAGATGTCGGGCCTTGAACCTGTTGTGTTGGTCGACATAAAAAAATACCGAGTGAAGTGTTTATCAAAAGGACACTTATGTCGAGTAAGATGGAGGC
The DNA here is from genome assembly GCA_036898165.1 of Silybum marianum. NCBI lineage: Eukaryota > Viridiplantae > Streptophyta > Magnoliopsida > Asterales > Asteraceae > Silybum > Silybum marianum. The sequence goes on from CM072539.1 coordinate 17,756,710, forward strand.
AACAAGTAGACATCATGGTAGTATGTCGAGCCGTGCATAGTCGATTTAAATATATGTCGAATGGAATAGGGTCGAGATAAACACTTGGTACTTTCTAAGAGTGATTATGTCGAACCTATAGGATTCGATATAATTTATGTCGACCTTAACTGTGCATGAAACATGTCGAGTTAGTTGGACACGACATAAATCCTTAGGGAATAAAGTCGATCCTTTGGGAGTCGACAAGAAAACATGTCGAACCCAAGGGAATCGACAACTCTCCAAAAAGTTTATGGAAAACCTAAGTTATGAGTATAGGAGACAAGTGTAAAATTTGATCGATAAAGGACTTTGAATAAACAAATTCAAGTTATGTCACTAGTGAATGGCGCGACAAAAATGCATGAGGACTTTGTCATGTATGTGTGAGGTGACAAGAAAACTTGTCGAGTCTTTGAGACACGACATATAGACTTAAGTTAAATGATCAAAACCATATGTCGAGTATAGGAGACCCGACATAAACACTTAGAAAATCATGGTTCCTAGTTGGGGTCGACAAAAGTTCAACAAAAAAATAAAACCCTAAGTACGAACAGATTACGCAAGCAGACGTCAAAAACAGGCAATTTTGTGAGTTTTAAGCTTAAATTTCATGTGTATGGCCTCACCTATCATAATAAACACTAAGATTAATGTTTGATTCGAACTAAACGCATGCTAAATCATAGAAACAAGAACCCAAGGGTTTTTAAGAAACTGTACAGTCAATCCCAAAATCGACTAACATGCAAGCATTAAAACTAAAATCACCAAGAATTAAAGATGATCAGTAAGTAAATACGAACCTGGTGATGTGATTGGTTTTGCATGAATTGAAGTTTTTGAAAAAAGGTAGAGATCACAGAGTGGTCGGGTGACTTGTAGAGAGAAAAAGAGGGAATTTTTTTTAAAGAATAGAACAGTGAAAGTGGGGTCGTCTTGTTTAAATAGTGAGAGTTAGACACGTGGCATGACGTTGTTGGGGTCAAGGAAAATCATAAGGTCGGCTTGTCGAGCCTTAGTAACTCGACATCATTATATGTCGAGTCCTAGTGAGCCGACAAGATGGGGATGTTGATCCCTTAGGGTGCGATAAGAATGAAAGAAAAAAATTTGAACAAAAAAATCTAAGTGCTCCCCTTGAATGGTGCCTAAGATAAGAAAAACTTAGCTCCCCCTACGATGATGTGAGTTAAGAAAAACTTACCTTACCGCTCCCCCTCGAAAACTGAAACCGTTAGAAAAACAAGCATCGAAAACTAGAAGTTGAAAAGACACACACACGATAAAAATTGTACAAGTGTTTCGCACGTTTTATTCTCATATTATAGCATAAATTGCATCGTTTTGGTGTCAGTCCCTTGTGTGTCTCATGCATTTTTCTTACTTCTTTGCACAGTTTTTCTCTTTTCGATGCCTATTACTATATTGCAGGTATATTCACGTTTTTGCGAATATTTGCAGTGTGCAGGTGTGTGTGGATTCGAGAAAGAGAAGAAGATAGGAAATGCAAGCAGTGTCGGAAGCGAACAAGATGGAGAAAAGAAGTCGGAAGTTGCTCATGCTCGCGAGTGATTCAGTTATGTGGCCGCGAGCAAGAGAAATTCTGAAGTTTTGCAAATTTACACTGCTCGCGGTCGCGAGGTTTTAAAGGGTGCGCCCGCGAGCGACGCTGATGTACCCGAATTTATAATTTTTTCTAGGGCATTTTGGTCATTTGGGCCTGGATATTTAAGACTTTTGATGCTCACTTTTAGGGTTTAAGCCTCCGTTGTACATTTTACCATTTTAGAGGTGTTCTCTTTAGGTTTAGAGTAGTTTTTAGATTAATTTGGGGATTGGAGCATACAACCACTCGATTTGCAGCTATGGCCATGGATTGAATCCGATTTTGCGAATGAATCTTTGAATTAGAGAGTAATTGTATCTTCTTCTTCCATTTATACTTCGTTTTATTTCTTAATTCATGTTTATAGCTTAGATTGTTGAGTTTTTATTATTGATTTCAATTTTCTGCAACTAATTAGTTCTTAGATCTAGATTCTTCAAGTTATTTTGTGGTTTTTGCTTTTTTTTGGTTTAATTTGGTTATGTTTGTTTCTTGAAATTATTAATATTAACTTTATAGCTTTGTTCTTCTTTAGTTTTGGGATGAATTTCATGTTTACTAAATTAGATTTTAGTGTTGAATTTATGTTCTTGGTATTCTAGATCTAGGGTTTATGTGTTTTATTTGTCTTAATTGCTTTCTTCATAGATTAGTTCTTGTTTAATCATTTCAATTAGTTTAATATATTGTTTTCTTGATTCATGTTCGTTTAATTTATAGTAATTTGATGTTCTTTTGATTTATGTTTGTTTGATTCATAGTTTAAGGTGGATATTGGTAAGGATTTGATTTGTATCAATTGATTGTTTAATAAAATGATTTCCCGGTGAAATGACTGTTTGATTGATCGACTAACGGAAGTTAGGGATTGTTAAACGATCACTGATCGGTTATTTTTGAATTTAACAGTTGAAATCTAAATGGAAATTTGGTTTTGATTTTGGTCAACCAATTGGTGATTTTCATCACATCATGAAAATATATGTTTTGATTATTCGGGAATATTTTGCCTCGCTTAATGCTTCTTTTTAGAATCAACGATATGGAAATAATCGTCTTCCAATTAAGAAGAGTTTTGTCGCCTTGGAAAAGGGGCAAAAATGCTATTTGAATTTGGCAAACTCCGCTTTGAAAAGTCCAAACCGATATTCACCACTTTAGATAACTTTAGTGTAGGATTTACATGTTCAATTCGAGTTGTTAATGTTAATTAGATTTTCTTTTGATTCTCATTTTAGTTGTTAATCTAGTTTTACTTGCTTGTTAATTTCTTATGTTTGTTTAGTTTAGTTTCGTTCTTAACTTCGTTATGTTTAGTATAGCTTAGATGGTTAATTGAGTAATTTGATTTGTAGTGTTAACTCAATCTCTAAAAATTGATTGTGCGCAACTACCTAATACCGTGAGTAAATCTGTGCTTATTCCCTTGTCTCCCCGTGTTCGACCCGTATGCTACGACACCGTACGCTTGCGGTTAAAATGATTTATAAAACATCTCAAACAACAAGTACAAAAAACTTATGAAAATACAGAACATTTGTAAATTTAAAAACCACAAAATGAGAATTCAAGTATAATGAAGATGCAGTTCGAAGAGAGAATGTTCATTAACACTTGAATGGGCTTTTTGTGAATTTTAACGATACTGATTTGAAATCATGTTTTGAGATTTAGCATGCCTAACTTAGACACTAGGAATTGGAAACGTTTCTCATCCAATGCCTTTGTGAATAGATCGGCAAGCTGAAGTTCCATATTAACAAAGTATAATTCGATTGTACCTCTTTCGACATGGTCTTTAATAAAGTGGTACCGGACATCGATGTGTTTTGTCTTGGTGTGTTGGACTGGATTGTTGGAGATGGCAATTGGGATCTTCGAGTCACAATAGATAGTGATGTAGGCTTGGACGTGGAGGATCGGGCCTTGATGTTCTTGGAGGCTTATGATCGGGACACCAAACAGGGTCGCACTTAAATGACCATAACTTTTGATCTGGGCGTCCGTTTCGGGCCGTCGACCAGGTGAATCGAAGCTACTTTAGAGGAGCATGCCGTGGTTAGGGCCCGAAAGGGCCTAACGGACTTTTGAACCCCAAAAAAAGATGTTTAAGTGAACCTTATGGACGTTTTAGTGTTTTTTTGTCATTTTAGGCTTGTTTTGTTGGGCTTTTATGTTTTGGCTCGTTACCTTTTTTAGGTCCGTTTTATTTTTGTCTTCATAGTTAAACATTTTTGATATAATTTGGATGGTCACAACTGAATTTTAGAGACTTTCGATTTTTTTCCCAAATCTTGAGTTCTTTGTTGAATTCGATATTTGAAGCCTACGATTCGGAATTCGTCGAAAGAATCAACGAATCTTAGAAGAGGTTGTCCACGGTATTCGTAGAATCAACGTGGTAATCTAGTTTTCCGTTTATTCGCTGCATCAGATAGGAATCTTGTTGAACCAAAAGCCATAGTCTTTGAGTTGCGTGCGCATCCAAATTACTTGTGAGCAGCAGCTTGCGGCAATGATGTATTCGACTTCCGCAGTGGATATGGAGACGCACGTTTGTTTTTTTGATGACCAGCTGACTATTTTATCTCCCAAGAATTGAATGTGGCTCGTCGTGCTCTTTCGATCAAGCATGCATCCGACATGATCAGCATCTGAAAAAACAGTTAACTCGAAACCCGTATCCTTAGGATACCATAAGCCAAGATCAGTAGTACCTTTTAAATAACAAAAAATCCGCTTAATGGAACTAAGGTGAGATTCTTTGGGAAAGGCTTAATATCTAGCGCATAAGCATGTAACAAACATTATGTCCGGGCGACTAGCCGTTAAATACATTAAAGAGCCAACCATTCCCCAATAGGCTTTAGGATCTACCGCTTTTCCCAAGGGATCAGCGTGTAGTTTTGAACCTGGAGACATGGGAGTGACAATCGGTGTACAGGTCGTCATGTTATATTTATGTAACATGTCCGATATGTATTTCGATTGGTTGACGAATATTCCCGTCAAAAACTGTTTTACTTGAAGTCCGAGGGAAAAATTCATAACTCCCATCATACTCATATTGAAGTACGCAATCATGAGTTCGGAGAAGTTTTTGCATTGTTATGGGTTAGTCGAACCGAAAATAATGTCATCTACATATACTTGAATAAGCATGATATCACCGTTTTCCTTTTTAATGAAAAGATTTGGATCGATCTTACCTTTGGAGTAATCGTTTTTGACAAGGTAGTTAAATAAGCTGTCAAACCATACACGTGGCGCTTGTTTGAGACTGTAAAGAGCTTTGTCTAGAATATAGTACGTGGTTCAGTTTTGAAGAGTTGACAAATCCGTCCGGCTGAGAGACATACACTTCTTCGCGGATAACACCATTTAGAAACGCAGTCTTGACATCCATTTGAAAATCTACAAAGTTATTGTGAGCCGCATATGCCAAGAACATGCGAATGGCCTCAATTCGAGCAACAGGAGCGAATGTCTCGTCATAGTCGATCCCTTCTTGCTGACGGTATCCTTTGGCAACTAGTCTTGCTTTGTTGCGTATGACAATTCCATCTTCGTCCTTCTTGTTTTTGAAGATCCATTTTGTACCAATGATTGTCTTGTTTTGAGGGCGGGGAACGAGACGCCAAACTTTGAGACTTTCAAATTGATTGAGTTCTTCATGCATAGCTGTAATCCAATCTAGATCAGACATGGCTTCTCCAATAGAAGTAGGTTCGATTTGGCTTAGGAAGATAGAGAACAAGCAATTGTTAGTGGAGGTGGATCTCGTTATGACGGGTTTAGAGGGATCTCCAATGATTTGAGAGGTCAGGTGAGATCTGGTCCATTTGTGAGAATGGGGAAGCATTTGAGTTATCGTTTGATCAGGATTGTCATCCACATATGTGCCAAGAGGTAATCCTTGTAGTGTTTCAAGGGCTGGAGCCACTTCGGAAGATCGAGAGGAACTAGAAACATCCTTAGGAGGGGAAGTTATTGGTGTGGGAGAGGATGTTGGTTCCAGTGAATTAAAGAAGGGTTCAAGAAGTGGGTCCGTTTGAAGTGGTTTTGGGTTGGTGGTGACAACTTGATTTGGGATAACGGTTTCCGGGTTGGGAAGCGGGGTAACATCAAGGGTTGTAACAACTGGGGATGCTGAAGTAGAATCGAGGAACATAGAGGTGCTTGGAGTTGCAGCAGTTAAGACGGTTTCCATAGAAACAGTGGGTCCGGAAATGGTGGTCTCGGCAACTTCCAAGATCGGTGGGGTTACTTGTTTGGGCATTGGAATGGACGGACCAAAATAATCATAATAGAAATGCTCAAAATAGATCATTCAAATCAGAGGTATTTGTTTTGGAGGTTGAGGTGTGATTTGGATGAGGCGGGTTAGGAACAGGTTTCGAACTGAGATGTTCGGAAGCTAACACGTCGGTAAGTGTGGGTTCGGAACTGTTTGGTTCGGGAGCCATTTTAGCCTTTGTATCGAATTGGACATTTATGCTTTCGGTGACACACCTTGCATTCTTCATGTAAACACGATAAGCAGATGCGTTTGGAGAGTAACCAAGAAAATATGCTTCGTCGGCCTTGGTGTGAAGTTTGCCACGATCTCTCTTTGTCGTTCAGAATAAATCATCTGCTGCCAAATGTACGGAAGTGATGGATAGATGGAACCCGTTTGTTTATCAACTCGTACGGAGTTTTGATAAACCGCTTGTTGATTATTGAACGGTGTTGGGTGTGGCAGGCGGTAGTAATAGCTTCGGCCCAAAGATAGTGCTGTAGTTTGGAGTGGGCAAGCATGGTTCGGGCAGCTTCAACCAATATGTGGTTACGTCTTTCGACGACACCATTTTGTTGAGGAGATCGAGCCGCATAAAAGGTATGAGTAATACCAACAGAGGTAAGAAATGAGTCGAGCGTGCGGTTCTTGAACTCGATGCCATTATCTATGCGAATGGTTTGGACGGAGAGCTCTAGTTTGACTTAAATGTTCTTTAAGAAGGCAATTATAGTCTCGGGAGCTTCTTCCTTTGTGCGAAGAAACTTGACCCATGTATAACGAGAGTAATCATCCACCATAACAAGAACGTACTTCTTGCCATGGATGCTTTGAGTCCGCATGGGGCCACACAAATCCATGTGAATTAGCAGAAGAGGACGGGTCGTGTTGTATTCCACTTTGGGCTTGTGAGAAACTTTCTTCATTTTACCCATCTCGCACGCACCACATAAGTGGGTCTTCTCAAATTTGATCTTTGGCAATCCGGTGACTAACCCTCCACTTGCAAGGCGATTGATATTTTTGAAGTTCAGATGGGAGAGTCGGCGATGCCATAGCTATTTTTATCATTTGATACCTTTGATACTAGACACACATCGATTGGGGCGACAATTTTGGATAGATCGATGGTGTAGAGATTTGACTGGCGAGATCCGGCAAGTATTTCTTTTCCTTTATAAGTTCTGACGCAGCATCTTGTGGTACGAAAATTCACTTCAAGCTCTTTGTCACAGAATTGGCCAATGTTGAGTAGATTGTGAGTAAGGCCTTGACAGATGAGACTTTTGAGATTGTGAGATTGTTGCTGATGATGTCTCCGTATCCACGAATTGGTGAGAAATGGTTGTTCCCGAAACGTACAGATCCGCCGTGTTTTTCTACATAATTGGCGAGTAGCTCCTTTTGTCCAGTCATGTATTTGGAGCAACCAGAATCTAAGTACCACACATGACTAGCCTGCAAAAATCAGGCAGATTTAGGTACCCATTTGTAAATGGGTTCATTAGGGTTAGTTGACAAGGCAGCCTTTGGTACCCATTTGGTTTGAGACGTAGGTGCCGTAGGCAAGGGCCTCTTGAGAACCCATTTATAAATAGGATGACTCGGAAAGTAATTGACTTGATGATAGTTGTAAGAATTATGCATTTTAGAATAGTAATCATAACCATTAGAATTTAAGCGCACAAAGTCATTCACACCACCATTTGAGCAACAAATTTTATTTCTTGAAAATTTTAATAAATGCCTAAAAGAATGATTAGTGTAAGGAAATTTAACACTTTGTTTTGAAGTTTTGACATTTGGAAATTTAAAACTAGATTGCGCATTGCGGGGTGGTGACTTTGCTTGACTTGTGCCTTTTTCGATCCAAACTTGCTTTTTATCTAGAGGACGTAAAGCTGAAACATGAAACGGATGTTTGTTAGTATTTTTGTTTGAGGAGGTTTAGTCTTTGCTAGAGAACTGGTTTGTTCTTTTTGTTGAGATGAGGAGGGTTGTGAAAAACTAGTGGAACACTCATACTCAACATCTGGAATATGAACCGTTTCTATGGGCTTTTTGCCTTTATCTACAAATTCCTCATGACTTGGAAGAGTATGATTGAAGTCAAAGTCATCAAGCGAATCATTTGGGAAACCCTTAGAATTATGTTGAGGATGATTTATGTTTTCCATTTCTTCAAGCTCGTTCAGCTCCTTGTCTATTTGGTCGGGAGAAAGGGAACAATTTTGTTTGGGAGGACAATAGTTAGGATCAATCTCATAGGAGGAATCACACCCATACAAATATGAGCTAACAAATGCTTTACAAGATGAAATATTAGAAGTTGTATCAGCTTCGTGGTTTTGATATTGTGAAGCTTTGTTTTCTGATGTTTGGATTTTGGTGAATAATGCCTCTTTTTCCTCTTCCGATGAAGAACGTTCAGATTCCAACGCTTTTTCCAATTGAATAATTTTCTTTTCCAAAAATAAGGTGGGAATGTATGGTTTATAATTTGGTGGCTCTAATTGAAGTTCTTCATCGGTATAGGAAAGTAACAGAAAGGTATTTGATGAAATTTCTTGTTGTTCCTATTCCACTCTTCCCGTCTTTCTACTTTAATTGGAGACTTCATAAATTGAATTTTATATTATGGACCAAGGTCTAGATATTCAAATTTATAGAGAGTCGGAGTGTTATATAGAGCCTTAGCTAAACATTTGGGATCCTCAAAACCTAGGCCTGCCTTTGAACATAATTCTCTAGGTGCGTTTAAATGAATTATTTGTTTAGTTTGACCAAGTTTATAAAGTTTGAGTTCCGAGTCCGTGAGTTGTTGTAACAAATCATTTCTTTGAATAGTGGCAAACACATATTTTGATGAAAGTTCTTCGACCTCATGGTCAGACTTGGTAAGTCGTTCCGTGAGAGTCGAAAGGTTAACTTTAAGATTGAATTTCTTATTTTTAAATGTATCATTTTCCGTTTGTAAATTATGAATGTCACTCTTTTGATTGGCAAGTTTGGATGTTGCAAGTAAGAGTTGGTTATGATTATTTTCTAACTGTGCTTCTAAGTTGGAAACCAAGTGTTCAGAGACAATGACTTGCTGACCCTAAATCCAAAAGATCTCTTACTTTTTTGAGCATATATGAAATATAGAAGAAATATGAGTGCAGGCGACAATATTTCATATTTAAGAATTTCGAGTTGTATGGAAGCGTTTGTGGAATACAAGGCGCAAGTAGATTTTCAAACTACTCTGGTTAGACGAGTGGAACGTATGAGCATCACCTTCCCAAATGAAGAATTGGAAGGAATTGAAACAAAGAGGCATGGTGAGGTGGTGACTGAGCCAGAAAGGGGAGTTATCTCTAGTAGATATCGTCAAAAGAAATTCTTCAGAATAACAGAAGCTTTTAAGTACTCATCTTACTTCTTGGACATCATACATGGCATGGTGGCACTGAAGAAAGAAGATATGCATTTAAACATCAGAAGAGCAACTTTTGATATGGATGAGCACATAGAAAGAGTAATGAGTCTGAGCAAACTCACAGAGACCTTCTACAAAATAATTAGTGGGGATCAAGAAGCCCCATTTTAGTCATTACATGTATTTCATTTCTTTTGTAATTCATCTTTTAGTATTGTAATGAATTTTTTCGACTTTGTTCTTTATTACTTATTTGCAACGTAGAAGGAGATCGCTAGAATCTATTTATGTGTAAAAGTATGAATCAAAACTTCACTGGAAGAACAAAGCAATTCTCTTCAAAATATGACTATTCCAGAAGATAGTCTCTTCTAGAAACTTAGTCCAGAAGACTCAGTGACATTCTAGAAGATAAAGTATCTTCTGGATATTATACAAGGGACTACACGCATGTTATCTGATGTGGCAAGTCACACTCTTCTTGCATAACAAATTCACTTAGGACTTTGCTTACGTGTCAATGCGTAATAGGCTAGCTCATTGGCTTTCTCTTTTGTAATCGTATAAATAGAGTGAGATACCCTTGTATTGTGTGTCAATTGTTTTGGAGAGATTGAGAGAGAGATTTGTATTTCAAGTACTGTAATCTTTTATACTTTGAGTGAAATACAAATTATCTTTGATCGATATGAACATGTTCGTCCATTACAGTTTACTAATTCTAGTTTGATTGTTGATCTTATCTGCTTCCGCTTATCGTTTACTCAACATCTGTGATCAACATTCATTGAGTATTTACGGGATCTGGGTTCCAACAATGAAAATTTGGAATTTCACATATACTATGTGAGAGGGACGGTTAGAGGAAGACCCCCCCCCCCCCCAGAAAAAAAAAACTAGAAAACAATGAGAAAAACTCTAGTAATCATTCATTTGGATCATAGGTACATGCGCATAAAGTAATTAAACGTGTTCTTGGTTTTTATGCACGTGTGCATACTAAACAAATCACTTACAATTTACTTTTATGTAGATGTGCATACCGTTCAAATGAACGAAACTAGAATGTTTCTCATTTTTTTCATTCTTTTATGGTTTTCCTCTGAACACCCTACTATATGAAGTTAGACATTTCTTGATTTACTTACATGTTATATTTGATAATATAATTCTTTAATGTTTCTAATAGTTATATATAAAGATCTCATTAGCATAATTTGTTGCCTAAAATTAGTTAAAAGTCTTACATTGCAACTTAACATATCGCATATACAAGATAGAAACCTACATTTAAATTGTTGCCTAAACCAATATTTTTGATGGTGCTCACTAAATTGATAAAATCATGTAGATATATGTACATATAGATTTTAAAACATTATTATATGTTTAAAATCAATAAAAATTACATTTAAATTAGAACATACTTTATTTTAATATTATATTTGAGTTAATTGCAACACCTTCCATCAATCATTATAACCAAGCTAGCTAGTTCATATGATACATTTTGTATTCGATTTGATTCAATTTTAATGTAAAGTTGTTTGAAGTCAAATGATCTTGATAGAAGTTTGTTAATATATAGTGGGATGCTCAAATATAACATTAAATATTGTGAGCAAATAAGAAAAAAAGTTTATATAAAAAGTTGATTGTTTTTATTTGAAAAGATGCATATATGTAAACAAAAAGAATCATTTCCAATGTACCCTAATTCCAGAAAAGCTTATAAATCCTTTTAACCATAATAAAAATAAAAATAAAGTATAGTTGACAAAAAACTATCATTGTAATTTAATAAATTTTGTTTGATTTGGATTTCATGTTCGAGGGTTTCTAAATTTTCAATGGTTTAACATAATTATATAAGGAAAATTAAATGAGAACTAAAAAATAGTGTAAAAGGTTACGAGAAGTAACTTCCACTCAATAGGCTAGGATTCAAAAGTGGTATTATTGAACAATTTTGATTGTTTAAATATGAAACAACCCGAGTGGATTTAATAAGACGGAAGAGGGTGTACATGCATCCTTCTCTATCGTGTGATGCTAACAAACATTTTTTTAGCATTTTAAAGATGCACCCGTTTATTTATATATATATATATATATAAAGAGAGAGAGCGAGAGCGAGAGAGAGAGAGAGGAAAGTTCAAATGCGAATTCAATTTGGTTGTGAACGTGAGGACAAAGGAGAGCGCGGCACGTGTCTGAATATTGATTATTCAGACTGAATATACAAAGAAATACTCAGACTGAATAAGCATTATTCAGACCAAATAAATACTATATTTAGTGTGAATATTTCTTTGAATGAGACACGTGTAATACTCTCATTTGTTCTTACGTTCACAACCAAATTTAAGTTCTCATTTGAACCCGTCCATATATATATATATATAAAGAGAGAGAAAGAGAGAGAGAAATAGAGAAATAGTGAGAGAAAGTTCATATGAGAACAATATCTATAAAGGAAAATGGTCAAATTACCGAAAAATCACACGTCGTTTGAGATTAATGACCAAAAAAGGACACAAACAACCCTATCGCCACGTGGCAAATTCGCGTGACAGGGTGCATAAATGACATGTAAATTTGTACGTGATTTTATTATAAAAAACATGTGATTCAACCATTTTTTATTTTCTAATTGGTATCATTTTCGTGAACCCGACTCGATATATATATATATATATATATATATAGACAGAGAGAGAGAGAGAGATAGAGAGGATTGTTCAAATGAGAACTTTGCATTTTTAAAGGAACAAAGGGACACTTGTGGATCACATATGATGTGGGTCCCACATAATATTAAATCATTTATGATTTAATATGATCTAATATTAAATCATAAATGATTTAATATTATATGGAACTCACATCATATGTGGTCCACAATTTGTTTCTTTGTTTTTTTAATGAGGGGTGGTTCTCATTTGATCCCTCCCCTATATATATATATATATATATATATATATATATATGGGATGGATCATACGAGAACACCCTCTATTTAAAGGAACAAATGAACACTTTGTGGACCACATATGATATGACTCTCACACATTAAAAAATCATATATGATTCAATGAGACCTACAATTAGATATGATTTTTTAATGTGTGGGACGCACATCATATGTGGTCCACAAGGTGTTCCTTTAAATTTACAAAGTTCTCATTTGAACCTCCCTATATATATGTATATATATAGAGGATTTCAAAATACAAACCAATCAATTCGTACAAACTTCATGGTTTCATTATTTTATTGAATAATTTTTTTTCATGAAAGTGTTTAATATAATGAAATTGTTTCATATATTTTTGTTTTTATATGAGAATGAAATTGTTTAATGTATTTTTTATTTTGATTAATCTTGTTTCATATATTTTTGATTAATCAACCCTCATGTGTTATTGTCTTATTGATGATTTTTTTCCATATATTATTGACAGGGGCGGAACACAAGGCGGAACCCAACAAAACATCTTCATTGATAAGCTCAATTCATTATAAAAAATCGTGTAACAGGAGAATAGAACCTATGACCACATATACAGGGGCCATATACACATAACCACCTGAACTAAACACAATTCATTGATAATATTTCTAATATCTAGTATTTAAGGGATAAAATGCAGGGGCCATGGCCCCCCTAGGCCCCTATTGTGTTCCGCTCTGATTATTGACTAAACAACTCTTATAATTAAGAAAAAATGAAAAAAAAATGATTGGGTGAATGTAGTTTGTACGGTTTGTACTAATTGCTTGGTTCGTAATGGATATCTCCCGTGTATATATATATATATATACACAAATGTTGATTCAAATACATACCAGTTGAAAGGTACAAACAATACAAATTGATTCAAATCAATATAAAAATACAATTTTTCATATTTTTTTCATCAAATGTTATGGTTTAAGATATTATTATATATATGTTTGTTTCACCTTGGATACCTATAAAAATCTGTAACTGAACAAGAATATGTATTTTATAGTGGAGGTTTTTATAAAATTCTCAACAAAAACCTGTAAAAAACCCTCCATTATGGATGCTCTTAGGAAAAACTCATTTGTATGATCCAAAAAATTACTTGTTTGTCGATTTTTATAAAAATATACATCTTATAATTAATTTTCATTTTATTGTAAGTTTGGAAATTTTTTTGGATATACCTATGTTAAACAAATTGTAAGTTTTAGATATGTTATATATTCATATATATTATTTCACGTGTGAGGTGTAAGAACTTTATAATTTATCGAACTGTTAGGTTATTTTAAACCACTAAATTTTATTACATCAACAAATTACTAATTTTGATAATTTTAAATTATAAAATTAAATAAAATATATTATGGGTATTTGTAAAATCCCTCTCTCCTCTCTCTCTCCTCCTCTCCCTCTCCCTCTCCCTTTCCCTCTCCCTCTACTCCTTCTCAAATTGACCACCACCCCATCCTAAACCTTTGTGAACATTGACCACATTATGAACATCGAGTAATTGTTCAACAAAACTAAACCTACCACTTATAGACTGTGAACTAATGATGATTACATTTGATCACATTGTGAACCAATTATCCAAGCCATTGAATGCATCGTCGAGACATATTGTGAACACCATGGTACATACCTCACATTATGCACAATTTGCAAATTGGGTTATGTGATGGGATGACAATGTTCACAATATGCACAACATCTGGATTCACGTAAACACTAGTTGTTCATGAGATCCGGATTCATTAGTGGCGTGCACACTTTGTGATCACATTGTGTACACTTTGGAATAAAATAATTATTAACACTTTGGGTTGTAAACTTATTATTTGGTAACCTCAATTCAGGTGAATCTATAGTACGAAAATGTGCTTAGAGGTCGGAACTTCAGGTGAGTTTCCTCATTGTTTTCAGACAAAACCATATCTACATGTCGTACTAAGTTAAATTGGATATAAATTTATGTCGTGTGCATCATTTAAAGCTTAATTGGATATTTTCATAGTGTAAGTCGCTAGTGTGTGAGAGTTTATTATCATTTAAATTACGGAAAATGTGTACCCTATAGAGGCACTTGAATTCGTTTCATGTAACTCATTTATAGGGCAAGTGTGAGCCCGATTGATTAGCTACAAGTGTAAGTGTCATTAAGTGTGTTTAACTTGTCTATATGAAGTAAGTGCATTGTTGTTTAAAAATAACATTTATTATCATGTTTAATTGTGACTTTAACTGTGTTGGAGGGAATACAATATATTTTTGGTCTAACCCCCACTTTTATAAAACTAAACCATTTTCAAGTAAATATCACGTAGAGTGTCCTAGCAAGGGCAATTGAAAGATGTGAGCGTTGGGTATTAAGTGAGGGTGCTACTCTTCAGTTAGATAGTTGCCTAGTGTTTATTTTTTATGTAATAAATCTTAGTAGTATATTTTTTCGGTAAAATTCTTGAGATCACGTAAACTTTGGAACCGAAGTTAGCATTGTATTTGTCATTTTTGAGCAAAGACTTTATTTATTTATTTATATTATGAGTTTTTGATTGTTACCTTACATTTTTACAAATTTGTCAAATCACCCTTATCATTAAATAATTTATTTAAAATGAGTAACTGAAATTTACGAAACTTGCAATTCGTGAAGTTTTTAAAAGATTAAACCCTCGCATGTGAAACAATATAAATAATATCGGTCCTCATGATTTTTAAATTTTTTCTTTCATAGGATACCCTATCATTATCACTAAACTTTACGTAGCAATCAACAACTATTGGCTACCACATGGTTGAAGTTAAAATATCTTAAAGGTTATCCTTTCTGTGAATTTTTAATATATATATATAAATATATATATATATATATATATACACACACGTATGTAAATGGAGGTTTAAAGGAGAACTTTGTAAATTTAAAGTATTAAAAGAACACCTTGTAGACCATATATGATGTAGGTCTCATACATTAAAAATCATATCTGATTCAATGGTTGGCTTCATTGAATCATATATGATTTTTTTAATGTGTGTGACTCATATCATAGGTGGTCCACAAAGTGTTCATTTGTTCCTTTAAGTATGGGGCGTTCTTGTATGATCCCTCCCCTACGTATGTATATGTGTGTATATATAGGGGCATACTCAAATGAGAACTGTGTATTTTATGATAACCGTAAGATCTAATATGAACCACTAATTTGAGATATTTAATGATATTACTTAAATAAGATAAAGGGGTAATTTAGTCATTTTATTTACAATTCATTAAAAGATTTAATTACTTTTTTAAAGGAATATTTTATTAATTTTAGTTACCTAATATATATATATTTTCTTTTAAATATATTTGTGGATCAAAGTGTATCACAATGACAATATCCACATCATACCACAACATGTATCACAATGTACTTTCGTTGTTTTATAAAGTGTATCATAGTGTGCATTTTGGGTATTTTCGGTGCTTAAGAAAGGATATCACAATGTGTATTTTTGTTATCTTAGTTGCTTCACATATGTGTCACACTATGCATCTTGTATCTATATCTAGGTATCACAGTGAATATTGTTTATATGTATATTTTTTTAATAGTATTTTTTATGTATCACATTATGTATTTTGTATTTATATAAAGTTCGTCGGAATAAAATTCACCGGAATAAGGTTGGTCGGAAAAAGAAAAGATAGGAGAGGAGAGAGAAGACTTTTAAAATTCCTAAAATGCCCTTAATTAATGTTTTAAGTTAAAATTACCAAAATTGTTAATTTCCTAATTTAACCATTGATTTGCGGTTGAAATTGTATCTCACGGTTATCACAATTTACTAAGTTCTCCCTTGAATAGCCCCCCATATATATATATACATATATATAGGGGCGGGTTCAAATGAGAACTCAAATTTAGTTGTGAACGTGAGGACAAATGAGAGTGCGACACGTGTCCCATTCAAATAAATATTCAGACCAAATATAGTATATATTCAGTCTGAATATACAAAGAAATATTCAGACCGAATATATATTATATTTGGTCTGAATATTTATTTGTATATTCAGTCTTGTTAGTCCCTATTTAGAGATGGCTATGTAAGTAGAGGTTTGTGGAGGGGGGGGGGGGGGTTGAATACAAACACACAATTTTTTACTCTTTTAAATTTTTTAATATAAATATTAAAAATTTACACAGAGGTTTGTTGCGGAAAAGAATAGATAACTCTCTATTCTAAAAAACTTAACACATGAAACACATGATAACAATAATTAACTTATACACTAAGAAAGCTAAAACGAAACTGTTAAAACACTCAGGATGCCGGAATCAAACAAAACATCACTCAGAGGATTTGTTGAAAGCGTGAGATTTATGTTCATCTCCTTTTATAGTGCCCATGCATGAGATGCATGGAGACACCTGTCAAGGTTTCATTAGCTAGTAGTATATCTGATGAACAAAAGGAGTTGTCACTCCCTTTGTACTAGGTTAATGGGTGAACCATTCTTTGTAGCACGCAATGTCAGATAACTTTATCTCTTTTTCTTTATGTTTCTGTCAAGTACCATCAAATCTTTTAGCTAAAGATAAACATCCCTTTTATGAGAATAAAAGAGAATGTCCGAATTTAAGGTTTGTTGCCCATGTTCTTGCTGCACACGTTTTGCATTTATTGTGACTCAAGAACTTGTCTTTGAAAATTGCTAAGTGATTATGTATCACATCGGTTAGTGCACTTTAAGGTTGGAATCGGCAAGTGTGCAATGCTTGGATCGGCAACTTCATTTCAAACTTAGGATCGGCAAGTGTACACAAGCTTGGATCGGCAACTACTTCTCAGCCTTAGATCGACAACTTCAATTTTTGCTGACTTCACTCTTTTGAAATCGGGAAGTGGTATGAATTTTAACGTTGGTTGGTACATCAAAAATTCCACATTTTGATGTATAACCCTTGATTGGACAGTCTTTGATTTTCCAATACTTAAAGTATATTTCAGACCTTCAAAAGAACCTATAAAAGATCAACAACAAAAATAGAGAAGGTTCATCACCAAATCATCGGTGACCCAACAATCTCCCCCTATTTGATGATGATACCTGTATGTTAGAAAGAATTACTTTTGACCCTTTCTATTTTTCTTTTGGGTTCTTTTCACTCAGATTTTTTTTTTAACTGAGTATGTACAATATAAGTATAAGTATAAGTATGTGCAAAATTTAAAATATGAACAAGTATAGAATGAAAGATAATATGAACTTTTATTAATCATTACACATGATAGTACATCACACACAGTACATGATTAAGAAAGTTCATACTGAGAATAAGTGACTAAGGATCGGTGGGTTCTCTCTTTTTCAGTTCATCGAGAATAGTCGACACATCTCTTTCTCATCAACAGGAGGCACACCCAAAATGGCAGTGAGAAAGTTAGAGTGAGCCCTTGGAATGTCGGAGGCTCTAAAGAATCCTATGTTTCCAAAGATATCTTCAAAGAATACTCCAAGTTCAGGCACAGAGAGCATAGTTTGCTCAGGGTAAGCAACTAGAGTTGGAATGGAGAGATTTATGCCTGAAGCATCGATCTTGATCCCTTTTTCATGAAGTGTGGCCAAATGCCCCTTTTTCTTGTTCCTTGGAGCTGGAATGACTTCTCCTGTAAGACCTTGCTTAATCAGATATAGCTGTTGGCCTTCTATGGCTGTAACCGCTATGTTATGCTCATTCTGAATTTTGACCATTTTGGTGAAGAATTTTCGGAGAGTGTTAAGCACAGTTTCTTTGTATTTGATCCTACTCTTTGAAATATGGTTGCCGATCTCCAACCATTCTGTGATTCCAAGAACTTCCAACCATTCAATCTCATAAGTTTTATTAAAAGAATCAACTCTTTTAATAGTGATAAGTAACTTACAAGATTCCATGGTTGGAGGATGAATAGAGGCACCAATGATCTTTGAGTCATCTTTCCGATTTTTAAGTCTTCTCTTGAACCAATCTACTTCCTTAGTCTTCTTTGCTTCTTCTACGGTCTTCATCGCTTCAGACTTCTTCTTTAAACTTTCAAGCTCATCTTTCTGAGCTTGAAGAGGATCGGTGACTTTGGCTCGGGTAGCCTCATCTTGAGCCAACTTAAGTACATTACTCTGATCATACTCAAGTTGAGCCCTTATTGCTTCTTCTCTTTCAGCTTCGGTAAGTATTACGCCTAGAGGATCGGTAAGTGTGGAAGCTAGTTGCAATCTGAGAGTATCAGCTTCAGGACCTCTAACTCTTTTCTTTTTCTTTTCATGAAGTTGGGCTAATTGTTGAGCATAAGAAAGTGGTTTCTTTCCTTCGGCTTTGGCTTTCTTTTTCTTTTCCTCTTCAGATTCTTCAAGGGGTCGGACACTGAATTGCTCCCCCTGAATTTGTGCTTCAGTTTCTATATTAGCCTCACCTCTAGATAACCCAGTGTTACTCGTTACTAGAGGTTCATTGGCAATTGTTTTGGTGACCTGTATGTCGGAGACTGAAGCGTCGGTGACCACATGTGGTGGTTGCCTTGGCTGTTGATCGGTGACTGGGGGTTGCTGTTTATCGGAAACCTTGGCATCGGAGACCAAAGGTGTTGTCACCTCGGTGACCTTGGCATCGGAGACCTAGGGTGTTGTCACCTTGGTAACTACCCGAGGTGGCACCTCGGTGACCACTGGTGGTGGTACATCGGGGACCTTTGCTGCTGCCTTCGTGTTTTTCTCCCCCTCAGTGGTTGAGCCCTTGAAACCAACTGAAGAGAGAAATCACTTGATCTTGTCAACATCAGAGCCCAAACTGTCGATCTTTCGTTCAATTCGTTGAACCATGAATCTATCTTCATCCTTGAAAAAGGCATCACTTGTGTCGATTTCAACGGTTGGAAGAGAAGTCGGTACCTTTTCAACCTTTGAGTGTAAAGAAGCAAGTGACTCTACAATTGTTTCTTGTTCTTTTGTTATGGAAGCAATACTAGATGTAAGAAGTGTATTCCTTTCCATCTCTTTGGTTGCATGTTCCTCCAATAGTTCCACCCGATGAAGTGTTCCACCTGAGAAAGAGATGAAGGCTTTGAGAAGGTCATCTCCTTGTTGAGATGTCATAGGATCGGAAGGTTGAGGCTTTGGTGGCGGTTGATCATTATCGTCACTCGAAGAAGAATAGTCCACCAAACCTGTAGGTTTATTTAGGGGGGATTTTGGGGAGTCCATGTTGTGAGTTGTGGTTTTGAGGGGAGACCTCGGGGACTCAAGGGAGTGAGTAACGGTGGGGGAGACACGAGAAGAAGAGTGTCTGTGAGGGGATTCCTTAATTATGGATTCCTCAACTACCCTATGAACATGTACGGGAGACATACCCATCCAAGATGTAGTAGTATCGGAGAAAAGGAAGTCGGTAAAGTGGGTTGCTCCATCAAGTGCATCTTGTTGTGATTGCCCTTCATTTAGAGATGGGAAAAGGAGTTGTGAGATCTCCGGAGGTGGTGTAGATGCGCCTTGGATGGGAGACTCCAAGTCATCTTCATCAACTAAGGAATAAGTTGATGAAGGCATAAATTGGGTATCCCTTTTTACAACCACGTCCTTTTGCGAGGGCATGGAGGAGGTAAGATGGGTTTTAGACTGTTCCCTGGGTCGACTGGGGATATCTTCCACACTCACCGAAATTTGGGTGTCAATGTGTGGTTTTTGTGTTTTGACCCTTTTGGTTCCTTGAGGAAGTCCTAGGGGGGCTTTTCGAGTGTCTTCGCTTTTGGGAAGATTTCGGTGCCTGGGTAGAAACCAAAGGCTCTTTTGGTTTCGTGGCATCAGTGGGTGCGGAGGTAGATGTGCCCGACGCCTTGGATCTCTTGCGAGATTTGGGCACATCGGTGACTAGTGGTTGGAGAGTGGTAGAGGAGGTGCATTCGGTGACTGAGGGTCTATGAATCCGGGGTTCATTCTTACACCAAGCTAAAGTGGCATTTCTGGCAAACTCACTCATACCCGGTCTAAGTGGGTTGTCGGAGGCCAATGGTCCCTTTGACATAAGTTTCTTGCCGACTTGGTGAAGGGGAAGATCATATGCATTATCATCTCGCTTTTCAAGCTTATCGACAAGCTTGATATTGATGATAAGAGAGAAGAGACGTTGAAACGGTACCTGAGGTCGTCGAAGGAGAGAGAATGAGGAGATCATCTCGTTGAAGAAGTAAGCTGCAAAATCGATTTTTCTTTGGAAGATTAAAGCACGGGACAGCTCGGTGACTTGTGATGGGGCTTGATCCAGACCACCTGTCTTCTTACTTAAACATAGAATGAGATGAGCAAAGAAGAAGTTCCAGATGTTACCCATGTTTTTCCTTACCAAGGTACCTGGACCCTTGGATTTTGGACCCCTTTTGTCTTCAAGATAGTTTAGAGCAGTCACAACCTGTTGGTGTTCATTCCCAAGAGGGAAAGCTTCATATGTGTCATATTCAGGAAGGTGAAGAATGGTACGAATATCTTCAGCATCAAAGATGACATCTGGTTCGTCATCACTAAGAACAGAAGAACATATTTGATCTGATGAAGCATCATATGAGCAAGTTAGCCAGAAGTTTTCCAAGAGAAACTTGCTCATCTTAGGTTTAGCAGCGAGAGCATACTGGAGAGAACATCTCTAAAGAAACCAACAAATTTCATTGTACTCCGGATGAGCTTCATCGATACCAATGCGACCAAAGTGGTTGCATGTAGGAAAGGTAAGAGATTCAAGGGTGAGGGTTTGTTCTTCAGAGGTTTTAGGTGATTTCGAAGGAGTGTTGGTGGAAGCCATGGATGACCTTGAGTGTTGCAGCTTTGAAATCGAGAAAAAAGAGAGAGAATTGGAGACGATAAAGGAGAAGAAAAGGGGGGAACGGTTATATATATGAGGAGGGAATTTCGATTTTCAAAAACAATGATGGAAGAAGTGATTGAAAGGTCAGAATTCTAAGGGTTTTCAGGTTTAATTCGGCGCATGTTCTGACATTAATGACGTTGCTGATGTCATTGTGGATAGATACGTTGAATACTTAGTCACCAAGAGTGGTAACCTAAGAGTTATCTTTTAAAAGATAAGGAATATGAAGGGGTTTAGAGGAGACGTCGGTGAGTGTGTTTTAGGATTATAAGAGAGAGAGACGTCGGTGAGTCTAGGGTTTAAGGCGATCGTCGGTGAGTGTGGTTTAGGCCACGTTGGTGACTCGGGTTTAGGGTTTTGGTTTTGAGCAACGTCGGGTAGTCTAGGTTTAGAAAGAGACGTCGGTGAGTGAGACGTCGGAAAGTCTAGGGTTAAGGCGACGTTGGTGAGTGGGGTTTCAAGGTGAACGTCGGAAACCCTAGAGTCGGGTAGTCTATGTCGAAAAGTGAAAGAGAAGAGAGAACCGTCGGGTAGTGGTGGTTTTTAGGATTTAGAGAGGCGTCGGTGAGTGCTTTTTGAACAACATCGGTGAGTGAGTGTATATACTCACCGACTATATATATATTTATTAAAGAAAAATTATTTATTATTATATATATATATATATATTTTTTTATTATATATATATATATATATATTAAGGGTTGATTTCCGTTATAAACCACATCAATTCGTACAAACCGCATGCAACCAATATTTTTTTTTCACCTTTTCTTAATTATTAGGGTTGATTAGACAATAATATATGAAAAAATTTCATCAATAATACATGAAGGTTGGTGAATCAAGAAAATATTTGAAACAAGATTAATCAAAATGAGAGTTTCATGAATCAATTCATTTTCTTGTAGAAAGAAAAATAATTTCATGAATAAATTAATTATATGAAACAAATTCATCATATTAAACAATTTCATGCAAAAAAAATTATTCAAAAAAACAATGAAACACGCGGTTTGTACGAATTGACGTGGTTTGTATTTGAAATCTCCCCTATATATTTAATCTATATTTATCATACCTAGTTCACCGATTAGAAACTTGAACCTTGCTTCATCAAGAGGCTTTGTGAATAGTTCAGCTAACTGATAATCAGTGGGAATAAAGTGTAGTTCCACATCACCTTTAGAGACATGATCTCTTATAAAGTGATACATGATATCAATGTGCTTAGATCTTGAATGAAACACTGGCTTGTCTGCAATGGCTATTGCACTTGAGTTGTCACACAGTATTGGGATTTGAGAAAATCTGATTGTAATCACATAGCTGAGTTTTCATCCACAATATTTGAGCACAACAACTTCCAGCAGCCACATATTCTGCTACAGCGGTAGATGTAGACACCGAATGTTGTTTCTTACTTGACCAACTCACAAGCTTTCCACCAAGAAGTTGACAACTTCCTGTCGTACTCTTTCTGTCTATTTTTTAACCTACAAAATCAGAATCAGAGTACCCGATGAGATCAAAACCTGAATCTTTGGGATACCAAAGACCCAGATTTTTGGTACCTTTTAGATACCGAAAAATCCTTTTCATAGCAGCTAGACGTGATTCCTTAGGATTTGCTTGATATCGAGCACACAGAAAAGTAGCAAACATTATATCAGGTCTACTTGCAGGAAGATAAAGAAGAGATCCTATCATGCCTCTATAACTTGTGATATTGACAGACACACCATCAGGATCAGAATAAAGTCTAAGAGGAGGAGCCATAGGGGTTTTCATTGTAGAGCAAGTATCATGTTGAAACTTTTTCAGAAGGTCTTTAATGTATTTACTTTGGTTAATGAAAATACCTTCTGAAGATTGTTTTACTTGCAAACCAAGAAAGAAAGTTAGCTCTCCCATCATGCTCATTTCATATTTCTTTTGCATGAGAGAGCTAAACTCATCACACAGAGATTCATTGGTGGCTCCAAAAATAATATCATCCACATAGATTTGTACAAGAATGATATTACCTTTTGGTTTCTTGAAGAAGAGAGTGCTGTCAACTTTTCCTCGGACATACTCATTTTTCAGAAGATAATCTGAAAGAGTATCATACCAGGCATGGGGAGCTTGCTTCAGTCCATACAGATCTTTATCTAACCGATACACATGATATGGATGAATTGGATCTTCAAACCCAAGTGGTTGCTTTACATAGACTTCTTCAGCTAGCTCACCATTCAGAAAGGCACTTTTGACATCCATTTGGAATACCCGAAAATTCTTGTAAGCTGCATGGGCAAGAAAGATTCGGATAGCTTCCAATCTGGCAACAGGAACAAAAGTTTCATCATAGTCAATTCCTTCCTCTTGCCGATATCCTTGAGCAACCAGCCTTGCTTTATTTCGTATGACAGTTCCTTCTTCATCCATTTTATTTATGAATACCCATTTAGTTCCAATAATGGTTATGTGAGATGGACGAGGAACTAACTCCCAGACTTTGTTTCTCTCAAATTGTGAGAGTTCTTCTTGCATGGCTATCACCCAACTAGGATCAGCTAGGGATTCATTTATTTGTTTAGGCTCAATAATGGAAACAAAGTTGACATACAAGCACAGATTGCTGATGCCTCTTCTTGTTTTTACACCAACTTGAGGATCACCGATGATTTGATCTATTGGGTGATCCATAGTCCATTTTAATGTAGGAGGCAAGGGAGGAGGTATAAAAGAAGATGAAGTTGGAATTTGAGATGGTGAGGGTAGGTTAGTGGAAGGTATGGTATTTAGATGAGAGTGTTCTCTTGAAGAGTCAATTTCAGGATATGGAGAAGAAAGAATGGGTTCAGGAGATATGGTGGTATTATTTGAAGGCTGAGAAGGGTTGTTATCTTCTTGACTTGGTTGAGAAGGTTGTTGAGTATATTGAGATGCAATTTCACCAACACATGAGTTTATCCATTGATTGAGTTCTTCTTCATTGCAAGATAATGAAGATGTTTCAAAGTCATCAAATTTTACATGCATAGATTCATCAATGTATTTTCTTCTGAGATTATAGATTCTGAAAGCTCTAGAGGAGAGAGAATAACCCATGAATATTCCTCAGACTTTGGATCAAATTTTCCAAGTTGTTCTCTATCATTCAGCATACGATATGCACAACCAAATACATGGAAAAAGTCAACTGTAGGTTTCCGACCATGAAACACTTCATAGGCAGTTTTGTTGTGCTTTTTGACAATAATAGACCTATTTTGAGTAAAACATGCAGTATTAACTGTTTCAGCCGAAAAATAGGTTGGTAACTTGGATTCACTCAGCATTGATCTTGCAGCTTCACACAGCATCCGATTCTTTCTTTCAACAACACCATTTTGCTGAGGAGTGCGTACGACAGAGAAGTTCTGAGATATTCCTTTGATGTCAAAGAATTCTTCCAAAACAGCATTCTTGAATTCAGTGCCATTATCACTTCTAATAGACTTCACAAGTTGACCATTCATATTTTCAATCTTTCTGATAAACCGAATGATTTCCTCAGCAGCATCACTTTTGTGTTTTAGAAAGAAAACCCAAGTAATCTAGAATATTCATCAACTTGTAGACTAGAGTGCTTACTGGTCCACATAGATCCATATGAAGCATTTAAAGAGGTTGAGAGATAGATGAACATTGTTTTGTTTTAAAAGAGGTTTTGGTAAGCTTTCCTTTTTCACATGCTCCACACAGCTTTTCTTTCTCAAAAGATATTTTTGGCATACCAACAACTAGGTCTTTGCTATAAAGTTTATTCAAGGTTTTGAAATTTAGATGTGAGAACCTTTTATGCCATAACCAACTTTGTTTAGCTAATTCTTGAGAAAGAAGACACATAGCTTCACCAATTGCACTTTCTTTCATGTTGATGATGTACACATCGTTCAATCGGGTACCTGCCAGTACAACTTTGTTCTGTACATCAAAGACCAAGCAAACAAACAGTTGAAACATGACTTTATATCCCAAATCACATATTTGGCTGATGCTTAGTAAGTTGTACATTAGTCCCTCAACATGAGCTACTTTAGAGAAAGTGATGTTTCCATTTGATATGGTACCATAACCTTTTGTAACACCTTGCCCATTTCCTTTAAAAGAAACAATGGGTCCTTTTTCTTTAGAGAAGTTAGATAGAAGAGATTTGTTTCCAGTCATGTGCCTTGAACAACCGCTGTCCATGTACCATATATGATATTTGTTTGGTACCTGCACCCACAAACAAATTTAGACTCTTGGTACCCATTTTGAAGTGGGTCCTTACGGATTAGAAGGCATTTTGTTGTTTCTACAAAGATCATTATCTTTTGGGCAGTTTTGCGCAAGATGAAGAGTATTGCCACAGTTGTAGCATTTCTTGATGGTAAAAGCTCTTTTGAAATCCATACTATCAAAGCTTTGAGAGAAAGTCGGTGACTGAGAAGAGGAGGAGTGACCGACTCCTGGTCTAGGTCCAAGAATACCTTTACCAGCAGTTTTGGATTTCTTCAAGTTCACCGAGCGAGGAATGAAATCGGTGACTATTTGAGATTTCCTTTTGGATGAGAAATTTATTTTGGAAACGTTTTTCTTTTGAATGGTAGGAAATATTTTTGGTACAGGATACTCAGGAAGAGTCGGTGACTCATGAGAGTATCTTGACTCATGAAGACTTAGAGAATTTAGAAATCTTTGAATGGGTTTGGGAGAAGTAAAGGAAGAGCTTGGAAAAGTTGGAATTTTTAAAGGCTCAGGAGAGGGTTCTTTATCTTTTACAAAAACTCCAAACTTTTTGGCATTAGACTCTACTTTAAGCATATCTAACAAGTCTATAGAATGAACAGAAGTAGAATCCTCAAATGAGTAATCTAAGAGATCATCATCGTCATCGGAGAAAAAGCCAGCCGGAAAGCCTTGACATTCAGATGATGGAAGTTAGGGTCAGAAGTTTGAGGATCATCTTTTCCATATCCAAGTCCAGACTTATCATTGCTAGAGATTTCACCTTGAAGAATCTTTTCAAGATTTTTAGAAGATTTAGTCCATTTTGAAAGAACTTCTTGTTCCTTTTCAAGAGTATTAAAAATCTTGTTTTTCTCTTCAGAAAGACTATCATTTAAGTACCTCAGATTTTCTAAGTTAGCTTCCATTTTATCAAAATCTTTGAGTTTTGAGAAACAAAAGAGAAGTTGATCATTCAAGGATTTTATATGCAAGTCAGTCTTTTTCCTTTTGTTCTTTTAAGTTACATAAGTCAACAGTTAAAGAATCAAAGGCATTAATCTTTTGATCATCAGACAGAAAAGTAAAAGGATGTACCTGAGGTTTGGTTCCCGAAGTTGATCCCTCAGTAGAGACATGAGCAGTGATGTGGAGTGATCTCTCCATTTCTTCAAGTTCATCAATTTTGGCCATGAGACATTTTGTCACATACTCACTCTCACTCTCTGATGTTTGCTCATCTTCCCAACAATGGGCTTCAGCAACCAAAGTTTTTCCTTTACTTAGATTTTTCTCTTTTTCTCTCCTATACTTGGCTTTAAACTTTTTATACCCTGAGATTTATTTTGATTGAGAAGGTTCAGGACTTTCTTTAAAAGATCGGCTACTTCTCTCTTCAGGCTTTCTAGTAGCCGATTTAGAGAAGTCATGACCAGAAGAAGAAGATTTGTGTTTTGAGAAAAGTTTAGACCTACACTCAGAGGCAAAGTGACCTTTCTTTCCACAATTAAGCATTCCTCGTTTGCTTTATCGGAGAGAGGTTTTTGAGAAAAAAGTTTTCTTTGAAACTTAGAACGGTTAGAAGAGAATCTTTTATTTTTAAGTTTTCTTGCAATCATTGCCATACTATCAGACAATATGTCAATAGCAGATTCTTCACCCTCATCATCAGCAACACTATAGTAAACTTCTGACAAATGGGATGAATTTTCCTTAATTTCATTTTCAGATTATGAGGAAGGATAGGTGATTCTAGGAACACATTAGGAAGACTTAGACTCACCTACTAAAGCAATAGAAGAGGTTTTAATTCTTTAATGAGGGATTTTCTTTGATTTTTAGTTTGCTCATAGTTTATAAGAGTCCCATACAAAGCAGTTAAAGGCATTTGCTCAAGATCCTTGGTCTGTTTAATGCAAGTACATATGGTTTCCCAGAAGTCAGGAAGGCAGTCCATAAACTTGCATAAAACTTCCTCATTGTCATATACTTTGCTTAGAACTTTGAGATCATTAAGAAGACAATTAAATCGATTGAAGTAAGCAGGAAGAGATTCTCCTTTCTCATGAGAGAAGAATTCATATTTTCTTACAAGACGAATTTTATTAGATTTTCTAACTTCTTTTGTCCCTTCATATAGAACACTCAGAGTATCCCACATTTTTTTAGCAGTAGAAATATTTAGAAGAGAATGGTACACTTCATCAGGAAGAGATACAGCAAGAGCAGATTTGACTTTAGTGTCTAGAGCAACTAGCTGTTTATCATCCTCATTATATTTATTTGAAGGTTTGATAATGTATCTCCCAGTTTTATCACTCCTTTCATCGTCTGACTCTATATCTTTACCTTCAGCGTCTTTTTGTGGGCCAAAGCGAGCCCAGATTATAGAAACAATAGGTCCCTCACTCAGAATGTTAGGATACCTGCAAACAATTCCTTCCAAGAATTGTAGCATACAATTTTTCCATAACCCAAAGTTACTTGGGTTAAACCTTGGAGGTTTGGTTAAAGAGCCTAAATCATATGTACCACTAAAAGGAGTTTACAGAGCACCATTAACATTTGAAGGAGTAGTAGCCATCACAGATCTAGTTTATTAGATTAAACCAACTGCTCTGATACCACTTGTTAGTCCCTATTTAGAGATGGCTACGTAAGTAAAGGTTTTGTAGAAGGGGGGGGGGGGGGGGGGAATACAAACACACAATTTTTTACTCTTTTAAAATTTTTAATATAAATATTAAAAATTTACACACAGAAGTTTGTTGCGAAAAAGAATAGATAACTCTCTACTCTAACAAACTTAACACGTGAAACACATGATAACAGTAATTAACTTATAAACTAAGAAAGCTAAAATGAAACTGTTAAAACACTCAGGATGCCGGAATCAAACAAAAGATCACTCAGAGGATTTGTTGAAAGCGTGAGATGCCACTCCCTCTGTGCTAGGTTAATGGGTGAACCATTCTTTGTAGCATGCAATGTCAGATAATTTTATCTCTTTTTCTTTATGCTCTGTGAATTCCATCAAACCTTTTAGCTAAAGATAAACATCTCTTTTATGAGAATAAAAGAGAATGTCCGAATTTAAGGTTTATTGCCCATGTTCTTGTTGCACACGTTTTTCATTTATTGTGACTCAAGAAACTTGTCTTTGAAAATTTCTAAGTGATTATGTATCACATCGGTTAGTGCACTTTAAGGTTGGAATCGGCAAATGTACAATGCTTGGATCGGCAACTTCATTTCAAACTTAGGATCGACAAGTATACACAAGCTTGGATCGGCAACTGCTTCTCAGCCTTAGATCGGCAACTTCAATTTTCGGTGACTTCACTCTTTTGAAACCGGCAAGTGGTCTGAATAATCTATATTCAGACACGTGTCGCGCTCTCATTTTTCCTCACGTTCACAACCAAATTTGAGTTTGCATTTGAACTTTCTTCTATATATGTGTGTGTATATATATATATATACAGGGTAGGGATCAAATGAGAACCAACCCTCCTTAAACAAACAAAGGAACAAATTATGGATCACATATGATGTGGGTTCCACATAATATGTCATCCACAAGTGTTTCTTTGTTCCTTTAAAAATGCAAAATTCTCATTTAAACATCTCCCGATATATATATATATATATATATATATATATATATATATATATAGGGAGATGTTTAAATGAGAACTTTGCATTTTTAAATGAACAATTTGTGGACCACATATGATGTTGGTCCTACATAATATAAAATCATATCTGATTTAATGGTGGGACCCATTGAATCAAATATGATTTTATATTATTAGGACACACATCATATGAGGTCCACAAAGTGTTCCTTTAAATAGATGATGTTCTTGTATGATCCCTCCTATATATATATATATATATGTGTGTGTGTGTGTGTGTGTGTGTGTATGTGGGAGGGATCATATGAGAACCACCCCTCCTTAAAGGAACAAAGGAACAATTTGTGGATCACATATGATATGGGTCCCACATAATATTAAATCATTTCTGATTTAATATTAAATCATATTAAATCATAAATGATTTATATTATGTAGGACCCACATCATATGTGATCCACAATTGTCCCTTTGTTCCTTTAAAAATGCAAAGTTTTCATTTGAACCTTCCTCCATATATATATATATATATATGTATATATATATATATATGCACATAACACATATACCTACAGATCGAGAGAGAGAGAGAGAGAAAGAGGGAAAAAATAAATATAATTATCATATGGTTACAAAAGTTGCACGTGTGCAACCATAATTTAATATAAAATTTAGGTTGTTACCTTTTGCACCCTAATCTATATTATATTCACTGATTGGATTAGAGTGTCCATATCTATTTGACTTTTTTTTAATATAATCATATATTATAGATTAGAATGTATCATAGACTAGGATGTAAAAAAAACCCAAAATTTATCATGTGTTAAAGGAAATGTAGCAAGAAAATGATGGCTCAATTCACATGTTTACTTAAACAGTAATGATGTAGTCATTTGCAAAGTTGTAAGAACATGACATCTAAATAGTTGTACCTACGAAAGAGGTATTATATATATAGGAAGAGATTCAAAAGATAATTTTGTAAATTTAAAGGAATAAAATGATTCATTTGAGATTACATATGATGTGGGTCCTAACAATAAAAAATCATATTTGATTTTCAATGGTGAGTCCCATTGAATCAAACCAACCAAAATTTACAAAGTTCTCATTTCAACCCTCCCCTATATATATATATATATATATAGACATTTAAAAATACAAACCAACCAATATAAAAATGATTTTTTTCTTGATTCTTTTTCATCAAACAATATGATTTAAGATATTATCACACATATGTTTGTTTCACTTTGTGAAAAAATCACACGTGAAAGATATACATATGAAACTCTTATATTATGAAATAAGTATATGTGAAACTTTCCACTTATGAAAACAAATGCATGTGAAACTTTTACATTATGAAACAAACATATGTGAAATAACATTTTAAATCATAGTGTTTGATGAAAAAAAATCATTTTTATATTGGTTTGTACAAGTTTGTAACATTTGATTGGTTTGTATTGATGCAACTATATATATATATATAGACACATCTTAAAATAGAAACCAGTCAAAAGTTACAAACTCGTACAAATCAATATAAAAATAATTTTTTTCATGATTTTTTTTTCATCAAATGATATGATTTAAGATATTATTACACATATGTTTGTTTCACCTTGTGAAAAAATTGCATGTGAAAAAAATACATGTGAAACTTTTATATTATGAAACAAATATATGTAAAACTTTCACCTTATGAAAACAAATACATGTGAAACTTTTACATTACGAAACAAATATATATGAAATAATATTTTAAATCATAGCATTTGATGAAAAAAAATCATGAAAAAATATATTTTTATATTGGTTTGTACAAGTTTATAACCTTTGACTGGTTTGTATTTTAAGATGTCTCTCTCTCTCTCTCTCTCTATATATATATATATATATATATATGTGGGCGGGTTCAAATGAGAACTCAAATTTGATTGTGAACGTGAGGACAAATGAGAACGCAACACATGTCATATTCAGACTGAATAATCAAAGAAAATTCACACTGAATAAAACTGAATATAGTGTTTATTTAGTTTGAATAATGCTTATTCAGTTTGAATAAACATTATTCAGACTGAATAAACATTATATTCTTCTGAATATTTCTTTGATTATTCAGTCTGAATAATCTACATTCAGACACGTGTCATGCTCTCATTTATCTCACATTCAAAACGTAATTCGAGTTCGCATTTGAACTTTCCCCTCTCTCTCTCTCTCTCTATATATATATATATATATATATATATATATATATATATGAGAACCCACTAAATCATGATAACTATGAGATCCAATTCTAACCAATCAAATTAACTTAATTAATGAATTTACATAATTAATAAAAAAGGATAACTCTGTAAATTTACCATTTTAATAATTAATAATTTTAATATTAAATTCTCAGTTCAAATTAAATAAATATTAAAAAGATTTATTTCCTAAATTATCTATGACAGAAAGTCAGAAACATATCAAATCCAATCTCTTATTCAAATTAGATAATTATTTGTTTGTTGCTAAAAAAGCCTAATTATTATTTTCTAGTATGGTATAGGCAAAGCTATTTCTAGTGTTCATATGAAATCAGATGAACACATGTGGTACCGTTTTATGAATAAGCATGGTACATTGTTGGACGACGTAAACTGTATACCCAATCGACAAACAAATGGTAATTATTTAATGTTGATATAAAAGTTTAATTTCTGTAATTGAGTAAGGTATATGAGAATTTGTTTTCTGTGTCTAAAAAATATATGAATACATATGGTACCTTCTCTAGGAATATATATAGTACATTTTTATGAATAAGTATGGTACATCGTTGGACGCTGTAAATTGTATACTCAAACAACAAGCAAATGGTAATTATTTAATATTGATATAAAAGTCATAATTTTATAATTCAATAAGGTATATGCGAATTTGTTTGCTATATCTAAAAAATATATGAATACATATGGTACATTTTCGTTGGATGTTGTACCATCTAGAACACTTGGTAGCTTTCCATCTAGACAGTATTTACGAATGCATACTGGTAATTTGTAACATGCATACGTGCATAACATGCAGTCGTGCATAAAAAAACAGCTTCAATCGCTTGTATGTATTTGTGCATACCATCTATGCACAAGTGCACATCGTTCAGATGGAGGGCTCCTAGGGTGTTTTTCAAATTTTTTTGAGAATTTTCCTTTGAACCTCTTTCTTTCTTTATTTCTCTCTCTCTTTCTCTCTCTCTCTCTCTCTCTCTATATATATATATATATATTTGTATATAGACACACACACAAACACTCACTCATTCACCGACACTAGTATATGTGTTAGTGTTCTAAATAATAATTTAAAACAAAATATATTCATATCAAACAATGAAACTAAAAAAAGAAAGAAGAACCATTGATAAAAAATACATATAAAGAGCTTATAGAAAATGATATCAAGAGTGCAAAATCATGATTAAATCTCTTGTTCGGATTTTTATGCACGGGAATGTGAGTAAGTATTTACCTATTTAATGTTTTAGTTTTTAAGTTTCCCTTTTAAGTTTACTTGTCCTATGCCACGTACATAATTATCATTTATCATCAAGTTATACATTGAAGTAACCCCACACCTTACAAAATAATGTGTCGTAATGTGTCATAACCTGTTACAATGCAAACCAAGCATTAATAGAGTGGAGCCATAGGGGTTAACGTGACGATGAACACAAGGTAAATAGAGTACTTACGAAACAGTGATATCATGCAATAGCATCACTAGGAAAATCCATCAACATCAAATACAAATAACATCAGTTGTTGATAGCTGCCACTAATACCATCAATTGCCTCCGATGGCATCGATTACTGCCATTGATACCATCATTTGGCACCGATGACACATTCATCATTGTTACCAAACACTAATCAATATATAACAACCTAACACTAAAATCGTTAGTGTCGACTCTCTTAAACTTTGTTTTTGTTTTGGGGGTAGGAGCGACGGTGGGGGCTCTCCCCCTGGGCCCCGACACAGCAAGGGGGCATTGCCCACTTGATCCCCCGCTATATTATATATGCCATTCAACGATATTAGGTTCTAGGTAGCTTATATTAGTCTGCATTTCACGCCTCTTAATTAATCTGTGTTACAATTAAACTATTTACTCTTCATTCTCTTTGGAATCAAATTGTCCAAAATAACCTGATGATTTTATTAAAATCACAAACACTGCACAACAATCATGTGATAGTAGAAAAACATATGTAATGATAGACTCAAATCTTGTAAAGTGAGTCATGGTAGTAGAAAAACATATGTAATGATAGACTCAAATATTGTAAAGTGAGTCATGGAAGTAGAAAAATATGAAGCATCGTAATGACCTTTTTACGTTAAAATTTTGTTGCCTAACTACTAAAACAAAATGTCAAAAAAAGAAGTCGGAAAATGAGGTAAAAGAATTAACGAACATTTATTTGTTTTGTTATGTTTTGTGTTACTCTGTCTTTCATATAATTAATTAGTTTTAAGAGATAAATATGCATTTTTTGAATTAAATTTTCAAGTTGTTTCCTTTAAAGATATAGAAAATACATTGAACAAACTTATAACTAAAATATAACTAAATATATTATATATTAAAAAAATTAGAATGAAAGGAGAAGATCAAAACATCTAAAACGAAAAATAAAAAATGGGTGGAGAAAGAAATTGGATTCTTATCATGTGAGAGAAAGCAATTAAAATGGTGAAGGCCAACCAGTGTTATATTAACAGTAACAAGAGGTATAAATGCACTTTGTGATATGTGTAGTATGAAAACAACACCCATATAGCTACGAATAGGTTTACCTGGACTGGAAAACGACACTCCACTGCCATGTTCTTTACAGTCAGTTCCTCTCTTCACAAATAGCCTCGAAATCATTTCACAAATAGCCTCGAAATCATCCCATCATATTATTCAACTACATTAACCCCTCTATTTTTCTTTTGATTTAAAACACTTGTTTTTCTTCTTAAATCACACAAAACAAACCAAAAAATCAAACCTTTGCCACTCTTTTGCTCTAAAACAAAAACATGATAAGAAAAAACACACAAAAAACACACCGTGTATATGTGTTTGTTTTACTCAAGAAGGCGACGAACAACTGCGTCCTAGTCGGAGCTCTAGATCTATCTCTTCGACTACCGAATTGGTGAAGGTAACTCGATTGTTATGGTTATTGGTGGACATTGATGTTTCGGTGTTGCTAGAATTTGATGGTGAAGATTGGATGTTATGATGAGGAAGAGGAAGAACTAATTGATTAGAATTCATGAAATTAGCAGTTGAAGTGTGGGGTGTAATGGAGAGAAGACTAGAAGGGTTATCAGTGAAAGTTTTTAAAGGGGTGAAAAGGGAATTATTATTAGGGCTAGGTAAAGAGTAGAGAAGGCAAAGACCACCATTATTTCCAACAAGATCTAGAGTTGGGATCAAGAGATTAGAAGAAGAAGAAGAGATATAATTAGGGTTTTTCGAATTGGGGCGAGATTGGTGGAGGCGAGCTCTATCGCGGCGGTGCACATTCATGTGGCCACCAAGAGCCTGAGCTGACCGGAATTCCTTTCTACAAAATGTGCAAGTGTAGGTGCAAGGTGGCCAAGTCGTACCCATGATATTTCTGGTGTCTTCAGCGAAGGCTCTCACTTCCCATGAATCATCTTCTTCATGAGAATTTTCAGCCTGTTGATTAGGGTTCCACATCAACACGGGCGGGCGGGCGGCGGTTAATTGTTGGTTGTTGAGCTGATTAATTAAGGAGAAAAAAGCAAGATCAACAACCATATCATAGTAGAAGCAACAATATTTATATAAGGTAGAGAATGTTTGAGAGAAGAAAAAAAAGGGTTAAATAAGGGAATGGGTTTTATTTGAGAGAGACTGTAGACAAAACAAAACCTTAGCAAGCAATTGGCACATCAACAATTCTTATTTTTATGTTTTTTAAATATTTTTAATTCACTTAATTCTTTCTTTGAAACATGCTGTTGTGAGGAAGGAGATAGATGGAGAGTAACATAACATGCCAATCAATATTGGTGTTAGGTCTGAAAATGTTGTATCAGAGATGACAACTATTAAAGACATGAAGGTCAAAATGCAAAAGTCAATAAAGTCATAAATTAGGAAAGATTGTATGTTTAATTATAAGGAAACGATTTAATTGTAAATAAGGCAAGTGTATAATGACTTATCTCTTAGTTTCCTTATTATGATTATTCTCTATCCATATAAATACAAGGTTAGGGCTAGCATTAGAAGAACAAATACTTTAATTCATATAATTCTAGAGGATTATTCAAGAGAGATCGTGAGCTTTATTCATAACTCCATACTTTGTAGCCACAGTATTATACAAGTTAGGTATATGACATACGGAATTCATTGATTTTATTAGTGTTATATTGTTAGCTGATTAAACTGGGATCCACAATTGGCTTCAAAGCTTATCAAATCTTCTCTTTATTTCCCAAAATTAATTGTTTATATTGTTGGAAATATAATAACCGTTGTTTAGGAAACTGGAAAAAGAGGTTAACAACAAGAAAACTAGATAAAACTATTGCAAGAAACCTATACAAGTGCAAAAGAATAGATGACAAGTTTTTGGTCGATTTTACTGATAGATAAAAAAGGGATTTTGTTCGAGTTTCTTTAAGAGTCGGTAATTATTTTTAGAAAACCAACACTGGTTGATTATTCTTTTGAATTGAATACATTTTGACTTATATATTGAGTCAGAACCATTAATTTAGCTTGTTATGGACATTCACAAACACAATGTAAAAAGCCAATCTAAGTAACCCAATGCGGCAATGTATATATCACATTGAAAGTTGTATAAGATGTACACAAACAATTTCTCTTTCTCCAAGAGTTAGAGAGGTTCTTCAGAAGTGTACCCCTAACTTGAGACGAAGGTTTGAAATTTCACATATAGTATGTGAGAGGGACGGTTAGGGGAAGACCTTTAAAAAAAATAGAAAAACTGAGAATTTTTTGGTAATCACTTATCTAAACATGTACATATAAGTAATTGAAGGTGACTTTTGGTTTTTATGCACACGTCTATTCCATACAAATTACTTACAAACTTGTTTTATACACATGTGTATATCGTTCAAATGAACAGTTAGTAGAATGTTTTTCAGTTTTTCAATTTTTTATGGGTTTTTCATGAACACCCTACTATATGAAGTCAGATAAATTTTCTTTCTTACTTTCAAAGTACCTGTTTAAGCTTCAACGACTCGAATTTTCGATTTATTTGATTTTATTGATGATTGGTTTCAAAGGGACCATTTCAGATGTAGGTTTTCTTCTAGGCAAAATGCCTAACATTCAAAGGGACAGTTTCAGATCTTCACTCTTTTGTTGAGTGTTACGATTCAAACATTCAGTAGCAATAAAATAGGAGCACCATCGTCGATTGAAATTTTTTAGGGAATGTAGATTCCTTCCTAATTTGTTGCTTGATTCCAATTTATCTTCTTACTCTTGTTCACCTTCGCTCACTAGCGATTTTATTTGGAAGACACGCTTCAATTTCTCTATAATTACAACAATGCCACTGATTCATCGTATCCATTGATGTGAAATTTCAACGGTCTTGAATGGTTAAGAAAGTTAGCATCTTTTTTGGGTTTAACAAATGATTGGCCGTATCTGTTTATATATATCTATATATATATATATATAGAGCGAGAGAGAGAAAGGTTCAAATGAGAACTTTGCATTTTTAATTGGTTCACAATTTGTTCCTTTAAGGAGGGGTGATTCTCATTTGATCCCTCCCCTACATATATATATATATATATATATAGAGAGAGAGAGAGAGAGAGATGTAGGTTTATAAGAGAACGATAGCTATTTTAGAAAATAAGAAAATGGTCAAATAACAAAATAACAAAATCACATGTGATTTTACATTAACAGACAAAAAAATGTACGAACCACCCTATGGCCACATGGCAAGTTCACATTGCAAGGATGCGTGAATCACATGTGATTTTGTACGTGATGTTAGTATTAAAACACATGTGATTCGATCATTTTTTATTTTCTAATAGGTATCATTCTCGTGCACCCAACTTGATATATATATATATATATATATATAGAGAGAGAGAGAGAGAGAGAGAGGGAGGTTCAAGGGAAAACGCTAAAAAAAGAGAAAACCGAAGAACAACCTGGGTCGCTTCCATGTGGACGGTATGCATTAATGCATATCGGTAACTTGTAACATGCATTAATGAGTATTCATCAATGCATCTGTAATGATAGATGCATTGATGAATAGGAACAAAAATTACCGGTATGCATTAGTGCATACTGTCCACATGGAAGTCTCCTAGGGTGTTCTTCAGTTTTTTTTTTTTTAGCGTTTTCCCTTGAACCTCCCTCTATATATATATATATATAGGGGAGGGATCATACGAGAACACTCCTCATTTAAAAGGACAAAAGAACACATTTAGGACCATATATGATGTGGGTCCCACTCAATATAAAATCATATTTGATTCAACAGGGTTCACCATTGAATCATATATGATTTTGTTCTAAGGGCGTTCCTTTGTTATTTTAAAAATGCAAAGTTCTCATTTGAACCTCTCCCTATATATATATATATATATATATAGGGGAGGGATAAAATGAGAACCACCTCTCCTTAAAGAAACAAATGAACAAATTGTGGACCACATATTATGTGGGTCCCACATAATATTAAATCATTTATGATTTAATACTAAATTATAAATGATTTAATATTACGTGGGACCCAGATCATATGTGATCCACAAGCGTCCATTTGTTTTCCTTTAAAAATACAAAGTTCTCATTTGGACCTTCCTTATATATATATATATATATATATAGGGGAGGGATCGTACGAGAACCACCCCTCTTTAAAAGGACACATTGTGGACCACATATGACGTGGGTCCCACATAATATTAAATCACTTCTATTAAATCAGAAGTGATTTAATATTATGTGGGACCCACATCATATATGGTCCACAATGTGTCCCTTTGTTCTCTTTAAAAATCAAAAGTTCTCATTTAAACCTTCCCCCCTCTCTCTCTCTCTCTCTATATATATATATATATATATATATGTATGGTTGATAATACAACATATCCAATTTGTACAACTACTATTGAAATCCAATCTCAACTGTCTATTTAATCTAGTGAATATGTGGTTTTATAATATCTTGATTGTTTCTTAATATAAAGCGTTGAGCATAATTGTTAGCCCTAATTTAAGTGTTGAAAGTGTCAAAAGGAAAACATGTGCTGAAACTATGTAGACCAGAGATCGTTATCCTAGAGCCGCGACTAGAGCCCGTGTGTAAAGATCAAGAGACGGAAGTATAGCATGCTGAATGTTCAAGAGGTTCAGCCTCTGGCCTATATATCAAGAGGTTCAGCCTCTCAACTATACATCAAGAGGTTCAGCCTCTGAGTTTTCAATGATTCGATCTGTAGAAGGCCCAGTAAATCGTTGAAGTTGAAGGTAGTGTGCTGAAGCAAATATGTTGGACAGATCTGCACGACTGTACGGAAACGATCATATCTCATTCGTCCTAACTCCAAAAAACATGAATTCAGTTTCTATGGAAAGGTAACACACTTCTCTACAATGTTCATGTTTTGAGTTTTCACAAACTCCATATATTTCATGACCAAAAGCAGCGTAGAAGTCAGTGCAATGCTGCTGGACAGAAACTTTCTTTGCTGATTATATATCTTATGTGTTGATGAGTGGTATTGTGGCTTGTTCAATATCACGTTAAACTTTAGAATTCTATTCGTTGAAGTTTAAATTAGCCACGGCTTCAGTTCATCTCAGTTTTGGACCCTCTCTTAACCATAATTGTTTCTGAACAATAAAGAAAAAGAAATTAAGAAGTATAGTTCAGAACCAGCACTTCATCAGAAATTTGTTCTTGCAACTAGAGATAGGTTGTTGAAAATCCTGTCAATGATCAAAGAACTACCGAGTCTAACTTTCATCCTTTGATCTCACATCGGGGCTCTTAGAGTTACTCTTGGTAGTTTCTAGGTTTATTTTTGGAACAAATATTTCTGGTTGATATTCATTCTAGGTTCCCCATCTTATGAAGATTATCTGAACAAGTTCTTGTGCTGAATGTCCACTCAAATCATGGTTTAGAGACAGATTCTTTGTTATTAGACTGATTCTGCACGACATTGTCACGCAACTCACACTTTATCTATCCACGTTTGGATGAATCAATATGCTATGGGGTTGGCTGAGATTCTGAGGCTAACAGCTGTGTTGAGTTTCTACAGGTTAAAGCTGTATTTGGTGCAATCAGTGGTTTTTATTGCACATTGTATCTGATTATAAAGTTGAAAATGAAGAATAAGAGCTTAGTTCAAGGGGGAGCTTGGAATTTATTGGAACGAGGGTGTTACATTAAGGGGGAGCTACATGTTTATCTAAGGGGATATCCAAGCTTCAAAAGCTTGATGGGAAGACGGCTACTGACTTTCAATGGTTTTCCTTTAACTGTTTTCCTTTTAACACTTTGGGGGAGATTGTTAGCCCTAATTTAAGTGTTGAAAGTGTCAAAAGGAAAACATGTGCTGAAACTATGTAGACCAGAGATCGTTATCCTAGAGCCGCGACCAGAGCCCGTGTGTAAAGATCAAGAGACGGAAGTATAGCATGTTGAATGTTCAAGAGGTTCAGCCTCTGGACTATATATCAAGAGGTTAAGCCTCTGGACTATACATCAAGAGGTTCAGCCTCTGGTTCATCCATCAAGAGGTTCAGCCTCTGGACTATACATCAAGAGGTTCAGCCTCTGGTTCAGCCTCTAGACTATACATCAAGAGGTTCAGCCTCTGGTTCAGCCCTGGACTATACATCAAGAGGTTCAGCCTCTGGACTATCCATCAAGAGGTTCAGCCTCTGGTTCATCCATCAAGAGGTTCGGCCTCTGGACTATACATCAAGAGGTTCAGCCTCTGGTTCAACCATCAAGAGGTTCAGCCTCCGGACTATACATCAAGAGGTTCAGCCTCTGGTTCAACCATCAAGAGGTTCAGCCTTATCAGATTTTCAAATGGTTGATCTCCCTATCATAGTCCGACACCTCATTTAGTAGTTGTCATTCCACCTTTACACGTGGAGCTTCTACATTGGAGGATACTTTGACTTTTCTTATTTTAGGCTATAAATAGGAATCCCCTTCTCCATTTGTAATTGTGAATGTGAGATTGTTTCTTTGAAACTCTCCATCTCCAAATACCCTCATTCCAATCATGTAAGATATATGATCACGATTAATCATATGACTACGCTTCTATCTTCATATTGTTCTTCATTTTGATTAATCGTTCTTCCATTTATAAACTGTTTGATCTAAATTGCTTCCGCTTTACATATTTTCATTAGATCATTGATTCAATATGAGATCTGGGTTCCTACAATAATTAATAAGTTTTACTCATCATCAATAAATATCTCAATTATATATGTGTTACCTTAAGTTAGCAAAAACTGGATACAAACTATTGGTTTTTTTTAAGTATATAATATTTATATACGGCAAATGAAATAAGAAAAGTCACACACCCTCTTCATTTTTTATGAGGTTCGAACCCTTAACCCTCTAAAAAGCCAAGAGCTCACATATCGTTAGGCAAAAGCTCCTTTAGTTACAAACTGTTGTTATTCTTGTTGCATATCACATTAAAAGTTGGAACGTTCAATTAAATCTTTCTTTTAATTTCGGTAACATTTTTTGAAAATAAAGAAATATGTTAGGAAAAGCTAATTTGTATGATGCAAAAAATTACATGTTTGTCGTTTTTAATGAAAATATACATGTTATATATAATTAATTTTCATTTTCTTTTATATTATGCTAATCATTTGTGCATTTGTTTGGAATTTTTTATGGATATACCTATGTAAGCAAATTGTATGATATGAACTATATCATATATTTCATATATATTATTTCACCTGTGAGGTGGACCTTCTTTTAAGAATTTTAGAATTTATAGGAACTGTAAGGTCCATTTTAAGTAACCAAATTATATTAAATTAGGAAACTATTAATTTTGATAATTTTAAATTATAAAATTAAATAAAGGGTATTACGGGTATTGTCAAATCTCTCTATCCTCTCTCTCTCTCCCTCTCCCTCTCCCTCCCCATTTGACCACCACCCCCATACTAAACCTTTTTGAACACTGACCATATTATGAACATCGAGTAATTGTTCAATAAAACTAAACCTATTACTCGTCGAGACATATTGTGAACATCATGGTACACACAACACATTATGCACAATTTGCAAATGGAGTTATGTGGTGGGATGACAATGTGCACAGTATGCACAACATCTGGATTCACGAGAATAATAGTTGTTCACGAGATGTGGATTCAAACCAGTGGCGTGCACACTTTGTGATCAGATTGTGCACACCTGCGAACAAAATAATTATGAACACCTGCTGCATTATATTGAAATTGAGTAAACGGGTGATGAAAAAGAACCCTAATTAACCCAACAATCAACATCAAAAAACCTAACTTAACATCAAATTCAAAAACTCTAGCCTAAAATCAAAATAAAAAACCTTAACAAACACCAAAACCAAATCCAAAACAAAATCAACCATACATATATGTATGACAAATGATTCAACCAATGAAAAATAAATTTATAGAAGTGAGAAGAAGAAGAAGTCACATGTGGTGGTGGTTTCGACATGGAGACCAGAAAAGATGAACGTGAGAGGTGTGGACGTAGAATCTTGGTCGTTAGATCTGAGATTGAGGTGGGGTAGTCGTAGGTGGGGCTGCCTCTGTTTTTGGTCACCGCAGTGTGTGGTCAAGGCTTTGTGTGGTTGTCGGATCTGTTGGTGTGCTTGCCAAAATTAAGGTTGAGGTGTGGTGGATTTTCACTACAAAGAAAGGACCCCTTATTCGACGGCCCGATCCGTCGGAAAAGGTGGTTTCCATCGGTAATCCGTCGGAAACGTTCGGTCGGAAACGGGATGGTCGGTAAAGTCTTTTCCGACGGATGTTTCCGACGGAAAGATTTTCCGACGGAATAGACTTTTCCGTCGATAAAGGTCTTCCGACGGATTTCCGACGGAAAGGTTTCCGACGAATACTGTTTGCAACGGATTTTCGACAGATACTTTGCGACGGATTTTACAACCTTTTCCGACGGATAACGTTTCCGACGGATTTAGTAACATTTCCGACAGATTTTTGTAACCATTTCCGATGGCAATTCCGTCGGAAATATAGTTTTATCGAAAAAAAAATAATTTAAAAATTCAAATTTCCTGTACATTTTGAATCCATAATTTACCACACAGTTTTGAAACAAAGCTGTTTTTATAACAAACGAAACAATTTTAAATCTATAAAATTACATTATAAGGAAACGTAATTGTATCTATTATTATAAAACTAGGAAGGAGGGTTAGTAGGGTTTTAGTTTTGGTTCTGGTTCTGGAATTGCTACATTAAGGTCTGCAACTGGTCCGGGTTCTGGAACCGCTTCATGAAGTCCTCAAACGCTTTTCTCGTGACCTCTTGTTGTCGCATGTTTTCTTCGTACTTCCGCCAGCGCTCTGCTTCTTCCTCCCACTCTTTCCGTCTCTGCTCCGCTTCTCTCTCCCACTCTAACCGTATATGTTCCCGCTCAGCCTCCAATGTTGCCCTCAAAGACTCCAATTGAAATGAATTCACATTTAACAAACAACAATGTTAAGCGCTAATTAATAAAACATAATTAATACATGAATGTATTACAACCATATTACACATACCTCCGAAGCGGTTCCAGAACAACTATGACGGGCTTGTCTGGTCAAATTCAAGAAATCCGTCACCTTATTGAACCCGGGAACACGATTCTTTTTCCGACCCCCGACAGCCTTTTCCCACAATTGACCCTGTATCTCCGGAGTAAGGGTTGTCGGATCTACATCTGGGTATTCCTCCTGTCTCATTTGGTGGAACGACGTCTACAAACACCAAATGTGTTAACTGATAAAAACTTATAGACATTTCGGCAGCATAACTGTTGTAATTGGAACATATCCATTACATGTTTTTAAGTAGTTTACATCTATCGTCTGCCCAACAAAGGCAGCACAAACTAATTACTACAACTTTATCCTATAAAACAAGCCAATCCTAAAAAACAAATTAAATCTTGTGCAAAAACTAAACTTACCGTCCTATGCTCGTGATTCTGATCAAGATAAATAGGAGGATCTGTGGTCGGCCCGATCGCACCCGGAACTAGCTTCCGGTTCGTGCAGTGAACCCGGTCAAATACCTCAGTAATGAGGGGCTCACGGTTCCATGTTTCTCTCTACATGCAATATATATACGATGTCAGTTGTTATTAGACAACAAATTCATGATAAATTATATAAATTTAATATATATAGTAGATGAATGAATGAATACCATCCGTGACCGATGCACAGTCGTGCTAACTAAACCTCCAGTGTGCCTAGGGGCCGTCGACCGCGCACAATTGGCCCTATTGGCCACAGATTGACGCTGAAATACCTCACCGAGCCAGACCTGTTAAAACATAAAAGATAAAAATCAACATAAAAACTGAAACGAACCCGTAACAACATAAAAGATAAAAATCAACAAAATCCTACATACCTGGTCTATCATTTTGTTCCATAAGGTCCCATCGAGCCCGTTTGGAAAGAATAGCCTCAGCCGATCATAGTCTTGGTGATCCCACTCTATCCCATCGACGGCCTGTGCCTGCTTCGCTGACCATAAACGAAGATCTCTCATCTTGTCAGCATAATGGGATTGCAAGGTATCAGTAAAGGCTCGGAACACATCTTTATCTCGCTCTTCTAGGCCACTAGTACCGAGTCTGCATATTGATCATTGTTTGTGCTAAGTTATAAAATTACAACATATAGTTTGTATAGACTTTTCAACTAACCCGAAACTCCCTGAACATGTCAACTAGAACCGGCGAAGGGATCTGCGTAAAACAAGCCCACGAACCATTGAACATGGACTTCCATATTGCAGTCACGTCACGAATAGGCCCGTTTTCTTTGAAACTTCACAATTGCAAAATGTACAACACAAAAGTACATTAGTATAAGCTTTGTTATGTGTTAAAACCTTAACCGCAACTAGCTACTTACCAGTCACCCTCAAGGTGGATCACCGGTCGGTTATCGGCATTACTTGGAGCCTCACGTCGAACAACGACCCCTCATCGTCTCGGCTGTGATGGTAGGGTCTGATCTTCAATATTGATCTCTGCCTCCAACTGATCATCCTCATTCCCGTGTATATGATCCAGCCCCTACGGTGTCCTCTGTTGACTCTCGGGTGTCGGGTGTTGACTCTCAGATGTCGTCTGTCGACTACTGGATGAGCTGCCACTCCCGCGACTGAACAATTGTCTAAATAAGTTCTTCCCCTTGTTGCTCTGTCTTTTTCCCACCATCTGAAATTAGATACGGTTTAAAGTTAGATATACCTACACAAAGACAGATATACATACACAAAAATAGAAGATATACATACCTAAAAATAGATATACATACACAAAGACATATATACATACACAAAGATAGATATACATACACAAAGATAGAAGATATACATACATAAAAATAGATATACATACACAAAGACATATATACATACACAAAAACATATATACATACACAAAGATAGATGTACATACATAAACAATAAGTTCTACATAACTAGTCATCAGAAGAATGAT
The DNA here is from genome assembly GCA_036898165.1 of Silybum marianum. Classification (NCBI taxonomy): domain Eukaryota; kingdom Viridiplantae; phylum Streptophyta; class Magnoliopsida; order Asterales; family Asteraceae; genus Silybum; species Silybum marianum. The sequence goes on from CM072539.1 coordinate 17,801,678, forward strand.
CAGATAAAATAGTTGCATCTTCGTTATCTGAATCATCGTCTATGTCTTCAAATTCTTCCTCGTCGTCGCTAGATTCATTTTCGGATACATCTTCCTGCTAGCTAGCTTCGCCCGGTACAACCTCATTAGGATGTGTGGCCACTAAGGTGACCTCGTCCTCATTTGGTTTTGTTGACGTTGTAGAAGTACCTCGTTCATTGATTTGAAAGAATTGTTCATCATCATCATCGACGTCGACACCTTTAGCAGATTCTGCAACTGCATATATTCCACGAGGCTTTGTCTTGACTACCGCCCACCAATCCTTCAAATCCTTTGTGACTAAAGGATATGGTGTGTAATACACTTGCTCGGCTTGTGATGCTAGGACGAAAGGGCCATTGGACCTTAATTTGGATTTGTGTTTAATATCGACCAACCCATGTTTACGGTCAACTCTAACTCCCCCAGGAGTATCAAACCATGTACATTTGAACAACACCGCAACGTTATGCCCTAGGCCGAAATAATCCACCTCTAACACGTCCTCCAACAATCCGTAATAGTCCCCCTCTAACTCGGAGTCGTCGTAATTAGTACCCCTCACATATACACCGCTATTATCTGTGACCCGACTAGCAGCATGGGTTACCGTATGAAACTTGTAACCATTGACGAAATATCCTTTATATGACCGTGCATATCGGGATGGTCGTCGTGCTAGATATTGTAGTTGTTCATTTGGTTCACATGAATCCCCCATTGACCTATAAAACAACATAGGAAATTAAACACATATATTGGTAAATTCACGTGTAAGTTCCATATGTTGGTATATATACTCACGTAGAACCAAGTAGAAAACCTTGATTACCCAACTTGTGCCCGGGCACAAGCGTCAAGTTGAGGTTGCATTCGCTCTAGTTTTTCTTCAAAGGTTTTCAGAAAAGGTTGAAGTTCTTCACAATTCAACAGCACATAATTGTGGATCTTGTGAACCTCGGCATCATTCAGAATTACCTGTTTCCCACCCTTCTCGAATAATCTACGAGAAGGAACCTTGAATATGCTCAGTCGATCGTTTGTTTCTGAAGAACTAGGAATATCTGGGGAAAAGTTCCTTGACTCGCGATTATGTCAATTTTGTATGTTTGGATGAAAATACAGCGAGCAATAGTTCGAGAGTTCATTGACTAGATAGGACTCAACGATAGACCCCTCCACTTTTGCTTGGTTTCTAACAGTTCTCTTCAACGACCCAAGCGTCCTAAACATAAACGCAATATTGTATGTGTTAGAAAATAAATGAGAGATGAACATAAACGAATGTCAAGTTGAGAGAATGTTCATTTGCCTCTCATAAAGATACATCCACCTATATTTGACCGGGCCACCGTTAATGGCTTCACGTGTCAAATGTATAACTAGGTGTTCCATAGAATCAAACCAACCGGGCGGGAAGACCGTTTCCAACTTGCAAATTGTTTGAACAATATTTTTTTGCAACAGAATCAAGTCTTCTGTGTGTAGCACCCTTGAGCATGTTACACGAAAGAATCTGCATAACTCCGTTATCGCATCCCATATCGGAGTCGGTATCATCCCTCGTAAGGCAATAGGTAGCAATCGTTGCATAAACACATGACAATCATGACACTTGAAGCTATAAAAGCTGTAGTCTTCAAGGTTAACGCACCCCCTATATTTGAAGCATAACCGTCCGGGAACTTCAACTTCTTCAACCATTCACACACTTGTTTTAACTGTTGTTTGCTCAACTGTACCACGACTTCGGTTTCACTACCTTATTGCCCTCCTTACGAATGTGTAACTCATGTCGATCGCAATACAACTCTACATCCCTCCTTGCCTTTACATTGTCTTTTGTTTTCGACGTGTCCATGACGGTATTAAAGATAATCTCAAATACGTTCTTCTTGATATGCATGACATCCAGGTTGTGCCGGATCAGCAACATCTTCCAATATGGCAACTCCCAGAAGATGTTTTTCTTTACCCAATTATGAGTGGTACAGAACCCGCTAATTTTTCTGTTTTTCGATCGGAATGGGGAACCCTCGTAAACAGTTGGATAGTGACGGACATGCTCATAGATTTGTTCACCTGTTAAATCGGGTGGTGGACCGACTGACACTGGTACCCTCTTACCTTTGGTAGATTGTTTTTTATCACGGCGGAAGGAATGTGTTGTAGGTAACCATCTCCAATGATAATCAAACCAACATGGTTTCCCTCCATTTTTCAACTGGAATGAATCCATTGTGCCCATACAGCACGGGCATGCTAACTTGTCGTGCGTGCTCCAACCAGACAACATTGCATAGGCAGGGAAGTCACTCACGGTCAATAGTAGTATAACCATCATCTCGAAGTAATACTTACGATAAACATCATATGTAAGAACTTGCATCGCATACAACAACTTTAGATCGTCTATTAGCGGCCTAAGAAACACATCTAAGTTTTGACCGGGGCTCTTTCTACCAGGAATGACCAATGCAAGTCTAACTTATTGTGGTTTCAAGGCCATCCACGGTGGTAAGTTGTAGACAGTAACAAACACGGGCCATGTTGAATACGGATTCGAATTCAAATTATTCGGGTTGAAACCGTCGGTACATAAGCCAAGACGCACATTACGGATCTCAGAAGCGAAGTCGCGATCCTTCCTATTGAAATGCTTCCAAGCCTCACCATCACTTGGATGTACCATCATCCCCGGTTCCGTCTGATGATTGTAATGCCAAATCATCTCTTTTGACGTTTTTTCTGACATATGCAGTTCTTGAAGTCTAGGAATAATAGGCATGTACGTCAACACCAAGTGTGGGACCATGCCTCGTCCACTAGTCTTGTAACAACTTTCATTGCATACTTTACGGTGGTGGCGACGACGGTGGTGATCGATGGGGGGTCGTCGGAAATCGCCGGAGTTTAGCTTTGGATCTGAAAATATTGACAAAATGAAAATGACGGCTAGGGTTTCAGTTTATACAAATAGTTTCTGACGGATTTTCGACGGAAGTTTCTGTCGGAAATCGGAAATTTTCGACGGATTTCTGACGAAATCATTTAAATATTAATTTTTAAATATTAAATAATATATATTTAAATAAATATTATATATAATATATTATAATTATATATTAAATATTATATAGTTTTAAATTTTAATAATAATTATTTTTTAATTACGTTTTTGTTAACTTTAATATATTGATTAATTGTAACGTTTTAACGAATCTAGCTTATACCGGTAACATCCGTCGAAAAAGTTTGTCTTAATGGATCTTGATAACGAGTCTAGCTTACCACTCCTAATAACTAACAATCGGCCCTGACGGGCTTTAACAACTCCTAACGGCCTACAATGGGACTTTATGACTTTAACAACTTTTAACGACCTACAATGGGACTTTAAGAACCTCTAACGACCAACAATGGGGCTTGGTGAACTTTAACAACTCCTAATCGCCTACAATGGGCCATTATACCTTTTAACCACTCCTGAAGACCAACAATTGTCGCTGATGGGCTTCACAATCCAAATGACCAACAATCAGCCTTGATGGGATTTAACAACTCCTAATGTCACAAATGGGCCGTTATATCCTTTAACCACTCCTAAGGACCAACAATAGGCTTTGATGGGCTTTACAACTCCTAACGGCCTATAATGGCCTTGATGGGTTTTAACCACTTCTAACGACCAACGATGGGCCCTGATGGCTTTAACAACTCCTAACGGCCTATAATGGGTCGTTATACCCTTTAGCCACTTCTAAAGACCAACAATGGGCCCTGATGGGCTTTACAACTCCTAACAGCATACAATGGGCCCTGATGAGCTTTACAACTCCTAACGACCTACAATGGGCCTTGATGGATTTAACCACTTCTAACAACCAACAATGGGTCCTGTTGGGCTTTAAGAACTTCTAACGACCAACAATGGGTCCTGTTGGGCTTTAAGAACTTCTAACGACCAACAATGGGCCCTGATGGGCTTTTAAGAACTTCTAACGACCAACAATGGGGCTTGGTGAGCTTTAACAACTCCTAACGACCTACAATAGGGTCTGATAGGCTTTACAGCTCCTAACAACCTACAATGGGTCTTGATGGATTTTAACCACTTCTAACGACCAACAATAGGCCCTGGTGGGCTTTAACAATTCCTAACGGCCTACAATGGGCCTTGATAGGTTTAAGAACCATTAACTAATACGAAAAAGGTGCAAAAACGACAGATTCTCAAAATTCCGTCGGAAATTTCCAACGGATCACACGTATTTTACGACGGATTGTGTTAATTAAAAAAAATATAAAATAAATATCCCTCGGAAATCCGTCGGAAATTTCCGACGGATATTTATTTTTTAATTTTTTTTAACTAATACAATCCGTCGGAACCGTCGGAAATATCCATCGAAAACTTTTCCGACGGATATTTCCGACGGATTTCTGACGGATATTTATTTTTCCATCTTTTTATTTTTTTAATAATTTCCGTCGGAAATCCGTCGGAAATTTCCGTCGGTAAAATCCGTCACAAATGCCCTTTTTTGTGGTAGTGTTTGGAATCACGTCTCTCTGTTTAAAATTTGAGAAAAAGAAGGGATACAGTTTCAGGGTTTTAAATTAGGAGAGAGATAGATAGATAGATAGATAGATAGATAGATAGATAGATAGATAGAGAGAGAGAGAGAGAGAGAATAATATTTAGAGGATGATATTAATTGTAATAAAAGTTAATTCTTACATGTAATAACCGAAGTTTCTTAATTTGAAAGATCCTTTTTTGTAGGTAAGTTCTAATAAGCCGACTAAATTTCAGGGACTAAGAGTGTAATAGTCAATAAAGAGGGGATTAAGACCTTATTCACCCTCATTCATAGAAATCAGATGAGAGTGTATGTGTGTGTATTTGGAGGTGCAATTGTGAGAACGAGAGAAGAGAAGAACAAAGTTTAAAGAAGAAATTGGAAGGAAAACAAGTAGAAAACTCAATCTTAGGTATGAACATTATCTTCTTTTATGTCTCTTCTTCTCCTTGGTATTGTTGGAGGAGATTAGGGTTTTATTTGGGGGGTTTTGATTTGGGATATGTTGGGCGAAATTATTTATCAATCAAGTTTATCATGTTGGATTGTTCATAACTGAGCATTTCACGTTTTGGTCAATCTTTTTTGTATTTGGCGTTAGAGTTCAATCAAAAACCCCATAGATGATTCTATAACCATCAAATGTGGATGTTAATCTATAAATTCCATGGTTGGATTGGGTTCATTGATGTTTAGGGGTGGTTTATAGGTGTTTGGGATGAGTTTTGAACCTTAAAGATGAAGGAAATCGGAGTGGTGTTGGTTTTTAGGTTCTTCTTAAATAAGTGATTTTGCAGGGGAAATGTTAGGACTAAAAGTGTTTTGTGTCAAAATAAGGAAAGAATATGCTTAAATATAAAAGAAGTTTATAATTCCTTAAACTCTTTCCTTCCTTAAATAGATTAGTCCTATCAATATAAATAGGAGTCTAGGGATTCATATTAAAAGTCGTCGATTACTACAGAGCTGATATACTGTCAAATCATATTGTATCTGTTCAAGTGAGATATCCGACTACGTAAATTCATCATATTGATCGTGTTCTTAATGTTTTATTCTTAATTCTTATTGTGTTTGATAAATCTAGGATCCACAATTGGTATCAGAGCAGATAGATCTGAGTTTTGGCTGTTTTCTGAAGTAATCATCCCAAACAGAAGGTAAAATCTCGATTTATGTTTCCTTGATTTTTTTCTCGATCCATTCACCATATGCTTTACCCGATAAAACGTCTTATAATTCCAGATCTGATTTTTGTCTATTTTATTTACTCGATAAAACCTAATCCGTTCTAGTTTATAATTCTAGTTTATTTTGATTACTTTTGAAATTCTTTACATAAGAAAACTCAGGAACTAGTGACTCTTGCAGCTTTTCTTACTAAATAATTCATAAGTAAAAATCATAAACTCTAGTAGTTTTGGTTTCTATTCTTGACTGAACAAATAAGAAACTCGAGAACTTAGTTATTCTTGTCCATAAAAAGACTTGTTCTTTTTAGTCAAGAACCCTTATCAATCGACAAAATTTATTATCGAGTCAACAGTGATCGATATAAATTTTTATCGATCCAGTTTTTATCCAAAAGAATTTTTTTGTCGAGTCTTTATCAATCGAGAAACTTTAGTTATCGAGTTTTTTCTGATATCGACTCAATTTGTTCAAAGAAAGTTTCATCGAGTCTGCTTCACCCGACAAAAAATGTTATCGAGCCCTAATCACCCGACAAGATCACTTGTCGACCCTGTCTAACCCGATAAAAATTCTTGTCGGCTCTTCATCCTTCGAGGAAACCTTCTGTTTTTCAAAGTAATCTCAGAAAATTACCAAAACTCACTGATCGAGATCATCCAGTCAAGTACAATGACTACCTGAGAAGCTATGGCCATTGGTTCAGACACAAAACCCCCAATTCTGTTCCCCGGAGAGTACTCACAGTGGAAAGATCGTTTTCAGGACTTCGTGCAATAGGCGATCAACTTGCCAAGTTCTATCTTTTGATGAGTATCCCGAACGAAATCTACATTAGCATCGATAGCCACAAAAGAACTGCCAAAGCCATGTGGGAAGAGATTGAGAAATTCATGATTGGTATAAAAATCGGGACTCAACTCAAGATCACAATTTGCATCTCGCAATATGAAGATTTCAAGGCCAAAGAAGGTGAATCTCTTTCTGCTACCTATACCAGGTTTGTTCACTTAACAAATGAACTAAGCAAGAATGAAATTCGAAAGCAAAGACCGAGAACAACGTTAAATTCGTTAGTAATCTACAACCTGAATGGCGTCGCTTTGTCAACCAAATCAAACACAGCAAATTTCTTGTTGAACTCGATCTACATGAAGTCTATGAAACCCTCCTTCAAGACGAGGAAGAAGTGCTCGAGGCTATGGGAAATAACAACAATGTCAAGAAATCTTCTGATCCCATTGCCTTACTCGCAAATGAAACACAAACTTCTTCCCGTAATTCTTCTCAAGAAGCCATTCCTGAATTAAATGATGAAGAATTTGATTATGATTCAGAAATTGCTCAATTTCAACAGCAATTAGTTCTGCTCACTAAAGATTTTCAACAAAAACTCTCTCGTCGTTAAAAAAATTCACGGAAGATGAGCACTAGCTGAACCATGTCAATGATGATGAAGACTTGGAAACTGAACATCAAGCTTACTTTAGCTTAATGGCTTACTCCGACTCGACTGATGAGTCCACAACCAACGCTTCCGACTACACACCCGAGGTAAGCCATTCTGACTATGATAAATTCGTGAATCAAATGAATGACATGATGATCCAATTGCAAGAGTTTAAATCTAAATTGAAAACCGAGAAACTCTTGGTTTCCAAATTAGAAGCACGTCTAGATAATAATCACAACCAACTTTTGATTGCTTCATCAGAACTTGCTACTTCACAAAACATTGCGAAAAATTTACAATCGGAAAAAGCCACACTTCACAATGAGAATGTCATGCTAAAACAACAAATCTTGGACCTCACAACTCAACTTCATAAACCAAAAGTGAGGCCGAAGATTTTTCTCAAAAATATGAGTTTTCCATAATTCAAAAGAATGGCCTTTTAGAAAAACTCAAAAACTTGGAACTCAAGCTGTATAAAATTGGTCAAACGGAACAAACCATTCATCTAAATACTGCAACAGATTTAGGTTGTAAAGTCGGATTGGGATCAAATAATCCCAAATTTTTAGACAAAGCAATTTACAATACACCGACTTCATATAAATTTGAGTATCTTGGCCTTGGCCCGGAGTACAAAATTCAATTCATGAAGTCAGATCCCAAAGTCGAGAGACAAGCTGATTGGAATAGGAAGAACAAAATATATCATCAAATTCCATTTTGCTATCCAACTCAAATAGAACAAGAAACTACTCAAGAAACCCTTCCTAACAACTACATTCCTTCCTATACCGACAAAGAACTTCAAATGGAACCTCCAAATTACAAACCTTACATTCCTACCTTATTTTTAGAAAAGAAAATAATTCAATTAGAAAAGGAATTGGAAAGCGAGCGTTCTTCTTCGGTAAAGGAAAAGGAAAATTTGATGTTAAAAGTTCAATTTCTTGAAAAAAGAGCCTTGCAAACTTAACTTGATAAAATATCCAAGGCTTCTACGTGCAAAGCTTTTGTTAGCACGTATTTGGATGACCAAGTCAAAACTATTCCAAGCAGCTCTCGAACTTCCAATGATGACTTCGTTGATTTTGAGGAAATGCCTCGTTTTGACGAGTACATTGACTCCTCTTGCAACCTCCAATCTAAGGAACAATTAGATGATTTTATTTCTGACTTTGATTTAAATCCAACTCTTCCAAGTCATGAGGAATTTTTAGATAAAGGTAAGAAACCAATGGAAACTGCTTTCACTTCAGAAGTTAATCATGAGTGCTCAACAAGCAATCCTAATTCTAACCAAAAGGATCAAACCCATTTTTCAAAACCCAATAATTCTCATTATGTGAAGAGTGCTAACCGTGGTTATGTTCATGTTTCAGCATTTCGCACTTTAAAGTCAAAGCAAGTTTGGATCGGAAAAGGCAAAAGTGCTCTGAAGTCATCATCCCGCAAAAACGACAACTTTATTTTTTCAAAAATTCCAAATGTCACTAGAACCAATCGCAATTTTAAATTTCCTTGCACTATTCGTTCAATTAAACATTTAATTCATTTTTATCGAAATAAAATTTGTTGCTCGAATTGCGGTGTGAATGACTTTATGCAATTGAATTCTTTCAATTATGATTGCGGTTACTATCCTTCCATGCATAACTCTTACTATAATCATCACATGAATTATTTTCCAATCCCTCTTGTTTATAAATGGGTCCCGAAAACGACAATGACCAATGCACCTAAGTCCCATTCCAAATGGGCCCCTCAGGATGCTAAGTCAACTAACCCCGATGGACCCATTTACAAATGGGTACCTAAATTTGCCTGATTTAGTGCAGGTCAGTCATGTGTGGTACTTAGATTCTGGATGCTCCAAACACATGACTGGACAAAAGGAGATACTTGCCAACTACAAAGAGAAAAAGGGTGGTTACGTAAAGTTTGGCAACAATCATTTAGCACCAATCAAAGGCCTAGGTGACATTATTCAAAAGAACATCACCATTTCTGATGTCTCCTATGTTCAAGGGCTAAGCCACAATTTATTGAGCATTAGCAAATTCTCTGACAAAGAACTGGAAGTCAATTTCAGAACTGAACGGTCTCGAAAGTCAAATCTGTACACAATCGACCTGTCTCAAGTCCAATCTCCCACAGCTGTGTGTCTCGTTTCAGAAGTGACTAATGCGAAAAATTGGCTTTGGCATCGAAGACTATCCCATCTAAATTTCAAGAATATCAATCGACTCTCGATTGAGGGATTAGTCAATGGCCTGCCAAAGATAAAGTTTGATAAACCTCACATCTGTGATGCATGTGAAAAAGGAAAGATGAAGAAGGTCACTCACAAGCCAAAATTAGAACACAGCACCACACGACCTCTCCAACTCATTCACATGGATTTGTGCGGCCCAATGCGGACTCAAAGCATACACGGTAAGAAGTACGTCCTCGTAATGATCGATGACTTCTCCCGCTTCACTTGGGTCAAATTTCTACGAACAAACGATGAAGCTCCCGAGTCAATCATAACTTTCTTAAAGGCCATTCAAGTAAAATTGGAGCCTACCGCACAAACCATTAGAACTCACAATGGCACCGAGTTCAAAAATCATACTCTTGACAGTTTTCTCGAGTCAGTTGGTATCACACACACTTTTTCTACAGCTCGTACGCCTCAACAAAATGGTGTGGTTGAAAGACGAAATCGCACATTGGTTGAAGTTGCCCGCACTATGCTTGCAAATTCAGAATTGCCACTCTATCTCTGGGCTGATGCAATTAATACGGCTTGCTATACTCAGTATTGCTCAATCATCAACAAAAGATTCAACAAAACTCCATACGAGTTAGTCTTCAACCGAATTCTATCCATCCATCATTTTCACACCTTTAGAGGGCATTGCTTCATTCTGAATGAAAAAGAAGATCGTGGGAAACTCAAACCAAAATCTGATGAGGCTTACTTTCTTGGTTACTCTCCTAATGTTGCGGCTTATCGGGTCTACATGAAACAAGTCAGATGTGTCACAGAAAGTGTCAATGTCCAATTTGATATAAAGGCCGAAATGGCTCCTGTACATGACAGTTCAGGACCCGCACTTACCGGCGTCTTCGCTTCCGGACAACTCAGTTCGGAACCTGTTCCAAATCCGCCTCAAGCTTCCACGTCCAGAACCGCCATCTCCGATTTGGATGTCTTGTTCGAACATTTTCACTCCGATTACTTTGGCCCTTCTTTTGTACTTCCAAAGACTCCATCCCCCCCCCGTGTTGGAGGTTGCCGAGACAACTAATCATACCGGACCGCCAGTATCTACACAAATCGTCTCAACTGCAGAACCTCCAAGCACATCCTCGAACGATGCACAAACTCCTCCCTCAAACTCAATCAACTCGAAATCATCACCTCAAGCTATCCCCTCAAATAATGTACCGACCGACCCAATTCATGGAAATACCCTGACTTCACCAACGAGACCGGAACCGGCATCCTCTCCCCCTCCTTCCCACTCTTCACCATTGGATGTTTCTCGTTCCTCTCGACCTTCTGGAGTATCCCTATCTCTTGAATCCGTTCAAGATCTTCCTCTTGGAACATATGTGGATGATAACCCTGATCAGAATGCACTACAGCCGCTTCCTCACACCAACAAATGGGTCCGTTCACACCCACCCGATCAAATAATTGGAGATCCGACAATACCGGTCTCAACGAGATCAGTCTTAGCCAACGATTGCATGTTCTCTTCATTTCTCAGCAAAATCGAGACAAACACCATTGACGAAGCCCTGTATGATCCTGACTGGATTGTAGCCATGCAAGAAGAACTCAATCAGTTTGAAAGCTTGAAAGCCTGGCGTCTCGTTCCCCGTCCGCGAAACAAAACCATAATCGGCACCAAATCGATCTTCAAGAACAAACAAGATGAAGATGAGATTGTCATATGCAACAAAGCCCGACTTGTCGCAAAAGGATACCGTCAGCAAGAAGGGATTGACTATGACGAGACATTTGCACATGTCGCTCGTATTGAAGCTATTCGCATGTTCCTGGCATATGCGGCACACAAAAACTTCGTGGTTTTCCAAATGGATGTAAAAACTGCCTTCCTCAATGGCGTTCTCCGTGAAGAAGTTTATGTCTCTCAACCCGATGGGTTTGTCGATCCTTCCAAACCAAATCACGTATATATCCTTGACAAGGCTCTCTACGGCTTAAAACAAGCCCCGCGCGCATGGTATGATAGCCTTTCCGATTATTTGGTAAAGAATGGGTACTCCAAAGGTAAGATCGATCAAACTTTGTTCATTAAGAAAGAACACGGTGATATTATGCTTATACAGGTTTATGTGGACGACATCATTTTCGGCTCGACTAACCCGAATCAATGTAAGGCCTTCTCCGAACTCATGATTGCCAAGTTCAATATGAGTATGATGGGAGTCAACAGGAATATTCATCAACAAGTCCAAATACATCTCGGATATGTTACATAAATATAACATGATGACTTGTACTCCGATTGGGACTCCCATGTCTTCTGGTTCTAAACTACACGCCGATCCTTTGGGAAAAGCGGTAAATTCCAAAGTCTATCGGGGAATGGTCAGTTCCTTAATGTACCTCACGGCTAGTCAACCGGACATAATGTTTGCCACATGCTTATGCGCTAGATATCAAGCATCTCCCAAAGAGTCTCACCTTAGTGCTGTTAAACGAATTTTTCGCTATTTAAAAGGTACTACTGATCTTGGCCTATGGTATCCTAAGGATACGGGTTTCGAGTTAACTGCTTTTTCAGATGCTGATCATGTCGGATGCATGCTTGATCGAAAGAGCACAACGGGCCACATTCAGTTCTTGGGAGACAAATTGGTAAGTTGGTCCTCAAAGAAGCAAACGTGTGTTTCCACATCCACTGCAAAAGTCGAATACATCGCTGCCGCCAGCTGTTGCTCACAAGTCATATGGATGCACACCCAACTCAAGGATTACGGCTTCTGGCTTGACAGAATTCCAATCTATTGTGATTCCAAAAGCGTAATCGCCATCTCAAGCAATCCTGTCCAACACATGAAGACTAAACATATCGACGTTCGGTATCATTTCATAAAAGACCATGTCGAAAGAGGTACGATTGAATTATAATTTGTCAATACAGAACTACAGCTTGCCGACCTATTCACTATGGCCTTGGATGAGAAACGCTTCCAGTTCCTGGTGTCCAAGTTGGGCATGCTAAATCTTAAAACCTGATTTCCTAATCAGTCTTTTCAAAATACACAAGACGTCCATCCAAGTTTTAATGCACATACCTTATTTAACGTGAATTTTCATCACCTTCGGTTTCTCGTTTTCTGGATTTTAAACATATTTACAGTTCTATATTTTCAATTTATCTCCTTCTTTTCTGTTATTTTCTTCATGTGTCTAACCCTTTCAGCTTTCAAGGGGGAGCGGCAAGGTAAGTTTATCTCTACTCACGATTGTATGGGGAGCAAAGTTTTTTTTTTACCTTAGGCATTTTTCAAGGGCGAGAAATTATCTTTATTTTTCTAAAAACTCAGTTTTTTTTTTCCAAATTAGATAACTCTTTCTCGATCCCTAATGGCCGATAAATTTTTTTGTCAACCATACCTGGCCCGACAATCACTTCACTCGAAATCTTCCTGATGTCATCATCATCCGTGGCCCCATGCGAGACTGTCACGTGTCATCACTCGATGACCCACTATTTAATGATCGGGCCCCCTCTTTCAAAAAGTTACTTTTCAAACAAGTTTGATTTTCCCTCTTTCTCTCTAAACCCTTCCCGAGTTCTTCAGTTCCAGAAATTATCATTTCAAATCTTCGAGTTTTCCTACTCTGAAAGCATCACCAGGTTCGCATTCCTCTCCTGATAAACTTTAATTCTTGTTGTTTTTAATTTCTTCCATTGCATGATACGGATTTAGGGCTTAAACTGTTCGGTTTCCCAAACCCTGGGTTTCCGAGTAACTGATGGTTTCTGTCAAAATTTGGGCTCCTTATGTTCATATTTGGATTAGTTGATGCTTTAGATATGTTCACTATCACTAATCGCGTCTAGACATAGGCTTTTCCTTAGATTTTTGGCCACTTTTGCATCTGACCACTTAGAACAAATTCTTTGATCTTCCTTGCATTTTTATCGACCCCTTAAGACCCGACTTACATTTTTGTTGCGTCTCAAAGACTCGATAAGATCATCTTAAAATGTCTAAGTGTTCTTCTCGATTCCCTAAGACCCGACTTAAATTTTTGTCGAGTCTCAATGGATCGATAAAATCATCTTCAAACAAAGTCTAAGTGTTTGTCGAATCTTAATGGATCGATCAAATCATCTTCAAAAATGTCTAAGTGTTGTTTCTCGAGTGTTTGAGACCCGATAATCTCTTTTATCGACTCCCCATAACCCGACATTCTTGTCGACTCTCACAGGTTTGTTCCTTAATTTTTTACCAAGTCTTTATGTTGACCCAGTCTGACCCGATATACTTTTTCATCGCGTCCCTTAAGAATTTGTTACACCACCACGTTTTTTTTATTGACCCTATTGTACTCGATATACTTGTATATCGACCCTACTAGGCTCGATTTCCTTGATTGCACAAAGGACTCGACATGATTTCCTCTCTTATCGATTTGACCGGACTCGACATTCAGACTTAGATTTCTTTTTTAACCTGTCATCATCAATTGAACTGACTTCTCCTATGGTTTGCTAATTGTTATCTTTCAGTTCAAATGGCGGCCATCAACGACCCAAATCTTTCCGATGATGAGCACCCCATGCCCTCTGAAAGATCTACTGAACCCAGTATTAATGCAGTTAACCGAGACGAACTCTTGATGCCTAGAACCGAACTTAGAAAACTCAAACCGAACAACTACCGTCTCGATTTTAGCATCACAATCGAACACCAAGTCATCCTCGACATCCTTCAACGCCACCCCCTTCGCTTTGCTTTTGCCCTAGATCATCGAGTTCCCCTATTTTATCTTCTGCAGTTTTGGTACACCTTGACGTACCATCCTGTTGAAGGCGACCATCACTTCACTGCCAAGATCGATGCCTATGTCACCCTCCTGACACCTTCTAGGATTCGTCGAATCCTCCGTCTGCCTGTTGCAACCGAAGACAGATCATTCGATGCCCTCGTGACCGAAGAGGAACTCTGCAATGATATCCGGGCTCTAGGATATAACTCCCCCGAACCTCTAACGAGCCCCGGACAGTTCAAAAGAATGTACCTTCCACAGATCTGGTTCTCATTGTTCACCATCGTTAATCACTATCTCACTAGCAAACACACCGGAATGGACAAAGCCAGTACTGCGGCCTTACGGATGTTTCATGGGATCGTGTTCAACCGTCACTACGATTATGCGATGCTCATATGGACGGACTTCGTTGAACTTGTTGAAGACAAATCCAACTTTTGCGATCATGTTTTCGTACCCTTTCAACGGTTTCTTCAGCTGTTCATTCATACCATGATGACGTCCCAACCTGATATCCCCTGAAGAACAGGATCCCCGTTGGGGCCAACCAACTCCCTCAAGTTCCTCAAACTGAATGATCGACACTTCGACTTCATCATGCCTATCCCTGAAGCCTTACTTGCCATTGCTCATCAGACTGCACCGAGTGTTATAGCATATAGGGAGAGGAACGGCTTAATGGCTCAACCACTTCCGGTTGTGCCTACCCCTGAGCCAAACCACGAGGAACATCATGAGCAAGGAGAGGGTCCTAGGATAGATGAGCAGGTTCAGGATCATGGGGATCCTGAACAGGGTGTTGAGAGAATTGTAAGGGGAGATGATGAGGGCGGTGCACCTGATCAGCCCATCCCAACAACCGTTGCCCTGATTACGCTGCCTACTAACCCACGGGAGATGATGAGGGCAGTTGCTTCTTCTTCCCGACCTACTCCTCGCTTCAAAATGTTCGTCAGTCATACCCGTGTTCGCCCCCGACCTTCATCGTCTCATGAGGATGAATCCGCTGATCAACCGCTTACCCGTCGTCAATGAACCATAGCGGTCGAAGAACATGTTATCCACCGAATTGGCCATCAACCATCTCTATCAAATTCTACTTCTGACAATGATGAGCCAAATGAACCCTTTGATTTTGAAACAGACCAGATCTCTAGATGCATGTCCGACATGTTCACCGAGCTTAACTTTGGAGAGATAAGGAGAGAGGAGGGAGATTCAGTTGAAAAAGAAAATGTGAGCGTGTGTGATGGGACGAGAAAAACTATTGTGAGCGCGATACCAGACACCCCCATCCAGGTAACCGCGTCTGCTAGTACTACTCATTCGTTGGATATGTCTAGTGGACAAGACGCTATGGACCTAGCAGCGCAATTGCACGCCCCTCCTAGCCACTCTGAAGGCTCCCAACAGCCGACAGTTTCAAATATACTTGTGAGTCTAGCTCCTTATCTAGCTCCCCTCCATTCGGGAGGCATAGCTGTTGAATAAAGAGGCAGTAGCTCACCTGTTTCGGCTTCATTTGAGTGCACTTCGAGTCTAGATCCAATTAGGGAACACGAGTCTTTACACACTGCGAGCCTATGTGGCCCAGTCGGAACTTCCATAGTGATGTCCCTTCCGGACATTTCACGTGGATTGGAAGGAAATCCTACTAGCGCCACATCACTACCACCACTGAACGTACATCCTTCAGTTTACTCAACTGTGATGTCAACGGGTAATCTATGTGATCCTGGTGTTTCCCTTTCAGGTACCACTACTTCTCAATTCACAATTCCTCCCGCGGCTCAAGCTCTTATGGATGCTCAATTTCAACGGGCTAAAGCGTCTTTGGATGCTCATGCGGCTCGCATTACGGGTGAAAGACAGGAATTTGTTCAGGAAGTACTTGAAGCTTCTCGCTCCCGGCAACCAAATCCGAATCGAGCCAGCTCTTCCCGACCAAGCAGTAGTCGTACTCCACCTCCGCAACCTCAGCATCCTGATCCGACCTCGGATCCCCGGAATTGGCCTCCCTCACCACATAGATATGAATACAACAATGATGAACTCATGTCCATCTTGTATGCCAATCTTCTTGCCGAAGCCACTGCTCGGGGTCAATCTGAAGATTCTTTCATTGGTCTTCTAAGGCGCAGTCTAGAAATTCCCACAGTCACTCGGTATGAGTTTGACCTATTCAAAGCCGACATGGAACAGAAGTTATCTGATATGCATACGACTCAGCAAAGGAATCATGATGAGCTTCTTGGTGCCATTACCATTGTTCGCACTGAACTTCAGGACTCTTGTAGACCGGTTGTTTCCGTTCCTTCCCCTCGTCATGATCAGGATGATCCGGGCTCTGCTCCTAATTGTCCTGAGGGGGAGACACGCCTAGTTTCAAGAACTCAGTCTCAACCATATGCTCCAGCTTCTACTGGTCCATCTGCACCATCATCCCGCCAAAGACAGTGTCCCATTATGACTCAAGAACTTAATACGCCTACGGGTGAAAAGCCCGCGGTAGATATCAACTTTGAGAGCACATCTGAAGCTGTTGAAACGGAGTCCAGTGAAGAGATGATAGATGTACAAAATTTGAGGAACTCCGTGAGAAACTGGTTTAAAGATCCATATGAACCCGTTCTTCAAAAACAAGATTATCTGAATTTGAAGCATACGAAAGTGAATTATGTTTCGAAATATCTAAATGAACCGAAACTGTTGCCTCATGAAATTCGATGGCAAAGGATGCTAACGGAAAGCAAGTCAAAGTGGGTAAATTAGCAAATCTGTGTACCTTATTCTGAAGAAACCATGGAACGGATATTCAGGAAGAATATGAAATCAGAAGACTTGGCGCACATTCACTTGGTAATGGAGATGGATCAAGCTTAAGTTAAAGAGTATGTTCACATTCTGAAGATGAAAGCTCGAAATCCATCCAAAGTGATTTCACGACACAAGATTATCGGAATTATGCAGATTGGTTCTGACAAAGTTTTCCAAGTCGAGTATCCAACTTTCAAAGTTCGACGAGAAGATGGAAAAGTGTATACTTTCTCCGAATCTGATTTTGCTAGTCTTGACATTTTGGACTTTGAAACTTTGTATACCGAGTTAAGAGACAAGAAGAAAAGAAACGAGGATGAACAAAGAGCTTTAAGAGCGGTGGTGCGGCACATTCAAAAGGAACTCCGATATAGTTACCTTCATGATCTGCAACGAGGCATTGAAAGTGAACAGAAGAAAACTCATATCTCAAAACCCAATCAAAGAATTCCTGATTTGGATAAACACAGTGTTACAACGGTACTCACACATCCAGCTCACGAAGTAGTGTGGATGCATATGAAAGGTGAGAAAAAATTTCTGCGTTTTGACGAAGTTGCTGCTTATTTTGATGGAACATTATGGGGAATTCGCAACAGAGTATCTGTGGAGATTAGTGTTGATCAAAAGAGTACTACAAGGATGAGCTCATCTAGAAGAAATTCAATTTTGGATGCTATCAAGATAATTGACGAAAGGATAATATTTCGTCAGACTCTTAGAAGATTTGAAGGCATGTTTGAGCTAAAGAGATGAAGATTTATTTTTCCACAAAGGGGGAGATTGTTAGGACTAAAAGTGTTTTGTGTCAAAATAAGGAAAGGGTATGCTTAAATGTAAAAGGAAGTTTATAAATCCTTAAACTCTTTCCTTCCTTAAATAGATTAGTCCTATCAATATAAATAGGAGTCTAGGGATTCATATTAAAAGTCGTCGATTACTATAGAGCTGATATACTGTCAAATCATATTGTAATTTGTTCAAGTGAGATATCCGACTACGTAAATTCATCATATTGATCGTGTTCTTAATGTTTTATTCTTAATTCTTATTGTGCTTGATACATCTGGGATCCACAGGAAACAGGGGGAAATTCGACCCCCATGCGAGTAGAGGTCGCATGGTACCCTCTTTATCGCCTATTTGTCAAATTTCAGTTTTCATTTTAAGTCTAGTTAGGGGTCGTAGTTTCGGTCCTTATTTGAGGGTTTCTAAGCGAGTCTTTTAGGGTTGTAAATTCATTATTTGGTAACCTCAATTCAGTTGTTTGGTTGGTGAATCCATAGAACGAAAGTGTGCGTAGAGGTCGGCACTTCAAGTGAGTTTCCTCGTTGTTTTCAGACAAAAGCATATCTACCTGTCGTACTAAGTTGAATTTCATATAAATTCATGTTGTGTGTATCAATTAAATGTAAATTGGATATTTTCATAGTATGAGTCATTAGTGTGTGAGAGATTATGATCATCTAAATTATGGAAAATGTGTACCCGATAGAGTACTTCAATCATCTCATGTAGCTCATTTATAGGGCAAGTGTGAGTGACATTGAGTTTGTTTAACCTGTCTATATGAGGCAAGTGCATTGTGGTTTCCAAATAACATTTCTTAGCATGCTTAACTGTGTTAGAGTGAATTCAATAGACCTTTGGTCATCTTCGCTTTTATAAAACTAAAACCATTTTCAAGTGAATATCACATAGAGGGCCCTAGCAAGGACAATAGAAAGATGTAGCATTGGGTATGAAGTGAGGGCGCTACTTTTCAGTTAGATAGTTGCCAAGTATTTAATTTTGATGTAATAAATCTCAGTAATACATGATTCCGATACAATTCTTGAGAATTGAGATCAGGTAAACTTTGGGACCAAAGTTAGCATTGTATTTGTCATTTTTGAGTAAAGGCTTTATTTATTTATATTACGAGTTTTTGGTTGTTACATTTCTACAAATTTATCAAATTACCCTTATCATTAAACGATTTATTTAAAATGAGTGAGTTAAAATGAAATTTATGAACCTTACAATTTAAAAGGTTCTCAAAAGATTAAACCTTGATATTTGAAACTATCTAAGATCGGTTCTCATGATTTTTGAAAATTTTATTTCATAGGATACCTTATAATTATCACTAAACCTTACATAGCAATCAACAGCTATTGGCGTTCTCAAAAGATTAAACCTTGATATTTGAAACTATCTAAGATCGATTCTCATGATTTTTGAAAATTTTATTTCATAGGATACCTTATAATTATCACTAAACCATACGTAGCAATCAACAGCTATTGGCTACCACATGTTTGAAGTTAAAATATCTTAAAAGGCAATCCTTTCAGTGAATTTTTAGTATATATGAATGCACATAATATATTAAGACGAACTTACAAACAAACTAAACTAGTCCTGAACAAACTAAAACAAAACTTAAAAGCTAAATTACCGAAATGACCTTTATACTCTAATACGCCCCCCTCAAGATGAGCTTGGCGAATGTATATTCGTTAAAGCCATCTTGTTCATCATAGCAGCCAATTTAGAATTAGACAGAGGCTTCGTAAACATGTCAGCTAGTTGAAATTCTGACTGTATGGACATCAAATGAATGGTTTTATCACTGACCTTCTCCCTTATGAAATGGTAATCGATGTCAATGTGTTTAGTTCGTTCGTGATAAGAAGGATTTAATGCAATCTGAAGAGCAGAATTGTTATCACAAACAACGAAACCGATTTTTGTTGAAATACACCAAAATCCTTCAAAAGTTGCTTAATCCATACTATCTCACATGTTGTGACAACCATGGCTCTATACTCGGATTCAGAAGACGATCTAGACACTGTCGGTTGTTTCTTTGATTTCCACGAGATTAAAGAATTCCCCAAAAGAATACAGTTTCCGGTAATCGATCGTCTGAAATCGGTACACTTTCCCCAATCTGAATCACAGTATGCTTGAATATTGAAAGAGGAATTAGCAGAAAAAAGAACTCCTTGACCAGGATTTTGTTTTAGATAACAAAGCAAATGACGAGCAACCTTTAGATGAGGGACTCTTGGGTTTGAAACAAATTGCTACAACTTGTGTACTGCAAATGAAACATCCGGCCTGGTCACTGTGAGATACAGAAACCTGCCAATCAATCTTCTGTATTGTGAAGGATCTTCAAGAACATCCCCATCTCGTTCATTCAATAAAATGTTAGGATCTATTGGTGTTTTGGAAGGCTTGGCTGTTCTAATAATTGCAGTGTATAATGCAGTGTATAATGTCTTTGAGACACAAAGATTCCTGTTTTCAATCTTGCTACCTCGAGTCCAAGAAAATACTTCAGATTGCCTACATCTTTGAGTTTAAAAGCAGAACTCAAACGATTTTTGAAATCTTGTAACATAGAACTCGAGGCTCCCGTGATTATGATATCATCGACATATACCAACAACTCAAAGAAATCCTTTCCACTTCCTTTGAAAAACAGCGTATAATCTGCCTTTGACTGTTGAAAACCTTCTTTTATCATGAATTCAGTGAACTTTACGTTCCACTGTCGTGAGGCTTGTTTAAGTCCATAAATGGACTTATGAAGTTTGCAGACCAACTTATCATTCGGTTCAAAAGAATCCCTATTAATTTCATAACCAAGAGGGATCTCCATATAAACTTCTTCATGTAGATCTCCATTCAAGAAAGCATTATTGACTCAAGTTGTAAAAGATCTCATCCTTCAACAGCAACTATTGATAACATTGTTTTCACTGTTACCATTTTAGCAACCGGAGAAAAATTATCAATAAAATCAACACCCTCTTGTTGATGAAAGCCTTTTGCCACTAACCTGGCTTTATGTCTTTCAATTTTCCCATCTGAACCAATTTTCAGCTTATAAACCCATCTACAGCCAACCGGATTCTTCCCTTCTGGTAAACGAACAACAGACCAAGTTTTGTTGTCTTCCATGGCTTTAAGCTCTTCTTGCATAACTTTACACCATTCTGAAGATTTGGCTGCTTGTGGATATGTTTTAGGCTCATGATTAGACGAAACTGCCATTACAAAAGCTCGATGCTGAGAAGATAATTGTTGGTAGCCAAGATGATCCTGTAAAAGATATTTTGTTTTGTTGTTATCAAAAACAGCAACATTACAATGAAAATCCTTCAAATAAGATGGAGTCACATGAACACGTGTAGATCGTCGAACTTGATCTCCCTCGACTTCATCATGTAATGGTTCCATATGAGGCTCTCCGTGAGTATCAAAATCTTGTGTTTCAGGAGAAACACTTTGACTGTCAGACATGACCGGAGAATAAGCATCATCATTGTGTTCATCAGTTGCCAAAGGAATAACAATACTTGAAAAAATATCATCCCGCACTTGAATCGATTGAGGATTATGAAACGGAAAAATTGTGTCTAGAATTATGAAACGGAAAAATCGTGAAAAACAACATCTCTCGAGATAATTAATTGTTTCGTCTCTAGATCCAAAAGACGATAAGCTTTCATTCCAATAGGATATCCCATAAAAACACTAGGTCGAGCACGAGCACTAAACTTGTGTCTAGAATTTAAGAGTGTCGACACAAAAGTCAAACATCCAAACGTCCTTAAGAAAGAATAATCGGGAATCTTCCCATATACTAATTCATATGAAGTTTTGTCTGCAAGTAACTCGGATGGAGTTCTATTAATGACATATGTGGCTGCAAGAACACATTCTGATCAAAACTTGAGTGGCACCTTTGATTGGAACATCATCGCACGTGCAACGTTAAGAAGATGTTGGTGCTTTCGTTCAACAACAGAATTTTGCTGTGGACGAGCAACGCATGATTTTTGATGAATAACACCTTTCTTCTTAAAAAGTTCATCAAAATCAAGTTCTTTAGCGTTATCACTTCTGAACATTTTAATGGTCTTACCAAATTGAGTACTAATCATTGCAAAGAATCGGGGAACAATACTGATACAATCAGATTTTTGTTTGAGTAGATACAACCACGTAAATCTACTATGATCATCCACCAAAGTAAGAAAATACTGATGTCCATGAAATCCAGGAACATGAAAAGGACCCAAAATGTCACAATGAACCAAATCAAAAATTTCATTACAGCGATTGTTTAGATTGACAAAAGGTATACGTTTCTATTTAGCTAAGGGGCAAACAGAACAAATCTTATTCTTAGGATCATCTTTTACATTCAAAGAAGTCCTAATCGCTAACAATCTCTTATTTGATGGATGTCCAAAACGATTGTGCCATGTTTCCAAAGAAATGTGATGAACTGATGCTTCAAATCTTCTTCCAGCAGTCATTACATATAGACCATCCACTTTGTTAGCACTGCCAATCATCCTGTTGTCTTTCACCTCCTGAATTATAGCCAAGGCATCAACAAACTTAACGATTAAGTCCTTGTTTATAGTTAAGGCACTAACCGAAATCAGATTCAAGTGAAAGTGTGGAACAAACATAACGTCCTTCAACACGATATCTTTACAAATTTGAACATCTCCAATCAGTTCAACAGGAACTCTTTGACGATTTGGTAAAACGACTATAAAACCAGTGACCTTTTTGGTGTTTTTAAACATACTGATATCACAACAAATATGTCTAGATGCACCGGAATCAAGAATCCAGACTCGTGAATTACCATTATCAGTAGAAAAGGAAAGTGAAAAAACAAATACCTTGTTGTCCGGTACCAACTGATTGATCAACATCCACATTGTTCACCGAAGCCATTTTACTTGATAACGCAGCCATCAATTGCTGACATTGTGAAGAAGAAAGACCATTAACAACATTATCGATCCCATTATCTCCTGAACTGTTGTATTCTTCTGTCACATTATTTGCACGGTGTTGTTTTTGCTTATATCCAATCGAATATCCATGAAGCTTATAGCACCGTTCAACGATACGGCCATGAATCTTGCAATGTTTGCAGAAAGGACGTTCTCTGCCAAAATTCTTAGAAGAGTTGTCAGAATTATAAGACAAACTCGGACCAGAAAAATTGGTTGATTTAATCGTAGGCTTTTTGTATCTGATATCAGCATTGAAAGCCATAGCTTGTTGACCAGAATCATTAATTTTATGTTGTGCAAAATTAGTAACATCACGTTGTCTTTCTTCCTGTACAACTAAAACAAAAACACGATTAATAGGAGGCAACGGATTCAAAAGAAGAATTTGACCTATGGTTTGCGAAAAAGAATCATGAAGCCCCATGAGAAAACTCAGCACTTGTTCATTCTCGAAATGATTCTCAATATTTTTTTACTCCTCCACATTCACATTTTCCACAGTGACATCTTGGACGAAATTGATCCAATTCATCCCATAGAGATTTCATTTTTGTAAAATAAGTGGACACATTATCTTGTTTCTGACCTAGATTAGCCAGTTCGCGTTTAATTTGGAAAATCCATGGTCCATTACTTTCTTCAAATCGATCCTTTAAATCCTTCCAGATCTTGAAAGCAGATTCATCGAACATAATGCTTTTGACTATTTCTTTGGAGACTGAATTCATGATCCATGAAATAACAATACCGTTATTCCTTTTCCAGGCAGTAAGAAGATTTTGATCAGACTCATTAGGTTTTACAAGAGATCCATCGATGAAACCTATTTTGTTCTTTACAGACAAGGCAATCATCATAGCACGACTCCACAAAGTGAAATTATCACCTGTTAACACTTGAGAGACCAAAACGATACCAGGATTGTCGGAATAATGCAAGTAATACGGATGCATTCTGTCATCAATTGCAGAGATTTGTGAAGATGATGAAGATGACGATGAAAAACTTGAATTCATAGCAGTAGCCATCGAGATTAATCTTTTGAATCTCACAAAAAATCAACAGAATATGTGTTTACACAAAAAAATCGAATCAACAAGAAAGAAAAAAAAACGAAATTAAATGCAATCGAGAACAAGATTGAATCCGAATGAAAGATGAAAGAAAATGAATCATAAAGCAAAAGGAAATTTGAGATTTGAGAAGCGTAAGAAAAATTGCTCTAATACCATAATACGAACTTATAAACAAACTAAACTAGTCCTGAACAAACTAAACAAAACTTAAAAGCTAGATTACCGAAATGACCTTTATACTCTAATATATATACACTAGAGAGAGAGAGAGAGAGAGAGAGGTGAAGAATAAATATAATTATCGTCACAAAAGTTGCACGTGTGCAACCACAATTTAATACAAAATTTATCATGTGTTAAGGAATTGTAGCAAGAAAAAATTAATGATGGTGCTTCATGTAGTATAACTTTTTACTCATATTTTTATTGTTTTCTCCTTATATTATATAGTTTTTCTAACATTAGTGGATACTCCCTTACTCTTATTCCATTTCAATTTTTTAATCTGTGATTTTACTCTACATCTCATCGTTAAGATTGCTAATTTATAAAGAAATTTTCTTTATAGAATATTGATTCTCATTGTATTGTATTGCATTACATAACATTAGTTATCAATTAATGAATTTTATTTCATCTTATATGTATTTCTTACCAAAATACTTTGTCACCGTGCATTTTTTTTTATATTTTCAGCACACAATTATCAATCATATTGAAGGAACAACCAAGGGTCATGGGGGAATGATGTGACATAACGAGGTTTGAGAATTTCTCAAATCTTGGAATGATGCTAAGTTGCTTATCCCACATTGATACAGAAAAGAAAATTTCACAATAAGTATATATAAGTAGGAGATGATGAGTTGAAAGTTGAAAAGTTTGGGTTGGTCAAATATAACTTTTAATTACCATCTTCTTTACAAAAATCTCTCAATTTTTCAGTTGTGATATTAAGTTGATTATCCCACATTGATAGATAAAAAAACGTTTGATAAATATTATGAGTATATAAGTAAAATATGATCAATTGAAATTTGAAAAGTTTGGATTGGTTAAATTAGTGATTATCTTCTTTACAAAAATAATTCAACTCTTAAATCATTGTATTGGGTTGATTATCCCACATTCTTAGAGAGAATAACGTTTGACAAATGTTATGAATATATAAGTAGAAGATTGGTGAAATCTATTTTTAAATCTTGAAATGTGGTAAGTTTGATGATCCCATATTGGTGAAGATGAAAAATTCTATGAAAGATGTAAGCATACATATTAACAAAAGAGGAGAACGTGCTTTTATGACAATTCACAAGGTCGACTTTTGACCGGACTCTTTTTTGGAAGGAAAAAAAATATTTTAACTCTTAATAACAACAACAGTTATACGACTATGTTCAACATGAGAATGAATATGTATAACCATAGCTAATAGTGTGACATCATGAGAATGAAGTATTTCTTAAATCTTGAAATATAATGAGTTCTATTACTCCACATTGGCAATAATATGAAAAATTGTTTAGAAAATGTGAGTATATATATATAGCCAAATGAAAATGATGTTTTTTTGTGACAACTCATAACCAATGATATTTGATATGACATTGTGAGATTTATTTATTCTCAAATTTTGCATTGTGGTATTATTTTAGACATCCCATATTGATGAAAGAATGTTAGATTGTGAAATAAAGGTGATTATAAGAAATGTGGAATGAAGGGCTTTATATAAATTCGAAATTAGTTTGGTAATCTCATATTGATGATGAGTGTTTTTTTATAAAACATGCAAGTATATATTGACAAAAGAGATGATGTTTATTTGTGACAACTCATAGGTTTAGGCTAATTTTAGTCGAACCTTTTTTTTGGGAAAAAGATCTTCAAATCTTTAGTAATCCAATAGTGATATGGTTGTGTGCAACATGTCGTTCTAGTTCTAAATAGTATAAGAATAAAATTATCACTGATATATCTCAAGCACTTCGTAATAACAATCCGTTATCAATATATGAAACTAAACCACTTACGGGGATACATTCTTCGTTTTAAATTGTATTTCATTAATTATTGATCAAATAATTATGTTTTATCTTGACGCAATAAAATACTTCCCTAAAATATTTATCACTACCACGCAACACGTGGGGCTCACACTAATTTTATTTCCTAGGATACCTTATAATTATCACTAAACCTTACGTAGCAATCAACAGCTATTGGCTACCACATGTTTGAAGTTAAAATATCTTAAAAGACAATCCTTTCGGTGAATTTTTAGTATATATGAATGCACATAATATATACACTTGAGACCGAGAGTGAGAGAGAGAAAGAGGGGAAGAATAAATATAACTATCGTCACAAAGTTGCTCGTGTGCAACCACAATTTAATACAAAATTTATCATGTGTTAAGGAATTGTAGCAAGAAAAAATTAATGATGGTGCTTCATGTAGTATAACTTTTTACTCATATTTTTATTGTTTTCTCCTTATATTATATAGTTTTTCTAACATTAGTGGATACTCCCTTACTCTTATTCCATTTCAATTTTTTAATCTGTGATTTTACTCTACATCTCATCGTTAAGATTGCTAATTTATAAAGAAATTTTCTTTATAGAATATTGATTCTCATTGTATTGTATTGCATTACATAACATTAGTTATCAATTAATGAATTTTATTTCATCTTATATGTATTTCTTACCAAAATACTTTGTCACCGTGCATTTTTTTTTATATTTTCAGCACACAATTATCAATCATATTGAAGGAACAACCAAGGGTCATGGGGGAATGATGTGACATAACGAGGTTTGAGAATTTCTCAAATCTTGGAATGATGCTAAGTTGCTTATCCCACATTGATACAGAAAAGAAAATTTCACAATAAGTATATATAAGTAGGAGATGATGAGTTGAAAGTTGAAAAGTTTGGGTTGGTCAAATATAACTTTTAATTACCATCTTCTTTACAAAAATCTCTCAATTTTTCAGTTGTGATATTAAGTTGATTATCCCACATTGATAGATAAAAAAACGTTTGATAAATATTATGAGTATATAAGTAAAATATGATCAATTGAAATTTGAAAAGTTTGGATTGGTTAAATTAGTGATTATCTTCTTTACAAAAATAATTCAACTCTTAAATCATTGTATTGGGTTGATTATCCCACATTCTTAGAGAGAATAACGTTTGACAAATGTTATGAATATATAAGTAGAAGATTGGTGAAATCTATTTTTAAATCTTGAAATGTGGTAAGTTTGATGATCCCATATTGGTGAAGATGAAAAATTCTATGAAAGATGTAAGCATACATATTAACAAAAGAGGAGAACGTGCTTTTATGACAATTCACAAGGTCGACTTTTGACCGGACTCTTTTTTGGAAGGAAAAAAAATATTTTAACTCTTAATAACAACAACAGTTATACGACTATGTTCAACATGAGAATGAATATGTATAACCATAGCTAATAGTGTGACATCATGAGAATGAAGTATTTCTTAAATCTTGAAATATAATGAGTTCTATTACTCCACATTGGCAATAATATGAAAAATTGTTTAGAAAATGTGAGTATATATATAGCCAAATGAAAATGATGTTTTTTTGTGACAACTCATAACCAATGATATTTGATATGACATTGTGAGATTTATTTATTCTCAAATTTTGCATTGTGGTATTATTTTAGACATCCCATATTGATGAAAGAATGTTAGATTGTGAAATAAAGGTGATTATAAGAAATGTGGAATGAAGGGCTTTATATAAATTCGAAATTAGTTTGGTAATCTCATATTGATGATGAGTGTTTTTTTATAAAACATGCAAGTATATATTGACAAAAGAGATGATGTTTATTTGTGACAACTCATAGGTTTAGGCTAATTTTAGTCGAACCTTTTTTTTGGGAAAAAGATCTTCAAATCTTTAGTAATCCAATAGTGATATGGTTGTGTGCAACATGTCGTTCTAGTTCTAAATAGTATAAGAATAAAATTATCACTGATATATCTCAAGCACTTCGTAATAACAATCCGTTATCAATATATGAAACTAAACCACTTACGGGGATACATTCTTCGTTTTAAATTGTATTTCATTAATTACTGATCAAATAATTATGTTTTATCTTGACGCAATAAAATATTTCCCTAAAATATTTATCACTACCATGCAACACGTGGGGCTCACACTAATTTTATTTCCTAGGATACCTTATAATTATCACTAAACC
Source organism: Silybum marianum (assembly GCA_036898165.1). NCBI lineage: Eukaryota > Viridiplantae > Streptophyta > Magnoliopsida > Asterales > Asteraceae > Silybum > Silybum marianum. The sequence continues at coordinate 17,829,920 of CM072539.1, forward strand.
TTACGTAGCAATCAACAGCTATTGGCTACCACATGTTTGAAGTTAAAATATCTTAAAAGACAATCCTTTCGGTGAATTTTTAGTATATATGAATGCACATAATATATACACTAGAGACCGAGAGTGAGAGAGAGAAAGAGGGGAAGAATAAATATAACTATCGTCACAAAGTTGCTCGTGTGCAACCACAATTTAATACAAAATTTATCATGTGTTAAGGAATTGTAGCAAGAAAATGATGGTTCAATTCACATGTTTACTTAAACAGTAATGATGCAGTCATTTGTAAAGTTGTAAGAACATGACATCTAAACAGTTGTACCTACGAAAGAGGTATTGTGCATACATGTATATATATATACATAAATAGTCAGTTTACCCATGAATTTTTTTACCCTCTATATACATGGAACATATATATATATATATTGAGCAAGATATGTAAACAATTTTACCTATGAAAGTGACACTGTGCTTATATAAAGTAGACATTTTCACCTATAGAAATAGTCATATACTCTCTCTCTCTCTCTCTCTCTTTCTCTCTCTCTCTTTTACATAATATTTATATATATATATATATATATATATATATATTATATAGGGACGAGTTTAAATGAGAACTCAAATTTTGTATGAACGTGAGTATAAATGAAAGCGCAACATTTACAACCAAATTTGAGTTCACATTTGAACTTTCCTCTCTCTCCCTCTCTCCCTCCCTCTCTCTCTTTCTCTCTCTCTCTCTCTATATATATATAGGGGTGGGTTCAAATGAGAACTCAAGTTTGGTTCTAAACGTGAGGACAAATGAGAGCGCGACACGTGTCATATTAAAACTGAATAATTAAAGAAACATTCATGCCGAATAAAAGTGAATATAGTATTTATTCAATCTGAATAAAGCTTATTCAGACTGAATAAATACTATATTCGCTTTTATTCAATCTGAATATTTCTTTGATTATTCGGTTTGAATAATCTAAATTCAGACACGTGTCGCGCTATCATTTTCCTCACGTTCACTACCAAATTTGAGTTCGCATTTGAACTTTTCTCTATATAATATGTATATATATAGGGGCGGGTTCATACTAGGACGGTAACAATTTACGAGAATGCGATGAGCTTTTTTCCATGTACAAGATCACATGTGATTTTGCACTAACTGTAGCGGACGACTTTTGGGGCCACTTAAGTCGCATGGAAAGTCGCCTGCGTCATTTATGATTTCATACAAAATCACATATGATTTTGTACATGAAAATTTTCATGTACAAATATGATTGGATGAGGATTGTCCTCGTATTTTCATGTAAAAAAACAATTTTCATGTAAATTGTTACCGTCCTCGCATGAACCTCTCTCTCTATCTCTTTCTCTCTCTGTCTCTCTCTCTCTCTATCTCTTTCTCTCTGTCTCTCTCTCTCTCTATATATATATATATAGGGTCAGGTTTAAGGGAAAACGTCAAAAAAAAAACTGAAAAACACCTTGGAAGCTCTCCATTCGGACGGTATGCACTAATGCATACTGGTGATTTGTAACATGCATTTGTGCATATGCCTAATTTATATCTAATTATAGAAGCATTGGTGCATAGAAAAAAAAAGCTTCTATGCATTAGTGCATACCGTTCGGATAAAAGACTCCCAAAGTGTTCTTCACTTTTTTTAGTGTTTTCCCTTGAACCTCCCTCTATATATATATATGGATGTTATGATTTTATCATTTACACATTTTACTTACGAAATAGTTTTGTCCTCTTCTTCCCTCTTTTGTATATATATTCTCTCTCTACCTTTCATAGATAAAGCTGGTTGGGTTTTAAGGAGGAAAATTAAAGTGAGAAGCATAAGAAGGTATCTCCATTTTTAGATGTATATTATGATAAGATGCACCGAGATGAGATGCACCATGATGTACCAGATCAATTCTTGTATGAAGCGTAATCCATGGGTGTATTTGAGATTAAAGATGATTAGGGGTTCATATCCCTTCTTACGATTATCACGTTAACTTTCCTTCTCACACGATCGTATGCTAGATAAAGGTGCATACTTAACGTTTAGAGATGCATAAAGTTCAGTCTTATTTGAGCCTTGACCCGAACCTTCCAAGCTTGGTTTGACTAAGAGGTCATTTACTCAAATGCTTACTCGGTAAACCTTTACCATAGGAGTCGATCAACACTATAATTTAATTTACCAGGTAAGATTGTAGTACATCAAAACATTATGTATGTACCAATTAATTTATCCGCTAAGCACGTACCAGGTTAAGAGTCGTCACTTTCTCTTACTGGGTAAAACTCTCCATTATTATCATCGCTCTTGCCTATTAAGATTCTTGATCTTTACTATGTTCATCTAGTAAAAAAAAAGTACTCGATAAATAATTACTGGATAAAAGGTTTTAAAAAATCGGCTTTCAAATGCTAGGGCTTAGGACGTCAAATATGGGACCAATAGGACCTTAGGGGGCCAGGTCAGGCTTTAGCCTTGTTCTTTATTTGTTTTTTCTTCTAACTCTCACAATTTTATAGAAAACTATATTCATCAATAACATCATTTGAAGCTAACATACTAACATTCCACCTTTAAATTATATGAATATAAAATTGTATCTAAAATACCCAAATTACTACAAAATTTAAAATCGTCTAGGTTTTAAAAAATCTTCGATATCAAGCTTAGTTATTTGGGTTTTAAATTCTTCAATCTTTGTTTTATTTGTTTGAACTGGCTTTGGGAATGCTTTTAACGTTTTTAATTATTTAGTTCTCTATATCTTTGTTATTGACTATATATACCCTTGAATTTCATCTTCTTCATATCCGGAAATATTTCTAAACTCATCATGATGGTGGTTGGAGTTGTGAATGCTCTTCGTTTTTCCTCCATTATGGCATTATCAATTTCGACGAAACCATTCTTCTATGACTTTTTGTCTATAATTTTATCAATTTTAACTTGCACTACAATAAGGAAACCTTCATCGACATATTTACTGATATAACTGTTCTGTCGGTAATTACCATTGACAGAATAGCTAGTAACACATTCTTAAACTAAAAGTAAATAATGAAATATCGACAGATTATCGAGATATTAGAGATAACAAAATGGTTATCACTAAGCTGTCGATACTAATAGATGATATCAAATACTTGATCAATGTTTATCATGCAGTATTGTGGAAAGTTAGTTAGGGGTTGTTTGGTGGTTTTCCATTAAGTCATGTATGGATAAATCTGGCTGTCTGGATAAATCTGTCTGTGTAGATTTAGATACCTTGTTGTGTTGTTTGTTGTGCTGAATACACGGTTTGAATGTCAGAAATGACTATTTTAGCCCTCGTTGTATATTAAGCACTGATTAACATAACTGTTTGGTAATGTGCTGAATATGAATGATTCTGGAAAATAAATAATAATAGTAGTTTAAACAATTTTTAAAATTCAAAAAACTTCACCAAAGACATAATTACATGAAATCAATGACATAAGCCCAACAAAATTTAAAAAGTACTTATAATTAAAATAAATGAAATCATAGTTTGGATATAAGTCCTTTAAAATTAAAAAGTACTTATCAAATAAAACGATAGTCATCCAAATGTGAACATGCGATATGCCTTCCCATCCAGCCCAAACAAATGTGAACATCATATTGAAATCACATATTCCTAAAACATTCTGATAACATCGTCCGCCTCCTCTTCCTCTGTAAGCATTTTGATGTCTAGCAGGCACGATTGCATGTACTAGAGTCCCGTCTAGTGCACCTATTGCACCCTTTATTGAAAAATAAAGTATAAATATTTAAAACAAATTATAAATTTAAATATACACATTTAAAACAGTAGTTAAAACAACATTTAAAACAATTTGTAAAATTAAAATAACACGTACCGAAAATATTCCTCTCAACCATTTTTTGTTGGTTTTGACATTGGTATGGTGGATGCATCCGACGCTGCGGGACATAGAATTTCTCTTGCAAATTTCATCATACCTCTTAAAACTTCATGGATACAATTGTGAATAGTTTATGTTGATCGTTGAAATCTACGTTTAATCACTCTATATCATTCATTATGTCTGAGCATTGTTAAAAACGTTGTCAACTTTTCCTCAACACATACATATCGTCCATCTTTCATCCATTCTTTTTGTTTGAAGTGATTGCATAGTAAGTGGTGAACCCAGGATTTTTCCCTAGCGGGTGCACCCTTAAAATTGGATCAAATGTCCGCAAAGCCTTTTGATGTATTTTTCGGTTGATTTCAAGAGATTTTTTATCTGAATTCTCGTTCGAAGACTTTTTAAGTTTTTCTGTTGATTTCGAAAGATTTTTCAAGCTTTTTGGTTCTTCGAGAGATTTTTATTGTTTTTGGTTGATTTCGAGCGATTTTTTAAGGATTTTGGTTCATTTCGATGGATTCTTTAAGGTTTTTGGTTGATATCAAGGGATTCTTTTTGGTTATTTCTGTTGATCTAATATGGGTTCGGGTATCGCGTGCTCCTATAAAAAACTATAACCAAAAAGTGTTCTCCTTTAAAAGATTATAACTAAAAAGTATGCTCCTTTAAAAAATTATAACTAAAAACTGTGCTCTTTTAACCCTTAGAAAACTGAAATCTTATAGATCACTCATCAGGATTTAGTGGGTGCACCTTACGTACCCCAAAAAAATTTACCCTTACAAAACGAAGTTGAACAGTAGCACGGGACCCCCTCCGCTAAGAGTAGGTCCACCCCTGGGAATTTACTGATTAAAACTCCGTCGCAACGTACGGGTACCCAGCTTGGAATGACATTTAAAAAAAGCACTCCCTAGTCCCTATACTAATTATGGTTAATAACTCTCTAGTCCGAAAAAACAAACATGGGATGAGCCAAGGCAGGAGTGCGATCATCTGCACGAAGGAATCGTCCGGTTTGAGATAACCAGCCAGGGGCCTTACTTATTCAGGGGGGCGGGGGAACCCGTAGGAAGGGGGGACGAACCGCCGAATTGACATGCCATAATTTTCGATTTTGTGAGGATCAATCATTAATTTAAAGGTAAAGTATACGATTAGAGACAATGTACTAAGTAAAAGCCATCAAAATAAAAAGTGAAAAATACATTGTTACTTAAAAATTAGGACGGGTAAAAAATGGTTAGGAAGTCAAAGTTGATACAAAAAGTAGAATTTAATATCAAAAGGGTGATTTTTGGAAGAAAAAAAAAAAGAGTTTGACCAATGGTTTGTCATCTTGTAGATCTTGTAAAACATATAACTTTTGAAAAAATCATCCCGATCAGACGTCCAAGTGAAAAGATATGGCTTTTCAATATTTTGTGATTAATTTATAGTTTTTTCCAAATATTTCCATATTGTTTTTTGTACCTTAGCCATCTTTTATTAGTCATTTAGTTGCAATTTTACTCATGGATTTCATTTTTTTCCATTCAATTGAGCTATTTTTTTAATCAATCAGTGTCTAAACCAGCCTGTACAACACCTTAACTGATCCTAAGAGTTCTGAGGAACAGTAAAAAAAATACATGATGATCTTGCAAGACTCGAACCGTTAACCTAGGAGGATCTCCAAATGCACAAGACATATTACTTGTAAAGCTAACTCATATGAGGATCACGAATTGTGTTCAACCTAATTTTACTTCATATATCAAGCTTCTATCAGGTAGAACACATCTGAAAAGGGGTAGGCTACTGACATCCTTATATACTGTTAATGGCACCCCTAAAGGTAAACTTCATCTTTACACATGTCTACATCATCTATTGTAGTAGCAAAAATTCCGTGCAGATCCCTATTAAAGGGGTACCATTAGCACTCCCCATCCGAAAAAATCCAAAGATACACATAACCATGAAAATTTATAGAAAAAACAAACAAAAACCATTGGGCTCCTATTATTTTCATGTATGTGGGTTTGCATCTGCTTTATTTCATGGGCCTATTATACTGTCATATTATCACCAAAAGCCCATTGGACGTATTGTATTACAAGCCTTTTTTTTATAAATTTGTTTTCCTTATAGAAATATTGTGGGAATCGAATTAAAACTCTTTCCAAAATATTAATATATTATACTTCATTTATGTTTTAGTATTTTTACTTTAATACTAAATTTCAATTTCTAAACGCTCATAATAGAAGCAAGTTGAAGAAGGGCAAAGATGGTTTTTCTTTTATATCTATTTTAAGAAGCCAATAATTTTAAATTTTATTATTATGGTATAAGTAGTTTTTAAAACCTTTTATTTTATTGTTGAAATAAAGATTTTGAAAATTGATTTATAAAATAGAATCAAAAGCAAAGGTTAATTTTATGTTGGTAGAAAGGAAAATGTGGTCCTCAATTTATTATGCATCCTTATGCAATAATCAAATTGAGAACTAACTGTTTTTATTTATAACTTTGTATTATTTTTTATTTGGCGTTCTACTTCAATATTAAGTTTTAAACATATATAAAAAGAAATTTAACTTTATTTTGTTTGGAGAATCAACTTTCAAAATATTAGTTTAAAATATTAGTTTTAAGAAATGAAGGGTTGTGATTCAAAAGCTTATTAGGTATTGCGCTTATACAAGAGTCATTATTTTTTTTTTAACAACGAAATTTTATTAAAACTAGCAAGACACTAGAGAGCCAATTACATATTAGAAATAGTTAACAGAGGGTTTTGCAGCCACCCTACCCAATTAACCTTTAAATTCTTACTCCTATTTTGCACTCAGAAATACGATTGTGTGACAATATTATCCCACAACACAGCCTTTTCTGGGTTATAATCTTATCGAGCATAAAATGGATTGGTGGTAGGAGTATCTTATCCGATAAACACTAATTAAGTAAGAGTATCTTCCTCATTTTCCATGGAAAATTCTAAAGCATTGTTGTGTTATTAACGAGTAAGATTCTTAGTAATTACAATGCTCATCGAGTAAGTGAAATGACATTGGTAAACGTTTATCCGATATGTGTTTGGGAAACGGTCCCTAACTTTCAAAGCATATCATTTTATGTGACTCGTGATCAAATTCGGGTTTAACCGATGAAGGACCCAGGGGTAGGAATGGCAAGGGATCAGGTTCGGTCTGGTTATTGGTATCCCTGTCCTCAAAATCGATAACCAAAACCCTCCCGTAACCAATTGATCCCCATTGAGGAATTTATCGGGAATCCCCATCGGGTTCCCATGGTTTTCCTGATCCTTGTTGGAAAACCCGTTAAGGGTAAAAATTTCCGGTCACCGTTTTTTAATAGCTGATCCTAAAACCAAAACCGACCAAAAGAAAATTACAACATGTTATTTTCACAATTAAAAGTAGATTACAATATTTGAACATGCAAGTCTAAATGTCTCGAACATAGTCAAACTAATTACGAACAATGTCTTAGGTTACCATATAAAAGTAATAGAATCTCAAATAGCATCCAACTAACATCACAACTAGAAAAATAAAGTAGACTTTTTCATAACACTTATTTGGGGTGTGGAGGTAAAGTGGATAAAAAGTATTTAAAATTTTAAGGTTAATGTTTTCTACTAAATGTGTGTGTACATATATACAAAAAAATAAACATATATAGTTACATATCAGGCCGGGCCGGTGATTACCTTCCCTGTCCCCGATAAAATTCCCGATTATGTCCCCGATCCCCGCCCCGTCCCCAATAAAATTCCCGATTAAGTCCCGGATCCCGACCTGTCCCCGATAAGAAGTTTCCGAACCCCACCCAAAATTTTCGGTTTTCGGTTTTCACCATCGGTTTCGAGTTTTTTTTGCCATCTCTACCCAAGGGTCCCGTGCACCCACTGATCAATCTAATTTTGAATGTAGAACATTTTATTTTGGTAAGAAATGTGCTCAAATTAAACTTTGAGTTGTGCTCTGAGATACTAGAATATACAGGGCACATCGACCAAAAATCAAAAAAGGACTTCTGAAATCAATCAAAAACTGATAAGTCCCTCGAAAAATCAACCAAAACCTGAAATGTTTTTCGAAATCAACCAAAAAACTGTAAAATCATTTGCAATGGTGGAATTCTGCTATAAGCACGTCGAACTTACATCGAAGACGAAGTCTTTTCAAAAGGTTGATTTCGTTTGGAAAAAAAATGCATTTTACTCCCCGAACCGACATAACTGACTTTTTTCCAGGGACAAACCGCATTGACTTTTCACAGGATTAAACCGTAACTTTGTAGACATTTGACCCAGTGTTATCTAAAACTAGATGTTTTAAAAGTTGTCTCCATAAATAAATATTTTAAACATCGATATAAAAAATAAAAATGGTTATTGGAGCAAAAACGTGTATTTCCCGGACACGCAACTGGCCCATACACGCTGCCAATTTCCAATGTGAGGGGCATACTTGACTCACTCAGCGGCAAGACGATTGAGAGGGGGCTTGGATCGAACCCAAGACCGACGACCTATTGGAGCAAACATCTCCTCGCCCCTTAACCAACTGAGCTACACGCCATTGGCATATATAAAAAATAAAAATGGTTATATTTGAGTACAAAAAAAAAATATATATATATATATACTAGGGGTGGACTTGGTTCGGCACCAAACTTTTACTCCAATAACGTATCACCAATTATAATTGGCGTGCTAAATTTATTCCATGTATCAACCAATTGTATGTTGTACCAACTTTTCTTTCAGTTGGTACATGTTGGTACTGATTTTGCATCAACTTCAAATAACATATATGAAATCTTGTTATTTTGTTCAGGTTTTGAGTGGCATTTTGGATTTACAATTAACACATTTTATGTTTAAGAGGGTTTTTTAACTAAAGGATAAGATTTGTAAACATTCAAATACAAACAAAAAAGTCAATAATACAAAAGTTAAAAGTTAAAAATCAAGAAGTATGTTTAATAATTAATTAATTAAATAAATTCTTACCACCATACTAGTATGGTATACGACTTCCACTATCATCTATCAACCAAGTTTGCACACTTGATACATTATCATCAACCGATTATAACTGATACCAATTTGATTACGATGATCGATACATATATTAATGATTTAATTTGAGATAAATTTATCATACCTAATACATATACAGGAAAGTGTAATCTTCTCTCTTCATTGTGCATTCTCAATAATCATATGCGACATCCAAAAATATAATTAGTTTTATATATTTAAAAAAATTACAACCACTTGCGTTGATAATTAAAGGGGGAGCAGAAAAGGAGGAATAAGTTAAACGCAAGTTGGAGGCATAAATTATGCTTTAATTATTGTATGGATTAACCATTTTATTCAACTTACTTGTTAAGATATTAACTTTATTTTTAGATATATCAGTTCAAGTCTTTTAAAATTATTAAAAAAGATTGTCTAATTGTTAACTTTAAAAACAATATTTTTAAATCAAAAATCATGTAAACTAAATAGAACAATCGCCAACACCTGCCTAGCAGAGTTGGTCAGGAGGTTGTTACCACATGCAGGAGGTCTCGGGTTCGAGCCTCCTCGTGGGGGTTTTCCTCCTGAGGCGTTAAAGGTGTAAGGCGTAGTTCGGGTCCCGCATACTGTCCAATTGTGTCACTGTGGGTTCGAATCTCTAACTACTAACTTGCCGGTTCAAAAAAAAAAAAATAGAACAATCATGGTTATAAAAGATCAAAAATTGCTATAATATTTATTCCAGTTATGCTAAACTTATTTTTACGAATAAGTCGTGAAAGATTTCAATGACTCACAGTATAACCAAATTTGAAATCTTATATTTATAAAACGATATATAAATCATCTTATAATTGATAATAAGCAAATAATATGACAATATTAGTCATAATCAAGCCACATGGGTCGCTCAATATCATATGGTTGGATTAGACCCCATAAATGTCTTATTATAACTTTTGCTTTTCTTTTTTTCCCCAATTTGTTTTCGGATTTATATGATTCTTGTACTTTATTAGTGGCCCCTTTTCCAACTTTATGTTTTTGGCCACGAATTTAGGGGTTTTCAAGAAGTAATTTTTGGATTATATGTCTCTTTATAATATTATGATTTTTGGGTTTTAGTTTCATGAAAATTCGTTCCATACTGATGGAAGTTTAAGTTGTAGGAGAGACAATAATTAGGACCGGTAGATTGATCTGACTTAACTGTAAACAATACAAGATAACTTGAGTTATTTAAAATCGACTTGGTCAGTACTTAATTTGAATATGCTTGGCTCGAACTCAACCTCGACTCGACATAGTAACACGTTAATTGAGCCAAGTTACCTAATGAAAATAAAAATGTCATATATTTTTAGATATTTGAACAAAATTGCATATTTTTTAACTATAAACATTTATCATTTTTTTATTAAAATAGGTAATAAAAAAACAATAAAAATGTTGGTGAAGTTGTCATGCATTAGAAAAGAGTTATTAAATGGTAAAGTTGTCCTAGAGGGATACTAAGGGGGTGTTTGGATGGGCTTATAAAAACAACTTATTGACTTATTCCGGTGTGGCATCGGTAATAAGTCGTTTTGAGTGTTTGGGTAAAACAACTTATCCGGTGCCAAACCGGTAATAAGTCATTTTTTAAGAAGTAAAAGGTTTTAACTTATCAACTTTTCATAAGTGTTTTTTCACCGGTAATAAGTTATAAGTCAATAAGCTCATCCAAACACCCCCTAAAAGAAAGGTGAAAAGGTGTTATAAAAAGAGAGAGAGGTGACTCGAGTGTGTAAATTTTGTCATTTGAATGATGAAATTTAAGATACATCCTAATTTTATAATTTAAAAAACAAAAGACCTTAAAATTTCATAAATTTCATCGGGTGAGCTTGGCTCGAGATTGAGATTGGTTCAAGTTTCAAACGAGTTTGAGCTTGACTTTAACTACTCGTGAGTTTTTGAATCGAGATCGAGTTTGGGAAATGTTTATCGAGTTCGAGTTGAGTATACCAATATCGAGCTCATTTCACATCATTTATACCCCTAACAACGATTCCCCTCTACATTTTGAAGAGGAGGACGAGGATGGTATTCCCCACTCTATCCGACCTGATCCTGATACTATATACTATTTTTCATTAATTTATATTATTTTGATATTTGGCATTTCATCGTCATTGTGCCCGTTGATCTTCCATTGTTTTATACATTTCGTCGATTATGCATCTCGGTTATTGATCTATCACATGCAAACTCTTTTTCTTAATCTGAAAGTATATGAATGCGATAACCTAAATAAGGATCCATACTCCATTTATTATCTATTTATCTTAGAGTTTTAATAAGTCTAGTTTGAAGTTTAACTAAATCAATTGCAACGTGATCATATATAATTAGAAGTTTCAAACTGCAAAAACATGTTTGAGATAGAGGTAGCATCTAAGATGATGTTGATCCAAACTCCTTTCAGTGATTTGAATATAATTCCTCTTATACTTAACTGATTGCACTCAGTGATCGCTGAAACTCGGGAACACTATCTAAGCTTAAAAGATCTGAAGAACAACACTCACACCAAAGACCATTCAACGACAATCGAAGACCTAACTAAAGATAGAGACGAATAGCTAGTGATCTGAAGCGGTTCCGTGATATCAATGTTCGTCTAGAAGAAATGTGAGATCTTGCATATGCCTCAGTGATACCTGAAGAATTTCTCCTTGAAGCCTCAAGTATCAGCGATCAAATGAAGCCTACTCAGCAAGATCAAAGTTGATCTTATCCTCGATGCACAAATGTCAGACCCCCATACATTGTCAGAAAGTACGTATGGAGTTACTTAATTGTCTCCCACGTGCGTACCAACTCTGACTAGGTCACTGTTCATATTCGGCTAAAAGCATAGTTGCTTTATGAACAAAGCACAAGCTTCCCATGGAATCTTGACACGTGGCATGTACCCTCTGACTTGTATTCAATGCATTGGGTATAAAAAGATGAAGAATCCCATCTTCATCATTCATCTTCATGCATGCTCAACTCTCTCCTTTAACCTCTGATCTTATTTTCCTCTTATCTTGTGCATCAAAATTACTTTGTGATTCTAAGGTTGTAATAGAATAAGTTTCATACTTGATCTTATTCCGCTTATAACCTGTAAATTTTTTATCTCAATAAACTTATTTAAAAACCTTAAAAAGTTGTGTTTGTATTCACCCCCTTCTACAAACTGTTTCTATACTTACACATTCTTGTAGATCCTTTGGGACCAACAGATGATTTGATCCACTTCAGCAAGCAAATTGAAAATATGGAGATTACTAATTTGAAACTACTCAACTAAATATACAATAATAATAACTTATTAACTTATTTAGGTTTCTTCGTACAACATCTAAATAGACATGCTTAAATGAAATTTGTATAATATAATTAAATGCGTTTTTGTCTATGAGCCAATATTTCAAAAGGAAGGGGATTCGATTCCCACATCCGACGAGGACGAGGACGAGGATGCGAATGAGAAAGGAAGCAAATAGAGAAACCCACCTTATTCCCATCCATACCAATAACTTACACAATGATTTTTAATGTATTTGAAGGTTATTGTGACAGCATCTCTCTTTTGACTTAGGTGTCACAAACGGTATCAATGATAAAGAGCCTTAAAGGGTGTTTGAAACATCTTAAATGAACTTCACATCGACGATCAACAAGGAAAGCAAGTAAGCTTGACAAAGGAGGTCATGAGTTTAAAGGCCAGAATTTATGACAAACTCGTTCAATATGAATGAAAAATGAGATTTGTGAGTTTTTTTTTATAATTCTTGACTTGGATAATTTTTACTATGATTTTAAGTTGATTTCTAATTTATTTTGCCGGTTTGTTGCTCTTATGTTTAAGGTTTACAATTTTATCAAGTATTATTGATTGTTGTTGACTTGTTGTGGTGATCATGTCAAGCTTTTATAAATGAAACTTTTATCTTATCCAAATGTTTGTAACGATAAACCTTATTCTAATTAACTTATTCAATCAAAACCCTGGATAATGTGTTTCCAATTTTGTTTACTATAAAAATGTAAAAATTGCAAAATTGTTTAAATGACCATTATTCTTTATAATTCTTTTTCTAATTATTTGAACAAATTGATTTATCTATTGCGTATTTATATTGTCAAAATTACATCATCTAGATTGGCGTTTTTTTTTCTTCTAACTATTTGAACAAATAGATTTTATCAAATGTAATTAATTTGTTTGTATTAATTTTTGTAACACCCGTATTTTTAGTTCGGAACACCTTGGAATAAAAAATAGTCAAAAACGAGTATTTGGCAGATTTACGAGGTTGTGCCGTTTTGATCATATCTCAATCATCGAATCTTCGATTAAGGTGATTCAAGATTCTACGGAAAGACAAGAGTCAGACTTACAACATTTGTGTTTTGAGTTTTTACAAAATCGAGTTTCATCTGAGGCGAAAACGATGTCGAAGTTGATCAAAGAAAGCATTCAGGCAACTTTTCCGACCAGGTGATTTTTAAAGCGGGTTATCCCGCATTAGATCCCGCCTAAGCATCTGATCACTTACCCTCAACATAGCGGGCGACTTTTAAAGCGGCTTAAACCGCACTAAAACCCGCTTTGGCGGCTGTTTGGCCCTGATACTCTTAAAAACGAGATTTCAGCCCTAAAACTCATATCTTCTTAATTTTTACTCGTTTTTCTTCCATTCTTCCTCTATGGCTCCAGTTTTTGGAGCATCTCCACCCTTTCCCAACTATTTCAAAGGTGTTGGACCATCTTTAAGGCTCAAGATCCAAACTTCCAGCTTCATCTTCTCCATCTTTTCTCCACCATTGTTAACCAAGCTTTGAGGTTTTCTCCTAATCAAGATTGGTAAGTTATTCTAAGCTTTCTAAACCTTATTCTTGTCAAAATACTTCCTTTCAGTTATATAGAACTTTAATTTGAGGTATCTTCTTTATTTTGGGGGTTTGGTCATTTTGGACGATTTGGAATTTTTTACTAGAGTTTCACATCTAATTGTTGGAAGTTGTTCTTGGTATATTTTAGGTTGTTCATGAACTAGATGAAGTTTCTAGTGGTGGATACTTGTAGATTCGGAATTCTCGTCAAGAGAGTTTTTAGAGTAAACCTAGATTTAGCCTAAATCTAGCAAGACGAGTTCAAGTTGATTTATGAAAATGGTGTACATACCAAAAATGTTTATTTTGATGTATTAACATGTTTTACTTGCTACTTGTCAAATGTGTAAGTATTTTGATAATATGCGAATTATTTGGTATAAATGATTTTATAAATCTTGAAAAATGCTTATATTTGGGTTCTTGACATTTTGACAAATAAAACATATTTATGAGATGTTTTGATGTTTTATTTTATAAATGAGGATTATTTGGTGTCATATGCATTTTGAGGGTATTGCATTTATAAACCATTGGAAATTACATGTTATGGCATTATGAGAGATTTTGGAAATATATGAATATGATTTCATTTGGGAAAATGATTTGTCTCAACCAATGTTTTGAGTTATCATATAAGTGTTGAGTTATAGAGTTGTTGCTTGGTTTTGACCAAAATGAGTCTCATGGACATTGGTCCGATTTAAATGACTATATGCCAAGCTTTTGGAGTTATATACAGATATGGCATAATTCAATGATTTATTACATGCTTTGAGTGTGTTGGTCATTCATTTTTGGAGTCATGTAAATTAGACTGAGTTGCATTTGGATCCATAGGCACAAGAGTCAGCCATTTGGTTATTGAAAGAGTTTCGAGTCCCTCGTTTGAGACCATAAGTCGTTTGGGCTTTTAGTAGTCGGTATTTCAGAGATGGACCCAAGTGGGAATGCCTCTGCGACCCTGGGTATTACGATAATGTAACTCGTTGGAGTATGCTGTCGAGACCCATGTTTAGAGGTTGGTGCCTCTTATAGTTCACAAATGTATTTTTGGAATGAATTCATATAGAGTCAGGTCTCATTATCATCGGTTCTTACTGTGAGTCTATAGTATCCAAGTAGGTCTGGGGTCGGGGTATTTCGGAGATGAATCCGTATTGGTTGGGCTTCGGGACCTTAAGTATTACGATGGGTACTCGTTGAGGCGTCGTACACCAGGAGCGTGATCTTAGGGCGTTACTTAGCAAAGTTGAAAATATGGTTTACTTTGTGTTAAGCCATTGTCAATGGAAACAGGTCTCCCCCGTCACCGAAAGGTGTTGTTTTGGGTATAGTCTTATCCATTATCGTCGGTGACGTTTTAAGAGTATGAAGCATTATCCATAAATTATAATATTGGATCGTTGAGACTTAACCGTATTAGGTATTTTGGAAAATGAAGCGTTGTTCAAGTTTGCTATTTGAGCATTTAAACTTATTCACGTTTTAAGTGAGTAAATGGGGAAGAGTTCGTATTTGAACGGGTATTTATATTTAAAGCTTCCACTTCTACGATATTTGATTTAAAGCTTTTGTTCTGGAAATAATGAATTTGAAAAAGATGTTGCTTTTATGATGAAGTCATTCTATTTGAGAAATTATTATTTCATCAAGCAATCTTTCGATTTCAAACGATTACAAATATGTTATAAACTCTTGAGCTCACTAGGCGTTAAGCCTAACCTTTTTCTTTTTCGGCATGTGCATCAGGTTCTCGTTGGGGTTGGTACTAGCGGCACGTGTTGACTTGAATTCTAGGGATTAGCACGTTAAAGATTTAGCTTTTGGTACGTTTTCCGCATTCGGAGATAGAGAGTCTTTTGGGTTAATAACACCCGACCGTAATCATGTCTTAGTATAAGACTTGACCTATCTTCTGTAGAGGTTTATATCGAATTGTTATTTGAGGAAATTCAAGTATTGATTTATAGGAAGTGATTTATCCTTTAATTGATGTAATATTGAAAATTTTAAATTAGTCGCTCTTCCAAATTTGAGGGTGTTACAAGTTGGTATCAGAGCATAAGTTTGTGAGATTTAGGTATTGATTCTAGATGCATAGACTCAAACTAGCGTATTTCTAAGTGATTGGATGTGAGATTTCAGGATTAGACACTTTAAGATAGGATATTTTGAGGTTAAAAATACACTAGAATCAAGAATCATGATGGTGGTAACGAGGATCCACATGTAAGGTGAATTTGTATTGACACTTGGCCAGTGTTAATATGAATTTACAGTTAAGTATGTGTGCTTGGGTTACCTCATTATGATGATCGATGTGGTAGTGAATGAGTTCTCATTGAGTAACCGTTGAAGGAATGGATGTTTGTAGCATTGTCATTTTGGATGGCAACTAAGTATGGTGAATATGTTAAGTCGACTATTTTGAGGTCGGAGTTAATGGTTAGTTATGAACCATAAGCTTGTGAAAAGTTACCTATTAGTCACGGAATATGGGAAGATAAGACATGTGATCCTAAACAATCTGACTAGTTGATAAATCTGCTAAATATAAAAGAATTAGAGAAGAATACACTTTAAGATCCCACATTGGTTGGGCAGGAGAACAAAAGTTGCCTTATAAGGGGACTTGGATACCTCCTCTATTAGAAGCGTTTTAAAACCATGAGTCCAAGTGTGTGGACAAAACGGACAATCTCTGGTACAGTTGGCCTGGGATGTTACATATTGTATCAGAACCGGGAACCGGACTGGTGTTGCCAGCGAGGATGTTGGGCCCCTAAGGGGGGGTGGATTATAAGATCCCACATTGGTTGGGGAGGAGAACAAAAGTCTCCTTATAAGGGGACTTGGATACCTCCTCTATCAGACGCGTTTAAGAACCGTGAGTCCAAGTGTGTGGACAAAGCAGACAATATCTGGTACAGTTGGCCTGTGATGTAACATACATTCTTTCAGTTTTGAAGAACTAAGATAGTCTTCAGAGGTTATGATACCGATGTAAAAAAATTGAATTTAGAAATTATTCAAAATGGGAAAGTTGTATATGAACTAGAGTCCGCCTTTTATAGCACTTCATGCATTAAATTCAATAATGAAACTTCTACGCGTGTCTTCATTTGATTTGCTGATCCATATACATTTCACATTTGTACTTTTCATATAGGCCTTTTGATGATGTGGACACTTGTTGGTTCAACCCATCCTTCAGTATGTCGAGTGAACATAAAGAAAGTATGGTACTAATAAAATAGTACTTTTGAACTTCTTTTGACTGACATGTTGAGCATGTTCCTGAACATAAAGAAAGTATGGTCCCAAGTATCTTCGTTTAGTCTTCATTCATGTTTTTTTGTGCAAAATGAACAATAAAGTATGTGAACATTACTTACTTTTGACATGTTGAACATGTTCTCGCTTTAGGATTTAAAGATGGTAAAACAAACTTGGTCCCAAAGTTTCTCTTTAAATCGGCTTGCCAAATAACATTTGTCAAATTATCTGACTTATCTATCTTTAGATCTTCTATCAGCTAGATGATAAATTCAATTCGCTTAGTATCGATATAACTTCTTTACTACAACTAGTCTTTGATTTTGCTGAAGGCGTTTTCTTGTTTAGATGACATATTACAAAAAGGTACTTACAATGGAAATCATATCTAAAACGATGATTGGGTATCCGAAATACAAGGTATATTTTGGATACACCAAAAACACATCCTTGTCAATTATGAAGTTAAAAGATCGGATGCTAGTACTTTGAGCCATATCCGATTGATGTTGAATATCGGATATGATCCATTGTGTTATATCTGATGGATAATGTATATTAGATATAAACACTTGTGTTATATCTGATGGTTGAGATCAACAATAAAGAATAATTCTAAATAATAAATAGTAATGTAGATCACTTGTAATCTCGATTCGACCAAATTTGTTCAACTAATTCGAAGCAGAGTTGATGATGAACTTTATTAGAGCGCATCTCGAAATTTCTTTGAAGAAATTTTTGAACTTCATGGGTTGAGCCTTGAATTATTTATGTCAAGTTATTTACCTCTTGGTATATTTATGCCATATATATATATATATTTATATATATATATATAGGGTCAAGTTATACCGTCCAAAATGGCACTTATGCATCTTGCTAACTTCATTTATTTATGTTAAAGGGTATGGATGGGTCATAATTCTCAAACTTCAGGGGATGAAAGTGAAACTAGGAGCCAATAAGGGTTAGAACCCCTCCTCATTTAGGCAAAAATCAGGCTGAAGTGTGTGTAAACTAAGGTGCGATTTGGAAGAGAAAAGGAAGGGAAGAGGAGAAATCTAAAGGAATCAAGTGAACAAGAATCAATTTTAGGTATAATCATCACCTTCTCCATGTTCTTCTTCTCCGTTGGATCATTTGAGTGAATAAAAGCTTTAGGTTATGTGGGTCATGTCGATGAATGGTTGATTAGAATTCTTAAATCAGTATTTGTAAGCTTATTAGGTAAGTATTGATGTTTCTTCTATGTTTTGAGTATCAAATTTTCATTTGGGGATGAAATTAAATAAAAACCCATGAATGA
Source organism: Silybum marianum (assembly GCA_036898165.1). NCBI lineage: Eukaryota > Viridiplantae > Streptophyta > Magnoliopsida > Asterales > Asteraceae > Silybum > Silybum marianum. The sequence goes on from CM072539.1 coordinate 17,848,406, forward strand.
CTTTATGTTCTTCAATGGTAGTATGAATCCATGGGTTTAATGGTTAAAATGGATTGTTTTGTCTTAAGGTATCGATTTGTATGAGTATGGGACAAGCCCAATGGTGTTTTTGAGATGGAAATCATCAAAATATTGGTTTTAGGATTTTGTAGTTCGAGCAGAAATGTGCAGAGGGAGCATAAGGTCTCGCGGTTTTCACACGGCTTAAGTCGCACGGTAAACCGTGCAACTCACTATTTCCCCATTTTTGAATTTTTGCTTAAAGGGAAATTGGGGATGTTAAGTGAAGTCCTAACCCTAGGGGTTTAAGAGTAAAGTAATCAAGAGTATAACTGGGCTATTAACTCGTAGTTTAATTGATCCAATTCAGACGTTCAGTTGGTGTGACCATAGTCTAAGGCGAGAATCACTAGGCTCAGAATTCAGGTGAGTTCCCTTCGTAAGCTTTTAAATCAAATGTATGTCTTATGAGACATAATTATGTGGTTTTACTCTTGTATGAAGTAGATTGAAAATGATTAATTCACGGGAAGTATGTACCCTTCCAATGGATATGATTTGTTTCATATAACCTTAACTATAGGGCAAGCGTGATCTCATACATCTTGTCTCAAGTGTGAGTGACTATTAGCGTGTTCTACCGTTGCAACAGGTATTTGTATTTATGGTGTGGTGTGCATGAGTTATTGTTTCATGACTAATCTCTTACAAATATTATAACTGTCATGCATTCTTTAACTGTGGTTTAGAGGGAATTCACTAGACCGTTGGTCTAATCCTCGCTTTTATAAAACTGAAAACATTTTCAGGGAAATACATGGTAGACGGCTCTAGCAAGGGCAAGGGGAAAGTTTTTGAGCGTAGGAGCTTGAAGTAGAGGCGCTACTTTTAATTAAAAAGTTGCCTAGTTTTCCATTCAAGTTGTAATAAATCTCAGTAGCTCACTGTTTGTTCCGCTGCAAACTCTTGACATCAAGTTAAATTTTGGGACCGACTTAGTATTGTATTTGCTATTTTTGAGCAAGACCTTGAGTTATTTATGATTTAAGTTTTCGGTTGTTACACTTAAGTTCTTATAAGAACATGTAACTGGACAAGAACATATGTCACACAGTGAAGATTCTTATAAAACCTCAATAGGAAACAAAACAAGAACCCCCACTATAGATGCTAAAGTGAACATCTCTTCTAATTATTTGTTCTAGTATGAATAGTCAATATCTTTTCTTCTACTTTAAACTAACCGATTGAAAAAGTAATTCACGTAAGCAATAGTCTCTTGAAATAGGGGAGTAATTGTCCACTCTAAGATATATGAGTTCCTCGTCCAACTTACTCTATGTTGATTTCAACGTTAACCTCTTGTTTGATGTTCAGTGGTTAATTTAAATAATAAATATTTAATTTGCATAAAAAAAATCTAATTAAGGATGCATCAAAGAGATTGATACAATTAATGTGCACATTTTTATCAAATTATTTGAGTGTTGATTTTATTAATTTGAATGATACTTCATGAGAAAACAAATGATTAAATCCACATATCATGATTTAAATTAAAATCTCTCACAATCAATTAAAATAAAAAGTATATCCAAATACTTTCCCCGCCCTCCTCATCTTTATTTTCTAAATAGAATAACTTTAATTAGCTAATATTGCTTCATCTAAAAACTTTAAAAAATTCGTTTAGTTATGCTTTATTAAAATTCTATATTTTATCCCACTTTTATTACTAACAAACATGAACAAAAACATAAATAATTTTACCATGAAATCACATATCAAAGACATATATTATTCATATATAATAAAACATGTATTATAAGCATTATCTACCTTTTATATATATGACAAAATACAATAAATAACAACTTGATTTTATAAATTTCTTTATTATAACATTGTACTTTTAGTTTTTATTATTACAGTAATATACTTTTAAATTATTTTTTATTAAAGCATTGTACTTTAAAAATTACCTATAATAGCGTTGACTAACCTATTCTTTTAAATTTATCTACTATATTAGGTTTGCATGTCATCTCATTGTCCATGTAGGTTGTCCATATGCAATATATTGCTGATGTGACATTTTTTATTATAACATTGTACTTTAAAAAAAATACAAAATAAGTATTTTTTGAATAAGAAAAATTAAATAACAAGTGTTATGTTTTCTTATAAATAAAATATTTATTTTGAAAAAAAATATCATATATGTGAAAAATAATGTTACTCTAAAATATTTAATTTGCATACAATTTAGTAAGAGTGTTTGTTTTTAAAAAGAGTGACGACGTGAGAAAATTACTAAAAAAATTAAGAAATTAAGAAAAATATAAACTGAGTGAAATATGAATAATCAAAAGAGAAAGTAAAGAATTTTTTTAAAAATACTGCAAAAGATTTTTTTTACTAACGTCATATAATCAGAATGACGTGTCATCCATGTCACCTCATTTAATTCATGTAAGTAAAGCAAAGTGAGAGTTAACTTGTTTAAAAGGTAACAAGTTATCCATTGTTATATTGGATAAAATTTTCAATGTACAATATCTTCATAAAAAATAATCTGAAAGTACATTACTGTGATAAATAAAACTGCAACCGCAATGCTATAACAATTTTTTTTTATAAAAATAGGTTCTTATTTAATACATTTAACCCTTTTTTTATATCCATATCATAATGAAATTATAACTTCGATGATATACTGAAATGACAATATCTATTGCAGAGATTCTACTTTTAATTTTTATTTGTTAATTGAAACCATATACATTCTTGTCTAGACTTGATATTCTCGTGCATTATCTAATATTTGACTTTGGAAATTATTATTTATCATTTTGTGATCATTAAGGTTGTGAAATGAATGGTTTATATTGAATAACATGATAGGTTCATCATTTAATATTATTTATTTCAACTAAGAAAGAAAATACTTTTTCACAATAATAAATTATATAACTATAATATATGTATCACATAATATATAACTTTGTGGCTAGGGAGTAACCACATAAAAAAATAAGAGGTGAAGAATATAAGATATATAAAATCCTCATGATTGAATGATTTGCCAAAAAAAGGTTGATCCTAGGTTGCACAATTTTTCAATATAAAGAATATATAATAAAATAACATGGAAAGGACATTAAAAATAGATTGGAAAAAGAGTTGTAGCATTTAAAATCAGATATTTAAGAAGACACTACAAAGAGCCTACACAAATATTTTATATTTTATTTAAGTAAATAGATAGGGGACTTTAATCTATACTATGTTATAAAGCATTTATTAAAAACTTTTAAAAACCTATTTTTATGTATGTAGTACTGTTTATTGATATATTACTTAGAATTCAAGATTACAAGTAAATTGTGTGTAAATACAACTTATTAAAGCTACATTTCTAATTTCCTGTAACTAACTGCGGATAAACATAATCAAAATACAGGATAAACATCTCATTTTAAATATAAAAAATCTGAAAATATAATCAGGATAATCATTGAATTATAACATAATTCATAATTATTATCTTTATAAAAATTTAAATTATTAAACCAAAATGAAAAAGTAAAATCGTTTTCTCAAAATCACATAAAAAACCATTATAATGTCGGTAGAGACAAAAAATAAATAAACATTAAAATCGAGATGTATCTCGCTACATTGCGCGAATACCTTTCTAGTATTTATAAATGGTTTATGACCTTAGAAGTAAAATATAAGAAAATAACGTTTCTTGTTTGATTTAAAAAAAATGAGATTTTATAAAAAATAACCTAGCAAGACGTTAGAATAAATATTTACATACATGAAATAGTTAGAGGAGGGTTACGAAGTCAGGGTTGGGTTCCGATGAGAAGGATAAATAAAGTGAGAAGCGTAAGAAGGGATCTCCACTCTTGGATGCACATTAGGATGAGATGCATTGAGATGAGACGCGTCGCAAGGCACTGAATCAATTCCGTATGAAGCACAATTCATAGGTGGGTTTGAGATTAAAGGTGAACAAGGGTGCAGATCTCTTCTTATGCTTCTCATGTTAACTCTCATTCTCACACGATTCTACGCCTATGAAGCCAACCCATCCAATTACTTTAAAATTTGCTACTCCTTTTAGAAACCCAAAAATACGCCCGAGTCACAATCCTGTCGAAAATATTTGCCTTCTTTATTTCTTTTGTAAAAATGTTAAATAGATGTTACAATGCTTAATTTTTAAGCAAATGAAACAACAAAATATGCGATCTTTTAAAACTTTCGGAACCTAGTCAAGTTAGGTGGTTCATCCACATACTGATTTTTATTAAATATAATAAAAAGGTAAAAAGGCGGGGACACAAAAACCAAAACTCCAAATTATAAAATGTAGAAAGCTAAAAAATATCCCTCTGCTTATTTTTTTAAGAAAATGAAACAACAAAAGTTCTTTAAATGGTTTAGAACCTAGGCAAAGGATATAACCTAGTGCTTCCTTCTTTTTTGATTTTCCGTTTTTCAATTTGAAATTACTGTAATAGAATTTTTACTTCAATATATGGAACTTAAAAGACAAAGGAAAACTATAATTGGGATTTAACTAAAATAGTAAATTACATCGAAGTTAGTACCAAAGTAAGAAAAGAATAAAATGCATAAAGTTACAGGTATGAAGACTAAAGTCTAAATCTAATGTTATAATATGAAACCATAAAGTAAACAAAAGTCAAGAGAACAGTAATAAAATTTAAAATTCATAATATATGGTATTGAGCATTGCAAAAACAAGTGCACAGTAAGGCAATATAACAATTTGTTATCGTTGTGCAACGTGCTCCAATTGTGCAGATACATCGATGTACTCATGTGCATCACAATTTTTAATATGCAAGCAAGGCTCATTATCAAAAAGGTGTGTTTATGTTTGTTCGTTTATTAAATAAACGAACTTCCCGTCATACGTTTTATGAACAATTTGCTGAATTCGATTCGTTTACAGTTCTATGCATTACTCATTATCAAAAAGACAAAACTCCTTAGACCTTGGTCCAGTAAGTCAATAGCCCAGACGACCACAAATGGCACAATTTTATAATAATCAATTATATATTTATAATTTTTTATTTTGTTTCAAAAGAAATTAAAATTTTCATAATCATAATATGACTCACACAACAACTTAGCAAGTTCAATCAACAATAGAAATCCTCCATCTAGGATTTCCATATATATTGGATTTGTTGATCTAGCTTCATTACCGTTATTCGACTAGAAACAAAACATCATGCTTTGAAAATTGGATCAGTTGAACTTTGAAGAAAAATAGATATATGCTTGAGTTGTTAGACGGTTGGTTGTTCTCCGGTGTGCAAATCACTATCCATCACTACATTGGGTCATGTCTTATAGTTAAAACCCAATTGTCTAATTCTTAAATATTTAACCCAAAACTATTAATTATTGATGACAACTAGATGAATCTTGGGCTTTGATATGTTGTACGGTCGTACGGGGCTGCATGTGGCCAAGACCGACCCTAACATTATGCAAATTTTGCCTCCATATATGAGAATGGGGAAAACCTTAAGAAAAGAAGTAGAGACTTACGAAAAAATGAATGATAGAATATATCAACATGTTTTCAAGTTAAATGCTACAAAATGATTGTTTTTTATCTAATTAATTCACTCAAATATTGGTTATATTTGTTGATTTACAACTTAATTGAAAAATAAGGTAAATGCTTTTATTTTAAAAAAATGCTATAGTTATTTTTTTTAACAATATTTTATTGGATTATCTCAATCATATTTAACGATGTGAATGAGTTTTCAGTTTTTAAAGTTTTTCTGCATATCTTTTCCTATATTGGAGAACTTTTTATTTATTTATAATTCCTTGATTTTTCAAAAATAAAAATATTACTCCCTAAATCATAGTAACGATTTGAATGAAAGATTTTATATGTAATATTGATTTATGTTTAATAACTTACTCTCAAATTCAAAACCTTCATTATTCTTGTTTCATGTTTTGTTCTATTTCATTGTTCTTATTGGTTGTGATTTGTAAGATTTTATGTGGTTTAAAGAGAATGAGTTATTGTTTGCAGGATGGACTTGGTATGGTACCAAGTTTTTTTTCTCCAATACCGTGTACCAACTAATTATAATTGGTACGTAAATTCTAATATACCATGTACCAACCAACTATACTTGGTACCAACATAAGTGGTACCAACTTTTTTCGGTTGGTACATGTTGGTACGAGTTTTATACCAACTTCAAGTTAGATATATAAAAACTTGAATTTTGTTCAAAATTTTGAGTGACATTTTAAATTTTTAAGTAACACATTTGATGTATAAAGAGATTTTGTTACAAAGAATAAAACTTTCAAACATCCAAATGTTCAAACATAATAGGTAAAGCTAGAATGTTTGATATTTAATGCATAAAAAATACAAGAACTATTAAATAATTATATAAGTCGGTATCATGGTACTACCGTGGTACGCGATTTCTAATACCGTGTACCAACCAAGCTTGCATACTTGGTACGGTACTAACAAGCCGATTGTAATTGGTACCAATTAAGTCAGTACCAATTTAATTGGTACGGTTGGTACACATGTTGGTTGGTTTGATTTGGTACAAAATTGTCACCCCTAATTGTTTGGTCATGTATAATGTATTTTCCTTTTTTAAAATTAACACGTTTAATGAGAACGAGTTATTGTTAGATTTGAATGGTTCAAAGAGAATTAGTATCATGTATTTTCCTTTTTTAAAATTAACACGTTTTGGAAAAATAACTTATAGTATTATAAAATTTAATAATATTATAGTTACTCACCACACACATGTGTTTGCGTAAAAAAATGTGTTATTTACACAGTTATATATATAAAAAAAATTAAGTAATTTTAAAATATACAATTAGAAACGCCTCAATGTTTAGAATAGGAGTGCACAATTTTAGTCAACTTTTACCAACTATTTTTCAATAAATTACAAAGATAATGATTAGAAAATAACATTTGATAGTGATAAATGCATTATTATAGGGGTTTATTATGATGAGCTTTCAAAACATATGTTAATGTAGGAAGGATAGAATATCTATTACTTCTAATAAATGGGATACGTGTCGCGTTTTGTTGAGCGTTTTTAGTCTTTTTCCATCTTAGTTTTAGTCTTTTCCCGTATAAAATCGGTAGAAAAAAAACATTTTTTAAAGTTTTTTACCGAATTTTGTGCTCCCAATATTACTACCGATTTTGAAGATGGTGGTGTTCTTGAAGATGGTGGTAATCTAAAGTGATGGGTTTTGAAGATAATAGTGTTCTTGAAGATGGTGGTAATCTATCTTGAAGATGATGGTTGTATTGGATTTCTATTATTCGTTCCATATCCTCTCCGTGTTTTCCTCCCGATTTATCTCCTTATTTAAAGGGCTTAATTTTTTTAATAGTTTCATTTTCTTATGTTTTCCTTCTTATATATATTGGGGTTTTTTCTCTCTTTGTAATCAATTCATCAGATCAATAAAACAATTGATATTTTGAGTTTATAATGGTATCAGAGCAGTGATCCTACTGCTCCGACGAAACACATGACCGGCGGCACAGAAACAACGGCAAAAGACAACGGCGGCAATGTCGTTGATTACAACTCTCCATATTACCTTCACCCTTCCGATTACCCTAGACAAATGCAAGTCAACGATGCATTGTCAGACAAAAATTATGCGGGTTGGGTACAAGAGATGGAGAATTTCTTATTCGCAAAAAATAAGATCGGTTTCATCGACGGGTCAATTGAAAAGCCAGAAAAGACATCCAAGGACTACATGCCATGGATGAGAGTGGAAGTGATGATAAAGGGGTGGCTTACCACCGCCATGGAAAATAAGAGGCAGTGTGAAATACGCGAACACCGCTGCAGAAATATGGTTTGATCTTCGTGAAAGATTTGGGAAAGAGAGCGCACCGAAGGCGTACGAACTGAAAAACAAGATCGCTGCTACACACCAAGATGGCGCCACTGTTTCGGCCTACTACACAAAGCTTCGGTCATTATGGGATGAAATCCAGTCGGTGTTTCCCATCCCACGGTGCACGTGTAATGGGTGTACGTGTGATGTTGGTAAGCGACTTGTTGCACATCAAGAGAAAGAAAGGTTGTACAAGTTCCTTATGGGTCTCGACAATGGGTTCGGGGTTATCAAAACTCAAACCCTTGCCACCAAACCAACTCCGGCTCTCGGGACAGCCTATCATCTCGTTGCAGAAGATGAACGACAAAAGTTGATAACCGAAGACAAGAAACCTGCTGTGGAAACTGCCGCCTTTAAATCCTTTGTTCCTCCAAACGTGACAATTTTTTTCTTCACAACAGAAAACAAAGACCCATTTGAAAACAGGAAAACAAGAAGAAGAAGTACAACACTGCACTCATTGTGATCGGGATGGACATAATCGAGAAGGTTGCTTCAAACGGATCGGTTACCCTGAATGATGGCCAGGAAAAGCGAAGGGAGACAAGACAAAGCCGAGGGCCTCTTGCGTTGAGGGTGGTTCAAGTCCCATTCCTGGACTCACTATCGAGCAATACAATCTATTCTTGAAGCACTTTGAATGTGGAACTAACACATGTGATGAAGGGAACAAACGAGTAGCCAACATGACAGGTAGAACTGATAATAAGGATGATTGGATTGTTGATTCGGGGGCTACCAATCACACAACCTATCTAAGTAATATTCTTGTTAACAAAATAAAAGCTCCTCTTGAAGTGCTTGTGGTTATTCCTAATGGATCATAAGAAATAGGAGTAAGTAAATTTGCATGAGGTAGCAAAATTGCATTCCAACCGTGACGAGCTTCGACACGGCCATCACCAGTCAAAGTTACAAGCAAACAAATAACCTCAATTGCACATTTCAGTTAAACAAAGTAGAGCAAAGCAAAGCTCTAAAGCACTTAACAAAGTAATTCCTTCAAAGATGTCATTTTGTCACCTGTGGTATTATCTTCTCTCTCTCGAACAAAGTGCTAACGACACTAACACAAACGAAGCTGGATCAAGTTTAAGCAGTGCTCAAACTTAGCTGGTGGTAGCGACTTATTGAACATATCAGCGGCATTGTCATCTGTCAGGACTTTCTTCAAATAGACGACCTTCGCTTCATGTAATTTAACACGATATGCATCACACACATTTATGTGTTTTGTTTGAGAATTGAAAGCCAAATTAGTTGCCAAATGGATGGCACTTTGATTATCACAGAAAATGGGAATGGAAGGTTGCTCGATGCCTAAGCCATTCATCAATTATTTCAAATGGACCGTTTCCATTGCAGACTCAACCGCCACAACAAGTTTAGCTTATGTGGCTGAGAATGCCACAAAGGGGTTGTAACCGTGATCTCCAACCGACGGCTGTTACACCCAAGGTAAATACGTAACTGGATGTGGATCTCCAACCTACTCGATCACCTAAATAGTCAGAATCACAAAATCAAACAATTTCACAATCATTGTGCAAATTAAATATAAGACCATTAACACATGATTAGGGCAAAGAGGATATGGAGTAGGAGAAACCATGGTAGACTTCGGTTGTATGGGTATTTCCTCAACAGGTGGTGGTGGTAGCGGGGAGACCACTGGCGGCAAGTTGGTAGGCATAGAAATACCATCACAATAAGTAGAAAATACTAGTTGTGCAGAATGAGAGGTTGAGGGAATACCAACAAACGGGAAGCAAACTTCATCAAATTGAGCATGGCAGGTGGTATATATGCGTCCTATGGACAAATCCAAACAACGATAGCCTTTATATTGAGTGGAATACCCAACGAACACACAAGGAGAGCTGCGAGGGGCAAGCTTGTGGATGGAATAATCTCGAAGATAAGGATAGACACAACTGCCAAAAACTTTGAAGTTTCCATAGTTTAGTGTAGAAGAGAACAACAATGCATATGGAGACTTATTATCCAAAAGTTTTGTTGGTAAACGGTTTATGATATAGGTTGCCGAACTAATGGCATGCTTCCACATAGAGGCAGGAACATGAGCATTAAACATCATTGCCAAACCAGTTTTGGTAATTTGACGATGTTTCCTCTCAGCACGACCATTTTGTTGTGGCGTGTAAGGACAAGATAATCGATGAAGTGTGCCAGTTTCCGTAAATAAAGTACGAACCCGGTCATTGAAAAACTCGGTTCCTCCATCAGATTGAAAGGTTTTGAGCTTGCATGAAAATTGAGTTTGGACCAAGTTGACAAAGGCCCTGAGAACCCCATAGAAATCGGACTTCGCCTTTAGTGGGTTAAACCATGAAAACTTGAGAAGTCATCTACAAAAACAACATAATAACGATACCCATCCATGGAAACAATTAGAGAAGGGCCCATAAATCACAATGTATTAAATCTAAAACATGCAATGAACGTTTGGTATTAAGATCAAAAGACAAACATTTACTTTTAGATAACTGACAAGAAGCACAAATTCTTGGGTTCGGTAAAACAGAAGTAACAGATACACATCCTATTTTATTAAGCATAGAAATAACATCAAAAGAGGCATGCCCTAAACGACTATGCCAAAGGTCAAAAGATGCCCGTAGTTGCTTAGAAGAGACACTAGCCAAGAAAGCATGTTGGCCTTGTTGTAACACATATAACCCATCCTTACTTCGTCCCTGAGCTAGAGGCTCCTTTGAAATCCGATTCTGAATTGTAAATACACCACAGAAAATAAAACATTAACAAGGTTATCATGAGTAAGCTTGCTGATAGATAGAATATTCTTGGTGAGTTGTGGCACCACAAGGGCATCAAGTAAATTAATAGTAGGAGATATCTTTGATGTACCAATATAAGAAATAGAAGAAGAATTACCATTGCCAAAAAGAACCCGCTCGTTACCAGAATAATTAGAAACTGAATCCAGGTTGGAGGGGGATGCGGTCATGTGGGTGGATGCTCCGGAATCAACAAACCAGTCAGAAGAGCTATTAGAAACATTGCACTGAGCATGAAAAGCTTGTGCTAAATTAGCATTTGGAGGTGAAGAGCAGTTGGCAAAGGAGCGTAAATCAGGACACTGATTCGCATAATGGCCGTCCTGACGGCATAGTTGGCAATGAGGAGGTCGTCTAGAAAAACCTCCACGACCATAACCTCGGGAAAAACCACCACATGAAGAGCCGCCACCACGACTGATGGAGGAGGAACCACGACCAGAAGATGTAGCAGTGAAGGCAACAGGAGGAGGAGGATTACTGGTGACGGTAGATAAAAAGATTTCATGACTTTCGGCTTGAGAGAGAAGGTCACGGAATGAGGAACGAGGCCTGGTTAAGCGTTCTGTGGTCGGGAACGTTTCAAAGGATGAACCAAGACTTGAAAGAAACCAATGACTTTTATCGGATTCATCAAGTGGGTGACCAATGGCACTGAGTTGGTCACATATACTTTTAAATTTCCGACTATAGTCAGCAACAGTAGAGGATCCCTTTTGAAGATGACGAAGAGAATCCCGGAGAGTATGCACTCGTTCGACAGAGTCATGGCTGTATGTGGTTTCTATAGCTTTCCAGACATCACGGGTGGTATCATGGCCGTAGGTCTCGGCCATTGCTTCTTCAGAAAACGATGATTGAATAAGAATGAGTGCGCGTTGATCAGCTGCAAGCTAGGAGGTGTAAGCAGGGTTGGGTTTGGAGATATTGTTTTCAACAATGGTGGTCGATGGAGCAGGTGTAGACCCATCAATCTACCCGGTAAGTAACTGATAGCCAAGGAGTGGTAGCATTTGACGTCGCCATAGGAGATAATTGGATGATGAAAGCTTAATGGTAAGCATGTGGAGAATGGTAGAAAGGGGAAGAGGGGAGTCCGAAGACTCATTACTGACGACCATGAAGATCAGCGGAGAAGAAGAAGGAAAAGAGGCTAGGAAAATTAGGCTGATACCATATTAGGGTTTTGCAAAAGTCATCGTATTTGGTGAGGTGTATATTGATCTCCTTTTATAATACAATGGTACAGATAATTAAGGAAATACAAAACAATCTATTCCTAAGTTTACATGGTTGTGTAAATCTTTTCCTAAGTTAAAGGATTGTGTAGATCTTTTCTATCAACCATGTGTCTGGGTTCCCTTCAAATATCAGAATGCCGTTTTAACGGCTACACAATGTGAACGACCCAGATTCATGATAAACCGACTCACCACTCCAACACGATGTGCGAGATCATGATGAGAATACACCATGGCGTACATGAGACTCCCGACAACACTGGCATACAAAATCTTTGACATTTCAACCTTTCCTTTGTCATCCTTCGGACAATCTTCACTTGTAATCTTGATGTGCTTCGGTAGCGGAGTGCTAGACGTCTTGGCACCATCAAGATTGAACTGCTTCAGAATTTTATGAATATATGCTCGTTGTGTCAACCTAAGTGTCCGAGACTTTCTGTCCAGTACAATTTCCATGCCCAAAATCTTCTGCGCCGCTTCAAGATCTTTCATTTCAAATTTCGACTTCAACTTATCTTTCAGTCGTTTGATCTCTGACCGGTCCTTGCAGAAACTAAGCATGTCATCTACATAAAGAAGAAGATTAGTGAAAATACCACCGCTTTGTTTATGATAAACACAAACGTCCTTTTCACTTCGCTCAAATCCCAGAGTGAGCATAAACAAATCAAACTTCTTATACCATTGATGAGGCGACTGTTTAAGTCCATATAGGGACTTCTTGAGCTTACATACATAATATGGCTTGCTTTCAGAAATGAAACCATCGGGTTGCTTCATATAAATAGTTTCCTCCAAGTCTCGGTGTAGGATGGCGATCTTCATATCTAACTGTTTTAGCTCCAAAACGTGCATTGCCACGATCGCCAAAAGAATACGAATAGATGTATGACGTACAAAGGGAGCAAAAATATCGTCATACTCGATACCTTTCCGCTACATAAAGCCTTTACCGATTGTCATCTTTGACTTTGAAAACCCACTTGCAACCAATAGCACGGTTACCGTTCGGTAATTGACATAAGTCCCAAGCATTGTTCTTCGAGAGAGTTTTCATCTCTTCCTGCATGGCTCCAAGCCATTTAGAACTGTGGGTCGAGGCCAATCTTTTATATCAAACGCTTCCTTTTTCCCTACATGCAAAGCATAGGAACAAATCTGTAAAACTCATGTTAGCAAAATCTCAATCTCCTTACCTGTTAGGCGGTTGAATAGTCCTTTGACTATGCCTGGTTGGTGCAATAATTGGGATTGTATCGCCTTTGTCTCCACCATCAGAATCTCTTCTTCACAATCGCTAGTAGAAGTTATTGGCGGAATGTCTTCTTCAACATTATCGGGTGATCTTGAACCAGCGTTAAGAGCAGATGAACTGGGAATATAAGGATTGACTACTGTCTCCACATCATCGGCAATAGGAGCAACAATAGTAACAACTTCTGGATCTTGAGAGGACTAAGGGTCCTGTGACTTTAACAGGACTGATTCATCAAATGTAACGTGACGATAATGAACCACTTTACAGTCAAGGGGTTCCAAATTCGTTGATACCATCTTTATAGCCGAGCAAAGATCCTTTGGTGGCTCTCAGATCTAGCTTGTTCTAGCCTGAAACATGAACATAAAAAGGACAACCAAATACACATATGTATTTCAAACATATGTTTCCTATACCTCTCCATACCTCTTCCAGAATCTTTTCCTCGATAGTCGAACAAGGTAACCTGTTAATAGTGCACGGTGTGAAGTACTTCGGCCCAAAATGATTTAGGGAATTCCGATGTTGACAACATACATCGGACTTTTTCAAGGAAAGTCCTATTCATCTGCTCGAGAACCCCATTAGACTGAGGGGTCGCCTAGTGTGGTGTAATGACGGTGGATGCCTTTACACAAACAAAAGTCTTTGAAGTTACCACTAGTAAATTCTCCACCATTGCCAGATGAAAGCACTTTCAACTTCTTGCCAATCTCAACTTCTACTTGTGTTAACCAAGTATTGAACATATCGAAGACATCTGACTTTAACTTTAACACATACACCCAAAGCTTATGTGAGAAATCGTCAATAAACGAAACAAAATATTTACCTCCACTGAGGGACGAAGTATTGGATGGTCCCCAGACGTCTGTATGAACATAATCGAGGATTCCTTCAGTGTTGTGTTTTCCAACACCAAAAGAAACACGCGTCTGTTTTCCCTTGACACATACCAAACAAAAATCTAGGCTAGCAGGTACTGCGACTCTGATAAGATTTCGCTTGTGCAAAATTCCAAATTCTTCTTGAATGTGTGGCCCAAACGAAGATGCCATAAGCGAGCAACATTGAGATTCTGTGAGCTATCAGCCACACACGATTCAGAAGAAATAGTCTCGCTAATCAAATGAAAAAGATTATTTTCAGCCCGTTTGCCTTTCATTACAATAAAACTCTCTCTGGAGATGCGCAAACTCTCCTCTACAATATGAATCTTACAACCCAATTTGGACAGTTGTCCAAGAGACATCAAGGAACGAGCCATGGATGGAACAAATTTGTCATTGTTCAATATTCGAATACACCCATCAAACATCTTGATCTGCATAGTACCAATACCTTTAGTAACACATAAAGTATTGTTTCCTATATAGATACTGTTACCTTCAACTTTTTCGAAGGTAGAGAAACAATCCCGAAATGGTGTCATATGGTAAGATGAACTGGTATCTAACACCCAACGCCTGTCACCTAACGGCGATTTAACTGTGGTAGAGAAGCCATATTGCTCCTTTTCGGCTGCAACAACTCATGATTCAGAGTTGTCCTTGTCTTTGGTTTTAAGACTCAGACAATCCTTCACCCAATGACCTGGCTTGTGACAGTAATTACAGTTGCCACGTGTCTTTGATTTTCCGTAAGGACTAGGTCAACAAGACGGAGAGCGTCCACAGGTTCTTCCTCTTGAAGTCTGTTGATCATCACGAGCTCTATCAGCAAATAGGCCATGGCAATGATTACTCTCCCTTGAGTTGTTACCGTTTCTCATCTGAATTCGTTGATCTTCAGAAATCATTCCTGTTTTCACATCAGACAAGGAAAGAGTTTCTCTTCCATATATAAAATTGTTAGTGAATTGAGAATATTTCTCGGGAACTGAATACAACAAAATCATAGCAAGAGCTTTTTCATCTTTGGCAAGAAGCACATCTGTTGCCTTCAACTTCATTATGATATATTTGAATTCGGTCATATGAGCCTTAATGGTTGAACCTTCCTTCATTTTGAAGAAGAGGTACGACCGCATCAATAACAAGTTGTTGGTCAATTCTTCTTGAGATTTAGATTCTCAAGTTTACTCCAAATACCTGTTGCACTCTTTTCTGACACTAATTCAGAAATGACATTATCTCCCACAGCCATTTGCAAAGTAGTAAATGTTCATGCTTCCATTTCTCTAGCCTTAAAGCCAGACATATTATGGTGTAACTCATCTTTAGCAAAAACTACTGGATGGACTCCGTACTTTCTAAGTGCAACTGAGGTTGTGAACTGTCATTTACCAAAGTCACCTTCCCCGTTCCAAGTTTGTATACGAATCCCAGTCCCTGATAAATTAAATGTACCCTCTTGGTACGGTCTTTGGGTCTAGTTTGAGGGATCAACACCAAATGGGTTTTCTACTTCAGCCATAGAGACAAATATGTGTGCAAACTAGTTTATGAATATTTTCTACACAAACTCCAAATCTAGATCCGAAGCTCTGATACCAATTCTTAGGAAATATGTGTGACAAAACAAATGCTAGCAAATGATTTCTAAATCCCCAAACGAATAGAAATCCAAGGACACAAATAACCCGACAATAAATGCGGATAACATGATCTAGATGTTGCACAATGACTAACGAAAATAAACAACACCAAGTATAGATAATTACAATATTTGTTACAATCTATGTAAATGACACATTCACCAAAGATAGCAACACGAGAATTTAACGTGGTTCCACTATCGGTGTGATAGTGTATATCCACCAAAGAGAGAGAGAGAGAGAGCTCGATATATTACCAACCTAGGAGATTACAAAGTGTTTGTACAAGGATCTTAAGATACACGATCAACTAACAAATCTTCTGAAACACCAAGTCTTCAAGAACACTCTCGTATCTCACAAATTTTATATATATATATATAGAGAGAGAGGAAGGTTCAAGGGAAAACGCTAAAAAAAGAGAAACCTGAAGAACACTCTGGGAGACTTCCATCTGGACGGTATGCATTAATGCATACCGGTAATTTTTGTTCCTATGCATCAATGCATCTATCATTACATATGCATTGATGAATATTCACTAATGCATGTTACAAATTACCGGTATGCATTAATGCATACCGTCCAGATGGAAGTATCCCAGGGTGTTCTTCGGTTTTCTCTTTTTTTAGCGTTTTCCCTTGAACCTCCCTCGATATATATATATATATATATATATATATATAGAGAGAGAGAGAGAGGGAAGTTCAGGAGAAAACGCTAAACAAAGAGAAAACTGAAGAACATCCTGGGAGGCCGCCATCTGGTAACATGCATTTGTGCATATGCACTAAGGCATATTTATGCATTGATGCATAGAAAAAAGGTGCTTCAATCGCTTATATGCATTTGTGCATATGCACTAATGCATGTTTATGCATTGATGCATAGAAAAAAAATATAGTGTTCTTCAGTGTTCTCTTTTTTTAGCGTTTTCTCCTGAACCTCCCTCTCTCTCTCTCTATATATATATATATATAGAGAGAGAGAGAGAGAGAGGGGGAGGTTCAGGGGAAAACACTAAGGGGGCGTTTGGTTCTGACAAGGGAATGAAAGTGGGAATGAGAATGAAAATGGCAGGGAATGAAAATGGGAATGAATTTTTATTCTCCTCAGTTTAGTCAGGAATGAAAATTTGGGCTTCTGGGAGAAGAGCCCATTATATTATAGAAAACCAAACAATTTCTTTTATTATCATTCCCATTAATGACTGCCTAATACCTTCAACCAAACACCCCCTAAAAAAAAGAAAACTGAAGAACAGCCTTGGAGCCTTCCATCTAGACGGTATGCACTAATGCATACAAACGTTTTTTGTTCCTATGCACCAACGCTTATATCATTACATATGCATTGATGCATATTAAAAAATGCATGTTACAAATTACCGATATGCATTGGTGCATACCTTTCAGATAGAAGGCTCCCAGGGTGTTATTCAATTGTTTTTTGCGTTTTCCCTTGAACCTGACACTATATATATATATATATAATAGATACTAACTAGAGAGAGTTGTGGTGTTGTATCTAGAGGAAGATGAGC
The DNA here is from genome assembly GCA_036898165.1 of Silybum marianum. Taxonomy (NCBI): domain Eukaryota; kingdom Viridiplantae; phylum Streptophyta; class Magnoliopsida; order Asterales; family Asteraceae; genus Silybum; species Silybum marianum. Next base: position 17,865,798 of record CM072539.1, read on the forward strand.
AAAACTATGGATGACATATGTTGGTGCCACGAGGTTCTATTTATATAGCAACCAAGAGCAGACACCAAGTAACTAAGAAGAGTAGGGAATAAGCTTGGAAGAAGAGTAGTAGCCAAGCTTCGTGGAGTAGGGACAAGGTTCGTTGAATAGCGAGCAAGCTTCGACTTTTACTGGTTTCTCTTCTTCAAGTGCAACATAAACACAAGTAATATATTAATATTACAAGTTTACAACACATGATGAATATGGACACGCGATATGGTTCCTCCCGTTCTCAATGAAAATGAGATTCCTAAACAAAACCTCCCCCACCCCCTTTCTCTTTACGTATATATATGGAAAGATCAAACAAGAAAGACAAAAAATTTGAGAACGATACATATGTGAACTCTCGTTCTCTTTGCTCATTTTTACCAATTATTTACATATAAAGATGCATATATATGTAAACTCACATTTACTTTTACCAATGATTAATATTAAATAGTTTATTCTTACGTTTTCAAATTTTGTTGTTTTTATTATTTTAACCTTCCTAGATAATCAAATTAAAGTTCTATTACCATCTCTTTATGATAGTTAGTTATTTTGTTAATCTAAATACACAATTTAGCTACATTTTCAAGGATGCCTCTGATGATTCGATAACATCAACAAGCGTGCTTAATGAGGCCATAGTGGCACATGTACAACAACATTATCATGCGATAATTATGGACAATATCCTGAATAAATACTTATGGAAGAATTTTATAGCATGATAAGTTTTAGTCATGATACCATGTGAGGGTCACTAATCCATGAGTATGAGAAATTCGTAGTGATTGTAAAAATGATATGGAATATTGGAATATGCAAGGTATGTCAATCAAATCAACATATATAATTAGAAAGTTATTTAATTTTGTTACTATTTGTTTTAATATGATTAAATATATTTGTAGTCTGTTTTTAAGTATATTATATAATAAATATTTTAACATGTCAACTTTGATTATTTATTTTATTAGATTTATCAATTAGTTTATTAAATATAATCTCAATTACTCGTTCCACGAAACCATAAATGATATAATGATTGATGTTGAACTAATTGAAAGTTGTAGGAGGTATCAACAAAAGTGTGGACCCCTCGGATTTAAGGGGAAAGATTAGAGACGATTAACAAATTACAAAAGGTCCGAAGACTATTGAGGGATTGGATTATTGGATGAGAGTGATATTTTAATTTCATGGAATATATCAAAATATACATGGGAAGAATCAAATGTAAACCAAACTATTTATAAAAACCGTGTAAATCATTGATCTCATTGTCTTTTCAATTAAATTGTCTAATAAAATTGTTTTATATAACTTTTTTGATGAAATTGTTTTAAATTTTTTTATGTAAATATAATTGTTTCATGTATTTCTTATTTGATTAAATTTTTTTTCTAAAATTGATATAATGAAGATAATAATGTTTATAATTAACGTCCTCAACAACAAAAACGACTCGTCAATCTTAATAAAAGATTATGATTGATTGAATGAGGGTTGTACGGTTTATAGAAATGACTTGGTTTATATTTGATTCCAAGAACACCCCTCTTTAAAAAAACACTTTATGGACCACATATAATGTGGGTCCCACATATTAAAAAAATCATATCTGATTTAATGGGGCCCACCATTGAATCAGATATGATTTTTTAATGTGTGGGACCCACATTATATAGGGGAGAGATCATACAAGAACACCCCTCTTTAAAAGAACACCTTGTGGACCACATATGATGTGGGTCTCACACATTAAAAAATCATATCTGATTCAATGGGGCCCACCATTGAATCAGATATGATTTTTTAATATGTGAGACGCACATTATATATGGTCCACAAGGTGTTCCTTTGTTCCTTTAAATTTACAAAGTTCTCATTTAAACCTCCCTTTCTCTCTCTCTCTCTATATATATATATATATATATATATATATATAGAGAGAGAGAGAAGGGTTAGTTCATTTACAAACTGGATGAAGGGTATAAACTCGTACAAACCAATATAAAAATAATTTTTTTCATGATATTTTTTCATCAAATACTATGATTTAAGATATTATTACATATATGTTTGTTTCACCTTGTGAAAAAAAGACATGTGAAACTTTTACATTATGAAACCAATATATGAGAAATTTTTAACTTTATGAAAACAAATACATATAAAATTTTACATTATGAAACAAACATATGTGTAATAACATCTTAAATCATAGCATATGATGAAAAATATCATGAAAAAAATTATTTTTATATTGGTTTGTACGCGTTTGTACCCTTCATCCGGTTTGTAAATGAACCAACCCTTATATACAATTTGCATATATATAGAGGAAAGTTCAAGTGCGAACTCAAATTTGGTTGTGAACGTGTGAACAAATGAAAGTACGACACGTGTCTGAATTTAGATTATTCAGTCTGAATATGACATGTGTCGCGCTCTAATTTATTCTCACGATCACAACCAAATTTGAGTTTCATTTGAATCTGCTCCTATATATATATATATTATGGAGGTTCAAATGAGAACTTTTTGGGTTTAAAGAAACAAATGAACAATTTCCTAGCCACATATATATTTTAAGGAATTAAAAATTAATCAATAATAATCTAATTACTTTAAGGGTGTTATGGTCAATATTACTTTATGAATATTAGTATTCATGATTTCCATCAGTTTGTACAATGTACAATCTTGATTAATTTTTAACAATTTAAATATTAAATATAGTTAAATAAATATAAGATCAAGATAAATATGAAATACTTTTAAATAAATATAAGATTTTATAAGAAACCAAACTCAGTATCATATATGATTTTATAAAATTGAAAGTTTATTATTTTTAAAAATTGAAATATGAAATATCTTTAAAGAAAAGTTTATTATTTTTGAAACTTTAAAAATTGAAAAAGTTTATTATTGAAGGTAAAAAATTTTAAACGAGAAGTGTTGATCATTATGAATGTTTCAAAATTCACATATGATTTCAGTATCATATATGATTTTGTACAAATGTTAATGTAAAATCATATGTGATTTTTTACAAATGTAAATGTAAAATCATGAATGATTTTATACAAATGTTAATGTAAAATCATATGTGATTTTGTACAAATGTTATTAACTCACGATTACAATGTCAAATATGTTATTTTTGATATAATATAATATAATATAATATAATATAATATAATATAATACAATATAATATAATATGTGACTCCTATCAATTATGTGATATAATAATATATTATATAATATAATGTAATATGATCTGATCTGATTTGAGTCCTACCAATTATGCCCCTCAAATAGTTTACCCTTGGTAGAAAAAAAAGGTTTCATCTACCATATATTACAAACAATCTCATCAATATTTTTTTAGAATGACAATTTTATTAGAACTAGCGAGAAGCTAGAAACCGGGATTACAACCAGTTATCCAAAATAAACATTATCCAAGGCTCTACCTATAATGCTAAGCCAAGAGACCGAGAGTTGGATCACCTCCGATGCAAGGATGGGAATGGTTTTGCCGTTTTCTTTGAATTGCATATCGTTCCGATAAGACCAAAGCACCCAAAAATAAGCCCGAATAACGACTTCATATTTCCGCGCCTCACCATACGATCGATGAAACTTACCGCCTCCAGAGATCAACATATCGAAGTCGCTGAAGGAGCTAGTAACCGCCTCAGACTGAATAATACTATTATTTGGTCTGAATATTTTCTTTTATTATTCACAACCAAATTTGAATTCTCATTTGAACCCGTCTCTTTCTCTCTCTCTCTCTCTATATATATATATATATATATAAAAGACTTAATCATTTGAAAACTTCAAAATTTGTGAGATCCGTGAGAACTTTTATCTTAAGGTTTTGTTTCACTTGATTTTTTTCCATCTAAGTATACTATTAAATGTATTGATTAACACATATTTGTTTCACAATGTGTTTGTTTCATATGTATTCGATTCACAACGTAAAACATTTTACGTGTATTTTTTATTTCACTAACACGCCAAAAAGATTTAAATTGTGAACTGAGTACAAGTGAAACAAACAAATGTGAAACGCCTATAAGTTAATCGATATTAGATCCTAGTTGTAGATTAAAAAAAATTATATGAAGTATCACATGATTCACTTTTGCTCAAGGTTATTACAATTTCATGAATTCTAAAAAAAGACCCCCTATATATTATTATTATATATATATATATAGAGAGAGAGAGAGACGGAGAGAAAGAGAGGGAGAGAGAATCAAACAAGAATACTAACTATTTAAAAAAAATAAGAAAATGGTCAAATCACGTGTAAAATCACATGTGATTTTATATTAATGACAATGTTCTAAAAAAACTCGCCGCGACAGCCGCCATGGCACGTCATGGCTCAAGGCTTCTGTCTGACGCCACGCTATGCCTGTTGCACGCCATGGCCTAATGCGCGATTTTTGTAATACCATATTTGATTTATCTTATCCTTATAGTGTCTTATTTTTAGTTTTTAATATATTACCTAATTTAAAATGTTTAATATCATTAACATATTGATTAATGGTAGAAAATGAAGGCTTATATATGTATACTATTATATATGAATATATGATATACAAATTTGTCGCCATAAGACACGCCTTGAAAAACGTCATGGCTCGCCATGGCTTCTAAGGCTTAAGGCTTGACCTTGCCGCCACGCCACGCCTCACGTTATTTAAAACCTTGATTAATGGTCAAAAAAGGTGTGCTTGTGACTTTTGCCGCGTCTTCAGGTCACGTGGCAAAATCACATGTGATTTTGTACGTGATGATAGTGTAAAATCACATATAATTTGACCGCTTTCTTATTCTCTTAAATCGGCCTTTCTCGTTTGAACCCAACTTTCTCTCTCTCTCTCTCTCTCTAAACACAGACACACACACACATATATATATATATATAGGAGTTAAATCTAATGGAAAATATAAAAAGATTATTAACCCGAGAGGATCGATTTAAATATATTTTTCAGTAAGTTTTAGAATTTAAGATATTGTTTCACACATATATTTATTTCGTATTATGATATTTTAGGTGTATTTGTTTCACTATTATAAAACCTTTTTGTAAGTATTTTTTGTTTCACTAATTCAACAAAAATAGAAGTCACATATAATATTTTCAAAAAAAATACAATATATATATATATATATATATATATTATAAAACAATACTTTAAATCATATAAAAAAAAATTATATCAATTTTTATGGATTTGTAACCTTTTATGGTTCTCAACATTTAATTATCATCCTCCCAAAATATATATATATATATATACATATATATAAATAGGGGTGGGTTCAAATGTGAACCTATCTTTCATTATGAACATGAGGATGAATCACAACCATCCATTTTAGATTAGATCAAAAGATGAGGGATAAAATTCACGGTGACATTTTTGTAAATAAGTGGAAAACTCAGGTCATGGATTAAATCATAAATACAACCTGACAATTCAAATTAGAACCAGACATCATCATCTTCCCCATATTTGTTCAAATCAGAACCAGGCATCATCATCTTCCCCAAATTTCTTCACACCATCTCCTTCGAACCTCAGATTTGGTCAACTCAGACAAAGAAGAAAGGTAAGAAGGAGAACCCCACACCTGCAACTTTTTTCTTTTCTGCTTATTTTCTTCTTTGTGCCTCCATCATGTCTGAATTTCAATTTGCTTGAATTCTTGTTTGAAACACATTTGCTTGAATTCTTGTTTTTCAAAACCTTTGGTTCCATTGTAGGTTATATTCAGACTGAATATAAGCTACAATTTGGGGTTTGTATACCTGTAGCTTATATTCAGACTGAATATAAGCTACAATTTGGGTTTGTATACTTGTAGTTTATATTAAGACTGAATATAAGCTACAACTTGGGGTTTGTATACTTGGAGCTTATATTCAGACTGAATATAAGCTACAATTTGGGGTTTGAATAATTGTAGCTTATATTCAGATTGAATATATGCTACAATTTGGGGTTTGTATACTTGTATCTTATATTCAGACTGAATGTAAGCTACAATTTGGGGTTTGAATAATTGTAGCTTGTATTCAGACTAAATATAAGCTACAATTTGGGGTTTGAATAATTGTAGCTTGTATTCAGACTGAATATAAGCTACAATATTGGGGTTTGAATAATTGTAGCTTGTATTCAGACTGAATATAAACTACAATTTGGGGTTAGAATATTTGTTGCTTATATTCAGTCTGAATATAAGCTACAATTTGGGGTTTGAATAATTGTAGTTTATATTCAGACCGAAGATAAGCTACAATTTGGGGTTTGTATACTTGTAGTTTATATTCAGACCGAATATAAGCTACAATTTGGGGTTTGAATAATTGTAGCTTATATTCAGACCGAATATAAGCTACAATTTGGGGTTTGAATAATTGTAGCTTATATTCAGAGTAAATATAAGCTACAATTTGGGGTTTGTATACTTGTAGCTTATATTCAGTCTGAATATAAGCTACAGTTAGGGGTTTGTATACTTGTAGCTTATATTCAGACTGAATATAAACTACAATTCGGGGTTTCAATAATTGTAGTTTATATTCAGACTGAATATAAGCTACAATTTGGGGTTTCAATAATTGTAGTTTATATTCAGACTGAATATAAGCTACAATTTGGGGTTTTTTTATACTTGTAGCTTATATTCAGACTGAATATAAGCTAAAATTTGGGGTTTGAATAATTGTAGCTTATATTCAGACTGAATATAAGCTACAATTTGGGGTTTGAATAATTGTAGCTTATATTCAGACTGAATATAAGCTAAAATTTGGCGTTTGAATAATTGTAGCTTATATTCAGACTGAATATAAGCTACAATTTGGGGTTTGAATAATTGTAGCTTGTATTCAGACTGAATATAAGCTACAATTTGGGGTTTGTACACCTGTAGCTTATATTCAGACTGAATATAAGCTACAATTTGGAGTTTGTATATCTGTAGCTTATATTCAGACTAAATATAAGCTACAATTTGGGGTTTGAATATTTGTAGCTTATATTCAGTCTGAATATATGCTACAATTTGGGGTTTGTATACTTCTACAATTATTCAAACCCCAAATTGTAGCTTATATTCAGACTGAATATAAAATACAATTTGGGGTTTGAATAATTGTAGTTTATATTCAGACTGAATATAAACTACAATTTGGGGTTTGTATACTTGTAGCTTATATTCAGACAGCTTATATGCTGTTTGAATATAAGCTACATTTTGGGGGTTTGTATACTTTTAGTTTATATTCACACTGAATATAAGCTACAAGTATACAAACCCCAAATTGTAGTTTATATTCAGTCTGAATATAAGCTACAATTATTCAAACCTTAAATTGTAGCTTATATTCAGTCTGAATATAAGTTACAAGTATACAAACCTTAAATTGTAGCTTATATTCAGACTGAATATAAGCTACAATTATTCAAACACCAAATTGTAGCTTATATTCAGTCTGAATATAAGCTACAATTATTCAAACCCCAAATATAAGCTACAATTTGGTGTTTGAATAATTGTAGCTTATATTCAGTCTGAATATAAGCTACAATTATTCAAACACCTAAATACAACCTGAGGATTCAAATCAGAACCAAACATCATCATCTTCCCCATATTTGTTCAAATCAGAACCGGCATTATCATCTTCCCCAAATTTTTTCATCATCTTCCCCAAATTTCTTCACACCATCTCCTTCGAACCTCAGATTTCGTCAACTCAGACAAAGAAGAAAGGTAAGAAGGAGAACCCTCACACCTGCAACTTTTTTATTTTCTGCTTATTTTCTTCTTTGTGCCTCCATCGTGCCTGGATTTCAATTTATTTGACCATGAATTTCGGTTGATGAACACGATTTTAGATTTCGATCTTGTCTTTGTCTTACGATTTTGGATTTTGATTTCCAGATTCGATTGAGAACTGAAGATTTTTACTCAAAAGTTTAATTCAGATAAAAACTTCCAAAATTACCCTTCAAACCATGTTTAAAGATTAGCTTGAATATGGCTTAGATGAAGGGCTGAGATTCATTTTCATGTTCACAATTAAAGATAGGTTCACATTTGAACTTTACTCTGTATATATATATTATATATATATATATATATGTATGTTCCAACAAGATGACAATAAACCAGTGGGTGAACATTGGGCGGCCTCCATTAGTTAAGTTGGACTTTTGAAATTAAATTAGCCGCTTGATATTTTAATTTAAAAAAATTGTTCTAAATTTTATAAATATTATTAACTTTTAAATGTCATGTTTACTGATTTAGAAACGTATTTGCTTCAATTAAATAAATGAAAACTTATACAAAATTTTCATGCATTAGTTAGAAATTTTATGATTCTTGTAAAAGTGGGTTTTGTGCCCACTTCGGATCCCAAAAACAAATGGAATCCAAATTCTAAATGGAAAGATGTTTTGAGATTATGTATAGTATTAGTTGACAGGTTTGTTTTGATATATTCCATGTCATACAATACACATACGAGGAGCTAACTGTGCTTAATTAGGGTAACCTGAGCACCCAGAGGTATGTGGACCTGATACGGTATTAAAAAATTTCTTTAATATTATATACCAAGTTACCAACTAAGTGTAATTGGCTAGGAGATAGCACACTCAAAAATTAATTTCTAAGGATCTACACTCTGGAGTTGATAAATTGGTTACAGTAAAAAACCGGGCGAGGTCGGAAGACTGGATCCCTCACCTTCGAAGACCTCCGAGAGATGGGGTGGAATTGACTCAGATTGATTCTCTTAAAGAGCTTCTCAATACAGTTACTCTCTCTAATGTCACAAATAGATGGAGATGGTTGAATGACGTGTCTGGAGAGTACACGGTGGCCCTCAGCTAGGAAATTAATTGACTCTAACACGTTGGAGGTTGAGCAAACTCTCACTCATTTGAACAGGTTAGTACCTATCAAGGTAAATGTTTTCATATGGCGGATGGGATTGAATAAGATACCAACTACGGACAATCTGCTTAAAAGATATATTGACGTCAATTCCTCTCTGTGTTCGATTTGTGAAGAAGAAATTGAATCGGTGAATCATCTCTTCTTCGAGTGCCAGGTGGCGAAGGACATCTGGAGGAATATAGGAAGGTGGTGGAACCTAGATATCCCTGCTATCAATTCCGTTAAGGACTGGAAGAATTGGGTGGCATCCCCAAGGACGAGAAATAAGGTGACTGAATGCTTGGAAGTAGTTTCTTTTACAGCGCTATGGTCTATGTGGTCTTTTCGGAACGGGACCTTATTCGGATCTATCAAACCTAAAAAAGTGGCTCTTTGGGATAAAATAGTAACACATGCGTATAACTGGGTACACCATAGAAATAGTGACCGTAAGATTAGTTGGGTTGGTTAGCTTCAAGACCCCTCCCTTACTATTTACGTTTTGTAATGGTTTTCTAGCACCTTACTAGTTCTTTTAATAAAATGCCGCTGTTCAATTTTTTTAAGTGTAATTGGTTTTTAAAATCCTGTATTGTGTACCAACTAATTGTACTTAATATTGATACTGGTTTTGTACTAACTTTGCATTACATATGTGAAAAAGTTGTCATTTTCTTCAAATTTTAAGTGACATAATGGGTTCCTAGATAACACATGTGATGTTTAAAAGATTTTAACTATAACGAAATTAATGAAGGGAATAAAACTTGCAATTTTGCAAATATTCAAATAAAATAATTAAAGTTACAATGCTTAATCTTACGTTAAAAACACAAAAAACACAAAAAACACAAAAAACACAAAAAATTAATAAAGATAAATAACGTATCATGGTACTACCATAGGGGTGACAATTTTGGGCTCTGTAACTTTATTAAAGTCTACTACTGGGATTTATTACAATACTAAGGATAAATTTTAAGCGACTATCTAACTAAAATAAGACACTCATATCTTCCAAGCCTCTAACTCACACCGTTCTCTTGCCTTTGCTAGAGCTCTTGTTAGGGTTGAAAATTGTAACTGTATTCAAGCTTTGTTTGACTTTGACGTAAGAGTATAAATACCCATGCACTTTCTAGTATTTCATAACATTGAAAGTGAGATATATGACTAGTTGCCTTTCTTTCTACATTTTGACTTTTTCTCTCATTGTTGTTTTTCATAGATTCATAGGTTGATCTTATTTTTGGGAATAACAATTAGTATCAGAGCTTGATTCAACAATCTAGAACATATTTTCGACTTTTATTAGATAATTTGGAGTAATTTTGGGCTGTTTGATCGGATTTTTTAAGGACTTTTTGGATTTTTTGAGTTTTTTACGGCTTCTGTGATACTTTTGAAGATCAAATTCCAATTTCTAGGATTGATTCGATGAAATTGATGGTTGATTCATGATCATGACTTGACATCAAGCAGATTGATTACAAAACTGTAGTGAAATTCACAAATTTGATACTCCAGTTTGAAGATTATAGATTTTTCGAAGTCCTTGAGTTTTTAGAAAAAAATGGAGATTTTGATCCATTTTAGTCAGTCTTTGGACTAATTTCATGTTTAGAAAGTGTTCTAAATTCATCTTCACATCAATTTGTGTAATTTGCATAATCAGATTAGCATTTTTGGTAAGAATTTGCTAAAATCAGAAGTATTTTTTGAAATCTGTTCGAAAATGTGCCCGATCCCTGTTCATCAGACTTGAAGATTGCCTATCGGTGTGCATCAGATTTTCACGGATCTTAAAGATTGCTTATTAGTGATCATCTTCCGTGTTTAAAAGATATCTGACTGCCCAATCCGTGAAAAGTGTTTATCGGATTCAAAGGATCCGTGATTCATTGTTTACGAATCAAAAGAAAATTCATAGTTTACGGATCAAAAGTAGACTTGTAATTTTTTTTACTTGTAATCCGTATTAACTTGTAATTAGTATCTCTTGTAATCCGTGTTTGTACTCTTTCAAGAGATCATCCGTATTTGAAAGGCAAGATGAATCCGTGAAAGGATTGATCCGTGTTTCATTGGAATCTGTGGGTAGTTAATCCGCTTGCACGAAGAGGAGGCGATGGAGATAAGAGGACATAGAAAGAAAGATGAAAAGCGTGTAGTTGATTCGCTTGCACTTGTAGGTGAACGTAAAGGAAGATCTAAAGAAAGTGTTGGTCCCTAGCAAGGTAATGGCAATTAAGTAAATGATTTGTAGAGGGGGGTGGGGGGGGGGGGGTGGGGGTTGAATACAAATACACATTGTTTTTCACTTTTTAAATTCTTTAATATTAAATATAAAGAATTACACATAGAAAACAGATCGTTGCGGAAAGAACAGATTAAATCTATTCTAACAATCTAAAACACTTAGAAATCACTTAGTAAACAGAAATATAACTAAATACAAAAAAGCTATTTTGAAACTGTTTCTCACTGCTGAATCAACTTAAGCACTTAGAAGATATCTTGTTGAAAGCATATTTTGCATGAAGCTCCTTTTCTCCTTTAATAGTCTCCATGCATTTAATGCATATGGACACTTGTCACAATATCATTTGTTTGCCGTATATTCATTGGACAAAAGATAGTGCCATTCCTTAGACTATTAGAAAAAGGCTGGTGCCATTCCTCATAGTAAATAAAGGACATGTCTCTGTTCATCTTTTTTCCATGTCTTCAGTTGTCACATCAAGCCTTTTTGTAATAAGACAAACAACCCTTTTATGATGTTTAAGAAAAATGTCTGAATTTAAGGCTTAACGCACACGTTCTTGAATTTATTATGAACAAAGGAGTATCTTCATAAATGTCCTCCGAAAGTCTCAGATAAGGTTACTAGCCGAATATATCAAAGGATATATCGGCTAGTGTCTGGATATCTGCTAGTCGCAGACTTTGCTTTTCTTTCGGTGAGCATAGGCTTCAGATTCAGCTTTAAGTTCGGTTTAGATTGGGTGAGCATATCTTCATTTCCACAATGTTGATATGTTTCTAGTCTTCGATTCGCTGAACTTGTTGAGCAATGCCAGACTTCTTCAAAGAACCTAAAATGCAAGATATAGAATCTAAGGAAGAAATTGAGGGGTCATCACCAAATCATCGGTGACCCACCAATCTCCTTCTATTTGATGATCAGACCGATATCTTGGTTAGAAAGTGTAAAAGGAACTCATAAGTACTTTTTGACCCTTTTTATTTCTTTTAGGTTCTTTTCACATAGATACATTTTTTTCCTTCGTATCTTGTGTATCCGATATTTACAGTGTAAAGTATATATAGTATAAAAACATAAAAGTAAATATGTGTGAAAAAAATATGTGCAACCATTTGAACACAATAAATAACTTAAAAGGAAGGAACTTTTATTAATCATTACAAAGGATAGTACATGATCAAAAAAGTTGAACAATACAGAAATGGAGGCTTATTCTTCAGCTACAAAAGAATCTCTCTATGAAGGGGGAAGCCGACTATTGAGCTCATTTCTGATAGGAGTTTAGATCAGTTTTCCATCATCCATCCTTGGCACCACACCGAGAAATGAAGTGTCGGCCCTTGAGACATCACTTATCCTAAAGAACTTAATGGTTCCATTGGAGCCTGCAAAAAATATTCCCAAGTCTGGGGGCCGAAATAACGGTTTCTTCTGGTTGAGCGATCGACACCGGAATAGAGAGATCAATACCAGCCGAGTTGATGGTGTTTCCTTCATCGGTGAGCATGGAAAAATGAGAATTTCTCCTTTGCTTCTGAGGTTTCTGAGATAGTCCCTTAGGAAATGATTTTTGAAGAAAATTCAGTCTCTTTTCTTCTAGAGAAGTAATTCTTACTTTGTACTCCTTTTGAATTTTCACCAACTTGGAAATGTGCCCAACTAGTTCTTTAAGCACATCCATTAGCAACTTTCTTTTTCTATAGGATAAATAGTAGCCGAGCTCAACCCGTTCAGAGGCACCGAGTGTTGCAAGCCATTCCATTTTCTCAACCCGATGAGAGTTATTTAGCCTTTTGATCAAAATTAGAATGGGGTCATGCTTGGTTTTCGACGCGTGTATAACTACTCCAGTTATCGGTGAGTCATTTCGCCGAGTTGATATCCGCCTCACTCAATATCAGAATTCTTTTCAGCTGACGATACCTTGATATGCTCCAATTCATCTTTTTGAGCTTGAAGAGGATCGGTGGCTTTGGTTTGAGAAGCTTCATCCTTAGCCATGTTTTTTAGAAGATCTCTTTCTTGATCATGTTGAAGTTGAGCTTTAAGAGCTATTTCCTTGTCAGCATCGGAGAGTAGAAGGTCGGCAGGAATATCTATTGAGGATTTGAGATGAGAAGCAGGTTTTAACTTGAGATAGTCAGCATCCAATCCCCTCTGCCTTTGGATTCTCTCAGCTTTGTTTCTTTGCATCTTGGACAGTTGTTTAGCATATGTCGTCAACCTTTGGATGATTGTAGAAGGTCGGAAGGATATCGTCAGACAATGTTTCGGCCACATCAATGTTATCCAAGGATTGGTCATCAGTGTCGTTAGGAGTTCGGACACTGGTTCCCTCCCCCTGGATTGGTGCATCTATTATTTTAGTAGCCTCACCAATAGTTGATCTAGTGTTACCCGGAACTAAAGGTTCATTGGCAAGTTGCTGAGGTAGTGCGACTTCTTCGACGTCATGGATGGTTTCGGTGATATAAGCATCGATTATAGGAGCATTGGTTACTGGAGGATCGGTGACTGGATCTTTAGTTTTCTCTCCCTCAGTGGTCGAACTTCGAAGACCAAAGGGGGTAAGAAAAGCTCTGATTTCCTCGACGTCAGAGGAGATATCCCCAACCTTCTTCTACACATTCTTCAAGGTGGCACGATCGGGGCCATGAAATAGAGCTTCACCTGCATCAAGTTCAAAAGTTGGAGGGGAAGTATTAATTTTGTCAATCTTCATATGTAAGAATCGAAGAGAGTCCAAAATTGCCTTCTGATCATTTGCAAGAGAGGCAATGTCGGAGGCTTGTTTGTTGGACTCTTGTTTAGAGAATCCACTGACTTTGTTAGAGCCCAATGTGAAGTAGAAAGAGCTGATAGTGCAGGGCTAACAGTAGAAGCATTTCGGCTTACTCCCTCGCCAAGATCAGAAACATCAAAATGTAAGAGATCCAAACATATTAACATAGTTGGATTGGAAATGGATAATTTATTGGCAACATCCTTGTCCACCACTTTTTATATTATATTTATAGTATACGTAATTATTATAATATAATTATAATAATAAATAAAATAGGTAATAACTCTAAAAAAACAATGGCAAAAAGGTGTTCGGTGGCATCAATAAGGGCATCCATCTTCTTTTGAGTTTCCACCTGCCGAATAGCATCTTCCTCCAATAATCGGAGCCGATGGCCAGTGCCTGCAGCAAAGGATCTGAATGCATCTAATAGAGTTTCGGATGCATTGGTGACAGGGGTAGCCAAGTCTGGTTTCTTTTTAGCATTGTCACCATCCTTAGGAGAAGGAGATGGTCAGGAAGAGGAAGAGTAAGCTACCAGAGGATATGGCCTCTTTGGGAGGATCTCGGGGAGTCTGAAATGTTGATTGGAGACTTCAGATTCGCCGAGTTAAAGGGAGGGGACGTCGGGGTCTCCAAAGAGTGGAAAGGTGGGGGGGGGGAGGCATTCTTAGAAATATGTCTTTCGAGAGGGGATACCTCTTCTTGGGGCTCCTCGACGATACATCGAATGGACCCTAGGGTAAAATCCATTCAAGAAGTAGCGTCGGGGTATATGAAATCAGCAAAATGGGTGGCTCCTTCGGATACACCTTGTTTTGATGTATCTACATTCAGAGACTGGCTTGTGAGTTGTAAAAACTCAGGGGGTGGAGAAGAGGGGCCTTGGATGGGAGAGTTCAGGTCATAGGGATATTTTCAACACTCACCGATTTTTGAGATTCCTTGGGTCCGATAGGGATATTTTCAACACTCACCGATTTTTGAGAATGAGTGACTGGTAGAGATATTGTGACCATCTTGGTTCCCTTATATTTCTTAGAAGAAATCTTAGGGGGCTTTTGGAGCTCCTCCACTTTTTGAAAGGTTTGGGGGCCTGAGTGGAAACCGAAGGCTCTTTCGGTTTCGTGGCCTTAGAAGCGGGTGCGGAGGTGGATGTGCCCGAAGGTTTAGACCTTTTTCTGGATTTGGGCACATCGGTGGCTCGGGGTTGTGGAACAGCTGGTTGATTGGCCCCATGAGGTCTCCGAATGGGTTGCTCATTTTCTCCCCAAGTAAGGGTGGCATTTGTGGTAAAGGCTACCATGCCTGCCCTTAATGGATTATCGGTGGCCAAGGGTTTCTTTTGAAGGACCTGCTTGCCGATTTGGTGAACTTGAAGGTAATAGTCTATGTCACCTCTCACCTTAAGTTCGTCTTCTAACTTGTCATGAATAATAAGAGAGAAGAAATAGTGAAATGGTACGTGGTTCCGTTGAATCAGAGTAAAGGAGGAAATAGTTTCCTTGAAGAAATACGCAGCAAAATCAATCTTTCTCTGAAAGATCAAAGTATGTGCGAGCTCGGTGAGTTGAAGAAGGGATTGATCAAAACCACCAGTCTTCTTGCTTAGGCAATGTATCAAATGGGAGAAGAAGAAATTCCATACATTTCCCATGTTTTTCTTCAGTAAAGTTCCAGTACCTTTGGACTTTGTTTTGGAGGTTGTATCGTGAATGTAGTTGAGAGTTGCAACCACCTGTTCATGCCTATTCCCATGAGGAAATGTGTCAATGGAAGTATAGGTGGGAAGATGAAAATTTCACGAAGATCTTCAGTGTTGAAGATGAAGTCCGGTTCAGTCTTGGAAAGAACAGTAATAGAAGCCTGCTTGGTAGCTTCATCATATGAGCATGTTAACCAGAAGTTACCTAATAGAAACTTGCTCATCCTTGGTATTGTAGTTAGAGCATATTGAGGAGGTGTTCTTTCGAGAAGCCACGAGACTTCATTGTACTCAGGGTGGTTAGGATCGATCGCCATTGTAGCAATGTGGTTACACGCCGGAAAAGAAAGAGACTCACCAGTGAGGGGTTGGTTATCCGAAGCCTTTGGAGAATTCGATGGGGGTGGAAGCAGATGCCATTGTTGCAATAGTGAAAGTTGCAGGTTTTAGGGTTTTGTTCCAGAGAGATGATGAAGATGATGAAAACGGTAAAAACAGATGGGGGAAACGGTTATAGATATATATGGGTGTGAAAGAAAAAATAAATAAAAGTACTGATTACATTTTCGTGATTGAAAGGTCTGAAATACGAAGGGTTTTCAAAGTTGAGGCCGCGCATGGTCTGACATAGATGACGTGGCTGACGTCATATTAGATAAACACCAAGAAGACTTAGACATCAAAAAAGGAAAACAAAGAGTTAAACATAAATCGATGATTCGCTGAGTGTTTGATACTCGCCGAGTGTCTTGTTTAGATTTGAATCGGGCGCTCGCTGAGTATTGGGGGTTTTTTTTGATGAGAATTAGGGACTCGTCGAGTGAATGGTTTAGATGTGATTTAGAAAGGATTTGGGAGTCGCCGAGCATCTTATGAATGGCGTACTTGCCGAGCATCTTAAGAGTGGGGTACTCACCGAGTATTTGGCTTAGGAGTGAATCGGGGAGTCGCCAAGTATCTAGGATTGGGGTACTCTCCGAGTAGTAGGAAAGAACAGGATACTCGCCGAGTTTTAAGAAAGAAATGCTCGCCGAGGGTACGGTACCACTATCCGAACATCAGATGCAGGATATCTTACGCGCAGACTTGATTTGAGTCCGAAACGCTTGAGTACCCTTTTTATTTTATTGAAAAAATTAAGCCTCTTTGACATCTCTTCATCTGCAAATAATTCTCGATGTGAAAACACAGAGACAAAGGACTGAGCTTTGAGTTTTCAAAAGGTTCGGGGACTTGCCGAGTTTCAATATATATATATATATTATTTTTATCATTAGTTTTTTAAATATATTTACTGTATACATAACATACCTACCTCGCCGATTAGGAAGTTGAATCTTGCTTCATCAAGAGGCTTTGTAAAGAGATCAGCTAGTTGATAGTCAGTTTGAATGAAATGAAGTTCCACATCACGTTTAGAGACATGATCTCTTATTATGTGATACTTGATATCAATATGTTTAGATCTTGAATGAAGAACATGATTGTTTGCAATGGCTATTGCATTTGAGTTGTCACAAAGTATTGGGATTTTTTAAAAAATCTGATTGTAATTACGAAGCCGAATTTTCATTCACAATATTTGTGCACAACAACTTCCAGCAGCAACATATTCGACTTTAGCAGTAGAGGTGGATACTTAGTGTTGCTTCTTGCTTGACCAACTAACAAGCTTTCCTCCAATAAGCTGACAACTTCCAGTTCTGCTTTTTCTGTCTATCTTGGAACCTGCAAAGTCAGAATCCGAATAACCGACGAATCGAAACCTGAGTCTTTAGGATACCAAAGACCCAGATTCATGGTACCTTTCAGATACCGAAAAATTCGTTTAACCGCAGCCAAGTGAGACTCCTTGGGATTGGCTTGGTAACGAGCACATAGACAAGTAGCAAACATAATGTATGGTCTACTAAAGTAAGGTAAACAAGAGAACCTATCATACCCCGATAGTTGGTAACATTGACTGATACACCATCAGGGTCAGAATGAAGTTTAAGAGGTGGAGCCATAGGAGTGTTCATTGGAGTACAAGGGTCAAACTGAAATTTTCTCAGAAGGTCTTTAATGTATTTACTTTGATTTATAAAAATGCCTTCTAGAGATTGTTTAACTTGTAAGCCAAGAAAGAAAGTGAGCTCACCCATCATGCTCATCTCATATTTACTTTTCATGAGAGAGCTAAACTCATCACACATAGATTCATCGGTGACACCAAAAATAATATCATCTACATAAGTTTGAACAAGAATGATATTACCTTTAGATTTTCTTAAGAAGAGAGTGTTGTCAACTTTTCCTCGGATGTACTTGTTTTCCAAAAGAAAATTGGAGAGAGTATCATACCAGGCATGAGGAGCTTGCTTTAATCCATACAAGGCTTTGTCTAGCCGATATACATGGTAGGGATGAAGCGGATCTTCAAACCCAGGAGGTTGTTTCACATAGACTTCTTCGGCTAGCTCTCCATTCAGAAAAGCACTCTTTACATCCATTTGGAATACCCGAAATTTTTTTAAGCAGCATGAGCAAGAAAGATTCTGATGGCTTCCAAACGAGGAACTGGAGCAAAGGTTTCATCATAGTCAAATCCTTCTTCTTATCGATATCCTTGAACAACCGACCTTGCTTTGTTGCGAATAATAGTACATTCTTCATTCATCTTGTTTCTAAACAGCCACTTAGTTCCAATAATGGTTTTTTGAGATGGACGAGGAACCAATCTCCGGACTTTATTTCTCTCAAACTGACAGAGTTTATCTTGCATGGCCAAGACCCAGCTAGGATCAGCTAGGGCTTCTTCAATCTGTTTGGGTTCAATAACAGAGAGGAAATTTACATAAAGGCAAAGGTTGCCGATCGCTCTTATGGTTTGTACCCCAGCTTGTTTGTCTCCGATTATTTGATCAATTGGGTGATCCTTGGTTCATTTTAAGGCTGGAGGCATAGGAGGGGGAAAGGATGAAAAAGGCAGATCGGCTAGTGATAAAATGGTTTTTAAAGGTTGATGGTTTTCTTCTAAAGAAATATTTTCAGAAGATGGGTGAATGTGAGCAGGTTCAGAAGATAGGGTAGTGGTTTGAGGAGAGGAAGAAGGGTTAATATACGGAGCATCACCATTTTCAGAAGAAGGCTGTGTTTCGGATGGTGAAGTGAAAGGAGAGGCCGAATATGGCATATTTCCTACACAAGAGTCTATCCATTGATTTAACTCTTCTTTATTACTTGAGATAGATGAAGTTTGAAGATCATAACATTTGACATGTATTGACTCACCAATACACTGTCTTCAGAGGTTGAAGATTTTGTATGCCTTGGATACTAAGGAATAACCCATGAATATTCCCTCATTTGATTTGGGATCAAACATTCCCAGATTCTCTCTATTATTTAGCACATAGCATATACAACTAAATACACGTAGAAAGTCAACTTTTGGTTTTTTTCCATGGAACACTTCATAGGCTGTTTTGTTGTGCCTTTTGACAATAAGGGATCTATTTTAGGTAAAGCATGCAGTGTTAGTAGCTTCAGCCCAAAAATAGGTTGGAAGCTTTGATTCACTTAACATAGATCGACCAGATTCACACAGGGTCCGATTCTTTCTTTCGACAACACCATTTTGTGGAGACGTACGAACCGATGAGAAATTTTGAGAGACTCCCTTGTCATTGAAAATGTCTTCCAGAACACTGTTTCTGAATTCCGTGCCATTGTCACTTCGCACAGATATAACAAGTTTACCATTGAGAGTTTCAGACTTTTTGATGAAGCGGATAATTTCTTCAGTAGCATCACTCTTATACTTGAGAAAGAGAACCCAGGTATAACGAGTGAACTCATCTACTATGACCAACATGTATCTTTTCCCACCAAGGCTTGGAGTGTTGACTTGTCCACATAGATCCATGTGAAGCATTTGAAGAGGCTGAGAGATGGAAGAGCATTGTTTGGTTTTGAAAGAGGATTTGGTGAAATTTCCTTCTTCACAAGCTTAACAAAGTTTCTCTTTTTCAAAGGACATTTTTTGGCATTCCAATGACCAAATCTTTGTTAGAAAGCTTGTTCAAGGTTTTGAAATTTAGATAGGAGAGACGCTTGTGCCACAACCAAATTTGTTTGGTCATTTCTTCAGAGAGGAGATACATAGCTTCACCAATGGCACTTTCCTTCATGTTTATTATATAAACATCGTTCCTTCGGGTACCAGCAAGTTCCACTTTATTTTGCATATCAAGAACCAAACAAACAGATAGTTGAAAAGTGACTATGTATCCTAGATCACATAGTTGACTAATGCTTCAACATGAGCAACTCTTGAAAAGGTTACGGTTGCAGTGGATATGGTACCATATCCTCTTGTGATTCCTTTGCCATGTACACCAAAGGTTACAATTGGTCCCTTTTCTTTAGAGAAGTTTGAGAGTGGAGATATGTTCCCTATCGTGTGCCTTAAGTACCCATTATCCATGTACCAGATATGATCTTTATTTGGCACCTGCAATCATCAACATATTAGTTTGTTAGTACCCATTTTGAAGTGGGTCCTTTGGGGTTAGAGGAGTTTTTCTTTTTTGTTCTTTCGAACAATGTAGTCATTCGGATAGTCTTTTACAAAATGGAAAGTATCACCACAGTTACAACATTTTCTATACACAAAGACTTTCTGAGAGCTATAGGGGCTGAAATCTTCTTTGGATGGGTTCGGCTGAGGAGAGGCGCTGATTCCAGGACTTGGGCTATGAATTCCCTTTTTAGACAATGGGACAAAGGAAGAAGAGGAAGCAGGAGTCTTGATTTTTTTCATGTTAACAGCCCTTGGAATAAAGTTTGTATTTTGAGTTTGAGATCTTGGCTGAGAAGACTTTCTTTTAGAAGTAAGCTTCGGGAAGACACGAGATCTTCCCTTATCGGCAGATGAAGATTTCTTTTGGAAAGTCTTTGATGGTTTGGAAATGAAAGAATTTGACTCTTCATGATTTAAGGAATTGAGAAGATTTTGAATTGGTTTGGCTGACGTATTTGAATCCTGACATTCGGTTATTTCAGGAGACATAAATTCTTTGGCTTTTACAAAAGTTCCAAATTTTAAAATTTCCATGAGATCAAGAGAATTAACTGAGGTGGAATCATCAAACTCATAGTCCAGGAAGTCTGATGAGGAGGATAGGTATCCAGCAGAATAGCCTTGAGGACATGGACCTTGAGGACATGGAGTAGAGGGTTCAAGATCATCCTTTCCAAAACCTAGACCAGTTTTGCTATCACATGATATTTGGTCCTGAAGAATCTTTTCAAGATTTTTAGAGAAATTTGTCCATTTGAAGAGGACCTCTTGTTCCTTTTAAAGTTTGTTAAAATTTTTATTATTTTCTTTAGAAAGACAATCATTTATATATCTAATATTTTCTAAGTCAACTTTCATTTTGTCAAAGTCTTTCAGTTTTGAAAAGCAAATATGAAGTTGGTCATTTGAAGATTTTATGTGAATATCAGTTTTCTTCTTTGATTCTTTCAAATTACAACAATCAACAGTTAATGAGTCCAAAGTATCTATCTTCTGATCATCAGAGAGAGAGAAGAAAGGATGTACCTGAGATTGTGATATGGATGAAGAAGATTTTTCTATGGAGACCAAGGCTGTAAAGTAGGTTGATCTCTCCATTTCTTCTATTTCATCAATCTTTGCCATCATACATCTAGTGACATATTCACTTTCACTTTTAGAGGTTGGCTCATCTTCCCAGGTATGGGTTTCGGCAACAAGGGTCTTTTCTTTGCCTTGGTTTCTTTCTTTCTCTCTTCTATATTTGGCCTTGTAGTTCTTATACCCGGCAAGTTCTTTAGATTGAGCAGAAATATGACATTTTTTGGGGGATCGGCTACTCATTTGCCAGATGGTTTGAATTTAGAAGAAGTTTTAGATCTACAATCAGAAGCGAAATGTCCTTTCTTTCCACAATTAAAGCATTCATCATTTGCTTTATTAGAAGGTTTTTGAGATGAAGATTTTTTACTAAATTTGGGCTGAGAGAAAAGAACTTCTATTTCTGAGATTTCTAGCTATCATAGCCATACTATCAGAAAGTATGTCTATAGCTATCTCTTCACTTTCATCATCGGCTGCATTGAAATAAGCCCTCAATAAGTGTGATGAGTCATCTTTGGTCTCTTTTTCAGATTTATAAGATGGATAAGTAATTCTAGGAACACACACATATTTTTTAGAATATCTTATTAGAGCAACATAAGAGGTTTTAATATCATTAATGAGAGATTTACGTTGGGACTTTGTCTGCTCATAGTTATGTAAAGTACCATACAAGGCAGTTAAAGAATATGATCAAGGTCCTTGGTTGTCTTTATGCAAGTACATATATTTTCCCAGAAGTCTCGGAGACAATTCATAAATTTGCATAGGACTTCCTCATTGTCATACTCTTTTCCCAACACCTTTAAATCATTCAGAAGACTATTAAAACGATTGTAGTAGGTAGAAAGAGATTCTCCTTTTTCAAAAATGAAAAGTTCATACTTTCTTACTAAGGAAATCTGTTTACTTTTCTTTACTTCTTTAGTTCCCTCGTAAAGAACACACAAAGTATCCCACATTTCCTTGGCAGTGGAAAGATTTACCAAGGAGTGGTATACTTCATCAGGAAGAGAAACGACTAAGGCAGATTTGACTTTTGTATCTAAAGCAACAAGACGTTTATCATCCTTAGTATATTTGTTTTGAGTTTTGATAATGTATCTACCAGTTGCTTCACATTTTTCTTCTTCAAATTCATTATCTTTACCTTCAACATCTTTTTGTGGGCCAAAACGAGCCTAGACCCTAGAACAATGGGTCCTTCACTCAAAATAGTTGGAAACCTGCTATCAATAACTTCCAAAAATAGTATCATACGATTTTTCCACAGAGCAAAATTGGTAGGATTGAACTTTGGTGGTTTGACTATGGAGCCTGGATCGTATGACCCAGCGAAGGGATTTTGTAGAGTAACTCTAGAATTTGAGGAAGAAAAAGGGCCAGCCATTACAAATTTAGTTTATTAGATTAAACCAATCTGCTCTGATACCACTTGTTGGTCCCTAACAAGATAATGCCAATTAGGTAAATGATTTGGAGAAGGGGGGGGGGGGGGGGTTAAATACAAATACACAGAGTTTTTTACTTTTAAATTCTTTAGTATTATATATCAAGAATTACACTTAGAAAACAGATTGTTGCGGAAAGAACAGATGAAATATATTCTAACAATCTAAAACAATTAGAAATCACTTAGTAAACAGAAACATAACTAAACACAAACAAAGCTATTTTGAAACTATTAGTCTCTGCTGAATCAACTTACGCACTTAGAAGATATTGTTGAAAGCATATTTTGCATGGAAGCTCCTCTTCTCCTTTTATAGTGCCCATGCATTTAATGCATGTGGACACTTGTTACAATTTCATTTGATTGTCGTATATTCATTGGACAAAAGATAGTGCCATTCCTTAGATTATTAGAAAAAGGCTGGTGCCATTCCTTATAGTACATAAAGGACATGTCACTGTTCATCTTTTCTCTGTGTCTTTAGTTGTCACATCAAGCCTTTTTGCAATAAGACAAACAACCCTTTTCTGAAGTTTAAGAAAAATGTCTGAATTTAAGGCTTAATGCACACGTTCTTGAATTTATTCTGAACCAAGAAGTATCTTCATAAATGTCCTCTGAAAGTCTCAGATAAGGTTACTAACCGAATATATCAAAGGATATATCGGCTAGTGTATGTATATTGGCTAGTCGCCGACATTGCCTTTCTTTCGGTGAGCATAGGCTTCGGATTCAGCTTTAAGTCGGGTTTAGATTCGGTGAGCATATCTTCATTTCCACAATGTTGATATGTTTCCTTTGTATCAGCTAGTCTTCGATTCGCTGAATTTGTTGAGTAATGCCAGACTTCTTCAAAGAACCTAAAATGCAAGATATAAAATCTAAGGAAGAAATTGAGGGGTCATCACCAAATCATCGGTGACCCAACAGAAAGATCTGGTAAATCTGAGTCTTCAAGTAGATGCCAGGCTGAAGAAATAGATGAGGAAGAAGAGGCAGATACTGGGGTGGAATCAGGTACTGAAATGCAAGAGTTAGAGGAAGCAATGGTCTTCTTAACAAAAGAAATTCAGAAGAAATTGTTTAAGAAACCATCAAACAATAGCCAGAGGTTTTCTTTTGGATCAAAGTTTAAGTATCAGGATAAATTTGGTGAGAAGAAAAAACATGAGGCCAAAGCTGATGAGAAACAGAAGGGACAAAATTTTTATAAAAGTGGCCCGAACATGACTTGCTTTAACTGCGGCAAGAAGGGCCATTTTGCCAAAAAAGTGTTGGAAGCCCACGGAGAAGAATGGAAATTACTACAAGACATAGTATAATCTCTCAAAGAAGAAACAATAGGGTACTGCTCCCATGGCGGAGGAAGATTAGTAGCTGAACTTTTTTGTTAAAGATGATTATGAAGATAGACCATAATTTTTGATGGCAGAATTTGATTCTGATGGTGAAGAAATGAGTTCTGATGAAACTGAGGTACCAACTTCTTTTTACCTTCAAAAGCTTCAGAAAATGATGGTTTAAAATGACAAAATTTCGAAAACAATTAAATGCTGAAAAAGACATTCTATCAAATCTTGAACGTATTCTAAGTCTTGAAAGACATCTTTGCAAGATAAGCAAAGAGAATGCTACAAACTTAAAATGTGCTAATAATCTGATAAAGGAAAAAGAAGACATTTCCGAATAGAATAGACATTTGGAAATTCAGTTTTTGGAAATGTCAGATAAAATTTCTGAGCTTAAGTATGAGTTTGTGGATCATTTATTAAAAAATAACTCCTTGGTTGCTGCTTACAAATTTTTGGTTGACAAAAATATTGAGTTGGAAACAACCTTGTATAAATTGGGTCAAAGTGATCAAACTATTCATCCGAACAAACTGTAGGATTTAGATATCCTTAAAAGGACCGGATTAGGGTTTTCTGAAAATCTAAGTGTTTTAAAAAGAGTGTTAGTCCCAATTTTATTGTTGAAGGTGTAAAAAGGAAACCGATGATTTAAGTTTGAAAGACCAGAGATCGTCATTCAGAGCCGCAATTAGAGGTCATTACCGAGGAACCAGAGTTCATGACCAAAGATCAAGAGACAGAGTATAGCGAGCTGAATGTTTAAGTTTCCAGAGATGCAGAGCTCTGATCCAGAAGAGCGTCTACACTATACATGTAGAGCCTCCTCTACACTATACATGTAGAGCCTCCTCTACACTATACATGTAGAGCGGCTGTACTTATACGTTGATGAGTGGTATTGTGGCTTGCTCTATATCACCTCAAACTTTAGAATGTTTCTAAAGTTTTAATTAGCCATGACTTCAGTTCATATCAGTTCTGGACCCGATCTTATCCAGAAATGCTTCTGAACAACAACAAATAATCAAGGAGCACAGTTCAGAACCAACACTTCAAAAGGAATTGCTTCTTGCAACCAGAGATAGGTTGTTGAAATCATGTCAATGATTAAAGAACTACCAAGTCTGATTCTCATCCTTTGATCTCATATCGGGGCTCTTAGAGTTACTCTTGGTGGTTTCGAAGTCTATTTTTGGAACAGTTATTTCTGGTTGATATTCATTCCGGGATCCTCAATTTATGGAAGATTTATTCACAAGAGCATCAAGTTGTGGGGGAGCTTGGAATTTGTTGGAATGAGGTTATTACATCGAGGGGGAGCTACATGATTGTCATATATAAGGGATCTTCAAAGCTTTAAAATCTTGATGTGAAGATGGCAAGTGAAGTTCGAGTGTTTTTCTTTTTATTGTTCGTGAAGTTCGAGTGTTTTTCTTTTTATTGTTTTCCTTTTGACACTTAGGGGAGATTGTTAGTCCCAATTTATTGTTGAAAGTGTAAAAAGGAAAACTGATAATTAAAGACCAGAGATCGTCATCCAGAGCCGCAACCGGAGGTCATTACCGAGGAACCAGAGTCCATGACCGAAGATCAAGAGACGGAGTATAGCGAGTTGAATGTTCAAGTTTCCGAAGATGCAGAGGTCTGATCCAGAAGAGCCTCTGCACTATACATGTAGAGCCTCCTCTGGTCCTCTTTATCCGTCTGCTCTTGGTTCAATCCTCGTTAGATCTTCAAATGGTTGATCTTTCTATCATAGCCCGACACCTCATCTAAGAAGTTGTCATTCCACCTTTACACATGGAGCTTCTACATTGTAGGATGGTTTGACTTTCTTATTTTTACACTATAAATAAGAATCATCATCCCCATTTGTAATTGTGAATGTGAGTTGTTTTTTGAAACTCTCCATCTCCAAGTACCTTCATCATTCCAAATATGTAAGATATATGACCACGATTAATCATATGTCCACACTTGAATCTTCATATTATTCTTCATTTTGATTAATCGTTCTTCCAGTTAAAAACTATTTGATCTAAAATTGCTTTCGCTTTACATATTTTGTTTAGATCATTATTTGAATATGAGATATGGGATCCTACAAAGAGCCTTATCCGAATTTCATTCACTTTATGGATTTGAATTTCTGGATCTTGGTCCAGAATAGAAAGTCTGGTTTGCTGAACCTGAAAAGGCTAATGAAGTCATTGCTTCAGAAGAAGGAAAAGGAATTAATTCTGAAAAAATGAAAGTTCCCCTAGACTATAAAGACTTAAATCAAACGTATGTTTATGATAAAACTCATTTACCTAAAGAATTTGGGTCTACATACACAGATGAAGAACTTTCTTCTGAATCAACTGAACCGAAATTTTATATTCATCCATACTGTTTTAAGAAACCATACGTTCAGTTGGAACATAAATAAAAGAAGAAAGGACTTTATTTGAGATGAAAATGACTTCTTTTAGAAAACACATTTCAGATCTTAAATCTCAGTTGCTGAAAAGGAAAGTAGACATCTTAGAATCTGAAAATATAATTTTTAAAAATAGTTCTTTTGATTCGGATGCTTCTTCCTGTTATAAAGCATTTATGGGAAATTTTTGTACCATTCCAAAATTAAATCCAGAATGTTTTCCTAAGTCTGATGGTCGAAGTGAAATTTATGATTTTTTTCAAAGGGCCTGTCATTCCAGAATAAGTTAAAGATGCAGAATGCTTTACTGATTCTGATTCAGATTCAGTTGAAGTAAATAGTTCATATACAAAAGAATTTTCAACACCAAAAGTATCTGAACAATTATTTTGAAAGATAATGAATACATCGAAATCGAAAGATGAGAAAGTTGTAAAGTTTGATTTTCATGCTACACTCACTAGTCATCTTGATTTTGTTGACAAATGGGAAAACCAAAATTGAAGAACACGTCGTCACAAGGAATCACTAACATCTCTTGTTAGACGGTTATCCACGTCATTCAGCATGTGAAGGAGCGTGTCACTATTAAGGCATTCTCCAATGTAAAGGTTTCATATGTAAATGAAGTAACCGTTCCTTGCTGA
Source organism: Silybum marianum (assembly GCA_036898165.1). Classification (NCBI taxonomy): domain Eukaryota; kingdom Viridiplantae; phylum Streptophyta; class Magnoliopsida; order Asterales; family Asteraceae; genus Silybum; species Silybum marianum. Next base: position 17,893,108 of record CM072539.1, read on the forward strand.
GTAATCGGGCTATGAGGTAAAGAACAACCAGGTGAAGACTTGATGAGGATCAAACTAAGTGCAGAAGGACAGAGAGAACATAAGCTCTGTCTATACATACAGAAGCTTCTGTATGTAAACAGTATCGAAGATGCTCTGTATAAGAAAACTTCTGATCTTCTGACCTTCAGACTTCTGAAGTCTTCACTCCATACTTATGAAGTCTTCTTCTGGACTCTCTTCAGAACTTCTAAAGTCTCTTCTTTTGAACGATCTCTGATCTTTATACTTTAATCTCAAGTTCTCCTTTTTACACTTTCAACACTAAAATTGGGACTAACACTAACTATTAAAAAGGTCTCATATGTAGAGGGATTGAGTCATAATCTATTCAACATTCGACAGTTCTATGATAAGGACTTAAAAGTAAATTTTAAGAAGACCAAGTGTAGTATCAAGACAGACGAAGGAAAATAATTATTAGCCGGATCAAGGAAGTCGAATTTGTATACAATTGACCTGTCAAATCTGAAGGTTGCTTCTGAAGTGTGTCTGATGTCCAAAGCTTCAGCGAAACAGAATATTTTATGGCATCGTCAACAATCACATCTCAACTATAAGTACTTGAATAAGATCGTTTCTGGTAAGTTAGCACAAGGCATATCGGAGATGAAAGTTCAGAAAGACCAAGTCTGCACAACGTGTGAACTAGGTAAGATGAAGAGAGCGTCACATAATAGTAAAACCGAGTTTGATACTGATCGTCCTCTTTCTTTGCTTCATATGGATCTCTGCAGTCCCATGCAAGTTCAAAGAACAAAGATGAAGAGAGCATCACATGAAAGTATATTCTGCTGGTTGTTGACGGCTTTTCACGATATACATGGGTTAAGTTTTTATGACCCAAGGATGAAGCACCATAAGTCATTATCTCATTGCTAAAGAATGTTCAAGTTCAGTTGCAACTAACAGTTCAAACCATCAGATCAAATAATGGCACAAATTTCAAGAACAACATGTTTGGTTCTTATTTGGACTCCGTCGGCATTAGACATACATTCTCAGTTTCCCAAACACGTCAATAGAATGGTGTAGTAGAACGACGTAGCAGAGCTCTACTCACGGTTGCACGAACAATGTTGGCCTTTTCTGGACTTCCATTACACTTTTGGGCTGATGCTATTGATAATGCCTGTTTTACCCAGAACCATTTCATTGTCACTAAGAGGTTTGGTAAAACACCCTATTTAACTCATAAATATACGAGTACCTAATATAACTTTTCTTCGAGTATTTGGTTGTAGATGCTTTGTGCTTAATGATCATGAAGATAAAGAGAAACTGAATCCTAAGGCTAACGAAGCATGGATATATTGAAAGAATTCATCATCATTATGATCTTTTGATTCCCATGGATATATTTCAAAGCCATCATCATCTTTGTCTAGGCAGTCGTTCAAATCAATAAAAGTACAAGGAAGTATCTCTAGATGGTCTTGTGGAGGTGCATAGCAGTTGGATATTTCGTTATGAATGTTCTCTTGGTATGCAGTTTCTTTTATCAACACATTCATTCGGAGTTTGAAGTAAATCTTTTTCAAAATTAGATCTTGTCTCTTCTTCTGTATGCATGGGTATGAATGCATCTGCTTCTGGATTTAAAGTGATATGAGTAAATGAACCAAAGTTGAAAACTTCACCTTTCCTCTGTACCATTTTTAAATCTACTTGATTTATTTTGCTGGTTTTTCGATCAGAGGTATACTTGATGTTTTATATTTCAATTTTCTAACTCTGTGTTCATTTTCATATTTGGATACTTTTAAAAAACAGATTTCTCATACAGAACTGGAAAAACAAGTTTTTGTTCTTTTCCCACATGAAATACATATTCCAAGGTAGATTTCTTTTTGCAGGTATAAGGGTCAAGATCATCAAAACCAAGACCTGCCTTATCCATTTGCATATTAATTTTCTCATGCACATTTTGAGCATCTTGATAATTTTTTATCAAGTGTTCCTTCTTCTGAAGGCTTATGTGCAGAAATTCCCTTTCCTTTTGAAAATAATTTTTGAGTGCTACAGAATTCATTCTGTTACCCTCTTTAGCTTCAATCTCTCTGTCTTTTTCTTTTTCATCAATCTCCCTTTTCAAGTTGCTTTCAGTGGAACCTTTGAGTTTTAAAATCGTTTGATTTTCCACAGAGAGTTCGTGTTTCTCTTGAGTCAGAAGCTCCATTTCTCTTTTAAAATTATTTATCTCTTTTTCAATAAGCTCAAGAGATTTTTCAAAATCTTCTTGTTATGTCAGATTCAACAAGATCCACGAGGAATCATATGCAAATCCTTGAGTCGTGTGTTTTATTTTTGAAAGCTTTCTAGAGAACTACAGATTAGAAGACTCTCATTAACGAATTCTTGAGTAAGATTAAAGATAATGTTTTCAAGTTCAGATTGTTCGGATATAGAGCAAACCTGAGAGTCAGAGGCTGAGTCCTCTGTTTCATTGTTTTCCATTGCCATGCTACAGAATAGTGCCTCCCATCACTTGATTGATCAGATAGCCAGTTTTCTAGTTCGGCCACCTTTGCCATTTCATTTCTATTGTACTTGTATTTTTTCTTGTAGTACTTGGCATCCTTGATTAGAAGACCTTTGCAATCTTTGGAGAAATGCCCAGGCCTGCCACATCTGTAGCATACATCTTTCTTACCTTTCTTCTCTTCATCCTTCTTTTTAGTCAGAGGTGCTTCTTGTCTTGGTAAGTATGCTTGTTGTTTAGACCTTTCACCTATGTCTGATCGACTTCTGTTCTGGAAAGATCAGTTCCCAGACTTCCTTGTAAATTGTTTGGTGATCAAGGCCAGAGATTCAACAAATGCACTTATCTCATCATATTCTGATCCAGACAGATCAGCTTCTGTATCAGCCTCAAATATGAGAGCTTTACTCTTTCCTTTCTTTTCTTCATCTCTTCTCCATCCGCTTGACCCTTTAAATTCAGAAATTAGGGCCAGAGGACCACCAACCCTTGTGTTCTTCTTATGTGCTTGAAGAGTTCCGAACACATCATGCAATGACCGTTGCTCCAGATCTTGATTGTCTTGCAGAGACATAGACAGGTTTGACCATTCTTCGTTAAGATGTTTGAGGAATAAGACATTATTGTCTTCCTGTGATATGATTATGTTACATCTTTTGACTGATTGATTAGGGTGGTGCAGCTGTGGTATGTTTGTTCAAGAGTTTCTTCTGGTAAAGCGTGAAAGCCATTGTATTCATTTAGAGCTTGTGCTCTTTTGTTGTTTTGCATCTTGGCACCACCTTCCAGTTGATTTGCCAATTGATCCCATAGATCCTTCGTTGTTTCACATGAGTACAATGACTGGAAAATGTCATTTGGGATTGCCATGATGAGGAGCCTCTTTGTTTTGAGGTCAATTTCGACCTTCCTTTTGTCTTCATCATCCCAGTCCTTCCTTTCCTTAGGAATCCGTTGGGCATGGATTTTTGCCGTAGTAACAGTCGAAGGAATTCTGGGAATCACGGAGGTCAGAACGTATGGCCCGTTCAGTATTGAAGAGTAAAGATCTAGATCTAAACCTTGATAGAAATTGATCATGCGTATCTTCCATTGAGGATACTCATCCCTAAGGAGAGATGGAGGTTTAGTCAAGGATCATGAGCTATACATAACATTCCAATTTGGGTTTGCCATTTTTCGCAGAAAACAGGGAATAACATATTTAGATGAAGAGTTGAAAGAAATTGATGATGTAGGACTGAAAAAGAACAATCAAAACTCAAAAAGCTTGAGAGTATTTCACGATTCTCAGATCTAATTGGATATTACCATTGATTTGAAGAAATTTGTGATTGAACAACAAAAACTTCGCAATACATGGTATGAATTGAAAAAACAATTAAAAATTAAGAAAGTGTAGTTGAGTGGGGATTTCTCCATACTGGATTACATCTGCTAATCAATAGATTGATTAGTTGGCTCTGATACTGTAACACCCGGAATTTTGTATGAGGTTTAATAATGTTCGCATCCTAATATTTAGATATTTATAGTTATATAGAGTGTTTTAAGCGTTTTATGTTGGGTTACATTGAATTGGAAGAAAGGAGCGAGAACCGAACACGAAATGGGTTTCGATACACTTTGGGCGATCATGACTGCTATCTTTCCATGTCATGATCGCAGGGCATGATAGCAGGAAAGCACCAGTTAGCCAAAAATAGTACTTGATAGAATTGCGAGGTTGTACCGTTTGGATCATATCTCACTCATGTAACGTCCGACTCAGGTGATTCAAATTTCTATGGAAAGGGAAGAGGTAGATCTACAACTTTTGTGTTTTGAGCTTATTCAAATTCAAAGGCGAAAACGGGATCAAAATGGGTGAAATGTAGGAAAACTCTCGGTACACTCCATGCTATCATGACACGCGATCATGACACGTCATGATAGTAGGGCAAGATCGGCCGGAATGTCAAGGTAGCCAAAATTCAGCCAAAATCACGGTACATGTCCGGCTATCATGACACACAATGATGCCATGTCAAGATAGCAGGGCAAGATAGCCCCGAATCTTCATATTGGCCAAAACTCAGCTGAAAAACTCGCGGTACGTGTTGTGCAATCATGACAGGCGATCATGCCCTGTCATGATCGCAACGCAAGGTCGCCCGAAAGGGGCAGAAGACAACCTTAAGTGCGATTTTCAGTCTGCGCTTATCATTTTTATCAGATACCAAAACGTGTTCTTGCTCTCTCCTACTGAAGGCGATTTTTGGGCATTGAAGGCTCTTACCTACTCCATCTCATTCCATTTATTGTGGCATTAAAGAAGAAGATCCAAGTTAGCTTTGAGATTAAAAGCTTCAAGTGGTGGTGTCCCTCATCCTTTCAGCTTGCTTGATCACCTCCATCTTCACTAGGCGATTTTCTAGGGTTTTCCTAACTCTAGCCTTGTAAGTTCAAATCTAAACTTATAAACTCAAATAGTTGTTGTAAATGTAGTATTTTACTGATCCTTAAACTTGATTTCAAGTAGTTGTGTATTTGGGTAAGTTTGGATGTGTTAGGTCAAAATAAGGATTTTAAGTATTTTGTTGTAGCTGATGAGTTGAGCATCATTAATGGTTTAAAATACTTGGAAAGGTTATAAAATGACATAATCTTTGGTTTTGAAACCCAAAATGATTTGACCTAGTTTTTGGTAAAATTTGGATTTGAAAGGAAATAGTTATTGAAAGGGTTTCAAGGTTGGAAAACTAGTAATACGTCGCATTGATGTATTCGGTCGTAGGTCTAGTATGTAATGGATCCATAGGCATATAGTTGGTTTAAAAAGCGGGATTGTTGTCCCTTATGGTTGCATAGTAGTCTAGTATGGCCTCGTACCGTTGGGTATTATGTCGGATCATTACCGGATGCCATTGACTCTATGTATGCTCTAGTAGGGGTCTAGAAGGGCCATATACTAAGGTGCATAGCCGGTTGTTGCCGGTTGCCATTGACCCATTGCGCGGGTTTTCGTAGGAGTCATCGGTGGCCATGTACTAAGATGCATAGCCGGTTGTTGCCGGTTGCCATTGGCTCTTACGGTTAGCTCAAACATCTTGTAGTGACCTACTTATGGTATCTCCCCCGGTTACTTTTAAAGGATCCTTGCTCATCAAGAGTAAGTTATTTCAAGTGAATTTAAGTGGGATAAAATGCACCGAATTTTATCTTTTTAAATGTTTTAACAGCTTTATCCATTTAACTGTTTGTTCTCACTAGGCATAAGCCTAACACTTGATTTTAAAAATGTGGTTTAGCAGGTAAGCAGGTTGACGGGGGTCTTTAGAGAAGAGCGGGACGGTGTGTCGAGAGGGAGACACCTTTTTGGCGATATGCCTTACAGGATATTAGTAACACCCAACTGTAATCTATAATCTGAATAACATGGATTAATAGGTTGTTATTTTAATATTCATGTTTAGATGTAAACTCCCATACTCTATCCCCACTTATTGGGTGATTTTTATGTTATTCTGCATTTCGTTTTGGTTTATTTTTTATCTAAATTTTAGGGTGTTATAAGTTGGTATCAGAGCTCTAGTTTAAGCAAACTATGTATGAATTTAAGATGCCTAGACTTAAGTTGAGACTGTAACTGTTGATTTGTGAGATATGGATAGACACCTTTGAGATAGGAGAGCTTTAGAGTTGACGGAAATGCACTAATCATGAAATGTGACTTTGGTAATGGGAATTCTTACTGGTATGATATATTCAAGATATCACGTAGCTAATGCTATTTTGGGTATATTGTTATGTGAGTACGCTTATTTGCTACCGTTATGATGATTGGTGAATGTATTCTACGTAATTATGTTAGTTATGTCTTACTCCTATTCTCGTACGTGTGGCAGTCAGTCATGGTGAAGACTCGGAGCAGACGAGAGGCCACACCAGGTGGTCGCGGGGCAATTGAGTCCACTGTCGACCAACCTGCGCAAGTTAACAATACCGATCCTCCAATACCTAATATGTTGAGAGGAGGATCGACGTGGTTCCCCAGAACAACATTATCCCTACTAATATAGTCTTGGAGGAATTAACTCCCGAGACGCGTATGATGGATAATATGATGAGGGCTATGAATGAAGCCATGGCCCGTCAGCAAGAATTTTTCATGAAGGCTTTGGAGGATAGAGACGCTAGCAACCATATACATGAAACAGTTGCGGAGAATATATATGTTGTGGGATCCGGAGGTGGTAATGAGATCCCAACTAACGGAGTAGTAACCGTAGATGTGAGGCAAGGGGGTAGAGTCTGCTCCTACAAGACTTTTCTGAGTTGCAAGCCACCGGAGTTTGCCGGCTCCAATGATCCAACGGCATGCATGAATTGCCACTACTAGAAAATTGAGTATTTTCAACGGAAGTTAATTTTCAACGGAAAATGTCGTTGAAAATTTTCTACGAATTTTAGAGGATTATTGACAGAACATAAATTTTCTACGAATTTTCAACGAATTTCCGTTGAAAATCTCTCACAAACATATATGCATTTTCAACCAAAAAAATTTCAACGGAATGTCTCGTCAAAAAGTTTTTGGTTGAAAATGCATTTTGTGAGAGATTTTCAACGGAAATTCATTGAAAATTCGTAGAAAATTTATGTTTTGTCAATAATCCCTTTAAAATTCATAGAAAATTTTCAACAACATTTTCTGTTGAAAATTTTTGTTGAAAATACTCAATTTTCTAGTAGTGTGCCTTCGGGAAATTGAACAAGCCTTTAGATCGTGTGACTGTGAAGGGAATCAGAAGGTCAAGTTTGCATCTCAACTACTTAGAGGGATGACCCTCACTTGGTGGAACATAACCATCTACACTTGAGTTGGGCCTCATTCAAGAAGAAGATTTTGGAAGAGTATTGCACCGAGCAAGAGATGGATGTAATTAAAGAAGAGTTTCGAGCCCTCAAGAAAAGGAATTCTTCGGTGAGAGAATACACACGTCTTTTTATGGACAAGTTGAACTTGGTGGGGCATGCGGCCCCAACGGAGAAGGATAAGGTAAAAGCTTACTTAAGAGGCTTACCGGCGGACATGATGGCGATGGTCCGTAATTCAAAAGCCACTAATCTGAGAGACGATTGAAGAGGCAAAGGCAATGGAGATAATTTATGCTCAAGGAAGGCAAGAGAAGGGGGTTGTGGGAGAGAAGAGGAAATGGGAGGGCAACTCTATGCCACCCAAGAGATCGGGTCCATTCAACAACAACCGAAGGCCCGATTCTAGGAAAGAGGCTAATTGGTGCGCTAAATATCGGAGCAAACATTTCGGGCCATGTAACTCGTCTTCGGAAGGATGCCACAAGTGTGGTAAGAGCGAGCACTATGCTCGTGAGTGCCCAACTAAAGGAATCGTCTGTTTTGAATGCAAGGAACCGGGGCATTTCCGAAAGGATTGTCCAAAGCTGAGGACAGGAGGAGGCCAAGGGAAGAGGGATAATGTCCCTAAATCGATGGGGAGAGCGTTCAAGATGACCGCGGATGAAGCTAAAGAGGCGGGGGATGTGGTGTCGGGTACGTTTCTCATAAACTCCGTAAACGCTCGTATTCTTTTTGATTCCGGTGCTACTTTTTCTTTTGTGTCCACTTCTTTCTACCCAAGCCTTCTAGTACCGCTTAGTACGTTAGAGGATGCCTATGTTGTAGAAATAGCCGGCGGTAAACAAATCCTAGTTTGGGATATTCTTAAGGGTTGCGTCCTAGAAACCGATAGGAGGGTTTGATGTGGTGATCGGAATGGATTGGTTGGCCGAGAACCAAGCCGAAATTTTGTGTTCTAAAAAGTTGATACGGATTCTGCTACCGAATTGGGGTGTAGTAGTAGTTTATGGGGAAATAAGGAAGGGTGAAGTTGCATTGTTAACCTTGGCAAAGGCCCGTAAGTTTCTAGCCAAGGGATGCCGATCATATATAGCCTATGTTTTAGATGCGAAGTCAGAGAAGAGAAAATTAGAGGATGTTCGGGTTGTTAATAAATTCCCAGATGTATTCCCCGAAGATTTTCCCGGCTTGCCACCCGATGGACAAGTAGAATTTCGAATAGATCTAGTACTGGGGGTCGCTCCGATTGCTAGAGCACCCTACCGGTTGGCACCATCCGAGATGCAATAAATGATGACGCAACTACAAGATCTCCTTGAGGAGGGTTTCGTGAGACCAAGCCCGTCACCATAGGGAGCTCCAGTCTTATTTGTGAAGAAGAAGGATGGCACAATGAGGATGTGTATAGACTATAGAGAGTTGAACAAGTACCCACTCCCGAGAATTGACGACCTCTTTGATCAACTACAAGGAGCGGGTGTTTCTCAAAGATCGACTTGCGCTCGGGTTATCATCAAGTGAAAGTGAAGGAGAATTATGTAGCAAAGACGGCGTTTAGAATGCAGTACGTGCATTATGAATTCCTAGTAATGTCGTTTGGGTTGATGAACGCGCCGGCGGTGTTTATGGAATTAATGAATCGCGTATGTCGACCGTTTCTAGATCGATCAGTAATAGTGTTTATTGATGATATCCTTGTCTACTCTAAGAACGAGTTAGACCATGAACAACACCTTCGAGAGGTTCTCGAAGTGTTAAGGAAAGAGAAGCTTTATGCCAAATTCTCGAAATGCGACTTCTGGTTAAAAGAAGTTCAGTTTTTGAGACATGTTGTCACACAAGTTGGAGTGAAGGTGTCCATCGAAGATATAGGCAATGATGAACTGGGAACCGCCTAAGAGCCCGTCCGAGATCCGAAGTTTCCTAGGATTGGCGGGTTATTATCGATGATTTATCCAAGACTTCTCCAAGGTTGCATCTTCTTTGACGGCTTTAACACGGAAGAACGTGAACTTTATTTGGACCGATAAGCAAAAAGAGGCTTTTCGGACTCTTCAAAAGAAATTGTGTGAGGCACCAATTTTATCCTTACCGGAAGGATCTGAAGACTTTGTGGTTTACAACGATGCTTCAAAGATGGGATTGGGGTGTGTGTTAATGCAAAGGGGAAAGGTAATTGCTTACGCGTCAAGGCAACTCAAGGAACATGAAAAGAATTACCCAACCCATGATTTCGAATTAGCAGCGGTGGTGTTTGCATTGAAGTTATGGCAGCATTATCTTTACCGAACTAAGTGTACACTCTACACCGATCACAAGAGCTTGAAGCATATCTTCGATCAAAAGGAACTAAACATGAGGCAACACCGTTGGCTAGAGTTGCTTAAAGATTATGATTGTGAGTTGCTATACCATCCGGGTAAAGCACATGTAGTGGCGGATGCTTTAAGTAGGAAGAAGTATGGAAGCGGGACGCGGGCCGTGCTCACAAGAATTGACATAGTGTCAAGTCTGATCGACCGAATCAAGACTTCTCAAGTAGAGGCATTACTCGAGGAAAACTTAAAATATGAAGTGATGGTCAAACACCGCTTGATGTTAACCGAGGATAGTCGTGGTCTGAAGCTATTCCGAGGACGTATTTGGGTGCTTAAGATTGGGGGCAACCAAGAACTACTTTTGGAGGATGCTCATAAGTCCAAGTACTCCATACATCCGGGTAGTACCAAGATGTATAGAGACCTAAATTTAACTTATTGGTGGGCCGTCATGAAATTGGATGCTGCTAGATATGGTGGAGAGATGTGTGACTTGTTTGCAAGTCAAGGAGGAACACCAACGGCCGTATGAAAGTCTTCAATCGTTGGAAATTCCGGAATGGAAATGGGAACACCTCACTATGGACTTTGTGACGAAACTACCAAAGACCTTGAGGGGTCACGATACCATATGGGTAGTGGTGGATAGAATGACAAAGAGTGCTCACTTCTTAGCAATGTGAGAAGCCGGCCCAGTTGACAAGCTAGCCAAATTATATGTGGATGAGATAGTTGCGAGGCACGATGTGCCTTTGACTATCGTGTCGGATCGGGATAGTCGATTCACTTCTAACTTTTGGAATGGGTTACAAGAAGGGTTGGGCACCAAGATAAACTTAAGTACGACATTTCACCAGCAGACAGACGGTCAAAGTGAAAGAACCATTCAGACTTAGGAAGACATGCTTAGGTCATGTGTTATTGACTTTGGTGGGAATTTGAATCACATCTACCATTGGTAGAGTTTGCCTACAACAATAGTTACCGTTCCAGTATAGGAATGGCGCCTTTCGAGGCACTTTATAGAAGGAAATGTAGGACACCGTTATGTTGGTTAGAAGCGGGCGAGAAGCAATTCTCCGGGCCCGAGATTGTACAAGAGACAGTTGACAAGGTGAAGGTTATTCGGGAACGACTAAAAGCGACACAAGATCGTTAGAAGAGTTATGCCGACAAGAAGAGAAGACCGATGGAGTTCCAAGTGGGTGAGCGGGTTATGCTCAAGGTGTCTCCATGGAAAGGTATCATTCGGTTCGGAAAACGCGGAAACTTAGTCCTCGTTTCCTTGGACCGTTTACAATTTTGGAAAGAGTCGGACGTCAAGCGTATAAGTTGGATTTGCCACCCGAAATGGCTGGCATACATCCTACGTTCCACATATGTTAGTTAAGGAAGTGTTTAGCGGAAGAAGAGAGTGTGATACCTCTCTCAGAGATTCGTGTCGATAATAGTCGTTGTGTGGAAGAACCGAAAGCAATCTTAGAAAGCAAGTCTAAGAAGTTACACCACAAGGAAATCTTCATGGTTAAGGTGCAATGCAAGCATCATAGAGGATCAAACGTGACGTGGGAAACGAAAGAGGATATGAAGAGAAGATACTCGACCTTGTTTGAGTAGTTAGGATTTCGAGGACGAAATCAATTCCAAGAGTGGGAGGATTGTAACACCCGGAATTTTGTATGAGGTTTAATAATGTTCACATCCTAATATTTTGATATTTATAGTTATATGGAGTCTTTTAAGGGTTTTATGTTGGGTTACATTGAATTGGAAGAAAGGAGCGAGAACCGAACACAAAATAGGTTTCGGTACACTTTAGGCGATCATGACTGGCTATCTTGCCATGTCATCATCGCAGGGCATGATAGCAGGAAATCACTAGTTAGCCAAAAAGAATACTTGACAGAATTGTGAGGTTGCACCGTTTGGACCATATCTCACTCATGGAACGTCTGATTCAGGTGATTCAAATTGCTATGGAAAGGCAAGAGGTAGATCTACAACTTTCGTGTTTTGAGCTTCTCCAAATTTGAACCCCATCTAAGGCGAAAACGGGATCAAAATGGGTGAAAGGTAGGAAACTCTCGGTACACTCCATGCTATCATGACACGCGAGGGCAAGATCGCCCGAAATGTCATGGTAGCCAAAATTCAGCAAAACTCACGGTACACATCGGGTTACATGGACACGCGATGATGCCATGTCAAGATAGCAGGGCAAAATAGCTCGAAACTTCATATTGGCCAAAACTCAGCTGAAACTCGCGGTACGTGTTGTGCGATCATGCCCTGTCATGATCGCAAGGCAAGGTCGCCCGAAAGGGGCAGGAGACAACCTTAAGTGCGATTTTCAGCCTGAGCTTATCATTTTCATCAGATACAAAAACGTGTTCTTGCTCTCTCCTACTGAAGGCGATTTTAAGGCATTGAAGGCTCTTACCTACTCCATCTCATTCTATTTATTGTGGCATTAAAGAAAAAGATCCAAGTTAGCTTTGAGATTAAAAGCTTCAGGTGGTGGTGTCCCTCATCCTTTCAGCTTGCTTGATCACCTCCATCTTCACTAGGCGATTTTCTAGGGTTTTCCTAACTCTAGCCTTGTAAGTTCAAATCTAAACTTATAAACTCAAATACTTGTTGTAAATGTAGTATTTTACTGATCCTTAAACTTGATTTCAAGTAGTTGTGTATTTGGGTAAGTTTGGATGTGTTAGGTCAAAATAAGGATTTTAAGTATTTTGTTGTAGCTGATGAGTTGAGCATCATTAATGGTTTAAAATACTTGGAAAGGTTATAGAATGAAATAATATTTGGTTTTGAAACTCAAAATGATTTGACCTAGTTTTTGGTAAAACTTGGATTTGAAAGGAAAAAGTTTATTGAAAGGGGTTTTCAAGGTTGGAAAACTAGTAATACGTCTCGTTGATGTATTTGGTCGTAGGATGAATATGTAATGGATCCATAGGCATATAGTCGGTTTGAAAAGCGGGATTGTTGTCCCTTTTGGTTGCATAGTAGTCTAGTAAGGTCTCGTACCGTTGGGTATTATGCCGGATCCTTACCGGATGCCATTGACTCTATGTATGCGCTAGTAGGGGTCTAGTAGGGCCATGTACTAAGGTGCATAGCCAGTTGTTGCAGGTTGCCATTGACCCATTGCGCGGGCTTTCGTAGGAGTCATTGGGGGCCATGTACTAAGGTGTATAGCCGGTGGTTGCCGGTTGCCATTGGCTCTTACGGTTAGCTTAAACATCGTGTAATGACCTACTTATGGTACCTGTCACTAAGGATGGAACACCGGGTCTCCCCCGGTTGCTTTTAAAGGATCCTTGCTCATCAAGAGTAAGTTATTTCAAGTGAAGTTAAGTGGGATAAAATGCACCGTATCTTATCTTTTTAAAAGTTTTAACAACTTTATCAATTTAGCTGTTTGTTCTCACTAGGCGTAAGCCTAACACTTGATTTTAAAAATGTGGTTTAGCAGGTAAGCAGGTTGACGGAGGTCTTTAGAGAAGAACGGGATGGTGTGTCGAGAGAGAGACACCTTTTTGGAGATACGTGTCGAGAGAGATACTCATTCTTTTGAGGATATTAGTAACACCCAATTGTAATCTATAGTCTGAATAGCATAGATTAATATATTGTTATTTTAATATCCATGTTTAGATGTAAACTCCCATACTCTATCCCCACTTATTGGGTGATTTTTATATTATTCCGCATTTCGTTTTGGTTTATTTTTTATCTAAATTTTAGGGTATTATAAGTTGGTATCAGAGCTCTAGTTTAAGCGAACTAGGTATGAATTTAAGATGCCTAGACTTAAGCTGAGACTGTAAATGTTGATTTGTGAGATATGGGTAGACTAGAATCGATTGGGTGTTACTAATATCCTCAAAAGAATTAAACAGATTCAAATCACTCAATAGATACTCGTATTTTACTCAGGAATCAATCGGTTACAACATATATCAATACAAGATATCACTCAAGCTCTCTCCAATTCAACCAACCACTTATCTATGAAGTACACTCCACTATGTATTCTAGTCCTAAGTACAAGAGTCAAGGAACTAGCCTAATACAACATGACACGTAGGAGGTATCTTCCAACAGAAGTTGTTAGGCGGTTATCCATGTCATTCACCACGTGCAGTAAAAGTTGAAGAGTATCCAGAGATGTGTGCCTCTGGATGACTTCTGGAGTGACTTCTGAAGAACTTGAGAGCTATTTCTGGAGAAATGTACTTAGTCTACAGGAAAGTTTTCTTCATAATTTTTACATCAGGAATATAACTAACAAAATGCATGGTGGTTTTTCTATGGCCGATACAACGATATGATTAGCACTTCTGCAAAGGGCCTTTCAGGAATCTCTTGATGTTGTGAATGAACGCATCTGTGTCTTCCAACAAAAGAAAGCTGATGACCAAGAAGATCCTGTTCACCATGAGGCGGGAACAAAAGACAGAGAGCAGCTGAGTCATTTGATTTAGATGACATCCCAGCAACAACTGATGAACAACATGTTGAGCAAAACGTAGAAGAAGATGCTCAGTTAGAAGAAGAAGTAAATGTTGAACAACTGTTTGAGCAAGTAGAGGTCAATGATAGATAAATTGTTCTGTATGTATCGATGGTTGAAAATCCGAAGGTAGTGGAGAATTTGGAGGATTTGGAGGATCTTACAATGCCTAAAAACAAAGTGGTGAGAATTATGGATATGGTGTTTAATGAGTTCACGGGTTATATAGTGGAGTATGAGACGTATGACTATTTGGGTGAACTTACCAGAGAAGATGTTCCTATTGGTGAAGGTACTTCTAAATTTTAAGCCTCTAAAATAGAAATAAATACAGATTCAACATAATCTCAAGTTCCAACTACCAGTGTTCCGAGCACATCTGTGCCTAGATTCTCACCTAGCCCTATTCAACTTGATCATTCTCAATCTTCTCAACCTCAAACTCAGCATGAAATCGGTGAAAGTTCTGGTACTCAAAATCCAGTTCTAACCTTTGAAGAAAGACAGATACTAGCCCAGTTGAAAAGACTTTAACTGAAACTGCCTTATCTTGAAGATGTGTATAGTGATAGATACGTTCGTAATTTAAGAGATATTGGTCAAGAGAAGATGTGGGGTATAAGGAGAGCCAATGCTAGAACGAAGTTTTTTTACAGGCATATGTGGCTTAAAGCTCAAGAGAAGGAGTATGTTTATTCTAACGGTGAAATTATGGACATCATGGAGATATCTTCTACCGGAATTTTGGAGTTTGATTATGCAACGTTCAAAGTAAGGAGAAAGATTATGGCAAAGTATCGATCCACTGAAGCAAACTTCCCATAACTACATATACTGGATTTGCAGTTTCTCTATGAATATTTCAAGAATTCAGCTCTGCGTCCAAGAGAGTCAATCTTTGCTTACGAGTCAATTAAGATGTTTCTGAGGCCATACTTGAAGTATTTGGCATTAATTGATTTTCAGCTTGGGTTGGAGAATGACATGAGAAATATTAATTTGCTAAAGGCAGTTCCGACAAATGAAATGGCTGAAGGAGTTCACCGTTCTTTCTGAAGTTGCCAAGTTTTCTGACGAAACTCTTAAGATGATTAGAATGCAGCTAGAAAACAAGTTGAAGAAAGATGATAAAACTCCAATTGAAAGAAGATTCAATCAAACTGCAAGATCTATGCTTACAAGAGGGCTAGATATGGTGAACGATCGCCTGACGCTCAGGATGATTGCCAAGAACTTAGAAGAAGGACTTGGATTGAGGATTAGATGAAAAATATTTTCTTATTTTAAATTTTGAGTCCAAAGGGGGAGAATGTTAGGGTTGAAAATTCTAATTGTATTCAAGCTTTGTTTGACTTTGATGTAAGGGCAAAAATACCGTTGCACTTTGTAGTCTTTCATAACATTGAAAGTGAGATATATGACTAGTTGATTTTCTTTCTACATTTTGACCTTTTCTCTCATTGTTGTTCTTCATAGATTCATAGATTGTTCTTAGTTTTTTAGAATAACACCTCTCGACAAGGAACTTCCCTAAAAAAAATTCAATTTTCAATCTTGTGAATTCCCTCTAAAACACGAGTATAAAAACAAAGTATTCAAACATGATAAGAATGATATGTAATACAGTGTGCACACTCTAAACCATGAATACCCTTACGTGTTTCGATGGTAAAACACATTTATAGTCACTCACACTTGTCACAAGTCGTTCGGGATAAAACTTGCCCATTTATAAAGCAATATGAAACGAATTCATATGCCTTGTTCGGATACACGCATCCCGTATTTTAAAAATGTAACAATATACACACTAATAATAAAACTTACACTTTACCATAAACAATTCCTTCAGTTATTTGAAGTACACTAAGTAAACAAGAACATTTTAAGTTCAACATGAATGGTAAATGCGTAGTTGTCAAAATAACAAGAGGAACTCACCTGCGGTCCAAGTCTAGTCTCAAACTCTAGGCTAAAATTTCACCAACCGAATACCTGAGATTCAAACCACCAATAGATGGATTATTGCTTCAATTATGATCCCAAAGGCAACTAGGTGATCATTCCTAAGATAAGAACCTTGTTAGGTCCGATTCAACAAGATCAAAAGAGGAATCATACGGAAATCATTGAGTCGTATGTTTTATTGATAAAAGCATTAAAGAACTACAAACACGAATGTAACTAAACGACTCTCATTAACGAATCCTCTACCCTAGACTCCTTTTTATACTAGACTCCATAAGGAATTAAACACAATATGGAATATTATAATAAATCCTTTCCTACTTTATAAAACTTTCCTAATTTAGGATATTTGATCCTAACAATCTCTCCCTAAAGTTTTATAAAGGAAGCATCTTCAAATCTTCTCCCCCTTGCTTTCTTTGGAAAAGCTTTAGTGTCGTCGGTCTTCCAAGCTCCCCCTTGAAATAAGCTCTTAGTCTTCGATTTCAACTGAAAATACCAGATCCAATATGCTATAACTGCCACTGATTGCACAAAATACAGCTTCAATCTGTAGACACCTCGACACATCTGTTAGCCGCATAAATCAAAGATACATGTGCGAGTAGCTTCAACGCTCAGTGCATAATCAGCATGAAAAATATTGAATCTGTCTTTAGCCGCAAGTTGATAAGAATTATGTGTAAAAAGCGTTAATCTGATAAGCTCAAGGAACTTGGATCACCGAGGCAATATATATCATGACGAACTGGAAGATGATATTTCTTGATGAGCATTGCTTCTTTGACATATAATTTTTCAAACTATAGCGGATTTCCAGAATACTTCAAAAACAGAAAGCAACCAAACTCAGATCTAGTCTTCTTAATCAGATGAATGAATATCGTCATTCAACATTCTACATCACAATCAAATCTCCAGACAGTAAATGGTTAGGAAGAATTAGCACATAATAACATCATACATTTACTGAAACTGGCATCTAAATAAAAACTCCAGAATGATGAGTGCATAGAGTCAGACTTATGATTAATCCAACCAGATATAGAAAATAATCACCTTCGTTCTGAAAACTTTTCAAATCCGGCTTTGCATGAAATCCATGAACAATGTTCCCCCTTCCGACACTCAGCACAGGGGTTCCGCTATTTTTCTCTGTATGAAAAAATGATGCAGGGCTCTTGAATATTTTCTTTGTACACCATAAGGAATCTTGGGTTGAAACTCAACCGTGGTCGACGAGTTATGCTTTTGTCGGGATTTGTATGAAGTTCTCGGGTCATATAGGTTCGAGAAAGATTTATGTCGGGTCTTATTGACTCGAGAAAAATATATGTCGGGTCATGCATGGGTCGAGAAGAATGGTTGTCGGGCCAAGGTAAGTCGACATAAGATGATGTCAGGTCTAACTGAGCCGATAAGAACATGATGTTGACTCAAATGTAATCGATAACTGAGGAACTCGGACCAAGGAGATTCGATAAAACATGATGTCTGCTCAAGCTGGTGCGATAACAATTTATGTCGGATGCAAAATATGATGAACGCCCAGAAACTTAATCTCCAAGAAATCGATTAGAACAGATAGATATTCAATTCGAAAAGTAAATCTTCCAGATCGAAAAACACCCAAAAAAGTCGATTCTGCAGTCCCGAAGAAAAACGACGCACAGTGAGGAGAAAAAAAATAATGCTCGATAGTACCTTGATCTTAATGAATATGATGATCGTATCAAATCAGATAGATTCAATTTCGACTTTGATGCCACTTGTTAGGTCCGATTCAACAAGATCAAAAGAGGAATCATACAGAAATCATTAAGTCGTATGTTTTATTGATGAAAGCATTAAAGAACTACAAACGCGAATGTAACTAAACGACTCTCATTAACGAATCCTCTACCCTAGACTCCTTTATATATTATTTGTCTATTACATGGTAAACCCAAGTCCATAAGGAATTAAACACAATTTGGAATATTATAATAAATCCTTTCCTACTTTATAAAACTTTCCTAATTTAGGGTATTTGATCCTAACAGACCTACACTACCATTTCAAACCACAACATAAATGTAACAACCTCAAGTCTAAATTATGCGACAAGTGCTACTAAAACCGAACTTCGACACGCTAACTCCAACGATACGAAAGATGGCTTCCAAAACTAGCACTCAACACACCAAAGTGTAAAACCATGACCCAAAGAACCTAATGCACATGCCTATAAGAAAAAAAATGTTAGAATTAACGCCTAGTGAGTTAAAACAATTTTCACAAGTTATAACGGTAAAATAGAAGACATTAATTAAGTCGCAGTTTATAACATAATTGGCATTTAGAACGAAAATTGACCCTATTTCCCAATCCACCAATTTCGTGATAAAACACTTAAATATAAGTAACCCAGAAGTGTGGAACGAAACCCAATACTCACATGAAATCCAAATAGGACTAAACCCAAATACAAAAATCATGGATATAACCCCTTTTTTCAAAATCATAATACATGGAGGGGATCCTATACATTAAAATCATAAATATATGATTACACCCCAAACCCAAAATGATACTAAAATATGGATTCAAAAATAACACCTATCAGTGATGGGGGAGACCCGTATCCATCGAATGTGGCGACCACAAAGTAAGCCATGCATCAACGTTATCAAGTAGCACTTCAAGATTCAATTGATCTTAGTGTCTTCTAATACCTCAAGGCTCAGCACACTTAGTGTCTAGCCCTTTATGGGTAACACCTCAAGTGGCAGAGATCTTAGTGCCTACCTCCACTAGTAGCACATCATTTTAGTTTGATAATGAAGAAACCGGATCTAAAGGGAGATATGAAGAAAAGAGAAAGATAAGAATAAGAAAGATGAGGAATGATGGGTGATAATTTTCTAGAGGGAGAGAGAGTGTGTGTTTAGAGAGATAGAGATATAAGAAATAACAAAAAGATGCAACAAGGAAAGGAATATGAAGAAGGATGGTCGGCAAGGGGGTGGGGTGCTCAGGCGTGGCTCACGCGGTTTCCTGCCGTAAAACACACGCCTTAGGCGCTATTTATTAAAATCACACGACCAAGTTTTGTTGCTTACATCATTAATCATTAAGCTCCCAAACTTCATTTAAAAAACACAATTAGCCCTTCCTCATTTAACAAATATCAAAACATCATCTCCCCTATAAAATATAATACTTCGATAAGTAATATACATATTTACATATAGGGTCACGTTCAGGGGAAAACGCCAAAAAAAGAGAAAACTGACGAACACCTTGAGAGCCCTCCATCGCGTAATTTGTAACATGCATTTGTGCATATGCACGAATGAATATATATGCATTGGTTCATAGAAAAAAAAACAGCTTCAATCGCGTGTATGCATTTGTGCATACCGCCCGTATGGAGGGTTCTTAGGGTGTTCTTCAGTTTTCTCTTTTTTTAGTGTTTTTCCTTGAACCTCTTTCTATACTACATATATATATATATATATATATATATACTTAATTGTAACATATTTTAAACCACACGGGACGTGTGCATAAAATATTTTCTTACCAAAAATCTCGAGTGTTGCAATTGTCCCAACCATAGAAGTATCTCGTCCTAGAAATTTAACACTAAACCAAATCGAAAACTTTAAGTCAACATTCTCCTTTTCATAAACATGTTGATTTCTACCTCTGAACTCATCTCGACTCACTACCCCAACAGAGTTTAACTGATGAACGTTCATAAAGCATTCTTCCAAACCAAAGTTTCGGTTGTCTCCCAACCTTAGATGATTCATATTACCTCTATGGTGTCCCACGTCCTTAATGACTCAAATTTACAATTTATGACCAAAGAGAAATTATTTCTTACGTCACCCGCATAAAATCTTCCAATCGCTAAAATCCATACTAAATTTAAAAAAATTCAACCATCACTTGTGAACTCCTACCGTGTATTCTTTTTGCAGTTATCTTCTAAACAACCAAAGATTTAAAGAAGTTCAACGAACTTTTCCCAATTGCTCTAACGGTCCTAGTCCTCAAAACTCAAAGTTGACTCCTAAGATCGAAAAAATGACCGTACCACAAATATTGGTATGCCCACAAACATTTCCTTCCTGGTTGCACTATGTCAGTTCCCAAAATCCACTTGAAGTTGATGTTGATCCAAACTCTTCAGTGATTTGATGATAGCCCTTTTTATTATACTTAGTCAAATTCTCAACTTCAGAATTCTGGTCAGTTTTAGTGAGTCAAGACTGATTGCGCTCAGTGTTCATTAAAACCATCTCAACAACATCTGAACCTGAATGATGCTAAAGACAAAACTGACACCAACGAAATTCAACGAAGTCGAAAATTTAGCTAAAGATAGAGATATGTCAGTTCGTGATCTAAAGCGGCTTTTAGTGATAACAAAACTGTCTACTATAAGTGTGAACACTTAGAAAATGTGGCGGATACAAAGTAAATTACGCATTAGCGTTATCAAGTAGCAATTTAAGATTCAATTGACCTTAGTGTCTACTAACACCTTAAGGCTCAGCACACTTAGTGTCTACCCCTTTATGGGTAACACCTCAAGCGACAAAGATCTTAGTGCCTACCTCCACTAGTAGAACCTCAAGACTTAATAACTTATTACCTACTTTACTAGGATCCAAGCCTTAACACAAGGGTCCCGGAGTCAAACCCCATAATGCTGGTAGTCCTAGAGTCCAATCCATAATACCGACATGACTTCCAAAACAAGATTGACTCATATGCCTGTGGATCTAATGCAACACAGTCTAAATTACATGACCCTAAAATGAACGACCAACACACTCAAAGCAAGTAATTTTTATAAACGAATACGCTATTAATGCATATAATTTCAAAAACTCAAAATATAGCAAATTAAGTCGGATAAATGTACCCAAGACTCATTTAAGTCAAAATGAGCCAAGAGAATCAACATTTCAAATGACTGATAAATAAAAGTCATTAAAAACATTGAAATGTATTTAACCCATGTTTATGCAAACAAATGCTCTAAAAGTATGATTTACTCAAAACCCTCATAGACAAACCATTTTCCAAACAGACACGTACCATTTATAAGACCAAAACCTCCGGTAACATAATAATATGCATTTTATAAACCAAGGACATCAAAATGTACTAGCACCAAAATGATTTTCATTTATAAAATAAATCATCAAAATAATCCACCCTTATGATTTACTAAACAAATTACTCAAAGATCCCAAATATATGCATTTTCAAGATATGTTAACCCAAAATACTAAATATGTAAATTTCACCAAATACCAACACATTTGAGATTATTAAATAAAACATATTAACACTTTAAAATACACATTATGCCTAGGGTTTGTTGTAAAAACTATGAACATTATCATCAAAATAGACTGGATCAATAGCCAGGATCGACAAGTATTCTTATCATCAAAATCCAGTTTTTTTTATCGAACCAAACTGTGTTTGTTTTACCCGACAAGTTTTTATATAATCAACAGTATCGAATTATAGTTTCTAAATCTTATAATTACTTTAGTTTATTCTGCGGTACCTTTTTTCTCTTTCACAAAAGAAAACTCAGGAACTATTGACTCCTGCAGCTTTTCTGGTTTAAGGATTCTCAAGTACACACCATAAACTTTAGTAATTCTTTTTTTTCTTTATTTGAACTAATTAAAGACTCGGGAACTTACCTCTTCTCTTTCATAAAAAGACTTGATCTTTTTTGTGGAGAAGTCTTCGTTCTTGCTCTTCGATTTTTCAAAATAAAGATAAAAACGGAATTCGATAAAACTGATCATTCAAACTTCTCGAATATTCTTTGATAGGTATAATTTTTTTTATCGGGTTATCCTATGTGATAAGATTTCTTGTCCATTCTTTGTGTTTCAAAATTCAAACTTTTCAATCGACGTATTTATTTTTGTCGACTCCTTGACACCCGATATAAAAACATGTCGATCCCTTTTCACCCGATATCAAAACTTGTCGATCCCTCTTCACCCGATAAGAATTCTTGTCGAGATACCTTAACTAGACATAATTTATCGCCCTCTTTCAAATCGACATATTTTGGATTCTTTGTCAATCGGGATAGTTTATTTTGTTTTTTAAGAACTCTTAGAATTTTTTCAAAACTCACCGATCGAGATCACTTTATCAGGTAATCTGTGCTCACATTTTTGTTAAATTTTGAGTGTTGGAGTTTAAAAAGCTTAAATCAAAATGTCTACTAACCCATTAGTACTCGATCCAAAATCCATTGAATTTGAATACTATATGGGTTGGAGAAAGACAGCGATTCAACTCGATGATTTAAAAAAGAAATATGCAAGTTTAGAAAAAGAAAATAGAAAGCTGAAAGAAAAGATTTCTGATAAGAAATCTGATTTAGAAAAGGAATTTGAGAAAGAAAAACACAAGTTTGTAATTGAGAGAAAAGCCTTTGAAAGCAAAATTAAAACTTGCGAACTGACCATTCAAAAACTTTCTAAACAAGTGTCAGATTTTGAACAAGTTGTGATTGTAGAGAGAAAAACATCTGAAACGAAATGTCTGGAGCTATCAAAGCAACTTTTTGAGTTTCAAAAAATTTTGGATAAAGAAAGAAAAGTGTTTGAATGTGATAAAAGTAATGTTTTGATGAAAAGTGTTCTAATTTCGGATAAAAATAAACGTTTAGAGAAAGAAGTTGAGAATGAAAGGAAAGTTTTTAAAGACGAAATTTTTAAACTTTCAAATAAATTGCCTGAATTAGAATCAAAACTTGTAACCGAAAAAAAATTGAGATCTGAATTAAAAGGTAAATATGATTTGGTTACTAAAGAAAGATATTATTTATCTGACAAACTCAAGAAACTTGAAAAAGTTCTTGAAGCTAAACCGATTTTGAATTTTAGTTTGTCTGATAAAGAAAGAGATCATCTCTCAAGCAAAAATTAAAGAACTTGAAAATGAGATTTCAAAGCAAAAACAAATGAATAAAAAGAATTCAGAATCATTCAAATAACTCACTCCCGAACAAATAAATGTGGAGTTAAATGACCTTGAAAAAATGATTTTTCTTAATGATTCTGATTCTACTTCAAGTTCAAAGATGACTCATCTTTCTCCTGTTAATGTCTGTCAGAATAACTACTCTTCAAGTGTTAAATCAAATGGTTATTTTCACAGCTCCAAATCATATGGTTCTTCAAATTCTCAAACTTATAATTCTGATTGGTTTCACAATGATTTTGTTGCCAATTCCGGTAATTTTAAGAAGTTTAAAATGGTTTGGAGGAAAAAAATCAAATACAGATGATAGTGTTGGAAACATGCCACATACATCTCTTGTAGTTGATGCAAAATCATTTGTTTCCAAGACTGATTTGCCTTATTTTTCTCAAGACCATCAATCAGCTAATCAGTCTAAGCGCCACAAAGATTTGTTGTTCTACTTGTGGAACAAATGATTTTGTCAATCGAAGGTTCATTCATAAATGGTATGGTACTTACATTATCCCCACTTCCCTATTTGTTGTTTCTAAAACTAACCTCCAAGGACCCAACAAAGCTTGGGTACCAAAATCTTTTTAATCTGTTTTGTAGATACGTCATGTGTGTTCTAAATTTAGAATATTCTCATCACATGACTTGATCATTCAAAAGGTTGTGCTATATTTGAGAGGGAATACCAGATCTTTGTACCATATTTTTTAGCTTCATAGTACATTAGCTATGAACCCGTTCTTAAAAAATACAAAATAAAATAAAAAAATAAAATAAAATTCAAACTACGACTTCTGAATATATCAGTTCAGAACTCGGACTTTAATGTTTTAAATCTTTGTGTGTTAGGAATTAGAAGTTTCAATGGTCAATTCAGAGCTGGAAGGACCTACACATGAAACACTTCCCTAGGATAGATATTTTGAAAGGGTATGTAAGTGATAAAATTGAGTAACTGTGAGATAAAAGAAAATAGTGAGAGTATGGCAGACTTAAAAGAAAATATTTGGTCCTTATCAAACCGTGTCAGTTATCCCGGTAGCCACATAATCTATTAATTCTCGATTCTTTGGAGATGAATATTGAAATAGACATGGACCCAATATCGATAACTTGTATCACCCCACCCAGCTACTCAAGTATCTCATAAAAGGTGTGTGTTTCATAAAACACGGAGATTTAACATATCATCTATCTATTCTTCACTCGGAAGATTTAGATATTGAAACAAGAAGACGCACCTCTGGTCTTCGAACTTCATATTCTGTGCACATCGAGTCTATTTTCAGCCAAACTATATATCAATATTTCTTTGACACATACACGAGTCTTTGTGATTTCACTTGCATATCTTCGTGTTTATGCGGGAACAGTTTGAGAAATTAGTTTTATAACTTACTTTCATGATAACTAGAAGTCCTATCAGTGCCAACCCACTGCCAACACTGAATATAGGCCACTTAATTGAATTTATTTTTTGATTTAAGTGATAATAGTTGCTCATTGTGCTTCTATGTTAGTCTGTTGCCCACTATTCCACATTCGAGCTTAATTTTTTATACTTATTGTCTTTGATTGTTCATAATGATTCAAATTCTCCTTATCATTCTAAGGGGGAGAAAAGGTATATCAAAGACAAATTATTGTGAAGAGGAGAAAAAGTGTATCAAAGACAAATACGAAGAATGAAACGAGAGAAGTCATCAGATCATCAAAGAAACGAAGAAAAGTCATCACATCATATGGCCGACAACTCAGTTTGTCGCATTACCCTTACCCGAGATTCAAGTTATTGAACCAACAAGACCCGACAAACAAGATCAACAAACAAGACCCGACAAACATTTTTTTTTAATTACTAAGACCCGCACACCGCATACCACCCCGTTTCTCGAACTTCTCCTTGCAAAAAGATTTTACCCTTCGAAATTCACGACTCCTTCGACATTCTATTACTGAACATTATGCTAAGGTTAAGGGGAGCTACAGAGCTTATCAAGTGATCACATTCATAGGGGGAGCAAAAGATTTCAAGATAAAAATTTGTTGACAAAATTTCATCGTCTTCAAAAGTGCTAATTTGTTGAAATGTAATCTCGAATACAAAGGGGGAGATGTTAGGTCTGAAAATATTGTATCTGAGATCACAAATATTGAAGACGTGAAGTGCCCAAAGCATAAAGTCAACAAAGTCATAAATATGGAAAGGTTTAATTGTTAGGAAGCTTTTACAATTAGAAAGGTTTATTTGTTACCTTATTCTAGACTATTCCTAGTATAAATATATTGTAATAGCTAGGTTTTCATAAGCTTTTAGACGAAGTCATATTAGGTTCATCTTTGTAATCAAGTATTCTACAAGTTAGATATATGACATATTGAAGGTTTTCAACGTATTCATCATATTGTTCTTCTTTACTACATGGTTACCAGATGAAACTGGGATCCACACTATATTTGGCTAGATCTAGGGTTTACCCTCAAGCTTGAACTTCCTTTGATAAAGAATTTAGATCCACAAAGTTTCCATATTAAAACCGTCATCTAAAATACCAACAACCCAAAATATACTAATATTATCTCCAAAATTAGATATATAGTCAAAGCTCTACATATATGCAAAACCCATTAAAATCTTACCTCAATCGATCATGTGAAGATCCCCAACAAAACTCTGAAATGTTTGGGTTACAACTTTCTTCTTGGTACTCCCAAAAGTCTTACAACCGGATCTAAAGGGAGAAAAAAAGAAAAAAAGAAAAGAAGAAAAGAGAAAGATAAGAAATTGGGGTGATAATTTTCTAGAGACAGAGATATAACAAATAACAAAAGATGCAGCAAGGAAAAGAATAGAAAGAAGGATAGTCGGCAAGGGTGGGGTGATGGGGCGATCCTGACGCGGTTTCCAGCTGCAAAACACACGCCTTATGCGCTGTTTAGCAAAGTCACCGAGACCAAATTTTGTAAATCGAATGAATGATTCTGATTGATTGAAATCGGTTAACAAAGTTAACATAATTAATTGAGTTAACACTTGAAAGGGCCTCGCTATACCTATACATATATATATATATATATATATATTACGTAATTGTAATATATCTTAAACCAAATGGAACACGTGCTTAAGATATTTTTTTATCGAAAATCTCGAGTGTTAAATTAAACAATATTCGAAAATCAGGACACATTGGGTTACGCAACTAGGCACACGGCCTATGTTGCGGAGGGACTCTCTGTCCTTCCGGTATCCATCCTCCTTGAGATGCACCTCTTCGAATCCAATTCCAGCATGAATTTCCACCCTAAATCATTCATAAACATTGTAGAATCGACATAAACTTTCCACATCTTCTCTAATCCAATCTAGTTATCGAAACCCATGATTTCCATTCCAATGTTACAATCCAAACTCTCCCATCGGGTTTTAGAGTAAAACTAACCAAATCACCAAAATAATTAATTCATATCCTTCCTTCTCAAGTGGAATTCGAAATCAAGAAGTGTCTCCATTTCAAAACTCAAAACCCTGAAGAATAAAATGATCTACCTATATTTAATCTCTAACCTCAATTTTAACAACAAAAGAAGAAGGATTGTAAGAGAAATGAAGTACTTACCAGACAGTGAGTCCTAGCTTCTTGATCTTTTTCAGTTCCTCTTTTTGCTCCTTCCAAATATATTTTTCTCGATCTCAAGATCGCACCAAGCGCGTGCGTACACACGCATAAATTAGTCGATTCAATGACGATGGAATGGAGATTCTGCTGGTCCTTAAAGAGTCTACAAGAGTGTATAATTATCACACAGTTTGTAGAAGGGGAGTGAATAGAATCAAACAAACTTTAAGTTTTAAATGAGTTTATTGAAAATAAACAAACTTACAGATTGTTGCGGAAATAAGAACAAGTATAAATACATAATCTAAAAAATCTTGAAACACTAAGTATGATGCACAAGATAAGAGTAGAAAGAAACAGAGGTTTTAAAAGAGAACGGTTTCTTCATCAATTTATATCCAATGCATTTAATGCAAGTCAAAAGGTACATGTCATATGTCAAGCATCCATTGAAAAGCATGTCCTTTGTCCATAAAGTAGAGCATGATTTTAGCCGAATATGAATAGCTGACCTTGAGTTGGTAAGCACGTGGGAGACATAAAGTAACTACGTACGTACTTTCTAACATAGGTCACGGGGAGGTTGTCCTTTGTGCATCGAGGATAAGAGAAATTCTAATCTTGTTGAGCACGATTATTTTGATCACTGATACTGAGGACTCAAGGATGAATCATTCAGGTATCACTAAATCGTGTTAAGATTTCACTTGGTGTATACAATCTTTGTTATCACTTAACCGCTTCAGATCACGAATTAATACCAAATATTTATGTGATTCGTATTTCGGTTTCCAATTTTCTATGTGATTCATATTTCGGCCAATTCAGTCTTAAACTTGCTTAACTCTTCTTCCATATTCCTAAATTCCCTCCTACTACAAGATTTAAGAGCAAGCTTAAGCATTTTATTCTATTTAGTTTGACACCCATATTGATATATGTTTTGGTACTTCTTTTATCCGTATCGGGTCTTTAGACAAACTTCCATATTTTTGAGAGATGTGAATGTTCATTGCCTTTGAACAAAATGTGAATTGTTGTTGATAACAAAAAAAATGAAGATTTATTGTTGTTATTAAAAATGATAATGTTTATTCTTAACAAAAAAAAAATGTACACGTTCATTGTTATGACTTAAAACTATGAAGGCTCATTGTTGCAACTAAAAAATGTGGAGGTTTACCGTTTACTGCTATTAACAAAAATATGAAAATTCATTGTTGCTAAAAATGTCAAGAATACTTATTATTGTTAATAAAAAAAAAGTGAAGGGCTGTTGTTGTTAATAAAAAACAATGTAAAAGTTTATTGTTATTAAGAATGCGAAAGTTCATAACAATTAGAGAATGTGAGAGTTCATCATTATTAATAAAAATGTGAAGATTTAATGTTGTTAACCAAACAATTTCGTTGTTTGCTAACAGTAGGTTCATTGCTCTTAAAAATGTGAAATTAAATGAGAAGGTTTATTATTGTTACGAACTGAAAATTTATTACTATTAACAAAAACTGGAAGGTTTTTATATATATAGTTGTTAGTATATTATTGTTAATAAATATGTGAATGATTATTATTGTTTTATAATAGTTTCATTATTAAAAGTAATCATATTGTGAAAAATAAATATATATACATATATATGTGAAGCAATACATATAAATCCTAGGTTTGGATGAATTTTTATATGTAAAAACATTTTTAATTGGTTTTCATAAGTTTGTTATTTTTTGTGGTTCTTATTTGATTATTCTCATAAATTGGTTTTCATAAGTTTGTTATTTTTTGTGGTTCTTATTTGATTATTCTCATGATTTTAAACAATTCCTTACGGCGCATTAGGACATCAAGGCTTGGGTTCGTCACCATATTAATCCTTACGGCTCCACTATAAGGCTTGACTTCAATAACATGTTATGGTGCATTACAACACATTATGACGCCGCGTTACAACGCGTTATTTTGTAAGGTGTAGGGCAACTTTAATGTATAATTTATGGGATAAATGATCCCAAGACTAAAACCTTAATAAGTAAATACTTGCTCACAATCCCGTACTTGAAAATTCGAACACAAATTACTTGAAAATTAAAGAACGTATTGAAAATTAATCATGATTTTCCTCTCTTTATATCATTTTCTATAAGTTCTATATATTTGGTATCGACGTTTCTTCTTTATTTTTTAGTTTTATTGCTTTATATGAATATAATTTGTATTACAGTATTATTCAAAACACTAACACACACAAGTATAGGTGTGTCCTATACATATATGTCACGTTACACCTCACGTCATTTAGGACCTTGATTATTCCGAATAATACTTTGCACTTTGTGATAACCGTGAGAAACAGTCTAAACTACCAACCAATATAAACCAAGGGTTATTAACAATCAGGTTTCTGCTTTGCAATTTTATATACATAAAACCAACAATATTTTAAGAAAAATGATGATTTGGGTATATGAGAAATTTTACAATTCACTCTCCTCTATCCTCTCTCATTATTAACATAACATACTCATATAAGGAGAGTTAAGGTGAAGATCGAAGGGTAAATCTATAAAAGTAAACAGGGACGAAAGGGGCTTTTCATGCAGGTTAAGCCGCATGAAAACCTGCTTAACCTACTATTTGAAGCATACCACACTGTTTGATGTTTGAAGCATACCACACTGTTTGACGCATGAAGGAGGCTAAACATGCATTCCTTGTTTGATTTTCCTTATCCACGTTGCATGCCATACATACATATATATTTCTTTATTTGTTGATTATCCTTCTTATTATTTCTTTTCTTTTTAAGTCTTAGTTATCAATTTTAATTCCCTAGTTTGATTAGGATTATTAGTCTTAGTTATTAATGATTATCTTTTATTTAGTTGTAGATTATAAATAGGGTTTGGTTGAGTTCTAGTTTGTTAATTACGTCAACAATTAGTAAAAGTTCTTCTCTTTTGAGAGTGTTTTGAGTTTTATCTCATTATTATTTATTTCTTACGCTTGTAAGTTCTAACCCTTTTGGATTTAGACACCATTCAAATCCCTCCGCATACTACGTCAGTTGGTATCAGAGCACATACTTCCTGTCTCTTCACCTTCGCGATGGGAGAACCGTAACCCCTCACGGTAGGGTCAGAGCAGCTTTTACCGCAGCCCTCGCCACCATGACCACCAATTTCACCAACCAAACCAACACACTCAACAATGAACGACGGAGACGAGACAAGCAAGGAGATCAACATCGACCACCACATGGTGGTCGACCAAACCCAACCGTCATTTCCAGTTCCTAATCAGAACAAGAAGAGGAAGCTGAACCACCTTGAAACAACAATGATTATCTAATGAAGGCCGATATTCCCTACTTCTATGGCACTATGGGAGTAGAAGAGTATATAGACTGGAGATACCGGACCACGAGCAGATTAAGATGAGTAGCTTTCCGTCTAAAAAGCACCTCGTTGTACGGTGCGATAAGTTGGTAGCCCAACGACAAAGACAACGGAAATGGATTGTCAAATAATGGCGATGTATGAAGCAATTAATGATGGAGAGATTTCTACCAGAAGACTATGAGAAGATCCTTTACAAGATGTATTTGGATTGTTCACAAGGCTCGAGACCTATAACCGAGTACACTACAGAGTTCATATGACTCTTCGAACAAAACGAAATCGACGAGACGGAGGGTCAAAAGGTTGCCCGGTACATCAACGGACTAAAGGGTTCGATACAAAAAGAAGATCAGACTCCAAACTGTATGGACGGTAATGGAGGCATTAAGTTTAGCCGTGAAGGCCGAACTCATGGAGAAGTCCACTCAAGTCTCATCTTATCGTAAGTATTCTACACATACTCTCTCTGAAACTTCTAGCTCTACACTTGAGAATGGGAAAGCACAATGCCAAGCCAAACCCCTATGACTCTAATTCGCCCCAAAACACTACCTGGTCTCAAAGCAAACCCGTGGCACCAAAGCCCTTGAATCCCTATGCAAAACCAACGGGACTTAAATGTTACCATTGCGGACAACCGGGTCACCGCTCAAACGAATGTAGCAACCCACGGACAATTGGATTTATAGACGGTGAAGAAGGTGGAGAAGATGAAGAGTCTGATGATTATGACGGAGCTGAATTCGCTGAAGACGACTTGTCGGAAAGAGTCAACAATGTGCTCCAACGGGTCTTGCTATCACCCAAAGAGGATGGGCAATGCAACAATCTCTTCCGATCTTATTGTTCCGTCAACAACAAGGTATGTGATTTAACTGTGGATAACAATAGCTATGAAAACTTAGTGTCACAAAAATTAGTGGATTACTTAAAATTGCCGACACAACCTCTTAATACACCTTATTCTCTTAGGTGGGTGAAAGGAGGCCCACAAGCACAAGTAACACAAACGTGCAAGGTGCCTATCTCCATCTGAAAGCACTCTAAAGAAAATGTAATATGGGACGTCCTTAACATGAATAATTGGTCGGCCTTTGCAATATGACAACATTGTCATGTATAAAGGAAGAGGCAATGTGTTGTTATTTCAATGGGGTGAGCATAAGATGACACCGATTTTGCGCTTTGAGAAAAACATAAAAGAGAAGAAGGAAAACCTCTTGAGCTTGGCCATAAACAAGCATCCAAATAAAGAAGTCGAATCAAGGACAACATATACAAGGAAAGTCAGAGTTAGAACAAACTGAAGCCTCACAAGCAAAAACCGTTCGAAGCCACGGATATGAGGGGATACTGAAAAAGGGTAGACAAGAGTCATTTTTTTATGAGAACTCGAGGTCAAGTTCTTTCAAAGTGGAGGAGACTAGTATAGGAAGAGTTACGGTGAAGATCGAAGAGCAAATCGATAAAAGTAAACAGGGACGAAAGCGGCTTTCATTGCTTGTGAAGCCGCATGAAAACCTGCTTAACCTATTGTTTGAAGCATGCCACACGGTTTGATGCATGAAGGCGGCTAAACATGCATTCCTTATTTGGTTTTCCTTATCCATGTTGCATGCCATACATATCTATTTCTTTATTTGTTGATTATCCTTATTATTATTTCTTTTCTTTTTAAGTCTTAATTATCTATTTTAATTCCCTAGTTTGATTAGGATTATTAGTCTTAGTTATTAATAGTTATCTTTTATTTAGTTTTAGATTATAAATGGGGTTGAGTTCTAGTTTGTTAATTGCGTTATCGATTAATAAAAGTTCTTCTCTATTGAAAGTATTTTGAGTTTTATCTCATTACAATTTAGTCCTTACGCTTGTAAGTTTTATCATTTTTGGATTTAGACGCTACTCAAATCCTTCCGTGTTTCCTACTGTGTCACATTCACACACAACACAAAACTCATAAAAAACACAAGGTCAACATCTCATTTACTAAACTCTTGGGATCATCCCTTTCTCATAAAACCCATAAAAACTATGTACATACACTATTAACTATTAATCCCAAATAACCATCAAAACTAACTACATATTTTTTAACCTACTGTGAACACCATGTAACCATCAAAATAAAAACTAGACCAACCGTTATGAACCTACTATGCTAGAGCAAGATTAATACAAACCGTTTCCCCAAAAAACGGTCCTTATCTTTCCAAACTCGGACTTGTCCGACTTTTTCAGATTGCTTTGACCATATCAAATTTTTTGGAACCGGTTTGTGTTGAAAATAAAATATAGAATTAGAAAAATAAGATTAAACTTTTATGAATAAAGTTTAAAATATAAGCCAAGGTCGGAAAATTCAAACTTTATTTAAGAAGGTGGTGAACTTAATATACGGAACCGAAACCCAAAACCAATAATGTTACCTGATTTGAATCTCTACTCGGCAATAGATTTAATTTAAAGAAAGGAGTAGAAATAGAGTTGTTCAAGAAGTAAACGAAAATAAATGTGATACAAAAATTAAACCAACCTCTTTTCAAGTACGTAGAAGTCGAGATCCGCATGGTAAAATCTTTACTTAAAGGTTTTATACGACTACTCTATAAACGGTGTGAGTTACGAGCCATAAAGCCCCAGGATTTGATGCAATATTAGATCTCGATTATAAATTACTTTGATAACGAAATTAAAACAAAGAGATAGCATAAATTCGTAGACAGTAGAACTTCGGGAAGCAGCGATCAAGAGAGAAAGGAAGCAGATTTCGTTGTGTTTTTAATGGGAAAGGTTTAACTCGGTATTTATACCGAGTTTAAACCCCATAATCCTCATCTTTAATTCTCTCCAACACTACCAGAAAAATGACTTTCAACCATAAAAAAACACCCAGAGGAAATTTTTGTGGGTGATTACCACGGATCACCCAGGAAATACTAATGGTTCCAACGAAATCCAATGTTTTCAAGAAAATACCAACGGATTACCCAGGAATTTCCTGGGTATTATGTCACTGATTTGATTCCCACAAACAATTTAGCCACCAACCTTTTTGACGGTTTTATGACAGATCACCTTTTAGCGACGGATTTCTCAAAGAAATGTTCGTATGTGAAAACATTCTATTTTAGTAGTGGAAGAATCGAAGAAAATGAGGATGCATGGTTGGTAGAGTAAGTCTCCAAAAGAAACTCCACTTCCAATTAAACACGTTTTTATTATGATTTTAAACCGATTTTTAATTAATTAAAAACCTAAATTTTAATTTGCTAATATTGGAGATAATTACTTAATGATTTATAAATTATTCAATAATTATTCTATTCTCTCTAGAATTTTCTATATAAAGAATCTCCGGAACTTAGGGTGAGGCTTCTTCTGCTCCGATGCGGCGTGCGCCACTCCGCGAATCCTGCAACCTCGGCCATGCACGCGCGCATGTGTGTTGGACCTTCCATTCATAACCTTACCATGAGGCCACCAACATGTTCAAAGCCCATTTGAAAGTAAAGTATTATAAAGTGTTTTATATTCTACTTTTCTACCAATGTGGAATGAAGGAAAACATCCAATCTCACCTACAATTTCCAACTCTTTGTGCCCACCTCTAGCGCCTTGTCCGAGTTGAACCCGGTCAAGTCCAAAAATAGTCCATTCTACATCTGGTTTAGTCCAAAAAAGTTTGGTCTAGTGCATTTAAAAGAGGAAAAAAATGAGACAATAACATAATTAGCGGATTTAAAATATTAAAAAATGTGGATCAATCTCTATCCGGATTGACCTTATTTTGGTTTAATAAATTAAAGATGGTTGTCTATATTTGATTAGACAAAAGACCGGCTTTATTGTGTTCGACTCTAAAGAATTTGGTTCATAAAGGACAGGTGATGGCATGTAGTTCAAATGGTATTTACATGTTTAGATTCTCTCCGGTCCATCAGATCGATCCGATCCAAATGTCTACCTTTAATTAAGATCCACAAAAAGAAATCGATTATGTCAAACTAAATTAAATCTCACCTTTCATTTCATAAAACGTTGGCTAATATAATGATTTTACGAAAGCTTGTAACAGGGTATATCCATAAAAGTGTGGAGCCCTTCGATTTGAGGTCAAAGATCAGTGATGATTAAAAACTCCGAAAGACAATATTAATGGATTTGGATTATTTTTTGAGAGAGAAGTTTAACGTTTTCATCGATTTTGTCAACAAGACATATTTATTTTATATGTTATCATTTTTATTTGATGATAATAAATTAGTGGGAACACGTTTCACTTGAGGAATCACGAGGAGGAAGAACATTGGGTGTCATCCTCAATTATTTAAGCTCGACTTATAAAGTAATTAGGTGTAAGATTTGAGATATAGATTTAAAAATCTTTGGTTTTAAATCCTACAAGGCTAGAATTGTTATAATTTTATCATTAATTAATTTGAAAACGTATTTGTTTGATTTGAGTGTTTTATAAGGCAATCTATGATGCCAACAGATGCCTCGTACCGGTAGAACTAAGCTTACGAAACGAGTAAATTCAATTATGCATGCATGTTTATATATCAGAATGATTATTTGAAAACAACGAATAAATTGATGTAAAAAATAAAACATGGTAAAATCCAAAATTAAAAGAAAACACAAAATATATAGAATTCGATTAATCGAAACGTCATCCTCAACTCAAGGTTTACAAAATGGTCCTAATCTAAACGAAACTTGGAGGACAAATGCACTACTAAATGAAACGAAATACTTTTACCTACGGACTTTTCGCTGGGAAATCTCTCTGTAAAAGGTGATTCTTTACAAAATTGTCACAAAATTTGGTGGCTAAATTGCTAGTGGGTAATTCGAATCAGTGACAGATTACCCAGGGATTCTCTGGGTGATCCGTTAGTATTTTCTCGAAAAACATCCGATTTTACCGAATCATTAATATATTTTTGGTGATCCGTGGGTAATCACTGACGGAAATTTCACTGGTAATTTTTATGGGTATAAGTCACTTGTTTTGTAGTGCTATAAATCTAAATCAAATCACAAATTAAATTAGATAGATATAATCCTAATTAGAGAAACTTGAATGAGGAAAATAATCATCATTGATTAATTCATAAAATTGATTATTTCCTACGTATATGAAATTCTTGCAAAAACAAGTAATCTAGATTATGGCCTTATTAAATTGGGATTATTTTCGACCTCTCTGCTTTTTTCTAACTAATTTTTGAACGAGCTAGTTCTTGGATCTGCTCTGTATCATTCCTCCTGATTTTAGAGGAAATCGACCATGACTTTTTTGGATAGGTTGAGCCTTCCAAGGGATTATGTTTTATATGTCAGCTACATTAAACGTTCTGGAAATGGTCATGGTGTTAGGGCGGTCGATGACATAGGCATTGTCGTTTATTTTTCAAACCAACTTGTAAGGACCGTATATTAGTTGGTTGAGCTCTCCATATGTACCAACGACAAATATTTCTTTAAACAGGTAACCATGACATTATCTCCCACCCTACAAAATTTTGAACATCTATGCTTGTTGGTTGTTCCTTTGTCCTTGACGTTTGCTTAAGCCATCTATCTTTGTACTTGTAGGTCTTTTGCACAGCTTTGATCAACTTGAGAAACGTGTTGTGGCCCTTTCCAAATAGGTCGACCAGATCCATCATTTGATTTGGAGTGGCCGTGTAAACCATTGATAAAGGTAGGTGTCATTTGAGCTTTGGACCATGCAATTGTATGCAAATTTGGCTTGACGTAGAGTCGATCCCCACGCCTTCAGCTATTACTCTCATAGACATCGAATCATACTTTTGATAGTGTCTTTAACCACTTTCGTTTGTCTGTTTGATAGTGGGGAAACGGTGATTGAAAATTTAAGCTTCCTGGGATGTGATGGACTTTGGGATACCATAAATGGGCTAACCATAAATGGGCTAGAAGTTGTCTAAGTGGGATGTGATGGACTTTGGGATACCATGTAATCAGATGATCTCTTGAAAGAATAACACGACAATATGTATGGCTTCCAATTCTTCTTGCACTATATGAAATGGGCCATTTTGAAAGAAAAAAAAATAATGACTACAGAGACGAAGTCTACCTTGCAGGTTCGGGGGAGACCCCGATGAATTCTATGAGGATGACCTCCCAAGGCCATGTACAGACTGAATGAGGCATGCACAAACTATTGTTTTGCAACCAACCATTCCCTTCTTGACATTCGTTTCACCGTTGTACATAACTTCCCTTACCCCACTTTGGTTGGGGACTAAAAGTACCTCTTATCTATTGATCAAGTACCCAAGATGACTTCTAGACCACTAGCATGTAGATCTTTGATCAAGTGTTCGTCGATGAAGGCTCAAGAGATTCATAGTTGGTTCCTTTGAATAAGTAACCTTATAGGGTTAAGCAATCCCCTTAGTGTTGTTTGGTGGCTAACTCTTCCCAAACTTTCTTGAAGTCGTCATAATCAACATATTATTCCTTTAAAGCATCAAGTAGAATAACTTCGTTCCAAATGGCTATGACAAAGGTTGTTCATCGGCTTAGTAGATTACCTACCTTTTTTAAGCTCCAGGCTTGTGTTTGATCACATAGTTACTTCTCAAGAAAGCTTGCCAATGAGCATGCACTTTATTGAAGTGCTTTTGACTGACTCTAAAAATCTTTGAGGGTGATCCAAGTAGACCATAAACTTTGTTTAGACCAAGTAGTGCTCCCAACATCGTAAGGCTTGGACGAGTCATAAAATTCTTGAAGCAGTACGGTGTCCACCAAAGTGGCCACAATACTAGGATGTGTGGCAACCATGTATAATTTGATGTATCTCATCTCCGTGAACACACTTTCTCTATATTTGGTTCGTCTCAACTTTATACAAATAAAGGTTGTCCCAAACATATTGTCTACAATCATGCAAAAATTTCTTAAATGGTTGTGCACTCATGCCATGAGGTTTAAGGCCAATGCCAAAAAAATTAGCCATATCAGCATACCAACGAGCACCTTGATCATGATGATGCATGACTAGCAATTGTTCATTGGGAAGATATTCTTTAACCAGAATGGGTTCCAGAGTGTTCACTATCCTCACATTTCGGGACAGGTAATCTGCGATTTGGTTGTTGATCCCTTTTCTATCAACAATTTCATGGTCAAATTCTTGCAACAAAGGTACCCAACGAATTAGCCTAAGCTTAGAATTAGCCTTACTTATGATAATCTTAATTGACACGTGATTAGTTTGCACTATAACTTTCATGTCTATCAAATAGGATCTAAAGCGATCAAAAGAAAACACCACTGCAAGCAACTCTTTTTCTATGACAATGTAGTTGATTTGAGCTTCAATTAATGTTTTGCTTGCAAAATATATGGGATGAAATACTTTATCTTTTCGTTGTCTTAAAACAGCCCCTATATCCCACTCGCTGGCGTCACACATAATTTTAAATGGAAGTGTCTAGTCAGGAGTGGTCACAGTGGGTGCAGTGATTAGTGCCTTCTTTATGGTTTCAAACTTTTATGTCCTAGAAAACTACAAATTCCTTCTACTGTGGTAGGCTTGGGAAGTTGGTCAATCACTTCTAATTTGGCTTTATCTATTTCCAATCCTCTCTTAGAAACATGGTGACCTAAGACTATATCTTCTTGAACCATGAAATGACACTTCTCCCTATTTAGGACCTCTTTAGGCTTCTTTTCCAAGTTCTCAAAAAATTCTTCAAATAAAGGTCCTATCAACGAAAATTCATCCATAAATACTTGTACGGTGTCCTCTATCATGTCAGAAAAATTTGTCATCATACAACGTTGGAAAGTTACGGGGGCATTGCACAACCCAAAAGGCATCCTTCGGAAAG
Organism: Silybum marianum; assembly: GCA_036898165.1. Classification (NCBI taxonomy): domain Eukaryota; kingdom Viridiplantae; phylum Streptophyta; class Magnoliopsida; order Asterales; family Asteraceae; genus Silybum; species Silybum marianum. The sequence continues at coordinate 17,931,210 of CM072539.1, forward strand.
CAAGTGTGCCATAAGGACAAGTGAAGGTAGTCTTCTCTTGGTCCTTGGGGGTAATATGGATTTGGTTATAACCCGAATATCCATCAAAAAAGCAATAGTATTCATTTCCGGCTAGCCTATCAAGCATTTGGTCGATAAATGGCAAGGGGAAATGGTCCTTTTTGGTGGCTAGGTTAAGTTGCCTATAATATGAAAATACTCCACTCGGTAACAGTCTAGTGGGAATGAGTTTGTTCTTTTCGTTTGTTATGATACTTGTGCCTCCAATTTCTTAGTGCCACATTAAATGGGACTCACCTAACTACTACTTTTAATAGGGTATATGATTCATGTTCCTAACGATTTCAACATTTCTTTCTTGACCACCTTTTGGTTCAGCCTTCTTTGAGGTTGAACCTTTCCAGAGTGGTCACTCTTAAGATTTATCTTATGTTGGCATAAAGAGGGACAAAATACTTTGACGTCAGCAATAGTCCAACCTGATGCCTTTTTATTCCGAGCTCTAGCAGATTGACCAATTTTTCTATTGTTCTTCGCTTAACTTGGAGGAAATGATAACAGGGAGTTTATCATATTTGGGGAGGTACACATATTTTAAGTAGGAAGACAAAGGTTTCAACTCTAAGTGATAGGTTGCACAATGTATGGTAATTAGATACTCCTATTGGTGAAATCCAGTTGTTCAAAAGCTACCAGAATGTTGCTACAATCATCCTCAAAAATTTCCTCACTGTCACAAAATCATTACTTAAAGAGATGATGGCTAAACAATCCTCAGATTCAATGAACTTAAGGAATTTGAAGACATTAAAAGTAACCTCTTGGTCATGGACTCTCATGGTAAGTTCCCCTTTTTAAACATCAATAGGAGTTCATCTGGTCGCAAGGAATGGACGTCCTATAATGATGGGCACATTTTTGTCCGCTTCATAACCCAAGATTACAAAATCGGCGAGGAAAATGAATGTGTCCACCTAAACAAGCACATCTTATGTTTTACCTTTTGGGTAAGCTACGAATTTGTCTGCTAGTTGTAGAGTCACGGTTGATGGTCTAGCCTCTCCAATACCAAGCTTAGAGAAAATGGACAATGGCATAAAATTAATACTAGCCTCCAAGTCACAAAGTATATGACCAACTTCTTGTCCTCCAATAATGCACGGAATAGGAAACCTACCAGGGTCTTTTAACTTAAGTGGGATCTTATTTGTGAGGAGAGCACTACACTCCATGGTTAATGCCACATTCTGAAATTCCTCCAATTTCCTTTCTTGTTTAAAATATCTTTTAAGAACTTAACATAACTTGGCATTTTCTCTAAGTCCTCTACCAATGGAATGTTAATATGAAGTTGTTTGAAAATGTCCAAAACTTTTTAAATTGATTATCGAAATTTTTGTTTTTCAATCTTCTTGGAAAAAGGGGATGGGTCGATTTGTGGTTGAAGTGGTATAACCTTGGGACGTTTCTCAATGGTCTTGACATAGTGGGGAAAGTCCTTTGGAACCTCAGAAGTAGGGTTACCAGGAACACTTACTTCTATTGGAGGAGTAATTATATCACTATTTTGTAGTGTGCACTATGGCCTCAAGCAGAGTTTTGACTATGTGATATACCCTTAATCTACTCTTTCCCTACATTCTTAGGGTGCTCAGTGCCACTCAATAGATTACTCGGTGGTTGATACTTAACCTTAGCGGCTAACTGTACTAGTTGGGTTTCAAAGTTTCTCATAACGGCTTGTGTTTGGTTCATGAAACCCTTGAGCATTGACTCAAATGAAGGTTGTGCATCAGGCATATTTTGTTTCCTAGGTTGATACTGTTGGGAAGATTGACCTATGTGAAAATTATGTGGCGAGTGTCCACTTTGAATGTTTTGTGAAGACTGTCCGTTGTGCAAATTCTGTGGGGAGTGTCCATTGTGAAACTGACGCGATTGATTAAATCCAGAGGGATTTTGTGTTCGGGTAGGTCCTTGACTCGTCCAAGGGGTTGGAGTCTTTGGTTCTAAGTCAATGAGAAATTCAGGTGATTTTTCCAAGTGGGATTATAAGTCTGCGAAAATAAATGCTAAAATCTAAACCTTACTTGCTAAGACTTGAGAGTAAAAAAACAAAGTATATGCTAAGAAATAAATGTTTGTTATCCTACTTCTAACCAATGTTGTCTAATTGTTGGTAGATCTATCTAATGTTTGATAGATGAGAAATGAGTAAATGCAATGATCTTTATATACTAGGCCAAGATCAAGTACAAGAATTACACAAAAGACAATGCACTTTGAAGAAGCACAAAAATCCAAAGTATAATGCACTTTTTCCCTAAAAAGTGGCTTTTGAAATATAATATCATTTTTGGTCTCCTTTTCAACCACTAGTAAAAACTAAGGCATGGGAGCTTCTTTTCCTTCTTTTGTGTCCCCCAAACAGCCCCTTATTGGCCTCCAAAAATTGTCTTAATCGGATGGTTGAATCTGATGCTCGGAGTGGTCATTCTTGATACTACTTTCGATAAAATCACGATTTTTTATATAAAATCACATTAAATGGTTATAAGACATGAAAATACTCATGATTGCAAATTGGATTCATGGAACAGGAGAAGTCAATGAATTATTTTAGACCCAAAAGGGAGGTTTAGAAGGAAAAATGGCTTAATTTGACAAAATAAAATGCAAATAAAATGTTTGTAATAACTCTAAAAAATAGAGTTATGAATAACCAATGCAAAGGCCACTCGTATTTCTTTGGTCTAGACATTGAAATCTCTTCGCAAGTCTACCATAGTAAGTAGGGCCTTTTATTCCTCCGTGATCGCTACAGTTGATCTAGTGGGTAGGATTGCAATCATTTTTTTCCGACCCATATGAAGAGGTATACGTTTTCATCTCCTTGTATGGGTGGTGTCTACATCATGTTGCCATTGTCTTCCAAGAAAAATATAACAAGCATCGATATCTATGATGTTGCAAACCACTGTGCATTTGTATGTTTTCTTGATGGATAACCGAAGTCTACAAATCTTTTTTACCAGGTCCTTTCTTGATCTAGAAATGTCGTACGTGTTCCGGTGTAGCTTAGTGACCTAGGATTTGGATATGAGGTTCGCATAACTACAAATGTTAGTGATTAAAGTGAACATTTTTTGATAGATTAAACACTTGGCTTGAAAGATCTTGTTTCATAAAAGTTATCTTGTAGTTTTGGGCACCATAAGATCTAGTGTACCACACATGTTATTGGCTCACCTTCAACTTCCACACACTCCTTGGCCCCTTCTTCCATAAGATCATTTGGCTTGATCTCTTCCCCTGCTTCATATTTATACTCGGTTACAAACACTTGCCAACACTTCAGGCATTCATTCGATCGGTGACCTAGTTCTCCGCAATAATATCGTTTTCCTCCATCGATTTTTTCATAATGGGTATTAATAGTGTTTTGATTTGTTCATGAGTTTCTAGCACTTGCCCCAAATACTTCTTCAAACATCTGGTGAAAAAGATCACTGCCAAAAGCAGGCAAGCTTAAGTACCCTACAGGCTTATTGCAATATTGATCGTTGCGAAGTTGGAAGTCAAGATTCCATCATATCCATATTTATTTGATCTAAGTCTGAATCATCTATCTTTTGAATATTTTGAAATGTTGTCCTCAGATCTCTCAGTCCCAACAGGTATGATTTATTTCACTCACTCTCAAGGGTTTAATGGAGTGACGTATCCACTAGAGAAGAAACTGTAGCATCTTATATGCATACTGACGTCAGATGAACCTAGAGGGTCACACGCATAAGAGTGTGTAGATCACGAATTAACCAAGTTGGTTATAACCCGACAAAGTTACAAGTTGTAAACTGTAGAATTATTGTTCTAGTAGAATAATAATTAAAGTGTGTGAAACATAATTATGTTAATTATGTAATTTAATTATTAAGTTAATAATTAAATTGGACTAATTATTATGTTAATAATTATAATTAAATATCCATCGGGCCTAAAATAATGTTTCATTTAAAAGCCCAAAAGGTTAAGTAAGTTTACTTAAGCCCAAACCCAATTGGTTAATTAATTGTTAAGTTAATAATTAATTAATTAATTAATTAATTAAAATATGGAATGTTTTAATTATATCAACTAAGCCTTGCGGGATTAATTGAGTCCGGCCCGAGATTGAGGAAAGGTATATAAAGGCATGTTGCCTTATTGAAATAATAATTCTTATCACAAATTGAGAAACTTGAAGTTTGCTCTCTCCTCCCTCTCCTCTCTTTGTGATCGACGAACACACACACAAACACCAAGAATCGATTTCTTGGTGTTCGTCGGGTATTAGGGCTAGCAACTATTCGTGATCGGATTCACATTCGTGTGGATACCGCTAGAGAGAATCTACTGTGATTCCTAACGCCTGATCTTGATAAACCAATTCAAACCATTGAGGTATTGTTCTAAACCCCCTTATGGTTATGTTTAATCCTTAAAGTTGTTCGTAACGGATCCGAGCTATCTAAGGTTTTTGCCGGTTTATTGTGATCCCGGTATCAAAACTCCATAGTGGTATCAGAGCTTCATTACAATGACTTTAGGGTTAGAATCAATAGAAAATTGGTTAAACACGTGATCCCGAAAAAACCACCCTATTGCCGCCGCCGCCATGCGCCACCGCCGCCGTCGTGCGCCGTCAGGCCGCCGTCGTGCGCCACCGTGTCGCCGGAGCGGTGCTCCTCCAACGTCGACGGCCACCTTCGGGTGGAGCATTTCCGGTTTGTTTGGTGGTTTCCTATTTTGTTAATTGGGCTTTTAGGTTTTCATGGTTTAGGCTCGTTTGGGCCTAATAGGGTTTTAATCTATTTTGATTGATTCGTTGGGCTTGTTAATTATGTTTAATTGGACCCAAGCCCATTTGGTTGATCTGGTTGTTTGCCATGGTGGATTCGATTTAGGCCTTGACCCGTGGTTTGTTTTAATTTTTCTTATTGGTTAAATTAAAATGTATTTAAGTTCATGGGTTGTATTTTTGTGCGATCTGCGTATCGTTTCCGATTTCAATGTATGCAATAGTTAGGTTATGTTAACCTAGATTAGTTTAGTAAATCGGAAGACCAAAGGATCCGAATACGGCGTCCCGGAGTCCACCATGATTAGCTGAGCTAGTGGGAGTCAACTTGCGGTGTCCTTAGGGTTTGGACTGGGGTTTTCATGTGGGCTCACGAAAACCTCATAGTTGGGCCTAATTGAATCCATAATGTGTATTTGCATGCTTGTGGTTGTTTATTTTTCGTATTTTATTACGTTTAATTATATGTTATAATTATTGCAATAAATTTTTAAATTTGAAAAATTATTTAACAACCACTAATATCGGTAAATTGTAAATGTTTTTACAAAATTAATTTGATAAGCTATCAGACTAATACTGATTGGTTAAATTGTAAATGTTTTTAAAAATAAATTTGATAAGTTATCAAATAATAAATTTTAAATAAATTGGTACCGACTCAAAATAATTTTAAAATTAATTAATTTGTAAAATTGGAATGAGATCAGTAAAACCCTTTACAATTAAAATGTAAGTTTTTCACCACCCATTTAAAACGGTTATCGAGCCATAACTAGTCGATTTCGGGTGAGCATTGGCGAATCCGGGTCGGAAAAGTATGTGGTGAGATAATGTGTCGACTCACGAGATCATTGCACATTGTGTATTGCCCGCCTGTAATGTAGTCGTGACCCGGACAACCAATTTCTGAGTTGTTACTCAAAATAGAAATTGTGACGTTTTAGTATGATTAAACTCACTTGGGATATTTGTACATTGTGTATTGCCCGTCTACAAATGATCTCAAGGTAAAGAAGTGAGATTAAGCATGTCTTTATTTTTCAAAAGAATTTCATGAAAGATCTAAGAGTTGTGATCATCACAATTGGAAGTTGCCTACCTAAATAATTAGTTTTCACCATTTGCGTATTGCCCAATCGTGAAAATTAATAAAATATGGATCTTAGTTAAAATGTTTGAATTTTAAGGTTATTCAAAATTTTAAATTAATATTAAAATTGGACTTTAATTTCTGTAGATGTCTTCTAATCAAGAAAACACAAACTCAAACCTGTCTCAGTACATTATTTGACCCGTTTTTAATGTGGGAATTCTGAATGGATAAAACTTCTTGGAATGGTTTCAACTGTTAAGGCTTGTCCTAAGATACGAAAAGAAATCCTACATAATCGAGTTTTCCCCTCTAAATCTTCCAGCAAGGGACGCATCTGAAAGTGCTCAGATTGCTTATGATAAGTACCAAAGAGACTCTATCAATGTAGCCTATCTGATGTTATCCTCAATGACTCCTGAACTTCGTCGGGGCATCAGGAGTTAACAGCTTGGCAGATTATAAGCAGTCTGAAGACCATCTTTGGTCAACAGCTGAGACAAGAAAAGTTTGAAACTTTGCGATCATTACATGCTTGTATGATGCAGGAGGGAACACCGGTCAAGGTCCATTTCAAAAGAATAAAAGGACACACTGACCGATTGGCTCAGTTAGGATACCCTCTTGGACAAGAGCTAGGGCTCGATTTGGTCCTAACCTCTCTGTCTAAATCTTATGGTAGCTTTGTGCTCAACTACTATAAGAAAGGGTTAAACGTATCTCTCTTTAAATTGCTTGAGATGCTAAAATCTTTTGAAAAAGAGAATTACTCCAAGTTGGAGAAAGCCAAAGCCGCTTTGATGATCAAACGCAAAGAGGGATAGGAAAGAAACGGGGTGTGAAAGTTATGACTGAAAAAGGAAAGGCAAAGATTGGATGTTCCAATCAAACCAAGAAGAATGAGGGAAACTTTCCCCTGGACTCAGTTTCACTAAAAGAAATGATCCAGTTCTTAAGGCAAAGAAGGAGAAAGCTATAATAGCTGGACCTTCAGGTATGTTTACCATCGATTTATTCACTTCTGATTACGATTCCTGGGTATTGCATACCAGATGTGGAACTCACATATGTGCTTCTCCATAGGGACTAAGAAGTGAAAGGCAACTGCGACCAGGTCAGTTGGAGCTCAAGATAGGCAATGGGGCAAGAGTTGATGCTGTGTCCCAGGGGAAATATGATATGACCCTTCCAATTGGTCTAGTCTTGAAACTGAATGATTGTCTTTACGTTCCTAGTATCGTTAGAAACATGGTTTCAGTTGCACGTTTGAGACAAGATGGATTTATGTTTAAATTCAATGATGATGGATCTATTTCTGTATGTTTGCATGGTATATTATATTTTATTGCCAGGCCATTTAATGGCATTTATGAAATAGATATTCATGGTAGTCTCAACTCTAAATCGATATATAGTGTGAATGCTAAAAGACTTAAGCAAGACTTAAGTCAAACATACTTGTGGCATTGTCGTCTTGGCTATATAAACAAGAAGTGCATTGCCAAGTTCCAAATGGAAAGGATCTTGGAATCAACTGATTATTCTTTTGATAAATGTGAAGCTTGTTTATTAGGGAAGATGACTAAGGCACCTTTTAAAGGAAAGCCTGAAAGAGCGAATGAGTTGTTAGGAGTGATACATACTGATGTGTGTGGACCCTTCAACCCAGCCACAAGAAATGGTTGCTACTACTTCATTACATTTACTGTTGATTATAATAGATATAGATATGCTTATCCGATGAAGCACAAGTCTGAAAGCTTTGAAATCTTCAAAGAGTTTCAAAATGAGGTAGAAAACCAACTAGGTAACAAGATAAAAGACCTTCGGTCGGACCCAGGTGGTGAATATCTGAGCCATGAATTCACTGAGCATCTTAGCAAGTGTGAGATAGTATCTCAACTTACTCCACCAAGAACACCACAGCATAATGGTGTGTCTGAAAGGAGGAACTGTACCTTGTTAGATATGGTTAGGTCTATGATGAGTCATACCAAGTTACCTATGAGTTTTTAGGGATATGCTTTGGAAGCAGCCGCCAAAATACTAAAAAATGTACCAACCAAGAAGGTCGACAAGACTCCATATGAGATGTGGACTGGGAAGATCCCAAGTCTATCTTACATGAAAGTCTGGGGTTGCGATGCTTATGTTAAGAGAAACGCTTCTAGGAAGTTAGAACCCAGATCTAATAAATGCATCTTTGTAGGATATCCCAAGGAGACGATTGGGTATTATTTCTACAACCCCGGTGAGAACAAGGTGTTCATTTCACGCAAGGCCGAGTTCCTAGAAAATGATTTTGTAACTAAGCCAAGCGATGGGGATAGGGTGGAATTTGAGGAAGTTCGGGAAACTCCAGATGCACAGGTTGACACTAGCGCTCAACAAGATGTTGAAACTCAACAAGATATTGAACCAAAGGAAGATGGTGAGGGTACCAACGAGAGACAAACAAGTCGAAGGTCGGGAAGGATTTGTCAAGAGCCAGATAGATACCTAGGGTTGTGAAGATACGGTTGATGATGAACCGTTAAACTACCGACGGGCTATGTCAGGTGCAGAATCTGACAAATGGCATGATGCTATGAAAGTCGAGCTTCAATCCATGGCTGATAACCAGGTCTGAGATCTAGTGGATGCACCCAATGGCTGCAAAGTCGTATGAGGCAAATGGGTTTTCAAGTTGAAGACTGACATGGATGGGATCGTGCACACATATAAGGCTAGGTTGGTAGCAAAGGTTTTCACGCAAACTCATGGTGTAGACTATGATGAAACCTTTTCTCCGGTATCCATGATAAAACTCATTAGGATTTTGCTTGCTATAGCTGCATATCACGATTATGAGATATGGTGAATGGATATCAAAACCGCGTTTCTTAACGGAACGCTAAGCGAGGACGTGTACATGGTACAACCAGAAGGTTTTGAAGATCCCAAGCATCCTAATAGAGTGTGCAAGTTGCTTAGATCCATTTATGGACTAAAGCAAGCGTCTAGGAGTTGGAATCTTCGTTTTGACGAGAAAATCAAAAAAATTGGTTTTGTCAAAAACGAAGATGAACCTTGTGTATACAAGAAAGCTAGTGGGAGCATTGTTGTCTTCCTAGTCCTGTATGTAGATGACATACTGATAATTGGAAACGACATCCCGATGCTAAAAGGTGTGAAAGCCTGGCTAGGGAAGTGTTTCTCAATGAAGGACTTAGGAGAAGCTGCATTTATCCTTGGATTAAGCTAGAGTACATATATTGACAAGGTCTTAAAACGCTTCAAGATGGAGAGTTCTAAGAGGGGGAACTTGCCAATGGTACATGGAATACAACTGAGCAAGTCTCAATGTCCTTCGGGGAAGGAAGATATAGATCGCATGAAGGGTGTTCCCTATGCTTCAGCTATTGGATCTATAATGTACGCCATGATATGTACTCGACCTAACGTATCTTATGCTTTGAGCATGACTAGTAGATGCGAGTCGAACCCTGGTGATGCTCACTGGGTTGCGGTAAAGAATATTCTTAAGTACTTGAGAAGAACTAAGGATATGTTACTGCTATACGGTGGTGAAGAAGGAGATCTGTGTGTCCGAGGATACTCAGATGCTAGCTTCCAAACCGACCGTGACGACTTCAGGTTACAATCAGGTTTTGTGTTTACACTCAATGGTGGTGCTGTGAGTTGGAAGAGCTTCAAACAAAGCACTATAGCATACTCAACTACTGAGTCAGAATACGTAGCAGCTTTGGATGCCGGGAAGGAAGCCGTGTGGATGAAGAAATTCATGATGGACCTAGGAGTAGTTCCTAGCGTGGATGGACCCATCAAAATCTATTGCGATAACGAGGGTGCCATAGCACATGCAAAGGAACCTAGGTGGCACCAACGGTCCAAGCATATTCTGAGGATATTTCACATTACCCGAGAGATGATCAATCGGGAAGATGTGAAGATTTGCAAAGTTTGTTCGGAAAATAATCCGGCAGATCCATTCACTAAACCTATGAGTCAAAGTAGGCATGATTGCCACACTATCTCGATAGGTTTGAGGTTTTTAAGTGTTTGAAATGATCTGTAAATTTAGTATGACCTTTGGAACATTAAGCAATGAAATTCTATCTATTTTGCCATACTAGGTATGAGCGATTACATTAATTTTGTTGTGTTCTATATTAACATGTTTAGATCCTAAACTATATGATATGGTTTAAACTATCCATGATCACTTATCACTTGGGAATGGTGATAAACTAAGATCATAGTGAAGTTTGGTTAAGGTCAAGTTGGGCCAGCATGTTCCGACCAAAGTCACTTGCACTTGTAGGTTCAAGTGTTGGAAGACCCGTTTTCAAGGTCACTTCATAAATCGGCGTCATCAACTGAATCTTGAAGATGATAGTTATTCATTTTATCCTTTGACCTGAGATGTATATTGGGACCTCGAGCATAAGGAGTATTGTATTTTGATATATGTCTAACGTCGCCTTTGATCGGGTGATTATAAGGGCTATGTTAGGTGCAATACGATCTATGTAAGAGTCGTATGCATGCAATTGGAATTTTCTCCTCTCAAGTTGAGAGAAATCTTTGGGCCCCTCGATGATATTAAAATGAGAAATGTATGGCCGTACACAAGTGGATTGATTGAATCAATAGTACTTGTTCTCTCATTAAATGTCGGGATCGAGAAACATAATAATTGAACAATCAAGGATGAGCTAGATCTATGCCTTGAGTTCGATTAAGATATTGTGAAGCAAAGGGATAAGGAATACACTGATCATCACATTGACTGCTGTCAATAGAACCTAAAGCTGAAGAGCGTTCATTCATTTGACTTTGGGGGCAGTGGCGCGTTGCTAGACACATAACCACTGTCTGTGTTTTATGTGGCGTGCGCAAGTGGGAGACTGTAGGATCTTATATGCCCACGTCATATGAAAACATTGTTGACGCCAGATGAACCTAGAGGGTCACACACATAACGGTGTGTAGATCACGAATTAACCAAGTTGGTTATAACCCGACAAAGTTACAAGTTGTAAACTGTAGAATTATTGTTCTAGTAGAATAATAATTAAAGTGTGTGAAACATAATTATGTTAATTATTTAATTTAATTATTAAGTTAATAATTAAATTGGAGTAATTATTATGTTAATAATTATAATTAAATATCCATCGGGCCTAAGATAATGTTTTATTTAAAAGCCCAAAGGGTTAAGTAAGTTTACTTAAGCCCAAGCCCAACTGGTTAATTAATTATTAAGTTAATAATTAATTAATTAATTAAAATATGGAATGTTTTAATTATATCAACTAAGCCTTGCGGATTTAATTGAGTCCGGCCCGAGATTAGAGGAAAGGTATATAAAGGCATGTTGCCTTATTGAAATAATAATTCATATCACAAATTGAGAAACTTGAAGTTTTCTCTCTCCTCCCTCTCCTCTCTTTGTGATTGACGAACACACACACCAACACCAAGAATCGATTTCTTGGTGTTCTTCGGGTATTCGGGCTAGCAACCATTCGTGATCGGATTCACATTCGCGTGGATATCGCTAGAGGGAATCTACTTTGATTCCTAACGCCTGATCTTGATCAACCAATCCAAACCATTGAGGTATTGTTCTAAACCCCCTATGGTTATGTTTAATCCTTAATGTTGTTCGTAACGAATCCGGGCTATCTCGGGTTTTTACCTGTTATTGTTTTTGTTTCCGCTGCGCATGTTTATTGTGATCCCGGTATCAAAACCCCACAGCAACCAGGTTCCTTTTAGTTAAAATTGAATTTTTGGCTGAAAGAGGCTCTAGGAATCCTTATCTCTCTCCATGTTGTAAAAGACCAACAAAGAAGTCTTAAACAAGATTTAATACTTATGGGTCTGATACTCAAGTTCAGGAGGTATCCCGTTCTACCCTCACTCCTAATGTTGGAGTCGTGGTCTCTGTCTCCTCCTCTGAAACTATGATACAAATAGTACCATTAGTGCCTTCCCATATCTCCCAACCCTCTAAAACAAGCCAAGAATGGAGACTTTCATATCGAGCCAAATAAGAAGCTTTACCAAAGCAGTCGTCTACTTAAAGGGTCATAGGTACCAGCCTAGCCGATGACCCTCAATAGTTAGAAGTTGTTGAACTTGGTAATTCTAAACCCATGGCATTCGAACCTATAACTACCTCCTCAATACCCTCTCAACAGGACATTGTTGTACAAATAGTTTTAGACCCATATACAACTACTACTTCTCCAAAAGGAGTTAGTGGTGGTTTGAACTCCTTCTAGGTCCTCCGAGCCAAATACATTATTTACAAGCCCATATAGTATCAGTTTACTTGATACAAACATTGAAGACATTACTATTTTCACCTCCAACAATATGATAATTCATTGGTTTGATGCATACTCGAACTCATCATTTTTACATGCCATATTCATCGCATACCTCATTGTTCGTTCCTCCAAGTTCCGTTGATCAACATCTTCAAACACTAAGAACTCAACTAAGTTTTCTTCAAGTTAATCAAATTTTATCTAACAAAATTCTTGGCGAAGGTCACAAACTCCAAGAAGAAATTGCAACTAATCTTCTTCATTGTTTTGTACTTCATTAGAACAACTTCACTCCAAGATATACTTCAGTCTACCATGTTCAAGAAAATCCAACATCATCTCAGCCTGTTTCATTCATACTTGAGGATCGTGCCAGAATGATACGACTTGAAGAAAATCAGTGATGAATTGAGATATCACTTTGTGTGATTTCCACATAACTTGGAAAAACAAAATCTTCTTCATCATCACCTATTGGGGGGATACAATTGATTCAAATATTTCTAGTAGCTCTGATAAAAGAAAATGTTGAGTGGGAGTAAAAACAAACAAAAGATGAAATTCACCGTTTGATTTCTGATATGAACATGGTGGATAAAGGAAAAGGAAAGATGAGTTATGAAGACGAACTAGTTAGAAAAGAAGGCAAAGAAGGATGCTCTAGAGAGAAAATAGCATAAAATAGCAACTAACATGTGGAATCTATGATTGCTGAACTAGACTCTCTCAAACTTCACTCCGAAAAAGAGAGAAATTATTCGTATGAATTTTGACCTCTTGATCCATAAAGAAAACTTTATTACGTACCTTTAAATTCTACCTACTTTAAAATGAAAGTCTATATTTTTATATTTGTATTTTAGCACTATCTATTTGTTCTTTCGAACCTATGTAATCCAAAAAGAAATGAAAAGGAAAATAAATTAAAAAGAAAAATAAAAGGAAAGGAAAACAACGGTAAAAAGAAGAGAAAGAGAGAAGACCTTCAAAAACAAATGAAATATAGAAAAAAAAATGGTAAAAAGAATCCAATATGAATCACTAAACTTATGAGTTCAACTATGTTTTCTCTCATGAGTTTCAATATCATTTTATTCTTCAAGTGTTTTTGAACTTATCTATCTATTTGTTTTCTTAACAAATCGGGGGATATTGTTTATGTCTATCATTTAAATTGATAATAATACAAATACATCAAATCCAACACTTAGAAATATTCTTGATGTTTTGCCTTAAAATCCGATTTTACTACCAAATACAATCTAAATTCGATAGAGTCCAACATCTGGATTAGGATACATATCTATATATGATCAATAAGATTTTAGATAATAAAATCCAAATCAATCCATGCAGAATCCGAACTATAATCAAATCTAAATCATGGTTCCGATTTCAAAGTCCTTTTAGGATCCGAATGTTTTATAGTCTTGCAGGAATCCATAATAAAACTTATGTCTTGGAGAAAAAAAAACATAATAAGATTTTGTTTGTAAAAGTCTTATTATTATTTGTATTGGTCCGGTTGCATAATGCCTTCAACAAAACCGAAAACTAGTTGAAGTGAAGTCAAGATAGTCACCAAAGCAAATTGGATTGTCATCTAGCTAGCTGATAGTTCAAAAATAGTTTGACAAATACCATTTTTGACGAGCCGATTTTTTAGTACAAGTTTAACCTACAAGTTTGGTTTACCAACTCTACCAACTCTTGTCCTAGTATGGGAACATGTTCAGCATGTCAAACTAAGTAAGTTCAAAAATAATATGTTATTACTATCATCTTTTACTTATTGTTCCATGTACTTAAAAAAGGATGAATTTTGTAAACGTCTAGATCAAATTCAAAAGGCTAAAATGAAGATGACGCAACGTAGGTTTGCGGAAGGATCGACAAGCGTCTAAACCCTTTAGGTTGAGAATTACAATGCGTAAATTAAGAGAACAGTCTTAAAAATCTCAAAGAGAAGAAATTGTATTTAATAATAATGTTGTATAATAATGAAAACAATAAATCTTATTTATAGCTAACCTAATTAAGATAACTATGGAAAGTAATCAATCCTAAACCTAAACCGAATATAAAACTAATTAATAAAAAGGAAACTAATAATAAGGAAACATATGATAAGGAAACTAATAGTAAGAAAAACAATAATAATAATCTTAATCTAATTAGAAAACAAATAAATAATAATTAGAACTAAATAATTATACTAAAATAATTAAGAAATAAAACAATTAAACAAACAAATAAACGCAATTCGTTCGGGAGTCGTTAAGTCGCGCCCGCGACCCGGCACGCGACCCATGTCGCGCAAGAAACTATTTTTCAGTTTCCGATGCAGATTTACGAGTTTCTTTCGAGCCCGTTTTCTTCTTCTCCAAAGATCAAAGAAAATTCTTGTTAACTCTCAAAACCTCTCTGTATCAGTCACCCTCACTTGAAAAGAACTCGCCCTCGAGTTCACTTGAAAATCGTCTTCATTCGACTCCCTCGAACTTGGATGTGATACCAATTCACTTATAGGAATACTCTTCTTCGAAACATATTGATCTATAAATCGGTCTTTAGAATTCAGAAGGGTTGATGAATCTTCAAGTCCCAAAGTATGTTGACGTGATCGCCTCCATACAAGTGATACTCTATCGAACTCAAAAGGGTAAAACCGCTACAACTTTACTAGGAACTGTTTCGGTTAGATCTAGAGCCTCGGGTGATAGAATAACGGAAGTATCATCTTTAGAATCACTTTTCTTGACTTCTTGCGATAACGGTTTTGTTGGCTCGGGATTGTCTTCAAGTGATTCACTTACAGTTTCTTTGATGGTTGGTCCAATATCTGGTTTGAACACTTCGGTCTTAGTAAAGATTTCTTGTTGAGACTTTATTACAACGGGGATGACATTTTCTTCGATTTTATGGGACAAGATCTCGTCTTTTTCAGCACTCGTTAACCCTTTGACGACAATAGGGCAAAAGACTTCAACTTTTTCCGCATCTTCTTTCATCTCTTGCTCACTAGTGGTCATGATGAGGAAGTTATCGCTTTTCTTGTCGGGGATCTTTTCAAAGTTACTCACCGGCGCCATCGCAATCTTCCAATTGCCCCAACGAAATAACATCACATGACGTCGTTATCAAATTGCCAAGGTCGGCCCGTTGGAGTACGATGTTGATCTTTGCTTCGTATTCTTCTTCGGCAAACTCGAACTCAACTTTTTCCGGTGTATTCTCATGAATAGACGGTCGTTTGTTTAGGAGAAAAATAGGATCAATAACACGGTTGTAGATATCATCGTGTGAAACCTTGAACGATAGGACTTTATCTTTTTCAAGCGGCCTCTTATGAACGGACGGTCGTTTGCCCAGGAGAGAAACCAGATCCATAATATTGTTGTAGATGTGGCCGCACGGAACTTTGATCGGTTTCTTGTGCATGTCCCTTCTTCGACGTTTGTCGTTATCAAGGTTGAGAAAACGTTAGTTCACAGCCGTTGTCAGATCAGCTAGAGCTGCGGTAATGGCCACAGTCATCTCGGCAAAATTTGTTTTGGTAACGGATTGTTGATCGGCCATGGTTAGTGAAAAGGGCGGGAGAATCCTGCTCTGATACCAACTGACGCAGCATAGGTTTGCGGAAGGATCGACAAGCGTCTAAACCCTTTGGGGTTGAGAATTACAATGCATAAAACTCACAAAAATTAAGAGAAAACTCTTAAAAATCTCAAAGAGTAGAAATTGTATTGAATAATAATATTGCATAATAATGAAAACAATGATCTTATTTATAGCTAACCTAATTAACATAAGTATGGAAAGTAATCAATCCTAAACCGAAACCAAATATAAAACTAATTAATAAAAATGAAACCAATAATAAGGAAACCTATGATAAGGAAACTAATAATAAGGAAAGCAATAATAATAATAATCCTAATCTAATTAGAAAAACAAATAATAATTAGAACTAAATAATTATCCTAAAACAATTAAGAAATAAATTAATTAAACAAACAAATAAACGCAATTCATTCGGGAGTCGTTAAGCGGCTCCCGCGACCCATGTCGCGTAAGAAACTATTATTCAGTTTTCGATGCAGATTTACGAATTTTTTTCGAGCTTGTTTTCTTCTTCTCCAAAGATCAAAGAAATGTCTCGTTAAATCTCGAAACCTCTCTGTATCAGAAGATCATAAGAATGCATTGATCAACCGAAACATAAAGTAACAAGACTAGAACCTGTGTGGACTATGAACCAACAAAAAAAAATCAGATGAAGACACATTAAAGTTGGGTAACAAAAATATTGTAATCTTTACAATAAAAAGGCGGCCCTTTGTCAAATGGTGCAACTCACACGTTTTAATAGGAATATCTGAGTGATAGTTTCTTAGGCAAAATCAACATCAAAATCTGCAGATTATCTCAACTATTCAGATATTGAAAGTACTTTCTTCTGCTACTATTTTAGTCTCTAACAAATTTAGCGTCAACCATATTATTTAGGTTCGAGTCTTACCTGCCTAGCTTCCGTCACAGATGTATAATATTTTTTGTTTTTATAAACATACATAATTAAAAAGTAAAAATTTGTTATGATTGTATTCAACCCTCTCTATTTTACAAACGATTTTTTATGTTAGTGATTATCATTCCAGGACCAACAAGGTCAACTTTGAAAATTCGATAAGAAGGAAGTTGAGAACATTTTTTATTATTATTATTATTATTTGATCTCCGAACCCCTACAATAAAAGAACCAAGGTAATACAAGAAAGAACTAAGATATTAAAAATTAAAAGAAATCAAAGTTACACATCTATATATATTAAATGAAAATTTAAATGGTGTTGAAAAATGATCACATTGTCAAGTCCCATGTGTCTATTATCAAATCTCAATCCATTGCCTTCTCCCTCTCCATAATTTTCCTAATTATTAGTGTCCCCTGAATTTGGTAATGGGTGAAGACATAATCAATCACATCCTCCGTAAGCACCCCACACACGTCAATTCCCAACCCTAGCTAAAGTACTGATTTCAAAAAGAAAAATAAATTGAATCGTTAAAAAATAAATATTCAATTAAATTGATTTAGTTTTATTTAAACTTTCTCAGAAAATACATTTTATTATTACTATTATTGTTATATATATATATATAACCATATTAATGAAAGATGTGACTAACATTGTTTATTTGATGAATACATTATTAGTATAATTGTGAATAATGGATTAAAGCAGTTTGACATTATGATTTGAGAAGAAAAAAATAGCATAATAGATTATCAACGTTCTGACTTGATGATTTCATTCTTAGGAATCATTTTCCGTCATCTTATACATTGTTTCTTTTCTTTTGTATTTAATTTTCATCATCTCTTCTCCACGAAAACTATACAACTTGTACAAATATTAAATATAATATTTTAATTTCACACATATTAACCCTTGGAGAATGTTTTTTAGACCAACCACATTATTGGTAATATGTTTTTTTGGAATCGTGGATTTCTGGGTCACCTTACGTGCACCAACAAATCCCTTGCACGACCATAAATGACCTGGAGTCATCATAGGTGATGAACCTCCATGCCACAAAGGCTTTGGTAGCGCCTGGATTCGAACTTGAGGAGATAGATATTTCATTACATCTCGATAAACTTCACTAGTACACCAGAACCCAAGTGTTTACCTTAAGTAAGCTTAGCAAAAGCGTTGTTAGTATATTTTATTCGTGAATACCCCAACACACGAAAATGTTATGGATGAAAGAGAGAAACTAGAATTTGTTGGGGGGTTTTTTATCTAAAGATTGATTTTGAAAACATATTGGATAATATGAGATAAAGTATGGATCAAATAAACAACAAAGATAATAAATGGGGGGCTAATAACACCCCTAAGATATGCTAATGACAAATAAATGATTACAAAAAAATGGCATAAAAGAGAGAAAATGCTAAAACCAACAAGGACAAATAAGTGATTATAGAAAAAACTAAAACACCAAACCACTTTAACAAATTATTAGAACCATATCCTCTTATTTAATGAATTTTTAACAGGTTATTATGTATTATTGTGTCTTTGAAACAAGTAAATGGACATATATGTTTTTTCAACATCCATAACAGGCCAAAATGCATGAGACCCACACATTTGTAAGCATTATGAGCCATAATGGGAGTAATTGTTCATCATGGACATATTTCCAAATAATTTGGTCAAGATACATGCACGATCGAGGACAACAAAGACTACAGAACTTGAGGGCCATAATAGGGCCATTAGACAGGATTAAGGGGTTGTTTGACTGTTATTGAATGATCTTGTGCATGATATGATCTTGTGCATGATGATTAATTGGTCAGAATGATTAACGGACTCTTATGATATAGCGTAAAATAAAATATAATTATTTGCTAATTGTTCGGAATGAAATTAGGGAGTTGAATGGTTAAGGGAGACCCAAAATAAAAAAAATCATTCGGAAGGTTTTAAAATCATTAAAAGGCAGACATTTTTTTGCCAAACAAGATTCAACTATTAACAGTTCAGATATTGTTTCTTAATAAAAACTATTAAAAGATAAATTAATAGCCCCTTAGTAGTTAGTACAGTAGGATTGTATAACAATAGATTCAAACATTGTAAATTTAATCAGCCAAAAATCAAATGTTATATAGTTATAAAAAATTAATATATACATTGTG
This sequence comes from Silybum marianum, assembly GCA_036898165.1. Classification (NCBI taxonomy): domain Eukaryota; kingdom Viridiplantae; phylum Streptophyta; class Magnoliopsida; order Asterales; family Asteraceae; genus Silybum; species Silybum marianum. The sequence continues at coordinate 17,950,205 of CM072539.1, forward strand.
GTTATATTTTATGCATAACGTTGACGTGTTTTATTGTATGTTCCAACATGTAGTTATGAACACGAAGTGATTTTCGAGTTATTTTGAAATGTATAATATACTAGTTTTCTGTAAGCTATTAGCCAAAAATCACTTTTTTAACCATCAGTAAATAGCTTGCACCGGTTTGGTGACGGGTTTCTGACATTGTTTATGTTTGTTTCTGTATCGTGCATCAGGGTGTTCAAATGTAAGACATGGAACACGGGCCTCAAAATCTTTGGAGCGCAATGATATATTTTTTTAGCATTTATCTAGTTATATATGTTTTAATTTTTTAGCTAACTTTATACTTCTTTTAGACTGATTATATGCATTTGCAGATCCAAGATATTTGTCAAGTAGCAGACCTAGGATTTTTGTCAAACGGTTGTATCTTTAAGGTGGATCAACACTACAAAAAAATGGAGCCTTTTCCGACGGATATTTCCGTCTGAAATTCGTCGGAAATGGTTGATTCCGTTGGAAATGGTTGATTCCGTCGGAAAAGGTCCAAAATCCGTCGGAAAATGTTCGTCGGAAAACCCCTCGTCGGAAAAGCCTATTCTGACAGATTTTCGACAGATTTTTCCGACGGATGCCCTTTCCGGCGGAATTCCCTTTTCCATTGGAAAAGCGTTTCCGACGGATATCATTTGCGACGGATTCCCGACGGTTTTTCTGACGGATTATTTGCGACGAATATTTAACATTTCCGAAGCTACCTTTACCGATGGATATCTGACGGATTTTAGGAACCATTTCTGACAGAATTTCCGTCGAAGATGGTATTTTTCGGGAAAAAAAAATAATTTAAAAATCAAATTTCCTGTACATTTTGTACCCAGCATAAACCACACAGTTTTGAACGAAGTTGTATATAACAAACTAAATTGTTTTTAACAAACTTACAAAATAATCCGTCAGAAACAATTTTAAATCTACAAAATTACATAAAAAAACATCGTCATTGTATCTATTTATTCAGGAGAGTTCTGGCTCTGGTTCTGGTTCTGAAACTGTTGCATGAAGGCCTGCATCTGCTCCGGGTTCTGGAACTGCGCCATGAAGGACTCAAACTGCAGTCTTGTGGCCTCTTGTTGTCGCCTGTCTTGTTCGTACTTCTGTCACCGCTCCGCTTCTGCCTCCCGTTCAAGCCGTCTCTGTCTCCGTTCATCCTCCATCTCGGCTCTCAAAGCCTCTAGCTGAAATGAATCCACATTTAACAAACGACATTAATGTTAAGCCCTAATTAATAAAAACATAATTAATGCATGCATGTATTACACCCATATTATACATATGAAATCATCAACCTTACCGAACCCGGGCATACGATTATTTTTAGGACCTCCGACAGCCTTTTCCCACAACCGACCCTGTATCTCTAGACTAAGGATCATGGGATAAACATCCGGGTATTCCTCTTGTGTCATACTGCGGAACAACGCCTACAAACACCAAAACAAAAATGTGTTAACTAATAAAACTTTTAGACATTTCGGTAGCATAACTACTGTAATTGGAACATATCCATTACATGCTTTTAACTAGTTTACACCTATCGTCTGCCCAACTACGGCAGCCCAAACTAATTACAACTTTATCCTATAAAACAAGTCAATCATAAAAAACAAATTAAATCTTGTGTAAAAACTAAACTTACCGACCACCCTTCGTGATTAGGATCAAGATATCTAGGAGGTCCAGTCGCACCGGAAACTAGTTGCCTGTTTGTGCAGTGTACCCGGTCAAATACCTCATTAATCAGGGGCTCACGGTTCCATGCTTCTCTCTACATTCAATATATATACGACTTCAGTTGTAAGTAGACAAAAAAAAGATAATAAATTATATACATTTAATATAGTAGATGAATGATCAATACAATCTGTGCCCGATGGACAACCGTGCTAACCGAACCTCCAGTGTGCCTGGGGGCCGTTGACCGCGAACGATTGGCCCTATTGGCCGCAGATTGACGCTGAAATACCCCATCATCGGCGGCCCAGACCTGTTAAAACATAAAAGATAAAAATCATCATACATACAAACTAAAACGAACCCATAACAACAAAAAATCCGTCATACCTGGTCTATCATCTGGTGTCATAAGGTCGCGTCCATCCAGTTTGGTGAGAATGGTCGGATCCGCTCAAAGTCCTGTTGATCCCACGGTATCCGATCGACGGCTTGTGCCCTTCTCCTTCCCTTTAATCGAAGCTCTTTCATCCTATCATCATAAGTGGATTGCAAGCAATTACAAAATGCTAGAAACACGGCCTCATCCGTTTCGGATGGCCACTAGTAGCGAGCCTGCATATTGATCATTGTTTGTGTTAAGTTATAAAATTACAACAAATAGTTTGTATAGACTTTGCTACTAACCTTAAACTCCCCGAACATTTCAACGAGATTTTCGTGAGGGATCTGCGTAAAACGAGCCCACGGACCATTGAACATGGACCTCCATATTGCAGCCACGTCATGAATAGCATGGTTATCCGATAAACTTCTCGATTGCAAAATGTACAACACAAAAATACATTAGTATATATAAGCTTGTTATGTGTTAAAAGTTAAAACTTAACCGCAACTAGTTACTTACCGGCCACTCAGAAGCCCGATCACCTGTCGGCTATCGGGATTAGTTGGAGCTCACGTAGAACAGCGGCGCCTCGTCGTCTCAGCTCTGGTGTCGGGGTCTCATCTATTTCGATCTCTGCATCTAGCTGATCATTCTCGTTCTCTTCTATATGATCCAACCCAGAGGGTGTGGTCTGTTCACTCGTGGGTGTGGTCTCTTCACTCGCGGGTGTCGGCTGTTGACTCCCGGATGAGCTGCTACTACCGCGACTGAACAATCTCCGAGCAATCGTCTTCCCCTTGTTGCTCAGACCTTTTCCCACCATCTGAAATCAGATAACGGTTTAAAGTTAAATATACATACACAAAGATAGAAGATATACATACACACAAAGACAGATATACATACACAAAGACAGATATACATACACAAAGATAGAAGATATGCATACACACAAAGACAGATATACATACACAAAGACAGATATACATACACAAAGATAGAAGATATACATACACAAAGACTTTTATACATACATAAACAATAAGTTCTACATAACTAGTAATCAGAAGAATGATCAGATAAAATGAATGCATCAAAGAAATGAGTTTTGAATGACTTTAAAACACTAACTGTAATGGTTTGACTAGTTGAAAGTCAAACCATGGGTTTTAAATCAAAAAAGTGAGTTTTGAATGACTTTAAAACACTAAGTGTAATGGTTTGACTAGTTGAAAGTCAAACCATGGGTTTTAAATCAAAGAAGTGAGTTTTGAATGACTTTAAAACCCTAAGTGTAATGGTTTGACTAGTTGAAAGTCAAACCATGGGTTTTAAATCAAAGAATTGAGTTTTGAATGACTTTAAAACCCTAAGTGTAACGGTTTGACTAGTTGAAAGTCAAACCATGGGTTTTAAATCAAATAAGTGAGTTTTGAATGACTTTAAAACCCTAAGTGTAATGGTTTGACTAGTTGAAAGTCAAACCATGGGTTTTAAATCAAAGAAATGAGTTTTGAATGACTTTAAAACCCTAAGTGTTATGGTTTGACTAGTTGAAAGTCAAACCATGGGTTTTAAATCAAATAAGTGAGTTTTGACTGACTTTAAAATCCTAAGTGTAACGGGTTTTAAAAAAAAATTCCATCATAACATACATATAAAAACATACACATTAATCCACCATATTAATCCATACATATAAAACATACACATAATTCATACGGAGGTTTCCGTCGGAAAACATACAATTAATTTACAATTTTTTTGTACACATTATAAAACATACAATTAATTTTCATTTTTTATGTATATAAAACATACACATTATAAAATATACACATTTTTTATGTATATAAAACACACAATTAATTTGCATTTTTTTGTACCTCCCTTTTTGTCAGAGGTTTTTTCAGACGGAGGTTTGCGTCGGAAATCCGTCGTAGGTTTCTGTCGCCGAAAGGAACCAACTGTTGCCGGAGGGTCGCCGGATTTTCGCCGCAGTTTCTGTCGTCGGTGGTTGGGTGGTGGGGATGGTGGTGGGGACGGTGGTGGCGAGGGTGGTGGCGACAGTGGTGGTGACTGTGGTGTACGGTGGTGGCGGCGGTGGTGGCGACGGTGGTGACGGCGGTGGTGGCGATGGTGGTGACGCCGGAAATCGCTCGTCGGTTTCCTCTGAAGTTCTGCAAGTCGACATTATTGAAAATGACGGCTAGGGTTTTAATTTATAATCAGATTTTCCGACGGATTTCCTACGGAAATTTCCGTCGGAAATATCCGACAGATCCTTTTCCGTTGGAAATTTTCGACGGATTTCCGACGGAATCCGTTAAAATTAAAATTATATTATACATTATATATTATACATTATATATTATATATTATATATTATATATTATATATTATATATTATACATTATATATTATATATTAAATATTATACATTAAAATTGATGGGCCTTGATGGGCTTTACAACTCCTAACGGCCTACAATGGGTCCTGATGGGCTTTAACAACTCCTAACGGCCTACAATGGAACGTTATACCCTTTAAACACTTCTAACGCGCTACAATGGGCCCTAATGGGTTTTAACCACTTCTAACGACTAACAATGGGCCCGGATGGCTTTACAACTCTTAACAAGCAACAATGGGCCCTAATGGGCTTTAACAATTTCTAACGACCAACAATGGGCCTTAATGGGCTTTACAACTCCGAACAGCCTACAATGGGCTCTGATGGGCTTTGACAACTCCGAACGGCCTACAATGGAACGTTATACCCTTTAAACACTTCTAACGCGCTACAATGGGCCCTAATGGGTTTTAACCACTTCTAACGACTAACAATGGGCCCGGATGGCTTTACAACTCTTAACGAGCAACAATGGGCCCTGATGGGCTTTAACAACTTCTAACGACCAACAATGGGCCTTGATGGGCTTTACAACTCCTAACGGCCTACAATGGGCCCTAATGGGTTTTGACAACTCCTAACGGCCTACAATGGGACGTTATACCCTTTAATCACTTCTAAGGACCAACAATGGACCCTGATGGGCTTTAACAACTCCTAACGCCCTACAATGGGCCTTGATGGGTTTTAACCACTTTTAACGACAAACAAAGGGCCCGGATGGGCTTTAACAACTTCTAACGACCAACAATGGGCCTTGATGGGCTTTACAACTCCTAACGGCCTACAATGGGCCCTGATGGGCTTTACAAATCCTAACGACCTACAATGGGCCCTGATGGGCTTTACAACTCCTAACGACCTACAATGGGCCCTGATGGGCTTTACAACTCCTAACAACCAACAATGGGGTCTCATAGGCTTTACTAACAACCTACAATGGGTCTTGATGAGCTTTAACAACTTCTAACGACAATGGGCCTTGATAGGCTTTAACAACTTCTAATGACCAACAGTAGGGCCTCGTAGGTTTTAACAACTCCAAACGGCCTACAATATGCATCGGTAATATAGGTTTATTCAGGACCAACAACGACCGACAATGGGCCTTGATGTTTTTAACCACATCTAACGACCGATAATGAGCCTTGATGGTTTTAACCACATTTAACGACCGACAATGGGCACTGGTGGACTTTAACAACTCCTAACGGCCTACAATGGGTCTTGATGGGTGTTAGAACCATTAACGAATACGAAAAAGGTTCAAAAATGGGATATTCTTAAAATTCCGTCGGAGATCTCCGACGGATCACACGTATTTCCGACGGATCGAATTAATTTAAAAAAAATAAAAAACAAAAAACAAATTTCCGTCGGAAATTTGTTGGAAATTTCCGACGGAAATTTATTTTATTTTTTTATTTTTTTTAATTAACACTATCCGTCGAAAACCGTCGGAAAGTTTTCCGACGGATATTTCCGACGGAAATTAATTTTTCCATTTTTTAATTTTTTTTAATAATTTCCGTCGGAAATCCGTCAGAAATTTCCGACGGAAAAATCCGTCGGAATTGCCTGATTTTGTAGTAGTGCAAAGGCCCACAAAGTTATCGGATGCCCTTTTAGCTGAATTCCACCGTTTTAAGGAAAAACAAGTTAAGTTTTTGTGGCTAATTTCAAGGAACATTTTTTGGGTTTTAGTTAATATTCCTTAGAGTTTCTAATATCCCAGAGTACCACTCAAACTGTAGCGGGTGCACTGGTTATATGATATTTTAGCATTTTACTATTTCAGTCAATTTATAGTTTCCGGTTTCGACTATTGAAAAATGTTAGAAGAATGATTCTAATTAAGTATTGTTATCGATTATTTGATATATGTGTCTTGGTACATTCTATTTAAAACTTTGAGAAATAGTTATATTTAGGTTTTTGGAACATTTTGATATAGAAATCATAAGGGTGTGATTCTCTATATTATTTATATCAATTGTTGGTTGTTTGTCATAATTGTCATTTGGTACTATTTAAGTTTCTAAATCATTGAAAGATGTTTCTAAATGCGTTTATTGATTATTTTGGGACATATATAGCATGTGTTTGATCATTTGATAATTTATTTCATCAAATGAGGCTTGATCATACTCATTCCTTATTATGACATTTATTGAGTTGGTGAAATAAATGGGGATTTTGTTGATTTTCGGTTGATTCAAACGATTGTTGGGCATTTTTCTTATTAATTGGTATAAATGTATAGAGACTTCATGGTTTTAATGACTTTAAATAATGTACAACGGGTTTTGAATTTTCCCCGACTTTTTTGAATTTTCCCCGACTTTAGTGGCTCATTTGTTCTATTTAGGCATGTATGTGGTATCATGTGTTGTGTGAGCCTTTGGAAAATGTTTGTGTTAGGTCCATTTGACATCTTAAGTCATGAGCCTTTGGAAAATGTTTGTGTTAGGTTCATTTGACATCTTAAGTCATAAATCTAAGTGTTGGGTGTATTCAACCATGTATAATCGGTTATTTTGAAGTTTGTACAACTTTGATTGGTAAACGATTATACATGGGCATTGAATCGCGTATGTTGCATAATTATATGGAATCACATGTTTTTATGTGTGTTATCAATGAAATTGTAATTCGTGTAATTAGCATTGTAATGCAATGGATCCATAAGTACGAAAGTCAGTGGTGTTGCTAAGTAAGGTGGTTTAATATTCTCACTTAAGAGAGTAGTCACTAAATTATTGGGAGAATTTTGGTGATTACTTGTGTAGAGTCTTGCACCGCTCACTAACTCTTGAGCATGTCTAATCTAGTGAATGATTTGATGTTTTTACTTTATAACTGGAGTCATACATCGGCTATTGGCTCTTTACAGTGGAACTTTTGTACTTAGCATGTAATCACTAGGATCATCACATTTTTTGAGCCTAAGTTCATATCGAGTCAAATATGGATGATCACTAATCCACATTGAAACTAAATAATATAGACATGCGGCCTACTATTTTGTTCTGCCACAGTCAATAGAAATGGGTCTCCCCCGTTATCAAAAGATGTAAATGATATTTTGAATTATCTTGAAAATGGTAATTTTGGGGAAAATGTTGTGGTAAAAATATTTTCAAAGGGGAAAATTGTTAGTTTCAAAAATACTCTCAGTTTTACCATTTTCATACTTGTGATATAAAATGCTTGAAATCATTATGCTTCAAGTCTATCATTTTTTTCTTCTCAACATGTGTATGAGGTCTTTACAAAGGTGATGCTAGTAGACATACTTGAAGGACTTAGCTATTTGGAACGTATAACGAACCTTGGAGATAGAAACTATTAATTGGTTTTAATTATCAACACTCATTCCAAATGTTACCTTCTAGGAAGAAACTTGTACCCTTTTTTATGTTCGTCAAAAGTTTTAAATTAGTTGTTTTTCTTTTCAAATTTTAGGTGGTAGAAGTTGATATCAGTACTTAAGTATTAGGTATAACTTCTGGTGTTTGAACTCAAACTAGCGTTTCTAAGTGAATGGAAGTGAAAATGCCTAATTAGGCACTTTAAGATAGGAAGTTTTATGAATGATAAAAACACTAACATCGAGAATCTTGACGATGGTGGTAAGGATCCTCATATATGGTACGTTCATGGTCACATTTGACCTATTATATTCTGAATTTGTATTTATGTATGTGCTTGAATAGACTTGTTATGATAATCGACAGGGGTAAAGAATGTTTTCTCAATTCTTGAACATTAATGCATTGACGTTATATAGCATTGTTACTTCGTGTGACAATAAATTATGATGATTACGTTAAACTAGCCATTATGGGTTGGGAAGGTTGGTACAGTTTGAACTATATGCTTCGGAACCATCATTAATTTAGAGAATGTTAAGATTCTTTAGTTATGGATGTGGATTTTTGCCTGAGAGTATTAAAGTATTCATGTATGTATATTGAGACTAATTGGCCTTGTGAGTGTAGCTCTAGGGTTTTAAACCTTGACCAGTTATGTGGATCATGAATCACTTTTGTTGCGACTATCATTGCTATGGTAGGTGGTGGCTATCATTGCCATGGTTCCATTTAGATCTTGAATGGACCAATCATCATCCAAACATACTTCGGTAACCTCGCTAACTTTTCTCTCTCCTTTACTGTATTAGAGAAGTTTAATTTGACTTGCACACAATTTTCATCGAGTCAGTAGAAACAATTGTAATTGAATTTCTTTTAGGATCCTTCTGAACATTTCTTTGTAAGATCGTAGTCTTCTCATAGTTGTGGAGAGTTCCATAAATGTGAGGAATGGTTTCAAGATCCTTTGAAATTTTGAGATAAAGAGAAATGTTTAACAATTACTAGGGAAATAGTCCATGAACTTGCATAGTAACTCTTCATTTTTAAAAGATTTTTTCATGTTATTTGAGGTTGTTGAGGAAAGAGTTAAACATATTGTACTTGTTAGGACCTAAGCGCTTACCACTATGCCAAAAGCAATTGTTGATGGAGAAGGCGCAACTTATTCCTTTATAGTGTAGCAGTCAGGGCCACATTTCGATTTAGGAAGATGTTGGTCAATGACCCAATAAACCCCCCCCCCCAGCATCTGCCATAACTAACGAGAGCTTTGCCAGAAGTCAAAGGCTGCACAGCATGCCTTTGGCATTTTTTATGCACCTCATGGGATTCGAACCTGTGATCTGCTCTGACACCACTTGTTAGGACCCAAGCATTTACCATTACGCCAAAAGCAATTGTTGATGAAGAAGGCACAACTTATTCCTTTAAAGCGTAACAGTCACCGCCATATTTCTATTTAGGAAGAGGTTGGTCAATGACCCAACATTGCCTTTAATAAGAGATTTGTTCTTACTACACACAAAAAGCTCATACCGTCTTACATGACTGGTTTTTGTTGCTCTTTTTAACCTCAAACAATTGAACAAAGAGTGTGCCCTACACAACATAATTACTAGTAAGGTTGAGATGCATTCTGCCTTTTACAACACCATATGCATTTAATGTGTGTCACCATCTTTGGGCACTTGTCAACATAGGATAAGATGATCATAATTGACCTAACCATATATGTACTATTTTTTTCAATGTACACTTATATATGGATCCAATATTGTACAATTGTTTTTTTTATGAAAGGAACGCTAAAAGTGGTAAGAACAAATACATATTTATTGATGCAATCCAAGAAAAAGAAATGTTACTGAGTTAAAACTTGAACGATCATAATTTTCTTTGCTGTAAGAAGCGTTTGATTGTCTTTTAAGCTTGTTGAATTCACTCATTGGTTTTCAATCAGCTAGATAATGAAGAGCAATTTTGGAACAAAGTATCATATTTTATTTTTAGAAGATAATCAATAATAGTTATTTTTTTGGAAGAAATCGTATTTTGTTTTTGAAAAATAATGAATATTTGTAATGAATATTTAAATAATTTTTTTTAAAAATAAAATTAAAAAGTTTATAGGTAAACCTAAAAATGAGACAATAATTTTTGTTTAAAGTTCATAGGTGAAACCAGAAAATAGATCAGTGAGTTTTATTTAAATGTATAGGTGAAACCATATAATCAAAGTTTATAGGTGAAAACAGAAAGTGAAACAACGATTTTTATTTAAATATCATACGTGAAACCAGTTAATCAAAGTTCATAAGTTAAACCAAAAAGTAAAACAATGATTTTATTTAAAATTCATAGATGAAACTCAGAAATTGAATTAGATAATTAAGAAGTTTAAACAAATTCATAGGTGAAATCAAAAAATTTATAAATAAACAATTAAGTGAATGAGATAATTAAGGATTGTGATAATTAAAGAATGTAAAATTAAATAAATAAATATTTAATGAACGTGATATCAATAGTTAAAAAGACGAAAATATTCAGATTAACAAAGGTAATACTATTTATTTGGTTAACAAAAGAACAGATTTCTCTCTATATATGTATAGTTAATACATTTGAAAAACTAATTAAGTTTAGAATTTTGATGGTTAATATTTAGTCCATAGAGTTGGGATGTACTTTTAATACATTTTTAAGAGCATCAATGTAAGTTTCTTATTAACTGAAAGTGTAGTGACTTATAAGAACTATCATTGTAAAAAGATTCTTATATAAACCTAAAGTCTCTTAGGTGTGTGAACAAGAACATTGGTTCTTAAGATAAAATTTGTGAGAAGTGACATATTCCTTATTTTTATTGGGGAGTGCTAATGGCACCCCCTTAATAGGGGTGTGCACGAAATTTTTTATACTATAGTAAGATGTTGATGTATCCGTATGTGAGAAGAATTCACTTTTTAGGGGTGTCAATAGCAACATCTAGGGGTCCCATTAGCCTCCCCTTTTTATTTTATTTTCTTGACTTTACTTAATATATATTAATATAATATATTTAACGGGACCCATAAAAATGAGGTTTATTATAAAAACTACCATCGTGGATTTTTAAATGATTCTTAATTTAATGAGATGGAAATGAGTTGGCAACAGAAAGTAAAAAAAATGAGATTTTTATAAGAATCTCCATCGCAGAGGCTCTAGTATGTTTAGAATTTTTCAAAAATTTGTAGAAAACAAATCAAGTTAGTTTGAATACCTTCAAATAGATGTGGGTAAGTTAAATGATGCATGTGACATCAGACTGTTTTCGTAACATTTATGAAACTAACTTTATATATTTGAAACCTTATAGCAAAAACATTATAAAGGTTAGAGCATCTCCAAGAGTGGTACGTGCGAAGTATGTGTATCGCAGTGAGGTTAACAACTCAATCCATAGTGGATAGCGCAAGTATACACTGGCCACTATGATCGTTTACCAAGTAATAAAGTGATAAAAACCAAATATCGTATCCTCAAGGACTGAAACTATGAAGACACTATTGTTTTCATGAACTTCCTTTTACAAGTTTCGATTAGAGAAGAAACAAATCTTTTGGGTTGGTTTTTTGAAAATAACTTAACAAAAACTTATAATTAAAGAGAGAGATGTAGTTGTGATTTTCCCCAAATTTTACATTAGATACTTGATTTAGTCAAATGGTCATTGTACTGCGAGAGGTGGCCACTCTATGTTCAGAATGTCGGTCTCAACAAATACTCACATTTTCCTAACTAAAATTATATATATATATATATACATATTAACCTTCTTTGATTTGTTAGTGAACTTCCTAAACCCTCTCGAGTTTCTATGGTATAAGTAGTAAGCAAAATACCATAAGTATTTTTAATGCCCAAATGGCTTGCTCCTACACCATGTGGTGGAATATTCACTATGCAAACCCGTGTAAGAATCCTTTTGAATTTCCTAACATCATCCAAGCTCGTGTCATTACGTTTCGCCCATTTTTGGATCTCAAACTAGACATTAGACACTTTCAAGTGATTGACTTGTTCGCATCATTGGCATTATCGAACAATAAATGACCAAATCAAAAAGGGGAAAAAATATAACTACTCAAGAATGTTACATAAAATCTGGGTACTTCTCATTTTCTACATCTCAAAAAAAGTTTAGTTCATAGGTAGAAAAGAGTAGAAAACAGAAAATAAAAGACTGGAAGAACTCATACTAAAAAGATTTAATATTGAACTGAAAAATTCGCAGTGCCCACTTTCGTCGACATGAAAGTACTCACAAATAGCTCAAAACAGCTATTTTAGACCAGAAATTGAGGTTTAGAAGGCAAAATGACCGAATTTGACTAAATAAAAAGAAAATAAAAGGCATGTAATAACTCTAAAATATAAAATTATCTTAAAATAGAGAAAAGTGAGATTTTAGCAAATTTTTTGCTCCAATAGCTATGCTATTTTGTATGTTAAAATAGAGAAAAGATAAGAGAGATGATAAAATTTTCTAAATTTGGAGAATCTCTAAAACCAACTTTTTGAGAAAGAGAAATAATATTTTAATAATTTCATCAATAAGAAGCATTGAAATAAAATGTTTAGGAGAAAGAAATCATATTTTATTAATATATTGACTATTTTAATAATTTAGTAAATACTACAATATCTAAAATAGCATAACTCTTGAAGTTGGAAGTAAATTTTTTTAAATATTTTAACTTTACTTACTCTATTTTAGAAAAATTGTAGCATAACTGTTGAAGATATTCTTACTTTCTTATTATATTATTGGTAATCTTTTACCTTTATAATATTTTATCGTAAAGATCTAAATATAAAAGGGTTTTTTCTTTTACACCTAGTTTATGATGTGTATAGTAATATTAAAAAAGGGATTTTTCTTTTACACCCTACTCTATTTACCTTTTACACCCTACTCTATATTTTTTTTCTTTTTTTCTCTATTTCATCATTACAGCAATGATTAATTATTTTTTTATTATAATAAAATAAAAATATCTTTAATATTATTATATAATTATAATATTATCTAATACAATATATATATATAGAGGAAGAGAATTATAATTATAACTATTTATATAATTTATTTTTAGTTATTATGAAATAATAATGTCTTTAATTTTATTATATAATTATAACTATTATATATATATATATATACAGAGAGAGAGAGAAAATATTCATAAATTTGATAAGTTACTATTTTGAAAAATAATTTAACATTTATTTTATCAGATTGGTTATATCTTATTCTTTGGTACTTTATTAATGACATATTTAATAACAATTAAGGGTATATAATGTATTTAAAAATTAAAATTAATTTTATTTTAAATATATGGAGGATGACATGCATTAAAGTATTGTACATAACGCAATAAAATTAGGAATCTTAAAATATGTAAATTAACCGTTTAAAAGCTTTTATATAATAGAATAGACAAAAAAAAAACCCTTTTCATTTTAATAACTTTCTCTTGATGGCTAATTTAACAAATAATAAATCAAATCACATTTTGATTGTAAAGAAAATGTAACATTTGTTATTTTAATGCTTAAAAATACATTGTATATAAAGTTGTTTTTTTGATAAAGGCTTCTTAATATTATTATTATTAACGAATATTTTAGATTTTTTAACTAAATTAATATATTTACTAAATTGTATATAAATTTATTTATTTTTAAAATACAAATGTTGTAATAAAAATGTCACCTCAACAATATTATAAGAACATATTTTTTTTTTCTATTTTACTTGTAACAAAAAGACTCGAGAATACAATATTAATGTAAAAATAAATAAATGATTTTTTTAATCAACAAAATTAAATGTATTAGTATTTATATGTAGTAATAAAAAATCTATTAAAAATCAAATATTTGTTAAATATATTAGTAATTTAATTATTGTTGAAATTTATTGAAATTATATATAACGTTTTAAAAAATTAGTCTTTTTATTTCTTATTTTAAAAAATTATAAAAAATCGACTAAAAAATTGCTATAAAAATAGAATGATAAGTTATGAACTACGATTTTTTTCATTTCAAAAGTCAATATATAGAAATTGTTAATATTCAAATAAATAAAATTACATTGAGTTTCCAATAAAAATCACCTATCATTTAATCAAACACATTTAATTAAATTTATATTTCAATAAAGAATGATGTTTTTAATGTTTAAATTTTTAAAGAAAATGAGTCATAAGAAATACAAATCAATCAAATCATCATACCCATAATATTTTGACAAAAAAATAAGTTATATGAAAGGCAAAACAATCAAATCATATAGATTAGGATGTAAATTTTATTAGAGTAGGGTGCAAAAGGCAGCATCCATTAAAAAAAAGTCAAATTAAACATAAAGATCCTAATTTTAATTTTATTGATGTATATGATGTAAACACCCGGTATAAAAATACAACCTTACGAATTTAAGAATGGTCATGGATCCAATCATGTATAAAAAGAGGCAAGTGGGGGGGAAAACTGAGGAGCGGGATTAGAGGGGGGTTGGACGTAAGCAATTCCCGAAGAGAAGACACGAGGTAGGTGGTGGGGGACAGCTATTTTCTGGTTTTGTTTAAAGTGGGACACGCCGCACGTGAACCCACTTGCCTCTGAACCCTCCCTCCCTGCCATGCTATTTCGACAAAACCTTCCAATTTTAGGAATTCTTATTATCTTTTTCTTTTTTAAAAATAGATTATATCAAAATTAAGTTTGGTTTTTTTTTTCTTTTGAACAATTTATTTTTAAAAGGCATTATGAAAATTAACATATTATATTTTTCAGTAAATTACGATTTTCATTCATGTGGTTTGTTTAAAATTATAAATTTTATTCGTGTGGTTTCAAAATCTCATACATTTCTACTTTCGTCCCTAAGGTCAAAATGTTACTTTTAAGTGTAAATAACTAATATAGAAACGAATTGTAAACCACGGAGACGAAAAAAAGCAATAAATTTTAAATCATAAAAACGAAAAAGGTGATGAATTATAAACCATAGAGATGAAAACTGTAATTTCAAAACCATAAAAACGAAAATAGAAATTTTCAACAAAGCATAGGAACTAAAAACATAATTTACTCTATATTTTTTTATAAAGTGAATTGTGACTTAATCCATGTGATCCAATATCTAACTAGGGTCCCTGTAGTATGTTTATTGTAGATTTGGTTTTTGTGGTATTTAATTTGTTTTGGTCATAGTTCCTCTAAAGTATCAAACCACGACGACTAAATCCATAATACACTTTTTTTAACCACAAGTGTGGTGCTCAATTGGTTTGAGCTTGGGCTCCAAAGGTCAAAAGTGTCAGGAGGTCTCAGGTTCAAATCCAAAGAGGAATAAAAATCTCCTTTGTGGCCACGGAGGTTCAAATGCAATGACTCTAGGCTACCTGTAAAACGGGTGGTCGCCCTGGGATTAGTCGGCTCACATAACGGGTTGGATATCTATGTTAATAGAAAAAAATACACTCTCTTTTATACAATTAATTAAATCTACTATATTTTTTTAATATAATTGAAAAAAGCGTGTCACTAACTTATGAACAAGAAAAATAAACATAAAGGTAGCGTTTGGTATGTAGACATGATTGGACAGGACATGACATAATTGGATTGGACAGGAAAATAAGGTAGGACTGGACAAAACAAGTACATGTCTGATGTTTTGTATGACTAGGACTAAACAGAACAGAACTAAACAAGTTGCCCCTAAAAGTTATTTGATAGTATATATATCATATAATAGTTATAATTAACAGATAAAGTACTAGTGGTGGTGGCAATGAACGGTGGTGGTCGGTGGCCGATGGTAGTTGTAGAGGACATGGAGATGGTGGTAATCGACAATAGTGGATGTAGTTATGACTGATATATTATAGGACTAGAGGCGGTGGTTGTGATGGGCACAGGTAGTGGTAGTCAATAGTGGTGGTGGGCATCGGTGGTGGTGGTTATGCTGGAAGTGAGGTGGACATGGTGGAAGTGGTGGTGGCAATGAACAATGGTATTCGTTGGCCAACGGTGGTTGTAGAAGTGATGGAGGAGGTTGTCATAGTAGAAGAGAAGGTTGAGGTGGCAAACGGTGGTAGTGGTGGTTAGGGACTGTGATGGTCGGTGGGTGGTGGAGGTTGTGGAAGTGGCGATGGACGATGGTGGTTGTGGAGGTGATTGTTGTAGTGGAAGATGAGGTGGAGGTCGCTAATGATGGTAGTGATGGTGGCGATGGTCGGTGGCCGACGGTGGTTGTGGAGGTAGTGGAGGAGGTTGTTGTAGTGGAAGAGGAGGTAGAGGTCTCTAATGGTGCTAATGGTGGTGGCGATGGCTGGTGGCCGAAGATGGTTATGAAGGTGGTGGAAGAGGTTGTTGTGGTGGAATAGGAGGTAGAGGTGGTCGATGGTGGCTACCGGTGGCGGCGACCACCGTGACTAGCGGTAGTGACCACTAAAGCAAATATCATATTAAGATTATATATCAAGTGAAAGTTAATTAGTAATATTTTAGTGTTTGCCTCATTCTTGTCCCATCTTGTTCCATCTATTTTGGTGGAACAAAAAAAAAAACCCTATTGTCCATCCTGTCCCACCTTGTCCCAAATCTTGTTCTTGTCCCATGTCACACAAAACGTGGGATAGTGAGTTCTTGTCCTGTCTCATGTCGTGCCAAACATGGGACAGACAACTTTGTCCTGTCCTGTCCCATACACCAAACGCAGCCTAAAGGACACTTGGTCAAATCCGACTCATCAAGACCCAATAGTTCATTAAGAGTCATTGTAACTCGTCAAGGTCCAATATAGTTCATTAAAATTCATCCACCAAAGCCTAATAATTCTTTTATTTTTTCTATTCGGTCAATTGTTCTTTTATTAACCCCATTCTATTTCTCTCTATATCTCTATCTCTTTCTCTTTCTCTCTCTCTCTATATATATATATGTACTATATATATATATATGAATGGGTTCAAATGAAAACTCAAATTTGGTTGAGAACATGAGGACAAAGGAGATACAATCTGAAGTGTATGTGTTCACAAGTGAAGTATAAAATCATTTGGATTTGTTGTTTATAAATGGTTTATGTTACCAAATGAATATTCGACCATTATAATGCAATTAAGAATAAAGATATAATGGTCATTTTACGTTTGATCATAATGATATGTGCATTAATGAGATGTTACAAAAACTAAATCCCATAATTGTAGCTATAATATATTGTTTATTTATTTATAGATTATTTGAAGATTGTAACTCAAATGTATTATAAGAAGATGTGATCATTGTAACATCCCAAATTTTCAAATACTTAGATATCTAAATAATATAATCCCAAGATCAAACACTTACATTACACGCGGAAATAAAATCTCTTATATTACATATTATGTCATAATCTATCATTACAGTCTTTGAAGAACGTACATTTGTTCCATAAAACAATTTCTTATTCTGCGCATATCCTTCTTTGGTGCCAAACTCCATATCTCTCTTTATCCCACTTTTCTTCCCGGTCTAATAGCCGCCTGGTTGCAAAAGTTTTAAAAGAGTTTGGGTGAGCCTAAGGCCCAGTGAATTTACGGTTTTTGCATATACAACGTCAATAAAGATATTTCACAAAGCCTCATACTTTATCATGCATACGATCGAAACATTATAATACACAAACAATGGCGTTATGGGAAATGTCTACCTCACACAGCTTTACCAGGCGAACTCACATAGCATGTCCGCTCTTACGGCTTAGACAAGCTCACAGAGCATGCTCGTCTTTACATCATCATTTCATAGTACATCTCCATTGCCACACAAATATTCAACACATTATAAAAATCATCGAACATTTTATGCATGCATGATATATTAAAAATGAGTTATCGATAAAATCCAAAGCAAGCTTGCATATAATTATAAATAAAGTGTGCAACCATTTTTAATAAAAGTCACGTAAAACTCACAATGCAAATCGTTGTCCAACCCGGTCCTTGAAGTTGTTAGCGTCACCCCTACAATTCCAAGGAACTAAACTTTAATTCTAGAATAAAATACGACGCAACTCCCAACGATAAACTTAAACTACCCATGAGCAACACCTTCAATTTCTACTCGATTTAAGATGAACATCCATATATATATATATATGTATATATATATATATATATGTATTCGTACCTATATATACACCAACAGTTAAAATATATATGTTTATGAATCACATCTTCATGCATCCTTGCATGCTACTGTTTAGACATAATTACACATAACATAAACATATATATTTATATCTTTTCCTTCCCAACGAATCAAGCGCAAGGTTCATGGTTTACTTATGATATATATATATATATATATGTCAACATCTCCATGTAAGCATAAACTTGCAATCCAACAAAATAACCATTTCTATGTCTTTTATATCAACCTACGGGTTATGAATTCTTTTCTCCCAAATAACTAGTGACCACACAGGTTAATAATCAAGAAATATGTCGCCAAAACCTTTCATCACAAAGAGTTCTTAACCGTTCGATCTATTACGATTTACGGCGGTGAAATGTTTCCACTTTATAAATATATCTATCGACCGACACCCAACGAACCACAAGTTCTGATTTTTAGAACCGGAACGAGGGTCACGGTTAATCAACCCGGTGTCACGAAAATTACCATATTACCGTTGTGAAGAACGATGGAGATGCTAGCGGTGACCGATGGCCATCGCTACCCTACGGAAACCCACCCGAATAATTGAACCATTAACATAACTATCTAGTAGCCAAAACTCATAGACAAGGGTTTAAAATAACATACCGATTGGCTGCGATATAAAGCACCGTCTATTCTTTTCGGCATCCACCATTGCCTTTGCTTACCGTAGACCTCCATCTAGATCGATCTGTCTTTTTTTTTTTTACTCGAAGACTACTAACTCCCAATTATTTAGGAGGTCGACGGTTTTCCTTGCCATCAATGGTTTCAAAGCAATTTATCTACCCAACCATAAATGTCCAGTGAGAGTTTGATTTGACGATTTCTATGCTACACAATTAAAAGCCTAACCTTTTACTTTCTTGCATGAAATTACATTTCAACTCCTTGCAATTTCCAACCACATTTTTTTGGGTTATTACAATCATCATATTCAAGTTATTGTAATACACGTATAAACTTTTTTTGTACTACAAGCATGGATGAAGATTGTGGTCAACAATTCATGAACATTGAAGATAATATAGGGGTTCATGGAGGCAGTCAAAGTGTTTTCAAAGACAATCAACAAAACGTTGACATCGATTGCAGTATATTAATGATTGAACATAATTTCATTGTTCATAAGTGAACATATTTCCATTAGTGTAGAATGTTCATTGTCATTGAAAAACCAAGTGAACTTTTATGAACATATGTGAACATCCAAGCAATGCACATAACAATATGTGAATTTTTATGAACATATATGAACATCCAAATATACCATTCTTAAGTGAACCCATTATTCATAATTGTTCATAAGTCAATCCATGTTCGTATATAGAGGGGATGCTCATGTGTATATTAATGTTCATAATTAATTAATATTTTTTTTATTAATGACAATGAATTAATATAAACATGGGCGGTTACAAAACATGGGGGTTTACAAAACATTAATATTTCCACATGTTTATAATTTTTTTTCCAATAATACCCTTGTTCATATATGTTCATATTAAATGGTAACATATTATATTATTAATTATTACAAAATTGTCATCATAAATATAATCCATTGATTCACAAAATGAATGGTTGTGATAGATTAACAAAGTTAACACTATAAATTGGGTTAACAAAAGTACATACTCCTGTATATGTATATGGTTGGGTTCCAATGAAAAGTGGAGTTAGGGTGAGAAAGGGTAATAAGAGATCTTCACCTTTAGATACACATTAGAGTGAGTTGCATCGATACTAAAAAAAAGATGCATCGAGATTTACCGGATCAATCCCCGTATCAAAAGTAATTCATGGGTAGATTTGAGATTTTACAAATTATTATTTGCATGTTTGAAGGGATTATAATCATATCATCATATTTCAAGATTATAGAATAACTATGTTAATTTAACGTGAATAATGGTTAATCAAGTTGAACATATTCCATGTTCATATGTGAAATGTTCCCAAAACACACTCAATTTGTTCACCATATTATTCTGAATTGCATTAATAAATGATGTTCATAAGGTACTAATACGAATGTGCTCATAGTTCTTTTGTATTTTGTAAGGTGTTCGTAAAAATGTGTTCATAACCATAAGGCATTCATAATCATATGGTGTTCATAGGTGTTCAATAAGATTATTCGTAAGTGTTCATATGTCATGATCTTTTCCACAAATACCGCAGTTTAGAAATGTTCATCAATGTTTATTTATGTTCAATTTTTCATTTATTACAAATATACCATGACTTAATTAATCCATAGATTTCAAAGATTAAGGGCTAATATTGGTTCACAAAGTTAACACCATTTATTAGGGAACCAGCTTCTATATATAGGCACATGAACCTATGTGATTCACATGTTTGTATGTAAAATAGATAAAGTAGTTTTTAACGTTTTTACATATATGCGGCAAACTGGTTCATATATGAACCTATGCGATTCACATGTTTATATGTAAACTCGTGTAATTAACATATGAATTATTTTAATTGATTCACATATGAAGTAATAAACTGATTACTATGAACTAATTAACTGATTCGTATATGAACCTATGTGATTCATATATGAACCTATGTGATTCACATATTAACTAATTAACGGGTTTACACATGAATATATAGTTCATCTGTGAATCACATGAATTCATATATGAATATGTTTGACATTTATTTGTAAAATTTATGAAACTATCCCTCTATCTTTCGCATATTATCCGATATTTCATGGTCAAAGCCGCAAATGTTGACCATATGAAGAGCTATGATCACTTCTCTAATTTTCAAATATTTATCACTTCTTATTTAAACCTTTCTCTCTCTTTCTCTCTCTCTCTCTCTCTCTTTCTCTCTCTTTCTATATATATATATATATATATGGGCAATAGTCAAATAAAAATCACAAAAATGTTATAAACTCGTAATAAATTTTTTAAATGATTTTTTTTCATCAAAACGTATAATTTAAGATATTATGTCACATATGTTTGTGTTCATCTTATGAAATATTAAATGTGATTTTTTTTTATTCACCTACTGAAACAAAAAATATGCATAAAAAATATTCATATAGTGAAACAAATACATGTTAAAGTTTCACGTTCTAAAACAAATATATGTGAAATAATATTTTAAATCCTAGCATTTGATGAAAATAAATTATAAAAAAAATTACTTTTATATCAGATTTTACAAATTTATAACAATTTTATTGTTTTTATTTGATTTAACCCTCTATAAATATATGGACATTCCTTTGAGAGACATGCAATTTATGGTACATATAAGATTCAATACAAACTTTCTTAAAAAAAAAAAGATTCAATATAAACTATAGATTATATTAAATTAG
Source organism: Silybum marianum (assembly GCA_036898165.1). NCBI lineage: Eukaryota > Viridiplantae > Streptophyta > Magnoliopsida > Asterales > Asteraceae > Silybum > Silybum marianum. Next base: position 17,971,732 of record CM072539.1, read on the forward strand.
AAAATTAGTGATTTAAAGTTAACATTTTAAATAAAGGGTATTATGTGTATCATACAAATTTCTTCTCTCATCTTTCCTATATATATACTCTCTCTTTTTTTCCTTTTTCCTCTCTTGTAATTAACAATGTAATCTGAAAAATATAATTTCAAGTTACCTAATATTATTGTAAACATCGTATGCTATTGCTACCTACCACTAAAAAATGTGCCCATCAGCAAGAGATCATGCCCATCGCCCATGTTTGCTAACACTATAAATGTGCTCATCAACGGCAGCAGATGCCTAGCATGTGATGCCTATTAATTAATTGGCTTTTGTTGATTGTTGGTGTTGAAAGACTTTCTAACTCATGTTTGAGTTACCCATTAAGAACATTCATAATAGAGGTTTTTATTTTTTATAAAAGGTTTTAGGGTTTTTACAAGAATTTTGATTACGGTATAGAGATTTTTGTTTAGTTACAAATTTTTATTAAAATTCAGGTGTTTAAACAAAAATCAAAAACTCAAATTCTCTCATACTTTCATTTTCTATTATTATTTTATTTATTATTTTTTAACCATTTTATTTTATTTATTAAATTTACTAAATCTATAAAATATATAATTTAAAATTGATATGAAAAAATATAAAATTATATTATAAAATATTTTTTTTTAATTTTTTGTTTCTTATAAATAAGTTCTAAATCATAAATTAACAATTTTAAGTACATTTTTTATTTTTAAAATATATACCAAATATGAGATGCGTCCAAATGAAGTTTATTATCAATTCCGTTCCGACTTGGTTGAATGTGTGGTCGAATTAAGATTACAAGTGATCTGCAATACTATTTGTTATTTAGTGTTATTTTCTATACAAATTAATATTTTATAATTTTGCATTTTTTTAGATTATAATATAAAATTATGTTTATGTTTTAATTGTTTTTCAGTTATATTAAACAAAATATATAAATTAACAAATTAAAATTAATATAGAAGAGTGAAAGTTAATAAGTTATATTTGATTTTTTTTATAATTTTACAATATGTACATATATTAATTTAAAAATAAAATAAATTTTCATAAATTAAAAATAAGGAATGTGAGGTTATTGTAAGAACCTTCATTGTAGAGTTTTATGAAGATTTCTTACGTTGTTGAGATGACAATGATGTGGCAGAAAAAAAAATGGCAAGTGAGGTTCTAGAAAGTTCCACCACTATGTATGCTCTAAGTTCGTGACTTCCTAGTAATTACCCATGCTTTTCGGTAATCAATATTTCTCATTACTTGGACATTCATTTTCCGTAAACCGTTATGAATATTTTTATAGACTTATAGGTCACAATTTATACCTAAATTAGGAGTACTGTGATTGTGATTATCTCGAGTAAATTCGTGATACACAAACATATATGGTCGGAATATTACTTAAAGAAAACACGCTCTTACGTGATCTCAATTTCTTATACAAGTAATTACTAGTGTTTCTCAACAGATCTAATTTTTCCAATATACTGTAACCACCACTATAATTGTTGAATTATGGAAAAATTTAACACCCCTATTATTCATATCGATTCAATTAAGCCACTATATATGAAGAGAATCAAAAAAATGTTGGGAATTGTACAACTTTGTGCCGCTGAAAAGTAGTCATGTGTTGTTTTACATTTAAAACAATGTAGATGAAAATATAATGTTATTTCACAAGTTAATTACTTTAACGTGTATCTTTTATTTCACAATGTAAAGCAACAAATAATTAACTAATGGTTCTCATGGTTAAAGTTCTCACTATAAACGTTCATATAGTATAAATATTGTTCTCAATTTATTTCTTACACAAATAAGTTCTTTTTTCATAAAAAGATAGTATTTTTAGTTTTACCAAAATCCATTCTAATAAGTTCTTTTTTCATAAAAGATAGTTTTCTTTTAGTTTTACCAAAATCCAAGAAAGGGTTGCTAAATATACCCAAACTTATTTTTCTCTCACAGAAATGAGTTTTTTTAATTTTCTCTCTTAGGATCACCACAATTAATTTTTAAATTTTAAATTTATGTTTATATATACGTTTGTAATTAGTTATTTAATTTATCTTATATCTTTTTATATTTTTTATATTTTATTGTACATATTTTATATATTAACATACATAATGGTTGATGGTATATGAGGTTTAATAAATAGAGAAATCCATATATTTTGAATATTGTTTGGGTGAAAAGTCCATAAGCATAACCGATTAGCGGATTAGGATATCATCCATGTAACAATCCGTGATCTCATATAACAAATACATCGAAATTATACAATTAAGACACCACATTTGGGGCTATAAATTGGGTCTCCTTCTATACAATCTGCCAAACAGCTACAAATAAAAATTTTCGCTAATAATCTTCACATGAACGATCTAAAAATTATGAAGATTAAATATTAACTTCAAAGCATGCTCGACATAAAGCATCTCTTTTACCCGCAAATAAAAGCGTCAGCTGATACCCTGAAATGCATATTTTTGAAAACAAAATGAGGGTTAGACCATACGGTCTAGTGAGTAAATCCCTGTTAGCACATTTTTGACTAAAATCTTTCAAAATAGATTTAAGAGCCAAATCATAACTCAAATCATTTAAAATGATATTTTCCTCAAATCCAATATACCAAATATTTCTTAATGTTTCATAAAACGTCTTTCTGACATAAATAAGTAATTTTCTTCATTTATAAATCAAAATTTAATAAAACAATAAACTTATTGAGTCAGAAAGGTTATCTTTTAAATCCGGTCCGACAACCCAGTTATCGCATAAGTGGGTGCGGACAACTCTACTTCTCGGGTCTCATAGGCCCGATAACTTGTTCCTCGGGTCATGCAGACCCGACAACCTCGTTCATCGGCACCTATAGAGCCGACAATTCACTCCTCGGGTCTCATAGACCCGACAACTTGTTCCTCGGGTCTCACAGCCCGACAACCTCGTTGCTCGGCATCTATAGACCCGACAAAACCTCTTTCTCGAATCAAAGGACATCGACAAGCTAACTTCTCGGGTCAAACGGACTCGACAAGTTTTACTTTGCTTTTTATAAAGATTCGATAAATCATTTTTCTCGCATTAAACGTACCCGGTAACTCAGGTTCTCGAGTCATACTGACCCGATAAAAATCCTTATTATTTTTAAAATCATTTAAACATAACCCAGGTCTCGAGGCATCACATCCTCATAATACTCTCAACCGGTATTACACTTACCAGGATCATTCTCTCGTTCTTTCCAAACCATTGCCTGCTTCACGAGCATATGGTTCGGTTCACGCCATACGAGATGGCTAATATATAGAGTATTCCACCCACAATCATTTATACGTTTTCTCCGTTCACTCATCACGGATACACCACCAAATTCATCATCGTATAAACAGGGTACTCCTAACCAGTACTTTTCTAATACATGTTAGCCTCACTCATCCTTTCCAAACCATTGCCTGCGTCACGAGCATATGGTCCGGTTCACGCCATACGAGATGGCTAATTTATATATCGATTATTCCCCCCACAATCATTTATACGTTTTCTCCGTCCACTCATCGCGGAAACACCGCCATAATTTCCAGTGACCCAAAACAGTTTTGGTCAACCTCTTTCGCTTGTTAGTTTTCACAAAATACTAACAGTCAACATCATATAATCTCATTTATATGAAATAAATCACGTGTGACGGAAAAACACGTATTTTACAAAAGCTTTGTAAAAGCTTTCTCATCTCATCAAATAACACATATTTTTACGTGAAAAATATTTAGTAACAACTTCTCAAATAAAATCCATGTGTTATTTTTGCCAACAACTCATATAACGATAATAATCCAATTATATCAATTAGGCATATTATCGAAATAAAAACCTTTCTCAATAACATATGCATTTCAGTTTATAAAACTCATTTATAAAAACTCACCTCGGTCCCAAATAGACAGGTAAACTTCTAGCGGGTAACAACTCGAATATGGAACACATAATCTGAACCATATAATTACGGGTTATAATCTAAACAGATAAACCCAACTTTATCGTAATATATATATACGCCATATATATATTAATCCAAACCTTACCTTGAATTCTCCTCTCTTTCTCTCTTCTGAACTCGTACGAAACCACAGAAACCAAACCTATTTTTCTCTTTGGTTTCTAGTATTGTAACCCAAAATCAAATATATAATTAATTGAGAGAGAGATAAGAGGCGGTGATGAATGGGTTTGCAAACCCATGCATGAAACACACAAACATGCATGAGCATGTTTACATATGATTTGAAAAGAAAAGAGGTGGCCACGAGGAGGTGACCACACTCTCCAAAACCAACCCCTCAACTTTCAAACAAACATGAAAATACCCCTCATACTTTCAATCCGAAACAAACCCGGTTATTACAATCCGTGAGTCCATAACTAAGATATTTTCGGCCTATGATTATCACTGATTGTCGTGATTATTAGATAACAACGACAGTTGACAGTTTTAGTTAATAAAGACAGATGTTACTTTTCCAAATTTAATGCAGGTATCAAATATAACCAAATTCAGATAAAATAAAATATCATCTCATCAATGTGAAGATTGTAACCAAGACCAAGATTTAATAACGTCGTCAAAACTACCCGTTACAAACTTACAATCATTAAAAGCATTAAAGTGACAGTACAAAGACCAAGTATATATATGAAGAAACATCTCACCCCGAGAAAGAAACAAAATCATTTTCTCACAAAGAATTCTTTGTTGGCGTAATTATTATTTAAGTTTACTTACGACTTACGAATTAACCACATCTTGTACCGGTGGTCGTTGTTATTAAGGACAACACCCTAATTAATTGACGTCCATAGTGTATTGTTGATATCTTCGATTGTCCACGGACATATAACTATTTTAGTAATTTTTTGAGAGAAATGATAGGAGGTGAAACCATGTGGTTAAAATAGCTATTTTAATAAATTTTCCTTATATATAACATTGCATAATAATTATATTCTATAGTAATATATTTATTTAATTTTTAATCAAACAATAAAGATATAATAAAAGACCCAAAGATCGTTGAATCAACAAACCTTTTTAACAGTATTTAGTTAGAATAACAAAAAATGTAACAAAATGACAACCGCAAGGACAAAAATGTATTTGATTTAAAATTAAATAAAAATGAAACTTGACAAGAAGTGATAATTCCACCCATCAAAAATGTAATTTACTTTAGAGTAAATTACACTTTCGGTTTTGTGGTTGCCATCAACTATCAAAAGTAGTCCCCATTTCAAACTAATTACATATTTGGTTATTGTGGTTACAACTTGGTTTCAATTTTAGTCATTGTGGTTGCCACCTGGTTTTAGTTTTGGTCTCTTTCACTAACTTCTGTTAAATAATTCAGTTAACTTAAGGGTATTTTAGTCTTTCTAAAATTTCTTTTAATTTTCGTTTAAAATAACACAAATTTTTTACTGTTATATTATATCTTTTTTTATTATTATTATTAGCATAAATACATATATAGATACATATAGTCGTCTATCATTATACATATATGCACGACAACCCTAAAATCCAAGACCTCTGAGCGCCTACTCCGTTCGATCTCCTTCACCGCCAACCACCGGTTTCTTCACCGGCCAACTACTCCGTTCGATCTCATACACACATCAACCTTCTCTCTTATCTCCTCTCTCGCCCTCTTCTTCACTGTGATCTCCATATTAGTCTTCATCAACAACTGCATCAACACAGGGGCAGTTGGGTTTCGATAACAACAACGAGGAAAGAGAAGAGATCGAGATGGAACACCTGTTAGATCCAGCTCCGATTCTTCCTACACCATCTCTGGAAGAATTCCGATCTGGTTCACCGTCTCGGACAGTTTGCACAAATCTTCGAACCATCAATTTGCACCTTTCTTCCAATATAAGAAAGAACATTGTCTAATTTTTGATACACAATAACTATTCATCTCTTATTTTTCAGTGGGTTTTCGATCGATTGCTTCTGGTATTCTACCTTCATTGTGACCTTCGTATCAAAGACCTTATTTGTCAGTGGGTTTTCAATCGAGTGCTGTCAAGGGTCTCCATCCCGGCGATTCCTTTCACCTCACTCGTTCTTCATTTGCTTCTACAATGGTCTCTAGAGGAAGAAACCCACGTTCTGTTTGTGAGTAACTTCCAGGAAAAAGAAACCCACGTTCTGTTTGTAAGTAACTTCCAGGAGAAAGAAACCCACTTCCATGGGATTTAGTTTGCTTTGTTTTTTGATTTATTTTTTATTTGGGTTTTAATTTAGGGTTTGATTTAATTTAATTTTAGATTTGGCTTTGATTTAGTTTTTAGATTTATGGTTTGATTTGGGTTTTGATTTAGGTTTGATGTAGTTTTTGATTTTGGATCATCATAGTTAATCATCACAGTTCATCACGTTGAATTGGTTGAAACAAAAACACACGTTTAGGAAGTTGAATCTTGCTTCATCAAGAGGCTTTGTAAAGAGATCAGCTAGTTGATAGTCAGTTTGAATGAAATGAAGTTCCACATCACGTTTAGAGACATGATCTCTTATTATGTGATACTTGATATCAATATGTTTAGATCTTGAATGAAGAACATGATTGTTTGCAATGGCTATTGCATTTGAGTTGTCACAAAGTATTGAGATTTTTTAAAAAATCTGATTGTAATTATGAAGCCGAATTTTCATTCACAATATTTGTGCACAACAACTTCCAGCAGCAACATATTCGACTTTAGCAGTAGAGGTGGATACTTAGTGTTGCTTCTTGCTTGACCAACTAACAAGCTTTCCTCCAATAAGCTTCTTGCTTCTTGCTTCTTTCTGTCTATCTTGGAACCTGCAAAGTCAGAATCCGAATAACCGATGAATCGAAACCTGAGTCTTTAGGATACCAAAGACCCAGATTCATGGTACCTTTCAGATACCGAAAAATTCGTTTAACCGCAGCCAAGTGAGACTCCTTGGGATTGGCTTGGTTACGAGCACATAGACAAGTAGCAAACATAATGTATGGTCTACTAAAGTAAGGTAAACAAGAGAACCTATCATACCCCGATAGTTGGTAACATTGACTGATACACCATCAGGGTCAGAATGAAGTTTAAGAGGTGGAGCCATAGGAGTGTTCATTGGAGTACAAGGGTCAAACTGAAATTTTCTCAGAAGGTCTTTAATGTATTTACTTTGATTTATAAAAATGCCTTCTAGAGATTGTTTAACTTGTAAGCCAAGAAAGAAAGTGAGCTCACCCATCATGCTCATCTCATATTTACTTTTCATGAGAGAGCTAAACTCATCACACATAGATTCATCGGTGACACCAAAAATAATATCATCTACATAAGTTTGAACAAGAATGATATTACCTTTAGATTTTCTTAAGAAGAGAGTGTTGTCAACTTTTCCTCGGATGTACTTGTTTTCCAAAAGAAAATTGGAGAGAGTATCATACCAGGCATGAGGAGCTTGCTTTAATCCATACAAGGCTTTGTCTAGTCGATAGACATGGTAGGGATGAATCGGATCTTCAAACCCAGGAGGTTGTTTCACATAGACTTCTTCGGCTAGCTCTCCATTCAGAAAAGCACTCTTTACATCCATTTGGAATACCCGAAAATTTTTGTAAGCAGCATGAGCAAGAAAGATTCTGATGGCTTCCAAACGAGGAACTGGAGCAAAGGTTTCATCATAGTCAAATCCTTCTTCTTATCGATATCCTTGAACAACCGACCTTGCTTTGTTGCGAATAATAGTACATTCTTCATTCATCTTGTTTCTAAACAGCCACTTAGTTCCAATAATGGTTTTTTGAGATGGACGAGGAACCAATCTCCGGACTTTATTTCTCTCAAACTGACAGAGTTTATCTTGCATGGCCAAGACCCAGCTAGGATCAGCTAGGGCTTCTTCAATCTGTTTGGATTCAATAACAGAGAGGAAATTTACATAAAGGCAAAGGTTGCCGATCCCTCTTATGGTTTGTACCCCAGCTTGTTGGTCTCCGATTATTTGATCAATTGGGTGATCCTTGGTTCATTTTAAGGCTGGAGGCATAGGAGGGGGAAAGGATGAAAAAGGCAGATCGGCTAGTGATAAAATGGTTTTTAAAGGTTGATGATTTTCTTCTAAAGAAATATTTTCAGAAGATGGGTGAATGTGAGCAGGTTCAGAAGATAGGGTAGTGGTTTGAGGAGAGGAAGAAGGGTTAATATACGGAGCATCACCATTTTCAGAAGAAGGTTGTGTTTCGGATGGTGAAGTGAAAGGAGAGGCCGAATATGGCATATTTCCTACACAAGAGTCTATCCATTGATTTAACTCTTCTTTATTACTTGAGATAGATGAAGTTTGAAGATCATAACATTTGACATGTATTGACTCACCAATACACTGTCTTCAGAGGTTGAAGATTTTGTATGCCTTGGATACTAAGGAATAACCCATGAATATTCCCTCATTTGATTTGGGATCAAACTTTCCCAGATTCTCTCTATTATTTAGCGCATAGCATATACAACTAAATACACGTAGAAAGTCAACTTTTGGTTTTTTTCCATGGAACACTTCATAGGCTGTTTTGTTGTGCCTTTTGACAATAAGGGATCTATTTTAGGTAAAGCATGCAGTGTTAGTAGCTTCAAATTTCAAAATAGGTTGGAAGCTTTGATTCACTTAACATAGATCGACCAGATTCACACAGGGTCCGATTCTTTCTTTCGACAACACCATTTTGTGGAGACGTACGAACCGATGAGAAATTTTGAGAGACTCCCTTGTCATTGAAAATGTCTTCCAGAACACTGTTTCTGAATTCCGTGCCATTGTCACTTCACACAGATCTAACAAGTTGACCATTGAGAGTTTCAGACTTTTTGATGAAGCGGATAATTTCTTCAGTAGCATCACTCTTATACTTGAGAAAGAGAACCCAGGTATAACGAGTGAACTCATCTACTATGACCAACATGTATCTTTTCCCACCAAGGCTTGGAGTGTTGACTTGTCCACATAGATCCATGTGAAGCATTTGAAGAGGCTGAGAGATGGAAGAGCATTGTTTGGTTTTGAAAGAGGATTTGGTGAGATTTCCTTCTTCACAAGCTTAACAAAGTTTCTCTTTTTCAAAGGACATTTTTTGGCATTCCAATGACCAAATCTTTGTTAGAAAGCTTGTTCAAGGTTTTGAAATTTAGATGGGAGAGACGCTTGTCCACAACCAAATTTGTTTGGTCATTTCTTCAGAGAGGAGATACATAGCTTCACCAATGGCACTTTCCTTCATGTTTATTATATAAACATCGTTCCTTCGGGTACCAGCAAGTTCCACTTTATTTTGCATATCAAGAACCAAACAAACAGATAGTTGAAAAGTGACTATGCATCCTAGATCACATAGTTGACTAATGCTTCAACATGAGCAACTCTTGAAAAGGTTACGGTTGCATTGGATATGGTACCATATCCTCTTGTGATTCCTTTGCCATGTACACCAAAAGTTACAATTGGTCCCTTTTCTTTAGAGAAGTTTGAGAGTAGAGATATGTTCCCTATCGTGTGCCTTAAGTACCCATTATCCATGTACCAGATATGATCTTTATTTGGCACCTGCAATCATCAACATATTAGTTTGTTAGTACCCATTTTGAAGTGGGTCCTTTGGGGTTAGAGGAGTTTTCCTTTTTTGTTCTTTCGAACAATGTAGTCATTCGGATAGTCTTTTACAAAATGGAAAGTATCACCACAGTTACAACATTTTCTATACACAAAGACTTTCTGAGAGCTATAGGGGCTGAAATCTTCTTTGGATGGGTTCGGCTGAGGAGAGGCGCTGATTCCAGGACTTGGGCTATGAATTCCCTTTTTAGACAATGGGACAAAGGAAGAAGAGGAAGCAGGAGTCTTGATTTTTTTCATGTTAACAGCCCTTGGAATAAAGTCTGTATTTTGAGTTTGAGATCTTGGCTGAGAAGACTTTCTTTTAGAAGTAAGCTTCGAGAAGACACGAGATCTTCCCTTATCGGCAGATGAAGATTTCTTTTGGAAAGTCTTTGATGGTTTGGAAATGAAAGAATTTGACTCTTCAAGATTTAAGGAATTGAGAAGATTTTGAATTGGTTTGGCTGACGTATTTGAATCCTGACATTCGGTTATTTCAGGAGACACAAATTCTTTGGCTTTTACAAAAGTTCCAAATTTTAAAATTTCCATGAGATCAAGAGAATTAACTGAGGTGGAATCATCAAACTCATAGTCCAGGAAGTCTGATGAGGAGGATAGGTATCCAGCAGAATAGCCTTGAGGACATGGACCTTGAGGACATGGAGTAGAGGGTTCAAGATCATCCTTTCCAAAACCTAGACCAGTTTTGCTATCACATGATATTTGGTCCTGAAGAATCTTTTCAAGATTTTTAGAGAAATTTGTCCATTTGAAGAGGACCTCTTGTTCCTTTTAAAGTTTGTTAAAATTTTTATTCTTTTCTTTAGAAAGACAATCATTTATATATCTAATATTTTCTAAGTCAACTTTCATTTTGTCAAAGTCTTTCAGTTTTGAAAAGCAAATCTGAAGTTGGTCATTTGAAGATTTTATGTGAATATCAGTTTTCTTCTTTGATTCTTTCAAATTACAACAATTAACAGTTAATGAGTCCAAAGTATCTATCTTCTGATCATCAGAGAGAGAGAAGAAAGGATGTACCTGAGATTGTGATATGGATGAAGAAGATTTTTCTATGGAGACCAAGGCTGTAAAGTAGGTTGATCTCTCCATTTCTTCTATTTCATCAATCTTTGCCATCATACATCTAGTGACATATTCACTTTCACTTTTAGAGGTTGGCTCATCTTCCCAGGTATGGGTTTCGGCAACAAGGGTCTTTTCTTTGCCTTGGTTTCTTTCTTTCTTTCTTCTATATTTGGCCTTGTAGTTTTTATACCCGGCAAGTTCTTTAGATTGAGCAGAAATATGACATTTTTTGGGGGATCGGCTACTCATTTGCCAGATGGTTTGAATTTAGAAGAAGTTTTAGATCTACAATCAGAAGCGAAATGTCTTTTCTTTCCACAATTAAAGCATTCATCATTTGCTTTATTAGAAGGTTTTTGAGATGAAGATTTTTTACTAAATTTGGGCCGATTAGAAAAGAACTTCTATTTCTGAGATTTCCAGCTATCATAGCCATACTATCAGAAAGTATGTCTATAGCTATCTCTTCACTTTCATCATCGGCTGCATTGAAATAAGCCCTCGATAAGTGTGATGAGTCATCTTTGGTCTCTTTTTCAGATTTATAAGATGGATAAGTAATTCTAGGAACACACACATATTTTTTAGAATATCTTATTAGAGCAACATAAGAGGTTTTAATATCATTAATGAGAGATTTACGTTGGGACTTTGTCTGCTCATAGTTATGTAAAGTACCATACAAGGCAGTTAAAGAATATGATCAAGGTCCTTGGTTGTCTTTATGCAAGTACATATATTTTCCCAGAAGTCTCGGAGACAATCCATAAATTTGCATAGGACTTCCTCATTGTCATACTCTTTTCCCAACACCTTTAAGTCATTCAGAAGACTATTAAAACGATTGTAGTAGGTAGAAAGAGATTCTCCTTTTTCAAAAATGAAAAGTTCATACTTTCTTACTAAGGAAATATGTTTACTTTTCTTTACTTCTTTAGTTCCCTCGTAAAGAACACACAAAGTATCCCACATTTCCTTGGCAGTGGAAAGATTTACCAAGGAGTGGTATACTTCATCAGGAAGAGAAACGACTAAGGCAGATTTGACTTTTGTATCTAAAGCAACAAGACATTTATCATCCTTAGTATATTTGTTTTGAGTTTTGATAATGTATCTACCAGTTGCTTCACATTTTTCTTCGTCAAATTCAATATCTTTACCTTCAACATCTTTTTGTGGGCCAAAACGAGCCTAGACCCTAGAACAATGGGTCCTTCACTCAAAATAGTTGGAAACCTGCTATCAATAACTTCCAAAAATAGTATCATACGATTTTTCCACAGAGCAAAATTGGTAGGATTGAACTTTGGTGGTTTGACTATGGAGCCTGGATCGTATGACCCAGCGAAGGGATTTTGTAGAGTAACTCTAGAATTTGAGGAAGAAAAAGGGCCAGCCATTACAAATTTAGTTTATTAGATTAAACCAATCTGCTCTGATACCACTTGTTGGTCCCTAACAAGGTAATGCCAATTAAGTAAATGATTTGGAGAAGGGGGGGGGGGGGGGGGTTAAATACAAATACACATAGTTTTTTACTTTTAAATTCTTTAGTATTATATATCAAGAATTACACTTAGAAAACAGATTGTTGCGGAAAGAACAGATGAAATATATTCTAACAATCTAAAACAATTAGAAATCACTTAGTAAACAGAAATATAACTAAACACAAAGAAAGCTATTTTGAAATTATTAGTCTCTGCTAAATCAACTTACGCACTTAGAAGATATTGTTGAAAGCATATTTTGCATGGAAGCTCCTCTTCTCCTTTTATAGTGCCCATGCATTTAATGCATGTGGACACTTGTTACAATTTCATTTGATTGTCGTATATTCATTGGACAAAAGATAGTGCCATTCCTTAGATTATTAGAAAAAGGCTGGTGCCATTCCTTATAGTACATAAAGGACATGTCACTGTTCATCTTTTCTCTGTGTCTTTAGTTGTCACATCAAGCCTTTTTGCAATAAGACAAACAACCCTTTTCTGAAGTTTAAGAAAAATGTCTGAATTTAAGGCTTAATGCACACGTTCTTGAATTTATTCTGAACCAAGAAGTATCTTCATAAATGTCCTCTGAAAGTCTCAGATAAGGTTACTAACCGAATATATCAAAGGATATATCGGCTAGTGTATGTATATCGGCTAGTCGCCGACATTGCTTTTCTTTCGGTGAGCATAGGCTTCGGATTCAGCTTTAAGTCGGGTTTAGATTCGGTGAGCATATCTTCATTTCCACAATGTTGATATGTTTCCTTTGTATCAGCTAGTCTTCGATTCGCTGAATTTGTTGAGTAATGCCAGACTTCTTCAAAGAACCTAAAATGCAAGATATAAAATCTAAGGAAGAAATTGAGGGGTCATCACCAAATCATCGGTGACCCAACAGAAAGATCTGGTAAATCTGAGTCTTCAAGTAGATGCCAGGCTGAAGAAAGAGATGAGGAAGAAGAGGCAGATACTGGGGTGGAATCAGATACTAAAATGCAAGAGTTAAAGGAAGCAATGGTCTTCTTAACAAAAGAAATTCAGAAGAAATTGTTTAAGAAACCATCAAACAATAGCCAGAGGTTTTCTTTTGGATCAAAGTTTAAGTATCAGGATAAATTTGGTGAGAAGAAAAAGCATGAGGCCAAAGCTGATGAGAAACAGAAGGGACACAAATTTTATAAAAGTGGCCCGAACATGACTTGCTTTAACTGCGGCAAGAAGGGCCATTTTGCCAAAAAAGTGTTGGAAGCCCACGGAGAAGAATGGAAATTACTACAAGACATAGTATAATCTCTCAAAGAAGAAACAGTAGGGTACTGCTCCCATGGCGGAGGAAGATTAGTAGCTGAACTTTTTTATTAAAGATGATTATGAAGATAGACCATAATTTTTGATGGCAGAATTTGATTCTTATGGTGAAGAAATGAGTTCTGATGAAACTGAGGTACCAACTTCTTTTTACCTTCAAAAGCTTCAGAAAATGATGGTTTAAAATGACAAAATTTCAAAAACAATTAAATGCTGAAAAAGACCTTCTATCAAATCTTGAACGTATTCTAAGTCTTGAAAGACATCTTTGCAAGATAAGCAAAGAGAATGCTACAAACTTAGAATGTGCTAATAATCTGATAAAGGAAAAAGAAGACATTTCCGAATAGAATAGACATTTGGAAATTCAGTTTTTGGAAATGTCAGATAAAATTTCTGAGCTTAAGTATGAGTTTGTGGATCATTTATTGAAAAATAACTCCTTGGTTGCTGCTTACAAATTTTTGGTTGACAAAAATATCGAGTTGGAAACAACCTTGTTTAAATTGGGTCAAAGTGATCAAACTATTCATCCGAACAAACTGAAGGATTCAGATATCCTTAAAAGGACCGGATTAGGGTTTTCTGAAAATCTAAGTGTTTTAAAAAGAGTGTTAGTCCCAATTTTGTTGTTGAAGGTGTAAAAAGGAAAACCGATGATTTAAGTTTGAAAGACCAGAGATCGTCATTCAGAGCCGCAATTAGAGGTCATTACCGAGGAACCAGAGTTCATGACCAAAGATCAAGAGACAGAGTATAGCGAGCTGAATGTTTAAGTTTCCAGAGATGCAGAGCTCTGATCCAGAAGAGCGTCTGCACTATACATGTAGAGCCTCCTCTACACTATACATGTAGAGCGGCTGTACTTATACGTTGATGAGTGGTATTGTGGCTTGCTCTATATCACCTCAAACTTTAGAATGTTTCTAATGTTTTAATTAGCCACGACTTCAGTTCATATAAGTTCTGGACCCGATCTTATCCAGAAATGCTTCTGAACAACAACAAATAATCAAGGAGCACAGTTCAGAACCAACACTTCAAAAGGAATTGCTTCTTGCAACCAGAGATAGGTTGTTGAAATCCTGTCAATGATTAAAGAACTACCAAGTCTGATTCTCATCCTTTGATCTCATATCGGGGATCTTAGAGTTACTCTTGGTGGTTTCGAAGTCTATTTTTGGAACAGTTATTTCTGGTTGATATTCATTCCGGGATCCACAATTTATGGAAGATTTATTCACAAGAGCATCAAGTTGTGGGGGAGCTTGGAATTTGTTGGAATGAGGTTATTACATCGAGGGGGAGCTACATGATTGTCATATATAAGGGATCTCCAAAGCTTTAAAATCTTGATGTGAAGATGGCAAGTGAAGTTCGAGTGTTTTTCTTTTTATTGTTAGTGAAGTTCGAGTGTTTTTCTTTTTATTGTTTTCCTTTTGACACTTAGGGGAGATTGTTCGTCCCAATTTATTGTTGAAAGTGTAAAAAGGAAAACTGATAATTAAAGACCAGAGATCGTCATCCAGAGCCGCAACCGGAGGTCATTACCGAGGAACCAGAGTCCATGACCGAAGATCAAGAGACGGAGTATAGCGAGTTGAATGTTCAAGTTTCCGAAGATGCAGAGCTTTGATCCAGAAGAGCTTCTGCACTATACATGTAGAGCCTCCTCTGGTCCTCTTTATCCGTCTGCTCTTGGTTCAATCCTTGTTAGATCTTCAAATGGTTGATCTTTCTATCATAGCCCGACACCTCATCTAAGAAGTTGTCATTCCACCTTTACACATGGCGCTTCTACATTGTAGGATGGTTTGACTTTCTTATTTTTACGCTATAAATAAGAATCATCATCCCCATTTGTAATTCTGAATGTGAGTTGTTTTTTGAAACTCTCCATCTCCAAGTACCTTCATCATTCCAAATATGTAAGATATATGACCACGATTAATCATATGTCCACACTTGAATCTTCATATTATTCTTCATTTTGATTAATCGTTCTTCCAGTTATAAACTATTTGATCTAAAATTGCTTTCGCTTTACATATTTTGTTTAGATCATTAATTGAATATGAGATATGGGATCCTACAAAGAGCCTTATCCGAATTTCATTCACTTTATGGATTTGAATTTCTGGATCTTGGTCCAGAATATAAAGTCTGGTTTACTGAACCTGAAAAGGCTAATGAAGTCATTGCTTCAGAAGAAGGAAAAAGAATTAATTCTGAAAAATGAAAGTTCCCCTGGACTATAAAGACTTAAATCAAACGTATGTTTATGATAAAACTCATTTACCTAAAGAATTTGGGTCTACATACACAGATGAAGAACTTTCTTCTGAATCAACTGAACCGAAATTTTATATTCATCCATACTGTTTTAAGAAACCATACGTTCAGTTGGAACATAAATAAAAGAAGAAAGGACTTTATTTGAGATGAAAATGACTTCTTTTAGAAAACACATTTCAGATCTTAAATCTCAGTTGCTGAAAAGGAAAGTAGACATCTTAGAATCTGAAAATATAATTTTTAAAAATAGTTCTTTTGATTCGGATGCTTCTTCCTGTTATAAAGCATTTATGGGAAATTTTTGTACCATTCCAAAATTAAATCAAGAATGTTTTCCTAATTTATGTCTCTCCAATCTTTACCGTAGTCATCTGATATGCTTGCCCCGTTGCTTTAAAAACTGATCAGTTTCAACTTTTCACATATATAACGGAACTTCAAATTTCAATCACACTTACCCCGATGAATTCTGTAAACTGGGCCTTTACCGTGAACCCCAAAATAAATTTTGAACTATAAGAATACCCCTTTTATAGTTCACAAATTCCTCTTTCAACCGATACACTATCAAATTCAGATAAAATCGATATATATATATATATATATATATATAAGGTCTATCGTAAATATTCCCACGACACCTCTTTATCAATATCCGAACCCATGAATGAAAACATCTCATTAATTCATCGGTACCATTCATATTATTTGTGTATATCTACACCAAATAATTTATCTCCCAGTCAAACATTTACTGGTATCAATATTACGTTAATCTCTATAACGCATTACATTTCTTTTATCACATCCAAATTACCAGAAAGAATTTTCTGAATAATAATAATAGATAGTGATAAATCAGCTTGGCTACCAGAAGCAATAACGATGAGGCAACGATAACTCAAGTCGGCAAATACCACAAATATCAGGCAGCTCTTTCACTTTGCCCATAAAATTCTGTATTTTCAGTCGTTTCAATTTCAGAAATCTGAAGATACCTCAATAAAAACCCCAAATTCATCGAAGTTTACCAATTCTGATGGCCATATCTTTCCGTATTAATTTCGAGCAACAATTTCGCTTTACCCGAACTGACGGAAACCGTTCACGCCGACTTACGAGAATAACCCGCCCCAAACAATTTACAAAGTAAACACTTTGATCACATTCCCAAATATAATAAAGTTTTCAAGTACTAACACGCACCTGTAAATTCATGATTACATTGGCCTGATGTAATTTGAATTTATCTTACATGTCGTTCTATCAAACCATTATATTTTATAACCCATGGGTTCTAGATAAGGACATCTTATCATGCAATAAATAGTCTAGTTCAAGTCTAGGTATCAATCTAGATACCTAAATCCCTTAAACTCAGGCTCTGATACCAACTGTAACAACCCGTGATCTCATATAACAAATACATCGAAATTATACAATTAAGACACCACATTTGGGGCTACAAATTGGGTCTCCTTCTATACAATCTGCCAAACAGCGACAAATAAAAAATTTCGCTAATAATCTTCACATGAACGATCTAAAAATTATGAAGATTAAATATTAACTTCAAAGCATGGTTGACATAAAGCATCTCTTTTACCCGCAAACAAAAGCGTCAGCTGATACCCTGAAATGCATATTTTTCAAAACAAAATGAGGGTTAGACCATACGGTCTAGTGAGTAAATCCCTGTTAGCACATCTTTGACTAAAATCTTTCAAAATAGATTTAAGAGCCAAATCATAACTCAAATCATTTAAAATGATATTTTCCTCAAATCCAATATACCAAATATTTCTCAATGTTTCATAAAACCTCTTTCTGACATAAATAAGTAATTTTCTTCGTTTATAAATCAACATTTAATAAAACAATAAACTTATTGAGTCAGAAAGGTTATCTTTTAAATCCGGTCAAACAACCCAGTTATCGCATAAGTGGGTGCCGACAACTCTACTTCTCGGTTCTCATAGGCCCGATAACTTGTTCCTCGGGTCATGCAGACCCGACAACCTCGTTCATCGGCACCTATAGAGCCGACAATTCATTCCTCGGGTCTCATAGACCCAACAACTTGTTCCTCGGGTCTCACAGCCCGACAACCTCGTTGCTCGGCATCTATAGACCCGACAAAACCTCTTTCTCGAATCAAAGGACATCGACAAGCTAACTTCTCGGGTCAAACGGACTCGACAAGTTTTACTTTGCTTTTTATAAAGATTCGATAAATCATTTTTCTCGCATTAAACGTACCCGATAACTCAGGTTCTCGAGTCATACTGACCCGATAAAAATCCTTATTATTTTTAAAATCATTTAAACATAACCCATGTCTCGAGGCATCACATCCTCATAATACTCTCAACCGGTATTACACTTACCAGGATCATTCTCTCGTTCTTTCCAAACCATTGCCTGCTTCACGAGCATATGGTTCGGTTCACGCCATACGAGATGGCTAATATATAGAGTATTCCACCCACAATCATTTATACGTTTTCTCCGTCCACTCATCACGGATACACCACCAAATTCATCATCGTATAAACGGGGTACTCCTAACCAGTACTTTTCTAATACATGTTAGCCTCACTCATCCTTTCCAAACCATTGCCTGCGTCACGAGCATATGGTCCGGTTCACGCCATACGAGATGGCTAATTTATATATCGATTATTCCCCCCACAATCATTTATACGTTTTCTCCGTCCACTCATCGCGGAAACACCGCCATAATTTCCAGTGACCCAAAACAGTTTTGGTCAACCTCTTTCGCTTGTTAGTTTTCACAAAATACTAACAGTCAACATCATATAATCTCATTTATATGAAATAAATCACGTGTGACGGAAAAACACGTATTTTACAAAAGCTTTGTAAAAGCTTTCTCATCTCATCAAATAACACATATTTTTACGTGGAAAATATTTAGTAACAACTTCTCAAATAAAATCCATGTGTTATTTTTGCCAACAACTCATATAACGATAATAATCCAATTATATCAATTAGGCATATTATCGAAATAAAAACCTTTCTCAATAACATATGCATTTCAGTTTATAAAACTCATTTATAAAAACTCACATCGGTCCCAAATAGACAGGTAAACTTCTAGCGGGTAACAACTCGAATATGGAACACATAATCTGAACCATATAATTACGGGTTATAATCTAAACAGATAAACCCAACTTTATCGTAATATATATATACGCCATATATATATTAATCCAAACCTTACCTTAAATTCTCCTCTCTTTCTCTCTTCTGAACTCGTACGAAACCACAGAAACCAAACCTATTTTTCTCTTTGGTTTCTAGTATTGTAACCCAAAATCAAATATATAATTAATTGAGAGAGAGATAAGAGGCGGTGATGAATGGGTTTGCAAACCCATGCATGAAACACACAAACATGCATGAGCATGTTTACATATGATTTGAAAAGAAAAGAGGTGGCCACGAGGAGGTGACCATACTCTCCAAAACCAACCCCTCAACTTTCAAACAAACATGAAAATACCCCTCATACTTTCAATCCAAAACAAACCCGGTTATTACAATCCATGAGTCCATAACTAAGATATTTTCGGCCTATGATTATCACTGATTGTCGTGATTATTAGATAACAACGACAGTTGACAGTTTTAGTTAATAAAGACAGATGTTACTTTTCCAAATTTAATGCAGGTATCAAATATAACCAAATTCAGATAAAATAAAATATCATCTCATCAATGTGAAGATTGTAACCAAGACCAAGATTTAATAACGTCGTCAAAACTACCCGTTACAAACTTACAATCATTAAAAGCATTAAAGTGACAGTACAAAGACCAAGTATATATATGAAGAAACATCTCACCCCGAGAAAGAAACAAAATCATTTTCTCACAGAGAATTCTTTGTTGGCGTAATTATTATTTAAGTTTACTTACGACTTACGAATTAACCACATCTTGTACCGGTGGTCGTTGTTATTAAGGACAACACCCTAATTAATTGACGTCCATAGTGTATTGTTGATATCTTCGATTGTCCACGGACATATAACTATTTTAGTAATTTTTGGAGAGAAATAATAGGAGGTGAAACCATGTGGTTAAAATAGCTATTTTAATAAATTTTCCTTATATATAACATTGCATAATAATTATATTCTATAGTAATATATTTATTTAATTTTTAATCAAACAATAAAGATATAATAAAAGACCCAAAGATCGTTGAATCAACAAACCTTTTTAACAGTATTTAGTTAGAATAACCAAAAATATAACAAAATGACAACCGCAAGGACAAAAATATATTTGATTTAAAATTAAATAAAAATGAAACTTGACAAGAAGTGATAATTCCACCCATCAAAAATGTAATTTACTTTAGAGTAAATTACACTTTCGGTTTTGTGGTTGCCATCAACTATCAAAAGTAGTCCCCATTTCAAACTAATTACAATGTTGGTTATTGTGGTTACAACTTGGTTTCAATTTTAGTCATTGTGGTTGCCACCTGGTTTTAGTTTTGGTCTCTTTCACTAACTTCTGTTAAATAATTCAGTTAACTTAAGGGTATTTTAGTCTTTCTATAATATCTTTTAATTTTCGTTTAAAATAACACAAATATTTTACTGTTATACTATATCTTTTTTTATTATTATTATTAGCATAAATACATATATAGATACATATAGTCGTCTGTCATTATACATATATGCACGACAACCCTAAAATCCAAGACCTCTGAGCGCCTACTCCGTTCGATCTCCTTCACCGCCAGCCACCGGTTTCTTCACCGGCCAACTACTCCGTTCGATCTCATACACACATCAACCTTCTCTCTTATCTCCTCTCTCGCCCTCTTTTTCACTGTGATCTCCATATTAGTCTTCATCGACAACTGCATCAACACAGGGGCAGTTGGGTTTCGATAACAACAACGAGGAAAGAGAAGAGATCGAGATGGAACACCTGTTAGATCCAGCTCCGATTCTTCCTACACCATCTCTGGAAGAATTCCGATCTGGTTCACCGTCTCTGACAGTTTGCACAAATCTTCGAACCGTCAATTTGCACCTTTCTTCCAATATAAGAAAGAACATGGTCTAATTTTTGATACACAATAACTATTCATCTCTTATTTTTCAGTGGGTTTTCGATCGATTGCTTCTGGTATTCTACCTTCATTGTGACCTTCGTATCAAAGACCTTATTTGTCAGTGGGTTTTCAATCGAGTGCAGTCAAGGGTCTCCATCCCGACGATTCCTTTCACCTCACTCGTTCTTCATTTGCTTCTACAATGGTCTCTAGAGGAAGAAACCCACGTTCTGTTTGTGAGTAACTTCCAGGAAAAAGAAACCCACGTTCTGTTTGTAAGTAACTTCCCGGAGAAAGAAACCCACTTCCATGGGATTTAGTTTGCTTTGTTTTTTGATTTATTTTTTATTTGGGTTTTAATTTAGGGTTTGATTTAATTTAATTTTAGATTTGGCTTTGATTTAGTTTTTAGATTTATGGTTTGATTTGGGTTTTGATTTAGGTTTGATTTAGTTTTTGATTTTGGATCATCATAGTTAATCATCACAGTTCATCACGTTGAATTGGTTGAAACAAAAACACACACTAACACTCACATTTTGTCCATCTTTGTTTTTCAAATATAAAGGAATTTGTGGATTTGATTTGTAGTTGGAGGTTTTCTATTATCATTATTATTATTAGTAATAAGAGTAAATTACACTTTTGGTCCTGTTGTTGGAGAAGGTGGTGGTGGTTGGCCTGAGAAGACGACGGTGGTGGTTAACCGAAGAAACGGTGGTGGTGGTGGTGGTTGATTGGAGAAGACGATGGTGGTGGTGGTTGGCCGGAGAAGACGATCGGTGGTGGTTGACCGGAGAAGACAACGGTGGTGGCGGTTGGTTGGAGAAGACGACGGTGGTGGTGTGGTCGGATGGATGTAATTATATGTGTACATGGTACATGTAATAATAATAATATATAATATATTTATTTTTGTCTTTAAACTTTTAATTAAAAACTACATAAATCATCAAAGGACCAAAATATCCCTGAGTTAACAAATTGTTTTGACATAAGTTAGATAGAAGGATTAAAATTGAATCAAGTGGCAACCATAATGATCAAAATTGAAACCAAATGACAACCACAATAATCAAAATTGTAATTAATTTGAGATAGAAACTATTTTTGGTAGTAGGTGGCAATCACAAGGACTAAAAGTGTAATTTACTCTCTATATATATAAATTGGAAAGAGACGCCCTAAACCCTAAAAAGATGTACTTTTAGAATGGCAGGTTTTCCCAATTAAAAAGGGTGAAAAACCCTAAAAGAAATGTACTTTGGGCAAATGGTACGTTTGGGAAATCTATTGGGATCTTGAAGAGCCACCCCCCTATGAAGGGAGCAGGTTAGTAGAGCCAGAAATTCAACAAGTCAAACCAAATAATGCTGGTACATCTAAGCAATTCAACAAGTCAAACTAATTCAACAGGCTAGTTTTACACATTTCAAATACTTATTAATTTCATATCCACGGAAAGCCATTCTAATATTTTGGAGGTTCTATTAGACTCGTATAAAATTAGACATTATCTTAAATTATTATAAATTAATAAAATAAAATATAAAACATCATATCATATTAATAATTTTATAAATAAACACAACAAATATGTTTAACATGACAAAATAAAAAGAATATTAAAGAGTCATTTTTTTTATATCCGCAAATTATAAAATTAAATAGTTTTCATTTTGAAGTAAAATAAAAGGGTCTTCATTGAGATGGGTTCACAAGTTGGGCTCTAAAAATCCGGGGCTCAGAGTGCAAGTAAAATTAGGCCCCAAAATTTTGGGAGGTCCTGTATAAAACCAAGATTTAACATGCTAATCAACGACCTTGTATATACATTTGAATTATATTTCAATTATAAAGGTGATGTCCGATTAGTTTGAGTTTGAGCTCCAAAGATCAAAAGTGCGTTGAGGTCTCACATTCAAATCCAAAAAATGAATAAAAATCTCCTTGTAGTCATGGATGTTCAAATGTGGTGACTCCGTGCTACCTACGGGAAATATGTTCGTTCTGAAATTATACGGCTCGCATAGGGAATTTGATATCCAGGTTAATAGAAAAAAAATATTTCAAGGTTCGATACGCATAGGATGTATGATATGATGACGAGTTCAAATCTCAACTTTTAGAAGTTATGAGGAGGTTATGATGTTTTGAAAGCGTCATTTAAAATAGACATTCTATTTACTTTCTACCTCTATTTTATTCTCTAAAACATCTCAAATAAATCTTCTATTTTATTCTCTATAATATATGAATGAAACTAACTCTCTAAATATATAGAAATGTTATGCATAATCTCAATTTTTTTCTAAATTTTTGATGATTACAACATAGTCCTTCAAATTTTAAGATTATTGTATTTATTGTCTAATACCAATTTTAATAAATTAGAATTATATTTATCTTTAAGTTTATAATTCATTTTAAATTTATCCAACTAATTAACATAATATATTTAATTAAAACACATCATTCACACATATTTTAACATTAAATCATCACAAATGATAACGATAAAAGTACATAACGATGACCGTAATAAAAACATAATAAACGGAAAACGGTTTTTGAATAACATTGATACTAATTCCGATTAAATGCTAATGTATTTAATTTTAGACGTGTGCTGAAAATGTAACATCTTTATTTAATAAAATTTGGTTTTTGATAATTTAATTTGGAATTAGATATGAATTATGGCGTCATTAAAATAACATGATAAGGTTAATAAATATACAAGGCTATTGTGAAAATAAAAAATATAAGAATATAATTTATAAAGTTAATAAATAAGAGTATTATTGGAAATATATGTAATTAAAGTAGAAAAAAATATATATTTTCTTTTAGAGTAGAAAATAGAGTAATAAATTGGAGAAAACATAACACATATTTTAATTTTTAATTATAATAGAGAATTACATATGGAGATTGCTTATAATGACAAACTTATATATCATATATATAATTATATTTCTATATATAGGCATTGCCACTACAAAAGAAACTCGGTTTTCCGACGGCCAAATCTGTCGAAAATCCGCCAAAAAACTCACTATCGGCACCCTTGTATACAACTAATTTGATAACGCCTAAAAATTTCAAAATGCATAAAATTAAATGTCGAGATTAATTTGTAAGGTGCGCAACAATTAAATGGTTTGTATTTGATTTGTTCTCTATATATAGTATCCCTTATATATTATATATTATTATTATTATTTTAGTAAATAAATAATTCTATATGTAGGGGCGTAGCCATAATTCAAATTTAGAAGGGGGGGGGGGCAGGGGGGCATTCAGATTTCAAATTTAGCATGTCGATCAAACTTATTCAAATAAGAGGTTAATGTGAGATATACGATTAATGTACAGTCTATTAAATTTGTGATATTTTAAGAGGAAATTTGATTTGTGTAGATAGTAAACAAACAAAAAACTATGAATATTACGACTTTTGTTTGTGAAATATTAGAAGAGAGATAAATATTTTATATTGTAATGTTATTTGAATTCAGAAACATACTTTTATCATTAAGTGAACCATTGCCTTCACTAATTTATTAATATATCATAAAAGATGTCAACACACACACATATAGAGGCGGATTCAAATACGAATTCAAATTTGGTTATGAATATGAGGACAAAGAAGATCGCGACACGTAACGAATGATATTATCAGACTGCATGATGTGTTATTCAGACCGAATATTGTGTTATTCACTCTGAATGATGTGTTATTCACACTGAATGTGTGTTACTTATACTAAATAATGTTTGAACTTCACCTTCATTATTCATACCGAATGCCTTCATTATTCATACCGAATGCCTTTATTATTTAGACTGAATGTGACACGTATCATACTCTCCTTTGTCCTCATATATGTACACAACCAAATTTAAGTTCGCATTTAAACTTCCCCCTCTCTCTCTCTCTCTATATATATATATATATATTATACATGGGTGAAGATAGACTTAATAACTGGGGGGACAAAAATAACCTCTAACTAAAATCTAAATGCAATTTTATGGAGACATTGATTTATATATTTTTAAAATTGAATAATGATATATCAACATCTATTTAGGGGTCATTTACTAAACGTTTATCCGGGCAAAAATTTATCAAGTCACATTACCTTACGGGATGAATATGGTAAATACCAATAATCTTACGTGGTAAGAGCGAGGTAAGGAAGGGTGACGACTCTTACCACGGTTAGAGCTTACTGGATAAATTGTTGCATACAATGTCATTTTTATGGATTAAAATACTACCTGTTAATGAACTAATAGTGTTAAATTTTACCGGTAAAGATTTACCGGGTAATTATTTGATTTGTTACACATGGTACAAACCAATCTCGGCCCTTGATTTTGTGTATTTTGAAATTTTTAGGTAGTTAACAAATCGGTTGCAAATAAGGTTGAGACAAAAGTTGGGAACCGATTTAATCCAGTTGAGATTTGTTTGTACGTTGTGTAACATTTATGCAATTTGTATTTGATTTGCCATATATATATATATTGGCTAAGAATCATGTGAGAAGAATAGTTAAGGTGAGAATCGTAAGAAGAGATATGAATCATTGATCACTTTTAGTCTCATTTTCACCCATGAATAGTCCTTCGGAAGAGAATAGATCTGGTGCATCTCGGTGCACCTCATTAATGTTGACATTTAATTATGATTGATCCAAAGGAGGAGAAATTTTCTTACGCTTCTCACCAAACTTCTCTTCTCAACGAAACCCAACCCTATATATAGGGAGGTTTAGAAAAGCCCTAAATAAATAAAAAACTGGAAAGCAACTTGTCAACTGTTCTCTATCACTTCCCGACCGTCACGGCCATTGGCCTATGCCATCAATCTCCCCCTTTTTTGATCGTTTTTTTCTGCTTCTTTTTTATCTGTTTATACGTACTCCATTAAGTTGTCATAAAACAAGGATAATCGAAAGACAAAAATATCAAAAAAGAGAGGTCGATGGTAGGGGACAATAGAGGCGATGGGGCTTTTGGAGAATATACAACAATGGGGCGGCGAGAGGGAGTGGTGCCATTGGATGCAAGGGTTTGAATGTCGTAAAGTTTGAGAACAACAAAACTGATTTTAAGGTTTTTTTACTTTAAAATCTTCCTAGGCATTTACAAGTAGTATTTTTGGTTAACAAATAAGTAGGTAAGCCAAATTTTAAAAAATCAATGATTTATTTATTCAAACAAAATGTCCAGGGACTTGTGACATCTTCAATAGGTATGCTATATTTTGTCTTTCTTATTTCAAATTTGGAAATTTCTCTATTTTTCTCCTATTTTTTCTTTATATTGGAGCAGAGTTCAACATAGCTGTTGGAGCCATTTTTTTTCGAAATCTTCAAAACTTCTATTATGGTATAGCTATTGGAGATACTCTTAATTTTTTTAAAGCGAGAAAGTTCAATGATTTGTTCATAAAAAATAGTTTAGAAACTTAGCCATTGGTCTTGGTCCCAATTCAACAGTATACATACAAGTCCGAACTAATTAAATATTTGTGTCCCAAATGTCAAGAATTGAGGGCAAAGTGATAAGAAAACTAAACTTTTTTCCTAAAATATAAAATTAACTTATTTTTACATAAATGTATTCCAATCATTCACTCTACTTAACCCTAGAAAGAGTGAAAGGGTGTGAAACGATTTAGATGTATTTTGCCTTTTGATGTCTTAGTTTTTTCAATGTTTGTGGATCGATTGTTTTTTAAATCTGATTGTTTTTCAACGATGAACTTTAGAAATTATTTAGTTATGTGATTACAAAATTATTAAAACTGATGTTTGGACGTGATATCAACCAATTTTGTTTTAACTTGTTTGTCACTATAAGATTAACGGAATTTTAAATTTTGTTACTAGAAAAATAGTCACTCTTTAAAACATTTGTGTCAACATATCAAAAACGTGTCTTCTTTTTATGACCATGAATATATGTAGTAGATATGTGTATACAAACACGTAATAAACAGTGCCGGACTCACTTAGGAGTTGATGGGGAAAGGACCTTGTTAAAAAAATAAGATAAACTTTTTTAAGGATTAAACGTATATTTTCTAAAATTCTTCCTTAGTTTCCTTCAGTAAATTTTTGCAAAGGACCTTACAACCTTAGGCGACCATCACCAACTCCAAAAATTCTCTTGAAATCAACTAAAAAACCAAAAAAACCACTTCAAATTAATCAAAAAAACCAAAAAAGTTGTTCGAGATCAATAAAAACACTAAAAATTCGTTGAAATCAACCAAAAACCATTAAAAATCCATCGAATCGGTGTAATTAGGTTAAAAATACGTCGGAAGACTTTACACGCCTTTAGTCTAACTTAAAGGTGACCCACTAGGCAAAAATCCTGGATCCGCCACTGGTAGTAAGTCGCCATTCGTGTTATTGCACCTTAATAAAACATAAAAGGTTTTATTGAGCTATAATGGTTCTTAGTTTGGTCTTGGTGCTCTTATGAATCCCAATACACACCATAGACACACACACACACACACACACACACACATATATATATATATATGAAGTGTATGCGAGAATACAACCATATAATAAGTTACCAAGGATCATAATGGGTTTTATTGGGTTTTAATGGATGCATTGGCCTTTATTCGGTTCAAATGGGCATTAGGGTACTATTGGGATTTAATGGATCTTAGTAGATTTTAATGAATATATTAGCTATAATCGGTTCTATTGGGCTTTAGTCGATGTATTGAGCTTTATTCGGTTCAATTAGACTTTAATGGGTTCTATTGCGCTTTATTGGATCTATTAGTCTTTATTCGGTTCAATTTGGATTTAATAAGTATTATTCAACATTAATGGATCCTGGTGAACTTTAATGGATAAATTGAAATATAATCGGTTCTAATGTACTTTAATGAATGTATTTACGGTATTATTAGACTTTAATGGATCTTAGTGGACTTTAATGGATATATTGGACCATAAGCTTTGATCGATGTATTGGGTTTTATTCGGTTCAATTGGGTTTTAATGGGTTTTATTGGAATTTAATGGATCAATTGGGATTTAATGGATCTATTGGGTTTTATTTGGTTCAACTGCGTTTTAACGGGTATTATTGGACCTTAATGGATCTATTAGACTATAAACGGTCATATTGGACTTTAATGGATGTATAGAGTTTTATTCAATTCGATTGGAGTGTTTATTCGGTTTTATTGGATTTTAACGGGTTATTAGGCTTTAATGATATAATAATAATTGCTTTTAATAATAATAATGATTTAAAAAAATCCATCAGATTTCTGACGGACAGTTCTCTGGAAATTTTATTTTATTTTTAAAATTCTTGAAGTGAACGACGGGATTTATAAAGAATTAAATTTAAAATGTTTCCGGAGGACGCATCTGCAGGAATTCCGTCGGACGTTTTTTTGACCCTGTACCAAAACAAATCGCCGCCCACACACCGTTTCACCAAAAAAGAAACAGACGCAAAACAAAGAAGACTCCCACAATTTTCGACCCCACTACTGATTTTCATCCTCTTCGACCGTGCAAAAGCTTCGGCGACCCTCCCCCCCCCCACTTCGGCGTCCTCAACTCCGGTGCCCCCTCTTTGACAATATAAAAACCCTCTATTCTCTTTTTCACACTTTTAAATGTATGTGGTGGCAAATGTATATAAAACTTCGGGATTTCACTTTACCAAAAATCCGGTTGATACATTGTGCTATTGTCACTATTGCAAGACACAATCTTCGATACCACCAAACATTCGGTGTCACCGTTGCTGTCGTCACAGATATCCCAACCACATGGCACAATAGTTGAGACGACCATACTCCTAGTGCTATTGTGATAGATGTCACAACCACATGGCATCATAGTCGTATCCCATAATTGGTTTTTCTTTACCAGATCATTTGATTCAACACTTTCTTCAATTGGGACGAAAATCAGGACATTACAGAAGAGGAGTGTTAGGTCTGAAATTATTGTATCCGAGATGACAACTATTGAAGACATGAAGGACCAAAAGTGCAAAATCAACAAAATCAATAATTAGGAAGGTTTAATATAAGGAAACGTTGCTTTATTGTAAATAAGGCAAGTGTATAATCAACAAAGTCAATAATTACGATAATTGTTCTACATACAAATAGAGGGTTAGGGTCATTCTTTAGGAGTGCGCGATATTATTTATTAAGAAAAGATTAGAGTGAATATTAGTCGATTACTAGAAAGCCTAAATACTGTCAAATCATATTGTAACCGTACAAGTAAGATATCCGACTGCGAAAATTCCTCAATCACTTTGTTCTTATTGCTTTAATCGATATAATCATTGTGCTTGCATATATTGGGATCTACAAGTGGTCTCAGAGCAGACGATCTGAGTTTTTGCGTTTTTCTGAAGTTATCCATGAAACAGAAGGTAATTTTTCGATTTCTGCGTTTTTTTTTTGAGTTTTTATCGATTCATACTGTGTTAGCTATACCCGATAAAAACTCATAATTTTTAAGATCTGTTTTTTTCTCGATTCGTTCTTCGTTCTTTTGACTGGTTCTCGATTACGCTTTACCCGAAAAAAAAATTCATATTTTTTTAAGATCTGTTTTTCTCGATTCATTCTTCATTCGTTTAAATTTTTTCCGATTCATCGTAATATATCATTGATTTCTATTCAAACTATTTAATCTGTTTTAATTAAAATTATTTTAGTTTATTTTGAGTACTTTTGAAACTCTTTACATAAGAAAACTCAGGAACTAGTGAATCTTGCAACTTTTCTTACTAAAGAATTCTCTAGTAAAAATCATAAACTCTAGTAATTTTGATTTTTTTTCTTGACTGAACAAATAAGAAACTCGAGAACTTAGACATTGTTGTCCATAAAAAGACTTGTTCTTTTTAGTCAAGAACCCTTTGTTCTTGTTTTCTGGTTTATCGGTTAAAGAAAATTTGGATTAAGTATCTTTGAATTTTTATCGAGCCCTTCCTAATCGACAAAATTTATTTTATCGAGTCATATGGAATCGATATAAATTTTTTATCAATTCGGTTTTTATCGAGTGAAAGATTTTTTTTTTGTCGAATCTTAATCTATCGAGAAACTCGAAGTTATCGATTCCCTTGTGATCGATAAAACTCTTCTTATCGATTCAATATTTTCTTAGAAGTTTTATCGAGTCCCCTATACCCGACAATAATTTTTATCGAGCCTCAAACACCCGACAAATACTCTTGTCCTCAAACCCCAAATCGATAAAAAAAAATTGTCGACCCCTACTCAATCGAGAAAACTTTCTGTTTCACAAAAACAAACTCATAAAATTTCAAAAAAAAAAAAAAAACTTGCTGATCGAGATCATCAAGCCAAGTACAATGACCACTCGCGAAGCAAAGGCAATCGGTTTCGACTACACGCCCGAGGTAAGCCACTCTGACTATGATGCTTTTGTTTCCCAAATGCATGACTTGATGCTTAAATTAAAAATTACAATCTAAGTTGAAAACCGAGAAACTCTTGGTTTCCGATTTAGAAGCACGACTAGAAAATAATCATCATCACTGCTAATTGCCCAATCTGAAATTGCTACATCTCGAAGTATTGCACACAATCATGAAACGGAGAAAACGGTTTTTCAAGAAGAAAATATTCTCTTAAAACAACAAATCTCGGATCTCACACTTCAACTTAACAAATCTAAAAATGAGACCGAAGATTTTTCATCAAAATATGAATTTGTGAGTTTCAAAGACAAGACCTTTTGGAAAAACTCAAAGATTTGGAACTAAAACTGTATAAAATTGGTCAAACTAAGCACACAATTTATTTAAACGCTCCAAAAGATTTAAGTTCAAAAGCTGGTTTAGGATTTGATAATCCGAAACATTTAGAAAAGACCATCTACAATACTCCGACTATCTGTAAATTTGAATATCTGAACCTTGGTCCGGATTACAAAATTCAATTTATTAAGTCGGATTCCAACGTCGAAGAAAGAGGAAGATTGGAAAAGACAAAACAAGAATTTTCACCAAATTCCGTTCTGCTATCCTCAAATAGTAGAGGAGGAATCTTCAAAAGAAACTCTTCCAAATGATTATTTTCCTTCTTATTCTGACGATGAACTTCAAAATAAAATTCCTGAAAATAAACCCTACATTCCCACTTTATTCTTAGAAAAGAAAATTATTCAACTTGAAAAAGTGTTGGAACATGAACGTTCTTCGTCGGACAAAGAAAAAGAAACATTACTTTCCAAAATTCAAAAACTTGAGAATGAGGCTTTACAATTAAACCAAAACCAGGAAAATGATACAATTTCAAATATGTCTACATGTAAAGCCTTCGTTAGCTCGTATTTGGATGATTGTGAAGAGTTGTTTAAATTAGATCCAAACTATATTCATCCTAAACAAAAATGTTCCCCTTCTTTCGACCAAATTGATGATGACTTAGACTCTCTTGAGGAAATGCCTCGTTTTGACGAGTACACTGATTCCTCATCGAACCTTAAATCCACGGAACAGTTAGATGATTTAAATGCCGATTTTGACTTCAATCTTACACTTCCAAATCATACGGAGTTTTTGGACAAAGGCAAAAAGCCAATCGAATCAGTTTTACTTCCAACGGATCCGAACGAGTGTTCCACAAGTCAAATGCATTACACTCACTCTAACCAAAATGATCAAACTCACTTTTCCAAACCCATCAATTCTCATTATGTGAAAAATGCTAAAGCTTTTCGAACTCATAATTCTAAACAGTTTCATAATGATTTTGTTGCTAAATCCGGAAATTTCAAGAAGTTTAAGATGGGTTGGAGAAAAAAATCAACTATAGATAATATTGTTGGAAATATGCCACATACATCTCCTATAGTTGATGCAAAATTATTTGTTTCCAAGACTAATTTGCCTTATCTTGTAAGATCTATCAAACAGCTAATTAGTCTAAGTGCCATAAAGATTTGTTGTTCTACTTGTGGAACAAATGATTTTGTTGATCAAAGGTTCACTCATAAATGGTATGGTACTTACAGTATCCCCACTTCCCCATTTATTGCATCAAAAGCTAACCTCCAAGGACCCAACAAAGCTTGGGTACCAAAATCTTTTTAATCTATTTTGTAGGTACGTCATGTGTGTTCTAAATTCCGAATATTCACATCACATGAAAATCTTTCAAAAGGTTATGCTACATTTGAGGGGAGTACCACATTTTTACCATTTATTTAGTTTCATAGTATCTTAGCTATGAACCTGCTCTTAACATTATGACTTCTGAATACATCAGTTCAGAACTCGGACTTCAATATTTCAAAACTCTTTGTGCGTTAGATTTAGACGTTTCAATGGTCAAACCAAATCCGGAAGGACCTACCCATGAAACACATCCTAGGTTAGATATCCTTAAAGGGAATGATTAAAATAAAATTGAGTGCTTGTGAGATAAAAGAAAAATGTCAGGGTGTGACAAGACTTTAAAGAAAATATTTGGTCTTCACCAAACCTAAACAGTTATCCGGGTAGCCATATAATCTATTCATTCTCGATTCTTTGGAGATGAATATTGAACTAGACATGGACCCAATGTCGATAATTCGTGTCACCCCACCCAACTACTCAAGTATCTCACAAAAGATATTTGTTTCATATATCACGGAGAATGAGCATATCTACTATCTTTTCTTCACTCGGAAGATTAAGATATTGAAAAAGGAAGACACACCTCCGGTCTCGAACTTCACATTCAATGCACATTGAGTCTCTGAAATGTATTTTCACATTTTGAGCCTTAAAATTAACATTTAATGCATAAATTCTTTCTACACATTGCACGAGTCTTTGTGATTCCTCAAGCATATCTTTGTGTTTATGCCGGAACAGTTTGAGAAGTTAGTTTTATAACTTACTTCTATGATAACTGGAAGTTCTATCAGTGCCAACCCGCTGCCAACACTGCATATAGGCCACTTAATTAAAATTTATTTTGATTAAGTGATAAGAGTTGCTTCACGTGCTTCTGTATGTTAGTTTTACACGCTTCATTAGTTAACTATTTTTTTTGTCTTTGGTTATTCATAATGATTCGGATTTTCCTTATCATTCTGAGGGGGAGTGATTGTATATCAGAGACACGACATCATGACATGAGAAAAGGAAGATGACAAATGTTGATTTGTTTTGAAGATAAAGACTGAAGTAAATATGTTTTGTCGACTGCTGAAGATAAAGTTGAAGACTTATCGAGTGCTTAAGACCCGACATAAATTTTCATTGATTCAACTTGACCCGAAATCATTTTCTGTTGAAGACTTATTGAGTGCTTAAGACCCGACATAAAGTTTCATCGACTCATCTTGGCCCGGCATCAATTCTTGTCGAATCTACTTGGACGGAGATTTTTTTTCATCGACATCACCTGACCGACAAGTTTATATCCTACGACATCACGGCTCATTCGATTTTTCCAATCATGCTAATGTTAAGGGGGAGCAACGGAGATTACAAGAGATTATTTTCGTAGGGGGAACAAAAGATTCAAAAGAAAGATTTGTTGACAAAAGTTTCATGATCTTCAAAAGAAGAGTGCTGATTTGTTGAATTGTAATCTCGAATACAAAGGGGGAGAATGTTAGGTCTGAAATTATTGTATCCGAGATGACAACTATTGAAGACATGAAGGACCAAAAGTGCAAAGTCAACAAAGTCAATAATTAGGAAGGTTTAATATAAGGAAACGTTGCTTTATTGTAAATAAGGCAAGTGTATAATGCCTTATCTCATAGTTTCCTTATTACGATAATTGTTCTACATATAAATAGAGGGTTAGGGTCATTCTTTAGGAGTGCGCGAGATTATTTATTAAGAAGAGATTAGAGTGAATATTAGTCGATTACTAGAAAGCCTAAATACTGTCAAATCATATTGTAACCGTACAAGTGAGATATCCGACTGCGAAAATTCCTCAATCACTTTGTTCTTATTGCTTTAATCGATATAATCATTGTGCTTGCATATACTGGGATCTACAAGGGGATCCGTAAGAAGGAACATGCAAAGATGATGGACATGATGAAGATGTTTACCCAATCTCAACAATTTACGCCGGCCTTACTACAATAGGTTTGATATATCGGTTGTATTTATGAACTCTTGTCACCGAAGAATGGTACTTTAATTTCGTTGAAAATTTTGTATTGTATTTATTTGGCCCTGAAAATCGTAATGGAATTAATTTAACGTATTGTAGCAGTTTTTTTGAAATTATTATTTCAGCAGTTTTTCTAATTTACAAGATTTTAATGTCTTGAAATCAATAGAAACAATATTTTCTTTGGAACCGTTATATTTCTGACGGATTATCCGCTAGTAATTTTGGTTTTGTTTAAAATTCATTTAAAATAAATAGCTTACCAGCGGATTTTTTCTGACAGATGTTCAACGGATTATCTGTTGGTAGTTTAATAATTTAATAACTTAAAAAAATAAGAACAATTCAGTTTTTAAATTAATTTACCAAAAAAAAAATACCGGCGGATTTATCCAATAGAAATGTTATTTTATAATTACTAAGTTGCTTAATTAATTCGAGAAATGGGAAATTTTAAAAATTATTTGTGGCGGTTTTTTGGCGGCAATATTCATCAGAAACTGGAAATCCGCTAGAAAACCCATCGGAAATAGTGTTTTCCGACGGATTTATCCGTCGGATAAAGTGTGTTATTTTATAGTGACAGTATATAGAAGACACGATTTATGCAAATATTTCCTCTACCTCAAAAAGACATAACTTGTTTTCATGAACATCACCAACTCTAAAAATATGTGTTGCTGGTAAAAACCTTGTATTTGTATTTGGTTTGCCTAATTCATTTTTAAATTTATACTAAATAGCAATAAAATCTTCACATTTAAACATGATTTCTCATTAGATAGAACATAAAATGTAGTAAAAAGCTGCAAAATCATTTTGACATGTTTTCTTCATTAGGAAAACAAAGTGAACCTCCGATACAGTAAAGTGACTGTCAACGAGGCTTTATGCTTTGTACTCTTGTGAGATGTTCATTTTGGGGTCAAAGTTTGCAAACTCTTAATAATTGAAATATGATCTTTCAACTTATAGAAAGCATTCCATAAACATGTGGTTGTAAAATATTTTATAAAATTTAAATGATACAGTAAGTCAATCAAATAAAAATATTAAAACATAGAAAAGAAGAATGATCAATTCGTTGATCTTGCTCCTACTTTGTGAATCGTGATAACTTGTTGCATATTGATAGCAAATGAGATTTATAAGTTTTGAATAAAAATCTTAAGTTGTAGGTTATTAATAACTTCCAATATTATTTTAAGTTGTTTTAATTTAAAAGTTATTGCATATGCTAATTTATTGCTCTGAGATTACAACAGAAATATTTTAAGTTACATTGATTTATATGGTATAAAGGTTGATCTTTGTATGACATAATTTATCAAGCACATTAAGTCCCTGAGGGGAGTGTTTTAAATTATTTAGGCAATCCCACATTATTGGTGGAAAATAAAAATATTGGTAGACATGACGAGAATATCAATAATTTAAAAGGAGATGTTTGTGACAACTTGTCACACATGAATATAAATAAAAGTTGTGAGCTTCTAACAAGCATCAAGCGGTTGACTGTCAATAGTTTTGACTATAATTTTACATTAATTTGAAATTCATATTACTAATCGGGCTGAATATTACAGATTTGTCCATGGGAGAAGTCGTCTCTCCTCCCATCGTTGGAACACAAGAAAACAAAAAAGGGCTGTGATCAGTTTTATATATTTAGACACTTTATACACACACACATATATATATATATAGAGAGAGAGATAGGAAAGCTCAGATCTCAGTAGGAAACTTGTTTTCCGATATAAAGGAGAGAAGGGAAATCACGACACATATCCCTATTTCTTCCCATTCATTATGTATAATAAACTCCATTCATCATGAATAGTAAACGTGAATTTTTTTACACTGTTCATGAAAAATGATAAACCATTCAAGATGAAAATCCCATAAATGTATGGGACACGTGGCACCTTCTCTCTTGTCCTTCAGTTCACAACGAAACTTAGGTTTGCAACTAAACCTGCCCCTACACACACACATATATACACACGCACACACACATAAACACATACTAGGGATCATGTGAGAATAACGACTATTATGAGAATGACGAGAATATGTCAGAGCCTTAGGATGAGTTGATGAGATTACCTTTATCTTTATTTTTAGTCACTTTCACATGTATTCGGTCATGATGATAAAACTAAGTAAACAAAGGTAGATATATATATATATATATATATATATATGAAAGTTGTGTTCTTACATTTCTCATTGTCATTCTTATTTTACGTGTATTTTTTTGTTTCACTAAATGAACAAAAAGAGTTTCACATATAATTATTTCACAAGGTGGATACAAACATATGTGAAAAAATATCTTAAATCATAACTTTTTATTAAAAAGTGCCATTTAAAAAAGATAGTTTTATATCAGTTCTTGGGTTTGTAACTTTTATGGTTTTTATTTGATTATCGTTCTTAATATGGTTGTTAATTGTTATTTATCTTTGATTACGATAATTTAAGTTTATATTTTGAACTTCTTTAATAATTATGTTAAAAAGTTTTTCATTTTTGATGCACATAAAAAAACTTTTAATTATATGAAATTTCTAAAAGTGATACATTTTTTTTATCAATAAACATAGATAAACTTTGCATTTTATCTTATATAAATAGAATTTATTTTTACCCAACTTAAAATATAAAATATTTTTTTGGATTAGTGTATACGGATTTGCAGATATATATCGAATAAATTGTATAAAATTTTAAAAATATTCAATATTTAACTCATTTTAAAGGGACCAACGAGAGTTTCATGACCGTGTAGTTTACAAAATAAAATACGTGTTTTTAATGCATTTTTAGTTAAAATTATAATTAATTAACTAATATAATAAGGATCTAAATGGAA
The DNA here is from genome assembly GCA_036898165.1 of Silybum marianum. Taxonomy (NCBI): domain Eukaryota; kingdom Viridiplantae; phylum Streptophyta; class Magnoliopsida; order Asterales; family Asteraceae; genus Silybum; species Silybum marianum. The sequence goes on from CM072539.1 coordinate 18,008,815, forward strand.
AAGTGAAAAGTGTAAGAAAGACAAAAAAGAAAAAACGCAATGTAGATCCCAGATTTGAACAAGTAACAATGTAATCTAACAAAACAATAAGAGAGAAATCATGATGAAGAATTGATATACTTAGAAAGAGAAAGTGTACAAAAGAGTGATGCTTAATTCTCTCTTTAGACACTTACAACTACAAGTCTTATGATGAATGCTCTTACAACAATTACAAGTAACACAAGGTATTTATACTACACTAGAAAAACATGTAAAACACTTTAAACTCTTCTCTTGTTGACTTTAGTTGAGATCTTGACTTTAAGCTTTGACTAATTTTCAACACTTCATCCTTTAAGTTTTGTGGTCTTGGATACAATATATTTGACCCAACAACAAACCATAGGTGTAATAACCATAAAACCCCTTTTTAGTCATTTATTTCGAATTTGAGGTGTTAGTGTAAAACCCTTTACTCCTCAAGGACTTATGCTATAACTATGGGATTAAAAGGAGTGAAACACTTGTTTTCTTCTCAATCTTCAATCTGATCAATTTATGGAGAGGCTTAGAGAGAATAGCACCTTGGAGAAGAAGTTAGAGTTTTCAGTAAGATTTGGAAGAGATTGGAGGAAAGTTTGAAGAATAATCATCTTTAAGGCATATCAACTCTTTTTTTTATAGCTTGCATCTTCCATAATGGAGTATTTGGTTTGGCATAGGGATTTGGGTTTTCTATTTTGGTTTACTTAATGGAAGCATTGGTGGGTTTTGATTAGAATAGTATCAGATGGATTAAACTAACAAGTTCAATCTAGAAAAACCTTCGATTTATGGTGATTTCAGTTAGTATTCAAGGGTTTCAAGTTTGGGGATTTATCTTTTGGGTGTTCATGGTTTGAAATAGTAGATTAATCCATTTTGAGTTAGGATCTTGTATTTGAAAATGTTTGGTTGAGCTTTAGAGTATTGGTATTGAGTTAATTTGGTTGATTTTCAGTATTTAGAATCATGTTTTGGTCCATGGAATTTGGGTTTTAAGGGTTTTTCGGAGTTGTGCAAGTTTTGGTTGGGACGAACAGTGCTAATAGAGAGATGTGCGGGATGTCCCACGGCCTAGGCCGCGACATAAGCATCAAGACTCACTGTTTTGGGCACGGTTCGATTTGTTCAGTTTCTCGTTCCGAGCTAGATACGAAGCATGGTTTAGGGGTTTATCTTAAGGATCATAAGAGATAGATTTTAAGATCTTTAAGAAGGTTTAACGCCATTTGGCGTCCATTTCAAGTGTTCGTTTTGGAATTAAGTAGTCGTTGTGAAAGCAGTGTGTCGTATCACATGTGAGTTCCCTTGACTTTATAAATTTATACTTGTCATTGGATTTCTAAACCACACTGATTATGGTACTTTAAACTTAAAAGCATGCAATATTTCATATTCAAATGTTTTATAAAATGCTTAGTTGGATTATTGGATTATATCATGATATATATGGTTCATTGGACATGCACAATAGTAGTAGGGTACCTTGAGATATTGAAAATCTCTTGGGAGAATATTCTGTGTACCTCGAATATGTTTCATGTGTACATCTAACATACACTGTTAGCTTGCATTGGGAATTGTACGAAACACAAAGCTCTAGGTCGTACGATGAATTGTGTGACACATGTCGGTTTCTACAAATATTGTGCAAGATCCATTGTTGGTTTACTTGACTCCCGTTTTTATGAACATTTATATTTTTGATGCAAGTTTATGATTGTGGCTTTGTTGGGAATTCCATAGACGCTATGTATAGGAGCTTATATGCCCACGTCATATGAAAACACTAGAAACGTCAAATGAACCTATGAGGGTCACAGACAAAGAGTGTGTAGATCACGAAATAACCAAGCTGGATATGAACCGATATAAGTTACATGTTGTAAAGTTTGAATTACTATTCTAGTAGAATAATAATAATAGTGTGTGATATATAATTATAATAATTATATTTTAATTATTAAGTTAATAATTAAATTAGAATAAAAGCCCAAAGGCTTAAAGGTAATGATTTCCAAAGTTAATTAATTATTAAGTTATTAATTAATTAATTAAATTATCCTAATGATGGTAATTAAGCCCAAGAGGCTTCAATTATGCCCGGTCCACGATTGTGGGAGGGAGTATATAATCTCTAGTTTTCAAGATTAGATCGTAATTACTTTGGGAATCAACTTGAGCATCAAGAAAAGCTCACTCCCTCTCCTTGTAATCGACAAACACACACACAAACACCAAGAAATCGATTTTCTTGGTGTTTTTCGTTATTGGAACCATACTCTCGTGGATACCGCTGGAGGAGATCTACATTGATCTCTAACGCTTCGTATCAATCAACCACTAAAATCATTAAGGTAATATTCATACATACCCTATGGTTCTTATTTTTCATTAAAGTTGTTCGTAATGGATCCGACTTTTTGGGTTTTACCGGTTATTGTTTTATTTCGTTGCATGTATGTGATCCCGGTGAAACCTTACAATGGTATCAGAGAACCCCGTTACAATGACTTTAGAGATTGAATCAATTAAAAACGGTCAAAAATCAAGTAACCAGGAGGCTGCCGTCGTGCGGTGTGTCTCAAGGCACGACCTGGCTCCTCCCCCCTTCGTTGTTTTAGGCTTTAGGGTTTCTCGATTAGGTTCGTTTGGGCCTAGTGGGTTTTAACCAATTTTTTAATTGTATTCGTTGGTCTTGTTAATTCTATGCTTAATTGGACCCAAGCCCGATTTTGCTTGTGGTTGATTGTCATGATGGATTAGATTGAGGCCGAGACCCGTGGTGTTTTAATTTTATTTTTGGAAAGGGTATCCTAAGCATTTACCTAGACTAATCCCTGGTAATTTTTAGACTGCTAAAGCAAGCAGCCCTAAGATAATACCCCAGTGGCCACAAGTTGTTTGCGCCTGGATTCGAACCTGGGGTAGATGGGTTATCTAGCCTTATCCCCTACAAGTCTTAACCAGTACGCCACAAGCCTTGTGGTTATGGTGTTTTAATTTCATTGTTGGTAAAATTAAAATGTATTTATTCGTGGGTTTTGTAATTTTAACGATCTGCGAATCGTTTTATTTCTGATTTCATATGTATTGTAATAGATAGGTTATTGTTAACTTCCTAATAATCAGATAACAATGAATTCTATACAATATTATCAAGAACGCATCAATGAATCATCAAATCATATGTATCGATGTGTTTCTTTCTCTACAAACTCTCTCTTTCTATTATTACAAGATGAATATGACCATGAAAAGCTCTAGTCAAAGTACATTGACAAAGGGTATTTATACCCCTACTCTATACAAAGAGTAAAAGACAATTAAGCATAATGTTGACTCTCTATGTTGACTTTTTTGACTTCAAACTTTTGACTTTCTCCGCTTCAATATTGTAATCTTGTATACAATATATTTACATCTAACAATCTCCCCCTTTGTATTTGAGATAACAATTCGGCACATCAGCTCTAACAATCTCCTTCTTTCTTTGAAGACGATCAAACTTTGTCAACAAACTGAATCTTCAACTTTGAAACAATCTTCTCCTTTGTATTCAAGCACACATTGTATCTGAAGAAAAGCAAGCTCCCGTTTATATAAATCAGAATCTTCAGATCACAAACCTTCGGCATGAACTAATCTTTAGAATTTTTCGGAAGACTTTTCATCAGAAAACTTGTCAACAATTAATCTTTAAATTGTAAGGGTCGAAGTTTTGACACTACGTGTACTAAGCTTGTTACCTATATATCATGAAGTAATCAATTTTCAACCATCTTCAATCAATCTTCAAACATTTTCAACAGAAATGCCATCAAAAAATTTCAACAGTTAAGCTCCAAAATCTTCATCACATCTACAATCTTTAATTCCAATGGCTTTTCAACCTTAGATTTAAAAGACTTAGATTCAACCTATAACTGATTCAACAGATTATACTAGTTAAACAATCAACTCTTCATCAATTAATGAATTTGAATTCTTTTACTCCCCCTACACATATGAACATTTGTAAACTTTGTTAGCTCTGATTGCTCCCCCTCAACATCAACATTAAATCTTTGAATATCTTTTCGCATATAACTTCATGATCAGCTCTTTGCATGTGACTTCATATGTTTGCATGTGTCTTTGATATATAATTTATCCCTCTCATGATGATTAGGAGAATCCTGAGCATCTTGAACGATCAAAGGCTAAATCATAATAACTGTATAAGAACACAACTGTTAGCTCCCCCTTAGAAATATATCTCCGCCAGAATAATTTGCTCCCCCTTAAAAATTGATTTCTTCTGAACAAGATGCTTGGGTAGAACAAATGGGTAAATGGCTAAGATAGAAGCACATTTAGCAACTATTATCACTACAATCGAAATAAATTCAATTGAGTGGCCTATTTTCAGAGTTGGAAATTATAAATCTCTGATAGGACTTCCAGCTATCACTGAACTAAAGTTATAAAACTAACTTTTCAAACTGTTCAGGCAATACCACAAAGATATCCATTGAAATCACGAAGACTCGTGCATTGTGTAGAAATGATTAAGCATTATATGATATTTTTAAGGCTCAAAATGTGAAAATACATTTCACAGACTTAATGTGCATTGAATATGAAGTTCGGAGACCGGATGTGTGTCTTTCTTTTTCAACATCTTAATCTTCCGAGTGAAAAAAAGATAGCAGATATGCCCATTTTCCGTGATATATGAAACAAATATCTTTTGTGAGATACTTGAGTGGCTAGGTGGGGTGACACGAGTAGTCGACACCGGGTCCATGTCTTTTTCAATATTCATTCCCAAAGAATGAGAATGAATAGATTATGTGGTAACCCGGTTTACTGACTCGGTTTGGTGAGGATCTTTTTATTCTTTTGATCATGTCTCACACTCACCTCTTGCAAAACATTTCTACTAAAACTCTCTCATTTTAGTCTCGTATTCTATCACATATGATAATAAGTGTAAATCCAGAGATAATATTTTCAGCTTGAGACTCTACCCCTTCGAATTCCCTCTCATTTACATTTTATCTCAACACACCCCTTTTCAAGATCATCCCAATGATCAAGAAACTCAACTAGCCTCTAGACCCCTTTCTGATTACTAGCCTTGGGTATGTTTCGTGGGTAAGTCCTTCCGGTTCTGGATTGACAATAGAGACTCTAAAAATTCCTATCACACATGCAAAATATCCTATGCTGAAATGTTTATGTTATAAGCAGCATAACATTTAACTCCGAGTTCTAAACTGAATTGTTTAGAAATCAAAAACAAATTAAATACAGTTCTAAACTGAATTGTTTAGAAGCAAAACATGAATGTTTCTGTTTAGGAATGTCAATGAACAAATACGAACGTTAAACAGATTGACTCAATAAGCATAGTGTTTCGAAAAACAATGATTAGAATTTAATCATGATGAACAATTCACAATTATTATTTCGAATAAGAATCGAATCATTTATTTGGCATTTTAAAATTTGGTGATAAATTTCAAACGAGTGTATTTCCACCGGATATATGAGACGTGAAAATAACTAAATCAATAAAACATTGCACATAGTAATCCAAGAATAGATTTTCAATCAGAAAGAAATGAACACAAGCAAGTTTCTCGGATTGAATTACCACGTATTTTTGAAATTCAACATTTATCACAATATGGTACAAAAGATTTTCCCCTCAAAGATAGAAAATACTTACCCCCCCCCCAATCCAATCAAAGTCTGATCATGTGTTGAATAATCAGAATTCAGCACGACACATGATAATATACAAAACAGATTAAGCAGGTGTTGGTACCCATACCTTCATGGGTCCTTGCATATTAGCTTTGGTCTAAGGTATACTGTAAGATCCAAACCATCTATTTCGACTAGATATTCTAACAGTAGATCTTATCACTAGGGAATCTGGTATAGAATACGTACCATACCATCTGTTTACATACCTTCGACGTACAAAATCATTTGGTTCATAAGTTGAGCAGCTTATGTTCTGTTCATTGAAGTTGATTAACTGATTGAAAGAGTAAACATATTGCGTTGAATTAGTTCTTTTGTTATTCTGCACAGCTGTAGTTGATCTCTTTTTCCAAATCATCTTGACCTTCTTAGAATGGTTAGTATTTGACTCAGAAGCAGAATAATTATAGAAAATATTAGAAGTAAGAATCTGATCTTTTGAAAAGTCATTTGATTTGCAGAATTTTGTTGAAGGAGTCTGCTCGCGAATAGAACTTGAAAAAGTCTTGTATGAGCATATGGAATCAACAGAATCATCATACGAGGACTGAGTAATAATATCGGCACTAGCTCTGGCAGATAATTCCTCCTTGAAATTGTTCTCTTCAAGCTCCTTCACGTTTGTAGACAATGCATTTCGTTCCTCAACAAGCAAATCAAATTTCTTCTGTATTTCAGACTTCGCAACTTGCTCATTCTTAATATCTGTCTGAAGTTCAAATAATTGACTTGAAAGCTCAACAATCTTTTTCTCAAACTCTTCTTTTTCTTTCTTGAACTCCTTTGCTATATCAGACTCCCTTTCTAACTCAGTCTCAGATCTCTTAACAGCTTTCAAACTTGTTAACATACTCTCAAAACTTTTCTTTTCTTCTATTTGCTTCTTCTCCAGCTCAGAAATCTTCTGGGAGAAAGAAGTAACCTTTGATTTAAGAATTTGTCTTTCAGCATCAAAGTTACTCTTCTCATTCTCTAAATCTACTTCTAACCACTTCTTCTTATCTGATAATTCTTTGACAATTACAATATTCTTCTTCATAAGAATCTTCTTGTCAGAAGCAACGGTCTTTCTTTCACATTCTAATGATTTCTGAAGAACAGAAATATGCTTTGTTAGCTCACAACATTGCTCACACTTCTTATCAGACTTATTTCTTTCCGTTGCAAAATCTTTCTGATGTTTTTCTAATCTTTGTTGAAGATCAGAAATTTTCTCTATAAGTTCCAAAATGTTCTCACTTCTCTTTTCAAATGATTTACTTTCGAGTTCAAACTTGTTCCTTTCCATAACAATAATCTGCTCACAATCAGCAATTTGTTTTGAAAGCTTCATTTTTGTCAACTCACAAGACTTGAGTTTGCTTTCAAAGTTATTCTTTTCAGTCTCCAATTTGAGTTTCTCATCCATAAGCACTTTTAAATCAACTTCAATATTGTATTCAGACATCTTATTCTGTAGTTGATAAATTCTAAGCAAGTGCTCAAAATCACGATTTGTCTTTATCAGGGCAATGTTCCTATGTTTCCATTCCTCATTATGACCTTACCCAATACGTGTATCCTTAACCTCGTCAAATTGTGTTTGAAGTGCCTTATATTTAGCAGAATCAAATCTTAAAGATGCAACAAGTTTGTCATTTGCAACACATTCAATTTTGAGATTATAAATCTCTTTCTTCTGGCATTTAACCTGTGCTTGTAGAGAGGATACCTGAGAATTCAAATTAATAGTCGACATCGCTATCAGATTTAATGATCGTTAACCAAATGATTTGCAGAAGATTTGAATAACTTTGACATCAAGCAAGTGCGAAAAAATCAATTTTAAAAAGTCAAAGTCAACTCTCGGAAAAACTCAACTGTAAAAGTCAAACCCCGAGAAAAAATTTCAAAAATTAAAATATATTTTTGAAGATAAAATCTGAAATATAACCCACAAAGTCAAAATTTCAAAGGGTAATTTTGAAATATTCTTTTGAAGAAATATTTTTTTTGTAGACTAAGTATCCGAGGATATGTCCGATGCGCGGGTGAAAATTTGATGTGAAGCTTCAGATAAAACTTTGTGCGAGGCTCGGATAAGCTTCGTGCGAAGGATACTGTGCAAGGCTCAGATAGGCTTGTGCGATGATAACCTAGGCTCGGATAAATATCATGCGAGGCTCGGATGTTGCTTCGTGTGAGGCTCAAATACCTTCGGATAAGCTTTGTCCGAAGGTTTACTGTTCACTCCATGGGTTTGGACAATTCTATTCGAAGGCTATGAACATAGCCTATCCAAAGACTATGAAGATAGCCTGTCCGAAGGCTAAGAACATGAACATTAAACTCGAACTTTTTCGAACAAAACCCCCAAAATATTCGATTTTGAACCCAAAGCTTATTCAAATGTTCTGAATTTTGGATATGTTGTTCGCACCACTACTAGAAACAACTTTAATTCTTGGCCCTAAACCAAAATCGACCTAATTCCATGAATTTAGATCCAAAATAGTAACTTTTTCTTCAAAACTAAAAACCATGATTTTGATCCTAAAACCCAATTTAATCTGAATCAAGCCTCATATTGATTACAATTGAGTAATCTCCTAAGAAAAACGAATCTAACAAGCCTAAAATCGCACCAATCCAACCATAAAATCTCCCAAGTTAATCAAAATCAAAAATTTCAAGAAAAACTTCAAATTTCTTCAAATCAGATGATTCCCACTCAGATACCAATTGTTAACATCCTAATAATCAGATAACGATAAATTCAATACAACATTATCAAGAACACATCAATCAATCATCAAATCATATGTATTGATGTGTTTCTTTCTCTACAAACTCTCTCTTTCTATTATTACAAGATGAATATGACCATGAAAAGCTCTAGTCAAAGTATATTGACAAAAGATATTTATACCCCTACTTTATACAAAGAGTAAAAGACAATTAAGCATAATATTGACTTTGTAGACTCTCTATGTTGACTTTTTTGACTTCAAGCTTTGACTTTCTGATCTTCAATATTGTAATCATAGATACAATATATTTATATCTAACAGTTATAACTAGCCTAGTGTAGCATTATATTTTATTTTATGTAATCGGAGGACCGAAGAAATCGGAGACGGCGTCCTGGAGTCCACGTCGAAAGGCAGAGCTAGGGGAGTCAAGATGCGGTGTCCTTAGGATTTTGATTGGGGTTTCCGTGTGGGCTCACGGAAACCTCTTAGTGAGGCTACTCGAACCCATATTTTGTGTGTTCGCATGTTTGCCTTTATGGTTATTTATTTTTCCGCAATTTTATCGTCTATAATTTTATATTATAATTATCGCAAATTTTAAAAAGGGGAAATTATCACGACCACTATTTTCGATAACTTGTAAATGCTTTACAAATTAGTTTGATAATTTATCAACATTACAATGATTAATGATTTTTATAAATTAATTGATATCGACTCAAAATTGTTTTAAAACCCATTTAAAATGTTAATTTAAACGAGATCGATAAAACCCTTTATATAAAAATTTGAGTTTTTTGCCACTCATTTAAAGCGCTTATCAAACACATCACTATCCAATTTTGGGTGAGCGTTGGCGAAGCCGGGTCAGATAAGTATGTAGTGAAGTAAGTAGCCAACCCACGAGATCATAACGCATTGTGTATTGTCCGCCTGTTATGATGGTCGTGACTCGGACGACCAAATTCTGAGTTGTTACTCGAAATAGAAACGGTGACGTTTTATTATGGTTGAACTCATTTGGGTTTTTGTACATTGGGTATTGCCCGTCTACAAATGACCTCAAGGTGAAGAAGTGAGATAAAACATGGCTTTACTATTAAAAGAGTCTGCGATGATCTAAGAGTTGTAATGATCACAATTGGAAGTTGCCTACCTAAATAATTATTTTTCATCATTTGCGAAATGATCAATTGTGAAAAATAATGAAATATGCATCTTAACTAAATATTTGAATTTTAAGGGTTATTCAAATTTTGAGAAACTAATACAAAATCGAACTTTATTTTCCGTAGATGTATGCTAATCAAGAAAACACAAACTCAAACCTCTCCCAATTCACTTTTCGGTCCATTTTAGACAGGAGTTAGGGTTCGATGCAAGAGGGGACACCGGTCAGTTCTCACGTCCTAAGAATGAAGGGTCACATTGATCAGTTGGATCGGCTGGGATACCCTCTTGGACGGGAGTTAGGGTTCGATCTGGTCCTGAACTCTCTGACCAAATCATATGATAGCTTTGTGCTCAACTATCACATGAATGGTTAGACAATACTCTCACTGAATTGTTATGCTTAAAACTATTGAAAGAGGGATTAACTTCAAGTTGAAGAAAGCCAAGCATGTCTTGATGATCAAGGTAAAGGCAGGAGTAACCAAGAAGAAAAGGGGTGACTGGTAAGGGAAAGGCAAAGGCTGGAAGGTCCAGCAAAGGCAAGATGAATGAGAGGAAGATTCCTGCAGATGCGGTATTCTTTGAGTGCTCGGAAAGGGGGAACTGGAAAAGAAAATATCCAGTTCTAATTGCAAAGGCAAGAAAGAGAAGGCTTAAGGAGTTGGACCTTCAGGTATGTTTACTATTGATTTATTCACTTCTGATTATGACTCTTGGGTATTTGATACTGGGTGTGGGACTCATATTTATTCCTCTTCACAAGGGCTAAGAAATGAGAGGCAACTAAGACCAGGCCAGTTGGAGCTCAAGATGGACACTGGGTCAAGAGTTGATGTTATGTCACAAAGAGAATATGATATGATCCTTTCAGGTAGTCTAGTAATGAAACTTAATGATTTTCTTTATGTTCCTAATATCGTTAGAAACATAGTTTCAGTTGCTCGTTTAAGACAAGATGGATTTACGTTTAAATTCTTTGACAATGATTCTATTTATGCATGTTTGCTTGGTGTTTTGTATTTTATTCACAGGCCAGTCAATGGCATTTAAGAAATAGATACTCGTAGTGGTCTTAATTCTAAATCGATATATAATGTAAATGCTAAAAGACATAAGCAAGACTCGAGTAAGTCATATTTGGGGCACTGTCGTCTTGGCCATATAGACAAGAAACGCATTGCCAAGCTCCGAGTGGACGGGATCCTTGAATCAACAGATGATTCTTTTGATAAATGTGAAGCTTGTTTATTAGGGAAGATGACTAAGGCGCCTTTTAAAAGGAAGCCTGAAAGAGCGAGTGAGTTGTTGGAAGTGATACATATTGATGTATGTGGACTCTTCAACCCAGCCACAAGAAATGGTTGCTACTACTTCATTACATTTACTGATGATTATGATAGATATGGACATGTTCATCTAATGAAGCACAAGTCTGAAAGCTCTAAAATTTTCGAAGAGTTTCAAAAACGAGGTAGAGAACCAACTTGACAAAAGGATAAAAGCCATTCGATTTGATCGAGATGGTGAACATATAAGCCATGAATTCACTGAGCATCTTAGAAAGTGTGGGATTAAATCTCAACTAGCTTCTCCAAGAACACCACAACATAATGGTGTGTCTAAAAGGAGAAGTCGTACCTTGTTAGATATAGGTAGCTCTATGATGAGTCTACAAAATTGCCTAAGGGTTTTTGGGATATTCTTTGGAAGCAATCGTCAAAATATTGAACAACGTACTAACCAAGAAGGTCGATAAGACCCCATATGAAATGTGAACAGGGAAGATCCCAAATCCATATTACATGAGGGTCTGGGATTACGATGCTTATGTTAAGTGAGAAAATTCTAGGGAAGCTAGAGCCTAGATCTGATAAATGCATCTTTGTAGGATATACCAAGGAGACTATTGGGTATTATTTCTACAACCCCAGTGAGAACAAGATGTTTTTTGCTCGCAAGTTTGATTTTCTAGAAAATTATTTTCTAACTAAGCCTAGCAACGGGGATAGAGTGGAGGTTGAATTTTTTTTCAAGAAACACCTATAAATGCACAGGTTGGCACTAGTGCACAACAAGATGTTGAACCTCAACATGATGTTAAGAAAACCAATGAGAGACAAACGGTCCAAAGGTCGGGAAGGATTTGTCAAGAGCCGGATAGATCACTAAGGTTTCTAATTGGTTATGACGATACGGTTGATAATGAACCATCAAACTACCAGCAGGCTATATCAGTTGTAGAATCTGACAAATGGCATGATTTCATGAAGGTTGAACTTCAATACCATGGCGGACAACCAGGTATGGGATCTGGTAAATGCACCCCAAGGCTACAAATTCGTAGGAAGCAAGTGGATTTTCAAGAAGAAAAACTAACATGGTTGGGATCGTGCACACATTTAATGCTAGATTGGTAGCAAAAGGTTTTACTCAAACACATTGTGTTGATATGATGAAACCTTCTCTGCAATCGAGTTTTGTGTTCACACTCAATGGTGGTGTCGTAAGTTGGAAGAGCTTCAAGTAGAGCACGATTGCAGACTGGACTACAGAGTCAGAATACCTAGCAGCTTCGGATAACGGGAAGGAGGCCCGGGAAAGAGGCCGTGTGGATGAAGAAATTCATCACAAATCTAGGTGTAGTTCCTAGAATAGATGGCCCCATCGAGATCTACCGCGATAGCGAGGGCGTCATAGCACAAGCAAAGGAACCTAGGTCTCACCAGCGTTCTAAGCATATTTTGAGGAAATATCACATCATTCGAGAGATTGTCAATCGAGAAGATTTGAATATTTTCAAAGTTCATTCGAAAGATAATCCGGTAGATCCATTCACTAAACCTATGCGTCAGAGCAAGCATAATTATCACACTAGCTCTACAGGTTTAAGATTTTTGACTGTTTGAATAGATCTATAAATATAATATACCTTTTGGAACATCAAGCAATGAAATTCTATCTGTTATGGCATACAAGGTATGAATTATTACATTAATTCCATTGTGTTGTATATTAACATGTTTAAATCCAAAACAATATGATGTTGTTTGAATCTATCCATGGTCAGTTGTCACTGGCGGACTGGTGATGAAATAAGATCATAGTGAAGGTTGGTTAAGGTCAAGTTGGGCCATCACGGGGTGCGACCAAAGTCACTTGCACTTGTGGGTACAAGTGTTGGACAGACCCACATTCAAGATTACTTCATAGACGTAACACCCCAATTACAGAGGTTGTTATATAAATAAGAAAGTAAAGGTATATATGATAGAACCTGAAAGTTTAATATAGGGGCTTAAGTGTATGTAGCCAAGAGATTAGGACCAAACCTATGGAGTTATGATTTAGTTCAAATTAGAACATGCAGAGAAGATGGTTAAAAATAGGGGTGGGAATAGTTAGGTATTTGAGCAATTGATTGAAGAGATGAACTGAGTGATGATTTGATACCCTTGGTGGGAACGATAAAGAAAGAACGCACGGAGAGAGATAGAGACGAAGAGATAGATAAAGAGAAAGAGAGATAAAGAGAGAGAGAGAGAGAGAGAGAGAGAGAGAGAGAGAAATCCACAAAGAGAATGAGATAGAGAAGTGGCAAACAGAATGAGAAAGAGAAAGAAGAAACGAGAAGGTGAAGCAAGAAAAGAGCCTTCGAGATCGATGTCAAGATCCTGCGATTTTAGGTGCGAACTCGATACTATTTTGCAAGATATTCACCTCTAGTAATGTTGATCATATTTACGTGATTACCAAGTTAGTTAGAGTGATGCATTGTGTGAGGATTAAAAGTTAAACTTCAATTTAAATGGGTTGTATGTTCATAGTTTAAAAGTTACCGAATGGTGGGTTTTGAGTTCAAATTGAGGGTTCAAAATTTTGTTAAATGAAAAAGGTTTGAGGTTAATGGGAGATGGGAGAAGGGTTCAACCCATCGTAGCATATAAAACATGACACATGGTCATAGAAAAATGAAAGAGTATAGTGAATGTTTATGGGTTCTCGACATTTCTCCTCCATTAGTTTTGGGTTTTATGCTTGGCGCGCGCATACACACACACATATATATACATATATATATATATATATATATGCAATGTTTGGTAAAGTGGCCACCTTTAGCAGTTATGGTGAATGCAAGATAATTTATAATATATATATATATATATATATATTATGTGGTATATGATTGTAAAGAAATTGTATACGGTTGATGTTAGTCGATCTGGAAAAAAAAAGGAACAATTGAATCAAGTTTGGGAATTCATTTGAGAGCTAACTATTATTAACAAAGTGAGTAATTAGCGAGCATTACGATTCATGTAGGTACGTAAGAGCACGAGCATCTTTGGAAAATGTACATATCGAGGTGAGTTCCACTAACCTCGTTTGTAACGTATATAAAGATAATGTGTTACGAAATTGTGAGATATTGTTTGTATATGAGATGTCATTTATTTGCCATGTTATTGTGGAAATCTGAAAGTGAGAATGCTTATGCATTTGGCGGTGTGTGCCAGGGAAGTTAGTGACCAAGGGGTGAAAGCCCGGAAGTGCAGACCGACTTTTTCGTGTCAAAAAGTGAGATAAGACCATTTGGTCAGCGAGAATAATTGTGAATGCCTCAGAAATGTTGTAAGCTCTTTGATTAAGTTTGAACTTAATTATCGTGATTGATAAATGAATGCTTGGTGTTGAATGCGAGAACTTACGTATGGTTGTGGTTTACACTAGTTAAGTTTATGTTTAAAGTGTGGACTCACTGAGCTATTCAACCGACAAGAGTTGTGCATCACAGAAACAGGACTATTTGGATCCAGTATAAAGATGGAATATGGCTAGAAACTTGTAGCAACTCTTCCGCTTGCTATTACGGAGATAGTTTAAGTTAGTTTAAGCAATAATCAATCCTTTGTGCTTGTTTTGCATTTACTTTCCCATTGTTACGAAACGGGTTATCCATTCAGTGTTAAGCTTCATTTTCTTTTGAGTTGAGAAAGATGTAATAATCCTCTAAGGTGGATTTTAAGTGGATTTTAGGAGGTTACAAGTTGGTATCAGAGTTGTGGTTTAAGTGACTTAGGTTTTGTTAACCTGGTCTTAAACCCAAAGGTAAGCAAGAAGTAGTGAGATGACTTTAAGTCTAATTGTGAGATGTTATGACATATGTAAATACGTCTAACATAAATGATGAAGAAAGCACGGTAAAATAACAAGTTGTGATAAACGATTTTTTTGAGAGAGCACTAAGACGGAGAGTTTGTGCTAGTATGTTGGATGGGAAAGAAAATATGTTAGATCACGAGCATATAGGAGCACTAAGTGAATTACTTAAGCATTGTGTGTGATATAATGCTAGAGAGCAATAACGTCATAGAGAGATCTTATATAGAGAGCCGCTAGAAGGATTGCAAGGATAAGACGTTTTATCTAGTAAGAGAAATAGAGGAGCATAAGCTTCAAGATTATCTGCATCCAAAAAGGAATACATCAAAAACATAGAACTATAGTTTAGAGGTAGCATATGAAGTACTCTAAATATGACAAAAAATGAAGATACTCAATGTGAAAGACTCTATTTACGAGTGAAAATGGTGAGAGTTGAATATATGGACTGGGGCACCAAAATTACCTGCGGCAAATGAGGTGTGATAGTCTCAATGAAAGTGCAATAGATTGAAAGATAAGATTGAAAGTTGTGAAGCCGATAATAGGGTGAAAACTACTTGTGAAGGAGTAGCAAGATGAAAAAAAAGCAATGAAGATAAGATCTTATGTTCTACTAAGTAAATTGCAAACTTTAATGAGGATTACCATGTTATGCATGGTGATGATCTTAATAATGGGTGAACATAAGTAATATATAGGTGCCAAGGGCACACATTGTTTTGTAGGACGGTGATCCCAAAGGAGTTGTGGTAGAAACTAGAAGGCAGTTGGAAATACCTTTAATAATTATCTTAAACTCATGAAGTACGACATAATGTGAACATAGAAGCTGATGCGAGAAGGAGATATAATTGGTGAGATCTGATCATCTTGAGAGTTTTAAATCAAAGGATGTAAACCAATTTTTGGCTTAAAGTGTGGCTTGATAGGTTAATTAAGATTGTAAATTTAAGACGTATGATGAATGATTGACATGGCACCAACCACTACGAGAAGCAAAAGATGCATCATCAAAGTATATTGAGATGTAACATTGTTAAGTTTGAAGCGTATAATACGAAGAGATCACGCTTTGGAAAAGGCTAAAAGCCTAGAAATCAATATCCATGGGATATTCTTAGAAATCCTGTAAGTAGGTATTAATGGAGGAAAGAGAGTAAATGCTCAAATTTTGCATTTTAGACAGTGCAATTGTATGAGCTACCTCCGTTATGTAAAATAGGAGAGGATTTCTAAATGGATTCGGTGAAGTTATCTTAGATGGTGGACATGGCATAAAACTAGTATTGATAAAGAAACAAATATGTTGAGATTATAGTAATCAAACATTCTCCTTATAGCATGAGTGAACAAATATAAAGCTATGCAAGTTTCGAGTCACTCGATACTAGTGGTGGTGCCAAGTATACTAAGGGATAGGGTAACTTCAAAAGTAGCAATATGGAAATAAATTTATCCTTGACTGATTTATCAATTTATTCAAGAGTCCATGATTTTATTTTTTGAAATATACTCGGAGAAAGGGTCTCAAAGTACAATTCAAGTATTCAAGTTTGGATATCAATACATGAGTCAAAAGGTCAGAATGTTAGGAGATAGAAATCCAGGAATCGGTGATCAAGAGAATAAATAGTAAGATATATCAAGTACATGACACCCAATAAGGTGGGTTTCTAGTATATGGAAAGAAGAAAGAAAGCTTGGCGAGCATTACCTACTGTAGACAACACTAAGAAACAAAGTAATGTTGAATTTCGATGACCGCAGGTTATAGCATTAGAGTAAGACATCAATGTAATTTAAGAGAAGTTACCGAAGGAACTGAAGTCATTAAGACGACTTAAGAAAAGAGAGAGTATTAAAATGGATTATTTTATACTAACATAAAGTGGATAAATGATTCAGACTTCGGAAAACATGGTCATGTCATGTTAGATAGACTTTGGAAATAGTCAAAATGACTAGCTGCCTATCGTACGTTTTTCCTATGCAAATTGATACCGTTCGGGTATGCAAGTGAGGTTTGTTGAAGCATTATACAGTGCATAAAAGTAGAATGTTGTTGTAATAGACCAACATTGGTGAAAGAAAAGTGGATGGACAAGAAATTCTTTAGCGAGCGAATGACGAAGTAAGTTTGATAATAAATATTGTACAAGGTTGATGAAGAATTATGCAGATAAGAGAGAATGACTTTGAGAAATATTGATCGAAAGTATGAGAGATGCTCAAGATATCCCTACAAAGAGGAATAGTCAGCTGTGGATGGATATATAAGTTACCAAATGGATTTGGCCTAGCGGTACCTTGTAACCGGGCCTTTTAGAGGTCAAGGGTTCAAGTTCTTGTTGAAAGCAAGAAGCGTGTGCGTGTGTGTGTGAGATTAATTTGTGGTATATAATTAATATATACTAACAAAAAAAAGATAAATATCAGGTTAAGATTAATATATATTGAACAGTTGAGAATATAGCGAGAACTAGTAAAGTAGCTTTCAGTCCTTGTGAATGGGAAGGAATCACTAGGGAATTTCAAAGTTCCAAGAGTAAGATAATGCTTAGCCAACGAGCAAGCCATAGGCGCATTCTGAGTTCAAGCGGTGGGAAGTTCGAATTAGTGAAAAACCATGAAAGCGAGTAAGATATTAAAAGGACGAGGAATGTGAGCATTTAGTTATTATAAGAGGGGGAGATTTATAACACCCTAATATCAGGGGTTGTTATATAAATAAGAAAAGTTAAAGGTAATGCGATAGAACCTAAATGTTTAATTTAGGGGCTTAAGTTTATGTAGCCAAGAGATTAGGACCAATCCTATGGAGTTATGATCTGGATCAAATTAGAACGTGCAGAGAAGATGGAGAAAATTAGGGGCGGGAGTAGCTAGGTATTTGAGCAATCAATTGAAGAGATGAATCGGGTGATGATTCGACACCCTTGGTAGGAAAGAAAAAGAAAGAACGCACAGAGAGAGATGGAGAGAGAGAGAGAGAGAGAGAGAGAAATCCACAAAGAGAATGAGACAGAGAAGTGGAAAAAAGAATGAGATAGAGAAGAAGAAACGAGAAGGTGAAGCAAGAAAAGAGCCTCCGAGATCGATGTCAAGATCCTTCATTTTTAGGTGCAAACTCGATACTATTTTGCAAGATATTCACCTCCAGTAACGTTGATCATATTTATGTGATTACCAAGTTAGTTAGAGTAATTCATTATGTGAGGATTAATAGTTAAACTTCAATTGAAATGGGTTGTATGTTCATAGTTTAAAAGTTAACCGGATGGTGGCTTTTGAGTTCAGATGGAGGATTCAAAATATTGTTAAATACAAAAGGTTTGAGGTTAATGGGAGATGGGAGATGGGTTCAACCCATCGAAGCATATAAAAAATGACATATGGTCGTAGGAAATTGAAAGAGCATAGTGAATGTTTATGGTTCTCGGCATTTCTCCTTCATTAGTTTTGGGTTTTATGCTTGGCGTACACATACATATCTATATATGCAAAGTTTAGCCAAGTGGCACCCATTAGCAGTTATGGTGAATGCATGATAATTTATAATATATCTATATATATATATATATATTATGTGGTATATGATTGTAAAGAAAGTATATACAAAAAGAGAAACAATTGTATTAAGTTTGGGAATTCATTTGAGAGCTAACTATTAAGTAGATATTTATTAACAAAGTGAGTAATTAGCGAGCGTTATGATTCATGTAGGTACGTAAGAGCACGAGCATTTTTGGAAAATATACATATCGAGGTGAGTTCCACTAACCTCGTTTGTAACGTATATAAAAGATAATGTGTTACGAAATTGTGAGATATTGTTTATATATGCGATGTTATTTGTTTGCCATGTTATTGTGGAAATCTGAAAGTGAGAATGCTTATGCATTTTGCGGTGTGTGTCAGGGATGTTAGTGACCAAGGGATGAAAGCCCGGAAGTGAGGACCGACTTTGTCGTGTCAAAAAGTGAGATAAGACCATTTGGTCAGCGAGAATAATTGTGAATGCCTCAAAAATGTTGTAAGTTCTTTGATTAAGTTTGAACTTAATTATTATGATTGATAAATGAATGCTTGGTGTTGAATGCGAGAACTTACATGTGGTTGTGGTTTATACTGATTAAGTTTATGTTTAAATTGTGGAATCACCACTGAGCTATTCAGCTGACTAGAGTTGTGTATCACATTTGGATCAAGTATAAAGATGGAATATGGCTAGAGACTTGTAGCAACTCTTTCGCTTGCTATTACGGAGATAGTTTAAGGTAGTTTAAGCAATAATCAAGCCTTTGTGCTTGTTTTGTATTTACTTTCCCATTGTTAGAAAAACCAATTTTGGTTATCCACTCAGTGATAAGCTTCATTTTATTTTGAGTTGAAAAAGGTGTAGCAATCCTCTAAGGTGGATTTTAGGGGTTTACAATAGATCGGCGTCATAAAGTGAATCTTAAAATGAGAGTTATTCATTTATCCTTTGACCTGGGATGCATATTGGGACCTCAAACATGAGGAATGTTGGGTTTTGATATATGTCTAACGTCGCCTTTAACCGGGTGATCATAAGGGTTATATTACGTACAATATAAGTTGTGTTAGAGTCGTATGCATGCAATATGGAATTTGCTCCTCTCAGGATGAGAGAGAAATCTCTGGGACCTTCGATGATATTAATTGTGAAATGTGTGGTTGCACACAAGTAGATTGATTGTATCAATAGTACTTGTTCTCTCAATACATGTCGAGATCGAGATATACAATGATTCAACAACCAAGGATGAGCCAAATCTATGTCTTGAGTTCGATATGAGATATCAGGTAGCAAACGGATAAGGAATACACTAATCATACCACTGACTACGTCAATAAAAGCTTAAGAGCATACATTCATTTGATTTTGGGGCGGTGGCGCGTTGCTAGACACATAATCAATGCATGTGTTTTATGCATCGTGTGCAAGTGGGAGACTGTAGGATCTTAAATGCCCACGTCATATGAAAACACTATTGACGTCAAATGAACCTATAAGAGTCATACTCAATGAGTGTGTAGATCACGAAATAACCAAGATGGTTATGAACCGATATAAGTTACATGTTGTAATGTTTGAATTATTATTCTAGTAGAATAATAATAATAGTGTATGATATATAATTATGATAATTATATGTTTTAATTATTAAGTTAATAATTAAATTAGAATAAAATCCCAAAGGCTTAAAGGTAATGATTATCTATAAAGCCCAAAACTAATTAATTATTAAGTTAATAATTAATTAATTAAATTAATCTAATGATGGTAATTAAGCCCAAGAGACTTTAATTAAGTCTAGTCCACGATTAAGGAAGGGAGTATATAGTCTCTAGTTTCCGAGATTAGAGCATAATTACTTTGGGAATCAACTTGAGCATCAAGAAAATCTCTCTCCCTCTCCCTCTCCTTGTTATCGACAAACACACACATACACAAAGAAATCGATTTTCTTGGTGTTTTTTGGTTTCATCGAGCTAGCAACCATTCATGATTGGAACCATACTCGCGTCGATACCGCTAGAGGAGTTTCTACATTGATCTTTAACGCTATGTATCAATCAACCACTACAGTCATTGAGGTAATATTCATAAACACCCTATGGTTGTTCTTATTTTTCTTTAAAGTTGTTCGTAACGGATCGGGGTTTTTTGGGTTTTACCAATTATTGTTTTATTTTGCTGCATGTATGTGATCCCGGTGAAACCTTACACTATGGTCTAACCCTTGTTTTTCAAAAACTAAAACCATTTTCAAGATAGGCGTATGTAGAGAGCTCTTCCAAGGGCAAGGGTAAGATTTGAGTTGGAGATAAGAGAAGTTGGACAACAGGCTAGTTTCAATGCTTTAGATAGATAATTCTCAGTTGTGGATGTGATTCCCACTGCAAAACGTTGAGATGTAATAGATTTATGAGTATTTACTTTGGTACTTGGTTCTTATTTGAGTACTTAAGTCCTTGGTGATGCTAGGGGTCTTTACAATAGGGACGAAAACCGTAATTGCTCTATAATCAAATAAAACATAAAAGGAAAAAGCCAAATAATTTAAAAGGGTCAAAATACCCTTAAGTTAACTAATATTTTTAACTAGAATTAGTCAGAGGGACTAAAAGTAAAAAAAATGGCAACAACAGTGGGTAAAACTGCAATTAGTTTTAAAAATGGACCAAACTTGATGATGAGTGGCAAACACAAGAACCAAAAATATAATTTACTTATGTATATATATATATATATAGAGAGAGAGAGAGAGAGAGGCATCTCACAGAAATTAAGAGATGGGAAATGTAAGAAAAGATCTAGACTCTTGATCACTTTTAATCTCACCCCTACCTCATGAATTGTGCATCTCACAGAAATTGATCTGGTACATCTCACTAGAGTTCATTTTCAATTAGGATTTATCCAAGGGTAGATATCCTTTCTTACCTTCTCGCCATAACTTTCATTCTCACTGGAACTCAACCATATATATATATATATATATATATTTGTGTGTGTGTGTGTGTACATATGTGGGATTTTGTGAGAATGTAATAGCCCAAATCCCAAAATCAACAATAGATATAGATTCAAAGTTTAACCATCCACATATTAACCAACTAGGGGTTAATTCATTACAAAACTCAACCAAAGTTAAATGCAGCGGAAAGTCTAAATGTCGACAGCTGAATTACTTAAACAAAACAACTAAGCTAAACTCATTTCTAAAGCTTCACATCCTACCCTTGCCCTTATCACCCTTCTTTGCCATGTACCTGCCTGAAAATATTTTGTTTTGAAAAGCGAGGATTAGACCAAAAGATCTAGTGAATTCCCATAAAAGCAGTTAACATTTTCAGCGGTTCATAAATCAATAAACACATGCAATGGTTTACCAAATAGTTGACCCATTCCCTTATTGGGAACAAATTACGTTTTGGAGGAGTATGGCGAAAGTGAAATGCCATCGCAAACCCTTAGCGACACACCAGTCTGTACACACCAAACCTATATGCCCACAAACCCTTAGTGGTAATAGGATTTAAATACACCCAAGTCCTTGCCACATACCTCTAAATAACATATAGTGCACATATCCAACCCCAAAAGCTTGTAAAAACGATCATGGTAAGTTTTCGCATATAAGAAATACAATTTGAAAACCATAATAAACATATAAGCATTTGAAACATACCATATTGCATTTTTAAGGGTTAGGAAACTCACCTGGATTGGACACACCTTGTCCGAAGCTCAACCGGTTAAAACCTCCAAACCGAAAGCCTAAATTCACCAACATAAAACGGGTGTCAACCTAAAGCAATACCCCCAAAAGTCTTCTATTAAAGACTTAAGATAAATCCCTAACTCAAAGGTCCAATCCTTGACCTTATACGAAAAACGAAACGGACGAGGTGTACCCCAAATAGTAGGTCATGCGACCTACGCCGTGGCCTAACCCGTGGGACTACCCGCGGGTCGTTCCTGCAGCACTATAAACTCCGAAATTCTAAAATTACTGATTCCAACCTCCCCAAAATGTATAATGATGATATAAATCTCTAAATCAATCCCAAACTAAATATTATTAGTGTAAGGAGATTTACCCATCAATTTTTCAAACTCATTTCTTGAGTTTTCATCAATGGAGCTGGAAATAGGTATCCAATGCAATAAAGAAATCACCCCATTGATGTATACAAGCATCTCAAAACTTAATGGCAATAGTTAGATGACTAGAGTTTAAACCAATCATCCTTTTCACCATTACACCAAGACTAAGAAATATAACATTCTAGATTTACCATTAAAATACCCAACTAGAATAGAGGAAGAATCTTAATGGAGAAGATGAATTTAATACATGAAGATGAAGATTTCTTGCTATGCTTCCTTCCCAAGTTTGCTGGTTTCTTTCCTCCTCCCCGTTTCTCCACGTTTTCGTGATAAAAACACATGCACACACACCTTCTTTGATTTACAAAATATAAGGTAACTTGATGAAAACTCCTCTCTTCCATTCATTTTATTCCATGGGCCAGGTGATAACCAAATCCCTAGCCTAAGTATTTCATTTAGATCCCAATCATTAAATAGCCTGAAATTTTGGGTTATTACAGAGAATAATATTTATAGTGAGAATGGCGAAAATACTTATGACCCTTTATATGAATTGATTTTTTAATCTAACTTCTTTTTCCTTCAGCTACCTTCTGTATCTTCAACACATGATTCACTAACTCTCATGATTATCAATCTTTTCAAAATTATCATTTTTATTTCCCTTATATATAAGGGGAAATAATGTTCCAACCACAGAAAGTTTACAAACTCGTGATAACGAAACTTAGTGGATCATGTATTGTTTCCCATGATTATGTATAGGCAAGTTTATTTGAAAGCCATAAAAATTATCTCCGTGAAAACCAAATAACTATGATGAATATCATGAATAAACAAACCAAATCAAACGACCGAGTATATCTTGCTCGATAGTTAGGTCTTGGAGGGTTACAATGTATGCAGATTTACCAACATGTTAATTTGAAATGTTATCATGAATAGTCATATATTTATATACACATTCTTAATGAATGTTTGGTTCTTTGTTTCTCACAATATATACGGTTCTTAAAATAGGTTTTCCACACACAATCTCTCTTTTTGTCTCTGTTTCTCTCATAAATACACACACATATACATATATAAGGGGACAAATAAAAAAACTCATTCAAATGTTACATGGCTGATAAAATCAACACAACCATTCAACGAGTTTCATTTTTAGATAGCGTTCAAGGTATTTTACATGTTGTGTTTTTATATATCTGTTTTATAAATGAAACATGTTTACATGTTTTTTCACATATGAAACAAACATGTATGCTTCATATATGAAATAATCATACTGCACATTTCATATGTATTTTCTCATATGTGAAACAACTCATATAAATTGGTTTTCATGAGTTTTAGAACTTCTATAGTTTTCATTTGAATTTTTTTCATGTATAGGGTTAGATCTAGCGTTGGAGTAAGAGAACAAGCGAACAAGGTCAAAGTAAGAGAACATAATATTTATATAACTTGTGAATTTGTACTAAAAATAACATGTGATCTTATACTAAAAATAACATGTGATTAATGAATAATCAAACCCAAGGAGGAGTGCACGCTTTTGGTTAGGTGACCTCGAAGTTTTACTGTTTTTTAATCATATGTGATTTTTAGTACAAAAAATATAAATCACATGTAATAGAGGTTTTTGTATTCTCTTATTTTGGCTTTGTTGTCGTTTGACAACCCCCCCCCCCCCTCTCTCTCTCTCTCTCTCTCTCTATATATATATATAATATTATTACTTTTAGGTTATCATATATCAAAATAAGCGTCGATAGGTGATTTGATATCTTTATGTCTTGAAACTACCTGTATTTGCCCTCATGTACAAAGCTTCCCAGAATAACTGATTTTTGTTAGAAAGATTTAGAATTTAATACAAACTTAAGAATTTGACTTATTTTATTTATAAATAAGAAGATAGGTCTTTTAAAATCGAAAGAACACACACGCCCATTTATCAAGACCGGGTCAATATAGTCATGCTGAATTTAACAAATTAACGATAGTTTTGACCTTTGCCTCTATTTTCTTTCGGCCTTTTCAAAAGTTGACTATCATTATTAATTGTTCTAATTTGTAGATTAACATTAATGTAGTTGTTCAATGATACGAACTTATCAAATATCAATAAACCATAATTTCAAATTCTAAATAATAACATTTGACACGTATTTCAGTTAAAATGTATAATTATTCGTAACTCATAATTTAAAATCATGTTAAATTTCATTTTCTATTAACACAATTCTTGTTATTTTATTAGAGAAAGGGTTAATAAGTGAGTCAATGTGAGTGCTTGTTAAGCTTTTGATGCATTGAAAATGAATTTGGTGAAATATAGCTTTAGCCAATTGGTGACTTTTACACGCTGTTTTCATGGAATAAAGAGATCCCCATTCCTCCCCAACCTCTAATAATTCCACGCGCTAAATAAATTTAAATAAAATAATCATTCTCTACCTGTCTCATAATATATCTTTCACACTATACTTTAAGTTATTTAATAGCGATATTAAATTTTACACTAAATACGGGAAATACCATATCAATTTATTTTAATTACACATGAAATATAACACATTAAATTTGGTGTAGCAACATCTCTAACACATTGTATATGTGACATAGAAAATAAAGATTTTGTTTTAAATTTTGATCCAACAAATTCTTTATATTATTATTTAAGTATAAAACAAGGGGGAAAAAACTTTATGTTTAGAACTTTTTTCTAGAAATTTAACATGGTAAGAGATAAAAGATAAAAATATGTTGGAGTTAAATGTAACATTTAAATATTTTAATTTTTGAGAATTATATATCTGATCCCTTAATTTTAAGCTATTGTTTCACTATTTTTCAGAATTATATATTTAATCCCTTGATTTTAAGATTTTTATATTTTTATATTAAGAGTGTTAAAATTTTAATATTTTTATCTTGTTATATATAATATTAAAAATTATATTTATATTAACTGTAAGCGTGAGTTTTTAATAAATGAACGGTTATTTATTTAACTTATTTTAAAAACTAAAGATACTTTTAAAGTAATATAAAATAAGATAACATATATAATTAAAATACATAAGTAATTATAAACAAGAAAATATAATCACGAATAAGTTTAAAATATATAATAACGATTGAAATAAAAAGATGCATAATCAAAATAAAATTACGAGATCATCTGTAAAGAATGTTCTTATAAGTAAAAATGTAGTTTTATAAATCACTAATATTATGGAGAGTTCTTATAAACCAATAAAACATTTTAAGTTCTTGTACAATAACTTGCAGACTTTAGTTATCATCTCAATTTTATGTTAAAAAATGTTTTATTATTTTTAATTTATTTCCATGACATATATAATAATTATTAATGTTAAAAATTTATGTAACACCAAAAAAATAGATTGTTGTAAGATCATCTAGAATGGTTACTTTTTCTTTATTGTTGTAATATCATCTATAATGGTTACTTTTTTGGGTTCTTAAGGATCGCTTGATTCAAGCACATGAATGAAAATTTAGGTTTCTGAAAGAACGAACTCATTATATTATATAAAACTAAACTGTTTTTTCTTTTTATTTTCACTTTCATTAACTACAATATAATACATCATTCCAAACAACCATTAGAGAGATTCTTGTAACAACTAGCCATATGAGGGACTTAATTACAAGGACTTGATCCTTACATAACAACTAAGTTCTTACTTTATTAACCAATAGTAGAGTATTTACACAATACATCAAGATATATATTGATTTTAATGTTTTATTTTTATCTTTTGTTTTTGTCGATGTTATAATACGATTTTAATTGGTTTTGAGAAAATGATAATTTTTTTATGTTTGAATAAAATATAAATTTAAAAAAAAATCGATAGTGTCAAATTAACTATTTAATTTTTTTTTTTTTTGAGAAAATCTAAAAAAATATCATTTTCATTTTTCTTTTGAGAAAATGATAATTTTTTTATCATAATTTAATTTAAAAACCTAAGTAATTTATTTCTGGATTAATATTATAACTTTTTATAAAGATAATATTTAAGTACTATCAGAACTCAATAATTATCCTAATTACATTTTAGAGTTTTTATTTTAAAATAAAAATTTTATTCCGTATTTGATTATGTTTACATGCAGTTATTTACACGAATTCAAACATGTTAGTTACATATTCATAAGTTGTACTTAGACATAATTTATTTGTAATCTTGAATTTTAAATAGTATAAAGTTTGTGTCAAATACTTTATAATATATTATAGATAGTGAAAACTTAAGAGATTTTAAAGTTGTTCAGTTGATTAATATGGTAATAAAAAGTGTAAAAGAAGGTTATTTTTTAGTTAGTCCATGGCACTGTGGATGCTGACTATATATCATTATATAGTTTTATGGCCCTTTTTTAGTTTGTTGAGTTAGCAATTATGTGGTAGAAAATGCAAAAAAATGTTCTTATCGGTCACTTCATTGTGCATGCTCTATCATATAGAAGTAGATGTACGTGGAGTTCAAATGATTACATATTTACTGTGATAAACATATCAATCTTTTTTATATCTATGTAATGCACAAGTATGTTTTTACAAACATATTTTACGTAGACGATCTCATCCCATTTTCTACAAAATCAAACCTTGAGGAAGCATGATCAAAATTGGTCTAGTTGTTGTCTATCATTTAGAAGTTATTCTATTTATTTCCAATTAATACATATGTAAAATAAGATGATTTTATTTTATTTTTTTGAACGGCAGCGTTAGTGTTAGTGGTTATGTTAGTAACGAGTTAGACTCCAACCCCTGGGCAGCGCAGGATCGAACCCTCGCACCTCTACAGAGCCACATCACCTATGAGGAATAATACCTTCACCATTTTAGGGGAAACCACCACTCCCAAGGCTCGAACCCGAGACCTTCAGGATGTTGTAAAACCCCGGTACTGCTAGGCCAGAGGCCCTTTGGTAAAATAAGATGATTTGATAAGAATAATATTTTTATCTTGAGAATTTATTAAGACACATTTATAAATGTAGTTTCTTTTGTCAAAGGTGATTTTTATTTGCTAGGACAAAATCTTGCAAAATCAATATTCACCATCAAAGTTTGGAATATTTCTTTTACTATTACACCCATTTACAACTTTTCTCTTTGATTTCATCTTTGGTTGTTTTTTTTTTAAAGAAAAGAACAAGTTTTATTCAATATCCAAGATGGGGGACAAGGTTTTGAAAAGAAAGATCAAAATTTGTAGTTTATTCTTAATAAAAATATGTGAATCAATAATGTATGAATTTCATCTCATTAAATGAAATTACAATTTGTAAGCATTTGGGCTTATGTAAGTGGGATTCTTTGGTTGTGACAGCTTATATATATTGTATAAATAAAAATTTATATTTGTAAATTTTTTATAAGTTATAAATTATGGATTATCAAAAAATATTATCATGATTTTAAGTTGATTTGAATGTTATTGGGTTCATTTATTGTTTTAATCTTAAGGTGCTACAAGAATACCGTTTTATCATCTTATTGTTTTTTAAAACCCTTTTCAATCCTACACTAAAACATTAAAAACACAAAAATAAAGGTGTTGTCATCTCCAACAAACACTAAAACACTACAAAATGGAAGTAAAAAATGTTGACATCTATA
The DNA here is from genome assembly GCA_036898165.1 of Silybum marianum. Taxonomy (NCBI): domain Eukaryota; kingdom Viridiplantae; phylum Streptophyta; class Magnoliopsida; order Asterales; family Asteraceae; genus Silybum; species Silybum marianum. Next base: position 18,036,983 of record CM072539.1, read on the forward strand.
TTTGGAGATCAATAAAGTAGTTTCTAAAATCACATATTAATTTTTTTTTTTACTTTTATAATTATATATATATATATAAATTAATATTTTAATACATTAAATAATACTTTTGTACTAAGTTTAAATTTTAGTTATTTTGTGTTTGTGCAAATTGTAAATTATATTTAAATAATTAATTTGTTTTATTAAAACTGAAAATGAGTAAAAACTAAAATATGAAATTTCATTAGAAATTTTTTAAAAATATATATATAATATTGGCTATAGTTTTGTGCCAAGATAATAACATAAAACCGAATGTGATAATATAGATTTATAATGCAAAAAATATAAATTAAGATACAAATTAAAAGTTTAGATAACCATTTCCGGTTTCTCCAGGATATTTATAATATTGACTATAATTTTATGCGAGGTTTTAAGATCATTCGCCTTGATCTTGAACTCGTTGGTCTTGATCCTCGTCATGTTCTTCCCTAGTTTCTTGATACTGAGACGTTCAGTATTGAAAGGATTGATACTAAGATCCTTGTCCTTGGTTATTCTTGACAAAAAAAATATTTGGATGTATGTTATCTTCTATATAATTGAATTATTGTAATTTAATTTACTTTAATTGTAATATTTGTTGATTAAAAATTGTCATTGTCATTGTCATTTTAATTTTAATAATGTTTCATCAAATAAATTATTTTAAAATTTAAGTGATAATTATTTATTGATTATAAAAAATTAAATATATATTATAATTTTTATGTTTTACTCCCTAGTAATAAAAGAGTATAATAATAAATTCATATATTATTTTTTTTATTATTATTATAATATTAAAGATGTTTATAATATATAATTTTGTGTAGTTGGAGTTGGGTTTTTTAGTGTCCAAAGATCCACCATTTTTGGTGGGGTTTTTTTTTTTTGACAAACTATCTGATAAGCTAATAAGCGAGCTGATGTTTGGCAAACTAGCAATTAACTAATAAGCTACTTGATAGTTAGAGTGAACTAGTTGATGACAAATCATGTTTGACAAAACTAACTATAACCGTATAAAATGACCAAATGGAGCATTTCAAAAAACATAGTCAATTATAATATTTTATAATATCATTAAAACAAATATTTGATAATATAATATATTAATAAAAAATATTTAAAAATAAAATAAATTAATATAATTTGTTAATAAAAGAATTTAAAATTGATTTTTATATATTTTATATATATATATATATTATAAATTTTGGATATGTTAACAAATTTTATCGAAAAAATCTATATTAATTTATGATTTCAAATAACTATATATAATATGAATAAAAATAAAGTTGGTTAATTAAGCATATTCTAATTAATTAATAGTTTTTTTAAAAATTATAATTAATAAATAAATTAGATATTGTACTAAAATCAATTTAACATAATTTTATTATCTATACAACAAAATAACTATACCTTTAATTTTTATCTAACTTACATAAACATTATTAAAATTGTTATATTTGTTTTTAATAACTAAATATAAGGAATAATAGTCAAAAAAATAATATAAAAATAATTCTAAATAACTAATATTAATGTATAATTCATAATCAATAATTTTCAACTAATATTAATTAATACACTACTAGAAAATTGAGTATTTTCAACGAAAACTAATTTTCAATGGAAAATGTCGTTGAAAATTTTCTACGAATTTTAGAGTATTATTGACAGAACATAAATTTTCTACGAATTTTTAACGAATTTCTGTTGAAAATCTATCACAAACATATATGCATTTTCAACCAAAAAAATTTCAACGAAATGTCTCGTCAAAAAAATTTTGGTTGAAAATTTATTTTGTGAAAGATTTTCAACGGAAATTCGTAGAAAATTTATGTTTTGTCAATAATCCCTCTAAAATTCGTAGAAAATTTTCAACGACATTTTCCGTTGAAAATACTCAATTTTCTAGTAGTGATATTAGTAATAATTAATTTTTTACTAATAATTATTTATAATTAATATTAATGATAGATATAATTAGAAAACAATGACAATGAACTTCTTATTAACTACTCCAAATAGCTTATCAATAAGTTAGCTTATTTGTATCGAAGGTTTATTTGGCAAAAATAAGCTAACTTATCTAGCTTATTTTCTACATACATGTTTGGATGTGCACAAGTTAGCTTATAACCTAACTTATTGAAACACTACTTGGAAAGAATAGCGTTTTCAGAGCTTATTGTCATTTTTTTTAATTTGTAGCTCTCATTAATATTAATTATTAGTTATTACCATTAATTATAAATAATATTACTAATATAAATAGAAAACTAATTATTAATTCATCTTAATTATATATTATACATTAATATTATTTACTAATTATTTAGTTACACTATTATTAATGATATCATTTATTTTCATATTTATTATTATTATTTTAATTATTTTTCAACATATTTAATTATCAAAATGCTAATGTAATAATTTTAATAATGTTTATGTAACATAAAAATTAAAGTTATACATATGTTGTTTCATAGATGATAAAATTGTATTAATAATTTTAATAAAATATTTAACTTAATTATTAAATATATATGTGAGGTAGACCATTTTTATTTTTATTCATACATACGTAATGATTATTTAAAATCATAAATATTAGATTTTTTTAAAATTTATTTTAACTATCACTACTAAAATGAAAGACTTTCACCTACGGACATTTCCATGGGAAATCCGTCGCTAAAGGGTGATCCGTCACAAAACCGTTACAAAAGTTGGTGTCTAAATTGTTAGTGGGTAAATCAAATCAGTGACAGATTACACAGGAAATTCCTGGGTAATCCGTTGGTATTATCTTGAAAACATCGGATTTTGTCGGAACCATTAGTATTTCCTGGGTGATCCGTGGTAATCACCCACGAAAATTTCTCTGGGTATTTTTTTGTGGATGAAAGTCATTTTTTTTGTAGTATATATATATATATATATATTAGTCAATTTAAAATTCTTTTAATCAATGCATTTTATTTTTTAATTTTCTTACTATCTTGTTTGTATTTGTTAGAGCATCTTCAACAGTTATGCTATAATAGAGATTTTGATGTATTTAGATATTTTTTTTGCTCCAACAACTATATTATATTGTATGTTAAATTAGAGAGAGAGAAAAAAAAAGAATGAAAATCTCCAAATTTAAAGAATTCTTTAAAACCCACTACTGAAAGAGAAATAATATTTTAATTTTTCCATCAATAATAGTCATTAAAGTAAAATGGTTTAAGAGATATAAAATAATATTTTATTGATGTATTAATTATTTTAATAATATAATCAATGCTAAAATCTCTAAAATATGATAGTTGTTGGAGTTAGAAACAAATATTTTAGTACTCTATTTTAGAAGAAAAAAAACTATAATAGCTATTGGAAATGCTCTTAATATATGATATTGTTACATATGTGTTTCAATTATATTTCGAAATATTATAATTGATTAATTTTTCAAGATGTTTTTTTGGTAATTTTACATTTTATTAGTTAGTTTTGTCAAACATGATTTATTTATCAACTAGTTATAAGTTAACAGTTATCTTATGAGTTAGTTTGCCAAACATAATCCAAATATATATCCAAAAAATAAGTAAACTAAATACTTAAATATAACTACTTTCAAATCAAAACGATGTTGCATTTATGGTAATTAGTAAATATAATATTGTACATGTGTTTTTATCTCTCCCTTTCTCATCTCCCCCCCCCCCCCCCCCCCCCCCCCCCTCTTTTCAAAAAGCGCACACACATGCACAAATAGATATACCGGTTTAAATCATGAGAGCACTATAAAAATGTTGAGAACTGAAAGAACCAATCTTAATCACTAATTGAATTTAGAATAAGTTATGGATTTGGTCCCTAAGGTATGTCAAAAATTACGGATTTGTTCTCTTAACTTCATTTATTACAAAAGACCCCTCCACGTATGCAATTTTTTTATGGAGTTGGTTCCTCATGCTAGTGACCATCCATTTTATTCGTTAAGTACGTGGGTATTTTTTGTTCTTTTACTATTTTTCTTCTATTTCAAATTTTCTTAACTTTAGTTGAATGTCCATCTTCTTCACATAAAAAATGAAGAACAATAAAGTTCAGACACACAAACCCCATTTGAGGTTTTTCTCCATGAACCCAAACATACAAATCATTTGAGGTTTTTTTCCTCTATTTCCATCTCCTTAAAAAAATTCAATCAAATTGACAAAATACCATTCAAACCAAAATCAACCCCTGAAAAATCAAAAGCAAAAAAGCCAAATTCAAACTCTAAGGAAGTGCAATCTCATTCCTTGACAACAACCCATATTGATGCAGAGGTCTTCCTAAGTGATGCAAAATCATCACCAACCGCTTGAGGATGGTTGGAGGTGATTTCCACAAAAATCCAATTTTGAAATTGCTAGTGGAAATCAAAGGTCGCCAGCGTGAGGCTTCAAGGACGAAATAGATGGTCACCAACGTAAGATTTCAAGGATGAAATAGATGGTTTCCAAGGGCGAAGAGAGGAAATCAATCTAAAGAGAGGAAATCGATATGAAGAGAGGAAAACCCAGATGTGACTACTTTCATATTCCCCGTCATGCTCGTACACCATATCTAAAGAGAGGAAATCAATGGTCGTCGACATGAGATTTCAGGGATGAAACAGATTATTTGAATCGATTTTGGTTTTCCAGAACCATCGAGAGAGAGAGAGAGAGAGAGAGATGGTTCGAATTGATTTTAGTTGTGCTCCAAGAACCATTGAAGCCGTGAAATAGACATCCGATTTGGGTTTGATTAATTCTTATTTTATGGTTTTGATTTAGGGGTCTTAGATGTTCTTAGATCCAGATTTGAACTTACTTCCTGTTTTGTTTACTTCTTGGGCATATTTTAAGATGTTCTTAATTTATCAACGATAAGAGGATTTATTGATTTTTGTTGGAAAGATCTGATGTTGTTTATGTATCAAATTAAGTTGGAATATGATGATGTTCTTATTGTTCTGTCTTTGATCTTCCCGGAGAAGATGAAGGAATAATAAAAGAAAAAAAACCATTCGAATATAAGAAAATAGTAAAAGGACAAAAATACCCTCGTACTTAACGGACATAATGGATGGCCGTTAGCGTGAGGGACCAAATCCATAAAAAGTTGCGTACGTGGAGGTTTTTTTTTGTAATAAATGAAGTTAAGGAACTGAAGTCGTAATTTGTGACATACTTAGGGACCAAATCCGTAATTTACTCTTGAATTTAATCTACGGTTCTATTTTTGTGAGAGCATGTCCAACAACTTCTCCAAAATGGAGAAAAAAAAAATGAGGATTTAGAGTCAAAAGTTTGCTGCGACAGCTTCCTCAAAGCTATCTCTGAACTGGAGAAAATAGATGAGAGAAAAATAATATTTTAATAGATGAATGAAGTATTTTAATATCATAGTAAATGTTGGATTCTTTAAAATGTGGAATTTGTAGGAGATGAATCCAATTTTTTAGAGATTTTGACTTTTGGTTTTTTATTTTAGAAAAATTTTAGGGCATTTGTTGAAGATGCTCTAAGAGCATCTCCAAAAGCTTTCTCAAAATGAGGAAAATGGAAAAAATGAGGAATTTGAGCCAACATTTTGCTTCAATAGCTTTCCCAAAGCTATCTCCAAAATAGAAAAAGTATGAGAGAGAATATGTTTTTCTCCAAATATGGAGATCACTCCAAAAATGATTACCATGTGAAACCTCTAATAGAAATTTTTGAAAATAAATATTTAGAGAAAGAAATAATATTTTAATAGATAATTATAATATTTTAATATTATAATCAATGTTGGGTTATTCAAAATGAAAAATTTATTGGAGATGAATGTAATTTTTTTAGAGATTTTGGATTTTAGTTCTCCATTTTGAAGAAATTTTAAGGAATTTGTTAGAGATGTTCTAATATTTTAAAATTTGAAACTAATTATTAGATAAATGACAAGTTGAAAGGGTATTCTAGAAATTTGACATCCAGTATATAACCAACAAAAATTCAACAATACCATCTATCAAAATTATATTAAGAGTGAGTTGTGGATTTGGTCTCTATGGTTTGATAGTTTTTTGGGCTATAGTCCTTATACTATTTTTGTTGTGGATATGGTCCTTATGATATTCAATTTGTTTTGGTCATGGTCCATCTGACTAACGGCTCACTAACTCTGTTAATTCAAAGGGTCATTTTTGCTATCTACTTATTCTTTTGTATTTTTCATATAAATATAAAACAATATTTTTATGCATATATAAAATGATATCAAAATAAATAAATTATGATATTATTGTAGATATGATTTGTTTAATTTAAAAAAAAACTTAACTATATTAAATAGATTAGATATATATATTTTTTAAATTAATTATATTAAATTGGATTTAATTATATTAATTATATAAAAAATTTCAAAGAATTAATTATATAAATAAATTTTAATGCAATTAAAATTTTAAATTAAACAAATGAAATCATAAAACCATATTTTATTTTATTTAGAACGAATAAATAATATATGGTTTTATGATCGATTTATTTAAATTAAAAAAAATTATGTTAAATATGATTTAACTTTATTGTTTTTTTTTCTACAATTGCAATAAACAATATTTCAACACCAAAAATATTTAAAACCACTAAGATATTAACTTCAATTTTATCATAGTAAAATAAGATTTCCAGTTTTCATTCAAACATTCAACGTCAACTACTTAAATTTTCACCAAAATAAAAATTCATATCTACTCTCATCTTTGCAACTTAAAATTAAACATACTCCTATATAAATTCAACAAGTTTTATATCGAAGTAGACAAAAATATTAAAATGATAAAGTTATATCGTATTTAATTTTTTAATTTAAACAAATCAAATGATAAAAAATATCTTATTTTATTTATTTTGATATCATTATATATAAAGTGAATTTGATATTGAATTTATTTTGATGTCATTATATACTAAATACGATATAGTTTTATCATTTTAATATTTTTGTTTATTTCGCTATGAAAACTTGTTGATTTACGTAGGAATTTATTCACTCTAAATAAAATAGAATATTATTTTATGATTTGATTTCTTTGACTTAAAATTTTAATTGCATTAAAAATTATTTATATAATTAATTCTTTGAAAATTTTGATATAATTAATATAATTAAATCCAATTTAATATAATTGATTTTTTAAAACATTATAATTTAATCTATTTAATATAGTTAATATAGTTAATATAGTTAAGGTTTTTTTTTAAATTAAACAAATCATATCTACAATAATATCATAATTTATTTATTTTGATATCATTATATATATATATGCATAAAAATATTGTTTTATATATATATGAAAAAGACAAAAGAATAGGTATATGACAAAAATGACTCTTTGACTTAACAGAGTTAGTGAGCCGTTAGTCAGAGAGACAATGACCAAAACAAATTGAATACCATAAGAACCATATCCACAACAAAAATAGTATAAGGACCATAGTCCAAAAAGCTATCAAACCACAGGGACCAAATCCACAATTCACTCTTATATTAATTATAATAAAATTTTAAATCAAAAATATATTAATTAACAATCAAAAATTTTATATAAAAAAACAAACCTTTTTTTTTTAATTTGACGCATATATCATTATTTTTCTACATTTTTTAATACTTACAGTTTTTAGATGAAACAATAAAATTGATTTAAGTCATATGTTATTTCATCTTATGAAACAACACTTTAGTACTTTACATCACATTTCACGTCAACTTTTGTGTTGTTTTCACTACCTTGTTTAACCTATGTTGTTTAACATTAGGGACATTATGTTGTTTCACTTTCACATCAGCTTTGTTTTGTTTTCACAATGTTAAACAAGACCAATATTGTTTCACTTTAACAATATTATATTATTTCACTGTGCAAAATAAAACTTTGATGTTTCTAAGTGATGTTTTAGTTACAACATTTTATATTTACTATATTATATTTTCTCAAGTGATGTTTTTATTATTTGAAATAGTCAAATATATTTTATAAAAATGTATGTTTTTCTATAAGTTACTAGTAAACGGTATATATGTAAGAAAATAAACGAGTGAAAGATAAATTGATAATACAACGAACTAATAAAATATAAAAGATTATTATCAATTAATGAAAATTAAAATATCTTATTGTTACATATAAATTAAATCGCATAAGATTGAATTAATAATTTCTTCTAAATTTTGATATCTATAAAAAAGGAAAGTGGAAAATAATCGAGAAATTTTTCCATCATATCATTTCTTAATTATAGATGGAACGTTAATTAAAATTGTTACATTAGGGTGATTAGAGCATCTCCAACAAGTTCTTTATAATTTTTCTAAAATAAAGAACCAAAAGCTAAAAAATGTAACAAAAAATTATATTCAACTCCTACATATTTTATATTTTAGAGATTTTAACACAAATCATATTAATATAATATTGTCTAATTTATCATCCCAATACATTTAAAAAGGTTAATATAAAATGATAAAAGTTTAATCCCATTGATGAGATTGAATAAAATAATCATTTTCTTTCTCTCATTATCAAGTTTTAGAGAATTCTCTAAATATGAAAAAAAAATTATGGTTTTCTCTATTATAAAAAATAAGATAGCAAAGTCGTTGGAGAAGTTTAGAGAATAAAAACTCATTTTTTTTTTCTATTTTAGAAAAGCTGATGAAGATGCTCTTAGATGGTTGAGATTAATTATCAAGCTAGGTTATCAATATTTTTGTGATTCATATTTGATTAATGTCATATATAATATTATTTTTTTAAAAGCCAACATTATTTAATAGTACATTCTTTAACAGATTTTTTAAAATAAAGAATGAATTTTAAAATCTCTTAAATAAAAATACAACAAACTTCAAAAGATTCTTTATTTAAGATATTACTACATTGATTAGTTATATTATTAAAGTATTATATTTATTTAATAAAATATTATTTATTTCTCTAAATATTTAATATCCAAGTTTTTTATTCGTAAGATTATATATTAAAAAAATATTTCTCTTCATTGTAATATTTTTTGGCATAATCTTTAAATTTGGAGGTTTTTTACACACTCTCTCATACCTTTTTCATTTTTGAATTTTTTTTAAAACAATATACAAAGCAAACAACATATTTAAAATTATCAAAAGGGTGTTACCTTTTACACCATACTCTACATTTTAAAACTTAATCTACATATATGTCCCATAATTAAAATTGATAAATAAACCTAGATGTTAGTGTATTATCGATTAAAATAGACAAATACAATAAAATAGGGTGTATTTGGGAATTAGAGTAGGATGTAAAAGGAAAAATCCTTATCAAAATTTTTATTTTTTTTATTTTAGAAAATCTATTAAAGATTGTTATATATTACCCTTACCAATTACCGACCAAAATATGAATTCACTACTTTGAAACATCTATTATTTGATTATTAGTGAACCATAGATACTTTTATAATTATATATAAACACGGTTATAAAAAATAAAAAAATATATTGTGTTTTCATCAAAAACTTAAACTTAGTAATACATAAATTACTTTAACAAAAATGTGTTAATCAAGATTTTATGTTATAATTAGAAGTTATTTAACTAGATTAATACTTTGAAATTCAGAATGTCATAAAATGTGTTTTATAAAATAGAAATTTATGTGTAACAAAAAAACCAATGATTGTATCATTTAAAAAAGATTACCAATTATTATGATCATTGAAATAAATAAAAAGAAGTTTGCTAATTTAATAAAAATGAAAAAAGAAAAAAAAAAACCCAAGATCTAAAGTATACCATCAAATCCTTCTCTTTTTGAAATAGAGAAAAAAATTTATATAAAAAACAAAGTATTTAATAGGGATATTGACTTAAATAACTATTTTTATATTTAAATTTGTTTTCTAACCATTCTTTTATATATTTATTTAAATGTCACTACTTTCGTAATATTCAGGTTCATAATATTATGAACCTATCTAAAAGAAAAAAAAATCAAGTTTAACACAGAATTGTAATTGTGACAACCAACATTACACTACAAAACAAATTACTTTCACTAACAAAAATTACCCAGGGAAGTTTTCGTCGGTGATTACCCACGGATCATCCAGAAAATATTAGTGGTTCGGTACAATCGGATGTTTTTCAAGAAAATACCAATGGATCATCCTGAGAATCCATAAGTAATCTGTCACTAATTTGAATTACCCACCAACAATTTACTCACCAAATTTTATGACGGTTTAGTGAGGAATCACCCTTCAGCAACAGATTTCTCAGGGAAAGTTTCGTAGGCAAAAGTATTTTGTTTAGTAGTGTTATAGACCTAACTAATACTAGTTGAATTTGATTTTTTTTGTCTTTTAATTAATATTACAAACCTAACTAATATTAAAGATCTTCTTCAAGTGTTCATGCCATTAGATTATATACTGAGCTTTCTAAAAGGTAAAGCCGAATATTACAGAAATCGTGACATTTAAATAAATTCAAAAAATAAATAATTAAAAAACCAATTTAGATGTAAGAAAATTGGTTGAGTCAATTTCTCTATATAATATCAAGTTTGTATTTTATTTTATGCATATATTTAAACTTTTAGCTTGTGAGAAATGACTGCGTTTGTCCCCCTCACCCTCACACCTTCTTCTCTTTCTCTCCCATCCCCCCTTCCTTCTCTCTCTGCACTCATATCATATCCCTTTGTTTTCTAATCTCTAGGGTTCAACAATCCAGATCTTTGTTTTTCTATAATTTCCTTTTTTCATAATCATCATATTATATATATAATTTAAAAAAAAAAATCAAGTTTTTATATAATTTCCTGCTTCAATTTTTTATATTTTTCTTGTTTTCTGTTGCTTGTGGTTGTGGGTGTGTTTTCTTTTGATAAAAATTGTATACTATAATCCATGGCTGGTTTAGATTTAAGCACTGCTTCTCGTTATATCCATCATCATCAGCTCCACCGTTCAGACCTGCAACTCCCAATCAGTCAACCACCTGAAAACAACAACCAACACCACCATCAGCTTTTCTCTGATCACACCTTTCAACAACAACAACAACATCAGCAGCAAGAAGACGATGATGACGACAACAACAAGGGTCTTGATCTGATCTCTCCAAACTCCGGCGACGTTGTTGGCCGCCGACCAAGAGGCCGTCCACCGGGATCAAAGAATAAACCGAAACCGCCGGTGATTATCACAAGAGAAAGTGCCAACACACTCAGAGCTCATATTTTGGAAATCGGTAACGGATTTGATATTTTTGAATCCGTTGCGACTTACGCTCGCCGGAGGCAACGTGGGATCTGTATATTATCCGGCAGCGGGACGGTGACGAATGTGAGTCTCCGGCAGCCGTCTGCTGGTGGGGCGGTTTTAGCTCTCCAGGGGCGGTTTGAGATCTTGTCGCTATCGGGTTCTTTCTTGCCCCCACCAGCACCACCGGGGGCGACTAGCTTGACGATATTCTTGGCCGGCGGGCAGGGACAAGTGGTTGGTGGGAACGTGGTCGGAGAGTTGACCGCCGCAGGTCCGGTCATCGTTATTGCTTCTTCGTTTACGAATGTTGCTTATGAGAGATTACCTCTTGAGGAAGAGGAAACGACGCCGGTTGATGGGATTAATCAGATTCAGCCACCTGCTGGTTCTCAGACAGACGGCTTTCCAGACCCAACTTCTCATGGGTTACCATTTTTCAACCTACCGATCAACATGCCTCCAAATGTTCAGTTACCGGCTGTGGATGGATGGGGGGCTGCTGCTGCTGCTGCTGGAAGCAATTCAGCCAACAACAATAATCCATTCTGATTAATTTGGAATTGGATCATTGTTTGTTTATTTGGATCTGGTTAGAGATATATATATATATATATTATATAGCTTCATTTCGATCATAAACAAAGGTCAGCAAGAAATCTGTGCAACAAGATAATATTCTCATGTGTTAGTTCTCTTGTAATGTTCGAAGATTTCCATTTTCTTCTTAATTTGGGGTTTTTTTTGTTTCCTTGTTTTCATGAAAATAGTTTCGCTGTGTTCATCCTCAAGAATCAATCTCTCTCTCTCTCTCTCTCTCTCTCTCCCTCTATATACATATATATACATATATTATATTATAAAACTCTCACTATCTCTATATCCATATATATATGTAAATAGAATAGTTTTTATTTACTAGAGAAAAAATATTGAAATTGACGAAAATTTCCTTCAAGCTAAAGATGGCTCGACTAATGATGTTAGTGTGATATGTAAAGATACCATAAATATGGGGTTTCAGAAAGTGTCATAGTTGATATTTATGGCACTTAGACTGGGTGTTTCCTAAGGATCAAACATGATGAAATCAAATGAAGGTTTTGGGGGTAATTTTTGTTTTTTTATTTGCATTGTTTTCAGTAAAAAAACAATAAATATAGTACCAGAAATCTCCGGATACTATGCAGGTTCAAATTAATTAAAGAATGGAGCTAGCGGTGGTTTTACTGTGGAGATTCTTCATGTTTCTTGATAACTACTGTTTATAAATGTCAATCATCTAGTTCAACAGTTATTAAATTAAAATGAGAATATTATCAATCCTTCCTAGCTCTCTATATATATATACATATATACATAAAAATGATTTTATGCAAATGTTTTGTGGGTTTTTCCCTTTATAGGACAAATTCATGTTAGGATAATTACTGAATATTGGTTGAGAGTCATGTCTTAAGATAATTTACTAAATTTGTTCAACCTTTTTATGCACCATTTATGGCTGTTTTTACTATCTACAACATCAGCATGTTCATCAATAAAGTGTATTTTGAACATGGCCATCTTTTTGTTGAAACCCATGTCATGTTGTCTAACTGTTCCTCTCTCTCTCTCTCTCTCTTGAATTCAAAAATGAACACCAGTGACTTCATATATAAAGTTTAATTAATTAAGGTGTATTTAACATAACCATCTAGCTCATTTCAATCACTCTTGATATATATTTTTGTTCTTATTGGCATTCACTTTGTATTAAGAGCAAGCACTGCACATATGGTAACAAGTGTTAATTTCCTGGGATTTAATGTTTTAAGATCAGATTTTCAATTAATATTTTATTTTCTATCCTTGATATAATTAAGGAAACAAATTTTATGCTGCATAAGTTCATTTCTTGACATTTTGATGAGGTTTAAGTAGAAAGTTTTCATATAGACACACTGCTAGGGTTTAGATGGCCCTAATAGTCTTTGAACCTTCTTATAAATTAACCATCCATCTCTTGTTGATCATCTTCAAATGTGTTTTTATTTTTATATATCACAGATTTTTGCTGTGAACATATGGATGTCTTTGGTTCACTTATGATATCTTGTTAGAATACTTAATTAATTCAGTGTTTAATTGATAGATGGAGTTCTTAAGTCTTAACTGCTGTACTATGTTCTAGTTATAGATTGGGTGTTCGTTATTTGATACTTAATGATGTTTTAAATCAAACGTATTCAAGGAGGAGAATCTGAAACCCGTTCTCGTACATCTCATATTAGCTCCTTTACAGTTTCAAGATTTCTCTTATGTCTCTCCCATATGCATAAGAAAACAATTCATAATCTAAATGCTTTTGTTTTGTTTTCTTTCATTAACAAATTTGTATTAAACATTTCATTCTCCACTGTAATTTAGTGTTATGACTTAATTAGTCATGATCTAAATGCTTTTGTTTCCATTAATTCATATAGTAATCGAACAAGGATAGCGTACATTTGCATTATGTTAGATTCCTTGAACCGCATTTAATTAACTTGCGAATATGCTGGCCACGATCATTGTTTGTACGTGTTTCGTTTGCTTGGAGCTTATGGTATCAAAAGACTGAATATAATAAGCAGCTGTTTTTGTAAGAAGTTCTACAATGATGAACATAACTTTGCTTTTGGGGTTTGTAGGAATAAACTTAGATGAAGGAATGGATAGCTTTAAAGCTGAAGCAAAAGGGAAAGTAGTGATTGTTCATATAAACTATTCAAAGTGCCATAATTTATTAAGCTAAAGGAGTGGTTAGTGTAAAGCTACACCTACTTGTTTTTCTGGTATAATTTATCTTGAACCCATTTTTAATTTGGAAATGACTTCACTTTCTTTCAATTGTGATCATTCTATCCATTCAAAGTACAAAGATTAGAAAATTCATATGTGAATTAATTACTGTGCAATTTGTAATGAATAACCCCAATAGATACACTTGTGTCCTATATCAATCTACTTTTTACAAATAAACAGACACAAAAAAACAAAGATACTAATATAATAGTTCAGCGTTTAAACGACTATAACATCAAATCTTCGCAAAGGAGCGACTCTAAATTGACCAAAACATCCAAGCATTTTCTATGATGGACAGTAGTACTACACAAAGATGTAAAAGTCTAATTAACGCGGTTTTAGATTGACAAAAAGATCATATATATGCATGCGGAAAGAAGTTTTGAACTTAAAACTAGAGTTTTGAGACAACCAAAAATCGCGTTTAACCCTAACTAGTATCTCACATAAAATTTTAATCGAGTGATTGTTGATTTGATCATTTGAATCTCGTGATTGTTGATTTGAATCTCGTTACCAATAGACGAATGGGAATATATATATTTTCTGTAACATACTTGTAACGTTTCTCATTTAATGTAATATCTAAGCATGTTGTGGGAAGAGATTAAGCAAAATCTATTGCATAATCCGAGTAAAAGTGAACATCTCGCTAATTAAAATCATCATCCACGAGCGGTAGTAGCTGAAACTGCTAGTCTATCTACATTATTCTAACGTGGTCAATGGTAATTATTAATTAACCACTTGAAGATTTTACGCATCATTATACGGTAACGCATAAAGCAATCCCCTTTAGGGTTTATGTAAACCCAATGAACATTTTTCTTAATGTGTTTAAAATAGTTTTCTCAAAACAACACCCACTATTATAGAATTCATGGCCTTGAGTTTCTATCATGTTCAAAAGAATTTTGTACACAAAATCAGAATATATAAGGACACTTTGAATTCATTAATTAAATTAATTCTAATGCTCGTTAGTGAGAAGGGAAAGTGGGACTTCTGAAATTGTTAATTAAATCTGCTGAATGAATTGTTCTTTTTCAGACACAAGTACTTCTGGTGAAAATATGAGAAGACCACAAAACGTATGGGAGAGAGCAAGAATCCTCGTACAATAAAAAAAAGTGTTGTACATCAAAGGTGAAGCCCTAATCAACTATCATGGTATGTACATATGTGTGTTTATGTAATTTGGCAGTTTTGCCTAGCTTAACCAAAAGGTCATTGGTCCAACTAGCAATATTTCGGTTACTGGTTGAGTCTAGCCTACGAAAAGGTCAAAGGTTCAAATCTCATAATAGATAGACAATGTGTGTGAGTATTTGACGTACATGTCATACATCCGTGTTATTATGTGTAAAGGGAGCAAAAGAGGGCTTGCCTCTACAACTCGGCAAACTTGCCTAGCTTAACCAAAGGAGGATCATTGACCGAGTTAGTGGTATCTGGGTTGGGTTGGATTGTTATAGGTAGAGTCCAGCCTCCAAAAAGGTCAAAGGTTCAAATCTCATAAAAAATGCAATGTGCATGTGTATTTATCGTATATAAATATTATATGCATGGAAAAAAAATAACTTCATCGATGGGTTTACACACTAATAGCTCACAAGACTTGAGCCATATCCGGCAGCTATATCTTAACTTTTAATTTAAACCTATTGAAGAAAAGCATTTGCTAAATTATAAATTACGTTTTTCTTATCAGACATGATTATTTTACCGGCTAACATCAATCTTATTAATCAATAGCTAGTTTTTCAGTATCGACTATCAAAACATGTTTGACTCAGTAGTATAAGGTAACATTCTAGGGGTCAGTGGATGGTATCCCTGACTACCCGGGTTCGAATCCCCGAGGCTGCATGTGGCGATATCCAGACCTTGATCCCCGGGGTTAGTCGGGTGCCCGAATGGATCCCGGATACCCCGGAAACGTGTGTGTGTTATTGCCGTTCAAAAAAAAATGGCTAGTTTTTCAGTATCGACTAATTTACCAAATTAATATATATATCCTATAAACTTTTAAAGACTTGCCTTTTTTTTATGGATGGAGTGTAAGGAGATAGGAATATAATGAACAAGCTGCTTTAATTACTAAGATAAATGAATGTACTTGTAGGTATCAAAACTCCATGGTAATATTTAAATACATTCTCACTCTTGTTACTACGTGTTGGATACAACATTAATTAGTTGTAATTTTTCTTAAAGATTTTACTTCATTTGTAGCATTGTAATTTTGATTTTACAACCATCAAAACCTTAACGAGACAAGACATAAAATGTATGGGCTCACCGACTCTATAACCAACAACGTCAAAAGGATATTTTTACGGCAACTGATAACGGAAATCCATGAAATTGAAATTTTAAAAACAAATCTAATGTTAATTTTTCTAATTTACCTTTTAGACACCAACCTTACAACCTTTTTTTTATGAAGTTTGTTCCTTGAACATCTTGGGAGACAGACCATCATTGTTCTATCTTAACGACCATATTTGTTTTAATTATAAAAAC
This sequence comes from Silybum marianum, assembly GCA_036898165.1. Classification (NCBI taxonomy): domain Eukaryota; kingdom Viridiplantae; phylum Streptophyta; class Magnoliopsida; order Asterales; family Asteraceae; genus Silybum; species Silybum marianum. The sequence continues at coordinate 18,053,708 of CM072539.1, forward strand.
AAATTTTCTGTGTCATGAAACATGAGTTGTTGATAATAATGAAGTCCAAATAGGATAATATATATTATACTAATAAAGAAATATTAAAGTCTAAAACAATAGTAGATAGATCTGATAACATCACAGTAACGGTAGATCAAGTGAATGTATCATTATATTATGAGAATGTTACTTTATATTATGTGAAGAATATTGTAACTTACACATCATCGCCTTTAAGCGTGTGTTGTGAATGTTACATTATATTGCATGAATATTTTAATACTCATGCAATTTCCGACGTATTTACATGTGATATCCGATGAAGTTATGATATTAAAAATCATGCCCAGTTTCCGACGCTTACCTACAATAAAAAGGTGCATCGATAATCCATCTCCGTTAAATGTTTAAAAACACTCAATTTAAACCATCAACATTAACAACTTAAATTCGTTTCCATACTAAATATAATTTAATTTAATTTAGAAAAAATAAGTTTATGTTAACCAAAATTTCATCGGAAATCACCCTAAATAAAGAAACATGCCGCTAGGTTTTCCTCTCCAATCTAAATTCCGTCACCCGTCCCCAAACCTCCCAACATGTTGAAACCCTACCTCCACCGCTGAAGAGCATTGGCCACCGCCCTTCGTGCCCCACCTTCCTTGAAGTAGAGAGGTTGGCTAGAAAAATCAAGGAACCGGGAACAAAACCCAAACATGGCTATCCACGACCTCTCGTGCGACTTAAGTCGTCCAATTCGTTGGAGTTGAAGGCAGAGACCCACACGGCTCTCCCGCACCTTGGCCCATGCCACCACTCGCCTAACTCTCTGCCAACACCCGATGACCAACCATGTGGCCTAGTCCGCATGGCTAGTCGCCCATGTGTCCCTATATTTATTTATTTATTGCTTCCCCCACTTACTTTTAAGTTTTTTTTTTAGTTATTATTCAAATACTTCCATAGTTGGTTTAGTATTAAAATTATATTTGAAAAACAATTCTATAGTTATCTATGTTATAGTTTAACATATAAATAGGGTTAATTGTTTTCATTAATATATAATTTATTATTGATAAAAATTATCTAAAGTGTTATTCCAATTTTATAAGAGTTTTATCTTATAATCTAAGTGTTACACTTGTAGACTCATCCTTTAAGGGCTTAGACGTCTTTCAACTCTTCCACAAATTTTTGCCACGTCAGTTGGTATTAGAGCAGACTTCTTCTGTCCTTTCCACTAACAAAGGTTGATTCAACGGTCATCTACCAAAGCAGACATAGCCGAGATGACTGTGGCCATTACCACAACGCTAGCTACTCTGATAGCAACCGTCAACAAAAATCAAGCTTAACTTAACAACGACTACCGCCTAAGGAGGGTCAGACATGAAGAACCGGTTAGGGAATCGGGCGGTGGAAACTAGGGGTGTTAGCGGCGCGGTTTGGAGCCAAACCTCAAACCACACCGCGCATGCGGTTTGAGCATTTTCCCAAATCTCAAACCACACCGCATATGTAGTTTATGCGGTTTGTACATATCGCACTTTAATTATGCCTACAATTCAATAATTATAAGTTTGAAAATACATTATAAAATCAACAATAAAGTTACCTTAGTCCAAAAATTTAAAGAGTTTCAATATATGAGATTCCAAATACATATTGCATAACTAAAAATAGTCTAAGAAGTAAAAAAAAAACTTCAAACTAAATTGACATATGGGTTGTGATGTGTCCAACTAATTTATTAATATTGTCAATTGCTATATTGGATCAAACTCAAAGTTCAAAAATATTACATAAATAATAAATTATTCTACATGTATATATACATGTGTGTGTTATATATAAAATTGAAAACTATACAAAATATGCAGTGCGGTGCTGTTTGAACTGCAATTTGATGACTCAAAACCGCAAACTGAACCGCATAATGCAATTTGGTAAAAATGCAAATTTCACTGCAAAACTTCAAAACTACTTTTTGCGGTGCGGCGTGGGCGGTTTGGATTAACACCCCTACTGGAAACCATGACCGAAATCACTTATTCGAGTTCCAAATTCGAAGAGGAGATCGAACCATTGAGCCAAAAAAGGAACGAGTACGACTATCGGATGAAAGCAAACATTCTATTTTTATATGGAATGATGGGAGTGGAGGAGTTTCTAGATTAGCATGTTGAAGTTGAGCTATTCTTTGATGTCATGGAAATCCCCAAAAGCAAACATATCAAGATGGTTGTTATTCGTCTGTAAAGCACTTCTACAGGTTGGTGGGAATGTGGGATAAACTGGTCATCTAAACGACAACGAAAGGGACCAGTTCGATCTTGGAGGAGGATGAAGCAACTCATGATGAAATGATTGTTCTAGAAGATTATGGACATATCCTCTACAAAACGTTCCTTAGATGAAGAAAAGCTATGGGAACCATCATCAAATCAACTAACCAGTTTCTACGCCTTTCTTAACGTAATGAGATTGGTGAAACCGAGGAGCAATATGTAGGACACTACATTAGTAGACTGAAAGGCTCGATTCAAGAAAAGATTGGACTCGAAATTATGTGTACTATAATTGAAGCTTCAAATCTAGACATGAAAGTAGAACTAATGGAGAAATCAACTCGCAATTCACCTTATTATTCCCAAATCAAGGACAAAACTGAAGGTGTTGCGATCAATACATGTAAAAATCTGTGGATCCTAGTATATCAAGTATTATCGAAAATTATAAGCACACAATGAAAAACACGATGAAGATGAGAGAAAGTAAATCGTATATCTCACTTGGTAATCGGGTTACAATGTTAATTGCATGTAAGGCTTAAGCTCTTGATTACAATGGCTATTCTCTCTCTAGAATGATATGACTGAATGACCAATCTCTTGTTGTAACCCCAAGCCTCTATTTATATGTAGAATGTTATCGCAATAAGGAAACTAAGGAATAATGCATTATACACTTTTCTTATTTACAATAATATATCTACCTTTAATAAAATAAATCTATTTCCATATTTAAACCTTCCATTTTAATGACTTTGTTGACTTTACGTTTTGGCCTTTCATGTCTTTAATAGTTGTGATCTCGGATGCAATATTTTCAGACCTAACAATCTCCCCCTTTGTATTCGAGATTACAATTCAGCAAATCAGCACTCTAACAATCTCCTTCTTTTGAAGACGATGAAACTTTGTCAACAAATCTTTATTTTGAATCTTTTACTCTTCCTACGGATATGATCACATGATAAGCTCTATAGCTCCCCCTTAATTTTAGCATGTAGCTCACGAACAAATGTCGAAGGAACGTTTGTCGTAGGGTAAAATCGTTCTTCAAGAAATTGATGATTTTGTCGTGTCACATGGAGAAGATTGTCGATAAACGTCAAGTTGTCGTGACCGTGTGATGCGATGAATTTCTTGTTTCTCCCTATTCTTTTCTTCATATGTCTTTGATACACTGTTTCTCCCCCTCATAATAATAAGGAGAATCCGAAGCATTATGAACGATCAAAAACATTAAGTGGAAGTGAGCTAATGCGTATGTTAGAAAATATCTCCGTGGATCAATGGGTAATAGAAGCACAAGGAGCAACTATTATCACTTAAATTAAAACAAATTCAATTAAGTGGCCTATTTACAATGTTGGCATCGGATTAGCACTGATAGGACTTCCAATTATCACAAAAGTAAGTTATAAAACTAACTTATAAAACTGTTCCGGCATAAACAAAAAGATATGTTTATGGAATCACAAAGACTCGTGCAAAGTGTAAAAAATATTTGTATATATTATGGCTCATAGGCTCAATGTGCAAAGAATAGAAAGTTTGAAGACCGGAGGTGTGTCTTCTTGTTTCAGTATCTGAATCTTCCGAGTGAAGAATAGATAGACGATATGCTTAATCTCAGTGATATATGAAACAAGCATCTTTTGTGAGATACTTGAGTAGTTGGGTAGGGTGACACGAGTTATCGACATTGAGTCCATGTCGGTTTCAATATTCATCTCCAAAGAATTGAGAATAAATACAATATCTAGCTACCCGGATAACTGTTTATGTTTGGTAAAGACCAAATATTTTATGCGTTGTTAAAGTACAGGACCTGAGCTGTCCGTAAATTCAAGTTTCACATTTTCTCCAACTCACTTTTATGATCCAAACTTTATAATTTGCTACATTTAAATGCTCCAAAATACACCTCAACATAATAAACAGTAAAACAAAGTTCAACGGTCATCAACCTAAGCTTAATCATACGATTATACTCTCTTTGACCTTTAATCGAACACTTGGTGTCCGATTAAACATATGCACCAAATCTAACCATGTTGGACCCATAATTTTACCCTTTTATTTCTACTTCAATTTTAACCAACCCAAATATCTTAAAACATGTATGATTGCTCAATTTTGCAATATCAATTCATAAACTAAACATACACACACAATTAGATACAATTTCTCAAAATTCATAATCTAAACACGTTAACAAAAATGGAAGAAATTTATACCTTTACGAAGGATTCAGATAGAGGATTATGAATATGTGATTGTTTCTTCAATTCCTTCAGTGATTTGTGAAGAAATTTAGAGAGAAGGATTTAGAGGGAAAAATGATGTTGGCGGTGCAAGAACAAAAAGGAACGATGGAATTGAAATTCTAATATGAATTAATGTTTTTTTTCTCCTTTTCATAATTATCTAGAGTTTAGCTATTTGGCGGTTTAACCCCTCAACAATAACCTATCGTTATTTAAAATATGGTACAATACGGATGAACTAATGTGAATGTTTTTAAAACTCGGGTCTTATGTTTATTGTTCTATGATCATAAGTGAGTCCATAATGCAAATGCAAAAATCCATTGATGCAAATGAGTGTTCTGGTGTTTATCAATTTGGGATGTTTATTTGATTTATTCATCTTTGAGATTTAAGGGTTTTTTTTGGAAAAGGATTCAATCTTGTTTGAGGGTTTTCAATCTTGAAATTATTAACAAGAATATATAAGAATCTGGTTGTTGAACATAGTTATGCTTAATTGAAACTTGTTCAACATATGCTAAAAAATGATGTTGAAGTAGAACTGGTTGTGCCCTCTGCAAATGTGTATAACCAGGGGCAATCACTCATGTGTTCTTCTTAGCAAGGCTTACCAATGAAACCTGTAGACCATAAAGAATAAGCATATGAGTAGCTACTGAATGCATTCAGCCATCCATGAATTATGTCTTATCATATTAATGTCCATAGCTATCATATGTCATGATATCTTGTAGACTGATAAGCAAGGCTTACCAATGAAAGTTGCTAACCGGAAAAGAGTGTGTAGGTCAACACTAGCCAGTGACTAATTAAGGGGTTGTTTGGTTAGTTTCTATTAAGTCGTGCTGTATGGATAAAGCTGTTTGTATGGATTAATCTGTCTGTATAGATTAAGACGGTTTTTGATTTTGAGAGTTTTGTCATAGATAAAAGGAGCGTGTTTTTTAATTGGGAAGGACAGGTTTGAAAAAAACTTGGCTTTCTGCATAAAGCTCCACCTAGAAGCTTACTAAATAAGCCACTTTTTATATCATTAAGCCAGTACCAAACAATTATGTATAACTGACCGAATAAGTTGTGAACCCGATTAAGCTCATTAATTTGCTAACAGTTAAACATGCCCTAAGAGGTCCCTCCCTTAGCTTATCAGGTCAGCATCTCAGTCAACATCATGAACCGATAAGAGGGGCTTGGTAAACAACATCTCTGATCAGGTAAGCTCATCTTACCCGGTCATAGGCAATAAGAAGGGCTTGGTAAACAACATCTCTGATAGGGTAAGTGCATCTTACCCGACAAGAGGCAGTAAGCAGGTAGTAAACAATCCCTAAAAATAATGTGATTCTTTTCCTTTTTCTAGTTCATTTCCATGATATGAAGTTAGTGACTTCAAAGTTTTCTGTAAACTTAGTTACGACATGCAATAGATTATACAATGTAACACCCTAAAAATTAGATTAAATTAAACCGAAAAGTAACTGCGGAGTTAAATAAAATCACCCATTAAGTGGGGAGTGAGTATGGGAGTTTACATCTATGAATGGAATACTATATCAACAACCTATTAATCTACATAACACAATACATAAATTATGTTTGGGTATTGCCAATATTCCTCAAATCAATTCTTCTAAAGTCTCCAATAATTACACTCTAAGGTGTAATCTCAAAAAGGGTGTCTTCTCTTAGCACAACACTCCGCTCCAGTCTAAGGAGCCCCATCAACCCGATCACCTGCTAAACAACAAATAAGATCAAGTGTTAGGCTTACGCCTAGTGAGAAAAGCCAGTTAAATGGATAAAGCAGTAAAGTATTTTAAATAAAGGTGTGGTATACTTTATCCCATTTAACTTTACTTGAAACCTTGCTCTTGATGAGCAATGATCTTTTAAAACTATCGGGGGAGACCCGATATTACCATTAGTTGTGACGGAACACAAGGTAGGTCACGAACCAATGTTATAGAGCGGCACATAAAGGTTTGGTAGCCATTGACATCAACCAAATTCAGTACTATAGTCATTTGTGCACATAAGCTCTAGCCTCAAGAATTGCATGCTTTACCACAATGCCCATTCCGAGTGAGTGAAAGGATAGATAGGAAGTTAATCAATTCATCACAATGCCTACTTCCAATTTCAAAGTGGGTTCATACTATCCTTCACGACATTAAAAATACCGACTCTTATGCCTATGGATCCATAACATACTAGTCTAATAATCAAATACATCAAACGAGACGTATTGATAGTTTTCCAAATACCGACAACCTTTATATAAACAATTCCCTTTGAAATACGCATTTTACCGAAAAATTAGGTCAAACCATTTTAGTACCAAAATCAAAGATTATCTCATCATAGAACCTTACCAAGTGTTATAAACCATTTATGATGCTCATTTCATCATCTACAACAAAATACCCAAATTTCTCATTTTGACCTAAAACTTCCAAACTCAACCAAATACATAAATACTTGAGATTATAAACTTAAACTAGTAAAAAACAACATTTATATTAAGTATTTGAGTTTTGAAAACTCACAAGGCTAGGGTTAGGAAAACCCTAGAAAACTCCAAATATTTTGAAGGGAATGGAGACTTGAAGAAGAATGTAAACCCTTGAAGCTTGAACCTCAAATCTTTGACTTCAATAAGGATTAAATGATTTGGTGGAGTAGATTTTGGGTAATAAATGCTCTGGATTCGGTCTTAGGGAAGAATATGGAGAGAAAATCGTGTGCTGAGAAGTGTGTGTTGTGGAAATGAGCTGAAACCCACTTAAATGCATCAACCAGCAACAAACAGAGGCCGAGGCCACTTTTCAGGCGTCCTAAGCCGCACCACTATAGTCGCCGGTTTCATACAAGTCGTCGAGATCAAGCCGGGCGCCCTCCTCACGCGTCGTGATTTCGCCTCGCTTACGCTGCCCGTCCCATGCCGCCTAACTCTACCCGGGTGCCTTTCCATGTGCCACAAGCAGCTTCAAACGTCGCCCGACACCACCATCTCGACCAACAGCAGAGTGTGCGGCTGGGAAGGCAGGTATGGCTGCTTGGTCACCCGCTCGGCCTGATTTCGTCCTAACAACCCCTAAGGCGGCTGGGAATGCGGGTGTGGCCGCTTTGGCACCCGCCCAAACGTCCTGAATTGTCCGGAACGCGCCTAAATCGAGCCTAAAAACATCTAGACTGAAACGTTTCATAAACCAACCATTAAATTTCTAATATTTACTTTTGAAACACCAAAAATGCATAAACGTAAGATTTAATCTTGAATATTTAATTGTTCCAACCGAGTGAGCCTTACAAGCAAAATTAAATCCTTTTCTTAGAATTTTCCGAGTGTTACAATCCTCCCACCCTTGAAACTAATTTCGTCCTCGAAATTCAACAGTTAAGCAAACAAATTCGGATATCTTCTCTTCATGTCCTCTTCCGCTTCTCAAGTCACGTTTGATCCTCGATGGTGCTTCCATTGGACTTTAACCATAACAATTTCTTTGTGACGAAGCATTTTTGACTTTATTTCTAAAATTGTTTCCGGCTCTTCCACACAACGACTATTGTCGACTCGAATCTCCGAGAGAGGTATCACGCTCTCTTCTTCCGCCAAACACTTTCTTGAATAACATACGTGAAACGTATTGTGTATGCCGCCATTTCGGGTGGCAATTCCAATTTATAAGCTTGACGTCCCACTTTTTCTAAAATTTTGAACGGTCCTAGGAAACGAGGACTAAGCTTCTTCCCAAATTTTATAATACCCTTCCAAGGGGATAATTTTAGCATCCCCTACTTGGAATTCCATTGGTTTCCTCTTCTTATCGGCGTAGCTCTTTTGACGATCTTGAGCTGCTTCAAGCTATTCTTGAATACTTTTCACTTTGTCGGTCGTCTCTTGCACAATTTTGGGACCTACAAATTACTTCTCACCCGCTTCTAACCAACACACCGGTGTTCTACATTTCCGCCCATACAAGGCTTCGAAGAGTGCCATTCCAATACTATAATGGTAACTATTATTGTAAGCAAATTCCACAAGTGGTAGATGTGAGTCCGAATTTCCACCAAAATCAATAACGCACGATCTAAGCATGTCCTCGAGAGTTTAAATAGTCCTCTCACTTTGACCATCGGTTTGAGTATGGTACGCGGTGCTCAAATGAATGTTGGTGCCTAATCCTTCTTGCAAACCGTCCCAAAAGTTGGAAGTGAAACGACTATCACGATCCGGCACAATAGTCAAAGGCACACCATGTCTTGAGACGATCTCATTTACATAAAACTTAGCAAGTTTGTCAATTGGTCCGGCTTCCCGCATGGCTAAGAAATGAGCACTTTTTGTCAAACGATCAACCACTACCCATATGGCATCATGACCTCTCGAGGTCTTTGGTAATTTAGTCACAAAAAATCCATTGTGACATGCTCCCATTTCCACTCCGGTATTTCCAAAGATTGGAGACTCCCGTAGGGACGTTAATGTTCTGCTTTTACTTGCAAGCACGTCACACATCTTTCTACATAGTTGGTCACATCTAACTTCATAACGGGCCACCAATATGTCAACTTCAAGTCTCTATACATCTTAGTGCTACTCGGATGAATGGAATATTTCGATTTGTGTGCATCCTCTAAGAGTAACTCGCGGTTTCCCCCGATCTTGGGCACCCAAACACGGCCTTGAAACAACTTCAAACCGCGACCATCTTCCGTCAAAAGTAGGTGTTGCTTTACCATCACCTCACTCCTGAGATTTTCTTCCAAAAGTGCCTCTGCTTGGGATACTCTTATTCTTTCAATCAAACTAGACACCACTTAGATTCGTGTAGGCATGGCACGCATTCCACTACCGTACTCCTTTCGACTCAATGCATCCGCTACCACGTTGGCTTTACCCGGGTGGTAAAGTAAATCACAATCATAATCCTTGAGTAGCTGGAGCCAACCTCGTTGCCTCATATTTAGCTCATTTTGATCAAATACATACTTTAAACTTTTGTGGTCGGTATAGAGAGTGCATTTTGTACCATAAAGATAATGTCGCCATAACTTCAATGCAAAAACCACCGCTGCCAACTCCAAGTCATGGGTAGGATAATTCTTCTCGTGATCTTTAAGTTGTCTTGATGCATATGCAATCACCTTGCCTTTTTGCATCAACACACAACCTAAACCCATTTTGGATGCATCACTATATACCACAAAATCTTCTGATCCTTCCGGTAAAGAAAGAATCGGAGCTTCACATAATTTTCTTTGGAGAGTCTGAAAGGCTTTTTCTTGCTTTTCGGTCCAAACAAACTTCACATTCTTCTTTGTCAAAGCCATCAAGAAAGAAGCAATCTTGGAGAAATCTTGAATAAATCTTCTATAATAACCCGCCAAACCTAAAAAACTCCGGATTTCTGATGGGCTTTTGGGTGGTTCCCAATTCATCATTGCTTCGATCTTGGAGGGGTCCACTTTTATCCCAGATTGAGTGACAACATGACCTAAGAATTGAACTTCTTTCAACCAAAAATCGTACTTGGAGAATTTAGCGTACAACTTCTCTTCTCTCAAAACTTTCAAGAACTTCCCGGAGGTGTTGCTCGTGATCTAATTCGTCCTTAGAATAAACGAGTATGTCATCAATAAACACAATCACCGACTTGTCAAAGAAAGGTCTACATACCCGATTCATCAAATCCATGAACACCGTCGGTGCATTTGTCAAACAAAGGGCATAACTAGGAACTCGTAGTACCCATAACGCATTCCCGTCTTTGCCACATCATCTTCTCTCACCATTACTTGGTGATAACTCGAACGAAGATCGATTTTTGAGAAACAACCCGCTCCTTGAAGTTGATCAAAGAGATCATCAATTCTTGGGAGTGGGTATTTGTTATTTACGGTTGCTTTATTTAGTTCTCTATAATCAATACACATTCTCATTGTGCCATCTTTCTTCTTCACGAATAAAACTGGCGCTCCCCTTGGCGATGAGCTAGGTCTCACAAAACTTTTCTATAAGAGATCTTGTAGTTGTGACATCATTTCTTGAATCTCAGATGGTGCCAACCGGTAAGGTACTCTAGCTATCGGAGCGGCTCCCGGTACAAGATCTATACAGAACTCTACTTTCCTATTGGGTGGCAAATCGGGCAAGTCTTCGGGAAACACATCGGGGAATTCACTCACAACCCGAACATCTTCTATCCTTTTCTTCTCTATACTTGCATCTATAACATAAGCCAAAAATGAGGGGCACGCTTTGGCTAGACACTTGCGTACCTTTGCCAAAGTCAATAATGCATCCTCACCACTTTTTCTTTCCCCATAGACTACCACCATGCCACCATCCGGTAACAGAATCCAGACTAATTTCTTGGAGCAAACAATTTCGGCTTGATTTTCGGCCAATCAATCCATCCCAATCACTACATCGAATCCTCCTATTTCCATAGGTAAGAGATTTACCGAAAATTGTTTTTCTTCAATTTCCAAGGTGCAATTTCTAAGAACATCTCGAAATAAAACTTTCCTACCATCGGCTATTTCAACAATATAAGCATCTTCTAAAGTGCTAATGGGAACAAAACGTTTTCGGTAGAAAGTGATGGACACATAGGAGAAAATAGCACTTGAATAAAAAAGAATATGAGCAGGTACGGAGTTAATAGGGAACGTACCCGTTACTACATCCGCCGCCGCTTCCGCCTCATTCGCGGTCATCTTGAATGTTCTTCCCGTTGCCTTTGGGGCATTCTTTTTCTTCCCTTGACTCCTCCCGTCTTCAATTTCGGGCACTCGTTTCGAAAATGCTCAGGCTCCTTGCGCTCGAAGCAAACGGGTCCCTTGACCGGACATTCGTTTCGGTTGTTGCTCGTCTTCCCACACTTGTGGCAAGCTTCGAAGTAGGGTCGGCATGAGCCGTGGTTCTTGCTCTTTCACTTCTGACACCACCTAGGCTCTTGCCTAGAGTTGAATCCACGGTTGTTGATAATAAAGTTTGATTTCTTGGAAGGCATAGAGTTGCCCTCCCATTTTCTCTTCTCCCCAACCATCCTCCTTTCTTTATTTTTCTTAACTAGAAGGTATCCTACACCATTTGAGCATGATCGATGGCCTCCTTTAGAGTAGAGGTCCTCGCCATTTGAACCATTGCCATCATGTCGGATGGCAATCCTTTGATGTAAGCCTTCATTCTTTCCTTCTCAGTTGGAGCCGCGTGCCCCACCAGGCTCAACTTCTCCACAAACAACTCAGTATATCTCTCACAGTCTTGTCTCCTTATTTGAGAGCTCGGAATTCATCCACAATACGATCGATGGCTCTTTGGTTGCAATATTCCTCCAAGACTTTCGCCTTGAACATCTCCCAAGTAAGCATTGATACGATAACCGGGCCAAGAGTTTTGATGTTGATGTTCCACCAAGTTAAGGCCACGCCTCTAAGCATCTGTGAGGAAAACTTCACCTTTTGTTTCTCTTCACATTCGCTCGAGCCAAAAGCTTGCTCGATCTCTTGTAACCAATTCATGCAAACCACCGGGTTAGCTGATCCTGAGAACTCGGGTGGTTTGGAGCAAAAAAAGGTTTTGTACGAACAACCTTTTGTCGTCCTCCTTACTTCCGTCATGGGTGTCTCTTCAGCGATGGGACCAGTCCCATATCCTCCAGAACCTCCCGCTTGGTTCTCAGCGGTCACTTCATGCCTTCGATAACTGGCATCCCTTTCCTCAAACAACTTGAGGAATGTCTCGTGCTGTTGGGCCATAATAGAATTCACTGCCCGCAACAAACGGACTTGAAGTTCATCTTGAGAACCCGCCTCCACAATCAGAGGTCCTCCCGCGTTAAGGTTAACTGGCGGAAGAAAATTTAATCTGGGTGCGCCTCTATTGGTAAGAGGAGGAATAACCAGAGGTGGTTGAGTGACCTCCACTGTCGTTAACGGATCTGGATTTGAAATACTGTTATTCACGCCTTCAGCTTCGTTTCGCGATCTGGAATGCGTATTCACCATCTTAGTCTGTCAAGATGATAGAGTAGAAGTAAGACAAGGCTAACATAAATACATAACACATTCACCAATCATCGCAACAATATTAAAATAAGCATACTCAGAATACAATGTACCCAAAATAGCATTAGCTACTTGATATCTTTGATAAATCATACACATAAGAATTCCTATTACCAAAGTCACATTTCATGATTAGCGCATTTCCGTCGACTCTAAAGCTCTCCTATCTCAAGAGTGTCTACCCATGCTCACAATTTAATACTTAGGTGGTGTTTGTTTTTAGAAAAATACCTCTTATTTACCTCTTATCTCTTACCGGTCAAGAAGATAGAGGTTTCACATTGTTTGTTTTTATTTTGTAAAAAGAGGTAAAACCTCTTACCATGCTCTGGTTGAATAAGTGGTGAAATACCCTCTTACCGTCCTCTTATTCTCAATTTCTCGCTAGAACACCTCGGCCACCACATGCTTTTCGATCTCAGCCTCTCCAGCCTCCACGATTATCAATTCCTCTTCTGCTATCAACGCACCATGAGTCTCGTTTCCTAGATAGGTTCAATCTGCTCTCCACCGATCTCGATTCTGGCGCACCACTATTACACACCAGGAAAATCCTATTTGTCTCATCTTTTGCTATCAATGCACCATCAGTCTCGTTTATTAGATAGGTTCAATTTGTTGTAGTCATAAGTCTTGAAAACATGGTTGAATGATTTATTCATTTACATATGGTTGATGATATGGCTTTTGTATGCATTTGTTGGGATGTAATTGCTGAGTTTTGGCAAGTGTTTTGGAAATTCAGAATTCTAGTTAGTAGAAAATGTATGCAATGGCACTTGTACTCCATTTCCTATTTTCAATTTGACTGCATTTGTTTGTGTCAAGATTTGATCCCTAATGGTGGAGAAGAAGAAAAAGAAGGGTTTTTTTTCAACAGCACAAACAGAAAACTTTATTACCACCAAGAAAACCATACCAACCATTACAAGCAGAGTAGTGATAGTGAGAATCAACAGCTGCTGCACAAGATTACAAACCACAGCCATTAAGCCAGCTTAATCAAACAGACATTGTCAAGCTCGAAAAACAGTAAACAAAAAATAGAAAGAACCAACTGCTTCTTTATCCAGCATCAACAACAACTCCATATCAGCTTTTGATCTGCCGTCTTCGAACACTTCAAAGAGTCAAGTTTAGCAGCAACCAAACAGTTAAGCCATAGAGTGGTACCACTAAAAGAAGGTTTATGGGAAATGGAAGTTAAACACTATCACTAAAAAGGAAGTAAAACTAAAGTGAAAGCACAAGTATGTATTTAATGTCAAGTCATACTTGTCGAATGACTCGAACCAGGGTTCGAATCCACAAGGGTTGTGGCCTACTGGTCGAATGCCTGGGGGTTGAAGAAATATCCCAACCATCCAGGGTTCAAATCCAGACGCTCTCAACGATTGTGGCCACTGATTTTATCAAGGCTGATTATTGCAGTCAAAAACTTTGTCAGGATTAGACCGGGCTTTGACTGGGATACCCTTCACAAAAAAAACATGACATGATTGTGGATGAAGATAATTACTCTTATATTGATTTAGATATCAGACTTCAGATGTTTGTAAGTTTACAAAAACAAACAACTTTATTGATTTCGATTTCAGACTTCAGACGTTTGTCAGTTTACAAAAACAAACAGTCTTAGTGATTCAGATTTCAGACTTCAACACCACCTCTTATAAATCAGAAGTGAAATCAAACTTCAGACTTCAGCACCTCTTAAAAAACAAACGCCACCTTAAAGTCTCAGCTTAAGTCTAGGCATCTTAGGTTCATACCTGGTTCTCTTAAACTAGAACTCTGATACCAACTTGTAACACCCTAAAACTTAGAGCAAAATTAAACCGAAAAGTAACTGCGGAATTAAATAAAATCACCCAATAAGTAGGGAGTGAGTAAGGGAGTTTACATCTATGAATGGAATACTATATCAACAACCTATTAAGTGGGGAGTGAGTTTGGGTGTTACTAATATTCCTCAAAACAATTGTTCTAAAGTCTCCAATAATTACACTCTAAGGTGTAATCTCAAAAAGGGTGCCTTCTCTTAGCACAACACTCCGCTCCGGTCTAAGGAGCCCCATCAACCCGATCACCTGCTAAGCAACAAATAAGATCAAGTGTTAGGCTTACGCCTAGTGAGAACAAACAGTTAAATGAATAAAGCAGTAAAGTATTTTAAATAAAGGTGTGGTATACTTTATCCCATTTAACTTTACTTGAAAGCTTACTCTTGGTGAGCAATGATCTTTTAAAACTATCGGGGGAGACCCGATATTACCATTAGTTGTGACGGAACACAAGGTAGGTCACGAACCAATCACATAAAGGTCTGGTAACGATTGACATCAACCAAATCCAGTACTGTAGTCATTTGTGAACATAAGCCCTAGCCTCAAGAATTGCATGCTTTACCACAATTCCCATTCCGAATGAGTGAAAGGATAGATAGGAAGTTACACAATTCATCACAATACCTACTTCCAATATCAAAGTGGGTTCATACTAACCTTCACGACATTAAAAATACCGACTTTTATGCCTATGGATGCATGACATACTAGTCTAATAATCAAATACATCAAACGAGATGTATTGATAGTTTGCCAAACACCGACAATCTTTATATAAACAATTCCTTTGAAATACGCATTTTACCGAAAATTAGGTCAAACCATTTTAGTACCAAAATCAAAGATTATCTCATCATAGAACCTTTCCAAGTGTTATAACCATTTATGATGCTCATTTCATCATCTATAACAAAATACCCAAATTTCTCATTTTGACCTAAAACTTCAAACTCAACCAAATACATAAATACTTGAGATTATAAACTTAAATCAGTAAAATACAACATTTATAGTAAGTATTTGAGTTTAGAAAGGTTGGATTTTAACTCACAAGGCTAGGGTAAGGAAAACTATAGAAAACTCCAAATATTTTGAAGGGAATGGAAACTTGAAGAAGAATGCAAACCCTTGAAGCTTGAACCTCAAATCTTTGACTTCAATGAGGATTAAATGAATTGGTGGAGCAGATTTTGGGTAATAAATGCTTTGGATTCGGTCTTAGGGAAGAATATGGAGAGAAAATCGTGTACTGAGAAGTGTGTGTTGTGGAAATGAGCTGAAACCCACTTAAATGCATCAACCAACAACAAACAGATGCCAAGGCCACTTTTCAGGAGTCCTAAGTCGCACCACTATAATCGCCCACTTCATGCAAGTCGTCAAGATTAAGCCGGGCGCTCTCCTCACGCGTCGTGATGTCGCCTCGCCTACACCACCTGTCTCGTGCCGCCTAACTCTACTCGGGCGCCTTTCCATGCGCCACAAGCAGCCTCAAATGTCACCCGGCACCACCATCTCGACCAACAGCGGAGTGTGCGGCTGGGAAGGCAGGTATGGCCGCCTGGTCACCCGCCCGGTTGCCTGATTTCGTCCTAACAGCCCCTAAGGTGGCTGGGAGTGTAGGTGTGGCCGCTTTGGCACCCGCCCAAACGTCTTGAATTGCCCGGAACGTGCCTAAATCGATTCTAAACACATCTAGACTGAATCGTTTCATAAACCAACCATTAAATCTCTAATATTCACTTTTGAAACACCAAAAATGCATGAACATAAGATTTAATCCTAAATATTTAATTGTTCAAATCGAATGAGCTTTACAAGCAAAATTAAATCTTTTTCTTAGAATTTTCTGGGTGTTACATACAACTAGTCACAATCTGATGAACTCATTGATTGATTCTTGAATTCTTTGAATGGGATACCCATTGGTTGATTCTTGAATTTCGTTCTGAGTTATAATTTGTTCTTAGAATCTTGTTCTTCAATCACGTTTTTGTAGGTTGGGGATGTTATTCATCTTAAGAGCATCTTAAATTCCATGGACAACGTGGTAAGAGGACGAATCAGGTGCTTAGATCCAGATGAATTGGTTGGTAGCGAGGAGATTGATCCAAATAGGTGTGAGGTACATGTTCTAGTTGCGATTAAAAAGAGGGAACGTTTGATTAGACCATATTGATTGTTTCTCACAATTGAAGACGCAATTGGAGCAACAATCGCATGGCTCTGTCCTTTTACTTTGGTAAGTGTAGAATTTTGTTAAAACTTCACTATAACAAAAAAGGGTTTATAGGACACTTTTTTGGGACACTTTTCAAGATTCGTTCTTTAAAAAGGCTAATACGACACATTAGTTGATGTGTCCTATTTGATTTAATCTAATACGACTCTTTATTTTGATGTCTTATTAACATATCTTAGTGTCCTACATAATAGTCTATTAGGACATTTTTTAATGTCATATTATCTTAGAGTTTAATAGGACACTTTTAAGTGTCATATAATTTTAAAACTAATAGGACACTTCTAAGTGTCCTATTTGAGATTAAAATAATATGAATTTAATTATATTTATTTAAATTTTAAAGTTTTATTAAATAAAAGTGTAATCAAGACATTTTTTAATGGAGATTTCAATCAAATTGAGGTAAATTTCGTTATTTCTTTTATTCGTTTTGGTGTTTTAAGCATTGATTACTCAGTTTGGAAAAAACTCAGATCCTGATCAGGTTGATATTGTGCTAATGCGTAAAATTATTGTGAATGATTTATGAAAATTCATGAATTTATTGTGCACTATTGAGTAGGATACAACTCTTCTGGCAATCAGGCAAATCACTTGTCTCATCATGATTGTTTGTTTGCTGCATAAATTGTTGATCATTTTGTCCTCACATACAACAATCTTTGTTCAATATGTTTCATGTATTCACATATACTTTTTTTCGTATAAATAGAACTTATCTATTGGAATTTGTTTTTTGCAAATTCTCTTTTAATTTTGTTCAATTAATTGCAAATTAGTTTTTTAACTTAGTTATATAATCGAAATTCCTGGGATTTATATATATAATGACTACCGAGATTTAGTTTTAAACTTCTAACTGTGTTATACAACTTTAATCTTATTAGTGCAGATATCAAATTAATTGTGAATTGGATTTTAAACATTTGTTGGTTGAAGTTTGTGTGCTAGGCTCATACACATGTGATGCAACCTGTAGGTTTCAGCTATAACCTGCATGTACAAGTTGTTGCCAATTTGAACCATGGTTCCATACTTCAAAAATTGGAATATGACTAAATGAGTATTATCATCTATTTATCTATGTGGTTAAGAAATTCCTAGTTTATGCAATTGGTTTATTAGATTATGAACGGCTTGTTAGGTTTTCTAAGCCGTACGACTCATCTGGTCTAAGTGGTGATGATAAATATTTGGCATCCACCCATTTTACCAATCAGAATCATCGAGTGTATGTAGTTGTTACGAGAGATAATATTTAAGTAGCCACATTTTTTATATATGGAGAGGAATGTTTGTAACTTGATGGTAAATTTTATTTGTGCTATAGTTTTGCCCAAGTGAATTAGTAGTTTAGTATGGGTCATACTTGAAAGGCCATGTTTGGAAAGCATAAGCTAGCTTATTTTTTGAGCTTGTTGAAAAAATCTTGTTTGGTTAGCCAAGGGGCTTTTTTTCCATTTCTTTCCAATTATCCCTCTTATATTTTCTAATTAATTTTTTAATATTGTCATCTTGTTTATAAGTTAGATTTTACCATATCAAATTCCATAATTGGTAAATGGTTTGTTGGTATTTGGTTTGATATTGTTAATTTGTTACTTTTAGCATTCCTTGTATTTCAAACCCTTTAAAACGAAATGATGCATGCCACTTTTAGATAGAATGCTACAATTTATCTCGCAAGAGTTACCAATAAGCAATTGTCAAGTAAAAGAAGATTATGCTTTAAAAATAGTAAGTGGCAGTTTTGTTATGTACAAACCAAGTAGCACCCATAAATCAAAGTCACAATGATATACCCATCAGATCTTTAATCTGTTGCCTGAACCAAGTAGTACAACACTCCTGCAATAAGATGATTCAAGACTTTATAACGATTATTAACAGAGTATTACAATTAGTCTTCAATCAATTAATTTTGATCTGAAACTCCATATATTGGACTCAAATTGATTCAATTCCATTGATAAGTTAGCTTATATAGGAGTAAACTGAATATCATGTTTGCTCTTGGATTAGTGCATATAATCATACATAATTCCACTTTTATCTCAACTAAAAACCTAATGAAGAAAGAAAAGGAGGAATAAGCCACTTTTTGTACCATTAAGCTACTACCAAATAGTCATGTATAGTTGACTGAATAAGTTGCTAGTCCCATTAATCTCATTAAGCTGATAAGAAACAGACCCTAACTAATCAATTACACCTAACCTAACTGTCATGTGTGCCATTAATCTCATTAAGCCACTACCAAACAGTCATGTTCTGTACCATTAAGCCACTACCAAGCAGTCATGTATAGTTGATTGAATAAGTTGCTAGTCCCCATTAACCTCATTAAGATGGTAAGAAACAGACCTAACTAATCAATTACATTGAACAGTCATGTGTGCCATTAATCTCATTAAGCCACTACCAAACAGTAATGTGTGCCATTAATCTCATTCAGGCATCAAGGATCAAAAGAACAAGCTATCCAAAAGGGTATAAGGGCTTCTTGTATTTGGTTTCACTTTTCTACATAATAGCTTCTGTTTTGATCATGATTCAATTGCTGTAAGTTACGTTCATGTTTATTCAATTGTTGTAAGTTACATGCAGCTTCTAGTATGGTTCTGTTTCATCAACATATTTTGGGTTGTTCATTTTCTTCAAGGGGTTTTAATGAGGATTGGTAATTGGGGCTATGGAATTAACAAAATCTTATATAGTTGACAAGTAAATCGCTTTCTATAACATTAAGCTCCTACCAAACAATCATATATAGTTGACTGCGAGTCCCATTAAGCTTTATAAACTGCTAAAGAACATGCCCTTAATTTCATACAGACAATTTATACAGTGCAATAGAAAGAAAAAGAAGAGCAAAATGCATAAAAATACAACACAGTTTGGGTTAGTGATTGTTTGTTAGTAGCTTATTGAACTTAAGGAGACTCGCAACTTATTTGGTCAGTTATACATGACTTTTTTTATAGTAGCTTAATGATATAGAAAATGACTTATTCAGTAAGTTTCTAAGGGAACTTTATTTAGAAAGGAAAACTTGTCATTCAAATCAAAAAACACGCTCATTCCATCTATGAAACAACCCTCCAAAACAAAAAAATTACAATCCATACAGACAATATTACATCAAAGAATACAAACAAAGTCCTTGTGTACATCAACATGTTTGAACTATGACCGTTATGTGAGCAATGAGCTATAAAGATAGGACTAAGGGCCCGTTTCTTAACAGGTTAATAAGACTCATGGTCACGGGTTATTCGGTCAACTACACATGAATGTTTGGTAGTGGCTTAATAATATAGAAACTGGCTTAATAATATTTTGCTTATCGTTAAATTTGGATATTTTAGAAATAGTACCACAGACAAGAACCATAGCACTTGACAAGAATTAGCAGATGTGTGACTTTTTATGCCCATCTAGAAAACATGTCTTACTACTGAGGGTTGTATTGTAGGGATGCTTATTATAATGTAACCTTGTAAATAACATATTCACCATGGACTATCTAAATTTATGTATAACAATATATGTTTTTGCTTATATCCATCTTGATGATCAGCAATGTTGCACATTTCCTGCTTATTTTTCTTATTTATTTGGCCATTCTGTTTCAATTGCAGACTGAATATCCTGAAATCGAAGATAAACAAAACCAAGACATCGATTTATGTCATCTTTTGAGCAGGTGTGATCTATTTTTACTTTTGTATGATTATACTGATTTTTTAACATAAACCAATTTTTTTATTTTCCATGTGAGAGTGAGGTAAGCGGGTGATAGAGATGTGGAACGTTTTAGGGTTTTGATTTGACATAGGTAGTTTAGTAATTTACCAATCTTATCTCATCTTCTGATATTTGTTCCACATATTTGGGTGGGACAAAAAGATGCATTTTTGGTCCTACTCAGTAACTATAATTGATTATCTTAATTTATTTTATATTAGGGTAACTATTTATCGTGCCATGAGAGAAATTTTGGATCCTCTTCTTGCACACCCTAATGAATTTTTCCTTTGGAATGGCAGAGGGTCCAATCTTTTGGCAAAAGATACCAATATTTCTATTTGCAGCTGAACCATATGAGACTATCAGATTCAAGGTATTTCTATCCCTACAACCTACAACCTACTCAGTAGTTATAACTGTTGGTCCATGGTGAATGTGTCATTTGCATGTTTACATTATAATAAGCATCCCTACAACCTACAATCGTCAGCATTCAGCAATAATACCTGTTTTCTAGATGGGCATGAAAAGTCACACATCTTCTAATTCTTGTCAAGTGCTATGGTTCTTGTCTGTGATACTGTTTCTAAACTATCCATAGCTATCATAAGTCGTGATATCTGGTAGACTGATAAACAAGGCTTCCCAATGCAAGTTGCTAACCAGAAAAGAGTGTGTAGGTCAGCACTAGTCAGTGACCAATTAAGGGGCTGTTTGGTTAGTTTCTATTAAGTTGTGTTGTATGGATAAAGTTGTCTGTATAGATTGAGAAGGTTTTTTATTGTGAGATAAAAGGAGCGTGCTTTTTAATTGAGAAGGGCAGTTTGAGAAAAATTTGGTTTTCTGCATAAAGCTCCACCTAGAAGCTTACTGAATAAGCCACTTTTAATGATATGAAGTTAGTTACTTCAAAGTTTTTGGTAAATGTAGTTACGACATGCAATAATATATTATACAACTAGTCACAATCTGATGAACTCATTGGTTGATTCTTGAATTCTTTGAATGGGGTACCCATTGGTTGATTCTTGTATTTCGTTCTGAGTTGTAACGTGTTCCTTATAATCTTGTTCTTCAATCATGTTTTTGTAGGTTGGGGATGTTGTTCATCTTAAGAGTATCGTAAATTCCATGGAGAATTGGTTCAAATTGGTGTGAGGTACATGTTCTAGTTGCAATTAAAAATAGGGACGTTTGATTAGACCATATGGATCGACGCAATTGGAGCAACAATCGCTTGGTCCAATCCTTTTACTTTGGTAAGTGTAGAATTTTTAAAACTTGTGAGATTTAGTAAGTGTAGAATTTTTTTATCATATAACTAAACTCTTATATTTGTTCTTTAATTGTAGGTGGTGCATGACGAAGATTGATATCTCTCCTTCATAGAGGACAATAAGACTTTTTGTATTTGCATAATTTTTGTTCAGTACTTAGTTTGTCATGATCCAACTTTGTGGTGGATACATAGCTTGGTAGTTGGTACTCATAAATTGTACAACATTGAATTTTGGTTTATTGAATCAATTCGTAAAACTTTCATATATGTTTTTAAATATAATATTACAGAAAGATTTTATAATTGGATGAAACGTCCAATATTTGAGTCTTTTAAGATGCTTTTAGTGTTACTTTTTATAGTCTATTAGGACACTTTTTAGTGTTACATAGTTGATTTTATAGGACACTTTTTAGTGCTACATAGTTGATTTTATTTTAGTGTTACATAGTTGATTTTATATGACACTTTTTAATGTTGCATAGTTGATTTTATAGGACACTTTTTAGTGTTACATAGTTGATTTTATGGGACACCCATATTTGTTTTTGAATGTAAACATTTTGTGACAACATAAAGCGTCCTATATTATAGTCTATTATGACACTTTTTTGTGTTACATAATCTATTTTATAGGACTACGGCATTTGTATCATAATCTTAGAGTTTATTAGAACGTTCAAATTCATCCCACTAACCTATTACAACGCTTTTAAATGAGACATATCTACTATGTGTCCTATAAACTTAAATGTCCTATTAAGCACTCTATTAGGATACTTTTGAGCAGGGGCGGACCCATCCTATGGGGAGGGGGGTCCCGTGCTACCGCTGAAATGTGTTCCGTAAGGGTTAAAAAAATCGCATTTTGAAAGTTTTACATGAGGTGCACCCGCTCATTTTTTGATATTTTAAGGGTTAAAAGAGCATAACTTTGAAAATTCCTTGAAATCAACCAAAAACTCTAATAAAATCCCTCAAAATCAACTAAAAACCATAAAAAAAATTCTCGAAATCAACCAAAAACCTTAAAAATCGTTCGAAATCAACCGAAAAACTTAAAAAAATCCCCGGATGGGGAATTCGGCTAAAAAATCCCTCGAAATCAACCGAAAATACATCAAACGGCTTTGCGGACATTTGATCAAATTTAAGAGTGCACCCGCTCAGGAAAAATCCTGGATCCGCCACTGCTTTTGAGGATAAACCCAATTTTGTTTTAGTGGCAATTTATGATTCGACAAAATCAATTAAGTTCTACGTTAACAAGTTACATACATGTATTAAAAAAAATCATGTTACTTAGTTGATAATAACTGAGATGTCATCCCAAAAGTGACTTAGCAATCATTGATTAAATGATAGATTGACATTCGAGAAACATATGTTAAAATACTTATATAAATGAATGAGTAAACTACGATTTTCATCCCTATGGTTTTCTTCTTAAACGAATTTCGTCTCTAGTCTTTAAAAATTGCTTTTTTCGTTCCTGTGGTTTATATTTCATCATTTTTTTCGTCCCTCAAACTAACAGTGTTATAAAAAAACTGTTAAATTAAGGGTAATTTGGACTTTTTACGTGTTTTATAATTTTCATTAAAAACAAATAACATGTGGTATATAATATCATATTTTACAATTATTTTAATATCATACATATATATAAATATAATTACCTATTGGAATATATATATATATACACACACAATCCGACCATCATCCTCGCCGCATTATTATCCTCGCTGGTGTGTTCCCTTCCGGTGACAACATTGCCGACCGGCCACAAGTCAACGATTCTCTCTGCGCCAAACTCTCATCCTCCCTTCTCCCCTCCATATCTGGTGATCACCAACACCTCCTCCAGGCACATCCAGATCCACAATGTACCACCATACCAGTCCGATCTCAATGTTCAACCTTGATCTCGATCTGGATCTGGATCTGGATGTTCGAAGTTAACCAGATAATGAACACTCCTCCCTTTTTCCCCAGATAATTCATGTTTGTTTGGGATTTAGATTTTGTTTTTGTTTTTAGTTTTAGTTTCTGACTTTGATTTTTGTCTTGGGTTATTGATTTTGATTTTTAATTTAATTTTAATTGATTTTGATTTTTAATTTAATTTTAATGTTAGGGATGAAATAGCAAAGTGGTGGGAGGGGTTGATGGAAAGGGAAGGAGGATAAAGGACTTGAAGCGCCATAAGGGAATAGGGGAAGAAGGTGGGGTGGGTTTGGGGTAGGTGATGTTAGGTAAGTTTTGTTTTATGTTTTTAGTGTTCTCTTATAAATAGTTTAAAGATTTGTACTTTTATGTATTAAATAATTTTTGTAATAGTAATATATGATTTAAAAGAAAACAAGAAAAACAAAGATAATTAAAAAGACTAAATTACCCTTAACTTAACAGTTTCTTTTACCACTGTTAGTTTGAAAGACGAAAAAGGCAATGAAGTGCAAACCATAGGGACTAAAAAAATAATTTTTAAAGATCAGGGACGAAAATCGTTATAAATAAACAAACCACAAGGACGAAAATAGTAGTTTACTCTAAGGGCCCGTTTGGTTCGCCGGATTTGGAGGGATTTGGATTTCAAATCCAATCCATTCCGGTGTTTGGTTTGTCGGATTGTCCGTATTTAAAATTCTAGGATTCAATTGAAATGCTACAAACATAGGATTTTGAAACCCTTGGCGGATGCTCGGGATTTCACGGGATTTCGTAGTATTTGTATGAAATAATGTTTCAAAAATGTTAAAAACATTTGTTTTGTAATAATTGATTAATAAAAATGTAATTTAATTATTTTTATAATTTTTTATATTTTTATATAAATTATTTATAAATAGTGGAAATCCAATTCCATTCCAAATCCTACAAACCAAACACACCTATGATTTTCAAATCCATTCCAATCCAAATCCCTCCAAATCCAAATCCTTCCATGAAATCCAAATCCCTCAAAATCAATCCCGCAAACCAAACAGACTCTAAATGAATATATCAAACTTGTCATCAACTATATAAAAGTCTAAAACATGTGAACAACTTTGTTAAATTGAAAACTAACAAAGATAACTAGTCAACAAAATTTTATTGACGAGATTGTCACACCTTAAAAGACGTACATTAATAATGTTCAAATAAATAAAAACAATTACAATTAAACCAACACCTTAAATTAAATAATAAACGAATAATTAGCTAAAAATACTGATCACAGAAATCAATAATTTCTTTTAAATTGAGTTGAAACAACAAAGAACAATCGTTATCCATCAACCACAACATGTGTTCAAACAAAATTGCATCCATTGTCTACGTATATCACCCTCTTTTTCTTTTTTGGAATTCTTAACGTTGATGACGACCTTAAAAATATTTTTTTCGTTCTTTTTCTTGTCAAATCTATCAAGATCCTAAAATGGACCTCATCTAACACCAAAGGGTCCACCAAAAACTCTTTATTTTCCTTCCCCGCCACTATGGAGATCAGATCATCCATGTTTGTGGATAACTCGTCGGTTAGTCGTTGGTAATCTAACCGCGAACCTAAGCAGCACCTATGACTCACACCTATGACTCAAGATTGACATAAGAAGAATCAAACAGTTTGTGTGTGTGTGTGTGTGTATAGTGTCCCTTAATTTCTTTAAAAATGCAAAGTTCTCATTTCAACCTTCCTATATATATATATATATATATATATAGAGAGAGAGAGAGAGGGAGGCCCCTTCAATTGTTAACTCAATTAATTATTTGTGTTAACTTTGTTAACCAAATCAAACCATCCATTTAAAAGATCAACGGTTATTAGTAATCGATGGCATAATTGAAATTAAATACAAAATCAAGACGTGCGTTCGTTTACTTGAAACTAATTAACACTTGTGAACAAGGGCATTTTCGTCAGTTGTAAAAAAATCTAAATTTGGGGAAAACGATTTCCCAAAATTCATTCCGACTATCGCTAGATAGAAACATTCTACTCATCAATCACCGGATTTCCTTGTCGTTCACGACCAGATTTTGAGGAAGACGATAGAAACATTCTACTTGTTGGGTTCTTTTTGGACTTTTCCATTTTAAAAAAGGGAAAACTCTAAAAAAAACCAATAAACTATCTGATTTTGATTGATTAAGTTCTCAAACTATTTTTTTGAATGATAAAACCCTTAAACTTTTTAAAACCGGTAAAATATATCATTGTAACCTGTAAAAACAGGTGTTAAAGATATGGAAAAAGTTTTAAAAAATCCAACAAACTATTTGATTTTGAATGATTAAGTCTTTGATATATTTTTTAAAACAAATCCTTAAAAAGATTCTAAATCCTTTTACCATATAAATTCTTGAACTTATTTTGATTAAATAAATCCCAAATCCTTTTTGAAGAAAACAAATACATGAACTTAATTTTGAACAAATTAATCTCCAATTTTCTTTGAAGAAAACAAAAACATAAACTTAATTTTGAACAAATAAATCCGAAATTTTTTTGATAAAAAAAAGGTCATGAACAAAAAAATGTATACAATTCTCTCATCGACAACAAAGTACAATGAACCAATTAAATTGAGAAAAATAATGCATTTTTATTACTAATTCTAAAACATACAAAAGTTATTCCTAATGCATAAATAAATACAAACAAAATATATACATATATATATATATATATATAGAGGAATGTTCAAATGAGAACTTTGCATTTTTAAAGGAACAAAGGGACAATTGTGGATCACATATGATGTGGGTCCCACATAATATTAAATCATTTATGATTTAATATTAAATCATAAATGATTTAATATTATGTGGGATCCACATCATATGTGGTCCTAAATGAGTTCATTTGTTCCTTTAAATTGGTAGTGTTCTCGTATGATCCATCTCCTATATATATATATATATATATTAAGTTAATGAACTTAATTTATGCTTTAAACATAACATTTGTATACTTTGGAATTAGTACTAAAAATTGTATATTTTTTCTCTATTTAATTGGTTCACTGTATTTAGTTGTCGGTCAAAAAAATTGTATGTTTCTTTTTGTTCAAAAAAAAGTTTCGGATTTATTTGTTCAAAATTAAGTTCATGATTTTGTTTTCTTGAAAAAAATGTTGGGATTTATTTGTTCAAAAAAAGTTCAATAATTTATTTGGTAAAAAGATTTAGGAAAATAATTAGAGATTTTTTTTAAACGAATAATTTAATCATTCAAAAGCAGATATTTTGTTGAGTTTTTTTAGACTTTTTCCAAATTCTTATCACATTAACCTGTTTTGACAGGTTAGAGTGATGTATTTAACCGGTTTTATAGTTTAAGGATTTTATCATCCAAAAAATTAGTTTAAAAACTTAAACATTCAAAATCAGATATTTTTATTAGGTTTTTTTTAACTTTTCCCTTTTAAAAAATTATGTTCATTTGATTTTCTTAGTTTTTAAGAAAATTGTAACAAAAATTTAAAATAATAAATGGACTTTTTTGCGTAATTAAAAAATTTATTATTTTTTTAAATAATGATGTGGAATTTTTTTTTTCTTACTTGGCATTTAATAAATAAATAAATAATGTCATGTCAAAAAATCTGATCCTAATCAACGTTTACATATCATGAAGTAAACCAGATACTTAAAAGTTTAAAATTTTACAATCTCAAATAACAAAATGAAAATTGTTAAAGTACGTACTTAAAATATGAATGAAATTAAAATACGTTACCATTTTGTACACCTTGCCCAAAGAAAATCAAAATCATCCACAAATATCTTATAATGATTGCTAACCGGCACAAAATGACATGTTTTTTATGGTAGATTTAATGTAGATTTAAGGGTAGTTTACCAAACTTTTATGCGATTAAGTACCTTATAGGTAAGAGTCAACACTCTTACTTACCTTACCCGGTAAGATTTTAATCCATCAAAACAACATCGTATGCAACAACTTATCTTGTAAACGCTAACCCAGTAAGACTTTCAATCCTTACTATTGTTCTTACTAGATAAGATTCTCTCTCTTTGTCATGTTTATCCAGTAAGAAATCATCTACTAGACGCTTACCCGGTAAGTTTTTGTCATGTCCCTTTACCTTATCGAATGAACATGACAATGATTGAGAATTTTACCTATTAAGAGCGAAGATATAAACCCTAGTCTTACCCAGTAAGTGAGAGTGACGACTCTTACCATGTAAGAGCATTTACCGGATAAAAATGTTACATAAGATGTTGTTTTAATAGACAAAAATCTTATTAGTAAGTTATATGAAAGTGTTTTACTGTTAACAGCATCTCTAAAAAATTTCCAAAATGTAGACATAAAAATCAAAATCTCTAAAAAAATGCATTCATCTCCAACAGCATCTCTAAAAAATTTCCAAAATGAAGACATAAAAATCAAAATCTCTAAAAAAATTGCATTCATCTCCAACAGCATCTCCAAAAAATTTCCAAAATAAAGACATAAAAATTAAAATCTCTAAAAAAATTGCATTCATCTCCAACAGCATCTCTAAAAAATTTCCAAAATAAAGACATAAAAATTAAAATCTCTAAAAAAATTGCATTCATCTCCCAACAGCATCTTCATTTTAGAGAACTAACATTAATTATATTATTAAAATATTCAATATATTTAAAAACTTTTAAACTAACTTTTATATTATTGGTGGAAAAATAGATAATAAATAAAATATTATTTTTTGAAACTTGCTAATCATTTTTGGGGTAATCTCCAAATACGGAGAAAAAAACACGCTTTCTCATGTTATCTTCATTTTGGAGAAACATTTAGAGATGCAGTTGAAGCATAACTTTAGTAAAAAAAAATCTTTATTTTCTTCGGTTTCTCTATTTTAGAGATGTTGGATGATCGGCCCTAGCGACCCACCAAGCATTTACATTTTAACAGCCCCTTAGCTTTCAAAATCAGCAATAATCAAAAAAGAAAAAATTTAAAACTACAAACATCAAACCAATGATTGATACAAAAAAAAACAATTATCCTCCCTCCCAAAAACTACACAAAAACACTTCTGTGCAAAACATACTTATAGTAGTATACATACAAACTGCATTTTCTTTTTTAAAAAACGGACCCAAATCGTGCTCCTAACAGAGAACACGCCTTTACAACACGAATTTCGAATGGAATCGAATTGTTCTATAATCCCAAACATAAATTTTAAAACAAAATGTACGATGAAGATGGTAAATTTCTTTTATCTCCATGGAGTGATCAAAATAAACAAGCTCGATTATGATGTATCCTGACTCCAATAGGCTCATGCCGTCCAAAGGTATTATAATTATCGCGTTATTTAAATCTAGCATCTGATCTCGTATGAACCGGCTTTGGTAATATATCTAACCCACTCGACCGTATTGTAACCACTCTTCTCCCATACCTGCAAAAGGATTATTAGATGATGAATGATTTATTAATTACAGAAAGTCAGGTTTTTGGAAATGGGGTGGGTGGCTCAACTGGTAAGAGCATTTCCAACTTATTATTCTATATAATTTCTTCAAAATGGATAACCAAAAGCTAAAATATCTAAATAGAGATTTCAAACATTAATCGTATTATTAAAATATTTTCAATAGATTTAGTATCCCAATAAATTTGCAATAAAAAATTCTTTTTCCTCAGGCATTAAATTTTAGAGAATTTGAATGTTTAGGCTATGTTTGGTAAAAATAAGCTAGCTTATAAGCTTTCAGTGTACACGTTGGCAAACCATAAGCTAGCTTATAAGCTTTCAGTGTACACGTTTGGCAAACCATAAGCTAGCTTATTGAAACGCTACTTGGAGTAGTTTTTTAGGAGCTTATTGTCATTTTTTCCAATTATAACCCTTATTAATATTAATTATTAATTTTTATTTTTATTTTTCAATATACCCTTTTTAGTCATTTTACATTTTTGTATGCTAGTTTTGGCAAACATGATTTTTTTCATCAGCTAGCTACCAACTAGCTTATGAGCCATCCGCTAGCTTATCAACTATTTTGCCAAACATAACCTTAGTCTATTTTAGAGAATTTTTGAGAATCTGTTGGAACAAAAAAAGCTCCAAAATCTTCATTTTTATCTATTTTAGAGAATCTGTTGGTAATTCAAGTCCGCTCAAGAACACTAGAAAGTTTGCATGGCTGGTAAATTCAAGGGACCATTTAGATTAGTTGGGTTTTTGGGGTTAACGATATATTATTTGTTTATATCTTCAAGAACATGGAGTACGTTAAGATGTACCTTGAGAAATCTGACTCGTAATCCAGATGCCGTAAACATAGGAACCTGCAAAACCACAAAGTTGTTCTGTAAGCCAAAAACGTAAGCTAAGTGCAGTAGTGCACCAAGAATTTTTTTATACCAAAGAAGAAAACACGATACAACTTATTAGTTTATCATATACTAATACTCCCCCGTCTCAGAAAAACTGCAATATTTAACTTGACAGATGGTTTAATAAAAGTGTTTGATTGTAAAATCAAATGTCTAAAGTATCCGTAATACAGGCAAGATAAAGAAAACTTGGAGACCAAAATCGAAGTTAATAATTTTAAACAAAATGTAGACTTTCTAAATACGTTGCATGTTTTTCTAAGACAACCCAAAATAAATAAATAAATTGCATTTCTTTGGGGAGTGGCGGAACCAAAGAATCAAAAATAATGGAACCAAAAACTGGACCGATCTAAATCAGTTCAGTTCCAGTTCTAATAGGCTGTTTGGAAACATACTGGGCCAAGAACCTTTTATGGAAGAATCTAGAACCAACCCGAATTCTATGGGTTTTTTTCGGTCCGTACTGGTTTTAACCACCACTAAATCTTATAAGTTACAGATGATGCTTTTGTTAAATCATGAAGACTGCTGATGTGTAATCAAAATATGAAGTTGAATCGAAAACCATTACCTGAAATTCCATCTGTATTGGTGGCCTAGTCCATGACTTCTTTTCTGCAATCGTTGAAATCAACTCCACTTCTGCACTCAATGTTGGCTCAGTTTGTCCCGGAAACTTCCTTATCCTGCAAAAAAAATTATATAAATGCATATACTAAAGAAATGGATGCAGAAAACCCAAAATAGCTCTTACATATCAAATTAAAGTACACATTTATAAAACTGTGTACCTTTTTAATTGTGGACATTTATTTTCGAACAGAGGTAGTAATAAAATAAGAGCAGAATCCGAAATTTAAAATAAATATATTTCAAAAATATATTTGGATACTCACTTCCACACCAAGCAGTCAATAGAAGCATTGTACTTTGCACGGCCTGATGTCACTTGAAAATTTGTTTTGGCTGTTTGTTTCGGTACCGGAATCTTAATTACAACTCCAAGTGCAAACATTTTTGCACCAAAGACACTCTTCACCTGGAAAAAGAAAAAGGATAAATTTGCTACACCATAAAAATCCAAAATGTAGTACATATTTACATAATTATTCGTTCATCTGCAAACCTTAACATTTACTTCCATTCGTGTCCTGCCCAATTCTTTGATGGTAGGCAATACCCGGAATGGAAGAGTTACACCCTCAGTGATCCGATACCTGTGAATCAAAAACCTTTAATTATCAACAAAAATATGATCTCTGATAAATTAAAATAAAAAAACTGATAAAAAAAGGAAATGGAGAAGAGAAAAAAACAACTATAAGAAAAACAAACTTACTTCATCAGTTCGAATTCACCATCCGGGGGCACAAAGCTCACAGTCTTCTCTGAATTAAACCTGGTCAAGTTTACGCATTGATGGAAAGTAACATCATCGAGCTCAATACTTTTGCCACTGCAATAGATTGCAAATTCTAAGCGTTAGATCATCAAATTGATTAAAGAAATCATCGGATAATCAACCAACCATTATAGGATCAACATCCAACAATTAGCTCTAATGACCAATATCTACATATCATATGTCATGGTCTAGCTATTATAAAATTTACAGAAAAGGTCTTGAAAAAGCAAACATTAATCTATCCATGTCAGCTATCCAGGCCTTTTGGATATGATAGAAACATACAAGTTTTATAAGGGAATGGTCCCTTGAAAATCAAATAGTGAGAAAAGGGTAACGATGCCAAATCAAGCATACAAAAGTAATGCTAAAAACCAAATGGGATGAATGAGTAAACACATAATTACCTCTTAGTAGGCCGTGACTTAAGTTGAGACTCTTTCTCAAGTCCAATTTTGTCATTTAATCCCAACTTCAAATCAGGCATTCCCGAAAGGAAACATTTCATAAGAACTTTTCCAGTCACGTCACAACGTAATACGCTACCTAGATCACCAAATTATGGGTTAAGGAATGACATGTAATATATATATATATAGCTATACACACACATGAAGAACAATACAACTGTACCTTTTGAAGACATAAGAAGATTAACACTTTCCACAATATCCAGAAACACCTGCAACCAAAAGTTATCATGATCTAGCAAAACAGAGCATTCACACAGTTTGGAATCGATAAAGATAAAACAAAATCTGGTCACCTCATTCTTTTTATAAACAAGACCCTCCCTACGCCAACCAACAGCACCAGTTACTTGTAAAGTAGCATTAGGAACAGGCTTATCTGTAGGCTGTTAAAATATATTGATACAACCAGAAACAAGTCAGCATATATGTGATATCTATCAAAAAAAAGAATACTAGAAGACAGACGAGTTTAAGTAAAAGGTCAGATCTAACCTTGGATGAGAATGGTGACCTTACACCTTCCTGAGTAATGTAAAGCTTCAATATTTCTGGGGAAAGATTTTGTGGATAACCGAAGTCCATAATTTCTGCATATGGGGTATAGATATAAATAATTTGCAGAGAAAAACAAGATATGATACATATTATAGGAAATACTAAAATAACTTGAAGAAAGGTGTTGAAAATTGGTACCATCCAACAACTCATATATCAAAACAAAGTTATTGCGGATGGCATCCTCATCAAAAGCACCCCCAAAGTAAGATTTGAATAAAGAAACCGCCTGCATGTGGAGAAAAAAAAAGAGTTAAGAATACAACTTTAAAGAGCAGCCAATCTATGGTCAAGTACCTTATGTTATATAGAGGAAAAACAAGAAGTGAAAAACCTATACAAAAGCACACTTAGAGTGGATTTAGTGAAGTTTTAAAATTAAACTTTGTTTTCTATAGCTTTTATCTTTTGGTATTTGTAATCGCTTATGCAGGGTTTTATTACCTAAAACGCTATTAAAAGACCAACTCAGTAAATGCACTTGGCCAATTTGATGCACATGTGAAACTTAAATTGATGTTTGTTCAAAAGACAAGTAATAACCTGTTGAGTCACAAACACCCTTACAAACTACTAATCTCCAATTGCAAATTTTCAATTAAACCTTTGCATCTATTTAAGTGACAAGAAATCTTAAAGCCAGTCGAACTGGTTTATACATCTTCTTGGGTAACATATTCCAAGTTAAAGACCATAACGGAAAGACAATCAAAATTATGAGAGCAAAAGTATTACAAACTGCTATAAATCTTGTAATCAAAATAAATAAAGTATTCCCTGAGCTTCCACACTTGTTTCAGTTGCATTCCCAAACCAAAAGGTTATCAAATCATAAACTTAGGCAACCCCAATCATATCAAATACATCATTTCCGTTGAGTCACAAACACCCTTGAACCTAAAAATGAGCCACTAATTAAATAATGTTTGTTTTGTATTGAATTCTATGGTTCTTCCATTCATTTCTTATTCACAAAGCATTGAAATGAGTTGCACTAGCCACTACTTATCATATACATAAATTACTGATTTCCAGTTTGTATGCCTGCTGGAATGGAACTAGTAACAGGTCAGCCAAGATTCATTGTCAGAATGTCAGTATATATAACAAAGACCAAATAGAAGACTCGAGAGAACTAAATCATGGCAAGTAGTCGGAATTAGAAGGACTTGATAAAGTCATCACTTATCAGTCTAGGGGATCTCAAGAATGTCAATCGGAAATTCAAACAAGATTTATCATTTTTGTCATCACATTGGCTTTCTAAAAGAAAGCTAAAGCAGCAGTAGAGAAGACAACCAGTTATAGAACAAATTGGAAATCAAGAATGGTGTATTTGTAGGATATTTAGTGGAGTGCATATCCATTGTTGGCGATGAACGAATGAACGAAGCCTCTCCTAAGATGGGAGTACAATAATAATGATTATCACATGTTTTATGTCTACCTGCATGTATCGCTCAAACAAACTCAGTTCATGCTGATCCCTTTAATTAGTAAATCAGATGATGATTTAATTGAAGTGGTGAAATTGATGATTATGGTGGTCCAAGCATGTGATTGACAAAATACACTCGGGTATACTAATGCAAAAGGAAACTAAAAACAATAACTTTAATGACTAGTTTTTCTAGTTTTCATGGCTTCCATAAAAAAAGGCCTTTCTCGCACTTTCTCCCTTTCCCATACTCAAGATAACATGTGCGCTTGAGTTCAATGTTTCCACTAGCCACTGCCCCCTGGCCAGCCAAGCACAAGCAGTGTCATTTCACTTCAAACACATACGTTGTGACTTGGTACCTATTGGTCCCTCATCGTAAGGGTGTGTAAAAAGGTATTCAATCCAATTACAACGGACCCCCCAAAATTGGGTGTCCAAATGTAATTGGATTGAGTCGAATCCACATTTTCAATATCCAAATTTGAACGGTTGTCGGATTAGTCCAAAATCCAATACAATCGCATTGATGTACTCCAACTACCATCCAATCATATATATATATTATGATTTAGGAGTAGTGTTTTTAGGTGAAACATGAATAATTAGTTGAAACGTACGGACAATTGATTCCATATATTGGATGGATCCAACCCGGTCCAATAACCAATAGTAACATCCAATGGATGCAACCGATCCAATCCAACGGTTAATTGAATTGGATTGGATCAGTTGTAAAAATCCAACATCCAATAGGCAATGAATACTTGCATTGGATCGATTCCGTCCAAAAACACTGGATGTGAACCGATGATCACCCCTATCTCCTCGTATCAGAAAATTTGTAACTAAAAATAGCTATAATAACAAAAGAGAACAAATATTGTCTAAGGTACACCAAAGTCGTCAGAGCATCTCCAACAGATTCTCCAAAATGAAGAAAATGGAGGTTTTGAGCAAATTTTTGCTCCAACAGATTCCCCAAAATGGAGAAAGCATGAGAGAGTGTGAAATTCTCCAAATTTGGAGAACTCCCCAAAAATGATTACCATGAGAGATACAATTTTTTTTATTATATTCCCACCAATAAGAAACATCGACGTAAGACGTTAAATATTTATGAGAGAGAAATAACATTTTATAACATGTATAAAATACTTTAATAATACAATTAATGTTGTAATCTCCAAAATAGAGAAACTATTGGAGTCGCATGTAAGAATTTTTGGAGATTTTGAGTTCTGATTCTCCATTTTGGAGAAATTTTGGAGAATCTGTTGGAGAACCTCTCATAGTATTGCATTTGGCATGTTTAGTGTGTCAACTGAAGAGAAGAGATGAAAGCTCATAGGTGGCACACATTGAAGATGATGATGGATTACCTCAACAACAAACTTGAACGCGCATGCAACATTGGCATTGCTGCTGACAACAATCACAATGTAAACATTGCTAATTCTCATATAGAAGAAAGAGCAACCTCCAATCTGCCGCACAGGACATGTGCCTAGTTCCTTTGTTTGCATTATGTGCATTCTAAAGGCATCCACCATATTTCCCCTAAGAAGATGCAAAAATAGAAAACAAATAAAAAGCATAAGCACAATAACAAACGTATTTTAGGTATTTACAACTTTTAAAAAGCTCGGGTCTGTGACATAATAACTAATGTACTCAAGTAGAATATTAGATAAGCAAGTTCACATGTCAAGCTCATGCAGAAAAATGAAGGCTTTATAGGTTGACTGTTTGAACTTAACAAATGCACCGCTATATCAGAGTTCAGTAACCTTCATACTGCAGAACTCTAAAATACTGTTTGCTAAACAAGTCAACTAATTACTAAACCCACAGGCTATATACATATAGATATTTGGTAAATAATAACACATGCTAAACCTCAGTTGTCAGAAGGTTCTCCTACTTGAAACAGTTGTTGTCTTACCTTATCTGTTTATAAAGATCATTTAGTTCTTGCGGCCAGTGGAGTTTTTATTCATAGTTTTCACTAGCCTGGGAAACTTTGAGAACCAATAGATAAGAGGCCACTGTCACACATCACATGAGGAGAGTTTTCTAATTGGAAATCAATTTCTATGGCTTAAAAGGAAGTGAAAGGTATGTAAAAAGATTGTCAATCTACTGCAAAAGTTACACTTACATAACTAGCAATAAGCATGTCAATAGCGTCACTTATGGTACAGCAATTGCAAAACATTGATATACGCGAAATAACGACATTGTGTAATTTTTAACCACCCGGCAACACCAACCCCCAAATAGAAGGCACTTTTAGTGGCGATAATGGTAATGGGTCTATCACATAGTCATATCATAAATAAATAAATAAAAATACTTCCTTGAGACACAGAGTGAGTTTATTTACCCCCAATTAAGGTTGATTATAGAATATGGAAAAACAACTACAAGTTTGAATCAAGATGAAATCGAACACACTTTGTATATGTTACTTCTCATGATTACAACTAGAAACCACAACATGCTAATTTAGCTCATAGTAACCATGGAAGCAGTATCCAACAGCCAGGTAATGCAATATGACTCCAACCATACAGTCTGTGCAGTGAAAAATCCTTCACTATGTCAATGTGCCATTAAATATGTAATATATAGTTGTATACAATGCTGTTAAGCACAAATATTCCAACATTTAACCATAGCAGGTCTTGCTACCATTGTTTTGTTGGCGAATTAACACAGGGGAAGTGCAAGGGGTTGTAAGGAAGATTGGGAACGGTAAGGTCGTAGGGCCATATCAAATCCCCATAGAGATATGGTTGTGTTTAAGAGAGGTCGCGTACAGTGTATAATACAGCTCTTCAACGTCACACTCTGGACTGCCGAGATGCCCAAAGAATGAATGTTTAGCGAAATGGTGCCCGTCTACGAGAAGGAAGGTGTCTTCCAAAGTTGTGGAAACTATAGCAGCCTAAAGTTACTTAGCCACACCATGAAATTATGGGTGTGAGTGATTGAGGCCAAGGTGTAGCGCAAAACAAAGGTGAAGGAAAACCAATTTGGTTTTATGCCAGAGCACGATCAAGGCAATACACCTCCTAGGACGCATATAGAGAAGTATATCGATGATGAGGTGGAAGTCAACATCGGGGGCAAACAGTAACCCAAAATGATCGTTTTAAGTATTTAGGCTCCACGATTCAGAAAAGGGTTGACGTCAAGAATGACATAACACATCGCATAAACACGGTGGTGTGGCTAAAGTGGAGAGCTGCCATGGGGTGACAAGAAGATCCTGCTAAAACTGAACAGAGAGTTTTACAACATAGCCACAAGCTGCTATGTTGTATGGGTCGAAGTATTGGGCGATAAGAAAAGCTCATGAGAGAAAAATGAAAATTGCATAAATGAGAATGCCTGGATGGACCCGTGGTAGAACCATGTTGGACAAAATACTGAATGGGGTCTTTTGGGCGGTGCCGGGAGTTGCACCTGTCACAGATAAGCTAAGGGAGGGAAGGTTGAGGTGGTCTAGTCACGTTCGTATGCGAGATGACAACAACTGTGAGGGTAGAAAGTGTGACGGTCGATGGGTTGAGGAGTAGACCAAGGAGAACGTGGGATGAGCAACTGAGATTGGATATGGCAACTTTAGGCATTTCTGGGAACATGAACTCTTATGGAGTTCTTGGAGACGCAAACTATTGTACCGGACTAGAGGGTTGTAGACTGAAGAGAGGTGAATAGGTAGAGGGTAGGGGATAAGGTTAGTAAGTGTGTTGGTTCCGCACCTTGGGGGGGGGGGGGTTTCCTATACTTGCTTTTGTTTATTTGTTGTTTTGTTGCTTACTCCTCATCTAGTTTCCCAAAATTTTGCATATTTGTCTTTCTCTCTTTCTAGTTTTAGTAGTGTTGTTTTTTCTTATCCAGCTTTCCATTTTTAGCATATTTGTTTGTCATTTCTTTCACACACTTATCACTAGTCGGGGGTCGTCACGGGAATAGCCGCTCTACTCTTTTGGGTAGAGGTCAGATTTGTTTACATCTTAACCTCCCCCCCCCTGGTGGAACTCTATCTTCGGGTGAGATATATTGGGCTTGTTTGGTTTGGTTTGTTGATTACAATTGAAATATGGCCACACTCAACAAATTAGGACACTTAATGCATGTTATAAATTAAAATACATCATGGTCTTCAAAATCGTTTGAGACGTACTTCCCGAGGCGAGGCGTTGGATTCCGAATATGAGGCGCCATGGCACCACCTCAAGTGAACCGAACGAAACGTACGTCTTAGGCCATCTGGGCTGAGGCGAGATTGAGGCAGGGATGAGGTATGGGTTAGAAACTAGGGTTTCAAAATTGACTTGAGGTTAAATTAACTTACTTTATCCTTTTGCTCGTACCCCTCCTCCAATTGTGACTTGCTCCTCCTTCTCCCTCTCTGCTTCTACCATCCTGTTGTTGTAGATTGAAGAGAAATAGCCAAATGGTATTTCCAATAGAGCAAGAATGATACGAGGGAAGGCAAGACCATGACTTTTCGTTTTTATATTGGAAGATTTTTTATATGTGTGATTTAGTTCTCTTTTTTTATAATTGTGATCTCTATTGATAAATGTGTGACTTCAATTCTCTTTCTATGGATAAATGTGTGACTTTAATTCTCTCTGTTGATAATTCTCTCTTGATGTGTGTTTACCTATTAATAGAAAAAATAATAATGAAATCTTTATATATTAATCATATATTAAAATAATTTTGAGACTATTAATGATGATTTAAAATATTATTATTAAACATGTACCACGTATATAAATACTTTTATTATTTTTAGGGGGTGTTTGGTTGGGGGTATTAGAATGTAATGAATGAAAATGATAATAATTGATTGTGTTTGGTTCAAACAAGAAATGGAAATGGAATGAAAAATAGTGTTTGGTAACAGGCAATTAATTAATCATTATTATAATAGATTGGGGTAAAAATCATTCCTCCCCAATTTGGGGGAATAGAAGTAGCAACAGATCTAAACCAAATCTCGTCTCCCCTTGTCCTCACTGTATCTTCATCTTCCTTACCTTCTCTTCATCTATCTTTTTCTACACCTCATATCTGATACAATCTCGTCTCCCCTTATCCTTCTCACTATATCATCATCTCCCTTACCCTCTCTCTATCTATCTATCTATCTATATGATCTACCCCTCAAATCTGATACAATCTCGTTTCCCAATCCAGTTTTTTGAAGATTTATCTCCATTCCAGTTAGGGTTTTCTCCATCTCGATCAAAATTGATAAGAAAATCAAAGAATGCCCGATTGAAGATTTCGAGTCGATTTAATCACATCAATTTGTTTATTTCTTGCGATTTTCACATATGTAATGTAACATCTCTGTTGCGATTTATGTTATACATGGTTAAGGTTTTTTTTTGAAAAAAGAAATAAGGTTGGTTTCTCTTCTACTCCGTTAGGGTTTTTTTAGGAAGAGAGAAATTAGGGATGCTATGTACGGTTGATAGCTTGGAGATGGAGATGCGCAAATTTGATGATAAAGAATGGAGATAATGTATTTGGTGATGGAAAAGTCGGGTATTATTGACTTCTTGATGATGAAGATGTAGGTGCCTTCAATGAGGGAGATGTTGTTGAATTTCTTGTTTGATAATATCTTCGTCAAACAAACATCAACAATATAATGAAATACAATGGAATATAAAATAATGTGATGGATATATATTCCTATTTCCTAATATATTGATTCCCATTTTCATTCCTATTCCTTAAAATGAACCAAAGGCTCCCTTAGTTTCTGCCTTGGGGCTTACGCCTCGAGATGTGGAGGGAAAACGCCTCGAGGCCCGATTCCGCTTTTTAAAACCTTGAAATACATAATACATCAACTAGATATTAAAACCTAGAATTTAATAATTAAAAAACATACATGGCCCATAACTACCGCCTAGAATCTAGAATTTATTTTTATACTAAATTTAGGGCTAAAAGTTCCAATTGAAAGTATTGTGGCTTGACTGGCTTCAATCACTTGCACATCATGATAAAGAATTGTACATTGCTCTGGATTAGGTAATATCAACTTCGGAAGAAACAATAAATAAAAAGTAATATACAAACACATACTTGCTAAAGTAATAGTTATGATGTGAGTTCTAAGTTTTGAGTTTTGAGTTTCCTTATTAGTCTCCACATCTAGTCATATACTAGTTCGTCTCATTGATCCGCTGTCTAGTACACGACAAGTTAGGGATTTAAGTTGGTTGTGTTAATTGATTTAGGTAGATGTGCTTTTTGTTTCTTCATTTAACTTTGCTTTTTGGAGTAATTTTGGACTTACAATGATGTTAGAAAACCACCATTTCAACCCATATCGGACATGGCATTGCAACAAGTTACAAGGGGATCATCATTAAACCGGCATCAAAGCAAGGAGAAGCCATGCTATTTGAAAACTGCTAGGACGACAGGATAACACGCTGACGACTATTATTTAGCTATAAATGTCCATTAAGTCAGCAAGCAGTCTATGCCATATGCAAGGTTTTAAAGAACGGAAACGAGCCTCGAGGCGTTTTCCCCTTAGGTACGTGAGGCGTAAGACTCGAGGCGGTTGAGGCGTAAGCCCCAAAAAATTAAAACAACAAAATTTATAAATGCATAACAGTTAACAAAGCAAACATAATCCCATTAATACACTAATACATGACATCATAATACATCAAAAGAAAAACAAAGAAAATAATCATATATTTGTAATACATATATAATAATAATATTGTTGTTAATAGTCTTTAAATATTTTAATCTATGTAATTAATATTTGAAGATTTTATTTTTTACAAAATAAAAATTAAATTTATACACATAAAGAGAAACATTAAAAGTCTTCACATAAAACGAAACATTAAAAAGTCTTGCACATAAAAAGAAACATTAAAGGCATCCCACATTAAAATAAACATTAAAAATGATTCAAAAATCGAAGAGTCTCCTCCCAACTCTCATCCCCAACATAAAATTCCAACTAACATAAAGTTGAACCTTCTTCAAAAGATCTTGTTGCTCCTCCCAACTCTCATCCCCAATATGTTTTATTATATAAAAATGAAATATCCCAACTATCAGTAAGTTGAACCTTCTTCAATGGCCAAGACACGAGGACGAAGCAAGGAGCATAGGTTTCACTTTAATGGGTATCCATTTGGTCACAACGGTAAGCACATTTACTTTGATTGGTCCTATTTTTTAACCCTAAAGCCTTAGTCCCGCCTCAGCCCCGCCTCAGTGGTTTGAGGCGTACTACCCAACCTACACAGCAGAGGCGCCGCCTCAGATGCGTTTTTTCACCGCCTCGCCTTGAGGCGTGCCTCGAGGCGTACGCCTTAAACGTTTTTTAAAACCATGGCCATATGCAACCCCTTTTTACATATAAAGATGATGCAAGCACACAATGGAAGAGTTAAGCTATGAGGTTACAGAGTCATGTATTGCATGAATGATAAAACTGCAGTAACATGTTACAAACCAGTTTTTGGGGAAAACGAAAATTTTAGAGCTTTTATGTTCAAACAGATATGAAAGCTAGTAAAATAAAAGCATTAATGATTAAAATTCATCTTGCTCAAAGGCTTGTGCATAGCTTTGTTGCTTCACATAACTTTCAGGAGCTATTAGCTCAAAACAAAGTTAAATATTGATGCACGTGATTTGTGGTTATAATCCAAGTATTCCGCCATAAAAATGAGCACGTAAACAACAATTGTTGTATTTGAATCTCGTCATAGGCTATAAAACCGAAAACAACCCACCAAAAAGATGCCTGGATAAAAAGACTAACATAATTGTCTCTAAATTATATTACTAATGACCATTATAAAAATAAAATAAAAACTCTAGGCACTATCCACAAGTGCTTTTGAAAGCAGCTTCCACTCTTTTGTACTTGTGCCATATACATGTTTCTGATACATAATATACTCCTTGTGTCCCAAAAAGTAGAGAAACGGTTTAACTTCAAAAATCAAGCATGCTATTTTCAACTGTAAAATTGTTGTGGATTGAAACTTGGATAGACACAAGAGAACCTTGTTAAGCTTTATAACAAGTACCATGAATTAAAAATTGTTTGTAAAAGAAGCACAATCAATATATCACCCATATTTTATAAATTCTAGATCTGACCTCAAAAATCAAAATGAATCTCTTCTCTTCATTTTAATTAAATGGAGTGTGCATATAGTAACATGTAAGAATAGCAAAATTCATCCAATCTATTGAATAGCATTCAAGAACTTTAAGAATAGGCACCAATCTACAGAATGAATAAGAGTACTACTGCAAACATACAATAATAATTGTTTCCATACTCGAGAACAAAGCACTATAGCAGAAGTTCAGATCGTTTTCTAAGTGATCATCTTTGGCACCATAACAGATTGATAGAAAATAGAGTAAAAGAGCAAATACATCAAACCAAGGGTCAACATTGACACCTCAGTACAAACCTTGCAGCCTTGCAGGGTGCTGGTAATACATTTTTTTAATGATTCAGGCCTCTGAAGACTAGTGTACATGTGCGACAACTGACTACCTATATCACATTTTTATTGACACTTGAAGTGT
Source organism: Silybum marianum (assembly GCA_036898165.1). Lineage (NCBI taxonomy): Eukaryota > Viridiplantae > Streptophyta > Magnoliopsida > Asterales > Asteraceae > Silybum > Silybum marianum. The sequence continues at coordinate 18,096,306 of CM072539.1, forward strand.
GCTTGAGGAGTAGCAAATATGAACTAATGAGCGACAAGTGGCAGAAATAATTATCTGTTTACTGACCACCAGATGTAGTTCTCAGCAAGAATGAGAAAACTGTCAGAAGGGGGGAAATGAGAACAAGTTCAAACTCCCAGACGAAGACATTGTAAGTTCTGCCTTGACAAATAGTTAACTTACCAAAGACTCCCTAAAGTTACCAATTTGACTATTATGACTCATTTCCAATTTGGAAAACTTAAGGATTTGAATGCAATAAAAATAAAGGTTGCCATGCATCCAATGAAGTTAAGTTCATGTCTATATGCAAAGGACACATGGGCATCTCGAAGAATTAGTGATTGGAGGCCCAAGCATAGATGACGAGAGACCCCATCCGCAGAAACCAGAAGATTAGAACCCTAGAGTCACACACAAGCAGGAACAGAGACCTAAGTCAAACCCTTTCCGTTTTCAACAAACTTTCTTTTGTTGTTCAATTCTCATCAATCCTTGATACTTATGTGTTTTACACAACCTTTCTTCTATTTTTATGCAAATTACATTTCTTGCAACCCAATTCTAGTGTGATTTTAAGCGTTTTCCGCTGCTTTATTACTTTCATATACTCCAAACAATAAAGTTGAGTAGTTGACCATCAAGCATAAAATGGCAGAACACTAATCATTCGAATAGCAGCTTCGACCTTACAAATTGACACGGAAATTAACAAAAAAAAAGTCCAAGGAAGTGATTCCCTTCCTCGATCCATACAAATTGTTCTTTTAACACAGTAAACGATCATACTTTGAGATAAATATCACAAACAATCAAACACTACAGAGAGAGATAGAGAGCTAACCCAACGTCATCACGATAGAGACGATTGATGAGAACATCGCCACGGAGATTTAAAAAGTAGATGGCGGAAGCAGCCACCGGCATCTCTGAAACCGATCAAATGGATGCTCCAATTCACAAATTGACAACACACATAGACTACAATCAGATCAGATCTAGGGTTTTCAATTCAAAATTGGGGATTCTTTTTATTTCTTCTAGGAACACTTTGCTTCAATGGGAGCAAGTCTCCCCGATACTAGTAAACGGAAGTAAATAAGGGCAGTCGCCGGTCAGCACAAAATGCAATACTCAGGTTTGCTTAAGTTTCAAAATTAACCCCTTGTACTATTTCATAATATGCACTTTTGGTCCAATAACTTTTAGAAACTTTAAATATCGACCCAAAATTCAAAATTAGTTAACAAAATGATCTATAATGTTGCATGAGTTAAATAAGAAGTCATGTTCAATGAACATGGTTTATTTATAAATTATAATGGTAATTACATGCCCATTAGCATCTTCATTTGTTAAATGGAATGCATATCTTATCATTTTACTATTCTAACAATATTATTGTATTCATGTCTATAAATGTTTATTGTGTAGTTTGTCATTTTATTTTTAATATAGATTGTACTAGGAATAGAAAACGGGGTGGTGAATAAAAATGGGCAAAGGACTGATTAATTGATTTTTAATCGAAAAATAAGGACCTGTTAAGGCTTAGATTCGGTCAAAGATGGATCGGTTGCAGGATGTGTTAAATGGGAAGGCTCAAATTAGTAAAGATTTACGGGCTAGGGTCTGGTTATGGATTGGTAAAGGAAAAGACCAAAAACGACCATGAACCAGTTAAAAGGTTAATTGATAACTTGTTTAGTGAAGTATCAGTCAAAGACCAGTTTTTATCCAATTATTGTCGTTTAATTTGAAATTATGATAAATTTTTAATTGGTCAAAGACGGATTAACAACCCCCTACAGAAAAAACCAAATTTTGATTTTATTTTTGAAGATTTTTGTCGTTGCTCACTTATAAAATGTCATATATGCCCCTCTAAACTACTATATGCCATGGTTAAAATTGTAAAACTGTCTGGTATGTGGTTAGTATAAATAGGAGATGTCATAACCATTTATATCATTTGATCTCTCGTAATCTCTAATTCTCTAATGTTCATGTTATTGTCCATGTTCTTGAAAGCTAATGATATTTTGGTTCTTCATGTCATGTTGGGGCTTCCTCCGCTTCCGATTCTTAATCTCAAAATTACAATGTAATTATAAACAGTGTCGTAAAGTAGAGAGTTGGAAATTGTATGATCGTGTGGTGGTGGATGGGAAACAAAAGGCCAGGTGCAAAAATTATGGCCATTTACTAACTGCCAAAGGCAACTTGATTTCCAACGTTATGTTCTTAAATCCGAAAAGAAAAGAAAGGGAACGGAAATAAAATAAATGAATAAAGAATAAGTTTTCTATTTGTATTCTCGAAATGAAAGAGAATAAAAAAAATTCATGTTATTAAATATGATAGACAGAAACCGAAAGATCTCACTTTTACAAGTATATCATTTTGTTTTGTCCCATTGTTTGCAATTGATGGGTAGCTTTGTAATTTTGCTATGCTTTTTAATAGTTATCGTTCTTTCATTCCTTTCTTCCCACATTTGGGAGGAAAATTTTGTGAAGAAACTCGTCACTTATTTTTCTTCTTATTCTTTTCCTTTTCCTCCTAAAAAATCTTGAGAGTACGTTATTTTTTTTATTTCCCTCTATCTTTTAGTTTGAGTGATAAAGTTTATAGTATTTCTATTGGGGATGCTAGTAAAAATACATGGACCATTAGATCACTAAAATCAATGTTTTAGATGATGTGAGATCTGGCATGGTGATAAAGTCAACCTTAGGAGCTGCAATGACAACACGTTATTATTCAAGGCATGATTTATAGCGATAAATTCGTATATCATTTATTTATACTATATTATAAATCATTTGTTTTTCTTTTCAAAAACTTTTAAATTTTTTTCCAAGCATACAACTATTAAAACATTAAGAGATGAAGCTTGGAGTCTCCTATCATAATTATTTGGGTAGAAAGTTGATTACTGACAACCCCAACTGGCCCTACACGGAACCTGCCTCCAAAAATACTGATGTGAAGGAGCATTTTTTGACTCACTCAGCGGCTGAAGCTAGCGGGAGCCCTAGGATAATGCTCGTGACATGTCTTGTATTTGGGTAAGTCACTCCATCCTTTTATTAAATAGTAAAATTCCAAGTCATATTATAAATTAAAAAATCATTAAGAAAAAAAAACATAAGGGACGTTTGGTTCACATAATGATTTTTGAATGAATGAAATTTGTCAAAGGAATTTGGATCTTGAACGCATTGGAATGGAGTGTTATCACGTTTGACTAAGTATTTCGTTAACAGGAAATAGAATGTACTTTGTTAAATAAATTGGAATTTGTCTGTTTTATTTATCAAATAATTAGAATGGAATAATGAAAGTTTACAAAAATACCCTCTACTTTAATATATATTCTTTAATTTTAAAAAAATTAGTAATACCAAATTTAACAATTAATCTAGAAAAAATGTAAATTGTCATTGTTTACATGAATATCTTTTTACTTTAGGTAATTAAATTATAATGGAAAAAAATTCAAAAAATTGCTTGAACAGCTACCCTATTTTTCCTTATATTCTTCCCCTTTTTTTCCCCTTAGAACTTAGCCTCCCTTCTTCTTCACTAAACACCTTGAATATTAACCTCTGTTTTTTCCTTCTTCTTTCCCTTTATGTGATAAAAGAATCAATCAAAAAGGACCCCCTAATTCTAATTAGGAATTCGTTGGGCCCCTTAGACCATCTACAATCCACCACTAAAACCATTAAAAACATAAAAATGAAGGCATTTTCTTCTCCAACCCAATATTATAACACAAAAAAAAAATGGAGGGGCAACTTATTGGCCTCTATATTTGAAGGGGAATAAAGTTCCCCTCTAAAAAATTATATTAATTTTTTATTCAACTTTTTCTAGTTTTGTTTATAAATTATATTATTTTAGTATTATTATAATATTAAAGATGTTTTTAGTGTTGTTTTTTTAATGTGTGGTTGGAGTTGGAATTTTTTTAGTGTTACATTTTTAGTGTTTATAGTGTTTTTAGTGGTCATTTTATAGTGGTTGGGTTGGAGATGCCCTTAGGAACAGGTCTTCCAATTATAATTTTGAGTTGCAGATCGAGAAAAGAGAAGAAAAACGTCAGTTGCAGATTTGAGAAACAAACCCATAATTGAGAAAAAAAAACCCGTTAGATGCATATCGATTGGTTTCAACATCGAGAGACGCAAATAGATCGAAGAAGAAATAGAAGTAGTTTCATCATCGACAAACACAAACGCTAGTTTCAGATCGATGTGAGCAAAATTGTAACCCAAATCGATCGTAACCCTAATCAAGAACCCGAATCGACTGTAACCCTACTGTATTTAGGGTATTTTTGTCATTTTTAATTTTTTTTGGACGGAATGGGTTTCAATTCCATCTGTTTTGTGTGAAGGAATGGTGAAATCCATAAATGAGGAAATCTTTGGAATTAAATTCCATTCCACTGCAAACCAAACGTAGAAATGAAATTTGGTCAACGAAAATTGACCATTCCAATTCCATTGGATTCCGTGAGAATCCGACAAACCAAGCGCCCCTTAACAGTCTTGAAGCTTGTTAACAATGATTTGATCCTAGAACTAAAACTGAGTATGGTTTACTGATGTTCATTACCGTCTTGAAAAAACTAAAACTGAGTAGGGTTTACTGATGTTCGTTACCGTCTTGAAAAATCTTATACACATCATACTAAGTTAACTGGTTAATCAGACCCTCAAATAAACACAAACTTTACTCACAGAACCTTAAATGATGATTTCAAAAGTCGATTCCTCAAAATATAAATCAGGTTAAAGTTGGTTCCATTTTCACGCAATTTACTTTTCTAAACAATAAGAACCAAAGTCTAATGGTTTTTTGAAATCTATATAGCTCTATCAAAATGAAAAAATCAAATCTTGGAAATTCTATAGATTTACCTATTTTTTAAATGTAAATTATCTTAAAATATAGTTATTTTTATAATCAAACAAGTTGTATAAAAAATTAAGTTATTTGTTTTCTTTTATTTGATATGTGAGTATACAAGTGTGACAAGGGTATCATAAGTGTCACACATCCAGGGCCGGTCCTGAGATTTTGGATGCCTATGACGAAAAGCAAAACAATGCCCCTAATATGTGTATATAGAAACCAAAATAAACCATTTTGAAAAGGTTTGAAAAGTATCATTGTCAATAAATAATAACATTGTCTCTATAAGATTATACATTTTTGTTAACTATAGTTTTTCAAGGATTACACTTAAATCTTGTTTACATAATAATAATGGGTTCTTTGAAAAATAATATAAAATTGGTTTGACAATTGGACAACCATAAACGTAATTGGAAAATTTAGTACAACAATCTATCATCAAATAAAATTAAAAACTCAAACCACAATTAACAAATAATTTTGCATTTAACCGATTGTGGTTGGTTGGCATTTTTGATGGTGATGCCAAATACAATTCAATAGTTAGTTTTATACTAACAAAAGCAAAATGTAAATGTTTTCCACGAATACATACAACAAATTAATTAAATAATTAGTTATTCTCTGTATAACTTAGAACTTTTCACTTAAAGTCGTGATTACCCGGTTTAGGTCAGGTTTGACCCGACTGAATTGACCCATTTGACCATCAAACAATAGTAACATCATAACTTTTCGCTTGGACCTCCGTTTTCGATGAGGTTTTCGTCTACGCGTTCGTAACAAGATAATCTATCACTTTCAACAAAATATTCCAGAAAAGATCCCCCAATAATGGCAGTTCTACATATTTGTAGGTGTTAAACTTTCTTTTGCAATTTGTCGTTTTTGTTTTCTGAGCTTGGAACCCCGTAAAACTTTTCCGACACTTCCAACAACTTCTAATAGGTCAATAACTTAGTTCCAAAGCTTAACATCCCATCAAACATCTACTAGACTTATCCAAACAAACAAAGATAGGTTTAAGACATAAAACAACAAAGTATAATATTAAATTCTCATACAATTATAGGTTACTGTTACTGTTAGAGTCCCACATCGGCTAAACTTGGACCATTTCTCCTCTATATATGTTGGAACCTCTCTCTGTTCAAGGGCTCTTTTGAAGATTCATCTAGGGGTTCCACATGTTGAGGAAGATCCCAACTATCAATTCGATTGTTGGAACGGTGCAGGCAAACAAGGGTAAGTCGATCACCGGATTATATTGAGAATCGTGTGAGACACTTTCCGAATTGATATTTCGACCCTATGCCTGGGTTTCACGAAATTCAATCTAGGATAAGACTCAAAACACTTGCGTTCTTAGGCACCAAAACGTAAGCAATTTTCTGGAGAGTATATGGGAGTATTGTTTAAAAATCGTGTCTAAAACCGTGAGTATAGATTCTTATTGATACACAAAATAACGTAATTGAAATTATAATCATGGCTGAAATTTAGGAGTAGTGGTCAGTTACACAATTATAATCAGTGACTGAAATTATAATCATTTAACGTAACTGGGTTCCAGTCGAACCTTTTTGTATTCAGTCGTTACCGGGTTCATACTCGTCTTATAACAAGCGTGCACTCCGCACCATCTAACTTGAATTAGAACACAATATAAAACCCATATAGACATCATGTTATTTCCAATCACATAAATGGACCGATGACACTAAAATCACCAACAATCCTCCCTCATTTAGTGTGACCCATCAAATAACATCTTAAAAGTAAACAACACCAAACTTGCACATAAATGAAAATATCGAAACGATTGAATTCCCATTTTAGTATTTTACACATTTTAAATATTCGAGAATCAAGATATCCCAAGGATTGAACCCATCAACTCATTTGAATACCTAAAAATAAAATACATACAAGTTTCACCTACTCGTCAAGAAAATAAACGTGACACAATTATAAAGCCGAGTGTCCTAATCCTCTCATGATCGTATAAGGGCCAAGTCCCCAACCTTCTGAAATGCGGCTACACTTCACGATCACGTAGGTAATTTCTTTACTTCGTGTACCTACAAATACACTTTCTTAAATGAATTATTAAGAAGATAAACTTCAACCTACTTACTGTAGTACCGAACACATATCTGAGATGATTTATCATGTGTTCCAATCCTATAAGTGTGAGCTTTCCTCATTGAATTCAGCCCCTAATGTCATATTAGAGGGGAATAAGGTGTCTCACCATTATAGATTTATAAGGACTTTAATCTCATCCCAATGGCAGACTTGTGCAGTAAGTCTCTTGCCAAACCCTTGGTCAGATGATCCGCCAAATTTTGTTGCGATCTAACAAACTCAACAGAGATTACACCATTCATGATTAATTCTCTAATCATACGGTGTCTAACACCTAAGTGTCTAGACTTGCCATTGTACACTTGGCTATAAGCCTTAGCCAAAGTGGCTGCACTATCACAATAGATAGAAATAGGTGCAATCGGCTTCGACCACAATGGAATCTCATAAACAAGATTCTTTAACCATTCTGCCTCTTTACCGACAGCGGTTAAAGCCACACACTCAGATTCCATCGTTGAGTTTGTAATACAACTTTGCTTCTTTGATGCCCAAGAAATAGCACCACCTCCAAGCAAAAATACCAAACCGTTGAAGAGTGATCCTCCATGTTAGATATCCAACTTGCGTCCGAGTATCCTTCTAACACCGAAGGATATCCCAAATAACTCAAACCATAACCCATGGTACCCTTGAGATATTTAAATACTCTTTGAACCGCTTGCCAATGTTGAGTGTTCGGATTACTAGTATACCAACTCAACCGTCCCACGGCATAAGCTATATCAGGCATGGTACTTGTCATGGCATACATCAACCTACCAACATCCTTAGAGTATTCTAGTTGTGAAATAGAAGTTCCTTTATTTGGAATTAATTTCACAATAGGATCCATAGGAGTGCTCACGGGAGAATAATCACTATAATTGAACTTTTTGAGAATTTTCTCAACATAGTGTGACTGTGTCATAACAATTCCTTTGTTAACCCTTTTAATTCTAATACCAAGAATTACATCAGCCTCCCCCATATCTTTCATGGAAAAATTAGATGATAACAACTTTTTAGTTTCATTTACCTGATTTTGATCAGTTCCAAAAATCAGCATGTCATCTACATACAAACAGATGATAACACCCGCACCTTTAGCATCAAATCTGTTATAAACACATTTATCACTTTGGTTTAGAGAAAAACCACTTGATAAAATAACCTCATCAAACTTTTAATGCCACTGTTTGGGTGTTTGTTTCAGCCCATACAAGGATTTTACAAGTTTACACACCTTATGCTCGTTTTCGGGCATAACAAACCCTTCCGATTGTTTCATGTAAACTTCTTCATAAAGATCACCATTCAAGAAGGTTGTTTTAACATCCATTTGATGGATAACCAGGTTGTGAATTGCAGCCAAGGCAACCAACAACCTAATAGTTGAAATACGAGCTATCGGAGCATACGTATCGAAATAGTCAATATTGGGTTTGTCGAAACCCTTGAATAACTAGTCGGGCTTTGAACTTATCAATTGTCCCATCAAATTTCATCTTGTTTTTGAATTTCCATTTTCATCCAAGTGGTTTAGAACCTAGAGGCAAATCAGATAACACCCAAGTGTTATTCTCAAGAATCGATGACATTTCGTCATCAATTGCTTCTTTCCAAAAAGAGACATCTCGAGACTCCATAGCTTCTTGGAAGGTCTTTGGGTCATCTTCAATACTGTAATAATAAGAGTATTGAAGCCCAAGTTCATCTCTCGAACCTTCAACCAAATACGGTTGAAAATCATCACCGAAATTTTTGGCGATTCGGCCTCTTTTGCTTCTCCGGACCTGCTGCGTTTCTGGGGTTGAAACGCCATCCATACTTTCTAAATTTTGCACTTCATTAGTGCTAGGAATCAGATCCTTAGGCCTTTGGATAGATGAAAATCGCATCTCATCGAAAATCGCATCCCGCGACTCGATAACGGTATTTTTCGATACCAAATCATTAGATTCTATTACGTAGAACCTATATGCATTGGAATTTGCTGCATATCCAATGAATAGACAATCAATTCCATGTTCACCCAAAGTATTTCTTTTGGGTTCGGGTAGTTTCACAACATCCCGACAACCCCAAATTCGAAAATAACTGAAACTTGGAGATTTCTTGAACCATAGTTCATATGGGGTTGTTTTGTTCCGTTTGTTAGGAACTCTATTCAAAACATAACAGGTCTTTAACATAGCCTCTCCCCAAAATCCCTCACTCAATCCCGAGTATGAGAGCATCGAGTTTACCATTTCTTTTAAAACTCGATTTTTCCGTTCGGAAACACCATTTTGTTGAGGTGTATACGGAGCCGTAGTCTCGTGGACTATACCAACTGATTGGAAATATTGAGGGTCCATATATTCCCCTCCCCGATCAGTTCGGAGACGCTTAATTGAACTACCCAATTGTAATTTAACCTCAGTTTTGTATATTTTGAATTTTTTTCAAAGTTTCATCTTTGGCATGTAACAAGTACACATAACAAAACCGAGTGTTGTCATCAATAAATGTGACAACATACTTCTTATTACCCAACGAAGGAGTAGAATGAAAGTCACATAAATCACTATGTATAAGTTCCAAAACAACCGACTTTCTTTCGACATTAGGAAAGGGCTGTTTTGTGACTTTCGTAAGCATACATGTTTTACATGTTTCTGTATGAATATCAAAGGCTGGAATAAGACCATCCTTTGACATTTCTTGCATTCTTCTAAATTTCACGTGACCCAGTCTGGCATGCCAAACCATTGAGTCGTGAATTTTAGACGAAGAAGATGACAATATAAAAGCAGAATTTTCAGAATTGAAAAACTTGGATATAATATTCAAACGAAACATTTTATTAAAATAATATCCAAAACCAACAAATTTACCATATCGAGATAGAATATATCTATCTGAATCATAAACTTGTCTATACCCTAAACAATTTAATCTACCACCACTAACTAAATTATTTCGAATTTTAGGAACAAATAAAACATCAGACAAACTAATATGATTTCCAGAAGTAAACTCTAAATTAACTACTCCAAATCCACAAATCGGTGCGGTCGACTCGTTCCCCATATTTAGTACAGATCCATCTTCAACGGTGTCAATTTCTCGAACCAACGTTGATCTTTACAAACATGGCATGTCGCCCCCGAGTCCACCGACCATGCACAATCATCATCCTGTATATAGAAAGACTCCGGAATAAGTGAAACATAATAAATATTTTCAGATTTATTATCAAAGTTAGTCAAAAACTGACCTCCTTTCACTTGAGCTTGGTCCTTAGACCCGACTCCACTTTTTCCAACACTGTTGTTATTCAACTTAACCTGGCAATCACGTTTGGTATGGCTCATCTTGTTGCATCTCCAACATACCAAATTCTTCTTCTTTTTGAAGGATTTATTGGGTCCATCAAACTTTCGTTTCTTGCCTTTTCCTTGATTATTGGAGTTGGTTTTCTTCTCTTCAATCATATTAACAGAGGGTTGTCCAGATTCAACTTTGGCCTTGGATTTGTCATTTTCTTGCACCCGAAGAGATTCTTCGATGTGCAAGTGACTCCCAAGTTGAACCAACGACAGTTTCTCCTTTTGATGTTTTAAATTGTTCTTGAAATCCTTCCAAAAGGGAGGAAGTTTGTCAATCACACTCGACACAACAATGGACTCATCCATGTTCATTTTGCGTAGAGTGAATTGACCATAAATGCGAAGTATCTTATGATACTGTTCCATTACGGGCCTTGAGTCAGCCATCTTATAATTATTAAAATCACTCACCAAGAACATCTTACTAGAAGCATCTTCAACGATGTATTTTGACTCAGGGGAATCCCATAAATCCTTCGCATTTTCAGCACTTTGGTAGATATCAAAGAAGGAATCACACATACCGTTAGAATATGACCTCTGTAGATATAGTCATCGTTCTCCCACTTACCTCTCCTCCGTGTCTGCTCTAACGTCTCGTTCTCCATGATTTCTGGAATGGGGGTACTCAACACGTACACCACTTTCAGAGTCGTCAACAGAAAAAGCATCTTTTTCTGCCAACGTCTGAAGTCAGCACCTTCAAACTTCTCCAACTTTCCAAACTTTGAAGTCATCTCTTTCACAGATTCGACCATGATCGACATCACAAAATATCAATTCGATTGTTGGAAAAGATCCCAACTATCAATTCGATTGTTGGAACGGTGTAGGCAAACAAGGGTAAGTCGATCACCGGATTATATTGAGAATCGTGTGAGACACTTTCCGAATTGATATTTCGACCCTATGCCTGGGTTTCACGAAATTCAATCTACGATAAGACTCAAAACACTTGCGTTCTTAGGCACCAAAACGTAAGCAATTTTCTGGAGAGTATATGGGAGTATTGTTTAAAAACCGTGTCTAAAACCGTGAGTATAGATTCTTATTTATACTCAAAATAACGTAACTGAAATTATAATCATGGCTGAAGTTTAGGAGTAGTGGTCAGTTAAACAATTTCTAGTAACTGCTCAATAACTGCACATTTAATGCGCAGTAACCGTTCAGAAGTAACTGATAAGAGTTGACCATCCAGAGCCTCTGGTCTGAAGTCCAGAAGACAAACCTCTGCATAGTCCATGCAGAGCTTCTGAGCCTTTATGCAGAAACCAAGTCCAGAAGACCCATCCAGAGCTTCTGTATACACTCTGGCTCGACTGGCCCAGTCGAGTCTTCTAGAAGACCATAGAGGCTTCTATGAGCTTCTGTATTAGCAAACTTCTGAATCATGCTTCTGAATCTTATTTCGCACTTTTACTCCAAGTCCAATAACAGCTCGACCAACTCGACTGGCCAAGTCGAGTATTCCAGAGGATATCAACATCCAAACCAGTATAGACTCGACTGGCTCTACTGGCCCAGTGGAGTATTCCAGAGGATGCCAACACCAATTGACAGAGGTTGAATGGAACCGGTCGAGCTTGACGACGTTCCAGTCGAACCTTCTTGTATTCAGTCGTTACCGGGTTCATACTCGTCTTATAGTAAGCGTGCACTTCGCACCACCTAACTTGAATTAGAACACAATATAAAACCCATATAGACATCATGTTATTTCCAATCACATAAATGGACCGGTGACACTAAAATCACCAACACCACATATCCTAATATGGTATCAGAGCCAAGGTCTACCACTCAAGGGACTTGACACTTTCAGATAACTCCATGTGGACAATTCAGTGTCCATCTAGCCTCGTTGGAGGGGGCGTGTTAGAGTCCCACATCGGCTAGACTTGGACCATTTCTCCTCTATATATGTTGGAACCTCCCCTTTCTCCTCAAGGGCTCTTTTGGAGATTCATCTAGGGGTTCCACATATCCTAATAATTACGTATAATTTAGAATATTAAATATTATGTTGCAAATATTTGGTTACATATAAAGCTAACAATTTGTTCTCAAACATATGATCAATTGATGATCTCATCGTTATCGACAATATAATATACTTTCTTTTATATATACTTGTTGAGATCGTTGAGTATCAAGTATCAACATCATCCAAATCCTAGGACTTTTAGATATAGATAAGAAAGTAAATTTTTTTTGAATGAGTATAATTAGTTCTATTGGCCAAAGTAGTTGGGTTGTTTAGTTTGAATATACACAACACAAATTGATAATGCATCAGTTTTTTTTAAAGCAACGATTTATCATAAAAAGATATTATAATATAAGCCGAAAGAATAACAATTTTCAGATGCGCGATAGTAGCAAACCTTTGAGTGATTGATAGTCGGTCTCTTTGCCTCTCCCTCCCTGATATGTTAAAATGCAAAATAATCTCCAGTATACCTCGACAACTTGATAAGTCAGCACCTAAGCAAATGTGCCGTGTCATAAATTTTCCATTGTCTACATCTTTGAAGATCTAAACGATTGAACTCACAACTTTATATAAGGTAACTTGAGCATTTCTCTTTCTCTAAACAATTCATATGCAGTAATAGGTAGCTTTAGATTACTATTTCAACATCATTACGATAAACAACGGGCAAGCCCTCAAGATTCCAAGGAGAGAAGAGGAACTAAACCACTTTAAAATTGGATAAACATGTATTAGGGGCCGTTTACCAAAACTTACCCGGGTAATTGTTTACCAGCAAAATTTAAAACTATCATTTACTTACCGGATAAGATTTTAGACTACCAAAACGACATCGTAAGCAACAATTACCCGGTAAATGCTTACCGTGGTAAGAGGCGTCACCCTCACTTACCGGTAAGACTCCCGGTCATTACCTTTGCACTTACTGGGTAAGATTCTTTGTCCTGTCATATTCATCCGGTAAGAAAATTTATCATTATTTTTCTCCTAAAAAAGTTTCAAGACTTTCTACTTTTCATCCCACTCCGTCCCCACTTTTTTTTCCCAAAAAAAGTTTCGAGAATACAATGTTAAGATCAAAACTGTAAGGACTATATCTTGATTTTTGGTAAACCACAAGGAGGGTTTTCATAATTTACTCCAAATATTTTAAACACAAAATATCTGGTTCATACTTCATTCGTAACGACGATAATTGATGCTCAAATTTACACGCAAACCTTCAGAATCAAACTCACTTGCAGACTCTTAAACCTCTCAACTTCCAAGTTTCCAGATCATATAAATCCATGCCGATATATGCATAATCCTACTATTCCTTTCTAGTTCAATTTCGTACGATTTAATGGGGTTTTTCAAGAGGGTAGCCGGATTATTAGGGTTTGGAAATCACGACTTGCACGAAGTCAACAAGGATGATGTTAATGGGAACAATAATGTCAATCCAGTTGAAGAAATTCATCATCGTGATTATAGTAATCTCCCTCGTAAAGGATTTAGCGTCCCTGTTCAAGTTCCTGTAGATAGAGCTCATCAAATCGGCCCAGTTTTAGTTCCCTGTGCAGCCGGCGATGGCGGTGTTCAGGTAGTTTTATTGATTTTGTTTTATTTTCCGAGTTCCAGCCTTATAGATTGTAAAATATTGTTTGATCGTCAAATCTTTTGCAACCACCTAACTTCCGACAAACTCACTATGATTTCTATTTGTATATAGAGCATCCGAGTAGGAAAAGAAATGGTAAGTTTGATGGTTTCTTTGGTAGTTTCCATGATTTTCTTGGGTTTCATGATCTGTGATTTGGGTTTTCCGTGATCCATTTGATCAGTCTGGCTAGCAGTGGACCAAATGGCCAAAATATTGCTAATAGATTCTTGATATAGTTGATTGTTCTCTCTGTCAGATAGTTGAATTGTGTGAGCATGACTCACGTTGTGTGTGTTTATAGTGTCAAAGGAGAGCCATATGTAGTAATTTGTTAATTGAAGACTAGCAATGTGGTAATGCCAGTTGGAGGATTGGAGAAAGTCCTGAATCTAGAACGGCAAGTTTAGACTAAGCTAGAATAGATGAGAGTATACAAAGTGCAGTTTTATCTTCTTTTTTATTATTTCGGATGAGTTCTAGAGAGGGATTTGAGATTGATTAGGACATTAATAGAGGATGTACTGATTGATTTGGATGTTACTGAATGATAGAGATATCCATCAGGATGTGGTAATAAAGATGAGGATTTGGTTAATGAAAGAGAAATCTCAGGAGTCTTGTGCAATGAGGAGTTCTACTGAAGCTGAAAGTCTAAGTTTTCTGTTGTACAATTGTAAGTCCTACAGTGGGTATGTTGGCCACAGAAAGACATGGTACAGATACAGTATAATTTGGGAGTCTTATGTGATAAAAAAATCTCTTGGAAACTCAGAAGAGGCATGTATACAAGATGATAAAAATGGTAAGACTTCCTATGATTCATTGGGAAAATGTTGTGCATAAGAACACATGCAGACAGGATGATTGTTGCGGAATAGATTGGTGAATATCATTAGAATTGAATATATATATATATATATATATATGGGAGAAGATTGATGTGAAACTGGTTTGGGAGAAATCAACAAGAGGTTCTGCTATGATTTTTTGGTACAAATTGTTGGGCCATGAGTGTTGGAGGTGAATGCTCAGGTCGATTTATGGCTATACAATGAAGAATATCGTTGCAAATGGATTTGTTTGGGAGATATAGGTGTGGCACTGGTTGGAAGAAGCTGAGGGCAACACTGTTAGAGGTTGAATGAATTTACTGGTTAGTAGAAGAGACATGTAGTGAAAGGAGGTTGTTTAAAGAGGTAGAAGTTAACCAAAATTTGACATGGGGGGTGATGAGAAGATTTGCCTATGTAGAGTATACTAAATGGGCCTTACACACTAATGCTTGAAAGGACGTTATTTCTGTCCCATAACCTTAGGGGGATTACCCTTTTCTGTCTGCTTTTGGTTTCATTGTGTTGTGATTTTGTATATTTTAATTTACCCTACTGAAACTAATTTGGGACAAAAGGATTCTTGTTGCTTTGTTGTTATTTCCATCATGTAATATACATCTAATGGTCCTAGATTAGGCCATAACCTAGCTACTCAGGCTGAACTTCAATTGATATGTTGTGTGATTTTAAATGCGTTTATATTTTCTAACTCATGTAAGTATGGTTGGTTGGATAGTTTATAGGATAGAAATTTGCAGTGCAAAGGTTCACACCATCATGATGCAATGTTTGCATGCTGGGTACGCTGTAGATGTTTCTGGTCAACTATAAGTGCATTTCAACTAAGAGAGTTGAATCAGTTGCCATAAAGTTTTCACTTGGGAGCAATTTAAGAAATATACCAATTCTTATACTTCACGTAAAAGCAGTCTATGGCTTGTAATACTTGACAAGCATATCAAAATTAAGCTAAATGTAGCCATGACTATATCACAGCTCCCCCTGATATGAAATGCACAAGCTCCAGCAGCGGATATGCATCAAAGTAACTCTGCACAAGCGTCTCTTTACTTCCCCCTTTGATGTCTGTTTTTCCCCCAAATTCTTCATTTCATAATCATATTTAACTTTCAAGTACTGTCTTGTTCCTCTGAATTACCATCTCATTGATAGTTACCTACCTTCTTCTATGCATTCTTACATCTAGAAGAGTAGATCCTATCCAACTCAAAACATATGCCTGAACTAATTGGGTAGATAAAAGTATTGGCACGTTGTGAAGCAGTTGCATATTTAATTTGAACAATATAAGACTTTTGCTGGTGTTAGTGGGTCCTAGTTAATGTTAGCTTCATGTATGTGAAGTGAGCAGGCTTGTTTGAAACAAAATTTCTACCATGTGCATCACCTGATGGTGTACCGTGTACATAGTTAACAATTGAGGTAGTGGAGTAAAGGCAAGAGTGTTAATAATCGAAGAGATATGGGGGAAGCCTTCCATAAATATTTCTAAAAAATGGTTTGTGTATGCCTTTTATATGGTTGACAGGATATGATAGCTTTATAATAACCATGTAAACGTAAACATGGTCTCCTTCTATTGAAAGAATAACAAATGCTTTATTGGGAGTACATAATGTGATTTATTTAAGCAATGCTTATTTGTGTTAGGAAGAAATTAAGAAGTCTGGCTGAATGCTTGCCATACGAAAATTGAGCCTTCATTTACTTAAATCATAATGGACTGGAGTGCTGGTAATTGAGGGTGGGGTATGTTGATGTGGGTTGACCAGCTAAGAGTAGAGCTATAGGCATTTCTGAGAACATGATTTCTGATAGGCCTAGAGTGGCCGATATTTTAGTAGGATCTGGTAGTGGCACTAGGGTATTGACAGAGGGTAGAGAGTAGGCAAATAGGCTCCTTGTGGGAAATTGTGTTTGATAGGACCTGACTTTCTTGCTTGTCTTTCTTGCAAGTCTTACCTACATGTTTAAGTTGCTATATACATTGTTTTCTACTTGTTTTACATGTTTTACTTTATTAAATTGTCTACCTGCACACCATGAATCTTGCACACACCATTAAATCATTTTTCTATCTGTTGTATATCCGATTATCTGTTATATTACCTATCTGCTTACATGAGAAAGTGAGTATCTTTCTCAATTCAAGCAAACCTTATGTCATCCTTCTGGTACACTTATTTCTTCATGTAGGGATAGATAGGCCCAAAGAAGCAATTAACCTAACACAGGGATCACCTCTTACACATTTGGGTGGGGTCATGAGCTTTCTATGCATCTCTCTTTGCTTGCTGAAATAATTTTAGATGGCTGCTGCTACATCATATATATATATATATATATATATATATCTATATATACAGTAGTGAGGTCATGTGCTGTTATGCCTCTCTCCTTGCTGATATTTTTAGATGGCGGTTGTAGGTAACGATAAGCAATATGGGGTACAAATAAGGGGTTAGTTTGTGGGGATAAATTTTCTAGAGTGAACTTCCATAGAAGGGGATAACAAAACCTACAATAGTCTATAAGGAAGAGAAGAGAGAGTACAGATAGAGCAAACCAAACATACCCGATATATCTCATCTGGAGGTAGGGCTTGGGGAGGGTATGATGTACGCAGAGGATACCTTTTCTCCTACTGATAGAGAGCTGTTTCTGTTAATACCCTGCTTGTGAAACATTTCCTTTTTAGGAGGTGACCAAAAATAGTTAGCCGAACAAACAGAAAGCAAAGAAAAGTTATAAAAGCTTGCGAGGAAGCGATATCTGAAGAACACATAAAATAAAAGCGTGCGCAAAAAGGCCACATAAGGCACAAGAAACACACATAAGAGAGAGCCCTATATTTTAACTTGATGATGTTGAATAATTAACAACAGGAACTGAAGGTGCTGAAATCCACAATTAGATATTATGTCTTTAAGGCCCAAATGCTTCGACATTGCAAGTAGCTGTTGGATGGAAATTGAGAAGTGAGAACAAATGCATGAAAGTTTATGTGAGAAAAACCTTTGTGAAAATGCAAGATGTAACATCAGAGCCGCATCCTGAACGTGGTACAGCTTAATCAATTGTAGTTGCATACTAATTTTTAATAATATAACAATGATGATGCAATATGTATTCTGGAAGACGAAAGGATTTGGGGGAATATATAAGGTAATAGGTCACATGAACTCTTACCCAACTCGTCATAAAGTAAATCTGCACAATATATAAGAATTAGGTGTGCCTAGGATTCCTCTCCTATCAAATGATCTTTTCCAGTGCATATAAAGATTGGAATAACCATTTGCACAGATGTGTCTGAAAGTAATAGGATTCCCCTTAAGGGGTGAAAAGAAAATCCGACCTTTGTACTTGAATAAATTTTCTCCAATTTCCTTGAGTGGCATCCACATGCTCATATGACCTTAAGATTTTTATGTTTCGTTTATAACCTAATTTGATTTTCTTAAATTTTGGAACGCATAGTTAAAGGGTTGATTATTTATCTCTTTAGGTAGGATGCTCACATGTGAGATCCTGTATTATTTTTCATTTTCTTGACATTTCCAATACATAGGTCTACTCTTCAAAGTTTGATTTATTGCTCTATTCACTGTTCAGTAAACTTATAACCGGACAAATTAATCAGTTGTATAACTGGTCAGTTCTAATGAGAAACTCTTTATGCCACTTGGTATGTTATCGTAACATGTTCATGAGAAACTCTTTAGTCTTTATGCCCACTTGATGCTTTGCAAATTTGCTTCCCTTTCTATGCTCTGAATAATTGTGCGACTTGAAATCTGTGTGAGAAAGAACTGAAAATTTCACCAAAAGTTTTAATGCAGTTTCAGAAATGTGTAACTATTACACTCTTTAATTAACTGAATGATAATTTTACTCTCGAGTATAAAGCCAAACCTTCTTTATCTCATTCTCTCTCTCTCTCTCTATATATATATATATACACACACACAGGGTCAGGTTCACGGGAAAACGTAAAAAAAAATGAACACTCTGGGACCCCTCCTCTGGGCGGTATGCATAAATGCATACTGGTAATTTGATGCATTTGTGCATATGCACTAATGCATATATATATATATATGCTGGTGCATAGAAAAAAAACTGCTTCAATCGCTTGTATGCATTTGTGCATACCGTCCGGATGGAGGGCTCCAAGGTGTTCTTCAGTTTTTTTTAGCGTTTTCCCCTGAACCTCTCTCTCTCTCTCTGTGTGTATATATATATATATCATCAACTTGTTAAATATTCATACATAGAGTTGGGAATTTAGTAAATCATAACTGATTGCTTACCAAGCCATCCTGGCAAGCTCCTCCGGTTCGATTATGATTCTTGACTATAACTATCTATTGTTGAAAGGTGACATTTTTTAGACAAAGTTAAATAGAATTGTGGACAATATATCGGGACTGAAGGAATATTATGATAATTTGACATCACCTCTTCATGGCATTTATTCACCTTTTGTCAAACAAATGCAACCTTTTGGCACTGAAGGAGTATTATGCTATTTTTTTTTCCTATTAAACCCTGCATGGATTAAGTTGTCTGTAAGAATTAAAATAAATTGTTTGTTTTGTGTGCTGAATAAACTGGCTGATGGCTTTAATCAAACCATATATGACTGAATGAATAAGCTCTCCATATCATTCAGCCCATTAAACAGCCCCCATAATTTGAAACATTTATGTTATCTTAATGAGTTTAGGGTCTAGGATGGTATACACGACGTCTGAAGATAGATGAAGATGGAGATGTTGCAGATGAATTTCTTGACGAGATTTTGCCAGCTTCTTCTAATACACAAGTACATCACAATCAATTCCCCAAATTCGAAGTGAAACTAAACACCAAATCTGCAAAAGCAAGAAACCCGCATTTATCACGTGAAGGAACGGTCCAACGGTATGTGGAATTTGGAGGCAGGTTGCAGCTGGTCTGAATGAAATGCTTTTTGTGGAAGGTGATCTTCTAGGGTTATTTAGGGCATAGAAGAATTGTATATGAGTGGGAATTTGAATGAACCATGAAAGAAGAATTAATTTCTCCATTTGGGTTTCAAATTTCAATGGTGGTGTGTGTTGTGGTTTTCATCTTTTGAAGAATGTGATTGGTTTTTAGAGCTCATGGTTAAACATATCACAAACATCTCATTTACTCTAGATGTTGTTTCTTATATTACATGTTTACCCATGAAATAGATTGGTTTTTGAGGGTATATTTGATTGATAATTACCTTTTTGCCCTTTTATGTCCATGGTTTTATCTATTTTGGCAAGATGGTTGGGGTAGAGGTGGACCAATAGGCCTCGGCCTGAAACCAGTTATGCGCTCGATTAAGCCTATCGACCCCAAATGGGTCTTCAAGTTCTGAGTTTTGATGCAGACTAGATTGGACAGGACACAACTAGAATTGTAAAAGGTTTTATGTTTTGATTTAACATGGGTAATTTGGGAAGTTACCTATCTTGTTTCATCTCAGTTGTTTTTGTTCCACCTATTTTGATGCTTCAAAAAAAACTGTTTTTTGTCCCACTTAAGTCATGTCTCCTTCCCGGCCTAATTATCATGGGACAACAAGTTTCTATTATGTTATGTTCTGTTTTGTCCTATGTTACCAAACGCACCCATAGTAGGAACTGATTATAATTGGACTGGTTAATGCTAGTTAAGTTTAAAAACACAAGGTTTAGGATTGGCTAGGGTAATTTTAATGTTTTTAATCATGTTAGGTTTGTGCAAAAGGATTTGTAACCGATGCCAATGCGACACGGCTATGTTCAAGAGCATAATGTGAAAACCAACCTTTATATACGACTATCAGATGGCCAGCTTAAGCGAGAACGCTTGCCTGTTTATGTCCGTATTACCACCTTGAAACCATTGTTGGGGCAAATTACATTAGGCTAATTAAATTGTTTCTATTTATATTTTGCGAACAATTTCTTTATTATTTCTTTTAATTTAAAACATTACAATGACTAAAATTAGAGATGCACAAGACAGTTAGACATGTTATTTTGTGTCAGGTTTGGGTTTTTCAAACACATTTTCCATTAGCAAATAAAATCCTGACTTTTTCAGGTTTGGGTCGGGCTTCGGGGTTGATGAGGATTGATCAAGCCTTTTCAAGCCAGATATTCGATCTTTCTCATGTTTAAGTTTTAACTAGGTTTTTATGGACTGGACTTTAACTGACCCTTGAAAAAAGAAAGTTGGCATGATCGGGCTTTAAGGTCGAGTTTGGGGTTAGGAGCTTACCGAGGTCAGGCTTCGGGTTTTTGGCTTTTTTGTGTATCTTTAATTTAAAGAATATTAAAATATGCAATGTTTTAAAGAACGGAAACGAGCCTCGAGGCGTTTTCCTGTCAGGTACGTGAGGCGTAAGCCCAAAAATGAAGCAATAAAGTTCCTAAATCCATAACACTTGATAGAAGAAACATAATTTCATATTTCAATACCAAACTACAATACAACATGTATACAATATACAAAACATGTCTAAAACAGAGTATGTATACAATATACACAAAGAAACAATCTTTTACATATAAAAGACCAAATAAAACTTACCGGTTGTGGGTCTTGTGTAAAACAACAAATCATACAATAATATTGGACAGAAGAAGCAAACCGGATTCCCAGAAATCATTCAAGACTTCAAGTCGAGAGTTTACAATTTTGGATAATACACTAAATATATACAAATAGTATACTACTAAATATATTCAAATAGTATAATAATATAATACGATGTATATACTACTAATTGTATACATACACACAAGATTCTGGACATATATAAGATAAAGTATTTATACAAAATATATACAAAGATACAAGACAATATATATATATATATATATGTGTGTGTGTGTGTA
Organism: Silybum marianum; assembly: GCA_036898165.1. Taxonomy (NCBI): domain Eukaryota; kingdom Viridiplantae; phylum Streptophyta; class Magnoliopsida; order Asterales; family Asteraceae; genus Silybum; species Silybum marianum. The sequence goes on from CM072539.1 coordinate 18,118,133, forward strand.
TTATTCATGCACACCAAGAATAGAAAAGTGACTAACAACACCGATTATATATACACACACAAAAAGTAAAAGTACAAATCAATTTTTTTTATTGAAGGACACCTTTTTACTGTAGAAACAACTGACCTCTGAGTCCTTAAATAAAAAAGTTTAAACTTTTAATGAACAAGTCCAAATTTAGGTTATCTTGTTTATCTAGAAAAAACCGGACGGCTAAACATCAGCCATTAGAGGCCTCCACCTCACCACTGCTCACTGCCTCAAAACACGCCTCTCCCTACCTGATCTGTATGCTTCATTCAGCTCGCCTGAGGCGACGCCTCATGTTTGAAATCCTACCCGCCTCGCCTCGAGGCTTGCCTCAAGGCGTACGCCTCTTCCGTTTTCTAAAACTATGAAAATAGGTGTTAAAATCGACCTATCATCAGTTGGGACCATCAAACCAAACAATCCTAGTTTTGACGCCCGAGATCCGACCTTCCCAGCATGCATCGGACTGGGATTCCCATCGTGCATCGGACCAAGATTTGTTTATGCCCATGAAATTATTTAAATACTTTTATAAGTTATAGTATCTATTATTTTCTTAACAAAATTTGTCAAACATTAAATATTGTAAAAAAATGATTATTACAACTTCAAACAACAAAAATCACGTTCAAATATTGTTCTCTTGTACCATGTTTTATCATAGGTGGTTATCAGAATCTGATTCTTTAATATCACATAATTATTTTAGAAGGTACATTCAAACCACCTCTTAATCTAGTTCAGAGCAAAGCTACATTAAAAAGAATCACTTGCTTTATGCGAAAAGCTCAGAACAGTGTCCCCCTCCTACGACTTAGCACGGGGGTCCCGCTAAATTAGGAGTCGACTCTCATAACAGCTCTGTTATGAAATCAAGCGGCAGACAGACTCATTTGGTCCCTTAGCCCGGTGCTCATTACCCAATCAAGACCCAAACCAAACCGCTAAATCCAAACTCAATATAGTTATCAAAAAACCCGAATCAAGCCCAATCATCCCGAACCCAAAAAAGATCAAATCTCTTAAAAGTTGATAAATTATAAAACATTTAGGCCTTGTTTGTTTTTTCAATTTTACCTCTTAGCGACCACTTATCACTTATTCTTTTAGATGTTTTTAAATTCAGACCGTTTGTTTTTGTTTTTGTTTTTGTTTTTGTTTTTTTAGACCCTCTCAAGTCTGAAAATCATCTGAAAAATAAGTGGTGACCTCACTACTTAATTCCTCTTATTCGCGTACACCCACAATGTTAAGGATTTATAAATCAATGACTGATTCAGATTTTAGACTCCAGACGTAAAAATAAACAGTCTAAGTGATTCAAATGTCAGACTTCAGCACCACCTCTTATAAATCAGAAGTGAAATAAGACTTCAGACTTCAGCACCTCTTAAAAAACAAACGCTACCTAAGTATTTGACTTTTCGAACCATCTTCTCACAATTGATGAGTAGCTGATAGACTCCTAGCCGAAGATATTAACAAGGCAGTTTTGATCCCAATATGAAAAGAAACAGTCATATTGATTCAAATTTCAGACTTTAGGCGTAAAAACAAACAACCTTATTGATTTAGATTTAAGACATCAACACCACCTCTTATAAATTAGAAGTGAAATCAGACTTCAACATCTTTTAAAAAACAAACGTCACCTTAGTCCGATTAAAATCTATTAAACCACTCTAAAAATAACATGAATCAGTCCAAATAGATCAAGATTAAAATCGCACTAACGATTTAGCCTTTGTCTAGAAACAATTTAATTTTTTAAAAAAAAAATCTAACCTTGTCCTACTGATTTGTAAGTATTTAAAATATCTTTTAATTATAGAAAAAAATTAAAGTAAATAAAAAATTCAATGAAAACGCCATCCGTGGGACTCGAACCCACGACCACGTGGTTAAAAGCCACGCGCTCTACCAACTGAGCTAGAACGGCTTACATGTCTTCCAATGTAATAGTATAATAATAATAACCAATTATTTAAAATATTATTTTACCTCATTTTATAGTAGTGTCATTTCATTATTTTTATTTATTTATTATTATTTTAGGTGATAGAACCTTAGCAGGGGTTCCCATTTGCGATCCCTCACTTCAATTTATATGATTGAAAAAATCTTAATTTAAAATCATAACTTAAGAAATGTTTTTTCTCCCGTTAACTATGAATGTTCAAGTCTAAACTTAAAGAATTTTTTAGCCCGGTAAGTCACAAACCAATTATGATCAGTTAATTCTATCAGTGTCATCTAAGTAAGAGAAACAAGATATAAATAGCCTACAAAAACCCAGGAGAACCAAACTTTCACAAAACAATCATGGCTTGAAGCTTACACAAGACAAGCCTAAACTCGAGATTTTCATGTTGCGCTATTCACAAACAAGTCAGCCAAATCCTTTTTTTTTTGGAAAGGGTATCCTAGGCAATTGCCTAGACTAATCCCTGACAATTTTAAGACTGCTAAAGCATGCAGTTCTGAGATAGTTCTCCAGTGGCCACAAGTTGTGTGCGTCTGGATTCGAACTTGGGGTAGATGAGTTATCTAGCCTCATCCCCCACAAGCCTTAACTAGTACGCCACAAGACTTGTGGTTTAAGTCAGCCAAATCCTATCAGCTCAACCCAAATAAAACTGTTAGAACATCTCCAACAGACTCTTTAAAATCCCTTCAAAATGGAGACAATCAAAAGCTAAAATTTCTGAAAAGAAATTACATTCAACTCCACTAAACTCTCTATTTTAAATTTTTTTAACATTAATTATATTATTAAAATATTCGATACCATTAATAATCCCAATAAATTTTCAAATAAATTTTATATAAAATAAAAATGTACATTCTACTTGATGGAAACAATAAAAAAAAAACAATATTTCTTTCTTAAGTATTAAAAGCTTTGAGAACCCTTTAAATTTGAAAAAATCTGAACCTTTACTTTTACTTTCTCTATTTTAAAGAATCAGTTAAAAAAAAAGCTGTTACTACTTTCTACAAACCGGAATAAAAGTCAAATTATAACCTTCGACATAATTTACAATGTACATGAGTTTAGACTAGCGCCCCCGGGGGCGCAACATAAAAATGAAAAATGAGGGAAAGAATAATACATCTCCCGTTTGTTTTTAAATAACGACACGGTACGCAAAGACTCACGACACGAGTCTGGTTAACGGTTTTTTCATAACCAACAAATCAATGACGGTTTTCCATTCAGAAAGTCGGTTTTTCATTTAATGCCATTTATCTTCCCTTTATTCATCATCATCATCATCATCATCATCATCATCATCATAAGATTCCCCATAAATGACACCAATATAGTGTCCTAAAGTCTCGACAGTGAGGCCCGGAAAACGATGGGAGGTACTAACGGGCCCGGGATCGATCTGCACAAACGGCCATTGCATGTTTTCAGCCGCTTCACATTCTTCCCATCCGTCACCAATCGCACAGAATTGCACGTTTGGCCCATTAAATCGTTCTTTGATCAACGAAAAACATTGGTATTTCCCTACTTCCCATGAGCTGTAAACTGTACAAAATTTTCAGTTTTTTTTTTTAATCTTTGAATCATCTTGTAACATTCAATCAAACCAACCCAGTATGTTTCACCCAGAGGTGGGGTCCACCGCGAAAGAGGGGGGGGGGGGTACAAATGGGACCCACAAAAGACGGACAAAATTTGACCTAAATCTTTAGTTGAAACTCTCAACTGCCAAATAAAAACTAGGCCTTAGGCCTTGGGGCAGGGGCGGACCTTTAATGGTACACACGGGTGGCACGGGCCACCGTATTATATCTTCATCGAAGGGTAAATTTTTTGGATTCGTTAACGGTGCAACCGAATCGTTTTAGGGGTGCTCTTAAATAATTTAAAACTGAACTTATGACACAAATAGGGTAGCTGACGTAGTGGCTTTTCCCAACTGAATTAAAACTCTTTATAAAGATGGTTCCAGGTTCTGTCCCAGCTTGATGCAAATAATTAAATTTTTTGGAGAGCAACTCTATATAACATTTAATAACATACTAAATACTCTATTAATTTCGTACTTAAATAACATTTAATAAACATTCTATTAATTTCATATTTAATCGTTAACTTTCCCAAAAATATTTTTAATTTGCTTTTAGTTATTAAAGACCGTCAATATCAAATGCTAAAACCGAAAAAGTCTCTCGAAATCGATAGAAAGCTTAAAAATCCCAAAAAACCGAAAAAGTCTCTCGAAATCGATAAAAAACACTTAAAAATCTCTCGAAATCAAGCAAAAAACTTTAAAAATCCCCCAAAACGGTAGAATTAGGTTAAAAACACATCGAAAGATATTGACCGTTAGTAAAAACGTAAAGACACGTCGATAAAAACCGTATTTTTTATAATTATTTTTTTATCTATTTTGTATGGTGCCACTGTATTAAAAAAAAGAATTATGGGTCCGTCCCTGCCTTGGGGCTCCTTCCCCATTGGTCGCCAATTCGAGTCTCGTTAGGACCATTGGGAGATGCAAGCTGGCCTAGAAACCCAACCCACGAGTACCAAAAGAAATGATGTGCATTTAGAAAAAGTAACTTTGGAAGTACGAGTGAGTGAGTGAGTGACTAACCATTTTCGTAGGAAAACAAATCATCGAGCCGAAATAACAAGCATTTGACCAGGCTGGGAATTAATGAGCCTGAAGTTACGATAACGTTCACGTTCTGTATCCTTGAACTTGTGGAATCCACCAAGGGAGTGGCATCTTTGGTTCCACTTGCACATTCCGCCACACAGGTCCGAGCTGCAATTGACAAAAAATGCACAAATCAGAGGGACCCACAATTTATTTTCGCATTAAACTGAGCTTAAGTAAATTAATCTTGTATTAAAACAATTTATTTACATAAAAAACCAAACCAAACCAAACCAAACAAACCCAGTATATCCTACTCAAAAGCAAGGTCCATATGTTTAGTTAACTGGTAAGAGGTGGTAAGTGTTAAGTAAACAACTAAGAAAACAGTCGAAACACACTTTCATAATTTTGACTATCATAAAAACAAATCCAATTACTTACAATATAGAAAAATAATCCAAGCTTAGCCATAAATATAATGCTAATACAAGGGTTTAAATTCTAATAGTTTTTTTGTTGTATTAGAATAACTTACTTAATAAAATAGCTAAATTTTTAATTTTATTTTATAATAAAAAAGCGATATAAACTATGGACCACAATAGAAATGATCAGGCCCAAAGTTGATCGGTTTGGTTCAAAGGCTTTCACAGGGTTTGGTTATTGAATATGGAACAAAGTAAGGGCAGTTTTGTATGCGGTTCCATCCAAAACCAATCAACCTGAACCATTTCACAATCCTAAGAACATAAAAACAAATGCTACTAAAGTGGATCATCGTTCAAAATGGTTACTTTATGCAAAATCCTTGAAATAAGAAAAAAAACCATCGAACCTTATAAGATACACCAATACTCCTGTATCAAAGGGACCCACAATACGATGATAAGAAACGTAGCTTAGCAAGTTTTTGGTTAGCAAACCAAATGAGTTTCATGTGATTTATAATATTGAGATACATGCCAATGTGTGTTTTCAGATGATATGAACATATGATAATGACAAGTTTAAGATAAGTCTTACACTTAGCTCTTCCATTATGCGATGTTTACAAGTTTCTTTATGATGTTATTCAGTATTATGAGTTTGGTTTGTAAGACATCACCGTCCTTATGAAAGTTATATTAAGAGATCTACAACACTATATTCGGCATATGGCTTTAGATCGTTTTACAGATGCGATTAGCATGGAAAAAATGTGGTATGTATATCGGTATATCAAGCATGGCCCTAAATCCCTAATGCATTAACTAGCTCACATTATATGGTACACAAAATTGCATAATCAATATCATTAATTAAAATCTAAAGTTCTATTTACGTATATCATTTTCATTCATCATGCCTTTTATGGGACCAATCTTTGAGAAACAAAACTTAGTCACTGTAGATGATACTATTCACATCCAAAATATATGTTGCATGCCTCACCATTTATTTAATAAATGTGGCCCAGGATAGAAAAAAAAACGAGATTTTCTCAAGTCACTCAATTGCGCATATGCTATAACTAACACAACTTTCCACATACATGAAATGATGATAAGAATTACAAGTTATTGTATAAGGAAACTTACCAGAAGACAACCATTTGTCTGTGAAATCATCGGTCACCTGATAAAGATTGTCCCAAGATTTTATCATCTTTTCACCAAAAACGCTACGTAAGCCCTGCATAATTATGATGATACCATGAGAAGCTAAATGGTTCCTTAGATGGAAATAGGGTTATAAGTTATTCAAGGAAAATCAACTAATAGCATGAAAAACAGGTTAAAATTTAGAAATTTTGGTAAATTTATTTTTTGTAAAGCCGCAACTCCCAGTAACCCTACTTCAGAGAAGGCCAAAAAGGAAATTCGACTCAAGACTTTGTAACTTCTGTATGTATCAATCGTTACAAGTGTTCTTTTTTTTTCCGAATGTGTGAAATGGACTTATTTCAACTTCGATACATACATGATCTTTTTTAAACTTTCAATAATCTAGATTACCAATTTACCATATACAAGAATTTATATAAGATTTTGGAGTCTCAAATCCCATGTCAAAGCGGAACTATTTTAAGAAATCAATTTCGAAAATTGACCCACTTTAGAAACAAAAAATTCTCCCAAAACACAAAAACCAACAGAAATCTGAATAATATGGCATCAAAATTACATCCTCAGATTATGATTTCCATTTGACAACATCAATAATCAATTCATTGCAACTGAGGCTTGGTATATTATCATAATTGATCACAATGAACAAAATTATAAGATAAAAAGGGCAAAATAGCAATGTAACTTCTGGATCATCCATTCCACCATACCATACATTTAGACTTTCTAAAACCAGTTTCTTGAAATTCTAAATCAAAGTTCTATAGGGGTTTATTTAACTTTTGCAATCCACAAACAGGATAATTAGTAATATATTTCACATACCTTATTATAAGTATAGATATAAATACTAAGACCAAGCACTGGTATTGATTTGGAACACAAAATTTCACAAATTGACTCCAAAAGTCAAAATACATCTATATTTGGCAGACATAGGGGCAATCTAATTATACTTCAAATATCATATGTATAATCAATCATCTGAGTGTTAAAATAACCTTTTTATACTTCTGAGCAATGACACGGTGTCTGTATGCCAATTTCCTCTTATTATCATCATCACCAAAAGAGGCAGCAACGAAACCATCATTAGCAAAATCATAATCAGTGAGATCTAATCCATCATCATACTCCCTCATTGCATCAACATAAGGCTTGTTGCAGCTCTCAATCTGCCCAAATCAAAGTAAAACAACAAAATCAAAATCACACAAAATCAAAAGATATGAGGTTTTTCCTCTAAATCTCTGTTAAAATCACAAAAATTAAGATTTCCGAAAAGAAATCAAGGACGATACAACTTTAACCGATGGGGATTTCTCTCGTAAATCACTTTTTACAAAATTCAAAATCGTCCGATAACAATCAATGGAGTTTCGACTTACTTGTTCATAGAAGAAGTGATCGTCGCAAATTCTAAGGATTTGATTCTCCCAAGTTTTGCCAATTTCTATACCCTTTTGAACGTCTTTTGAGCCATTGAAAGCCTTTGCATATGTACCTGTAATTAGGGATTTCAGTAAGACGAGAGTCTCGTCCATATCCCACACAAAAACATTCATCTTCTGATCCATAATTGCAAGATAATTTAGGTTCTGAAATCAATCAGTAGAAGAAAAGTGATGAATGTATCATCGTGGGGTTGGGATCTTTTTTTATATCGTAATCGAACTTCAGAGAGAAGAGTAACTTTTTGTGTTCTGCAAGGAGATATTAATATATGAGGGTAAACTTACAATTTTAGTCCCTGTAATATTTGTTAAGTTGCAAATTGAATCTGTTATTGTTTTTTGTTTGCATAATTAGTCTAAAGTAGTTACTTTTTAATGTTTTGTCGATAATCTCCGTTAAGTTCAGCATGTGACAACTGACAACACATGACTTCATAATAATTATTTGTTTAAAGTGTTTGGAAATCCTTCAAACATAGGATTTTGAAATTCTACAAGATGGTTGAAATTTCATGAGATTTTGTAAGATTTGAATATAATAATGTTAAGAATGTGTTAAAAATATCTGTTTTTTAATAATTAATTAATAAAACGTTTCAATTTTATAACTATTTATAATATGTTTTTAAAAATTATTCATAAATAATGAAATTTAATTTCATTCCAAATCCTACAAACCAAGCATCTTAAAAGTTTCAAATCTTTTCAAAAATTCAAATCCCTCAAAATCATTCTATCAAACCAAACGCCTCCTAAAATCTTTCTTATGATTTCAATTTGCTTTTGGTCCCTAGACCTAACGACCGTAAACTAAGCTCTGTTAAATGAAGTGACTCCACATGATATACACGTGAGAGAAGTTTCCTCGTTTCACCTATTTTTTATTATTAATTTTTGTTAGGTTGGATTGCATACGTACAAGTTTGCGTTGCATTAAAAAAACTAAATAAATTCACCTGTTATCCCTTCATCATTCGTCTAATCTAATTTCGACATGTGTAAAAGTATGAGTCCAATACATGACTAAAGGTGGTGGTGGGTTGGGTTCCGATGAGAAGAGGAGTTATGATGAGAATGGTAAGAATAGATCCGGACCCTTGGATCAATCTTAATTGAAGATCGACACTAATGAGATGCACCATATTAATTATCGTAAGGAGTGTAATTCAGGGTGAGTGAGATTAAAAGGGATCAAGGATTTAGATCATTTCTTATACTTCTCATCTTAACTCTTTTTCTCACACATCAAAGCCGCACAATTGTTGACCAGTCAAATCCGATGTTAGCCGTATGATGAAGACTATGATCAATTCTTTATTCAAATATTTATCACTTCTCAAAATAACTTTTGACTATGTATAGTATATGTACATAATATATTGTATATATATGAATTTATTATTTATAGAAAAAAATAAAAGAAATTACAAAAAGATTAAAATACCAAACTTAATGAAAATCATTTAACAGAGTTATGATAAGTGACTTGATTTACAACGAAAACAGAACCTATAAAATGCTAGCCATGAATTCAAGGGTTTAGGGACATTTTTTGTAAACAAGATGAATCCACAAGGACTAATTTGTAATTTACTTCTTAATTTATATGCAATAATAAATCGTTATAACTAACGTGTTGTTTGACAGTTGCTGAATGGTTTGGTGCAAAATGAGTAAGTGGTCACACTTAGGAGGCTATTATGATGTAGTGCAAAAATGAAATATAATTATTTGGTAATTGTTCATTATATAATTAGGGTTTTTAATGGTTTAGTGAGGTCAAAGATACAAAATGATTTAGAGTGTTTTAGAACCATTAAGAGATATATTTATTTTTTTCCAAACACGATTCACTTCTTAGCGATTTAAAGATTGCTTCTTAATAGAACTGTTAAGAGGTAAGCAAACAATCCTATAAGTTTTTTAAAACTAAAAACGTAACGAATTGAGCTTTTAGACTAAATTTGCAAATTCAACCGTAGTATAAGGACTTTACTCTCATTATAAAGACATCGTGACCATTTTTAACACCCAAGCGTCACCGTCCATTTGCGCCAGCCCAAAACCGCTTGACCAATCAGAGGCAAACATATGGCATCACGACTTACTAGGGCATTTTCTTCGATTTTAGCATCATAATATATTCTTCACAATAAAATGGTGAAAGTAAACAGAATGTAAAATTCTTATATTTAGATTAAAAAAAAAGTTAAACTAATTATTATAGAAGAAAATTAAAATTTAGTATATTTTATTAATAAGAAATTTTAACATTAAATGCTTAAGAAAGTTGAAATAAAAAAAATATTTTAATAATATATTTCTTTAAAATAAAAAAACTGTTAAAGTTGAATACAACTTTAAATATAAAATAAAGAATATATCGAAGATGTTCTTATTTTAAACATTGAAATTTATATCAATTTATTTTCTAAAAACAAGATAAATATTTTATAATATACAGAAATTAATAATAAGATATTAGCATTAACATTTTACATACTCGTTTAAAAGTATATTTATGATCGGAAATTTGAAAACTTAGTTAAATGTTTAAAAAAAAATATTGATATGTGTATAAAATTAAAAAAAAATGACCTATTTTTTAGTTAAAAAGTTAGTTATGCTTAATACAATTCAAACTTAAATTTTTTATGAAGTTTATTTAGTTTAAAGATAAAGTTTTAAGGAGTTTATGTTGACTATGATAACTGTAAGTTTGAATTTTAGGATATTATTAGATACTTAACTAGTTATTTTTAAGAGTTCGTCAAATGTTTTATGATGTAATAAATATAGATACAAAAATAAATATTCCGATAACAACAATTGATCTTATTGATTTCTTTTAGTTGGGTTGCTAGAGATAGGGACGTTCATCGTATTGGAACCAATGAAACAAATTGTAGCAAACCTGAAACCGAAAAATCAAAGACAATGCAACTGATAACGGAACCAATCAATTTGATTCGGTATCAAATAGGATCAACCATAAACTACATACATGCTTAGATTTAGTTTCACATTTGGAAAAAAAAAAGCCAGTTTGGTCCCAATTTTGAATTGGGTCAGACCAATCTTATAACCAGTTTTGAAAAGCAAATGTTGAACAAAAAATAAAACCAAATATGAACTGGTCTTGAATTGAATTCTTGTATTTGTCAATTTTGTGCCAAGTTTGTTTACAAAAGGTGGTCTTATTAATTTGGGAACACTGATTTTAAATGGACTTCCTTCCACTTGTTGAATAAACCCTCATATCATTTTCACACTTGCGCATAAAGATGCATAACAAAACTTGAGTACGAAACTCGACCTAGTCCCTACCAGACCTCGAGTCAAAAAAGCCAAGGCCTTAAAGCTCGACCTTGCCCTTTTTTTTACTTTTGAGAAAATCCAACCTGAAAAAGACAGAAAAAACCCAGATCAAGCCCAAAAAGGTCCGATCTGAAAAACATACGTTCTGATTGATTTTTATATGCAAACTTTGACTCTAAGCTCACCCTAAAAAACTCTGTTTTTTTACCAAGCTAGACCCAAAAAAAACCTAAGCCTTATACAACTCTATTAATACACATCAACCTTCCTATTTTTACAAATTTTAACATACTATATTTAACCAAAAGGTTAATTTATAGAAAATAAACCATTTGAAAACGAAGCTTTTGACTTTAGAAAGATTTGCTTGTGATTCCAATAGAAATTGACTTTTAACTCCCCTTTAAAACCTACTACTATTCATTAATATCTAAATGGAGAACATGTGAATCTTTTCCTACTTTTCACAACTCATACAACCACAATGATTTCAAATAATTTCTTTCTTAATTAAGACACCAATTATTATTATTATTAAACTAGAAGGGTACTTGCGCAATGCAGCGAGATCCATTTTAATTTTAATGTTGTATTTTATTTTTTGTCTTTATCAATGTTATAATACGATTTTATTAGTTTTGAAAAAATAGATTTTATTTTGTAAACTTTCTTTATTTCAGATTTTTTTTAAAAATTAGAATATAGGTTTAATAAGGAAATTAACCAAAATAACCAAAATAATACCATTTTTGAAATTTTAAGTAATTATGCTTTAATCAATTGTACTAACTGCATAATAATATGTTTTTAAGAGTTTTTGCCAAATGCTTTATAATATAGTATAGATAGAAACCACAATATACACAAAGAGAGCGGAAACAATTAAATGCGAACTCAAATTTGGTTGTAAATATGAGGACAAAGTAGAACGTGACACGTGTCTAATTCAATCTAAATAATGAAAGACATTTGATATTAATATCGAATGGTGAAATTAATACATTATTCAGCATGAACAACATGCATTCAGAGTGAATAACACATCATTCAAAATGAATAACGCATCATTCAGAGTGAATAACGCAACATTCAGAGTGAATAACACAACATTCAGTCTGAATATATTCAGACTGAATGAGACACGTGTCACGTTCTCCTTTGTTATCATGTGCACAACCAAATTTGAGTTTGCGTTTGAACCCGTGAGAACGCTAACTATTTACGACAATACGAGAAACCTTTTTCATGTACAAAACCATATGTGATTTTGCACTAACCGGAGCGGACGATTTTTGGGACAGCTTAAGTCGCATGAGAAAAGTCGCCCGGATCATATATGATTTTGAACAAATCACGTATGATTTTGTACATGAAAAAAATATTCTTAAATTTAATTGCGCAAATGATTGGCTGAGTATTGTCTCATATTTTCTTAAATTGTTACCGTTCTTGCATGAACCCCTCTGTCTCTTTCTCTCTCTCTCTCTCTCTCTCTCTCTATATATATATATATATATATATATATAGAGGAAAGTTCAAATGTGAACTCTTTTTTGGTTGTGAACGTGAGGACGAATCTCAGCCACTTATCCGGTCAATAAAGGCGGCTTTGACCTGGTTCCCCTCCTTTAATAATCTCCACCCTCCCATGAATCGCGTCAATTAATCCTCCGTGATCGCGTCTATAACCGAAAATGTGTGGCTGAGATTCGTCCTCACGTTCACAACCAAAAATGAGTTCACATTTGAACCTAACCCTATATATATATATATAGGGACGTGTTCAAATGAAACTCAAATTTGGTCATGAACGTGAGGACAAATGAGAATGCGACACGTGTCATATTTAGACCGAATAATCAAAGAAATATTCAGACTGAATAAATACTATATGCAGTCTAAATATTTATTTGGTTATTCAATCCGAATAATCTATATTCAGACATGTGTCGCACTCTCATTTGTCTTCACGTTCACAACCAAATTTGAGTTCGCAATTGAACTTTCCTCTCTCTTTATATACATATATAGAAGGAGATCATACAAGAATGCTATATATTTAAAAGAACACGAGAACCAACAAAATCATATATTATTTTACATTCACATAGAAAAAGCAATGCAGACCTGAAGCCGTTGCCAAAGCTATCTTTTGTGTGTTAATGTAAAATCATATATAATTTTATTGGTTCTCGTATTTTTAATAGATATTGTTCTCGTTTAATCTTGTCCCTCTCTTTATGTGTGTATATATATATATATAAATGAAACATATTTTCATTTGATATTGTTTCTATATATTAAAAAAAAACCTATCTTTTAAAATCACTGTTTAAAAGAGTTTGTGTGTTGGAAAAATAGTATTTTATATACAATATTGATGTCATATTCACTTTCTGTAAATAAAATTACCTTTTTTTAAAATTACGTTTCTTAAAATAAATAATTTACAACTATAAACTTCATTTTCTTTCAAAAAAAAAAATATATTCATTATGTGATCTGTATGTAACTTTTTTTTAAGATATTGGCTTTTCGTATTCTATCATAAAAAAAATTATAACTTACTTATCGATAATTTTAAACAAAATATTGATGGTATCTTTATATTTATATTTATGTAAAAATACATCGAGAAAAACATACAATAATATGTGTGCACATATATATATATATACACCTATAAATTCAACCCAGCCTCATATTTGCTAAGGGTGCCGATACAGCTTCAAAGCTTATTGACACCCTTTTGAATAACCAAAATTAGTGACCATTTTTCTACTTAGATTTCATACACAAATTTTCATCTTTTCAATCATTTTTATACACGAAATGTGTTCGATTCCCGCTGCTGTTTCCGATAAGTGTTCTACAACGATGGACGTTTTAAAGAAACGAGCCGGAATTTACATGGAAAAGATGAAGCGATTTCTGGGCTCGATGTGTCGGAAAATCTGGAAACTGGGTCGAGATGATCCACGAAGAGTGATTCATTCGATCAAAGTTGGAGTTTCGTTAACGTTGGTATCTTTATTATATCTTTTAAATCCATTGTTTAAAGGGGTTGGAGAGAATGTTATATGGGCTGTTATGACTGTTGTTGTTGTGCTTGAATTCACTGCTGGTAAGTATCCCTTTTTTTAGTATGAAACTCCGATAATCAAACTATATCGTTAAAGATTTCCGGCTAACAAAGATGTAGTCGGTACTGTTTTAGAGGACTTAAGTTTAAATGATCAAACATTTGTATGTTCTTTATAAATTAAAATGTTTTGAAATAGAGTGGTTTATAAAATTGTTTTATTTTTGTCGTATAGAAAGCTAAAAGGAGGTTCAGAGGAAAACGTCGAAAAAAAAAACTGATGAACACCCAGGGATTCCTTCATCTGGACGGTTGTACAAATGCATATAAGCGATTGAGGTTGCTTTTCTTTTTCATATGCATGAGTGCATATTATGCACAAATGCATATGTACGAACGTATGTTAAAAAACACGGGTCTGTATTTGTACATACTCTCCAGATGGAGGGCTCCCAGATGTTTTTCAGTTTTTTTAAGGTTTCCCTGAACCTGACCCTAAAAAGCTAACAGGATTATATTAAAAAATATCCTAAAAAACGTACAAAAACTTTCAATAAACTTGTTTAAACAATTTTTGGTCCTATATGCTTAGTGTTATAATTTTTAAACCTTTTTGGTGTCCTATAAATCGTTTTACAGGAGCAACTTTATGCAAAGGATTGAATCGAGGTCTTGGGACGTTGTTTGCAGGATCGTTAGCGTTCTTATTCAAGTTCATCGCTACAGAAAGCGGGAAGGTTTTTTGTGCTATTTTCATAGGAGCATCGGTTTTTTTGATCGGTAATCAATTCGTTATATAGAAGATGATTGTTGTTTATATCTCAATTTTGGTAGATTAACTAAAAATTATCGACGGATGGTCTTTTTTTGTCGCTAATCCGTCACTAAACCATCACCTTTTTTTGGTTTATAAGCGTGTCAGTAATCCGTCGGTAATATCTATCAGTGATACTGTATTTTCTAGTAGTGTATTTTTTAAACTTTTTTTCTGATATCTTTGATTGATTTATGCAGGATCGATCAGCACGTACTTGAGGTTTTTCCCGTACGTAAAGAAAAACTACGATTATGGTGTCGTTATATTCCTCTTGACATTTAACCTAATTACTATATCGAGTTATCGAGTCGATGATGTGCTAAAGTTAGCCGGTGAGCGTCTTTACACCATGGCTATTGGTTCTGGTGTTTGCATTCTCATGAGCCTTTTCATTTTCCCGATTTGGTCCGGAGAAGATCTTCATAATTTTTCCGTTTCCAAGATCGAAGGTTTGGCAAAATCAATCGAAGGTACGCAATTACCATTCTTACTACAATAAAACTGGGTTTCTTTTTGCATATGATACACAGTTGTTCGGTATTATAAACTTGAGGTAGGTTCAAGAGAAAACACTATAAAAAAGTGAAGAATACACCCTGGGAGCCCTCCATCTGGACGGTATGCACAAATGCATGCATACAAGCGATTGAAACTATTTTTTTTCATATGCACTAGTGCATATATATGCATTAGTGCATATGCACATATACATGTTACAAATTAGCAGTATGCATTTGTGCAAACCGTCCAGATGAATGGATCCCAGGGTGTTCTTCAGTTTTCTCTTTTTTTTTGCGTTTTTCCGTGAATCTGACCCTTATAAACTTAAATCCTATTAAGTACTCTATTAAGTCGTCGAATGACGTTAAGTGGAAGAAACCAAGATTTACGTATTTGCGTAATTTCTCAAAAAATGCAGCTTGTGTTGACGAATACTTTAGCGACGGAGAACCAGATGCGGGAAAAGATAAATCGATAGAGGATCCAATTTATGAGAACTATAAGGCTGTTTTAGACTCTAAATCCACAGATGAAACACTCGTAAGTAGGCTCTTTTTTCGTCATTTTAACTACATTTTGATGAGTTTTAGCGGGAAAAAAAATTCATTTTGTCGCTAAATTTAGAATCGGAATAATTAACTTTCAGGCGTTGCACGCGAGCTGGGAGCCACGACACTCGTGGCACTGTAATCCATTCCCGTGGCAACAATATGTTAAACTCGGAGCCGTTCTTCGCCATTTTGGATATACGGTTGTCGCTCTTCATGGAACTTTACAAACTGAAATCCAGGTACCGGATTTTTTCTTGGTTTTATTTGCTTTAGCATATTGTTTGACGCTTAATCCCGTCGCTAAATAAACAAATGGCAACGACAAAGGGACGATTTAGTCTTTTGGCCGTTGCTAAATTAGTGGCTATTTAGTAGTTGTTGAATGGTTTGGTGCAGAATGATTAAGTGGTCAGAATGATCAAGAGACTCTTATTGTATAGTGCAAAATGAAAAATAATTGTTTGGTAATTGTTCAGGATGTAATAAAGGCTTTTAATGGTTAAGGGAGGTCCATGATACAAAATGGTTAAAGTGTTTTGGAACCATTAAGAGACAGACTTATTTTTTGTCAAATATGATTCACCTCTTAGCCATTCAGAGGCTACCTCTTTATGGAACTTTTAAGAGGTAAACAAATTAACAACCCCTTGGTAGTTTTAGAGAAGCCCTTTTGGCATGCCATCAAACGCTACTATTTACGATGGTTTATAGTCGAAATGTCTGTCACGAAGTCAACTTTAGTGACGTAATTTGTCGCTAAGCTATTGCTATTTTATTACTCTATTTGTCTTAAAGTAAGTGTCCACAATTTTATTTTAGTTTGTTTCATGAGTGTATAATTTCCAATTTTACCCCCTTAACTATGAGATGAAATTATAAAGGGTAAAATTGCCATTTAGTTTATTAAAAAGTATAACGATTACACATTTCTAAAAACTGTATTCCTTTTCATTGTGTATTTATTTTGTGACGGAAGTGAGTATTTAACCTATCAATTCATGTGTCGAATTTGATTCGAATTCGTATTTTCAGACTCCAAAATCGGTTCGATTACTATTCAAGGATCCGTGCACTCGGTTAGCAACCGAAGTATCGAAAGCCCTAATGGAACTAGCCGATAGCATAAGAGACCGTCGGCAATGTTCACCTGAAATCCTCTCGGACCACCTCCACCAAGCCCTACAAGACCTC
This sequence comes from Silybum marianum, assembly GCA_036898165.1. Taxonomy (NCBI): domain Eukaryota; kingdom Viridiplantae; phylum Streptophyta; class Magnoliopsida; order Asterales; family Asteraceae; genus Silybum; species Silybum marianum. Next base: position 18,135,306 of record CM072539.1, read on the forward strand.
GATACCGCCTTGAAGTCACAACCACGGCTCTTTTTAGGGCCAAACGGCCCTAACAACACCGCCAACATGCTAGCCCTAGTGGCCGAAACCACCCGATCAAAACCCGAAAAGCATTTATCGAGCGTGAAAACGGAATCATCGGCATTGTTCGAGTGGCGATCGAAACGGGTTTCTAAGCAATCAATGGAGGCCGAAGGGCGGTTTTTGAGGCCAACGTTGAGCAAACTGGCGATCACGAGCTTGGAATTCTCGGAGGCATTGCCGTTTGCAGCATTTGCGGCTTTGCTCGTGGAGGCGGTTGCAAAGCTCGATCTCGTGATCGAAGAAGTGGAGGCATTGGGGAGGGTTGCTTGTTTTAAAGAGTTTCAAGTCGGAGATGATGTGGTTTTGAACGTTGAAGAGCGATCTAAACTGGAGATTAATTTACCGTCTAATAGTGTCGACTGATATTAGAGTTATGTAGGTATATAATCTTAAAAGAACTTCGAATTGTATAACAAATTAATCATTATTATTATCATATCTATATTGGATTTGATCAACAGTTATTCATACAATAATCTAAAACATTCAAATTGGTTGTTATATTCTTTTGTTTCAAAACATATATAAGTTGTTTAAAAAATTGCAATATAAATATAAAGAGGGCCCTACCGGGTTCGAACCAGTGACCTCTTGATCTGCAGTCAAATGCTCTACCACTGAGCTAAGGACCCGTTTGCTCTTCCCCTTTTCAGCTCTGGAGTTAAATGACCATTTCACATATTCAAATTGGTTGACCCAAATGTCATTATTTTCGTAGTAATATACAGATTCCCAATATTACGGACCTAACTAAAAGACAAAAAGATCAACACAGATCTACAATTACAACGGTCCTGGTCCACAATTGTGACGATCCAAGTCTTGTGACGGTAAACTGGTTGAATTTAGATATTGTAGAAATAGTGATATTTGAGTCAAATCAGGAGAAAAATTGTTTAAAAAAACCAATTTGAACGAAGGATATGGTCATTTGGAGAAATTTCTTTTGTTTTTTTTTTATTTGCTAAATTTATTTTATGGTATTTCATGGTTTACTTCATCCAACCGGCTCTCCAATTTTGAGATGGATAAAAAAAACCAATTCCCATATATTTTTTAAATAGTGATATAATCTAATTATAAGAAAAAGAAGATATAAATATTTTTCACAAAATCACCATTCATATTGGGTAATTGGTTAGTTCATTTTAATATATAATTTAATTAGTTTCTTTGTTGTTGCTTAATAATATCCTACTTTTAAATTTGTTATGAACTATGATCTAATGTGGTGTCTCCTCCCCAAAAACTATGGTTACATGTGTTTGGTTATGTCATCATGTGTTTCTGAAATTTAAAGTTTATTTGTTTGTTAGGGTTAGCTCAGTTGGATAAGTAACATCCTGGGAGAGTGTGGGGGTGAAAGCCACACTATCCAGGTTCGAATCCCACGAGCGACACTTTCCTGAGATATCCATACTCTGGGTCTGGTCTTTCGGGGCCGATACGAGTGGGTCCAGTCTATGGGACCCTCTACCCTGCCGGTCGGGTTCAACCATAGGTTGGACCAGGTCGCAGCGGATTAGTGGGATTACCCATAATGGAGGCCCGATATCGCTGGAACGTGTGTGTGAGTTAACTTGTCGCTTAAAAAAAATATAATTAAAAAAATTTAAAAACTAATTTTTTTTCTTTCATTTACATATTTTTTCCCCTAAACAGGTATCCAACAGGTTCTCGGTTCCAAATCTGTTAGGGATTCCATCCAAAACTACTAGGGCTATCCTGGGCCAGAAACCGGTAATGGTCCTCGGTTCCAAATCTGGTTCCATGCCCACCCCAGTTTAAAAAAAAAAATTATTTATGTAATTATAATTTTTGAAATTGAGTATTAATGTACTTTTATACAAAAATTTGCTAGAAAAAAATCTAGAAAAACTTGTATTACAATTTGTAAAAATGTTTAAATATTATATTTACATGAAAAAACCGGTCATGGCCTGTGAGGCCCCATTTTTCCAAAAAAAACTTGTAACTGGTCCCAATCAGTCTTGAATACATGCACACGAGTGTTCTCGAATCGAGAACTAAAACTTGTAGTCAGATGCATTGAAATGACAAGAGGTACACTATTTGGAAACAGTATTTCATAGCAAACAGTCCGTACAATAAAAAACCTATTATTCGTACATACAAAGATAGATGTAGATCATACAAGCCATAATTATATCAACTCGATAAACATGATCACAACTAGAATGTTGGCTTTTCGTATACTAAAAACGACATAAAACAGGAACAACCAGACACTAAAGGACCGACAAACACGAGCCTTAAAAAGACCACAATACGTGCAATCTTCTCAAACACTGGATTTGATCGATAGTTATTCATACGATAATCTAAAACATTCAAATTGGTTGTTATGCTCTTTTGTTTTAAAACATATATAAGTTATTTAAAAAATTGCAATATAAATATAAAGAGGGCCCTACCGGGTTCGAACCGATGACCTCTTGATCTGCAGTCAAATGCTCTACCACTGAGCTAAGGACCCGTTTGCTCTCCCCTTTTTTAGTTCTTGAGTTAAATGACCATCTCACATATTCAAATCGGTTTTTTAACCATTTCTCTCCCAGGTTGACCCAAATGTCATTACTTTCGTAGTAATATACAGATTCACAATATTACGGACCTAGCTAAAAGGCAAAAAGATCAACACAGATCTACAATTGCGACGGCCTAGGTCCACAATTGCGACAATCCAAGTCCGTAATTGTGACGGTAAATCGGTTAAAAGACCATTGAACAAAAGATACGGTCAATTGGAGCAATTTCTCTCTCTTTTTTTATTTGCTAAATTTATTTTATGGTATTTCATGGTTTACTTCATCCAACTGGCTCTCCAATTTAGAGATGGATAAAAACCAATTCCCAGATTTTTTTAAATAGTGATATACTCTAATTATAAGAAACGAATATATGAATATTTTTCACAAAATCACCATTAATAAATTAGTATTAATATATAATTTAATAAGTTTTTTTTTAATATCATACTTTTAAATTCGTCATGAACTATGATCTCATGTGGTGTCTCCTTTCCAAAAACTATGATCACATGTGTTTCTTAAATTTGAAGTTTATTTGTTTGTTTTAAAAATTAAAAACTATTTTTTTTATCCTTTCATTACATTTTTTTCCTAAACAGATACTCAACGGGTTCCCTACACACGTTCAAAGAAGTTGGCTTGTGGCCTACTGGTCGAATGTTTGTGTGTTGAAGGAATATCCCAGACACCCAGGGTTCGAATCCAGACGCTCTCAATAATTGTGATCACTGAGTTTATTAAGGCTGATTAGTTGAAGGAATATCTCAGCCACCCAGAGTTCGAATCCAACTCTCAATAATTGTGGCCACTGAGTTTATCAGGGCTGATTATTGCAGTAAAATTTTTTATGGGATTAGGACTTTACCTGGTATACCCTTCATAAAAAAAAAAAACAAAGTTGGGCTTGTAACCAGGAGCAGTCCTTATGCGGTTTTTCCAACCAAAACTACTAGGGCTATCCTGGGCCAGAAACCGGTCATGGTCCTTCATAATCGGTTCCAAATCTGGTTCCATACCCACCCAAGTTTAAAAAAAAAATATTTTTGTAATTATGATTTTTGAAATTGAACATTAAAGTACTTTTATACATACATTTGCTTGAAAAAATCTGGAAAAACTTGTATTACAATTTGTAAAAATCTTTAAATATTAAATTTACATGATAAAAAACCGGTCCCTAAGCATAAATCAATCCTGCGAGGCCCCATTTTTCCAAAAAACTTGTAACTGGCCTCAATCGGTCCTGAATACATGCACACAAGAGTGTTCTCGAATCGAGAACTAAAACTTGTAGTCAGACACTGAGACTCATTGAAATGACAAGAGGTACACTATTCGGAAACAGTATTTCATAGCAAACGGGTCCTAATACAATAAAACCCTATTATTCGTACATATAAAGATAGATGTAGATGATACAAGCCGTAATAATATCAACTCCTAGAAGAAAACAATAAACGTGATCAAAACTAGGATGTTGGTTTTTCGTATACTAAAAACGACACCAGACACTAAAGGACCAACCAAAACGAGCCTTAAAAAGACCACAACTCGTACGATCTTCTCAAACACTGCGTTCGTTTAATTTTGTTATTATATATGGTGTTTTTTTTCCTTTCAGAAGGGTTTTAGATATTCAAGTGAATTTAGTCCAATCACAAGGTTCATATGATGTATTATCTTCAATCCCAAAGAATCCCATTAAGCTTTCATCTCCTGAATATGAGCCAAATCCAATGAGATCATCTTCCTCAGTAAAATTCGAGTATGATGAACTTGGCGACATCCCAAACTGGTCGTGTGGTTGCCATGGAATTGTTGGCTTTGGAAATTCTTGTCCTCCTGTTTGTTCCTACATTGTCATCAAGATCACAAAGATAAGTGTTACAGTCCCACATCAGCTAAACTTGGACCTTTTTGATTCAATATATGTGGGACCCCCACCCTTCCCCTAAATATAAGTGCTCTTTTGGAGAGTACTGATAATTCTTACATGGTATCAGAGCCAATGTTTTACCTCTAGGATATCTTTGCCCATCTAGACTCCATTGGTGGGGGCGTGTAAGAGTCCCAAATGGGCTAGACTTGGACCTTTTCTACTTTATTATATATATATATATATATTGGAACCCTTTTCTCTTTTCAAGGGCTCTTGTGAAATGTAATGTAATCTAATGGGGTTCTAACATTTTTCAATTGGTATCAGAGCCAAAGTCTACATTTGGACGTCTATGCCCATCTAGCCTCATTGGAGAGGGCTTGTTAGAGTCTCAAATCGGCTACACTTTTGACCTTTTACGTCATTATATATTGGAACCCTCTTCCCTCTTTTGAAGAGTAATTTGATGGGGGTTCCACCATTTCTCACAAGAAAAGAATTACTTGTTGGATTTATCTCTATTTAGTTTTCTGTATTTATACCTTTGAAGAATCAAGAATTAAAGCAGGTGAGACCCAAAAGCTAGGAGGATCACTAGGATCACCTGTCGATGAAGCTGGTTCATTCAAAATAGGCGTTTTCTGATAACAAGTAAGAGGGCTCGAAAAATTGCTCTCATTTCCAATTGGCTCATTTGTAACTTTGATAGAATTCGAGTACCTATTTCTTGAACCGCTGCCAATGAACTTATTTTTTGGTTCACTATTAACATCACTTGTTTTTTGCTCCTTTTTCATCACACGACACAAGGCAAACGGTCCCTGGAGATTCAATGGGTTAATAAAGATAAAAAACCAAAACAAACAAATACATAATATCCCACATAGAGGGAGGTTCAGCGGAAAACGCTAAAAAAAGAGAAAACTGAAAAACACCCTGGGAGCCTCCATCAGGACGGTATGCACAAATGCATACAAGCGATTGAAGCTGTTTTTTTCTATGCACCAGTGCATATGCACAAATGCATGTTACAAATTACCAGTATACATTTTTGCATACTATCCGGATGGAGGGCTCCAGGGTGTTCGTCAGTTTTCTCTTTTTTTAGCGTTTTCCCCTGAACCTGACCCATCCTACGTAAGGGTTGGGTTCCGATGAGAAGGAGACTTAAGGTGAGAAGCGTAAGAAGAGATCTCCACCCTTGGATGCACATTAGGATGAGATGCACCAGATCAATCTTTGTATCAAGCGCGGTTCATGGGTGGGTTTGAGATTAAAAGTGATCAAGGGTCCAGATCCATTCTTACGCTTCTCACCTTAACTCTACTTCTCACACGATTCACCTCCCACATAATACATAATTTTCGACGTAATTGATAAATGAAGGTGGTAAAGCATAAAAGTCTATTGAAATGTTTACTTGAAAACTTGGTGTCCCTTGAGTAACATCATCACATAAACGGTACTCATGCATGAGCCAAGATGTGCGAACACCAAATGGGGCTCGTCCACGGTAGAAGACTAGGGTCTTGCGATACCCTAAAACAGACGATTGGCTAACCACTTTTCGATCTTTTCCTGTGGCTTTCCAGTAACCAGCATTTGTAGCTCTATTTGTGCGCGATCCATTTGGGTATTTGCGATCACGGGGACAAAAGAAGAACCACTCCATATCTTGATTCGGAAGGAATGATTTCTCTACAATTTTCACATATCAGATTATATACTCAATATTCCAATAAAAAGTTGTTTTTTTTAATGAAATAAACTAGAATTTGATTTTAAACCTAAGTTGACTCAAATCCGAAAAAGGAGAAACTTTATTAGTCCCATTAGGGAGATCATTGTGGTGCAGAATAATTTAACTTTCAAAAAGGGTTTATGAAGAACTACTGGTTTCACTGTGGCAAAAGAACAAACATGTTGAGTGCATTTGAGAACTTTAATTCCCATCCATGAAAATGGTACAATTTGATAATTAAATACTAAAATGAGGTTATAACAATATATAACCAATAAACCTAACCCATATGTCAACTAAAAAGAAATCTTGTTTCACTGTGTCAAAATAACAAACACCTTGAATGCATTTGAGAACATCATTTCTTTTAATGAAAAACTTGAAGCTTACCAGGCAATTCCCATGGATCAAACTTGTACAATTTGACAACCGGAATAACTTCAAGTTCGATTTCAAGCCCTTGAATCTTTCTTTTCAGGTAATACCCAATCAATTCTTCATCTGTGGGGTGAAAACGGAACCCTGGTGGCAATGATACAGATCCCATTTTTTTTGCTAAAATTTTCTACAAACTAAACACGGAGACAGCAGAATTAAGTACCCAAACTGGATCGATTGAAAATCTGGAAGATCCAGAAATAAAAACTTTTCTCAACACAAAATTTCTTTTCAAGAATTGCAAATAACTTCCAGAGAATGCATCCGTTGTTCAACACTATCATTTTCTTTAAAAACTTCACCAGTGGTTTCTTGAGGATTATAGAACCCCCCAAAAAAAGATGAATTTGATTGAAAATGATCAAGTTTTAGGCAATACCCACTGCTTCTAACTCAAGAACGATTAGATTTTGAAAATACCCTGATGGTAAAACGATCGAAAACCTAGTAAAAATTCTGCTTTTGTTTAGCAATCAAGTAACTATCATCAGTCAAGGTAAGGTTCTTCTTTTGTTCTTATATTTTCTAAGAACAAAAGACGTATCAATGGTAGTGTAATAGCTTTGGGTTGAAGGTGGTTCTTATATAGGAATTGCTAGGGATAAAAATGTCCAAAATCATGCAAGAGAATACATCCTTTTGTGAGTTCTTAGAATAAATAAATATTTTCTAAAATATAAATATTTGATATCAAACATAGGCATGTGATCGTGTGAAACAATCGAGTTAAAAAGAGAAGCGTAATAAGAAATTTGGACCTTGAATCAGGGACGGACCTAAATTTTTTTTCAAACGATCGTATCGTTTAACTATAAAAAAATGTCGATATATTTTTCACAACATCATAATTGGCCTATTGGTTAGTTCATTGATTTTCATGCATGAGGTCTTGGGTTCAAGTCTTTTATTGCAATTTTTTTATTAAAAACATAATAAATTTGAAATTAAAAGTAAAAGGCTAAAAAAATGAAGCTAATGGGATTTGAACTTGGGTGTAGGAAAAACCTTACAAACCAACTCTGCCAAGGAAAACTTATGTCGATATTGTAGTTTTAAAATATACATATTGTGGCATACAACCGAACGATACAGTTGCACCTTTCAAAAACCTTAATTTTTTATCCTTCGTCGGAGAAATAATACGGTGGCCCGTGCCACAATAGGCAACACTACAGGTCCGCCCCTGCCTTGAACCACTTTTAATCTTAAACTTATTCATGAATTGCGCTTCATATGAGGATTGACCCGGTGCATCTCATCTCAGTGCATCCCATCATAATGTGCATCCAAAGATGGAGATCTCTTATTGCGTTTCTCATCATAACTCTCATTCTCACCGAAACCCAACCTATTAAACATATTTACATTTTGCTCGAATTTAAGACATTTCCTATGTGTAATTTTTTTGAAAGGCAAAATAGTAGAATGGATTAACAACATAAACAAGCAAAAGCATTAGTGGAGATGGGGGTTTTTTGCGAGAGGCCGAATAAACCCATTAGAACATCAACAAATGTTGAGGGAACAAAAACAAGGGAGTAAAGCAAAAAAAAAAAGGCAATAACCAACGAGGAAGTTAAACTGAACACAAAAGCTAAAACGCAACAGCAAAACAATGAAGAAACCAAGACAAAAACACAATTCCAGTAGCGAAAATCAGAGTAAACTCGAACTAAATCTATCCATCAAGACCTTGACCTCCACACCAATATGCCCAAGAAATCTTGAATTTGTTGACTCGTTTAGAAATCCAATGAAATGTAAGGAGTTGGAGCTCACAAAGACAACCAGTAGGAGTGTTTCCCCGATTAGAAAAGGCTCACTTATTACGATGATTACAGATCAAGTAAACAGCCGTCCATATTATTGTCTTCCAAATAAATCGTGATTTTGAAATGTCAATAGAAGTCATACAAGTGAACAAGTCTTCAATGAGCAATGTTATGGTTTCGCTCTCACTTCCACAACACGTACAAAGTAAAGAGTTAAGGTCCAATCCTTTGTCATGAAGCACAGTCCAACTTGGAACCCTTCACCGCCGATCTTATGTGTAATTGATGGTAAAAATACGTTTACTGAATTATATAAGCCAATAAAAAAATTATTTTGAAAAAAAGTCCATAAAGTAAAACCAAATCAAAATCATTTGTACTCTGGTTTGATTCAAAATTCGAAATAATTAAAAAAAATTGAAGCAAAACTATTCATTAAATTAAATAGACTATATATTTTGGTTTACAATCAATTAGGGGTGTTTGGGATTGCTTATTTGAAACAACTTATGTTTCTCTACAAAAGTCTTTATCAGCTTATTATAAGTTAGAATAGTCTAACTTTTTGAAAAACTCTTTATTACCTATTTGTCACTGATATAAACTGTTTATCCAAACACTAATAAATGTTTATTACAGGTGTCATATCAAAATAAGTCAGTAAATAATAATTAAACAGGATTTGAACCGAAACTAAATTTAATTAGAAGGGTTTGTTTTAAGTTTTTTATTATTATTATTATTATTTATCCTGTTTGATGATTTAAACAACATTCTCGAATATTGAAAATAAAAAATATTTTATTAACGGTGCCAAATATATTATAAATAAAAAGGGAATTGAAATGAAAAAAAGCTATAAAAAGAACCGAAAGTTGAATAGTGAGGGGTGAATCTAAACATATATGGGGCCCACAACTCCACAAACCGTTTATTCCCGCCAAAAGAACACGGCAACAACCGAGTATAAAAACGCGCTTTTGTGAATTATTTAACATTTTAATACTAAGCTCGAGTCGAGTAGCAGGTTAACTGAGTCAGTATTGGGGTTTAAAATTTTGATACTGAGTTTGAGCTTGATTAACCTAGTTTAAATAGTTTTTTAAGTTATCGAGCTCGATACTCCTTCAATGGGTTCGAAGTCCCTATCGATTAACTCGTTTGTCGTCTTGAGCTCGATAATTTTTATATTTTTATTGTATGATTAATAAATATATGAGTATGTTTCTCTCAAAAAAAAGGTATGCTCGAATGACTCGGCTCAATTTGAAAATTTGAATCGGGTTTTCATACGAATCGAGTCAAATATTAGTGTTATAAAGTTTGGCTCGTTTAGTTAAATGAGTTCCGATTAATTTGTGTTTGAGATCAACTCGTGCTCGAGAACTATTAAGCACGAGCTCAAGATAAACGAGCTCGAGTAGCTCATTAAAAGCTTGAATATATATACGTTAACCCTAAAATAAATTCATAATTTATGAATTAATCAAAATATATAAATAAAAACAAAGTTGCTTCAATTTTGACAATTTTTAAACGATTATACTATTTAGGGCGGGTTTAAATGAGAACTTAAATTTGGTTGTGAACGTCAGGACAAATGAGAGCACATTACGTGTCATATTCAGACTGAATTCAAAGAAATATTCAGGAATTTAGTATTTATTCGGTCTGAATAATGTTTATTCAGTTTGAATAAGCATTACCGAATAAATACTATATTCAATCTTAATATTTATTTGATTATTCAGTCTGAATAATCTACATTCAGACACGTGTTGCGTTCTCATTTATTCTCATGTTTACAACCAAATTTGAGTTCACATTTGAACTTTTCTCTATACTATTTATTGATAAAGATAAACTATCAAACATAAGAATTACACTGCATAATAAGTATATTATAAGTTATATAATAACATCACATAGAGGCGGTTCAAATGCAAACTAAAATTTTATTGTGAACTGAGGACAAAGAAAAGCGCGACACGTGTGAATGTGTGTTATTCATTCTGAATGTTGTGTTATTCACTCTGAATGCGCGTTATTCATACTGAATACTGTATGAACTTCAACTTCGTTATTCATACAAAATGCCCTTCATTATTCAGACTGGATGAAACATGCGTCACGCTCTTCTTTATCCTCATGTTTACAACTAAATTTGAGTTTGTATTTTAACTTCTCTCACACAACATAATATATAAGTGAAAATTAATGTGACATATTAATATGAAAAACTTCTACAAAATATAGTTTTTAGAAAAAGAAAATCAACATAAGTTCCGGAAGATTAACATAGTAACAAATTGTTTTTATTATTTTTAAACAATTTTGACAATTTAAGATAGATTTTAACTGTTTTCCAAAATCAGTAATTTAAAACCAACGTCCAAAATATGAGTTTTTAGCTTTTATGATCGATTCCGTAGGTTTTTGTGATAAATGGGATTACAAAAATTTTGTTTGTCTTACTCGATAAATGTGATTTATTTGTATGGTTTTTCCAACTTTTTGTTATAATATATATAGTGCGAAAAGTGGTTTATTGAGTTTATTGGCTACTTTTTATACTTCTAACTCTAAGCTTTTGTGTGCTCACTTTACTCCTTTTCACATCTACTTTTTGTGTTATCTAAATGGAATTATTTTGTGATTATTATAAGAGTAAATTATAATATTGGTCCCTAAGGTTTGTTGTTTTTTTTCTTGGATGTCATTCTCCACAAAACTTTTATGGCAAGAAATCTCTATAGAATAAAAGAATGCTTGGTTTTAATCCTGAAGCTTAATCTGTTAACTTCCCTCCTGTTAAACTCATTCATATGGTTTGCACACGAGAGTATTGTCGTCTTTTTGTTCATTCCCTTTTTTTAAAAGACTGACCCCCTCTCTCCCTTCTGAGTTCATCACCACCACCACTAGATATAGATACACATGCACAAACACAAACCAAAACAAATAAAGTGAATGTGTCGTGATGTGTATATTTTATTTGTGAGTGGATCAAGAAGATGATATGCACTTTGTGAAGATGAGTATCCTATGAAGATGCAAGGTTTGGATCGGGGTTGAAGTTTGTGGTTTGAGTAGGGACGTAGCCAAGGATAAGCTAAGCAACCAAAACTTCTTAATTTGTTGTAGTTAGGAAGTTTATGGAAAAGTCGAAAGTAGGGAGAATCGTTTTGGAGGGTGGTTGTGGGGAGTCGATTTATAAGATAGGTAGCGGTGGTAACCGCAAAAGACCAAAATTTTAATGGCATGTTGGCGTGAGAAAGTAAAGATAGACCGGTTTCTATGATGTGACGATGTCGTCTTTCGGCATAGCCATTGTGTTCGGGGGTGTGAGGAGGAGAGGTGAGGTGTGAAATGCCACAAGAGGTAAAATGAGAAGCGAGTTTGATATATTCTCCTCCATTGTCGAAAAATAATTGTTTAATTTTAGTTTGAAAATAATTTTCAACAAGTTGTTGAAATCGTATAAAAGTGATGAGAGAGTCGGATTTGTGTTTTAATGGGTAAATCCATGTATATTTTGTGAAATGATCAACAAAAATAATATAATATTTGAACCCATCAAAGGAAGTGATAGGAGATGACCATACATCAGAAAAAATTAATTGCAATGGTGAATTAGATGATAAAGATGAACCATGAAAAGGAAGTTTATGGCTTTTATTGATGCAACACGAATTACAATTATTTTTTAATGATTTAATGGTAGGAATGATAGATGCTAAATGTTGTAAAACTTGAAAATGCGGGTGTCCAAGCCGATGATGCCAAGAGGTGGACTTATTTGATTGCATGTGAAAAGCAAAAGGTTGAGATGTAGAACGAAGTTCGTAAATCCCACGACTAGTTGTTCCCCGGAGTAGAGTTTGTTTGGTTTGGAAGTCCTTGATAAGAAAATTGAACGAAAAGAATTCGATTAGTATGTTGTTATCAATACATAATCGAGAGATAGAAATGATATTCTTTGAGATAGAAGGAACACAAAGAACGTTAGTAAGAATAAATGAGGTATTGAAAAATTTGATAACGAAAGAGCCAACATGAGTAATAGTAAGTGACGAACCATCGTCGATGACAAGTTCTTCGGTACCATCATAAGGTGAATGAAGGGATAACGTGTTGAGGTCGTTTGTGATGTGATGAGATGTTCCACTGTCAGCCAGTTTGGGTTGGTGTGGTAGGTGGGATTCGTGGTTGTCATAACATGGGCTTGCGGATGGTTATGGTTGTGAGTATTCCTTGGTAAGGATGGTAAAGTAACATGTGGATACCTGTTTTTGAAAGCATAACAAGATGTCAGAGAGTGTCCTTTAGTGAAGCAAAATTGACATTTACCAAGAAATTGTTTAGTAGCAACGGGTTGTGGAGGAGAGGGGAGAAGGTCGGGAGAGTTGTTGTGACTACGACTGTTCCAGGGCTTGTTTGGGAGACGTTTGTTGGCTGCAAAAGCGGTCACTGGTTGGTGAAAGGTGTTGGTGGTAGTTGGTTTTTGAACCAAGGAAAGTTCATGATTAATGAGTTTTTCATGAAGTTCATGAAAGGAAATAGGAGTATCCCTTGCATGAACGGCTTCAATAATTGGCTTGTAGCAGGTGGCATTCAAACCGTTTAAGATGGTATCGGTAATGTCTTCAATATCCATTGGTTTGCCTAAGATACTTAGTTCATCCACTAGGGTTTTGACAGATTGCATGTAGTCGGTGATGGATTGGTCATGGGTTTTGGTAGATTGTTTTAAACGGTGTTGAAGTTGTTTAATATGGCCACGAGAAGGGTTGGCATATGTGTTTGAGAGAATGGTTCAAGCTTCTAAGGAGGATGAAGCATTGGTGATTAAGGGAACAATAGAGGGAAAAAGGGTACCAACGATGGCACCAAATAGTATGCGGTCTTGACGAAACCAAGCAGGATAATCGGCATGAGGAGTGGAAACTCCGGCAGCAACAGTGGGTGCCGGTGGTGGATTGGTGCCGTCAATGAATTTGTAGAGGTCCAAACCATGCAATAGGGCTTCGATTTGTGTTTTCCAACTCATGTAGTTGGTGGATGATAGTTTTAGAGATGGTGGGAAGTTAACTATTGTGAGTGATGGTGGTGCTAGAGGAAGCGTGTGGATGACAGAAGAGGTGGCGATGGAGTCGGTTGTCATGGTGGAGGTGGGTAAAAGTGATCGGAAAAATTAACAAAGAGAGAGGAGCTTCCTGGCTGATACCATATAAGAAATTATAATTCTCTTGTTATTTTATTATTGAAAAGAAGTGCATGTATATATACAAGAGACATCCCTTAATCTAAGCTATCACTATTTAGGTATCCCTTAATCTAAGCTATCACCATTAAACTAATACTATAACTATCTACCATTACAAAACTAATTCTATAAATAATTACAATTACAAATCAATCAATAAATCAAATAAATAAATAAATTGATACATATTAATTATGTGTTAATACTGATTATAACAAAACTGTTGTTCACTTCTGAAAAATGGAAGTATGTTGAACACTAACTTAAGATCAAACCAAACCCAAACCCTAAATCAAAATCAAAGTCAAACCCAACTCACAGTTCATATGGAGGTCTCCAAGTTAAATATTTTGAAAGCTGGTTGTGATTCTCCCAAATAAGTTATAACCTCATTTTATCATGGCGTCTCGATGGTTTAATATGCATATGAGAAAGAGGAACCTAAGACACTGTAAGGGTGGGGGTCGGGTCGTCTGGTGGTGGAGGTTCGGAATAGTATTACCACAAGGGCCAAAATTGCAATTCACCTTTATTAAAAATTAAAAATTAAAAACTAAATTAAATCAATCCAAGCAAATTCATAGATAAAGTTTTTAAAAAATAGAATATATAAAGATTTAAAATTATAACTTATGAGCCATTGTCATTTGAGATCTTGGGGGTGTTTGAGATTGTTTATTTTAAATAACTAATGTTTTCTGTAAAAGTGTTTATCAATTTATGTGGTGTTAAACCGGAGTTTTATTAAAAGTGTTTGAACTAGTTTATAACGGTATCAAAACATAATAAGTTGGTAATAAGGTGTTTGCATTAGTTTATATATATAAAAACTCCTTATTACTAGTACCACATTGGAATAAGTTAATAGGTTAGAAATAAGTAATTTATCAAAAACTTTTAATTACCGGTGTGAAACCGGTATTAAATATTTCTTTTTCTTTTCAATCCAAACACTAAAAACTCGTTGTTACCAGTACCACTAGAATAAGTTAATAAATACTTTAAATAAGCAATCTCAAAAACACCTTAACCCATCGCATGATTCATTGTAAAGTCAACTACTGATTTTATGGAAGTTAAAAAAAAATCAATTGATAATTCTTGATAATCGTTTAGTCTTGAATCAATTAATTTTGCAAAAAAAGGTAACTGTTTTGTCTTTTAAAAGAACATTATTTTAATCATCTTAGTTAATCCATTTCCTCAAGCTACTTTTAGAAATCCGGATTTTTTTTTACCAGAATGTTTTATAATTATTTAATTACGAATTACATATATAACAATTTAAATGAAGTGATGCTTTTTTAAAGAAAAAACTTGTTTTATAACGTTGATTGAGAACATAGATCAAGACTTTGATGAAGAATTTATCGAACAAAGAATTCAAGAAGTTACCAAAATAGAATGAAAAACAAGAAGAAATCAGATAGTTATACACACTTCTTGTTTGCCAAATTAAAGTAATGATTTGTTCATGGAAAAATGTGAACGAGAAATGTTTAAAGCCAGGTTTTTTGTAAATACTATATTCAGATTTGTTAGCATTATTGTCTTAAAAATACATTTTATTAATAATTAACAAAATCAAAGCAATAATTTAGCAATTATAATTACAAACTATTGATAAAAATAAAAAAAAACAAATTAGGGACCATTTACCACCACAAAACGGGTAAAGTGCTAACTAAAAGTTGTTTACCAAAGTGTTTACCGTAAATAATTACCTTTACATTCCTCTGTATAATTAATTGTTAACTGAAATATGATTGTTTATATGATTAATTATTCAACAGTAAAAACAATTTTCATACATTAAAAACTAAATAAACTTGTTTCCACAATATGAAACATCATGCCATTATTTATATGTGAATAAATACATTTAAAATAAAAAAATTGACATTAATGATGATCACATTGTAAAACAACACTGTACTTTTATTGCATTGTTTTACAATGTAAAACAACACATCAAAACTCGTTCTCATTATTCTCAAATTTTTTATGTGATTAGTCATATACATAAAAGGGGGTCATTCAAGAAGAACTCGATTGTTTGTAATAACCGTGAGATCCAATCTCAACCGTACATTATTTATAATCAATGACTATTATTAAAAAATATTAATTTTGGTAGTTATCCATTAATTATCAAACAAATATTAATTTTGGTATCTCTAGAATGATCCATGATGCCTTTCAAGGAATTATGTCTCTAGATCCTTCCTTGTAATTATCATTGTAGTTTCTTTATATTGTTCCTTCCATACATCAGTATAAATAGATGGAAGTCTTTCGTTTGTAAAGTACATTCAAGATTTCCATAACTTTGAGTAATAGAAACATAGAGTTCCTCCAATCTTCTTAGCATTCTTGTTGCTTATCATTATTCTGTATTCTTATAATTTGACTTACTTAGTCTGAGAACAAAGACCGCCCACGAGCTTATAAAGAAACAAGAAAATTCACGAATTTTGCTTTTCGAGGATTTGATACCAAATAAGGCATTCATGCATAAACAACTTGTACATACAAATTAGAATAGTAGTAGATAGATTGAAGCAAGTCCCATAAACTTCAAGAAAAAGAAAAACACACTACACCCAAAGGTTTCAAGAAAAGGAAAAACCCACTAAATCAAGAAATTTAATTTCTTTAATCGAAACCTATAGTTAGGATTCAAATCAAAAATGGAAAAGCTCCATTAAACCAAGTAATTTTATAAAAAAATGAGATATGAATGAACGAATTGAAGGCTACAACAAGAATTTCAAATCATTATTATAAAAACCCAACTAGAGAATCTGATATATCTGAACTAACCTTTTTGTTATTCGAGTGTTTCTTCACGTAAGTTTTGGTTACAAGACCTTGGATCGATGCCATCATCAAACCAAATAGATGAGTCCAACATAAACTTTCAAATGACCCTATAACAATATTTATGTTCTCAAAATAGAAACTAAAGAAAATTTTATTTCATTTGGTTCTTCAAAATAACAATTTAGAAGTTGGTTTTCTTTTGATAATTGATTTCCCAAAATAAAGATAGAAACAAAAACAAAATTGATTTCATTTTGGTTTGATTTGATACAAATTTAACATTAAAAGTTTTGTTTTTCATTGTTTTGAAACAAAGCACTTGATTATAAAAACCAAAGAAAATGCTAACATGATGCATTTGTATGTATATCCTCCTCCATAAAGCATATATTTGGGCATATAGAGTTTCTGTAAACCTCATTGGTTGGAAACCTCATTGGTTGGAAACCTCACCATCAAAATTACACCATATCTTTTAACTAAGAGCATCTCCAACAGCTTTTTTAAAATAGAACAACACTCATTTTTCTTTTTTAAACTCATCCAACAGCATCTCTATATCAATCTACAAAATAAAGATTTTTGAAAAAATCTCTAAAAGAATGAGAAAGAAATATTATTTTAATGATTCCCACCATTAATAACCTTTATAATTTTTAGAGATTTTTGGAATAATAAATTTATTGAATATTTTAATAATATAATTTTTAAATAGATTCTCTAAAATAAAGAAGCTGTTGAAGTTAGAAAATAATAATTTTAGAGATTTTGATTTTACATTCTTTATTTTAAAGAAAATTTAAAAAAACTGTTGAAGATGCTCTGATCAATATTTACCCAAAAAAAAACAACACCAACCAACCATACCTCCCTCTTTCATTCTTTCAACATTTTATCACCAACCAATCCAATAAAACAACATTTTCCATCTATCATAACAACAACAAAAAATAAAGAAAACATCAAAATGAAATATCATGTCCATTGGTGGTGGTATAGGATCCAGAAGATTGCACAAAATTTAGTCTAATAGTCTGTTAATATGTCTACAAAAAGATTATATATGTTAACCAAATCACCAAACATCTTTTTAATTGTCCTTTATCTCTTCTTACCTAATTATGTTTTTAGGATCTAGGAATTAACTAACTAAGAACATAGAGCAAGAATTGTCAAGAAGATCAAATTAGATACTACTCAAAACAAAAGGTGTACTTCACTCCTGCAAGGGAATGGGACGGGGATCCATTCCCCGTCCCTGTTCCCAATCTATGTCCCCGTCCCCAACGGGGAATTGGGGATTTTTTTCCCGTTAACATATATATATATATATATATATAAGATATATTTTAAATTAACACAACCACAGTCGATCGATAATGGTACAAATTTAAATCTCACATTAATTTTATAGAGTATCAAATATTTATATGTGAACAAAATCACAACATCATACGTAATTGTTAGATCAAACGATTCCGGCTTTCAACGTTTTTGATCTAAAAAAAGTGTATATAAAAAGAAATGTCAAAATACTATTTTAACAACCAAGAAAATCCCTAGTGGTGGCCTTGGAGGACTAGAGTGGAACCAGCCAAGCCTTATGTTATACAAAACTTGTTTAAAGGATTATCTAGATTATAACATACTAGTTGGGTACCCGCGCAGATGTAAGATTTAACTATAAAAAACATACAGGTACAAAACATGCATATTGGGAGGAAGGATCGTGTAGTATAAGAGTTAATGTAAGAAGTGTAAAAAGGAATTTTCACCCTTGATCACTTTTAATCCCAAAACAACTAATGAATTACGGTTTGTTGATCTTAAATTAGGATTGATCCTGGAGATCCCTTCTTACCATTCTCAACATAACTTCCATCCTCACTGAAACCCAACCCTAATATTCAATAGTATAAAAAATGTTCAGAAACTTGCATCATCAGATGATAGCACAAAGGCATGAGAAAAGTATATCCAGAAGCAGTGGCGGACCCACCCTATAGGGATGGGGGTCTCGTGCTACCGCTCAACTGTGTGTCGTAAGGGTAAAAAATGTCGTGATTTGTACGTTTTACGTGAGGTGCACCCGCTAAACTCTGATGGGTGTTCTGTGTTAAGGGAGCACAACTTTAAAAAATCCCTCGAAATCAACAAAAAAACCTTAAAAAATCACTTGAAATTAATCAAAAACCATAAAAAATCACTCGAAATCAACCAAAAACCTTAAAAAATCTTTCAAAATAAACCAAAAACCTTAAAAAAATCCTTCGAAATCAACCGAAAAATATATCAAACAGCTTTGCGGACATTTGATACAATTTAAGGGTGCACCCGCTCGGGAAAAATCCTGAATCCGCCACTGTCCAGAAGTGTTCAAAGGCAGCTTGTGTCCACACCTAACACCAAAGACCAACCAACACATTTAAGGATAAGAAACTCAAAAAGATAACCAATCCCATAAAGATTACTTGTTTCAAAATCGAGTTTATAACACAACCAAAAAGTTAAAATAAAACATCAACCAAAACCAGTTAAGCATATCAAACTATCAAGACATAATCAATATATATATATATAGATGTTGCAAATCAATGGCACAATATTTTCATGTACGTAAAAGGTAGTCAAAATAACTCCTTCCTTACTCCATCCATTATTTATTCATACATAAAAATTATATGATCAAAAAGGCTACATACTGTTGCAGTCTTATTTTCAACTCCCAACGAAATAATAGCTATAGGCAACCAAGACAACACATATAATATTCAACAATCGCCAACAACCTTTGGAATTATAGATCGCATTTCCTTTCTTCCTTCATTTGTGCACCGACTCTTTGAGATGACAGATGAAAAGTACTACTCTGATTTATCTTCAAATAAGTAGTAAGAATGCAAAAACAAGTAGTAAATCTTCATCTAACTTCTTAAATTTCCAAATAACCTTCATCTTTCTGATACCTGTTATAATTTAATTCCGAAATTGGATCAGTAAACAACTTTCAACATTTAATGGAGACAAAGTCAAATTCACCATTTACGTTTTGCATGAGTAAGCTTCCATCCAACCCAAACGTCTGAGACTTGTTATCGTTTCCTAGCCAGCAATTATCACATATAAAACGATTCATAAAAGCTGTGCATGGTATCTGCTAAAAACACAAGCCAAAAGATTTTATGTAGACACTGCCAGTGGTAGATTCCATCATCTGGTAAAAGATATTTTACTTCATCTTTAGGATTTTCAAATTGTTTCACCAACATTTACATCCTATTTGTGGTGTACAACAGAAAATCAACTTCAATTCTACACATCTTCCTTAAGAAACATCCCTTACACTCATGATTCTGAATCTTAACTAATCAAATTAGCATCATTCCAAAATGTGTTATCTAGTCTCACACTTATTGCTAGATATTCATACAGATCACAGATTATACATTACTTAGGGAATGTATTAATCTACAAAACAAATAACAAAAGCATATTTCTAAACTTATAAAATGTGACCAAAAATTTCATTTCATATAATGAAATCACATCATGAAACTTGATTCAAAACCTTAGCAAGCAACATAAAAGTTGGACATGAAAAACAACAAAAATCTTACCCATTAAGGAATGGCGACGACTCTTACCATGGTAACCACTTATCGGGTAAATTGTTGCATGCAATGTCGTTTTAATAGACTAAAATCTTACCCGGTAAGCAAGTGATAGTGTTGAATTTTATCGGTAAGCACTTACTCGGGTAGGATTTAGTAAACGGCCCCTAAGACTTTAAGATTTTAAGACTTTAAGACTTTTAGTTAATTTGGTTTATAAAGTATTTCTTAAACATCAGATATCAGATCAAGAAATGTAAATTGCCGAAAGTAAGAACTAATAGTTTTTAAACAGCCAAATCCACGAAGTAAAAAAGTAGGACCGTTACAATGTATTTAGAGGCCATGTTACACTTTTATCAAAAATATCAGTAAACCGGACAACAAAACAAAAAAGATTTACAATTTCTACTCACTAGTGGTGGCTTTCGCTTGACATAAACTTTCTTGGCAACCACTTTGTTTTTTTTCCATATTCACTGCAATTGGTTTCTGTAAAACACCATCAAGAAGATTGATTTTGGTTGGAATTTGGTGGAGATTATTTGAAGAAATGTTTTTACCTTTTTGTTATCAGCTGCTTCTTTTTGTGGCGTTGGCGAATAATTGTGCAGAGGCTTGCCGGAAAGTTACGAGGTTGCCGATACACCTAGTGCACGGTGACTTTTGTCTTGTCCTGCCGCCACTCCTGCCAACGCCAGGTTCTTCTGCTTCAAAACACCAAGTGCTTCACCTTTACCAATGATAAAAAAACAAAATTTAATCTTTACATCAAGAAACTTGAAAGAACAAAAACCCATCTATAGAATAACACGAAACGGCCTACAATCGAGAATTTGAAATGGAAGATGTCAAAATGGAAATGGGAGATAAATGAAATAACAGTAAGTACAAATGGAAAACAAACCTGTTTAGTGAAACAATTGTGAATTGAAAATCAGTAAGAAACCTTCCCATGTTAATCGACTACAAATGCAAAACGATTCTTCGAAATAAATGAAAATCGAACAGCTTTGATAATCGGCTACAAATCTGTTAACCCTAAACGATTGGATTTGAGAGTGAGTAAGGAGCGATCGATCAAAAGTGCTCTTGAAAATCGAAATAAATGCTAACCGAATAGATCTCCCCAAATCTCTCCTAATCAAAATAAATGAAAAAACCCTCTGTTAATCTAAAATCAAAATCGAAAAAAACATGTTCTTCGAAGAGAGGTATAAGTAAAATCTCCGTATTGCTCAAAGGATCTTCGCTAAAACTCTCAAAACTACCCATTTTGGATTTCTACACACTTGTGAATCGACAACAAAAAAAATCGTTTAAAATATGAAATGGAAACCAGAAATTCGAAGAGAGTACCTTCGAGAAATCGTTGAGAAATACCTGTTGAATCGAAGAGAAGTATTCTTATTCCAGAAATCTAAACCAGACCAGCAAGCATTTCCAGGAATCGAAACCAGAAACCATAAAATCGAGAGAAAATTTTCTGCTAAATCGAGAGAGAGAGAGAGAGAGAGAGAGAGAGAGAGAGAGGAGAAATCGAGAGAAAAATACCCAGTTTTGATTTGAGAATAATCGAAGAGAAAGCTAGAGAAAAATACCAGAAACCATGAAATCGAGAGAAAATACCTGTTGAATCGAGAGAGAGAGAGAGAGAGAGAGAGGAGAAATCGAGAGAAGTTCTTAAAATCCTGCAATTGTTTGTCTTGGAGAATGAAGCTGGAGGATGAAACGTCATGTTGGTAAGTGAAACTGAGAGTCTTTTATGCATTATACGGTTGTACTCTAGGTTTTTAAAGTTGTTAAGATTTTTAAGACTTTAAGACTTTAAGACTCTATGGATAAGAAAGTAGTACATTATGCAGAAGAAGTTGTATTTAAGACTTTTCTTAAATTTGGTTTATAAAGTAGTATAGATATAGATATAGATTAACAGCCAAGCCTTATGTTATACAACTGGAGTGGAACCATCTAAATTACAATGAGTTAAGATTAAGAAAAGAGGAAAGATACAATTTCAAGAAGCAAACAAAAGACAGAGATACCATATTGAAAAAAGTTGAAGGCTATGATAGTTCCTAGTTTCATAACTAACATCCATATATATATATATATAGAGAGAGTGAGGGAGGTTCAAGAGAAAACGCTAAAAAAAGAGAAAACCGAAAAACACCCTGGAAGGCTTCCATGTGGACGGTATGTACTTTTTGTTCCTATGCATCAATGCATCTATCATTACAGATGCATGCATTGATGAATATTCATTAATGCATGTTAAAAGTTACCGATATGCATTAATGCATACCGTACACATGGAAGTCCCTCAGGTTGTTCTTCGGTTTTCTTTTTTTTTTTAGTGTTCCCTTAAACCTCCCTCTCTCTCTCTCTCTCTCTATATATATATATATATATATATATTAAAGAAAATAGAAACCGTAGATTCTGGATATTGATCCATAACCTTGTCAATCATGCACCCTTGACATTGCTCTCAAAACCAATTCATTTCTACTTCCTCTGCTCTTTGGCATCCAGCCTGGACCTCCAAGCGGACGATCTGTCACCTCCTTATGCTTTTAGTGAACCCGTTTTTCAACTTCAACGGCAATAGTGACCGTCTGCTAACTCCCGTGTGCTGGTTTAGCAGGCCGTCACTATTGCTATTGAAGTTGAGAAATTGGTTCATTAAGCATAAGGAGTGTGGCAGATCGTCGGCTTGGAGGTCCGGGTCGTAACAGAAGGAGTGACCTAGGGTTTCGTCTAATAAATCAGGTGCGGCGTTTGGTGGTTACGTCGGGATTGAAGCTGCGAGAATCCACTTGTCATCACCACATTTGATTCAATACTAGTGTAAATTTAGAGAGAGAAAGTGGTGGTAGTACCCTAGAACAAATTTCATTTGAATTTTGAAACAAAAGAAAAGAAGAAGATGGAGAGAGAAATTGACAAAGGAAAGCAGAAGAGAGAGGAAAGCTTGGGGTAGAAGAGAGACGTTTCACAAAATGACTTTTTATTTCTCAGGACATCTCCAACGCAAAACAGTAAAAATGATGGATCCTTTAGACATTAAAAAAAATTCAACTCCAATCACACACTAAAAACATTTTTAATAATAAAATAATATACCTATTTATTATTATATTATTTTATTAATTTATTAAATTATTAATCTTTATATATAATTATAAAATATGAATTAAATATTATTATAATTTTTAGTGGTCATCTTTATTGGCCTTTAAATATAAAGGCCAACAATTTGGACCTCTATATTTTTTACGCTCTATTCTCGAGTTTTTGAAAGAAAGAAAAGAAAGGAAAAGGAAGTAGAAGAAGAGAAAATAAAGGAAAGGAAAATAAAGTAATTTTTTTATTTGTGTTCTTGAGATTGAAGGAGGTAGGGGTGCTCAAAAAACCGACCAAACCGACCAACCCGATCAATCCAACCCAATCCGATGCAAAATAACTCAACCCGAAGCAACCCGATGCCTAATCGAGTTGTAAAATCTTCAAACCGTAGGTATTGGGTTGATATCGGATTACTTTTATTTGAACCCAACTCAACTCAATGAACCCGATATCCTTTTATATTTTGGGTTTAATATAATTATTGAATCTCTATTAATATGTAAATTAAACAATTACACCCATCAAGCATTCTCCTCGTATACATATATTTTTCAATCTATTATCTGTCTTTATATAAATCATTTGTATATATTAGTATATATATTGATAAAAATTAATTGGATGTAATATACTTCAAATTCAAGAAGTATAGATAAGTTGTACCAAATGACAGATGATGAAAAAGAAATTGTGAGTTATTCAATGTTAGCAGAATATTTTGTTATACCAACCCGATTAACCCGATCAACCCGATAAACCCGAACGGGTTGGGTTGGGTTGGGTTGAAAAATTCTCAAACCGACAACATTGGGTTGATTAGTTAAAACACCTCGAACCCGATCAACCCAACCCATGAGCACCCTTAGAAGGAGGTGAAGGAAAGTGAAGAAAATAAAATAAATTTTCGTGTTCTTGAGTGGGAGAGAAAGAAAAAAAAAGGTGTCATCTTTACAAATATATCCTTATTTATTTTATAGGAGAATGTAATTGATGGGTAAAAGTGTAATTTTATAAATATATCTAATTATTATAAATTCTTTTCCTTTTCTTTCCTTCCCTTCCCTCCCACATTTGGGAGGAAAGTTTTGACAAGAAAATTAACATATTTTCCTTCATTTTCCTTTCCCTTCCCTCCTAAAAAAACTCGAGAACACAAGATTTTTTCTTTTCCCCCTTACTTTCTTTCCATTTCCCTTCCTTTCCTTCGTAAAACAAACTCTAGAGCACACACTTAGTGTTTTAGTGGTTGGTTGGAGATGACAAAAACCTCATTTTTGTGATTTTTGTGTTTTTAGTGGTATAAACATAAAAATAGAGGTAATTTTATCTCCGACCCAACACTAAAACATAAAAATAAATGAAAGAGCAAAATCTTAACCTCTATATTTGGAGGTCAATAAAATAGGCAACTAAATTTTTTATTAATATTTAATCTAGTTTTTTTAATTACATATATACATATATAGATTAATAATATGGGAGAGTTTCATATACGTTCTTAAAAACTTGTAATATTACGTATATATCCTTGAAAAATCTCAATTACGTATATATCCTTCTAGACCTGAAAAACTCACGTATATATCCTTCTCCGTAATTTAATTATTATTAAAAAAATTAAAAATACAAATAATCTATATCTATACTATCTTATCTGTATCTATATCTATATCTATACTATCATACAAAGGAGATTTAAAAAAGAGAATTTAATTATTTTGGACATTTTCTAAAACTGGTTTACCAAAATGACCAATTTCTTTTTGGTTTTACCAAAATGACCAAAATCTCTACGAAATACATATCGATACACACCTCAGATCGAGTGGACTTCAAAAACACCCAAAACGACGTCGTTTTGGCCAAAATTGCTCCGCCAAATACCGAATACCTCCGCCACATGGCGGAGGGGCCCAAAACGACGTTGTTTTGGGCCGTTTTTCGCGTATCCCTGACCGTATATAAGGCTTTTAGGGTTCGGTGGATTAGGGTTTCCAGGCAAAAAAAGGCCCAAAACGACGTCGTTTTGGGTCCCCTCCGCCATGTGGCGGAGGTATTTATACGGCGTGGTGGAGGAAATGGTATACGGTCAAGGGATACGTGAAAAACGGCCCAAAACGACGTCGTTTTGGGCCCCTGCGCCATGTGGCGGAGGTATTCGGTATTTGGCGGAGCAATTTTGGCCAAAACGACGTCGTTTTGGGTGTTTTTGAAGTCCACTCGATCTGAGGTGTGTATCGATATGTATTTCGTAGAGATTTTGGTCATTTTGGTAAACACATTTTCTAAAATGCATAAAATAATTAAATTCCCTTTAAAAAAAGTCTTAAAAACAACCTTATGGGGATGTTTGGGATTGCTTATTTAAAACAACTTATAGCTTTTACTCAAAAGTGCTTATCAACTTCTAAGGAGTTCCTTACTTCTCAAAAAAAAACTTCTTATCACCAATTTGACACCAGTATAAGCTGTTTTGCCAAACACTCAAAAGTGCTTATCACCGATGCCGTACCGGAATAAGTCAATAAGTTGTTTTTATAAGCAATCCCAAACACCCCCGTAATATACACAAGGTACTACTCTTTTAAGCCAAAGTCTTAAAAGTCTATACTATATGCACAAGGTACTAACTCTTTTAAAAAATTAGGGTTCATCTCCAATCGTGTTCCTGGAATCCATTAGGTTCATCTCCAATCCTCCATCTATGGTTTAAAAAATTCAATCGCAAATTTGAAATATTTATAATGTGAAACATTTTGATTTTGCTTTGAATTTGGGTTCACATATCAGGTTCATCTCTATCGCTCCATCTCAGGTAAAAAAATGTCAATCTCAGTTTTGAAATATTTTGACGTGAAACATTTTGATTGTGCTTTGAATTTGGGTTCACATATTAGGGTTCATCTCCATCTCCATCTCCATCTCAGGTTAAAAAAAAATCCAATTTCTCTATAGCTTCATCTCAGGGTAAAAAAAACTCAAATTCAATTTTGAAGTATTTTGATGTGAAACATTTTGATTTTTCTTTGCATCTGGGTTCACAGATTAGGTTCATCGATTCATTCTCCATTAGGGTTTCTCCATCCAAAAAGGTACAATCTAATATCGATTTTTTATCCCTACTCGATTCTGAAATCGAATTTCTCAATCAAAAAGGTACAATCTGGCTTTTCCATCCATTTTTCCATTGATTCATTATCTATTGTTTAATGGGATTTCGTCTTTATGTATGATTTAAATTTTCCCTTTTGAAATTCAAATTTTCATCTTTATGTATGTTGAAATTTTCATCTTTATGTATGATTTAAATTTTCCATCTGAAAACCAAAAAAGTCTTTATGTATGTTGAAATTTTCACCTAAATCACATACATGACTACAACAGTTTCATGGAATTTTGTATAAAAGATGCCACATAAAATCCCAAAAAATCAATTCTAAATTAGAGATATAGAATCAAATGTATGTCCTCAATGTCAAGAATGGATATTTGATGTCAAAACATTCACCAAGGCATGGAGGACAGAAGTGAAGTAATGATCTATTAACCTTTTCTCTTGAATTAGGGTCAATAATGGCAAATTACTCACATAAACAAGATTAACTTAATCTTATCCGTAGCTAATTTTTTTCGATGATGTATTTCTTTCTTCTTACTTACAGAGTTTCTTCTAATTTCTTTGGCAAATTACTAGCATCAATAGGATTAAATTAATATTAATAGTACCTTTATGCATCTAAAGTTGTTTTTAAGATAAGGTAGTAATTATTCGGGTTAATTCTCTCTGAATTCTGGCTGTGGAATATTATAGTCTAAAATTTAGAGAATCTGGATTCTGCAACTTCAAGTATTTTGATTACAAGAATCCTCTGATAGTATTCTCTGGTTAAACTTAGAGCATCTAATTCTCTTTTTGTTGCTTTAGATAATAGTTTGATCGGACAAAGAACCTTCAACAAAGAAAAGCATTCATTTCAGGTGTTCAATTAATCAGTTTCTTCTATTTGATTACTTGGTTTCTATAAACATTCAAATTTCTTTCATACATTAAGGTTTTTGACTTAAAAACCGGTAGTCGTATTTCCCTTTGCATTGTGTGTGATTTGTTGTAACAGTGGAGCGAAGCTGATTGCAACTTTCAGATGTCTACCAGGAAATTTAAGAGCATGGTATCACATATATATCTTCCAATTTCTCATATTGTTACTATATCTGTTTTTTTTTTGTAACAATTGCAATTTGTTTGACAAAATCCAATGATAATTTCAAGATTTACAAGCTTGACAGATATGCACTTATAGTTGACAGCTAAACCCACAGTTTATTATTTATATTTGGTTTATTGGGTTTGATGAGGAGGAAAATTAGTCTACTATTTATGTAATGCTTTGAACAAAGATGCATGAAATGCTTGGCGAGAATGCTAAACATGTAATATATTGATTTTATTACACATATATATATATATACACATATTTCCCGAATGCATTTCTCTATGCTTGAGTTTGATGTTGAGAGTAATGAATAATGTAGCTAGCTACGCATTCTCTTGGGTATCTTCTTGAATTCATTGTGAAAGGCAAAAGGGATGTTTAGCTTCTTGAAATCTGGGTAAAGTCATTGTTTTCTTTTGATGGTTTCATGTGCATTAAGGATTCTTCATTGACATCAATATTCAAAAATAGTTTTGCTTTACTTTCTTTGCTTGGTACTTTACGTCTACCTGAGACTGTCCCTTGGCCCGTACGTCCTGACACAAGGTTAGAATTCTAGCTCTTCCAGAGTGGTATCTCACTGATGGCTCGGACAGATGAAATTTTTAAATGAAACCATCGACATTTGAGAAGGAGGTGATGAAAAGATTCTTTCAAAAGTTGCTATTTACTTTCCATTCCTCTCAATCACCCTTATTCACATTCCTTCTACTTTTCATGTCCCATTTGTGTCATTTTAATTCTTCATTTCATAAAGATGGCCATGAGATTATTTTCATGTGATTACCCCTACTATGTTCCTTTTTTTTTTTTTTTTTTTCATGAACATCGAGGAAGAACTGGTAATAGACACAAAACCATCCATTTTGGTTCTATATTTGTTCGAATAAAATGCTTAGCCAATTCCATGCGTCTAACCAAAAAATCTTTTCTTCTTCCAACTTTTCGATCTTCCCATTCATTCCCTGTGGGTTCCTCTTCCTCCAATTCTTTCCATTCTACCAATGAATAATCTATAATAATTCGTAAATCTAGATTGGCTAATTGTTGTCTGATAGAACTGCCCCCAGTAGACATCTCTCGATTTCGAAATGTATCGAAGCTCCGGGTAGTAAAAAAAATGGGATCTTGTATTTCCATGAAAGGCGCAGGAAGGCTGGAATACCAACAGGCGTCTATTATTGAATTCACCCGACCCGACAGTACCCGTTTGGGGAACGTCCAGTGTCAAAGTCACTGAATGGATAAGTCACCATGCTTGATAAAAGCTTCCAATAAAAAAATTCACAAGTTATGTAGTAATGTATCATTGTTTGTTTAAATTGTTTATGTAGTATTTTTCAATTTAGAGTTATGCCTCCATTTAACTTTCTGGACGATAGTTGGTTGTTGTTTGCACATGATCATTTACTCCTTCCTTTTGGTGTATTAGATGATGCAATACTTGCAATGTAAATTGAGTTGCTTGCTTTAGGCTTGTTTTTTAATTCATAAAAATGAAATCAATCAAAAAACCTGAAAAAGTTCTTTAAAATCGACAAAAAACACTAACAAATCCTTTGAAATCGACAAAAACACTAAGAAAACCATCAAAATCAACTTAAAAACTTTAAAAATCCCTCGAAACTCGTCGGGTGATTTTGCACGCCTTTAGTTTACCTTTAGTCAACCTTAATGGTGACCCCACTGGATAAAAATCCTGGATCCGCCACTGCCTGTAAGAGTGATGATAAGGATGAAGAGTCTTACTCTGTAAGTGAGGGTGACGACTCATTAAAAATGTGAGTCTTGCCCGATAAGCGTTTACCATGTAAATTGTTATGTAGGGTACCGTTTTGATGGACTACAATCTTACCCGGTAAAGCAAGTTATGTGTTAAATCTTACCTAAATGAAGGGTCAAGACTCCTTCGATTAACATATGGTAATATTTAAGCACTTACAAGTAAAATTAAGCGTTTGGGTAACTAGCCCTTTAAGTGTAAACATGACCTCCTTAAAATCTCCATTAACAAAACCACCAAAGCATCAAAAGCGTTCACATTTACGAGCCCTGTCGCATTACACGGGTACACAACTAGTATATATATACATACATATAGAGGGATGATCAAATACAAACTTATATTTATGTACAAACTATACAAACTGGTTCAAATCAATATAAAAGTAATTTTTCTCATTATTTTTTTTTCATCAAATGTTATGGTTTTGTTTCACCTTCTGAAAAATTGCATGTGAAAGTTTTACGTTATGAAACAAAAACATGTGAAACTTTTTCATAAAAAAATATATGAGAAACTTTCAACTTATGAAAACAAATACATGTGAAACTTTTACATTATGAAACAAACATATGTGTAATAATATCTTAAATCATAGCATTTGATGAAAAAAAATCATGAAAAAATTATTTTTATATATGGTTTATACGAGTTTGTACAATTCATCCGGTCTGTAAATGAACCAACATCTATATATATATATATATATAGAGGAAAGTTCAAATGCGAACTCAAATTTGGTTGTGAACGTGAGGACAAATAAGAGCGCGACACGTGCCTGAATATAGATTATTCATATTGAATATACAAAGAAATATTCGGACTGAATAAATATTATATTCAGTCTAAATATTTCTTTGTATATTCAGACTGAATAAATACTATATTCAGTCTGAATATTTCTTTGAATGGGACACCTATCGCACTCTGATTTGTCCTCACGTTCATAACCAAATTTGAGTTCTCATTTGAACCCGTCCTAACAAACTTCTATAACATAATTATTCTGAAAAATAAACTTTACAAATCAATGCACATTTTTTCCTATCCCAAAGAAATAGAAAAACAATTAATGCACATCAAAACATGTGCACACGATTTGTTCATTTTGTTATCATCCATGGTCTTTTATACCATATTAACCGATAAACTAGGTGTTAATTGAAATACCAATTGTAGTTCTTAGCTGATAACTAGGCACATTTAGTAAAAACTAATAAATAAAGCTAGATGATAATGCAAAATGACCTAAAAGGACAATATTGAAAATGACTTAATTCTAACATATAAGAGCCCTAACTAGAAAAAGAAAAAGTGAAAAACAGCCTCTGAAGCCTATTAAGAAGTTGTTTGAAGTAGATTTTCAAAAGCTGGCTTATATGGCTTACCAAACAGAATTTTTTCAATAAGCTCAAAAAATAAGCTACTTTCTGATTGGCAAACATGGCCTAACTCACCAAAAACTTACTGGGAATAAAACATTCTTGAAAATGACTCAGAGTCAGTATGGAAGAGCTGAATTCTAACCAAAAAGCTTGGACCAAACAGACATTTAATTTATTCTACAAGGTAAGGTGATGTGAAGAAACTAATCAATGCAAGAAAAAAGATATGTTACATT
This sequence comes from Silybum marianum, assembly GCA_036898165.1. Classification (NCBI taxonomy): domain Eukaryota; kingdom Viridiplantae; phylum Streptophyta; class Magnoliopsida; order Asterales; family Asteraceae; genus Silybum; species Silybum marianum. The sequence goes on from CM072539.1 coordinate 18,166,219, forward strand.
CTTGAGATATTTTCGAGCATCATCATTTTGAGCTTTCCGAGTAACTATGTCTAGATCTTTTATACACAAGTATGATACAACAAAAAGAAAATATGTTTTTGGAACGACAGCTAATCAAAACTGACCTGCTCGAATGTCTCTATCAGCTTGTTCTGCATTAAAGGTCCCAGGGAGTTCTCTGAAATCTTCGTTGAAGATGGAATAAGCACTGCAGATGTTCAGTTCAACAACTCTTATCAGATGTCATATACCCAAAACCAGGATTAAGAATCTATAGTGGAGGGAAAATATAATATATATATATATATATATATCCAAACAGCACTGAATAAAGAGTCATGACCAAATGCGGGAAAATAACATGTTTGCACATGAAGTATTTATAATGCCCGATTCATGTATTTGACACGTACCTCATATCACCTTGCTGCCGTTGCCCAAGATTCAGAAAGATGATGGCAAATCCGGTTCCAAGTATCTACATATGAGGGAATAAAAAAGAAAAGCAATCAGAGACATACTACAAGTAAATCTCCCCGATGAAGTATGATTAGCATACAATTGCCAACCTGATTGATGTAAATCAGGCTTTTTATTTAGCTTGTAAGTTATAAATGCGTTAACAAATCTTTGTGGTAATGACCAGTATGTCTAAGGGGCTGTTTGGTTCGTTTTTCATTAAGTCCTGTACGGATAAATATGTCTGTATAAATCGGGAAGTTTTTTCATAGATGGAAAGAACATGTTTTTAAATTGGAAATGACAGGTTCGGAAAAAACTTGGCTTTCTGCATAAAACTCCCCCCTTAAGCTTACTGAATAAGGCACTTTCTATATCATTAATCCACTACCAAATAGTACGTATATCTAATCGAATAAGCTATGAGTTCCATTAAGCTCATTATGCTTGTTAAGCTGCTAACAAACATGTCCTAAGTCCAGCTTTTGAGTTTTTGGTAAGTGTGCTATTAAGATTCATATTAGGCTGTCCATCTTACCCTTTCAATTATTACATAATGCGCATATTAGGAGAGTTCTTGGCCTCTTGAAAGCCAGAGTGTCATAATTATTCGGTTATGAGGGAATAATCAAATCTTACCTTAGTTTTGTTGATAACCGGTAGCAATTTGTAACAGTTTGGGAGGGGGGTGGAGGGTCTTCAGAAAGGTTGGTAAGGGGTTGTTCGGTTGTTTTTCCATTAAGTCCTGTACGGATTAGTTTGTGTGTATAGATCAAACTGAATTCTTATTCGGTCGTTGTACAGAATAAAATATCTGAATGGTTTAAAAAACTATTTTCCCTTCGTTTGTTTTCGTTAAAGATAACAACTTAATTTTGCTCATTCGTGAACATAAAAAAAACGTCCATTGAACCTTCAACAACACCCAAAATCATCTTATTCATGAACACGAAACCCCCTTATTTGCAAAATATACCCAAGATTTCAATCAAACGCATGAATTTCCCCAAAATATCTTTATATATTCCTCAACTAATGACCAATAAAGCTACCAAGACCGACAAAGAAATCATTATTTTAAATAACCCCATAAATCAAATTCCTCAAAAATTGGAACACTGCAGGTGGAACCAAAAATCTGAAAAATTCCCCACCCCATTGTCTTCCTCTCTACCACACCTAGACAATGTCACTAAAGCTTCTTCTGTACAATCTCTCACACGAACAACAACTACACATTAGTTTTTGATTCCCCCAAATTGTTGCTACTATCACAAAAGCTTGTTATGTACAACCGTAGTATCGAGATTCTTTTTATTGCTCAAAAAAACAAAATATTTAAATTGGATCCAAATGTTCCATCAACCATGGAACCTAACCCCTATAAATCCAGAAAATTTCAGAACTTGGGAGTTTCCTTTCAGATAAATTTGAGCTTCATGAAGGAGGAGGGAGGATACATCAATGAGCCATTCCTTGAACATATTGATTTCATGGAGGGAGGACCAAATCGGGAAGAGGAGTGACGGTGATGATGAAACAAAAAAAAATGAGAAGAGGGTATTTTTTCCAAGGGTATTGAGAGAAAATAGTTGGCTTAATGGATAGGACTCTCACTAATGGGCTGATCAAATAAGCCACGACCGAACAATCATGTATGGCTTACCGAATTAGCCATACATGCTATACAACTCATAAAGTCATTATCGAACAACCCCTAATTGCTTTTGTTAGAAATAAAGAGTTTTTTTTGTGTGTTCTATGTGCTTTTTAGCTAGATAGGCTCTTTGCATTCTTTTATTAGTCTCTTAAAAAACCGTTTTTGTTTCCATATATGTGGCCCATAGTTGTGCTTTACACACACACACACACACACACACACATATATCTATACTATATTATAAAGCATTTGGCAAAAACTCCTAAAAACCATTTTTTATGCATTTAGTGCCGTTCATTGATGCATATTACTTAATATTCAAGATTACAGGTAAATTATGCATAAGTACAACTTATTAAAGCTTGATTTCTGAATCCGTGTAACTAACTACAGATAAACATCTCATTTTAAATATAAAAAATCTAGAATATAATTAGGATAATTATTGAGTTCTAACAGAATACTTAATTATTATTTTTTATAAAAAGTTATATTATTAAAGAGAGAACTTTTAAATGTCACATTAAAAATCGTTTCTCAAAACCACATAAAACCATTATAACATTGATAGAGACAAAAATAAAATGAAACAATAACATCGAGATGTATCTCGCTGCATTGCGCGATATGTTTCTTATTCTTTTTTGCAAGCAGTGTCTTCTCGAAAACAACCTCTGTCTCTTGGGACAGAGGTAAGGGAGCTGCCGCTTAGAAGTAAAAGGTGCTCTTCCTCCTCTTATCCGGAGATATAAACACACATAAAATTTACGAATCCTCATATTGCAGGAAAAATAAAGAGCAGATTTACTTACATATAGAAGTCCAACATCCAATCTGTGTGCAATAGGTGCCAAGATAAACCACATAATAATTACAGCCCACACCTTCGGACTGAGAGAGAAGATTGCCATCAGAAGCATATCTAATGACGAAAAAGGACAACTTATAATCAGGACCAATCATCATTCGTAACTCAAAGCCTGAGTTTTCTTTAAACCACAAGCTTACCAGGTATCTTCAACTTATCATGTAGAATAATAAAAAGCCTCCTCTTCCATCCGCTATTTAATTCCGGGAGCTGAAACTTCTATGTTTTGGGAAGAAAATAAAAGTAAGCGCTCTTTGCCAAAAAAACAAAGAAAATGTCATGCCAAGAACAGTCATAGAATGCTATCAAAGCAACAAAAAGAAATCATTCAGTTCTTACGAGTTCCTCTTCGTCATCCTCGAATCCATTTTGAATGTGTTTAGCAGGAGGTTTTGGTTTAACAGCAACTATAAGAGTATCTGAAAAATAAAACAGGACTCTCCAACAATATAGATGTTGTACATGGAAAATATAAATAATTTTTTTAATTGCAGCAACAACAACTAGATATTAAACTAAAATGGTTCATGTTTAGAAAAAAAAATTGGCAGGAAGAAAATATGAAACTTAGCCATTATGTTGCTTGTGACCCTTATAGCATGACCAATTACCCCTAGTGTTATATGGAGATATCTTACTAGACAATGACTGTTTAGTTGGGATGACCGAACCTGGGATGACACGCTATGCCTACTCATTGTAACGATCCTTCCAATGTGGTCACGCATCATTATTAACTATCATAAATATATTAAGTTTACTTTGAGAGATTTGATGGTTGAGTATCTTGGCTTGAGTGAGGAAATGGTTGTTTACTTTGGGTTTAGAAACTTTTTATTTGTGTGAAACTAGTATGCAAGATAAGTAAGAAAGAGTGATGGATAAGTTTGGGGACGACTATTGGCTTGGAATCGCCTACTTTAATTTCAAAAGTACTTCTAATTCCAAGATTAATGTTACTCGTGAACAACTGGGAATGATCCATTTGGTTTAGTGACTCTCGTCTAAACACCTCATAATTTGGTTTAGTGCTACTTTAATTTCAAAACTGTAGTTATACCACCCAACACAATTAAGAAAAGACTGAACATTTATGAAATATTTATTATGAGGTTCAACATAATGTCATTTTACAATGATTATAACAAGCGTGCAACACAACTAGAAACATATGTGGAAGCTACAAGCAACAACATCCGGATCATTTTCACTGGAAGTAATCCAAAACTCTAGCTGGTCAGTTCATGATCATCAATTTACAATGATTCTAACGAATGTGCAATCAAAACTAGAAACATATTTGGGAATAATGGGAAACTAAAAGAGGTGATATATTTGTAAATCATTCCATTCCAAATGTATACCCAAGCTACTATTAATTTCCAGTGAAATGAATCTCCAACTTGGTCATGATTCCACCCTGCCAAAAGCAGCTTTACTAGACTTGAAATTGTTTCAATTTGGTACTTATATTTGTTTGTGACAAAAACAATAGGAACTATATAAAGGGTAACCATTTATCATGAAAAAATATGATGTCCTCTCCTTGAATGATTACGCACTTCAATTTCACATAAAGATTAAAGAGGTTCTAGAGCTCAATAAAGCTCCCAGTATCTTGTTACTTTCCTTTTCATAACTTTATGGAAATCCAAATCCTTACTCTTCATGAACTTATGCCTAAGAGTTCATGCAATACGCTATTAAAGTGAAATAAAATCGATACCTCCATTGTTGAAGTGAACAGATATATCATCGCCATATTTGCTATCATGCAATACATTTCCTTGTAAAACAAGTCTCAAATTTTCCAGAGGCAAACGACCATTCGCAGCAATCAAATTTCTCAAATCACGCACCTAATTGACATTTTTCAAAGGAAAAATTATGTAATGAGATTCATAACGGTTAGCATCCATCTCAAAGTTTTATCAAACGTCCTTTCTCATGTTATATTCATACAAGAGGGTTATTACATGTTCATAATGAATGATAACTAACTTCCTTATATTTATCTACTTGCTCCCAAATATATCGATGAGAACAAATGGGGAACAGACTAACAAAAAGGAGGTTCAACTATCCACAAACATATTGAAGCCATAAAGTTATCTTTTTTTTTAATACTTTCAACTAACATAAAAGATAATTATAACATAAAATGAAAGACTAAGACGAACGAAAGAAAAGAATGAACACATGAAGAGATGGAAGATATATAAATAACCAAAGGCAGAAATAAGTCAATCAGCTAAAATATTCATGTCTAAAGTATTGTTATTTAATCTCCTTCAAATGATAACACTGCCAAAGAGCCTAACTGTTGAAACTTGATCGATCAATAATTTTCCTTCACTTATTTTAGGGTAAACAAGTTTGTTTCGTGTGATTATTTACAAAAAGCTGATCACCTACTTAGAAACAAAAAACTCTGTGGGTTATATAAGTTGTGATGTATCACGGAGTGAACTTTGTGGATCATCAGTATATCACAATTTATAGAAGGCGGCATTAAATATAGACTCACAACGATGCTTCCCAGACTAGGGTTCTTCCTGAGCAATTTATACCAAAATACAACCACTAATAACACATGCTACCCAATCTAACAATAATACGATATCATTCTTAAGTTCCCCCTCGAGATAGAGGTTTGACGTGATTTACCAATATACAGTCAAAGAAAGTAAATACTTTGGTTCTCAAACAATAGAACTCCAATAATCCCCCTCACAAGAATTTTGTCTGATGATCATCACTCAGCAAACGCAATTTGACAATATAATATCAACCTGAAACTGTTGATATTCTTCCTCACACAACAACCAAAACATAAACCACAAGGCTTGTGGCGTACTGGTTAAGGCTTGTGGGGGATGAGGCTAGATAACCCATCTACCCCAGGTTCGAATCCAGACGCAAACAACTTGTGGCCACTGGGGAATTATCTCAGGGCTGCATGCTTTAGCAGTCTTAAAATTGCAAGGGATTAGTCTAAGCAAATGCCTAGGATACCCTTTCCAAAAAAAAAACAACCAAAACATAATTTCAATCAAAAAAGGGAAACATGAAACACAATACAATACGATACTTGCCAATATTCTTCTTTGAGTATGCCTTTTTACGGGTTACGGCAAGAAACTGAGAGAAAGTGTTCAAAAGATGTCCAGTGCTCATCCTAGTATGCACATCAATGAAACTAAAAGCTGTCATCACTTTTATTACCCCGTGGCACTTTACATTTAACAATAATAATGACTTTGGATGATTGACATCTCTTTCACGCAATAGATTGATGACTGAAATCCCTGACCACCCAGATCTTAGTTACAAAAGTGTAGTCATTCAAGCCATTCAGACAGCTTCTATGTACTTCTATTGTGAGATTGAACTCATAGTATCGCACAGTACCAAAAAATTAACCCCTCAAAAATACCATTGAGGCATAAGGTCAAACGGTTAATTTCAAATTGACGAACTTGAACCTACCTTCTAAGATAAATTTGATAACCTCATCATTGTAAAAAAGAGCACAAATTCCTGCTAAATTACTAATAAAATCGATACCAATTTGAGATAAAGGATTAAATGGTTCGACATCAAAGGTAAAAAAAACAAACAAATAAATAACCTAAAACAAAAGGAGCACCAAATTTGATCGGTAACAAACTCAAATATAATACTAGTGGTGCTCATCCGTTCCTTAATTACACTATTATCATATATTTGAGACATGTTCTTATGCATGATGCATCATCATTACAATTTGTTATCGTTTTTTATTAAAATCTATGAAATATCAAGAAAAGAAATCCGACCTAATTTATCAAATTGAGTATAAATTTACAATTAATGTCATAAAGTCCACAGGAATTATGATATGAAACAAAAGAGGGGAGAATCGTACTTTGATCGGAGAATGGACATCCAAGGAAGAGGGAGGCGACGGACCAATCATTCTGAGAGTTATCCGTACCATACTTTCACCTCCGGTGCCGGAATTACTCTTGATCTCGCTCATTATTCACCGATAACAGTAGATACCGGCAGCAAGAAATTATCGGCGGCAAAAAGTCGCCGGAATTACTTTTGGTCTCGCTCCTCAATGGAATCATCATTGACATGATTACTAAGGATTAGAGTTTCATTTCGACTCCTTTAAGTTTTGAAGTTAACGTAAGTGACCCTTGGATTTTCAAAAATATAGTAAAGTTCGGTTTTGGTCCCTTATGTTTGCACTTTTCAACATATATCGTTCTTAAACTTCATAAATTTGGTTTTTTTGGTATTTCACGTTTGTCCATTTATAATGGATTTCATTCCTCTATTACGTCTATAAATGAACTAAATGAATATAAATGGAGTTTTGTTCGTGTTTGCTTATTTAACTTAATCGAACAAGCAAATGAACATGAATATAAACAGAATTTGTTTGTTCATGTTCATTCGTTAAAAAAATTTGTGTTCATGTCCGTTAAATGAACGGAATTTTTTGTGTTCATGTTCGTTCGTTCGTTAAGAAAATTTGTTTGTTCGTTTATGTTAGTTCGTTATGATGTTAAATGAATATAAACAGGCGAACACAAATGGAAAAAAAAGCTAACATTATCATCGTTTCATTCCTCTAAGATAACATAATAAAATGTAAAATCGGCTGAACTTAGGAGGGAAAAAAATAGATTTTACGTATTAATGTTGTAATATATAAATATATCTATAAATATAAACAAACATAAATTAATAAATAGAAATAAACGTAAACGAACATAAATGAATGAATGAGATCATTGTTCATGTTCGTTCATTTAATTAAACGACAAAAAAAATTGTTTGTGTTTGTTCGTTTATTAAATAAATGAATTTCTTGTTGAATGTTTGATTCGTATACAAACCTAAGCATCTGTCTACCAACCATTAACTTTTTCGTTAAATCCAATTAAATGAAGGACATTTAGATAATTTAGTTATTTTTATTCTTATACAAGTTGTACAAAGACGTTATAAAATGCATACCATAAAGGTGTAATTTATAATCATTTTAAAAAAGAGACTTAAGACGTTATAACATGTAAATCAACAAGTATCAATCAATCATATAATTTAAAATAGTGATGGCTTATTCCGACAAATCAAAATACTTTTAAATCTCAAAAATAACGGAACTATTCCATGCTATCGAAACTTGTTTCTAGGGTGAGCATCGGAACCGGGTATTCGTCTTTGGAACCGGAACCGTCTCGGAACTGTCGGTTCCGAAACCGATCAGAACCGGTTCCAGTTCTCATTTTTTTGGAACCGTTACCCGATGGATGTACGCCACTTTTAAATAAATAATATTTTATATATTTATAAATAAGAAATAAAAACTCATATTTTCTACTTTGTTAATGTAATAATTAGTTTTTATCGGATTAGTTTTGATCATTTGTTGTATTTATTATTTTAAGTCGGTATTTTGTAGTTTAAAATTACATTTTTATCATATGCAATGTAAAAAAAATTAAAAAATGTTGAAGCCGGTACCCGGTACCGTTAACCGGTTCCCATCCGGTTCTAAAATATAAGGAACTGGGGTTAGCGGTTCCAATTCCGTATTTCCAGGAACCATCGGCTCCGGTTCCATAAAAAGTGGTCGGATACCCGGTTATACTTACCCCTATTTATTTCTTGTATTTAATAATTGAATTTTCAAAATATTTTTAATTATAAGATGGAGAAAATTTTGTTTCTCTATAATAAATGGTAAAACTATGTTTTTATCTATTAAAAAAATTGTAATATTTACACATTATTAAAAGGTTTTTTTTATTGAGACTATTTATTTTTGGATGGGAAGAGTATTTACTATTTAGTTTTTTTAGTCAACGTTCCGCTAAATTTTATTTAGAGTAAATTATAATCTTGGTTACAAACAAAGTCCCTAAGCTTCGGCAAGTACGGTGATAATCACTATAATTTGTATCTTGGTTTGGAAATGATGACATTTTTTTTGACAAAAACCTATTTTTAAAAATATGCAAAATTCTTGTCAAAACTTTTTAGCGATTAATATTTATAATTATTTTTATATAATATAAACAATGATTTATCATCATCATATTTAACAAAGTTTCCTCATTTAGTTTGTTTTTTGAAGCCTACTTCGTATTTTACATAAATAAATTTTAGTTAATGTTAACAAACAATAAATAAAAAATAATATTACAATACTAAGAAAAAAAAAGTAGGTCTAATGTCATCTTAAGATAAACATAAATATTTGGAAGATTAAATAAATTCAAATTATCTAATAAAAAGCTATTAAAAGAACACCAACAAATCATAAAAAGCTTTTTGTAGCACCCACAATAAGCTTTTTGTAGCACCCACAATGTATGACCTATATAATAACTTATTCATTTTTTTCACTAATTTATTTTAACAAAATCTTATTTTTAAAAACCTTCCGTAATGCAATAACTTTTTGAAAAGTTTTTTATTGTATAAAATTTAACATTCATCCTCTTCTATTTGAATTGTGTTAGAGCATCTTCAACAGCTTTGCTAAAATAGAAAGAAAAAAAAATTGGATTTTATTCTCTAAACTTCTCCAACAACTTTGCTATCTTGTTCTTTATAATAGAAAAACTTGAAATTTTTCTATGTTTAGGGAATTCTCTAAAACTTGATAGTGGGAGAGATAAATTGTTATTTTATTCCACCTCACCAATGTGAATAAAGTTTTATCATTTTATATTATGTTTTTTTAAATGTATTGAGATGATAAATTATACAACCCTCTCCTAAAAAACCATCATAAATACATTGTGTTTAATTGTCACACACTATTTTATTATACATTTTACTTTTATTAATGTATTTTGTTATAAAAGTAAATTTAATATATCTTAATAATGTATTTTGTTATAAAAATACATTTAAAATGAAAATTACATTGAAAAGAGGAGTAAAATGAAAATTTAAGGGGATAAAATGAAATTTTGGTTTTGAAAAAGCAATGCAATAACCGGTTGGGTTGTTGTACCAAGCTTTTCTTCAAAAACCTTTTTACTCCAATGGTAATTACCTCTTACAATAAGGCTATGTTTGGCAAACTAGCTGATAAGCTAGCTGATAGCTTATAAGCTAGCTGGTATGAACAAATTATGTTTGACAAAAACTAGCTAATAACCATTTAAATGACTAAAAAGGACATCTTGAAAAAATAATAATTAATATTAATGAGGGTATAATCGAAAAAGATGACAAAAAGCTCCTCATAAGCTACTCAAAGTAGCTTATCAATAAGCTAGCTTATAGGTTAGCTTATCAATAATCTAGCTTATAAGTTAGCTTATAAGCATCCAAACATGTACACTGAAAATAAGGTAGCTTATTTTGCCAAACAATGCCTAAATAATTAAACCTTTTTACTCCAATGGTAATTACCTTTTACAATAACTAATTACAAAAGTAATAACCTATGTAAAAGTTATGTATTTGAGATGCTCTTACTCGTATCGTATTAACCATTTCAAAACATAATTAAAATAGTAAAAGGTTAATAAAAAACAAGAAACATAAAAAATTAGCATCCTGTTAAAATTACAATACCGATCATAACCGATTAAGAAGTAAGACCAGTTACAACAACCACTATTAGTGTTATAGAGCTCTAATTCTTTACGTTAAACGAGTTTTAATGTATGTTAAAGATTGTCAAAAAAAACTATTAAGCTTTGCAGCAAAATTCACATATCAGCTACTGACCACAAGTAAGCTTCTCTTTCTGTAGCTTGTTTCTCATTTTGTCTATTGAACATCTGCTTCTCAAATCCTACAAAAAACCCACCACAAATAAATGAAATGAAACATGCATATATATATATATAATTATAATATATAATCCAACCAAAATAGGAACAAGTGAATTAGACAGACGACTAACCGTTACTCCGATCGACGCCATCCCAATGGCGTCCTGGTCTGATACCATAACGGTTTGGTGCAGCATCGAATCCCCTCTTCATCCAGCTGTGATTCGGAACTTCTTGAGGAACGACAAACCCTGAAGCTTTCATTCTTTCGTCATCTCCCATATCTGGAAGAGAAATTTCAAAACTCTTCTTCTGAAACATTGAAGAAAATAATGTCAATGATATATATATACATATACATATAGAGGAAAGTTCAAATGATATATATATATATATATACATAGAGAGGCGTTCAAATACAACCCCTCTAAATCATACAATCCATGCAACCCACATATCCACCATCCATTTTGTTTTTTTAATTGAGGAAAGTTATAACCTACTAAATCTAAAACCATTGATGATTAAATGAACACTCCTGATTTCGTTGTAAGGGTTGTATGAATGCAAAGGGTTGCATAATAAAGCCCCTCTATATACATATATATATATAGAGGAAAGTTCAAATGCGAACTCAAATTTGGTTGTGAACATGATGACAAAGAAAAACGCGACATGTGTCCATTCAGTCTGAATAATGAAGGGTATTCGGTATGAATAACGAAGATGAAGTTCATACATTATTCGGTATGAATAACACGGATTCAGAGTGAATAAAACAGCATTCAGTCTGAATATATTCGAACTGAATGGGACACGTGTCCCGCTCTCCTTTGTCCTCGCGTTCACAACCAAATTTGAGTTTGCATTTGAACCCGCCCCTATACATATATATATATACACACACACACACATAACCAAGATCATCGGTTAACAAAAGTAACTACCTTCACTAAGTGTGCCATTGGGTCTCCCCATCTCACTCTGTCCTTAAGCATATTATCAAGATCAGGATCATCTCTGAAAAAGGAAGATAATGCAACAATAAGAATACAGTAAAGGTTTTCTTTTTGTTTTTTAATTAAGGTGCTACAGATGGAAATAAAATAAATAGTTTGATTAAAATACATAAGAAAAGGTATGATTTACCACCTTGTCCTTGCAAATGGTTTGTCCTTCTCAAGCTCCAGTTCCTGCAGCTTGGCCTCTGCTTCCCTCTTTTGCGCCAGACCCTTTCCCCATTCCAGTTTTATCTCCTGTTCAAAACATTTCATTTTTCTTAAGCCTTCAACTTGAGTAACATTTAATTAGCAATAATTGATATATATATATATATAAAGAAGCTAATACAATTAAAAAAAACAATTAGTGCAGTACCTTTGGCTTCTCTTCCTGCTTTTGAAGTGATTTGATCTGGTCCTTTGTCAATCGTTCCCCTGCAAAGATCCCAAAGTGGAATTATATATAATTAACAAGAAATAGTCAATTTTATACAAAAATAAGAGGCACTTAGCAATTTCAAACTAACCAGTTCTCTTGTCACGGCGTACACCCTCAGCATCACGGCCACTTATCGAAGGATCCATATTTCGAAATCTGTAATCAATTTAATCTGTAAGTGACTTTGACTTTCTATAAAACAGATTTACTGATTAGTCAATATGATTCTAAAAATATCATGCAAGAGAAAGCCCTACACATCTTATCATTATTTAAAAGCAACAAAAGTAGACAACAACGAGATCATCCAACTAAGCATGCAATATTATGTAAAAAGGGTACATTACCAAAACCTAAAAAAGTTGTAATCTTTTTGTAACTCATGAGGCTTATAATTTATGCATATAAGAGTAAAATTAAGGTATTACAATTCATCTATGCTCCAACTTGATGTGTATTATAAATCCCACTATGTTATGTATAGGCATATTAAGGTATCACAAAAGGTGTAATCATTGTTAGGCTTGTGTCCTTGATTGTTTTATAATTTAAGTATGAGTTATCTGTCCACCAATATACTAGATAATCAAATTAGTCCACCAGCAATGGAGAATGATTTGGAGTTTGCAAGTTCTTCCCTAGATCACCTCCTTAAGGACTTAAAATTTATAGGTTGGGAGCCTAAGGGACACCAACTAGAAAAAAGAAGCAAGCAAACAAAAAAAACCATATATAAATTAACACAAAAATAGATGAGGAGATCACCCAAGAATAGAAATAGGATGCAATAATTATAAGCAGGAGATATTTATGAATCCAAAGTAAATTTAGTCTTAGAAAGGAGCTTTGCAATCTGATGAAGATTTACAAGAACACAGGAAGCCATGTGTATGAACAACCCCCACATCCCATGGAAAAATTATTTTCAAGATGGGATCGGCATCATCAATTCATATGCTTAAATATATATGCAATTTGTTCCTCAATTCAAATAATGGAGTAGTTTAGTTTCTATTCTCGACCAACCAAAGGATGGCACTACACTACTTAGAGCAATATCCTTGCCTCCTAGTTTCAGAGCATTTCATCCAACAATAACTATGTTACTCTTTCAGACAAAAAATAGGGAGAATTCAGGGTGTAGTTCTTATCCCTAATTGAAATACATGTCGCTTTAACACCAAAATAATAACTCAAGTGAATCTTATCTTATATCTCTTGATTGGCCCACTACTATATGAATAAATGAATTAACCTGCAACAGATGCACTTGATGAGCGTGAGCCTTAGAAAAGGCATATAATAAATGAAGTGGACACAACAGTGGGATCTTGGCTGTTGATATGCATGTATACTTATTTACTTAATTCATGCATAACAATAAATTGAGCATCAAAAAGAACAGAAAAAGATTACCTCAACCAGTCTGCCTTCCTTGTTTTAGCAATTTCTTCTTTTATATCTTTACCACTAACTAAACCAGTTTTTGGCAGCTCTGATTCCTTCACAGGTTTTCTTCTTGGTGGAGAAAGGTCAGAAGAAACTGATACCGATTGTCGATTCTTTTTTCTTGGGGGTGAAAGATCTTCTTCCACTACAGATGCACGTTGACGATTTTGATTATCGGATTTATGATGACCCCTTCGAGGAGGAGAAAGATCAGAATTCACCAGACGACCCTTTCGGGGAGGAGAAAGATCAGCCTCTGACTGTGTCAGATTCATCTCAGGTTCTGGTGATAAAGTGTGACGATGTTTACTTCTGTTTCGTGTATCTGAATCTTCTCTAGAAGGCTTCACGTTAGGTTCTGGGGACGGTGTATCACAACGAGGTCGCCGTTTACGAGGAGGTGAAATGTCAATATCATGGCTGGTATTAAGTGGTGATCTTCTCCTTACTTCTGGCGACATAGGGCGGCGCCGTGGTGGTGAGATATCATCAGCATTTACAGGTTCTGGGGAAGGTGTATCATTCCGAGCCCTTCTTTTCCGAGGTGGAGAAATGTCTGAATTCGATGTCTTTATATCATCATGAGCACTACGTGGAGAGATACCAGAATTTAGGTCATCCAAAGTCGAGTTTTTAGCAGTTTCAGAGACTGAAACCCAACCACTTCCATCTTCAGAAATGGCACCAAAAGGGCGTCGGTTTTTAACCATCTCTAATCTCTTCATTCGCTTAACTTCAATATCTTCATCAACTTGTGGCTTCTCTTCATCTGTACATCACAACGCCATTTATATTTAATATTTTAACGAATAAAAAAATTAGAATAAAAAAAACTGAAACAATCTACTGAGCCAGAAATTTTATTGACATACCTTGTGACTCTTCGTCTTCTTCTTCAATCTGAACTGGCTTTTGCCAAACAGGATCTTGGTCAACAACTAGAACGCCTTTCATATCAGCCGTAGTTTTCTTTTTCTGCTTCTTCTTCTTCTTTTTCTTATCTTCGACCTCATTACTTTCATATCTTTTCAGATACTCCTTAAGTGAATTGGATCCTGACGATGGACCTACCATTATCCTTGTTTGAAGCCTGCTCCCAACTGCAAAGTGTTCATATATTATTATTGTTTATTAACAACCAACAAATACAATTTCATAACAACAAAATATGGACAAAAGATAAATGAGAAGTTTGGCCCTCAAAAACCACTAGACTAATGTAATTCCATCCCTATTCTTCTCCTCCCACCCAAATCCAGTTTATCCACAGGTTTGAAAGATCAACTCATAATTTTAAGTTTGAAACATCAACTCACAATCCTAAGTGTAAATCTGATATACACAATGGTGTTTGGGATTGCTTATGTAAAACAACTTATGCTTTTTTTACAAAAGTGCTTTATCAACTTATGTGGTCGCAAACTGGAGTTTTATAAAAAGTGTTTGGACTAGCTTACGACGGTACCACACTGGAATAAGTCAATAAGTTGTTTTCTAGTGTTTGGCAGAAAAATGCTTATACATGTAAAATGACCAAAAAGGACATTCTTCCATATTATCAATGTAAGGGCATATTGTCTCTATATTCAGCACTAGTGGTTCATATTGTCAACTACAAACAGCAACTTGTCATTGATGATTATGTACCACTTTATGGTCAAAATTCATCTTATTATCGCGCTGATTGTGTATATTTAACAGGTTAAACAACCATGTCTGACCAATTCAGTAAGGTGGCTGCAAATCCAGAAAACAAGAAGAAATCGCTAGTCTTAACTTATGGATACATCAAAAGTGAGATTTTCATAAAACAAGAAGAAATCGCTATTGTTTATCTGCAAATCTTCTGAAAAGTTTAAGGATACAAACAAAATTCGATTTTCAGAAAACAAGAATGGCAAATCGATAAGGGTAAAATCTGCAAATCGATCAAGGGTAGGCTAGAAATCTGCAAATCGATAACCTGTTCTTGATGGCCGGAGGGAGGTGGAAACATTCGGTCGATGTATTGAAACGTTCGGTCAATGTATTGAAACGTTCTTCTTTTGAATTTTTAATTCTTCCAACCTTCACATAATTCTAAATTTCTAATAAAGCCACACATCTCCATCCTCCATGTATTGAAACAACTTACAAGTCTCTGTAACTCTATTACTTGATATATTTTGTTAAATTCTATCACTTTTATTTTTCCCTATGTATATTATAATACTATAAATCAACGTTTTGAAATTATATTGAAGGCAATCAATTCAAAGGATCCCTTTTCACAACACCATGAAACAAAACTATTCAAACTATCTAAATTTCTTTCAAGCATTTCATCAAATAGGTAGTAGACGAAAAATACCATAAATTTGAAACAAGTAAACTCAACTTTAAAAAAAACCCATTATTGTTAACTAATCAAAGTAGCACATGAAGAAGAAAAAAACATATTGCAACCAAATTCAAATTGTTGAACATCAACAATCAGACAAAGAAAAATCAAATCTAATAAACCACATCAAAATGAACATATAAAGTTTTAAGGAAAAAGAGGTCTTACCGAAATCAAGAGTGACCAGTGGTGTGCCGAGATCTAAATGGTTTGGGGGATGGAACCAATCAGCCATTAAGACCCATAAATATTTTTTGCCAAACAAGTTTATGGCTGACCAATTAAGACCTATTTATCCCTCTTAATGGTATCATTAAGCGGTAAACAACGTCTAATGAGATTCATGAAACCCATATTTCTTTCTGGTTGATCGTACCCACAATAATAGCACAATGATTCGATTACGGTGAGTATAAGCAACAAGTTTTATTGTTATTTCTATAGTATGGTATTTTGTCTTTGTAGGAAACCATAAAATCAAATATGAAAACACAGTAGAAACCCTAAAATCAAAACAAAATGCCAAGGGAAGAAGGAATCCAAAAATCAATGCCGAGAGTAGTTAGTTACCTGTTGAATCGACGGTGGGTTTCCTCTCGATGTTTCCAACAGTGGTGTGGTGGTTTTCTAGTCGATCGACAGAAAATAGAAGACGCCCTATAGAATTGAGAGGAATGATGGGGGCTCTGAATCGTACAAGGGGAGTATGGGTCAATAGGGATATTGAAGAATTCAGAGCTTTTTTAAAATCCTTGCCAAACAAGAAAAAAAAATTATTTAGGCGGCGTTTGGTTCGCCGGAATGATGGTGGAATTAGAATCTGAATTCGTTTGACCAGATTCCAATTTCTTTGTTTGGTTCATTGTTTTCAAGAATTGGAATTTGATAAATTCCTAAGAATTCCAAAAAGGGGTCATTTGAGATTCCTTAGCTTACCCATGTGATTTCATGGGAATTGAATTGGTTCTTTTATTAATGTCTAAAATACCCTCATCCTATGTAACATCAATAATTGCCTGAATATTTTGATTAAGTAATTTTTATTGTATATCATGGATTGTTTGTAACATTTTTCATATAGAAAGTGGCTTAATGCTATAGAAAGTGGCTTAATACTATAGAAATGGCTTATATATATCAACGGGACTGAGAGCTTATTCGCTCAGCTATACATGATTGTTTGGCAGTGGCTTAATGCTAACAAACAGACTTTTAATCTACAGTGGCTTAATGCTATAGAAAGTGGCTTAATACTATAGAAATGGCTTATATATATCAACGGGACTGAGAGCTTATTCGCTCAGCTATACATGACTGTTTGGCAGTGGCTTAATGCTAACATACAGACTTTTAATCTACAATGGCTTAATGCTATAGAAAGTGGTTTAATACTATAGAAATGGCTTATATATATCAACGGGACTGAGAGCTTATTCGTTCAGCTATACATGACTGTTTGGTAGTGGCTTAATGCTAACAAACAGACTTTTACAGTGGCTTAATGCTATAGAAAGTGGCTTAATTTTATAGAAATGGCTTATATATATATATCAACGGGACTGAAAGGTTATTTGCTCGGCTATACATGACTGTTTGGCAGTGGCTTAATGCTAAGAAACAGACTTTTAATCTACAGTGGCTTAATGCTATAGAAAGGGGCTTAATATTATAAAAATGGCTTATATATATCAACGGGACTGAAAGGTTATTTGCTCGGCTATACATGACTGTTTGGCAGTGGCTTAATGATAACAAACAGACTTTTAATCTACAGTGGCGTAATGCTATTCTATATTTTATGGTGTAAATTAAGGAAGTATATTTTATTAAAGTATCTTTAGTGTTAAAAAAAATTGAAATAAATAATAATTATTTTATTAAAGTAATTTTAGTTTTAAAATTATTTTTAATGAAAAAGGTATTTTAGTCATTTGTCGGAATTTCATTCCAATTCCAAGGCTACATTCTATGAACCAAACAGACAGATTCCAATTCCTTCAACAGATTCAATTCCAATTCTGTCAACCAAACAGGTGGTCAAACCTGACAACATTCCAATTCCAATTCCTTCAAAGTCAAATTCTTTTGACAGATTTCATTCCAGCCAATTCCATTCTGGGAACCAAACGCCCCCTTAGTGTTTATTCTTTTCAGGGAGAATTTTATCAAAATTTTCTAAAATTTCCTATATTACATATATATTCTTATAAAATTTAAAACTACGTATGTATCCTTCTAAATCTCTATAATTCACATATATGTATTTTTTCCTAATTTAATTATTATTAAAACATTTAAAAAATACAAATCATTATCTCTAAACTGAATTTATTTTTTAAATTACTTAATTATGGGAAGGAAATTACGAACGGTAATAAATTCAGAAGGGTAGTTAAGTAATTTAGAAAATATATTCAGTTTAGAGATAATGATTTGTATTTTTTAAATATTTTAATAATAATTAAAATAGAGAGAATGACATATATATATATAAGTTCTACAGGTTTAGAAAAATATATATGTAGTTTCAAATTTTACAAGGATATATACGTAATAAAAAAGTTTTAAAAGATATAGATGAAATTTTCCCTTCTTTTTACTACTCGCACCATACCCTGGTAAGTAAAATATTAATGGAATTGTTTATCGAAAAAAATCTAATTTTTATATTTTGATTAAAAAAACCTACCATTTATTTCTCTCTTAATTAACGAGAAACCATGCATACAAGACCAATCCATTTTTTTCATTCAAAATATATAATATAAGATAAATGTCTCCCAGCATTTTATTCATAAATCCATCTTTGTTAATCAGAAAAGTTGTTTTTCTTGCATTTTCCTATGCTTGGTATCTAATTCATAAAATATAAATTGAGAATTGTTACAAGCATGCTCGAATGAAGAAGACGAAATCATAAATACATGATTTACATCATCTGGAACTCATGTTGAAAACTAACTTCTTCAAAATCCACATCTTGTTGACATTTTCCAACATCTCTTACCCGCCATCTTTGCCCATTCGCTCAACCCCTTCTCGTCTTTGTGTTGAAAACCAAATACTATAAAAATTAGATTAAGAAACAATAAACAAAAAAGCCAACCACATCGTCAACCTAACCACTATCACTGGCCAAACAAAAAACAAACCTTGTTGCCATCCCCTCGATTACCTTTACCCTTTTTATCGGATCTATTAATTCACGTTTGTTGTTCGTCTCGTCTTTTGTTGTATAATTAAATCCAAATAAGTATCATTTTATCTTGATACAACAAGCATGAGCTAGAGTAGACTGTAGAGATGACCAAAATGGGCCCGACACGACATTAGACTGGCGTGAGATTGGCTTGATGGTATGTAACCATATATGACTTTTACAAAAATTCAAGGCCCGACTTGGGACATGAGTAGGACCAGGAGCGGCTCGATGATCTGTAACCAGTTATGGTTCTTAAGAAAATACAAGTCTCGACTTGGGACCGGTTATACATAGGTCCAACTTTAAAAAAAATTAAGTTTTATAAATTATAAATTATACATCAAGTTTATTTTAAGTTTTCTAAGTTTTTTTAGAACTTTTTCAAGTTTTTAAAAGTGTTTCAATACTAAATTTCAAAAATGGTAATTATAAAAACATGTACAACATCTGTTTTTGTAAAAAAAAAATTAAATGTATTTTAACGACATAATTAAAGATTTTGAAGTGTATTTCAATAAAATTGTCCAAAAAAAAAAACCATCATTTTTCAAAATTATTTTTTGACAAAAAACTTGGGACTAATTTGAGTATGAGAATAAGAAGCTCGTAGCGACCGGTTATGATTAAAAAAGACCGAATCATAGTTTTTTAGTCAACAAAAAAGAAATCAGAGACTGAAACTAGGATTGGTTTTTATTCATCTCAATCTCAACTTAAAATGAACAAAAACCAATCCCCTCCTCCACCCGTTCTGGACCGGGCCCAAATGGTCATACCTAATTGCAAGGCTAGAATAGTATCGGGTTGAGTTCCACTGAGAAAAAGAGTAATGTAAGAAGTGTAAGAAGGGATCTCCACATCTGGATGCACATTATAATGAGATATACTGAGATAAGATACACCAAAATACACTGAAAAAGATATCTTTTTACGCTTTTTACTTTAACTATTATTTGCACAATTCTATGTCAAATATTATCAGCCCACCCTGAATTTTGATTTTGATTTTATCTTATAGGGCAAAATGCAAGAAATAGCAACCTCCTTTCATAGATTTCTCTATTATAGCATTGTACTTTTAGTTTTTCTTATTACATCAACGTACTTTCAAATTATTTTTTATTAGAGCATTGTACTTTGAAAAATTTACCCATTATAGCATCATTGGGTAACCTTTTCTTTTAAATTTACCCACTATATTAGGTTTTCATGTCACCTTATTGTCCATGTAGGTTGTCCACATGTAATTTATTGCCGATGTGGCATTTCTTATTATAACATTATACTTTCAA
Organism: Silybum marianum; assembly: GCA_036898165.1. NCBI lineage: Eukaryota > Viridiplantae > Streptophyta > Magnoliopsida > Asterales > Asteraceae > Silybum > Silybum marianum. The sequence continues at coordinate 18,186,765 of CM072539.1, forward strand.
AACATTAACATATTATTTAATAAATATATTAGACTAATTAAATTAAACTAAATTATTCATAATTATAAGAATATTAAGAAAATTTATAGATGACAATTTATTTCCCTAATATTAAAAAAATATTAAAAAATATATTTTCTTAACTAAGAAAATAAGAATTGTTACCATTTTTACAAATAAAATATTTATATGAAAAAGAATATATCTATTTATCTTAAAAAAATTGAATTGACATATCATTCAATAAATGTATTAAATTAATTAGATTATTTCAAACATATTCATTAAAATGTAACAATATTAAGAAAATTTATAAAATACAATTTATATCGTTAAATTTAAAAAAAAGGTGCAAAATAAGTATTTTTTGAATTAGAAAAATTAAATCACAAGTGTTATTCTTTTTATAAATAAAATATTTATCTTCAAGAAAAATATCATATTTGTTAAAGAAAATGCTACTCTAGAATATCTAATTTGCATACAATTTAGTAAGAATGGTTTTTTTTAAAGTGACGACATGAGGAAGTTACTAAAAGAATTGAGATAACTAAGAATAATATAAATTGGGTGGGATATGAATAATCAGAAGAGTGGGAATTTTTTTTAAAAAATTTGTAATTTTTTTATTAATGTCATGTAATCATAATGACATATCATCTTATTTAAATCATGTAAGTAAAAAAAGATAGAAGATAAAATTTTCAAAATACAATATCTTAATAAAAGATAATTTAAAAGTAAAATTGAAAATACAATTCTATAATAAAAAAATTTATGAAAATATGTTACTATTTAATGCATTTATACTTATACCTAGGCCCAAATTGTAGATAATTCTGGCCCACCCACAGACCCAAAACCAGAAGAAGAAGAAGAAGAAGAAGAACTCCATCTCTTATCACGTCGGCTATCTGCAAGAAAACAACCACCGTGCTACAGCGATTGTGATTCAACTGTCTGCTAGAACAGAACCTCGAATCAGAAATTCAATATCGGTACGTCTTCTAGAACAGAAGTTGATTTTCTTAGGGTTTATCTCCATTCTTCAATTGTCCTTTGGGTCAGTTTTGGCTAACTTTCCTCACAGTGGTAATAGTTTCTTGACTTCTTGCCTGATGCCTACATGCTAGTTGGTAATCGTATAGCTGCTATTGCTGATTGAGAAATGAGAATCAAGATAAAAGAAAACCCTAAGTTAATTTCAACTTTATTTGAACAAGAATACAACATTGCATTACCAAAATTACCTTCTAGTATCCCAATGGTAAGTGTTGATTTGTTACATTTAACCCCAATCTTGGCTCCTCCCATGCATTTGAAGTTTGAATTGCTACTTCTTCTATTACTATGCTACAAATTGTTCTTCTTATAGCTCTTTGCTATGCAAATTTGCCTTTTGTTTTGTTATAAGTTGTATCTTGAAGGAAAAAGAATGTGTCAATCATGGAAAAAAGAAGTTGAAGGTGTTTATAAGGTGTAAACGAATTTGTATTTTGTATGCTTGTTTGTGTTCGATAATTCTAACATCATCTCTGCCCTAGACTTTTGGTATGTTCCATTCCATCTTCTGTTTCTTGTTTGTTTTTTGTATGGTGTGATGCTTTATTTGACGTTAATGAGGTAGAAAGTTCGATGAATACCAAGTTACCAACGATGTCGATTATTTCCTTGATGGTTTTATCTGAGCACCAAGTGTTCGATTAAATGCCCCAGTGTGTAATATCCCTACTTTTACTCTAACCTAGCAGTGAAAGAAACTTTGTGGCGTTAGGATTTTTTTAAAAGCTTGAGGGGCTGTTTTTTGTTGTTGGTCTGGTCGATGTTGGTGGCTGGAAGGTCACCATAGACTATGGGGAAGGTATCATTTTTCTTATAGTCGTAATTCAGTCTCAGTGTTTAGGCCGTAAAAAGCACTGCCATCACTTGCTCTTTGGTTTTAGCTGAGAAAACTAATGTGGAACCATGAGAATATTAAATTTGAAGCTTTAACTTGTATGTATATGGCATGAATTGCTATATTGAGGATTGTTTATTAGCAACATCCATCGAAGGATAATTAGTTTCACCATTTTAGGACTAAGTAGCAACTTCCTGATGATAACAGGTTCCATTTTATATCTTGTGGGAACTAAAACATAGGGATAACAGAAGGTTTCCATCTCAATATCTTGTTGAAACCAATAAGAATAATACACACCAAACTCACCTTTCTCCATGTATGTTTTCTTAGTTTCCCTTTTTTGTTCCCATGATCTTTTTGATGATTACTGTGGATTTTGAGATAATCAACAATCTTTTTGGGTTTTCCTTCTTCGGGTTTTTGTTTCAAATTTCTTAGAACCTTTTTAGTAAATATTGTGTGAGGAGGAGAGTTAAGGGGAGAAGCGTAAGAAGGGATCACCACCCTTGATACCTTTTAATCTCAAACCCACCCATGAATCACGCTTAATACGGGATTGATCTGGTGCATCTCATCCTAACGTGCATCCAAGGGTGGAGATCCCTTTTTACGCTTCTCAACGGAATCCAACCCTATATAATATTGTATATATATATTTTGTACCTGCTGCATTCAGATTTGTAACAAGTACTGAAGTACATAAATATTTTTTGTATATTTTCTTTGTGAGTTGGGTACTTGGGTATACTTGTATATAAGAATATGTGTGTAGATATACTTTCTTTGTTAGACTAATGCAAGTCTAGTGTATATATATTTGCATATTAGAATACTGTATAAGTATATATATATTATTTGTATGTAATGAATTATTTGAATTTTATTTGTTTTATGCTTCAAGGCCTTGCATTTTTGTAGTTTAGAACCTTTTGAATAAGAAATATGTTGTCAATAAAGAAGGCTGAAGTAGTTGAGATGAAGAAAGATCTCTTGAATGATGTTGCCAATAATTTGTAATCGCATTCATTCATTACTAAATTGAAGTACCGAACCAAGCATTAGGCAGTTGTACTTGCTGCTTAAAATACGATACCTCTTAAAACTTGAGACATATTGGTTGTATGAAATATCGACTTGTAAAAATCCTCTACTTTATAATTTAAGGTTTGTTTCTTTAATCTGCTTATTAACTTATTCCAGTGTTGTATCGGTAATAAGGAGTTTTTAGTGTAGGATCATGTTAGCAAGAGAGTTAAGATAAGAAGGGATCTGGACCCTTGATCAACTTTAATCTCAAACCCACCCATGAATTGCGCTTCATACCAGTGCATTTTGGTGCATCCCATCTCGGTGCAAACTCTTCTTAATGTGCATCCAAGGGTGGAGTTCCCTTCTTACGCTTATCACCTTTAACTCTCCTTCTCACCGGAGCTCAACCCTTTATTTTGATACTAAAATAACAAATAACACTAAAGTAAAATATTTATTTTACATTATAGTAATACCCCAAGTGAAAAACATTACAAATTTTAGGGCAGAAGGTTTAACTCTTATCTATTTATCATCTCTCCTTCGCAGACCCTCTGTGATCATTATCATCGCAAATGGGGATTCTCTCGTGGTGGAAAGGCAACAAGGATTCTACATCTACACCCTCCGGTGTGAAAACCACCGAGTCGAAGGCTATTGTGTCAATGGAGAAAGCAGCAGCAGCAGCAGAAGAAGTTGCAGGTATGAATGGTGCTGTGGAGGTGTTACGACCTGCCATGGATGTTGATGTCACGGTTTTCGAATTCGGTTCTGTTGCTGTGTCGGCTGATAAGGTTACTCTTGCCGGATATTGTCCAGTTTCCGACGACTTCGAGCCCTGCCGTTGGGAGATTCTGCCGGCCGGCGGCTCTGACGCGCCTCAGTTTCGCGTCGTGTTTTGATGGAGAGATAGGAGATGGTTGAGTATGGATCTTTTAAGTTTGAGACCAATTTTGTTATTGTACAATTTGGTAGGAAAAAAACCCTAATTTTGATTATGCTGTTCTTATCCATCCATCCTTCCTTCCATCTATCCACAATGATGATGTTTCTGTTCAATTTCTTTATTGAATAATTTAAGAAACACATTTGAAGATGAGATTTTTCCATTTCTAATTAGATTTGAAAATGAATTAATTCATTTCTACTATTCCTTAAGATTGGTTTTGATGATTCATAAATTGATAGCAGGATTTGATTTTTGAAATTTCATCATTTTGATTAGGATTTTATGTTTTTAAGATTAAGATCATCACACAACCATTTGAAATGGATGTACGAGTTATGCTATATATATATATATATCAAGCTGTTTGTGAAGCATCCTTGGAACTTTGGGGATCTGAGAACTGGTACTAGCCCAGATATCGACGGTTAACAAATATATAGTAAAACGTATAAGCAATCATAAAAAATATTATTTTAATTTTTTTGTAATATTTTTTAATAGTAGTAAGTTTCTAAAATTGGTTGTTCATATCAATTAAATTAATACTGATCTAAGTCGGTTAGTAATATTAAACAAACTTAGTTGATATTTGATATTAAAAGTCATGTGCAATACTTATTTATTAGCTAAATTAATCAATGATACAACAATTTTTATATTTTATATTTTATATTTTGAGTTCTGAATTTTGGGGTTTTCAATTTTTGTTGATTGATTATTAAACTTTGAAGTTTGAATATTTTACATAGTAACTTGAAGTTGGTATAAAATTAATAATACCAACAATTTTCTTTTGGTATCAAACAGTACATTATAATTTTGCATACCAATTACAATTTGTCAGTAATACACAATAGACAATACAAAATCTACCTCTAAAATAAACCCCGTAATTCCCAAATAGAACATGATGCGAAAATGTAAGATATATACAAATCCCAATAAATAAATAAACTGGTTATGCATCATCCAGTAAACTATAACATGATAATATAAAGATACCCTTTTCAAAATTGGAATTTGTCATTAAATTTCATTGTTAATATGTAAATTCATGTTGGACAGAAATCAATCTGCCAAGAGATTGATAGGGTAAAAATAGTTAATATTGTAGCTCAAATTGCAAGATTAGTGTGTTACCATCCAACCAACCATCAAACAACTTTTATTCTACAAAAAAAATACAAAAAATAAAAAAAGTAGAAGAAACTTGAGATTAATCTTCATCAACTTGTTTAAGAGGCATTGAAGCCAAGAAACTGATCCACGAGTTTAGCCACAGAAGCGGCAAGCTCGTCTGATGCCTCCTGTGTGTTTGCTTCCGCATAAACTCTAACAACGTCCTCTGTTCCCGATGGTCTAACAAAACATCTGCCTTGTGGATATTTTCCTGCACAAATTAACTCCGATCTTTTAGAAACACTCCACTCCAAAACACCCGTAAAGATCTCGTCCCCTTATTTCTCCACCAATCACACAAAGCCACATCATCACTTTGGTGAGAAGAGAGAATAAAAAGAGGAATTAATTAAGTTTATATTAAATAAAAATAATGACATGTATTCACGTGATTAGTGGAACAACACACACACACACACACATATATATATAGGCATATATATATATTATATAGGTACAGGATTGTGTGAGAAGGAGAGTTAAGGTGTGAAGCGTAAGAAGAGATCTGAACCCCTTGATCACTTTTAAATTTCATAATCATCCATGAATTGCAATTCATAAGGGAGTTGATCCGGTGCATCTCGATGCATCTCATATCCATGCATCTCATCCTAATATGCATCCAAGGGTCGAGATCCCTACTTACGCTTCGTACCTTAACTCCTTCTCACCGGAACCCAACCCTATATATATATATATATATATATATATATAGAGAGAGAGAGAGAGAGGGAGGTTCAAGGGAAAACACTAAAAAAGAAAAGAAAACTGAAGAACAACCTGGGAGCCCTCCATCTAGACGGTATGCACTAACGCATACAAATGATTAAAGTTGTTTTCTTTCTATGCACCAATGCATATATATATATATATGCATTAGTGCATATCCACAAATGCATATAAATGCATTAGTGCATATCCACAAATGCATATATATGCATTAGTGCATATCCACAAATGCATGTTACAAATTACCGGTATGCATTATTGCATACCGTCCAGATTTTTTCTATGCACCAATGCATATATATGCATTAGTGCATATGCACAAATGCATGTTACAAATTACTAGTATTCATTAGTGCATACCGTCCAGATGGAGGACTCCCAGGGTGTTATTCAGTTTTTTTTTTGGCGTTTTCCCTTGAACCTGACCCTATATATATATATAGGGCAGGTTCAAATGAGAACTCAAATTTGGTTGTGAATGTGAGGACAAATGAGAGCGCACACTTGTAATATTCAGATTGAATAATAAAAAATAATATTCAGACTGTAGTACATTCAGTCTGAATATTTTCCTTCATTATTCAGTCTGAATATGACCCTTGCCGCGCTCTCATTTGTCCTCACGTTCACTCACAAGTCACAACCAAATTTGAACTTTCCTCTCTCTCCATTTATCCTCACGTTTCAATTGCAAACTCCTCCATTTATGCAAACTTTGCAAACCCTTATATTAGGAAACAATTGAGATATTTATGGGCAGTTAAAGAATTCATTAATTATGGTTGAGATATATATGAAATATGATAAGTTCATTAACTATGATCATGGTTTTGAATTAGGAAACAAAATAAAATCAAATATTTATTAGACTAGATGGACAGCTAGGATTGGTTTGCAAAGTTTGTTTGAATTGTCGAGTTTGCAATTGAAACCTCCCCTATATATATACATACATACATACATATATATATATATATATATATATATCTGTACAACAGTCTAATCACCAGTTATCGCATTTATGGCTTCTTGAATGCCAGGGGGCTTCTCAACACTAGTTTCTGCATAAGTCGTCACCACAGCACTTCTATCCGCGACTTTTACCTGGAATTTACGACTGAATTAATTAAACCAACATTTTAAGGCTTCAATCAACAAGACAACAACACTACCACCCCTTGGTAGATCACAATAAAGTGGCATCTAAAGATATCTTTCTTTATTATCACCATACTAAAAAAAGGATGCTGAACGGTAACAGTTCGACCGACCTTCAGTTGTCTGCTTGGTAGATCACAATAAAGTTCATTCCACTTATCGACCGACCATCCCATATGTTGTAAAATTGCTTCAACCAAAAGCAACCCGCTAAGGGCATCACCCACCGCTTGATTGATCACCTCACTGACTGCCAATAGCCTCTTAACAGCATTCTGCTTTTCTAAACCTCAAGAAAACAAACAATTTTAGTTGCAAAAAAAAACCCATTTTCTGTCCTTCAATGAATGACTAAAGTAACAAACAAACGAATCCTTTGGTTAAATGACCTTCTGATAGTCTTTTTTTATAATATCCATGATCTTCTGACAGGTTTGAGAATGTCACTACTTACTTAACAGAAGAATGTCACTTCCATACACAAGAGTCTCTAAGCATCTGAATCATTAAGAGGTGAATCATGTTTGGCAAAAAATAAGTCTGCTTCTTAATGGTTCCAAAACCCTCTGAATCATTTTGTATTTTGGACCTCCCTTAACCATTAAGAGCCCTGATTACATCTTGAATACAATTATCAAACAATTATATTTCATTTTGCACTATATCATAAGAGTCTCTTAATCATTCTGACCACTTAATCATTCTGCACCAAACCATTCAGCAACTTCCAAACAACCCCTTAAAACCCTTTCAAATGGTCATGGATTTAATAAATACTTGTCAGAAGGTCATGGATTTAAAAAAACACTTGTCAAAGGAAGCCATATAGCTAAATAACCCCAAACAAACGGTAATTGAAGTCAAATTCAAAATAAAGGAATTACCTTTAGCCGTTGAAGAAGGCTCGTTCTTTCTACCCTCTAACCAATTTAAAAACTTCTCCGAAAATAATATGGTTCCATGACCATTTGCTTCAAAATAGATACCAATATCATACTCTTCGGCTTTTCCATGCAAATACTTCACTCCAGTGGGAGTAAATACGACTTCTAATCCCAACTGGTTTAGATATTTAGTCGATGCACCATTAGCATAAGCTGTTTGTATAACACCAACACGGGGTTGGTATTCATTTTTATCACTAAGAATACTCAGCTGATCTTTGATAAATAAAGCAAATAATGACAAAATCTTGTCTCCATCAATCAGATTAATTTTGTTGTTTCCGTTTGATATAACTGTAAAGTATACAAGACGATCAGCATCTCCATCTAGACTTGCACACCTGAAACACTACAATGGTTGAAGTCACTACTCTTATTTTACCATTTATTTGCCCAAATAAACAATATATCTTTTTTTTTGGGGGGAGGGGGGGTGTCAAATGGAACTCAAATTTGGTTGAGAACGTGAGGACAAAGGGGAGCGCGACATGGGTCATATTCAGTCAGTTTTATTCACTCTGGATGCTGTGTTATTCACTCTGAATCCGGGTTATTCATACTGAATAATGCATGAACTCCACTGTCATTATTCATACTGAATGGACATGTGTTGCACTCTCCTTCGTTCTCATGTTCGCAACCAAAATTGAGTTCACAAATGCGAACTCAAATTTGGTTGTGAACGTGAGAAGAAATGAGAGCACGACACGTGTTTGAATGTAGATTATTCAGACTGAATAATCAAAGAAATATTGACACTGAATATAGTATTTATTTGGTCTGAATAATGCTTATTCAGGCTACTATATTTAGTCTGAATGTTTCTTTGATTATCCGGTCTGAATATGACATGTGTCGCGCTCTCATTTGTCCTCACGTTCACAACAAAATTTGAGTTCTCATTTGAACCCGTATATATATATATATATATATATATATCAGTTGATCTGATTTTTGACATTTAACAAAAGGAAGATGGCTCACCTTATCCCAACATCAGCAGGACCAAACCCTTGAGGAGCAACCTTTTCTTTCTGTACATAATCAGCACCGACTCCTTCATTTAGTATACCACTTTCACCTGGATTACGGATTTCTAAATCCAACCCATTTAACTTCTCTTTGAGAACTTTAAGCTTCTCCCCACCCACTCCATTTGAACAGTCAACGATCAATTTCCCAATTGGATTATTATCTCCACTCTTCTTTGGTATCAAATCTATCAAACATCTAATGTAATAGAATTACAGAACAAAAAGTAAAAACAAAAGTACCCGTTATATAATCTTGATTTATCTTTTAATGCCATTCGGAACCACTCAAAAACCAACCTGAAAGAGCTGGAAAGCTGCTCAAAATAATCAAGTTCAGATGCTTTCAAACCCTTGTTTGTGGCGCGAACCATCCAATGCAATTGTGGAGTTGTGACGATTCCCATATCAGTTGCAACTGCTCTAATTACTGAACAGATACCCTGGAATTAAGAATCTCAAAATTTAAGTAAAAGATTGTGTCTACATTTATAATTAATCCTGTTTATTTATAATTATCGATGGCAAGAGAAAAAGATACTCCCTCTGTTCCATGAAAATTGCCATCTAAAATGCCACTCGGTGATGGCAGAATAAGGAAATATGATGAATCCAAAGTAGTAGCATCAATATTTGTAACATAACTAATTGGTCAAGATGCAATTTAACATGAAAATTATTGAGGAAATTTAAAAGCAAATAATGTAGTTATTTTTTGAAACAGATTAAGTGTGATACAATCTATCAAACATTATTTTGAGTAGTCTTACTTGCTTTGCAGCCTTGACAAGAGATTCACCACTAGGCCTGGTGTCTCTTCCCAATAATACTGTTGCTGCCTTTGCTCCATTAAGTGGTATATTTTCCTTCTTTGCAAATTCATTTATCAACTGTATCAAGAATTACAAAAAATAAATAAAAATTGAAGTCAAGGAACTTGCAAAAGACTAAATTAGCGGAGTTTTAAGCCATGGTTGAAAGTGAAACTTGATCATATGGCTTCTTCTATGATATACAATCTATTGAAGTTACTATTTTATGTTTCCATGGTCGTTAAGAAGTTACTAGAAAGCATATAAATAGTTCTGTAAGATCGATAATTTTGATCACTTTGAAGCAGAAAAACAATAAAAGAAATCCCCAAATCTGATTCTAAAAACTAGCAAGAATACTCTAACCTGATCAAATTGACCTTAATTGTGAGAAAAGTTTCGAAATTTAATGATATTTCTACAACAAACATAGAAAAACCTGGATGAGATTTTCGGGATCCGGGGCATTAGCAATAGAATCAGCAAATGGCTCCCAATCTTGAGTGATCATTCCACCGCTTGGGTCAGCAATTTTGATGCCATTATCAGAGACTTTGTTGTGTGAAGCAGTGATCATTAATCCGATCACAGCTCCTCCAGTCTTTAATGATCTCAATGCTGCAAGTATCCCAATCCTAAATACTGTTGATTGTAGGATCGATGAGTCGGCTCTGAATCCAGCAGTGCCATAAGAGAGCTTAGTTCCTTCAGAAACGGAATTGAAAACTGAAGACAGTTAGTTTGTTGAGATTGGAGAACACCTTTTTTGTCATGGATTTGATAGAAAGCTGAGACCTTTTGGAGGTGGGAAATTAGAAGCCGATTGAAGGAGCATTGATAGTTGTTGTTCGTTCATCCTTCCTTAGTGCCTGTTTGTATTTTTTTTCACAAATTATATTTACTAAAATAATGTGGTCTTGAACATAAAGAAGATGGAGAATCAGATAAGTCAAGCATTTTTACAAACACTTGGCATACATAACTAACCAACTCCAAAAAGCTGTGATGATCAAAATCCCAATTCATATAGTAAGCAAAACAAAGAGTGAAATTTCCAGAACCGAAATACACATAACTTCTATTCACATCAAGCAAACAACAAATAAATCAAAAGCATATTTCAAACAATAGAAATTCATTACTCATTATAATAAATAAACCCAAATCATCAAAAGCCAAAAAGATAAATAAAATCACATTGTTCATACATGAAATCACAGATGGAGGGTAAATGGGCAACAAGATAAAGTAGGCATACATTTGCAGAGTATCAAAGCTGAACAAATAAACAACTTTACTTCTTATTCGGATAAAAGATTCTTACCAGGTAGTAATAAGTATGTAAGTTGAATAAACAGTCTCAATTATAGATAAATTATCATTTTAACCCTCTATGATTATGATGAAAAATGATTTTTTGATAAATGTTCTGAATAAATATCGAATGAGCACATCATCACCTCTGAGAGATTTGATCATTTGAAACAATGTCTACACTATAAACGAAATAAAGTATTCAACTTGAAAAAGTAACATAGTTTATAGGATAAAAAATGTATATCTATTACTACCTTAATATGCATTTGAGTACAAAGTCTTAAAAGACAAGTCTTTAAGCATAATGAGAATTTTCAAAAAACTCTTAATTACAACTCTTAAAGCATAATGTACAAGGTTTTGATGCTAAAGGTTTTAAACCCATGCCACCCCTGTTGAATTTGTTGAATATGCAAAACAATGTACCCGGTGCATTGCAAGTACATTATATATATATATGTATGTGTATACATATATTAAGTAGAAGTAGTTATCCTTATGAAAGATAACAACTTGCATTAATTGGTTTTGTCATGAAATTTTATGTTAGGTCTCATTCTACCCCACTTATTGTAATTACTTCCAATTATAGTTTCTGCTATATGAATGTTTCCACTTCCCCCACATGAGCTCAATTTAGTTCCAACAGTACATGAAAGCAACATAAAAATTGATACAAAAAGTAGAGTGTGACACAATGGTGTGGTGAAAGTGAAATGTATTCGAGTAGTCTTTCTTCAGGTGCTGAATTTGTGTTTTTATTTTCATTCAGCCATTTTATTAATCCTCTATTTTGCATTGGTATCAGGTAGATGACCTTATATACCAAGAAACTGGAAGCAATCAATTATATGGAAAAAGAAAACCAAACCCACCAATTAGGCAAATCAACAAACAACTATGAACGAAGAACGATCACATATCACAAATTCTGCCACATAAAATATCAATTGCAGCAAATTGGGATTGAAAATCCCCTAAAGAAAGCATAACATACACAATAAGCACCTAAGGCTTTACAAAAAACAGCTTTCACTTATTGGAGAATTCCAACTGCATTATGTCAAACAATATTGAATTCTATAAATTCAATGGCTAAGGTTTTTGGATCAAATGGATTCAAGTTCTCAAGTTATCAATCTTAGAATCTCTTGTTCAAGACTCAATTTCAGTAGAATTTTGAATGGTTTCTTTGCTTCTAGAATTGAAGTAACAACTAACAAGTATAATAGGTTTTCTTCATCCAATAAACCATACAGATTTAGGTTTAGGGTAAGATCAAATTCACAAAATACAGTAAATTGAAATGAGGGATCACGGTTAGCAACTATTACCGATCCAGCGTCGTTCAGAGAGACTGAGGCGGACAGATGCGATCGGAATGCGAGACAGGGGCGGCCGTTCAGCGGTGGACAAATGATGCGATGTCGTTCAGAGAGCCGGAGGTGAGGTCAGGTCAAGTGGGTCGTCGTCGATCAGAGGGATGAGTAATTTGGGTAGCAAATGGTAATTACTAGCTTTCCAAAGGGCAAAATGGTAATTACTAGCTTTTCAAAGGGCAAAATGGTAAATATATTCAGTTACGTGCTTTTAAAGAGGCCATTTGTATAAATCCTAAATATATGTCTTTTACAAACTTAACCATAATGTACAAATCATACAAATCAATATCAACCAAAGGGCTCTGGCCTAATGGTATCAGAGTTTTTACAACATCTTCAAGGTCTCAAGTTCGAGCCTTGAGAGTGGTGGTTTTCCTGAAAATGGTAGAGAAGTGAGGTTTATCCCCTAAGGGGAAGGTTCGGGTCCCGCATCCTGCCCATATGGATGTCACAGTGGGTTCAAATCACTAACTATTCGTTTAGGCTAATGAATATTCGATTCAGTGAATATTTCGATTGTTTCCTATTGAAAGGCATCTTATTTCTTCTATGTTGTTTGCTATAATGTTATTGAGTTGATCATTGATCAATCACTATTTTCATTTTTATTCAACGTTTTTTACAGTTTATTACTAACTTTAACTTATATGTTTATAACTGTTAAGTATTTTGATTTATCTTTCATTAGGTATGTTACACGTTGGTTTTAATATGTTGTTTTATTACAAGTTAGTTAAGTGGTTTAGCAATGTGGTTCATTACGAATCAATCACATTTTCTTTTAATGTGCAATATGTTTATTTGCTTTCAGTTTAACCGAAATAGTAAAACATATACATGGCAGTATAATATCCTGGTTTAACCGAAATAATAATAAATAAATAAATAAGAAGCCGAATAAGTTATACTTATTAGATTAATTGAATCGTATAAGTCGAAAACCGAATAACCTAAAATCGTTTTGGTTTAAATGAATTATTCGATTTTAGATTTTTCTTTGATACCCGTAAGTGTGACCCTAATCATAAAAGTTTCTGGATCCAATATATATTATATATATTATATTACGAGGGTTAAATTACTATTTAACCCTAAATATAATGTTCTCATCTAATATCAAATTCCAAAGAAATAAGAAATTGCATAAATGATGATCCTAGAGATTGACATATGGTGTTGCATGCGTCGTTAAACACACAACAAAGTTTAAATTTTATAAACCTAATTTAAACCAGTAAAGAGGTACATCGGGCTTCTTAAGGAGTTAGTGGCTAAACTAATTATTTGTGTTAATTGAATGCACGTATGTCACAATAATATGCTACTGAATTGATTTAGTTTAACCTCAAAACTAAGACTTAAAACCAAATTATCACAATCAACACTAACCAAATAAAAGCTTTTAGGAAGATATAGTGAAAAGGGGGAAAGTATGGGTGAAATGGGCGAAAGTGTTAGGTTCTTTCAAGAGGGGGGGGGGGGTCTTAATATTGGGGGGCTAAAGGATTTGAACTTGGGTCTAGTAGGAAAGTGGTGGTGGAGGTTTCATAATGAGGAGATGAGTTTGTGGAAAAGGGTCGTAGAAAGTATTCATGGTAGGGGCGGTGGGTTAGCCGGTGGTGAAGGGAGTAGAGGGATTGGGAATATAGTGTGGGGTAATATTATAAAGGTAGGACTTGATTTAGATAAAGAGGGTGTGTTATTTTCAAATTCTTTGGTAAAGAGTTAGGGGATGGGACAAAAATAAAATTTTGGGAAGATTCTTGGACTTTGGGAGGGAAATTAAAAGAGAGATTTAAGCGGTTATTTCAATTAGAGACGACGAAGGACGTGTCGGTGGCTGGGAGAGGCGAGTTTCTAAGGGGGAAGTGGGAGTGGAAGTGGGGTTGGAGAAGAGACCCACGGGGTCGTGAAGTTGGTGAGTTAGAGGAGTTTGTGAGAGAGGTTGGGGAGTTTATACCGAAGGAAGGTGTGAGAGATAAGGTGGTATGGAGTCTAAATACGGATGGTCAATTTTCGGTTAAAGAAGTGAGAGGAATGTTAGAAGAGAGAAGAAGGGTAATGGTAAGTAATAATGAGAAAACAGAATGGCAAAAAGAAATTCCAAAAAAGGTAAACATTTTTATGTGGAGGGTCAAATTAGGACGATTACCGTCAAGAGAAAAAATAAATGAGATGGGAATCGATTTAGATTCTCTCCTATGCCTAAGGTGTGGTGAAGAAATAGAAACTTTAGAACATGCTATAGTAACGTGTTCCTCGGTTTGGAAAGTTTGGCAACAAATGAGGAGATGGTGGGGTTTAGATTTGGATGGGATTAATACTATAAATGACTTAGAGGAGAGTGGGTTACAAGGGGATAGGAATCGAAAAGGAAAAGTGAGATGGAAGGCGACGGTGCGGTGTATGTTATACTTTATTTGGGCAAATAGGAATAAACTTGTTTTCAATAAGTCATGCAGGAATTTAATGGAGCAGACGTTTGAGATGCAAATCAAAATTTACGAGTGGCTCTCGGCAAGGGGAGGAGAGATTAAAGTCGGATGGCAACAGTGGTTGGAGAATCCCCGCGGGTAAGGATATTTGCCGTCACGTTGCGAAGCACTATGTTCTTGTTAACTCTGTTTTTGGTGTTAGTATAGTAGTCAGCTCGTGATTTCCGAATGCGTTCTGATTGTGTTTGCTTCTCGCAAACGCGGGTATTTTAGTTGGTCCTGGGATACGTGTTGGGTTTGTTCGTTGTAATTTGGTTATGTAACTTTTTCTTTGGTGGGTAATAAAATTATGTCTGTTGTTCAAAAAAAAAGCTTTTAGGAAGAATTGCATTAAAATTAAGAAACAAATAGAAAATCTTTTTGACTTTTTTTATAAAGAAAAATTAAAGAGAACGAGAAGAGAAAACGAGTTCTAACGATGAGAAAAGTCAAGGTCAAGTTTCACCAATTCGATTATTTTTCAAAGAATGTTCAATTTTAAATGCATTTCCTAAACAAACATGTTAAGTGATCGATCCAACCCTCAGCATAATCCATGCCTATCCAAACCAACCGTCCTCCCACCTACGCTGTTGTGTTCCGTATAATTGGAAGATACCAATAGTTTATCCAATTTATGCCAACCAATTATTAAACGCGATCAATTTAGACACATATAAATATACCAAAGGTTAAACATTAAGATCTAACAAAACCTGTCACATTTTGTCCCGGGCGACTTATTTATACTTTTGGTGCAAATTTAAATCAAAATAGACTAATAAAAATAAATCAGCATCAGATCACATATGAAGTTTCATATCAGGTTGGCCTTAAAATAAATTTAGCTCATTATCGATTTAGAAAATTCAACAATTTCTAGATATTTAAGCATTATCACATCAATCAAAAACACAAAGCAAAATCAATAAATCAATACCAAACAACCACCATATTCAAGATAATCTCAATATATAGTATATTTTTGCACTTCAATTCAATTAAACCCATCAATTATGAAATAAAACTTTGTTATTAGAAGCCCAGTTTGTTGCTTTCCAGAATCATCCAATTTCTGTCTTTTTTCTAGGGGTGTAATCGAGCCGAGTCGAGCCGACACAGTGTCAAGCTCGAGCTCGACTCGACTCTCAAACTCGCAGCTCGATACTCGACTCGAACTCGGTCGGGTCTAAATTTTCAAGCTCGAGCTCGTAACAGGTATCGACACTTTCGAGCTCGACTCGACTCGCTCGTGTCTTAAAAAACGCATAACAACATAAATATTAATTGTAATTTTATAGAAACTCGATAAGGCTCGACTCGACTCGCTCGATAATTTAATATATACACATATATGGGGTATAATTGTAATTTTACAGAAGCTCGATAAGGCTCGCGAGCCGCTCAAACCGAGTAATTTATAGGTCGAACTCGACTGGATTATCTACTCGAATAGCTCGAGCTCGAGCTAGACAATTCATGAGTCGATTTCGAATACTTTCCGAGTCGATCTCGAGTATCTCACGAGCTGTCTCGGCTCGATTACACCCCTACTTTTTTCCAATCCATCACACGAGAGGAGTTTGAATATTTTATTCTCATTTACTTTCTGCTGTGACTTGTACCTTTTGCTATGCAACTTGTAGTCTTTACTTTCTTAGAATTACCTGTTGTCCAGCACCACTGTTCCACCTTCAATGTCAATTTCTGCTTAGATGCAACCCGAATTTGCAAAACTTCAAAGTTGTAGGGCCATTTGCTGTCGTTCCATAACATTTTGAATTTCCTTAGACGGAGATCATATGAGTGAGATATGGTCGAAATGCCACAAGCTCACAAATTTGTCAAAATCATTCTTTTATCCCTTTTTCGCTCCAAACTTTTCCAAACCTATAGAAAAAAAACACATTAATGCAGTTTGATTTTACCATTTTAACGCATTGATGAGGGATGATTGACGAGAAAGTAAAGTAGACCATGGCTGCACCATGCTAGATAGGATGCTGAATACAGTTTTTAGGTCATGACACTCGAGTTCTGAAATTACATCAAAACCCCATTATTTTCATTCGCTTATATTCACCGTCCCTTGCCTTAATGTATGTTAACTTTCTTATTTAAGTGTCTATATCCCTCCCCCCCCCCCCCCCCCCCGCTTTGAGGTTTCCATCAACGAACCACTGCCCTCCTTCGACAGCCACGCTACCATCTCCTTGTGTTCTTTGTCCTTCTTCTTTATAACAATTACAACACAACAGGATTAAAAACTAGAGGGGTGGTTGTGGTTTTCTAAAGTTAACAAGGATGAGTTACGAAAAACGCTTAACATGTTTCAAAGGATTCAAACACGTTAATTTTACAAACAATGGCGGATCCATGATTTTTTCCTAGTGGGTGCACCTTTAAGTTAGATTAAAGGCCTATAAAATCGTCCGATATATTTTTAGCCTAATTCCACAATTTAGAGATTTTCAAAGTTTTCTTGGTTGATTTCAAAGGATTTCTACGTTTTTTTTTTGCTGATTTCCAGGGTCTTTTTCGGTTGATTTCGAGAGTTTTTTTTTAGTTTTTGGTTGATTTCGAGAGTTTTTTAATTGACGGGGTCCCAAACAAGAATTTACTTTCTATTTTTTATCCCCCCCCCCTCCCCCGATAGTAAATCCTCCCATGTTTGCAAATAAAGCTAGTAAATTGAATATAGGAAAACAAGTGAAAAGTTGAGTTTTTAAATGAAATGCTTCTACATTATATCAAGTACCTACATTGCCATAAACTAAAAGCATAAACAAAGCAAAAAAAGTAAGAGGGAGGGAGGGAGGGAGAGAGAGAGAGAGAGAGAGAGAACATGGTTCAATGAGGGAGATGGTCAAAAGCACAACTCCAACAAAAATCCACCATTAACTCCAATCCTTTATGGCTCTCTATCGAAATTCTTCCTAATGATAACAACAAGGGTGCGTTTGTTTCACAGAATACATGGGACCGGACGGGACAAAAAAAATTAGTTCCATGTTTGGCATGCCATGGAACAAGAACAACATGGAACAAGGTGGGAAAAAATCTCAATTTCATAGGACGAAAATTGAGTTTTTTTGTTCCACCCAAATAGGTGGAACAAACTTGGACAAAAACATGAAATGACTATCTTACCCTCCAAAAACCTAAAATCAAAAACATGAAATGACTAGCTTAGTAACACTCATAACATGCACCTTACATGAGATGGGAAACTATTTGGTTGGAAAGCTAAATTATTTTATACTGACATGTCATATCTATTAGTTCATTATTTGCAGTGAAAAGTTGAGTTTTTGTAACATGCATTTATAAATATTCATCAATTCATGTGCACATATCAACCGAAAAATATATCAAACAGCTTTGCAGACATTTGATACAATTTAATGGTGCACCCGCTCGGAAAAAATCCTGGGTCCGCCACTGATCATATGCAATGTTCTTCACATGTAGACTGGGCAAGATCCAAAACATAGATTTACCCACTTTAGGATATGGTATATTTGTTGGAAGGAAATTTGCTCTCATGAAGAAGTAAAATACAAAATATCGTCTTACAATCTGATCCATAGTCGAAATATAAGGCTCTAACATACTTTGGGTTGATATAGGACTTAAAAAGGCTTTGGTGCCAACAAAATTATGGTGTGGCAACCAAACTACTCATCATATTGCATCTAATCGGGTGTTTTATGAGCGAACTAAACACGTCGAGATTGGTTGTTGTTTTGTTCTTGATAAGATTCAACAAGGCTTAAGGTATATTTGACAAACTAGCTGATAAGTTAGCTGATGACTGATAAACTAGCTGTTAGTTGATAAACAAGTTGATGAACTAATCACGTTTAGTAAAAAATAGTTGATGAACTAGATGAAAAATGTAAAATAATCAAAAATGACATTTTAAAAATTTAGTCAGTTACCACATTTTATGATATAAATAAAACAAATCACTAATAATGTAATATGTAAATTAATAAGAATAAGATAGTAAAGAAAATTAAATAATATAGTATGTTAACTAAAAGAATTTCAATTTGATTATTGGTATAAATTTTGGATTTGTATAACCACAACAAATTTTAGAAAAAATCTACATTAATTTATAATTTTAAATAACAACTAAATATTGTAACACCCCTAAAAATGGGAGTTAATTTAAACCAAATAAAATGCAGAATAACTTCAATAAAATAAATATCACCCATAAAGATGGGGAGAAGTTAGAGAGTTAACAACTTCAAAGGGATACTAGACGACAACCTATTAATCTATACAAACTTCAGAATACAGATTAAGTTCGGGTGTCTATAAATCCTCAAAATGTGCTTCTATGCAACTCATCTATACACACGAAGGTGTACTTTAAAAAGGATGCCACTACCGGCACCTAGCTCCACTCATCCCATCAAGCCCCACCAGCTTGATCACCTGTTATACATGTCATTTTAAGAAAAAGTGTTAGGCTTAAAGCCTAGTGAGAACAAACAGTTCAAAAATATAGAAAAGCCATTTCAACTTCGAAAACGGTAAATAAACATATAACCGAAAGCTTTTCTCAAAACATCTCTTTTTCTTTACTTCTGCGATTTACACCTGAAAGATACGCTTTACTTCTCTTGGGGGAAACTTCTACGGGAATGACCCGTCATCACATTAATCCTCACGAGTTCAACCCCAAACCGGGATCTGTTACAAGTGCCCTCCCCAAGTACTTCTGACTATACGTGCCTATGGATCCATTACACTAGTCTAACATCTTAATACAATTGTTTCCAATGTATTACTTCTCTTCACAAAACTTGTGAAGTATAACATCTTGCTTCCCAAAACTTTCCTTCCAAAATTAGGTTAAAACAACATTAAGGTTTATACATCATATTTCTCATCAAAAACCCATAAGGGTGTTTTAAAACCGTTCTTTGTACTCATTTCATCATTTCAAGAAAAACCATAAATGACACATTTTGACCTAGTTTTTACCAAAACCTTCCAAGTACAGAAATACTTATTTTAAACATCACATTAAGGCAAATTACTTCATTTTGACATGTATAAAGTTTTAGAAAGGTAAGAATGAACTCACAAGCTAGATTTAGGCTAAATCTAGGTTGATATCTTTATTTCCGTCTCAGGAAATAGTTTTTTTTCCACAAGGAACTGTGATGTCTTTCTATGGGACCCAATACCGAGCTTCATTAGGTGAGGACTTCAAATCCACAAGTTTCCACCTACAAAATCTTCATCTAGGTCATAAACAAACCCAACATACACCAAAATCAAACCCAAATCAGAAATCATAGAACCAAACCCTAGATTCAAGATTTCGGAGAGGTGATCGTACCTTTCAACGTATGAGAACCCCAAATCATCAAGTAAACTTTAATCTTCATTGCTTCCATCTTAAAGAGCTCTGAAATACGAAACCGCGGCACTTTGAATCGCCCAAATCGGAGCTGTGATGAAGAAGTTATGGCCAAATGAAGAAAATCTCGTTTTTAACCACTGGGGCCGCCCGCGATCATGCCTCGCGATCATGCCCTGCGATCATGACACGTCATGATCGCCCGTGTCACCCCAAAATCTGATTTTTCATGTCTAACTCACGGTACCAGTTGTGCGATTATGACATGCTATCATGGCACTGTCATAATCGCCGGGCATCATAGCCTGGACCATTCCGAGGTGTTTTTTTCCCACTTTTCACCCGTTTTGATCTCGTTTCTTGTCTAATAAATGATACCCAAAATCATTAACTTCAAAATACTTATCTCGTTGATTCTAAGAGCGGAATACAAGGAGAACTCGGGATTACATTTTATCAAAGACCCGATTGATACATTGTGCCATTGTCATTATAAGATGACACACTTCTTGGGACCACCAATCACTTGGTACCACCGGTGCTATTGTGACAGATGTCATAACCGTATGGCACAATGGCTAAGACGACCATACTCTTAGTACTATTGGTGCTATTGTGACAGTTGTCACTATCTCACAGCACCACCACTCAAACTCTGAAATTAGCTTATCTTTAATAGACCACTCGGTTCAACACTTTCTTTAACTGGAAAAGAAACCAGGATGTTACAAATATACTATGAGATAAAAATAAAACTAGTGAACGTTACACATCCTAATTAATTAATAACTTATCATAAAATAAAATAAATAATTAAATTAAATATTTTATTTAAATCATATAATACAATTTTAATCTATGAAACAAAATAAATCTGATTTTAATTTTTATGTAACTTTTATATATATATATATATATATATATATATACATAGAGAGAGAGAAGTTCAAAAGAAAACACTAAAAAATGAGAAAACTGAAGAACACCCTGTAAGCCCTCCATCAGGACAGTATGCACTAATGCATACAAGCGTTTTTTGTTCCTATGCACCAACTCGTCTATCATTACACATGCATTGATGAATATTTATAAATGCATGTTACAAATTACCGGTATGCATTAGTGTATACCGTCCAGATGGAAGACTCCCAAGGTGTTCTTCAGTTTTATCTTTTTTTTGACGTTTTCTCTTGAACCTGACTATATATATATACATATTTATAATTTTTTATATTTGTTTTTTGATAACTAAATATATTGAATAATAATTAAAATAATAATAGTATAAAAATAATTGATATAATTAATAATAATTTTAAATAATCGATAATTAATAATCAATATTAATATATAATTAACTAATAATTTTCAATTATTACTAATTAGTATTTATTAATAATTAATGGTAATAAATAACAATTCATATTAATTAGGGTTATAATTGAAAAAATGTCAAAAACTTCAAAAAAAAACACAAGGATGTTGCTATAGGAACACCCCTTATAACCTAATACATCTATTTAATAATATGATAATCAGCAATTAAAAAAGGTTCAATAAATTACTAACACATGTCATTGACCATAGCCTCCATTGATTGTGGACTACAGTTCAAAAAATTTAAACTACTTTAATAAAAAGTCAAACGTGGTTTAATGTTTCAAGGTTCAATATTTTCACTCGGTGAATCTACTCAACATTTTCATTTCCTAAAAACTAAAATTAAATATATATTTTTCTAAAATATCAAACGGTCATTTATTCATTTATCTAAATAAAAATATTAAATCAATATTAAATATGATAAAAATTAAAATGTTAAAATTCATATTAAAATTAGCTATCTATGACACGTCATTTTATTTATGTTATTATTTTTTTAAATTATAATAAAAACAAGTATGGTTAAATTTATATATAGGCAAAATTTTTGTTACAAATTGTGCAAACTCGTAGTGAACATAATGATAAAGAACCAAGTGGATATTCATGAATGTTGAAAGTGTTCACGAATGGTGAAAGTGTATTCACGAATGATAAAAGTGTATTCATGAATGGCGAAACTTGCCGGACAAGACGAAGTCGTCAAAAAGTGTGTTCATGACAGGAAATTAATAAATATTAATTAAAATTGGTTAAATTATAAAATGACGATAATACCCATAATGAATTAATAAATATTAAAAAAATTAATAAAATATTAAAACAATATTATCCACATGACTATTTCTATTGGATAATGGTGAGTTTGCAAGTTTGTAAATATTGAATAATTTGCAACGGATATATATATATATAATTATTAAAAAAATTAATTTTTTTATTTATAATTATTGAAGAAATTATAAAATTTTAATTATATTTGTTGAATATATTAATTAATTAATTGTTGAAAAACCAAATCTCCAACTAACTAATAAATTTTAACCAACTACCCAATTTTTTTACTATAAAATGAGTTTATATCATTTGTAAATAACCATTACATAATGTTAGTTTTTAAGAGATATGGGAAGGGTTGTGGGAAGAATTACAAGGACAAGATGGATTTGAGAATCAATATTAAACTTGGGGAATATCAGGTTTAAATGAAGATCTTAAAGCGTGTGAAACTGATGTTCATGTCAATGACAAATCAGAATTTTCCATCAATAAGGTACATATCTTATTTTATTTAAAATTAGTTTTTTTGTAAGAATTTATTTATTTTGTGTATATTGGATGTTTGATAATAAATCTTTCGGTGGTTCCTTATTGACTTTGACCAAATTGCTTATCTTTTTTTCTTTTTAATGCTTAAAAAATTACTCGATTTAAATTTCCTAGTTTTGAAGACATCATATTTAATATAGAATCAATCAATTATTATAGGTAAATCTATGGTTGTTAAAAAATACATATCAAATGGAACTCATAAATCTATTAAATAATAGTAATCGTTAAAAATAGAAAATAAAAACCCCACTACTACTGCACTACATACTTATTTTGCGTTATATTATGTATTAATAAACATATATCTATATCTATATCTATATCTATACTATTATATAAAGAGTGTAAAGAGTGTAAAACGGTTTGTTTAGAATTTTAAGACTTACTATATTTCTTGCGTAAGGTACAAATTTTAAAGCTTCATTTCAGTTTCCATTCAACCATCTCCCCCATCTTCCTCAAAACTGCCCTAAAAACCTCTCCCACGCCCCAAAAATTACTCCCCCATATCGCTGCATCCACTCAAATACCCACATCAGAAGATCCAAGAGCAACAATAACAATGGATGATGCACATATGTCTTCTTCGTCTTCCTCGAGTCCGATTCTTTTTGCTCAAGTGAGTGAGGAGGAATAATTGCCGAGTGTGTTAAGCAGAACGCAAGAAATGGAAGACACGATTTGGTTGAGCAATGAAGTGTTATCAAGATCAACTTGAAGCCGGAAGAATCAAAGCCGATTTTTGTTCGTATCGGGGATTAAGGTTAATTTTCTTTGTCATTTCGATCATGACTTTGCATTTGTATTCATTTTTCATCTGTTAATGTGGGGTAGGGTTTCATCCAGGAGTGAAAACGAAGGTTTTAAGGCTGTAACACAATTCGGTTTCGATATCTCCCTGATATTCATTCTTCTTCCCAAGTCTCTAAAACCACAAAGATGCCATCAGGTAATAGTCTCCTCCCTGCTTTTTGGATTCATTTCCCTGTTTCTCTGTTTGATTTTAAACTATGCAACTAAACTTTGTAAGGGTGTTGATTGTAGTTAAACGATTGAGGTGCTAAATTTAATTTCAATCAGTTTTGAGGAATTCGGTTATCCAGGATCCAATAGTTTGGTTGTGAAATTTGTTGATGATACTCAAAATCAAAATTAGATAAAATTTCTTTTTCTTATTTCAGAAGTGAATTTGGCATATTCTTTTTTGGCGGGGAAAGGGAAGAAAATTAAAGATGTTGGAGGATTGATTACAAATAGTCTTCTGTAAGTCTTGTGTAAGTCTTTTTGTTCATCAATCTCAAATTTCTCTTATTTTGGTTGTAAAATTGTGTGATTTAGTTTTCAATTGGATATTGGTTATGGGCCTGCAGGTTGATTCTTGGATACACATATTCTGTTTTTGAATGTTTTCAAACTATAGAGAAGCATGGTGTAGGAAATGCGGAATTAAGATTTTGGTGCAAGTATTGGTAAGAATATTCTTCACTTTCATTTAGGAAATATAACTTGTTAAAAAATGTGAGGTTATTTTTTCTTGTCAATTTGTGTTTTTATGAATCTTGAATTAACGTTTTGATTTTTTTTTTGTTAGTTATTTGGATTGATCAGGTGAGAAAGAGAAGATGGGGGACAGATAAATATCTGAAGCCAGACGGCTTAATGCAGCAGCTTTATGCAGCAGCTTTATGCAGACGCTTATCCGACAACTTAGTGTAGCATCTAAGTACAGAACAGCTTTCAAACATGTAAGTGCAGAAAACTAAGTGTGGAGAATGTTTTCAAACGTGAGTGCGACGGAAAGCGTAGCGTTCGACGACTAATGCGAACGAGTCGGTTACGACGGTTGTGTGTGACTAACCATTTCTCGTTGATTAACCACCCAGATATTGCCCCGTCACCACTGTTTTGCACCTGTTATACTTTCATAATCTGTTTTTTATTGCCCCGTCTGCATTAAGTTGCTGCATTAAGCTTTCATATGCATTAAGCCGTCTGGTTTCATTATCATAAAGAAAGGGAAGTGGCTCGGCTATTCCGCCTCTTCTCTTCAAGTATATGTCTTTTATAATAAAATTTAACATCTTATTGCATCGGTCTGTTACATACTAACAAACTTTGTACTTTGTTCTCCTCTTCCTACTTTCTTCTATCTGGCTCTGAAAAATCTCTCTTTTGATTCATATTGCTGCTGATAAGTCAAAATGCACACTAATCATTTGCTTATCGAAGAACCTATCACAATGGCATCCATCCTCGAGCCATCTAAAGCTGTTAGTATATGAAATTTCAGTTCATGGATCTGTTTTTGCCTATGAACGGTATAGATTTTCTGAAGAATTTGTGATTTTTTACGTGCGTATATGTAGAATTTCTCCCCTGCGATGACCAAATTAAGTTGTTGGAACTTCTTTGTGAAACTAGAACAACTTAAAACCATCAAGAATAATATCGCCCGACTCTAGACGGTAATATGGTTTGAATGGTTTCCGGATTCAATTGCAACTAATCATGTTAATGATCTCAAGTGTGTATATTATTTTATCATTCCTCACTTTACCATCCATTTATATAAGATCTACATATTATATATTTTATTATTGTGATTATTTTGTTTTATTCGGTAGAAGTTGACAGATGAATTGTGTGCCTAAAATCTTACCTATGCGGTAATACTTGACGTTTCTCCGTTTTTCATCATGGGTGATTGGAATAGATATTTTTTGTATCAATGCAATTAATATTTGAAATGATTGTTTCTTATAAGCGTGAAAAAAATAGATGTTTTTGATTAAAATGCAGTTAATTTCTAAAATTTGTTTTTGACGGTCATGTTAGGTATATAAAGAAGAGTTCTTCCATCTTCTCGTGCTCTAGATTTTGCTTTTTC
This sequence comes from Silybum marianum, assembly GCA_036898165.1. Classification (NCBI taxonomy): domain Eukaryota; kingdom Viridiplantae; phylum Streptophyta; class Magnoliopsida; order Asterales; family Asteraceae; genus Silybum; species Silybum marianum. Next base: position 18,212,657 of record CM072539.1, read on the forward strand.
CAAAGGGAAGGTAAGTTCTTTTCCCTGAATTCTATAATACGTTTGAAGTTAGGTTTTGAGTTTAGTGATTTTATATTAACAACCAATTTGATAAGATAAATGTTATTTTTATTGTTATAAATTTTTATGATGGGTGCTTCTTCAGGTTTACCCATCTTTTGCATGACTTGTTTGTAGTTTACACACTTGTAATCACATCGAAATTCTAAGCTTCTGAGATGCTATGCTTTATCGATTATGTTATCACCCATGTCAATTTTTTGATGTCTAGACATCCTTGGCCTGGGGAGTTGGAATGGAAAGAAAATATATGTACGGTGTGAATTGATTTGTACCACCGCCTTTTGGAAAGATAGACAAACTTGCTTACAGTTTTATACTAATTTTAAGGACACTTTTCTTTCCATTACAAATAAACCTAATTTTCTATATGTTAGGGTACGGGTGTTGGACCAAGCTATGGGACACCCTCTGTTGTTCCAGATGGTGGCTTACATATAGGTAATTTATATCTTTGTTGTAATTTTAAAGTTAAAGATTCATTTTGTATATTGTTATAATTATTAATGCGGTAGACATTCTCTGCTACTGGTCTGCTAAGGATCTTTACATCTTACAACTCTTTACCTGATATATAACCTCACAATTGCCATTTAAGTTCCGTCGAGTGTTCTGTCACTTCGATGCAGAAAAAGGCATGGGGACATGCCTTTGGGGAGGGGGTGAGGCATATGCACATAATATTTTTATGGGAGGTAGAGGATATATACTTAAACATTGGATCTGTTAAAACATTACCAAAGTAGTCGGTTAACATCAACGTAAGATTAACAAACGTAGACTCACATATACTATATGAATAATTGCTCTCATTCAATTATAGGGTAATCAATTAACAATTAAACATTATTAGCATAAGATCATTGGAAGTCAATAGCATTTTAGAGCAGTGACCATTTGCGTTATCTTAACTTCATTTATAGAATCATTAGTTAACATCAAGAACATATATCCACCGACATTTGATCAACCTCAAGCTCCTAAACAAAAGCGTATTGGTTACCAAGATGCTTATTGTGTTGGATTTCATGTTAGACTAAAAGGCTTAAGAAAATACATTTTGAATAATTAAAGTTTCCTAAATGTTAAGAATAGTGCTTGTTTTCTTTATAAATCCAAACCTTTTGCCTTGTGTCACAGAGGTTGAGTCACATGCCTTATTGAACCCGACCAACCTCATACAGGCAAAGTGCTTCAATTGGCTTCACTCAAGGCCTTGCACCTCACAACGAGCATTATATCTCATATATCTTAAGTTGATGTGGACAATTTATTCATTGTTCCTGGTTTGATTTTATATCACATTAATACAATATGTAATGATATAATAAAAGTTGGCTATTAATTTCAGGTGGTCTTCAAGGTGTTCTTGGTGGTGGATTGGTGGTTATGGAGGTTTAGATAATGAGGTAGAACTCATGCTTCACTAGAAACTTGAGAGGCTATACATATCTACACGTGCTGCCAAGGTTGCTCCTCCTGTATTGATGGTTGATGTTTTCTTACAGAAGACTTAGACTGAGTCCTAAATCCTAACAAGTCAAAGAGGAATACTTTCAAGTTGTATACTTTTAACCAGTACTTCTATACTTTCATATTGTATACTTAATAGTTATGCATGGGTGTAGGCAGTGACTCTTTTTAGGCCAATTTCTTGGATGTTTATCTTTTGACTCTTTTCCTTCGGGTCATGGCTGAACATTGTGACAACAAGTTCAGATAAAAGTGTTCATTTGGTGTTAATTATCAGGGGTTGAATGGAGATCATTTGAAACATAATTAATTAAAATTTCATTCCGCAGATGAAATTAAGGTATTATTGTTTGAGAGAATGTTGTTTTAGGAGGCTAAAAACATATTTTAGGTTTTTAGTATGTTTTTTTAAGAGAATTTTACATTTGTATAATTCTAGATATTTATTTGGTGTCTTATCGAAACAGAAGACATTTTGTATTAATTTTTTGGATGGGTATGCCATATGCGGATATGCCTGAGAGTCTTTTGTAATTGTGTCTCTTAGTTTGCATTAAAAAAATTATGGATTTTGTTTCTTTTTTTCTTAGTTTTTTTCGTTTCGCTGCATTGCAGCGGGTACCCAACTAGTATAGTAATTATACATAAAAAGAAAAAAAAAACATAAAAAGATCCAGCGGCACCGCTGGCAACACCCTCAGGGCTGGCCCTGTGGATGACCACCTAGGGAGGTGTCTAAAAAGTATTTAGGGGGGTGGGTGTCTTAATAGATTCACTCAAACACAACTCCAAGTAGCATTTTAATAAGCTACAGCTTATTAGTTATTTTTTTCCCTATCCAAATGATGCTTTTGAAATAAGCTCTCTCTCTCTCTCTCTCTCTCTCTCTCTCTCTTTCTCTCTCAAAAGCTACTCCAAGTAGTGTTTTAATAAGTGTTTTCACATGATCGATGGACAAAAAAGGAACATGGATTTTGATTCCTGTGTAAGACTAGAGAACTATTATGGGATGTTTTCGCAAAAACATTAAAGGAAAAATTCAGAAAAACTCAATAAACTTTCATATTTTGAGTCATTAAGTTTATGAACATTTTAACCATAAGGGTTGTCGCGTACTGGTTGAGACCCTAGGGGATGTGGTGGAATATATCATCTGTCCAGGGTTCGAATCCAAGCGTACACATCAGTTGTGGCCACTGAGTTTATCAGGGCTGATGTATTGCAGTCATAATTTGTCAGGATTAGTACAAGCATCGCTTGGGACACCCTTCAAAAAAAAAAGTTTCTGAACATTTTTTTTGAAGAAATATATTTGTGCACTTAATGAAACTGAATAAATAAATCTTTGCACTTAGTGAAATCGAAAAACCTAATGGGATTTCACATTTTATACTGAAATGGAAAAACCGAACGAATAAATCCTAACACTTATAAAACAAAATGAACATACCATTTCTCTATCGATGTATCAGCAAATCGGCAACAAAGTACAATGAAAGAGTAAAACAAAAGGAATATACGAGTTGCTAGATTGTTTTCATCCTCTCATTGTCATTTGAATTTGAAATTTATCTTATGATTGTCATTTAAATGTGAAAAATAGATAATTGCTAATGGAAATGGTATATTCTTTTCGTTTTATTGTTTCATTATACTTTGCTATTGATCTATTGATATCTCGAGAGAAAAATGTATATTTCTTTTGTTTCATTGGTATAATGATTTATCATTCATAACAAATGTTGAAAAACTCAACCCCTTAAAATATAAAAATCCACTGGTATTTTATTGATTATGGTAATTTAAAAAATGTGTCTGTTTCAGTTGGAGTAAGTACAAGAACTTATTTAATCAAAAAATGTCCAAAGACTTGATTACTTAAAATATGAAAGTTGGTTGAGTTATTTTAAACCTTTTCCAAACTTCAAATAAGTTTCAGGTTGATTATTTTTATAACAAGTTCAACATAATTAATATCTATGATCCAACTTATGTGGAAATGTTAGCTAAGAGAACATAATTAGGTTTTCACTTTCTTGTTAGATTATAAATTATTTTCCAAAGATAACATGGGTAAGATTTGGAATTGAATTCCATTTAATCTTTTGTTTGATTTGTAAGAAAGTTTGAATTTGGAACTATAAGACTTCAATGAAATCCAATCTACAAATTTAGAAATCCTTTGGAGATGATTGTCATTTTAAATCCAAATCCCATAGAGTTTCACTTGTTTTCATAACATCGCTTTTGTCAAATCTGCTCTAATCTCTCCGGTCGCCTCCACATCTTTGTCTTCTCAATTCTCTTGAAGCGAAGCACAATAGGGACAACTATAATATTTAAACTAGTGTTCGACATCACGCGTTGCGCGATGATCAAATTTTATGTTAACAGAAAATGTAAAAATTGTTTTATTAACCATTTTCATATATATGAAATATCTTGAAAGTCTATATACAACAATTTATTTTAGATAATGATTGGTTTTGAGTATATTCAATTAACTGAAATAACGAAAAATTGATCACGTCTGAACGTTTTCGCGGCCGAATCCACGCTGAAAATTATCAGTAATAAATATTTATATATTAAAATAAATCAATACAGAAAATAAAAAAACAAATCAACAATCACCAACATAGTGGAAAATTTAGGATAACCAAACCTCAAAGCTACAATTTTTTTTTTTAAATAGAAACAACATGTATACAAAATGTACCAATAATTATTGAATAAAATTACATTATCAAATATTTATATGATCATTAAAATTGATAATTTAAATAATCTTTTTATTTAAAATCAAATAATATGATCTTTTATAAAAGTATAATATATTTTTTTAAATACGACAACACACATGATTAAATGTAAATAGGTTATTTAAATTTTGTCAATATTACTATTACCTTTATACATCTCGACTCTCCATTACCAGCACATTCCACACAAAAACGTAGAAGTCTTTAAATTCTAAGAAATTCTTTTTTATGTATTCATATTATCATCAAAATAGATATTTTAAATAATCTTCATATTAAAAAAATAATAATATGATCTTTTCTAAAACTATAATCATCTTTTAAAAAATACGACAACACATGATAAAATTTAATAGATTGTTTATATTTATCAATATTATTATTTTTATAAATAAAATATCGAAGTCTTTAAATTCTAAGAAATTATTTTGTCAATAGTTCACCTTTTTCCAATATTTTATTCTGCTTCATCAACGATTAATTGATTTTAACTTCTTTGGCGTTTTGGATCAAAATATTCATTGATTCATGTATCACATGAAAACGATTATATAGCATTGTCAATCAACTTCAACTTTTCATCTTTTTTATGTAAAGATGATTCATCAGCTAAAATTTTCAAAGCAATCGTCTTCGATACATTTTTTACAGTTATTGATCTAATTAGATTGCAACAAAACTTCAATGTTAAAAGGGTTAAGTTATATGAAGCAAAAAGGTAAATTCACAAAATGAAATCAATCTAGGTTTGAATATGATTCAAAATCATTGAAGGTCAAAAAAACAAATTCAAAGAAAATTAGCCGATTTACAATCTTATAAAACTTTGATTTTTTAAATGGAACACTAAAAACATATGTTAGTAACCAAGAAGCGAATATAAAAATGAAGATGTATTGTCCCTTTTGTGGGTTACACTTCTGAAAAAAGAAACATAGAAATTAAAATGAAAACAATAATAAATCACGAAATTACAAAATAGACAAAATCAAAAAATATAATGAAAATTGAAGGAGTACTTGAATGAAATACTTACATGTAATAGTCATATGTGTGCCTTGATGTCTTGATGATAAAACTTTGATATTCTTCGATATATTTAACGATCTTTAGATAATTTATTTTTGTTTGTCCCACTTACTACATAAAAAGAATATAAAATCAACAGAATAGCAAATAACCTATCAATAAACAAAAATTCATTACAAAGATGATATTTTAGCAAGAAAAATCTAGTGAGAGAAAATGTGTTAGAAGGAGAGATTGAGAGGTGACTTATTGTTACAAAAAAGTTAAAAATCCATAACATAACAAAAAAAAAAAACATATACGAATATCTGTAAACACGATCCAATCATAAACAGAATTTATCATTTGATAACAAAAAAATCAACAATATGGAAAAAAAAGATTATATAATAACAATTCACATTTCTTGAATAATATTATGGCTACATACCTGTTTGGAATGTTTTGATTAAGCGTTCCGTTGATCTACCTGATCGATTCAGTGTTCTTTAATCAACCTATATCTCTTCTATGTTTGTTCCTTAAATATCTATTTTTTTGATTGGGAAATTAAGGGTTTATTGAGAATTAAAAGCAAGTAATGAAATGAGCAAATGAAGAGTTGGAGGTTAAACTCAATATACAACCTTTTCTTTTATTTATTTGTATAAAAAATATATTGATTAAACAACTCAACATTATGGTTTTATTGAGAATTAAAAGCAAGTAATGAAAGGAGCAAATGAAGAGTTGGAGGTTAAACCTAATATAGAACATTTTCTTCAAAATTATGAGAAAATAGGAAAAGATAAATGGAGATTTCTCATTGTGCCACCTAAACAACTCCATATCTTCCTTTTATATATATATATATATATATAGATTTATTTGTATAAAAATATATTGATTAAACAACTCAACATTATGGTTTCATTGAGAATTAAAAGCAAGTAAAAGATAAATGGAGATTTCTCATTGTGCCACCTAAACAATTCCATATCTACCTTTTTTTTTATATATATATATATATAGATTTATTTGTATAAAAAATATATTAATTAAACAACTCAACATTATGGTTTCATTGAGAATTAAAAGCAAGTAATGAAAGGAGCAAATGAAGAGTTGGAGGTTAAACCCAATATAAAACATTTTCTTCAAAATTATGAGAAATTAGGAAAAGATAAATAAAGATTTGTCATTATGCCACCTAAACAACTCCATATTTTCCTTTTATTTTTATATATATATATAGATTTCATTCTAAATCCTACAAACTTAATACACAAAAAATTGCACATCCAAATCCTTCTAAGACCTTTCGTCAAACCAAACAAACCCTTAAAATAATAAAAACTCCACTTTTGATCCCACTAGTTACATCAAAAATCTAAAGATCACCCATATAGTTCAATGCTTACATTTGGGTCGCAAGTTTCTCCACTCACATCATCAAAAAGTTTCACCATTGGAGGATGATTATGAGAACCCCATTTTGTGCTACTTCCAAAACACCTCTGGAATTATTTGGTATCTTCTTATTCTTTAATATTATCTTGCAAAAGATAAAAAAAAGGTACATCCCCTTTGTACTCATGCCCTTCTCATATATTCTTATTCTTTTCACAAGTACTTGTGATTTTGATTTGTTTTATGTATTTCTTGCAACAAATTAATCATACCCCATCTTGTCTTGCCCACATCAACCACTTGGACCTCTTCCAATTCCTTTTTCCTAATGGCTTAAATCCAAAAATACCAAATTGAGTTCTTTCTTCATGATCTTTCATTGTCAAATATACTGTAATCAATTTATATATACTACAACAAAATCTAATTTATAAGGCTTTAAAAATGTCAAGTGTTATAATAGACTGTTTAATAAGATCAAACAATGGTGTGTCATATATAAACTTTCTACAACGATTTTAGGAGTTTAAGTTTTAACCAGTTAAGAACACTTTTATAATAAAACATCATATTAATTTTTTTATATGACATTATTTAAAAACAGCATCTTGATTTTAAAAACAAGTGTTTTATAAAAAGATGTGTTTATAATACATTTCTCATAAGTGTTTCAGAAAGAAAAAAAAAACTAATATAAGACTTTATATTAAAAGTGTACTAAAAGAACTTCTTGAAATATTCTATAAACTTATTGGAACATTTTTATATTGGATGCATAATTGTTTGGTTGTATAAACTTAAGTCCTATAAAACAATTTATTGAGACATTTAAATGTATTTTTGACGTCCTATAAACCTGATTTTATTATAGTGCTATTAATAATTGCATTTTATGCATAAAAAGTTGTACATTAGATTTGGAAATGGTCCTAGCCTTTCTCTCATCAACCTCCACATATAGTGCTCCATGGATGGGTCCTTTAATCTTCTTTTTTTATGATGCATGGGTCATTTTGTTTGTTTGAGTGATCATACAGCTGTGATATTTGATAATCACCCAATGGAAATTAAGATTGAAATAATATGTGATGGACTTAATTTGTTGTTTTCATTTGGGTTTTTGTGTTTGGTTCTTTTAGAAGCAAGTTGTATTTTAAAAATCTTTATGATCAAGGTATGAACAAGATTATATAATATATATTTGTTATGATTATAATTTGGAAGGTTCAATTGGACCATGCTATGGGTTTGAGTCATGGTGACATCTATTTGCAAGTTTTGGAGTCATGATGATATCATTATTTGCAAAATGCATAGAATTTGTCATCAAATAGAGGAGGCACTACAACAAATACATTTAGATGTTTGATAGGACTTTAAGTTTATAAAACCAGATAATTATATGTTCTATGTAAAATATTATAATAAGATGTTATGACGTATTTAAGAATTCTAACAAGTTTTTAATTTATGGCATTTTTAAAATAATGTGTCATATTAGTTTCTTTTTAATAAGATATTTTTAATAAGTGTTGGTAAACACTTCTTTTTATAGGATAATTGTTAAACTTTATAAGGACCTTTCAAATCAAAGAAAAAGTGTGTACAAAAAGAGTTCTTTTAAACCAATCACAAAGCCAAGGCACTTTACTCTTGCAGGATCGACATATATGATGGTTGAAGGGTGAACTCGGTATGTTAAGGTCAAAGGTTCATTACAAAGAAATTGGATTTATAGGATGTCTAAAATATCGAAGTCCTAATCAATAGTGCACTTTATATGATCAAACCATAAGATGTCCTATCTAAAAGTATTACAATAACTACAAAGGTAGTGCCCGATTGGTCTGAGCTTGGGCTCCAAAGGTCAAAGTGTCTGGAGGTCCCATTTTGAATCCAAGGAGAAACAAATTTCTTCTTGTGGCCACGAATGGTCACATGCAGTGACTCCGGGCTACCCACGAAGCAGGTGGTCGCCCTGGGGATTAGTCGGCTCGCAGAACAAGTTGAATATTCAGGTTAATAAAAAAAAGTGTTACAATAGGTTTATTGGGCGTTTTAACGTTTTTAGGACATTTTAAAACTAAAAATGGGGAGGTTCGGGGGGGAAAACTTAAAAAAAAACAGAAGAACTTCCTGGAAGCCTTTCATCTGTACGGTATGTATTTGTGCATACAAATGATTGAAACTGTTTTTTTTTTCTATGCACGAATGCATATTATGCATTAGTGCATATGCACAAATGTATGTTACAAATTATCAGTATGCATTCAGTTTTTTTTGTTGAGGTTTTCCCCTGAACCTGAACCTAACCCTATATATATAAAATATTTTTTTAGAAGTCTCCTATAAAATTGCTAACACAACACTATATTTTAAAAATGTTCGTAAAACTTGTTAGAACATCCCAAAACATCTTATTTACTTATTATAACACTTTTAAATAAACATTTATGATTTGATCCTAAAAACTTAAATCCTATAAAACGCTCTGTTACAACATTTACATATCTATGATGGTGATTCAAGCCTCAAAACCATTTTTTTTTTGCAACATGCAAGGAAAAGATTATGACAAAAAAAGAGGGTTGTCCTAGCTACCCTTTAATTTATTTGTCATTATTATTACTGTTATTAATATTAATTATGTAGATTACAGTTTGTGTCTTTTTCAAGTAAGTATATATATATATGGTCCAGTTGATTGAATCTTTTCATGTTTCTAGTGAATCAAATCACAATTATTATAGTATTGGTTTGGTCGGTGATCATCTTACATAAGCTAGCTACAACAAAAGGACCATCATTAATTAATATATATATATATATTAAGTTTCTATTCATCTTATGTAACATATTTAATACCAAGTTGGCTACTTAATTATCTTATGTTAAATTATGTTTACATATGCAATAATCAGATGAAGTTTTGTGATTTTCCGCAAATCAAAACTACCCATCAACACAATTTAATTAAATGAATGTCGATATACGGTTCAATTCATACGGAAACTCGGAAAGTTCGGTTCAAAAGCGATATCTTCGGCTTTTTTCGATGGTTTTATGTCGTTATTCGTCAAGATTTTTTTTTTATTGTAATTACTTGAAGACTAAGTGTTATAAGTAGTCTGGTCCAAATTTGATTCTTGCAAGTTGAGTTTTGTGAGTTTCTTTTTTTCTATCTATCTGTGCGAATGGACCACAATCCACTCTTTTATAAATTAAAATGGCTTCTGAAAACCATAACTTCATAAACAAACTTCAACTTCAAAACACTTGTGTAACAAATAATTAAAGTTCACATCTTTTTTTCTTTTTTATCCTTTGAAAGAATGAAAATCCGAAGAGGGAAACGCTCCGAGGTACATTTTCATCAATCTTTACTACTTTTCTTGAAGATTTTTCGTTTTTTTTTTTGAGATAGGGATCGTGTTTTGTGGTTTTGCAGTCGTTTTGGCCTTCGATGGTGATGAAGAAATGGTTGAATATTCAGCCAAAGAATAATGATTATAGTGAAGATGAAATCGATACAGAAACTGAAAGCGAAACCGATGGTATGTTGTTTGAAAAAGCTTTGGTTTTTGATGTGTTAATTAAATTATTCGTTATCATGTTAATTTGTTTTAAATTAAACCGTTTGCATTTTGTTGTCTTAAAGACGAACGAATGGATTTTAACACGGAGCATGCTTGTCGAATGCAGAGGAACATGTCTACATGCTCGAGGCAAATATCAGATGGTAACTATCGGGTCCTTTAGTTAAATGACCTTATATAAGTTTTTCTTTAAATCTATATATGATCTTATGACTGGTTTGCGAAAGTCACTATTTAATAGAAAGAATAACACTTCCATGTACAAAAACGCCTAAAGACCTTGTCTGAAGGTCATGAATTTGTTAGAAAAGACATTTATCTGGAGGTCATATAGCCGAATTTCTATATTTACCGATTGATCTTATCATCTAATTCTAGGGTTTTGATGGTTGTATGTTTTTAGGGGCACCCACGAAAGCAATTGCGAAACACAAGAGAGGGAAATCAGAGACGATGCGTGTTCTTTATATTAAAACGAAAGATGTGAGGTTTGGCTCTAAATATGAACTATTTGTTTTTCGTAACCTTCAATTAGTTTGCACGCATCTAAACTAATTTTGTAGGACCCTGAAGTAAATAGTTAGGCAAACCTTCCACTGTACGTTTGGTATACAAGATAGAACGAAACAAAAACCTGTTGTCGCATGTTTGGTATAACACCAGACTGGTATTGGACATGACTGAGTGGAACAAAAATACAGTTTTTGTCCCACAAATCAAAAAATAAAATAAGAAACTTAACTACTAAAAACTTTGCACAGTTCTTTCATCCATCTATCCAATCTTTGCACCCTCTCTAGTAATCAGATTTTTTTTATATAATAACGCATGTATCTTGTAGGGTAACAATAGGGACTTGGAATGTTGCTGGAAAACTTCCGACTGAGGACCTAGACATCGACGAGTGGCTTTGTATGAACGAAGACACTGACATATATATTCTCGGGTAACTACTAATTCTACTCGTATATACATTATTGTACTACTTCATTCAAGTCGTTTTATATATGAAATATCGTTATGCTTCAAGAAAATTGTATACGAAAATCGCGGTATTGTGATTTTCCTAAAGTTTCAAGTTAATATGATCTATTTTCCGATGATTAATTACTAAAATATAAATCAATAGGTAAAAACTCTTAAAACAACTTAATAATCGCTTGGTTACATTATTAATTCATGCAAAACTTATTAAAATTCAAGTTTACTATTTATTAATATAATTTTTTGAAACTCTACATTTTAACTCTATAAAGTTAACTAATAAATGTATTCAAGAAAATAAGATAAGGATTGACCTACCAACTAATACAATAGAAAGTTGAATGAATTCATGATTTTATTTTTTAACAAAAACTTCCCATTAATTAATTTTTCATTCTTAATTTACAATCAACTTACAATAATCTTTTTATCCTAATTGAAATGTATAACAGATTACAAGAAATCGTCCCTTTGAACGCTGTAAACGTCCTCGGAGCCGAAACCCGAACTCCGGTATCGAAATGGGAAACCATCATTCGGAAATCTCTAAACAAATCTCTCGAACCCGCAACCCTACGCAAAAGCTACACCGTACCAACCTCTCCCCTTGCAGATATCGTTACCGATCCCAAAACAAGAAAAACTAATCCGAATGTCGGAATAAAAAGATTCGACGACCTCGATTGGCCCGAATACCCATTGGACAAAAAACACGACATTTGTCTTTCGGGTGGGAAATACTTACGTAGGGTTTTAAGTAACTCTGATCGAGTTCGTAATGATTGGTTCACAAATCCAATTGATTTTGGGCCCCACGGCAGTCGTGTGGCCGATCTTGGTGGATTGCGGAGATCGCGCCATAGCTTGGGCGATTTGGGTTTGCCGTGGACGGCAACGGTGCAACCGGAACGGACCAACGTTGTTAGTTCTCTTTATGATGTATCCGAACAAGTACCGGAAGAAGATGATGTCGAAAACGAGAATGCATCTTCGCAAAATGGCGGAAAATCGTGTAGGTATGTTTCGTTTGGTGTATCGAATTGCTAGGTCACTACAACAAAATTGGGTTTATAGGATACCACCAATAATAAATAAGTGTCCTAATAGATCATTTTATATGACACAAATTATAGGCAAAAATAAAGCGTTCTATCTAATAAGTTTTGTTTACAGGACGTTTTTGGGCGTCGTAACAAGTTTTTTAGGACAATTTTAATAAAAAGCGTCGCGTTAGCTAGTTTATAAGACACTTTTGAGAAAGTGTCCTATAAACCCATCTTTTTATATGTCACTTGTGTTTATAAAACAATTTTTCAAACGGTATTCCATAAAATAGCTAATAGAACGCTTTGCATAAAAAGTATCCTAAGTACCCTGTTACGACGTTCAAAAACATTCTATAAACTTATTACAACGCTTTTAGATATGACCCTTTATTTTTTGGTCCCATAAATTGAGTCCTATAAGACACTCTATTAGGACGCTTTCAAATTGGTGGCTTCCTATAAACCCAATTTTGTTGCAGTGGTGATCATGATTTTCTGATACCATGAACTGAATTGAAACAAATTGAGCGATTAAAACAACTTGTTATGTATTAGGTATGTGCGAATCATGAGTAAGCAGATGGTGGGGATATACGTTTCGATATGGGTTCGTAAAAGATTGCGAAGACATATAAATAACGTAAAAGTATCAACCGTTGGTATCGGGTTTATGGGATATATAGGCAATAAGGTAACGTTCTTTTACATTACTGTAAAATAAATAGCTTTCTTGTATGTATATATACATCCCACTCCCCTTCGTATCCCTAATAAAAATTTGTTGTCCCAAGATTACATGTCACTTCCTTTTCGCACTAATCACCTGAAGCGATATCATCATTATATTTAATATATATAAATTTAGAGGTAGATTCAGGAGAAAATGGAAAACTGAAGAACACCTGATAGCTCTCCATCTGGAAGGTATGCACAAATGCATACAAACGATTGAAGTTGTTTTTCTATGCACCAATGCTTATATATATACATATAGATGGAAATTCATTTAGAAACTTTCTAAAGAGTAGAAACTGTAGAAACCAACATAAAAATAAAATTTTTCATATTTTTTTTCCATCAAGTATTATTATCTAAGATATTGTTTCACATATGTTTGTGTTCATATGAAAAAAAATATTATATGTGAATAAAAAAACGATTGTTCACTTATTTGTTTCATCGTATGAATTTTGTTTCATATGTGAAAGTAAATCAACGTTTTTTGTACACATATAATATTTTTTCCTATGAACACAAACGTATGTGAAACAATATCTTAAATCATAACATTTGATGAAAAAAATTATTATATATTGGTTTTTTGCTTGGTTTCCAAAGTTTCTACTCTTCGTTGAGTTTCTAAATGAAGGAACCTCTATATATATATATATGTGTGTGTGTATATATATACAGGGGAGGGATCATACAAGAACATCATTGAATCAGATATGATTTTTTAATATGTAGGACCCACATGATCATATGTGGTCCACAAGGTGTTCCTTTGTTCCTTTAAATTTACAAAGTTCTCATTTGAACCTCCCTTTATATATATATATATATGCACAAATACATGTTACAAATTACTAGTATGCATTTGTGCATACCTCCAAATGGAGGCTCCAGGGTGTTCTTCAGTTTTTTTTTTTTGACGTTTTTCTCTAAACCAAACCTGACCCTATAAATTTATTTAACTGATGTTTTTATTCTTCCTCCTTAATAAATCAATGATGTGGCTTCCTGTAATTGGTGGATAAGGAGGGGACAAGACATGTTTTTATCCACCCAACCACCGTGGACCCTACTAATTGATGATTTTTGTTTCAGGGATCGATTTCCGTTAGCATGTCTCTTCATCAAACACGATTATGTTTCGTTTGTTGTCATTTGGCCTCGGGACACAAGGACGGAGATGACGAGAGACGCAACTCTGACGTAGTCGAGATCTTGAGACGTACTCGCTTCTCGTCCGTTTTAGACCCCGATCAACCTCAAACAATTCCATCTCATGAGTAATTAACTTATTTAATAATTACCTCTTTAATTCGTGCATATATATATATATATATCATATCGTTCTCTATGATTCATGAGGTTAATTTTTGTTCTTGTCAAACAGTCGGATATTCTGGTTTGGCGATTTGAATTACCGTATCAATATAGCCGATGCAGACGTTAGAAAGCTCATTGCCATGAATCAATGGGACAAACTACTTTATAACGATCAGGTAAATAATATTTATGAACTTACAACGTGTTTTAAGGCTCAAATTATACCAAAAAGGAGAAAGGTACATCTGAACGTGATATATTAGGCTTGTTTGTTTTTTTAAGTTTTAAGAGCATCTCCAACAGCTTATCCAAAATGGAGAAAATGGGGCTTTTGAGCAAATATTTTGCTCTCCTAACAACTTCCCTAAAACCATCTCCAAAATGGAGAAAACAAGAGAGAGAGTGGTTTTTTAAATTTCTCCAAATATGAAGATCACTCCAAAAATGATTATCAAATGAAAGTACCAATAAAAAACTTCGAAAATAAATATTTAGAGAGAGAAATAAAAAGGATTTTATTTCCGCCGAAGGCAGGGCTAGTGACTGGAGTGAAGTCGTAACAAGGTAGCCGGGTGATCTATCCATGACCAGGATGAAGCTTGGGTGAAACTAAGTGACTATAGCTCTTGGTAAATTTACCAAAGACGAAAATGATTTGTTTGATATTATGGATGACTGGTTACGGAGGGACCGTTTCGTTTTTGTAGGCTGGTCCGGCCTATTGCTCTTTCCTTGTGCCTAAATAACATTTTAATAGATGAATGCAATATTTTAATATTGTAATCAATGTTGGATACTCCAAAATAGAGAATCCAACTGTTGGAGATGTAATTTTTTTTTGAGATTTTGAATTTTGGTTTCCCATTTTGAAGAAATTTTGGGGAATTTGTTGGAGATACTCTAAGAAATGTACTATCTGTCATTCACCCTAAACCCTACTTTTGAATGAGATATAGCAGCTTTTTTGGTTTTGTTTAAGTTTCTTTGTTAATCCGATGTTTTTAGTATCTATCAGAGTGCAAATTTATATAACAACTTACCGATTGTTTATAACTCATGCAGTTATGCAAAGAACTAAAAAACGGGCGTATCTTTGAGGGATGGAAGGAAGGCGTTATCGACTTCCCACCGACTTACAAGTACGAAATCGATTCGGATCGATATGTAGGTGAAAATCCAAAAGAAGGGGAGAAAGGAAGAACACCTGCATGGTATGTTCTGATTTTTAGAGTCAAACAAACTACTTTTTAAACTTTGATTTCTTGGGTTAAGAAGTACGAGAAAGCACACGATAAACACACAATTAAAGATGCGAAAAAGAAAACAAACACAAAAATTTACGTGGTTCACACGATCAGGGATCGTACTGGTCCACACCAAACTAGAGAGATTTTTTTATTAGGCTTACTGTTGTTACACACGCTTTCTGCTTTTGCCTTAAGTTACAAGGTTACAAAGAGATTTATTTACAGAGTAGAAATTAGGTTAAACTCCTATGTCTCCATACCCAAATTTTGGAATATTTTCTTCTCTAATATTTAACCCAACTGTCAAATTCATCAGATTCCACAGCTCAACATGATTCGACTCATGTTATGTGAAAGTTAAAAAGTATTAGAAAACCGTTATACATTTTTTCCCCGAAATGATACAAAATTAAATTCATCGTATTTGATTTCATTAAAAATTCCATATATATATATATATATTTGAAGTTCAAAGAATTGGTTTGACCTTAAATTAAAAAAGTCAAATTTTTGTGTGTGTGAAATGCAGGTGTGATCGCATTTTATGGCTAGGAAAAGGAATAAAACAAGTTTGTTATCGTAGAGCGGAGTCGAGAATGTCTGATCATCGGCCCGTCAGTTCAGTTTTTTCGGTTGAAGTTGAAGTGTTTGACCCTAGAAAGCTTCGTCGAGCTCTCAATTTAACCAGTGCTGCCACACATCGAGAAATAATCTTAGATGATGAACACGAGTTGGAGTTATAGTAACGGTTTCACATTACAAACTTCTTGTTTGGTGTCGAGTTTTCCCCTGAAAATAACCCTCTATATCCCTAGTGGTGAAGATATGATCTGCTTACATCTTACCCCTTAACCGTATTTCCAAATGGAATTTTTTAATATGTTTGATTTGGTTTATATAAATACATGTAAGGTTAGGTTCAGGGGAAAATCTCAAAAAAAAAAAAAAAAAAAAAACTGAAGAACACCCTGGGAGCCCTCTATCTGGACGGTATGCAGAAATGCATACCGGTAATTTGTAAAATGCACATGTGCATAGAAAAAACAACTTCAATCGTTTGTATGCATTTCTGCATACCGTCTAGGTGGAGGACTCCAGGATATTATTCAGTTTTTCTTTTTGAAGTTTTCTCCCAAATTTTATAAAAACATGCAAAGATGTGTTAAAGTTTACAAAGTTGTTCATGTAGGAATTAGGACGGAGGTTACTCACTTGAGACATTGGTTTATTTTTATTTGACGATTGTGTTGTAGAAATCATTACTCATATATATTGAATTATCTAATGATAGATACAACTTTTGTTTTTGAATTTGCGTACAATTCGTTGAGAAAAATATGTTGTATCGGAAATTCTATGACGTAATAAAATGAAAACATGTTTTGCTACATGTGATAAAGTCTGATATATTTTGACTTTAATTTTTATGTGTTAATTTTAAATATGATAGAAGTTGTTCTACTTCGTTTTGTGCATGTTTATCTATATGTATATATAGGATAAGAGGAAAGTTCAAATGTGAACTCATTTTTGGTTGTGAACGTGAGAACGAATCTCAGCCACTTATCCGGTCAATAAAGGCGAACTTTGACGCGGTTCACTCCTTTAATAATCTCCACCCTCCCATGAATCGCGTCAATCCTCCGTGATCGCGTCCACCATAACCGAAGATGTGTGGCTGAGATTCGTCCTCACGTTCACAACCAAAATTGAGTTCACATTTGAACCTAACCCTATATATATATATAGGGGAAGAATCATGTAAGAACATAGTATGTTTAAATAAACAAATGAATTGTTTCCAGCCACATATTTTGGTAAATCAATTAATATTATATTGAATGACATTTAAGTAGTTAATGGTGGCTGAAAAATCTACTTTCCACCAAGGGTAAAATCTTTTAGGGGTAAAATTGGTAGAACCGTAGAAGCACAAATTATAATATAATATAATAATGTTTTAACTATAATATAATATATGAAAATTATATTATATATTATATTATATCACATAGTTATAACAAAAAATATATTATATTATAATATATCAAAAATAACATAATTGATATTGTAATAATGTGTGAATAACATTATTACAAAATCACATATGATTTTGCATTAACGTTTGTACAAAATCATATATGGTACTAAAATCATGTGATTTTGTTGACATACTTGACATTGTAATCATGTGTGAATTCATTTGTATAAAATCATATATGATTTTATATTTACATTTGTACAAAATCACATATGATTTTACATTAACATTTGTACAAAATCATATATGATACTGAAATCATATGTGATTTTGTTAACATACTTGACATTGTAATCATTGTGAATTCATTTGTATAAAATCATATATGATTTTACATTTACATTTGTACAAAATGACATATGATTTTACATTAACATTTATACAAAATTATATATGATACTGAAATCATATATAATTTTGTTGATGTAATTGACATTGTAATAAAACTTTTTAAATATATTACCTTCAATTTTTAGAAATAATAAACTTTTTTAATTTTTAAAGTTTTAAAAATAATAATTTTTTTTTAAAGATATTTCATATTTCAATTTTTAAAAATAATAAACTTTCAATATTAGTTTGGTTTATTATACTTCTCTTGATCTTATATTTTTTTAAAGATATTTTATATTTATTTTGATCTTATATTTATTTAAATATATTTAATATTTAAATTGTTTAAAAGTAATCAAGATTATACATTGTACAATCTGATAGAACATGATGAATAGTAAGATTTCATAAAGTAACACTGGACCATATTACCCTTAAAAGTAAATAGATTTATATTAAATATTTTATTGATTTCTTAAATCATATATGTGGTTAAAAGGAGTTTCCTTTGTTTCTTTAAAAAGCAAAAGTTCTCATTTGAACCTCTCTCTCTCTCTATATATATATGTATGTATGTATGCATGGATATGTGTTGTGCGTGTACGTCCACATGTAGATGCACACACGTACATACATAGGTAGGCAGGTTCAAGAGAGAACCTAAAAGAAACTGGAAAGTCCCTTGTGAACCACCTCATAAAAAAAATTAATGAAGGGACATGAATTGTAGGTATAAATTTGGGACATGTGATATTTATTCCTAAAAATAGGAGACATTGAAACTTAAAAACCTAAATTTCATTAATAGCCATACGAGTTTCACCCAATCAGAAAGGGATAACGCCAAATAGATACAAAGGAAGATAATGTCTAGAAATAGATTACACGTGAGTGTTACTACAACCACGAAAAGGCTCTATTTACCAAACTTACAAAACGCTCCAAAAATGCTACTTGACTACTACATCTCCATCAAACATCCTTTGCCCCACCACTTAAGGATCCTGAAATATATGTCGATAAGCAAAAGTGTTAATCTTAGAGTCTAGTGAGTTTTAAATAGTTTATAACGATGTTATAAAATAATAAAACCGAAATGATAACCTTTACAAGAATCAATAACATAAAATACCAATTTTCTCATAAAACATAAATGCCAAACACAACTTGTGATGACGATTGACGGGTAAGACCCGAGTTTTTATTGATACTAAGGAACACAAAAGCAGGTCACATATCTAAGTTCATGATCCCCATTACGAATCAGCGGTCATCTATTTCGACCTTACACGATTCATGGCCCGCAACCCCCGTGATCCTAGATATGCTCGTTAGCTAGAAACTACACCCCAAAGGTCAATGGTTGACGTGAGTCCACACCACAATGCCCCTGATGACCCAATATCTCCTTTTTAGTTAAATAGCGTGAAATAATCAACTTTTTTTTTTTCAAAACCAATAAACTGATTCATATACCTATAGATCCAATGCATGCATTACAGTCTAAACCATGACATGTCTTTATAGAATGTTCAACCATACCCAAAAATATAGTTTCCCAAAATATGCAATTTAATCAAGAAAGTCATTTATCTCGAGATTGACCATGAATCCATGATGGCCAAAGGCCCAAAATCTCACTTGTACCATTTTTCTGTCTCAAAACCAATTGACACATTAATTATTTTACAAATAACCCCTATAATGTAAAGATGACATTTTATCGAGTATTAATTACTTCATCTTCAACTAAAATGGTCAAGTGAATAAAATCCCATATACATGACAAACCCAAAATAAACCAAGATCCTTTGAGATTTATACTTCAAAATACCTTACTTTAGACAAACTCACTTTTATCTTACTTTTAAACGATTCAAGAATCCCAAATTTCCTAAGATAACTAAAAGGTCCAAAATCACCGAATACGAGAAATACATTACAAGAAAGTGTAGGAGAATAAAATGTAATATTTAACATGTATGTAGTTTAAAAATGAGTAGAATGATGTTAGGTTTTGACAATAACCTAGAAACCAAGCAAAACCATAGAAATGAGGAGATATTGAAGCTTTGAACCGTAAACTTAAAAAAATTTAAACTAGATTTTGGTTGTCTGACTTACTGTTTCACCTCCCATTTGAAGAACCTTCAATGCCATTTGAAATCCAATAGCCTAGGGGGCGGCTTAACACGCAGCTTAGGCCACTCGTCAGGTTGACTGAACCTCCAATGAACCCCGAATCCGTCAGATTTGACTTTCTTTTGACCTCGTAAGACATTGAGGTGAAAACTCGTGACCTATAAGTGCATAATTTATCACATTTTGATCATCTTTTATTTTAATATTTACATGTATTTTATTTTCCAAATCATAAAAATTGGGTTTTTTATTCTACTTTTATCATTTTATTGAGTCTACAGTTAAGCTGGAGAAATTGATCTTGTTTTAAGCTTTGGTTGTTACAGACTTACAACACATATAGAAAACATATATTTTTATAAAATATTTGACTATTTTAAATAATAAAAACATCACACGCGAAAATATAGTAAATATAAAAAAATTGTAATTATAACATCACTGAAATATCAAAGTTTTATTTCACACAATTAATAATACAATGTCACTAAAGTCATATTACTTGACATGAGGAATATGACAAGTACCAAAAATCTTACCCGGTATGAACGAAGACAAAGAAAACAAGGACCAAGAGTCTTACCCAGTAAGTGATGGCGGCGACTCTTACCATGATAAGCGCTTATCGGGTAAATTGTTGCATATGATACCGTTTTTGGTGAACTAAAATCTTGCCCGGTAAGTAAGTGATAGTGTTGAATTTTGCCGGTAAGCACTTACTCGAGTAAGATTTAGGGGCCGTTTACCAAATGCTTACCCGGGTAAGCGCTTACCAAGTCATATTACCTTACCGGAGAAATATGACAAATACCAAAAATCTTACCCGGTAAGAGCGAAGACAAGGAAATCAAGGACCAAGAGTCTTACTCCGGTAAGTGATGGCCACGACTCTTACCACGGTAAACGCTTACCGGATAAATTGTTGCATACGATGCCATTTTAGTGGACTAAAATCTTACCCGGTAAGTAAGTGGTAGTGTTAGATTTTGCTGGTAAGCACTTACCCGGGTAAGATTTGGTAAACGGCCCCTTAGTAAACACCCTCTTAGTGTTGTTTGACAATGTGAAAATAAAACAAAGTTGATGTGAAATGTGATTAGAAAGTGAAGCACTTTCTTTCTTATTGTGAAACAACATAATGTCGCTAATGTGAAACAACGTAGTGTTGTGTATTGCTATTTATATGGTGAAACAATGCAGCGTTGTTTCACTATATGAAAGGAAACAAAAAATGATGTAAAATTTATGTGGAATACTAAAGTGTTGTTTCATCTTTACGAGTTAAATCACTTTTATTGTTTCATTTAAAAACTGCAATTATAAAAAAATGTAAAACAAAACATAATGATACTCGTGTCAAATTAAAGAAAATAAGAATACAGGTGGAGGTTCAAAAAAGAACATCTTCATTTTAGCGAAAACACAAGAACATCCCTATCACATGTGACAATTGATGTGAGGGACCTGGTGTGTGGTTGACTTGGCCCAAGATCTAGGTCGCTCCAAAAGTCATTTGCATCTCTGATTTAGTATCACATGTGATGGATTATAGTATCACACTGAAAATACCTTTATTCACATGTGATAATACAAGGAGGATTAGTGGTGTGGACGACTTGGCCCGCAACTTAGGCCGCGCTAAAATTCGTTCACGTCTATGATTTAGTATGACATGTAGATTATATGTGATATACTATACGATCACATATGGTAAAATATACTATCATATGTGATTGACTATGTAAAAAGATGTTTTTGCATTTTAGTAAAATGAAGTTTTTCTTGTTTAACCCTTTCTTTAAAAGAAGCCAAGTTCAACAATCCATCTTTTCATTAAAAATAGGCCTTTAAGCCCAACATACACAGATAATTTGAAGCCCATTTCTTAGTCCCTTAACAAAATAAAATCCTTGTGACTTGTCGAACTGTTAAAGGAAAAGATGACGTTGTTTAAATACAAAATAAGTTTCAATCCCATGCATCCTTTGCTAGCCTCGGCAACTAAAAAATGTTCTTTCACATTGGTATTCTTGAAGACAGGTTTCATGTAAGGTCGGTTGAGACTTGAGATTACTGGTAATCAATATTTTATTCAAATTGTTTTTGTATTATGAATATTTATTTATCAATTGTTTATTTTCAGATTTAATTATTAAGTGTTAGTATTTAGGGAATTTAATTATTTTGACCCATTTATAAAATGAGTTTACCAAAATAACCAAATTCTTTTTGGTTTTACCAAAATGACCAGAATCCCTACGAAATACATATCGATACACACATCAGATCGCGTGGAAGTGAAAAACACCCAAAATGACGTCGTTTTGGCCAATTGCCTCCGCCAAATACTGAATACCTCCGCCACATGACGGAGGGGCCCAAAACGACGTCGTTTATGGCCGTTTTTCGCGTATCCCTGGACCGTATACCTCCCCGCCGCCACACCGTATGAATACCTCTGCCACATGGCGGAGGGGACCCAAAACGACGTCGTTTTGGGCCCTTTTTTTGCCTGGAAACCCTAATCCATCGAACCCTAAAACCCTTATATACCACAACCGCCCCCACCCCCACCCCACACGGCTGTAATTGACTCCATTGTTTTCTTCTCTTCTTGCTTTGTTCTTGCTTTCTTCTTGCTCACACACCAAAATTTGGGACCACTTCAATATTTTAAGGTGTTGCTTACGTAACCAAGGAGGAGTTAACCACCACGTGCTTGTCATATCAAATAACTGAAGAGGTTTACGAAATGGTTAGTTCAAAACCCGCACTTTATTTAAATGTTTGCAATTTACATGTATATTATTATGTTTGTCCATTTTTAGGACCACCACGTGTGTTTTGAAACGAAAAAATGGTTATGCTTGTCCATTACAATATAAATATAAATTATTTATAACACGTGTAATGCATTTTTAAACAAAGATTGTAAATAGTTTAATAAAGACTTGTAAATAATTATAATTTTAGTAACCGTTTATTAAAAAATTATTTAGAAATAATAGAAATTTTAACTGTTGTATGTTATACGTGATTTTATCGGTTGTATGTTTGTATTATATTATTGAGTTGTTGTAAATTGCTAACGGAAAATGGAAATAAATTTATATAAAAATAATGTTTATTACGTTTTAGCCTAACGGAAAAAGGATCGAATTTGTAAAAAACTTAACAGAAAATATAACCCTATCGAAGTTAACAGAACTAACGGAAAAAGGACTAAATTTGTAAAAAACTTAACGGAAAATATAACCCTAACGAAGTTAACAGAACTAACGGAAAAAAGGACCAAATTTGTAAAAAACTTAACGGAAAATATAACCCTAACGAAGTTAACAGAACTAATGGAAAAAGGACCAAATTTGTAAAAAACTTAACGGAAAATATAACCCTAACGGAGTTAACAGAACTAACGAAAAAAGGACCAAATTTGTAAAAAAACTTAACGGAAAATATAACCCTAGAGGAGTTAACAGAACTAACGGAAAAAGGACCAAATTTGTAAAAAACTTAACGGAAAATATAACCCTACCGGAGTTAACAGAACTAACGGAAAAAGGACCAAATTTGTAAAACACTTAACAGAAAATATAACCCTAACGGAGTTAACAAAACTAACGGAAAAAACACCAAATTTGTAAAAAACTTAACAGAAAATATAACCCTAACGAAGTTAACAGTACTAACGGAAAAAGGACCAAATCTGTAAAACACTTAACGGAAAACATAACCCTAGAGGAGTTAACAGAACTAACGGAAAAAGGACCAAATTTGTAAAAAACTTAACGAAAAATATAACCCTACCGGAGTTAATAGAACTAACGGAAAAAGGACCAAATTTGTAAAACACTTAACAGAAAATATAATCCTAACGGAGTTAACAAAACTAACGGAAAAAGGACCAAATTTGTAAAAAACTTAACAGAAAATATAACCCTAACGGAGTTAACAGTACTAACGGAAAAAGGACCAAATTTGTAAAAAACTTAACGGAAAATATAACCCTAACACAGTTAACAGAACTAACGAAAAAAGGACCAAATTTGTAAAAAACTTAATGGAAAATATAACCCTAACGGAGTTAACAGAACTAACGGAAAAAGGACCAAATTTGTAAAGAACTTAACAGAAAATATAACCCTAACGGGGTTAACAGAACTAACGGAAAAAGGACCAAATTTGTAAAAAACTTAACAGAAAATATAACCTTAACGGAGTTAACAGAACTAACGGAAAAAGAACCAAATTTGTAAAAAACTTAACGGAAAATATAACCCTAACGGAGTTAACAGAACTAACGGAAAAAGGACCAAATTTGTAAAAAAACTTAACAGAAACAATAACCCTAACAGAGTTAACAGAACTAACGGAAAAATGACCAAATTTGTAAAAAACTTAACGGAAAATATAACCCTACCGGAGTTAACAGAACTAACGGAAAAAGGACCAAATTTATAAAAAACTTAACGGAAAATATAACCCTAACGGAGTTAACAGAACTAACTAACAGAACTAACGGCAAAAGGACCACATTTGTAAAAAACTTAACGGAAAATATAACCCTAACAGAGTTAACAGAACTAACGGAAAAAGGACCAAATTTGTAAAAAACTTAACGTAAAATATAACCCTAACGGAGTTAACAGAACTAACGGAAACTTAACGGAAAATATAGATATATCCGTCCACTTGTTTATTCATGAATCATACGAGAAAAACGTTTTAAATTTATATTTTACGGTTTTTATCCCTACAGTTAGTTAATAAATTACTTTAGGTACTTTGCTTTTTAATTTTCCGTTTCACACTCTTATCACATTAACATACATAAACGTATATCAATTAAAATACGTCTACAAATGACGTTTATATTTTAACAAATTACACCATTAAAATAGTTTCGAAAATCACTTCGAAATGAGACCAATATTGCATATTTTTTATTTCCGTGAATCGAATATTTAGGCTCCTACACTATGTCACGAAAGTAGTAGTAGTAGTAGTAATAATAATAATAATAATAATAATAATAATAATAATAATAATAATAATAATAATAATAATAATAATAATAATAATAATAATAATCGGTCCCGGGCATCAACAGTAATTTTAGTACCGGGCTTTTGTAACCCATCACGGTATCCGTTCCGGTCCTAAGGATGGCCAAACATATTATATATAATTATATAAACATTCATTTGGAGTATATGTTGGAATGATTTCCCCGGCCACCAACGACTCCATGTTTTTACAAACCGATACATCGCAATCTCCATAGCGTCTAGACTGTTGTGATGCGCGATCATCGTGTTTCCATCTGAAGGATTTGCTACCCCAATATTTAATCCTTTTCAATAACTTTTTCAGCCGCTCAGCAAATATCTTCATAAGTTCCACCAGGGTTCGTTCTAGCAAGGAGGAGCTACGGAGGCTGTCGTATACAACCATCTCCATGGTAGGAAGATCCAACACCCCGAACACCCACTGACGGCTCTCTCCTATGCAAATAGGAATGTATACCTGGAATATAATAGTCACCCACATATTGTTAGTAAGAAATAGGTTAAATAAAATCTTTAAAAACAATTACCATACCATGTCCGTTAAATGCCATGGACGTTCGTCTGGCTCTGTTCCATCGCACATTCCAACTACTGAATCTTCCCCTCCCTTATTCCGAGGCATAAAATCGGGGAATTGAGTAATCATGACTGTCCACCTCGCTGTATTACTTCGGGTGGCGACAACCTTCTTCGCCCAGTTGTCAATGTGCTATAAACAACACGAACATTGTTAGTTACTACTCTACTCTATCTAACTAGACAAGGCACTTTAGTGACACAAATAAATTAAATCCTAACTTGTTCCTGTAGATTGCCCGTTCCGTCCAGACCCAACAGTACTCTCCAAAAATCCTTCTCAACGGAATATGAGAGAAGAACGACAGACGAAGTTCAGGGATGTCATCATTTTGAACTTTAGAAAATACCATTAGGCCTGTGACGACTTCTCTATTGGTTGAAGAAGCCAAGGTCTTACTGTTTCGCTTTGTTTGTGACTTTTTTTTCCAGCGACCGGTGTAGTTGGTCGTTGCTTACTCCAAGGATTCATTGTTACTTTTGAAGCCCACCGCTCCCGGAATCCTGGACGCGGCGCGGGGACCTTCGGTCGATGGTCTTCCGATTCATCCATTGGTGCCTCCGACTCACTTTCCGGTGTACGAAAATGTTCTTCGGTAATTATAACACCGCATGGACTCAAAACCGGGGAACTATAATGGGGCTGAGGGGTAATCGTAGTGCCCAATACGTCGTTGAACGCCTAAGCTCGGGTACCGAATGTAACACCCCTAAAAATGGGAGTTAATTTAAACCAAAGAAAATGCGGAACAACTTCTACATCATAAAGCATCACCTATAAAGATGGGAAGAAAGTTAGAGCGAGTTTACAACATCTATAGGAAAGTTAAATGATAACCTAGTAATCTATATAACCCAAAATACAGATTAAGTACGGGTGTCACTAAAATCCTCAAAATAAACTTCTATGTAACTCCATCTATACACACGAGGTGCACTTCAAAAAGAATGCCACTACCGGCACCTAGCTTCTCTCATCCCATCAAGCTCCATCCGCTTGATCACCTGTTATACATTTCATTTTAAGAAAAAGTGTTAGGCTTAAAGCCTAGTGAGAACAAACAGTTAAAAATATAGAAAAGCCATGTAACGTCGAAAGCGGTAAATAAACATATAACCGAAAGCTTTTCTCAAAACACCTCTTTTCTTTACTTCTGCGATTTACACCTGAAAGATACGCTTTACATCTTTTGGGGGAAACTTCTACGGGAATGACCCATCATCACATCGATTACTCAACCTCACGAGTTCAACCCCAAACCGGGATCTATTACAAGTGCCCTCCACACGTATATGTGCCTATGGATCCATTACACTAGTCTAACATCTTAATACAATTGTTCCCAATGTATTAGCTTCTCTCCACAATTTTCTGTGAAGTATAACATCATGCTTCTAAAACATTCTTTCCAAAAATTAGGTCAAATAATCATTTAGGTTAATACATCATTTTTCTTGCGTTTAAAAACTCATACGAGTGTTTCAAAACCGTTCTTGGCTTCCATTTCATCATTTCAAGAAAAACCCTAAATGATACATTTTGACCTAGTTTTACCAAAATCTTCCAAGTATAGAAATACTCATTTAAACATCGCATTAAGGTAAAATAATTCATTTTGACATGTATAAAGTTTTAAAGGTAGGAGTGAACTCACAAGGCTAGAGTTGGAAGAACCATAGAAAAGCTCCTACGAGGATGGAGGTGATCAAGAAATCTGAAAGGAAACAAGAACACCACTACTTGAAGCTTTAAATGCTTGAACCACTCTTAAATCTTCAACTTGAAAGGAGTAATCAATGAGCTTGGATGAGGTAGGTGGAAGAAAATGAAGCCCTAAAATCGTCTTCAATGCTTTTCTCCCGTTACTGAGTTTTGATATCTGATAAATGAGAAATGGAGCTGAAAAATCGCACTTAAAAGTGGTCCAGGACCACCCGGGCGATCTTGCCCTGCGATCATGACAAGGCATGATCGCCTGTCATGATCGCACAACCCGTACCGCGAGTTTCGAATCGATTTTTTGGCTACCTGGTTTTCTTGCGATCTTGCCTCGCGATCATGACAATGTCAAGATAGCATGTCATGATCGCAACTAGGTACCGAAACTCAATTCGGTTTCGGTTTTCGCTCCTTTCTTCCAGATCAATGTAACCCAACATTATACACTTGAATCCTTCCATTTGCCCAAAAATAATAATATTACAATGCTAATTTACATTAACTTTTCGCTAAATTTCCGGGTGTTAAACCGAACTCTTGGTGGATGACCTGTCCTAAACTGTTGTAATCGGTATAAGCCATGTTACCCTGGATATTGTCATTGGAACAAAATAAGTAACATATTTTCTAGATACCATTATTATAACACAAAGACAACTTACAGACTGTTCGGCGATGTCGAACGCGAAACGAGACGTCATATGTGGTATGTAGCCCGACGTCCCAAACTGTTAGACCGCGAGAGGTAAAATTTTAGTTGCTATTCTTCACGCTAGCATTTAAACAACAACAAAAACGAACTTACATCTTGCATGTACGTAGGCCGTATGAGGCAAGACAACCTAGCCATCTCATACTACGAGGTCGACATCTCGTACGACCGCCTCGGTATTGCAAACTGATCGAAGTAAGTATTTTCCACCTCAAACTGATTGAAGTAAGTCGTCGGTGCAGGGACGTCAGACATCTAGCAAAACCATGTACGGTAGTATCAATACATGGTGTAAATATAGAGGACGGTAAATTGTTTGTTCAACAGTGACCTGATGTGCGCCGAAAGACAGCACAAGCTCATTAAGGCGTCGGGTGTTGGAATCGGTCTTGGTCCGGAGTTCCGCCAGCTCGTCCCACTTGT
This sequence comes from Silybum marianum, assembly GCA_036898165.1. Taxonomy (NCBI): domain Eukaryota; kingdom Viridiplantae; phylum Streptophyta; class Magnoliopsida; order Asterales; family Asteraceae; genus Silybum; species Silybum marianum. The sequence continues at coordinate 18,241,311 of CM072539.1, forward strand.
CTTGATATTGGTCGCGAGACTTAGGACGAAAATGGGGACACCTTTCTATATACCACTCCATCTGCTCCTCGGCAGACGTACTGGTAAGTAGCGAGGATGGGGCCGATATCTGTAAATATGTTAACAAAATCAATACATTGAGTGATTATTGTTTTCCTATCAAATTCGAAAGAGAGTCAAATAACTTACCCCCCAACTGACTTGAAGAACTGAAGGCAAATCGACCTACCCAGCGTCTTAGTAGTAGTAGTCCGACTCCAGGAAAGTCCTCTAGGATACCTTTTATTTTGCTTATGGAAATGGTGGAGGGCGACAGGAAACATCTCTAAGATCCAAATCTAAAGTTACACACCATAAACATGTACGTACTGTTCAAATTAGGAAACCAATTGTTATTAAAAAAATCATTTATACTACTTGTCTAACCTTGAAAGCGTATGTAAAACCAGACATCGTCCATGCTGACAGATCATTTTTTTCACTCGTCTGCTGTAAGCCTTATGCATTTGTTTGAATGTATGGCCCCATATATGTTCACCCCATGGATAATTGCAAAATACTTGTAAGTCCTCGACGGCCCTAAGAACTATCTGGCTAACAAACTGTCTTAGCTCACGCCCCATGAATACAAGTTCCACCATCACCACTAAGCACATACGAATAACATCGTCTTGTGGTAGGTCACTCATGTAATTCAGCACCATCCGGTCATAAACAGTTGAAGTCTTTAAGGTTTTTGGGTCCTCATCGGTAAATACCCTACTAACGAAACTTTGTGTTGGTATGGAAGGAAGGGAGGATGTGGGTCCGAAACGGAGTCCTGTAATAAGGCAGAACTCCCGTCGCCTGAAACATAATGAGTGCCCAAACACGTCAAAATATAGCTCGTCGGGTTCTGCGTTTGTAGCAGAAACTTCCATTTGCAGAAACATGTTGACTAACAACGGATCATGGGCAGTCATGGCAAGGTCCAACCATGGACGGAAAGGTGTACGCCTGAACGCAAATTGTTTGCCATCATCGAAGCTCAAAACCGTCCTAATATCTTTTATCATGGTAAGACGACTTTTGAACGCCAATGAGGAGTACGTAAAAAAATCCTCCTACATTGTAACACATATAGACAGTTACGGTTACTTCCGTTAAGGTTTATTACAATTTTAGTGCTTTTTTCCATTAGTTCTGTTAACTCCGTTAGGGTTAACGTTTTTGTTAACTTTTATTTACAAAGTCTCGTTATATAATTTTTATAAAAAATTTCCCATATAATTTTTAATTGTTATAACTTTTAAAAATACGGTAAAAGTTGGAATTATTTTTTTAGAACATTTTTAAACAAATATTTTAAAAACAAATCGAAAGCTATTAGTCAAAAGCTTTTAAATAAACGGTAAAAAAACTTGCCCGCTACTAATTGTTATTTGTTTTTTTTTAAACTATCTTAATATTACCACCAGAAGCTTAGAAAATTACAACAACCTGGAAACATATTACAAATTCAAAGTTATACAAATGAGGACAAATATTTGTTCTTTGTTTCAAAATATATTATGTCTGTTATACAAATGAGGACAAATATTTTTGCTTTGTTTCAAAATACACGTGTTCTAAATATTTTATATTTACATGAAAACACACGAATGAGACAAACATAATACATTGCTACAAATGTATACATATAACAACAAACAAGTAATAATATATATTAGTAGTTTTAAGCAATAAATCGTAGAACAGAAAAACTTATTTGACGAACGTTGGTCATTTCTGAAAGTTGCCAAATTCAATGTCTTGAAGCGTATTTTTTCGAACGTAATGTATAACAATGTGCCAAATAAATAAAAATGGAATTTGAAATGTTGCTCTTGATCTTTAAAACTACTTGTGTTTGTAAAAAAGGGCTGGATGGGTGGGGAATTTATCAGGCAATTGTGGGAAATTTATCAGGAAATTTATCAGGCAATTGTGGAATTTATCAGTGAAAAAAATAATACACCAAAAAACGAGTGAAACAGAGGTAACCTCTTATATTCTCCTACAAAGTAGAGTTTCCAGGCAAAAAAAAAGGGCCCAAAACGACGTCGTTTTGGGTCCCATCTGTCATGTGGCGGAGGTATTTATACGGTGTGGCGGAGGGGAGGTATACGGTCCAAGGATACGCGAAAAACGGCCCAAAACGACGTCGTTTTGGGCCCCTCTGCCATGTGGCGGAGGTATTCAGTATTTGGCGGAGGCAATTGGCCAAAACGACGTCGTTTTGGGTGTTTTTCACTTCCACTCGATCTGATGTGTGTATCGATATGTATTTCGTAGGGATTCTGGTCATTTTGGTAAACCCAAAAAGAATTTGGTCATTTTGGTAAACCCATTTTATAAATGGGTCAAAATAATTAAATTCCCTAGTATTTATCTTAGGTGATCCTTAATTGTTATTTTTTGTTAGTTGATATCTATTTTTTTTGTCAGTGTTAAATGTATGGTAGTTAATATTTAAAATTTTATTATTTCGTTAGAAAATATGTTAAATGTTTGGTGGCCATTGCTAATTGTTTTATGATGTTCTTCATAATATTATCCAGCCTAGCTCTACTATGTCGAATGTCGATGCCAAATGAAGTCGATTTAAATAATCTTTCTTAGAATTGATTCAAAAGGAAAATAAAATAAAATACCCTCCTAATCAATAAGATGAAATTATCTGACATACCTTTTTATTTAAATTTTATCATATTTTATATGATTTACCTTTTTTAAGGAATGGTTTTTATATAATATTACTTAAATTCCAATTTCCATCACCAAAATTTTTTAGATTCGCTACAAAATATTTCCCTCAAACAAATTTATGTAGCTTGAACTTTCTATAGAATAATATTCATTTAAATAAGTTTTAGAACTTAACCAAACTTATTACAATAAAATGTAACAAATTAAATATCAAATATCAAAAATCAACATTTACTACAAACTTAACTGTTTTTAACCATATACTATGCATACAAAAGATGTGGTACAAAGATTGTGCACCATTTTAAGTTTATATGATATGTCATATTCAACTTTTGGATTGTGATGACTTAAAAAAAGGCCAATCAATGTGAGTTGTTACTTTCTTGGCCATTAATTCAATTTAAAATAAACTATAAATTTGGTCCATATAATTTGTCAAAAGTAACACTTTTCGTAATTATAAATTTTTGAGAGTACAAAATGGTCATTGTGGTTTGTAAAAACGTTCAGATTTGATCCATTTCTCTCACCATCATTAAATATGATCTCAAATGAAAAATATTTTTATCCTTTTTTGTCTTTTACACAATCAAAAACTACATGATGTGTAAATCCAACTTCACAAGCTTTATTGCAGAAAAATATCACTTAATTGTTGTGGTTGCAACGGACAAAAGCAATGTTAACTTTAGTTAGGGACGAGCAACTAACTGTCAAACCGTATTGCCTTCTACTTCACACAATGTCTAATTTTGCTACCTTTATCGCCTTGTACAGTTCTACCTCACATGATTTCTATTGCCATGCAAACTACATAAATTACATTTTGAAACGCAGTGTAAGACTTAGCCCCAAACCACATACGCTCACCTCTAACTTTAATACTCGAAACTACAAGGGTGGTGCCTCATTGGTTTAAGTTTGGGTTACAAATGTCAAAAGTACCTGAAGGTCCCAGGTTCGAATCCAAGGAGGAATAAAAATCCCCTTGTGTTCAAATGCAGTGACTCCAGACTATCCACGAAGTAGTCGTCCTAGAATTAGTCGGCTCGCATAACGGGTTGAATATCCAGATTAATAATAAAAATTAATACTCGATAAATCAAAGAAAACTTAAGATGTTTCCTTGTTTCCGTCATCACTCTAGCAAGATTGAGAGGGGGGGGGGGTTCAGGGGAAAACCCTCAACTAAAAAACTGAGAAACATGAGAAACATCCTAGTAACCGTTCATCCAGACAGTATGGAGTTTGTATGGTTTGTACAAATTACTTGGTTTATATTTGAAATCTCCCTATATATATAAATCAAAACAATGCTAAGACATATTTTTTGTTACATTTGTCGTCTTTTTGTATTGAAAAGAAAGTTATATGTCGATTTTTAGTTACAAAAACAAAGTTATGTGCCGTTTTCTTTTACTTTTTAGTAAAGTATACAAAGTTAGTTTCAACAAAAAACTAAACTATTTAATCCACAAGGGTTGTGGCATACTAGTTGAAACCCTAGAAGATATGGTGGAATATCTCATCTACCCAGGTTCAAATCCAGACGTACACAACAGTTGTGGCCACAAGCTTAACCTGGAACACCCTTTAAAAAAAACTAAAGCTAATTTTTATGGACAACTACATTCAAATAGTAGATTTATATCCACACTTTTTTTTTTATAAAACCACATAAACAAATGTTTGTTTTATATGCTTTAAATTAAAGTTTTGATAGAGAATACGCTATTGAGATCCAAATTGATGAGGGAGGCCACCACCAAACAAAGACTTTTACATAAATTTTCCCCTTTTGTCCAGAGTTGAAGTTGACCAATCCAGAACAAGGTACAACATTTTAATGCATGAGATATCAGGTACTAAAACACTTTATCCCTGGAAAGATCAACTATTACTCTGGAAAAAAAAATCAATTTATGAACTGTATCAAATTTGGACCATTTTGACAAAATATCAGTCCCTTTTAGACAATCTCTTCAGAGAGATGTACAAGCTTTTATTGCACAGGGCCAGCCAGTTCTTAACCACCACCCCAGATGGGCCCCCACAGGGCAAAATGTGTGGGACCCACATGCAGAATGATGTGGGCCCACAAAAACAAAATGTCTCAGTTAGGATCTATTTACAACCACATTGAACTCTTGTGAATTGGCAATGTTAATAGGAAGATCAGAAGGAAATTTATTGATCATCACATCAATTTGGTGTTGGTAGGACCCTCACTCTGTTGGCTGAGGTGGCAGTGGCAGGACATGTCAGCATTAACGAGAGCCGTTGATCATTCGAGGAGGAACGGTTGAGATCCCTTGTTTGGAAAGCTCATATATGACACTTTCAGTTGAAGGAGGTTTAAGGCCCAAAGGTAAAGGTAGCCATGGCTTATTTATTGCTTCCTTCACAACTTTATCAATCACTTCATCACCCTACAAATATATGTCACAATAATGCAAATATAAGCAACTATACTACTTACTTTTTTTACTGTAATAACTCGTCCCACATTGATAAAAAATAAGATTTCTGAGCTCATTTATGGATAAAAAAAATGATGTAGATGATTTTAAAACATCTTTAACAGATTCTCTAAAATGGAAATTTTAAAGATTTTAGGATATTATTTTTGTTCTAACAGATTCTTTAAAACAGAGAAAATAAGAGAGAGAAGATAAAAATCTTCAAGTTTGAATAACTCCTTAAACTTAAATGTTTGAGAGAGAGTATGTTTTTTCTTAATTGTTTCCACCAATGAGGTGAGTGTATTATTATTTTATATAAAAAATTTAAAGATTATTGGAATGATAAGTTTATAGAATGTTTTTAATAATATAGTTAATGTTGAAATCTTCAAAATAGAAAAACTGTTGGAGTAGAGTGTAATCGTTTTTAGGGATTTTAACTTTTGTTTTCTCTACTTTAAAAGAAATTATAAATAATCTCTTGGAGATGCTTATAAACCTCAAGTTACAGGCTATCAATAACTTTTATCATGGTTTTAAATTGATTTGGATGTTATGGAGACGGTATGTTGACTTTCAAGGTCAAACAAACTACATTCGGAGTAACAATTATTTAGGTTTGGCTTCAAGTTTGATAACGATAATATGATGTTAATGTAACATTGTTATTAACATTTAACGTGGGTATCAAGAGTTTTCGGAAACGGAACGGATCCATCCCGATTCCGAACTTGAAAAGTAAGTATGTTTGACCATAAAAGTCAACGATGATCTATTTACGGATATAGTGAATAGTTCATACCGGAAAATGGTCGTTTGAATTCTTTGGGATGCTTTGGCTACTATGCATTGAATCCCTTCCCTGAAATTGTGAAGTATTCTGCATTTTTCCGAATAATTTTTAGTACATTTTTCATAATAGAAGACGCGTGTGGATTACAAATAATGACAAAAAGCGTACTCACTTGAGGAAAAGTTGGTTGTGGTGGTATGGTCGGGCAGCCCCATGCATCAGCTTGTACCTAGAACATCATAATAACATAAATATCACCAAACTAACATTAAAAAAATGACCTTTTTAGTCAAAAATGACCAATTTAACCCGATTCTCGACCGCACAGGTTTATATATCATGAAATTTTTCCAAAGTTTGGAACTTTTTTTGGTTATATCAAGTTTGATGATTTGAAAAGGAGATAAAGACATCTTGGTGAAGTGGGAAAACAGTCTTTTTTTTCTTTGTTCATCTTTATATGGGATTTTAGAATAGAGAAACAGACATCTTGGTGAAGTGGCAAAATCGTCTTTTTCTTTGTTCATCTTTGTGACCGAAGATCTTTCCTGCATAAGGATCTTTTCGGTATTTCCACGCTACAATTATCCATCTATTCAGGCATCAAGAAATGCATTTCTGACGTTTTAAAGGATTTGTGGAACCTCTTTAAATCATAATAAAAATCATTTGTCACAAAACTCCATGTCCCCTCCCTCTCGGTCCCACCAATCATGCGGGTAGATACATCATCACTTTATTTAATTCATCTCTTTATTCTCTTTCTTCAATAAAGTGTTGATGTGTCAACACATGATTGGTGGACAAGAAGGGGACAGAGAGTTTAGACATTTGATTTACACCTAAAAGAGTCCTTATTCTGGTAAACAATTGAAAGACGCATTTACCCCTGAATAAGGATTCCACATCCAACTTTCCGAAGACTGCCATGCTGGATAATACGGTGAGCCCCACATCTGAGGCGGAGGAGGGTAAGTGTGTGGAGGTGGCCAAGCGGGATAGACTTGGTTTCCGGGAAGGCCGTGGTTGGAATGATATGAAGGGTAGGCCACAATCGGTTTTTGTGGATAGTAGCTTCTTGGAGTCGAATGTCTAGTTTGAGGCCATTTTCGCCCGCTTTCCTTTGGCAAAATGTGCCGCCGTTGTAATCTGTATTTCTGCTTGAATCATGAAGCAAATATATGTGCGGTTATAGATACAAGCAAGCAGGGCAAACAAATGCATATGGGTAATTTGTAACATGCATTCATTTGTGCATATGGAAAACCCATAGAGCCGTTCTCCTAGGAGGTCTAAGGGTTCAAAACCCACAACAAGCGAGGAGTGTGCGTGAATATTTGCCATATTAAAACATTAGGGTCAGGTAGGTTCAGGGAAAAACGCCAAAAAAAAGAGAAAACTGAAGAACACCCAGGGAGCCACAAATGCATACTGGTAATTTGTAACATTCATCTGTGCATATGCACTAATGCATAGAAAAAAAAACAACTTCAATCGCTTGTATGCATTTGTGCATACCGTCCGGATGGAGGGATCCAAGATGTTCTTCAGTTTTTTTTTTTTTTTTAGCGTTTCCCCTGAACCTCCCTCTAAAATTATTATATACTTCAAAAAAGATAAAAAAGCAACGAAGATGGTTAGACTAACCTGGAGATGACTTGCTACATTATGGCGAGTCAAACCCTCCACGTTCATAAGTTCTAGTATACGAGAAGGTATGGCTTGATCAACACCGAGTTGCTCTACGGCTTGTACGAATTTCTTGTGTAGTTCAGAAGTCCAATCTACCTGAAAACATATCCATTATATATAATTACAAACAATCAAGAACATATATAATATATTTTTCATCAACCATCATCTTTACCTTCATCTTTCTTCGACTAGATTTAGTCCCACGTGAATTAGGACGATGATTTTCAGATACTTCATTTCGTTTCTTACCATCGTTCTTCTTAGAATCTAAACAACATTCATCACTTGCAGGCTTTTCGATACCCTCCTCCAAACTCTTAGCCGAATTCATATCCGTAGTAGTTTCAACAACTAAATCATCACAAGTAGTTTCGACAAATTTGGATTCACCATCATGATCTGCACACTCTTTTTCAATCGTTCGATTAGTTTGATCTTGATCTTGATCTTGACAATCCCCATTATCGACTAGCCTAATTCCTTGCTTCAATTGTGGGGTTGAAGGAGCTGGATACTTGTCACTTTCTATAGATACCTCCTCATTATTATGCTCTTGATTTTGATTACATTCTTCTTTTATATCTTTTTGTTCCATATGAACCTCTAGAACAGATGCAGCCAAAGCTTTCTCGGATTTCAATCGTTCAGATTGATCTTTAAGTCCTGCAAACGCCTGCTCCAAGAAAAAGTTGAAACTAAGTTTATAAGACTAAAACAGTTGTGCATCCTGCGTGTGTGAGTTATTTTTTTTGTTTCATTTGCTGTATATAAATATTATGGGTCAGGTTCAAGGGAAAACGCCAAAAAAAGAGAAAACTGAAGAACACCCTGGGAGCCCTCCATCTGGACGGTATGCACTAATGCATACAGGTAATTTGTAACATGCATTTGTGCATATGCATCAATGCATTGGTGCATAGAAAAAAATACGCTTGTATGCATTAGTGCATACCATCCGGATGGAGGGCTCACAGAGTGTTCTTCAGTTTTCTCTTTTTTTAGTGTTTTCCCTTGAACCTCCTTCTGAATATTATATACTTCAAAAAAAAGAAAAACAATTGTGCATCCTGTGTAAAAGTGTTACAATAAGTTTATAGGACACTTCCTATGTAAAAGTGTTACAATAATTTTATAGAACACTTTTGGACGTCTAAACAAGTTCTTTGCACCCGCAAAAACTTTATTTTCTTGGATTGCTAAATTTAGGTGAATCCAATACGATATAAAGAGTAAAACAAAAGAAAGATTCGTTTTTTAACATTCTAAGACACTTTTAAATAAAGTGTCTATTAGTTTTTTTTGGCATTTTGGAAAAGTATACTTCTTTTTGTAGGACACTTGTTTTACAAAACGTTTTTTCAAATAATGTCATATAAAAAGATTATTATAAACGTTTACCAACCTTGTGAGCCACATGTTGCCATATGTTTCTAAGTTTATCTTCTGACAGTGGTTTTTCAAGGAACTCAACAGCACCAAGCTACATAACAAATAAAAAACTGTTATTAGAATGATTGATCAAAATTAAGGCTATATATCTTCAGTAAAATAGCTGATAAACTAGTCATGTTTGGTAAAAACTGGATGAAAAGCCAGATGACGATGTAAATTGGCCTACGAAAATTTGATTTTTTTGATATGAAACTTGTGTGAAATGATCTTGTGAGGAAGAAAACTCACCGCTATGCACTTCATCATGGTATTGAGGCAATTCACATCTGAATTCACTGCAATAAAAACATAATAAACTTGCAGTTTATGATCGAAACAAAATGGAAATAAATAATTTTTTTATAGAAGTTACAGTTAGTGGTTCATGGGACATACTGATTGTAGGCAAGTCTTTAGCATTTTCAAGAAATTTAAACCTTCGATCTTCATTCTCTGGTCTTACCTGTGACAAAATGTAACGATTTTATAGACCTTCGAGTTACAGCCAATGAATTTAAAACTTTTTTCATGGTTATTATCTCGGTGGAAATTGAATACCTCTACTATTGCTACATGGAAGCCTTTAGAATTGTCTGAAATGGCCGATAATGCTTCATCCTCACTAAAGAACGTAGAAACTGTACATGTTAAACATAAAGTTAGGACCCGTTTACCAGCAAAATGGCAAAGTAAGATTTAGGGGTGAGCATATAACCGGGTACCTAGCCAAATTTTATGGAACCGGAACCGCTAACATCGGTTCTTTATATTTTGGAATTGGAACCAGAACCGCTGGAAACCGGTTCCGGTAACGGGTACCCGGCTTCAATTTTTTTTACATTTCATACGATAAAAATGTAATTTTAAGTCTACCTTAAACTACAAAGTACCAGCTTAAAGTAATAAATTCAACAAATGGTCAAAAGTAATCCGATAAAAATATAATTTTAAGTCTATTATAAACATTAACCTAAAAGGTAATATAACTTTTAGTTAAAAGTAGCGGGTACACGTCGGTTCCGGTTCTCATTTTTTTGGAACCGTTATCATTTAGGTACCCGTCGGGACCGGTTCCGGTTCTGGATACCCAGCGGGGACGGGTACCTAGCGAGCAACGTTTCCAAAGAAATGAGAACCGGAACCAATCACATCGGTTCCAGTTCCAGAGCCGGCAGTTCCAGAGCGGGTACCCGATTCCGATGCTCACCCAGTAAGATTGTTGGTAAAAGACCAATAATCTTTGATAGGGTAAGCTTCTCTTACCCAGTAAAAGGCAATAAGTGTTTAGTTACCCGATAAGAGGAAATAAGTGTTTGGTAAAGATAACATATTTAAGGCCCTATTACTAATACAGACAGAGTATTTATAGACTTGAATACAAACCTAATCCTGCTAAGAATCTAACTCAAATAGATAAACCACAGACATAAAAAGATCATTTTTATTTAATATATACCTAGGTTTAGCCACTCGTTAATCCATTTCTAATCATCATGAACATATAGAAAAATCTTTTCTTGAAGTTTCTATAATTATCTTGCATACCACATGAAACAGACAGTCTCAAGAACTCAAAGTAAACAGTAAAAAAATAAAAAATGAACAAATCAAGAATAGTTTTTGGAGTTGAAAAAAACTAACCAGAATAACCCATTTGTTCAAGTTTAGATTTTATTTCAGCTGCAGAATGGATGTCTTCATCAAGGAGCAAGACTCTAAGACCCTTTGGAAAGTCTTTCCACTCCAATAAATCATTTGCAGTGCAAACCATAGCTGGTTCGGCATCGTTTAGTTCATCAGATCTCTCTATTTAACATCATTTTTTCTCATCCAAAACTAATTCTGCATAAAACCCACATCAATTTCAATCTCATTTTTTCAATATCTTGATTTGGTAGATCAGTGATCAGATAAATTAATTAGTTTTTTTAGATCAGGATTCAAATCATTAAGCTACCCAGTTGATGAGATGATGGAAGAAGAATCATATATGAAAAAAATAAAGTTTAATTAGTAAAAAGCTTTAAAATCTAAGCAGTAAATGATTTCTTGATGATAACTTTTTCCTCTATATGAGAATTCATAATTGAAGATCACACATATCTTTTGTTCATCACAATTATGCATAGCCATGGATATAAAAAAAATATTCATAAAGTAGATTCACTTTTAATAATGATTCAAAGTAATAAAAAAAAGCATATAATATTTGTAGGTCATAACCCATAATGCAAAGTAGATTCTTGATTATGCACACACACTGGCACACCCAAAAACACACACACACACGTTCTTGCATCTTAAATTCATGATTCCAACATCATCAACCAAGTTAAACGTAACTAAAATATTGAAATCAAACTCTTATGAACAAACAGCAAAGCAGCTAGTATAGAGTTTGATAAAGAAAATCGACCCAAGTTCAGTGTGGCAAAACATCAAACAGTTGGAACCCCACTTGTTCAGATCTTCATCAAACACTCTAAGAAAGCTTTAATTTGCAGATTAGTTGAAGAAAACAAAGGTTTAAATGAAGAACACAAAAGGGAATTAACAATAGATCAGAGTTATAAAAAAGAAAAAGCTTGAGAAATGCACGTAAGTTAGAAGAGATAGATAGATAGATAGAGACGATGATACAGTATAATAATAATAAGTATAAATGGAAGTTACACATGATTCATGAAATTGAAATAAATATTAAACTGCACCCAATTGAAGCAAAAACATGAACAAAAAGGAGGTTTTAAAGTTATGAGCTTTACTAAAAGGATTAAAGAAAAAGCCATGGGCGCCACTATGATGTCTTTCCTTGTGTTGCAATAGATGCACACACAGAGAGAGAGAGAGAGAGAGAGAGAGAGAGAGAGAGAGAGAGATGAGAGAGATGAGATGATGATATGCAAAAAGTCTGAACTAATAAGCCATTTTGGTCACTATAACCTGAACATGTAGCTTTTTGGGGTGAGAGTATTTTGTTTTCAAAGAAATCACTGAGTGATTGTTCCAACCACCGTATTTGTCAAAGATTTTCCTTTTTTGTTTTTATCTTTATATTATTTGTTTATTTCTTTTCAGGAAATTAAAAACTCCAAATCAAATGCATACGTATTTTAAATAAAATAAGAAGCATGGGACCGGTTATCAAATCTTATCCGGATAAGTGTTTATCAGCAAAATTCAACACTATCATTTACTTACCGGATAAGATTTTAGTCCACCAAAACAGCATCGTATGCAACAATTTACCCGGTAAGTGCTTACCGTGGTAAGAGTTGTCACAATCACTTACCGGGGTAAGACTCTTGGTCCTTGTTATCCTTGTCTTCGTTCTTACCGGGTAAGATTTTTTGTATTTGTCATGTTCCTCCAGTAAGATAATATGACTTGGTAAGTCTTACCCGGGTAAGCATTTGTAAACGGCCCCTAAATGTTTTGACATGTGAAATTTGAGTTCCAGGTATCAACAATAAGGTGACATCTGTTTTTTAAAAGGTGCTGAAATCTGAAGTCTTATTTCACTTCTAATTAATAAGAGGTGTTGCTAAGTCTAAAATTTAAATCAATAAGATTGTTTGTTTTTATAAACTGATAGATGTCTGAATTTGTTTAAATTATCTATTTTACCGATTCAAAATTATAGTATTGAATTTATAGTTACATTTATACAATTTCACATATTTATTCATCATCATTACGAAATTTACATCTAAATTATATATTAATATTCATTTAAACGAAAATATGTCATTGATGGTATTTAACACATCTAAATTATATTAAAATACATCAATTGAGATAGGTGAGGATCAATTTATTAAGGGTCGATCGAGAGAAATGATCGATTAAGGTTAAGTCCATTGAGAAACTATGTTGATGAGGGGTTGGAAAAAAAAAATAAGAGGCAAATAAGAGATTGATTTACCTTTTAACATATAAAAGAACAATAAGACATAAATGCCTCTAAAAAATTTAAAAAAAACAAAGAGTTTAAATGATCCTACCTCTTAATGAATCATATATAAGAGGCTATTAAGAACATTTTAAAAAAACAAGGCCTAAGAGTTTAAAGTTATGTTACACAAAATAGAAATTGAAAACTAAATATTATAAGGTGTTTTTTTTACAATTCTCCCATATTAAAATTAAATAAACTTCATTCTTTTTATTCTAAGTTTAATATTTTCACCCAATATAAAAAAAGTTTAGTGAGTCACTTCCTATGTGATGAACTATTGGCGCCATTCCTATATTTTGTTTGTGTAGACCAAGGAGAAGGGGGGTTATCGAAAGAGAAGTGTATTGTAAGATTTTCTATTGGTCAGGGAAAGGAATTAAGGTTGCTTTATAAGAACTAGAGCCTCTATCAGATACGTTTTATAACCATGTATTCATGTATGAATAAAATGGACAACATCAAATATGTTTGGTAATATATCGTGTTTTAAAAACATGAGTTCATTATTTTACTAATTTTGAAAATAAATGAAATGTAACTTTTATTTTTGTGAATAAACTTTCATCTTCTTTTAAAGAAGCGGTTTTTGTCAAATGTGTTTTAATTTTGTTGTGAAATAAAATCATCGTTAAACTTGTTCGTTGAAAAACTTGAAAGAGATGATATAATTATCGTCCCTAAAATCATGCAATTCTTTTTCATAACATCCCATTAAATTCATTAATTAAAAATAATTAAAAGTGTTCACTCTCATCTTTTCAAAAAATTACTCTTGTTTATTGTTGTTCACACGCATCAATTTTAATCTTCTTACAAAATTACCACTGATCAATTTCATCTGTGAATTAGACAAATTAAAGGTTAAGATTGGTTCACATAATTAACCCTAATTATTGGGTTCACAATTGAACAAACCCCTTAATTTGTTCAATTGTAACCCAATAATTGGTGGTTATTATGTGAACCAATCTTAACCTTTAATTTGTCTAATCTGCGGATGAATTGATCGATGGTAATTCTGTAATAAGATTGAAATTGATGCGTGTGAACAACAATGAGAGAGACCTTTTAATTATGTTTAAATTAATGAATTTAATGAGATGTTATAAAAAAAGAGTTGGCATGATTTTAAGGATGATAATTATATCATCACCTTTCAACTTTTTTAATGAAAAGTTTACCGAGGGAGAAAGATGGAGATTCAAGTTCATAAATCATAAGTGAAACAATGAATTGTTCATTATTGAAACTTGTTAATAAGTAAACTATGTTAGTGAGTGAAACACGTTCATAAGTGAAGTAAGACACGAAAATTTAGGTTGAATGTGTTCACAACTGATCGTGAACATGTTTACACTAAAACGATGTTCATTATACAAATCAGTATCAGGAGAACACTTATCATAAGTATACCCTGATCAAATGTGAAACTTGTTCACTAGTTTCACTTTTGAAATTGTTCAAGTTAAATCTCCATCTTTCTCTCTTTGTAGACTTGTTCACTAAAAAACTTGAAAGAGATTATATAATTATCATCCCCAAAATCATGCAACTCTTTTTTGTAACACCCCATTAAATCCATTAATTAAAAATAACTAAAAACTAAAATTACCTTTGTACCCTGAATAATCGACTCCAACATGTTAATTAACAAGGACTAACAATGGTTTCTTATTGGTGCAATTTGGTTTGTATCAAGGTTCTAAATGATGTGAGGCATAGTGTGGCACCAAGGCCAAGTCTCAAGCCTTAGGGGCTACGACGAAGACACGACGTCTTCAAGACGTGACTTATGGTGTCAAATTTATAATTTATATACAATATTATATATAAAAATATATGTTTTGTATTGTTATTCAATGAGTCAATAGCAATAAGCAAGTTAAATTAGGTTATGTATTAACAACTAGCAAATAAGACATTAAAAACGTAAAGAAAAATCAAATATCGAATTACGAAAGTTGTGCATTAGGCCATGGGGTGCCAAGGACTTAACGTGAAGTAAGATACAAGGCTTGTGCCATGGCGGCTATGTGGCGAGTTTTAGAACAGTGGTTTGTATAGTGAACATCATTTGTTTGGTTAACAAAAGATCATCCCTCTAATATATACATACATACATATATAGTCAAGTTCATATCCTAACAGTAACCAAACAAGAGAACACAAAAACAACCAAATCACATGTGATTCACACGAATTTGGCCGTGACCTAAGGTCACGGGTGAGTGGGCGAGGTCTACCGCTCACCCTTGCATTGACTGTGATCGTAATCGCCTGTAAGGTCACATGGGATTTGGTCGTTGGGAGGTTCAAATAAGAAAACTAAATGACATGAGAATAAAAGGTTCATATGTGTATCACTGAAAAAATCCAAATTTTTTTATTTGAATATGCATATGTGAACGGACGTAAGAAAATTATTCATATGAGTTCAGATTCGCATTTTCCAATAAACCTTTCCTTAAACTCATAATTTTACCTCTTCATGATAGTTAGTCTTCTTATTTGAACCGTTCCTTATATATAGGGTTAGGTTCCGTAAGAAATTCAAATTCGTGGAAAACCTAGGAAGCATCCGGAGCCATTAATCTTGAGGGAGCATGTTGCATGCTACGGATGCCAAGGGAAGGCAAATAGGTCATTCTACCGACTGATTCTACAATGTTGGATTCGATTTTGTTAACATATGTTAACATTTTCTGTAAGGTATGTTGGTGTGTATTAACATAAGGTAAGGTATTAATGGGTAATGTTAACTTATGTTAAGGCGCGTTAACATTCAATATTTTGCATGTTAAGGTTTGTTAATGTTCATTATTTTTCATGTTAAGATATGTTAATGTTCATTGTTTTCCATGTTGAGGCATTTTACCATTGTGTTTTATTATATGTTAAGTTTAAACACATGTTAATGTTGTGAGGCAAATTCACTTATGTTCATAGTTTGAGTGGGATCATTATTGTCAGGGATGGTATGTTGAGGGTTACCTATTGTCATGGTAGAAGAAAAAAAAATTAAAAAAAATTTGGATGCATTGCATGGGAAGATTACAATATATATCGGTACAAGATAAGGTATAATAAACTAAGACACCTAAGAAAATAGGTGCACGTGCTACAACACAAATGGATATGCTTAGACTAAGTATTCATATTATCATTATCCTTACCGGTTAACATATGTTAACACATGTTAAGGTTGAATATTATTTGTTAACTTTTGTTAATCTTTGTTTTCACCTACGATTTTGCCACGAATTCCGTCTCACTTACCAAATTACTGTTGTTTCAATCTGAGCCGTTAGATGTGTTGATCAAGCTCATCCAAGGAACGTAGTGACTTCCGACGCTTCCTACGACATTTAGGATTCATACAAGATCCTAAGGGGGCGTTTGGTTCGCAGAATGTTTTTGGATGGAATAAAATCTGTCAAAGGAATTTGACTTTGAATGAATTAGAATGGAATGTTATCAGATTTAACCACCTGTTTGGTTGACAAGCATTGGAATGGAATCTGTTAAAAGAATTGAAAAATTTGTTTGTTTGGTTCACATAATGTAGCTTTGGAATTGGAATGAAATATTGGTAAATGATCAAAATACCCTTTCTAAATATTTTGAAACCGAAATCCAACAACTATGATTTAGATCGATGGTGGTCGGTAGTGATTGGCAGTGGTCAATGGTGGTTTAGATCGGCGGTGGTTCCGGTAAGCGATGGTCGATGGTGATTCAGATCGGCGGTGGTTGGTGGTGGTTCAGATCAGTGGCGGTCGACGTTGGTTCAGATCGGGTGTGGTCGACGGTGGACGGTGGCCGGTGGTGCTTCAGATCGACGATGGTCGACGGTGGTTCAGACCGGGGGTGGTCGGTGGTGGCGGTTGTTGACGATCGTCAATGGTGGTTCAAACCGGCGATGGTCGGCGGTGGTTCAGACCTGCGGTGGTAGGCGGTGGTTCAAACCGGCAGTGGTTGGCGGTGACGGTGGTCGACGGTCGTCAATGGTGGTTCAGAACTGCGGTGATCGGCGGTGGTTCAGCCGGGGGTGATTGGCGGCGGCGGTGGTCGACGGTCGTCAATGGTGGTTCAGACCGGCGGTGGTCGACGGTGGTTCAGACCAACGGTGGTCGACGTTCGTCGATGGTGGTTCAGATCAAGTAGGGAAGATGTGGATAATTTTGTCTTTTTTAGAATATGGGATGGAATGGAATTGAATTCCTTCTCAATTGTGATGGAATGACCAAATCCATGGATAGTGGAATGTGTGGAATTCAATTCAATTCCATAGATAAACCAAACGACTGAATGGAATTTGGTCAATGGAATTGATCATTCTAATTCCTTCCAATTCCATCTGATTCATGCAAACCAAACGCCCCCTAAGTCTATACATATATATATAGGAAGGTTCAAATGAGAACTTTGCATTTACACATGTTAGTTTGTGTATATACCCGAAAAAAATAAAATGACTCTCACAGACTCACAAAAAAACATAAAACTATAATAATAAAATTAAGAGGAATCCAAATTCTCAACTTAAAAATCGAGATTAAACTGTGTTGCATTACGAAGTAAAAGGGACAACTGCATAAACTTCGGCTGTTTTAAAAATAGATTTTGAAAAGAAAATTTGATTGATGATATTAACTAGAGTAAATTACACTTTTGGTCCCTGTGGTTGTATATTTTCTTCAACTTTCGTTCCTCTTTTAAAAATTATTACAGTTATAGTCATTGTGGTTGCCATTTTGCTTCACTTTTGGCCCCTGAGTGTAATTTCTTTTAACTAGGTCCATTAAATCAGGGGATGTTTTCGTCTTTTTAGTATATTAGTCTTTTTCCTTGTTTTTTACTTTTATGTCATATTTTTTTTTATCATTGTTAACTCCAGTCATCTACTCCGGTAAGCAAAACAAAAAGCCTAATACTAAAGTAAAAAACAAACCCAGATTAAAAAACAACCCTAATTCTAAAATCATACTTGATCCAGAGTCAAACTGAAAACCCTAATTCCAAAATCATTCCCAAATCCAAAATTAAACGTAAAGCCTTAATCCCAAAATCATTCCCAGATCCAAAATTAAACTCGGATCCAGATTTACAACCAACGATGAAGTTGTTCAATCGTGGCTCCATGTGGATTTAGATATGGATCGATAGTTGTCATAGATTGGAAGTGGAATGGGTCGTGTTGTTGACTGAGAAGAAGACCAAAAGGGGAAGGATCGGGGAGGAAAGTAGAACGTCAGGAAAAGGAAAATGATGAAAGGAAAAAGGAGATCTTACCAGAATATAGGAAGAGGAAAATGGAGGGTAATAAAAAAAACTGGTGTTCTTCATGAACTCGGCCATAGTAAACCTCTCACTTGCAAATGTTCTATGTAGATGTTTAACCACCATTATCATCGTGGCAAACCGACAACGACCATTGGTGTGGGATTGAAGGGTTGAAGGGGTAGAACCAAATAGGGGGTTGAAGGGGAGAGATGAGGGGATCTGGGTGACCCGTGATTCAATGAAGGTATGGGATGCTCACTGGAAGGTTTGGAGGTGTCTTCTACGGTGAAGAGTGTCAGAAGTGTGTCATCGAAAGGTTAAGGGTAGGGGTGAGGTTAACATATAATGGAAGAGAAACAAGTGTTGGGGATCTGTAGGATTGGAAGAGGGTTGGGAAATGGGAGAGGGTAGGGGGTCTCTATGAAAAAGGAGTTGTTGGAGATGGAAAGTGGTTGCCGAAAGCATTTGGAGTGGTGTGTTGTCGTGAAGGAGAGGGGTCGGTCAAAATGAACATATATATATATATGTGTGTGTGTGTGTGTGTGTGTATAGAGGGAGGTTAAAATGAGAACTTTGTAAATTTAAAGGAACAAAGGAACACCTTGTGGACCACATATGATATGGGTCCCACACATTAAAAATCATATCTGATTCAATGGTGGGCCCCATTGAATCATATATGATTTTTTAATGTGTGGGACCCACATCATATGTGGTCCACAACGTGTTCCTTTAAAGATGGGTGTTCTTGTATGATCCCTTCCCTATATGTATATATATATATATGTAGGGTTGGGTTCACGTAAGACCAACCTGTTTTCGTGAGACCACATTTTTACACTTGAAACTTCATAGCAAATCACTGTGAAGGTAAAAAAAAAATTTGATCCTTCACAACAAAAAACACTATGAATGTTACCTTCCAAGTGTTTTGTTGTGAAGTTTGAAGTGTAAAAAAGTGGTCTCACGAAAACATCGATTTTTTTTTACCTTTACAGTTATTTGTTGTGAAGTTTCAAGTGTAAAAATGTGGTCCCACGGGTCTCACGACTGGTCTCACTTGATCCCAAGTCTATATATGTATATATGTATGTATATATATATATAAGGGAATAATAAAATAAAAACCACAAAAAAGTTATAAACTCGTGAA
This sequence comes from Silybum marianum, assembly GCA_036898165.1. Taxonomy (NCBI): domain Eukaryota; kingdom Viridiplantae; phylum Streptophyta; class Magnoliopsida; order Asterales; family Asteraceae; genus Silybum; species Silybum marianum. The sequence goes on from CM072539.1 coordinate 18,260,816, forward strand.
ATCCGTTATAAAAATAAAAAAATTCATGATTTATTTTCATCAAGTACTAGGATTTAAGATATTATTTCACATATGTTTGTTTCATAACATGAAACCTTCACATGTATTTGTTTCATCATATGAATATTTTTTACGCATATTTTTGGTTTCACTAGGTGAATCAAAAAAATCACATGTAATTATTTCATAAGGTGAACCTAAACATATGTAAAACACTATCCTAAATTATAAGTTTTGATGAAAAAAAACCATGTAAAAAAGTATTTTTAAATCGGTTTTCATGAGTTTGTAACCTTTTTGTGGTTTTTATTCCATTACCACCCTATATATATATATATATATGGTGAAGGTTCAAACGAGAACACCTCCATTTTACGATAACGCGAGAACACCCTTATCACATGTGATAATACACGTGTAGAGACATGGTGATGTGAGGACGATGTGCCATACGACTTAGGTCGCGCCAAAGATCGTCTGCGTCTATGATTTAGTATCACATGTGATGGTCATGATGAATTATAATATCACATCAAGAACACGCTTATCACATGTGATAATACAAGTGAAGGGGCTTAATGGTGTAAGGGCGACTTGGCCTGCAACCTAGATCGCGGCAAAAGTCGTTCACATCTTTGATTTAGTATCACACGTATATCATATGTGATGGAATAATAGTGTATCACATGTGATTCTCTATAGTAAAAGGGTATTCTCGCGTTCTCGCAAAATGGAGGTGTTCTCGCAAAATGGAGGTGTTCTCGTTTGAAACCTTCCCATATATATATAGAAAGAGGTTCATGCGAGGACGCTAACAATTTACGAGAATGCGAGGACAAACCTCAGCCAATCATTTTATACATGAAATTTTTCATATACAAAATCACATATGATTCATGTACAAAATCACATATGATTCACGTACAAAATCATATATGATTAGCCGCGACTTGCCCATGAAAAAAGTCGGGCGTGTCCTTTCTGATGCTTACAAAATCACATATGATTTTGTACATGAAATCATATATGATTTTGTACATGAAAAAATTCATGTACAAAATGATTGGCCGAGAATTGTCCTCGTATTCTCGTAAATTGGTACCGTCCTCGTATGAACCCGCCTCTCTCTCTCTCTCTCTCTCTCTCTCTCTATATATATATGTATATATATAGAGGCACCTTCTTGTGTTAGCCCAAAAATTTGTGTTAACTATATTAACCAAAACCAACCAATAGGAAAATTCCATTAATTATGAAATTAAATAAATTAATTATATTTAGCAGGGGTAATTTCGTATTTTAGTAATTTGTATATATAATTTTTATTTAATTAATTTATTATATAATTAATACATTCCTTAAATTTAGCATAGTTAAGTATGGAAACACATTTATAATTATCCTTACTAACAAAATCATTCTATTAAAATTTTCCATTTTTGCAGGATTCATGATCGAATAAGGATTTCGACATAATGGTTCACAGCATTAACGATCTTCCTAATCAACAAAGCCAAGATGAAGAAGTTTGTTATACGTTTCCGTCGTCCAACGAAATATATGTTTATGAAGTAGTCGATGATGTTCAGAAACCTGTCAATGGATGCACCGAAGAGCAATTTAACGATGATGATGAAAGCCAAGAACACAAATTCCAACGTCTGAAAGAAATGCAGAGAAATTGTTAATGGTCAATAGTGTTCACTTGTAAATATCCTGTTCACAACTGAACATTCATACTTGTTCACAAATGCAGAAACGTATCATAAATAAACTCTAAGTATTAATAAAACATTCTTACTTTTCACTTATGAACAGTTTAGTAATTAATTTTCTTATAGGTCTGTGAATTATCAAGTTGTTCATTTAATATTCATAGATTTTTTTACGTTTATAAAATATTATGAAACTTGTTCAGTTCTAAGACCCTCCAGAAAAGCCCTCTTACGTTTATGAAATATTATGAAACTTGTAAAATTGGGTTCATAAGTGAACTGAGTTCATAAGCGTACTGGTAATGAACTATCAATACGTCCAGTAATGATCAAATAACTTACATATTCAAATTTGCTATCATTCACTAGTGAACAATTAAATTTTAGAAGCATATATAAATAAGCCAAGTTAGACTAAATGTTCAGTGATGAACTAATAATATGTTCAGCACTGATCAAATAAACTACGGATTCAAAGAGCTCGTTCACTAGTGAACAATCAAATTGCAGACACATATGTAAATAGTCATAATTAGACTAGTGCATTTTATCAAACCCGTTCACTATTGAACAATCAAATTGCATATGCATATGTAAATAGTACTAATTAGACTACTGTATTTTATCAAACTCGTTCACTAGTGAACAATAAAATTTCTTTTTTTTTGCATAATCGGATTTTTTTGTTCAATTATTTTTTTGTTCGATTCAAACTATAATTGAATTTCCAGAAATTTTTATAAACCAACAATCATCCCATCAAAATAAGAGTTGATTGACTTATTCAATGGTGATGGAGATAATTTAGGGAATATGATTGTTTTCAATTTTGAATTGTAATGTTTTTTTATCTTATTACTTTTGTTCACTGATGTTCATCATTTTTCAAACCCAATTTTACATGGTTTAATTATGAAATTGCCACAACCATATTTCATCCGTTGATCAAATAAATTAATGGTCCAGATTGGTTAACAAAGTTAACACAAATAAATGAGTTAACACTTGAAGGGGTCTCTCTCTCTCTATATATATATATATAGGGGCGGTTTCAAATGAAAACGCTACCTATTTAAGAAAACAAGAAAACTTTTTTTATGTACAAAATCATATATGATTCACATACAAAATCATGTATGATTAGCCGCGACTTTTCCCGCGGCAAAAGTCGCTCGTGTCCATTTTTTCATGTTAGTACAAAATCATATGTGATTTTGTACATGAAAACAGGTTTTCTTGTTTTCTTAATACTTAGCGTTTTTGTTTGAATCTCCTTCTCTATATGTATGTATGTATATATAGATATATATATATATATATAGGTTCACGCGAGAACGGTAACAAATTACGAGAATGCAAGGACAATCCTCAACCAATCATTTTGTACATGAAATTTTTCATGTACAAAATCACATATGATTCTTGTACAAAATCACATATGATTCACGTACAAAATCATATATGATTAGCCGAGACTTTTCCCGCAGCAAAAGTCGCGCGTGTCATTTTTGATGCTAGTACAAAATCACATAGTACATGAAAAAATGAGTGATGTGTTATTCACTTTATTTTGTACATGAAAAAATGAGTGATGTGTATGATTTTGTTACGAGAATGCGTGACACGTGTCCCATTCAGTCTAAATATATTCAGACTGAGTGATGTGTTATTCACTTTGAATGCGTGTTATTCATACTGAATAATGTATGAACTTCACCTTCATTATTCAGACTGAATGGACATGTGTCGCGCTCTTCTTTGTTATTAAGTTCACAACCAATTTTGAGTTCGAATTTGAACTTTTCTCTCTCTCTCTCTCTCTCTATATATATATATATATATATATATATATCAATAGAGAGGAAAGTTCAAATGCAAACTCAAATTTGGTTGTCAACGTGAGGACAAATGAGAGCGGCGACACGTGTCTGAATGTAGGTTATTCAGACCGAATAATCAAATAAATATTCAGACTGAATAAACACTATATTCAATCTGTATATTTCTTTGATTATTTAGTCTGAATATGACAAGTGTCGCACTCTCATTTGTCTTCACGTTCACAAACAAATTTGAGTTCTCATTTGAACCTGCCCCAATCAATATAACTATAATGTATACTATATTCGTTGTTTTTAGAGAAAAATAAATAAATATGTAACATAATACCAAAATACCTTTTAAGTTAACGACCTACTTAAAAGAAATTAGTTTGAGGACCAAAAAGTGAAACAAAAATAATAACCACAATTAACAAAACTATAATTATTTAAAAAAAGATAAAAGATACAACCATAAGAACCAAAAATGTAATTTACTCTATAAACTATTTTGATCAGTTTGTTTTATGGGTGCAATTAACCTAGATAAGGTACGGATTGACAAGTCAATGACTCAAAATGTCATAGACAAAGACACCTCACAGAAGCGACTTTTACTCCATTTACCTTCAAATTATATACAGAAAATAACCTTTATATTTTTCAAAACAAATTAAATGGTTTTTTTAGCATTCTTTTCAAATATTTAAATATATCTTTTATTATAACTTATAAGAGTATCTAGAGTAAACTACAGATTTTGTCTATGTGGTTTGTTAAAAATAATACTTTTCGTCTGTATAATTTTGAGATTACAAAATGGTAATTGTAGGTTTTATAGTTGTGAGGTTTCGATCCTTTCCTTTAACAACCGTTAATTTTTTTTTGTTAAATGGACATTTTCATTCTTCTATTGATATTTTTTACTTTTACCCACTTAAAAACTATAGTGACCAAAATCATAAAACTGATTTTGTTTGATAAAAGATAAAAAAATTAATAAATTAATAAAATAATAAAATATCTTTTATTTAGTGAAAAGTTTAATGACCGATGAAGGAGTCAAATCCGAATGTTTTTACAAAACATAATGGTTTCAAAACTATATAAATGAAAAGGGAAAAGTTTTAAAAGTCCAAAGAACTATTTTGTTTTACATGGTTAAGTTTTTAAACTATTTTCTTGAATGAAAAAACCATTAAACTTTATATTTTTGAGTGATTAAGTCCATGCACTATTATTTTGAATGGAAAAACCATTAAACTTTATCATTTTGATTGAAAAAACCATTAAACTTTCTTATTTTGAATGAATAAGTTCCCGAAAATAAACCATCGAACTTTTAAAAATTGATTACTTGCATTCTTTTAACAAAAAAAACTATTTGTAAACGACTATAAATGTTTAAAGTAAAAAGATAAAAAAAAACAGATCAAAAAGAGTAGATCGATGACAGGAGCCAATAACGTGATAGACGATATGGAAAACATATAACAACGGGATGACGAGGAATGGTGAGGGGGGAGTGATATCGATGTTTGTGCGGGGTTTGACTTGCGTAGCATTTAGGAACGGTAAAACTGATTTAAGTTTTGTTTTTCACTTTAAAAATTTTCAAGTTGGTTACCAATATATTTTTTGGGTTAAAAAAATGTAAATAACTAATTTTAAAGTTTGATGGTTTATTTTATTGAAAAAAATGTTTAAAGACTTAATTATTCAAATGAGAAAGTTGAATGGTTTTTTCATTCAAAACAATAGTTCAAGAACTTAATCATTCAAAATAAGAAAGTTTAATGATTTTTTCATTCAAAAAAATAGTTTAACGACTTAACCATTCAAAACAGAATAGTTTGTTGGACTTTTTTTTAACTTTTCCCAAATGAAAAATATTATTTTTGACAAACCATGTAGATCAAATTTGTAGTTTACTCTATATCTAATATATGTTCTAATTAATTATAGGTTGTGGCCTTTAATAATATTTTATATACATTAAATGATTGAACAGACAGGATGCAGTCAACAACTTTGAAATATATTCAAGGGTGAGGTTATATATATCTGGTTTAAACTAGAATCACGACAAATTATATATTAAAAATCTATAAGTGAGTTTTGATATATATTGAATTATTGATGTATATGGGAAGAAGATTTGTAAAGAAGAATATATTTAATAATATAAAAACATATGTAACTTAAAACCACAAATATATTTTACAATTGAAAATGAAAAACCACAAATTGAAAGTGGGTTGATTTCAAATGAGATCAACATGTTTTCCGTAAGACCTGTAAAATTCTATTTTTACATTTAAAACTTCACAGTAAAACGCTGTGAAAATAAAAATAATCCAAACTTTCACAGCAAAAGCATTATACTGCAAGTTATTATCACAGTATTTTGTTGTAAAGTTTCAAATGTAAAAAAATTGTCTTACGGATCTTATGAAAACAATCTAGTTTCACACGATCCCAAATTTATTGAAAATACTAGACTGTTATAAATATTTAATTAAATATCAAAAAACCGAAGTTTTTTAAAAATAAATCAATAAAATGACAAACAAAGTATACCAAATTTGAAATTTCAATACGAAACTAAGTAAATTATTTAAATTTATATAAAAAATCATACTGAAATAAAAGCAACTTTGTTTTATTTTTATTTTTATTTTTTTAAACTCACATTCAGAACTTCTATTTTGTGGAAATAAACCTCTCTAAACCAAATTCATATTTTTCAAAATATGCACAAAACAAAAGTATTTACTTTTTGATTATTTAAAATAAGAAAATTTTAAAAGTTGGTTTTCAAAATAAAGATATTTACAAAATTATATTTTATACTCAATTTCAAATATGTTATCCGCCTACTTTATTATCTTAAATTGTATGGTTTATAAATAAATAGTTTCTCTTTTAATTACTTCCTACCGTATAGATATATGATTAAAATAAGGAAAAAGTCTAAAAAAATCTAACGAATTATTCTAAACTATTTTTTTCAATGATAAAACTCTTAAACTTTCTGAAATCGGTTAAATACATCATTGTAACCTGTAAAAACAGGTTAATGTTCTAAAAATTTGGAAAAAGTCTAAAAACCCAACAAACTATCTGATTTTGAATATTAAGTCCTTGAATTTTTTTACGAATAAATCTCGAGTTTTTTTTTTCCTAAATATTTTTATCAAATTAATTCTTGAATTTTTTTTGAACAAATAAATCCCAAACTTTTATTGAGAAAAAATAAAATCATGAACTTAATTTTGAACAAATAAATCCAAAATTTTTTAGTTGAACAAAAAATATACATAATTCCTCTCGTCGACAATAAAGTACAATAAACCAATTAAATATAGATAAAATATACCATTTCCAGTATTAATTACAAAACGTACAAAAGTTTTGCTTAAAGCATAAATTAGATTCACTAACTTAATTTTTTGAAGTAAAAATATTTTATATATATCTATTTATAATTTATGCATGACTTTTATATGTTTCAGATTTAGTAATGGAAATGGTATACATTTTCTCTGTTTAATTGGTTAATTGTACTTTGTTGTCGATGAGAGAAATTGTATCTATTTTTTTGTTCATGATTTTGTTCCAAAAAAAACCGCATTTATTTGTTTACAATTAATTTCATGCTTTTATTTTTTCAAAAAAAAAATGGGATTTATTTGTTCAAAAAAAGTTCAAGAATTTATTTGGTAAAAAAATTTAGAAAAATATTTAGGGATTTATTTGTTAAAAAAATAAGGATTTAATCATTCAAAATCAAAAAGTTTGTCGGGCTTTTTTAGACATTTTCTAAATTGTTATCATATTAATATGTTTTTATAGGTTACAAGAATGTATTTAACTGATTTTAAAAGATTTAAAGGTTTTATCATTCAAAAAATAGTTTAAGAAAACTTAACCATTTAAGATCAGATAATTTGTTAGGTTTTTTAGACTTTTTCCTTAATTTTAATGCAACTTAGTTAATGATATATCTACATGGTAGGCAGTAATAAAAGAGAAACTATTTATTTATAAACCATACAAGTTAATTTAAGATAATAAAGTAGACGGATAACATATTTCAAATTGGATATAAGTATAATATGAATATAATGTGCATGTTATCTATCAATGGATCAATTGTTAAGTTTGCTATGTAGATCTTAAATCACTTTTCAATACTCGGGTTTTAGAATTGATTTGGGCAAACTTTCTTATCAAGTAAAGGCTTAATTGGTGCAATCACCCAACCTATATTAGAGCATCTTCAACAGCTTCTTTAAAATATAGAAAAACTTATTTTTTTTCTCTAAACTTCTTCAACAACATCTTTATATTATTCTCTAAAATAGAAATTTTTAGAAAGATATTTAAATATAGAGATTTCTCTATATCTCTAAAAGGATGAGAGATAATTTTTTTTAAAAAGCAAAATATTATTACCATCCACAACAAAATCTCAATCACAGTTAGGTACAAACACAAGACCACACTAACTAAAAGCCATTAAATAGAGCAACAATTTACCACTACCAGCAAACAGATTCCAACCAAAAAAAAGCCACAAACCCTCAAAATCAAACAGAACCACGAACATAATTGACAACAGCCTTTATGCAGTTTTGCGAGTGACAAAATGTGCCATCAAGCTACAGACTTTCGACACTCCTATCTATCACCAAGTTGCTCGACAGTTATGACCCCGATGAGAGAGAAATATTATTTTAATGATTTCCAACCAATAACAACCCTTATAATTTTAGAGATTTTTGGAATAATAAATTTATTGAATATTTTAATAATATAATTTTTTAATACATTTTCTAAAATAAAGAAGCTGTTGGAGTTAGAAAATAATAATTATAAAGATTTTAACTTCACATTCTTTATTTAAAGAAAATTTAGAGAAATTGTTGAAGATGCTCGTATAAGTTTTAAATATCTGTAAGTAGTAAGTATTTTTCAAACTTTCAATGTTAAAATCATGTTTTGTAACAATGATTAGACGTTTGAAAAATAATTACTATGTAGTTTTGTTTATTAGTGTCTATATAAAGAGTGATGCAAATCTTCCATGGCTCCATGTGAATGGACAATTTAGGCTTCTAGCAAATGGAGGTGACTCTAGCTCTAAAGATTAACAACTTTATTGATCATTCGAGTTTTTATAACATATAAATTAACAATTGGTTCAAATATCTATACAACAAAAATATGTCACAAAAAGATGTATTAAAATATAATAAAAAATACACATTGATCTTGTGATGCCTAAACTAGTAAACTGACCTAATAAACAATAACCTTTGAATCAATTTAAAACCATAATGAAAGTTATTGGTAGCACATAACTTTGAGTTTATAAGAAACTTAGAAATCTATTTTTCTATTTGCGTGAAATGAGTTGTTACAAATATTATGTTTCACAAATATTAACGATGTTAACCATCGATTTTCATAATATATAATGCCTCAAATTTAGACCTAGGTGTGAAAATACGATCAAGCTAGCGGTTGAACCTGTATTATGAGAACAAAAAAATTCAAGGGTTGGATGGTCATTAGATGAAATATATGAGAGTCTAAATGGGAAATAAAATATATCAAATTAACATAAATGGGTTTTTAAAATCTCTAAAGTGCGCAACCGTATACAAGAAAGAGTTATTGTAGAACTGGGATCCTACTTTGAGAGAACTGCAATTGCTAGATGTAATAACACGTATTACAAAACATTTAGGTATTCACATGTCTACTGTGTGACAGTCGTTTTGTGCATTAAAATGAATAAGAAAAAGCTTATTTAGATATTGTACTTTAGATTGGTCATCAACTTCGAACTTTGAGTCAATCAAAGGATGTTATCTCTGATTGTTGATATTCTTCTTTAATGGTTGTTTTTCTTTTATATAAGATGCTCAACTTTTGATACCTTGGATGGTTTTTGATCAGTTGGTTGAGGAACTTATCAATTGATCACTTGAACGACTAGTGATACCCTTTCAGGTCTTTATTTGCTTTAGATGTTGAATGGTTGATGTAAGTCTCAGCCACCGGATTTGTAAATAATACAATCAGAATCCGATTCAACACTTAGAAATAAATTATTAAGAGTTGCCTTGTAATGTCCATATCCGATGAACAACATCCATCAGATATAACACAAATTATCATTTGAACCCTGCATAGCAAAAAAATTCTATCAAGTTCAAGGTTTCTAATCATTATCACAATCGAATTTATAGATAAGATAGTTTGATAGGATCAAATATCGGATTTATCGTCATCGAAATGAAGAATCCAATTAAATTATCTAAACTTAGTTTTTCAGATTCAATTATTACAGAACCCACAAATATTCAAAGTTATTAATGGAATATGATGATCTTACTTTATAGTTATTTTATAGTTGAAATGCGATCTATAGCTTATATTTCGGAATAGAAATAGATATAAGTTTTTTTTTTTGTAAAAGTCTTGTAACTATGTGTATTGATCCAATAACTAAAAACCTTCAACAAAATCAAAGACTAGCTGAAGTAAGGTCAAGATCGTCAACCAAGCATATTGGTTTGCCATCTAACCGAAAGAAAATAAATACAAGATAAAGTTAAACAGTAGTCTAACAAAAATACTACTACTGACAAGACGGATTTTAGTGTGCAAACTTGTCTAGCAAGTTTGACTCACCAACTCTAACAACACTCATCCTAGTATGGGAACATGCTTAGCATGTCAGTCAAAGTAAGTTCTAAAATACTATTTTATTAGTGTCATTCTTTCTTATTGTTTCCTATACATATAAAAGAATTGGGATAAGTTAGCAAGTGTCTACATGAACCTCAAAGGCTGAAATGAAGAGAACAAATATGTATGGATCAACAAATCAGATGAAGACATGTGTTATAGTTTGATAGTGGCATCTAACGCAATGGTGGTTATAAAAGGTCACTCTTGACATTTTTTGCTACTCACCCGTTTTGAAAGAACTTCTATGTGATAATTTCTTAGGAAAAGTCGGCGTCAATATATGAAGAACTATCTTAGTACTTTAGATCTGAAGACTATCTTCTTCTCTTACTCTTTCAGTGTTAGAAAATTTGTCACCAATTAGATTGTTTAAATCACAGGTTTTACCTTCCCGCAACAAATATGTAATTCTTTGTTTTAATACAAAATATAGAATTAAAAATTTTGTAATGTTTGTATTTAGCCCCCTACAAAACACTTCCTGTGAAAGTCATTACATTTTAGAACCAACAATTGCATTATCCCTTGGTTGATCCTTCACAGGATCAACTCTTAAACAAAGTTATGAATACTACTTGTTTTCTTACTTGTATAATCATATGTGATTCGCTGTAAAAGCACAAGTGATATAGGGATTCTTGTATTTTCTTACTTTGATCATGCTCTCTTTTGAACTTCTCTCTCTCTCTCTCTCTCTCTCTATATATATATATATATATATAAAATATTAAATTCCATAAGTTTTTTAAAACCATCTTGTTGGTGTATGTGAATATTTTATAATAAAAAAATGTCAAAAACTTAACTTTTATGCCCCTTAACTTCTAATAATGACAAAAGAAGCCCTTGATGCTTGTAACAAGTTTGTTCCATCTCTTTGTTTCAGATTAACCTGTTGATTTTGAGATCCAAATTAGTCATCTACAACCAAATTATCAAGACTCCAAACCTTACCTTAAGAAAGTGTGTAAAATTCCAACAAAACGATACTTTTTGTCAAATCTTTTTAAGATCGCTTGTCGTTGTAATTTATAAAAAAACTCTCAGCTAAGTTTAAACGATCTCAAATAACATTAATTGAAAATTCTGATAAACCACTTTATATAATGACTTGATTGAATATTGTAGTCTGATTGTAGTTTATGCATTGTCTTGTTCAGTCCATGAATCTGAGTCATAGGTTCGTGAACCTCTGATTGTCAGTAACCATAGCTTTTAGAGTTATTAATTCTTATATCAATCTTAAAAGTTCAAGGTATTTAACGAAACAGGGTAAGAAATAAATAAATAATTTTATAAGTTAAATAGTTAATTCGGTCTTGAAATAGGAATTTAAAAGTTCATTACATTTTCTTTAAAGTTCTTTACATTAATTAAAGATTTTGATCTATCGTTACATATGATAAAAACATACATAAAACTTATTCATTTTGTTGAAAAAAAAAATTAAAGCCTAAAAATACTTTCTCTTTAAGATATATTCGCACCTTCTTTATCCATATAAAGGATAATAGTTTTTTTCTTGAATGTTCAATAAATGAAAAGTGGAACACCAAAATAAAAATAAAAATACTCATTCATTGAATCATGATAACATCTTAGTTAAATATGGCAAGAATTAGGTATCATTTATATGAAATAAATCCTCGAAACCAAGGGTTTATAAAAATTAATATTTCTAACTAAAAATTAGAAGGTCCATGTGTGTTATTTACAAGACATTTATGTTGTAATTTGTTCCATATTAATAGTAGTTGAGATTTGTGAGTAGTTTTTAGTTGTGACTTATTAATGCATCTTCAATAGTGTGTATATATATATATGGATTCAAATGATAACTTAAATTTAGTTGTGAATATGAGAACAAATTAGAGCACGACACATGTCATATTAAGACTGAATAATGAAGAACATTCAGAGTGAATAATGAAGGTGAAGTTCATATATTATTCAGACTGAATAATATTATATTTAAACTGAATAACATTACATTCAATCTGAATATTTCTCTTCATTATCCAGTCAGAATATGACACATGTCGCACGCTCATTTGTTTTCATATGACACATGTCGCACGCTAATTTGTCTTCATGTTCACAATCAAATTTGAATTTGCGATTATTCGCTTTACCAAAACCATAGGGGCCGAGGGTTCCTTATATCCGCATAAGGAAAACACAAAAAATCGGATAAGTGCGAAGGGATCATGGAATTTTTGAAATGAATGGAACCTATTCGGGAATCTCCGGATCTCTGCTTATTTTCAACTCCCCGAAGCATTTGAATTTTTCTCTTTCTCTCTCTCTCTCTCTCTATATATATATATATATATGTTCATACGAGAACGTTAACAATTTAATAAAAAAAGAAAAAACTTTTTTAATATACAAAATCATATATGATTCAGGTATAAAATCAAATGTGATTTTGATGTTAGTACAAAATCACATTTGAATTTTGATTTTAGTACAAAATCACATTTTTATAGTCATTTTCTAATGTTAGTACAAAATCACATGTGATTTTGTACATTAATTTTTTTTCTTGTTTTCTTAAATTGTTATGATTGTCGCATGAACTTTTCTCCTTTTTTTTTCTCTCTCTCTCTCTCTCTCTCATATATATATATATATATATATATATATATATATATATATAGGGTTAGGTTCAAATGTGAACTCATTTTTGGTTGTGAACGTGAGGACGAATCTCAGCCACACATCTTCGGTTATGGTGGACGCGATCACGGACGATTGACGCGATTCATGGGAGGGTGGAGATTATTAAAGGAGGGGAACCAGGTCAAAGCCGCCTTTATTGACCGGATAAGTGGCTGAGATTCGTCCTCACGTTCACAACCAAAAATGAGTTCACATTTGAACTGTCCTCTATATATATATATATATATATTAAATTTAGAGATTTTCTTCATTCTCCGTCATTTTTTTTGATTTAGAGATTTCTTTAATATAGTTGTTGAATCAAATTTTTCTCAAAGGCCAAAATTTCTAAAACAAAATACTTGTTGGTGATTAATCACTATAACAAAATTGGGTTTATAGGACGTCATCAATAAATAAGTGTCCTAATAAACCACTTTATAAGACACAAACTATAGGACCAAAACATAAAACGTTCTATCTAAAGACGTTGTAATTGGTTTATAGGACGTTTTTGGGTGTCATAAAAAGGATGTTAAGACACTTTTATAAAAAATGTTATATTTGCTATTTTATAGGACACTATTTGAAAAAGTGTCTTATAAACACAAATGTCGTAAAAAAAATGGGTTTATAGGATATTTTCTCAAAAGTGTCCTATAAAATAGCTAATGCGACGCTTTTTACTAAAAGTGTTCTAAAAATTTGTTATGACGCTGAACGCCTTTCGATATGACGTTTTATTTTTTTGGTCCTATAAATTGTGTCCTATAAAGTGGTCTATTAGTACGCTTATTTATTGATGGCGTCATATAAATCCAATTTTGTTGTGGTGAATAACTTTAAAAATAATTTTAAGTTGATTTAAAAGGTATTTGAGCATTTGAGTTGGTCCACGACTATGAGTTTGTATTGTTACAAATAGTATCAAAGCAATAGCCGCTAAGGCTACGTTAGACAAACTAACTTATAGTTGACAAACTAGCTGATAGTTGATAAGCTAACTGATGAACTAAATACATTTCGCAAACAATTCCTATGTTGATAAGCTAGCTAGTTGAAAATATAAAATGACCAAGAATAATATGTTTAAAAATTGATAAAGTTTCTAATATTCATAGTATATTTAAAATAATTCACTGATAATACAATATATTAATTAAAATAAACCATACGGTAAAGAAAATTAAATAATTGAATATGTTAATTAATATATTTCGATTTTATTATACACATATATAGAGAGAGAAAAGTTCAAATGCGAACTCAAATTTGGTTGCGAACATGAGGACAAAGAAAAGTGCAACACGCGTCCCATTCAGTCTGAATAATGACGGGAAGTCGGTATAAATAACGAAGGTGCAGTTCATACATTATTCAATATGAATAAAACACATTAGAATAACACAACATTCAGTATGAATATATTCAGACTGAATGGGACACGTGTTGCACTCTTCTTTGTCCTTACGTTCACAATCAAATTTGAGTTTGCATTTGAACTCACCCCTATATATATATATAGAGAGAGAGAGAAAGAGAGAGAGAGAGAGAGAGGAAAGTTCAAATGTGAACTCATTTTTGGTTGTGAACGTGAGGACGAATCTCATCCACTTATCCGGTCAATATATATATATATATATGGGATCATGTGACACCAGACTGTTTTCATTAGGCCCGTAAAACCACCTTTTTACTTTTGAAATTTCACAGCAAAACACTGTAAATATAACTTTTATTGTGAAAGTTCTAATTTTTTTTACCTTTACAATGTCTTGCACTTTCGCTGTGGATTATTTCAAGTGTAAAAATATGGTTTCATGGGTCTCATGAAAACAAGTTGATCTCACGTGAACCCATCCTTTGTATGTAGTACAAAGTTTTTTGGATTTAGAGAGAATTATACTTTTGGTCGTTATGGTTGTTGATTTCTTTGAAAGAGGGACATGTTGTAATATCCCAAAACCATGTTAAGCTCATTAATTAATGTAGAAGATATGGATTGGTTAGAATTTTCAATTCTCAGGGGGCTAAAAGAGTAACTTGGGGTCAATAAGGGTTAAACCTCTTTTCATTTGGGAATGAAATTGCTGAAATTTTTGTGTGTGCTCTCCTTGATGCGAATTTGAGAGAAAGAAGAGACGAAGGAAGATATTCTTAGGGATTTTGGAAGAAACAAAGTCTAAAAGCTCAATTTCAGGTATAATCATTCTCCTTTAAGAGTTCATCTCTTTTCTCCATGAATATTTCAAGGAGCTAGGGTTCTATTTATTGATTGAGTTGCTCATGAGACGGGTAAAATCTTTTTTCACATAGATAATGATAGAGTGGCATTGTTTGAGGATGACTACATCTTTATCCATTCAATTTCTACATAAAATGGTTGGGTTTGAGTCAAAATCTCATGTTTGAGTTAAATCTCACTCTCTAGAGATGAAATCCTTGAATCTCTTGGTTTTGAGGAATGAGGTTATTAGGAAAGGGATTAATATGAGTTTTTATGCAAACCCTAGCCTAGTCCTGCTGTTGAAATCAAAGAAAAATGAGATTTGGGGTTTAGGAGTTCGAGCAACAAAGGTGCAGGTTGAACAATAGCCAATAGGTCCTGTGGGTAGCCATGCGGCCTAGTCCGCGAGACAAACCGCGTAACTGACTGAGTTGTGAATTTTTCGGTTTATGTTCTGTGAGTAATTTAGGGCCTTGATTGGTGTCAAACCCTTAAGACACTTTCAGTAATCATTGTGAGACATGATTGGTGGTAATAATTCATTAGCGGGTTAATGATTTCAGGTGTTTAATTGGTGATCATAGCCTAAGGCAGGTATTACTAGGCTTGAAGTTTAGGTGAGTTTCTTTCGTAAGCTTTTCGAACAAATGAATATATTATGCATTGAAACTATGTGGTTTTACTCTTTTATACATTAAAATTGTAATTAATCAATTCTCAGGAAGGGTCTGCCCGACCAAAGAATATGAATTCATTTCATATGACCTTAACTATAGGCAAGTGTGAGCCCGAACAACTTGTCACAAGTGTGAGTGACTATTAGCGTGTCCTACCGCTACAACTGGTATTTGTATTTATGGTGTGGCGAGCGTGAGTTATTGTTTCATGACTTATCCTTTATAAATGTTATAACTGTCATCCATTCTTTATGTAACATCCCAAAATTAAAAGTAGCCAAATTCTATAAACCAAGCAAAAACTTTAAATCTAAACTCCAAGAATGAGTCAAGACCAAAACTCAACTTTAAAATACACAACGGAAATATGAAATACAACCACAACTAAGAACTTCACTACTAGGGACAAGGAAGCTAAGTCGTGACCACCTCTCTCCCGAGCTCACACCTTGCTCATCCCCTCGAGTCCACACTCCACATAATACCTGTCTAAAAATGGTTTGTTTTGAAAACCGAGGGTTAAACCAAAAAGGTATGGTGAATTCCTAGATAAACAATTAACATTCAAATGGTTTTAGAAATATAACATGCTTTAATTGAACAAATAACCCATTCCCTTCGGTATAAAACAATCAATGGATGTTACATGGCTAAGATTGATTTCCCCGTCACATTCCCTTCTCGACAACCTAGTTCATGATGAACCAAACCTATATGCCACATTCCCTTCGTGGTAATAGAATTTAAAATTTACAATATAACCTTGTCATGTAACCCTACAAAAAACAAGTAGTGCACATAAGATCTAAAGCTCGTAAAAGTGATCATGGTAAGTTTGCATGTAACAATCAGCGAGTTAAACCATAATCAATGTCTAAAGCTTTTTGTTGGTCCCAAATGGGGCTACAAGAGTTCAAAGGATATAGAACAGTTTGTAGAAGGGGGGGTTGAATACAAACACAAATAAATTTTGGTTTTTAAATTAATTTATATAAATAAACAAATTTTCAGTTACAAGCGGAACAAAAGACCCAATTCAATGAGCTTGACTAGCACATACTTGCACTTTTTTCGCCCTATAACCCGGCGGATTCTAGTTTCACCAACTAGCTAATCAGACGCGAGCCCCTCCTCGGGCGGATTCCTCCTTTTGCTCCTCAGCCTACGGGGCATTAGCAATTCTATTGTAACTAAATAAATCACTAAGATGATGCACAAGGGGAGAAAGAAATAGCAGTAGAGGATTGAGGAGAGAGAAGGTAGTATGCATGCATAAGAATGAAGAAGGAATCTTCATCTATTTATACCCGTCGCAATTAATGCGAGACAAAAGGTATGTACCACGTGTCAAGCCTTCATTGGAAGTTTGTCCTTTGTTCAAAAGCAACCATGCTTTTGGCCGTATATGAACAGTACCATATCAAATTTGATGGGGACATAAAAGACAAACCATACGTCCTTTTTCTGACATAGTATAAGGTTTTGACCTTTGTGCATCGAGGATAAGATCAACATTTATCTCGCTGATAGGATTCACTTGATCGTTGAACTTGAAACTTCAAGGATGAACTTTCAGAGTATCGCTGAGGCGTTGCAAGACTTCACACTTTTGTTTAGATAGCCCTTGCTATCACTGAACCGCTTCAGATCACTTAGTTGATTATCTCTATCTTCAGCTTGGTCTTCAACTGTCACTGAATGAACTTATGGTGTGACTGTTGTTCTTCAGTTCTTCAGGGATAAACTTAGAATTCCTGATGTTCAGTGATCGCTGAGTGCAATCAGTGTATGCTATCACTGAACTTGAATTATAACTTATCAATGGAATTTTCACTAAGTAAACAGTGGAATCATATTCAAATCACCGAGAGGAGTTTTGGATCAACAATTTTAAAACATATCACATTGCATTTAGAGAGGATAGGGAACTCACTTGAAGTTGGCACACTTTGCCCTAAGCTCAAACGGTCAAACCTCCCAAACCGAAAGCCTAAATTCACCAAGATAAAAATAGGTGTTAACCTAATGTAATATCCTCAAAAGTCTTCTATTATGGTCTTAAGATAAACCCGTAGATCAAAGGTCTAAGTCTTGGCTCGATACGAAAAAGAAACGGACGAAGTCGCGCCAAACAGTGGCTTGCGCGACTTTATCCGTGGCTTAACCCGCGTGGCAACCCGTGGGAGCCACTATGTAATAACCCGAAATCTTTTATGAAAATTTTTGGGTTCTAAATTATATCGGTTGGCTTTTAATTTGTTTGTTTGGGCTAGCGTTTGGTTGTTATCAGGCCCAAAGTATATATGGTTAGAAGAAAAGGGTTTTCTTCATTCTCCTCATTTTGTAAAGAAATCAATAAGTGTGTGTGTGTGTGTGTGTTTTTGGTGAATACGTGAAGAAGAAAAAGAAAGGTGTGGATTCATCAAAAACTTGGAGGAAAAGCTTTGGGAAATCCTTCTTATCAGGTAAGCACACTTTCCATTATTTAGAATATTCATCTTCTCTATTGGTTGGGGGTTAATGGTGATCCATGAATGCCATGACTTTTGTTTTGGTTATTGATGAAATGAATGAGTGTTATAAGTAAAGATTATCTAGCTATCACCTTTGAGGAAAGTTTACTTTGGATCAAAGGAACTATTGAATTGAAATCCTAATTTCAACTCCATTGTTAAAGACTCAAGAAAGGGTAGAGAAATTGATGGGTAAATCTCCCAATACTAATGTTAATTGGTTTGGGATTGATTTAGGGATTTATATAATCATTATATATAATTTTGGGGATGATTGAATCAGTATCTAGAAGCTTTGTTAGGTATTTTGGGTGTTTTTGAGCTGTAGGAACGAGGGGCCTCGAACAGTAGCTCCTGCGAGTAGCCCCGCGGGATAGGCCGCGGCGTAAGACGCGTAACCTACTATTTGGGTGCCACCTCGTCCGTCTCGTTTTTCGTATAAGGTCAAGGCTTGAATCTTTGGATTAGGGGTGTATCTTAAGTCTCTAATAGAAGACTTTTGGAGGTATTGCTTCTGGTTAACACCCGTTTTATGTTTTCGAATTTAGGCTTTCGGTTTGGAGATTTAACTGGTAAAGCTCGGGACAAGGTGTGTCCAATTCAGGTGAGTTCCCTATCCTTTAAAAATGCAATGTGGTGTGTTTCAAATGCTTACTTGTTGATTATGGTCTTTAATTGTTTCTTTTTATGCAAAAACTACCATGATCACTTTTATAAGCTTTGGGATCGATATGTGTACTATCATTTTAATTGCGGGCATATGGCAAGGTCTTTTATATATTAAAATCCTATCTCCACTAAGGGTTTGTGGTCATATAGGTATGGTTCTTATGGACTGGGTTGTCGCTAAGGGTGATGGGTTTACCTTCGCCATGTTCCTCCAATGCGTAATTTGTTCTCATTGTGAGAATGGGTCAATTTGATTAGTAAACCATTGCATGTTTTTAATGATTTATAAACATCTGAAAATGTTAATCGCTTTTGTGGGAATTCACTAGGCCTTTTGGTCTAATCATCGCTTTTCAAAATAAAATATTTTCAGACATGTTTGTTGCAGGCAAAGGGGATAAGGGAAAGGGCAGGATGTAGAGAGGCATCTGAAGAGTTTAGCTTCCGCGTTATATTAATCTTTCAGCTGTTGACTTTTAAACTTTCCGTTGCATTTACTTATTTGGCTGAGACTTGTAATGAATTAATCCGTGCTTGATTAATCTAATTATGGTTGAACTTTGAATTTATATCCTTTATTGGTTCTAGAATTTGGGATG
Organism: Silybum marianum; assembly: GCA_036898165.1. Lineage (NCBI taxonomy): Eukaryota > Viridiplantae > Streptophyta > Magnoliopsida > Asterales > Asteraceae > Silybum > Silybum marianum. Next base: position 18,280,462 of record CM072539.1, read on the forward strand.
TTACACACTGTTCGAGCTTCTTCGTCTTTGCAACAACTTTCAGCTCCAAAACTCAAATCGTAACATATAGAAACCCATTTCTAAGCCCCAAAAATTATATATAAAGGTAGATTACTTCCTTAAATCTAACCCAAAGCAATTCTAACTAAGATTAGAAGATTACACCACCAATTTTACCCAGATAATACTTGAGATTCAAACATTAATGGAGTTACCAACATGAACACTCGAAAGAGTGAATAACTCTATGAAGGAACAATGGGATGAATCCCCAATTCAATAGATACCCAATAATTGATACTTAAACCTTCAACACTAAACCTATTCCATATGAACTAAGGGTTTAGGACCCTTGAATAATCAAATGACCCCATAAATCATCATTGAAGAAAGCTTAGATTGCAAAGATGAGGCATTATACCTCAATATGATTAAGCTCCATAATAATTTCTCTTCCAAAATGATTAGAATTTCTCAGCTACACTTCTTCTCTTGCGTGCTCTTCACGCACACACTCACACACTAAACTCCCAAATACTGATTTCACAAAATGAGGGAATTCCTTCATCCTCTAAACATTTATACCATGGGCCTAGGACTCCAAAAGGCCCTAGCCCAACTAACTTTTGTCTAAAGCCTAAAGATTAACCATTAAAAGAATTTGAGCTATTACACTTTAACTGTGGATTTGAGGGAATTCAGTAGGCGTTTGGTCTAACCCTCGCTTTTATAAAACTGAAAACATTTTCAGTAAACTATATGGTAGAGAGCTCTAGCAAGGACAAGGGGAAGGTTTGAGTGTAGGAGCATGAAGTGAAGGCGCTACTCTTAGCTAGATAGTTGCCTAGTTTTCTATTCAAGATATGTAATAAATCTCAGTAGCTTTCTGTTTGTTTCGCTACAAACTCTTGAGATCAAGTTCAATATTTGGGACTAGATTAGTATTGTAATTGTTATTTTTGAGCAAGGCTTGAGTTATCTATAATTTAAGTTTTCGGTTGTTACACCTGTCCTTCATTAAGTCAAGTTGTAGTCCATACTCCCTAAGGTTTGGATTTTGCTTTGAAAGAAGGACCTCATCACTAACTTCGTTAATTAAATCTGTTAGAGTCAGGGACATTTTTGTCCAACCCATATTTTGACCCCTTTTTGCACTTTTTCTGTTTTTTCAGATTTTTGTTGAAACTAAGAAACTTGAAGGCCCTATACGTAATCAACCAAAAGTATATATATATATATATAATTACACATATTTATATTTATATTTTTTAAGTTGTTATTACCCGATCTCAATCTAAATGTTTGGATGGATTCAGGTTTTTTTTGTTTTCAAAGTTTTTCTCCTGATCTCATCCATGTATTTAGGAAAAACTTTGAAAAAAGAACAAATAACCCCTCTTGCTCAGTAAGGTCATCTTAACCTACAAGTTTGGATGAGTTATTCGGGGTTTTTTTCAAAGTTCTCTCCTGATCTCATCCCTATATTTATGGAAAATATCAAGAGAAAACTTTAAAAAAAGAACCAGGGAACCACAAAAAAACAGATGAAAAAATATATTAAATTGAATGTCAAGTTATAGATAATAAATATATCCAATTGAACATCAAATTTAATATATCAAAAAATATATTTCATCTGTTTATTATCTATAATGTGTCATTCAACTTGATATGTTTTTTCATCTGTTTTTTGGTGGTTCTCTAGTTCTTTTTTCAAAATTTTCTCTTGATATTTTCTATAAATATAGTGTGAATCCAGTACAAGTGCAAGTAAAACGATAATCAAACATGAACCCGATGAATTGAATGATGAACCTTCGTCGGCTTGATTAATCAGAGAAAAATCGATTACACAGTTAGCCCTATGAATGATACGGCTAATCTCTAGGTTAAATTCTATAAAGTATAAAGTATTTATACCATATAGCTATTTACATTTTAAGCACAAACTTCAATACAATCAAACACCCGAGAATCTGTGGGGTCAAAGGGCAGCATCCCAAGAAATTTTTCCCTAATAGGGCTTGTCGTATAAGGTTCGTCGCATAAACAAATGATATTCGGGTGTAGATATCCGAATGAGATGGTATCCGGGTAGAGTGAATTAATTGGATAACCAAGAAAAAATGAACTAACAGAGTGAAGAAATTGAAAGAAGAGATGAGGACAGAAGATGAACAGATCGAACAACCAAGAAGAAATGAACCAACAGAATGAATAAATCAAACAACCAAGAAGAAACGAACCAACAAGAAGAAATTGTACCAGCAAAAAAAATTCGAACGAGTAGGTAGAAATCGAACCAGCAGATTAAGAAGAAATCGAACATAGCATTTTCATATGTGTGTGTCGGAAGAAATCGAACCAGCTAGGGTTGAAAATTATTTTGGTGTGTTTGAATCCAAAGGGGTAGGCGCGTCTTTTTTTGGGCTGAACGTTGACAACATAGCATTTCTATATGTGCGAATAAGTCATCAGTTGTACGAATAAGTTGTTTAACTCATTAAGCTCATTAAGTCATAGTAAACACCCCCTAAAAATATTAAGGTTATAAACCTTGGTTTAATATAATTTGATTTAGTTTGTGTTTTTAAATTGTAAGTTATATTTAAATAATTTCATTTTTTATTTAAAATAAAAACTAGTTGAAAATAAATACGAATAGTTTTGTTTGATCAACAAAACTTAAATAAACATATATAAACCATATGTATAATCATATGAAATGTTTAACAAAATCATCATATAGAGGAAGGTTCAAATGAGAACTTTGTAAATTTAAAGTAATAAAGGAACACCTTGTGGACCAGATATGATATAATATTAAATCAGAAATGATTTAATATTATGTGAGACTCACATCATATGTGGTCCACAAAGTGTTCATTTATTCTTTTAAAAATGGGTGGTTCTCGTATGATCCCTTCCCTCATCATATAAGCCATATGTATAATCATATATAAACTTAAAAATCTATCATTTTTAGTGTTTTTTTGGTTGTTGGATTGAAGATGGTGTTATGGTATTTTAACCCCCCATTAAAACATTATAAACACAAAACAACTTCAACTCATCATTAGACCTGACAAACGTGACGTGTCGGGTTCAAAGTTAAACGGGTTGAGAGTGTTCAACCCTAACCCGGTCCATTTAATTTTTGTATCATGTCGTGTCAATTCGTTTAATTTTCGTGTCGTGTCAACCCGTTTACTTAAACAGGTTGAAAAGTATTACCAAAACTCGTTTAATTTGTGTCGAGTTCGTGTCTAGTTAGCATGTCATGTCAATTTTTGTCAGGTCTACATGGAATCATGTACAATCACTTTTAATTATTATATAGTATTTACTTTGTTAAAAAAACTATAAATTATGGGTTGTTGACGCTATTTGCCTAAGAGGCTAATATAAACGAGTTATTCGGGTCATTTTTTAGTTGAAAATTTTGACCATAACCTTGCCCGTTTAATTTCCGTGTCATGTCGTGTTAACCCGTTTACTTAGACGGATTGAAATATATTTACCTAAACCCATTTAATTCGTGTCGAATTAACATGTCGTGTCAGTTTTTACCGGGTCTACCCACCATCAACGCACTAAGTAAAAGGAGGTCATCAAACTTGAACTTTATATTTAAAGGTCAAAAAATGTTCTCTATTTATCAATAATAATATTCTATTAAGTTTATAAAGAAATTAATTATACATATAATTGTTATGTTTAATAAAATAGTATAGTAATAAATAATATAGTTTTATTATCATTATAATACTAAAGATGTTTTATAGCATTTTCAAGGGCATGGTTGGAAATTTGAAATTGATTTTTTTTCCTAATATTCATTGGATCATTTGTAGCGATTGAATTAAAGATGATTAGCTACTTACTTTTTATATTTATTAACAACATCCAATTTAGTAAATTATAATTTATCTTATCAACTAGTTATTTGAAAACTATTTCAATTAAGTAACTGAAAATTTTATTTTTTTACTTCTTCCGATTGCATATTTTATAGTTTACATAAATGATTTTTATGGTTTTATTTTAAATTATTTTTATAATTTTATTTAATTTATCAATTCATTGTTCTAACATAATTATTTATGAACTTAATATAATGAATTTGTAAGTGAGTGTTAGTAGTAGAGAAAAAGGAAAATAATTTGTATATACAGATGAAGGGAACATCCATACGTTGCCACCATATTTACCACATATTCCATACGACTTTTTGTTTGTCATCATTCAAACTCCAAAGATTCCCATCTTAAATATTTATCATTGCTTCTTTTTATTTTATTTTATTATCTTTAAATTTATATAAATAAAGATAAATAAATACGAGAATAAAATAAAAACATGATTATATTTGATTTATTAAAATATTTTTGAGAGATTTGGATTTTGTATAATTATTTAGAATTTAAAGTTTTTGAGATCTTAAATATGTTTGTTTTGTAAGAATTAAAATAAATTCAATTTTATTTTCTTCAAAGAAACAAATTATAATGAAGTTATTTTTCACTAATTAATTATTACAAAAAATGTTTTTATTGTAATTTAAAACAATGTTACAAAACAAATCCTATGAAATTTGCAAATATACCAATTATCCTGATGGACTTTCTAAACTACAACGGTTGTGGCGTACTGGTTAAAACCCTGAGGGATGTGATGGAATATCTCATCTGTTCAGGGTTCGAATTCAGGCATACATAACAATTGTGGTCACTGAGTTTATCAGGGCTGATGTATTGCAGTCATAATTTGTCAGGATTAGTCCAAACGTAGCCTGAGATACCCTTAAAAAAAAGATGCTTGTGAGATTTCAATTCAATTTCGGACTTTCCCTAAAATCAAATGCTAGATTGAGATGAAACAATCAAACGAGCTCTAAATTTTAATTTTGTAGGTTTCATATAATGGTATTTAACTAAATAATAATGCATGTTAAAAGCGGTTAATTTTCATAGTATTATATTTAATTTAGGTTGTGTTTGGCAAACTAACTGATAAATTAGTTGTTATTAATGCATTATTTGTTACTAAGGGTTGGATTTCTGTGAGAAGTGAAGTTATGGTGAGAAGGGTAAGAAGGGATTTCTACCATTGGATGTACATTATGATGAAGATGCAGCGAAATAATGTGTATCGGAGATGCACCAGATCAACTCCCTTCTAAGTCACAATTCATAGGTGAGTATGAGATTAAAAGTGATCAAATGATCAGATCTCTTCTTACGCTACTCACCTTGACTCTCCTTCGCACACGATCTCATGCCTTGTTACTAATACGTTATTTGTTAGTTGATAAATACAAACCATTCGATTCTTATAAATATTGACCTTCCGTCTGGTTCAATTAATAGCTGGTTCATAAACATTTCAGTTGTTTTCAAATCTAAAACAATGATTATAATAAATGAATCATGTAGTTCAATCATCATGGTTTATAGAATTAAATGATTTGAATTTTTCTTTTTTATATATATATATATAGAGAGAGAGAGAGAGAGAGAGAGAGAGAGAGAGAGAAAGAGAGGCGGGTTCATACGAGTACGATACCAATTTATGAGAATATGAGGACAATCATCGGCCAATCATTTTGTACATGAAATTTTTCATGTACAAAATCATATATGATTTCATGTACAAAATCATATGTGCTTTTGTAAGCATCAAAAAGGACAAGGACGATTTTTTTTTGGGCAAGTCATGGAAAAAGTCGCGGCTAATCATATATAATTTTGTACCTGAATCATATGTGATTTTGTACATTAAAAGTTTCATATACAAAATGATTGGCTGAGAATTATCCTCGCATTCTCGTAAATAGTTACCGTTCTCACATGAACATCTTTATATATATATATATATATATATATAATTTTATTTTTATGTAATTAAGTCGAAATTATAATGGATTAAATTCTTATCCATATTATGAGTGGGTCCGGTATAAGATACTTTACAGACACGTGGTGCTTGCTTTTCTTTTCCAGTTTTCACTTTTGAGCACACGGACCTCTACCCTTTTGATTATTCTTTAATATTCAGGATTATTTATTTATTTTAACGAGTAGATAATTGTATTTTTTTTTTCAAGTGATTAAATTTTTTTAATATATTTTAAATAAATAAATTATCAAGTTTTTAAAAATAGATTATCTATATATTTGTTTAATTCAAAAAGAAAAAAAAATCTAAATTAATTTTTTAACGTTCCTAAACCCTACATCTTTCAAATCAATCATACATAATTACACCGCTTCCCCTTGCGGCATCATTGTTGCCCATTCTCCTACTGTCTATCAATTGTCGTTTGACATCCACCATTAATCTCTCTATTTGTTTTAGATTCTCGCTATTTACAACAATTCAATATAGCATATATAGATATATCAATGTAATAGAGAATCGAAAAACAAACAAAAAAGCAAATCACAAATAAAAAAAGGGGAGGCTAATGGCACCACTGGTTATTGCTAATGGCACTCCTAAAGAGTGAATTTTTTCTCACGTCTGTTTACATCAAAATCATACTAAAGTACATGAAATTTCGTACACACCCTTATTAAAGAGCTGCCATTAGCACTCCCTAAAAAAAGAAGGACTAATAATGATGATTAATAACCTTGATTAATATTAATTTAAATTTCTTAATTAATTATTAATTATCACTAGTTTAAATTTATTAATTAATATTAATTCTAATTTAATATATGATTTTAATCATTGATTATTTGTAACTATTATTTATTTATCAATTATTCTATATTATTATTATTCAATATATTTAATATAAAAAAAAATTAATAATTTTAAACATGTTTTTTAGTTTATGTAAATAATATAAAGATTTTAATCAATAATTAGTTAAAAAATATTTATTAACAAGATATGTAATATTTTGTTTTTATTTATATTACATGTAATGATTATTTAAAATTAAAAACATATACTTTTTGAAATTTGTATTTGGTTATACAAAACCAAATTTTTTAATATTATAACATATATATATATATGATAAATTAAATAGAAATCTATTAATTAACATATTATGTTATTTAATTTTCTTTTATCATATGGTTTTTATTGATTAACATGTAGTATTAGTGAATTGTTTTAAAAGTACTGCAAAATGTTACTTTATTAATTAGCTTTTGTCAAATGTATTTAGTTTATCATCTAGCTTATCAACCATTAGATCGTTCATTAGCTACCAATTATCTTATCAGTAATCAACTAGTTTATCAACTATCAGTTAGTTTATCAACTAGTTTGTCAGACATAGGCACATAGCCTAAAAAGATCCTAGTAACCAACAATACAACAACATTTCACTTTATATTGCACCTATAATATTTAAGCGTCTTAATAGAATAATTTATAAGACTTAAATTTATGGGACCAAACTATAAATTGTTCTATTTAAGAACATTAACAAGTTTTTAGAACGTTTTAAAATAAATTGCTCAATTAGTTATTTTATATGACACTTTTAAAAAATATTATAAAAATTTATCTTTTGATATGATACTTTTGTTTATAGAACATTTTTTCAATAATTAAAATAGAAATTTTATTAAGGTTTCTGTACCTTTTTTCAATAATTAATAATTCAAGATCTAAAATATTTTTTGAATAAATAATTTGAATTTTCAAAATGATATACTCAACTTACTCATTAAGTTGTATAATTTGTATTAAATATACTTTCCATCAAGAGTAAATTCTTTTAGGTATAAAATTGGTAGGGTAATAATAATTATATACTATTCTAATATATTATTACTTTATAATATATTATGAATATATAAATTTTGTAAAATCAATTGATAATATATTATGTAACACCCTGATTTCTGTTCAAGTTAAAGAAAGTGTTGAACCGGGTAGTCTATTAAAGAGAAGCTAATTTCAGAGTTTGTTGTGTTGTGAGATAGTGACAAGTGTCACCATAGCACCAATGGTACTAAGAGTATGGTCGTCTTAACTATTGTGTCATACGGTTGTGACATCTGTCACTAGCACCGGTGGTACCAAGTGGTTGGTAATCCCAACAAGTGTGTCATGCTATAGTGACAATGGCACAACCGGGCATTTGGTAAAATGAAATCCCGAGTCCTCTTGGTATTCTACTTTTAGAAACAAAGAGATTAGTATTTTTGAAGTTAATTATATTGGGTATCATCCACAAGTCGAGTAGCGGGATCAAACGGGTGAAAAGTGGGGAAAACATCTCAAAACGGCCCCGGGCTAGTGTGCCCGGCGATACTGACATGGCACAATCGCATGGCAGCATCGCCCAAGATGTACCGTGACTTAGAAAGTGAATCAGATTGATTTTGGACACGGGCTAGTGTGCCCGGCGATACTGACATGGCACAATCGCATGGCAGCATCGCATGCGGCCTCTAGTGGTTAAAAACGGGATGTTCTTCATTTGGCCATAACTTCTTCATCACAGCTCGATTGAGACGATTCTTTTTGCTATGGTTTCGTATTTCAGAGATCTTTATGATGGTAGCAATGAGAATTAAAGTTTACTTGATGATTTGGGGTTCCCATACGTTGAAAGGTACGATCACCTCTCCGAAATCTTAAATCTAGAGTTTAGTTCTATGATTCCTGATTTGGGTTTGATTTTGGTGTATGTTGGGTTTGTTTATGATCTAGATGAAGGTTTTATAGGTGGAAACTTGTGGATTTGAAGTCCTCACCTAATGAAGCTCGGTATTGGGATAAAACCTAGATTTAGCCTAAATCTAGCTTGTGAGTTCATTCTTACCTTTCTAAAACTTTATACATGTCAAAATGATGTATTTTACCTTAATATGATGTTTAAAATAAGTATTTCTATACTTAGAAGATTTTGGTAAAAGTATGTCAAAATGTATCATTTAGGGTTTTCTTTGAAATGATGAAATGGAAGTCAAGAACGGTTTTGGAATACTCTTATGAGTTTTAAATGCAAGAAAAACGATGTATAAACCTAAATGATTATTTGACCTAATTTTTGGAAGGAAGGTTTTGGGAAGCAAGATGTTATACTTCACAGGTTTTGTGAAGAGAAGTAATACATTGGAAACAGTTGTATTAAGATGTTAGACTAGTGTATGGATCCATAGGCACATATAGTCAGAAGTACTTGGGGAAGACACTTGCAAGAGATCCCGGTTTGGGGTTGAGCTTGTGTGGTCGAGCAATCGACCAGATGACGGGTCATTCCCGTAGAAGTTCCCCCCAGGAGAAGTATAGTGTATCTTTCAGGTGTAAATCGCAGAAGTAAAAAAAATAGATGTTTTGAGAAAAGCTTTCGGTTATATGTTTATTTACCACTTTCGACGTTGAATGACTTTTCTATATTTTGAACTGTTTGTTCTTACTAGGCTTTTAAGCCTAACATTTTTTCTTAAAATGACATGTATATCAGGTGATCAAGTGGATGGGGCTTGATGGGATGAGAGAAGCTAGGTGCCGGTAGTGGCATTCTTTTGAAGTGCACCTCGTGTATATAGATAGAGTTACATAGAAGATTATTTTGAGGATTAGAGACACCCGAAGTTAATCTGTATTTGTCAATTATATAGATTAATAGGTTGTCATCTAGTATCCGTTTGGTGTTGTAAACTCTTTTACTCCTCCCCATTTCTATGGGTGATGTCTATTCATTTAATATTTCCGCATTATTTTGGTTTAAATTAACTCCCAATTTTAGGGGTGTTACATATTATAATGTTATATTATATTGTATTGTATTATAATTATATCATATATGATTTTACATTTATCTTTGTACAAAATTGCATATGAATTTACATTAACATTTATACAAAATCATATATGATACTGAAAATCATATGTGACTTTGTTGACATACTTGTCATTGTAATCATGTGTAGATATCATTTGTCCAAAATCATATACGATTTTACATTTACATTTGTACAAAATCATATATGATACTGAAATCACATATGATTTGACATTAATATTTGTACAAATCATATTTTCTAAAATCATATATAATATTTAGTTTGGAATATTATATTTCTCTTGATCTTATATTTATTTAAAGATATTTCATATTTATCTTGATTTTATATTTATTTAAATATATTTCATATTTATCTTGATCTTATATTTATTTAAATATATTTAATATTTAAATTGTTAAAAATTAATCAAGATTGTACATTGTACAATTATATATATATATATATATAGAGAGAGAGAGAGAGATAGAGAGAGAGAGACTTTGGGATCACGTGAGACCAACATGTTTTCGTGAGACCCGTGAGACCATTTTTTACACTTGAAATTTCACAGCAAAACACTGTGAATGTAATCTTCACAATGTTTTTTGCTGTGAAGGTTTCAATTTTTTTTACCTTCACAGTGTTTTATTGTGAAGTTTCAAGTTTAAAAATATAATCTCACGAAAACAAACTAGTCTTATATGAACCAAACCCTATATATATATATATATATATATAGAGAGAGAGAGAGAGATAGAGGTTGGTTCAAATACAAACCTGTTGAAGGGATAAACTATACAAACTGGTTCAAATCAATATTTTTCATCAAATGCTATGATTTAAGATATTATTGTACATATGTTTGTTTCACCTTATGAAAAATTAAATGTGAAAGTTTTACATTTTGAAACAAACAAATGTGTAACAATATCTTAAATTATAGCATTTTATGAAGAAAAAAAATAATGAAAAAGATTATATTTATATTGATTTGAACGAGTTTGTATCATTCAACTGATTTGTATTTGAACTTTCCTCAAATAAATGAAGAGAGATAGAGAGGTTCAGGGGAAACCCTCAAATAAATGAAAAACTAAAAAATATCTTATCAACCGCTAGATTGGATGTAATAACTAGGCGGTTACAAAAATATTTTTTTAATTAAAAATCTCCAACGATCTATTTTTTATTTGAAAAAAGAAAAAAAAAACTAAATTCGAGCAAAATAAATTACACGAAGAAAAAAAATCACATTTTTCTCGTTATTTTGACATCCATATTGATTTGCTTTTTCCGTCCGTTTTATCATGGTTTTCCGGTTTTCCATTTAATTAACTTTTTCGCGGTGGCTTATTGGTTGTATAGTTTGTACGAATGACACGAGTTATATTTGAAACATTCTCTCTCTCTCTCTCTACACACACACACACACATATATATATATATATAAACTTTATTTTTAGACTAGAAAAAAAATATTACGTACATCTCTATTTTTCATACCCTACGTTGTCTGTGAATTATTGATTTTTGTTGTATTTTTGACTTTGATATGTTTGAGTCACACAGAGTTTATTTTTATGGAAGATCGCTGTATGATATACATGAAGAAAAATGAATTCAGTATCTTTCACTTCATATATCAATAAAGAAAATAGGTATCAGTAAACCAATATACATATGGGCGTGTTATTTGCTATTTGATTTGATTTGATTTGTTCGATTATGATATTGATTAGACCCTATTTGATTACGTTTATAGATTGTTATTAGTGAAATACAAAACCTTGGTTTCTTTCAAATTCTTACACGTTTCTAAGCTTTATCTAATTATTTTTACTTTAATAATTAATTAAGTTGTTTCTAAACATTAATGTGTCTGGATAAATCAACTGTGCTTGATTTTTGTCCTGAATAAATAATCTAATCAACATTATTTATCATTTTAACTTTATGTATACATAAGTTTTCAATGAAAATAAATTACATGATAAATATTTAAATAACAAAAAATCAAAATAATATGAACTATTTAAAATAATATAAATACTATGAATTCAACGAGTTCATAACATAATACTTAATAACTTAAACTATGTTTCAAAACAATAAAAGTATTAATGTTTGAATACAACTTTTAATTTATGCGTGTTGATAAACTATTTATTCTTTAATCAAACTTGCGATTAAAAATTGTAGGACAAGGATCATTTTGAAAAAGATTATAACTTAATGTATTAAGATATGATGAACTAACTTAACGTATTAAGTCAATCTTTAATTATTAAGTTAAAATCAAACAAACTAATATAAATTAACCAATTAAGCTCGTTAAGCTGAAAACAAACACCCTGTAAGTCTGTTATATATTTAAAAGAAATAAATAAATGCAGTTTATATTTAAAACATCAAATTTTGTCTTAATTCTTATTACGGTAACAAATAATATTTTTTTTTCTCAATTACCATAACAAACATTCAAAATTTTATGTCTCATATCCATTTAGATCTGTAACTAATTGAACAAGTTAAATGTTGGTGATGAATACCTAACTTTAGTGTTTTCAACCACATGATATATAACTTAGAAAATAACGTAATAAAGTTGTTTTAGTTCATATTTAATGTAATAATTTTTTTTTATAATTAACATAACATACTTTTAGATCTTTCTATCTTGCGTACATTTTAATCAGTAACCAATTAAATAAGTTAAATATTTTAGTATTAAACAAAGTGAAAGATCAAACGTAAAGCTTTGATGATGTCAAGGGGTTTTAATATTAAAGAAAGGAGTGATCAAGAGGAAAGGAATAAATAGAGCCTTTAAGTTTGTTACATTAGATAAAAAAAAATGGTTACACTAAATTTCGTTACGTTTTGATGTATTTAATTGGTTTAATAAATAAATTATACTTGAGTTGTTATTATTTTTTGCTTTATAATTTATGATATGTTTGTACTTGTATAGTTGTATACAGTTATGTTAGGATATCCATGATGGTCCAATAGGCCTCAACTATAATTCTCTATGACCCGTAATTGATATAGATATAAGATCCAACTCGACATTTATATATCAGATGTAATCGAAAAAAGGAGACATATTAGTTTATTGGCATGATAAAAGTCGTTGATGTGCCTTACTCCACAGGGCTCCATCTCTTGTCGGTTAAAAGGAAGAGATTGTCAAACATTGAATTAACAGTGCTATCGACGGATTTAAAAACTTTGACGACTAAAAGCAAACATATTTTTAACTGAGCATGTGGCATAAAAGAAAGAAAATGGAAATGAATAATTTCTTTCAAAAAAAAATTTACTGGTTACTAACTAGTAGGTCCGCCCCTGATGTTTAATGCTCCTAATGTTTCAAACAATTTGATGGATTAAATGATCGTCACATGCACCTTTCAACCTTTGTCATCATCTAGTAATGATCTTTGCGTATTGAAGGGGGGAAACTGTATCGGAGATAAAAGTATGTTACCATGATAAATACACAAAGAGGTCGACAAATGATATCCCATATTTTGTATTTATTCGATTTTAAAATAATGACTGAGAGATTTTTAATTTAAAAATAAATTGTCACCGCCTCTTTAATCACGTGGATCAATCAATCTAATGGTTGGTGGATTCATTTTTTTGAAGGTTTTTGTTAGTCTCTTACTCCCGTTTAGGAATGACAAGCTCACAAGTAATTGTAGAAAGGTTGAATACAATTACTCACAATATTTTCAACTTTTTAGATTCTTATTGATATAACTATCAAAGAAGTGAAGAACTACACTTAGAAAACAAAATTGTTGCGGAAAAGAACATATAAAATCTATTCTAAAAATCTAACACTTAGTAAACAAGAACACAACTTAAATCACAAAGATGTTATGCTACTGGATTAGAGCTGCCGATTTTAGCTAGGACTTAGAAAATATCTTGCTTAAAACGTAACCTTGTATGAGAGGTCTTCTTCTCCTTTTATAGTCTCTTGTGCATTAAATGCATGAGCATACTTGTTAATATATAATAAGATAGCAGAGTTGACTTTGAACAAAAATGAGAAGTCCTTTTCTCCGTACACTTGAAAATGACAGGTCACTAATTTTCTTTTCCTTGAGGTCTTCTGTTGTCACATCAACATTCAGATAAAGAAAAACATACATTTCAAGTGCTTCAGCAAATGTGTTAATCAGTTACTAGGTTGAAAAAAACTGTCAGATAAAGTGCTGAGAAAATGATCTTTAAGAATACCTGCCGATTTGTTTGAAACCCAAATCGGCAGATAGAGTGACCATTAAAATCTGCTGATTTAAGTCAGCTAGGATCAGAGGTCATATCTTCATTTCCACAAAAGTAGACATGTTCCTTTGGTATCAGCTAGTTTTCGATTCGCTGAGCTTGTTGAGTATGACCAAACTTTTACAAATAACTCAATATATAAAATATCATGTGTTAAAGGATAAAGTGAGGAGTTATCAACAAATTATTGGTGACTCAACAATTTTTTCTAGAACTTCCCCTCTATTAATTCAAACTGGATTCACTTGAGATCAACCTGTTTTCATTAGCACTATAACTTTTTTAACTAAAATAAAACAAAAAAGACAAAAAAAAAAGTTAACAAAACTTTTTAATTATAGTTAGTCAGAGGGACCAAAATTGAATCAAAATGACAATCACGATGACCAAAATTGTAATTAATTTAAAAATAGACCAAACTTAATAATAAATGACAATCATGACAACTGAAAATGTAAATTAGCTTGTTAAGTATGAAGAATTATGCTAATGAAAACCTGATGTTAAGGACCAAATTTATATTGAATTTTGTCTAACTTGTGTGTTATTAAACTACAAAACCATTGCTGAAGTCGGGAAACACGATTTTGACGTTCAAGTCAGATATGTGTTTTCTTTCGTTAAATGATTATAAATAAAGTGAAACGATTTTAAACCTTATATTTTTCACATTAATTAGTGACTTGCCTTTTGTAAAATCATATTTGTAAATGAAATCTAAGCCTTCTTAAAACAATAAATCCAGGGGCGGACCCACCCTTTGGAGAGGGGGGTCCAGTGCTACCGCTCAACCTAGTGCCGTAAGGGTAAAAAATATCGTGTTTCGTAAGTTTTACATGCGTTTTACATGAGATGCACCCGCTGAACCCTGTCAACTTCAAGAGTTAAGGGAACACAACTTTAAAAAAAAATTCACTCGAAGTCAACCAAAAACAATAAAAAATCACTCGAAATCAACCAAAAACCTTAAAAAGTTTTTCGAAATCAACCAAAAACCTTAAAAAATTCTTTGAAATCAACCGAAAAACTTAAAAAAGCCCCTAAACAGGAAATTCGGCTAAAAATCCCTCAAAATCAACCGAAAAATATATCAAACAGCTTTGCAGACATTTGATACAATTTAAGGGTGCACCCGCTCGGGAAAAATCCTGGGTCCGCCACTGAATAAATCAACAGTATTTTGTTATTTCTGAAATGTCTTCATGTTTTGTCAAATAAAAAACGTTTTCTTTCAAATCCCTTTAAATAGAGAAGGGGACAACAATATATCAAAATATCCCATATCATGAGCATTGAGTAAGAAATTTCTACTTGACTTATTAAATTCAATAATTATCGTAGATGTAGTTTTACATACATATCAATATTATATTCCTATTTTCTTTGATTATCAAAGCATGGTAATAACTAAAAACCAATTTTCCAATCGGATTAGTACCAAAGGGCCTCTGGCCTAGCGGTACCGGGGTTTTTACATCATCTTCAAGGTCTTGGGTTCGAGCCCTGGGAGTGGTGGTTTTCCTAAAAATGGTGGAGGAGTTGGGGTTTATCCCCTAAGATGAAGATTCGGGTCCCGCATACTACCCATATGGATGTCACTGTGGGTCCGAATCACTAACTTCTAACTACTAACTTGTCGTTCAAAAAAAAAAAATTAAAACCATAAATACATAGTTCCATGTTTAAGTACCATATGTCACCCTATATTAAAACGAAATCCACACTTGATGCATCAAAAACATCAAACATGTAACGCAATAGCTTTCTGAAATTACCGTTCACAAAAGAATAAACAGATGATCTTAAAATTATGATGAAAAAAGATATATTAAAATTATGGTATCCTCCGCTAAAAAACCGTATAATTAAATGAACTTCGTTCACAATACATGAATCTTACAATTTATTCAACAAAAGATAACTTTAATATACATGAACAAATTAATATATTACTTGGAAATAGATTGATAGTGAATTTTAATCGATACAAATTATTGAAGACTCATTCTTCTCCTTGAAAAGTCTAAAAACTTTGTAAATAAAGGACTTTGTGATAATTATCACTATAATCTTTTGGAAATTGCATACGTGGATTCTCGATACTGAAAATATCAGTCTATAAGACATGTTTTTCATTTGTCAATCATCAAAATTAACGGAATTGTCGATAAATTTAATTTTGTAAACTTGCGTCAAAACGTCGTAAAAAAGGAAGATACGAAAGTTGATACATTGTAAAAGACTAGGATGTTTGAAGTTAGAAAAGTGAATACAATTTATGAAACATGACACATTTATATAAGTATATAAATAGATTGACATATAGATTTTGGATCATGTGAGACCAATTACAGTGAGACCTCTTTTTTACATTTGAAACTTCACAACAAAACATTGTGAAGGTAACATTTACAGTGTTTTTGCCATGAATGTTCGGATTTTTGTTATCTTCGCAGTGATTTGCTGTGAAGTTTCAAGTGTAAAAATGTGGTCGTACGGGTCTCACGAAAACATGTTGGTCTCACGTAAACTCAACCCTTGACATATATATTATAGTCGTGTGCAAAATGAGTATACAAAGAGATTAACATAAAAGGTATATATGATTGATCTCATAAGTGAGGAAATATTGATACATACTACAGTCATGTGCAAGTGCAACATCCAAAAAATTACGAAAATTAGATTAACATGAAAGAAATACTAAAGACTTCTTTTACCAAATTTCATTTTTTGTATGTTGAAGCGACTAATTGACATACGTTGCTAATTTAAAATACTTGTTTTGCCAAATCATCATTGACTGATAACATGGTAGTAATAGGTAGCATGTAATAAATATATAGCCACTTTAACGTGTCGACATTCACTTACATATAATTAATGATACATATCTATATACATATATAGACTAAGGTTCAAACGAGTACTTTGTAAATTTAAAAAAATAAAGAAACATCTTGTGGAATATATATGATGTGGGTCCCATATAATATTAAATCATAATATTAAATCATTTATGATTTAATATTATATGAGACCCACATCATATGTGATCCACAAAATGTTCCTTTAAAAATGGATGGTTCTCGTATGATCCATCCCCTAGATATATAAATATATATATATATATATATATATATATATATATGGGATTAATCTTATAAAGACCAAAAAAAGATTAAAAACTTGAGGACTAATCTAATCCATAGATTAGATTAAATCAAAGGTCATTAAAAATATAAATCTATTTGTAATAAAATGGTAACATAAGGGTAGATTTGTCAATTTGTAGACATCAAAAGGGTATTTAGGATATTTTAATTAAAATTAAATTATGGACCCCAAATAACAATTCAAATAGTTTAGTTTTTCATCTTCAATCTTCTTCAATAAGATTCATATCTCAATTATCCTAAATCCTTTCATGACAAGAACTCAAAACAAAAGTCCACATGAAACAATCTCTGAAAACAAAGTGGTCAAAGAAGATCAAACGAAGGCGGAGACCGGATCTGGACCTGGTGGATCGTTTGTGGTTGGCATTGATTTCTGTCACGATGATGTGTTTTGTATCATCCGATTAGGTGAAATCTACACTGCTTAATTCGATTTTTGTTGGAAATCTTCATCTCCAGTGAAAACCGTTTACCCCAACGAAAAAATCTTCATTGTTGGACTCATCTGGTGGATCGACGGGAGGAGGGCGGTGGTGCAGGTGGTGGTTTCCGGTGAGATCCATGGTTGCGAGCTCCATGGTTTCCGACCATCTTCTATCCTCTTTTTTTTGTGAGCACCATTGTGTTTTTATTAATTGTTTCTAATTTCATACAGTGAAATAACATGCATATAAACATTATGTTGAATTTCAAAAGGTGAAACCACATATTTGTTAAAAAAAATGTTTTATTTCATGAGGTGAAATAAGGTAAATACGTGTTTTATGTGATGAATTATTATGTGTTTCATACGATGAATCTGTGTGTTTCATACGTTGAATCATGTTTCATATGGTGAAACAACATTTTTATAAAAATAGTGTTTTATTCATGAGGTGAAATAAGGTAAATACACGTTTTTGTAATGAATTATTATGTGTTTCATAGGATGAATCTGTGTGATTCATATGGTGAATCGTGTTTCATATGGTGAAATTAATTTGTATGTTTCATATGGTGAATTTTGTGTATTTCACCAATTGAATATATTTGATATGTTGAAATTAATTTGTATGTTTATGGTGAATTTTGTGTGTTTCATCAAGTGAATCTGTGTATTTCATACGGTTATCCGGTGAATTTGTGTATTTCATATATATGGTGAAATTAATATGTATGTTTCATATGGTGAATCTTGTTACCAAAATAAAATAAAGGAAAATATATTATTATTGATTATAAAATATAAATATTTGTCGTCAAAATTACCAAAATATCATTTTTTATAAAAAAGACCTTCAAAATTAGAGCCATAGGATTAATTTAATCTAAGGTTTAGATTAGTCTTCAAGTTTTTAACCTTTTTTTGGTTTTTATTTGATTAAACCCCTATATATATTACGGAAAAATATATTTTATATTGGTTTTCCCCTTGATTTCCAAAGTTTCTATTCTTTGTAGAATTTCTAAAAGATTTTTCATATATATATATATATATATTGTTGGGTCACCGATGATTTGGTGATGAACCACCTTCCTTTGTATGATTGATTTTTTATAGGTTCTTTTGAATGTCTGAAATATGCTTCAAGTATTGGAAAGTCAAAGACTATCCAATCAAGGGTTATACATCAAAAAGTGGAATTTTGGATGTACCAACTAACTTCAATATTCAGATCAAATTGTCAAAGTCAAGATTGGGTCACCAATATAGTGGGTCACCGATGGTACACATTTATGTCATCAGAGTGTTGGGTCATCAATACAAGATGAGGTCATCAAGTTAGTACTCATGGTCACCGACACTATTATCTTGGTCACCGAAATTGCAGGTATCATTTCTAAGGTTGTGATATCAAGTCACAACTACAAGGGTGTACACTTTCAACACTTAGTGAAAATTGAAGTTCACTAAGCAATGTGTACACTTATCAATTCCAGCCTTACAAGGTATCCACCGATGTGATACATAGGTTCATGTATCACTTAGCAATTTTCAAGAGATAAGTTCTTGACTCACAACAAATGCAAGACACGTGGGCAAAGAAGAACTTGGGCATTAAACCTTAAATAAAGACATTCTCTTTTATTCTTATAAAAGGAATATTTGTCTTTTAGCTAAAAGGTTTGATGGGACTTCACAGAGCATGAAGAAAAGAAGATAAAGTTATCTGACATTACGTGCTACAAAGAATGGTTCATCCATTATTCTAGTACAAAGGGAGTGACCTCTTCCTTTGTCCAGCAGATACACTTCCAACTAATGAATCATTGACAGCTGTCCACATGCATCCCATGCATGGGCACTATAAAAGGAGATGAAGTCCTTCCCATAAATCTCACGCTTTCAACAAATCTTCAAAGTGATTATTTGTTTGACTCCGACAATCCTGTGTGTTATAACAGTCTTGTTTTAACTTTCTTAGTGTATAAGTTAATTACTGTTATCTGTGTGTTTAGTTTGTTAGAATAGTGTGTCTATTCTTTTCCGCAACAAACTTTCTGTGTATAAATTTTTAATATTTATATTAAAAAATTTAAAAAGAGTATATTTTGTGTGTTTGTATTCACCCCCCCCCCCCCTCTACAAAACCCTCACTTGCTTAGCCATCTCTCTTTGGGGACTAACAAGTGGTATCAGAGCAGTTGGTTTAATTCAATAAACCAGATCTATGATGGCTACTACTTCAAATGTTGATGGTACTTTGCAGACCTCCTCCAGTAATACATATGATTTAGGATCCTTGCCCAAACCTCCAAGGTTCAACCCAAGCAACTTTGGGTTATGGAAAAATCGTATGTTATTATTCTTGGAAGGGATTGATTGCAGGTATCCCAACATTCTCAGTGAGGGACCTATTGTTCCTAAAATATGGGCTCGCTTTGGCCCACAAAAAGACGTTGAAGGAAAAGACGTAGAGTCAGATGATGAAAGGAGTGATAAAACTGGCAGATATATCATCAAACCTTCAAACAAATTTTGTGAAGATGATAAACGCCTAGTTGCTCTAGACACTAAAGTCAAATCTGCTCTTGTTGTATCTCTTCCTGATGAAGTGTATCACTCTCTTCTTAACCTCTCCACTGCTAAAGAAATGTGGGACACTTTGAGTGTCTTATATGAAGGCACCAAAGAAGTCAAGAAATCTAACAGGATCTGTCTTGTTAGAAAGTATGAACTTTTCTCCCATGAAAAAGGAGAATCTTTCTCTACCTACTTTAATCGTTTTAACTGTCTTCTCAATGATCTTAAAGTTCTTGGACGAGTTTATGATAATGAAGAAGTTCTCTGCAAGTTCATGGATTGTCTCCCAGACTTCTGGGAAACCATATGTACTTGCATTAAGGGGCTGTTTGGTAGTTGCTGAATGGTATAGAGATGAATGGTATAGAGCTGAATGGTATAGAGGTCTGGATGGTATAGAGGCTCTGTATGATATAGTGCAGAATGAAAAATGGTTGTTTGGTAGTTGCTCTGAATGAATAGTCTGAATAAGAACAAATTACCATTTTAACCCTCTTCATCGTCTCCCTCAAACCATTGTCATAAATCGAGAGCAAATCAGAGCAAATCGAGATATGAATCAATATGAATCCATACAATATTTACAATATTATGAAACATTAGAAAAAACAACTCATTAATGCGGAAAATTAAAAAACAAATAAAATCTTAAACTTAATTGTTTTAAATAAAATAATATGAATCAAATTAAAGTTTGAACATATGTTTGATGATAAAAGAGCATTTTGGTAATTAAGAAAGTAAAGCAGGGGCTGTTTTGGTATAATCCCTAACTTTTGTTACAGTGTTCATCTTCTTCATTAGCAAATAGCAAGTGGCTCTCCTATCTATGCCATTTCTCTTCCCCTTTCTTAAAACCAATAGCAGCTTATAGTGATACATACAGATAGATAGATACACTGATACACACACATAGATAGAGATGTGGTGGTGCGTGTCAAGTGCGATTCGCATTCCTTCCCGGAGATCCACCTCCGGCGACTTCCTTTCAACCAGATTCTTCTCTTCTAAATCGGTAATCTCTGAGGGAATGAAAGAAAACATCTTGGGAGAGTAGATAGCTTCCTGAGAGAAAGAGAGAGGGGAGGTGTTGGAGGGTAATTTTGGAATGAGTTACCATCTGAACCATTATGCATCCAACCTGTTGAGTTATCGTACAGAGGCATTCATCATCCTTCAGAGGTTTTTTTTTTGCCAAACAGCACAATACCTCTACACGATTCAGATGTGCCTCTGAATGGCATCATCCAGATGCAAACAAACAGCCCCTAAGCAAACCAAGGACTTAGAAATAATGCCTTTAACTGCTCTCTATGGAACTCTTCTACATTATGAACAGACCAAGAACCAGAGAAAATCTCTTCTAAAAGATATCAAATCTTCTTCTTTTGCTTTAATAGGTGATTCAAAATCTTCTTCTTGTGTTCCTAGAATCGCCTATCCTTCTTCTGAATCTGAAAACGATATTAAGGAAGACTTTTCTCATCTATCAGATGCATACTATAGTGCTGCTGATGATGAAGGAGAAGAATCAGCCATTGACATACTTTCTGATAGTATGGCAATGATTGCTGGAAACCTTAAGAATAAAAGATTTTCTTCAAACCGCTCTAAATTTAATAGAAAACATTTTTCTCAAAAACCCTCTTCTGACAAAGCAAATAAAGAATGCTTCAATTGCGGAAAGAAGGGTCATTTTGCTTCTGAGTGCAGATCAAAAGCTTCCTCTAATCTCAAATCTTCTTCTTCTTATGGCCATGACTTCTCCAAATCAGCTTCTAGGAAGCTGAAGAGAGAAATAGCCACTCTTCTAAAGAAAATTCTGAATCAAAAGAAACCTCAAGATATAAGAAGTACAAAGCCAAATATAAGAGGGAAAAAGAAAGAAACCAAAGTAAAGGTAAAACTTTGGTTGCTGAGGCTCATTGTTGGGAGGATGAGCAAACTTCTGAGAGTGAGAGTGAGTATGTCACAAAGTGCCTCATGGCCAAAATCGATGAGCTGGAAGACATGGAAAAGTCACTCTACACTGCTCTTGTATCTGCTGAAGGATCTGCTTCAGGAACAAAGCCCCAGGTACATCCCTTTACCTTTCTCTCTGATGATCAAAAGGTTGATGCCTTTGATTATTTAACTATTTACTTTTGCAATTTAAAAGATCAAAAGAAAAAGGCTGACATGCACATTAAATGTTTAAATGATCAACTTCTATCCTGCTTTTCTAAACTCAAGGACTTTGACAAAATGAAAGCTGATCTAGAAAACCTAAGGTATTTAAATGACAGTCTTTCTGAAGAGAAAACAAAGATATCAAATACTCTTGAAAAGGAACAGGAGGTTCTTTCTAAGTGGACTAAATCTTCAAAAAATCTAGAAAAGATTCTTCTAGATCAAATCTCTTGTAAGAACAAGTCTGGACTTGGATATGGAAAAGATAATCCTCAACCTTCCGACCTTCCACTTCCATCATCTGAGTGTCAAGGCTTTTACATTACTCATCTGAGGATTCTACTTCTGTCCACTCAATAGATTTATTAGACATTCTAAAAGTAGAGTCCAATGCCAAAAAGTTTGGAGTCTTTGTTAAAGCTAAAGAACCCTCTCCTGAGTCTTCAAAAGTTTCAACTCTTCCAAGCTCCTCTTCTTCTTCTCCCAAACCTATTCAAAGACTTTTAAATTCTCTAAGTCTTCATGAGTCAAGATACTCCAAGGAGCAGCCATCAAATGTTCCTGAGTATCCCTCTCCAAAAAGATTTTTTCCTCAAAAGAAAAATTTTTCTAAATCAAAATTTTCATCTAAAAGGAAATCTCAAATAGTTACTGATCTTATTCCTCGATCAGTGAACTTGAAGAAATCAAGAAATCCTGGTAAAGGCATTCTTGGACCAAGACCAGGTGTCGGTCACCCCTCCTCTTCTCAGTCATCAACTTCTGTTCAAAGTTTTGATGATATGGTTTTTAAAAGGGCCTTTTCTTTAAAGAAGTGCTATAATTGTGGTAATACTCTTCATCTTGCTAAAAATTGCCCAAAAGATTTGGATCTTCGCAGAAATAAAATGTCTTCTAATCCCAAAGGACCCACCTCAAAATGGGTACCAAAAGTCTAAATTTGTTTTTGGGTGCAGGTACTAAACAAAGATCACATATGGTACATGGACAGCAGGTGTTCAAGACACATGACCGGAAACAAACTTCTTCTCTCTAACTTCTCAAAAGAAAAGGAACCCACTGTTTCCTTTGGAGGAAATGGAAAAGGGATCACCAAAGGATATGGTACCATATCAAATGGAACCATCACTTTCTCTAAAGTAGCTCATGTTGAGGGGCTAATGTACAATCTTCTAAGCATCAGCCAAATATGTGATTTGGGTTATAAGGTCATGTTTCAGCTGTGTGTGTGCTTGGTCTTTGATGTGAAGAATAAGATTGTACTAGCAGGAACCCGACTGAACGATGTATACATAATCAACATGAAGGAAAGTGCAATTGGAGAAGCTGTGTGTCTCCTCTCTCAAGAACTAGCCAAACAAAGTTGGCTGTGGCATAAAAGGTTCTCTCATCTAAACTTTAAAACCTTGAACAAACTTTCCAACAAAGAGCTGGTTGTTGGAATGCCAAAAATAGTTTTTGAGAAAGAAAAGCTGTGTGGAGCATGTGAAAAAGGAAAACTCACCAGAACTTCCTTTAAAACAAAACAGTGCTCATCTATCTCTCAACCTCTTCAAATGCTTCACATGGATCTGTGTGGTCCAGTAAGCACACCTAGTCTAAGTGGTAAAAAGTATATGCTAGTAATCGTCGATGAATTCTCTAGATATACTTGGGTGTTCTTTCTAAAACACAAGAGTGATGTTGCTGAAGAAATCATCAGGTTTACAAGAAAGATTGAAAATATGAATGGTAAACTGGTGAAGTCTTTCAAAAGTGATAATGGCACATAATTCAAAAATGCTGCTCTGGAAGATTTCTTTGACCTAAAAGGAATCTCTCAGAACTTCTCTGCTGTACGTACTCCTCAACAAAATGGTGTTGTTGAAAGAAAGAACCGGACGCTGTGTGAAGCTGCAAGATCAATGTTGAGTGAATCCAAGTTGCCAACCTATTTTTGGGCTGAAGTAGTTAACACTGCATGCTTTACTCAAAATAGGTCTATCATAGTCAAAAGGCATGACAAGACTCCTTATGAAGTTTTCCATGGTAGGAAACCTGCAGTTACTTCTTCCATGTATTTGGCTGTGCTTGTCACATGCTAAATGACAGGGAACAACTTGGAAAATTTGATCCAAAGTCTGATGATGGAATTTTCATGGGCTACTCTCTCTCTCTTCAAGAGCCTTCAGAATCTACAACCTAAGAAGACAATGCATAGATGAATCCATGCATGTGAAGTTTGATGAGTTTGAAACATCTTCATTATCTTGTAATGAAGAAGAACTAAATCTATGGATAAACTCATGTGTTGGTGAAATTCCATCTTCCTCTCAACCCAATCCTTCAGATCAACAAGATAACAACCCTTCTCAGCCTCCCATAAACACCACCTTATCTTCAGAACCCTCTCTTTCTTCTCCACCTCCTGAAACTAACTCTATAGGAGACCTTACCCACCAAAACACCATATCTCCCACTAACCTACCCTCACCATCTCAAATTCCTACCTCATCCTCTTCTCTACCTCCTCCCTTGCCTCCTGCACTAAAGTGGACTATCGATCATCCAATAGATCAAATCATAGGTGATCCACAAGTTGGTGTAAAAACAAGAAAAGGCATAAGCAATCTGTGCTTATACGTCAACTTTGTTTCTATTGTTGAGCCTAAGCTGATAAATGAAGCCCTAACTGATCCTAGCTGGGTAATTGCCATGCAAGAAGAACTCTCACAATTTGAGAGAAACAAAGTCTGGAAGTTAGTTCCTCGTCCATCCAACAAAACCATTATTGGAACAAAGTGGGTGTTTCGAAACAAGATGGATGAAGAAGGAACTGTCATAAGAAACAAAGCAAGGTTGGTTGCTCAAGGATATCGACAAGAGGAAGGAATTGATTATGATGAAACTTTTGCTCCTGTTGCCAGATTGGAAGCTATCCGAATATTTCTTGCCCATGCAGCTTACAAGAATTTTCGGGTATTCCAAATGGATGTTAAAAGTGCCTTCCTGAATGGTGAACTAGCTGAAGAAGTATATGTGAAGCAACCACCTGGGTTTGAAGATCCAGTCCATCCATATCATGTGTATTGGCTGGATAAAGCTCTGTATGGACTAAAGCAAGCTCCTCGTGCCTGGTATGATACTCTCTCAGACTATCTTCTTAAAAATGAGTATATACGAGGCAAGTTTGACAACACCCTCTTCTTCAAGAAATCACAAGGTAATATCATTCTTGTTCAAATTTATGTTGATGATATTATTTTTGAAGCCACCGATGAATCCTTGTGTGATGAGTTTAGCTCCCTCATGCAAAAAGAGTATGAAATGAGCATGATGGGGGAGTTAACTTTCTTTCTTGGTTTGCAAGTAAAACAGTCTCCAGAAGGTATTTTCATAAATCAAAGTAAATACATTAAAGATCTTCTGAAAAAGTTTCAATTTGATACTTGCTCTACCATGAAAACTCCTATGGCTCCTCCTCTTAGACTCTATTCTGATCCTGATGGTGTTTCTATTAATATTACAAATTATAGAGGAATGATAGGATCTCTTCTCTATCTTACTGCAAGTAAACCTGATATGATGTTTGCTACTTGTCTGTGCGCTCGATACCAAGCAAATCCTAAAGAATCACATCTGGCTACTGTGAAAAGGATTTTTTTGGTATCTGAAGGGTACCATAAATCTGGGTCTTTGGTATCCCAAAGACTTAGGTTTAGATCTCATCGGGTACTCTGATTTTGATTTTGCAGGCTCAAAAATAGACAGAAAAAGTACAACTGGAAGCTGTCAGTTACTTGGTGGAAAGCTTGTGAGCTGGTCAAGTAAGAAACAACATTCGGTGTCTACTTCTACTGCTGAAGCAGAATATGTGGCTGCTGGAATTTGTTGTGCACATATATTGTGGATGAAAAATCAGTTGTGTAATTATAATCAGATTTTCTCAAAGATCCCAATACTGTGTGACAACTCAAGTGCAATAGCCATTGCCAACAATCCAGTGCTTCATTCAAGATCTAAGCACATTGATATCAGGTATCACTTTATAAGAGATCATGTCTCTAAAGGTGATGTGGAAGTTCACTTTATTCCCACTGAGTATCAATTAGCTGATCTATTCACAAAGCCCCTTGATGAAGCAAGGTTCAAGTTCCTCATCGGTGAATTAGGTATGATAAATATAGACTAACATATATATATATATATATATTTATATATATTATGTGTATGTATATATGATATACATTTATGTATATTATATATGTATGTATATATGTGTTATATATTTATATAAAGGTATGTTTTATATATATTAATATATATTATATGTATATATTATATACATTTATGTATATTATATATTTATATATATTATATATTTATATATTTGTAAGTCATATATATATATATAAAGAGTCGGTGAGAGTACTCACCGACGTGGCATCACCTCTATCTCTCTCTTTCACCTCTCTCACAAAACCCTAACCCTAAAACCATACACATCACCGCCACTGTACTTTGAGCCGTCGATGAGCCACCGAGAACCTTAGCCACCGAAGTTTTCATTCCATCGAGCCGCCGACACCGTCTCCATCCACCGACGTTTTCCCTAAATTTCTCAAGCCACCTACGACATCGCTTTCCGACGTCACTTTCCGACGAACATATCCACCGTCAATTGCGTCCACTGATGTTCTAATCACCTTCACCCACCCACCGACGGTCACCATAGTCATCCACCGACGTCGTCACTTTCCGACGTCATACAATCACCCACCGACGTCGTCTCCATCCACCGACGTTTTCCCTAAATTTCTCGAGCCACCGACGTCGCTCTCTCTCTCTGACCATCCACCGACGTTAAATACACTCACCGAGGTTACTTCCAAAAACCCTTCACCTTCTTTAACCCTTTAAAAGATAACCCTTAGTTTACCAATCTTGGTGACTAAGATTCATTGAACTTATCCTTAATGACATCATCAACGTCATTAGTGTCAGAAAGCATACGCCGAATTCAACCCTAAAACCCTTATAATTCTTACTTTTCAATCACCTCAGGTCATCATTGTTTTTGAAAGTTGAAATTTCTATCCTATATAACCGTTCCCCCCATTTCTTTTTACCTTCTTTCTCGCCTTCTTCTTCTCCATAGAACAAACTTGCAACTTTCAAGAATATCCATGGCGTCTTCCACCATCTCTCCATCAAACTCTCCCAAAGCTTCTGAAGAACAAACCCTCACCTTTGGATCACTCTCCTTCCCTACATGCAATTACTTTGGTCGAATAGGAACAGACAAAGCTCACCCAGAATACAATGATGTATGTTGGTTTCTTCAGAGGTACCCACTTCAGTATGCTCTAACTGCAAAACCCAAGATGAGTAAGTTTCTTCTGGGTAATTTCTGGCTTACCTGCACATTTGATGCCTCCTCGGATCAAATAATGGCATCTGTCCTTAGTGATGATGAACCTGACGTGGTTTCCGATGTTGAAGACGTACGTACCATTCTTCACCTTCCCTCTTATGACTCATATGAGACCTTTCCACTTGGGAACGAACACCAACAGGTGGTGTCAGTTCTAAACTATATTGAATAAAAGAGGGGTCCACAATCCAAGGGTCCTGGTACACTGCTAAGAAAGAATATGGGAAGCATTTGGAACTTCTTCTTTGCCCACCTTATTCTTTGCTTGAGCAAGAAGACAGGAGGTCCGGATCAGGCACCATCTCAGATCACCGAGCTGGCTCATGCCTTAATTTTTCAAAGGAGGATAGACTTTGCAGCTTATTTCTTCAATGAAATGATCTCCCCCTTCTCTACATATCGGCGACCTCAGGTACCATTTCAGCGCCTTTTCTCCCTTATTATAAATGCCAAGCTTGCTGATAAACTTGATAAAAGGGATGATATTGAATATGATCTCCCTCTTCATTAAGTTGGCAACCAAATTATGAAAAAGGGAGTCTTGGCCACTGACAACCCTCTTAGACCTTCTATGATTGAGTTTGCAAGAAATGCAACTCTTGCTTGGGGTGAGAATGAACCCCGTCTTTGGAGACCATCTGTCACCGAAACCATTCCTGCACCTCGAGTCAATGGTGTGCCCAAATCTCTAAAGAGATCCAAAGCGTCGCACACATCTACCTCCGCACCCACCGATGCCATGAAGCCAAAAGCACCTTTGGCTTCTATCCAGGCATCAAAACCCCAAAAGCGGAGAAACTCGAAAAGCCCCCCAAGGACTTCCTCAAAGAAGTCCAAGGGTACCCAAAGGGTCACAACACATAAGCCACCCACCGACTCCCAAAAGTCAGTGGGTGTTGAAAAAATCCTCACTAGACCCAAGGAACAATCAACCCTCCCCAGCTCCTCCATGCCCTCTCAAAAGGAAATGGTTGTACAAAAGGATATCCCTATTATTCCTTCATCAACTTTTTCTTTAGTTGATGAAGAAGACTTGGAGTCTCCCATCCAAGGTACCTCTTCACCACCCCCTGAGCTCTCACAACTCCTTTTCCACACTCCACATGAGAGTGCATCACAACCAGATGCAATTGATGGAGCATCCCATTTTACAGACTTTTTATTTTCCGATACTACACCTTGGTCACGTACGTCTCCCGTACATGCCAAGGGTGTTGAGGAACCCATTAATGAGGAATCCCCTTATAGACACTCTCCTAAACGTGTCTCCCCCACATCTCCTTACTCTCAGAGGTCCCCCCCAATTAAACTTACAGGTTTGGTGGATTACTATTCTAGTGATGATGATGATGATCAGCCACCTAAGCCTCAACCAGCTGCTCCCATGACTTCTCAACAGGGAGATGATCTTATCAAAGCTTTCACCAATTTTTCTCAGGAAACTATTCGAAGGGTTGAAGTTTTGGAAGATCATGCAAATAAGGAGATGGAAAGAATGGCCTCTCTTTCTACTACTCTTAGATCAAGCATTGAAGAGTTGTCGGTGAGTCACCAAACTCTTATGACATGCTTGGATCTCTTGCACCTAGATATCCTTGATCTTCAGCAAGGACTTCTCTCAAGTCAAGCTTCACTGACCTCCTCCATCCAAGAGCTTCGCAATGCCTCTGACAAACAAGCCAACGACATTGCATCCATCCTTTTGAACCAAAAGGCAATTTTGGAGTCTCTTGCCTCTCTTCACTCAAAAATTGAAAAGGTCCCAACTTCTCCTCCAATAGTTGAACTTGATGTTGGTGACACTTTCTTTAAAGATAAAGATCGGTTCGTAATTCAAAGGGTAGAAAAGAAAATGGGTGATTTATGCTCTGATGTTGCAAGGATAAAGGATTTTCTCTCTTCAGTGTGTTTCAAGGGTTCAACCACTGAGGGGGAGAAATTAGATAAAGCAGAAGTCACAGCCACCGATGCTACAGCCACCGATGTTGTAGCCACCGATGCAGCAACAGCCACCACAGCCACCGATGCCGACATTACAGCCACCGATGCCGTCATTACAGCCACCGACACCACGGTCACCGACGTGACCCCTCCTTTGGTCACCGATGTGACTCCTCACGTGGTCACTGAGTTAGCTGGTGCAACTATTGAGGGGAAGAGTATCATTGCTCGATCCCTTGAAGAGACTGAAGAAGAAAAAGTGAGGAAAAGACTTGAAAAATCCAAGGGAAATAAGCCTCTTTCTCAGGATGAACAGCGTGAAAAGCAAAATAAGAAGAAAAGATTCAGAGGCCCTGAAGCAGACTCTCTTCGACTACAGCCTGCCCCTTCACTCACCGATCCCCTTGGAGTTTTTCTTACTGAAGCAGAAAGGGAGGAAGCACTAAGGGCTCAACTTGAGTACGATCAGACAAATGTACTCAAGTTAGCTCAAGATGAAGCTACTCATGCCATGGTCGCAGATGCTCTTCAAGCTCATAAAGATGAGCTTGAAAACATAAAGAAAAAATCTAAAGCTATGAAGACTGTTGCAGAAGCCAAGAAAACCAAGGAGGTTGATTGGTTCAAGAGGAGGCTGAAAAATCGAAAGGATGATTCTAAGATCATCGGTGCCACCATTCACCCTCCAACAAAAAATTCTCCTAAGTTGCTTATCACAATAAAAAGGGCTTAACAAAACTTATGAGATAGAATGGGTGGAGGTCTTGGGGATTACAGAATGGATGGAAATTGGCAATCATGTGTCCAAAAGTAAGAGCAAGTACAAAGATTTTGTACTTGATACACTCCGAAAATTCTTCATCAAAATGGTTAAAATTCAAAGGGAACATGATATTGCGGTTACAAGGCTAGAAGGGCAGCAGATGTATCTCATCCAGCAAGGCCTCACTGGAGAAATTATTCCTGCCCCAAGGAATAAGAAAAAGGGGCACTTTGCTATCCTTCATGAGAGAAACATCAAGATAGATGCTTCGGGTATAAATCTCTCCATTCCTACTCCAGTCGCGTACCCGGAGCAAACTATGATAACTGAACCGGAACTTGGAGTTTTCTTTGAAGACATCTTTGGAAACATTGGTTTCTTTAGAGCCTCTGACATTCCAAGGGCTAACAACTCCTTCCTCTCTGCTATTCTAGGAGTGCCTCCGGTTGAAGACCATGGAATCACAAGGCTTATCTTGGATGAGCTAAAAAGAAGAGAACCCACTCCTTGAAAATTCTACATATAATGTGAACCTTATTAATCATGTACTCTGTGTGTTGTACAATGCTGTGTGTTGATTAATAAAAGTTCATACTTTTCTTCTTCAAAAATTCTTGTTCATATCCTTATTTTTTTCGGCACATATTTATACCTATACTGTATATACTCATACTCAGTTAAAAAAAATTAAATAAAAAAAAATAATAAAAAAAAAATATAAATCTGAGTCAAAAGAACCCAAAAGAAATAGAAAGGGTCAAAAAGAATTCTTTTCTAACTTACAGGTATCATCATCAAATAGGGGGAAATTGTTGGGTCACCGATGATTTGGTGATGAACCACCTTCCTTTGTATGATTGATTTTTTATAGGTTTTTTTGAAGGTCTGAAATATGCTTCAAGTATTGGAAAGTCAAAGACTATCCAATCAAGGGTTGTACATCAAAAAGTGGAATTTTGGATGTACCAACTAACTTCAATATTCAGATCAAATTGCCAAAGTCAAGATTGGGTCACCAATATAGTGGGTCACCGATGGTACACATTTATGTCATCAGAGTGTTGGGTCATCAATACAAGATGAGGTCATCAAGTTAGTACTCATGGTCACCGACACTATTATCTTGGTCACCGAAATTGCAGGTATCATTTCTAAGGTTGTGATATCAAGTCACAACTACAAGGGTGTACACTTTCAACACTTAGTGAAAATTGAAGTTCACTAAGCAATGTGTACACTTATCAATTCCAGCCTTACAAGGTATCCACCGATGTGATACATAGGTTCATGTATCACTTAGCAATTTTCAAGAGATAAGTTCTTGACTCACAACAAATGCAAGACACGTGGGCAGCAAGAACTTGGGCATTAAACCTTAAATAAAGACATTCTCTTTTATTCTTATAAAAGGAATATTTGTCTTTTAGCTAAAAGGTTTGATGGGACTTCACAGAGCATGAAGAAAAGAAGATAAAGTTATCTGACATTATGTGCTACAAAGAATGGTTCATCCATTATTCTAGTACAAAGGGAGTGACCTCTTCCTTTGTCCAGCAGATACACTTCCAACTAATGAATCCTTGACAGCTGTCCACATGCATCCCATGCATGGGAACTATAAAAGGAGATGAAGTCCTTCCCATAAATCTCACGCTTTCAACAAATCTTCAAAGTGATTATTTGTTTGACTCCGACAATCCTGTGTGTTATAACAGTCTTGTTTTAACTTTCTTAGTGTATAAGTTAATTACTGTTATCTGTGTGTTTAGTTTGTTAGAATAATGTGTCTATTCTTTTCCGCAACAAACTTTCTGTGTGTAAATTTTTAATATTTATATTAAAAAATTTAAAAAGAGTATATTTTGTTTGTTTGTATTCAACCCCCCCCCCTTCTACAAAACTCTCACTTGCTTAGCCATCTCTCTTTGGGGACTAACATATAGGAAAGCTCAAATGCGAACTCAAATTTGGTTGTGAACGTGAGAACAAATGAGAGCGTGACACGTGTCAAAATAAGCAATATTCAGACTGATTATACAAAAGAATATTCAGTCTAGTATATTCAGTTTGAATATACAAAGGAATATTCAGTCTAGTATATATTCAGTCTGAATATATACAAAAAAAAGACAAAAATAATTATGTTATATATTAAAAACAAAAAAAAAGACACTCTCATTTGTATAATCAGTCTGAATATACAAAGGAATATTCATTCTAGTATATATTCAGTCTGAATATACAAAGGAATATTCAGTCTAGTATATATTCAGTCTGAAAATACATATTCAGACGGATTCTACAAATGAGAGTGTCTTTTTTTTGTTTTTAATATATAACGTAATTTAAAATGCTTAATATGATTAACTCATTGAGTAATATAAGAAAATAAAGAATATATGTATAATGTTGTATATGATATACAAATTTGTCGCTATAAGGCACGCCTTGACGTCATGGCTCGCCATGGCTCCTAAGGCTTAAGGCTTGACCTCGCCACCACGTCACGCCTCACGTTATTTAGAACCTTGATATATATATATATATATATATATATATATATAGAGAGAGAGAGAGAGAGAGAGTGAGAGAAGAAAGTTTAAATGTGAACTCAAATTTGGTTTGAAACACGAGTTCTCCTTTGTCGCGCTCTCCTTTGGACCCGTCTCTCTCTCTCTCTCTCACTCTCTCTCTTTTTTGTTTCATAGTGTAAAAGTTTCACATCTAATTTTTTCACAAGGTGAAACAAACATATGTGCAATAATATCTTAATTAATACCATTTGTTGAAAAAAAAAAATGAAATTTTTTAATTTTTATATTGATTTGCCAAAATTTCTATAGTTTCTATCATTCGTCTAGTTTCTAAATGAACCAGCCTCTTGGTTCATTTAGAAACTAGACGAAGAGTAAAAACTATAGAAACTTTGGCAAATCAATATAAAAAATAAATTTTTTTTATGAATTTTTTTCATCAAATATTATGATTTAAGATATTATTGCATATATGTTTGTTTCATAATGTAAAAGTTTCACGTGTATTTGTTTTTCATAAGTTGAAAGTTTCTCATATATTTTTCATGAAAGGTTCCATATGTTTTTGTTTCATAGTGTAAAAGTTTCACATGTAATTTTTTCACAAGGTGAAACAAACATATGTGCAATAATATCTTAATTAATACCATTTGATGAAAAAAAATATGAAAAAATTTAATTTTTATAATGATTTGCCAAAGTTTCTATAGTTTCTACCCTTCATCTAGTTTCTAAATTAACCAGTCTCTCTCTCTCTCTATATATATATATATATATATAGAGAGAGAGAGAGAGAGAGAGAGAGAGAGGAAAGTTCAAATGTGAACCTATCTTTGATGTGAACATGAGGATGAATCTCAGCCCACCATCTAAGCCATATTCAAGCTAACCTTTAAACATGGCTTGAGGGATAATTTTGGAAGTTTTTATCTGAATTAAAATTTTCAGTAAAAATGTCCAGTTCTCAATCGAATCTGGAAATTGAAATCCAAAATCATGTTCATCAATCGAAATTCATGGTCAAAGAAATTGAAATCCAGGCACGATGGAGGCACAAAGAAGAAAATAAGCAGAAAAGAAAAAAGTTGCAGGTGTGGGGGTTCTCCTTCTTACCTTTCTTCTTTGTCTGAGTTGACGAAATCTAAGGTTCGAAGGAGATGGTGTGAAGAAATTTGGGGAAGATGATGAAGAAATTTGGGGAAGATGATGATGCCTGGTTCTGATTTGAACAAATATGAGGAAGATGATGATGAAATTTGGGGAAGATGATGATGTCTGGTTCTAATTTGAATCGTTAGGTTGTATTTAGGTATTTGAATAATTGTATCTTATATTCAGACTTAATATAAACTACAATTTGGGGTTTGTATGAATATAAGCTACAATTTGGGGTTTGAAGAATTGTAGCTTATATTCAGTCTGAATATAAGCTACAATTTGGGGTTTTTATACTTGTAGCTTATATTCAGACTGAATATAAGCTACAATTTGGGGTTTGAATAATTGTAGCTTATATTCAGACTGAATATAAACTACAATTTGAGGTTTGTATACTTGTAGCTTATATTCAGTCTGAATATAAACTAGAAGTATACAAACCCCAAAATGTAGCTTATATTCAGCCTGAATATAAGCTACAAGTATACAAACCCCAAATTGTAGCTTATATTCAGTCTGAATATAAGCTACAATTATTCAAACCCCAAATTGTAGCTTATATTCAGACTGAATATAAGTTACAATTATTCAAATCCCAAATTGTAGCTTATATTCAGTCTGAATATAAGCTACAATTTTTAAACCCCAAATTGTAGCTTATATTCAGTCTGAATATAAGGTACAATTATTCAAACCCCAAATTGTAGCTTATATTCAGTCTGAATATAAGCTACAATTATTCAAACCCCAAATTGTAGCTTATATTCAGTCTGAATATAAGCTACAAGTATACAAACCCCAAATTCTATCTGAATATAAGCTACAATTATTCAAACCCCAAGTTGTAGCTTATATTCAGTCTGAATATAAGCTACAATTATTCAAACCCCAAATTGTAGCTTATATTCGACTGAATATAAGCTACAATTATACTGAATATAAGCTGCAGGTATACAAACCCCAAATTGTAGCTTATATTCAGACTGAATATAAGCTACAATTTGGGTTTGAATAATTGTAGCTTATATTCAATCTGAATATAAGCTACAATTTTCAAACCCCAAATTGTAGCTTATATTCAGTCTGAATATAAGTTACAATTATTCAAACCCCAAATTGTAGCTTATATTCAGTCTGAATATAAGCTACAAGTATTCAAACCCCAAATTGTAGCTTATATTCAGTCTGAATATAAGCTACAATTATTCAAACCCCAAATTGTAGCTTATATTCAGTCTGAATATAAGCTACAAGTATACAAACCCCAAATTGTAGCTTATATTCATACAAACCCAAAATTGTAGCTTATATTCAGACTGAATATAACCTACAATGGAACCAAAGGTTTTGAAAAACAAGAATTCAAGCAAATGTGTTTCAAAGAAGCTTCCTCTGATAAAATGATGAACGATCATATTAAAGGGAAAAAAACATTTGAATAACCTTCTTATACTTCATCAAGAAAAAGAATCTGGATCTGAAAAGACTTGTGATTTTAAGGAGGAACACAAAGCAAAAACAAACTTGTGCGAAAATTTATTTTGGGAAAGATGATGAAGAAATGTGGAGACGGAAGTGAAATTTCTTTTGGGGAAGATGATGAAGAAATTTGGGGAAGATGATGATGTCTGGTTCTGATTTGAACAAATATGGGGAAAATAATGAAGACATTTGGGGAAGATGATGATGTCTGGTTCTGATTTGAATCGTCAAGTTGTATTTATGATTTAAGCCATGACCTGAGTTTTCCACTTATTTACAAAAATCCCACCGTGAATTTTATCCCTCATCTTTTGATGTGATCTAAAATGGATGGTTGTGATTCATCCTCATGTTCACAATCAAAGATAGGTTCACATTTGAACCCACCCCTATATATATATATATATATATATATATATATAGAGAGAGAGAGAGAGAGAGAGAGAGAAAAGTTCAAATGTGAACCTATCTTTGGTTGTGAACCTATCTTTGGTTGTGAACCTAAGGACAGATTTCAGCCTTGATCTGAGCCAAATTGAAGTCGTTCTTTAAATATGGCTTGAGGGGTAAATTAGGCAAGTTTATCACTCCCGCTTAATTCTCTCATCCTTTGTTAACCGAAATTTTCTCTGTAAATCGAACTCTCTCTGGAAATCGAATTCTTCTCTGTTAATCGTATTCATTGCTGTGAAGAACTTTAGTAATCAGATTTTCGATTTCTGAAACTAAATTGTTAATTCTGTTTTTTCAATGGAGCCTGCTTCTTCATCAGGAACAATGTTATGCTTATATTCAGACTGAATATAAGCTACAATTATACAAACACATAATTTTAGCATATAGACTGAATATAAGCTACAATTATACAAACTCATAATTGTAACTTATATTCAGACTGAATATAAACATGACATTGTGAAAGTAAAATGTTATGCTTATATTCAGACTGAATATAAGCTACAATTATACAAACACATAATTTTAGCTTATATTCAGACTGAATATAAGCTACAATTATACAAACACATAATTTTAGGTTATATTCAGACTGAATATAAGCTACAATTATACAAACTCATAATTTTATCTTATATTCAGACTGACTATAAGCTACAATTATACAAACTCATAATTGTAGCTTATATTCAGACTGAATATAAACATGACATTGTGATACTAAATGTTATGCTTATATTCAGTCTGAATATAAGCTACAATTATACAAACACATAATTGTAGCTTATATTCAGTCTGAATATAAGCATAACATTTTATGCTTATATTCAGACTGAATATAAACATGACATTGTGATACTAAATGTTATGCTTATATTCAGTCTGAATATAAGTTACAATTATACAAACACATAATTGTAGCTTATATTCAGTCTGAATATAAGCATAACATTTTATGTTTATATTCAGACTGAATATAAACTACAATTATACAAACACATAATTTTAGCTTATATTCAGACTGAATATAAGCTAAAATTATACAAACCCATAATTGTAGCTTATATTCAGACTGAATACAAACATGACATTGTGATACTAAAATGTTATGCTTATATTCAGACTGAATATAAGCTACAATTATACAAAGACATAATTTTAGCTTATATTCAGACTGAATATAAACTACAATTATACAAACTCATAATTGCAGCTTATATTCAGTCTGAATATAAGCATAACATTTTATGTTTATATTCAGACTGAATATAAGCTACAATTATACAAACACATAATTTTAACTTATATTCAGACTGAATATAAGCTACAATCATACAAACCCATAATTTTAGCTTATATTCAGACTGAATATAAGCTACAATCATACAAACCCATAATTGTAGCTTATATTCAGTCTGAATATAAGCATAACATTTTATGCTTATATTCAGACTGAATATATATTACAACTATTCAAACACATAATTTTAGCTTATATTCAGACTGAATATAAGCTACAATTTTGTAGGAAATAAGTTGCTTGGTGACGACGACGATGAACTGATTTATGTCGAAATTGTTACTTGGTGACGACGACAATGAAGAGATTGATGGTGAAATCGTTGTTTGGGGACGACGAAGATGAAGAAATTGATGAACATGTTATATTTACGATGTTGCCCCTACGCGCTAATTATTGTGTAAGCCATGACTCGAGTTTTCCACTTATTTACAAAAATGTCACCGTACGTTTTGTGCATTGATTTTTTAATCTGATTTTAAATGGATGGCTGAGATGCATCCTCATGTTTACAATCAAAGATAGGTTCACATTTGAACCCACCTCTCTCTCTATATATATATATACCCTTTTCAATAAAATACCTTAAATATTTGTTCTGAAAGTATAAACGAACGAAAACAATCATTATGTTAGACAAAAAAAAATCTAGCTACCAATAAAATATTTGACGGGCAAAATCCATGAGTAGGCCGACGAAAAGACCAGTCTTTAGTGATGCAAGAACTTTATTGAGAGATCATTAACAACTTTGATTCTTTTTCAATTAAAGTAGTAGTAGCTAGGGAGGATGAGAGAGAAGTAAATGAGGGGAATGTGAAATCAAAGTTAAACATAAAGATGACAATTTAATTTTAATTTATGAAGATACATTATTAGAGTCAAATTTCCCTATGCATATTTCATTTTCATCGTCAAATATAAATGAACTAATTAAATACATGGAAAAATTGAACATATCACAATTTTGAAGGAGTTTGAGAACTAGTACATGAGTACCATAAATATTTAAGGGAGGTGTTTGGTAGACACATAATTTCTAGTAAAATGATTGAATTTGATATATATATATATATATGTATATGGGTGTGATCAAATGAGAACTTAAATTTGGTTGTATACGTGAGAACAAATGAAAGCGCGACACGTGTCATTCCAGACTGAATAATCAAAAAATATTCAGACTGAATAAAACTGAATATAATGTATATTCAGTCTGAATATAGTTATGTTTGATTCTAAAAGGTGACAATGTGAACGTGTCGCGCTCTCATTTGTCCTCACGTTCACAACCAAATTTGAGTTCGCATTTGAACTTTCCCTTCTCTCTCTCTCTCTTTCTCTCTCTCTCTCTCTATATATATATATATATATATATATGTGTGTGTGTGTATAGAGGGAGGTTCATGCGAGGACGGTAGCGATTTACGAGAATGCGAGGACAATCGTTAGCTAATCATTTTTTTACATGAAAATTTTCATGTACAAAATCACATATGTTTCATGTACAAAATCATATGTGATTTTGTACAAAATCATAAATGATGCGGGCGACTTTCCATGCGATTTAAGTGGTCCCAAAAGTCGTCCGCTACAGTTAGTGTAAAATCACATGTGATCTTATACATGAAAAAAGCTCCTCGCATTCTCGTAAATTGTTACCGTTCTCGCATGAACCTCCCTCTATACGGGGCGGGTGTAAAATCACATGTGATCTTATACATGAAAAAAGCTCCTCGCATTCTCGTAAATTGTTACCGTCCTCGTATGAACCCGCCCCTATACATACATATATATATATATATATATATAGAGAGAGAGAGAGGGGGGGGGAGGTTAAATGAGAATTTTGTAAATTTAAAGGGACAAAAGAATACCTTGTGGACCACATATGATGTGGGTACCACACATTAAAAAATCATATCTGATTCAATGATGGGTCCCATTGAATCAGATATGATTTTTTAATGTGTGGAACTCATATCATATGTGGTCTACAAAGTGTTCCTTTGTCTCTTTAAATAGGGGGTGTTCTTGTATGATCTCTCCCCTATATATATATATATATATATATATATATATAGAGAGAGAGAGAGAGAGAGAGAGAAATTCATGTGAGGACGATGACAATTTATGAAAATACGAGGACAATAATCAGCCAATCATTTGGATATTTAATTTAAGAAAAAAAATTCATGTACAAAATCATATGTGATTTTGTCCAAAATCATATATGATTTGGGCGACTTTTCTCATGTGATTTAAGTTGCCCCAAAAGTCGCCCGCTCCAGTTAATGTAAAATCGTATATAATTTTGTACATAAAAAAAGTTTTTCGTATTCTCTTAAATAGTTAGCGTTCTCGTATGAGCTTGTCTCTCTATATATATATAAACTTAAAGTCGACCTACTAACAAAAATCTATTTTTTTAAATAAAATCTTCTTCCAATTTGAGAAACAAAAAAAAACACCCATGTATTGTTATTAGTTTGGAAAAATAATATGCATGACACATTTTATATTGTACTATATATACATATACATATATAGAAAGAGAATTATCTAGTTTATTAAATGTTTGTTACAAATTTTAATAAGATAGCAAAAATTCGGATTAAGGTTTATATGTATGAGAACGGCTAGTTACGTATGGCACGGGTATGAATCAACATTAAAGTGAATGAATGCAAGGTGAAGGGTGAATATCAACTGATAACATCATTATTTTCAACCTAACTAACTTTATCAACCAATATTTAAACTGGTTATCTTGAGCTAATTCATATTATGTATTTATACCTGTAGTTACATTGGCACCATCGTGCAATCGAATATAGACTTGTTTGCAATAGGTTTGACGGATGAGGTTAGACAAGCCAAGTCGGTCTTGAATTTCATGGGATAACCGATAGAAATGGTCCTTATAAGAGCATCTTCAATGGTGAAATATGGGAAAAACTTAGAAAAATTAAAAATACATAAAACTAAATCATGATTCCACCGTAAATGTATTTCTCTCTCTTTGTCTCTCACACCATTTTCTTCAAAGACTTGACAAACCTCCAGTTTTTGATAGATCAAGTCATCTTCAACCCTTCACTCCAATACTCAACTCATCTTTAACCCTTCTTCAACTCATTTTGAAATAAGCATTGGAGATGCTCCAAGGTTTAAGAGTAATTATAAAAAACTTTCTATGTATTGTTTACAAACTATTGTTCTAGTCCAAAAACCATACCTTTTTTTGTATTCATGGTCCAAATGCGACAAAGTAATTATTATGATTCTACTGAGTACTGTTTAACAACGATAAAGAAAATCCGTTGAAAAAGGATCATGTGCATGACGTATTCTTTTAACTAAATAAATACAAAAAAATACTATTAATAAGACAAAAATGAAAAGAAATAAAAAACTTGAAAATTTATATCAATATCATACACTTTTGTATTTTACCACCAAACAAGCTAGCGAGAAGCTAGGAGTAGAAAGAATTCATCATACAACGACTATAGGATTACATCGTCAAATCTCCCAACTAATAGCCTCTCTTCTTATAATTCTGGTTTTAATCCACAAGAAAGAATTCGACATCACTTTGGAAACGATAACGCTGAGAGGGGTTCCCTTTTGTATTTCGTTTTTAAAAAATTGATCTTTATAAATAAATACTGAAAACCATTCAATTTTGATTTTGTAAAGACAGTTGTAACAGCGTAAAATAAGGTATATTTCTGTTTTTAAAACTTGAAGACTCCTAACTAGTTCGTAATTTATTATCTTGCTTAAATACCAATAAAAATAAAAACGAAGAGAATGGGTTTTTCGTCTTAAAAGAAAGACGATACTTCTGATAATTTTATTAAAATGAAATACAAAAATACACCTACACATTGATAAATAGGAGTATGGCCCCCAATGTAAAAATGAACACACAATAACATTAGTGCTCTCTCATTATTCAACATTGACACTTTGAATCATTCATTGAAAATGAAAGCAAAACCATGTGCTATCAATATTGTTGATGTAATGGGTAAAAATAGATTTAGCAAACTTGTATATATTAATATTTAAAATGCATAAAATCATAAATTAAAAACTGTATTAATTTTTAACAACAATTGTAATGCATACAAGTTTTAAGTCATGGTTTTACGTATTAGATGATTACTAATAGACTATTTATAGATGATCATTATTCGACTCTTAATTAGTTATATGTAGGTTCGTAATTTTGTAAAAGAATGTTAATTTTTCTACCAAATTTTTTAAAGGGTATTTGGTAAAAATTTGTGGTGTTTACATACAGTTTTGTTGGTGATCGTATACTATTTAAATATCTACTAACTTTTATTAATTAGAACTACTGAGAAAATGTAGCATTATTCTATTCACATATGCGTGTTAGGTGTAGGTCTATATTTTTTTTTTACCGTCGGCGTAAAATAATTAGCGTAACATAATATAAATTTAATTATAAATAAAAATTAATTATGATTTCTCAATACAATACAAAATGATAAGAAATCCGTTTCAATTTCAACAATTTCCAATTAGGGTTTTGTATTTTCATCATTTTTAACCATGTAAACTCAAATCTAAGCTTCGATATGATACTATAGCATCTACATTTTTTCGACGACGAAACCCGATAGAAGCACAAACAGTCATAAAAAAATTACATTACAAGAGCCAACGCCAGCACTAATACAGTAGTAGAACTGCCCATTGCTCATGCCTACCTCTCGAAAAGAAGAAAAGTTATTCGATTTATGAACAGAAGAAATTTGACAGGAATTCGAAAAATCTAAGATGTGAATACTGTAAATCTAAAAAAACCAACTTTTTAATAATGTGTCTATTTCTCTTTATGATATGATGAATAATGTTAATTAAAAGTGGTGTTGGAAGGTTGAAGAGGGAGACAATAAGACATCAACCTACTTGATTATGACAAATTTCATGTGACCCATGGACCTTCATATATATATATATATATAGAGAGAGAGAGAGAGAGACTCCTTCAAGTGTTAACTCAATTATTTGTGTTAACCGTGTTAACCTATCGTTCTCTGATAAACACCATGCTTGTTCACCGGTGAACACGATGCTCGTATACTGACGAATGGTGTTCACCCGTGAACGAGCATGCATGTATGGAACCATTCGTTCACTGATGAATGGTGTTCACCAGTGAACGATGGGTTAACACGATTAACACAAATTATTAGGTTAACACTTAAAGGAGCCCCTCTCTCTCTCTCTCTCTATATATATATATATATCCAATCTATCACAATGCTTCAAAATAATGGAATAATTTTCAAAGTGTCAACACAATGTAATAATTTTAATTTTCCCCTATATATAATCTTTCCTTTCTTCAAGGCCATTTGTTGATTTAACTTCTAACTTTTATCTATTTGAAGAAACAGTTCACACCATAATATAATAATTCTATAACATATTTTACTTTTACAAGTTAAAAAATAAATATTTTCTTTTGGAAATTAAAGTTAAAAGGGTTTACTAAAGTCTTATGGTACCATTTTGCAGACCAAATTTTTACCAAATCAACCCTTACTAACTTGGTCTGAGATGATGGTGTTTACCAACAATCTTACGATAAGGTAAGTGAAGATGGTGTGATTCTTACACGGTAAATGCTTACTCAATAAGTGTTCGGTAAACGGCCCATCAATCTTAATCAAAGTTAAAAGTTAGATGACGTTTGTTTATTAAGAGGTGCTGAAGTCTGATTTCAGTTCTTAAATGGTTATGAAACATCTAAACGAATCAGACATAAATGGTGATTAAGATCTTAAAATGAAAAAACAAACAAGGCCTAAGCCTAATTAGGGGTCATTTACCAAACGTTTACCTTAGCAGATCAACATGACAAGGACCCAGAATCTTACCCGCTAAATGAGTCAACAAATAAATAACATTACTAGTAGTTTCTACTTTCAATACTTAACCATAACAAGTCACCAAAAATAAGCAAAATCATATAACTTATAACCATCTTTCATTTCTTCTTTATAATTCCTCAAAGTCAAGAGTTTACACTTGATTACATCAATACAACCACAAATCCTACACCTCTCAAGTAGTTTCATTATGCACCCATTTGAAAACTCCAAATATTTATCTTTCGGGTGGGTATGGGATGATTCATAAAAATATCACTTTTGTATACGGAACTATGAAGATATATATATATATATATATATATATATATATATATAGTTTAGTTTATGACTCACCGGATGTGTTGTTGCCAACCCAGTATTGTTTAGTGGCTACAAAGATCTTCTTGGGGACGAAGGGTCCATCTTCGTGATCCATTAGTTTTGT
The DNA here is from genome assembly GCA_036898165.1 of Silybum marianum. Lineage (NCBI taxonomy): Eukaryota > Viridiplantae > Streptophyta > Magnoliopsida > Asterales > Asteraceae > Silybum > Silybum marianum. The sequence continues at coordinate 18,324,287 of CM072539.1, forward strand.
ATCCCATCTCATGCCACCGGCTATATTCATTACTTTTGTCAACACGTCTACTTCATCACGGAGAATGACTAACCCTTCTGGCCTCAATATCCGATCCATTTCTAGAAGGATGTCTTCTAACTCGCACCTATTCAGACAAATGCAGATTTGGACTTTTAAGTTATGCATGTTACACAAGTTTGTTAATAAAAAAAAAGCATGTTTACATTTTTATAACATGGTTTTTCTTCGGTAGTACTAGTATGGTAGCAACATAAACACTATTAAGGTCATTTTTGGCAACTACTATAAGGTAGCTTATTTTTTGAAATTACTGAAAAAGCACTGTTTGGTAGGGTCAGGTTAAGGGGAAATCCTCTAAAAAAAAAAAACTGAAGAACACCCTGGGAGCCCTCCATCTGAATGGAATGCACAAATGCTTATGGGTAATTTGTAACATGCATTTGTGCATATACACTAATGTATAATATGCACTCGTGCATAGAAAAAAAAACAGCTTCAGTCGCTTGTATGCATTTGTGTATACCGTCCAGATGGAGGGATCCCAGGACGTTCTGTAGTTTTTTTTTTGAGGTTTTCCCCTGAACCTCCCTCTATAACATGGGTTTTCGTCACAAATACTTGTATGGTAGTAACATAAACAATAAGGTCATGTTTGGCAACTATAAAGTAGCTTATTTTTTGAAATTACTGAAAAATCCCCCATGTGGTAAACCATAAAGTAGCTAAATTATTGAAAAAACTAGCTTATTAAAAAACTAATTAAGATAGCTTTTCAATAAGGTACAACGGCACTTTTCACTTTTTCTTTCCAAATATGGCCCTTATATAATGTCATTTTAGATCATTTTACATTGTTCACCTAACTTTTCAACTAGTTTTTACCAAATGTGACTAGTTTATCAGATAACGGCTATTAACTTATTTTTTGAAATTACTGAAAAATCCCCCATGTGGTAAACCATAAAGTAGCTAAATTATTGAAAAAACTAGCTTATTAAAAAACTAATTAAGATAGCTTTTCAATAAGGTACAAGGGCACTTTTCACTTTTTCTTTCCAAATATGGCCCTTATATAATGTCATTTTAGATCATTTTACATTGTTCACCTAGCTTTTCAACTAGTTTTTACCAAATGTGACTAGTTTATCAGATAACGGCTATTAACTTATTAGTCATCAGCTAGTTTTTCAACTTACAACTGGTTTATAATTATTTTGCCAAACATAGCCTAAAACTAGGAAATTATAGGTCAAGTACCATTATTCAATAGGGTCCCTAGCTTGTTTCTAAGGAGGAGGGAGTATTTGTTTTAAAAAATTATATTTTCCATTTGAGACCAACAAAGATTGTACTGATAGTAACTTAGGATTGAGAATGGTTTAGTTAACACTAACCATGTGGAAAAACATATTGACTATTTTGAAAGATGAAAAGACTTACTTGTCATCATACAAGCTGAAAAGACCATTAGCATGAATGAAATCGTATGTTCTTGGGTAAGTTGAGAAGCCCTCACACCTGAACGAAAGAAAATACCAAAAATAAATGCAAGTTTATATACGGGTTGCTACAAAATAATTGCAACATTTCCTTATGTGTAAGATTTTAATCCACATCTCTGTTTTTCTCTTGGGTAATCAATGTTGCTGTGTGATTTTGGTTCAAAAGATTATGCTATTTTTCATATTTTAAATATTTGACTTATTAAATATCACGTATATTTATATAAAGATAACGAAGGTTTATGGAACTCACCAGTCGTGATATATACCAACAAGACCTCTTTCATAAACAACACCTAATGTGTTTGGAGCAATGGTAGGCACAACATTCATCACCCATAATTTGTTTGTGTGAATTGCGGCAGCAAAACTTCCAAGCCCAGCATTCATATCCATAATGTTTCTATATCTTGATGTTCCGATCAAACGGTTGATCTTTTTGTACGTATTAACATACTTTTTCCACTTCTGATTATCTTCTTGGTAGGATTCAACTGAAACCTGTGGAATTAGTCCCTTAGCTACCCTAGGAGGAACTGCCTGCAGCCTTGCCGGGAACTTCTTTAACTCCCCTCCTGCCACTTCATTTGCAGTGGTAATTTCAGGGTAAGGAGTTACACATGTTTGCATTTGCTTGTACCTACATTATATCATGAAGTTAATTTAAGAAATATATATATATAGATAGATAGATAGATAGAGGAGCAAAAGCGTGAACAAGACCACAAGTGTCCTTTTCCGCAGCCTAATATGTTTTCCATGCCCTTTCGAGAGTATACAATGAGTTTGAAAAATATCACAAAGATACAACAACCTATAAAGTTCATAAATATAACGGTATTATTGAAAATCTGAATAATAGTAATAGTTAAACAAGAATATACTAAGAATATTCTGTTTTAGCCGAAGAAATAGTGTATTGGGTTGGAGAAGGATTGGTGTTTACACCGTTTTCTACACCAAATTGGTGTAAAATACAGTGTAATGGGTTAGAGATGGTCTAAGCATACTAAATGAGACATAGGTTCTTAGTCAATCAAACTAATCATTACATTATGGTAAAAAGATATACATAATACATATATATAATCTTGCAAAGTCATGCTAATATCACAGTTCACTGTTCCATATTCTGATCTCAAAATAACTCATATTTGCATATCAAGGATAGAAGCTCTTCTATCATGCTAAGAATTGAAAAGAAATTGATCAAGTGAAAAATGAGATGCGTAGTTGACTCACCAGACATTATCAGCATCACCAGATTTACAAAACTCAGCAGAATTTAATTTGCATGATTTGGTGTTCACTTTCTTTCTCCAGATAGCTATATCCCCTTTCTCATATTTCTTCTCCCAACAAAGAGACTCGGCAAGCTTTTCAATCTTTCTTTGCTCTTTGTTGAGATCCTCCTTGGATCGTTTCCATGTCTTATAGTAGGTCTTCCAATTGATTGGAGGACCAGATAAAATCCAAAATCCACCAGGCCTAAGTACTCGATCAACTTCCATTAAGTATGTCCCATCTGCCCACAATTTTATCACACTTTTACATTTGGTTGTGGTGTATCAAAGGGATCAAAATGTAAAAAATGAAACAAAATCAGCTATCAACAGTATCATGTCCAAAGTTAGATAAGAGAACTTAAAGCATATGATTTTATTTTGATGTCAACAGTTTTAGTTGGAATATTATATAAAAAATCCATGGTTATTTAGTCAGCAAAGGGTATGATGCACGCACCATTCTCGGCCCATGGTATAAGACATCGTGAACACTGAGCCATGTCAAATGCCCTTGATGGAAATGGAAGCTTTATTGATCCAAGAACACCAATAATAGCAGGCACACCACGCTCCAAAGCAAACTGCACTTGTGCTTCATGGTTGTCTCTTGGCGCAAATGACATGGCCAAAACATTTCTCTTCATCAGGTAAGCACCCCAGCTTGCAACCTATGTCAAGCTTATATCTTTAAGTTCCCTTACCACTTAGTTTCATTCAATACATTAACATATAAATTTAAATAGATCTGGTTCATGCCATATACATTTAGTTCTATGATATCTGGTAATGTTTACTCAAATTTGGTTGTGAACGTGAGGACAAATGAGAGCGCGGCACGTGTCATACTCAGACTGAATAATCAAAGAAATATTCAGACTGAATATAATATTTATTCGGTCTGAATAAGCATTATTCAGATTGAAATACTATATTCAGTCTGAATAATCTACATTCAGACATGTGTCGCGCACTCATTTGTCCTCACATTCACAACCAAATTTGAGTTCGCATTTGAACTTTCCTCTATATATATAGGTAATGGAAAGAATGATGAAATGATTAACAGGAAGACGTACTCCGCAGCCAGTATCCAGGGCTGTTCTGACAGAACCATCGGCAATCGGAATCACTGATGCAAGTTCATTAATATATGCATCTGCTCCTTGGGGGAACATAGTCCCACCACCTGGGAACTTAAATACATTTCCTTGAAACTCTACCCAATGTTGATTGGCCTTTTCAACTGCCAAATGTTTGAAAGGCACGTTGGCATAGTGAACAAAATCACGGCCTTTTGGCCATGGAAATGGAGTTGAATATCCCTTTGGTGCTGGAATAAGACATTTCAACTTTTCCTTTTCAGGGGGGCAATGTCTTTCTCTGTATACCATGTTGTCTCTTGGGAATTGCATAGCTCGGTCTTGTTCGTGACAAGGAGTGTAATCGGTATATTTGACATCACATGGCTTAAAAATCTTGGCTTTTGGCTTGGAAGCATCCGGAATAGGAATACTGTGATGAGATTCAAAATCAAGGGTTGCAAAGTCATCTTCGCATTCTGTTTTCTTGCTTAAGTCCATAGCTATTTTGTCTCCTTTTCCAAAACCACTTCTCTGCCATGTTCCTAATAAGTAAAAGAAACAACATAGACCAAACACAACAATTATAGATAATGGACTTCTTCTTCTGTTTGCTGGTGTGGTCTTAGAGCCCATATGTGCTTTTAGACCCTCTGGGTAGCACTTTAAAGCTCACTGCAATAGTTGCAAAGTAAAATCATGGTTACTTAAAGGGTGGAAAATATAGCGCTATTTAGAAAACAATCGTCTATAGTAGCTCTAAAGATCATCAAGGAATATATCGTTATACACAGTTTGCCATTTAAAAGGTAATTAGAACACTTGCAGATATTCAATCATAGCATCAATACAGTCCCATATCTGAGATGAAGCTCAAATTTGACTAGATATTTTGATTTGCATTGCTGCTAGAAAAAACAGAGAGCTAATCAGAATCTTTTTTAGCTTCAAAATGTCTTGTAAATTAAGCATCCTTTCCATGTCATCTTGTTCTTGTCTTCAAATTTTTAAAAAGATCAGTAAGTATAATACTAAATTTTATGCTCTTCATTCAAGGCTTGTGTATGTAGCTTTATATGATTACCCTCTAGACATCATACATCTTGTCACAAGAAGGCATATATTACAGAACTTCCATCAAGATTAGCATAAAGTTTGGAGTGAGTGACAACTCAAGAATGGAAGAGGTATTTCAAGTCCATAATTAATTGGAAACCTAGATGATGATGGCAGAGTGGTAAATACCCTTTATTTAGTTTCATCCTAACTAAATACCCTTAATAATTCAAATCAAAACAAACAAATAGATCAAGCAGAAAAGGTGATTAAATGCCAAATGTTATTCAAGCATCACATATAACAGAGGAATTAAAAATCTCTCAATTAGGTTTCCCGGGTAGAGAAATATCATAAACAAGCACAAGATAAAGCCATAAAAAGTTATGCATTCTATCACCAGTTAGTTAACCCACCGTCAACCAGAATCATCCATTACAGACAAGACAACTATTGTTTCTTTGATTCAAACCACGGACGGCAGAATGAAAACGAAGAAATCAATTGATCCAATCATTTATCAACCATAAAATCTCAATTACAACAGAGCATGAATCATATAATTGAGGAATGTAGCTAGTTCATATAACAGATCAAAATAATATATATATATATATATATATACAAAAAAGCTAGTTAGTTAACTGAATTTTAGTTTGAAAAATCCAACTCTTTACCATAAAGAGAAGGCCAAACAGCTGATTGAAACGCCGATCGAAAACTCTCTTCCAATTTTTTCACTCAAGTTTTGCATTCATAATAAGACGAAAGAGAATGTAGGTAGTAGAAATAGTTGAAAAGTAGCAGATTGCGGCGGTGGTGACGGTAGCAGACGGTGGCGGTCGGTGGAGAAGAAGGTGTATTGTAGACGGCGTGGAATGGTGGGAGGAATCAAGGTTTTTGATTGACAAATTTATCGATTTATCCGAGAAGAGATCGAGATTCCATTGGGATTTGGTATTTAATTATTTGTTGGGTATACTTTAATTTTGGTCCCTGATTTTACTGAAATTTTTAAAACTGCAACCTAAATTTTAATAACTTTAAAAATCATAGTTTTTATTTTGCTTTGAAAAGCTTCCGTCACTGATTTTGTTAAATTTTTTTGTTAGTGTAGGAGCATTTTTGTTAATTATTGTTAATTTTTATACATACGAACACATTTCAAATATAAACTTTCCTAATGTTATAAACTCGTACAATCTAATATAAAAATAATTTTTTTTATTATCTATTTTCATCATATTATTTCACATATGTTTGTTTTATAATGTTAAAGTTTTACGTGTATTTATTTCATCATATGGATATTTGTTTCATAATATAAAAATGAACCAAGTTTTTTTTCATATGTAATTTTTTCTTAATGTGAACATATACATATGTAAAACAAAATCTTAAATTATATATTTTGTTGAAAAAAAAATCATGAAAAAAATTGTTTTTATTATATTGATTTGTATGGGTTTGTAACATTTGGGAGTTTGTATTTTAATATGTCTCTCTATACATGTATTATAGTTATATATTTAATTTTTTAAAGAAAATTAAGAAAGTAGCGTAAATAGATAAAAATACGTCTGACACTAACAAAAAAAATTAACGAAGTTAACAATGAAATATTACTTTCAGAGTAAAATGAGGATCATAAAGACAATTTCTAAAGTTATCAAAATTTAGGTTCTACTTTTAAAAATTTCATTAAACCAGGAAGGCCAAAATTAAAATTTACTCTTATTTGTTACTTAAAACAGTAAATTCCAAAAATAAAATCGTTTAAATTAATATTTAAATTGGAAACAAAATATAGAAGATATATATCAAAATAAAATCAATACCCAACAAACTCTTTAGTGATGAAAATCGTGAACTAATTTTTTAAATGAAGAAGTAACTGAAATTTTTTGTTTGGAGTCTTTAATATTTTTTTAAATAAATAAATAAATAACGAATATTTTTAAAATTTTATTTACTTAGGAGATGTTTGGTAGAGAGAATTGAGAGGAGAGAAATGGAATTCTCTTGTTTAGGAGAATTGGTCTAAAATTTTGGGTGGAGAATTGAATTCCTGGGAATTGGTCTATAATGTAAAAGTAGAGAAATGCATTTCTCTCCATTTTGAGGAGAAATGCCGAGAAATTGTCCATCCTTGCCACCCGCCCTTGCCGTCCGATCTTCAGCTTGACATCCACCCTTGCCGCCCGCCTTTCAACTTGCCCCCCACACCTTGCCATAGAGATGGCCAAAAACCGGGCTCGGGCCAGGCCGGGCCTCAATCGGTCCCGGGCCTCAACAGTAATATTCGGACCGGGCTTTTTGAGACCAGTCCCGGTCCTAATGATTTCAAGTCGGCCCGTTTAGTGTGTTTTCGTAACCGGTCCCGGTCCTGGGCCCAAACCGGGCCTTCAATGAAAATTATTTTTTATAAAAACGTTAATTCTATTTATTAATTTAATATATTATATATGTAATCATTATATATATGCAATTGTGTCACTCAAATACACCTTAAAACATGTTTTATTGTAGTTTTATAATTGGTTTTCAAACAAATACACTTAAAAAATACGTTTATTATAGTTTTATATTTGGTTTTTAGTCGAATACATTTAAAAATACGTTTTATTATAAATTGTAATTAGTTTTCAATCAAATACACTTATAAAATTAGAAATACATATAAAAAAATATAAAAATACAATTTTTTTATAAAAATCAGGCCGGTCCCATAACCGGTCTCGGGCCGGGCCGGTCCTACAAATCGCTCAAAAAATGTAACTGGTCTCGGTTTTCGGTCCTATAACTGGTCCTCTAGGTCTCGAGTCGGGGCCGGCCGGCTTATCGGTCCCGGTCCCGGTCCTCCATCGGTCCTGGGCCGGGCCGGGCCCATTTGGCCATCTCTACCTTGCCGTTCGCCATTTCTTTGTTTCATTTCTTTGATACCAAACAAGGGATCAATTCCAATTCTCCATCCAATTTCCCTTTCTCCCTATTTCCATTTCTCCTCATTTCCATTTCCAATTCTCCCTAATTCTTTTCTCTGTACCAAACACACCCTTACATTCTTTTGACTTTTGACTTTGACTTAACCACTCAAGCTATAATACAAAATCTAAAAACTAATAAAATGAGACGAATTCGAAAGTAGAGCGACATACGTGAAAAGTCGCTTTACGGGCGACAACGGGTTTTATTGTGATTTGTGGTCACATTTTTATCAGCTTCATACTTTCTCGAATTTAGCAATTGGTTAGTTTTTTTTTATTATTCATGTGTTAGGGTCGTTTATCAACGTAAAATGAGTAAATATTTATCGTGTATTGTCATCACCATCACTTATTTTACTGGATGATGTTTTTTAGTCATCAAAATAACACAATAAGTACCTTACTTGACAAGTGGTAATCAGGTACGAGCCATTATCCTCACTTACTAAGTAAAATTATCGGTTAGCAAAATGGCAAGATATGTTTATTGGTAAAGACCATCATCTCTGATCGGATAAACATATCATCATCTTTTACAGGATAAACATATCTTACCTGGAAAGATGCAACAAGGGTTGTAGCATACTGGTTGACGCCTTAGGGGATGTGGTGGAATATCCATCTCTGGTCAGGGTTCTATTTCAGGCGTACACAACAATTGCATGTGGCCACTAAGTTTACCAGGGTTAATGTCTTACATTATAATTTATCGGGATTAATCCAGCATAACTTGGGATATCCTTCCCAAAAAAATATGCAACCAGTGTTTAGTTATCAGATAATAAGAGAACGTAAACAAAGGTCATTCTAATCTTTTTGGAGGTTCTGTTATACTGATATCAAAACTATAAATCAACCGACATATAATAGTTTATTCCATACGTATATTAAATTTTTTACAAATTAAATAACAAAGATATCTTGATAAAGTAACATATATAAGTTATTCAAATAGAATCATTCTTTTAACATTGTTGAAAACAAAATCTTCAATAAATTTTTCATAAACAACTTTTTCCAGTAACTCATTTAAATGAAAGGTTAACATATACAAATTCACCAACCGACAATTGTAGTTTATCTCAAATTCTCAAGAAACCCTACCTTGATTCTAGGACCACATTCTCTCTTAACTTTCAACTTTTGTGCATGTTTTCATAGGGCTATATTTCTCTGAACAATGACGATCAGTATTATTATTAAACAGGGTCGTACCTGGTATTTCAATCATTAAATTAATTAACCATTGGGAAAACAAAGATGAACATAACTAGCCGATAAGAGAGTTCAATCTTCAAATTAGAAATCCAAGGAGAAGGGATTGAAGATTTGCAATTAAAGAATCGGCGAATTGGCAAATCTAGTAGAATAGAGGAATTGGGGTATTGGGCTAAATTGCTAAAAACATTATAATTGCCCAAATAGGAGAGAGTTATGAGTCTTATGACATCGGCTAAAATCAAATAGGAGGCTCTGTTAAATCACACATTCGTACACTCTCTGACACAACCCTGCTATAAATGATCCATCAATTTTGTAAACGTCTCTATGATTATATCATGGAATCACGTTAAACCGTTGTGTAATTTATTTGCTTTCATTTGTAACTATGTGATAGCATTGTTATGTTATCTTCATTTGTAGACATTGGGATCCTAGATATATTACGTATTGTGTTAGTTGTGGGTTTATTACATCATCTTGAATTTTAGATTTTGGTACATCTAATATCAAAGAGATTGGAATTACTAATAACATCTCCAACATCTTTAAAATAGAGAAAATAAGAAAAATAGAAATTTTGGACTAAATTTGTGCTCCAGTAGCATCTCTAAAAGTTTCTCCAAAATGGAGAAACTATGAGATAGAATGATTTTTTCTCCAAATTTGGAGATTACTCCAAAAATGATTATCAAATGAGAGAAATAATATTTTATTCATATTTTCACTCTTCCACCAATAATATAGAAGTTATTTTAGAAGTTTTTAAATATATTGAATATTTTAATAATATAATTAATATTAGACTCTTCAAAATGGAGATGCTGTTGGAGATGAATGCAATTTTTTTAGAGATTTTGATTTTTATGTCTCCATTTTGAAAAAAATTTAGAGATACTGTTGGAGATGCTTTAAAGATGAGGAGAATGTATGACTCTATTTATTTCATTTGTCATATATAAATATTATATATTTCAAAAAAAGTTGTTGGATAAATTTTTTTAACAAAGTGACAACAATATCATCAAGAAGTGGAACGGTAATGGAAATTTTGAGAAATGGCCATGGAAGATGAAAACGATGTTGATGGGATATATGTGTCATTTAGTTGTGTATGCTTCGAAAAATCGAGATCCAGATAAAACGCCACTTGACTATAGTTAACCGTAGTTAAGGAAACTTGATTGTCGATATTAGTGGATGAGCCAATGAAAAAGGGAAGGCATTCCAACTCTAGGAAAAGAGGAAGTTTGAAATAAAAGGACAACTGCAACTATAGTCAGTAATCGAATCATTGGATCGATGAATGTCCGAGGATCAAAAAGAAACACGAGTTTGGGGAAATTCATGTGTAAAGATGAACGATGAGGCCTTGAGTTCCACCTTGTGTTCTTCAAGTTCTCAACCAACGATGTATGTTGGTTTTAGGGGGACATACCTTGAATGAATCTCTTAGGGGCTGTTTGGTTCACGGAATCCGATGGAATTGGAAGGAATTGTAATGGCCAAATCCATTGACCGAATTCCTTAATGCTGTTTGGTTCGCGGAATGAATAGACCGGATTCCATCGGATTCCACCAAATTCCATGGTTGATGGATTTGATCATTCCTTAACATATGTGAAGGATTTTGAATTCCATTTCGTATCAAATGCAACATAATTTATAAATTTCTTTTAGAAAGACAACAATAATTTTAACCACCACCCTCTCCCCGCCCCACCCTCATCGACAACATATCCGCCACCACCGCCGACACCGCCACCGCCACTACCACCACCACCATCAATTAATATCATCATTCCACCACCGCTACCGTCACCCCCACCCCCACCCACCACGTCACTATTTTTTGCCGGCATACTCATAGTCGCCACCCACCCCTACACCCTACCCCACCCACCTACCCACCACCACCACCACCCACCACTAATGTCCTCATCACAATTGTCACCCCCACTCCCGATAGATGCATATTTCTATTCTTTTACGAGATTCCATTCCAATTCCTATCAACCAAACGAATGGTCAAATTCCATCAAATTTCATTCCAATTCCTTCAAAGTCAAATTCCTTGATGGATTCCAATTCCATCGAATTCCATTCCGCGAACCAAACGCCTCCTTAGTTGTTGAGAAGGTTGCCCAAAAATAAAACTTACAAGTAAACCAGATATAATGATGGCGCCTAAATTGACAGGTTAGTATGAGTTTATCCATACGATAGTCGTACCGGAAGGAGTGGCTAGATCACCTGAGATCAAAGTTGTTCCTTAGTAGCTCAGTGGTAGAGCGGTCGATGTTGTGGAATCATATTGAATATTTGACGATACATTTTGTACTTTGCGAGCACACACAATGGAACAGTAGACGGTCAAGTGAAATCCAATCCACGAAATAAGCTAAGGGCACGTTTGGTTCGCGGGATTGGATTGGATTTTGAGGGATTTGGATTTTAAATCCATTCCATTCCTGTGTTTGGTTTGCAAAATGCTAAGGATTTAAAATCCCAGATTGATTTAAAATCCCGTCAAACATTGGATTTTGAAATCCTTGGCGGATGCTCGGGATTTCGCAGGATTTCGTAGGATTTGTATGAAATAATGTTTTAAAAATGTTAAAAACATTTGTTTTGTAATAATTGATTAATAAAAATGTAATTTAATTATTTTTTTACTTTTTTATATTTTTATATAAATTATTTATAAATAATGGAAATCCAATTCCATTCCAAATCCTACAAACCAAACACACCTATGATTTTCAAATCCATTCCAATCCAAATCCCTCCAAATCCAAATCCTTCCATAAAATCCAAATCCCTCAAAAACAATCCCGCAAACCAAACGGACCCTAAGAGTTATTTCTCTATTTTGAAGCAATGGAGGGGAGTATGTAGCGTGTTATGTGTCGGTTTTGTAGATACTCAGATATGTTCAATGGGATTGTACGCACAATATCTGATATCTCCTATGTGTTATCGATTTCCATTTCACTTTTGTCGTTAGAAAATTTGATACACTTGGTTGCAAGGCAATGTTCTTAGAAGGGGGATTAAGAATCTCATAGGTAAGCAATTGTTGATCTCCCACCCTCAGTGGCCGATCCAGAAAATTTTCTTACCAGGGGCACCTTTAAGGTAGATTAAAGGTCTGTAAAATCGTCCGATATGTTTTAGCTAATTACACAGTTTGGAATGATTTTTTAAGTTTTTTTGGTTGATTTAAATAGATTACATTTTTTTGTCGGTTTCGAGAAATTTTTCGATTTTTATGTTGATTTCGAGAGTTCTTTTGGTTTTTTAATTGATTTCAAGAGTTTTTTTAGTTTTTAGATTGATTTTGAGGTATTTTTTTAATTGATGGGGTTCCAAACGAGAAATTACCAAAGGGAACACATGGTAGAAAGATTAAAAAAATTGGTTTTTACCTAAGAAAATTCATGTTTTTAATTTTTCAATGGGTTCCCATCCCCCCACTAATTGTGTACTAGATCCGCCATGCCCACCCTTACACATATATACCGGGTTGGGTTTACAGCTTGTTATCGTGAGACCACATTTTTACACTTGAAATTTTACAACAAAACATTGTAAAGGTGAAAGAAATCCGAACTTTCACAGTGTTTTGCTTTAAAGTTTCAAATGTAAAAAAGTGGTCTTACGGGTCTCACGAAAACAGTCTGGTCTCACTCTCACATGATCCCAAGTCTACATATACGTAATATAATATATATATATATATATATATATATATATGGAACTATGGCATGGTAGAAAAATGTTATATAAAATGTACAAAAGAGAATTCTACAACATATGTGATCATGTTTGAAGATATACAACTTTAAACAGCCTTCAATCTCCTCTTGGGATCTTGATTAGAACCCAAATTTAAATTTTGACTCCATTTCTGTTTGTCTATCTCGCCCTTCTTCTTCTTCTTGCCAGAAGATCTCAAAGCTCCTTCAACTATGAGAAATGCCGATGAAAACATAAAATACAGAAATTATCAAGAGCTTAAATAGATTCTCTTAAAGAAACCAATATGTCTGCTTAGGGTGTGTTTGGTACATAGAACAGGATCAGATAGATGAAACAAGATTGGTAAATTACTAAACTGTACATGTCAAATTAAAACCCTAAAACCTTCCACAATTCTTTCACCCGTCTACCTCAGTCTTTTTACAGCAGATTGTTATTGATCAGTAGATATGTAATTTTATAAATATTTTAAATTGTTTTATTTATTTATTTCCTTTCTTTTACTTCCCTTTCCTCTCATATTTGGGAGGAAAATGTTGTCTTATTTTCATTATTTTCCTTTCCTTTCCTTTCCCTCCAAAAAAAACTCCATAACAGATATTTTTTCTTTCCCTCCTTCTCATCCCTTTCCTTCATAAAGAAAGACTCGAGAACACACCGTTAGACATTTGACTAAAATGCCCACATGTAGAGTAGTAGGTAGTTGTTGTGATTCTATAAGAGGAAGAGGGCACAAACGTAAATACCTTGCCACTCCCATACAACCTTAGCTTCACCCTTCAACATTTTTGGGTACCGGTCTAACCGAGAATCTTCTTGGACCAACTCCTCAACCTACACCAAAAAGACAGAAATCATAAAAGATGTAAGCATTTGAGAACAACAATGCAAATGGCTTGAATGATGATAGAAAAAGAAATGCATATAAAAATTGTGGATGAAAAAGCAGCATTTCAAAAACTTAATTGAAATGTGATGTATATAAATATTATTATATACTTCAAAATACGTATAGAAAAAACAAAAACATATGAAGTAGAGGTGTACGTGGGTCGGGTTGGGCGGTTTGAGGCATTTAAACAACCCGACCCAATTTCCGTGGTTTGAAAAAGTCCCAACCCAACCTTTGCGGTTGTGTTGGCGGGTTGCCATCATTCTTTTAAATAAGTATGTATCTTCGATTTTGGTGACTTGGGAGTATTGTCCATCGCTCGATTTAATCTTATACATATAACAAACAAATGATATTGAATTATTGATACACAGGTACATATAACAAACAAACAAATTGTGTTTGCAAAAATTGAAAGTATGTTTACACACCAACACTCATGCTTACTCCATTCACCCAACCAAAAGATGTATATGTACATATTCATATAATTATATATTGTTTAGTCTCGCAACGAAGGATCGATTGAGAATAGGAGTTAAAGAAAAGTGTAAGAAGGGATTTGGACCCTTGGATCATTTTTAATCCCAAACCAACCCATGAATTGCGCCTTTAGAAAGAAATTGATCCGGTGCTTCTTATTAGCATTGATCTAGTGGAACACTTCAATTAGGATTGATCCAAGGCCCTTCTTACCCTTCTCACCAAAGCCCAACCCTTTGTCTCACACATTTGTATGCATAACTTAATCGAATTATTTTGCTCCTATTAAATTTATGGCAGATACACTACAACAGCATTGGGTTTAAAGGACACCAAAAATGTCTAATGGACTGCTTGATAAGACTTAATTTATAGGACCAAACAATAAAACGTCTTATCTAAATGTGATGTAATAAGTTTATAACACTTTTTGGTTGTTGTAACAAGTTTTTTAGTACATTTTCATTAATAAAAATACGTGTATTAGTGGTTTTATAGGACATTATTTGAAAAAGAGTCTTATTAAAACAAGCGTCCTATAAAAATGTGTTCATAGGACATTTCTCAAAAGCGTCCTATAAAATAGCTAATAGAACGCTTTGCATTAAAAGTGTCCTGAAAACTGTTAAGACGCCCAAAAGTGTCGTATTAACTTATTACAACACCGTGGATAGGTGTTTGGTCTTATAAATTTAAGTCCTATAAAGCGGTCTAGTGGGATAGCAATAGCATGTAAATAGAGAGAGAGAATTAAGCAAAATAGGGAGAAAAAGGTGCTCAAAAAATGAGAATGAGGCTCAAACCAGCTAAAATATAAATTAAATTTTATATTGTACACAAACATAAATAAAAATTTATCAAAATAATATATTAGTGGCGAGCTGAGTTGAGTTAGAGCTAGGCCTACCCCAATTTCAACTCTATTAATTAGCGTTGACGGGTTGGGTTGAGTTAGGCCTAACACAATTTCAACACTATTAATTGGTGGGTTGGTGGGTTAGCGGGTTGTTTGCGGGTTGGATTGGGCAGGTTGACGGCTTTCTGTACAGCCCTAATCTGAAGCGTAAAGTGGTGCACTACTGTGGGTTGTTTCTTGCTATGTAATAAAGACCCAACATCTAGAAGATAATTAGCATAAAAACGGGTAACAAAAACTCACAATTTGGTTAATCTCAAGTCTCAAAAATGTAACTTACTGCAATAATGGTCGATTAACTTTGGACACAGAAGCATTGGCAACAAACACGAATTGAACATATAACAAGTTCTAGAAGAGAAAAATGTATCTTTATGAGAGATGAAGATACCTTTTTCCACAACAGGGGGTCCCTTCTTTCTCTGGGTGTAAGAATATTATCTCTTAACCATGAAGCAACTATCCAAGGTTCACCTTCACCGTTTCCACTCCTTGAAGTTAAAGCAGTCTCTTCAAGCGTATCGCAGACCTATTATATTTGTAGCAATTACAATTGTTAAATGTAAAAAACTTAGCAAGTAATGAGCATAAAGATGAATGTAACAACAAACCAAGATCTGTCCAATAACTAGGATTAACAAACTTAACATGACAATTGACAACATATAAAATAAAGATAATTTCTTCACTTCATAATTGGTACATTTTATGTTTCTATATTTTAAAACAAAAGGCTGAACGACGCTTGATAAATGAATTAAGAAAGTATGGCTGTTTGCACCTCTTCGTAAAGCTCTTCAGCTCTAACTGATAAGTAATGTCTTCGCCGAACTCTTAGCAGTATTATTATGCACCCCAGAAGCTGCAAAATCTCAATACCGTCACCAAGCATGGAAATGTGATACCAAATTAACTTTCAAAAGGTTTTATTAAATACCAAGGCACAAAATGGTACTAGGAATAAAGCACGCTCCAAAAGCCATAGTCGGATGCAACAGCTTAGTGGTTTATAATGTTCCACTAGCAACTCTGGACATTTCAACTCCTTAATCCTACATCAAGAGGAAAAGAGGTGCAAAATATAAATGGGCAAGTTTCAGAAATGTAGCGTTTCCATCTTCCATTTAATCACAACTAAATGATAATTATAGCTGTACCTAATGTTAGTATCCCTGGTCTCCAATAGATTATAAACAATCTCCATTGCTCTTTGCTTTGCATACAGATAGGTCGTATTATCCTTTCCGTAATCATCTGTCAGCTTCAGTTTATCCATATTATTCCACAATTCGTTCCCTTGAACCTGAAATCAAGTTTTAAATCAGTATCTTCTGTCACCAACATCTCATAGCAATTAGCAAAGCTAAGCGGACTGAAAGGGAAATCTATAAGATGAATAAGGAAGTAAGGAACACACCCAAATTTTGTCCATTCCGTTGCACAAATACTGAGAATATGATTCACATACATGAGATTCTGCCATTTTCGCCTGCAACAAAATCACACCATCTTTATATTTTCAGAAGCAAAATTAGAAATATAAAAGATTTTTTTTCTCTTTACCCTTACATGATCAAAAGTACCCCCAAGATAAGTGTTACTCACTCACGAGATTCTTAGCCATTTCATTAATATCTCCATCTTCTAGACATGATCTCCCATGTCTTATATAACCACTCATGCATTCCAATTTTCCTTGATAACATATGCCATGGCTTGGACAAGGATCACAAACATCTGTAAACGGTAGCATTGATTAATCAGGAATACATTAAAATAAAATTATTGAATCTTAAAAGTTAATATAATTTTAATTTATTAAAATGTTTTCGAAACTCATTTTACGAAGGAAGGGAAAGTTGAGGAAAGCGAAAAAGAACTCGTGTTCTCGAAACTTTTTTAGGAGAGAAAGGAAAAGGAAGGAAAATAAAGCTTAGTTTCCTTCAAAAACTTTCCTCCCAAAGGAAAGAAAGCGCATGTTAGTAAAAATGACATTTTTCCTTTCCTCACTCTCCTCTTCAAGAACATGAAAATTCTTTTCTTTCTTTTCCTTTCCTTCCTTTTACTTGGCTTTCGAGAACACAAATAAAAAATTCCTTTTCATCTCCTCTCTTTTCCTTCCTTTTTCCTCTCCAAATTCGAGAACACAACGTTAAAATTGAAGGATATTTTGTAAATATCATAACTTTAACAAAAAAAAATAGTGTTTTGAGGCTTCCATGTACTGGAGAGGATTTGGTGCAAAAAATATGCATAGGGCAAGATTTGGTGCAAAAATATGCTTTGGGCAAGATTTGCTGCATTCATCTTAGATGCTCACTATGATCAAGAGTTATACAACGACTATAGAATGAAATGAGCTGCATTTCAGCTTTAAATTGACATGGATTCTAAACCTTCAAGAAACAACTAACTAACTACACTGATGTTCGGAGTGCCGCAAATAAAAACCAGCGACAGATTGGCAACGAAATCCATATAAATTTTCCATTGACAAGTGACACCAAAAACTAAGTATGGATGTATATTTTTTCTTTGGAATCGACAGAAGGAAGCACTAATACAGAGAACTTTATAGAAAAGAAAGAAAAAACATGTAATCATGCAAAATTACGATTACAATATTGCATACCAGAGGAATAGTGATCGAATTCTGTATCGCTATCGCAGAACGGCTTCGGCTGAAGACTTGAAAACTTGACGACATAGTTGCAGCCTATTGCGACAGAGACAGCGATAGATACGACGGCGATGAGCTTGAAAAACTCCGTCTTGGACGGCAATAAGTTTGGTGGCGGTTGAATTGAAGAAGGAGATGGGGAAGATGTAGATAAGTATCTAGGGTTTTTTATTCGCCTTTTAGTTTTAGGAGGAGAAGCCATTGTTGATTTCATCGCCGTTGCTTTTGCCTTTGAGAGGGGGATTTGTTTTCGTAATTTCGTCTAGATTTTTCACTTAAGTTGCAAAAATAGACCCTAAACTAAATAATATGTGCAAATCACATCCCTACGAACGATAAATAAAATTCAAATATATATATACATATATATATGGTTGATTTCTGGTGAGAATGAAAATTAAGGTGAGAATCGTAAGAATGGATCTGTACTTTTGGATGTACATTAGGATAAGAGGTACCGAGATGTATCGGATCAACTTCCTTCTAAAACACACTTCATTGGTGATGGGTGGGTATTAGATTAAAAGTGATCAAGGTTCAGATCTCCTTTTACATTTCTCATCTTAACTTTTCTTCTCACACGATTCTAAGCGTATATACTATATAATAAAGCAGGTGGATGATCGTGCGAGAAAAAGAGTTAAGGTGAGAAACGTAAGAAGATATATAAAGTTATAAACCCTTGATCATTTTTAATGAAATGTCAAAAGAGAGCAACCACAAATGCACCAACACCATTTCTAATCATTGTGGTAAAACCAACGGCCACAATTTTATGCTCTTGAAGGCGCCAAGTATAAAGTTTCCATTTCTAAAATTCTAAACAAGTTGTATTGATCTTTCTAGAAACGTTACCATCGGCTAAAAAAAAATTCTCAAGTAGGATTCGTATATTCAATAAAAATTACTTAATTTTTAGGAAGATCCAATAGGTAGAACCTTCTCATTCATGTAAAGTCAATATAGAATACTTTTAGGGGTTGTTTGGAATATCTTGAATGATTTGTTTTAGAATGGTAAGTGAGCAGGTTTTTTTATATGTGCAAGGTAGTAAACATTGTAACAAACACCACGTGACTAAGTTAAGAAGATAGACCAAATAAAGTTTTTCACAAGCATTTCATGGACTAGGTATTAAACAAACTTTGAAGTAAAAATTTGATAGGCAATTCGGACAACCATAACACCAGTGATCAAAAATAGATACCATATAATCATCACCAAAATAAAAAATAAAAAAGTTAGAAGAGACTAGAGGGTACTTTGCAATATTGAGGATAACATAGAACAAAAGAAGATTATAATAAGCAATCACAAGTATAATCACACTTATAGATACCATTTATAAGCAACTTGGATATTGAATCATTGATCAACGACTTGGTTATCGAACCCCTAGATGAAATTGGAACACCAAACTATGTGTGAGTATGTGAAGTTTTCAGAGAAACAGATAAATCAGAAACCCTGACTTTGGAGAGTGGGAATTACATAACCAGAAGAAGGAATTGAGGTTTTGGGGAACAATGGAGAGATACTTTGATGGGGAGGGTAACCATGGAAATATTGCTCCTTTAAATGATGTGGCCACACCTGGATAAAAGAATGACGCAAAGGCCGGGGGAACAATTAAGAGGCTTTTAAGGTTTTCTCAGCATTTGTCTCGGAGCGAATCAATGCATTAGTCTCTGAGCGAATCAATGGTCTTAATGGCATTATTAACATGTAAACAAACAACCCCTTAAGCCTTTTTGGAGAAAAGTTCAAAACTTGTTTTCTTGTTCGCCTTCATTCCCTAAGCAAAAAAGATATGTCAAAATTATTTATAAAAATGTCATTTTTTAAATGGCATAAGTAATGTGCAATGTACGCTTAGCCTTGAATCCTTATTGAAAGTTACTGATTGAATATTTTATCTTCATCTTCATAAAATATATTGTCAAAATACAAAAATATTTAGGAAAACAAAATATAGGTATTTCTATATCACAACACAATACGAAACATACTACAAAAAAGAAGTTCTATAGTTCTTTATATATCAATATTCTAACGATCATTACAAAACATATTCTAGATTTTCAATACTTAATTTATTGTTTATACATGAATTACTAAACATCGCATCTTTAAATTACAAATTGGAAACCAAAAGTTTCACACGATAAACATCAATATTGAGTATTAACATAATTCAAAAATCAAAATACTTCATAGAAGAATGTTGTCTCATCCAAAAACTTCAACTTACATTAATGTAAGAAAATCAATAAAAAAAATTATGGGGTTACTTTGGTTGATAATAAAATCAGCAGTAAACTCTTGAGTAGCCTTAGAATAATCCACAAAATTCCTAGCATACGCAACTATAAATTATGAAGAAGATCAAAAAAAAGCAACCTAAGACATTTTGTGTAAACACACACAAAGCAAGTAAAGAAACCCCAAGAATACTTGTATTGTCCGTACTAACCTTAGAAAGCTGAACAATAATTTAGTAGGATTAGACGTGTAAATATCTTGTATCTAAAAAATTATTAACATGACCATTGCAATTGATATCAATTATCATGAATTTATTTCATATGTAAGATGGAGAGAGCGAGCGTTCATGTCGCGTTTTGAAAAGTTACTGAAGACCTATAAACTTCGTCAATTAATCCCATCATATAATTGCACTAATCAAAACTTTCACACAATAAATATCAATACTGAGTATTGACACAACTCAAGAATCAAAATACTCGACATAAAGTTGGTACATGATAATCCTTGAAAGGAAAAAGTCAACTCTCCATATTTTTGTGAAAATGTTTTTTTTTTCTCGTACATTAGTATATGTTGCGTATTTTATTAGCTTGAAAGAAAACTATATATCTTGAATGATTTTACATAGTTTACCATTTTATATTAGGTTTTTTAAATGCAAAATGTTTTAAGCCTGTTGCAAAGACCAACCTACTTATAGGACAGGTACGGGCAAGGTGTCAAGCCTACAAAAACAGGCTTGAGCTTGCTATATTATGCATGTTGGATAAGAAAAAATATATTAGACCTGAACCCAGCTTGTCCCAACCCAAGTCTGTAATGATCACCTATTCAACCATCAGGGTTGGGTTCCGGTCAGGAGAAGAGTTAAGTTGAGAAGCGTAAGAATAAATCACTACTATTAGATGTACATTAGGATGAGATGCACTGAGATGTACGAGATCAATCCCCTTATCAAGCACAATTCATGAGTAAATTTGAGATTAAAGGGGATCAATAGTTCAGGTCTTTTTCTTATTAGGGGTTAAGTTATCAAAGTTAAATAATTGATGATGCTATTTTTGTTAAAAAGCAATAGATGGAGGACTTATTATGTAAAAACAAGAGTGAAGAGTCATGGGTAAAATGGGTTCCTTGGTACAAATCAGTTGGTAGAATTATGGAATGGAAGAAACAATAATTGGCTAGTTGTCGATAATAATAATCTACAAGCAAGATCTCCCAATACGAACCCTAATTTGATCTCATCCAAGTTCGTGGTTTTCTTCGATTCATCATCATCATCATCTGGTACGATTCAATCTCTCTCAAAACTTCTACTTCCAAATTCCAAGTCAATTGTTTTTGCATGTGTTTGTTTGTTGATCAGTTCGTATCTGGGATTTATGAACTTTCTTAGTCGTTTATAGATTTGATTTCTTCTTTTTGTATTGAATTTTGGGATTATGCAGAAAAACTGCGATATAATCCTGTTGGATTGTGAGGAGAGGGAGAGAGAGGGTTTTTCCCCTACGAACAGATTGGTGAGGGTTTGTGATGATTACCTTTTGTGTTTGCATTTTATTGAGTGAGCACCAAGATTCTGACTGTAAATTCCGTCTGGTTTTTGATGTGCTCATAATGTTTTTAACCTGATATAATACTCCTTGTATTCCGATTATCAGTTCAGATCGAGATTTAACTTATTTAGTTTTGGCGTCCTGTGCTTTCTATAGGGGGTAATGTTTTAGTTATGTATGAGGACGATGATGCGTGTTGATAACAACCCGTCTTTGTAATTTAATGAATCAGCAGGTGTTAGTAATTAATGAGCTTAATGGTCTGGGTGGCTTACTCACTCAGCCATACAGGAGGTTTCTTGTCCCCATTAAGCCGCCTCAAACAAATTAATACCAGAAAAGTTTATCGGGACAGACAACTTAACCCCATTGAGGGCTTAACGGAAAAAAGGTAAATTGCCCCTTAGAGTAAGTACAGCAAAGAAAATTCCTTAACTATATTTTAGTTATGAAGGTCCTGAAAAGGGATGGAGCTATGGTTCAGGCAGGCCATGGCTGATTTCTCTGTTGTCATTTATTACCTTCCAACAGGCAACAGCTCTCCAGTTTACTGTGCGTTGATCATCCAAATTTAGGTCTTGTTTGTTTTTACCATTTACCATTGTTATTATGTGGGTCCCTTTTACATGGTGAATAAATTATAGATATGATTGTGGGTCATTTACTTGATGCAACAAGAAATGAAGTTGAGAACCACAAATGGATTAATGGATGATGGAGGAAATGGTATACACAAGTGAAACATATTTATATGTATATCCTGTAAATTTCATGGTCGTCCTATGATAAGACAATAAAATTTATAGCTATGGTTCATCCATCAATGAAAATGCTTATGCTTTTGTCATTGGTTCCTGAAGTTATCGACAAGGTCGTACATGACTGTGAATCTGTGATATCAAATATAGATGTAAGAACGGTCAAAGTTTTTATCTTGATTACTCCCTTATTCATCAAAAAACTATGCTGTTCATTTAAGAGAACTGAATTATCTCATGGTTCATTATAATGATATCCTTCTCGTTTGTGTATTACTTCATGCTGGAGTGGAAAGCATGGCTCTTTCTTCCTCCTCATGGGCTGATGATATCATTAGGAGGAAGAAAGAGCCATGCTGGAGTGTATTCATTATAATAAATAACAGCTTTTCTAACAGATAAAAATATTCATGAAGCCATACTTGTAGAAAGCAGTGAATCATATTTGTGATTGCATTTTCATCATAGCAAATAAGATTCAAGATATACACACTTGGGATGTACTTTAAAAGCTTCAAAGCTCATTGAAATCTCAACTCTGATATTCCCTCTTCTATAAACATCTATATTCTTACCAATTTCCATTCTCTTCTTATAACGACATTTTTTATATGCTGACATATCCTTGACCCCCACAAAAATAAACCATCTGGCAAGAAAATAGCAACCTCCATTTCCACCCATGCACATGCCTGGAGGCTGGAGCATTTTAGTTAGCAAATTGTCTGATGAAATACATGTTGTATTATGTATATGTTTCTTCCCTACACGTTATTTACACAAAGTACATGGTTATTTTATTTTTACCATGCAGCTCTTATTTTATGAATTCATTTCACCTCCAAGCGTTTATACTCATTTGCAGTGAAACCCTGATGTGTTGAGGTGTGTGAAGGATGGCAGAGTTACCAGGTTATCTGCTAACCTGTCTGTATTCTGGGAAACTTGCTCTTTTGGCTATTTTGGTATCTGGAGGGATTGTATTGCAAGTACTTGTAAGCTTCAAACACTTGTTACCTGCACTAGACGTTGAGGTTAATTATTTTTTTACCATTACTTGAAGAATTGGTTGTTGTTTACTTGTTCCCTTTCGTGATGACAGGCATGTGCTTTGTACAATAATTGGTGGCCAATGCTAACAGGTAGAGAATCTTTACCGAATTTACATGTGAAATTTCACTATTGAGTTATCTTTTTTTAGATGGCATACAATAACTGTCGAGTATTTAAATGCCCCTTCCCCGTTCTTACTCATTTAAGTATACGTCAATGCAATTTTTGTCATTAAAATAGCCGTCGAGTATTCCATAGGTACAATGAAACCCAATACGTATAATAAGCTTTATTTCGGTTGGCAAAGACTTGCCTAGCTGGTAATGACAGAATTTATGCAAAAAGGACCTTCCATCGTCACTATATTTGAGTTTTCTCTATTTTGGAAATAATTTGCAAGTAGGATTTTGGTTATTTTCGTATTATAAGTGAAGATCTTATTATAATTCTCTTTTGGGAGTTGATGGTTGAACCTTTGTTTTACTTTTTCAGTCTCATGATAATTACAACACTTCTTTTAGAATCATTTCAACTGAAAGTTATTCTTTTTGTGCATTATTTACGGTCATTGCTAATAACTTCATAGCTCTTTGTTGAAAAGTAATTTATATATATTGGATATGTCGTCAAACATTTTAGATAAAACAATGTACTAAATCAACAATTTTTTAATGCAGCGTTGATGTATGTGATTATCCCTGTGCCGTTGATAGTATTTGCTGGATCGGATACTTCCGCTCTCTTTACTACATCTGAAAACAGGCAAGTCTTTTTGAACACCATGCCTACAGAGCTTTTAGGATGCGTTTGGTACACAGGACATGACAAAACAAAAACTAAAAACGCATTTTTTCTATCCCACCAAAATAGGTGGAACAAAAATCAAGGAGATGCGACAAGCTTGATAAATTACTAAAGTACCCATTTCAAATTAAGGTATAGGATCGTTTGAGAAGAGTTAAGGTGAGAAGCATAAGAAGAGATCTGGACCCTTGATCACTTCTAATCTCATACCCACCCATGAATTGCGCTTTAAAAGGGAGTTGATCCGGTATATCCCGGTGCACTTTATCTCGGTGCATCTCATCCTAATGTGCACCCAAGGGTGGAGATCTTTTCTTACGCTTCTCACCTTAACTCTCCTTCTCACTGGAATCTAACCCTTCAAATTAAAACCCTAAAAAGTTTTATAATTCATTTATGGTTTCACCCACCTACCTCATTCTCGCCTATCCAGTCCTGTCCGCGTACCAAACACACTCTAAACTTCCAATTTTGCCCTTGGAAACTAGTGATAGACCATAAAAGATATAATATCTAGCGTCTTTATAACAGTTGGGTGGATGCAACTAAGTTCTTAACCGGAGCTTCAGCAGTAGGCAGCTTCGCCATTCCTATAATCTTGAAACATGCCGGGATTATTACATGGGGTGCATTTGCAATGGAGCTTTCGTCTCTTGTCGTGTTTGCCACTGCCATATTTTGTTTCGTTGGACTGAACAGTGACGATGGAGGAGGGTATTATAGTATTTAATCCATCTCATGATCGTATATTGGTGTTTAAACCTTTAAACATGAAGAAAAAAGGATCGGGTTTCTATGGTGGGATATTGAGTCGTTTTCGAGCTCTGGCTTCTTGTTTAAATTGTAAATTTCTTGACAGCATTGTGTATTCTTTTGTACTTGCAGCAAGTTTGTTTACTGAAACATATATTTCTTCTTTTTGTTTATGGTTTGTATATGTTTTTTTTAATTGAGAACTTGAATCTTTTTTTTTTCTTTTACATTTTGAATAGATGGAGATATTATTTGTATTTAATTTGCAGGAAAGGGGTATTCTGAAAACAACTGTAGTTCAACGTTCTACCCTTTGGGGTAGAGAATAAGGCTATGTTTGGTAAAAATAAGTTGGCTTATAAGCTAGCTTATTTTCAGTGTACACGTTTGGTAAACTATAAGCTAGCTTATTGAAACGCTATTTGGAGTAGCGTTTTGAGAGCTTCTTGTCATTTTTTCCAATTATATCCCTTATTAATACTAATTATTAATTATTATTATTTTTCAATGTGTCCTTTTCGGTCATTTTAGATTCTTATATGCTAGTTTTGGCGAACATGATTTTTTTCATCAGCTAGCTTATCAGCTAGTTTGTCAAACATAGCATAAGTATGTGTATATATACGTCTTATTTTTGGACCTTATTTTTTAGTGAGAAATACCAGTTGTGTTTAGTTTTGTATTATTTTGTATTATATGAATTCATCAAACCATCAACGCACAAACTCGATCAAGAGTTCATTGAGCTCTTTTGCTTAGAAATGAAATGTTTCAAATTTTCCTCAAAATTCTTGCTGCTAGTGGACCATTTGTATCTATATGCATCAAGATTCAGATTTATGGATCTTTTGGTTCTAGAAAAAAATTAAAGAGAGCTGATATAAGACATATTTGAAGCTGCCACCGGTATATGTGTAATGCACAATTTTTGCAGGACGTCCCAACTTTTTTGAAGGTCCTGGTATATCGCATGCATATACAAGTCATGGATTAATTAGTCGAGTAATTAGTACAATAAAATATTTTTTTTGTGATCCTCGCATTTTTTTTCGGGGGGGGGGGGGGGGGGGGGGGTGGGGTATAAAGACTAAAAGATGTAGAACTGGGCCCACAATTTTTTGGGGGACCTAATCCGTATCTTACATTGGTAAACCCTTTAGCACGACCTTGTGGAGGAAGGAACCTAACTTGCGGATATTGTAAGAAGTCGTGATACATTGCTAATAATTGTTACATGCTCGATTGTTTTTTAAAGGATATTAGGAATGGGAACGGGGCGGGTTTGGGCCGGTTATTGGTATCCCCGTCCGCGAAACCGATAAGGAAGACCGTCCCCATCGTCGGGGAGCTTATCAGGGATCCCCGTTGGGTCCCCGCGGTTTCCCCGACCCCCATTGGGGAACTCGTTAAGGAAAGAAATCACCGTTACCCGTTGGTTTTACCCGAAATTAAAACCGAACCAAAACATAAAAAACGCAAAATTAAAAAATATATATATATTATTTAACTATTGTATATACTTGGCGTATTTTATGTTTTTGAATATTATTTATATATAATTATATATATATATATATGTTATCGGGCCAGGCCGGTGAGTATTGTCTCCAACCCCGTTAAGATCCCCGATAATGTCCCTGATCTTCGCCCGTCCCCGTTAAGATGTCCCTGAACCCGACCCGAGTTATTCAGTTTTCACCGTCTGTAACACCCTAAAATTTAGAACGAATTTAAACCAAAATAAAATGCGGAATAATATAAAAATTCACCAAATTAATGGGAAAGAGTATATGGGAGTTTACACCATGAGTTAGATACTACAACAACAACCTAACAATCTACATTGAACAAAACATAGATTAAACTCGGGTGTTGCTAATATCTCCAAAAGAATGTTCTAATACTCCAAACATATACACTCTAAGGTGCATATCTCAAAAAGGTGCCCCCTCTCTCTCGGTATATCATCCCGCTTCTCTAAAGAGCCCCATCAACCTGCTTCCCTGCTAAACCACATTTTAATCAAGTGTTAGGCTTACGCCTAGTGAGAACAAACAGTTAAATGGATAAAGCAGTAAAACATTTGAAATCAAGAATGATACAATTATCCCATTTAACTTCGCTTGACGACTGACTCGGTCCTCTATGCCTATGGATTCTATTGCATAGTAATCTCTAGGCCAATTACATCATTTATAACATGATCATAGTTCCCAATCTACTATATTATTTGTAACATAATCATAGTTCCAATCTACTATATTATTAGTAACATAATCATAGTTTCCAATCTACTATATTATTTGTAACATAATCATAGTTTCCCATCTACTATATTATTTGTAACATAATCATAGTTTCCTATCCACTATTATTATTTGTAACATAATCATAGTTGATCAATTCCTTAAGCCTTTCCATAGACCATTTCCTTTCAAATCCAAGTTTTACCAAAAAGGTAGGTCAAAATATTTTGAGTTCCAAAACCAAAGATTATTTCATTTTTATAACCTTTCTAAGTGTTTTAAACCATCTATGATGTTCACTACATCATCTACAACAACTTACTTAAAATCCTCATTTTGACCTAAAATTTCAAACCTATCCAAATGTATAAATACTTGTATACATAAGCTTAAATACGTAAAATACAACAATTTATAACAATATTTGAGGTTATGAAGTTTGAATTTGAACTCACAAGGCTAGAGTTAGGAAAACCCTAGAAAATCTCCTAGTAAAGATGGAGGTGATCAAGTAAGCTGAAAGGATGAGGGACACCACCACTTGAAGTTTTTAATCTCAAAGCTAACTTGGATCTTCTTCTTTAATGCCACAATAAATGGAATGAGATGGAGTAGGTAAGAGCCTTCAATGCCCTAAAATCGCCTTCAATATGAGAGAGCAAGAACACATTTTTGTATCTGATGAAAATGATAAGTTCAGGCTGAAAATCGCACTTAAGGTTGTCTTCTGCCCCTTTCGGGCGACCTTGCCTTGCGATCATGGCAGGGCATGATCGCCTGTCATGATCGCACAACACGTACCGTGAGTTTCAGCTGAGTTTTGGCCATTTTGAAGTTTCGGGCGATCTTGCCCTGCTATCTTGACACGACATCAACGCGTGTCATGATAGCCCCACGTGTACCGTGAGTTTGGCTGAATTTTGGCTATCTTGACATTCCGGGCGATCTCGCCCTGCTATCATGACATGTCATGATCGCGTGTCATGATAGCATGAAGTGTACCGAGAGTTTTCCTACCTTTCACCCATTTTGATCCCGTTTTCGCCTTAGGTGGGGTTTGAATTAGAAGAAGCTCAAAACACGAAAGTTGTAGATCTACCTCTTGTCTTTCCATAGCAATTTGAATCACCTGAATCGGACGTTCCATGAGTGAGATATGGTCCAAACGGTACGACCTCACAATTCTGTCAAGTACTCTTTTTGGCTAACTGGTGCTTTCCTGCTATCATGCCCTGCGATCATGACATGTTAAGATAGCCAGTCAGGATCGCCCAAAGTGTACCGAAACCCTTTTCGTGTTCGGTTCTCGCTCCTTTCTTACAATTCAATGCAACCCAACATAAAACCCTTAAAACACTCCATTTAACTATAAATATCAAAATATTAGGATGCGAACATTATTAAACCTCATACAAAATTCTGGGTGTTACAATCCTCCCATCCTTGGAATTGATTTCGTCCTCGAAATCCCAACTACCCAAACAAGGTCGGGTATCTTCTCTTCATATCCTCTTCCGCTTCCCATGTTACGTTTGATCCTCTATGATGCTTCCATTGCACCTTAACCATGACGATTTCCTTGTGGCATAACTTCTTAGACTTGCTTTCTAAGATTGATTCTGGTTCTTCCACACAACGACTATTATCGACACGAATCTCTGAGAGAGGTATCACACTCTCTTCTTCCGCTAAACACTTCCTTAAGTAACATATGTGGAACGTAGGATGTATGCCGGCCATTTAGGGTGGCAAATCCAACTTATACGCTTGTCGTCCCACTCTTTCCAAAATCGTAAACAGTCCAAGGAAACGGGGACTAAGCTCCCCACGCTTCCCAAACCTAATGATGTCTTTCCAAGGTGATACCTTGAGCATCACACGCTCACCCACTTGAAATTCCATGGGTCTTCTTTTCTTATCGGCATAGCTTTTTTGTCGGTCTTGAGCCGCTTTTAGCCGTTCTCGGATATCTTTCACTTTATTTGTCGTCTCTTGAACAATCTCGGGACCGGCAAATTGTTTCTCTCCCGCTTCTAGCCAACACACCGGAGTCCTACATTTCCTTCCATACAAGGCTTCGAACGGTGCCATCTTAATACTAGAATGGTAACTATTGTTGTAGGCAAACTCCACAAGCGGTAAATGAGAGTCCCAACTTCCACCAAAGTCGATGACACACGATCTAAGCATGTCTTCAAGAGTTTGAATAGTCTTCTCACTTTGACCATCAGTTTGAGGATGGTACGCGGTACTTAAATGATTTTTGGTACCTAATCCTTTTTGTAGACCTTCCCAAAAATTCAAAGTCAACCGACTATCTCGATCCGACACGATAGTCAAAGGCACACCATGTCTTGAGACGATCTCATTCACATATAACTTAGCAAGTTTGTCAACCGGCCCCGCTTCTTTCATGGCTAAGAAATGAGCACTTTTTGTCAACCGGTCTACCACTACCCATATGGTATCATGACCGTTCGAGGTCCTCGGTAATTTTGTTACAAAATCCATGGTAAGGTGCTCCCATTTCTATTCCGGTATCTCTAAAGGTTGGAGACTCCCGTATGGCTTTTGGTGTTCCGCTTTCACTTGCAAGCACGTCACGCACCTTTCTACATATCGGGCCACATCCAACTTCATAACGGGCCACCAATAAGTCAACTTCAAGTCTCTATACATCTTGGTGCTACCCGGATGAATAGAATACTTGGACTTGTGTGCATCTTCCAATAACAGCTCACGGTTTCCCCCTAACTTGGGCACCCAAATACGACCTTGAAACAACTTCAAGCCACGACCGTCTTCCGTTAAAAGTAAGTGTTGCTTCACCATCACCTCATCCTTGAGGTTCTCTTCCAAAAGTGCCTCCACTAGAGATATTTTGATTCGGTCAATTAAACTAGACACCACCTCAATCCGTGTAAGCACCGCACGCGTCCCACTACCATACTCCTTCTGGCTCAAAGCATCTGCTACCACGTTGGCTTTACCCGGATGGTAAAGTAACTCACAATCGTAGTCTTTAAGTAGTTCAAGCCAACGTCGTTGCCTCATGTTTAACTCTTTTTGATCGAAAACATACTTTAGACTTTTATGGTTGGTGAAAATAGTGCACTTGGTACCATAAAGATAATGCCGCTACAACTTCAACGCGAAAACCACCGCGCGCTAATTCCAAATCGTGGGTAGGATAATCTTCTCGTGATCCTTAAGTTGTCTTGATGCATACGCAATCACATTGCCTCTGTGCATCAGCACACAACCTAAACCCATTTTTGATGCATCACTATACACCACAAAATCTTCCGATCCTTCGGGTAAGGAAAGGATCGGTGCTTCACATAGCTTCTTTTGGAGAGTCCGAAAAGTTTTCTCTTGCTTTTCGGTCCACACGAACTTCACATTCTTCTTGGTCAACGCCGTCAATGAAGATGCAATCTTGGAGAAATCTTGGATGAATCTACGGTAATACCCTGCTAACCCAAAAAGCTTCGAATTTCTGACGGACTCTTGGGTGGTTCCCAATTCATCATTGTCTCGATCTTGGACGGATCCACTTTCACTTCTTTATGAGTGACTACATGGCCTAAGAACTGCACTTCCTTTAACCAAAAATCACACTTGGAGAATTTGGCATACAACCTCTCCTTTCGCAAAACTTCTAGGACTTCTCGGAGGTGTTGCTCATGGTCTACCTCGTTCTTAGAATAAATGAGTATGTCATCAATGAACACGATCACTGATTTGTCAAGGAAGGGTCGGCACACTCGGTTCTTCAAGTCCATGAATACCGCCGGTGCATTTGTTAAACCGAATGGCATTACAAGAAATTTGTAGTGACCATACCTCGTCCTAAACGCCGTCTTTGCCACGTCTTCTTCTCTCACCTTCACTTGATGATAACCCGAACGAAGATCAATCTTTGAGAAGCACCCCGCCCCTTGAAGTTGATCAAAAAGATCATCTATTCTTGGGAGTGGATACTTATTCTTCACGGTAGCCTTGTTGAGTTCTCGATAATCGATGCACATCCTCATAGTGCCATCCTTCTTCTTCACGAATAAACCGGAGCTCCCCAAGGTGACGAACTCGGTCTCACAAATCCCTTCTCCGAAAGTTCTTGCAATTGGGACATCATCTTTTGCATTTCGGATGGTGCCAAACGATACGGCGCTCGAGCAATTGGAGCGGCCCCGGCACAAGGTCGATCTGAAACTCTACTTGTCGGTCGGGTGGCAAACCGGGCAAGTCTTCGGGAAACACATCAAGAAATTCACTGACGACCCGAACATCTTCAATCTTTTTCTTCTCCACACTCACATCCATAACGTATGTCAAAAATGAGGGGCATCCTTTGGCTAGGCACTTACGTGCTTTTGCCAAACTCAATAATGCAACCTCGCCACTTCTCGTCTCCCCGTAGACTACCACCATGCCGCCATCCGGTAACGGAATTCGGATCAATTTCTTGAAGCAAATAATCTCGGCTTGGTTCTAGGCCAACCAATCCATACCAATCACCACATCGAAACTCCCTATCTCCATAGGTATGAGGTTTACCGAAAATTGCTTCTCTTTAACCTCTAAAGTAGAACCTCTAAGAACTTCCCGAACTAACACCGTCCTACCATCGGCTATTTCTACTATGTACGCATCCTCTAGGGTACTAATAGGAACAAGAAGTTTCGGGTAGAAAGTAGAGGACACATAAGAGAAAGTAGCACCGAAATCAAAAAGAATACGAGCGGGTACGAAGTTAAGAAGGAACGTACCCGTCACCACGTCCGCCGCCGCCTTTGCCTCCTCTGCGGTCATCTTGAACGCCCTCCCCGTAGCTTTGGGGGCATTCTCTTTCCTCACCTGACTTCCTCCCGTCCTCAACTTCGGGCAATCCCTACGAACGTGCCCTGAATCCCTACACTCGAAGCACAAAAGCCCTTTGATTGGGCAATCCCGACTAATGTGGCCGGCTTTCCCACATTTGTAGCAACCATTAGGAGTGGGGTTACACGGCCCAAAGTGTTTGCTTGACATTTGGAGCACCAACTATGCTCCCTCCTATCATCAACCCTTCGATGGTTGTTGTTGTTGTTCGGCCTCTTGGAAGACATAGAATTGCCCTCCCACTTCCTTTCCTCCCCCACAACCTTCTTCTCTTCCTTACCTAACTCGTAGGTATCATCCACCATCTTGATCGATGGCCTCTCTTAGAGTAGAGGTCCTTGACGTCTGAACCATTGCCATCATGTCAGATGGCAATCCCTTAATGTACGCCTTCATTTTATCCTTCTCAGTCGGAGCCGCGTGCTCCACCATATCCAACTTTTCCATAAACAGTTCAGTATACTCACTCACTGTCTTATCCCCTTTCTTGAGGGCTCGAAACTCATCCACGATGCGATCGATGGCCCTTTCATTGCAATACTTTTCCAAGACCTTTGCCTTGAACATTCCGCAAGTTAACATCGAAACAATCACTGGGCCAAGAGTTTTAGTGGTGACATTCCACCACCTTAAGGTCGCGCCCCTAAGCATCTGAGAGGCAAACTTCACTTTCTGATTCTCTTCACATTCACTCGAGCCAAAAGCTTGCTCGATCTCTTGTAGCCAATTCACACAAACTACCGGGTTAGTTGTCCCGGAGAACTCGGGTGGCTTGGAGCATAAGAAGGTCTTGTATGAACAACCCCTTCCCACTCTCCTTACCTCCGTCATCAGGGTATCCTCAGTAACCGGAATGACTCCATCCCCTCTGGAACCTCCTACAACGTTCTCGGTAGTTGCTTCATGCCTTCGGTAACTGGCATCCCTTTCCTCAAACATTTTGAGCATATTCTCGTGTTGTTGTTCCATCATCGCGTTCATTGCCTGCAATAAACGAATTTGGAGTTCATCTTGTGAACCTGCCTCTGTCATTAAAGGTTTAAGATTGATCGGTGGAATAGCATCCAATATGGGCACAGGTATGCTCGTAAGGGGATGAATGAGTGGAGGTGGTTGAAGAATGACCGGAGGTGGTCGAGTAACTGGGATTGATTGAGTGACCTCCGCTGCTGCTGCCACGCCCTGATTCGTGACACTGTTGGTTGCTCCATCATTTTCGTTAAGCGATCGGGTTCGCGTGCTCACCATCTTAGTCTGTCAAGATGATAGAATAAGAGTAAGACAAGGCTAACATAAATACGTATAACACGTTCACCAATCATTGCAACAATAATAAAATAAGCATACTCAGAATACAATGCACCCAAAATAGCATTAGCTACGTGATATCTTGGATATATCATATACACAAGAATCCCTATTACCAAAGTCACATTTCATGATTAGCGCATTTCCATCGACTCTAAAGCTCTCTGGTCTCAAGAGTGTCTACCCATTCTCACAATCCATTACTTAAAGTCTCAGCTTAAGTCTAGGCATCTTAACTTCATACCTAGTTCCCTTAAACTAGAGCTCTGATACCAACTTGTAACACCCTAAAATTTGGAACGAATTTAAACCAAAATAAAATGCGGAATAACATAAAATTCACCCAATTAATGGGAAAAAGTATATGGGAGTTTACACCATGAGTTAGATACTACAACAACAACCTAACAATCTACATTGAACAAAACATAAATTAAACTCGGGTGTTGCTAATATCTCCAAAAGAATGTTCTAATACTCCAAATATATACACTCTAAGGTGCATATCTCAAAAAGGTGCCCTCTCTCTCTCTCTCTCTAGACACATCATCCCGCTCTTCTCTAAAGAGCCCCATCAACCTGCTTCCCTGCTAAACCACATTTAAATCAAGTGTTAGGCTTACGCCTAGTGAGAACAAACAGTTAAATGGATAAAGCAGTAAAACATTTGAAATCAAGAATGATACAATTATCCCATTTAACTTCGCTTGACGACTGACTCGGTCCTCTATGCCTATGGATTAATATTGCATAGTAATCTCTAGGCCAATTACATC
Source organism: Silybum marianum (assembly GCA_036898165.1). Taxonomy (NCBI): domain Eukaryota; kingdom Viridiplantae; phylum Streptophyta; class Magnoliopsida; order Asterales; family Asteraceae; genus Silybum; species Silybum marianum. Next base: position 18,358,563 of record CM072539.1, read on the forward strand.
ATTTAAAACATGATCATAGTTCCCAATCTACCATATTATTTGTAACATAATCATAGTTCCAGTCTAATATATTATTTGTAACATAATCATAGTTTCCAATCTACTATATTATTTGTAACATAATCATAGTTCCAATCTACTATATTATTTGTAACATAATCATAGTTTCCAATCTACTATATTATTTGTAACATAATTATAGTTTCCCATCTACATATTATTTGTAACATAATCATAGTTTCCCACCTACTATTATTATTTGTAACATAATCATAGTTGATCAATTCCTCAAGCCTTTCCATAGACAATTTCCTTTCAAATCCAAGTTTTACAAAAAAGGTAGGTCAAAACATTTTGAGTTCCAAAACCAAAGATTATTTCACTTTTATAACCTTTCTAAGTGTTTTAAACCATCTATGATGTTCACTACATCATCTACAACAACTTATTCAAAATCCTCATTTTGACCTAAAACTCCAAACCTATCCAAATGTATAAATACTTGTATACATAAGCTTAAATCAGTAAAATACAACAACTTATAACAATATTTGAGGTTATGAAGTTTGAATTTGAACTCATAAGGCTAGAGTTAGGAAAACCCTAGAAAATCTCCTAGTGAAGATGGAGGTGATCAAGCAAGCTGAAAGGATGAGGGACACCACCACTTGAAGCTTTTAATCTCAAAGCTAACTTGGATCTTCTTCTTTAATGCCACAATAAATGGAATGAGATGGAGTAGGTAAGAGCCTTCAATGCCCAAAAATCGCCTTCAATAGGAGAGAGCAAGAACACGTTTTTGTATCTGATGAAAATGATAAGTTCAGGATGAAAATCGCACTTAAGGTTGTCTTCTGCCCCTTTCGGGCGACCTTGCCTTGCAAACATGACAGGGCATGATCGCCTGTCATGATCACACAACACGTACCACGAGTTTCAGATGAGTTTTGGCCATTTTGAAGTTTCGGGCGATCTCGCGCTGCTATCTTGACATGGCATCAACGCCTGTCATGATAGCCCCACGTGTACCGTGAGTTTGGCTGAATTTTGGCTATCTTGACATTCCGGGCGATCTTGCCCTGCTATCATGACATGTCATGATCGCGTTTCATGATAGCATGGAGTGTACCAAGAGTTTTCCTACCTTTCACCCGTTTTCTCCTTAGGTGGGGTTCGATATAGAAGAAGCTCAAAACATCAAAGTTGTAGATCTATTTCTTGCCTTTCCATAGCAATTTGAATCACCTGAATCGGACGTTCCATGAGTGAGATATGGTCCAAACGGTACGACCTCGCAATTCTGTCAAGTACTCTTTTTGGCTAACGGGTGCTTTCCTGCTATCATGCCCTGCGATCATGACATGGCAAGATAGCCAGTCAGGATCGCCTAAAGTGTACCGAAACCCATTTCGTGTTCGGTTCTCGCTCCTTTCTTCCAATTCAATGCAACCTAACATAAAACCCTTAAAATACTCCATTTAACTATAAAGATCAAAATATTAGGATGCGAACATTATTAAACCTCACACAAAATTCCGAGTGTTACACCGTCGGTTATGGTTTTTTTTTGCCATCCCTAAAGGATATGTAGGTGAAAACCTAAAGGGTTGAATATGTTTTCAAACTTTTAAGGATTCTTGACAATTTTGCAGTTTCGCAAGATTAATAGCTCAAAAAATACACAATTTGCAATTCAATACATGGAAAGGTAAAAGGTTTAAGGGATAGAAGAATTATAACTTGATTTAGGAAGATTCATACCCTTTATCCTACTCTACATTTCCATACCTCACCCTGAGAGATAATCACTAGATAACTTTACTTATTAACGGTAGAAACAAAAACGATATATGCAAGCATACATTCGGACAATCGCAAAAGTTGATAATGCTTATGAAATATAATCTAGTGAAAAGTCCAACAACAAGATAACTAAATTGTCGTACTGGTTAAGACTTGTGTCGTACTGGTTAAGGCTTGTTGGGGGATGAGGCTAGATAACCCATCTACCACAGATTCGAATTCAGGCGCAAACAACTTGTGACCACGGGGGAATTATCTCAGGGCTGCATGTTTTAGCAGTCTTAAAATTGTCAGGGATTAGTCTAGGCAAATGCTTAGGATACCCTTTCCAAAAAAAAAAAAAAAAAAGATAACTAAATCACATACCAAGATATTCTGAGTATGTTCAAGTGATTATTATTGCCATACTCAAATACGAGTGTTAATTGTCAAAACGTGTTCATCAGGGGTGGACCCACCCTATGGGGAGGGGGGTCCCGTGCTACCGCTCAACCGTGTTCCATAAGAGTAAAAAATTGTATTTCGTAAGGTTTACATGAGACGCACCCGCTCATTTTCTCAAGGGTTAAAGGAGCACAACTTTGAAAATTATTTGAAATCAACCAAAAACCTTTAAAAATTCCTTGAAATCAACCAAAAACCTTTAAAAATTCCTTGAAATCAACCAAAAACCTTAAAAAATCTCTCGAAATCAACCGAAAAACTTAAAGAATCCCCGAACGGGGAATTCGGCTAAAAAAATCCCTCGAAATCAACCGAAAATACATCAAATGGCTTTACGGACATTTGATCAAATTTAAGAGTGTACCCGCTCGGGAAAAATCCTAGATCTGCCACTGGTGTTCATCAAGGTGTATCACAAACGATCTAAATATATCACAAGCCCCTTCTTTTACAGCTCTAAATACGAGAATTCAAATTCTGGTAGAACTTATGCAAAGGTCTACACCGATTCATTTGACGTATAAAAAAGTTTAACTCTTTAAAAATTACAAAGTTTAGAGAAAAAGTAAAACACAATAGTTCTAATAGCTTTCTCTAGGTTTTGTTTTAAATATTTACCATCGTAGAAATCAACCTTTTCAATTTAATGGATCCATTTTTGTGATATTCCTCTTTAATTTGAAAATTTGCAATACTCTTTTTTGTATAGACAAATAAAAGGTAACTTTTGACTTTTTCATAAAATGTTTGAATTTCATATATCACAAAATATACTGATAATGATCACATGTGATTTTAATTTCTTTCGTTGTTATAACACTCACGATAAATCAAGATCACTTTCGTTCAAATATTCAAAAAAAGAAGTGCATTCTTCTTACGACTAGATCTAATCTCCTGGTCGATAGAACAATTTTGTTTACTTTTCTCAGGTTAAACAAGAGACTGTATATCGAGATATTATCTATCATATTCACTTCTTCACCCGAATGCATAAAATGATCCTTTAAGATTTCTTCAAGGAAAAAGCATTTTCGTGTGTCGTCTTTTTGACATACTTTTCAAGGTTGAGTTTCTTCTTAATCATTATTTTAAAAATATTTTTAGTTGATAATTTATTAATAAAGGGCTATTTGACAGTTGCTGAATGATTTGGTACAGGGTGATTAAGTGGTCAGAATAACTAAGAGACTCTTATGATACAGTGCAAAATGAAACATAATTGTGTGGTAATTATTCTGAATGAAATTACGACGTTGAATAGTTAAGGGAGGCCCAAAATACAAAATCATTTAGAAGGTTTTGGAACCATTAAAAGACATATTTTTTTTGTCAAACAAGATTCACATCTTAACGATTCAGATACTGCCTCTTAATGAAACTATTAAGAGGTAAACAAACAGTTCCTGAGTTATCGCAAACAATTGTTGAAGGAGGCTCTAATTGTTGAATTGTACTTCATTTAACAAATATTTACTTACTATATAAATTTATATATAAAATAATAAAGTAATTATATAAACCATCTCATTCATACAACCCATACTATCCAAACAATTGATATAATTATGAAAATAATAGAGGTTCATTTATTAGAATTTAAATATTTATGAAAAATAATAATAGTTTATTAATTATGATTGACGGTTAGATTGTATTGTACAGGTTGTTGAATGAGACAGGTTGTATTTGAACGTCCATCTAATAAAGTATTAGGCAATATATAGTTATTAATTAAAAGATAAATTTTGATGGTTTCAATGACATTAATTTATAGAGTTTCACAACCAGTGGCGGATCCAGAAAAGTTTTGAGTTGAGAGCACATTTCAGGGTGTCAAAAAAACTTCTAAAACCGAATAATTCATCCAAACGAAAACGGTTTTGGGTTATTAGTTTTTGGCTTAAACGGTTCGATTTACTGAATAAAAATAACTTATTCGGTTCATTTTTCATTTAACTTTTTACTATTTTGGTTAAACCAACACATTATAGTACTATTCATATATTTTTTCTATTTCGTTTAAACTTAAAGCAAATAAACACATTACAAACTAATACAAAATTCGACTGTTTCATAAGAATGAAGGAGATAGGTAGTGTGCATTTGGTATTAACCAATTAATCACAAACCTAGTGAAACACGTAAACCTAGTAAAAAATTAAACAAAATTGCACATTGGTCATCTCTAGATTCTATACAAAATTGCACATTAGAGTTTCCATATCATAAACAAAATTACAATTTGCAAAATCAACATGATATTACCATTTAACAACTAATACAATTTACAAAATTTATCCCAAAATTAAGAATTTTTTTTTACCCTTAGCCACATATTTTAGTAGCTGGGGTCCCTTTGGTTATTTAAGTTAGGCCATTAATAAAACCTATTTTAAACATATATTTTTACCTTTAGCCACATATTTTAGTTGGGGTCATGGGACCCCTATTAGTAAAGTGTAAATCCGTCCATGTTCACAACCGTGTATTGTTAAGCATAGCGTCTATGTTAAGAATATCAACTTTCAAAATTACATCAACTTTCAAAATCACATCAACTTTTTTTAAGTATATAATATTTATATACAGCAAATTCAACAAATAAACTCACACACCCTCCTCACCTTTGATGAGGTTTGAACACGGATCAACATATTTGTCCCAATTAGTCTCCCTCGTAAAAGCAATAAAAGCCGCCGCATGCACACATGGAAGACCTTTAACTTGCCAAACTCGACAACTGCATTTTTTCTCGTCAAGTAGAAACCCCCAACGTTTTTCTTTGAATTTCACTTCCACTCGATTGTCACTGCTTCTAATAACTTGATATTCACCAAGTTCTACACGAAAAAAGAGAGAACGATATTAGCAAAAAAAAATCTTTATAATTCGAAAGAATATGAAAAATTATAGCTATATCTCGTACAACTTGCCTTAGATATTCTCTTGAGATATTTACTTGCATTGGGAACTAATGCACCCTTCCATTTGTTTACAATCCTTTTCTTTTTTTGTCAAATCGTTCCATAAGTTTTTCTCTTATGCCATCAAGAAGAGCAATCACTGGTTTATAACGCAATTCACCTGTCCAAAAGTTAAAAGTTTTTGAGATATTGTTAGTAATGTAGTCACACTTGACTTCTGTACCAAACTTGCTTCAACTCCAAATCTTCTTATGGTTCTCATTCAAATATGCAATTGCTTCTCCACGTACACTAGCAATTTTGCTTAATAACCTGTCGTGCTTACTAATATTGTAGGTATTTGCAGCACCCCATAGCTACAGCATGAAGAAGTCACCACGAAAATGTTTCTTGAAGTTGCTATATAAGTGCCTCGTGCATTCTCGATGCTTAACATTAGGATAAACTTGTGTGATAGCTACCTCCAACCCTTTCTGCATGTCTGAGGATATAACAAGACCATGTGGTGTACCAATTGCTTTTTTTAGTGACTCAAGAAACCAAGTCCGTGATTTTGTGTTCTCTGATTCAAGCACACTATATGCTACTGGAAACATGCCATTGTTACCATCAATACTTGTAGCAGCGGCTAGTATACCGTTGGACCTTTCTTGCTATATCCATAAGTTTCACACTCATATTCATCATCTGTACCGTACTGTGACGACTATGATAACTTTCTTCATATCCATCATCACATTCATCTATAAAACTCACATATATGTCCTTCTCCCTAATTTAATTATTATTAAAACATTTAAAAAATACAAATTTACTTAACTACCCTTTGTAAACAAATTATCCAAGTGAAGAAAGTTATCATAGTCGTCACAGTACGGTACGGGTGATGAATATGAGTTCCTGAATGACGAGTGTGAAACTTATGGATATAGCAAGAAAGGTCCAATGGTGTACTAGCCGCTAGGGCTATAAATGAACCGAACGTTCATCAAACTGTTCGTGAACCGTTCGACGGGAAGTTCGTTTATGTTCGTTTATTTAATATACAAACGAACATGAACACATTTTTTGTGTTTGTTCTTTTATCTTTAATTATGCTCGTTCATTTATGTTGGTTTACGTTCGTTTATCTTCATTTATGTTCGTTCATTAACGTTCTTTAACAACTTAACAAACGAACATGAACGAACAAATTTTCTTAATGAATGAACACGAACACATAAAATTCCGTTCGTTTATTGTTCGTATTCGTTCGATAAGTTAAACGAACGAACATGAACAAGCCTCCGTTCGTGTTCGTTCAGTTCGTTTACAGCCCTACTAGCCGTTGTCACAAGTATTGATGGTAACAATGGCATGTTTCCGGTGGCATATAGTGTGCTTGAATCAGAGAATACAAAATCATGGACTTGGTTTCTTGAGTCACTAAAAAAAGCAATTGGTACACCACATGGTCTTGTTATATCCTCAGACATGCAGAAAGGGTTGGAGGTAACTATCACACAAGTTTATCCTAATGTTGAGCATCGAGAATGCATGAGGCACTTATATAGCAACTTCAAGAAACATTTATGTGGTGACTTCTTCATGCTCAAGCTATGGGGTGCTGCAAATACCTACAATATTAGTAAGCACGACACGTTATTAAGCAAAATTGCTAGTGTACGTGGAGAAGCAATTGCATATTTGAATGAGAACCATAAGAAGATTTGGAGTTGAAGCAAGCTTGGCACAGAAGTCGAGTGTGACTACATTACTAACAATATCTCAGAAACTTTTAACTCTTGGATAGGTGAATTGCGTTATAAACTAGTGATTGCTCTTCTTGATGGCATAAGAGAAAAGCTTATGGAACGATTTGACAAGAAAAAAAAGGATTGTAAACAAATGGAGGGGTGCATTAGTTCCCAATGCAAGTAAATATCTCAAAAGAATATCTAAGGCAAGTTGTACGAGATATAACTATATTTTTTCTTTTTCTTTTGAATTATAAAGTTTTTTTTTGCTAATATCGTTCTCTCTTTTTTCGTGTAGAACTTGGTGAATATCAAGTTATTAGAAGCAGTGACAATCGAGCGGAAGTGAAATTCAAAGAAAAACGTTGGGGGGTTCTACTTGACGAGAAAAAATGCAGTTGTCGAGTTTGGCAAGTTAAAGGTCTTCCATGTGTGCATGCGGCGGCTTTTATTGCTTTTATGAGGGAGACTAATTGGGACAAATATGTTGATCCGTGTTTCACAATCGAAAAATTTAAAGAGGCTTACGCCTTAGAAATTGCTCCAATGCCCGCGAAAGACGAATGGGAGCATATAGAAACAAGCGAGAATATATATATATATATATATCCACCTATGATCAAACGCCCACCTGGACGACAAAAAAAACAGAATCATACCACCTGATGAGCCTAAAAGAAGACATAAGTGTCGACGTTGTGGTGTCTGTTTAACTCCCTCTAAGGGGATGTTTATTTTTTACTTAATGGATGATTAAGCTTATTCGCTAAGCTATGATGAGGTGTTTGTTTATGGTTTAGGGAATAAGCCAATGGCTTATTTGCACAGGTTGGAAGGGGATGTTGTCCCCATTAAGCCGTGCCAATTTACAACCCTTGCCCCTGATTTTGGAACACGTCTTTCTTTATTATACATTTAAGTTATATAAAACCTCTTGAATTATTTTATATCAAATCATTTAATATCTCTTCGACAACCCTTAACTTCGCTAAAATGGTAGCTTTTTTCAATCTTTCAAATCTTTGTATATATTTACATGTTTTCAATATCAGTTTTTTTTTCTTTTGATTGTGGTTCCCAAACCTAGTCAAACACAGACAGCTTTATCTAGAGCTAAATTCCATCAAGTGTTGTATGTATAAAGCCGGTTATGTTTGACTAAGTTTGGGAACCACAATCAAAAGAAAAAAAAAACTGATATTGAAAACATGTAAATATATACAAAGATTTGAAGATTGAAAAAAGCTACCATTTTAGCGAAGTTAAGGGTTGTCGAAGAGATATTAAATGATTTGATATAAAATAATTCAAGAGGTTTTATATAACTTAAATGTATAATAAAGAAAGACGTGTTCCAAAATCAGGGGCAAGGGTTGTAAATTGGCACGGCTTAATGGGGACAACATCCCCTTCCAACCTGTGCAAATAAGCCATTGGCTTATTCCCTAAACCATAAACAAACACCTCATCATAGCTTAGCGAATAAGCTTAATCATCCATAAAGTAAAAAATAAACAGCACCTAAGAGGGAGTTAAACAGACACCATATCTGAGCGATTCAGACATGGGCTCTGGATGGATTCATCCAGAGCTAAACAAACGGCCCCTAAGCTGCTAACAAACAGGCCATATCCTCAAGTTCCAAACGTCTTTATATGGGCTCAAACAAGAATGGTATGCCAAATGTTACATTTGATGCTCTAATCCAAAAAAGAATATGGGTTCTATTGTATGCATTGGTAATCAATCATCTTGAAGAAATGAAAGCATTCTTCAACCAAGGAATAAGTTTATCCTTCGACCATATAACGGGAAACTTGGAGACCAATTTTGATTGACATTAAAACGAAATTATCAATTTTAAAATTTTTTTTTGTATAAAAATCTTGTTATCTACAAATGTGGTTGTGTACCTCAGTGGTCTTCATGTGCCTCTGGTTGTCTACTGGTGTCTGGTTTAGGTTCCTGCACAAAAACAAACACATCAAATAAGCTTGTGTGATAATTTCATCAAAAAATTTAACACCCTTTTTATTACTACCTCCGTCCCAAAATAAGTGCGCCCATATTTCTATTTATTTGTCCCAGTTCCAAAAATAAAAAACTAAATTTCCAAATCTACCACGCTACAAAGATTTAAGAGTTAATAAGATCAATAAATTAATTAAAGGGTAAAGTTATCAGTTGGTTAACTAAAAAGTATTATATATACTTGAAAAAACACTAGCAGGGGTGGGGAGGGTGAAGCAAAGAGTTTTGTGGGTCTTCTAAAAAGAATGAAATGATATATGGTGTTTACCTCTCTCAAGAGTTGAGCATTAGTTAAAGGCTTCAGCTGGCTGTTCTCTATATTGCTTAGCAATCGTGTTACGGTTTCAAGATGAGGGACACTGTCAACAAAATAAAATAAAAAAAAGTCAGTCAAACGTCCAGAAGAAACCTAACTAAATTTAAGAGATACTGCATAAGAGGGAGGTTCAGGGGAAAACCTCAAAAAAAAAAGCTGAAGAAAACCCTGAGAGCCCTCCGTCTAGACGGTATGCACAAATGCATACAAGCGATTGAAGCTGTATTTTTTCTTTTCTATGCACGAGTGCATATGCACTAATGCATGTTACAAATTACCAGTATGCATTTGTGCATACCATCCAGATGGAGGGCTCCAAGGGTGTTCTTCAGTTTTCTCTTTTTTTTACGGTTTCCCCTGAACGGCTGAACCTGACCCTACTGCATAATTTGAATAGAAATTACCAAAGGTCATCGGCCAAATATGGCAATATCCCTAGCCTCCATGGAGGTCAAGGGCTCAAACCTCACCAAAGGTGAGAAGTGTGCATGAATATTTATCGTATATATTATATACTTTGAAAAAATATGAATGAAAATGAGAAACAATTCGGATCTCTCTCTCTCTCTCTAACTAACAGGATAACCTTTGTCACACAGTATCATTATTGATTCCTATGTTTGGCGTTGGTCAAAGAGACAAAATCCCGACTGAACTTGTTGGTTTTCAAGTTATCAGAGCTACGCATATGGAACAACTATCAGTCATATATAGATGATAACTTTGGTAGGTCAAAACAAGTATAACTAAACAGTGACTAAAGTTTAAAGCAATTTGATACGGGAATGGCGTACAAGTGGGAAAATGGACATTAAATTAAGCAACTAGAGGGGATTTCAATATCCTTTTTGTTAATCAGTTCATTATTATGGGAGGTTTAAGGCATTAGCCCTTGCTATTGGGAGCAGCCAATCTCATAAATTAAACTCCCTCTATTCAACAAGCGAGATTTGACCTCACACATCTATTGGTAACAGTAATTAACCATAGCTTAATGCCTAAACACACATGCAGAAATATCTGACACATTCTAGCTAAAGTAAATCTTTTGAACCAAAATGACTTTAGTAATGACTAAAATGGCAGGAAAACGATGTTACCTTACTCTGAAATGATTTTCAAAAATGGAAACGCAACAACTTTTAAGGAACATCCCAGAAAAGAGAATGTTAGATTCTTGCGTGATGGAGGAAGTGTCTTAGAAAAACTATAAGATACACTACCACAGGGCTGAAGTAAAGTAAACACATTGTAGATTGCATATAAACAACCAAATAAAGGAATATAAAAACAGTAACAAGATGCAATAAAAATTCAACCTTGCAACAAAAAAATGTAAAAACATGGAATGTTAATGCATTGGAAAAATGAAATAACAATATAGTAAAGGATTTATAAGCTCTTTATTGACTTATGCTAGAGGAAGCAAAAAACATAAAACAGTTAGTAACATCAACATGTACATTTTCAGTTCTATTTATATACCAATTAGCATGCTTTCAAATTCCTGAATCCTTATACCATGCTAAACTGCCTACAGTCACAAAGCTGTTACCATATAAGTTCTGGTTTCTAACCATATTATTATGCTAAACTTCCCATATTCAACTTCCATATAATAGATCGTGGATTTCCACACAAAATCAAGCTAGCATGTTATTAGTATAAATAATTAAATATTAGAAAAAATATAAAGGAGATATGAACCTCTGTAACCCATGGTCCATGTGTTCATCTAAGGATGAAATCACAGAAGGCATCTGCTCCAAGACCTGTATTAAGCCAAAAAGAATGGCATAAGAATACCAGCTTTCACAAATACCATATGGTTTCGAAATTCAACAATGTTTGTAAAACCTGTTGAGTGTTCTTTATCGTAGACACTTTAGCCAAAAGGTTTTTAGGAAGCTTTATAAGATTGTCCTGCAAGATAAAATAAAAATAAAAACATTATGAGCCTACATAGACGCTATAGAGAATTAAGCAGTTATCGTGGGGCTAATTTGGAATCAAGGTCTCCTTAATTGCATAGCGAAAAAAGCGGTTGTAAAGCAGGTAACAGCTCTTGTAATAAATAAAGATATTTGTATGTATGCAGTATTTAATATATGTAATACATATCTAATAATAATACGCAATAAAAGCATGGAGTTTCGACATCAAAACATGAAGTTTTCCATGATAAAGTATCAAAAGCAATACATAAAATCACCCATATCATGTCTCACACATCATAACATCCTGATTACTTGCTAAATCCCCTAAAAGAGATTACTTGACAAACAAATGATATCAAGTGTCAATCATTTTATTATTAGAAAGTTAAGTAAGAAGCCATATTTGTACTGTTTGGAAGTGGCTTATTGAAAAATATTAAAGCTTATTCGCGCAGCTCTATTACCCTCCCTTTATCCACTCAGCCACTCTCATTCCTAAAATACCCTTCCCCCTTTCTCCCCTTCACAGATAAAAAAAGGTTTTCCAAAGTAGAAAAGGGCAACCACCCTCAAAAACCTACTAAAAATGACTCAACACCGTAAAAAAATAAAAAAATAATTGAAGGGTAAAAAAAATAAAATAAAACTGATGAGATGAATATTTAAACAATGCCACATCCAACATAATTATATGTTTATCCCATTCCTCTACTAGAATGATAATTACAATTTTTCTTATTTCTGTCTATTCTAGCATCAGTAGTTCTATCGAACTTCTTATCTAGGCAAGACTTATGCTTAGAAGTAAATGTGTTCTTCTGTGGAGGCTTCCTCTGATGAGACTTCTTAGGAACCTTGGATTTTACTGAAACAGGAGTAGAAGAATTAGATTTCCATTTTCCTTTTTGTGCATAAGTAAACTTCTGAGGTTTTGAATGCTGAGATTGTTGCTGAGATTGTTGCTGAGTATTGACTTTCCTTTTGAGACTCTCTTCCTTTTCGAGTTCCAGACAAGTTTTAGCTTTAAGACACATCCCAAGAAAAGTCTGGGTGAATAGAAACCGCTTTTCTCTGTCCTTTTGGAGGAACTGAGAGTATTGGTATTCCACTCAAATGTTTTTCAACATTAGGTCCAGAGGCTCTGATTTCCAAAGGTTCATTAGTGTATAAGAAAGGTGCATCCTTATTTTTAATTACCTCTGGAGCCTTTGAGTATTCTTGTGGCAAGAGATTTTCAAAAGTTGAAATATATTTCTCTGAATTTTCAAACAAATCATCATCTTGATCATCAGTTTCCCAGGGATAAGTAATAAACTCCAAATTATCTTGGGTTTCGGAAAGATTTAAGTTAACAAAAGAACAAGGAAAGATCTCTGGATGGTTTTCAATAGAGTTTTGATCATCCATATGTTCAAGTTTAAAACACTCATCCAGAGTTGAGAGAATTTTATTTAGAAAAGTAAGTCTTAGCTCCTCTTATGCTTATATAGGTATAAATTCATCAGCTTCTGGATTCAAAGTTATATGAGTAATCGATCCAAACTTGAAAATATCACTTTTCTTTTCGACTAAATTTAGATCAACGTGAGTTATTTTTTCAGAAGAGTACTCGATATTTTTGTACTTGAGTTTTCTCACACGATGACCATTTTCGTATTTTGATTTTTTGAAAACAGTTGCTCATATAAGATAGGAAACACAGGCTTTTGTTCTATTCCTAAACAGAATACAGATTCCAGAGTAGACCGCTTTTTACACATGTAGGGATCCAAATCCTCAAAACCAAGTCCGGTTTTCCCTACTTGTGTATTGATTTTATCATGCACTTTCTGAGCATCCAGATATTTTTGATCCGTAGCTCTTTGTTTTGAAGTTCTATGTGCAAAAATTCTCTTTCCTTTAGAAAATAATTTTTGAGTGCTACAGAATTCAATCTGTCACTTTCTTTTGCCTTAATCTCTTTGTCTTTGCCTTCCAGAAGTTTAATGAAGTTCTGTTTCTCTTCCTTAAGTATAACTTCTGTATTTTTCAAAAGTTTGGAAATCTTTTCATTTTCAACAGACATATCGAATTTAATAGTTTTATCTAAAAGAGTACTCTTGCTAAATCACCATATTTATTACTTACAAAGTTAAGAGATCTTTCTGTAATTTTCAGAAAGTTAAAATTTCAGAACGTAGATAACAAATGATGGAAGAAAATGTTGAAGAAGTCAAATGTTCATTGCAAGTTGAAATCATTGATGATACTGCTGTTGTTTCTGGATTCAAGAAAATTATGGGAATGAAACTGACGTGTGTTATAAAAATAATCTAGGAAATATCGATGGTTTGAGGAATCTGAAGCTATAAGAGAAGGAATAAGGGGTCCAAGACACAGGGGAAAGGGTAAAAGAGTTTTAAAATCTAGAGAGAGATTATTGAGAGAGAAACAGAGAATTTCTTCTCTGTAATTTATCACTGAATTGTTGAATTACAGTTGAAGCTTGACGCATGTATTTATAGCAAATAGCTAACCGACTTAAACTCCAACTAACCAATAGCACATGGCACATTTCTAACAAAGGGTGTTGGATGAAAAGCGTGAATGAGAAGTTGTTCAATGGTCACATGGTTGAAACACAAAAAAGATTTCAGAGGGCAAAGATCATATGTCAAAATTCGTTCAGAAAATATATGGTCTGAAATAAGGAGTAACTGGCAATGAAGAACATCAGATAGTTGAAAATCAGAATGTATCGAAGTTGGGAGTAACTGTGTTCACACTTCACACCACTATTTCAAACACAAACCATAGTCAAATCGCGCAGAAAATTGTGGTGCCACGATTTTGTAACTTGATATTGAAATTCTGTAACCACTATCTCACAGCTTTTGACTGCTTAAATAGAGAAAAAGAAACAATTCTGCCATACACTTTCAGGCCAATGAAAATCAATAATCTTATTCTATGTCCTTGTCAAATAGCACACAACATCAATCCAATAGAACTCTCTTGTACATTCAGACTATCTCCTTTTCAAGAATGTATTATTACATGCGAGTCAACAAGCCATTTTTAAAATCAATAAAAAAATATGGTTCTGTATACTTTTTCAAGATGTAGAAACAGAAGAAGTGTAATCATTGCAACATATATGGTTCTGCCATGACTTCCAGCCATTTGTGATTGCCAAGGGATTAATCGGTGAACATAAGTCGGCCTGGATACCCACGGTTACCACAAAAAAGAGCAAAATCTTTGGTTTTGAAGAAGAAACCCAATCCTCATTTGTTATATTATCAACTAAAAGCTCCACTGAACTAAAAAAATCAAATGAATCTCTTAACCCCAAAAAATTGAGCATTTTTCCTCTTCTTCAGTTATCAAACATTATGTTAATTGACAACTAAACAATCATCTCATTAAACTTCAATATTGGAAATCCACAAAGTACCAGAGGGTGAGTGGAAACAGTAAGTTTTCTTAGCTAGTGTGAATGATAAAAGGCAAATTAGCATTCTTCCAAATAACTTTCCCCAAACTAATCGTGATCATATATATCGAGTTATTCAATTACTTCGACGAAATACCTAGAATATGTAATAATTATAATTCATATACGGAAACCTGTAAATGTGCATCATTAAGAGCGATAGAGACATGGAAATACCTGCGATGGAGACGATTGAAGCATGATGTGGAGGAGATTTGAGGTGGAGAGAACCGCCTGTGAGATTTGATCGCTGACCATAGTTTTTGCTGAGTTATCTCGTGAAGTACTGCTTGTTGCACGTGATTTTCCACCTCTTCCGGTGATAGCCACGACTCCAGTGGTCGGAGGTGTCGGAGAAGGGAAGGAAGTCGCCATGGATGTAGCTCTAGAGGAGGAAGGTTCATTTGCATTTTTAAAGCCCTTGGCCGCAGGGGTTGCAATTTTGTACCAAATCAAACCGATACCAACCGTACCAATTAAATTGGTACGGACTTAATTGGTACCAATTATAATCGGCTGGGAGTATCGTATCAAGTATGCAAACTTGATTGGTAGACGGTATTAGAAATCACATACCACGGTGGTATCATGGTACCGACTTATATAATTATTTAATAGTTCCTATATTTTTTATGCATTGAATATCAAACATTGTAAGTTTATCTATTATGTTTGAACATTAGAATGTTTCAAAGTTTTATTCTTTGTAAATAACTCCCTTATACATCAAATGTGTTACTTGAAAACTTAAAATGTCACTCGAAATTTTGAACAAAATTCAAGTTTTTATATACGTAACTTGAAGTTGGTACAAAACCGGTACCAACATGTACCAACCGAAAAAAGTTGGTACCAATTATGTTGGTATCAAGTACAGTTGGTTGGTACATGGTCTTAGAATTTACGTACCAATTATTGGTATTGGAGAAAAAAACTTGGTATCGTACCAAGTCCACAAATTTACATTAATGAAGTCATTTCACGTCATGGGGTACCTATTTCTATTATCTCGGATAGAAGTACTCGTTTTACGTCACAATTGCGGCAATCACTCCAAAAAGCATTGGGTACGCAATTGGATTTGAGCACTGCATATCATCTTCAAACAAATGGACAATCGGAGAGAACCATTCAAACGCTAGAGGATATGTTGCGTGTGTGCGTAATAGATTTAGGTGGGAGTTGGGATACCCACCTGCCACTTGTTGAATTCTCCTATAACAACAGCTACCACACCAACATTCAGTGTGCGCCATACGAAGCCTTATACGGATGCAAGTGTAGATCACCACTTAGTTGGTTGGAAATTGGTGACAGTAACGGCGACCGGTCCCGATATCATCCAGGAAACCACTGACAAGATCTCAATTATCAAGGAAAGGCTCAAGACAGTAAGAAATCGTCAAAAGAATTATGCGGATAGTCGGAGAAAGCCGTTAGAGTTCCAAGTAGGTGATAAAGTGATTCTGAAAGTATCGCAAGGAAAGGACTAGTACGCTTCAGGATGAGAGGCAAGCCTACTTGGACCCACGTATAACATGGGTCCGCGTATTATTAAATCGATTTAATATGATTTAATATTACGTCGGACCCATATCATATGTGGTTCATAATTTTTCATTTATTTCTTTAAGAAGGGTGTTCTCATTTGATCCATCTCCATATATATATATAACACATTAATTTCTTTATCGGTTTAACCGTGGGAATGAAAATTTTATTATGTTTTGGTACTTTTTTAATATGTCATTTTATTTCTTGATAAATGTACGTATTTTCTCGATCTTTGTCAAAAGAAAGGGAAGGAAATCGGTTCTTTAAATCAACTGTTGTTCTTTTTCGAGTAGTTTTTTCTTCTCGATTATTGGTAAGTTTATTAGCATTGAATTGTATTTTGTTTTGAAGTTGAATGGAACATATTTTGTATTTTTCATATTGCATGAAACATATTTTATATTTACAAGTAGAACTATTATATAAAACAATTTTTCATTAATTATATTGGTTTGATATTGAAGCAATGTCTATGATGATCATGATAATGACTTGTGAGTATTAACCAAACAACGTCAATGCAATGTTCATTCCTATTATCATTCTCTTACATTCTCATCCCCTTCCCTTACTAATCCCCATTTCTTGGTGACTGCATAGGGGTGACAATCGTGTTGTGTTCGGGTTGGTGGGTCACGGAGGCTCAACCGGGACACGATCCGTTTAGCTTATCGTGTCAAGATACACAACACTAACCCGGACACGGTCGTGTTGGCGGGTTGGCGGGTCAACCCGCGAGTTGGCGGGTTGGCGGGTCAAAAACAGGTTGACGGGTCAAAAACGGGTTGGCGGGTCATCTAAAAATTCATCCAACTTTCAACAAAAAGTCTTAACAAACACATAAAACGTACACGATTTTTCATTTTTGTTTTTTGAGTTTTAATTTTTAAGTAAATAACTAAATATAAAATATTTAAAAAAAATTAAAATTTGTTTGGCGGGTTGGCGGGTCGACCCGCGACACGACTGGGTCAACCCGAACACGATCCGTTTATTTGGCGGGTTTACGGGTTGGCGTGTCAAAAACTTCAACCCTAACCCGTTTATTTTCGTGTCGGGTTCGTGTCGTGTTTCGTGTCGTGTCGAGAATTGCCACCCCTACCCACCACCCCCACCCCTTTCCCTCTATAGTAGAAAGCTTCGACATAACTCAAACCCAACCTCAACAAGCCTTGACAATCTAGTTCAAAGATTTCTATCGAATATCTCATATCCATCTCATATATGGGTTCAATCTACCCTTCTCAATGGCCGTTGGATCTGAGATCATCCACATCGAATAACATGAATAAGAAAAGGGATGAAACAAGGATTTGAACATGACAAAGGTAGTGATAAGAAAGAAAAAGAAAAAGTCATGTACCATGATAACGACCAATTTCCCTTGAGAAATAGAAGCATTGATGGTTTTATAGAGCTCTAACAAGGGAGGAAACAAGGATTTGAACATGCAAACCTGGAAGTGAAGAAAAAGTTTTTATTTAATATTTGACTTGGATTTTATTTAGGGTTTTGATTTAGGTTGTTATTTGGGTTTTGATTTTTAGATTTGAGTTTTTGATTTTGGATATGAGTTTCTTCCCGAATTTTGATTAAGAATTGGGCTTCTCGTAGAAGATGACAAGAGGGGGTGGGTAGGAGGTTTGCCGACCTACCGGAAGAAGAAGAGGGATGGTGTGCATAGTAGGTTGTACACATGTTTTAAATATGCTTACATTGAAATTCATTGTAAAAATAGAAAAAGAGAAGATAATCTAATAAAATAAAAAATCCAAAAAAAACATAAAAAAATCAACATACCTTCATCTTAACGGACTTTTTTAAACCGTTTACTAAGATAAATCAAATCTGAAACAAAATGACAACCAGCAGGACCAAACTTGAAACAAAGTGGCAACCACAATGACCAAAAGTGTAAATATTTCAAAAAATGAATTTGATAACGAGTGACACCCATAGGTAGGGGTGTTTAGAAAAACCGTTGGACCGCTCAAACTAGTCGAACCAAGTCAAACCGGACCGTTTTTGGCGGTTTGTGCGGCCTAATGGTCCGGTCTAATCTAAAAAAATAGCCAAACCGTTCGGTTTGGTTAGTGGTTGAACGCTTTTCTGAGCGGTCTGGACCAAAATGACCATCAAAAATATATAGATATTAATTCTATTTAATCTCATGTTGTAAGCTTAACTTTTATGGGTCGATTAAAAAAGTTTGCCCAAGATATTATGTTTTTGGTTTTTAGTTTTCAATTGGTCGCGTTATCTAAGAGTAAACATTTTGGCTCTTGCAACCCGAATCCTATGACATGTTCCAAATGTGGAAAATTGGGCCATTCAAGCCATGTGTGCTCTATTAAAGGGATAGTGTGCTCTATTAAAGGGACAGTGTGCTATGAATGTAAAGAAATAGGGCACGTGAGAAATGATTGCCTCATGTTGAAGGACGGTTCAAGAGGGGTTAGCAAGGGAAGTCAACCAAGGAAGGAGAGTGCACCGAGAGTTCAGGGAAGATCCTTTCAAATGTCGACAGAAGAAGCAAAGGAGACCACTAACATGGTGTTGGATACGTTCTTACTCAATTCCATACCCGCTCACGTATTTTTTGATTTGGGTGCAAACCGCTTTTTTATAATGAACTCTTTTTGCAAATTGTTGAATGTGTCTCCTAGTACTCTTTGTGATGCCTTGGTTGTGGAAGTGGCCAATAGGGAGCAAGTTATGCTTCATAAATTCTTAGTGAGTGTACTTTAGAGATCAGTGGAGAACGATATTATGTAGATCTTTTTTACCTATGTCTATTGGGGGTTTTGACATAGTAATTGGTTAGTAAAGAACCAAGCCAAGATTCTTTGTTCAAAGAAACTAATTCGAGTGCCTAATCGGACGAGAATATGGTTCTTGTTTATGGGGGAAAGTTTAAGGAGGAAGTGACGATCATTTTAGCGATTAAAGCTTATAAATGCCTATTAAAGGGGTGTCTGTCATTCTTGGCCTATGTATTAGATGCTAAGACGGAAAAAGAGAAAAATCGAAGGTGAAGATTGTTATTGAGTTTTCAGATGTCTTTCCAGATGAATTGCTTAGCTTGCCACCCGACCGTCATGTGGAGTTTCACATTGATTTAGTTCCAGGAGAGGCACTAATAGCTCGTGTACCTTACCGCCTTGCACCGGCCGAAATGCAAGAAATGATGAAGTAATTACATGAATTGCTTGATAAGGGTTTCGTTAGGCCGAGTTCTTCACCATCGAGAGCTCTGATCTTATTCGTTAAGAAGGAAGATGGCATGATGCAGATGTGCATCAACTATCGAGAGTTGAATAAGGTGACCATGAAGAATAAATATCCACTCCTCCGGATCGATGATAATGATTTTAGAGCTTTAAATGTGGGCATGGTTTATATGTTATGTGGAGATAAATAACAAATGTGAAGTTTATTTTGAGTGTGACTATTTTACATGGGGAGTGAATAATAAATATCCACTCCCCCAGATCGATGATATTTGACCTAGAAATAATTTTAGAGCTTTAAGTGTGAGCACGATTATTTACGTATACATTTAAGTTTGTATATGGTATTATATGCTATGTGGAGATAAATAACAAATGTGATATTTATTTTGAGTGTGATTACTTTACATGGTGTTTTAATATGAATGTTGGTATTAATGAGGAGTTGTGTATGAGTAAATAAGGTATGGACGCACATTTGGATCCTTATGGGGAGTACATGCTATAAATGTGCATATATGGCAGTGTTTTAAAATCCGGGTCGACCCGGGACCGGGGAAGAGACCGGGTTTATGGATATTTGCGGCCCCTTGTGACTCGACTAGGTTTCACAAAAAACCGATTGAATCGGATTTAAAACCCGGTTAAAACCCCGTTTTGGCTATTTAATTTTTTTTTTGTAGAAAAAAGCTAATAATTTTATAAGCCCTAAATCGTATTCTCATTCAGTTCAACCGATATCTTCACACACAACTTGTCGATTTCTTCTAGCATCTTCCACAGGTCGTCGATTTCTTCCAGCAGATCATCGATTTCTTCACAACTTTGAAGTTCGATTTCTTCGAATGTATTGATAAGACGGACTTTTGGGTGGTTGAAGAAGAGTCGGAAGGAGAACTTAATTACAATAATTTAGAAAATATGTTTGACGAGAAAGAGCACGAACCGGCTTCTTAAACGCAAGTAAACTCAACAAACCATATTGTAGTTTTGCGGTTTTCAAATCCTAATACGGTTGTGAATTGGTTTCATAATCCAAATGGGTCATCACATTTTGTGGCATTCAAGTACGTATTGTGGGCTTTTGGACCTGCTAGTAATGCATTTCATCTATGTCGACATGTTATATCTGTTGATGGTTGTCAATTGAAGGGTTCATACCGGGGGAAATGCTTGTTGCGGTCACAAAAGACGCTAACAATATTATATTGCATGTAGATTATGTCGGTGTTGATGAAGAGTCTGCACACAGTTGACGTTGGTTCTTTTATCAATTTAGAGCATTTTGTTGCTCAACAGCTCAAAACAGACAATAGGAATGGAAAGAGCCATTAGCATTGCTTTTGTCTTCGGCACATTAAAAGTAATCTCATGAAAATGTACAAAACCTTGAGCCTTAAAGCATTTTATTGGGCTATTGGCAATACCACACAAAAAAGGAAGTTTGTTAAATGTATGAGAGAAATAAAAAAATCAATCTTGAAGCTTGACAGTATGTAAAACAAATTAATAAAAGTCAGTGGTATCTTTTATATGATGAAAATCATCGATGAGATTTCTTGACAACAAATATCTCAAAGAGTATGAACAAATCGCTGTGAGGAGCAAGACAGTTACCGATTAGGGCGTGTATTCACCTTACATTCAATAAAACTGTTGAACTTTTTAGAAAGCATGGTGATATTGCAATGAACTGCAATACACCTATACCATCAATACATCAAGCATGTGGCATCTATTTCTTAAGCGAGAAACCCATACATAAAGCTATAGTTTAACCGAGTTTGACTATAATGAAGGTGTCTACAGAATTGTCGCAAAGTTACGGATATATGATATTGGAGGAAATACACATATCGTCCATTATATTCAACATATGTGCACATATGGCAAGTGACAAATGAAAATATTTTCATGTTCACGTGCTCTTGCAGCTTGTCGGCATAAAGGAGATCGTTTTGGTTCTATGTCACTTTCTCACGTTGATTATTGGTTGGAGTCGGATTTGAAAATTGAAGCAGATTACTCGAAACTTTCTGTGCATCGAGGTCGGAGGCTAGGAATGGCAACGGGGCGGGGATTCGGCGGGGAATGCAATTCCCGGCCATGACCCCGGTTTCATTATCTCATCCCCGACCTCGACCCCGGTTCCTGACAGGTACGAGGAATCCAATCTCGTCCTCGGTATTTTTGTGCTTATCCCCGGTCAATCCCCGGTTAAACAATAAATTGATTAAAAAAGGGTGAAAATTGGTTTAAAAAATAATTTTTAAGTTAATAAATACATATGGGGACGGGACGGGTTGGGGAATACATTACCCGGCCCCGACCCCGGTTTTCAACATTTAGGGGATCCCCGACCCCGGTACCCCTTTTAAGTGGGAATCCTCGGCCCTGAACGGGGCAGGTGAATAGAGTTCCCCGACGGTGCGGGGCAAATCACCATCCCTATCAGTAGACCTGGCAAACGTGTCGTGTCGTGTCGGGTTCAAGGGTTAAACGGGTTGAGAGTGCCTAACCCTAACCCGGCCCGTTTAATTTTCATGTCGTGTCGTGTCAACCCGTTTAATTTTCGTGTCGTTTTCGTGTCATTTTCGTGTCAACCCGTTTACTTAAACTGGTTGAAATATATTACCAAAATCCATTTCATTCGTATCGAGTTCGTGTCTAGTTAGTGTTGTGCCAGTTTTTGTCAGGTATACATGAAATGTACAATCACTTTTTATTATTATTTAGTATAATATACTTTGTTAAAAAAAACTATAAAATGTGAATTGTTGACGTTATTTGCCTTGGGCCAAAGGGGCCTAATATAAACGGGTTATTCGGGTCATTTTCGAGTTGAAAATTTTGACCCTGACCTTACCCGTTTAATTTTCGTGTCGTGTCGTGTCAACCCGTTTACTTAGACGGGTTGAAATGTATTACCTAAACCCGTTTAATTCGTGTCGAGTTCGTGTCGGGTTAGCGTGTCGTGTCAGTTTTTACCAGGTCTATCTATCAGAGGCATGCAAACCAATTTCATAACGAGATGGACATTCATCATGTTGACGAACCTTGTAGATGCGGACTATGCCACCAACCTGTGCATAATAGGAAAAATTGTCCAAATTGTCAACCAAAATTCAATAAGACGTGAACTATGTAATTTTTATAATCCATGTTGTAATTTAACGTTTAATTTGTATTGTAATTTACCTTTTAATTATTATTGTAATATATTTGTATTATAATCTACCGTTTAATTTGTATTGTAATTTCCTAGCATTGTGATATACTAAATATTGCTATCAAGTTGAATGTATTAGTGAGATTTATTTAATTACATAACATGCTAAAAATAATACGTAAGTTTTAATTATATATTTTCAATAAATTAATTAATACATAATCTATACTATATTATAAAGCATTTAGCCAAAAACTCTTAAAAACAATTTTTTAAGCTTTAGTTACTGCTATTTAATGCTAATTACTTAATTTTCAAGATTACAAGTAAATTGTGCGTAAGTACAACCTATTAAAGCTTCATCTCTCGTGTAACTAACTACAAGATAAACATCTAATTTTAAATATAAAAATCTAAAATATGATTAAGATAATCATTGACTTCTAACAAATAAAATAGGGCAAAATACAAGAAATAGCAACCTACTTTCATAAATTTATGTATTATAGCATTGTACTTTTAGTTTTTCTTATTACAACAATGTACTTTCAAATTATTTTTATTAGAGCATTGTATTTTGAAAAATCTACCCATTATAGCATTGGGTAACCTTTTCTTTTAAATTTACCCACTATACTAGGTTTTCATGCCACCTCATTGTCCATGTAGATTGTCCACATGTAATATATTGTTGATGTGACATTTCTTATTATTGCATTGTACTTTACAATTTACATATTATTTAATAAATATATTAGACTAATTAAACTAAACTAAATTATTCATAAATATAAGAATATTAAGAAAATTTGTAGATGACAATTTATTTCCCTAATATTAAAAAATGTTTAAAAATATATTTTTTTAACTAAGAAAATAAGAACTGTTACGTTTTTTTACAAATAAAATATTTATATGGAAAATAATATCTATTTGTCTTAAAAATTTGAATTGACACATCATTCAATAAATGTATTAAGTTAATTAGATTATTTCTAAAATATTTATTAAAATGTAACAATATTAAGAAGATTTCTAAAACACAATTTATATTGTTACTTTTTTTTTAAAAAGTACAAAATAATTATTTTTTGAACTAGAAAAATTAAATCACAAGTTTTATATTTTTTATAAATAAAATATTTATCTTCAAGAAAAATATCATATTTGTTAAAAAAAATGTAACTCTAAAATATTTAATTTGCATACATTTAATAAGAGTGATTTTTAAAAAAAAAGTGATGACGTGAAGAAATTACTAAAAAATTGAGATAATTAAGAATAATATAAATTGTGTGAGATATGAATAATCAGAAAAGAAAGTGAGATTTTTTTTTTAAAAAATTACAAGAGATTTTTTTATTAGGGTGCGTTTGGTAGGATGGACAGGGTGGAACAGGACAGAACAGAACACATTAGTCCCATGTTTGGTGCTATTTTAAATAAATGGAACATGGACTAAGTGGAACAAAATGAGAACACGTGTGTCCACCTCTTACCCCATGGAACTAAATAGAACAACAAAAATAGACAAATTTACCCTAACCTAAAAAATAGACAGCGCTTCTCTTTCTCGCACGCAGCTTCTCCAAATGGCTGCTTCTCCATAGTTGCTGCTAACTATCGATTTCTCCTCTTTTTCACGCACACAGCTTCTCCAGTCGCACGCACGAATCAATTTCTCCTCTTCTCAGGTAAAGTGTATCGAAGTTTATCGATGTCTTTTTCTTTTTCACGCACGATTGTTGTCGATTTCTTTTTCACGCACGATTTCTTTCTCCTCTTATCGATTTCTTTTTCTTTTTCACGCACGATTGCTGACGATTGCTGTCGATTTCTTAGAGAAGGAATCGATTTCTTCTCTTCTCTTGCTGTCGATTTTGTTGATTTTGTTAGTTTAAATTGTTGCTGTTGATTTTGTTGATTTTGTTAGTTTAAATTGTTGCTGTTGATTTTGTTGTTGTCGATTTTAGCGATTTCTTCTCTTCTCTTGCTGTCGATTTTGTTGATTTGCTGCTGTCGATTTCTTAGTTTATACTCTTCTAAAAAATCGATTTCTTAGATTTTGTTGATTTGCTGCTGTTGATTTGCTCATGTATTTCTTGCTGTTGATTTGTGTTTGTATAAGAAATCGATTTAAGTTGGTGTGGTTTAGTTTAATCCATGTAAAAATAGGGTTCTCCATGAAAAATAGGTTATGTTTAATCGATTTCGTTTGCTCATGAAAAATCGATTTAATCTGATTTCTTTGTATAATTTCTGTTGTGGTTTTGTAAAAATAGGTTTCTCCATGAGGTTTTGTATTGTTTGATAAACTGATTTCTTGATGTATTTTTCATTGATTTATGTTGTGGTTTTGTTTAATCCATCTAAAAATAGGTTTCTTGATGGTAAACATTGATAAAAGCTTGGTTATTTGATTTTTTTTGTAGAATGGATCAAAACCATCTAATTGTAGTTGTTAAGGTGTTGAAGGTTTACCTAGATGTGCTTATACTATTGGCCAAATTTGCAAGTTGGTTAATTGAAAATGAACGCGAACAAAGACATCATGAGAGTAGAAATTTACGCCAAAGAACTTTTACTAGATATCAAATTAGGTCGATAGAAATCCAACGCATCACATGTGAAAGTGACATTATTTGTGTAAATGAGTTGCGGATGGATAGGAATGCATTTGCTATGTTGTGTGAGTTGCTAAAAACTCATGGTGGTTTATTGGATGACGCTAGTGTTACAATTGAGGAACAAGTGGCTACGTTTCTAAACATATTAGCGCATCACACCAAAAATAGATGCCTTCAAGTTAGATTTTATAGGTCCGGGGAGACAATAAGCAGGTATGTTCATCGAGTTTTAAGTGCTTTATTGCGGTTGCAAGACATGTTGTTTATTAAACCAACTCCGGTAGAGGATGATTGTACCGACAGAAGATGGAAATGGTTTAAGGTAATCATCGTTAACCTATCTCATTATTCATTGTATAAAACCTTTACCATTTAGTTTAAACCAAGTTCTTTTGTTTATAGGGTTGTCTAGGTGCAATAGATGACACATACTTGAAGTGACCATACCCGAGTCAGATAAACCAAGATACCGAACACGAAAAGGAAATATTGCAATTAACGTATTAGGTGTATGCACTAGGGACATGGAGTTTGTTTATGTTTTATCCGGTTGGGAAGGTTCAGCTACCGATTCTAGAGTATTACCGATTCTAGAGTATTACGAGGTTTTCCCCTGAACCTTCCAATAAATTTATGAAAGTAGGTTGTTATTTCTTGCAGTTTGTCCAATAAAATAATTATATTATTAAACCAAAAATAAATTAAATTATGATAAAAATTGAATTAAAGAAATTAAATAAAAAAGGAGAACTTTTAAGTGAAATGCTAAAATCTTTTTCTCAAAACCACCTAAAACCATTAGAACATCGATAGAAACAAAAATTAAAATGAAACTTAAAATCGAGATATATCTCGCTGCATTGTGCGAGTACCCTTCTGGTATATAATAAAGATTAAAAAGTAAGAAAAGTAAATAAAATTTAAGATGTAAGTTAAAAGGCTAAATATATACGTTCAAGATAAAAAATACATAAGATGGTTTTCGATTGTGTAACATATATATATATATATATATATATATATATAAAAGTTCAAATACAAACTCAAATTTGGTTGTGAACGTGAGGACAAATGAGAGTGTGATACGTGTCTAAATATAGATTATTCAGACTGAATATACAAAGGTATATTCAGACTGAATAAATACTATTTTCGATATGAATATTTCTAGGTATATTCAGACTGAATATTTCTTTGAATGGGACACGTGTCGTACTCTCATTTGTCCTCACGTTCACAACCAAATTTGAGTTCTCATTTGAACCCGCCTCTATATGTATAGAGGCGGGTTCAAATGAGAACTCAAATTTGGTTGTGAACGTTGTGCGTGTCATTTTCATGTACAAAATCGTATGTGATTTTGTACTAACATAAAAAATGACACGCACGACTTTTGCCGCGAGAAAAGTTTTGGCTAGTCATATATGATTTTGTATGTGAATCATATGTGATTTTGTACATGAAATTTTTTATGTACAAACTGATTGACTGAGAATTGTCCTCACATTCTCATAAATTATTACCGTTCTCGTATGAGCCTCTTTCTATATATATATATATATTGAAAAAATTAATTAATGTTATATACTTAAGATTTAAAACGTATGGATAAAATATAGCCAATGATTAAAAATAAATTATTAGTAGAGAAAACAATATATTCTAAGTTAGGATAATTTTTTATGTAACAAAATATTAACCCGTACGATTTAGGTTGGATTGACTTGAGATTTTTTAAACCAAATACATCAAATTGGATTGATCAAATGTCTTTAACTCTATGAAACTCAATCCGTTAACACCTCTACCAAACGAGAGTGACACCTAACCGTATTTATTTATTGAAGTCTAGAAACGCCTTTGTAATTGAGTCTAAATTATAGGGATCAAAATTGTAATTTATCAGAAGAAAAGAAAAGTAACACATTTTGAAATTCCAGGATGGCGGTTGGTGGGTTGGGTAGGATCCTAGTCAATTACACGTAGGAAAGCGGAAGAGTCTAGAATGCGAAAAAGAAAAGTATAAAAAACCACACCTCCTTATTCCCCATAATAGAAATTCTTTACATATCGAACAAGTCGCCCTCCCCAAAAAAACACCGAGAGAATCGCGGATTTTTCAACACGCTTTCTCCAGATCATAAGGTACACTTCTGATTCAATCCTATTCATCTGCAATTGTTTCGCAATCTCTTCATGTTTTTCGGGATTTTGTTTGAATTTATTCTTCGTTTAAGCTATAATCGATGTTATTTATTTGTAATTTAATCTCGTTTCGTGTATTCCTGAAGCTGATTTGGAGTTAGGTTACGTTTTTTCCTCTGTCGGTGATTGATTTTATGTTTTTCTTAGATCTTAAGAACAAAATCTGGAAATGAAAATTAAGGAAGAAACCATAGAGTTTAGGGCCAGAAATGAGAGGGATTACGGTTTTATGATTCACAATTTTGATATGGTGTTATTGAAATTTAGAGGAAAAGATGGAAAAACTTCATTAAATTATGCATAAGGTAGTACGAAAAAAATGGTGAAACCATGTGGATTCAGATTAAAAGATTGATGATATGTTTGACGCTAAAAGTCAAATAGTACTCTAATTAAGCCATAAACAAACAAACAAACATCCCCTTGTAATCCGTGAAAGCAGTCAAGGATATGTCATTAACATCATTCCAGCTGCCATGTCTAGTTTCAAAATCTTAAATTTTAGCTCAGTTCTTATCTTCATTTGACAAGTCTTATCTTCATTCAACCATCACCAGATGAAATGAGATCTGCAAAATAAAATTATGAACTGAATTGAACCAGGCAATTTAACCTTTAGATGCACATCTACAATGATGTTCCACAATTTAGCTTCATTCTTGAGCAAGTAAGACCTTTAGACAATGGCGGACCCAGGATTTTTCCTGAGCGGGTGCACCCTTAAATTGTAGTATCAAATGTCCGCAAAGTTGTTTGATATATTTTTCGGTTGATTTCAAGGGAATATTTAGCCGAATTCCCCTTTCGGGACTTTTTTAAGTTTTTCGGTTGATTTCTAAGGATTTTTTAAGGTTTTTGGTTGATTTTGATTTTTTTTAAAGGTTTTTGGTTGATTTCGAGTGATTTTTTATGGTTTTTGATTGATTTCGAGTGATTTTTAAGGTTTTTTTGTTGATTTCGAGGGATTTTTTAAAGTTGTGCTACCTTAAGACAGAGCACCCATCAGAGTTTAGCGGGTGCACCTCATGTAAAACTTACGAAACGCGATATTTTTTACCCTTTCGACACACAGTTAAGCGGTAGCACGGGACCCCCCCTCCCCATAGGGTGGGTCTGCCACTGCCTTTAAATATGAAATTAGATATAACAATGCTTAAAAGGCAACAGAGGGGAAAAAAAGAAATGCAACTGTTAATCAACTTAGCAATCACATCATGTCTGTTTGTTCAATGTTTTAAGATTTCAGTTATTAACTAGACTCTTTAGGTCCTCTACTATCTTCTATAACCAAAGATACATTATGATGAACGGTATGTTGAATTATAAGTCGGTTTTGGATTCTATATAAGAGTCATATAACCAACAAAATCGTAACTTTTTCTATTTTTGAATGGAGGAGCTCTATGCTATGACTATATGAGGCTTGAACCCTATAATTAGTTGTACGATATAGTTGTGCGTAGTAAAGGCGAGCCTTTAAGTGGTTAGTAAAGTTGCTCCTTTATGAATGATGGTCATGGGTACGAACGTTGGAAACATCTCTTTGCAAAATGCAGCAGGGAAAATGCTGCACACAAAGGCTTTCCCCAACCCATATGGAGCCGAGGAGCTTGGTTGCACCTGGCTTGACCTTTTAGTTGTGTAATCTCTTCAATTTGACCTCCCAATAATGAAGAGGCAAGGCGATAAGATTAGTCTTTGTGACTAAAAGATCATTTATTCAGCTTATAAAACCAACTTCTTTCCCAAGTGTGGTGACAAAAATTACATACAGAAACTCCAATTCGACTTTCTGGTATAATTTATAAAGTAGGTGTGTTATTTGGATGTGTAGAAAAAACTCGATCCACAAAATGGAAATAGAAAGACTAAGAGAACTTGATGATTTCACTTACCTTTTTTTGTTTATGAGACCCATTTTTATAGATATAAATGGGACAGGACACATTTAGGGTAGAAATCAGGTCTGATACATCTTACGTTCACAACTCCACATTCGGATGGGATTATTGGGTTTGAATTAATATACAGTAACTAATGTTTTCAGACTCTACTTACAGGAAGATTGTTAGACGTTATATGGATTATAGGCCACGTGAAGAGGAGGCTTCTTTGGAGCGTGCCAGGGAATCTCTAATCGCCATTTCTTACTGCGAACCAGAAAAGGTGTCTGATTCAATTAAGCCTGAAAAACTAAACACTAAAGAGAACGCTGTATCTGCTGTGGCCACTGTTGATGAACTCAGAGCGAAATTGATTTCGATTGCTTCTGACGGCCCATCTGTGGATTCTGACTGAGGTTTGAATGAAGCTATGAACATTTTGGCACATTTTTTGTTAAATTAAATGTTAAATTTATAGCATCATACATATATGACCAGTGCCCAATTCTCGATCATGTTTGATGATACTTGGAACGATATGAAAATATCCCAAAATGTATGATATTAGAACAAATACAAAATTCATCCATCAATTGTTGTTTAAACTATGTATTCAAGAATTCTTTCTCGGCATTAAACTTTTTGGAGCGTGTTTTATCTATGTTCGTTCTTCATGGTATCAGAGCATATGATTATTTGTTTGTTTGGGTTTTTCGCTTGCATGCTTATATGAGGCAGGTATTGAAGTAAGTATTTGTTTGAAATTATGGTAGTTTTATGATTAAATATGCATACATGTGGTTTGGGCATCCTTCTCTTATGAACTAGGTTTTTGGGGACGATGTTTACTTAAGCTCATTTATCATGGTATCACCCCAACCCCTTTTGAAAGGGGTTGTTGAAGTGCTATTAATCTCACATCATCAAGTTTTTGAGATATATATTATCGTAGGGTTATGTTCAAGGGAAAACCATAAAAAATTGAAAAACTTAGGAACATATTGGTAATCGTTCATCTGAATGGTATGCACATGTGCATATAAGTAATTTGTAAGCAATCTGTTCGGTATTTCGGTATGCACATGTGCATAACATACACATGGTGCATAAAACCAAGAAACAACTTCCATCACTTGTATGCACATGTACATACTTTTCAAATGAACGGTTATCAGGTGTTCCTTAGTTTTTCAATTTTTTTGTGGTTTTCCTTTGAACCTTTCTATATTAACATATATGTGCATAGAGGGAGGTTCGGGGAAAACCTTAAGAAAAAAAACTGAAGAACACTTTGGGAGCCCTTCATTCGGACAGTATGCGTACAAGCGATTGAAGCTGTTCTTTTTCTATGCACGAGTGCATGTTACAAATTACCGTTCGGATGGAGGGTTGTAGGGTGGTGTTCAATTTTTCATTTTCTGAGGTTTTCCCCTGATCTGGCGTATATCATTTGCCTATTATCCCACGAATTTGTTATTTTGGTCAAGGGTGTTAACGAACTGAGTTGAGTTGTAGGTTATTCGAGCCTGACTCGAAGAAAATACTAGCAGGGCTCGAGTTCGAATATTTTTTCAATATCCGAGCTCGATACTCGTCTAGGGAGTCAAACTGAAGATTGATTAGCTTTGTTTATTGACTTGGATCTCAATAACTTTTATACTTTGATTATATGATGTGAGCATATGAAATTTTGGAATAAAAAAATGTATGTTTAAACGGCTCGGTTCGATTAATCTTGACTTTGAAACTTTATCGAGCTTTCGAGTCGAGACCAACATTAATGTTATATAATTCGATTTGATAAATTAAACGAGTTTTAGTGCATGTTGAAGGTTGAACAATAATCCAAACATACAACTTCGAATTTGAATTCCGTAAAACTAAAAGATAAATACGTTCAAATATAAGAGAAACATGGAGCTCTATTAATATAACATGACCTTCCATAAAACTAATATATAATTGGATACTCTTTTTTCTTTTCTCTCAAAACTATACAAAACTATTAAACATAGAGTAATGGGGTAATTACGTGTACATTCTTAATAAAAAAATGACTATATCTATACTATATTATAAATCATTTGACCAAAAACTCTTAAAAACAACATTTTAAGCCATACGTAGTAATTGATATTGAATTATTGATTATTTTCTATACTTTTATACATACATCTATTCCTAAATTATTTTGATTTTAATTATTGATTATCTTTTATACTTTTATACACATATCTACTTCTAAGTTATTTTGATTTTAATTGATACTGATTTTCTTTTCCCTTCTTTATAAATATAAATACATTGGTTGACCTCTCCATAATCCATATTCAGTACGGTCTACCTCTCCATAATCCATAATTTCATATTCATCGAATTCTGAGCTTCCCTCTGTTAATCTGTTATTATTCTGTTTGGCACAAGCACAAGGCACAACACAAGACTCTTGATCGATTTATGGGTATCTGTTTTGTTTGCTGTTTTGCGAAGTAAGTTTTTTTTGTTGTTGATGATGTTTTAAAATAAAACTTAAAATCGAGATGTATCTAGCTGCATTGCGCGAGTACCCTTCTAGTTCTTTAAAAACAACTTTTATAAACTTTCTTAAATGATATCATTTGACTTGTTTATGAAAAGGCCAAGTGCTTGACATGTATTTGTTATTTAATATTATTTTTTTTTCTCAATAAATCAAAGATCAATAAATTTCATAAGAATCTAGAGAAGACATGAGGTAAAACTATTCCAAGGAATAAAGATGTTTTAAATGTTTAACACGAGATTGATAGAAACGAAAGAGAAACAAAAGAAAAGAAAAGAAAAGATATTTAAAAAGACTTGACAAAAAGGTATAAAAGTAATAGATGATTCATTGCATATGGGAAGACATTGACCCATTTAACTAACTAAAGAAAAATAATCCAAAATCTCTCTCAAGTGTCACCTACCTTCTACCCCCACTCCCTCCTAAGCCTCAAAACTAAAGTAGGGACTAGGGACGGATATTGAACGGGTAATGTATTACTCGTTCCTGATCCCATTTATACTATATATTATATAGTATAAATGAAAAAATCGGGCCATTATTTCTCTTGGCCCTGGGCGTACGCCCGACTCGCCCTCTTCAGGGACGGCACTACCTAAATATATAACATAGAGTGAACTCTAGTGATATTGAAGATTTTGATTTAGTCTGAGATTATTAGCATATATCGGGTTCCTTCATCCAACGTAATGTAAACCGGTCATAATTAATTGTTAACTTTTAGACAACCGAAAGCAGGAGCCATGTCATTGACTTTTAGAAAGTCAAAAACACTAATATTTCATGGATATTCACGGTCATATATGATTCAATTTTCTTATCTTTTTTTTTTTGTGTACCCGCTTCTATTTTGTATGTTATTGCTTACTCTTAACTAGTTTTAAAAAAATAATATGCCATATATGTTTTTCTCTCTTTCACACACGTTTCACAAGCCAAGGGTTTTCATATAAACGACCGCTCTACTTTTTGTGATAGAGGTCAAGTCTGCTTACAATCGACCACCAACCCCACCTTCAGGGGGAACATATTGGGTTCATGTGGTTTACAAATATATATATACATATATATATATATAGGGGCGGGATCATACGAGGACGGTAACAATTTACGAGAATGCGAGAGCTTTTTTCATGTACAAGATCACATGTGATTTTGCTTTAACTGTAGCGGATGACTTTATTTAAGTCGCATGGAAAGTCGTCTGCATCATTTATGATTTTGTATATGAAAATTTTCATGTACAAAAATGATTGGTTGAGGATTGTTCTCGCATTCTCGTAAATTGTTACCGTCCTCGCATGAACCTCTTTCTTTCTCTCTCTCTCTCTCTCTATATATATATATAATATGATTGTGTGAGAAGAAGAGTTAAGGTGAGAACCGTAAGAAGAGATCTGAACCCTTGATCACTTTTAGTCTCATACCCAACCATGAATTGCGCTTTAGAAGGGAGTTGATCTGGTGCATCTCGGTGCACCTCGTCTCGGTACATCTCATCCTAATGTGCATCCAAAGATGAAGGTCTCTTCTTACGCTTCTCACTTTAACTATATATATATATATATATATATATATCAATTTTAACAATCGCATGGTGAATTAGTGCTTGATTATCATGTTTATAGTATTATAATTGGTATGCAATCTTTCATTGAAATACTCTTCAAACTAAAATTACTTGCGTTTCTTCACAATTCTTGGATCGATACTATGGCAAAAGGGTGCATGTATAACTTGAACCTGGTCGAGGAAGTTGGAAAGAAGCATCCAACGTGTGTACATGTTGTATATTGTATCCGGGGGTTGATTAAGCCATGCCGATGAAGTGTTGTCACAAGATACAAGTATAACTTCACCGTTACTTCTTGTTAAGTTTGTTTTTGAAGTAGAAAACCATTTTTTTGGTTTTACCGGAAATTGTTGCCATCTTGGCTGTGTATAACATCTTATCAACTTTAGATTTGGTTCGTTCATTGTTAGATTGATCATCTTAGCTCGTACCATGAACTTTGATTAGAGTGTATTCTAGTTGGTTTTAGATATTTGAATTTGTTGTTGGAACGATCTTTGTTCACTGGTTTGGCATCAAACAAATAATAAAGGGGTGTTTGGTTCGTTAGAATGAAATGGTAAAATCCTTTGACCAAATTCCGTTTCATCAACCATAAGGGTTGTGCCTACTGATCGAATGTCTGGGGATTGAAGGAATATCCTAGCCACCCAGGGTTCGAATCCAAAAGTTCTCAACAATTATGGCCACTGAGTTTATCAGAGTTGATTATTGCAGTCAAAAAACTTTGTCGGGATTAGTCTGAACTTTGTGTGAGATACCCTTCACAAAAAAAAATTCCATTTCATCATTTGGTTCACTTACGTTGTGCTCTTGAATTTTGGAAAGCAAAGAAAAACATAAAAAAACAAAGGATGGTTAAATTCCTTAAACATACATGATATATCTAGGGGGTGTTTGGATGGGCTTATAAAAACAATTTATTGACTTATTCCGTGTGGCACCGGTAATAAGTCGTTTTGAGTGTTTGGGTAAAACAACTTATCCGGTGCCAAACCGGTAACAAGTCATTTTTTAAGAAGTAAAAAGTTTTAACTTATCAACTTTTCATAAGTGCTTTTCCACACCGGTAATAAATTATAAGCCAGTAAGCTCATCCAAACACCCCCTAATATATATTCAAAAACTTGGTTGGATGTTAGTTGACCAGAGGCCACCGATATAAAAGTTCCAATTTTTAATTTTTTATTATTAGTAAATAGAAAAGGTAAAAGATTTGGTTAAAAATTACTCAAAGGTATCATAAAAATCTTGACAATTGAAATGAGAAGCATCATCCAAAACCAAATTACCAAGGTTTTAAATATACTAAAAATAAAATAGAAAAACCTAAATGAAAAAGTGCAGTCGTTAAAGACGAAAAATGCTGAATCGGCATACAACTTGCCACGTGTCTACCACCTGTCCATCTACCATCCACCACCTCTTCCTCTTCCTCTTCCAGTGTGTGTGTATATATATATATATATATGTGTGTATATATGTGCCAACTTCTTCACAAATTAAGCTCTGAATTAATTATAAAGTGTGGGATTATTAAAAGTAATTATTGATTAATTATAATTAAGGATGTCGGGTTCGATCATGGAACCGCATGATAAGATGCGAGCAAGAGATATTAGTAAGGTCACAAAAGGACAACAAGCTCCACGTCCACCTCATGAACCTGGTACCGTCTCTCCACCACCGCCACCCCTGAAGAAAAGAAGGTATATACTTTGAATATCTTCAAAATAATAACACTATTTTTGTATAGCTAATTAACACTTTTCATCTCCTAGTTTATTTGCCTACTATGTGTGTCAGTGTCTATATATATATATATATCTATGTATATATATATAGAGAGAGAGAGAGAGGTTCTTTATGTGTTAACCCAAAAAAACGTGTTAACTTTGTTAACCCATCTAAATCGTTTATTTTTTGTGATCAACGGTTTTGATTAAATGAAATATTATAAAATGTTAAATGAAATTAAGTCAAGGATAATTTTGGAACAAATTTATATTTTATATTTGAAAGATAAAATAATTTTGGAACAAATTTAAAAAGAAAACATATATTTTATTTTTCCTATTTATTTTTGGATCTTTTTCAAATTCCTACATAATCATCTTATAAAATTGATCGCCGGATTTTCTTTATAATTACCAAAGTTTATAGGTGAAACTATGAGGATGTTTATACATGAAACAATGTAAATGTTCATAGGTGAAACCGAAAAAGGTGAATAAGATAATTAAGAAATTTAAACACGTTCATATATGAAGCAAATGTAAAGTTCATAGATGAAACTAAAAAATGAATAAGATAATTAAGAAAGTTGAAACAAGTTCATAGATTAACACACGAAGTTCATAGGTGAAACAGTTAACCGAATAAAATAATTAAAAATGTGTTAATTAAGGAATGTGATAATTAATTGAATGTGACAATTAAGTATTGTGATAATTAATTGAATGTAATAATTAAGGAATGTAGTATTAGTATGTAAAAAGACGAAAATACCCTGATTAACACAATTAATTGAGTTAATACATGAAAGAGCCTCTCTATATATATATACACACATATATAGGGGAGGGATCATATGAGAACCACCCCTCCTTAAAGGAAGGAATGAACCATTTGTGGACCACATATGACGTGGGTCCCACATAATATTTAATCTTTTAGGATTTAATATTAAATCATATTAAATCATAAATGATTTAATATTATGTGGGACTGTAACACCCCGCCTTACCACGACACAATATTGTTCGCTTTTAACCACAGAGTTCCAAGAACCTGCCTTGCGTGTGGCCCCAAAACGCGTTGTGTTTAGGAAGGTCAAGGTTTACTTATGAACCCAACATCACTCCTGTCCACGGCCGATATGGGATCTGCCTAAGGTGTTACAAACACCCCTCCCTTAGGGACTCATCGTCCTCGATGAGGTTTGCCCCACATTCCGAATGGCACAAGAGCGGCTCTGATACCATTTGTAACACCCCGCCTTACCACCACACAATATTGTCCGCTTTACAAAGTTCTCATTTGAACCTTTTTCTTTCTCTCTCTCTCTCTCTCTATATATATATATATATATATATATATATTAGATGTTGGTTCATTTACAAACTGAACGAATCATACAAACCAAGTTAAAAATAATTTTTTCATGTTTTCTTTTCATCAAATGCTATGATTTAAGATGTTATTACATATATCTTAGTTTCATCTTGTGAAAAAAATTACATGTGAAAAACATACATTATGAAACAAATGCACGTGAAATTTTTAACTTATGAAAACAAATACATGTGAAACTTTTACATTATAAAACAAACATATATTAATAACATCTTAAATATAGCATTTGATGAAAAAATATCATGAAAATTTTATTTTTAACTTGGTTTGTATGATTCGTCTAGTTTGTAAATGAACCAACCGCCATCTTATTATTCATATAAATTATACAAACTTATTTTTCTAAGTACATCCCAAACTTAGTTTACTACATTGACAATACTTTAGGAGAGGTTCACATTTCTATCCTAGACGAAGGATAGAGTGAGAATAGGAGTTAAGGTAAGGCGAGAAGCATAAGACGTGATATGGACGATACTTAGGGGAGGTTCACATTTTGCTCACTTTTAACTTCATCTCATCCTATGAATTACATTTCTTGTCATAATTGATCCGATACAACTCCATGCATCTTTAATTGTCACATGACTTTCATTTTCACTGGAAATCCAACCTTTGATTTTATATATATATATATATATATATATAGAGAGAGAGAGGGGTTTCAAATACAACTCATGTTATTGTTATAAAATATATAATCCACTTAATTGAGATGTTTATAGAAATGATGAGGGTTGATTTATTATGATTTGGATATCATTGAAAATGATTAAAGTTTCTTAATTATAATCAATGATTTACGTTAGAAATTAATAGAGATATTTATAACACCACGTATTCAATAGATTAAATGAATAGTTAAAATTGGGTTGCAATGGTTGTAACAATGTGAATAAACCATCTTATATAAATTTGGGTTCCCATGAGGATGAATTTTTTGTTAAAAATGTGAGAACATCTGCCTACATTTCACAAATTTTTGTATACCTTCATTAACTTATTTCTATCATCGTAACTGAAACTTTAATAAATTCATGCATATGAAAGCCAATTGAATGTGTGTAAAAGTTTGTGAGGATGAAGACGAAGGTAAATGAAGGTCTTTGTGTTTTTGGCATTAGATCCAAAAATCAACGCATCCACTTAGAAGTGTTCTTATTTTATGGATGGTTCTCACATGACTTTCCATTTTCTCACAAAAATTATTCCATTTTCTCACAAAAATTAATGGATGGTTCTCATAGGAAGACAAAGAGAGATATTTGTGTTTCACAAAAATTTTAGAAAGAGGTCATGTGTATATCTTACTTTTATACTCCACCTCATTTGGATTTGTGTGATTTTAAAGAGAGATTTGAATGATAACTAAAAAAAGGAGTGTGATTTTAGAGAGAGATTTGAGTGATGACTGAAATTGGAGATTTTCAGTTTACTGATATGGTACTCGCTAATGTAGGCTAATGAAAAAGAGGCCGAGAAGTCGCAACATTGTTACTCGTGCTACCTTGAATACCTTAAGTAAGTTTTTCATATCTTTTTCTTTTACGTACATTTACCTTTTAACTAGATATCTAGGCGGATAACAGTACATTTACCTTTTAACTAGATATCTAGGCGGATAACAGTACATTTACCTTTTAACTAGATATCTAGGCGGATAACAATACATATTACGGGTTTTAAGTTTGAAAACAATAATTTTTTTGAATGTTTAGGTGCACAAAACAAAAAGGCGAACAAGCTTCCGAGTGCAAAAAACTTGCAGATTATTACAAATCAAATTGTCCTTCTGAATGGGTACTTCAATATACCATGATAAATATAATACTAGTTTATAGATTTATGCTACTGAATATTACATGCTTTCTTTTTATGTTTTCTAGATTCAGAAATGGGATGAAGAACAAAAGCACGGGGTCGTTCATGATCATGTTTAAGTTATTTTTGTTAGTAACTATACATGCAATGGTCTTATATGATTTTTGTTCATTTGGGTTGATCTTTCCTTTGTTATATCACTTTCATAATTATATTACTTTCATATCAATATGAGATGGAATCATGACCGTTTGTTATTTTACAACTTAATCACGATTGACAAATAGTCATATAGTACATATTATTTGGCTTTATTATAAAATCCGTACAAAGATTATTTTATGACCATTGAACCTGAGTCAATTTACTATTCATCTACCCCTGTTTAACGACGTTAATTTCAGATAGTGTTGACTTTTACTTCAGGGCAATATAGATACAAAAGTGTTGCAATTAAGTTGCATAACCTAACATTTTATATCTTTATGAAACAAAATTCTAAAAGTTCTCTCGAATCTATATCTATTTTCAACTATTTTTCAAATTTTAAAAGTTATATCCTTATGATACAAATTTATAAAAGTTCTCTTAAATCTATATCTATTTTCAACTATTTTTCAAATTTGGGAAGCCAAATCGTATGTGCATACTTTGTGGCGCCACTATGTACTATGAAGAACGACTCATGTTATGTTGTTCAGAAAGTCGTGTAAGGATACCATTCCAGAGGACACTTCAACATCTTCTCGGTCCCATATATGGACTAGGGATGTTAATGAACCGAATGTTTAGCGAACCGTTCATGAATCATTCAACGGGAAGTCATTTATTTAATAAATGAACGAGTATTAACAACTTTTTTGTTCGTCTAGTTAAACGAATGAACATGAACGACATTTTTACGTTTGTGAATGTTCGTTTACGTATGTTTCATTACGTTCGTTTACTTAATAATAATAATAATAATAAGTTAACAATTAAATATTTAAGAAGTTAACATTTGAATAAAAATTAATAATAATAGTAATAAAGAGTTAACATTTTAAAATAATAACAATAATAAGTGATGAAAAGTGGTTGTCTTTAAATGCTTTTACCCCTTACCACCCACCATCTTTCTTTATATAATCATTTCTTGCCTTTATTTTCTCTAAGATTCCGATTTGGTATCATCTCCATCAACTTTCTATTGTTCGGTTTACCCCTTGTGTTGACCGTGCCTTCGAAAGTGATGATTCCATCCCACATTAGATGGCTATTAAACTACCATCTTGTATATAATGGAAGTTAAAGGAGTTGCTCCTTATGACTTTGGATATGTCCCTTTTATTTTCTTTTTATCTTTACTACGAATCATGTGTTTTTCTCGTAAGACTGAGAGTAATAAAAAAAATCAAAGCGCATCATCTGTATGTGTAATAGGTAAATGCCTCTTTTTCTCCTGAAGTTGTCGGAATTATCGTAATAAGATATTCACTACAATTGAAAAGGTTTTATCAATTAAATTTCCATCATCTAGGCATAGGTAGCAATCCATTCTATCATTATTCTCACTACTTCTCACGGGAAAATGATCCCACAAAGAAAAGAATTCTACATCGGAGAGCTGTAGGAGTCCATAACTCCATCAAGGGTTCCTTTTAGTGAGTAAGTCGGTGGGTTACATTTTCAAAATTATGGAACACCTCTTCACAGTGGATGCACACCTGAATAGTGGTTGCTTTTAGTTATTTGTATTATTTGTTTTTGTTTCGTTTGTTTTACGTTCGTTTAACATCTTAACGAAACACGAACAAACATATTTTCATAACGAACGTACATGAACATCAAAAGTTTTGTTTTTTTACTGTCGTGTTCATTCATTTTTTTTTGGTTAAGTTAAACGAACGAACACACACAAGCTTTGTTCGTGTTCGTTCAAATCGTTTACAATCCTATCTGAAACTCACTAGTTAAATTTTAGTAGAGAAATACAAACATTTAATTGTATGAACGCATTGACATTACTCATATGTCACATTGATTCTACTATTAATTTTAAGAAAGGTTATTTGTTTATAGAGTAAATGGACTAAATTCATATCAAATTGGATTTCTATTTCCTGTATGTGAAAAAAGCTTCAATTGCCCAACTATACATCTACGACACTGATAATGAAATGACCAAGAGGATGAATGCAATGCAAAGGAAATTTGAACATACAGACTTTAACTCAGAGACAATTAAAAAATTATTTGAAATTTTAAAAGAGCATAATGATTAAGTCTTTTCGTATGGCAAGAGATAAATACCGTTTATATCCCGACTCTTTTCACTTTCAAATCTTAAAAACTCATAAAAATATGGTTTCCAATGTAATATGTGAGCGCTTGAAGAAGTTGCACATGTAATAGTTGGTGATATTACTGAAGGCAACTTTCAGTATGATATTATTGTGTAACATCGGACAAATGGTTGAATCTTCAACCAAAAATTCAACTACATTACATGGATGAATCTTCAACTAAAAAACAATTTGTCAAAATGAGACTAAATATTGGAGCAAAACGTGTATTTTTCGGACATGTAAATCAGTCCACACAGTCTGCCAATTCCCAATGTGAAGGGCATATCTGACTCACTCAGCAGCGGCAAGGCGATTGCGAGGGGACCTGAGATCGAACCCAAGACCAACAGCCTATTGGAGCAAACATCTCCTCACCCCTTAACCAAAATGAGACTAAATAATTGCTTTAAATTGCAACAAAAGGTACAGGAAGGCCATACTTTGCTAAAGCTTGGACGATTGCTTTAACAAGACATAGTAGATGCTTAAATGACAATTTAAGAAGTTTGTTTTGGGTGGCTATGTAACAATCAAGAACATTTACGACCTGACTTATACTTTGGATTAATGGATGTTGTTTACCGTGTAGATACCGATGGTAAGAAATTAGGTAAATCAATTATATTACCATCCACTCATATTGGTGGCCCTCGATACAAAATCCAAAATTACCAAGAAGTTATGGCACTTTGTAAATGGGTTGGGTATCCCGATTTATTTCTTAGGTTTACCTGCAAGAGAAAATGACCTCCGATGATAGATACGTTTGATATCATAGAACAAAAACACGGTCCAATTAGAGTGGACATTGTATTTAGAGTTTTCTAGATTAAGCTCTAAAAATTGATACCAGGCTAGAAATCTACCAAGATTTTTGGTTGCGTAATCGTTCGTAAATAACACAAAACATATTTATTATTAGTATATGATTAATGGTTTTGATATGAATTCTCATTATATAACCAAAAGATACAAATGATCTTTAGTATACAAGGAAATAATCACAAAGATGTCTAAATATACATAATCTAGGAAACTTCATTAGTTGTATAAAACGGTAAAATGGAAGAACATTATTTTTATCACAATTTCCATTATAAAATATTTAAAATAGAAGTGATGTCTTTTCCAAAACCACCATTTTTGGGATGAACACCTATTAACTAAAACTCCCATCAAACATGGTAGTAAAAGTTCAATACTCACTCGAAAGGTAAATAATGAACTAATATTCAATTACTAAGACATGGATAAGACTATTTTATTCAAAAGAACAATATATGGAAGAGATCCATTATATCAACACCACAAATTAGGTTACTCTCTGTAACTCAATAAATACTAAAACATGGACATTAACTATTCAAAAGTAATAATGAATAGTAATGAGGGAGACCTGTATCCTCTTAGCAAGTTACACCTCAAGAGCGGGTTGTCCTTATTGACTATTCTTACGAAATTCCACCTCGAGGCTCAATACACTTGGCATCTACCACGAAGGTGCCCCTTAAGTGGCAGATATCTTAGTGTCTACCGACAAGGTAACACCTCAAAACTCAATCCTCCTAGTGACTCTTTGAAAAGTTCAACTATTCATATAATAACAAGTAAGGGAACATTCATATCTTTCAAATAGGGATATATGCTTAATAATTGAAAATGAAAGCCAAGTGGTCCAACCACCATCCCCAAGACTGACTTGCATACCTATAAATCCAATGCATTACCGTCTAAATTACATGATCCCAAATGAATACCAACACACTCAAACATGTAATTTACAAATAAATATGTCATAATTGCATATAACTTCAAAAGCTCCATATAAAACAAAGTAAATCAAATAAATGTCCTCAAGGCTCATTAGAGTCAAAAATTGAGCCAAAAGCTCAACAATTCAAGTGGCTATTTTATAAAAGTCATCAACAACAATGAAACGTATTTAATCGACGTTTATACAAATACATGCTCCAAAAACATGATTAACTCAAAAACCCGTCTTAGCTTGGGACAAACCATTTTCCAACTAAAATCATACCTCTTATACTTCCAAATGTCCAATAATATAACAATATGCATTTTCCAAACTAAAATACACCAAAAATGCATTTATTACAAAATAATCTTCGTTTATAAAATAAATCAACAAAAGAACCCACAATTATGATTATTTATCAAAATGTCCAAACCCCAAATATAAGCATTTTACATGATTTATAAAACCAAATATACCAAATATGCAACACTCATCAAATAACCCACACATTTGATAAATAGCAAGCAAAACAAATTAATACCTCAAAATGGACATTTTTGGCATGTACATAGTTTTCACAGAGCAATTTGAACTCATCTTGTTGGGTTAGGATAAATCTAGGTTCCAACCCATTTATGCACAAAGTTGTGGAGATTTTAGATCCACAAGCAAGACTTCTAGATCTATGATGCCAAGTCCTCAAGAACACATCATCTACACCTAATCTCAACAAATATACCACCAACAACAAAATGAGGGTTGATGATACATAAAATACAAACTCTAGGTCAAAATGAAGATCTAGGACCTAGCTACTACCATTAGGAGCTCCATATCCACCAAAAACTTTAACCCTCTTACATATAAATGTGAAGAACTTCAAAAGTTGGAACCATAGCAACTTGAATCGCTAAAATTGGATTGCGGTGAAGAAGTTATGACCAAATGAAGAAAATCCCGATTTTATGCACTACAGGCCGCTCCGCGATAGTGACGTGCGATTGTGCTAATGTCATTATGGCATGGACAATCGCCCCAAATGTACAAACAACCTCCTCCCTCCTTGTGCGATCCTGCCCTGCGATAGTATCACCATCGCCCGACACTATAGCCCCAAGTGTACCAAGGTGTTTTTCTACTTTTCACCCAATATAATTTAACTTCAAAATACTTATTTCAACTATTCTAAGGGTGAAACATAAAGAGGACTCAGGATTTCATTTTACCAAAGATCATGTTGCTACATTGTACCATTGTCACTATAACATGACACAATTGTCAAGACAACCATTGTGGCTTTTGCTCTTTACTTCCCCTATAATTTTATTTTTCTCACTGGGTCCTATTCTGTATGTAATAGTTTGTATACCTTCTTATTTCATATTAATAAACCATTATCCCATTTTGTGGTTCTCCTCCCTATCATAATTTTGTTTTAAAAAGTTGTATTTTTTTCAAAAAAGTTGGTATATTATTTGGACAAATATGATTTGTTCAATGACTTTCGTGCGAGTCAACTCGTTACGTCTTGACCCACCTATACATACAGAACCTGTATCTCCCCTCCTCTGCCATTTTATGAAA
The DNA here is from genome assembly GCA_036898165.1 of Silybum marianum. NCBI lineage: Eukaryota > Viridiplantae > Streptophyta > Magnoliopsida > Asterales > Asteraceae > Silybum > Silybum marianum. The sequence continues at coordinate 18,402,641 of CM072539.1, forward strand.
CCCTAGACAACATTTAACCTTATCACAAATCTTGAATCATAATCACTCCCCTCACTTATTCATCTTTAGGAAAAACCCCCAATTTTGTCAACGTAACTTCGTTGATTTTTCTCACAAAGCCATGGATTCTCAGCCGAACAACTTATACGAAACGGCGTCTCAGCCCGACACCGGCAACGACGACGCCTACACGTTCTTGGAATTTAACACGCAAGGGGAAGAAGACTTCAATTACCCCGAGTTTCAAGAGCTTTCACAACCCAATGCCGTTCGATCTTCACCCTCATCATCAGTATGGCCCACGCCGTCCGACTCCATATCCGTCGACACCTCCGCCGCCGTCGACCACCGTTCTGATAGCAACGCATCACCTGGCTCAGCAACTTCGGGAAAGGGTGGTGGTGGTAGGGGTAATAATAATGTTAATCAGGCGTCGGCGGTTGATGCCCTAGCCGCAGGGATGAGCGGGTTGAATTTTGAAGAAACTGGGGATGATGAGAGTTATGAGTATGGAAAGGGGGATTTTATGGAGCACGCTTGTAGGTATTGCGGGGTGCAGAATCCGGCGTGTGTCGTGAGGTGTAACGTGCCATCTTGTCGGAAATGGTTCTGCAATTCAAGGGGGAACACGTCTGGTTCTCACATTGTTAATCATTTGGTAAGTTGTATATTAACTTCGTTTGTGATTCCATTTCTTATCATATGTGAATTATGCATTTTAATTGGCAGTAAGTTTGTATAATTATACCAAAGATAAGGATGGAAATATGGAAAATGCAATGTAGGACTTGCAAAAGTCGATCTTGGCCTTTGAATACCATTTGATGGAGTACTTTTCATGAGGGAAATGACAACAGGAGATGTAGGGTTAAGTAAAAAGGCATATGGTACAACTCCACTTGATGTACCAAAATTTATCATGAACTAGAAAATGGCAGGAAGTAGGTGAAATGGGCTCAACCAATCTTATTCCTGATATGATAGATTTGTGTGGAGGAATGATTTTTGAGTCATAATTGTCAGAAAGGTCTTGTTTAAGCTGAACAAAAGGGGGTAGTTTATGCTATCATACCTCTGTGCAGTTTCTCCCCTAAAGACTTTTGGGGTTTCATATAGGTCTATTTTAAGCATATCATGAGGCCACTTAATTTGGTATTAATCGAGTCTCATGTCTTCTTGTGAAGTTACCTGACTTCCATCTGCATAGCCAGCCCTCTATGAGGTAGCAGATTTACATTAGCCTTTTTTCTCTTGTTAATTGCTAGGTAACAGATCGTCGTCTATACTCCAATATCTAGTTGTTTCTTGCAAAACTAAGTGAGATTTATAGTTGTAAATGGTAAACTAACTCATCAAACTATATCTCTAATCTTGCTCAAGTTATTTGTGTTTTTTGGTATCGAGGCGGAGGTGTATGAGGATAGGGATGGAGAAGTTCGAGGCTGTTTTGTGGCCATTAAAAGCAGTGTATGAAGATTTCTATGTAGCCATGTAGGAACCAGATTCATGGTTTGTCATGAGGATTGGCCACTGAATACCATGTCAGAAGCTTGCTTTGATGCCTAACCTGTTTTAAGTTAAAAATAATGATGTTATGAGGTTTTCTTAGTATGTTTCTGGGTACTCTTATATAATATAGGTGCTTCACTATTTTATCTATCTTTTAAGGGGAGAAAAGTACAGGGAAAGTGGCCTTAGTGCTGGGGACTTACAGTTCAGAAGGTACCTTATATTATTGTTACCAGCCTTATTATCAATAGGGTAGTGCTTTAGAATGAACTGGTGCATCTGATTTTTGATATGGTATTGTATAATATTAATCTACAAATATGGTGCTGTTGTGCAAGAGTGTTAGAATGAGAGCTGGATTTTGTATCTCTAAGTTAAGCTGTCTTTGGCAAGTGATAGCATCATGGGGATGGCTGTATAGTGTTTTGTTTGTTTGCCAAAGTTACTGCTATCCAACAAGTGTCAGTTTCACTTTTGCAATCTAAAGTATCTGGGAAATATTTGCTAAATAGTAAATACCCCTGGCTGATTTATCACATGCTCCACAAATTAAATGAGTTTTGCTTTATCTGTAGAATAATTTAATTTCCATATTCAGGAAGGAATAATCAATTTACTCTGAAAAATATAGAACTTGGTGCCTTGCCCGAGAAAACCCTACAACTCAGCATCCAAACATTTTTGTACGAGTTGGAACGGTGCTCACATTTTCCATGGGGCAGTTGTCATTGTGAACTCATTAAGTTTTTGTTGGATAATGATAGTCTATGTTTTGATTTGTGTCACTTGAATTTCTTCCTGACTTGTTGATTGGAAGAATTCTTTACAGCTGTGAATTCACAGTTCTGAATTGCCATTGCCAATACTATTGTTCATTTGTTCCCATGCCATTCTTGTTATTTAATCAGCTATGCATTACTTTGCAAAAATATAATTATGCTGTTTTCTTATTTGCTATAGTATTTTATGGAGGCCACTTTATAAAAATTTACTAAAACTCTGCTGGTGGGGTTGTAGGAACTGATCCAAGTCTATCTGATTTTTTTTGCCCTAGATTTACATTTTATTATGCACATGTTAGTATTTCACTCATTACTTGCACCATATGCTGATGTACATCAGATTAATAGTTGATAAATGTCAGGTATCTATTGCTAACAATAATTCGATTTTGTGGTTAACAGGTGAAGGGATTATGCATTTGTGATTTTTTTGGCATGATCAAGTTTGGTCATGTTCTTCGTAGGATAACTTACTATAGTCTTAATCAGCTTTTGATGCTAATTTTGTTGTGCTCTTTTGCAGGTACGAGCTAAGCATAAAGAAGTATGCCTTCATAAGGATAGTCCTCTGGGAGAAACGATTCTTGAATGCTATAACTGCGGATGTCGAAATGTTTTCCTTCTGGGATTTATTTCAGCCAAGACAGAGAGTGTGGTTGTTCTACTTTGCAGGGAACCTTGTCTTAATGTGAATGCACTTAAAGACATGAATTGGGACCTGAGTCAATGGTGTCCACTTATTGATGACAGATGTTTCTTGCAGTGGCTTGTTAAGGTTAGCATATATATATATATATTTATGTGTGTGTGTATATATATATATATATATATCTTGCTTATATTTTATGTTTCTGTGTGTATGTTGAACACATAGGGTTTAAGGAAAAAAGTTGTTTAGTATTTAAAGTGTGATCTTCCGTTTATTTTGTTTCAAACTCATCATATTGTCTCCTTGCAGGTTCCATCTGAACAGGAGCAGCTGCGGGCACGCCATATCAGTGCTCAGCAGATCAATAAGGTGGAAGAACTTTGGAAAACTAATCCTGATGCTACCTTGGAGGATCTTGAGAAGCCTGGTGTAGATGATGAGCCTCAACCTGTAGCCTTGAAATATGAAGACGCCTATCAGGTTTAAGTGCCATACTATTGTATTAGTTCTCCAAAAGGCGTTGTACATGGTTTACTTAAACTGGTTATGTTAGAACACCATAAAATATCTAGTTTCGTATTATGTCAAATTGCGTCATCATATTTATCTGTAAGGGTAATATTGTAACAACCCATTTGCACTTGTTTTTCTGGTTTCAGTATCAAAATGTATTCGCCCCACTCATCAAGCTTGAAGCTGACTATGATAAAGTAAGCAATGCTTTTTTGTAGTTATTCAATTTTACCTTGTGCTTCACTTTCTTGTTTGACATTTTCTTCTTGATCCAACTATGTAAACACAAATTTGATTTGTTGTTTAACAGATGATGAAAGAATCTCAAAGTAAAGACAACCTCACAATACGGTGGGATATTGGTCTTAACAAGAAGCGTATTGCATATTTTGTTTTTCCAAAGGTGATTTAGATTTATCAGTTTGGATGTTTGGATCTAAATTGTTATTTTAGTTTTGGTAGAGTTATTGTTTACCAACCTTGGTTTGAAATCGGCTCTGCATTAATTTATATGACTAATGTAGGAAGACAACGAATTGCGTCTTGTACCTGGTGATGAGTTACGGCTGCGGTACTCTGGGGATGCTGCTCATCCAGCTTGGCAGTCAGTTGGACATGTGGTATGGGCTTTTTGTTCTTTTGATCATGTGATCCTTCACTTTGCATGCTTGGATGATTACATTGAAACAATAAATTAATGCAAAATAGCATGCTTTCTGGGACACATGTTGATGTGTTATCTTTTAAAACTGGTCTCAGAGGGGCTGTGCATTTCTGTTTTTTATATACATGTTTCTCACTTTATTCTGGTTTTCCAAGATAACTCTTGCTGGGACACATGTTCTTGTTTTATCATCCATAGCTGGTCTATGAGTGATTTTTCATCTTTTTGTTCTATATAAATTTCTCATTTTATTCTGGTTTTGTTGTTGCAGATAAAACTCACTGCACAAGAGGAGGTGGCGCTTGAGCTTCGTGCGAGTCAGGTAGTATTATCATGATTTATGATGTCTTGTTAATATTTTATTTCATTACTTACCGGTGATGATGTTTGTAGGGAGTTCCTGTTGATGTGAACCATGGTTTTAGTGTTGATTTCGTATGGAAGAGCACAAGTTTTGATAGGATGCAGGGTGCAATGAAAACTTTTGCAGTGGATGAAACAAGTGTCAGCGGGTGGGTTGAATATCATGTGAAATTAAATTGCATGCGTTTATGGAGATTTTTTAGGAAACTTTTGTTTTCTGTGCTATCGCCTTCTCTTCCTTTCATGATATATAGATAATTTACTGATTCACTGGGAATAAGGGTGTTCCTGTGTTAAACAGGAAAAAATATAATATTCTAGTCAACTGTATCAACTTTGTAGACATTGCGCTTACTATTTGTGGACTGTAAGAATGTAACTGTAGGATCTTTGCATAATTTGGAAACAATATAATAGTCTCTTCCTTTTCGTAATATTTTATGAAAATGTAGATCGGCAAGTAAGTTTTTCTGTGTTTATGGTTTAAGATATTTTTGTGGACATTTCATAAACGACTATAGTTTATTTTAAAATAGTACATTGTGGGTGGATATAGTTAAATGTGAATTTACACTTGGTACTCTTTCAGGGTTTCTGCTTTTTGCTTGTTTTTTTTCTTTCTGATAATGTGTGGGGATGTCATTCATATGCTGAATCTATGCAGGTATATTTATCATCATTTGTTAGGCCATGAGGTTGAGTTTCAGATGGTCCGTAATGCATTGCCTCGCCGTTTTGGTGCACCTGGTCTTCCAGAGCTTAACGCATCTCAAGTAAGGGTTTTATCTTATACTTTTCTTTTATTATAAATTATGACCACCCAAGTCATGTGTTATGTGATCTTAAGCATCAAGGACTGGAATACTGAACATTCATTCATAGCATGCAGTTATAATGGCATAATCTTGTGTTTCTTGGCTATTTGACCATTTAAAATACTCTCAGCCTATATCACCTGTAGAGCTGATAGGAGATTCTCTTATCCATCCGTCCTTGGGGTGATAGGCTTGTCTAGTTTCAACCATGGATTTGGCCATTCAGCGGTTTTGGATGGCCCTGCTAAAATATGCTTCCTACTTCCTAGTCACTGCTATATATATACTACGTAAATTTATGGTGATCATTATCAGCATTAATGTATTGGCTCCCCTCAGAACTTCAGCTTAGGTTAGAATAGTACTAGGATGGATGATCAGTAGAGAAGTCCTCTTTGTAGAATCATATTTTGGGTTATATACTTTGAAAAACCATTCCCAAGTGGGGTGATTGGAGATTCGGATTGCTATGGATATAATGGACCGAGCTTTCCTAGCTGTGATAACCATAAACATTGTCTGATTGGTTCCATATTAATATTGATATGAAGATTGGGAGCCAAATCTTGGGAAAGATAGTTTGATCAAATGTAAAAAGCTGCAAATGCCCACTCCCTTGCTTGGATGTGTGGGTACAAGGAACTGGCAACATGATTTAAATGCTGGTCTGGGTTTGCAGCTATCAGAATTGCTAGCAGTTATGAAGAATACATTTGCTGGATGCTTCGATCCTACACAAAACTGACTCTGCATAAATTTCTTATATTATGTGACATTTCTGTCATCAAATTTCCCATCGTAGTTGTATGGTGTCTTTGCTTGTTGATTTCTCTGTAGTGTACCTTTACATTTTTCTGCTGAATAATCATTTTGTTGGATGGTTTATGTGGAGATGACCTGATCTGCTCATTAATTGATAGGTTTTTGCTGTAAAAAGTGTCCTTCAGAAACCAATAAGTTTGATTCAAGGGCCACCAGGCACTGGGAAAACGGTCACTTCTGCAGCAATTGTTTATCACATGGCTAAACAAGGCCAAGGACAGGTATTATTACTGGCATGGTTTTTTTATATTTTATAGTTTGCGAGCCTTATAACGACGAGATAATGGTTATCCTACATTCTTACTTAAATCAGGTTCTGGTATGTGCACCTAGCAATGTGGCTGTAGACCAACTTGCAGAGAAGATAAGTGCCACTGGCTTGAAGGTAATGATGTTCGAACTTCCAATTTTTTACTAGCTTATATGTTATGTCCTACATTTCCAGTTTTCAACTTGATTTGCATCCATGACTTTTTGCGTTTTCTTACAATAGAGGATGGGTGTGTGTCGTCATGTCTTTTTGAGTTAACTTTGTGATATTGATCATGTTGTGATATGTATGAGTAAAATATTTAACAATGGAGTTGTGGATTTTAGTCTTTGTTGTTTACATGTTTATGCAATCTGTGTTAGGAATGGATATGTTAACTTGGATCATGCTGTGATTTTAGTTAGAATAATGCAAGTTCATATGCTTGACTACAACTCTAGAATTCTAGTTCTTTCTAGGAAAAAAAAGAAGTGTAAAATGGTAGCATTTTTTAGATAGTGGTATCTTCTGACTTCTATTTCTTCCCGCTTAAGAGATATTCAGTACTACTTTTCTAGGCATAATTGTGTAGTGTTAGAATGTTAACAGGTTGTTCTGTGTAATTCAAATTTTTATGTCGGTATTTATCATAACCAGGTTGTAAGACTCTGTGCTAAATCAAGGGAAGCTGTTAGTTCACCTGTTGAGCATTTAACCCTTCATTATCAGGTTTGTTTGTTTTATAGTGTTTTAGTTATGCATTTATTGCTCTAATGTACTACACTGATCTAAAAACATCTTTTTAACTGGTCTTGTTGAAGGTTCGCCATCTTGATACATCTGAAAAGAGTGAACTTCACAAGCTGCAGCAGTTGAAAGATGAACAAGGTGAGGGTTGCTTGAAGGATCGAGCTTATTGTTTTTGTTTGCTCTTTTTTAATATATAGTGGTCATAACTGTCTTGATTTTATTCTAAATTTAACATAACCATATGACAAGAAGAGCGTAGTATGAGGATTGGGAGCTTTATGGCTTTATGCTTGATTTTTGGAACTTCATTATGTACTTAATGTTAAGGTGGCAAGGAGAAAAATATCCAACTTATTGCACCATTCTCTGCAGAATAGGTGTGCTGTGACCATTGTGTCTATAAGTTGTTTTGTTTTTGTCATTTTTTATTTACTCTTTATTTTCTTTAAGTGTTCTCTATTTGTTATTTTTACTACTGTTATGTTTCTTTTCGTTTCTTTTGTAGATGTTATGTACCTTTATGCTTTGTGATTACTATAACCTATTTTGAATGCCCACTTGAATCCTGTATGCTTGCATTCTAACAAGTTCACTTATGTGGGTCCTTGTTTATATATTAGTTAAGTTACTATGATGTGAACCTTTAACCTTCCTGTGGCTATCCCATTGTAGGACTAACCATACACTGATCTTACTGCCTGTTTTGAGAACATGTCATTGTACCAAAGTATGGTAGTAACATTGGGTTGATGATGTTATTTACTTAACTCTACAGGGGAATTATCCAGCAGTGATGAGAAGAAGTATAAAGCCCTGAAGCGGGCTACAGAACGGGAGATATCTCAGAGCGCTGATGTTATCTGTTGCACATGTGTTGGTGCTGGAGATCCTCGGTTGGCAAATTTTAGATTCCGTCAGGTTAACTTTCCATTATTAGTTTACAGGAATTAATTTTAGATCTGTCGTTTTGCATGTTAGTTATGGTTTACATGTTCTATTCTCTGTTTTTTCTTTTTACTATTCTCAGGTGCTTATTGATGAATCTACTCAATCAACTGAGCCTGAGTGTCTTATTCCTCTAGTTCTTGGGGCAAAGCAGGTATGTGTGGGAATTGTGTAACTCTTACTGTAGTTAAACTCTTCTAGATGATTCTCTTTTCTGATGTAATATTCTTTGTATTAGGTTGTCCTTGTTGGTGACCATTGCCAGCTTGGTCCGGTTATCATGTGCAAGAAAGCAGCTCGTGCAGGGTTAGCTCAATCACTATTTGAGCGACTTGTGGTGCTTGGTGTCAAACCAATTAGATTGCAGGTCCCTCTCTCTCTCTCTCTCTCTCTCTCTCTCTTTTTTCTTCAAGTATCCGTATTACAAACATGGAGTTGAGCAACAACATTTTAAGTATGAATTACAGCATTTTGAGAGGCAAAGATGCCTTGTTAAGGTTGAATTGATTAGTCAGTGTGTACGGTGTACCTTGTTATACCATAATGGTTGCATGTGGATGCATCGCAAAGTTGGAAGCAAACCTTTCACATTGTTTTTCCCCATATATTGTGACGATCTCTTCTAAATAGAGTATGCCATTTATTTATATGAAATGGTCATAGGTTTAGATATCCCTTCTTATAGAAACTTCCATTTACATGGATGCAACCAATCTCTGATGCCCGTGTCATTGGAAATCATATCTGCAACTTTTTTTCCAGATACAAGCCAGTCAATTTTCAGATATTTGGAAAATCATGTTTTGGGGCGTGTGGGAGTTTGTTAAACAATTGGCTGCTAACCAATTTCTAGGGAATGTACATTTCATGGAAGTTAGAAAAATAACTTGTGAAATTTGTAGGAACCTAAGCCTCTTACTTTGTTGATAGGCCAGGAGTATTGCAATTTTGTAGTTGTATGTTTTCTTCATTGTATTCTTCAATGATTGAAGGTCTTCAGCATAATGTACAGACTTGGCGTTGTTGCTTGTACACAAGGAAATTATTGAATATTATATCCTTAATCCTTAGATCCATATATTGATGAGAAATACACAAAGCAAGGTTGACTTCGTACGATAATTACATAAAAATGCTGTATCTTATCCTTTACTTTTTTTACAAAAAGAAAGAAGAAAAAGAAAAGAACAATCACATTAGTTCATTTGAATGAATGGACCTTATTTTACTTTGAAAGGTAACTGGGCAAGTGTTGATCCTTTCAGAAAGTGCATTTGACTGGCAAAAGTGAGCGTCTATGTAAAACCAGGTTTTAGAAACTAATTACCTTTTGACTTTTACGTTTGCAGGTTCAATATCGGATGCATCCATGCCTTTCGGAATTCCCTTCCAATAGTTTTTATGAAGGTACCCTCCAAAATGGAGTGACAATTAATGAAAGACAATCAACAGGCATTGATTTTCCCTGGCCTGTGCCCAACCGTCCCATGTTCTTTTATGTACAGGTGCGCACATCTTCTCTCTGCATGCTTTTGGGATTTGATTATTGGTTCATTTGCCTGAAATGATGGCTGGTCAGGATTTGTACTTTTACATGTGTAAAAATGTCATATTGATCTGAAAAGTCTGGTCGTTCCTGCTTAAAAAATTCATGGCTTTAATCAAAAAATTTATCACGGGTTCCTGAACGACTTACTGAGTGTCTATCTATAACATTGCAAAGTTTGATTAACTTTTACCTATGTGGTTCACCTAAATATCTTGTAGATGGGTCAAGAAGAAATTAGTGCCAGTGGAACATCCTATCTTAATAGGACTGAAGCTGCGAATGTCGAGAAAATAGTGACCACTTTTTTGAGAAGTGGTGTAGTTCCCAGTCAGGTATGTGCATATTTTTCATGAGTTTTTGGCTCTTGATGGGTTATGTTAACGATTGACAATTTTATGCAGATAGGGGTTATAACGCCGTATGAAGGCCAGCGTGCATACATCGTTAACTATATGTCAAGAAATGGTGCACTTAGACAGCAGCTTTACAAGGAAATTGAGGTAGCCTATGTGTCTTGTATTTTTTTGTCATCTTTTTGTAAATTAAATGGATCTGAATTTCTTAACAACAAATGTACTTGGAATTAATTGTTTGCAGGTTGCAAGTGTAGATTCATTTCAAGGGCGGGAAAAAGATTACATCATTTTATCATGTGTGAGAAGTAATGAACATCAGGTTTGTTGTTATGGTCCTTATATTTGTGCCTTGCTTAATATTGCTGAGTGGCAAGATCATGTTGATTGCTCTATTAATGCGGAATTGCCGATGCCTCTAAGATAATAATAGAGATTATATGTAAAAATCTGATATTACTTGTATGTTAGGATAAGTCGGTTCACAGCTGATCTATGTAGTAATTTATTTCGAGGAGTAGAGGGCAGAATGTTCGTTTTGTGGTTGGATTTTATATTCTTTTCATGCTACTTAAAGATAGATGAATGAAAATGAAAAGGTAAGGGAGGATAAAATCCATATAAATAAAAGTAAGAGTCTGCAAAAGTGAAAGCAGGAGGTTGGATGCACTACTATCTTGAGTGTCATGCTCCAACATGATTTACTAATGTCTGAATGTTTGCTCTTGGCAATTCATATGTTCTTAACGAATTCTAATCCTGAATGTCAACAAAGGCCTGTTTACTCATGTTTATCTTTATTTTCTGGTTCAGGGTATTGGATTTCTTAATGATCCACGCAGGCTTAATGTTGCACTTACCCGTGCTCGTTATGGTATCGTCATTCTGGGAAATCCAAAAGTTCTTAGTAAACAACCACTATGGAATGGGTTACTTACTCATTATAAGGTATAGTTTATGTAATTATATAGTCATACTTTGCGGGTAGTTAATCTTGTATCCCCCTTTTAAAACGTACTCGTTTTGGAAGGCTATTCAGGTGGTTCATTTTAGCTAACAGCCCCTCCCCTGGAGATGCAAATTTTAATTGTAATTGTACTTCTGCTTGGATGTCTTTATGCCCTTTTAGAAGCTGACATTCCTACAACCTACGGTTTCTTTCTTTTTTTACTTTGGACAGGAGCATGAATGTTTAGTTGAAGGCCCTTTGAACAACTTAAAGCAGAGTATGGTGCAATTTCAGAAGCCAAAGAAAGTATGACATAATTGTGGCCCTTCTCCTTTGTTTTTTATGGCATTGTGCAGTTACCAATTGTTGGAAACTTATTTATCGGTTTGTGGTTTACATGATGCAGATATACAATGACCGGAGGCTTTTCTTCGGTGGTGGACCTGGTATTGTAGCCAATGACAGCTTTGGATCTGCCGCTTCTGGAAATCCTGGCACCGATGGAAGAAACGGTCGTTCCAGGGGTATGCTAGTTTCTAAACCCCTTTCCCCCCCTTTTTCCCCCTTTTCCTTTGAACTTTAACCTTCTGTTTTATTTTTCTCGTTATAATTTATAGTTATGTGAACAACATGCGATTCTGAGTTACTTTCTGTGTACAGGTTCGTACATGCCACCTGGACCACCTAATGGCACTCATAAACCTAGTCTGCATCCTGCTGCATACCCAATGCCTCGGGTGCCTCTTCCACCTTATCATGGTGGTCCTCAGCCTTATGCTATACCAACTCGTGGAGTCCATGGACCAGTTGGCGGTGTTCCTCATGTTCCTCAGCCAGGTAGTCGGGGTTTCAGCGCTGGTCGGGGGAATGCTGGTGCTCCTATTGGTAGCCATCTACCACACCAGCAAGGCTCACAGCAACCCATTGGTGCAAACATGGGGTCTAACTTTAACTTCCCTTCGCTAGAAAATCCAACTAGCCAGTCATCAGTCGGTGGTCCATTATCTCAACCAGGATATGTTTCTAATGTTAGTATTTTTTTTTATCTATTGTCTTCATTTCCAGTAGAATTTTAGGCAAATCATAAACGACTTATTGCGTGTGATAGATGACTCAAGGACCAGGACAAACATTTCGTGATGGGTTCTCGGTTGGGGGAATGTCACAGGTAATATTATTCTGTGAATGCCAATGTTTGTAGTTGTACATCAAGTGATGATCCCGTTTTTATATATATTTATTGTTATCAAACATCATGCAGGATTTCTTAGGTGATGATTTTAAAAGCCAAGGGTCACATGTTCCATATAATGTTGCTGAATTTTCGACACAGGTAATAAATCCCTTTTCTAGTCTTCTAATCTTATGGATGATTGATCTTGTTTCCATTTCAAGACTTGTATATGGTTAATCGTTAATTTTGATTGTTTCAGGCTTCACAAGGTGGATACACTGTTGACTATGCTAATCCAACGACCCAAGGAGGGTTTCCAGGAAGCTACTTGAACCAGAATTCTCAAGCTGGATATTCTCGTTTTGGTACTGGAAATGACTTCATGTCTCAGGTTTGTTCGTTTTTTTTCTCAATCTAACACCAAGTCCCAAAATTAATGAGGAATCTTAGCCTAATGTTGATGCTTAAAACTTAAAAGCCGACGCCAACTGCAGCTAGAGTACATAATTATACATATATATAGAGGAAAGTTCAAATGTGAACTCATTTTTGGTTGTGAACGTGAGGACGAATCTCAGCCACTTATCCGGTCAATAAAGACGGCTTTGACCTGGTTCCCCTCCTTTAATAATCTCCACCCTCCCATGAATCGCGTCAATCCTCCGTGATCGCGTCCACCATAACCGAAGATGTGTGGCTGAGATTCGTCCTCACGTTCACAACAAAAAATGAGTTCACATTTGAACCTAACCCTATATATATATATATACTATCTTTAATTAAATCCGTCTGATAACATAAGAAAAAAGTGTTGTTGCTTGCTCTCTACTAGCTTTTCTTGTTTCAATTTTTCTTTGGTGCAAACTTTTTTTTCAGCACATATTTCATGAAACAACCGTTGTACTTTTTGGGGTAGAGATCAGGTCTGCATACATTTCACCCTTCCCTGCAGACCCCACCTTTGGGTGGGGTATACCGGGTGTTTGGTTAGATAATCAAATGTTTGCTCAAACGTAAAAGTTTAACAAGTTCAAACATATGTTTCAAATTTTGAAACTTTAACCCTTAACTATGAGATAGAGAAACTCAATTCCTCTATCTATTATCAAAGGTAAAATTGTCATTTAGTTAACTAAATTACAGATTTCTAAAACTGTTCAATGTTTTCATTGTGGACCTTTATTTTGTGACGGAGGGAATATTTGATTATTAGTGAAATATCTGGAACAATTAGTATTTGATTATTTATTTTGGCACACCCTAAATTTGAAACAAAATGCATTTATTTGAGTGAGTTCTAACTCTGCTGTTCGGTTTGACAGGACTACATGGGTCATGGTTCTCAAGGCTTGTTTACCCAAGTTGGGTTCAACGATCCATCACAAGATGATGCTTCACAAAGCCATTTTGGTGTCCCCCCTACTAATTCTCTTCAGACACAGGTTTCATATATTTATTTACCAACATCACTACTTGCTTATTATGCAAAAACCTTTTGCAATTAAAATAAAAACAATTAATTATATTTTGCAGAATTACATGAATCCTCTTTACTCCCAGCCATTTGCACACTATAACTCTCAACCCCTAAACATGCAAGCTCCTCAACAGCAACAACAGCAGCAACAACAACAGCAGCAGGGTCAGGGTCAGGGTCAGGGACAGGGACAGGGACAAGGGTCCCACTACAACGGTTAAGAAATGATTGGAAATTTTCCCATCTTTGTGAAGGGTCGTAGTCGGTCCTTGCATCCAGCCACTTGATTTTTGCCTCCACTACGTTTGACCAAAAACTATATTTCTACCCCCCTCTAAAAATCATTAAAAAGTTTGACAAATAAACAGATCTATATATATCGATGAACAACTCCAAACCCAAAACCCTTTTTTGGAGGATACGATGATGATTGTTGTGGTGGCAAATAATGGGCTGAGGAAGAGACGGACACAGACCCTAAAAGATTTGGTAAAATGTGCAACAAACTGGAAAAAAGAGAGCACCGGTTTATGATCTGGTTTTGTATCGTGAAAAGGGTTGGTTGGTTGGTTTGTTTTCGGGCAAAAAAGGAAAATGGAGTGGTAAGATGAAAAGCAGATATAATAGAATTATTATTATACAGAAGCCAGGTGGTACTGTAATATTTTGTACAGGAGGCATGGTTATGGTTATGGTTTGGTTTGAGCTAACCCTTGTGCGTTACAACCGGGACATGTACATGTGTGATACTTTGTTTTTTTAGTAAAAGAATATCGTGAAACAGATATGCTAGATAACCTTAAAACGTATAGCTGTTTTTTTTCGTTTATGGATTGGATTTGGTTTGATTTGATGGTGTTTTTGTGTTTGATATTATTGTGTTTATGGATTTTTTAAACACTACTTGTGTTGATGGTGGTTTTTTTGTTCTTTCGTAAGTGATTGTTTTGCAATGGAAAACCGAGCAGGCAAACCACAAGGCTTGTGGCGTACTGGTTAAGGCTTGTGGGTAGATAACCCATCTACCCCAGTTTCGAACCCATGCGCAAACAACTTGTGGCCACTAGGGAATTATCTCGTACAGATGCTTTAACGGCCTTAAATTTGTCGTGATTAGTACGAGCAAATGCCAGATACCCTTTCCAAAAAAGACCGAGCAGGCATAGAATTGAAGAAAACCGGTTGATCCGAAAAGACAGAAAACGAAACAATTTCTATACTAGCATAGTTATTCTTCATTGGTTATCAGTTTGAGTATTTTTAGTGGTTATTAGTTTCAGTATTTTTAAGGCTTCTTATTGGTTATCACTTCGAGTGTTTTCTAAAATTTTTAGCTTCTTATTTGAAAAAAAAAATCTAAAAATTTATCGAAAAGTATGCAAACATTTTTTATAAGGTTTCTTTGTTTAGGATATATTTAAATAGATGATGTTAAATGAGATTTTAATCAAATTTATTATCTTTTGATTAGTATAGAACTATTTTTCTTTTGACTCATGTTTAATAGAATCTTATTTAAGATATGTTAAAATAATGGTTTAAATTAGGAATTTAGGATACTCTTTTTAATCCTTCTTGAACTGTTATTGATTTGTTGAAAATTAAAACTAAATTTTAAACCTATTTGAAAGTTATCTTCTTATTAATTAATTAATTAATTAATTAGAGCGGTGAAGGAGACGAAATACAATTATAGAAAAAGAAAAGACAGTGGCCACGTTTGGAGGAGCAGGTAGGAAAATCAATGCTGATGTTCACCACGTGCTTGACCACGACTACTTCAATTTAAAACAAAACATATGTTATATTATTATTATTATATAAAAATTGTATAAATAAAAATAATAATTTATTAAATATTGCGTATTACTTTGAGCTTTTATAGAATTATATTAACCTTTTGACAACATATGAATCATGTGTTATTAACTCATTTTACGCGAGGTAGTTTCTATTGTTTTTGATATCTGTATGAAAATGTTAAAATATTTTTCTATGTTTATTTTTTAAGCAAATGAAATGACGAAGCATGTAATTTTTTACAGCATTTTAAACATATTCAAGCTAGATGTCTTATCCCTACGGTTGATTTTTATTAATTATAATAAAAAATACAAATAGGAGACGTAAACCAAATTACAAAATATAGAATGTTAAACGGATAAAATCTAAATTAATTAAGATCGTGCTTACTTCTTTTTTATTATTATAGAATAATAGAACATTTATTTCGATATATAGAGCTTAAAAGACAAGGAATACGATAATTAGTTTTTTTCTAAAATAGTAAATTACATTAAAGTTAGTGTCATAGTAAACAAATAGCAAAACTCAGAAAGTTATAGGTATAAATATTAAAGTCTAAATCTACTGCGACAATCCTACCCTCAAACTAAACAAAAGTCAAAAGAACAATGATAAATTGTAAAATTCGTAACCTATGCTATTGTGCGTTGCAAATAACAAGTGCTCAATAATGCAATATCACCAAATGTGAGGAGGATATCGTAGCACGTGCCCTCCTAGGAGGTCAGAGGTTTAAATCTCACCAAAGGTAAGAAGGGTGTATGAGTTTATTTGTTGCATTTGCCGTATATAAATATTATATACGTCAAAAAATAATGCAATATCACAATATGTTGTTATTGTTTCGCAATGCTCCAGCTGTGTTGGTACAAGATGTGTTCATGTGCATTGCAAATTTTGATTTTCAAAATTTAATATGCAAGATCAAGACTTATTATCAAAATGAGAAAAGTCACTTAGCCTTAGCCTAGTAAGTCATTAACCCACACGACCACACCACACATGACACAACTTTACAATAATTAATTAGAAATTCAGATTTTTTTTTGCAAAAAGAATTAAAGATTCATAAATCATAATACGACTCATACAACAACTCAACAAGTTCATTCAACAATAGAAATCGCCCATTCAAGATTTCTATCTATGATTTCTTGAATCTAGCTACATGACCGTTAATCGGTTGGAAACGAAACGTCATGCCTTAAAAATCGGAACATTCGAACTTTGAAGAACAATAGAAATTGGATTGAGTGGTTGGAATGTTGGTGGGCATTTACCGATTCACAATGTGCATCCAATATCCATCACTACTGGGCTTTCAACCTGTTTTTTTAATAGTTAAAGTCCAATTGTCCAATTATCAAATTATCAAATTATTAAACCCAAAAATAGTAATAGATGACAACTTGATGCCCCCCTTAGGCGTTGACGCCCTGTGGGTCGCACAAACTGCACGTGGACAGGGTCGACCCTGATTTTACGTATTTCGTTTTTATTTATGATTTGAATTTAATGTTTAATTGACATATATTTATTTTACAAGATGTTTGTTGATAATGTGCTTTTTTTCATAAAGTAAACATTTTTTACATGTTTGTGAAGCAAATGATACAACTAAAAAGTTTCACATTGTGGACCAAATACATATAAAACAAGTATATTATGAAACAAATATATGTTAATTAACATATTAAATTCTAATATTATATAGGAAACATAATTATATGAAACAATAATAGTGTTTTACGGTAAGGTTTCAAGTGTAAAAAAATGGTCTCACGGATCTCATAAAAACATGGCCTCACATGATCCCAAGTCTATATATAGAGGACTAATCAAATGAGACTTGATATCCCGTCCCCTTAGAACCCCTAAATTCAAAAAACCACCACCGTCGTCACCTGCCTTCTCCAGTCGTCGGCATTGGCTGGCGGTCCGGAGGACCTTTCCATTCTCCTCCATCTTTCTTTCTTCTTCCTCTTGTTGAAGTGTTGTGTTGAGTTCTCCCTTCGTCGAGTCCTATGTCGAGTATTGTGCATCTGGTCTACAAGGTGTGTTGAGTTGCAGACGAGATTGTGTTTCAAACGAGGTTTGATTTCAAATGAGTTTTGGTTTCAGACGAGGTTTCTGGTTTTCCGGCTATATACAAGTGTTGCTTCGGTTTAAGAGGTTGTGGTTCGAGGTTTCAAACGATGGTTCTTCGAGGTTTGTTTTTCGGCTGCCGGTTTTCGTCGGGTGTCGATTGTCTGCGAGCTTTGCTGTAGGTTTCCGATTTGGAGTATGGTTGGTCGAGGAGTGTGGTTTGTCGCCGGCTACCGGTTTGTTTCCTGTCAAGGCTCGAGTTCGTTGGTGAGAGTACGACCGAGGGTGGTTTGAAGGGTCGTGATCTTGGTTTGAGGTTTGGTGGAGGGTCGTTGGTTTGCAGTAGGTTCAGTGTTGGGTCGTTGGAGTCAGAGTTCGCTACTGTAGTTTTTCGAGTTTATGTCGAGGTTTTGGTTTGGCTCGAGTTTTGTGAAAATTGGAAGTGGTTCGGGTGACTTGAATCTGGTTCGGTCTGATTCAGAGTGGAAGTGCGGGGAATTATCCGGTGATTCACATTGGCCACCTTGTAATTTCGAAATTGTAGGAATAAAAAAGCCATAGGAGCCAAAATTGTAGTTCGGTTCAGGTAAATTTTTTTCTAATTCGGTTAAGCTGAATAACACATTCTAGTAATATTAATTTTTATAAAAATAATACCAAATACATATTACGCTATTATTATCTTTTATATTTTATTGTTATATAATGTTTTTTTGCTCTATGGTAGATAATGTTTGTTGTTGGATTATATTTTTTTGCTTGATGTAATTCGTTGTTGAAGAAATAATGTTTTTTGGTAGATTATGGTTTTTTACTTAATACAAGTTAATTGTTGAGTACAAATTTACGATACAATTGTATCTTAGGCTATGTTTGGTAAAAATAAGCTAGCTTATAAGTTGGCTTATAAGCGAGCTTATTTTCAGTGTACACGTTTGGCAAACCATAAGCTAGCTTATTAAAACGCTACTTGGAGTAGCGTTTTGGAAGCTTATTGCCATATTTTTCAATTATAACCCTCATTAATATTAATTATTAGTTTTTAATATACCATTTTTGGTCATTTTATATTTATATACGTTAATTTTGCCAAACATGATTTTTTCATCAGTTAGCTTATCAGTCATCCGCTAGCTTATCAGCTCCAGTTAGTTTATCCGCTAGTTTGCCAAACATAGCCTTAGAAGCAACGAACATTGCTCGGAACAAGTGTCCAACGAAAAATATATGAATTCTTATTTGGTTTAATCAATTACTGAACCGAATGACCCAAAACTAATTAAAATGAACCTCATTTGGATGGTTATCGGTTTTGAAAACCGAATAAACCGATTTAACGATCAATTATTGTACACATAAATTTAAGGGTCTTACCTTAAGAATAAAAGAATCTATGTAACCCAATTAAAAATTATTAATTCAAACGCCTGATTACTATGCTTTTGCTTTGAGACAAAAGTAGTAATAGTTATTAATGATTTAACTGTACTTTATTTAACAGCTATATCAATTATTTGTGTTTAGAGTTAAGAAAAATACAAAAATATACTCATGGATAGGTTGATGAAAGACATTTTTTTTAATTTGTCTGATTTTAGTTGAAATATTTATTAACGTATAAATTGAATTTGCCACCCAAGAATTAATGAAATATCCTTTGAAATTTTTGCGATGAGAAACAATCATTTGACCTTTGGTTTGTAATTTATTTCTTCGGTATGCATCTAAAGATGTATATCATATTGATTGTGACATAAAATCGTTATTTTCCAAGAAACAAACAAACTAAAAGTTTTAACAAAAGAATCCGGTAATAAGATTTTCTTTCAATTCCCAAAATAGTTAAAGATGTAGAACTTCATTAAATAATTGCACGTTTTGCATGTAGGTTAATTTGTTACAAAAACACTATAAACTTCATTAAATAATTTTAACAGAAGAATCCGGTCTTTGTCGCACCCCTCTATCACTGACACTTTAGATATACATTTACTAGTTCACATATATTTTGAGTAAATTATGGATTTGATCCTCAGGATATATAGATTTTAACAGAATTGGTTTCTAAACTTCATTTATTACCTAGATTACTTGATGGTATACTCTTCTTCATGAATTTAATCCTCGACCAAACAACCATATGACATCTCTTTTAAAATCAAAGGTGTTTCTCATGTTTTGCTATTTTCCTTCTCTTTAATATATTTGTCATTTTTCTTATTTTTTAATCTTAACCATAAAAAAACAAATCCTAAAATCTAAACCAAAAACCATAAATCAAACATAATTTAAAAAAAAACCAAATAAAAAAACCCAAAGCATATCCTAAATCAAAAAGTTTTGGTTCATTTAGGGCTACTTTAAGTTATTTAAAACTTGCAGTTTTTGGTTGTTCTTGAAAGATGTCAAATGTGGTGGGTACTGGGTAATCTGAAAAACCTAATTCCGCTTCATCTTACATGGAACAAAATGAAACTACAAGAAGACGTCTCACTTGAAACCTCGCCGTCTTACCTGGATGGGAGATGATGGGTGCAGTACATCGGAGGAATCCGACGATCTGACCATGTCATTGTCAGTGATAGAGGGGTGCGACATAAACCGGGAGTGTGATCAGTGTTAGTCTCGGTAGAAGGTGGACAATGGAGGTCCAAACTAATGTATGTGGTAATATATAAAAATAGTAAGTGCATATCAAAATCCACCAAAATCCAGGCCAATAAGTCTGAACCCATAAGAGAGTACAAAATTAGGCCATAGATCTCTAATAGCATACATTGCATCAGTGATATTCCAAACAAAATAAGATAATCTTTGATAACATCCAATTTTTAGAGTTACTTGTCACTCTTTTTAACCCCTTTTTAACCCTTTTAAATGCCTATTTGATCCTTTCACATTTTTCTTGGTCTAAAATGTTCCTAAGGTGAGAAGAGCTGGAAAAATCAGAATTTGTGAGTTAGGGGCCGTTTACCAAATCTGTTTGGGTAAGAGTGCTGACCCGCGTAAGTGTTGTCCTAGGTAAGTGATGTCTCGGGTAAGAATGTTTACCAAATGTTCTTGGTAAGTGCTTACCAACCATAAAATTACCATTATAACCCTATTTGTACTATATTTTGGATAAAATGTAGTTTTTTCTATTATTAATAGTTTAATGAAGGAAAAAAACATCATGCATACTTTAAATAAATGCTTACTATTTGCATCAAAAAGTAAATAAATGTTTACCATAGAAAATGATAAAATATTTTTAATGATTAATTGCCAAATAATATATTTTTTATGATTAATTGCCAAAACATAATACTATTTTACTCAAAAAAAATTAACACACACACACACACATATATATATATAGAGAGAGAGAGGGAAGTTCAAATACAAACTCATATTTACGTACAAACTATACAAACTGGTTGAAATCAATATAAAAATATATTTTTTTCATGATTTTTTCCCATCAAATGCTATGATTTAAGATATTATTACACCTATGTTTGTTTCATAATGTAAAAGTTTCACATGTATTTGTTTTCATAAGTTGAAAGTTTCTCATATATTTTTTTATGAAAAAGTTTCACATGTTTTTGTTTCATAATATAAAACTTTCACACGTAATTTTTTCACAAGGTGAAACAAACATATGTGCAATAATATCTTAAACCATAACATTTGATGAAAAAAAATCGTAAAAAAAAATATATTTTTATATTGATTTGAACCAGTTTGTATAGTTTGTACATAAATATGAGTTTGTATTTGATCATCCCTCTATATATATATATATAGAGAGAGAGAGAGGGGGGGGGAAGTTGAAATGCGAACTCAAATTTGGTTGTGAACGTGAGAACAAATGAGAACGCGACACGTGTCATATTCAGAGTGAATAATCAAAAAATAATTCAGACTGAATAAATACTATATTCAATCTGAATATTTCTTTGATTATTTAGTCTGAATGATGTTTATTCAATCTGGATATTTCTTTGATTATTCACTATGGATAATCTACATTCAAACACGTGTCGTGATCTCATTTGTCCTTACGTTCACAACCAAATTTGAGTTCTCATTTGGACCTGCCCCTATAATATATATATATATATATATATATATATATATATATAAAACGATAATCAAATAAAAATCACAAAAAAGTTACAAACTCGTAAAAAGCTATATAAATATACTTTTTTCATGATTTTTTTTATCAAAACCTATAATTTAAGATATTGTTTCACATGTATGTTTGTCTTCACCTTATGAATATAATTACATGTGAAAGAAAAATTGATTCACCTAGTGAAACAAAAAATATACATAAAAAAGATTCATATGGTGAAACAAATACATGTGAAAATTTTCACCGTATTAAACAAATATATTTGAAATAATATCTTAAATCCTAGCATTTGATAAAAGAAAGTCATGAATTTTTTTATTTTTATCTCGTTTTTTTACATTTGATAAAAAAAATCATATATGTGTCACGTAATCACATTTGAATGAAGAGAGCCCCAAAATTAAACATATATATACACACACACATATATATACATATATATATACACACACACATATATATATATATATAGAGAGAGAGAGAGAGAGAGATCACAGTGGAGTGAAATGGAAATGTTAAATTTTAGGGTAAAATGTGGAAATGTTAAATCTGAGGCAAAATGTGAAAATGTTAAATTTGAGGGCAAAATGTGAAAATGTTAAATCTGACCCGGGTAAGCATAATTTTGAAGCTGACCGGGTAAGTTTTCGGTCAGATCGTGGGTCAGATCTCGGTCAGACAACGATTTTAGTAGAACGCTCTAATCGCCGACCGAGCCAAATTTCGACCCGCCGACGGGCCAAGAATAAGAACAACCCCTTGGTCTCCCATTATGGCCACAAATGGAGAGTGACCTTAAGGATCAACCAATGATTTTCATTGGAAAAATGGTGAAATCTAGAGTTGGCTATATCAAGAGTCAAATCCGAAATGCTCACGAAACAGGAGGAGATGTGGACAAAAAGAGTCAAGGCAAAATAAGCAAGAAGACAACCTTTAAGGGGTCCCTTTCTTCTTTTTCAGTCACTTTTAATTCCTCTCTCCTCTTCCACCTATATAAAGAAGCTTAGATAAACACTGATTCAACCTATTTATTTAACAGGTTGGGTTGGAAAAATTATAAACATGTCAACTTGTTGTCAACCTATTTAAGTAGTTAGGTTGGGTTGGATTGAAAAATCTCAATCTATTTAATTAAATGGGTTAAGTTTGATTGAATTTTCGACCTATTTAATAAATGGATTAAATCTGAACCCAACCCAACCCAACTTACGCATTACAACCTCTACATAAAAAGATATTCGGTCGACAAAAATACTGAATTCGTCATTAAATATAGTCTAATAAAAGACGTAATTAAACTGTTAACTGTACACATCATTTGCAAGGCTGTGTGAAACCCAACACAAGGATATAGACAAATATTCAATATTTTTATTTAGATAAGTTTATTACATAAAAACAAAAATCATATACATACGTGCATCGTTTTTTTTAATACATGTGTTGAATATTTTCTAAAATCGTCAATTAATATAATAGATTTTTAAAATTTCTTATTTCGTGATCAAATTAAGTGTCGAATTTACGAATATGATATTAAAATATATAGAACTTCATGATGGGGTTGTCCATAAACAAAAGTTGTAGAAAAATTTATTTATATTAATTTGAGGATTTTAATAAATTATTACACATTATAAAAAATATTTCATTTTTTAATGAATTTTAGATTAAATAATATCGGAATGGTGATCACTTTGCTCTTGGCTTGTAGACTGCCAAGTGCCCCTTTATGTCTTTTTTTTCTTTCTTTCCTTCCTTGTTCATATCGTTTAGCCAATATATATAAATCTATCTATATTATGTTTAATTGACACACACTTGCACTTCATCATATAATTTCATCATATAATATTTATTTCTACAAGTATTTTATCCAAAATAGATATTTTATATAAAACTATATATCATAAAGTGATGATAGGGAAATGTTATGTACGTAACCATTTTTGTTTCTTTGATTATGTACTTATGTAATCTTCAATGTTAATCATTTACAATACAATAAAGGTTATAACAATACTAAATCAGAGTAACTTACGACTTTTGACTGGCCTAAGTTACGGGTCAAGTTGTCTGTACACTACCGGATGCACTCATGTTTATTATCACATAGGATAAGGGTACTTTCGTCAAGTTTTTGTAAGATAAAGATGTTCTAGTTTGACACTACTAAAATGGAAGGCTTTCACATACGGACATTTCCCTGGGAAATCCATCGCTAAAGGGTGATCCGTCATAAAAGTTGGTTGCTAAATTGTTGGTGGGTAAATCAAATCAGTGACGGATTTCCCAGGAAATTCCTGGGTAATTCATTAGTATTTTATTGAAAACATCGGATTTCGTCGGAACCATTAATATTTCCTGGGTGATCCGTGACAATCACCACGGAAATTTTCCTGGATTTTTTTTGTGGCTGAAAGTCATTTTGTAGTGTGAACCTCCACATACACAGTGTGTGTGTGTGTTGGAAGTTCAAATGGAAACATCTCTAAAATAAGAAAACACGAGAATACCACTCAATCGTAAGATAAGATGATCCAATGGATATAATTATGAAGTTTGGTACAACTATCTGTTTTGTTTAAACAAAAAAGCCCCTATTTTTTGATCAACAAATCGACGAAATACAACTATAATCAACTAAAATATATTTTTACCACCCTTTGCTTCTTAATCAACTAGTACTAAAACATGCTAAAGTCCCAATAGCGATCTAAACTTACCAATATCATGAAAATACTAACGAACTGTAACAATAACCCATATTTTCAAAATACTTGGGCATTGTTTGGCAAAAATAAGTTAGCTTATAAGCTATAAGTTAGCTTATAAGCTAGCTTATTTTCAGTGTACATGTTTGGATGCACATAAGCTGACTTATAAGCTAATTTATAAGCTAGCTTATTGATAAGCTACTTTGAGTAGCTTATGAGAAGCTTTTTGTCATCTTTTCCGATTATACCCTCATTAATATTAATTATTATTTTTTCAAGATGTCTTTTTTAGTCATTTAAATGATTATCAGCTAGTTTTTGCCAAGCATAATTTGTTCATCAGCTACTAGCTAGCTTATAAGTCATCAGCTAGCTTATTAGTCATCAGCTAGTTTATCAGATAGTTTGCCAAACATAATCATAATAACTCATATTTTATTAATACATATTTTTATCAAATAGAACTTACGAGTAGTGTTTGAAGATGTATTGCTAATTTGAATACCCTGTGAAAAAAAACCCAAAAAATATATCCACGTGGGGTATCAAATTGCAAATTATTTTTCATTTTTTTCTTATAATTTGAAGTAATTTAAAAATGTATTATAATTTAGATATTTTAGATTTAAAAATGAAGATGTGAGTTATTTTAGGTTTAAGAATAAATTACAAATTTCATCCTTGTGGTTTACATAAATCATTTGATTTCGTCCCTACAACTTAGAAATTACATATCCTTCCCTTACTATTTGTAAAATCCTTTGGATCTGGTCCCCGAGCGTAATAACCGTTAAAGAAGCCTTGTTAAGTAACATGATGTGTTGAATATGTGTGGCTAATTTTGTCATTTCCATCGTTTATTATTATTATTATACAAGTTTAGATTGCATATGTATAATTTTATAAATTTTTTAAGAAAAAAAATTCATCAATTAAACCCCTGATGGATCTTATAGATTTCTTCTTAGGATATCGGATTTTTGGACAGGTCATAAGGTTTTCGTGTGCCTTATCCAGGGATTTTCTTCTTTTTGCTTCTTAATGAAAATCCTAATCACTTTCTCCTTCAGATTATTCACTTAACCAGTGAATAACCAAAATGGAGCTCTCCAAAAATCTCGGTGGTAGTCCATGGTTGGACGAAGGGGACTAGAGGTACGAGGTGGGCACCATCATAAAGCAAACCTAGCCCCTTTCTCCTCTCATCTCTCTCCCAACCCATCATCTAATATGGTTTCTATTTAATGAAAATTTATTTTTTATTCTTCTATTTGGTCAGCACAATGATGATTGTTGGTAACCGAAGGTATGACAGTGTTACGGTTTGTTGTTCTTTGAGATTTTAGGGGTTTGATATAGACTTTAGTGTTTTTGAGTTAGATTTAAGGGTTTTCTTTAATCTAGATTAGGGTTTTTGATTAATAATACATGAGTTATTAATTTCGATTTTGGAAATGAAATTATATGGATTTTTCTTAAACGTTGAATGCTCCTTGATTTCTATGTTGAAGGCTCCTAATTTTTGTGTTGAATGTTCATAAATCGGGTTAGGTTTTCTTAATGTTAGGTTTTTTCTTCTTTTAACTAGTTGAATGTTGTTGAAGATTCTTCATGAAGAACAATAATGTTACTAAAAAATTGGGTTGAAGTATTGAACGAGGGGGTGAGGAGGAAGAAACACCGAAAAAAGATGAAACTACCCTCATAATTGCAAGTAGGGGAGGCAATTTTCGACACGACGCGAAACACGACACGAACCCAACACGAAAAAAATGGGTTCGGGTTGAAGTTTTTGACCCGCCAACCTGCCAAATAAACGGGTCGTGTTCGGATTGACCCAAACGGGTCACATGTTGACCCGCCAACCTGCCAAAAAAATGATATTTTTAAAATATTTTATATTTTACTTAAAAGTCTCAAATAGTTAAAATAGGTTTGTTTTGGTATATCGTGTCCTCCATCCAAACATTCAATATCGCCTTTTTATTTGTTTGAAACCGTGTTTGAATTTGGTTGTATTTGGACCTTTTATTTGTTTGAAACTTGGATGTTTTAATTTGATTGTATTGTTAGATGAATTTGGTTGTACTATTAGGTGAATTTGCCTATGTTTGAACTTTTTATTTGTTTGAAACTTGTGTTTGAACTTTTTGTTTAAATTTGGATGATTGAATTTGGTTGTATGATTAGGTGACCCGCCAACCTGTTTATGACCCGCCAACCCGTTTACAAACCGCCAACCCGCCAACCCATTTACGACCCTCCAACCCGAGCGTGTTCGGGTTAGAGTTGCATATCTCGACACGATTAGTTAAACGGGTCGTGTCCGGGTTGACCCTCCCTAACCCGCCAACCCGATCACAACCTGATTGCCACTCCTAATTGCAAGTTGTTAAGCTTAGAGACTAAACCCGCAAAATTTTGCAAACAATATGAAATATTTGTAATTTCTAAATTATAGGGATGAGTTTAAAGGCCCTTTTTGAGCTTTTGTGACTTGGGGAATAAGAATAAATCTACTCTAATTTTTGTGATGTAGTATTATTTTTTAGATAAAGATAATGATGAATTATTTTTTGTATATAAAGATAATGGTGAACTATTATGTTAGTCATGCTAATTACTATGTTGCATTTAATTAAATACGTTTATCGGTGGTTATTAGTTAGTTTCATGGAGTTTAAAGAGTTTTAAAAATTGTATGTAAACATTTAAACTTGAAAATTTAAGGTTATGCATTATTAAGCAATACTAACATTTAATAAGTTGTTTTTAAGACTTCAGTTCAAGTGCATTATAATATAAATTTCGGATATAGACTTGGAATCATATGATTTGTTTATGAGAACTCTAAAAACGCCTTCTGAACCTTTGGATGCTCTTCTGTTTTTTGATCGCAAGGTTGTTCTGAACATGGTGGCATAGCATTCTTGTCAATGTGTAATTTTAATGGTATAACTATAAAGGAGGTCAAACATGAACATAGCTTCACATGTCAAAAACATATTGAACCTTCAGATAAAGAAAAAACTAAACTTGCACACATACCTGTACATACTCGTACATACCTTACTATTATAAATACCGAAGCTACATATAACTTAACAGAATGCATTTACATTGATATACTTACAATAAACTTCACATATGGCATCTTAAATCTTAATAATTTTTTTTATTAAAACTCGATATATCTTTATAGAATCGATCAAATCGTGAGTGCGAAATAAGTGCCCCTCATTCACGAAATGCATACGATCATCTCCATCAGATCAAAAAAAGACGAGGGCTCCAAATGTTTTCACGTTTCTCATAAAAAAGAGAAGTTATCACTTAAACCTAAAAAATAAATTGATTTTTCTATAATTAAAGTTTTAAAAATTCAATTATAACAAACTCTAAATAAATAAGTTTGAATAATAAGTAATTAAATAAATTTGAAAAATATAATGGATAAAACTCAATATATGTTGTAGAATGATCGGTATAGAGAGAATCAAGAGGCACATTCTTATTACTAATGAACCCTTTAAATAGGGATGAATTTACATGGAAATGGAAAGTGTACAATATGGTAACTCTAAATGATTTCCTCAATCACTTCCTTATTGATGAAGGTACAATATCCTTCAATACTCCCCCTTGTGTCGAGTCAAAGGAGTGATGGTGCACAACTGTTGCCTCGTTAAAACCCTATGCCAAAATAAAAACCCAGTGGGAAAAATAAAAATAGGACGAAGGAAAGAGTACAACGCACCAGTTTATTTTCATTACATAGACTTTTCCTTTAGTCTAATATTATCTCAGATCCATACATTAATCATGAGAGTTAAGAAAACATGATGGTATATAACGGTTGCCTCACTAAACCCTTACACCAAGGAACAAAACCCAATGGGAAAAATAAAACCTTGGGTGAAGGAAAGAGCACAACATACCAATATTACATATATACTAGACTCCCCCTTTTATCTACTACTCCCCCTGATTCGTGCATTAATCAAGGGAGTTTAGAAAGTCTTCGCATTCCAATGCTTTCCACATGTCTCTCAAACGTGGCCTTAGGCAAAGATTTGGTAAACAAATCAGCCACATTCTCCTCAGATCTTACTTGATTCACTTGAATTTTTAGGAGAGTCTGTTGTTGCTGATTATAGAAAAACTTTGGCGAAATATGCTTTGTATTATCTCCCTTGATATATCATACTTTCATTTGCTCGATACAGGCTGCATTATCTTCATATATGCATGTAGGATTTTGAGTGGTTGAACTTAAACCACTAGATCTTAGCCATATACACTCTCTAACCGCCTCATGTAGAGCAATAATCTCTGAATGGTTCGAGGAGGTAGCTACAAGGGTTTGCTTGGTAGATTTCCAAGAAATCGCCGTGTTCCCAATTGTAAAAACATACCCTGTTTGGGAACGACCTTTGTGTGGGTCAGAGAGATACCCAGCATCAGCAAAGCCTACTAATACATCGTTCGGGGTTTCACTATAAGGTATAACACTTTCTTTGTTAGTACCTTGAACGGGTATTGTAACCCCGTTTTTCTCTTTGTATGGAAAGAATAAGCCCATGTCAATGGTTCCTTTTAGGTATCGAAATATATTTTTGATACCATTCCAATGACGTTGCGTTGGCGCCGAGCTAAATCTAGCTAACAAGTTCACTGAGAATGCAATATCAGGTCGAATACATTGTGCTAAGTACAATAATGCGCCTATTGCACTTAAATAGGGAATTTCTGCTCCCAACACCTCTTCGTCATCATCCTTTGGAAGAAATGGATCTTTCCTTATATCCAAACTTCGAACGATCATGGGAGTGCTAGCCGGATGTGCTTTATCCATATTGAATCGCCTGAGCATTTTCTGGATATAAGCGGATTGGTGGATCAGGATACCACAAGCTCGGTGCTCTAGTTCTATACCTAGACAAAACCGAGTTTTCCCAAGATCTTTCATCTCAAATTCAGATTTTAAGTAGCTTGCAGTGTCTCTTATTTCATCAAGAGTACCTATTATGTTCATATCATCGACATATACTGCTACGATTGAAAATCCAGAACTTGTCTTCTTTATAAAAACGCAAGGGCACAGTCCGTCGTTCTTGTATCCCTTCCCAATTAAGTATTCACTCAGACGGGTATACCATATCCGCCCGGATTGTTTTAATCCGTAGAGTGAGCGCTTCAGTTTAATTGCAAACGCACTCCGTGGTTTAGAGTTACTTGAATTGGGTAGTGGAAGGCCATTAGGCACTTTCATATATATCTCTGAATCAAGATCCCCATAGAGATATGCAGTAACCACATCCATAAGCTGCATTTCCAATCCTTCGGAAACTACTAGACTAATTAGATAGCGGAACGTTATTACATCTATTACTGGGGAGTATGTCTCCTCATAGTCAATTCCAGGGCATTGTGAGAAACCTTGCGCCACAAGGCGAGCCTTATATCTTATGACTTCATTATTCTCATTACGCTTTCTGACAAAGACCCATTTATGTCCTACAGGCTTTACACTTGGTGGGGTTAGCACTACCGGACCAAATACCTGTCTCTTTGCCAAAGAATCTAGTTCTGCCTGGATTGCTTCTTTCCATTTAGGCCAGTCAACTCGTTGTTGACATTCTTCAACTGAGCGTGGTTCGATGTCATCGTGCTCTATGATCTCATGAGCAACAATATATGCAAATATATCATCAATAAGTATGGATGATCTTTCCATCAATTCATATGCATTCACATAATTCATTGAAATTTCTTTGTTCTCTGAAATCAATATTGATTTCGGAGCGTCCTCCAGTAATGATTCATGGACATAACTATAATCAGAGACAATCTTATGAGAAGGGTTTTTAGTATTGATGATAAGTGGATCTGATTGTGCCTTACTCTCCTTTTTCTTTCTTGGATGAGTATCTATCGAACCAAGTGGCCTCCCCCTTTTCCTTTTGGGAGCCACGACCTCAACCACACTTCCACTATGTGTGGTTGCAACACTCTTTCCGACGGTGTTGTGCCCCTGTTTGGGGACTTCTAACCTTGCGGGTACATTTGCAGCCGGTATATGTGATCTTGTCACTTTTGCAATATCAGTAAATGCATCAGGTATCGAGTCTGCTACGTTTTGAAGCTTAATTATTCGTTTCACTTCACTTTCACATTCTGAAGCGCGGGGATCAAAATGAGACAGAGTGGGAACATTCCATGACAATTCCTGTCGTTCCCTTGGAAAATCCTTTTTCCTATCTCCCCCTAACGACGGGAAGACTGTCTCATCAAAGTGACAATCCGCAAATCTTGCGGTAAATAGATCACCCGTCAAGGGTTCTAAATAGCGGATTATTGTTGGGGACTCATATCCAACATATATACTTAATCGTCTTTGAGGACCCATTTTTGTGCGCTGTGGGGGCGCAATTGGCACATATACTGCACAACCAAATATGCGTAAATGTGAAATATCAGGCTCATATCCAGTTACCAACTGGTATGCAGAAAATGGTTGGCTAGCAGTGGGTCGAAAGCGAATAAGTAGTGCTGCATGTAATATTGCATAACCCCAGGCATAAGTGGGTAAATTGGTGCGCATAACCAATGCCCTGGCTATCATCTGTATCCTTTTGATGGTAGCTTCTGCGAGACCATTTTGTGTATGCACATGGGGTACGGGATGCTCTACATCAATCCCAACAGACATGCAATAATCATCGAATGCTTGCGATGTAAATTCTCCAGCATTATCAAGTCGTATAGACTTGATAGGATAATCGGGGTGGTGAGCCCTCAAGCGTATAATTTGTGCTAGGAGTTTTGCGAATGCAGCGTTTCGTGTGGACAATAATGCGACATGCGTCCATCGTGTCGAAGCATCAACCAGAACCATAAAATACTTGAATGGTCCGCATTCTGGATGTATGGGTCCACAAATATCACCTTGTATACGTTATAAGAATGGAATATTTTGTTTTGTGTCCTTAGCATAGGATGGTCTTGATCCTGTTTTAGCTAAGGAGCAAGCTTTGCAAAAATTCGGGGTATTCAAGGAGGCATATTGTGATGATGGTGTTGCTTCATTTGCTTTAGAAGTCAAAGAATGCAATTTGGTACTTTCAGTTAATTGCTTCATCTTACCTTTCATTCGGAAGAAAGGGTGTCCATGTGTATTTTTCAATACACGTATCATCATATCACGGCCAGGGTGTCCCAGACGGTCATGCCAAAGCTTGTATATCTTCACAAAGTCCATTATTGATGACAGAATATGATTCAATAACCCGAATTGTGGTAAGGTACAACCCACTATTTTGACACGTTAATTTCTCTAATATACGTTTCCTTCCATATTCATTAGAGGTGATGTACATATATTCATTTCCATTCTCACCGTGTGTTTCGAAATGATAGCCGTTGGAGCGTATATCTTTGAAACTTAACAAGGTTCGGTTAGCTCTAGGAGCGTATAGTGCTTCTGTGACTGTTATTTTAGTGCCATTGGGCAACAAGAAAACGGCATTTCCTCGACCAATTATTAAGTTGGATGATCCAATCATTGTAGTCATTGAGGATTCATAGGCATTAATTTCAGTAAATAATGATCTGTTTCTTAGTATTGTGTGAGTGGTCCCACAGTCAACTAAGCACTCAAGTTCTCCTCGATACATTCTTGGATTGAAATAAACAATATGCTAGTTGTTTCGATTTGTGATGCCGGAAAACAGAAAAAGCTTTATGTGGGTGAATCTATTGAGCGAGCTTACTTGCTGATAACGTGTTGTAGAATGATCGGTATAGAGAGAATCAAGAGGCACATTCTTATTACTAATGAACCCTTTAAATAGGGATGAATTTACATGGAAATGGAACGTGTACAATATGGTAACTCTAAATGATTTCCTCAATCACTTCCTTATTGATGAAGGCACAATATCCTTCAATAATATATGATTTTTTCAAAACACATGTTTGAAAAAATTATTCGTATTTGATACGTAAATTCAGGACACCATTTATTATTATTTATAAAAAAGGTATATCCAAATAATGCACGCATTCATCGTTATTTTTGATAATTAAGTTTTACAAGCTTGTAAGTTAATTTATTTTTGTCAAACATATAAGTTATTTAGCTTTATGTATTATTGTTAACTATAGAGAAATTAAATATAAATAATTTAATTAACTAAAAAAGAAAAATATCAAATAGATAAAAATAAAAATGTGTTTATAACGTTTTGAATTGTTATATTTTAGATAAAATCATTGTTTTAATAAGTTTCAAATAATCATATCAAATTATCAATTATAAATAATGATAAAATAATCTTAAGTTTTAAGACGATGTATCTATTTATTTGTACCTTTTAATTACATATTTTATCATCATTATTTTCTTATTTAATATTATTGTTATTACAAAATTTTTATTAACTTAATAGTATTTTTCTATTATTGATCATTTGTTTTAAAATATATTTTTTAAAAAAGTAGTACTTTTTTTCCTTCTAGAAATGAATAATATTACAACATAAATTAATTTATATTAAATTTTCAAACATTTATTATAACATTTTCAAAATTTCAATAGAATGATAGTTTTGAATGTACATGTTTGTTCATTCCATTGCATGACTGAAATGAACCCATTATGGCACAACCATTGGCATTGGTTGTCCCCTTTCTAATGTTACTTTGACGAAATGGCTATCATTTATGCATATGATTGCAATAGAAACATGTTGATACCATATTGGCAAACTAGACCAAAGTGGTAAGTGAGTTGTACTACCTCTATTACTTAAACAATGTAAGATCACATTGTATCTCGATGAAATCAAGATACCCATGCTTGGAAAAGTCATCCAATGTTGAATTTGTGCATCAATTTCTCTCCTAAAGAAATTTAAGGAGTTGTAAAGTTAACCAGCTATTTAATTCTAATTATCATTGTATTATATCTAATATGTGTTTTGCTTGTCCATTAAGTTATTGTATTGTGGGTCATTCATCTTCATGAAGACCGAGACAAGCAGTTAGTTAGCCGATTATTGCTTGAAATATACAATTTCCATCACTTCTTACATCTTGTACATGCATGTGTGAGGATGAAATATACTTGAAAATTGATTAATCAATTGGAAGTGAATAAAAGTTTCTGTGTCGAAATATAGGCTTTGTCTCGCTGATTCATGGCTCGAACAACTATGTCTACGAGGTTCTTGAATTGGCAGATCCATATGAATTTTCTTGACAAGTTCATCTTTCAAGGAGGGATGCCCACACAGTGGCGGACCCAGAAATTTCTTTGGCGGGTTCACCTTTAAGATGTTGGTGGTAATAAAACTCTTGCTCTCTCTCTCTGTTGGACATACCAAGCGGTTTAGCTATTTTTCAGATCAGATCGGACCACTAAACCGCAAAAAAAAACGGCCCGACTTGACTTGGTTCGACCGATCCAACGGTTTTTGAACACCCCTACCAACCATCAGAAAGATTGTTCCACATTACTTTAGCCTAAAGCAATGTTAGACTACAAACATTTATAATACATTATTCTAAGGTTATTATTACGTTTAATTTAACAAAAGACATATAAAATAGGGATAAGTCTTTCATAATAAATACAATGACAAAATGTCAACACATACAATAATCCTGTGATTTGGCATATATTTTATGGCTTATATCTACCCCTATAATCTTCTTAATATTCACCCTAATGTTGTTCTTGATAGCAATATATTTTTCATATTGTAGATATGTATTATATTTGGTCTAGATATAATCTCCTTTATTATAGATAGTTTCCATATGGTATACAACTCTCTCATGTATATATATATATATACATTGATACATTGTTCATTAATAAGATTCAAGGATTATGTTCTTACATTTTTTCTTGTAGCTTGTACCTTCTATGGAGTGTCTACATTTGATTAAATTACCTACTACCCATGGTAGTGATGTCGATAGCCATTCATATAAACATCCAATGAGCCTGTATCTTCATCATGAAAGGAAACCAAGTGTACAGAAAGAATATTCCTTTACCTTTCCCCCTTAACCTTTAGAATCAGTTAGGATCATTACATGTGATATACCAAACATTAGCACCCGAATAGATCAAACAAAAGCGTACATATTTGATATTTCATAACAAGATAACAACTCCGTAAAATTATCACAAACCATCGTAAACTACTTTGTAATAATGTTATTATAATTTCTTAAACACCATGATCATCTTGTGCAAATATTTTTACAAGAAATAAGGATGAGCTTTTCATACCATTTTCCCGAACCGAACCGATCCCGTACCGGTCCGATACTGAATCGATACCGAATTCTCATATTCGGTACGGTATTCGGTCCCATAAATTCCTCCAAATCGGTATTCGGTATTTCGGTATTCGGTACCGGGATTATACCGAAAAAATCGGTACCAATACTGAATCGGGTAACGAGAGACATTTCAATTTCCATTCCATCTTTATCTCCTAACTAATCATATTTTCCTAAAACTAAACAATATATATATATATATGCCTAATAAACCCATATTTTCTCCATTTGAATTCAAAAATCACCCACTTCAAAAAAATCGATATTGTTAAAGAGACGATAGACAACCAAATAAAAGAAAAAAGAAGAAATAGTACTGAAAATTGTTGAACTTTTGGAATAGTTTTTGATACATTAAACATTTGCGATTGTTGAACTTTTGATTCTTGAACTTTAGCGATTTGGTTTTGATTGTTTTGTTATTAACTTTAAATTTCGGTACTAAGTGGTATTGACACCGGATTTCCGTACTGATACCGATCCCGTATCGCTACCGAACCAGTAAATTCGGTTCGGTATTTGGTAATCATATTTTGTTCAAAAAAGTTTCGATACCAACCGGTACGGTACTGGTTCGGTACGGTATTGGTGCCGATCTCATCCCTAACAAGAAACTCAAATTTGTGCTTAATAACATGTAGGACAATTTCAGTTTTCAAAGTCGCTTTATTGCCAAAGGTGTTGCCTAAAAAAATGCATTGACGATACGTTGACTGTAGATGAATTAGATACGTAGGACAAATTATCATTCTTATTTGAAAATTAGGCCGAGTCCTTCCTCCACAACATTAAAAAATTTGACTTTGAAGGCAGATAATCTTTCGATACATCAATTCCTAAATGCGTGTAACACTGCTGGCTTGGTACCAAGTACTCCTCTAATACACCAATGTATCCCATTTTCACATAATCATGATCATTGTCACCTAAATCAACCCATGTCTAAAATAAGTCAAAATTAATCAATAACCTCAACTTTTACAACAAGATCGTGACAGAGTATCAGCTACGCGTGAACTGGATGGATGTCATGATACATGCACTGATTGGTTCCATGGTCACACATAAAACAATATCCTTCTCGAATGCTATGCCAGTAAAAAACATGTGACTTGAGAATCTACTTTTTCTTGAATGATACGACCAGTAAAACATGTGACTTGAGAACCTCTAATCTATGATCACGACTGGCCTTTAGAAGTACTGTAACTAGGTTAGATCTTCAACTATCGTGATAAACGAAAGCATAGGGACCAAATCTGTAGTTTACTCATAATATATTAATTATCTTGATATTGGAATTTGGATAAATAGAGAGAAGGTTGAAAGGGGGAATTGGAAAGGCGCAATGGCAGTTCCGAAATATAAGGGGTAAAAGAAGGTGATATAAAGAAGGAGTCAACATCAATATAAAATCTAAAATGAATAAATAAATAAATATGTGAGTGGGGATCGCTTTCGTAATCGTAGAAGAGTATTTTTATTTACAGCTATGCATTTCAGCATTTGCCTTTGAAGCTTTAGCTTGGTTGGACTCATTGCTACTTTCTTTCACTTCACTCCCTCACAAATCTTCAAGTTTTCATTTATTAATTTCTTAAATAAAACCCAAAAAAACCAGTGCCATCATCATCATCATCATCATCGTCGTCGACCCATTTCAGTTCAAGCACAAAGATTTAGATACTTGAAGTCAAGTGGGTTTAGTTGAAAGAAAAGAGAAATTATCGAGACAAGATCACATAGTTCAATTCAAAGCATAAAGTCGATTCCTTTTCTGTAAGATTATCCAGAAATTTCCATTGTTTCTTTCACCTTT
This sequence comes from Silybum marianum, assembly GCA_036898165.1. Classification (NCBI taxonomy): domain Eukaryota; kingdom Viridiplantae; phylum Streptophyta; class Magnoliopsida; order Asterales; family Asteraceae; genus Silybum; species Silybum marianum. The sequence continues at coordinate 18,439,114 of CM072539.1, forward strand.
CTCTCTATCTTTCTTTCATATTCGTAAACACACACACACACACACGCACACCAAGTGTTTGATGTATAATTTGCATCTAGTTAGGATCATTCTGGTGCGAGTAATTCGGGTAAAACTTGAGTCAATGGTGGCTTGATGGAGATCTCAGGGTTCTGGGTAATGCGGATATCATATTCATGTTCATTCCTTTTTGATAATTTGTATAGATATGGTGTGTTTGTGATAATTTTGTGTGTTCTTATTTTTATATAATTTTGTTGGGGGTTGCAGTCTGAAGTTTGGTCCCCATTGCTGAATGAACAATAAATAAAATTTTCTTAATTTGCAATTGTCACCAAACTCTTCCACCTATCTATTCTATTATAATGGGTTGCAGAGATCCACTATTAAGGTTCAAAGACCATTTGGTAAAACAGTATATGAAATTATTGCATGCTTAATCAGGCAGTTTATGAACTGGGTATGTTTGATCTATGTTAACATAGATTTCACTATTGGAATATGCATAATTGGAATTTGGAACTTTATGACACAAATTTATGCTTATTACTATTTGACATTTCAGTATTCAGTAATAAACTGTTTTATAATTACTTGGCTCAGTTGGCTGTGGATATTGTAATCCAGGTTTTGACTTTTGACTATGGTCCATTCTTGATAAATTCATTGGTCAGTCATTTTAAAGGATTTAGGAGTTCTTATATTTTTATCGGAAACTATGTTTCATGATCATTGTTTGCTATTCCAGTAGCAAGCTAGAAGTCTCCTCGGTTAGTAGTTAGGTCAAAGTTTTAACAGTGACAGAATTTGAAACTCTCCAAAAGTTTTTATTTATTTTTTAATCTAAGCTCTTGGAGTACATGTGCAGTTTTTCATGATTTCTAGAATTAAAATTAATAGGGTTGATCCAAGAGCTTGGAATAAGTTCTGCACCTTTATGTTCACGTTATTTTATTCATCTGTCGTCATCTCTAAACGGCAAAGATTTGGTTCTGATTGCAGGTATATTTGATGTGTATGAACTGTAGAATGGTACAGAAACCACCAAGAAAAATTGTGTTGGGCTTTATGGATCAAGTATAGGAAGAATTGACTGACAGTAAACTGGTCAAACCTAAAGATTTATGATACTGCTGTTTTCATGCACAAAGTGGGACTCTTGTTGTCATGCGTCCACATGGGTACCTTTGTTGGTGCATTCTTGCTGGGCATATCTTTGTAATTGTGCTCTCTATGAATTCGGGCCAATATGAAAGAAATTTCACTAACAAAGGAACTGGATCATCTATCGATATTGGACCTTTTCCAAGTATTGATTCTGAAATTTCAACTTTGAACTATATACAAAGATGGGATGATACACCATTGTCATATAATGGGATCTCTTGTGAAGAATTGGGAGGTGTGGGGTCATTTGACACTACCTGCTTACTGAACTCGGATGTTAATATAAATTCTGATCTTTATGTATCAGCTAGTGGAAATATCGAGATCCTTCCTTCTGTTTTGATTGTTTGTCCCATAGAAGGTTGCGTGATTAGCTTCAATCTCTCTGGCAACATCAAAGTTGGAAAAAATTCTGCTATCATTGCTGGTTCTGTTATATTCACTGCAGCTAATATGAGTATGGAATCTTATTCATCAATAAACACCACAGCTATGGGTGGAGCACCACCATCTCAAACTAGTGGCACTCCGGTAGGGCATGAAGGTGCTGGTGGAGGGCATGGTGGTAGAGGGGCTTCTTGTTTAAGGAATAATAACTCAACGTATTGGGGTGGTGATGTTTATGCTTGGTCTACGTTGCCTTATCCATGGAGTTATGGAAGTAAGGGCGGTGGCACATCAGATGAACATCAGTATGGAGGGAATGGTGGTGGGCGTATTAAGCTTATTGTGAAGGATCTTCTGTATATGAACGGATCACTATTAGCAGAAGGAGGGGATGGAGGACTAAATGGTGGAGGCGGATCTGGTGGAAGCGTTGTCATTCATGCTTTAAAACTGTAAGGACTTTTGTTTTGTTTATGTTCATGTTCTTCTGTGCATGCCATTTGTGTGTGTGTGTATCCATATATATATATATATATATATATCAAACCAGATGATGCTATGATCCATGAAATAAATTTTGAGGCAAGCAACTAAGCAACTGTACAAATTGAATGGCAGTAGCAAGAATGAATTGCGGTTATGAAGGATTTATCAATTGTGGCCATCTCAGATTGTAGAATTGTAGTCGTTAATAGCAATTTCATGTTCTGATATTGCATGCAGATGTAAAGATGTATTGGTATATTATTTTTCTAGTCATATGCTTCTTTATTAAAGAAATGATAATTTGCCACTTGTTTTAGATTAGCCACAATCGGGGTTTGTACCTTTTCAACATCTACACTAGCCATATTTAACTCTATGTGCTGAATCACAAAATAGCCTTTACTAGCGTTTTAGCAGGCAAAACAGATAGCAAGAAACCAAGTTTTATGAGCTTCAATAGCATCTATCTCTTTATTCATACCCTCTACTTATCTAAGACCTTTTTTCGCTTGGGCATATTTATGAAATGGACATGTGAATTATGGAACTTAAAAGCAACATATTTGGAGCTAATGAAATTGTAAGAAGGAACGCAAGATGATAGCTTGCAGTTCTTCAGGTAATGTGTTGTTTCTTTTAGATCTAGTAGGAATACAAGAATGAAAGGAAAGATGAATATCATGTGCATCAAATTGATGATTCTTATAATGAGAAGAGGAAAAAAGGGAGTTTGAGACTCATGAGGAGTTCCTTGATTAGGAGCCATAAGTTCAAGAGGACTTTTTGCATGATGTATACAATGATCTTATTCCTACCATTGGTCAAAACTCTTAGTTGAAAGAATAGACTTTGGAGCATTCATATGGATGAGCTATGGAGCTCTAGGATGAAAAGTTTCTTGAAAATGAACATCTCTTGTGGTAATAAGTTGAATGGTATTTGTATCATGAATCAACCCTTTGATTAGAAAGATAACCAAGTAGAACATATTCAAACAATTTAGAAGTTAGTTTGCTATGGAAGTTGTGCAAAACAAACAACCAGCAATTTGTATATGTTAATAAGAAGGTTCTTTATTGTGAAAACATCATTTATGGAATGCTAGCCAATTATTCATTAAATGAACTCTTCCAAGAACAGAATATCTTCAGCATCGGCTAAGAAAACCTGGTTAAAGATGTCTAGCAACTTGCTATGTGTACACTTGCCTTTAGTTCTGCCATTTTGTTGAGGTTTATAAGAGCATATGGAATGAGGAATGAAGCCTTTGTGGTTAAGAAGAGTGTTGAATTCAGAATCTGTGAATTTGGTGTATTACTAGCTCTTATGGCCTAAATAGGTTACCCGAACTAGGTATGCACAACACATTGGAATATTATAACAAGCTAGACATGTTTTTCTTAAACAGAAAGATCCGTAGAGCTATATTGTGATCAACAATAGTCAAGTACTAATTATCATGTTGAGTAATATTTCTATCAACATTCCAAATATCAAGATGTAGCAAATTTAAAAGGACTAACCAAGAGAATCACTAAGAGAGAGAGACACACAATTTTATGGTGCTTAGCATTAAAATGGAACAAACACGACCAATTTGCACTTTATTACAAGACAAGTGAAATGATTTGATCAAAAGTTTTTAGTTTGCCAATGGAAGCCACTTGTGAAGGAATATGAGGTGCAATGTGGTTGGTATCCAAAAAGGTTATAAACCTTGACGACGCTTTCCTATTGCAGTCTTCCTTCTCAGAAATGTGATCATGATAAAAGATGACATAGAGAGAATGTGATTTGACAAATGACTAATTGAAAACATAGTTGATATATAGAAATCTTGTGAAGAGTAAGGATAGGAGAAGAACAAGAACCAATTTGTGTAAATTTCACATGACTACTTAGAAGCACAACAAGCCTTGTATCTCAATAGTTGTGGTAAGCTAAAAATGAACTACAAAAACTTATATAATGGTGAACTAAAGATGAGGGATTGGATAAAAAAGCGACAAACTAGAGAAGGTTGTGGTGAAGCTATCTAAGGAAAAGCTCAGGCAACACTATTTCAGGTGGCATGTTCATCTTGAACATCGACCTTACATCGTTAGGAGTTCATTCTTACGAAGCCGACCAGTCTTGCTTTAGGTATATTTACCTTCTTTTCAACAAAATTTGAGTGACATTCATCTTTAGCTTATAAGTCAGACAAAAATTTAAATTTAAGTAACATTGGCCTTTGTTGAAATCCATTGTTTTAGTTGCCATTGAACCTTGTAGTGTCTCAATTAAAGGTGGCCATGAGGATAAACAATCAATTCATAATATTATTTCATATATGGCTTTCTTTATGATAATGACATATAGCACCCTTTCCGAGAGGATATACATTAAAGGCATCTGCAGTTTGACTTTCATTAGAATAGGTTCTCTAAGCATCATGTTGGCAGTAGAAGACTTATCCTCGTGCCCTTGTGTTTTAACTGTGAAACTATTCTGTTTATAACTCTCGCATCTGTACTGTATATTTTAATTAGATTTTCTAATCATTCACACACTACTTCTATGATAGGAAGGGATTTGGTATTGTAAGTGCATCTGGCGGAAGTGGGTGGGGTGGTGGTGGTGGAGGAAGAGTTTCTCTTGACTGTCACAGCAAGCAAGAAGACATAAAAGTCAAAGTCCATGGTATGTCCTGATCACACCCGTTTCTGGCATTCTCTAGATAACACAGGATTTTTACATAAATGTTTTGAGTCTGTATTCACATATATGATGTTTAACATGGTTGCTGTAATGATGGTCATTTGGAATTGGATGACCACTTTTTTGTTTTTTGTTTTTTTATTACTGGCAACTAGAGAAGAAGTTTCATTGATAGTGAACTTTAAGTACATATGTCACAGTTTGCTCTAACAAAAAACAAGATTTTATCTCAACAGATAGTACCCAACTATAACTGACGAACTACGTGAACCATTTTTGCTAAATAAAGACGATGCCAAGTGGAGACTGATATTTAGCTGAAACATACCTAAATCAACAAAATGGATATCCATATTGACTCTATATAGTAGTATTCAATCCTACTAAATGCTGAGATTACTAATTTAACTGAATCAATACAGTAACACCAAGAATCTATGAACTAAATATCACCACATCAAGTAACTCATTGTTTGAAGTGTAAGTTTGACTACATTTGACCAGGAAAAGCTATGAACCACCAAGCACATGAAATAACACACTCACAGCCGCTTGATTCTACTGTGTAAATTTTTTGTGAATGGCTACAGGCCACATATAGTAGCCAGAATCAATATCACCAGATTCTACTCCCTTGAACCTACACTGGTAGTTTACTGTGGTTGACTGGTTGTTGAACCTAGTTAGTGATTGTGCTAAAAACCTAAACAACATAGGTGGTTTTGGGTGGATTTCGTATTGACTAGAATGATAGAAATGGGTGGTTGTTTGAAACCAGGATGTCTCCCTTGAAAGCGAGCAGGCAGGGGTGGCACTTCGCAAGTGATATTTTGATCTTGATTAGGTGAACGGTACCTTCATGTCCTTTGGACGGCCACTATGATAATAGCTTAAGGGTTTATACTCGAGTTATTTTTGTATTAAATTAATTTATTATTCTCCAATGAATGATCCACCACTTCCTTATTCAATTTCTTACTAATTTTAACCAAAACCTATTAATCCTTTTTCTCTCTCTCTCTCTATATGTATATAAATCATTTCATTCAGTTAGTTATAGATAAGAAGGAAATGCTCATATTTACAACGATGGTGTGTGTGAGAGAGAAGTAGGTAATTTTTGCGAATTGGTCATTGATACCTAGGTTTGTATCTGGATGATACCAATCATGAAAGACTTAATTTTATTCTAATTTTTGGCAATTTGGAGGACCATTATATGAACTTGGTTTTCTACATCATACTAAGTTGCGTTAACGACGAATATGTAGCTAACCATAAGAGATGCATCATGGATCTGACAGATCGTCCTGACCAATTGCCTGGAAAACTGAAATGATAGATTCTGGAGTTTTAAAAGTTATGAATTCAGAGCAATTGCAGATGACAGTCCATGCCTTACCATAATTGTCTCTTCCCAGTTTCAGAAAACTTGCTTACAGTCTACCTTAGATATTGTGATTCAGCAATTCATTTTTGGATTTAAGTATAGAGGCTTAACACATACTGTACATATGGTGTGTTTGTAGTACTGTATCCAGGTATCAGTGACTTACTTCAGTGATTAAGAACGTTACCACCAAATTGATCTCTACTATTATTTCTAATACTTAAAATTCTTTGGGAGAATGTTATTTTGGAGTAAATGAACTATTTGTATCTTTTTTTTTCCTATCTTGTTTAATAGAACTGAAAAAGGCATCTCTAATACTCAACCACACAATTAAGTTGACATTTCAAGCATCTCATAATAATGATGGTTGATCTTCGTTCTTAAGGAGGCCTTTTATGTCCATTTTCTGAAGTGGCTAACTTTTCACACTTTTTCTGCTGTACTGTATATGCAACTCATTGAATTAAATCTTTTCATATAGTCTTCTCAGCTCCTAAAATACTACTGTTGAGTGATGATGAAGTTACATCAGAAGATTTGGCTTGTTGACAGTTATGTCTGAATGAAGATACATACTTTTTCCTGTGCTATGACAGGTGGTCACAGTATTGGCTGTCCAATGAACGGTGGAGCAGCGGGTACTTGTTTTGATGCATATTTACTGAGCTTGAGAGTTGACAATGACAATGTCACTACCGAAACAGAAACTCCTTTACTTGATTTCTCCACTAGCCCTTTGTGGACAAATGTTTACATTGAAAATGACGCTAAAGTTTTGGTGCCACTACGTTGGAGCAGAGTTCAGGTTGGACTTACTATTTTAGTGTGTGTGTGTTTGTGTCTGTGTTAGTGACATGATACTATGTTACAGTTACAAAAGCTTGAAACTTAAATCTAACCATGGACAAAGGTAACAAATTATTTGGTTTTAAGAAGCGTAATATAATGTTTTTCTGGAAACTGAGTTATTACTACTTAATTAATATATCTGGTGTTAGATATTCTAGTATGATGATAAAATCTGCTGCTCTGTCATTGCTAGAGGCTCATTGATATGTAATATTAATATATTATCATTAAAATAAATCTTTAATCATCTTGACATGCAGTGATGTTTTACTAATTCTTTCTGTTTGCATAGGTGAGAGGACAAATTAAACTAGATTGCGGTGGCAGCATCATCTTTGGTTTGTCCGATTTTCCAGTCTCTGAGTTTGAGCTTGTTGCAGAAGAACTTCTTATGAGTGATTCCACCATAAAGGTACAAATTTAATTTCAGTGGCCTTAACTTTGTGGTTATTTTATAAGCTGGTTGGCCGTATGAGTTAATAGACTTAGAAAGCATGGTATATATCAAATCTTAGATGCTATTATGCCCTACATTGCTTCCTGTGTTGTTTCCTTTCTTTTCTTTATTTTCAAGTCACATGTCTAAGTTACATAAAAAAATATGGGTTATTGAGATCTTCTTCAAATACCAGTAATTTTCAATATATGCCTTTTGTGGCCTCCTCAACTGCCTGTATCCTCTTAACCTCCATCTATAGTGTGGGGATCTGAATCTGCTAAATTCTGAAATACTTCAGAGAATTCTGGATGACCATCCTGGAGGCAAATTTGGTTAATTTTTTTAATTTAATGTTTTGCATTATTTTGGCTAGTTTAAACTTTAAATATTTAATCTTGGCTAAGTGAACATTATTTTGGTAAAATTAAACAGTAAAACATGGCTGTTAGTCAAATTAGCTCACTAAGCATCATCTCAGCACAAGGAGAATACTGTAAATTCTAAGAAATCAAGGTGCATACAACTTGGGTGGGTATGTTTTCTTAAGAGTGTAGTTGGTTGCTAGTTGCTACTTGGACATTCAAAGCCCTTTTTCTTTTTCCAATTACTTTTTTAATTTCAAGTACATGAAGTAGCTATCTTTTTTTAATTCTGAAATGGCCTTTTCTATGAATGAAGGTCTACGGTGCACTTAGAGCTACCTTCAAAATGGTGCTCATGTGGAACGCCCAAATCCAAGTTGATGGTGGTGGCAGCACACTTTACACTATTTCCGTCCTTGAAGTTCGTAACCTTATTGTTCTGCGGGTATGATCAATTAGTTTCCAGATACTATTGTGAAGATATATAAAAGCTTTGTTATAATATAAATTTTTGAATCTGATCATAAATGTCTCTTCTGGCAGGAAAACTCCAGCATCAACTCAAATACGAACTTGGCTGTTTATGGTCAAGGACTTCTGAGGTTGACTGGTCAGGGTGATGCAATCAAAGCGCAAAGACTTTCCCTTTCGCTATTCTATAACATAACTGTAAGGTCTTTTTGGAGTTAATTTTGTTTATTACCTTTTATTTTCAATGATCACTTATGCAAATACTTTATTATGGATGCCTGTGCAGATGAACACTAAACACAATAGGTCGATAGCCTACTGCTCTATTTTCTTTCTTTTTTAAAATATCATATGACAACAACTATTTCTTAGCATCCAAGCAAAGATTTTTTTTTCACTGGATGCTTACTTGCATTTAGGATGATCTTTATGCATGCTACTATCCATTCCTTAATATCACATGTCACTCAGTCTGGCACTTGGTGTTACATGATTTGATCTGGCTTCCCTGAAACCACTTCTAAGAGCTTTTTGTTATTTTTTTTATCTTTATTACTTGAAGTCCAAGTCTGGAGAGTTTCTTTCATAATCACTTGCTATTCACAGATTGGGCCTGGTTCTTTGCTTCAAGCCCCGCTGGATGATGAGAAGAGTAAAAGCATGTGAGTATGGTGGGCTGAAATGCGGTTGTTTTTATCAGTTGACAATGGTGCAAATTGTGTATTAACTACTCTAATTCATTTTTTTGGCAGTGTAACCAAATCTCAATGTGAGAATCCAACATGCCCCAGAGATTTGATTTATCCACCTGATGATTGTCATGTTAATGACACACTTTCCTTTTCACTACAAGTAAGGAACACTAAACTTTCTAGGATATGCATTTCCTAGTGATATCAATCTTCAATTTGGAGTATTTATTTGTGTTGTGTTTCATTATAAACTTTATATGGTTCGAGATATTGGTAAATGTCAATCCTTAGTTAAGTATTCTTAACATCATTAAGCAGAGCTAGGTGGTCGAGTGACCTTCTAATTGTTAATCATCGGATGGGGAATAAGCAGATGCTCAATCAGATGCATTAAGCTGTTCATTTTGATGTGTAAAATAATAATAAAAACTTTTATGTCAAGCAGCGGCATCTAACGAACTTCTTACCAGAGCAGTACTATAGGGTCGAGTGTTTGGATGGTTAACTTTAGGAAGTTAAAGAAAAATTTGATACCATATGCACATGCTTTGGTAAATAACTAATTTATTTGTTCCGTTTTTTCTGTCTTACGAAGCATGAAGACTTTGATGTTGATACTTGATTGTTTTTATTCTCTTTTAAAGTATAGTCTATACTTGCTTATTTAAATTGGGCTACTAAAGATAGAAGCTGATTTTATTTGGGCCATGATATTATTTAATTGGACTTAACTAGTTCTTTTATCTGGGCTTCCCTTTAAGTATTGAAGCTGGTATTGAAAGCTCCATTTAGGCACTAATTTTGTGGGTTCAATTTTAAATATTTGCAGATTTGTCGTGTTGAAGACATAGTTGTGAATGGCATAATTAAGGGGAGTATCATTCAAATTCACAGGGCAAGGACTGTCATTGTGGAGACAGAAGGCATTATAACTGCTTCCGAATTAGGTATTTGTTTTTTCTGCCATTGGCTTGTGTAGTTAAGTTCGGTTTCAAACTGTGAATGACAATTTCTTTATCCTACCTTTTTGAAAATACTTGTATCTAATTAATTTATCCAGGTTGTCGAAACGGTTTCGGATTAGGAAACTATTCAAATGGAGCTGGTGGTGGTGCTGGCCATGGGGGCAGAGGGGGCACTGGATTGTACCATGGAAGGCTGAGTGAAGGTGGCAGTACATATGGTAAACCAGATCTTCCCTGTGAATTGGGAAGTGGAACTCTTGGTCCTAATGAATCTGTTGGACGTGTTGCTGGAGGAGGAATGATAGGTAACCTTTTTTTTTAATCTCAAAAAACTCGTATACATCAATGAGATTCTTATTATTTTATGTTTAAATAATAATTTTTAGGGTTTTGATTCTTATTCTCCAAGTCTACAAAGCCCCATGTTTTATACACACTCCCTTTTTCATCAATATAATGCATATAGTTCCGACCTTAATTACAGTACCAATTATCATATTTATTGTTTTCCAGAGCCAAATGAATGAATTCAGATCATTTTGATGTTATATGATATTGCAAAATTTGACTTGTAAAAATACCACATTCCTCTTGTTTCTGAATGAAGACCATGTAGAAAGCATATGCACTAGAAGAAAATAACATTTTATTTCTTTAAACCTGAAATCTAGTTGCATTATTTTAATAAGTAATAACTTTGTTTTATTTACGACAGTATTGGGATCTATTCTATGGCCTCTTACAAAACTTGATATATATGGATCCATGAGGGCTGATGGTCAAAGCTACGGGAATGTGACAACAAACAGTAATGGCACTCAGATTGGAGGATTAGGCGGTGGTTCTGGTGGAACCGTTCTTCTTTTCATACAGGCAATTTCCCTTTTTGATAACTCCTCTTTGTCTGTGGCGGGAGGCCATGGTGTTCCTGTTGGCGGTGGCGGTGGAGGTGGTGGTAGAGTTCATTTCCACTGGTCCAAAATTGGCACTGGAGATGAATATGTTCCTCTTGCAATGATAAATACTACCATTAGCACATGGTAAGGCTTTCTATTCTACATCACAACTTACTCCAAATTTAGTTATATTTGTCCTTGAACCGTCACAACATCACACACACACATATATATATATATATTAACAGTTAGTATTCTTTTTTCTTAACTGCATCTTACTTTGCATTTGCTACAGGGGTGGTGAAGGGGATGGGGAGGCTCTTCCAGGAGAAGAGGGTACAATAACTGGAAGAAAATGCCCCAAAGGGCTTTATGGTACATTCTGTGAGGTATGTTTGATTTAACTATGTTTCAGACTATATACAAATCTAAAACAACCAATTGCATTAAGCCTTCTATGCTGAATTAATAAGCACTATACATGTATGTTGTAGAGGAAGTGAATGTTTTTTAAACACTTTAGTAGGGTGTTCATTCTTTTATCTGTATGTATGTTTGCAGGAATGTCCAGTTGGCACTTTTAAAGATGTTGAAGGCTCGGATGATGATCTCTGTACTCCTTGTTCCCTTGAAAACCTTCCTAGACGTGCTTATTTTGTACATGTTCGGGGTAAATTTAAAATATCCATTGCAACACACTTACATGTCATATGTATATGTATATATATATATATATGTACACACACATGATCATGGTTTGAGTTGACAATGATGCAGGTGGAGTTCCGGAGTCATTTTGCCCATACAAATGCAGATCAGAAAAGTACAGGATGCCAAACTGCTACACACCTCTTGAAGAGCTGATATACACATTTGGAGGACCCTGGCCTTTTGCTCTAATGCTTTCCTGTGTTGTCATTCTTCTTGGTCTCTTTCTAAGTACACTTAGGGTCAAACTTGTTGGGCAAGCTTACTCTTATGAAAAAGTAGATTCAGTTGATCACCATCATTTTCCTTCTCTTCTTTCTCTATCTCAGGTATCATAATATCTTTCTCATATATATATATATAGGGACAATCTTTTAGAAACTCTACGAAGAGTAGAAACTTTGGAAACCAATATAAAATAATATTTTTCATAAACTTTTTTCATCAAATGTTATGATTTAAGATATTGTTTCACATATGTTTGTGTTCATAGGAAAAAAATGTTATACGTGAACAAAAAACATTGGTTTATTTTAACATATGAAACAAATTTCATACGATGAAACAAATAAGTGAACCATCGTTTTTATATTCACGTATAATATTTTTTTTCCTATGAACACAAACATATGTGAAACAATATCTTAAATCACAACATTTGATGAAATTTTTTTTATCAAAAAATTGTTTTATATTGGTTTCACCCTTGGTTTCCAAAGTTTCTACTCTTCGTAGAGTTTCTAAAAGATTGCCTCTCTCTCTCTCTCTCTATATATATATATATATATGCACTTCTAATGCTATTCATCCACAAACCCCTCACAAGATCTGTTCTTTGTCTCACAAATTATGTAACGCCTACTTGGGAACTATTTGTTATACGGATTATGACTTACCCAAATTCTATTTCTCTTGTTTACACTAATGAAAAATATTTTGACCTGGTTTTTGTATAGGTCCGAGGAACAAGAGCTGATGAAACTCAGAGCCATGTCTACCGAATGTACTTTTTGGGCCCCAACACATTTAGAGAACCCTGGCATCTTCCTTACTCCCCTCCTGATGCCATCATTGATATCGTGTAAGAAGTCACATTCACCTATATCTTTCAAGAATATGCTATTTATCTTCCTATATATACATATATATTTATGATGTGTAACTCAATTTGAGATGCAGATATGAAGATTCATTTAACAGATTTATTGATGAGATAAACTCAGTGGCTGCATATGATTGGTGGGAAGGATCAGTCCACAGTATACTTTCATTGCTTGCTTATCCTTGTGGCTGGTCTTGGAAACAGTGGCGTAGGAGATATAAAATCAATCGGCTTCAGGAGTTTGTCAAGTCTGAATATGATCATTCTTGTCTTCGATCCTGTCGATCAAGAGCTTTATACAAAGGGATGAAGGTATGAGTTTGTATATATTTTGAATATATTTGTATGAATTTAAAGATTAGCATTAAAATTTAAAGTTGGATGTATAGAATCTTTGGGTGAAGTTGGTGATCATGAATGCAGGTTGGTGCGACGCCAGATTTAGTAGTTGCATACATCGATTTCTTCTTGGGTGGCGATGAGAAGCGTTTAGACATGGTAGCAAGTATTCAGAAAAGGTTCCCAATGTGCATAATTTTTGGTGGAGCTGGAAGCTATATGTCGCCTTACAATCTTCATAGTGATACTTTGCTCACGAATCTTATAGGACAGGTATTTTCTTGTGATATATATATATATATATATATAGAGAGAGAGAGAGAGGAAAGTTCAAGTGCGAACTCAAATTTGGTTGCGAACATGAGGACAATGGAGAGTGTGACATGTGTCCCATCCAGTTTGAATAATGAAGGGTATTCAAAGTGAATAATGAAGGTGAAGTTCATACATTATTCAGACCGAGTAAGTGTTATTCAGTCTGAATATTTTCCTTCATTATTCGGTCTGAATGTGACACGTGTCATGCTCTCATTTGTCATCACGTTCACAACCAAATTTGAGTTATCATTTGAACCCTCCCACGTCAAAAAAAGAGAAAACTGAATAACACCTTGGGAGCCCTTCATCTGGACGATATGCACAAATGCATACCGGTAATTTGTAACATGCATATGCATATGCACTGGTGCATAGGAAAAAAAACAGCTTCAATCGCTTGCATGCATTTGTGCATACCGTCCGGATGCAGAACACCCAGCTCCCAGGGTGTTCTTCAGTTTTCTCTTTTTTTGGCGTTTTCCCTTGAACCTCCCGCTATATACATTCAGTTGGTATTAAGTTGTGGCATACTTCATTTCCTGACATTTGTACGTATCTGCTTGGCCAGCATGTTCCCTCAAGTGTTTGGAATCGTTTGGTGGCTGGTTTAAATGCCCAGTTAAGAACCGTAAGAAGTGGATCCATACGGTCTGCTTTAGTTCCTGTTATTAATTGGATAAAAACTCATGGAAACCCCCAGCTCGAGTTTCATGGTGTCAAAATTGACCTCGGATGGTTTCAAGCCACTGCTAGCGGTTTCTATCAGTTGGGCATTTTAGTAATTGTTGGTGATGATTCTCTCCTCCATAACCTCCACCACCCTGATTTGATAGAAAACAGTGAAGAATCACCAAGGTAACTTTATTAAGTTTTTTTATTAAGGAGTTGTTTGTTTACCTCTTAACAGTTCCATTAAGAGGCAGCCTCTGAATCGCTAAGAGGTGAATCCTGTTTGGCAAAAATAAGTCTGCCTCTTAATGGTTCCAAAACCCTCTGAATCATTTTGTATCCTGGACCTCCCTTAACCATTAAGAGCCCTGATTGCATCCTGAACAATCACCAAACAATTATGTTCTATTTTGCACTATATCATAAGAGCCTCTTAATCATTCTAATCACTTAATCATTCAGCAACTGCCCAACAGCCCCTAAGAGATTATTCTATTTCTAATGAATCTGTATACCATCCAGACATTTTGCAACCGTTCCAGATAAGAGTCTTAAGCAGCTGCAACCGAGCCAATCGTATACAAGTCATGCATTAACTCGTAAAAGGGTAGCAAGTGGAGTTAATGGTGGCATTATCAATGATGCTTCTTTAAAATCGTTGGATTTTCAAAGGGATTATTTCTTTCCGTTTTCTTTATTTTTGCACAACACAAGACCTACTGGCCGGCAGGTATGTCACTATATGCTTAATGTTAATTTTTTTTATTAAGCATTTCATTTAAGGGATGGTGGTTTCATTAATGTGATCTTATTATTATTTCAGGGAACGTTACAGCTGCTTATATGTATCTTGCTTATATCAGACCTTTCTGTAACACTCCTTATATTGTTGGAGTTTTATTGGATCTCTCTTGGGGCATTTCTAGCTGTTTTGCTGATTCTACCTCTATCGTTGCTTTCCCCTTTTCCGGCGGGTCTGAATGCTTTGTTTTGTAGAGGTCATAGAAGGGCTTCACTTGCGCGTATCTATGCATTGTGGAATGCTACCTCTATTTCAAACATTGTAAGTTTACGTTATTATGAATTGCATTATAGGGTCAGGTTTAGCGGAAAACGTAAAAAAAAAAAAAGAGAAAATTGAAGAACACCGTGGGAGCCCTTCATCTGGATGGTATGCATAAACTGGTAATTTGTAACATGCATTAGTGCATAGGAAAAAAAAAAGAGCTTCAGTCGTTTGTATGCATTTGTGCATACCGTCCAGATGGAGGGCTTTCAGGGTGTTCTACAATTTTTTTTTTTTTGACGTTTTCCCCTGAACCTGACTCTTGCATTATATATCTCAAAGAGTAATCATTTGGGGCCAAAAGGAATTTCAGATATTATAATTTGTGTGAAAAGAATCATAATAGACAATGTAGATACATGATTGGGTTCGTTCACATTGGCTATTTTCAGGCTGTGGCATTCACGTGTGGCTTGATTCATTATGGACTTTTGTCTTTCCAGACATACCAAGAGCCAAATGCATGGCAAAACCGAAGGTAAAACCTTTGATTTTGTATGGTTTCAGTTAGGGGTGAGCATAACTGGGTACCCAACCAAATTTTATGGAACCAAAACCGCAATTGGAACTGCTGGCATCTGTTCTTTATATTTTGGAACCGTAACCATTGGGAACATCGGTTTCAATTTTTTTTAAAATACTTATATTGCATACGATAAAAATGTAATTTGAAGTCTATTATATAAACTGCAAAGTACCAGTTTAAAGTAATAAATACAACATGTGGTCAAAACTAATCCGATAAAAATGTAATTTTAAGTCTATTATAAACATAAATAACTCGTCTAACTTTAACCTAAAAAGTAATATAACTTTATTATTAAATATTTAAAATAAATTTTATTTAAAAGTAGCGGGTATCCATCGGTTCTGTTTCTGGGTACCCAGCAGAACCGGCTACCCAGTTTCGGAGCCTGTCCCGGCGGGTACCCAGGGGGTAACGGTTCCATAAAAATGAGAACCGGAACAAGAACCAGTCTTGATCAGTTCTGTATTTTAGGAAGCGGAACCAATCACATCGGTTCCAGTTCCAGAACCGGCAATTCCAGAGCAATACCCGGTTCCAATGCTCACTCCTACTTCAATTGTTTTTAATACCAATTTGGTTTGTAGTTTTTGAAACTAAGAAATTTGCTTTAAAAATGCAGTGAGGATGATGACTGGTGGTTGCTACCGACATTGCTGATGATAATGAAGGTAATCCAAGCGCGGTTTGTTGATTGGCACATAGCAAACCTAGAAGTCGAAGATTTTTCTCTCTTTTGTCCTGATCCTGATACCTTTTGGGCATATGAGACGACTTTATGAAGCAGCTTATTTGATGATGTATATAGATGTAGAAAGGTGGTGGTGGTATATTCGTGTACATCTGTTTTTTTTTTTTTTTTTTTGCGTATTTTGCGAGTGATTTTAGAGATATTTAGGTTGAGAGAGATAGTATATAGAGAAACAAGATTATAAAACTAAAAGATTACTACTCTTCAGGTGATCAAATTTTTTTGCTGGTGAGAATGGAAGCTTACTTTTAACTTTTGAGCTTAATTTTTGCTAAATTTGTTGGGTTTTTTTAAATTAATTTCGCATATGAAGATTACTATAATTTTAGGTCTTGATGTTTCATAATTCAATGGCAGAATTGGGATTATTTGTGCTAAATTTGTTGCCTATGTGAAATTTTAAATTTACATTTATGCCTTTTTGGTTTGACGATTGGTTGAAGATTGATAAATTCTTTGTAATTTCGAAAAACGATTTTATTTGATTTGTTGGTTTTTTATGAAATGTTTTATCAGAAGATAAATTTATAAAAATAACCCTCTTTTTTAACTATTCTGCCGTACATTTTTAGTGGCTAAATTTGTTAGTTTTTAGAAAAGAAAAGAAAAGAAAAGAAAACATCCTATAGATGTATGCATATGATGTTTATTGTAAAAATCCGCAAGATAACTTTTACATGTTTTGTTTAAAGCCTCTACTTCTTATATGCATCCTACTCAAACAACACAAGATTTGTGTTTTGACCTGAAAACAAAGTGTGATTTTTTTTAACGGCAATTACACACACACGTTCCCGGGGTATCCGGGATCCAAGGGCACCCGACTAATCCCCGGCGACCAGGACCCACCACGGAGTGGTAAGCCAAGATCTGGATATCGACACATGCAGCCATGGGGATTCAAACCCAGGTAGTCAGGGATATCATCCACTGACCCTCCAGGATGTTACCTTACCACTAGACCAAACATGTTTTGATCAAAGTGTGATTTTGATTACCAATAATAAACTTGCGAAGTTTTTCATAGGGCCGAATTATTACTTTTTGAAAGGTGATTTTACACGATCCAAGCTTTATTCGATTCACAATGCTCTTAAGTGTTAACAAAAGAAGATTTTGTCCCTTTAATTAGAGTAACCTAACTAATCCAAACCAAACCAATTGGAAGTATGAGGAATTCAACTAGTCATTTACTTTGTTCCCAAAGACCTTTTACTTTGTGCTACTAGACCTCAACTCTGTAATTATTGTTGAGTAACATCATTTGCAATCCCATAGACTAAACCAAACAAACTAAGTTGTGCACGGCGGGAGGTTCCATTTTTCTCTTAATGGGAGTTCTGGGTGTCGGTTTATATGCAATATAAATCCAACACAAGACCAAAGTTGGGAGATATATACAGACCTGACATCTACCCCAAAGAATAGATATCATGGTTGTTTCTATGAAGAATCCAGCTTGTGCAAAAGGGTGAGCAAAATGGAAGGAAGAAGAAAGAATGAAAAAAGCAAAGCAACAAACGAAAAAGGTATGATGAAACAGATAGAAACTAAGGGGACGTTTGGTTTGATAGAATGGTTTGGAGGGATTTGGATTTCGTGGAATACGTGTGGTTTTTAGGAGTTGGAATGGAATTGAATTCTATTCTTTATAGATAAATTGTAAAAACAAATTACAAATAATTAAAAAAAAAACAATTAGATTACCTTATTATTAATTTTATTATTGGAAAACAAACGTTTTTAACATATTTTAGAACATTATTGTATGCAAATCTTTCAAATTCCTTGAAATCCCAACCACCCCCATGGGATTTTAAAATCATATGTTTGAGGGATTTCAGATCCGAGCAACTATGCAAACCAAAAATGGGATTGGAACAGATTTGAATTCGAAATCCTCCTGAATCCTTTCCATTCCTGCTAACCAAACCAAACGGGACCTAAGAAAACACACACAATCCTCCATCTATCCTACCCAAAACCGCAACCTCACTAATTTCCTTTTTCCTGTTATTTGATAGACTCGGTCCAAGTAATATTTCATGTAATAGTTTTCAATATGTTATTTAGATTCAAGGGTACATAATATTTCATGTAATAGTTTTCAATATGTTATTTAGATTCAAGGGTATCACCATTGGTCATCTTCATGAGCTATAACTGTTATATCATGTTAGCTTCTTTGAAGGCAGAATGAATGAGGCTAACATCAACATTCTTGTGCAATGCATACATATACATATACATATACATATACATATACATATACATATACATATACATATACATATACATATACTTCAAATTTGTATAAGCTTTAGGAGAAGCACTCACTAGATTTGGATACATAGATAACCAGCAAAACAAAATGAATTTGGTTATAAACACTATTTGGATTTTTGAATTTTGGTCTGTTTTGGTTATTCATGTACTTTTAAACTCTGCAGAATATTTTCAATATTGTTAAGCTACATTTAATATCTTAGAACAGAAGCTTTTCCATAGTATGAATGATTGATAAAACGTAAAGTGAGCAAAATATATATTGATAAAATGAATGATTTTTATACACATTAAAAACATTAAAAGTGAGCAAAAGTAGTTTGTATGGTACATACATACATACATACATACATACGTACATACATGATAAAATACATACCAGTGCCAGTGGGGGTATAAGGGAAAGATCCTCAAGGATTTTGTAGTTTGGAATAGATATAGATATATATATATATATATATATATATGTTAGATCAAAGTTATGGGTGTCATAATTTAGAATGCTGCCTCCAGGGACACCCACCTTCAAATGCATGTTCTAATACATCTTCCATTCTCTTTGCCAGTAATATCTGCACCAATATAACACCCCAAATGTCAACCATTTTTAACTATCTAGGGGTAGGGTAAAAGGGTAAATGTGAGGGGAGTAATGGTTAATAAAGAAAGTCAACCCAACAACAGAACCAGGTCAAAAAATCCAAAACCAAATTTATAGATCTTTCAAAATGTAACAAAACATAATATATATATATATATGGTTGGGTTCCGGTAAGAGCTCAAAATTTTGTAGGAACAGTAGGAACCACTTTGTTACCAGAGGTTCACATAAATTAACCAAGATTAAGAGCCGTGTTGGGGTTCCTACGGTTCCAACCAAATCTTGAATTCCTTTCGGAACCAACCCTATATATATGCCATTAACCTCATATATACAGATGTTGGTTCATTTACAAACTGGATGAATCCTACATACTCGTACAAACCATATATAAAAAATATTTTTTTCATGATTTATTTTCATCAAATGCTATGATTTAAGATGTTATTTCACATATGTTTGTTTCACCTTGTGAAAAAATTACATGTGAAACTTGTACATTATGAAACAAATACATGTGAAACTTTTACATTATGAAACAAACATATATGTAATAACATCTTAAATCATAGCATTTGATGAAAAAAAATCATGAAAAAATTATTTTTATATATGGTTTGTACGTGTTTGTAGGATTCATCCAGTTTGTAAATGAACCAATCTCTATATATACATACATATACATACATATATATATATATATATATTTATAGAGAGAGAGGGAGGGGGTTTCAAATACAACCCATGTAATTCTTACAAGCTATACAAACCAACCTTAACCGTCCATTAGTATTATAAATATCTAGTTTTATAAATATCTCAACTGTTTCGTAATCTAAAGCCACGATCATAATAAATGAATCTTATCATCTGCCATAAATATCTCAATCATAATGAATGAATCATGAGTATTGTCCATAAATATCCCTATTGTTTCGTAATATGAGCACTGATTATGGTTTGTATTTGATACCTCCTCTATATATATATATATAGGCGGAGGTTTAAACGAGAACACATTTATTTTACGAAAATGTGTAAACACCTTATCACATGTGATAATACACGTGTGGGGACTGCAGGCGAATTGAACCTAGGTCGCGCTGTTATCGTTTTTTCGTAAAAAGGTGTTCTCGTTTGAACCCTTCCTATATTCCCAACAGAGCCGAATCAACACCAAAACCTAAATTATAGATCTATCAAAGCCATCTTTTGAGGTTTTTGTTGAAATAAAATGACTTAGGTCCTTAAGAATATATTCGTAGACACCCAATGATCTCTCTAAATCCAATAAAAAACAGCTAATGCCTACAGTTTGATCAATTGACACAGTATTTCATAGTAGGGTCTAGACACAAATAACCTGTTTTCACTTTCTTAAAAAAAAACTAGGCTCCATAAGAAGCTCAATGTTGAAGA
This sequence comes from Silybum marianum, assembly GCA_036898165.1. Classification (NCBI taxonomy): domain Eukaryota; kingdom Viridiplantae; phylum Streptophyta; class Magnoliopsida; order Asterales; family Asteraceae; genus Silybum; species Silybum marianum. The sequence continues at coordinate 18,459,706 of CM072539.1, forward strand.
TTAAATATTAATCCATTGGACCTCAAAAGTCATATTGTACCCCTATTTTTGGGTTATGGAAGTAGTAGACTTCAAGATTATGCAAGAAAGAAACTAATAAATATCTACTCCATATATGTTATTAAAAATTACCTCCATGCTTCCGAGAACAGCTGCAGGCACTTCAACCAAGTCTTTCAAATTTCTCTCAGGCAGGATAACTCTCTTAAGCCCGTAACGGTGTGCCGCCAAGACCTGCCCACCAGATTGCATGTTAAAAGAAATAGTTGGAGCAAAACAAATAGAAGTTGTTAAATATTAATATATATATATATATATATATTTGGAGGCAATGGGCTAACCTTATCTTTTATCCCTCCTACAGGTAAAACTAAACCTCGCAAAGTCATCTCTCCTGTCATTGCTGTATCTGATCTTACCCTTCTATGACTGAAAAGTGAAACCAGTGAGGTGACAAGGGTCACACCGGCTGAAGGTCCATCCTTTGGCACAGCACCCGCAGGGAAATGTATATGGACATCCCGTCCTTCAAGCAAATTACTTTCTTTTGCAGTAGCCAAATTAAGCTCCGATGCCCTAGCTCTTACCTGTGTCAAAAAAAAAACATTTACATGTTTAGTAACATATATAATCCTACATCCACTATAAAAAACAAGAATAATACACTTTTTGTCAACTGTCCTTATTCAAAGTAGATAACCCAATAAATTTTGTTCTTAAAATAACATTCTTCAACATATTTTGTCCATTATGTGACCAGGAGAAAACAATTAATCAAAATTATGCAACTCTGTTCTCACTTTATAGCAAGTATAACAGTCAGCTGAGCGGTGAGCATTGGAACCGAGTACCCGCCTTTGGAACTGGAACCGCTCCGGAACTGCCGATTCCCGTTCTCATTCTTTTGGAACCGTTACCTGCTGGGTACCCGGTCCCGCTGGTTACTCAGAACCGGAACCGACAGGTACCCGCTAATTTTAAATAAAAAAATATCTTATATATATTAATAAAACTAATTTCTTTTTAAGTTAGACTTTTATATTATGAACTTATGATAGCATATTAGCAGCCGCCTACGTTCACCTTCACTTCTCCGGTTGATTTTCAGTCTTAAACGATTTACAAAGGCAAAAACGATACGACTTTCTAGTTTATTTATGTAATAGTTAGTTTTTATCGGATTAGTTTTCGCTATTTGTTGTATTTATTACTTTAAGTCAGTAATCTTTTTATCGGATTAGTATTGTAGTTTATAATTACATTTTTATCGTATGCATTGTAAAAAAAAATTAAAATTTTGAAATCGGGTACCCAGTACCGGAACCGGTTCTCGGCGGTTCCAGTTCCAGTTCCAAAATATAAGGAGCCGGTGTTAGTGGTTCCGGTTCCATGAAAAATGGCCGGGTACCCGGTTATGCTCACCCTACTCAGCTCCATCCAGTCCAGTGTTCCTCCATCATTGATTTTTGCTCTATTTTTCATAAATAACAACTCAAGAGAAATAAAGGAAATTAAACGAAAAGATACCCAGGTCAATGCTATCTGTGCCGATTCTTTGATAACATCACCCAATTGTCCAGTGAGGTGCAGCTCCCCCTTACCCACCATTGAGGAAGCTTCGACAAACTGAACTTCTCCACCGAAGGAGGTCCAGACTAGCCCAACAGAAACCCCAGGTGTAGCAACTCTCTCTGAGGTTTCTTTATCATCAAACTTAGGAGGCTGCATTTAATTCAATAACACAAAATATCAGAAACAAGAAAAGAAGCAAATACAGATTCAACCCTTGTATTCCATCTTTTATTATATACTTATAAATATGTTCTATAAGTGTCGTTTTGCATTCTCAGTTATGTTTTATCATTCAATATTCATATGTGAATTGCTTACCCCTAGTACTTTTTCGAGCATAGCTTCATCCACGATTAATGGTGACATATCCCTGAATGAAGTTGATATTTCATGATTGTTAACACCCATCATTATGACTTCCATCTCTACTTCAGCTCCTCCTTCAGCAAGCCTACTTTCCAGCAATGGTGAAGAAATTTGGTGCACATCTTTGTTAAGTGGAACTGTAGGTTCTTGCTCTGCCACTCTTACTGCTGCTGCTCGAGCTAATGCTGCAAGGCTTCTCTCAAGGTTCCTCACACCAGCTTCTCTAGTGTATCGTTGAATAATAAGTTTCACCATGGCCTAAAATATATATATATATATATTATCAATGTCGATCACAAAATAGAAACAAAGCACATGGGAGTTCAGATGTCAGATTTTGAATCACAAATTAACTAATCTTTTTTTAAATGTGCGATATATGCAAGATTTGTCTTTTTTCCTAGCAAATATATAAACGTAAAAAGGGAGATGAATAAAATTTTGTACCTCAGGAACTTTGAGGAATTCAGAATTCAAGCCATGCTGATTTAGAACCCGTGGGATTAGGTGGCGCATTGCTATTCTAAGCTTCTCTTCAGGTGTATATCCAGGAAGCTCAATGACTTCCATCCTGTCTAAGAGTGGTGGAGGAATTGGCTGTGCCCTATTAGCAGTCGCCACAAATATCACTTTTGACAGATCAAAAGGAACATTCAAATAGCTTTAAGGCATGAAATTAAGGAATAACTGCAATAAACAGACTTAATTTTATATGAATGGAACCAAGAAAATAGTTTGACGGCCTAACTAAGGAGTCATACATTTAAAAAACAAATCATGTTAACTGAGTTGTACTGGAAGGTCCAAACTTATAGATGCATGTCGTCTTTTCTTGTCATATGGGTTCACTCTCAAATTCAAAATGGATATAATTTTATTTCATCTTTCAATTTTGAAACCTGTTGCCATATTATCTGTTTCTTTTACTAAAGTACCCTCGTTTCTTTTGAATCTAAATAATTATCATCGCTTTTAAATAGTAAAATGATCTAATACTAGCAGTGAAAATATTGCTCAAACAACTTCTGAAGTAGGATACTGATCGTTGAAAGTTTTGTTTTGCTCAGGGTCAAGAACCTCCAGTAGTGCTGAAGCAGGATCACCACGCACATCAGATCCTGTTTTATCAATCTCGTCCAGCAACATAACGGGATTGCAAACAGCTACTTTCTGAAAGCCAAAAAAACATAATTAAGTTTATATAAACAAGTTGTATCTAACATAGATATCCACAAGTAAAGAATCAAACATCAAACAGTTTAGTAATATTATGATGAAATCAATATCCACAAATGAAACTGAACTTCACCTTTAGTCCATCAATAAGCCTCCCTGGCATACTTCCAATATATGTCCTCCTATGCCCTCTAATATCAGCCTCATCTTTCACACCACCAAGAGATATCCGTATAAATTTCCTACCAAGAGCAGCAGCGATAGATGATGCCAAGGATGTTTTCCCAACACCTGGCGGGCCAACAAAGCATAAAATAGGGCCTCTCGCATCTGGTTTCAGCTGTAATGCAAATTTAAAACTCGATTTATTTATTTTTAATGTCAACAGCATCAATTATTTATATAAAAGTTAAATTAGATAGTTGGTCAACCTTGCGAACAGCTAGATATTCAATTATCCTTTGCTTGACCTTCTCTAAACCGTAGTGGTCACTGTCAAGCCGCTCTTTTGCAGCTTTTAGGTCTAACTCTACTTCTTCACTGATCGTCTGCCATGGCAAATCAGCAAGAAGCTCGAGGTAAACACGAGAACTGTTATACCCAGGTTGCTGAGGTTGCATTTTTTTCAGTCTCCTGATCAAGCATTTATGGAAATACAAATTAGCAAAAAACTGATACCAAAAGAGATGGTGAATAAATTTGGTAACTAAAAGCTAGTCCTTTGACTACATATAGGCCTTTGACAGAATTTCTCTTTATATGTATTCTATAATCGATATGGACAGCAATAGCATTAAATATAATCATATAACTTGACAGTAATAATAAAACTCCATTTAATATGAAAAACCAAGATATATTCCTCAGTTAAAAATGAATAAAAGATAGACCTTAGTTCTCTCTGTGCATGCTTCCAGACATTTGGAGGCATTCTAGCACTTTGCATTTTCCTTTCAAGGCCAGCTACATCATCATCTTCATCATCATTGTCGCCCAGCTCTTCTTTAATTGCCCTCATCTGGTTATGCATAAAAAGAACACGTGTAAATGCAAACCAACCCATGAAAAAAAAAATCAGATAAGATATCCCTACAATAACAGCATTCTACATACATATAGATTATTAGAATATACTAGTGCATGTATCTAAACTCAAACTTACATGATACAACAAGTTATTATATGTTCTCGTTTCTTAGAATACAGTACACAATAACATCCATTAACAAAAAATACTTGGTGCTCTATTAAGAAGTTAATAAATTACTTTTTAACTCATAGAATAGCAACCTTCACTTTCCATCAACAATATATGGAAACATTACTGACTTTAGCCAAGTACTCAAGATATCTGAAAAAGAAGGGCAGAAAATTCATGGGAGGAAAACCATCTGAACTTTTCCCAAAGCAATTTAAAGGAGACTGAGGCCAAGTACTAAGGATTTCTAATATTTTCCCAAAGAAATCCGAAGGGCGCGTTACTGACTTAAGCCAAGTACTACAGATTTCTGAAAAAAGGGTGAGGAGCTTCATTGGAGGAAAAATACCCAACTTTTTCCAAAGCAATTTGAAGAAATAACACATTTCCCAAAGAATAACAAGTCAGCGGGACTCCTCAGTTGTAACAAGATGAGGCCATAACAAAAACAGATCCACAAAATGGTGCTAAAAATCCATAAAATGGTGCATTGCAGAAATAGTTCCTGGATTGTATGAAAAAGCAGACCTGCTGACGAAGAAGATACTCCTTTTGCGATTTTGACAGCTGCCCTTCAACCTTTTTGGTTATCTTCTCTGCCACACGTATCGACTGGTACAAATTAAAAATCTCATCACATAACTAGTCATTCCAAATTCCAGGTAATAAAAAATGACGACTACTCTTACAGACATCCATCAATTCATCTATCAGATTACCTGTAAATGCCTATCAACTAATTCTGTGGCTTTTGAAAGCCGTACTTTGACATCAACAGCATCTAGCATAGAGAGCTGCTCTTCAAAACTAATTTCAAAGCTTGCAACAAATATATCTGCCAGTTTGTGCAAAGGGACCGTTTCAAGAAGAACTTTGGTTCTCCCACCCGTTTTTTGTTTCTATAAAAAAAATACCAGAAGCAAATGATGGTTAGACAAAGAAACACCCTTCATAAGAGTAAGAGGCTTGGACTAGGCCCATGCATAATGGAGTCTCTGTCTCTTTAATGATACATCAGAAATCAGTTTAGTGAGATCAGCACAAAGAAATACCAACATAAAATAAAGAAAGAAAGATGGTTTTAAAATAGATAATGGACAGAAAGAATTCTACAAGTACATGACCTTTTTCATAAGCTCTGCCTTTTCTCTTTATGAGCATGAAGTCATGAACCAAGAGGAGAAAGTAAACTTTGAGAGTATTTTTTTAACAAATTATTAAATATGGCATGACCAATACCATGTACAAGATAATTATTTCAAAGGGTTCTCAATTATCAGCTCATTGTTTTCCTTTTGAGCTTTTTTAAAAGGGTTCTCAATTATCAGAACACTAGATATAGAGGTATTTCAGTTTTTGTCGTCTGTTTAGGATCTTGTGAAGAATTTGCATTTTTTTCTTGTAAAATAATGCATGAACAGTAGATTGAATATTTATATTGATCCACATGTCAAACATAAAGTAACAAACAATATAAATAATTCAATATATAATTTATTTTTGAAGAATAAAGTGTTGCACATTGTCAATCGAACAATAAAAAAATTAGTTTAATCAAATAGTTCAGCTTTCTTTTTACGTTAAAACATCGTAAAATCTTAGAACTCACAAAATATCAAGTATGACAATATGTGTGTTTCAAAAATAGGATCCAATTATCCAACGAGATAAAATCTTTCACCAAATTTGTACAACAAATTTTTTCATCAATATACTCGGTACAACACGCCAACAAAAATTACATTAAATAACAAAACGAAGTTATTTTTTTTTTATTTCTTTGATTATATTAATAGATTATATTGTTAGTTTAAATTATTGTATTGTTTTATTTAATTATTTAATTATTTAATTATAGTATAGCATTAATTAATAAGCACCAATCATTGGATTATGTTAGACCACTTGGAAATCAAAATCGAAAATAGATTGTTGTAGTTGGAGTGGCCAAGCATCTATTATGCAAATATATTACTAAATTTTATTATAGTGTATAATAAATAGATTAACAATCACCCCTCCCCCCAACACATGCCGCCCTACAGACCCTCCGCCCCTGGACTTGAAGTCCACATGAATTTCGAAATTCAAAAGCACTCATTCTGATTCCTATGTCAAAATGTACCCATTATAATGGAGCCAAGGGAGTTTTCCTTCTTTATGCTTTCTATTATAGAACTCTCTTTTTGGTTTGATGTAAATCATACCAAGACACTTGGCAGCTTATTCAACTAATTAGAATGTGTATAGGGACGTTAAGAATTTAGGTTGGTGACATTTGGGCTCATCCCCTAGGTGACCAGCTTCAAATCCCACTTCCGCTTGCCTTCTCTAAAACATGTTATAACAACTGAATAACCGAGCACAAATAAGACAGCATATGAATGAAGAATGTGAAATCAAATTTATCAATATATGATTGAAGATGTGAAATCAAATTTATTGACATATGACTTAACATGTGAGATGATATCTCGTATTTGTATCAAAGTGAATTAATGAATCAGAAAGGATAATATGCTGATAATAGGTAAATAAACAACATAAAACAAGCCTTCTGTTTAAAACTAATGGGAGAAGGCTATAAATGAGCCTAATATGTAATATCATAACATGTAGACGAAACTATAAAGAATTGAACCCCCCCCCCCCTCTCCCCAAAACCCAACCTAAACCAGGGCTCTGCAACATAAAAAGGACTAATGATGACACTGAAAATAAAACAACAGCATCCAACAATGTGATGCGTATTTAAGGCCGAAATACAAAAGCATAATCAAGAAACCTCTGATGCTTGTGACCTTTTAGTTGATTTTCATGTATGCTAGACAAACTTCAAGATTGATGAACTTGCAACACATCAAAAAGAATTGACGGTGTCATTTTTATAGTGATTAGTTCTTCGTATAAATGGAGGATTTAATTTATAACTAAAAAATCCCACCCCTTCCAACCCATCAATCAATCACCAGAAAAGGCAGTGGTGAGTTGATGAAGAGGACTTGAAGTACAGGAGCAGACAATTAAATAATGATAGATAGACAAAAACACATAATAATCAACCCGCTATATGTAGCCCAAAAGATTTATTTTTTTTCACAGCTCCCAGTATTGTCTAGCATTACTGAGCATGACCGCATCACATTAAGTTTAAAAAGTAGAAATGAGAATAGCTTTCCTCAGGCATACCTGCTCAAGAACAGAAATAAGCTCCATGGCAGTTACTTTGAATTGACGAGACAATGCCATAAAATCTGGGTCTTGTTCAACTCGCTCCATCTCTATATAATAAGATCAGAAAATAGTAGCAACTCAGCATCTCACAGATCTGAGCATTAAGCCAGTATTCTACATGCAACATGTGAGTTAACACCATCTAAAGCTTACAAGATGGACTATTCAACGTGAAGCAGATTTAAAATTAACATATTTATGATCTCAACAAAATAGATGTGCTTATGGGAAGTAAACAAAAGTTGAGTAAGTTAATTATTTAAAATAAATGGCAGAATACAATAACTTACAGTCCAACACTCATCAAGTAGATAAGACAAGGTGAAATGAGTGCACACATTTAATATAACCATTTTGAACAATGTTAATGGGTGACGCAGTTGAACTTTTTAAAATGAATGCAACTGTATTTAAATAAGAAATACAAAATTTAAAGAAAACAAGAGCATCAACTACAAGATGCTACATAAACTACAGCAAATTTCACAAAGAAGGTGCTATTGCTGCTAGATTACTCTACCCATTTAGGCAATTAAGGGACCTTAAACACTTGCAATACTTATACACCACACTCTGGTTCATTACATGGAAGCCTCATAAGTCGACAAACACTATATCAAGTTCATATACAAAAAGGAGTAACATCTTGCAATGCATACTAAATCATGTTAAATGAGTTATACTAAAGGCGTACATTTCTTTGACATAAAAATTTCCTGAAAGAAAAAGAAAGGTCTTCCAAACAAGAATCAGCACTTAGGGGCTGTTTGGTTAAGGTTGAGGAATGAAAACGACAAGGAATGAAAATGGGAATGACTTTTCATTCCCTAAATTTGGGCTTCAGGGGGAATGAGTCCATTATATTATATAAAACCATACAGTTTCTTTTATTATCATTCCCACTGATTACTGCTTAATACCTCCAACCAAACACCCGTTTGCCAAAAATCCCGGTAGTACCAAGTGAATGTATAAAATTTTCAAGGGATAAAAAAATATGTAGAAAGCAAATAAGCAATAATATGGTTGTGAGTTATACCAGCCTTTGTCATATCAAGAGGGGATATTCTTGCAGTAGAGTAAGTGCCCTTTGTATTAAGCTCCAGGACACTAAATCGGCATAGGCCTTCAAGAACAACTGTGTAAGTGACCCTCCCACTTGGTTTTTCAACTCCTCTTGATAGATGTAAAGCGCGAGCAGCAACACCCCTAACATTGAAATTTAACACTACACATCATCACACCATGAACAGGTGATCTGGAGAACATAGGTACACATGACGATTGCACGTTATTGTAAACCAAACTCAAAGTTTCTCACAATAATTATCCAATTTGCTATCCTATATCGACATGTTACCTTGTATGCCAATGAATAGGTTCTTGTTGGCTTTTCCCATCAAGTTTGTGAGAATCTGACAAGCCTGTTTGATTCTTTGAGCTTCTATCTCCCAAATCAGCCCCTGCATTTCAATAGGACTATGAGTTTCGTTATAGTGAGTTAACACACTCCTCAAGGTAATTATAATGTAATCACAATCACCTTGTGTTAACATGGAACCCACTGACATTGTCTCTGCAGCATCTCGTACAGGCAAAATGCCAATCAGCCCTTTCTCCTCCCTCTGCCACAATTCTTGTTCCACCAATTTCACACTGCAGAAATCAGAATATGGATTCCATTAACAAAGTGAGTATAGCCTTTTAGATCTAATCACAAAAGCGATGCAGAAGCTACTAACTCCCAAACTTTCAGAAAAGAAAGATTACTAACTAGCACATACATATAGCAGAATATTTTAAAATTCATACAACAAAACTTGTTTTGATTCCATGATTAATTAGAAATTTACATTCTTCTCATTTCAAATAAAATGTACATGATGACATTAGGTCACCTTAAACAGTAAGAAAACATCAATTAGATGATATTTTTTCCTCCTGTTCTCCAAACAAAAAACTATGGCACGTTAATCTTTTAATTCCCAATCCCTAGGAACTTATCATTCTTCCCTCTAACCTTAGCTAAGTTGTATCATATATTCATATATGTCTTCTCAGCAATTACTCATGTACCTCTATACGTGTAAGTGTGTAACTCACTTTCACATGGTAAGTGATCATGAAACAATTAAAGCAGTAACCCTAATTTAGACTCCTCCAATTACACAGAAAAAAAAATTAACAAATTTTATCAACTCCACTGAGAATTACTGATAAAACCACCAAATAACACAAAGGGATTTTTTGCTACAGATAACCAAACAAGCTTTGTTACCCTGTTAAATTAAGAACAGAAAAGGAACAATAAGAACACAAATCCTTCCACTGTTATTCATAAGTCTCGGCCTAACTTGTGGCAAGACAAGTATGCAACAAAAAATTGCACCAGAAAACACAATAGTAATCGGATTTCCTTAGCGAAAATCGATCAAGATGAGCTAAAAACAAAAAAAGAAAAAGCAAAATCACCTGCTGGGAGTAGTGCATCGAATTCGAATAATTGCACCAGGCAACAATACTTTGTTCCTAAACGGAAGAATCCCAATCCGACTAGGAAGCTCCACCGATTCCGCCATTAAAGAAAACGTTTTATGTATGTATATGAAGAAATCAAAAAAGCAGAGAGATATAGATGGATCAATCGAGAAAACCTGTGTGTTTATATAGGATCTATGGAAGCAACACAAATGAAAAGAATCTCTTAAAAAGAGTTATAAATTTGTGAAGACGATGAATGGTCCGTTGGCTACTTTCACGACGGCTTTCTGTTCATTGAATTTTTATTTCTTTTTTTCTCTCGATAATCATTAGGAATTTACAATTTAACACCTCATAGTTTGCCTATTTCCATAAGTGACCCTTTTTTCATCTAATGACCAAAAATAGTCCTTGAACAACCAAACACCAACAAGGGCTATGAAGTTAAGTAAAACAAACTTAAGAAGTTGTTTACAGAATAATTACCGGAAAGAGTTATCACTCTCATTTATTTTAACGACTAATATTCTCGATCAATTAAGATGAATTATTGATAAACATCTTTTCCCTACTAAGTATTTATCTAGTAAGAGTCTTATCCCTCACTTACACCCTTACAGGGTAGGGTTGAGCTTTGGAACCGGAATTGATGTCATTAGTTTCAGTTTTGGTTTTTAAAATACGGAACCGATCAGGACAGGTTTTGGTTTTGGTTTTGGTTCTCATTTTTTTGGAATTGTTAAGCGTCAGGTTTTGGTTTTGGTTCTCATTAGTTTCAGTTTTGGTTCTCTAATTTATTTATATAATTATTAGTTTTTAGTTTTATCGTATTAATTTTTTCTGTTTGATGTATTTATTTCTTTAAGTTGGTACGGTGTATTTTGTATGGACTTAAAATTACTTTTTTATTGTATGAAATGATAAAATTTAGAAAGAAAAAAAAAATTAGACATCGGGTACCCGGTTCCCAGCGGTTCCGGTTCCAAAATATGAAGAACGGATGTAAGCGGTTCAGGTTCCTTCATTCCAAGAACTATGGGGTCCGGTTCCATGATTTTTGGTCGGGTTCTTGCCTTTACAGGGTAAGATTCTCAGTTCATTCTAGGCTTCTTACCGAGTAAAATTATCGATCTTTGTCATGCTCACTCGGTAAACATCTACCCAATAAACATTTGACACACAACCCCTAAGTTTATCTGAATACAGTAATACAATTGTGAATAAAGGTTTAAAATACGATTATTCGTTTCTTTATCTAAGAGGTCTTAAAATTAACAGTCATGTAAACCTCTACTGGCTTGAACAAATGACCATTGTATATTGAAGCTTCACATGTAATATTGTCTTATATGGCGACGTTGAAATATAAACTCTATTTTAGTGTTTAGAGTTTGGCCAGATTTATTTGCCTATGTTGAAATATAAACTCTATTTTAGTGTCTAGAACTTGGCCAGATTTATTTATCCACGTTTAAATCACAAGTCAAAAAAGCAATACTCTTTTATTTGTAGTTTTCTTGTGACATTATTGATTGTCATATATTATGATCCATGTGATGTCATCCATATGATATCATCTACATGTAACATTGGTGTTTTATTAAAGCTTTATAAATTAAAATAACAAATATGTTTTAAAACGATAAAATAACATAGAAAATTCACTTAAATAGAATCATTCTTCTAATATTTTCGAAAGCCAGAATCAAGATTCTTCAAATTAGTTAAAAGAATAAAAGCTAAAAACATTATATAATTGGGATAAAGATTAAAACATATATAATTGGATAAAGTTACTCACATGCAGTGGTGGACCTAGCTCCTAAAGGGGGTCCCATCCCCCAGTGAAATGTAAAAAAAAATTGTAGGCTAAAAAATCTCAAAAATACTGTATTTAGCTTTAATTCCTCCCAGTAAAAAAATTTAAGGGACCCCATCTTGCCGTCGATTGATAAAAACACTAAAAAAACTCTCTTGAAATGAATAAAAAACCCAAAAAATCTTTCGAAATCGACAAAAACACTAAGGGTGCGTTTGGTTCGCGAGATTTGGTGGGATTTGGACGGATTTGGATTTCAAATCCAATCCATTCCGGTGTTTGGTTTGCCTAATGGTAAGGATTTAAAAATCCATGGATTCATTTAAAATCCCATGAACATTGGATTTTGAAATCCTTGGCGTATGCTCGGGATTTCACGGGATTTCGTAGGATTTCTATGAAATAATGTTTTTAAAATGTTAAAAACATTTATTTTGTAATAATTGATTAATAAAAATGTAATTTAATTATTTTTATAATTTTTATATTTTTATATAAATTATTTATAAATAATGGAAATCTAATTCCATTCCAAATCCTACAAACCAAACACACCTATGATTTTCAAATCCATTTCAATCCAAATCCCTCCAAATCCAAATCCTCCCATGAAATCCAAATCCCTCAAAAACAATCCCGCAAACCAAACGGACCCTAAGTGTTGATCCACTAAAGGATCAATCGCAAGCCATTTACTAATTAAGATAATAAGTCTAAAGTTGAGGTATCCACTAATGTTGGCGACTTATTAGTAAAATAGAATGGTATGGAAATCAAATAATAAAAGACTCTAAAGTTGAGTACATCTTTAATGTTTACCAAAAGAGAACGAACACCATGACCATCTAGTTCATGCTTCGTGGGAACTCAATGGGTCATTCTTCAAAGATAGTATTAGTTCAGACGCATACTTTATTCAGAGTCTTGTGATTTGAGTGAGTGAAGAATCTTGTAATCTGTCATCATACAATGTATCTTGTTTAAGTTCAAGTTATTAGTTGATTTACAGCCTGTGTTCTATACAAGTCTGAACTCTTCGTAAAGGATAATGAAAAACAAATAATTTTTAAGCAGATTTGAAAAACATTTGTATTCAACTCTCCATCTACAAATACTTGTGATTTCTATGCCCATCTGGACCTTACAACTGTAACACCCGAAAATTTGGAATTTTCAAGATTAATGTAGCAGGCCATAATCGACGAATTAAGTGTTTATTAGTTGAATTTTGAAGTTTAAAATGTTTGGGTATTGGTCCTATTTGAAAACTGCAGCTTGGATACAAAAAAAAGGAGGTCATCGGCGGATTTTTCATCTCCCGCGACCTGTCACGCGGGCGTAAGTCGCGCCTATGTCGCGCAACTGTCTGTGATGTTGGCCCCTGGTATGCGCGCGCGGCTTGTGCTGCGACTTGGAGTCGCATGCCAAGTCGTGTGGGAGGTCTGGAGGGCGTAGCAAGGTCTTTAAAGTCGGATTTTCGCCAAATTCTTCACCCTAACCTTTCTTCTACGAATTCTCTCCAAATTTCTTCCCTAGCCTCAACCCTTGAAGCATTAACGTCATAATTCCAACCATTTTAAAGCATTAATTGATCCTCTAAGTCAAGATTCAAGTTCCTTCCAAGATCTCAAGTATTCTTCACCGTCTTATTTACTCCTCAAAGGGTTTTTGAGGTTTTTCTAGGGTTTCTCAATTCCTAGTATTGTGAGTTCATTTTATGCTTTTATAAAACTATATACATGTTAAAATGATGTATTTTACTTTCTCTATGTTTACATTTCAAGTATTTATACATTTTTGATGATTTTGACAAATTAGGTCAAACTTGAGAAATTTGGAGATTTTGTTTATATAGATAAAATAAGCATGGGGAATGATTTTAATCACTTGATAGATGATTATTTTGAAGTATTGTGGCTTTTGGAACTCAAAATCTTTGTGTCTCATAGTTGTGACTTTGTTGGTAAAACTTGGGACTTATTTCCTTATGAGAACTTATAGACCATGCTTTGGGTTTGATTGATGTTCAATATGTCTTGGTAGATATATTAAAACTCATGGCTAGAATGTAATGGATCCATAGGCATTAAAGTCAATTTTAGAGATAACGGTTGGGAATGGTTATTTCTACCTTGTAGTTAGACACATAGGTTATTGCACTGGAGGACTTGAACTATAGACTGTGGGTGGTTGATCTTGATGATCGTGTATCCCGTGATATGTTGTTTCTAACTAGAGAGCATGTCTTAGGTATTAGAGGACTCGAACTATATACCGTGGGTGGTTAATCTCGATGACTAATATACTTTGATTAAAGCTTGATAACGTTGATCATTGCATACTTATGTGTTCCACCATTATCAATGGTAACACAAGTCTCCCCCGTTATTCTTAAATGTTGTACACCCTTCCAAGGGTAAGTACGACTTAATTTTAAATACCATTGTATAAAGTTATGTTTTCTATTTAAAAGTTTTATAGCTTTATTCGTATAACTGTTTGTTCTCACTATACTTTAAGTCTAACACTTTTTCTCAAATGACATGTATATTAGGTGATCGTATTAGTGTGGCTCTCAAGGGTTGAGTGAAGCGTATTGCCGGTTGAGACATTTTTGGGAATATACTTTCATGTGTATATTTGGAGTTACCATTTACATTCTTTTGAGGATATTAGCAACACTCGAATGTAATCTATGTTTCGGATTAGTATAGATTATTAAATTGTTGTTGTAGTATCCATTTATTATTGTAAACTCTATTACATTTTCCCCTTTAGTTGGGTGATCTTTATGCAATCAACCTCATTTCGATAGATTTATTGTTATTTAAATTGTCTCATATTTTTAGGACGTTACAACAACTATCATTTATATTTTGGGGAGTAATGAATCAAAACTTTCATTTTGGGAAACCATGGTTTAAAAGCTCTCCTTTTTGCAGAACCAAAATGAAAACAAGTTTGCTTTCATTCGTATTCTGAGTTCCTGACAACATTCTGTCATTGGGTCACTTAAATAACAACTTTTGAGTTAGAGTTTCCAAAAAGTTGAAGTTTAAAACAAACTTGGTTCTCTTTTGCTGCATTAATTTTGTCATAATGAAGATTAGTTTTTACACACACATTAAATGTTTATCATTGTATTTTTAAATACTAATTTTAATTTATTTTCAATTGTTAGACAAGTGAATACTCTCTCAAATCTTTGATCAAATTTTAATTTTCTTTTGAAATATAGTTTGCAGCCATAGGTCTAAAATTTGCATCAACAATTATAAAATAGATATTTATTTTGATAAATAAATGGTAGGAAACAAGTATGTATGCCAATATAGGAATTGTAGATTGTTAAATAAAGGACAAGATATGAAATAAGTGAAAAAGTACAAGGGGGATAATGTAAAATATGATAAAGTGAAGTGGCTGCAACATTCAAATTGAAAGTCAAAGACATCCTATAATGATAGTGGATTTACCTAACCATATTATTAATGAAAGTAAACTTGTACACTTGGTTCGATTTCAAGAAAATTCTAAGAACTATTTTGTTGAAAACCTTATTAAATAATGAAGTTTGAAAACTGATATAAGTTGCAGTGATATTAAGGGGCTGTTTACTAAATCTTATCCGGATAAGTGCTTATCGGGAAAATTCAACACTATCACTTACTTACCGGGTAAGATTTTAGTTCACAAAACGGCATCGTATTCAACAATTTATCTGGTAAGTGCTTACTGTAGTAACAATCGTTTCCATCACTTACCCGGGTAAGACTTTTGGTCATTGTTTTCCTCGTCTTCGTTCTTACTGGGTAACATTTTTGGAACTTGTTATTGTCCTCCGGTAAGGTAATATGACTTGGTAAACACTTACCCGAGTAAGCGTTTGGTAAACGGCCCCTAAGTCATCAACTGAATCAACAGATGAACACTGGTATTTTTTCATAGGTGTTGACGGTTTAATGGTGGTTTCACACTCATGAATGATTCACGAACATGAAAAATAAGCAGTGACAAAGAAAAACTTTATTTGTCTCTTGCACGTCCGTAAAAGATTATCCTTGCGCTCGTTAATGAAGATAAAGACAAAACCCAATACTGTAACATACTAACGTATGCATTGAGTTGGGATTCATGTGGATTTTAGTATAATACAACCGGTTATTCTCCACTTTTGTATCACAAAATTAAAATTAAGAGAAGCACATAATGGAGATTAACTTTAATAGCTTTGAGAGTTTGAATCACAAATTGTGGTTTCGATTTGTAATCCTTTTTTAGGTTTTGGTTTCTTTTTGGTGAATAAAATATCTGTATCGATGTATAGCATACTTCTCGTGGTGGAAAAACATAAAATTCTTGAGTTATTTTCAGTTTTTTTTTTTGTATTTTATGCATTTGGCTTGTCATGTTTATTATTCGATCTGTTTGTTTCGCTTTTAGTTGTTAGTATATATTATACGTCTGATTATTTTTTCGAATAAATCATGCAACTTCATTTGTTTGGGACCGTGTGACCCTACAAAATACCAACATATTTTATATATTTTAGTTTTAAACGTTAATTGTGCGCTTAAAATTATATCAATATATAAATATCAATATCTTTTGTTACCGATAGTGTTTTAATAATAACACATTATATATTGTATACAGTGTGACTTATTCTGATACTTATATTTTGAAAAAACATAAATCTATTACATCTTGTATAACAATTTTAAATCCAGAATCTATCACATTATTGTAGTAAAAACGTTTTAAACAAACACAATGTTAAAAATAGTGGAGACCACTTTCAATTCAAACTTTTTCAAATACAACAAAAGTATTAAAAAGTATCAAACCAAAATTGTTACATATATATACAACAACCTTATATATAGATTGCTAGGTTTAAACCAGAAACATAAAAATGTAGAAAATGGAAGAAGCAATCTCAAATACTAGTTTTTTTTTTTTTTTGATTTCCAAGTTTCTTTTTTTACTAATTGAAATAAGTACGGAAAAACAATATATTCAAATATCTTAATTTATCTTCAATTTTTTCCATAACAAACTTTTTAATATTAATAATTATTTATTTTTTTATCCAATTTTCTACCTTCAAATCATTGTGTGATTTTACAACAATAAATCGAATAAAATCTTATTTATTTAAATCTCATATGTGAACATGAACATTGATTTCTTTCATTGATTGTTTGAAAGTAACCAAACACAAAAATCCTAATAAACCATTATGAGATAGTGATATTTATGTGTATATTAATAGTTTATATGTGAACATGTATTTCTTAAATACTTATCACTTTTCTTACTGAATATTTATATATATATATATATAAGGATGGGTTCAAATGAGAACTCAAATTTGGTTGTGAACGTGAGAACAAAGGAGAGCGCGACACATGTCGAATAATCAAAGAAATATTCAGACTGAATATAGTATTTATTTAGTCTGAATAATGCTTATTGAGATTGAATAAGTATTATTTTCAGACTGAATAAACACTCTATTTAGTTTTATTCAGTCTGAATATTTCTTTGATTATTCAGTCTGAATAATCTACAGTCAGACACGTGTTGCGCTCTCATTTGTTCTTACGTTCACAACCAAATTTGAGTTCGCATTTGAACTTTCCTCTCTATATCTATATCTATATATATATATAGGGAAAGATTCATTTGAGAAATGGTAAGTATTTGAGAAGTAAAAAAGTGATCCTAGTCCTTTATCTGGTCAACATTTGCGGGTTTGACTGTGAAACATCGGATAATTCCTCGCATGAGTATAATTAGTTCATATGTGAGTCACTCAAGTTCATATGTGAATCGGTTAAAATAGTTCATTTATGAATTACATGGGTTCACATATAAACATATAATTCATATATGAATCACTTAATTAGTTCATATCTTAATCAGTTAATTAGTTAATATATGAATCAACTAATTAGTTTATATGTGAATCACAAAGGTTAACAAGCGAATTAGTTAATTAGTTCATAGGTGAATCACAAGGGTTAATAAGTGAATCAGTTAATTAGTTCATGGGTGAATCACACGGGTTCACATATGAACATATAGTTCATAGGCAAATCGCAATGTGAACTGCACGGGTCCCATATGAACCTGTTTGTCGTGTATTTGTAAAAATTATAAAACTTACATCTCTATTTTTTGCATAGTCGTAAATTTTGATCAGTCAAAACCGTAATTATTGACCGATCAAAACCAATCTTGACCGTATGAAAGGTTAGGATCACTTCTCAATATTTATCATTTCTCAAAATAATTTATGTCTATATATATAAACGAATGATCGTGTGGGAATGAGTTAAGATGAGAAACGTAAGAAGCAATCTGAACCTTTGATCAGTTTTATCTCATGCCCATTAATGAATTGCATTTTTAGAAACGAATTGATTTGTTGCATATCAGTACGTCTCATTAATGTTGACATTTAATTAGAATTGACTGAAAGACGAAGACCACTTATTATACTTCTTATCATAACTTTTGTTCTCATGAGCAACCAATCCTATAATATTAGAATTGATTGAAAGACGAAGACCACTTATTATACTTCTTATCATAACTTTTGTTCTCATGAGCAACCAATCCTATAATATATATATATATAATACATTAATTTGGAATAAAACGATAAACTCCGGAAACTTATAAATTTATGGATTAAAATGTTAGAAAAATGAAATAGGTAAAATATAAAGGAAACTAATGTGGAGAGATGTGAACCGTTGGATTTCCAGATAATGTGGTGGTACGCATCATCACGTGTGGGGACCGCGGCTGCTCCGTTTTGTACGTCGGTGACTCCTCTTCAGTGGATCAAAAGCTGAATCTAGCCTCTCAAGTCTGATCTGAACGTAATAAATATATTTCATTCTACTTGTCTACACCTTATTATTTTATTATTATTATTATTATAAATATAAAATAAAATAAATACAATTTCATATCAGAAGTACGAAATGTATAGCATATAAGTATATTGCTTTATATATAAACCAAAAAAACAATAAAAACCAATTTTATGTATTGTTTTAACTATATATGAGATAAGATGTGTGAAAATTAACTAAAAATATTTAATAACTTCGATTTTAATCATGATTCATATAATTTCATGAGGTTTATTGTTGCATGTAAGCATTATGATGTATGTTTTATGTATAAAGTATTTTTGTGTCTTTTCACATGTAAAATATTTTATGACGTTTTATTTATAAAACAACATTAAATGGATATATTGCATGTTCATATAAGTTGTTTTATATTTTATCTACTAAACACACTTATAAAGAGGTTCTTACGGTTTCTAACTTTTAAATGAATTTTTTATATGATTTGTCCCTTTATGCTATATTTTTATGAGTTCGAGGTAAGATATAAAAATAGTCCATGATAAGTACTTAATAAATGGTCAAAGAAAATTTGAGTTTAAAAAATACTAAAAATTCATATATAGCAATTCTTTAAAGTATTATTTTACGTAAATTATTCGGAAATAATTAATGTTGTATAAATATACTTGTATATGAATATATTTGCGACTTAAATTTTGAAACCCATTTAGAAAAATTGAAATATATATATGGAGAAGTTCATTGAGATCATGTGAGACCATGTTGTTTGCATATGACTCGTGACGCCACTTTTTTACATTTAAAACTTCACAGGAAAACATTGTGAAGATAACTTTTACCGTGTTTTTGCTGTAAAGGTTCGGATTTTTTTACATTCGCATTATTTTACTATAAAGTTTAAAATATAAAAATATGATCTCACGAGTCTCACCTAAACTCAACCTTGTATAATAGATTCTTTCTAAACCATATATTAATAGATACAATAGCATTATTTATTATTATTCAAATATTTTAAGATAAATAGTACATTCATACACATGATAACATAATTTTAAATTCAGATGTTAATTACGTTCATACCATAATTATTATACTATATATATTATTCGATAAAAACAAATATAATATCCAGTTAACTGTAACAAAATTAATTTTATACAATGTACATATTGTCTAAACAACTTGGTTAAATACTTTATAAAACTTCAATATATAGGACCGAACTACAAGCATACTGTCGAAAAATGTACAATAACTTTATTAAATGCTTTTGGACGTTTTAACAAAAAAATTAGGACGCTTTTCAAAAGTAAGTATCATAATAACTATTTTCAACGACACGTTTGGAATGTCTTATAATTCCGTCTTTTTATAGAACAGTTGTGTGTTTATATCATACATTTTCAAATATATAAAATAACTAATTGAACACTTTATTTTAAAAATGTTATAAAAATATTGTTGAAACGTCTAAAAAAAATATTATAAATCTATTATAACATCTTTAAATATGACGAATTTTTATTTTCGTTCTATAAAATTAAGTCTCATAAAATATTTTATCGTGATAGTTAAAATATTTAACTATCCAATAAAATCAGTTTTTTTAATAGTAATTAAATCAGCCAATTCTTCTCACATTCTAGATCTTAAGTAATATCTTTTTATCGTAATTATATATTAATTTATCTGTATTTAAAATGAAATAAATGTTAATTTTATTACATAAATTACTTATTATGTTTAATTTAAAATTTCAATACCAAACCTACAAGAGCATGGGAAAAAGAATAATTTAATTTGAAAATTATAGTTTATATTAGGGAATTTAATTATTTTGGACATTTTGTAAAATAGGTTTACCAAAATGACCAAATACTCTCCCTTTTGACCAAAATGACCAAAATCTCTACGAAATACATATCGATACACACCTCAGATCGAGTGGACTTCAAAAGCACCCAAAACGACGTCGTTTTGGCCAAAAGTGCTCCACCAAATACCGCATACCTCCGCCACATGGCGGAGGGGCCCAAAACGACGTCGTTTTGGGCCGTTTTTCGCGTATTCCTGACCGTATATATTTTCCTCCGCCACGCCATATAAATACCTCCGCCTCATGGCGGAGGGGACCCAAAACGACGTCGTTTTGGGCCCTTTTTTTGCCTGAAAACCCTAATCCATCGAACCCTAAATTAATAATTTTGACAATTTTTTAACTAAAAGGTATTTTAAGTATTTTAAGTAAAGGATATTTTATACAACGAAAAATATCTTTTGTAAAACAACGAAAATACATATATATTGTGATATTATGATTAGAGATGGTGATTTGCCCCGCCCCGTTGGGGAACCCAGTTCACCCGCCCCGACCGGGGCCGGGGATTCCCCGTTAAAACGGGTACCGGGGCCGGGGATCCCCTAGATGTTGAAAACCGGGGGCGGGGGCGGGGACGGGTAATGTATTCCCCAACCCGCCCCATCCCCGTATGTATATATTAACTAAAAAATAAATATTTTTAATGTAATTTTTACCATTTCTTTCAAAAAATTATTGTTTAACCGGGGATTGACCGGGGATAAACCGGGGATTGACCGGGGATGAGCAAAAAAATACCGGGGATGAGATTGGATTCCCCGTACCCGCCGGGGACCGGGGCCGGGGCCGGGGCCGAGATAGCGAAACCGGGGCCGGGGCCAGGGATTGTATTCCCCGCCCAATCCCGCCCCGTTGCCATCCCTAATTATGATACTCGTTATAAAGCAACGAAAATGCATGTTATGATACTTTTTGTAAAAGAAGGAAAATACACATTGTGATACCTTTCATAAAACAATGCAAATATATATGGTCATACACTTTGAAAAATACATATTGTAATACACTTAATCGGACATAACTCGTCTCAAGTTGGTTTTACACAGACAATTGGTACATAATGCGAAAACAATCAGAAGCCAAAAAAACATGGAGAGAGAGAGAGAGATAATAAATAATGTAATTAAACAATTGGGTTAAATTTACAGCCGTGTGGTATATAAGGGTTTTAGGGTTCGATGGATATATTAGGGTTTCCAGGCAAAAAAAGGGCCCAAAACGACGTCGTTTTGGATCCCCTCCGCCATGAGGCGGAGGTATTTATACGGCGTGGCGGAGGAAAATATATACGGTCAGGGATACGCGAAAAACGACCCAAAATGACGTCGTTTTGGCCCCCTCCGCCATGTGGCGGAGGTATGTGGTATTTGGCGAAGCACTTTTGGCCAAAACGACATCGTTTTGGGTGTTTTTGAAGTCTACTTGATCTGAGAGGTGTATCGATATGTATTTCGTAGAGATTTTGGTCATTTTGGTCAAAAGGGAAAGTATTTGGTCATTTTGGTAAACCTATTTTACAAAATGTCCAAAATAATTAAATTCCCTTTATATTAACAGTTGATGATAATTTATATTGGTAATATAAGGGGTAGGTTAAATACCTCCTTACTACTATACGTCTATACCTACTAATACTGTAACATTTCAAAACCAAAATATGATCTAAAATACCGACAAATTCAATAGACAAGTATTGGATTGGTCTCAATCAAAATAGTTCATGAAAAGAAAGCAACCTCATTGCTATAGTGACTTAGTGAGGCCATTGAGAAAAATTATTACAAGTTTTAAAACAAGACGACTAAAGTAAACTCAAGGTATCTTAAGTGTTTGGTAGGTTAACCACTTCCCAAGCTGAAAACAAAATCTTACCCTTGCCCTGAACTTCAATAATGTGTTTTTCCTGATGAATATTCATCCTGATGAATATTCATCCTGAACTACTAATAAATTTTAGGTTTCTAAAGAAATTTTCTTATAAACATATACATACACATTTGTATTTAAAATAAAACCAGTTAATAATGTATTTATAATTATATTTGTATCGATTCATTTTCAACGTGTTTCATAACTTTTCTTTTCCCTCTAAATTCACGAACCGAAATCAAAAATCATATGATTTGATCGCAAGTAGGGCATGTATATGCTCAAATAAAGTAACATCGAGTAGAGTGGACCAAATTGTTTTGTACGTTTTTGAATTTCTCATTATCATTTTCTTGCAAATGCATTTGATATGATATCATTCGAATTCATATGAAGTCATCTATATGACATCATCTTAAAAATTATATTTTTCCATATAAATAAAGTATTGAAATTTCAAATTAAATTCATCTATACATATTAATCTTTTACTTATATATATCAATATCAATACATATTTTTTACATTTTTAATGCATATAGTGATTTCATTATGATATAAAAGAAGTGCAAATAACATTCTTCTTATTTATATTGAGTAAATGTTATGTTTTTCTGTGACATTAAAATTAAAAGGTGAAATTAATTTATAAAAAATGTGTTTTTAATAAATCCATAAAAAAATATACAAAGTTAAAAATGAATAATAGAAGTTGGGTTTTCGAAAAATAAAAATAGTAAAAAAGATTTCATTTTTTGATATTCAAGAAATTTGTAAAAAATAATTAAAAATCGTACAAAGAAACATTTTTTCACAATATTTCAAAATTCTAATTTATTAATGGAAATTGGCCGGAATAACTATTTTTATCACCAACTTAATGAGTGACACATCCTCCACTTGTGAACCTAGTTAAAAGACAAAAAAAAATCAGATTCAACCTAGTTCTGTAGGTTAAGGAGGTAGCACTCACGGACCTGGGTTGAAATCTGTAAAAAAATATGTCATTTAGCTAGGTTCGCAAGTAGAGGGGATGTCACTAGTTGCGGAGGTAGTGATTTTGGGTAAATCAGTGAGAGAAATGATTAAGAGACCAATTTATGAGAGATGAATGACTATTTCAACCAATTTTCTTATATTAATGTTTAAATACATTAATAAGTACAAATTATAGGAAGTCGATAAAACAAAAGTCTTTTTTTACAAAGTTTTTATAAGATGTTAAAAATAAAAAAATGATTGAATATGAAAACCTAAAAAGTAAGTCATACAATTAAGATATCTGATTAAAACTTGCAAAAAACTTCATTCTAAAACCTATCACTATAATTACCTCAAGATAAGTTTTTTCAGTATTGAAAAACCTATGATACAAACCATTGTGAATGTTTAAAAACCTATCAGAACCGTCTATTGATCAACGTAAGAATCTGTTATCACATCCAGATCATTAATTATCTTTATACTTCTTTTATTTGGCGTTCATGGACGACGACAATTAAGGTATCGTGGTGCGACGACAACGATCATTTGAGAACAAGAGGGGAGAAGAGATCATGGTTTATGTTTTGTTTGTAGAGGTCATCAAATGATTCAAATAGGGTAATCTAGGAGGGATGAGTTTACTTTTTAGCCTTTTAAATTGTTAATAGAAAAATAAAAGAGTAAAATGACAATAATACCCCTGAATTAACAGCTAAAAATTAATAACCATTAGTGGGGGGAGGGGGGGGGGGACCAAAACCAAGCACTTTTGCTACCAAAAGGGTTTTTTGCAATATTTTTTTTGTAGAAGCACAATCCAAGAAAACAACAAACCACAGGGAGCAAAAACGCATTTACGCATTACATAATAAGCCTTGTGGTTTTCCCTTTGTTCTGGAATTGGTCCCTAGACCAAGCAGCTATCCATCTTGTCCGCTGAACTAGAGGATTTTTCTATCTTTTTGTCATTTTCCTCCATGTTGATGATTTTTTAAGCTTTAAAAGTTTGTTCCTTTGTTGAACATTCATCTTGTCGACATTAACAATGAACAACATACTCACACAAGGTTATTAACAAATGATGAAAATCAAGAACATATTTAACAATTGAAGAACATCAAGAACATATAAGCAACACAAATTTAGTACAGTTTCATTTCAAAATTGGTATGTGAATCAAACCCTAAACCAAACCAAACCAAACCTACATCAAAACCTTATTATTAAAACATAAATAAGACCCTAAAACCCTAAATCAAACAGTAAGGTGAGCATGGCATCAAATGAGATTGGGATACATGCATCCAACATAACACTGAGTATGGGGATCTTATACTTGATCTAAAAACGAAAATACAAAGTTGATTTTACACATACAAACACCCACTTAGGGAAAGGGTTTCATCGGAGTAGTGAGTGAGTGAGGGGTTTCATAAGAGCAGAAATGGAAAGGGCCAAGGAGGTTTCATCAAAGTTGCATAGGGGATGAAGGGAGTCTACTCATTAGAGCAATAAGGGAGGGAAGGGGTCATCAGAGTTGTAGAGGGGGATAGGGGTTTCATAGGAGTTGCAGAGAGGGGAAGGGCTTCATCGGAGCGGTACTCAGAGGAGATTCATCGAAAATTTGAGCAACATGGGACGGTATAACTCTGCATTTTATTTCAAAGACGGGTTAATATTATAATTGATGTCAATGAAAAAAAAGGACTTACATGCCTTTTAGTTTAATGAACGAGGTGGGTAACCGTGTGATCTATGGACCAATTTCAAAACAAAGTGCAAACTACAAGGATTATTTTGTAAAAAATAAAGTTCAAGGACC
The DNA here is from genome assembly GCA_036898165.1 of Silybum marianum. Classification (NCBI taxonomy): domain Eukaryota; kingdom Viridiplantae; phylum Streptophyta; class Magnoliopsida; order Asterales; family Asteraceae; genus Silybum; species Silybum marianum. The sequence continues at coordinate 18,485,002 of CM072539.1, forward strand.
GAATTGTGATAACTGATATACTATAGAGACACATACTGTAATTTACTGTAAATACATATTTGAGTCGTGTTATATAAATTTTTATAGTTAAAAAATATGGGAAATAGTAATCTACAAAATAACTGTTGGTTGTGGCGTGACGTTAGCTGTTGGATTTTGTGGGTGATATGTGTCATCAAGTGGAAGCTTTAAGGCGTCAGCCATGAGCCATGACTGCTTCGTTGGGTAGATTTGAATGTCGATTAGTCACCAATATACATGTTGACTTGTTTAGTGGACCAAATTTATTTTATAAAACGTAAACATCATATATTATTATTGAGTTAAATGCATGAAATAACAACCTACTTTCATAATTTTTTTTATTACAGTACTTTACTTTCAGTTTTACTTATTACAATAATATACTTTCAAATTATTTTTTATTGACACATTGTACTTTGAAAAATTTATTCATTATAGCAATGAGTAACTTGTTACCTTTTAAACAAGTTAACCCCCACCATTTTTTTGCTTACATTACTTAATTGAGATGACATGTCATTATGATTACATGACATTAATAAAAAAATCTCTTGTAATTTTTTTTTAAACAAAATTCTCACTCTTCTGATTATTCATATCTCACCTAGTTTATATTATTCTTAATTATCTCCATTTTTTTAGTAATTTTCTCATCTCGTCACTTTTAAAAAAAAACTACTCTTACTAAATTGTATGCAAATTAAATATTCTATGTAACATTTTTTTAACAAATATGATATTTTTCTTGAAGATAAATATTTTATTTATAAAAAACGTAACACTTGTGATTTAATTTTTCTAATTCAAAAAATATTTATTTTGTATTTTTTTTAAAATTTAACGATATAAATTGTGTTTTAGAAATCTTCTTAATATGGTTACATTTTAATGAATATTTTTGAAATAATCTAATTAATTTAATATATTTATTGAATGATATGTCAATTCAATTTTCTTAATACAAATAGATATATTATTTTTCATATAAATATTTTATTTGTAAAAACCATAACAATTCTTATTTTCTTAGTTAAGAAAATATATTTTTTAACATTTTTTTAATATTAGGAAAATAATTGTGATCTACAGATTTTCTTAATATTCTTATAATTATAAGTAATTTAGTTTAGTTTAATTAGTCTAATATATTTATTAAATAATATGTAAAGTTAATGTTTGAAAGTACAATGCTATAATAAGAAATGTCACATCAGCAATAGATTACATGTGAACAACCTACATGAACAATGAGGTGGCATGAAAACCCAGTATAATGGGTAAATTTAAAAGAAAAGATTACTCAATGCTATAATGGGTAAATTTTCAAAGTACAATGCTCTAATAAAAAATAATTTGAAACTAGATTGCTATAATAAGAAAAACTAAAAGTACAATACTATAATAAAGAAATTTATAAAAGTAGATTGCTATTTTTCGTATTTTACTCTATCATTATTCAATTGTTATTTTAAAAGATATATCTTTAAATGAAATGTATACTTTAAAAACATTTCTTTACAAGTTTGTGATTTAAAAAAATATTAGTTTCTTAAAACTTGGGTATTGTTCATTTTTTAAAAAGAATCTTATTCACTATTTATGTTTTATTGGATAAAATGTTATTTTCTGTAATAAAAGCTTGAGACCTCTTATCGTTATTTTATTGATCAATTGTTAAAACTTAAAAAAAACAAAAATTTGGAAGCTTAAAAAACAATAAACGGATGACAAAATTGAGCTTTACCACTTGTAGCATAACAATGAAATATTTGAGAATTAAAACATCTACTATGTATAAGCATTGTTTGGCAAAAATAAGCTAGCTTATAAGCTGACTTATAAGCTAGCTTATTTTCTGAGTAATCGTTTGAATGCACATAAGCTAGCTTATAAGTCAGCTTATAAGCTAGCTTATCGATAAGCTACTTGGAGTAGCTTATGAGAAGTTTTTTGACACTTTTTCCAATTATACCCCTAACTAATATTATTTATTTATTTTTAACATACCTTTTTTGGTCATTTCACATGCTCATAAACTAGTTTTTGCCAAACATAACTTATTCATCAATTATCATTTATCAAACTAGCTTATAAGTCATCAGCTACCTTATAAGTCATACGCTAGCTTATCAGTCATAAGCTAGCTTATCAGCTAGTTTGCCAAACATAGCCTAAGTCTCATAAGCATAACAATTAGTACTCTTAAAGAAGACAAATACGTTTTTAATTAAATTAAAATAAAACAAAATATTATTTTTTTTGATAAGTTTTAATTAATATTTATGTTTTTTATTTGTTGATAATAATTTCTTAATTTTATATATTGTTGATTATGCTTACACATTCTGATACATTTAAAAAATAAATAGTATTATTGATTTCAGCATAATTTCTTATCAATAAACGATAAAATAAGAATTCAAACTTCAATAAAAAAATAATAATTCAAACTTCAATATCTCATAATAGAACAATTCTCGTCATATTTTCAAGTGACATGTCAAATTATAAACCATTATATAATTTTTAAGGTGTTAAAAATTGATTAACAACCGGTTTAAAAAATGCCAAACTAACTTATTCATAACAATCCAAAATACATCTACCAACAATTATTAAATAAATCATCTTCTATCTCAAAAGACAAAACATTAAACCACAAAAATCATTCTTAATTGCAAAAATATTTATTAAAGAACCATGAGGTGGTAGTTGATTTGGCACAATTAGGTTAAACAACAAAGTTTGCAAAAAATATTTTGTTTAAATGCAAAATATAATAATTATTAACTTTGCTACCTTACTTTCTTTAAACTCTATTGAGACATTGATTTATTTCAATTTTCACTAATTTTCATTTTGATTTTCTTGTCTGAACTAAACACCCTCTAAATTCTTTAGGAGATATTTGGTATGCAATATATAGATAGTATTGTTGGATTAGACTGTACACAACCGAATCGGGAAGAGAGGTAGATAAGTGAAATTTGTGTTCAAGGTTTTAAAGTTTTATCTGACATGCGTAGTTGAGCAGTTTATCAAGTTTGACTTATATTCTTGATTTTTGTTTCATCAATTTTGGCGAGACAAAAAGGTACATTTTTGTCTCACTCAATCATATCATGTTCTAGTCCTAATGTTGCATCAAACATAAGATAGCCAGTTTTGTTTTATATTGCATAATGCATACAAACCACAATATTATAGTATAACTTAGACTTTAGAACAAGATACTAATATTTTTTATAAAACTAGTTTCCAGTTTAATGGGTTGGGTTCCGATTATAAAGAGAGTTAATGTGAGAAGTGTAAGCATATATCTCCACTCTTAGATGCACATTAGATTGAGATGCAACAGATAAATCCTATATCAAACACAATTCATTGGTGAGTTTGAAATTAAAGGTCAAGGATTCATATCCCTTCTTACGTTTTTTTCACTTTAACTTTCATTCGCACACAATTTATTGTCCCAATTTAATTTGGTTAAAAAAATGAAGCGTTTTGATCAAACACGAAACTAAATCGTTGTGGACATTTTGAAATTATTTATACAAATAAACATGGGTAGAAGTTTATGAAATGTTTTTTTTTAAGTTATGGATTAAAATATAAACCGAGATGAAATGTGTAATTAATTATTTAAGCATGTATATTCGGTTTCCTATTCCACGACTTATAAGTTAAAATACTTGTATAAAAAGTTTCAAAAAGTCAAAGGATAAATAATAATAATATATTTGACTGATAATTTTGTCATGTTTAAATTACAAGTCGCACTACTTGATTTTCTCTAATTTTCTTGTGACGACGGGATTGTTTCGTCATTTTATATTAATTATGTGATGTCATTTATCAAAAGAAAAATAGGTTATCAGTTTTCTTAGTTTTAAACGATTGTCAATCAAAATCAAATATACGATAGTGAAAAACAAAGGCCTGCACATATTAACGTTCATAAATCCACAGTTTAGTAGAATATAAATTCTGATAATAAATATTGCAATATGATTATTATGCTGTAAATTTTAAACTTTAAAGCAAAACTAAATCAGTTCATTAAGATACAAAATCTAAAAATAAACCGATTAATATATGGTTTCTTCCTAGTTGATTCACACCATCTAATATTTCTCTGAATGCTAAACTACAATCTCTCGTATCGTATCACTGATAGAATAGTTTGTTTGTTTTTTCATTTTAAGCTCTTAAACACCACTCATATCTGATTCGTTTAGACGTTTCATAACCATTTCATAACTGAAATCGTACTTCAGCACCTCTTAAAAAACAAACGCCACGTAAAAGTATCAAAGTTGTGATTGGATTGGGGAAGCCAATACTTAGATATATAGCCTATAAATAGTTGTTATCTTCGTATAGTTGATGTGGTTCATCATCGACTTCATAAAATACATTTAATATTTTTGTGATTGATAATAGTAAGTCTATATATATATATATATAGGACGAGTTCATACGAGGACGGTAACAATTTACGAGAATGCGACGTGAGGACAAATGAGAGTGCGATACGTGTCTCATTCAAAGAAATATTTAGACTGAATATACAAAGAAATTTTTAGACTGAATATAATATTTATTCAGTCTGAATATTTCTTTGTATATTCAGTCTGAATAATCTATATTCAGGCACGTGTCGCGCTCTCATTTGTTCTCACCTTCACAACCAAAATTGAGTTCGCATTTGAACTTTTCTCCCTCTCTCTCTCTCTCTCTCTCTCTATATATATATATATATATATATATAAGGGTGACTTAAAATGAGAACCATAAGTATTTTGAGACATGATGAAATAACTATTTTATGTAATATTCTTAATAAATCCTCTCCATTGCTGGTTTCATATCTCTCTCCATATCCGATTCAACTCAAAGAAATATAATCTAAAAAGAATCGACACTTGGCCTGATCTAGGTTGATCGATGACGTCATAGAACGATCCTTGTCTACTTCAATCTGGATTGATCCTTAATATCTGATCCAAATGCTTGTTTTGGTTCTTGATAAAAGGGTAGATAATATATGAGTTTCGTTAGAGGGTTTTGATATTTACATTTCAAATTTCTTGGTGTGTAAATACATATATCAAGCCTATTTTAGTGGTTTAGAATGGATTTCATGTTTCAAGTTCTCAAATCATTAAGAAAATTCTTTTTGAAGATGACGCTTTTATTGAGAAAAAAAAATCAGTAAACAAGAATAGGAGAACCTTTTTTATAGGATGGCATAATAAGCACAAAGGAAAAAAAATACAAAAAAAAGTAACCACAAAACCAAACCAAACCAAACCACTAAGAACATGAAGAGAAAATGTTTGATGCCTCTTTAGAAACCTTCAGTGAAACAACGTTGTTAGGGGTCGTTCATCAACCACTAATTGGGTGGGTATTTATAATATAGAAGTTACCATGCTTACCTTACTTAGTAAGATTGTTTGCCATCAAAATGACATACTAAGTTTGTTGGTAAGCGTCTTTTACTCTATAAGCATTAACCAGTTAAGAGTCACAACCCTTACTTACCGGATAAGAGGCACCACCCTCACTTAACAAATAAAAGTCATCACCTCCATTTACGAGGTAGGATTCTTAGTCTTTGCCATTCTTTTTATAGGGTAGTCATTCTTTATCACACTCATTCAATAAGGTAAGTGATCTGGTTAGCGCTTAGTCAATTAACATTTGGTAAACGATCCTTTAATGATGTTAGAACCATATGGTTCCAAAAAATGTCAAAAGTGAAGCACTCTTAGAGTTGATGGATTGTATGCAATTGATGCTACCTCTATCCTCAATCCTAGTTCCCCTATGACAACACTTATAGCCATTAAAAGTTTGCACAACACCACTTAGACTAGGAGAAACCAAAGTCTTTTAGCCAATTAGAAGCCCAATAAAATGATTGTAACTTGATATATGAGTAGAGATGGCCAAAAATTGGTCCGGGTCCCAACATCATTCCCGTAACTGGTCCCGGTCCCGACCCAAAACGCAATTCCCGGTTAAGGTACTTTGTAACCAATTATATTTACATAATCTTTTTGAAGTTTTTAAAAAAAATACAAAATTGTTATTCTAAAACACTTGAAAATATGTAATTGAGTAAATTAAAAACACTTAAAAATACGTTTTTTTTGCAAGAATACGAATCGGAATCACCAATTATAACAAAAATTGTGAACGTATATGAGTTAATATCTTCCCCCATACACCACCATATGACTTATATATAATAAATAGAGGGTAAATGAGACAAACAAAAGGGTCAAAAATGAGAAAAACGGTCATACGATTGTTGGGTAACAGTAATAAAACAATTATATTTTTGAGAAATCGGGCCGTCTCGGGCCAGGACAGGCCTTCTTTTTTGACGAAAACGATGGCTGATGCAGGATCAGGGCCAAAAACGGAATGAAAACGGCTCCGTCGGCAAAGGGTCATTGGGCCATCTCTAGTTATTATTTGGTAAATATGATAAAATGGGCCCAATAAGTATGCGGGCCAACAAAAAATAGTGTGATAAAAGATTAGAAATCATTCCGGTGACCGATATTTATTATTGGGTATCTTCGATCGACCTCCGTCACCGTTTGCAGCTCTGTAACAAAATCAACGAACCAATTCTGTCGGAATCCTGTGTTTTGATCACTCACTGTATAGAATAGAATAGAATAGAATAGAATAGAATCAAATCATCTGGAAATTTTGAATTTTTTTTTCACGTAGGGTTTCATACACAATGGCGACGGCTTCACCTTCACCTGCTCTAAGCAATAACAGTGCCGACACCACCTCAATCACCGGCTCCGCCAGTCCCGCCGTCGTAAGAACCACCTCTACAAACACAACTCCTATGGTCATCAGTAATTCCAGCATCAATACTTCCAAGAACCTCCGTGGCCTTAACAAACCTAAATGCATCAAGTGTGGCAATGTCGCCCGTTCCAGGTCCGTTTCTTATTCTTCGATTTCAACGGAATTGTTGGTTGTGTTTCTTTTCTAAAATAAGCTTCGTATTTTCTCAACGGAATTTTGTGTTGCTTGCTCCATGTGTGTGTGTTTGTGTAATTTTGCATACCCAAAAGCTAGGGTTTTTAGGGTTATAATTGAAGGAGGAGGATATTTTTTGATTTTGAATTTCTTCAAGTGGAATAAGAAAGGTGAGGGATGTATGTAGTAGTGCTTAAAAATAGTATAGGCGATGATGCCAAAATAAGAGCAAACAGTGTCTTCAATAAATTCCAAGGGTGTTATCTCCATAAGCCTCAAGGATCTTTTGAGATTGTGAATCATAAGTTTTTGTATAGAGCCAGAGTCAATGGCTTAATCAATGATATTTGAGGTAGCTAATGACCCTTATCATGTTGGAATCTAATAACATCTATTTTGAGGCTTTGATACTCCTAGACGATGTCAATGTAAGTTTGTTTTGCATACTATTTATTCAGGGTGGAGAAACTATTTTTATCAGCAATGAAGTTTACAGTTGAATAAAAAGAATTTATTTTTGGGATATGATTCTTGATCACAGACTTGTCACTGGTTATAAGATGTTTGTGAATTGTTCTAGGTTATATCTTTTATAACAACAATGGAAGCTATCTATTAACATTTAGACAGAACATATCAAGATATAGAGAATTAGAGAGAGCATAGTGGTTTAAGGTTTGTTTTACGTCTTGTATTCTTCTTATTTTTTTATTGGGAGAAATATTAATGCACTGTGAATAATGAATTCTTATATGGGTTTTACCCCATAGGCAGATATGAGGAGAAAGAAGTGATATTGAGATTTTAGAATGTCATGTAATTGGATGGTATAGTTACTACTTACTACTGCTTGGGATACACGTTCATTCACAACCATCATATGATTAAATGAAGTATCCATTTAAGCCTAAACATTCCTGTCTTTAAAACTAATGGATATGCTAAATAAGAATATGGCGTACCATGGTGAATGCTATAAGTCGGTGATATAATTTATATCATTTAAAATAAAGGGAGATTAAGCTAATAGAGATGTGTAGAAGTTAAGATTTTTAGTAAGGAATAACTTAAAGCGACTGAAGGTATACATCTAATGAAACTTTTAACACAAGAAGATGTCAAAATGATTGATTCCATTACTTATGGTCAAGTATATTGGATATGAAGTGATTCTCAATGTTAATGCGTAAAGTGAACAACATGCATTTGGTGTTATATGCAGAAAGAAACATTCTATACAACAGTCACTAGAGTAACTTTATCTCATCGTATCAAATATCTTGCTGCAAGTCTGAGTATCATGGATCCATAGTTCTGGTCCGAAGAAAATATCATAGTGATGATAAACTAATTCCTCATTCATAGAATCCAAGTCATTCGATAGTGAATATCTATTCAGCTGTCATCTTTCTTTCAAGAGAATATGCTCAAATATGCATTGCATCGGATCATGTTAAATCCAACCCTACATATATATATATATATATATATATATATTTATTGCAGTTGCATTATTCAAAGGGGCTGTTTATGTGTATTCTCCAAATGTGCTTTCTATCTCAAGGTTAGTTCTGAATTGACTTTGTAGGTGTCCGTATCAGGCATGCAAAAGTTGCTGTGCAAAAGCTCAAAATCCATGCCATATACACGGTATGATGATTAATATGGTTATGATTTACAAGAAACTTTCACTTTCTTTTATGTAATTTACATGAAGGGATGACCTTTTTTTAATACAATTAATAAGAACTCACTTGTCTAATAAAGATAGCTTGTAATATCCACCCGTTACTAGTTTCTGAATGGACATTGGAACCTCTTTTTTCATTTTGCACTATATAACTTGCAAGTTCTATATGAGTGATTGCAGTGTTGAAGGGCAATTCATCATTTCCGGATAAGACACCATCCTCAAGCTCATCTTTGATTGATCAGCATGCAAATGAGACATCATCATCGGGGTAAGTTGCATGCATCAGTTATCCAGTATTTTTAGTAGCCTTCGGGGCTGTTTGTTAACCTCTTAACAGTTCCATTAAGAGGCAGCCTCTGAATCGCTAAGATGTTAATCTTGTTTGGCAAAAAATAAGTCTGCCTCTTAATGGTTCCAAAACCCTCTGAATCAATCCTGGACCTCCTTTAACCATTAAGAGCCCTGATTACATCCTGAACAATTATATTTCATTTTGCACTATATCATAAGAGCCACTTAATCATTCTGACCACTTAATCATTCTGCACCCAAACCATTCGATAACTGCCAAACAGCCCCAACCTCGTGCTGTTAATGTGTTGTGCTATTTGAAAATTAGCGTTTGTTGAAAAAATCTGTCATTTATAAACAAATTTGCTTTGATTTTAGTATTATAAACACGGGTTTGCCTTAAGAACATATCAAGCATAGTTCTTTTTATAGCCAGTGATTGAACTTATTGGCTATGGATCACTATAATTGTTTATTTTACCCCTCTTTAATCCGTTTCCATTTTACTGGTGACTTCCTCAAAACCCTAATTTTTTCGAGATTTCTTCTAGGAATGCGCATAGAGTCACATCACTTCGGCAACTCTCCAACAATTTTGCTCAATTCAACAATTTGCAAACTCCATCTCGTGCAAGAAAACCGCTTACAAGAAAGGTGCATAAAAGCTTTACCTTAATTCAATCCACTTTATGATATTTCCTTCTTGATTATTAAAAACAAAGAAATCTAAAAGTTATGAAATTGAAATAATACAGGAGGCTTCTCAAATAAACGAGTGGAGGTTTTCAAAGTTAAAGGAATACAAAGACAGGAACATAGAAATAGAAAACGAAGCTTTTGATAGATATTTGCAAAATATTACTCTATTGGAGGAAGTTTTTGCTGTAAATTCCAAATTAGAACAAGAAAACAACGAGATAGAAGAAGGAAAGAGCGAAACGATGGTATCGAAATTGAAAATGAAGCTGAGAGCAGACCAAATTAGAACTGAAAACTTCCGAGATAGAATGAGGTTTATAGTAAACAATGGTTTAAGAAAGCTCAAGAGTGATACACCTAATGGCAATGAAGAAGCTGAGCTTGTTAACAGGCCTAAAAAGGCAAGATATTCAAATTTAATCGAACTGAATAAAAAGTTAAGCAATGCCCGAACTGTTGAAGATTTGAAATCTTGCCAGCTACTGAAATCTCAGCTCTTCAATCGGCAACAATCTGAAAACATGGAGACGGATGGCAAATCTGAAGAAAAATCAGAAAGTTCATCATCAAAATGGTTTAGAACAGTTACAATTAATCAAGAAGCTCTTAATCAAATTGATGCAAAGTTTTCTTCTTTTGAGGAGATCGAACGTCTCTAGATTCAGCTAATTATTAAGACTGCCATATCTCTCAGCAGGGTTCGGAGTACAGACTGTCCAAATTAAGCCCATTTTGTTGCTTTGAAGGTGCCACATTTGGTTTGTGCTGGATTATATAGCAGGTAACAATATTCAACCTGTATTGTTTTGTAGGTATCAATTTTTAGTCATTGGAATAGCCTAGTTTGTTTCTGTTTGTATGTTATTGTTTACTCTTAACTAACTTTTTAAAACTTTATTGTATCTGTCTTTGGGGTTGAGGTCAGGTTTGCATACATCTTACATCCTCTGTAGTCCTGGCCTGTAGGTGAGATAAACTGGATTTGTTTGATTTGGTTTGGTTGGCTTAGTTATATCATTTTTAAAGAGTTTGAAAGCCAACAATTGGTTATTAAATATATTTTGACATTTTCACAAGTGATGTGTATTTTGTTATGTTTTTGTGACCTTTGATTTGGTGTTTGGAGGGTAGGTTTGTCTTTTTGGTAATGCAAATACTTATACAAACTAAGCGACTGTTTGTTTACTATTAACAGTTTTATTAAGAGTCAATTGTGAATCGCTAAGAGGTGAATCTTGTTTGGCAAAAAATAAGTGGTTTCAAAACCTTCTGAATCATTTTGCATTCTGGACCTTCCTTAACCATTAAGAGCCGTAATTACATCATTAAGGCCTTGTTTGTTTTTTTCATTTTAAGCTCTTAATCACCACTTATATCTGATTCGTTTAGACGTTTCATAACCATTTCAGAACTGAAAATCATACTTTAGACTTCAACACATATTAAAAAACAAACGCCAGCTAATAGTTACTATACAATGGATTATATCATAAGAGCCTTTTAATCATTCTAATCAAAACAATCAAATAATTCAATCAAATAATTCAGCAATTGTCAAACAATCTCTAATATCAATGAATAAATTGCATGTGATGATGATGATGATGATGATGATGATGATGATGATGATGATGATGATGATGGTATTATGTGTTAGTGATGAGATGAAAAATTTATGATGAGTGGGACCATTATAATTGAAAAGATTTAGAAGGAGAATCCAAAGGTGCATGAGATACATGTGAGCACATTGAATAGAAGGATTTGGAGAATGGCCAAAAAAGCCAATCAACCAACACCTTTGAGATGATGGGCTCCTCCTTCCTCTTAATCACTCTTGTGACCACCATTATTATATGCCACCTTCTTTAAAGACATCTCACATTAGTTATGATGAATAACATTGAATAATAAAAATTATTGAGAACCTCTGGAACTAAATACTTACGATGAATAATAAAAATCATTTATGATGATTGTCGTGATAAATAATTCATGATGAAAATAATTTAATATCATAAATAATACAAATGGAAATGTATTATACCATGATAAAAATGATATCATAAATAATAAAAGTGATATTTATTAGAGCATCTCCATAATGAAGAAAAATGAGAAAAAATAGAGATTTTGGATGACAATTATACTCCAACAACATTTTCATAAGTTTCTCCAAAATGGAGAAAATATGAAAGAGAGTGTTTTTTTCTCCATATTTGGAGATTCATACAAAAGTTAGTTAATGTATTGAATATTTAAATAATATAATTAATGTTGATTTCTCTAAAATGGAGATGCTGTTGGAGATGAATGCATATTTTTTTAAAGATTTTGATTTTTTAAGTCTCTATTTTGGAAAAAATTTGGAGATGCTGTTGGAGAGGCTCTAATATATTAAAGATTGGTAAGGAGTAAAAATGAAACTAATTTCAAACTTGAATCATATGTCTAACTTATTTGACTTTTCTTTTTTAATTAAAAAAACTTTTACCCTCTTAATTTTTATGTTAAATTATCTTATTAACGATTAATATTTTAATTAAACAACTTACATAAAAAAAAACATTTAATTCTCTTTGATTTGAAATCGATCATGATAGAGCTTTTATTCTTTTACTATTTTTAACGTGAAATGGTATATGTATGTAATATTAATTATGAATATTTTATGTACGTTCATGTGTATACAACAATTTTTCAGTATTCATACGTTAATAAGATATTCATCTTGAATATATAACTTACTATAACATTCATCATGAATAGTTATTTATTTTCATGTGTGTACAAATACAACAGATTTTCAATATCCATACATCACTATGATTTCACCATTAACATACATTTTCACCATAACATGTATCATGAATATTCATGTATATTCACATATATAACAATTTTTTAATATTCATACATCAGTATGATATTTATCATGAATATATATTTTCACTATAACATTCCTCATGAATATGTTCACGTGTATAAAACAAATTTTTAGTATTCATACATTGTAAAGACCAAAACTCAACCAAAGACAATAATACTCATATAACAATCAAACACCAAGTATTAAGTTTAAAATTTATTACATCTCAATGTTTTGCAGTAGGTAAATAACTTCAACAACTGAGAATTTATCTAACAAAACAAGTACTAAGTCTTCATATCCTCACTAGCTATAGCTCAAAACTTTCATTTGCCCTTAGAAGAGCTCTCAACAAACGTCTTACTTGAAAATGGTTTTGAGTTTTAAAAAGTGAGGGTTAGACAAAAAAGTCTAGTGAATTTCCAACAAACCGCAGTAGAAAATGATAGTTCAAGAATATGAAGTCAAACAAACCACAAGTGGATCATGCACAACAATTGTAAAAAACCACACTTGTCACACAATCACCATGCGACTAAGTTTTATGATTCACACAATTCTCCATGCAAAACTAATGGATGGCTCAAAGTGGTGCCCGTCCAATGTACCAACAAAATGAATTCGTGGTACATGGAATAAACTCCCAAGAGATTTGCACTATCTCAAGGTACCCTACTACTATTGTGCATGTCCGAGATTAAGCATATTCATGATATAATCCAATAACTCAACTAAACATTTTATAAAACATTTGATTAAGAAATATAACATGCTTTCAAGTTCCAAGTATCATATTCAGAGTAGTTTAGAAACCCAATGCCAAGTATAAAGTCAATGGAACTCACCTGAGGATGTCGCACTTTTCCCCAAGCTTAAATGGTTGAGCTTCCCAAACCGAACGCCTAAATTCACCAAGACAAAACGGGTGTTAACCTAAAGTAATTCCCCCAAAAGTCTTCTTTAAAGGTCCTAAGATGAACCCCTAGAACGATGGTCCAAACCCTGACCCGATACGAAAAACGAAATGGCGAAGTTGCGCTACAACTAGAGATGGCCAAATGGGCCCGACCCGGCCCAAGACCGATGTAGGACCGGGACCGGGACCGATAAAAGCCCGGCTCGGCCCGGGACCGGTAAGGACCGGTTATAGGATCGAAAACCGGGACCGGTTACACTTTCGGAGCGATTTATAGGACCGGCCCGGCCCGGCCCGAGACCGGTCATGGGACCGGTTATGGGACCGATTGGGACCGGCCCGATTTTTACAAAAAAAATGAATTTTTATATATATTTTTTATATGTATTTCTAATTTTCGAAGTGTACTTGATTGAAAACTAATTACAATTTATAATAAAACGTATTTTTAAATGTATTTGACTAAAAATCAATTATCTATACTATATTATAAAGCATTTGGCAAAAAACTCTTAAAAACATATTATTATGCAATAGGTACAATTTATTAAAGCATAATTACTTAAAATTCAAGTGTAACTAACTATACAACTAATTATATAGATAAACATCTAATTTTGAATATAAAAAATCTAACATATAATAAGGATAATCATTCAACTCTAACAAAATGCTTAATTTATTATATTTATAAAAAAGAATTATATTATTAAACCAAAATATATTATTTCATTATTAAACCTAAATTATAATTTAAAAAACGGAATTAAAAAAAGTACATAAATAAAATCGTATTATAACATTGGTAGAGACAAAAAAAACATTAAAATTAAGATGGATCTCGCTGTATTGCGAGTACCCTTCTAGTAAAACTATAATAAACGTATTTTTTAAGTGTATTTGTTTGAAAACCAATTATAAAACTACAATAAAACATGTTTTAAGGTGTATTTGACTGACCAAATTACATATATATAACGATTACATATATAATATATTAAATTAATAAATAGAATTAATGTTTTTATAAAAAATAAATTTTTATTGAAGGCCCGGTTTGGGACCGGTTTGGGCCCAGGACCGGGACCGATTTGCCGATTTACGAAAACACACTAAACGGGCCGCAGAAATCGTTAGGACGGGACGGGCCCCGGCCGGCCGAAAATTACTGTTGAGGCCCGGGACCGATTGAGGCCCGGCCCGGCCCGCCCCGAGCCCGGTTTTTGGCCATCTCTAGCTACAATAGTGAGTTGCACGACTTTTGTCGCGGCCTAGCCGGCGTGACTCACTGTTGAGTGTTGCTCGTCCCTGCTGCATAAAACAACTCCCAAACTCAAATCCTATCATACTAAAGTCGATTTCTAACACCCAAAAACCACAATTGAAAATTGGTAACATCCCCAAATCATTCCCAAAACATTTCTAATCAATATATATATATATACATACTTATACGTGTGTGTGAGGGGGGTTCTTTTACAAACTCAATCATTAGTACAAACCAGACACACCATGTCAACTGTTCATCTAGTTTAATAAATATATGATTCAATGAATATCTCTATTGTTTTTTAATATAAAAAATTGATCATAATAAATGAACTCCGATAATCTTCCATAAATATTCAAATCATAATAGACAAACTTTCACCGTTCATATAAATATCATAGTTAATTGGATTGTATGGTTTTACTATTAGTTGGGTTTGTAAAACATCACACACACACACATATATATATATATAGGCCATTTCAAATGTTAACTCAATTATTTGTGTTAAACGTGTTAACCCATCGTTCACTGGTGAACACCATGCTCGTATACTGACGAACATGATGCTAGTTCACTGATGAATGGTGTTCACCAGTAAATGATGGATTAATACGGTTAACACAAATTATTGGGTTAACACAAGAAACCACCTCTATATATATATATATATATATATACACACACGTACGTACGTACGTATGGAACGTGGCCTTTGTTATAAAGCAAAATATATGTAAAGCAAAAATGGATAGATGGTGCTTTAGGTGTTGTAGAGCTAATTGTGAAAGGAATTATATATATTTTAGCTAACCCCTATATCACTTTAACTAATGCCTCCCCATCACCAATAATGCTCCATCCACCCTTTTTATTTTTTTAGATTGATTATCTCCATTAAAAATTTGTTAATTATAAACTTCCCTATTTCCATCTACTTTGCTTGTGCTTTTAACCAAGGTTTTATTTTTCTAAATCTATTGGTTGTGCACTCGAGAATATTATTAAGAAAATATGTGTATTTTCTTTTATATTTATATGTATATATGTTCCCTTTTCAAACAAATAAGATATTACAGTCTATATGTATATCTTATAGAAACGTTTTTCATTAATATACAAATGCACAACAAAGAATATGGTAACAAACGACTTTAAATAATTTATTTAATTCGTTATTTAATATGTATGAATTGTCAAATTCACATAGACCTTGATTTGTAATCAACTTGCTTATAGCTTATAATTATTCATTAATTATACATCATTTTGAATTCAATCTTGATAATTTATAAATCAACATTCTGACTATTAATGTTTCATATTAGAGGAAATCTAAACTCTCTTCCGTGTTAAGAACGTTATGAGGTCATAAATAATTAGGTATTGTTAGGTTTATATAAAAGCTAAAAAATGAAACTTTTTATTTATTTATCATTTTCTAACTTTTTGAATCAAACCAAATGAAACCATTCTAAATAAGTTGGTCGAGTTGATTGTGTAACAAGTTAAAAGTGGTCTAATCATGTTGATCTGACAACGGTTTTGTTCGATTTTGAATTTTAGAAATAATTAATATATTGAATATAATTACAAAAACTATTATTTAAGTAATTAGTCAATTTTTTAAATAAGACAGATTTAGAATGTTGTAAACATTTGAGTATACTAAGCATCACTTTTGAATTGTTTGACTTTCAAATTTTTAGCTAAGGTTTTTTTTAATGTTACCAAATTGACCTATCACAAATAAAAAATATAACTCAAATTAACTTATTTACAGGTTGAAATTGGTCCATCTGCTTAATACCCTTATAGAACATGAAAAAGGAAGGATTAATCGTATGTGTGTGTTAGGTTTAGTCAAGGTTATCGTGTCACGATGACTAGGTCTTAAATAAATAGGGGATAAGATGTTATTGGTTTTCGGTATTTATATATTTAAGAATGATGATACATGAAACAACTGGGATTCAAACTGTATTATGATCTAATAGGTTTTAAACATACAATGATGATCATTTTCCACTATTGCTTATGATTTTAGGTATTCTGAAAATCAATCATTTGATTCACAAGCCTTTATATTCACACTATCATCTTTATTGATTTATTATTGATACTGTATGCACCACCTTACGCATATAACTTCGATTTAGTAATTTGGCAAAATCTTTTATATTCGGACATTATAATCAGTTCAAGAGAACAATATATTAGATTTTTTTTAAATAGAAGGGTGTTTTTTATTTAATTTAAAAGTAATCAACGTCGTCAACTTTGAATGTTTCGTACTGTCTTTTTGTCTTTGTCGATTTTTCAATAGAATAAATTTCTTTTTCTATTTAAACAACTTGTAAAAGGAAATATTGGTTTATGGAACAAGAAAATGGATGAAATTGATTGATGATGACTACATGATAAACTAACCTTTTTGCCGATACAAAGTAATGTGTTTTCATTCTACTTTTGATTTAGTTATTCAGGTTTAAATTATGTTATTATAATCATCTAATTTAAAAAACCGTCATATATATTATTTAACTTTAGAACCGTTAAAAAAACACAAAATTTTTTAAAATTTATTATAAAATCATTTGGTTACGTTAGAGCATCTCCAATAAAATCCCTAAAATTTCTCTAAAATGGAGAATCAAAATCTAAAATCTCCAAAAATATTTACATCTATCTCCAACAAATTCCCCATTTTGGAGAACCATCTGATTATAATATTAAAATATTATAATTATCTATTAAAATATTATTTTTTTCCTCTAAATATTTATTTTCAAAATTTCTATTGGTTATTTCACATTGTAATAATTTTTGGAGTGATCTTCATATTTGGAGAAAAACTCACTCTCTTTCCTAGTTTCTTCATTTTGGATATAGTTTTGAGAAATCTCTTGAAGCAAAATTTTGACTTAAAATCCCTATTTTCTCCATTTTCTTTATTTTAGGGAAGTTGTTGGAGATGCTCTTAATGCTTTACAGGTTTCCTAATGAAAAATGGTCAATTTCAAAAAAATATAGCTTGTACGGATTTTAAAATTCAATAATCAAATTAAACGAAACTTATTTATTAATACTAGAAGCGTACCCGCGCAATGCAGCGGTTGTGAAAGCTTGAACTCGATTAAAATATCCATATTGGAAATTCAAAAAACTAATAGGTTACCTAAAAATCAATAACACAAAGCAAGATGGATCGATACCTACCGTTTTGAAACAAAGAAGCCTATCTGATCCTTGACTTGAAACATCAACGCGTCTCGTTTAATGTTGGGCCTGGAAAATTTCCATTCAGTGCAATGACCTGTTAGGGAGCACCAAGTGGAGAAGCAGTCATATAATCGAAATCGAGTTCGAAATTTGCAAACAGATCGTCCGCAAAACAAAGCCTATTAAACACCAAACCAATTTAGAACAAACAATATAAAATTAATCCAAATAACGCCATCTTTGAGTTGATTTGCAGTCGATTTTCAATGCTTTTGGCCTAAAGAGGTAAATCTGTTCGTTTAAAAGAAAGAGATTCAAACCTGGAGAACGGGGAATCAGGCACACGCTATGGAGGAATCAAGAGATGAAAAAATTAACATAATTATCAAATTACAGATTAGGAAATATTGGAACTTACCTTGTTAGCAGATGATTTGGATGGCTGAAATTGCTAATAAATCAGAAAAATAAATATTGTAATCACGTAAAATACGGGATTTCATCTCCAACTAAATTCATAATTTTAGGGATCAAGGATGGGGAGAATAGCTGGAGATAAGGATGAAGACGATTGAGTGAGGATATGGGGAGAAAATCTGGGGATAAGGATGAAGACGATTGAGTGATGTTTAGGAAAAATAATGAGATTTTGTGCTTCAAGTACTTGTATTAATGCATAAATAAGTTGTAAATTAAGTAATTAGGCTTTAATAGATAGTACATAATGCTTATAAAATTGTTTTTAAGAGTTTTTTTATAAATGTTTTATAATATAGTATAGATATATTTATATTACTATTTACCCAAACTGATATTTGTTTAGATAAAAACCAATTGTCCTTTTGGGAAAGGGAAAAAAGAGCCACCATACAAACTTATTTAATGTATGTATTTTGTTAATATCTATAAAAATGCACTAAAATTTGAGTGATATCTTGAGAAGATCGTGCTCAAAAAGTTGACAATGGAATTTATGGATTTTGGCTTTATTTTTCTATCTTTTTATTCCTAGTCGTTTTCCATATTCTTGATCCATACAACTTTTAATAATAAGAGAGTATTTGTCTTTTTTTCATTAAGTTACATCTGGAATAAATCAAAACACAATTGTCAAGAATTTATGGTTTATTTTTTATATAGGTTCCACACTTGGCTAAAGAAAAAAATAAACATGTTATTATAATAAAATTGGATTCATAGGATCTAATAACATCTTTATAAGACTTAGGTTTGTAAGACTAAACTATAAAACATCATAGCTACAAGTGTTACAACAGGTTTATAGGACGGTTTTAGGGTTTATAACAAATCTTTGTATGACACTTTTAAAAATAAATTGTTGTATTAACTATTTTGTAGGACAAATTTGAGAAGTGTGTTCTAAACCCATCTTTTTATAGAAAAACATTTTTAAATAATGTCCATAAAATAGCTAATACGTCATTTAATTTTTAAAAACGTCTTAAAAAACTTGTTAAAACTCACAAAAGCGTCCAATAAACCTGTTATAACACTTTATCACGTTGGGAATTCCAACAATTTGTTTAATCGATACAAATTGTGACCCCGATCTCGCAGATATTTCGATTCCAACGAATGATGACGCTATATCTTCAATCCGATTAATTCTTAACAAATTAGTATTTGCAATTTGTGAGGGCCGTTCTGGCTACGTGAAAGATTAGTAAAGATATTGTCTTTCTACAAAGATATTCTCAGCCCATTTAGTTGTGTTTTACGGTGATCGTTGATGTTTTTAAGTCGGGAAATTAATGATTTTGACCAACCATGAAAATCCATTTACCAATATAACCAAAAACTTGTTGAGTTTACCAAAATGACCAAGATTTCTTCGAAATACATATCGAGAACGAGTGGAAGTGAAATACCTCCGCCACAGCACTGTTTTCCTCCGCCATACCTCCGCCACAAGACTGTTTTTCCTCCGCCATGTGGCGGAGGTATTTATACGTGTGGCGAAGGTATTTGTATGTGTGACAAATACGGTGGAAAAACCCCCAAAACGGCGTAGTTTTGGGGCCCTCCACCATGTGGCGGAGGAAAACAGTGCTGTGGCGGAGGTATTTCCACTTCCACTCGTTTTCGATATGTATTTCGAAGGAATCTTGGTCATTTTGGTAAACTCAACAAGTTTTTGGTCATTTTGGTAAATGAATTTTCCATTTTGGTCAAAATCATTAATTTCCCTTTTAAGTCAATATAGTGTACATAAACTAGTAGAGTAGCATAACATCTAAATGCTTCCATCACATCTTTGATACATTTTCACTTCTCAAGCCATCCTAATGCATTCTACATTTGATTGCATTGTTAAATGGGGTCATGTCACAACTTCAAAATTGAATGAACCGGTTGATCATTGATATATTACACTATCCCGATCATTGATGTATTAGACACCATCCCTTGAATCTCTCAAGGCATATATATTAATCCCGAATGGAATGACAAAATACTTAACAACTAACTGTAGAAGGGGGTTGAATAGAGTTACACAAAATTTTACTTTATTTAATTTCGTATTGATAAAAATATCAATAACTACACTCAGAAAAATAAGATTGATGTGGAAATAGGAGGCTTATGACAGATTAAACTATCTTAAACAATCTTTCACTCGGATTACAAAGAACTCAACCAACACATAGAAACAATGCTTTGAGGAAGAGAGATTAGCCGATTTCTGCTTGCTTTCACGTAGATAACTAATTAAAAGCATAACCTTGCATGGGATAAGAATCTTGTCTTAACCTTGTTCATCGTGTTTTGCTGTGAAGTTTCAAGTGTAAAAATGTGGTCTCACGGGTCTCAAGAACAACATGGTCTCACATGATCCCAAGTCTATATATATAACGGAACCTAGAAGTGATTAAGAACCCGGAAACTACCTACAACGCGACACATGACTTATTCATAATGAATATGAACATGTTATTCATCATAAATGTTGTAACATATTCATTATAAACGTGTGATTTATACTGAATAATATGTTTATATTTATCATGAATTTGGTATTCATGATAAATATTTATCTTAAAAAGGAATATACAACACGCTGTTGACAGTTTCCAAGTTTCTAATAAATTTTGGGTTTATAAAAGAAATTCCCATATATAAAGAGAGAGAAAGGAGGGGGGAGAATGAGTAAGGAGAGATGTCGTGTTGGGTTGTAGGAGTTAAAGGAAATGGAGACCCACCATGGGAACAAACCAAAGACATTTAGCATCAAGTCACTTCCCTTTTCATGGGATTATAGTATTTTAAATAGGGGCATAATGGTAATTTACTATTAAAGATATCTTTGCGAAGGGTCATGTGACAACCCTAAGGAACATCAAATAGTAAACCACAATCGTTCAAGAAAGAGGTTAGAGAAGAAAAAAAAAGCAACCTCCTTATTTACAATATAAAAGAAAAAAATTAACAGATCAGATGGTATATCAAATAGTAATATAGGTTATATTTAGTCATGCTTCAAAAAGATTTATCATGGCGTGAGACGATCTCCACCGCTACAGTAATTTCCGTAGCATTTGCGTAAGGTGTGGTGTGCACTAAATCATCTTTAGATGCGCTATGGCAAAAGTTATTTTTAATGTGTATATATCTGACTTTTTGTTTTATTGTTTTTCTTTAAATAAATAGAAATTTATGTTATTTTACTTTTTATTTTGTTATTAGTTTTTGATATAATAGTTTCTGTAAGCGTTATATATACGATATTAATAAATAATCTTTCTTTTTTTTGTATGAATTTAAATTGTTTAATATTAATTAGTAATAACAAAAAAACATATCTCTCCCTTTGTGTGTGTATGTGTAAATATATACATATAGGACAGGTTCCATACAAACTTCATTTTCACCGAGAACCTCGAACATCGAGAGCACATCACTTCTCCATATCCATGATGAACATGGAGGAGATTCATCATGAATGTTTGTATCCATGATGAGTTTATAGAAAATTCACGACTATATTCATGATGAATATGGACATATGGCACGTTCTCTATGGTTCGAGGATTCTCAATGAAAATGAGGTTTCTAACAGAACCTCCTCTCTCTCTCTCTATGGTTACTAAAAAAACGTCATAACCTCATTATGGACCCTACAACTTGAAATTTGACGTCACGCCACGTCATGTCTCACACCATTTAAAAATCAGGTTTAGGTTGGTTTGGTTAAGTTGATCAATTATAGTAGGGGTTTGCAGAAAATTATTTGATCCAATTTAAACCGATCGATCCAGTTAGAACTGGTAGACCTAACCATCTAATTCTCCATCCAATTATCATCCAACTAATATCTAACTAATAACTATATTTAAATATTAACCTTTTACAATATTGTTTTTAAGTTGATATTAATATGCACTGTTTTTTTAAGAACTTAATAAACTATATGAATAATTGGTTAAAATGGTGGATTAATTGGTTGAATATTGGATCAAAATATTATATGAACCAAGTCCGATCCAATAGATAACCAATAGTAGTATCCAATAAAAGAAACCAAGCTGATCCAATCATCTATTGGGTGGATCAGATCAGATGTCCAATGTTAGTCGAATTGGATCTGATAATAAAATCCTACATCCATTGAATAATTGGATCAGATCAACCCACTTAAATCTAGTTATTGGATTTAAGCGATGGACGCCTCTAATTATTGTAGTGGATTACCAAAGGTTTGGTAGATTTTGCCCTTCTACGAAATCAGAGGTTTAATCCTTACTAAAAATAATGAGTACTGTGTATGGGTTTATTTGTTGCATTTGCGGTACATAATTATTATATACTTTAAAAAAATTGTAGTGGATTTGGCTCTATGATTAATGTTTTGATCGGTTTGATCATACCATCTTTTTAAGGTGATAAATTTTGGTGAGTTTGAAATTATATTTTTTTAATAATAATAAAATTAAACATTTCAAATTTTCAGCTTTGAAAAAGGGTCAACTCTCATAGACTGACTAAAGTTATTTAATTATTGCCTCCATCAATAATTTGTATATAAACTTATAAACATTGATATTGTTTCCTTACAGCTTTATCTATCTTTAAACATACGTTAAGGAAAAACAGTATAAAAATAAGATTGTTGCTTACATCTATATATAGAGTGGTCATTTCATATTTTATTTTCTATAATTTATTTTGGAAATTTGTATGTTTTTTAATTTTTTCTTCGTTGAAGGTTTCCACTTACCATAAAGTCTTGGAAGTTGGCTAACTGGATTCAAACAATGGGACAAATATTTGAAAATAGTGTATATATATATATAAATAGGTTCAAATGAGAACTTTGTAATTTAAAAGAACAAGGGGATTCATTTGGGACCATATATGATGTGGGTCCCACCAATAAAAAATCATATATGATTTTCAAGGGTGGGCCCCATTGAATCAGATATGATTTTTTATTGATTGGACCCATATCATATGTGGTCCCAAATGAGTCCATTAGTTCCTTTAAATTGAATAGTACAAATTATACAAACTAGTTCAAATCAATATAAATATGATTTTTTTTCATCAAATGTTATGATTTAAGATATTATTACACATATGTTTGTTTCCAGTGAGAAGAGAAGTTATTGTGATAAACGTAAGAAGAGATCTCCACCATTGGATGTACATTAGGATGAGATGCACCGGGATGAGATACACCGGATCAATTCTCGTCAGGAGCGCAATTCATTGGTGCGTGTGCGATTAAAAGTGATCAAGGGTTCAGATTCCTTTTTATGCTTCTCACCTTAACTTCACTTTTCACACGATCCCAAACCTATATATATATATATATATATATATGTGTGTGTGTGTGTGTGTCCCAAGGGGAGGGATCATATAAGAACACTACCAATTTAAAGGAACAAAGGAACTTATTTGGGACCACATATGATGTGGGTCCCACATAATATTAAATCATTTATGATTTAATATTAAATCATATTAAATCATAAATGATTTAATATTATGTGGAACCCACATCATATGTGATCCACAATTGTCCATTTGTTCCTTTAAAAATGTAAAATTCTCATTTGAACCTTCCTCTATGTCCCAAACCAATATATATATACATACTTGGGAAAATAAATATATGATATATATACACTAAGGTCGCGGGATTACCCGTGCAAGCGACTATGAAGATCTCGTGATTTCAGATGAAGAGACTCCAATGCCCATCTTAGTCCTTTGAAGATATATACGGATCAAAGTAAGCCTGGGGCACACCATGAACGCTCACACCACAACTCCTAAAGCTCATGGATTAGTGTTTATTAAGTAAACGAAAGTTTCTTGAGGTATCTATGTGGGACTAGTTTTCTCACTCCTTTACGGGAAGTGACTTGGTAAACCAATTTTCAAAGCTTTATATAAGTACTACATTGTGCTCTTAATGATTCAGTTTAGTTAGTTTTTTCTTGTCAAAACCACAAGGCAAATTGCAAAAATTGTTGAAACAGGGGTCATTTACCAAACGCTTATCCGGGTAATAATTTATCAACCTATATTATCTTACCGGATGAGTATGGCAACGACCAAGAATCTTACCTGATAAGAGCAAGACAGTAATCGAGAGTCTTACCCGGTAAGTAACAGCGACGACTCTTACTACAGTAAGCGTTTACCGAGTAAATTGTTGCATCTGAAGCCGTTTTTGTTGACAAAAATCTTACCGGGTAAGTAATGATTGTGTTAAATTTCACTCGTAGACGCTTATCGAGTAATTATTTGATAACGCTCCTTTAAATAAATTTACGTTACTCGATTTGAAAAGAGTTGTAAATGGTTATACGAAAATGAATTATAAAAATGAAATTGAACCAACAAGAACCCGATTAGGTGTAGGTTATTATGATATTTTCTTTGTATAGGAAGATATGCGATGCATAGTTGTTATATAAAGACTGGAAAAATCTTGAAAACAAAGCAAAATTATATTCTTTTAAAAGAATAATTAAACAAGAAGTATACAAAAGTTGAAAACCGTGATTAATCCGTAATTATGTGTTGTTTTAAATTGTAAATCAATACAAGTGAAAACATATAGTTATTTGATAATATAATTAATTTTTAATATGTGTTTATTGTTTTATATATAAATTATTTCATAATGTAAAACAACACATGATCAATAGTTTTTATGGTTCTCAATTTTTGTATGGTTTTTTTTTTGGACGGTAGAGTTTTATTGAAACTAGCAAAATGCTAGAGAAATAATTGTAAAACCGTATGGTTCTCGTTTGATTATTGTTAATGCCAAAAAATGATTTAACGGTAGCCGGATGATTCGGACCTTAATCAACTAAAGAAAGGAAAATCACTTCTAAAAACCAAATAACGGAAAATAAACAACACAAAGAATTGTTGACGAGGAAAACCCTCTTCGGAGAGAAAAAACCGCGGACGACCGTAAAGAGGATCGTCAGTGCACTATGGACGTCAAACAGGGACGCCGGCATTTGGAACAAGTAAATAAAGTTACAAGACAAAAGTGTGTGAACGTGTAGTTGTAAGTCTAGGACTAGTGTCGTGACTCGTGCTACAGTTGTCGAGACTATCGATGGCGTTGTCGAGAGCTGGTATGAACGTTCTTAGAATACTTTCTCCGGTATCCTTTAGATAACTAGTCGTACCATATTTGCTTGTTTAATCTCTCTTTTATACTTGATCTTGAGATTCCATCTTTAATTACTCTCTAACGGCTATAACGGTCGTGCCTTGATGATTAGTCTTTATGACTGCCATAATGTCGTTCGACCTGTAACTGAAAATAATATAAATGTATACATAACGGACATAATGGTCGTCTACGTCACAGTTAGATGAGTGTTTACTAACGTTTCGTTAGTTAAGTTATGTTAACTTTTGACGAGACTAACGACAGTAACGGAAGAATCCTTAACAGAGTTAACAAAGTTAACGGTATAAACTTTTGGGTATAACATTTATGTTTATCATCACTGAAAATCTTATCGATGTTAATTTTTTTAAGATAAATTACATCAAAATAAAAATCGATTGCTCTTTCTGGAAACAAAATTTTAGCACTTTGATTTTGATTAGAAAAAAGAAAACTATTGTGAAAAGTTCTCTTTTTTAAAAACCAAAATGGATCAACTTTCATTTCGTTTCTATTTTGGGGTATGTGAATTTGATCACTAGATCCCTTAAATGATAAGTTCAAAATCATTCTTTTTCTCAAAATTAAATAGATTCCAAATTAGTATCATTTTGATTCATTTACTCTCTAATATATATATATATATATATATATATATATATATATATATATATATTAAAGGAACAACCGGGTAAGCTTACGTGTCATCATCTAAAAATAAGAAACACAATTTTCTTTTTTCTCCTTTATTCTAACTCTTCTCTACTTTTTCCTTCCATTTGTCTCCTACACTTCCAAGTAACCGATTTCTCATAAATATTAATTATTCATTTATGTTTGTATTTAACACCGTCTTTTCGCTTTCCCTAACCCCTCTTCATCTCCAATTGTTTCATTTTGGCAAGCTTTTGATTCTCTCCATCTATGAAGCAATCTCTCAAGAATTACTCCATCAATTTAATATTCATATTTTACTTTTTTGATCGTGTTTTGAGTTCAAGTCATTTCACCGTCCCCTCCATCTCGACTCCGATCGTTCGTATACACAACGTCTTCTGTTTGGATCGTATACACAACGTCTTTTGTTTCTCTATGGATCGTATACACAACGTCTTCTGTTTCTCTATGGATCGTATACACAACGTCTTCTGTTTCTCTCAAACCAATCTATTGATTTCAATTTCGTAGTTTATTGATTTGAGCGTGTCTTTTTTCTTCTTCTGTTTCTCTATGGATCATATACACAACATCTTCTGTTTCTCTATGGATCGTATACACAACGTCTTCTGTTTCTCTCAAACCATCCTATTGATTTCAATTTCGTAGTTTATTGATTTGATCGTGTTTTTTTTCTTGAAAATTTGAGTTCAAGAAACAACACCCAATTTATTTAGATTTCAAGCAATCGCAAGTAAGATTTCTATATGTTTAGTATATTGTTACTATAAATCTCTTATCATCTACGAATTTCATTTGCCTACTATTATTTTCTTCAACAAAATCGTTTTCAGGTTTATTTCGAGAATCATAATTCAGGTATTATTCTTTTTTGACTTTTGTTGACATTCTAGATTTATAATTTTTACTTATGTCTTCTATATTTCTTAATTTGTTTTATATGGAACCGATGGTTTCTTATTGACAACGATTTTAGATTTCAGGTTTATTTCGAGAATAATAATCCAGGTATTATTCCTTTTTGACGTTTGGTGAAATTCTAAATTCTTATTTTTTACTTTCGTCTTCTATATTTTCTTAATTTGTTTTCTATGAAGGCGATGGTTTCTTCTTGACAACGGTGGATTAGATGAGAACAATGGTTTGATAACTGAATCTTGAAGGTATTACAATATATGATATAACCTAAATAAGTCATTTTTAAATGGATATTTGTATTATTTTCAGGATTAATTCGAGACAACTAATTTGAGTATACATTTTTTTTAGATTTTTGTTGAATTTTAAAGTTCTTTTTATTTTCGTCTTCTATATTGTTCTTACGTTTTTTATTTTAATAATCATTTATAATTTAATAAAATAAATAAATTTCTTTATTTACGTTACTACCATGTATATTTATCTATATCTATATCTATATAGATTCCGTAAGTAACTCAGTGAGTGCCTTTCTAAGAAAGAAGGGCTTGGAAGAAGAAAATGAAATATATATATTAAATAACAACCGGGTAAGCTTACGTGTCTATCACCTAAAAACAAGAAACACAATTTTCTTTTTTCTCCTTTATTCTAACTTTATTCTACTTTTTCCTTCCATTTGTCTCCTACACTTCCACAAGTAACCGATTTCTTATAAATATTAATTATTCATTTATGTTTGTATTTAACACCGTCTTTTCGCTTTCCCTAACCTCTCTTCATCTTCAATTGTTTCATTTTGCCAAGTTTTTGTAAGGTAATACATTTTTATTATTTATTCTATGATTTATATGTTGTTGATATGTGTACAGTACAATCTGTATCGTCGTTTTTTTCTTCTTCTATTTATTTCCATATTTTATTATGTTCAATGTATATTGCATATTATTGTTAAATAAGTTTTTGGTGTTTTTATTCGGAATTTATTCACAATTGTTACGTTTGTTTTTGTTTTTTCTCATTCACAATTCCTAATTGCTATTATGTCGTTATTATAATTGTTCTTCTTCCATCAAATATTTCAAATAATGTTGATGCTTTTTGTGTATTATATATGATTGTTAATGAGTTTTTGGGTTTTTATTTGGAATTTCATCACAATTGTTATTTTTGTTTTTGCTTCTTCAATTCATGTTTTACAGTTAATATTTATGTTATACGAGTGTTTTATGTGGGGTTTGTCCTCATTTTATTTTGCTTATATTGTCGTAGATTCTTAAAAACTATTTTTTATTTTATGTTGACGATAATCAAACTCCAAAGTGTATTTACATGGGGGTTCTTTTTACTTTTTTTTTTCTGTTGTTTGAAATATATATATATATATATATATATATATTAAAAGAATAATCAAGAGAATTGAGGTAGCACCTTCTAAGGTCTAGAACTCTTTTCTATGTATATTCTCAAATTTTTTATTTTTTTAAATGTTGAAATTGTTAAATACTTTTCCGCCCCTGTATGGAAAATGTCCATTGACGATAATTATTTATGCGTGATTAATAATCACATAATTTTTTGATTATTTCTAGATTTTTCCTATTATTGTAGTGAAAACTTATGTCTATGACTTCATCCTCAAAAAACGTTTTTTAAATCTTAGTGGATCAAACATCACAAAAAGTACTTTTGTATAGAAACATATCATTAAAGGAATGTTTTTTTCATTTCTAGACGCAACGGATTAATTATTAAACATTTTTTTACATAACAATCAATATGAATAATTTTTATCGTTCTTTATTCTATTAGCTTAACAATCAATATAAGTTAAAAGTTTTGGTTGTATTTACAATTACTTTTTATGCGTGGATGGTGGATTTTATTATTTATCCAATGTTTAATTTTTCAAATTTTTATTTTAATGTCTTATTAATTGATTAAATATTTTATGTAGTTTTGTAATTATTACAAATTAACATACTCATTAATTGATCCAACATTTCACATTTTTTTAATTATTACAAGAATTAATGAGAACACTCAATCATATTTATATTTCTTTTTCTCTCAATCATATTTATATTTTTAATCTAAACTCAACACATTAATTTTCTAAAATTTAATTTTCATTTTTTATTGCATAACAATTGATATATAAAAAATTCATTTATATTGGTGACATTTAATATAATCAAAACTACAAATATTGCGATAAAACACATTTTTCTTATTATTTTTCTCATTTGTTGAAGAAATCTTTCATTAATTTTTATAAAATATTTTAAGTATATATGATTTGATGATAAATCAAGAAAAAAAAATGTGTATAACAATGACGAAGTATAAAAGACACACGTGCTATGTGATTTATGTGGTGCTATATATATTCATTTTGCTGTTCAAAAAGGCAAAATATTAATTCACAAAGATTTCAAAACTATATTATATAATTTACATGATATAAATAATTCACTTTATGATAAAATATTTTTTAATAATGTAATATATTTATTATCTACTATATCTATTAAAGAAAAGAATTTACCAAACCTAAACATGTTTTATTTGTATTATCCCTTGGTAGAAAGATGAAGGTTAAGAAATGAAAAGTTGAATGTATCAAAAGAGATGATGGTTTATTTGTGTGAAATTATAGGGTTGAAGAAAATAAGATATATCAAAAGAAGGAAACAATTCTTTTGGATACACTCAAATGCTGCTTATTTAAATCAAAGTTATCCCACATTTGTGAAAACTTAAAATACTGGAATAAAAAAGTGTATAAAATAAGAGGATTAGATGATATTGCATCATAATAATTAGGTAGGCTTAAACATTGAAATGTGTCATCGTTTTGGTCTATCCCATGTTGGTAAGATTTTAAATTGAAATAATGATGCGACTATATATGGATAAGAGGATGCATTTGTGACAACTGATATAGTTAATAATAATCGTATTTCTATATGGTAAGAGTTAATATAATAGTTAAAGAAGGGATGCAGCTGTGACAAAATCATTGAGTTGGTATTAATCTTATTTTTATGAAGGAAAAATTACTGTAATTATCTGCTATTGAGATTTTTAACACGATTCATCCGTGGATATTGGTCAACTAATTTTGCATCTTTATATTGTTTTCTATAACTGTGTTATTATTGTTAGTCCCCAAAGAGAGATGGCTAACTAAGAGAGGGTTTTGTAGAAGGGGGGGTTGAATATAAAACACACAGAATATACTCTTTTTAAATTTTTTAATATAAATATTAAAAATTTACACACGAATAGTTTGATGCGGAAAAGAACAGCGGACTATTCTATCAAACTAAACACACAGATAACAGTAATTAACTATTACACTAAGCAAGTTAAAACAATACTGTTATAGCACACAGCTTTGCCACAGTCAAACAAATAATCACTCTGAAGATTTGTTGAAAGCGTGAGATTTCTGGGAAGGACTTCATCTCCTTTTATAGTGTCCATGCATGGGATGCAAGTGGACGGTATCAAGGTTTCATTAGGCGGAAGATTATTCGATGGACAAAGGAAGAGACCACTTCCTTTGTACTAGAATAATGGATGAACCATTCCTTGTAGCACGTAATGTCAGATAACTTTATCTTCTTTTCTTCATGCTCTGTGAAGTCCCATCAAGCCTTTTAGCTAAAAGACAAATATTCCTTTTATAAGAATAAAAGAGAATGTCTTTAATTAAGGCTTGGTGCCCAAGTTCTTGCTGGCTCACGTGTCTTGCAATTGATGTGAGTCAAGAACTTATCTCTTTGAAATTGCTAAGTGATACATCTCACTATGTATCACATCGGTGGATACCTTATAAGGCTGGAGTTGATAAGTATACACTTTGCTTGATAACTTCTTCTTTCACTAAGTGACAAAAGTGTATACCCTTGTGAGTTGATATCACAGCCTTAGAAAATATACACCGCAATTTCGGTGACCAATATCATAGTGTCGGTGACCATGACATCAAACTTGATGACCTCATCTTATTTGATGTCCTTAGTACTTTTGATGACTTTTGAGTGTACCATCGGTGACCCACTATATTGGTGACCCAATCTTGACTTGGCAAGATGGTCTGAATATTGAAGTTGGTTGATACATCCAAAATTCCACTTTTTGATGTACAACCCCTTGATTGAATAGTCTTTGACTCTTCAATACTTGAAGCATATTTCAGACCTTCAAAAGAACTCGTAAAAATTCATTCATAAAAAGGAAGGTGGTTCATCACCAAATCATCGGTGACCCAACAATCTCCCCCTATTTGATGATGATACTGTAGGTTAGAAAAGAATTCTTTTTGACCACTTTCTATTTTTCTTTTGGGTTCTTTTGACTCAGATTTTTTTTTTTTTTTTTTTTTTTTTTTTTTTTTTTTTTTTTAGCGAGTATGTACGGTATGGAGTATAAACTGAATAAAAGAATAAGTATAAGTTTAAATATGTGCAAAGCTTGTAAAAATATTAACAAGAGATGGGATGGAAGAAAAGTATGAACTTTTATTAATCAACACATAGGATTGATCAGAGTACATGATTAACAAAGTTCATACTGCACTATACATCTGCAGGATCAAGGATCTGAGGAGGGTTCTCTTCTTTTAAGTTCATCCAGGATCATTCTTGTGATGCCATGGTCTTCAATGGGAGGCACTCCAAGAATAGCAGAGAGGAAGGAGCTGTGAGCCCTTGGAATGTCAGAGGCTCTGAAGAAACCTATGTTGCCATAGATGTCCTCAAAGAATACTCCAAGTTCAGGCTCGGTGATCATGGTTTGCTCAGGATAAGCAATAGGAGTGGGAATAGAAAGATTAATACCTGATGCGTCAATCTTTATGCCCCTTTCATGAAGCATGGAAAAGTGTCCTTTCTTTTTGTTCTTTGGAGGTTTGACCAACTCTCCAGAGAGACCTTTTTGAATAAGGTACATCTGTTGACCTTCAAGAAAGGTGACAAGAATATTATGCTCCTTTTGAATCTTCACCATTTTGACAAAGAGCTTTCGATGGTATTCGCATCGCTTCCTTGTGTTTGCTTTTGCTCTTGTCAATGCAATTTCCAACCTCTATCCATTCGTAGATACCAAGAGCTTCAAGCCAATCAACCTCACAAACTTTCATAAGAGAATCACCTTTTAAGAGTGATAAGAAGTTTGGGAGAATTCTTAGTTGGAGGATGAATGGTAGCACCGATGATCTTTGAATCATCCTTTCTATTCTTCAACCTCCTTTTGAACCACTCTACTTCCTTTGCCTTCTTGGCCTCATCAACCAATTTTGCGGCTTTATTTCTTAACTTTATATTTTCAAGCTCATCTTTTTGAGCTTGAATTGCATCGGTGACTTTGGCATGAACAGCTTCATCATGAGCTAGCTTGAGTACATTTGTCTAATCATACTCAAGCTGAGCCTTGATAGCTTCTTCTCTTTCAGCCTCAGTAAGAATTACCCCAAGAGGATCGGTGAGTCTTTGGTGCGCAGTCAAGTACGAGAGTGTACGTACGAGGATCTCTCAACCTTTTCTTTCTCTTTCTTTCTTCTTCCTGTTCTTCAAAAGAGAGAGGCTTCTTTCCTTTGGCTTTTTCTTTTCTTTTCTTCTCTTCTTCAGTTTCAAGGGGTTGAGCACTGACACTCTCCCCCTCAACAGCTGCTTCGGGTACCAAAGGAACAGGAACCACAACCACATCGGTGGCTGGATGGCCGACGTCGGCGGCTGGCATGCTGACGTCGGCGGCTGCTTTGGCTGCTGCTGTGTCGGCGGCTTTGGCTGCTGCTGTGTCGGCGGCTTTGGCTGCTGTTGTGGAGGTCTTCACATTTTTCTCCCCCTCAGTGGTTGAACCCTTGAAACCCACTGAAGAGAGAAACTCCTTAATCCTCTCTACATCGGGAAGCGAGAGACCCCCAAGTTTCTTTTCTACCCTTTGAAGGACAAACCTGTCAGTATCTTGGAAGAAGGAATCACCAATATCAAGTTCAACCGTTGGAGAAGAGGTTGGAACTTTATCAATCTTGGTGTGTAGACTTGAGAGAGACTCCATTATTGCCTGTTGATTTGCAATAAGAGTAGAGATATTGGTGGCCTGCTGAGAAGAGGTGCTTCGAAGATCCCGAATGGATGAAAGCACGGATGCTCGACTTGAAGAGAATCCTTCTTTGAAGATCAAGGATATCCAAATGTAGAAGATCTAAACATGTCATTAGAGTTGGGTGACTCACCGACAACTCCTCTATGTTAGACCTGAGAGATGAGGAAAGGGAATCCATTCTTTCCTTTTCCTTGGTTGCATGTTCTTCTAAGACCTCCACCCTTCTGATAGTATTCTTGGTAAAGGTGGTGAAAGCTCGTAGAAGATCATTCCCTTGCTTTGAAGACATGGGAGATAGGATGAGGCTTTGGTGGTTGATCAGTATCATCATCATCACTGGAAGAATAATCCACCAAACCTGTAGATTTTCTTGGGGGGGATTTAGGAGATGAGGGGGAGACACTCTTAGGAGAGTGTCTTTGAGGGGATTCCTCAGTAATGGGTTCCTCCACACCCTTGTTATGTACGGGAGACGTACCTATCCAAGGAGTAGTGTCGGACATCAGAAAATCAGTAAAGAGGGTTGCTCCATCAAATGCACCTGGTTGTGGTGCATCTTCACGTGGAGTGTGGACACGGAGCTGAGAGAGCTCTAGGGGTGAAGAAGAGGTACCTTGGATGGGATAATCCAAGTCATCTTCATCAACTAGTGAGAAAGTTGATGAAGGAATAGTAAGGGTGTCCCTTTTTACAACCAAGTCCTTTTGAGAGGGCATGGAGGAGCTGGGAGTAGCTAAGTGTTCCTTGGGTTTTGTGAGGATATTTTCAACACCTACTGGCTTTTGGGAGCCAGTAGATGGATCATGTGTTTTAACCCTTTGGGTTCCCTTAGACTTCTTTGAGGAAGTCTTTGGGGGCTTTTAGAGTTTCTCCGCTTATGGGATTTGGATGCTTGGGTGGAAGCCAAAGGCTCTTTTGGCTTCGTAGCATCGGTGGGTGCGGAGGTAGATGTGCCCGACGCTTTGGATCTCTTAAGAGATTTGGGCACACCAGTGACTCTAGGTACAGAGGGGGTAGAAGACATACCTGAAGTTCTCTGAAGACGCGGTTCATTCTCTTCCCAAGTAAGAGTTGCATTCCTTGCAAACTCAACCATAGAAGGTCTGAGAGGGTTGTCTGATGCTAAGACAGCCTTTTTCATGATCTGGTTACCCACTTGGTGGAGAGGGAGATCATATACTATATCATCTCTTTTCTCTAATTTATCTGCCAACTTTGCATGAATAATAAGAGAG
This sequence comes from Silybum marianum, assembly GCA_036898165.1. NCBI lineage: Eukaryota > Viridiplantae > Streptophyta > Magnoliopsida > Asterales > Asteraceae > Silybum > Silybum marianum. The sequence continues at coordinate 18,519,608 of CM072539.1, forward strand.
AAAAGTCGCTGAAATGGTACCTGAGGACGTCGGAGGGTAGAGAACGAGGAGATCATTTCATTAAAGAAATAGCTGGCATAATCTATTTTTCTTTGAAAAATAAGAGCATGTGCCGGCTCGATTCTGAGAAGGTGAGCGATCCGGACCACTGTCTTCTTGCTCGGACACGAATCGGATGAGCAAAGAAGAAGTTCCAAATACTTCCCATGTTTTTGCGCAATAAAGTACCTGGACCCTTTGACTTTGACCCCTTCTTCTCTTCCAAGTAGTTTAACACATCAACCACCATTTGATGTTCATTACCAAGAGGGAATGGTTCATAAGAATCATAAACAGGAAGCTTGAGAATGCTTCTAACATCTTCCACATTGAAGATCACATCATGTTCATCATTACTTAGAACAGATGCAATAATTTGATCCGATGAGGCATCAAATGTGCAAGTTAACCAAAAGTTTCCAAGAAGAAACTTACTCATTTTGGGCTTTGCTGTCAGAGCATATTGTAGAGGGCATCTCTGAAGAAACCAACAAACATCATTGTACTCTGGATGAGCATTGTCAACTCCTATTCTTCCAAAGTAGTTGCATGCAGGGAAGGAGAGAGATCCAAAAGTGATTGTTTGTTCTTCACCAATTCTTGAAGGAGAAGCCATTGAAGAAGAAAATGAAGTTGCAGGTTGCAGGTTTTTTGCTTTTGAAGGTGATGAGAAGATGGGTGCGAGAAAGGTGGTGAAGTAGTGGGGGAAGAAGTTATATATGAGAGGGAAATTTCAACTTTCAAAAATAATGATTATTTTTGGTGATTGAAAGGTCAGAATTCTAAGGGTTTTAGAGTTGAATTCGGCGCATGGTCTGACATTGATGATGTCATTAGGGATAAGAACAATATAATCTTGCTTATCAAGAATGGTAAGTCAAGAGTTATCTTTTAAGGGTTAAGAATATGAAAGGTTTGAAATGGTTATCTTGGTGAGTGGACAACGTCGGTGGCTTGTATTAACGTGCAACGTCGGTGGCTTGATGGTAGGGGAAACGTCGGTGGGTGTAGTGAGAGAGAGAAAGAGACGTCGGTGGCTAGAAATAGGGTAAACGTCGGTGGATGGCACGTAGGTGAGAGTCGAAAAATGACGTCAGAGAGACGTCGGTGGATGATGACGTCAGCAAGTAGACGTCGGTGGCTCGTGAGTCTAGGGGACACCGTCGGTGGCTCGTAGCAAGTGACGCAATCGTCGGCGTCGGTGGCTTGGAGTTACGTCAGAATGGGACACGTCGGAAACCAGGGGACCGTCGGCGGCTTAGGCGCCGATGGTGGGTATGATTTTGGTGGTGGCTCTCGGTGGTTCTTGTGACGGCGTCGGAAAGGGGTCGTGTCGGCGACCGTCGGTGAAAGAATGGTCTCGGTGGCCGTCGGTGGGTTGACGACGGTGGGATGCCGTCGGTGGGTAGACGACGGTGGTTCGTGAGGTGGTGTATCGGTGGTTTGTGGTTGCTTCTCGGTGGTGTGGTGGCTGTCGGAAAGTGGATAGTGGATGGTATGGTTTTTAGGGAAAAAGAAAGGAGAGAGAGAGAGAGCTTATGTCGGTGACCTAGTCACCGACTTTATATATATATGTATATTTATTTTTCTTTTTCTTTTTATATAAAAGTATTAAAATAATATAATATATAATATAGAATATATATATAAAGTATATATATAAAACATATAACATATATAAATTATAAATATATAAATGTATATAGTATATATATATATGGAATATATATATATATAACACATAGATTATATATAAGTATAAAATATATTAGTCTATGTTTACCATACCTAACTCACCAACGAGGAATTTGAACCTTGCTTCATCAAGGGGCTTTGTGAACAGATCAGCTAATTGATAGTCGGTGGGAATGAAATGAAGCTCCACATCACCTTTAGAGACATGATCTCTTATAAAGTGATACCTGATATCAATGTGCTTTGATCTTGAATGAAGCACAGGGTTGTTGGCAATAGCTATTGCACTTGAGTTGTCACACATTATTGGGATTTTTGAGAAAAATTGATTATAATCACACAACTGATTTTTCATCCACAATATCTGTGCACAACAACTCCCAGCAGCCACATATTCTGCTTCAGCAGTGGAGGTAGACACCGAATGTTGTTTCTTACTTGACCAGCTCACAAGCTTTCCTCCAAGTAACTGACAACTTCCAGTTGTGCTCTTTCTGTCTATTTTTGAACCTGCAAAATCAGAATCAGAGTACCCGATGAGATCGAAACCTGAGTCTTTGGGATACCAAAGACCCAGATTTAAGGTACCTTTCAGATACCTGAAAATCCTTTTCACAGCAGCTAGGTGTGATTCTTTAGGATTTGCTTGGTATCGGGCACATAGACAAGTAGCAAACATGATGTCAGGTCTACTTGCAGTTAGATAGAGAAGGGATCCTATCATGGCTCTATAATTTGTAATATTTACAGAAATGCCATCAGGATCAGAAAAGAGTTTAAGAGGAGGAGCCATAGGAGTTTTCATGGTAGAGCAAGTATCAAATTGAAACTTTTTCAGAAGATCTTTAATGTATTTACTTTGATTTATGAAAATACCTTCTGAAGATTGTTTTACTTGCAATCCAAGAAAGAAAGTTAACTCCCCCATCATGCTCATTTCATATTCCTTTTGCATGAGGGAGCTAAACTCATCACACAAGGATTCATCGGTGGCTCCAAAAATAATATCATCTACATAGATTTGAACAAGAATGATATTACCTTGTGATTTCTTGAAGAAGAGAGTGTTGTCAACCTTGCCTCGTATGTAGTTATTTCTAAGTAGATATTCTGAGAGAGTGTCATACCAGGCACGTGGAGCTTGCTTCAGTCCATATAGAGCTTTATCCGGCTATATACATGATATGGATGGACGGATCTTCAAACCCAGGAGGTTGCTTCACATACACTTCTTCACTAATTCACCATTCAGAAGGCACTTTTGACATCCATTTGGAATACCCGAAAATTCTTGTAAGCTGCATGGGCAAGAAATATTCGAATAGCTTCCAATCTGGAAACAGGAGCAAAGGTTTCATCATAATCAATTCCTTCCTCTTGCCGATATCCAGGAGCAACCAACCTTGCCTTGTTCCTTATGACAGTTCCTTCTTCGTCCATCTTATTTCGAAACACCCATTTTGTTCCAATAATTGTTTTGTTGGATGGACGAGGAACTAATTTCCAGACTTTGTTTCTCTCAAATTGTGAGAGCTCTTCTTGCATGGCAATTACCCAGCTTGGATCAGCTAGGGCTTCATTTATCAGCTTAGGCTCAACAATGGAGACAAAGTTGACATATAAGCACAGATTGCTTATGCCTCTTCTGGTTTTTACACCAACTTGTGGATCACCTATGATTTGATCTATTGGATGATCCATGGTCCACTTTAGTGCAGGAGGTAAGGAGGAAGGTAGAGAAGAGGATGATGTAGGAATTTGGGATGGTGAAGAAGAGTTTAAGGGAGATATAGTGTTTTGGTGGGTAAGGTCTTCTAAAGAGTTAGTTTCAGGAGGTGGAGAAGAAAGAGAAGGTTCAGAAGGTGAGGTGGTGTTTATGGGAGGCTGAGAAGGGTTGCTATCTGGAGGATTGGTTTGAGAGGAGGATGGAATTTCACTAACACATGAATTTATCCATAGGTTTAATTCTTCTTCATTACAAGATAATGAAGAAGTTTCAAACTCATCAAACTTTACATGCATGGATTCATCTATGCATTGTCTTCTTAGATTGAAGATTCTAAAGGCTCTTGAGGAGAGAGAATAGCCCATGAAAATTCCATCATCAGACTTTGGATCAAACTTTCCAAGTTGTTCCCTGTCATTTAGCATGTGACAAGCACGAAACACATGGAAGAAGTCAACCAGGTTTTCTACCATGGAAAACTTCATACGGGGTCTTGTCATGCCTTTTGACTATGATAGACCTATTTTGAGTAAAGCATGCGGTGTTAATCGCTTCGCCCAAAAATAGGTTGGCAACTTGGATTCACTCGGCATAGACCTTGCGGCTTCACATAGTGTTCTATTCTTTCTCTCAACAACATCATTTTGCTGAGGAGTGCGTACGGCAGAGAAGTTCTGAGAGATTCCTTTTAGGTCAAAGAAATCTTCCAGAGCAGCATTCTTGAATTCAGTGCCATTATCACTTCTGAAGGACTTCACCAGTTTACCATTCAAAATTTCAATTTTTCTTGTAAACCTGATGATTTCTTCAGCAGCATCACTCTTGTGTTTCAGAAAGAACACCCAAGTATATCTAGAGAATTCATCGACGATTACTAGCATATACTTTTTACCACCCAGACTGGGTGTACTGACTGGACCGCATAGATCCATGTGAAGCATTTGAAGAGGTTGATAGATAGAAGAGCATTGTTTTGTTTTAAAGGAAGTTCTGGTGAGTTTTCCTTTTTCACATGCCCCACACAGCTTTTCTTTTTCAAAAGCTATTTTTGGCATTCCAACAACCAGTTCTTTGTTGGAAAGTTTGTTCAAGGTTTTAAAGTTTAGATGAGAGAACCTTTTATGCCACAGCCAACTTTGTTTGGCTAGTTCTTGAAAGGAGACACACAGCTTCTCCTATTGCACTTTCCTTCATGTTGATTATGTACACGTCATTCAGTCGGGTTCCTGCTAGTACAATCTTATTCTGTACGTCAAAGACCAAACATACACATAGCTGGAACATGACCTTATAGCCCAAATCACATATTTGGCTTATGCTTAGAAGATTGTACATCAGCCCTTCAACATGAGCTACTCTGGAGAAAGTGATGGTTCCATTTGAAATGGTACCATATCCTTTGGTGACCCCTTTTCCATTTCCTCCAAAGGAAACAGTGGGTCCCTTTTCTTTTGAGAAGTTAGAGAGAAGAAGTTTGTTTCGGTCATGTGTCTTGAACATCCACTATCCATGTACCATATATGATCTTTATTTGGTACCTGCACCCAGAAACAAATTTAGACTTTTGGTACCCATTTTGAGGTGGGTCCTTTGGGATTAGAAGGCATTTTAGATTTGCAAGGAGTCAAGTCTTTTGGGCAATTTTTAGCAAGATGAAGAGTGTTGCCACAGTTATAGCACTTCTTTAAAGGGAAGGCCTTTTTAAAATCCCTATCATCTAAACTTTGGACAGAGGTTGAGGAATAAGAAGAAGAAGAAGGATGTCCAACACCTGGTCTTGGTCCAAGAATACCTTTACCAGGATTTCTTGATTTCTTCAAGTTTACTGACCGAGGAATAAAGTCAGTAGCTATTTGAGATTTCCTTTTGGATGAAAATTTTGGTTTAGAAAAATTTTTCTTTTGAGAGAAAATCCTTTTGAAGAAGAGTACTCAGCAACTTCAGAAGGCTGCTCCTGGGAATACCTTGACTCATGAAGACTTAAGGAATTTAAAAGTCTTTGGATAGGTTTGGGAGAAGAAGAAGAGCTTGGAAGAGTTGAAACTATTGAAGACTCAGAAGAGATTTCTTTAGCTTTAACAAAGACTCCAAACTTTTTGGAACCAGATTCTACTTTGAGCATGTCAAGTAGATCTATAGAGTGAACGGAGGTAGAATCCTCAGATGAGTAACCGAAGAGAGCATCATCGTCATCGGAAAAGAAACCGGCAGGAAAACCTTGACACTCAGAAGAAGAAGGGAGTGGAAGGTCAAGAGGTTGAGGAATATCTTTTCCATAACCAAGGCCAGACTTATCCTTGCTGGTGATTTGATCTTGAAGGATCCTTTCTAGATTCTTAGAGGATTTAGTCCATTTAGACAGAACCTCTTGTTCCTTTTCAAGTGTAGAAGAAATCTTTGATTTTTCCTCGAAAGTTTGTCGTTTAAATACGAAGGTTTTCCGGATCTTTCATTTTGTCAAAATCTTTTAGTTTTGAAAAGCAAGAGAGAAGTTGATCATTTAGACATTTTATGTGTATATCAGCCTTTTTCTTTTGAATCTTTAAGTCACAGAAGTCAACAGTTAAAGAATCAAAGGCATCAGCCTTTTGATCATCAGAGAGAAAGGTAAAAGGATGTACACGAGGTTTTGTCCACTGAAGTGGATCCCTCGGCGGATACAAGAGTGGTGTAGAGTGATTTCTCCATGTCTTCTATCTCATCAATTTTGGCCATGAGGCACTTAGTGACATACTCACTCTCACTCTCGAGAGGTTTGCTCATCTTCCCAAAGAATGAGCCTCGGCAACTAAGGTTTTATTTTTACCTTGGTTTCTCTCCTTTTCTCTCTTGTATTTGGCTTTGTATTTCTTGTACCTTGAGGTTTCGTTGATTCGAGTTTTCCTTAGAGGATTGGCTATTTCTCTCTTCATGCTTCCTAGAAGGCGATTTTGAGAAGTCATGGCCATAAGAAGAAGAAGGTTTAGAAGAAGAAGCTTTTGATCCGCATTCGAAGCAAAATGACCTTTCTTTCCACAATTGAAGCATTCTTCATTTGCTTTATCAGAAGAGGATTTTTGAGAAAAAGATTTTCTATTAAATTTGGAGCGGTTTGAAGAAAATCTTTTGTTCTTAAGGTTTCCAGCAAGCATTGCCATACTATCAGAAAGTATGTCAATGGCTGATTCTTCTCCTTCATCATCGGCGATATAGTATGCATCGACGGATGAGAAGAGTCTTCCTTAATATCTTTTTCAGAATTAGAAGAAGAATAGGTGATTCTAGGAATACAAGAAGAAGGTTTTGAATCACCTATCAAAGCAATAAAGGAGGATTTGATATCCTTTATAAGAGACTTTCTCTGATTCTTAGTTTGTTCATAGTGAAGAAGAGTTCCATAGAGAGCAGTTAAAGGCATTATTTCTAAGTCCTTGGTTTGCTTGATGCAAGTACGTATAGTTTCCCGAAATACGGAAGACAATCCATAAACTTGCAGAGAACTTCTTCATTATCATAAACTCGTCCAAGAGCTTTGAGCTCGTTAAGAAGACAGTTAAAACGATTAAAGTAGGTAGAAAGAGATTCTCCCTTTTCATGGGAGAAGAGTTCATATTTTCTAACAAGACAGATCCTGTTAGATTTCTTTACTTCTTTGGTGCCTTCATATAAGACACTCAAAGTATCCCACATCTCTTTAGCGATTGGGAAGGTTAAGAAGAGAATGATACACATCATCGGGAAGGGAAACGACAAGAGCGGATTTGACTTTAGTATCTAAAGCAACTAGGCGTTTATCATCTTCACTAAATTTGTTAGAAGGTTTAATGATATATCTACCAGCTTTTCTCACTTCTTTCGTCATCCGACTCTATGTCCTTTCCTTCACGTCCTTTTCGAGGGCCAAAGCGAGCCCATATTTTAGGAATAATAGGTCCCTCACCGAGAATGTTGGGATACACACCAATCTATCCCTTCCAAGAATAATATCATGCGATTTTTCCATAACCCAAAGTTGTTTGGGTTGAATCTTGGGGGTTTAGCCAAAGATCCTAAATCATATGTATTCTTGGAAGAGGTCCGCAAGGTACCATCAACATTTGAGGTAGTAGCCATCACGGATCTGGTTTATGAGATTAAACCAAACTCACGATACCAATTGTTAGTCCCCAAAGAGAGATGGCTAACTAAGAGAGGGTTTTGTAGAAGGGGGTTGAATATAAAACACACGAGAATATACTCTTTTTAAATTTTTTAATATAAATATTAAAAATTTACACACGGATAGTTTGATGCGGAAAAGAACGGGCATTATTCTATCAAACTAAACACACGGATAACGATAATTAACTATTACACTAAGCAAGTTAAAACAATCGTTATAGCACACGGCTTTGCCACGGTCAAACAAATAATCACTCAAGATTTGTTGAAAGCGTGAGATTTACGGGAAGGACTTCATCTCCTTTTATAGTGTCCATGCATGGGATGCAAGTGGACAAATTTGTCAAGGTTTCATTAGCTGGAAGATTATCTGATGGACAAAGGAAGAGACCACTTCCTTTGTACTAGAATAATGGATGAACCATTCCTTGTAGCACGTAATGTCAGATAACTTTATCTTCTTTTCTTCATGCTCTGTGAAGTCCCATCAAGCCTTTTAGCTAAAAGACAAATATTCCTTTTATAAGAATAAAAGAGAATGTCTTTAATTAAGGCTTGGTGCCCAAGTTCTTGCTGGCTCACGTGTCTTGCAATTGATGTGAGTCAAGAACTTATCTCTTTGAAATTGCTAAGTGATACATCTCACTATGTATCACATCGGTGGATACCTTATAAGGCTGGAGTTGATAAGTATACACTTTGCTTGATAACTTCTTCTTTCACTAAGTGACAAAAGTGTATACCCTTGTGAGTTGATATCACAGCCTTAGAAAATATACCTGCAATTTCGGTGACCAATATCATAGTGTCGGTGACCATGACATCAAACTTGATGACCTCATCTTATTTGATGTCCTTAGTACTTTTGATGACTTTTGAGTGTACCATCGGTGACCCACTATATTGGTGACCCAATCTTGACTTGGCAAGATGGTCTGAATATTGAAGTTGGTTGATACATCCAAAATTCCACTTTTTGATGTACAACCCCTTGATTGAATAGTCTTTGACTCTTCAATACTTGAAGCATATTTCAGACCTTCAAAAGAACCTGTAAAAATTCATTCATAAAAAGGAAGGTGGTTCATCACCAAATCATCGGTGACCCAACAATTATTATTGGACATGTCGCTTGAGTTTTAATAACAAAATTATTACTGATGTAAAGTTATCGTAATAATAAACGAGAATGAATACATGCAAGTTAAATCACTTTATGAAGAATACCTTCATTTTTTATATTGTATTTCAATAATTATAAGCTAAGGATTACGCTTGATTTTAGTTCGGTTCAATATTCACTTTAGAAAACTATTGTCGTCGTGCAAAGCACGGGCCTTACACTAGTTTATATAAAATGTATGGTTATTTGTCGATTTTTAAACAATAAGAAAAAAACAACTAAATAGTTTTTTATAGAATCAAATCAATATAAGTAAATTTATTTACGATGATAATAATGGGCAAATAGCTAAATTTTGCTTAAAAACATTTATAGAATGTTTAATATTTTTGGTATGTAATAATACATTAAAATTTTATTAACACGATATAAAATACGATAAATGTAGTAATTCGATGTTTTTACCAGATATAAATTAAGTCAAGTTGAATAGATATTGTTAAAAATATACTTTGTTTTATTGATAATAAAATTATGCTAAATGATTTTAATAAAAAAATAAATTTATTTATTAATTGTATTTTTTTTTAGAATTACTAATTAATTAGAATATGTGACGTTGACAAATTTTATTTAAATTTATATTGTAAGGTTGGGTTCACGTGAGACCACCATGTTTTCGTGAGACCCGTAAAACCACATTTTTACACTTGAAACTTCACAACAAACCATTGTGAAGGTAAAAAAAAATCTGAATCTTCCCAGTAAAAACACTGTCAAGGTTACCTTTCTAGTGTTTTTCTGTGAAGTTTCAAGTGTAAAAAAGTGGTTTAACAGGTTTCACGAAAATATGCTGGTTATTTAAAATTATAAATTAATATTTTTTTTAAATTTGATTTAATAATCCAAAATTTATAATATATATAATAATCAATTTAAAGTTTTTTATTAAATATATTATTTTTTGAAAAACAAAACTTGTATTAAAAAAAACAGATACAAGAAAAGAAGGAAAACACTACAAACTAGAGCGCCCCATGAACAAAGAAGCAAAACCAAACACAAAAGAAACTAAATCAAGAAGTGGCAACGGACGAATAATTTTTCCAATCATCCCACGAAATCTGGAAATAGGGGCATCTAAACGAGACCCAACCAAAGGACCTTGAGATAATGTCACCAAAGAGATCTGCTGTAAGAAGAGCACCACCATTGAAAACACGAGAGTTTTAGAGGTTTTAATTAATATATTATACTATTTTAATTTTTCTTTACCATATTATTTGTTTAATTTTTTCCATATACAAAATCTTATTTGTTTAACATATTACTATTAAATATTTATTTTAATTATATTACAAAATATCGTAATGACTAATTTTTCAAAATCTCATTTTTGATAATATTTTTTTATCAGCTAGTTTTATAAAACATGATAACATATCAATTATTATCTACTTTATTAATTAACAGTTAGTTTATCAGCTAAACATTAACTTATCAGTTATCAACTAAATTATTCGATAGTTTACCAAACATAACCTATATTTGTACATATCTAATAATAATTTCTACCAATCCATAAACAAAAGGTTTTAAAACAAACTATACATATTTTCATATGTAAATAAATGTTTATAAATACAAACACCTTTTGTTAGGGCTAATATATACTATATTATAAACCATTTGACCAAAAACTTAAAAAAAAAACTTTTTAAACTTTTGTTACTGCTATTTAATGCTAATTACTTAATTTTCAAGATTACAAAGTAAGTTGTGTGTAAGTACAATCTATTAAAACTTCATCTCTAAATTCGTGTAACTAACTATAGATAAGTATGATCAACTACAGGATAAACATCTAATTTTAAATATAAAAAATCTAAAATATGATTATCTACATTGACTTCTAACAAATAAAATAATTATATTATTAAACCAAAAATAAATTATTTGGTTATTAAACCTAAATTAAATTATAATAAAAAATTGAATTAAAGAAATTAAATAAATAAAAGATAAATTTTAATTGAAATACTAAAATTTTTTTTCTCAAAATCACATAAAATCATTTGAACATCGATAGAAACAAAAATTAAAATGAAACTTAAAATCGAGATGTATCTCGCTGAATTGTACGAGTACCTTTCTAGTATTTATATAACTTATTTGAAGTGTTTCAAATTTCAAGTTCTTAGTAATTACAAAAATATATCTTTTGTTTTTTCTAATATAAGCAAGATTCCAATTAACAAAAATATTTTTTAAATTTAGAGATGAGAAAATATTTTTAATTTAGATTACGAAAAAATATTTTATTTGAAAAAATAATTGAAATTAGTGGAGGTATTTTGACAAGTAAAAAGCCTATAGTAGCCTTAAGAAAACTTTAGAAGTTAGCGTAGGTGGGCACCCTTTCCCTTCTGTTATGCGAAAGTAGGGGTTGTCTTGTCTTTTCACTCAGCAAGGAAGTGATGGTTCATAGGAAATAAAAATATGAATTAAAATCATTTACTTTTAACTATTTTAATAATATTTAAGTAAAAAATGAGTAATTTTGGATTAAACTTTCCAAAAGATCTTGCATTTTATTTTTCTTCAGCTGTAAATAATTTTCTTGTGTCTCTTAGAATTAATTTTTTTTTAAATCACTTATAGTTATACATCAATTTAATGGATATAATTTATCGTTAATTGTTTTAAAATTAAGTTATTAGTTTATTGTTATTATTATCATGTTTTTCTGTCTAATTTGTTTTCACTTGATTTTGATAGTATACATAATTTTTATGATTAGATAAAAGAAAAATTATTAAAATTGTCATTTTGATTATATGGTTTCATCTCTTAGTCGATTTTTGGAATCATCAAAATAGTCACAAATTCGTAAATGACAAGTCCGTATTTTACAAAGTGTAAAAAAATCTGAACCAGATTCGCAATTGAGAGGACCAAATATATAAATTTGGACAACACATCCTCAATTTGCAGACATGTTTTTGCGGACCTGGACCAAATTTACATATTTGGTCCCATATTGCAAAGTTGTTTTAGAAACTTCCTTTTTTTACAGTTTGACTCCTCCGCAAAATACGAACATGCCACTTCCTATGACTATTTTGGTATTTTGGAAGAGAAAAAATGGCTAAGAGGTGAAACCATAAGTCCAAAATGACTAATTTAATTAATTTCCCTAGATATAAACGTTTGATTAAACAAAAACAAAATTAAACCTCTAAAAAAATAAAGATTCTTGTTTTAGGTGAATTCTGTTAATATCCCCTCCTTTATGGGTGTGTGAGTGAGACAAGGGGTAAAAGCTAGGTTGTATGTGAGTGAATTGTTCGTTTGCTAAAATGGTTTACGTCCTATTTCAAAATTGGTGGAATGTTAAGGTTGATTTTGGCAGACCCACGCTCGAGATACTAAAATTTCAAGAAATTCCTTCTTTTTCTCCGTGGTTAAACCAGGTCCTGCAAGCCTCTATTCGTGCAACATGCTACTTGCTTTGGAGTCACTATAGCAAACACAATATTTAGGAAGAAGGTCGTCTCGGCCGAGATGCTATTTGCCGAGATAGAAGTCAAAATTTTCTATTAGGTATCGAGATAGATCAACAAAGGAAATATCTCGTGGGAGTTATGGATCGAGAATCCATCCTGCCTCTCTATCATCGATTAAGGCGCCCCTTGGGTTCAGCCTCTCCATCGGGGCTTTAAATTAGTGTGGATCCTTAGCTCATGTGTATTGTTTGTTTCCTTTCACGTTCCTACTTACTGCACCTTGCAGTTTTAAGGAATATTCCCTTCTTGTACCTAATTTCTCTTAATAAAATTATATTGCCTTTGAAAAATACTTCAAATTTATCCCCTATTTACATAAAATATAGTGATGATTGAATTTATAAATATTTTTTTTAAAGATAACAAAAACTTTATTAGAACAACGAAAAAGAATAACAAGACAAGGCAGTGATGGATGGCCATATGGGCTATTGGGGGCCAAGGCCCCTGTGTTTTTTATCGGTGATTAGAAGACAAATTTCAAAGCATATGTGTATTTCATTTAAGTTTTTATTTGGCCCCTGCACTTTAATCCACTAGCAACTCACGTCCTTAATTGGCAACATGTTCCAAGTCTCATGCCTAGGTTTGGTAATACTATTTCTATTTTCATGGAGTTTTTTATAATTTTAATGTAATACTTGAAATTTTAATTTCAATGTTGTATCTATGGTTTTTCGATTTTATTCAAATATATTTTTAGTATAAATATTTGATTTTTATTGTTGTTGATTTCTTGAAATTTTTTTTTTCTGATTTAGATTTAAATCATGCCTCTTGAGATTTAGGGTTGATTTAAGTTTTTAAAAATTAGATTTTAGAAAACATGGGTTATTACTATCTAGCAAGTTCTTGAAAAATAAAGTTATCATATCATTTGTTTATGATTAAAAGTGAAATAAACAACTTTATAATACTTAAGTTTATAATACCAAACAAATGTACGTCCAATATAAAAATGTTTATTGACGTTTTAAGACGGTTTAACAAGTTTTTAGAACATATTTAAGAAGTGTCTTATAAATTCATATTTTCATAGGACACCTGTTTTTTTAAGACACGATTTCAAACAAAATGTTCTTATTTTTTTTTTTGCTAAAATGTCCGAGAACGCGCTGTAAAGTCATTTATGTCCTACAACTAAAGTCCTATAATACAATTCATTTACACATTTAGAGATTTAGACAATTCTAAAGTCTTATAAACTCAATTTTTATTCTAGTGTAGGCATATACTATTTGAAAAATAACATGTTATGTTTCTCAATATTTCGAATAGGCTCATTTATACGATACATTTGTACAAGGGATTAAGTTCGGCCCCTGACCAAAAAATGTGTGTGTTCCGCCCCTGATACAAGGACAAAACTTTTCTACAATGCATAAAAAGCAACTGAAGACACTAAAAGACAACCAAGACTAGGAAACAACAAGAGGAAGAAAAAGCAAGACCGGAAACCAAATGAGTGTCGACAAAACCCACGCCCAAAAAACAAACTAGACGACAAAATCTTGACATCTACCCCATGCGACCATGATACTTTAAATCTTTGGCACGCTTTGAGATCCATTGGAACGAAGGAATATGTGTCGTGAAAACCCAATCAAGTTGGTCATTTAGACTGTAAAAATAACTTGATAGTTTCGATGCTTCCAAATTAAATAAAGATTGAGCCACAATATCGTCTTCCAAAGGTGACTCTTAGAACTTAAAATGCCAAAGAAGCTGGATCCATTCAACAAATCATCAAAAGAAAATGAGGGTATCAAGTTCCAACCCCAACACTTGAAGACGTCCTTCCACAAGAAAAGGCTAAAAAGACATGAGAAGAAGCAGTGCTCGATAGTTTCCTCAACGTTGTCGCAACAAGAGCAAATGATGGAATTAAGATTGTTGGTCTCAACCAATGGATTTGTAAATAAGACAACTAACATCTGATTCAACACTTAGAGAGAAATTCTTATTACTTGTCTTGTAATGCTCATTTCTGATATACAACATTAATCGGATATGACACGTGTAGATTAACATCCGAATCTTAGAAGTTTAATAAGTTCAAAAGCTTCGGATCTTAGTCACCATCAGATCCATAACTTTAATGAAATGTGAGAGCAAATGTTAAATCTGATTATTTTCCATCTGAATGGAAGAATCTGACTGACCTACCTTCATGGTCACTCAATCATGATACTTAAGAACCCACATTTTATTCTAAGTTATTCAATCAAATGTTTAAACTTCATCATAATTATATAGTTGGAATACAATCTAAAACTTACAATTCAGAATAGAAAAGATAGATTTTTCTTTGTAAAGTCTTGTAGCTATCTTTGATCCAAAAACAAAAAGTCTTCTACAAAATCGAATACTAGCCGAAAAAAGATCATCACCAAAATAGATTAGTTTGTCATCTACCCGTAAAATGATCAATATAGGATAAACTTAAATAATAGTTAGACAAATACTACTACTATCAAGTCGGATTTTGGAGTGCAAACTTTTCCAACAAGTTTGGCTCAACAACTCTACAAACACTCATCCTAGTATGGGAACATATTTAGCATGTCAGCCAAAGTAAGTTCTAAAACGCTATTTTATTAGTGGCACACTTTATTTACTATTTCATCTGCATACAAAAGGATGAGATAGGTTAACAAATGTCTACATCAACCATATAGGTTGAAATGAAGGGTACAAGCATGCATGAATCAACAAATCTGACGAAAACACGCGTTTAAGTTGGATAATAGCATTTAATGCAATGATGACTATAAAAGGTCACCCTTGCCAATTGTTGTTACAAACTCGTTTTGAAAAAAATTCACGAGGGATAGTTTCTTAGGCAAAATCGACGTCACTATATGAAGAGTTATCTTAGTCACCTTTGTCATGAAGAATATTTAATACTGGAATATTTCCCCAAAACAAGATGCAAACTAACCACAAGGGTTGTGGCGTCGTAGTTGAGGCCCAGGGGGATGTGGTGGAATATCCCATGTTCAATTCTAGGCATACACAACAATTGTGGCCACAAAATTTATCAGGCTAATGTCTGACAGTCACAACTTATCAGTATTAGTCTGGGATTAGCACAAGACACCCTTCCAAAAAAACAAAATGCAAATCTTCCGAGGCACGTAAGAACTCCAAAGAGTTGGACAAAAATCCAGGAACCTGCAAAATATATTATCTATCAAGCATCTTAGGTCTGAGACCGAAAAATCCTCAATTTTCCCTAGCCACCAAATCCATCGATCTCTATCATTAGGCCTAAAATTGGTGTTACTAAGGAACAAGTTCAAAACCTCCAAATCACCAATTCCCTCCCTGTAGGCCTTCTTGCCCACTCCCACTCCCACAAACCACACTAATGGTTATTCACTTTCATCACCCGGTTGCAAAGGAAAAGATTCCAACCTATAGAGCCTCAGGAATCTCTCACAAATTCTAAATCACCCAACCATTTATCCCTCCAAAAGATAGTCCCCCCCCCCCCCATCACCACCCGTCCCTTTCCCAAAAGAATCTACAAATGTATAGAATCATGTATAGTAATATCCAACATTTGTAGTGGTGGACCCATGATTTTTACCGAAAGGGTGCATCTTTAAGATGGATGAAAGACTTGCAAAATCGTCCAATCCGTTTTTAGCCAACTTCCACCGTTCAAGGGCTAAGTTTTTTGGTTCATGTTGACGGGGTTTTTTTGGTTTTAAGGTTGTTGTTCTTTTACTTTATAATGTCCCTGAACACCTCTCAAAATTCAGTGCATGTGCCATTCATACCTTAAAAAAAATTACTTGTGAAAATTGGTCGAGAGGGTGCACGGGCCCCCGGTTAGCCCTCCCTAGGTCCGCCTCTGGGCATTTGTTCTCCTTAAACACATAAGTCCCTGTATTTTGATCACAAAGACTAGCAAGTGGTATCCCAATAATCAGAGGAAAAGTAAAAGATCTACGTATTCATAGTTGTTAGCACCTACGAAAACCGTTCACATTTATTGTTCTACCTGAAATAGAAATTTACAAAAAATAATAGAAACAAAAACAATATCAATTTCATCATCATATCTTAACAAACCAACAATGGTTGAGGTAAAAATATCACATCACAACAAACAAACACGAGATTTGAAATTAAAAATTATTGATAGTGTAGTCGGTGTATTCATTTTCTTAGAGTATCTCCAACAACTTCTCTGAAATAGAGAAAATTAATTTTTTGTTTTCTATAATGGTCCAACAACTTTCTATCTCACTCTCTAAAATAGATATTCATGGATAAATCTCCTAGAGAATTTTCTAAAACTCCAAAAAAAGAAGAGATAAATGAGTTTTTTATTCGTTCCACCAATGAAAGTTAAATTAATACAATACCATTTTATAATAATATTTTCTTAAATGTATTAAGATTATAAAATTATAAAATATTTAAATAATATAAATAATGATGAAATCTCTAAAATAGAGAATCTGTTGGAGTTGATTATAAATTATTTTAGAGATTTTAACTTTTAGTTCTCTGTTATAGATAAATTATAGAAAATGTGTCGAAGATGCTATTAATATCTAACATTTGATACCTTTTATTTCATCGATATACTTATTAAAATTAAGAGTAAACTATATTTTCTATGGTCTTTCTATTATGGTAAAATAGTTGCACATAATCTTTACCGTTTATTTTTACAATTTCAAGTTAATGACAGAAACTGAATCCAAAAAAAAAAATTTGAAATTATAATAATTAAAAAAAAATGATCTTATTAAAACATACCTACCAGAAACTGTAGTTTACTCCAAAATCAATAGTATCTATAAGATTCAAATATAAAATCTCTTTAAACAATAATTAAAATTGTGCCCTATTAATTTGCATCCTACATTTACCATGCTTTGATTTTCTTTTCTGTTTTTTTGCAATTAAATGCTCATTCAAATTTTCCAATTTCAACAAAATAATAATAATTCATATAATTACTAATTTCTTTCCAAACTAAATCACGCGCATTCATGAAAGGTGGTCAAGTTTTACTTTTTCCTTATAAACAAAATATTTTATTTTTCCAAAATTAAAACACAAAATTTGCATCAGATTTCCAATAAAAGTAAATACATTTATTATGAAAATAAAATGTGAAACACAACTCTCAAACAAGATACAACTTTTTTTACTTCATAGTTTTATAATTTATTTAAAATGGTTCATTTTCTTTATTAAAATATAGTAAAATATAATGGGTTTGTCCAAATCTGATTTAACAACTATCAGAAAAGTTCAAAAAAAGTTTAAAAAAATTAAAAATAAATAACTCATATGTAAATTATTAGTAGAAAAACATAGATTCATGTATATATGCATATTTATATGTAAATAATTGATAAAAAAATAAATGGATGATTGAACGTATTTTAATACATGCGTATTCAAACAAATTTATTTTTATATACCGGATTTGTTTATTATTTTTCTTGTTTAAACCTTTCCTAACAACTACAAATAAAAACTAAATATTTTCAATAAATACAATTTCTTTTTTCTTTAGGAAAAATTGTATCTAAATTTGACCATATGGATTAATAATATTAAAGTTTTTTACTGTTTCGTATTTACTTAATTAAAGAGTCTTGATTATTGTTACTAACATTAAATTTAATATATATATATATATATATATATTAAAGATTTATGGAATCAAGCATCTATTAGCCCATCTTCTCTTTCTTCTATTTTTGTGTTGGCTTTTTATCAACCCATCTTCTCCTTCTTCCCTTCCCCTGTAAAATATTCAATCAACAATGGCTGTTCAAGCTCACTACCCAACAAATGCTCTCATCCACCACAGGTTAATTTAATTTATTTGCTTTCTATCTCTCTCTCACTCTTTAAATCTCCAATCTCAAATGGGTTTAATTTAATTCTGATTGATTTAAATAAAATAAAATAAAATCAAATTTTTACATGCAGAAGCTTACAAGAAGATCATAGAAATCAAATTCCACAAACAGGTGGAGGATCGACTGCTATCGATTCAAGATTTCTTGATAACGATATCTTTTTCGATAATTTTGCAGGTATTAATTGTGGATCAATCTGTTTTTTTTATTTATTGTTTCTAATGAAAAATCAGTTAACAGAAAGTGTGTGTGTTTTTTTTTGACAGGTGGGAATAATTCAAGAAAAAGAGGAAGAGAAGTTGGTTTGAATCAATTCATCGACGTCACACAGCTCCATTCGAGTAACGCCGGAGTAAATACCGGTCTCCGATTAGCATTTTCCGATCAGAAACGGCAATCTCCGATTGGTTTGTATCCAATGTCAAAAGATTTGTCCACTGAAATCAACCAACAAAGAGATGAAATCGAGCATTTCCTGCAAATTCAGGTGAAATTTTCAGATTTAAAAAAATGGATGAATATTTTTGTTGGGTTTGATTGTTTTTTAGTTTTTTTGTAATTGGGTTTATAATTTCTGTTTTTAGGGGGAAGAGGTACGGCGTACGTTAGCGGATAAAAGGCAGAGGCACTATCTTGCGCTTCTGGAAGCGGCTGAGTCGTCGGTTTCTCGGAGGTTGAAAGACAAAGATGCGGAAGCCGAGAAAGCCGTGTGGCGCAGAGCCGAGCTGGAGGCTCGCGCTGCTCAACTTAGTATGGAGGCGCAGGTGTGGCAGGCGAGAGCCAGAGCTCAGGAGGTGGAAGCGGCTTCGCTACAGGCTCAGTTACAGCAAGCCATGGTGATCGGCGGCGGCGGCGGCGGTAGGTATTGTATATCACAAACTGAAGAGGATGGTGATGATGATGATGATGATGATGCGCCAGCCGCCGGTGATGCCGAGTCGGCGTACATTGACCCGGAACGAGTTGTGGTGGCGAGTGGACCCGGTTGTAAGGCGTGTGGGAAACGAGTTGCCTCAGTGGTGCTGTTGCCGTGTCGGCATCTATGCGTTTGTAGCGAGTGCGACGGCGTCGTATTGGCTTGCCCATTATGCCTTTCCTTGAGAAGCTCTAGTATCCAAGTGTACATGTCATGATGTGTGGGGCCAATCCCTTCTTGCCAAGTTATGTGGGGCCCAATGATTTCAAGAGGGGTAGAATTGGAATTCGGGACAAGAAAAAAAAATGACGAATATACCCTTTTGTATTTGTTTTTAAACAACCAAATTTCTTTACCAAAAGTAACAAAAGAGCCACTATACTATTTTTTTAATAATACCAATCTAAACAAACAAAAAGCAACAAAGACAAATACCATAATTTAGACTAGTAAATTGGTATGATTTCTACATTGAAGAATCATAAGGGGTTGTTAAGATCTTCCTTGCTTGTTTATCTTGGCCTCCATCTTGTTTGGCGTAATCAACGTCACGCCCACATTGCAGTGAAATCTCGAAATCTATCTGAAACTCATAAATAAGTGAATTGTGTGCAATGTGCATAGGACAACGAGCAACATTCACTCACTGGAAAGTCTAGAAAGGAGATGAGATTTAGAACCGAAAAAAATATCATAGTACTTAACCTACCCTTAGGGAATAATTAGTTAAAGGTTGATGCCCTCGGCCCTTGATTTGTGATGCCTTGGGCCATCACTCGATCTTGACCCCTGGATATGGTCCAGGATACTCGATTCACCCTATCCTGTCAGGATGCGAATTTTCTGTATGATGGTCTCCGATTTAAGGACAATGATTCATCATCTCTATCTGTAGCATTCAGAGATGGGGATGGTATTTCTCATCCTGCGCAATATATTGTTAAGTTTTGTGACGATTTTTTCTTTTCATCTTTTTCGTTTGACCGTAAACTATGGTGATTGACCTCGCATTATTTTACACAATTTGTTGATTAGGAACCTCCTCAGCCATTGATTTCTCACTCTTGGGTGTTACTTGTTCAAATAACAAATGACATGCAAAACTTTTTATGGTCTAAAATGAGAATCCATAATTAATATTTCAAGGTTTAATTAAGGGATCGTTTATCAAATGCTTATCTGGGTAAGCTCTTATCAAGTCATATTACCTTAACAGATGAATATGACAAGGACCAAAAATCTTACTCGGAGAGAGCAAAAACAATGACCGAGAGTTTTATCTGGTAAGTGAGGGTGACGACTCTTACCATGGTTAGCGTTTACCGGGTAAATTGTTGCATACATTATCATTTTGGTAGACTAAAATCTTACCCGGTAATTAACTAATAGTGTTGAATTTTTCCGGTAAGCACTTACCCGGATAAGTTTTGGTAAATAGACCCTAAACCTAGATTGAATTTTAATTAAATCATGTGCAGTGTGATCGTAAATATAACTAGAATTTTTAGCCCACTAAAATTGATTTAAGTAGTTTTTTTAGGTTAAAAGAATGTAATTATTTTTTTAAAAGTTCGATGATTTATTTATTTAAAATATAAATATTTCTAGACTTTTCCCACGTATAAATGATGATTTGAAAAATCAATTGCCTTTTTTTAGAAATTGAGAGCCGGCCTAGCTCAACCCAATCAAACACGGCAGCCTACCGCTAATATATATAAGAGTAAACTACGATTTTCATCCTTGTGGTTTGTTGTTTATAACGATTTTCGTCCTTAGTCTTTAAAAACTGCTTTTTTCGTCCTTGTAGTTTCCATTTTGTTTCTTTTTTCGTCCTTGAGTCTAATAATATTTTAAAAACCCCATTAAACTGAGGGTAATTTTGTCTTTCATTATTTTTATTACTTTTATATTTTATTAAACAATATAAATAAAACCTACCTAACCTCCCTAAACCCATGTAAACAAGTACAACCCTACCCACTTAAGAAGAAGAAGAAGAAGAAGAAAAAAAAAAAAAAAAACCCACTTCTACCTATCATCTCCTTTCCTTTTTTAAATGATTTCCCATCTCTCATCTTCATTCCTCAAAAATCACCCCTTTCTCCATTGTTACAAGAACCAAGTCAATCAACGTCTGGTAAGTGGTAATCACAACCCTAGCTGGGTTTTTCTTCTTCGATCACCTTCTCCACCCCTATGCATGTTTAATTTTTATTGGTTTTTATTGATTTTCATTTTGGTTTTAGGGTTTCTATAGTTTAATACTTTGAATTATATTTATGCATCAATGGATGTTTTATGGTTGATTTTGATTACCTTTTTGCATTTGTTTTTTAAGGCATGAAATCAAGGAGGGGAGGAAGCCGAATGTGAAGGAAGAAGGGGGATGGTCTCATTCATCGAGAAAGGGTCTTCATTCATCCAAACACAACCCTACTTGTTTTATTCTTCTGACGGATTAACGTTTCGATGGGATTTCGGATGCAAACGAAGGCAACGTCGGTTACCATTACCCCGTGACCTCCACCATTGCAACATCGTTGACATACATTGTTGCAGGACCTGTGATCTTGTGACCTCCTCCCCATTCCGCCCTTCACGACTCGTTGAAGGTGTGTAAAACAAAACCGATTTAGGGGAATTTAACGATACTTTCCACCTCATGGACGCATTTGGATTTTGGGCAAAAACATATGGCTTCTTGTTTTAGCGAAACAGCGTCTGGAGATGGGTGGTTGCCTGGTTAGTGTCTTTCAGTTTTGTATATGAAGAAGAAGAAAATAAAATCAATAAAAAAGAAAAAGATTTTTTTTTGATAAATAAGTATAAAATTAAAGAAATAAGGAAAAGACATATATACCCTTGATATTAACTGAATTTTTTGACAGAGGGACGAAAATAGAAACGAATTACAAACCACGAGGACGAAAAAAGCCGTTTTCGAAGACCAGGAACGAAAATGGCAATAAACATCAAACCACAGGGACGAAACTCGTAGTTTACTCTATATATAACTTTGATAATATTTTATTTAAATCTATATTTAATTTACTACTCCACTTTATATATATATATATATATAAAGAGAGAGACAGAGAGAAAAGTTCAAATGCGAACTCAAATTTGGTTGAAAACGTGAGAACAAATGAGTGTGCGACATGTGTTTGAATGTAGATTATTCAATCTGAAGATGACATGTGTCACGCTCTCATTTGTTCTCACGTCCACAACCAACTTTGAATTCTCATTTGAACCCGCTCCTATATATATATATATATATATATATATAGAGAGAGAGAGAGAGAGAGAGTCCGGTTTCTTCTACACCCCAGTTAAAAGTTACACTCCGTGCACCCCAATCAAAACCGTCAATTTCATGATCCATTTCATAACAATCTCCATTTCATATCATTTAGGATCAAATGGAACAAGCTCGTTATGAAAAAAATAGATAAAAAGTTGTGAAAATCAGAAAATATAAAATGTTATGAAATATTACAGTGAATTTAATAACATTTTATATTTTCTGATTTTCACAACTTTTTATCCATTTTTTTCATAACGAGTTTGTTCCATTTGATCCTAAATGATATGAAATGTATTATGAAATGAAGAATGTTATGAAATTCACTATAAAAAGTGAATTTTGATTGGGGTGCACGGGGTGTAACTTTTAACTGGGGTATAGAAGAACCTCCCTCTCTCTCTATATATATATATATATATATATATATATATATATATATATGCCAATTCGAGGAATAAGTGACTAATTTGTGGTAAATGTAAGAACTAATCTCAACCACAAGTCAATGGTTAAATTAGAAAACTTGTAATTTTGGTAATTTGACTTATAATTTTAATTAAAGGGCATTTTAGGTATTTTAAAAATGTTATTTCTCCTCTCTCCTCCTTCCTCTCTCCTCTTTCCTCTCTCCGGCGAACTTTATTACGGAAAACCTTATTCCGACAAACACATGATATACATTGTGATACCTTTAATAAATAACAAAAAAACACAATGATACACTTAGTAAAGCAACATTACCTGGTATGTTGTGTTACACTTCGTAAAACAACAAAAATACATATGATACCACTGTGTTACACCCGACTTTACATCTTCGACGAGATCTAGGTGACATCCAACGGCGGTCATGGGATGGGTGATTGGAAAGAAGTTAATAGGGTTTTAAGAATTGTAAACAAGGAATTAATAGGTTGTAAAAAATGAATTAAATTACCAATTTACCCTTTAGTTTATTTTAATAAACAACATTAATTATTTAAAATGATTTATCCACATTTGTTCTTACAGTTAACACAAATTAATCAGTTCTTATATGATTAGACCCATATATATATATATATATATATAGAGAGAGAGAGAGAGAGAAAGGAAAGTTCAAATGCGAACTCAAATTTGATTCTGAACGTGAGAACAAATGAGAGCGCGACATGTGTCTGAATGTAGATTATTCAGTCTGAATATGACATGTGTCGCGCTCTCATTGTCCTCACGTTCACAACCAAATTTGAGTTCTCATTTGAACCCGCTCATATATATATACATATATATATATATAGAGAGAGAGAGAGAGATAGAGAGAGGGAGGGAGGTTCAAATGAGAACTTTGTAAATTTAAAAGAATAAAGGAACACCTTGTGGACCACATATGATGTGGGTCCCACACATTAAATAATCATATCTGATTCAATGGTGGCCCCATTGAATCAGTATATGATTTTTTAATGTGTAGGGCCCACATCATATATGGTCCACAATGTGTTCCTTTCTTCCTTTAAGGAGCAAGTAAAGCATTTATTGACATTGGGAGTTAAGGATCAAGTAGTGGGTCAAAGATTCACCGTCTCATCTCAATTTCTAGGGTTTTGCTAAGTTTTTTAAATGTTTTGAAAAGCTAGATAGATGCCAAATTACATGTCTTTATTATATTTTAAGCTTTATTTAAGTCTTGTTTCTTTATTTGGAAAATTGTTCTTATGTCCACACTTGGAAGATGTTCTGTATTCTCTTGACGAAAACATTATAATGAGAGTATGATATCTTTTTTCCTACTAAAGTTATTATTGAGAAAGATTTTGATGAAACTTAGCCTATAATCCTATGGTTCTATGTTATTCATGTTTTGTTGCAGTATCGACCTATTTTGGGGGTTTCCATAAATTCTAGTCGTATTAATTATGATTAAATGCTATGGGTTGTTTATTGACTGTGAAATATGATGTTTGGGTTGTTATCTCACTTTTGAATGATTGGGCACCCTCTCATGAGAATTATGTTTGGAATAACTCTTCAAGTAGGCACTAAGAGGGTTGAGTCTTGAGGTGTTACTCGGAAGGGTAAACACTTGTTAATCGTTTGTCTTTGAACTTGATAAGCCTTATAACTCTATCGTTAACGGGTTATTGTCTTTCTGGCATGTGAGTATTTTGGTTGTTATTTAATCTCGAGGATGTTGTTTTTGTTGCTAGTGTATGAGTTGAGTATCAAAGTGCACCGTTAAATTTTGTGATCCTAACCGGTACCATTTGCGCAACCTGTACACGATATATGAAGTCATTTTGCAAGTCACGTGTAATAGCAGACAACTCTAAATACATAAGTTGCAACATTCTAGTAAGTTACAAAGTCGCAAGGGTAAGTCATACAACCCGAGCATACTGTGTCTGCAAAGAGTGATTTTCGAATTCCTATATCTCCTTTTAGGGTTTAGGAAAGTGCAAACATGGACAAACGATTAACCTTTTCATACACTATATATGTATTATTGAGGATAGAGGGTGTTTGGATATCTTGCAAAAAGTGATTATTTCTACCTGACGTCGAAATACTCAATTTTGCAATATTTAGTCAAATTTATATTTATCTTTTCTATTTTTATTTTATTCAAATAAATGATTTATAAGAATACAAGTACAATTAGGTATTCATATGTACTTTTAATTAAATCATTATATATTATGATTATACTTATTAAAATCATAATTATCATTCTAAAATCATATATTCAAATGCTTTGCGATTCTTAAACCAAATTGCATAGAAAAATTAAGAGAGGAAGAGAAAACAAGTTTAAGGTAAAAATGGTAGCCCAACTTTCTTGAATTTAGATGGGTTTTATAGTTTTCTAAAACTACCCTTTGTATATTGGCTATTGAAATGAAAACATATATATAATAATATTGGAGAAAAGGCTTAAAAGGCTAGATATCTACGAAGGCAGATTATTAATTTGTGAACTTAAATTAGAATCTGCATAAATTATTAAAGCAGGCAATATTGGGTTGGCGAAGTCAAGTTTACTAAAATTGGGCCTCAAGACCCAATCTGTGAACAAATAATTAAAACCTTTTTTCTAAATTAAACTATATATTATATATATATATATAGGAAATTCAAATGTGAACTCATTTTTTGTTGTGAACGTGAGGACGAATCTCAGCCACTTATCCGGTCAATAAAGGCGGCTTTGACCTGGTTCCCCTCCTTTAATAATCTTCACCCTCCAATGAATCGCGTCAATCCTCCGTGATCGCGTCCACCATAACCGAAGATGTGTGGCTGAGATTCGTCCTCACGTTCACAGCCAAAATTGAGTTCACATTTGAACCTAACCCTATATATATATATATATAGGAAAGTTCAAATGAGAATTCAAACCCTATATATATATATATATATATATATATAGGAAAATTCAAATGAGAATTCAAATTTAGTTGTGAACGTGAGGACAAATGAGAACGCGACACGTGTCTGAATGTAAATTATTCAGACTGAATAATCAAAGAAATATCCAGACTGAATAAACATTATTCAGACTGAATAAAACTATATTCAGTCTGAATATTTCTTTGATTATTCAGTCTGAATATGACACGTGTCACGCTCTCATTTGTTCTCACGTTCACAACCAAATTTGAATTCTCATTTGAACCTGCCCATATATATATAGATTTGGGATCACGTGTGACCATCCTGTTTTTGTGAGACCCGTGAGACCAGTTTTGACACTAGAAACTTTATAGCAAATCACTGTGAAAGTAAAAAAATGCAAAGCTTCACATCAAAAACACTATGAATGTACATTGTTATGCTGTGAAGTTTCAAGTGTAAAAAAGTAGTCTCACAAAAACATCGAAATTCTTTTTACTTTGACAGTGATTTGCTGTGAAGTTTCAAATGTAAAAACACTATGAATGTTATTTTCTAATATTTATTCAGTCTGAATAAGCATTATTCAGACTGAATAAATATTATATTCAGTCTGAATATTTCTTTGATTATCCAGTCTAAATAATCTACATAAGACACGTGTCGCGCTATCATTTGTTCTCACGTTCACAATCAAATTTGAGTTCGAATAGGCGGGTTCAAATAAAAATCGAGTTTTGGTTGTAAGCCAGGGGACAAGGAGAGCGTGATACATGTTCCCTGCGTTCACAGGTTATTCATCATCAATAATGAATCAATTTAACATTGATCATGATCATATGTAATTATTCATATTAAATTATATGGTATTCATACTGAATATTGTGTTATTCATATCGAATGTTGTATCAATCATTATTAATAGTTTATGAACAGTTTATGAACTTCAGATTCGTTATTCATACTGAATGTTCTTTGTTATTAATACTGAATGTTCTTTGTTATTAATGCTGAATGTGGACACCAAAGACACGTTGCACTCTTATTTGTTCCCCCAGTTTTCAACCAAAAATCGGTTTGCAAATGAACTTATATATATATATATATATATATATATGAATTAAAAATAAAAAGTTATTGGTGTTTGGGAAGCTTAGAGCACACTTCATCAAATCCTTTACTTTCCGGTATCTCTTCACATGCTATGTTTGCCTTTCTCCAACATTAAATTATTTACATAAAACATATATTGTACATACATAAGAAGAAGGTTGAAACAAGAATAAAGTTAAAATTAAAAAAAATACAAGAGAAAATGTTCAAACGAAAATAAAGTTAAAATAAGAAAATACAAGAGAGTCTTGTATTAAATGTGATTGTAATTTGTAGATTAACAATCACATGTGTTTATATCATTGGGCCAAGCGTACACACACTTACTTTAATTGAAGCTGAATTACATGTATTTTTAGTTTAACATATATTTATCGGTGTTCTTACGTTCTCTTATTTTGAATATGTTCTCATTTTAATCAGACCCGATATATGTGTTGTGTGTGTGTTTTTATATATATAGACATAGGGTAGGTTATGTTGGAAACTGGGCAGACCTACCTTTGGGGTAAAGCGCTCGTGAAACTATATAGTAGTGTTGTGAGATGATAATAATACAAGTTTATAACTCATTAGTTCTTTAATTTGGTAGGTTGGTTAAAAAATCATGTTAATTTATCTTTCTAGTTTCTTGTTAATTTTTTTATATTTTGCCGTTAAAAAGTATATGTACATATACGTACACATTAGATTTCTTTAACATTTATTGTTTTTTTTAATAAAAACAAGTTTAAAAAAAAATCAATATAATATCTTTAATTTATCAATGATTATATTATAATACTAGAACAATCATCCACTAAAACGATACTAATGTTATTATTTATTTTGTTTATGTTGTATGGGCATTGATTACTTTATCATTATATATTACTTAAAAGATTAAATAATAATTAATGCAAAATAATCTTTGAAAATACTAAAACCTACAACAATGAATTGTGAAAAAATAATTTACCGGTTTAATTATATAAATATTAAATATTCACATTATTGAGATCTTGACTTTGACTTAGAGTCTAAAATGGGTTCACATCACCATCAAACTTAAATATTTTATTTTTATGTTAATATATAGAGGGGAGATTTTTTACAAACATAATTAGGGTTGTAAATGAATCAAACAAACATGAATAGAGGTTTGTTCTTGTTGGTTCTTTAACTTAACTGATAAAACAAACAAATAAACGGTAAACCAACGGAATTTTTTATGTTCATGTTTGTTTGTTAAGAATGCATGTTTGTTCATTAAGATGATACACTAATGTAAACAAACGAACATAAATGAATGTAAACGAATGAACATAGATAAACGTAAACAATTTTACTAAAAGCAACCACTGTTACTCATCATTTCGTTTCTAAAAATAACATAACAAAATGAAATATTGGGTAATAGGCACTACTAAATGAAAGAATTTTACCTAGTGACTTTTCAATGGGTAATATGTCGCTAAAAGGAGATTCGTCACAAAACCATCACAAAAGTTGATTGGTAAATTGTTGGTGGATAATTCAAATCGATGACAGATTACCCAGGGATTCTTTAGAAAAAAAAAAGCAAATTCTACCAAAGCATTGGTATTTTATGGATGATTCATTGGTAATCACCGAAGGAAAATTATTTGGATGATTTTTACGGGTAAAAGTCATTTTTTAATAGTCAGGAGAGATAAAAAAAAATTGAATGTTATTAACCATTTTACTCATTTGTGTCATATTATACAAATATAATTATATATATAAGGCGGGTTCAAATTAGAATTCAAATTTGGTTGTGAACGCGAGGACAAACGAGAACGTGACACATATCATATCCAAACTGAATAATCAAATAAATATTTCAGTCTGAATAATATACATTCATACACGTATCGCACTCTCATTTGTCCTCATGTTCACAACCAAATTTGAGTTCGCATTTGAACTCTCTCTCTCTCTCTCTCTCTCTATATATATATATATAGAGGAAAGTTCAAATGTGAACCTATCTTTGATTGTGAACATGAGGACAGATCTCAGCCCTTGATCTAAGCCATATTCAAGCTTCTCTTTAAATGTGGCTTGAGGGGTAATTCTGGAGAAAAAAAAAATCAAGCTGCTCTTTGATATCACTCACGCTTATTTCTTCCTTCTCTGTTAATCGTCTTCTTCTCTATTAATCAGATTCATTGCTGTGAAGAACTTTATTAATTGGATTTGCGATTTCTGAAATTAAATCGATTGTGATCCAGTTGAAAATTCTACTTTTTTTGTTGATTGCGATTATGTTACATGTTTCGAAAATACAGACCTAGAATTTGGTTTCAATGTTGAAGATGCGTCGATCTATATCTTATATTTAGACTGGATCTATAAACATAAATTATAAAAACACCAGATTGTAGTATATATTCAGTCTGAATATAAGTTAAAAATTGAAGTTTGTATAATCGTAGCTTATATTCAGACTGAATATAAGCTAAATTTTGAAGTTTGTAAAATCGTAGCTTATATTCAGACTGAATATAAGCTAAATTTTGAAGTTTGTAAAATCGTAGCTTATATTCAGACTGAATATAAGCTAAATTTTGAAGTTTGTAAAATCGTAGCTTATATTCAGACTGAATATAAGCACAAAGAGTCTTTATATTCAGACTGAATATAAGCTACAATTATACAAACAACTAGTTGTAGCTTATATTCAGACTGAATATAAGCTACGATTATTAAACTTCAAACTTTAGCTTATATTCAGACTGAATATAAGCTACAATTATATAAACTCATAATTGTAGCTTATATTCAGTCTGAATATAAACATAACATTTTATGCTTATATTCAGACTGAATATAAGCATAATATTTTATGCTTATATTCAGACTGAATATAAACTACAATTATACAAACACATAATTTTAGCTTATATTCAGACTGAATATAAGCTACAATTATACAAACTCATAATTGTAGCTTATATTCATTCTGAATATAAACATAAAATGTCATGCTTATATTCAGACTGAATATAAACTAAAATTATTCAAACACATAAGAAGTGACCCAAGATATAAAGAAACCCAAGGTATAATACCTTTCTCGATGACTTAGAATATAAGTCATTTAAATCTGGTGGTCCAAATAAACATGTACTGAACCAACTTTACTTCTGTCAGAATAAGCAGATTCATGATACTTTCAAACCAACACCCAAACGGTTGTGGAGCAGTTGAACCAACTGTGACATAAACTGTACACAATTCACACGTACCGAACGGTATAACAGCCATAAGAAGAGATGTTCCAGCCATGAATAAGCCAAACCAATAATATCTCGACCAAGTATCAAAATCAGCCAACATCCCCATGTTATAAGAACTACAATCGGAGATATGACTACCACTCACATAACCTCCCCATCTGAGGCTCTTGTAAGAAACTTAACCATTTTCTAGTAAAGATCCAAATCCATATGGATAAATCTATCATGGTCACCAATCAACAGCCCGGAGCATTATAAAAGAAGCCAGCTCCAAGAAAATAAGAATTCCCGAAATCACGCCTACCACTATTTCCTTTCTATCAAAGTCGTAGTCAGGCGTCTCTTCAATTCTTTGAAGATATTTTGTAACCACTCAAATCGTGATACCAATTCTTCAATTATTCTACTCTTTTCTTTTCGAATCAAAACATCGACTATCAATTTCTCATCCCATTTGACACTAAAATTTGTCAAACGTTTCCAAATATCAAATTAGTATTCAAAGGAATGAAACACCAAATTGTGAACATCCTTTAATACTTTTTGATTAAATCACCAAATCGAGGAATCCAAATTTCTCTTTTCAAACACATTACTCCACGATCGTCTTTTGTAATAACAATAAGTTACTAAACTTTATTTCTTTCTAGAAATCAAGTTTCATTCAAAACTTTGACGATCAAACTTGTAAAATCCTCAATCAAATTTTACTCCGACGTTATCGTTAACGTCAAAATATAAAAATACACTTTATAAAATTTTCTTTTGGAATCCAACGATGAGAAATCGTAATTCAATTTCCAAAATACTTCAAACTTCCAGCCAAAATATTTGACTATTAGAAATTAATCCAAAAGGATCTAAGTTCTCCATAAATTCTTAACAAAAATTCGACTTTAATCCAAAAAGTTTTCAAGTTTTACACACTTGAAAGGATACAAACAAAGATTTCATGTTCGATAAAATCAAAATTTAAACTTGCAATGAAATCTTTTTAATAACGTTGTCAAAAGATATCAAATCTCAAAATCGGTTATAAACTTAATCGATACAAAGGATCGGTACAAAAACGAAAATCCAGACCGTACATTTGAATCGTCATTTTAAGAAAAATGCCAACAAGAAGTTCATCTTCTTCTTGTGTCCATGGCCCTCTTTTCAATCCAGTCTTCTCACAACATCGTGAGTTTCCCATTTCTTTGATCAACTAGAACCATAGCTGTCGTCCGTACGTTAATCAACCCAAATGAATTTACTCAAAACCCGAAATTTTCATACTGGGTACATAATCATTTCTTTACAATTAGTTGATCAAGTTTCCAGAAATCAATTCTGGCTTGATTTCTTACCAACCAATTCGTCCAAACTAACATCAAGTTCTTTCAAAGCAATAGCGAGCAATTCGAATCGATGCTACTCACCCATATATAGCAATACATCGGTCATCATGTATTTCAGTAATCATAATCTGATTATCGCTAATCATTTTCAATATCAAAGCATAACCCAAAGGATTCGGGCTTTACATGCGAATAACCAATAACGAGAGAACATATAAGTCGTCTGTACCAGACTCAAATAACACTTTAATTCATACTGAATATACCAAAGTGTACCTGTCACCATATTCGATGTCTCTCCAATCTTTACCGTAGTCATCTGATATGCTTGCCCCGTTGCTTTAAAAACTGATCAGTATATAACGGAACTTCAAATTTCAATCACACTCACCCCGATGAATTCTGTAAACTGGGCCTTTACCGTGAACCCCAAAATAAATTTTGAACTATAAGAATGCCCCTTTTATAGCTCACAAATTCTTCTTTCAACCGATACACTATCAAATTCAGATAAAACCGATATATATAAGGTCAGTCGTAGATATTCCCACGACACCTTTTTATCAATATCCGAACTCATGAAAGAAAACATCTCATTAATTCATCGGTACCATTCATATTATTTGTGTATATCTACACCAAATAATTTACCTCCCAGTCAAACATTTACTGGTATCAATATTACGTTAATCTCTATAACGCATTACATTTCTTTTATCACATCCAAATTACCAGAAAGAATTTTCTGAATAATAATAATAGATAGTGATAAATCAGCTTGGCTACCAGAAGCAATAACAGTAGCAGGCAACGATAACTCAAGTCGGCAATACCACAAATATCAAATATCAGGAAGCTCTTTCACTTTGCCCACAAAATTCTGTATTTTCAGTCGTTTCGATTTCAGAAATCTGAAGATACCTCAATAAAAATCCCAAATCCACCGAAAAATTACCCATTCCGATGGTCATATCTATCCATATTAATTTCGAGCAACAAATTCCCTTTACCCGAACTGACGGAAATCGTTCTCGCCGACTTATGAGAATAACCCGCCCAAGCAAATTACAAAGTAAAACACTTTGATCACATTCCCAAATATAATAAAGTTTTCAAGTACTAACACGCACCTGTAAATTCATGATTACATTGGCCTGATGTAATTTGAATTTACCTTACATGTCGTTCTATCAAACCATTATATTTTATAACCCACGGGTTCTAGATAAGGACATCTTATCATGCAATAAAATAGTCTAGTTCAAGTCTAGGTATCAATCTAGATACCTAAATCCCTTAAACTCAGGCTCTGATACCAACTGTAACAACCCGTGATCTCAAATAACAAAGTATGCAAATTATACAATTAAGACACCACATTTGGGGCTACAAATTAGGTCTCCTTGTATACAATCTGCCAAACAGCGACAAATAAAAATTTTGGGCTAATAATCTTCACATGAACGATCTAAAAATCATGAAGATTATATTAAACTGGATAGCATGCTCGACATACATCATCTCTTTTACCCGCAAATAAAAGCGTCAGCTGATACCCTGAAATGCATATTTTTGAAAACAAAATGAGGGTTAGACCATACGGTCTAGTGAGTGATTCCCTGTTATAGCACGTCTTTGACTAAAATATTTCAAAATAGATTTAAGAGCCAAATCACAACTCATATCATTTAAAATGATATTTTCCTCAAATCCAATATACCAAATATTTCTCAACGTTTCATAAAACCTCTTTCTGACATAAATCAATAAGTAATTTTCCTCATTTATAAATCAACATTTAATAAAACAATAAACTTATTGAGTCAGAAAGGTTATCTTTTAAATTCAGTCCGACAACCCAGTTATCGCATATGTGGGTGCCGACAACTCAACTTCTCGGGTCTCATAGGTCCGACAACTTGTTCCTCGGGTCATACAGACCCGACAACCTCGTTCATCGGCACCTATAGAGCCGACAATTCATTCCTCGGGTCTCATAGATCCGACAACTTATTCCTCGGGTCTCACAGCCCGATAACCTCGTTGCTCGGCATCTATAGACCCGACAAAACCACTTTCTCGAATCAAAGGACATCGACAATCTAACTTCTCGTGTCAAACAGACTCGACAAGTTTTACTTTGCTTTTTATAAAGATTCGATAATTCATTTTCTCACATTTAAAGGACCCGATAACTCAGGTTCTCGGGTCATACTGACCCGATATAAATTCTCATCATTTTAAAATCAGTTTAACATAACCCAGGTCTCGAGGCATCATATCCTCATAATACTCTCAACCGGTATTACACTTACCAGGATCATTCTCTCGTTCTTTCCAAACCATTGCCTGCTTCACGAGCATATGGTTCGGTTCACGCCATACGAGATGGCTAATATATAAAGTATTCCACCCACAATCATTTATACGTTTTCTCCGTCCACTCATCACGGATACACCACCAAATTCATCATCGTATAAACTGGGTACTCCTAACCAGTACTTTTTCTAATACAGGTTAGCCTCACTCGTCCTTTCCAAACCATTGCCTGCGTCACGAGCATATGGTCCAGTTCACGCCATACGAGATGGCTAATTTATATATCGATTATTCCCCCCACAATCATTTATACGTTTTCTTCGTCCACTCATCGCGGAAACACCGCCATAATTTCCAGTGACCCAAAACAGTTTTGGTCAACCTCTTTCGCTTGTTAGTTTTCACAAAATACTAACAGTCAACATCATATAATCTCATTTATATGAAATAAATCACGTGTGACGGAAAAACACGTATTTTACAAAAGCTTTGTAAAAGCTTTCTCATCTCATCAAATAACACATATTTTTACGTGGAAAATATTTAATAACAACTTCTCAAATAAATCCATATGTGTTACTTTTTCCAACAACTCATATAACGATAATAATCCAATTATATCAATTAGGCATATTATCGAAATAAAAACCTTTCTCAATAACATATGCATTTCAGTTTATAAAACTCATTTATAAAAACTCACCTCGGTCCCAAATATACAGGTAAACTTCTAGCGGGTAACAACTCGAATATGGAACACATAATCTGAACCATATAATTACGGGTTATAATCTAAACAGATAAACCCAACTTTATCTGTTTATATATATACGCCATATATATATTAATCCAAACCTTACCTCAAATTCTCCTCTCTTTCTCTCTTCTGAACTCGTACGAAACCACAGAAACCAAACCTATTTTTCTCTTTGGTTTCTACTATTGTAACCCAAAATCAAATATATAATTAATTGAGAGAGAGATAAGAGGCGGTGATGAATGGGTTTGCAAACCCATGCATGAAACACACAAACATGCATGAG
Source organism: Silybum marianum (assembly GCA_036898165.1). Lineage (NCBI taxonomy): Eukaryota > Viridiplantae > Streptophyta > Magnoliopsida > Asterales > Asteraceae > Silybum > Silybum marianum. The sequence goes on from CM072539.1 coordinate 18,554,450, forward strand.
CATGTTTACATATGATTTGAAAAGAAAAGAGGTGGCCACGAGGAGGTGACCACACTCTCCAAAACCAACCCCTCAACTTTCAAACAAACATGAAAATACCCCTCATACTTTCAATCCAAAACAAACCCGGTTATTACATCAACCCACCCCTATATATATATATATATATATATATATATATATATATATATATATAAAAGGTTGTCTTTAAGGGGTGGGAGGGGGCAGAGAGAACTCTTTTTTAGGGTTGGTGATATATGGAAAGATTTGTCCGGTGATATATGGAAAGAAATAAATATGAGTTATCAATTGTTTTTTTTACTAAATTAACCTTTTGATTATTTAGAATACAAATATAATTATCTAAAATGATTGGTCTATAATAAATCTCATAGTTATCACAAACAACATAATTCTCATTTGATTATGCCCCTATATATATATAAAGAGATTCATGCAAGGACAATAACAATTTACGAGAATGCAAGGACAATTCTCAGCCAATCAATTGTACATGAAATTTTTCATGTACAAAATCACACATGATTCATGTACAAAATCACATATGATTCACATACAAAATCATATATGATTAGCCGAGACTTTTTCCGCAACAAAAGTCGCACGTGTCATTTTTTATGCTAGTACAAAATCACATATGATTTTGGACATGAAAAAAATTTCATGTACAAAATGATTGGCTGAAGATTGTCCTTGCATTCTCGTAAATTGTTGTCGTCCTCGCATGAAGCCGCCTCTCTCTCTCTCTCTCTCTCTATATATATATATAAAAACAAACGTAAACAACATACAAGAACGACCATTAATGAACATAAATGAATGTAAATGAACGGATAAGACTATTGTTCATTTTCGTTTATTTAACTAAATAAACAAAAAAAGTGCATGTTCGTTCATTTATTAAATAAACCATTTTCCTGCCGAATGGTTCACCAATGATTCGTTGGACGTTGAGTTCATTTTCTAGTGGTGGTTTTGTTTCGTTTGGAGAAGTTTCTGGTTAGTGGATAATTTATTGCATATGAATATTTCAAATAGCATCTTGGATTTCGATTTTAATAAATTTGTTGATAAGTTATTGTTGTTTTATCTTTTTGAGAGTTATATGTAACTACCATGCCTACATTTCTTTTTCTTTAGGGGATTTTTTTTTTCTTCTCTTGATTCTATCACAATGGTTCTAACATGATCGTGAAAGTATTTTTTTAGTTCTTTTCTATTACAGGAAAGTTCAAATGCGAACTTAAATTTGGGTGTGAACGTGAGAACAAATGAGAACGCGACACGTGTCTGAATGTACATTTTTCAGACCGAATAATTAAAGAAATATTCACTGAATATAGTGTTTATTCGGTCTAAATAAGCATTATTCAGACTGAATAAACACTATGTTCAGTTTTATTCGGTCTGAATATTATTTTGATTATTCAGTCTGAATATGACACGTGTTGTGCTCTTGTTTGTCCTCACGTTCACAACCAAATTTGAGTTCTCATTTGAACACGTCCCCTTCTATTCATGGTATTGAATTTAATGTTTTTTTTGTTGTATAGTAAATTAAACAGTCATGTACTCATATGAAACGTGTACTTGATTTACTTTAATGGTCGTATTTTTTGTGAACTAGTATAATTATACACAATTTTATATGAAACATGCAGTGATATATTTTACTTGAACTATTATGTTCTTTGTGTTTTTTTTTTGTAAAAGGTTTAACGTATTTTGAAGTTGTTTAGTAGATAGTCGAGGGTTATGATTTCACATGTGAATGAGTTTTTGAATATTGTTAGTTTTAATCTAGGAGATCGATGTGAATGTCGTGAATCGGTCTAAATATGGAAAGATTCATACTTGATTATTAGATGACTACATATATGAAATTTATAGATATGCTACTTAGTTATCTACGTCTAATCGATGTTTTATACTTACACTCTGATGATTAATGAAACTTTGTCTGATTATCTCACCTGACAATAAGACTTGTCTTTAGGGATCATTTTCAAAGGTCTTCAGTTTGAGTTCTCCAAGACCATTGAGGATTTTCTTAACTGTTCTCCAAGACCTTTGGTATTAATCGAAGTGCCCACAAGCTGACCTGGACACCTATGGTTAACAAAAAAAAGACTTCTTTTCTTGTACAATTTTATTTATTTATATTGTATTATTTTCACACAAAATAAAACTTATAGTTGAACTCAAGAAAATCCATTCTTCAGGAATCTAACGTGGGCCTATCGAGCCTTTTATTTTTGAAGTGAAGTTGTAACGAAATATGCTTTATTTTTCTTCTAGTTTTTCTTCAACGTGGGTCATATGAAATCTGATTCTTTATCTAAAGTTATTTTAATTAGGGTTTGAGAAATTAAAAAATATTGGAACAAAATGAATATCATAGTTTCTTTACAAGTATTGTAATTAAAGAGTAAGATATCAAAAGCAAATAATTTTAATAATTTTTTTAAAAGAAAGGGAAGAGTAGAATATAATCACAATAAATTGGGAACCTTGAGGAACACCTTTTTATTTGGAGAATCTCTTCACATGCTTTGCTTCCCACCCTCCAACATGGAAATATAAAATGAATTTGAATATTTAAAATAAAAAAATAGATTATATTAAAATAAAACCTATTTTGTTTTTTTTTTCGATTTTAAAGAAAAAAATCATTTGAGTCTATGTATACTGCAATAAAAACGGTATTAGAGGGTTCTAAAACTATCTAAATATATTACTAAGCTAGATTGTTTTATAGGTCTTAAATTTATATAATTAAACAATAGGACGTATTATTTAAGAGTTAAGAGTGATGCAATAAGTTTATAAGACCTTTCTAGCATCATATTAAGTTTTTTAAAATATTTTTAAAATAAGACGTCGTATTAACTATTTTATGTGACGCTTTTAAGAAGAGTCGTATAAACACATTCTCTTATAGGTCATTTGTTTTATAAAACAAAATTTTCAAATAACATACTATAAAATAGCTAAAAGACGCTTTATTTTAATTAAAAATGTGCTAAAAACTTGTTAAGGCGTCTAAAATCGTCATATAAACTTATTGCAACACTCTTAGATATTACGTTTTATCGCTTATTGCTATACATTTAGATCCTATAAAACAGTCTATTGAAAACTCAATTTTATTATAATGAAAAGACATGTTAAACAAGAAAAGTTAATAATATTTTTTACAAAGTTATGGACATTAGTTTTATATACAATTTTACTGTATTTTTTTTTATAAATAGAGTTTCTGAATGTATAATTTTTTGCAATAAAAACTTAAACAAAGTATATTCCTATTCTTTTAACACAATAGTACCTTTTTTAGAATGGACAAAATTAACAATGATATAATAAAAAAAATTGAAAGTGTATTGCTGTAATAGAAAAAATTAAAAGTACAATACTATAATAAAAAATATATTATGTAAGTCGGTTGTTATTTCGTGTATTTTATCCTTTTAGAATTAAACAACAACCAAATTATAATATCAATTATAACTCTTACAATTGGAGATGAATATTCATTTTGAGGTTTAAAATTATTTCAATCGACTTAAATCTATTCAACTTATCTTGAGCTCAAATTTATTAATTATCGATCTCGAATCGATCTCGCACACAAAATAAAGTATGCTTAATTTAACAAGTCAAACTCCATTACACTAATATTCGAGTCGACTCATTAGAGCTCAATTAAACTTTACGAGTCGAGTCACGCCTAGCTGAGCCATTCGAGCAAACATTTTTCTCGAGCCAAACATATTTATATGTTTGCAAACTATATAATTAAAATATAAAAATCAACGAGCTTGGATAAATAAACGAGCTAATTGATCTCAAATTCGAGCTCATAAACGAACATCGAGTTCGAGCTCAAACATTAAAAAAACTATTCGAGCTCAAGTTTGATATTATTTTTTTGAACCGAGCTCGAATAACTATATACTCGACTCGACTTATTTACACCCTATATATAAATCAAAGATTGATTGAAATGTTTGTATGTGATTATGAATCAAACCGGTTATCGAAAGTACAGGACCTGTAGTGTATCGTATTAGAAACCAAGAGGCTAAAGTGAAATTAATTTAAATAAATAAACCATATAGGACGAATGGGTTGAGAACCCCAAAATTTCTGATATTCGTGAGGACTTTAATCTTAAGGTTTTGTTTCACATTAATTTTTTCATGTAAGTATAGTGTTTAATATATTGATTAACATATATTTGTTTCACAATATATTTGTTTTATATTATTTGTTTCACAATGTCAAACTTTTTACACGCATTTTTTTGTTTCACAAATACGTAAAAAAACGTTTACATTGTGAACCGAATACATATGAAACAATGACATTATGAAACAAATATATGTTAATCTATTTTAAATCATAGTTCAGATGAAAAAAAAACATATAAAATAACACATGATGTACTAGTTCTCAAGGTTATCATAAATAATGGGTTCTTAAAAAAAGCCCTAGGAAGAATTATATCAAAATATATGGAATTTATTTTGTTTTAATTCTTGTTTTGAGAACCTACTTCTAAAAGCTTAATACAATAGTAAACTATTTATGTGCAATAGTATTTAATATTTTGAAAAGGATGTTATCAACTCTTTCACTTTCTTTTGCAAATAACGATATGGGATAGTATGTTCATCTTTGTAGACTAAAGGTTGTGAAGAGAAATTAGATGGGAATGGTTGAAATTGTACACTTGGTTGAAAGACATATTTATCGTTCGTCTTTAGAAGAGTTTGTAATTATTGGTTTGAAAAGACTTCTTGATTAAATTTCAGATGCATATCATCAAGACTGTGTACAACCCTGAGTTGGATTTATTTTGTACATACTTAAAACCCATTTGAGAAAACTCGCTTGCAGGTAAAATTTCACTCAAAATGATTTGGAAATACCTATACAAGTGTGTGTGTGTGTGTGTGTATACATATCTTATATAGTCAGGTTCAAACAAGAAAGTGTTAATTTGTGAGAAGGAAATAAGTAACAAGATCATATATGATTGCACATGATACATACACTTAATCATATATGATTATACGTATGGTGCATTGATCGGCACATGGTGGGCGGTTTTCCCCTCATCCGCGACCTTTGGACATGTTTAATCATATATCATTAAGTGTTCGCATCATATGTAATCATATATGATCAACTCCTCGTTTGATAATCCATATATATATAATATGGATCTTGTAGGAACTTTTAGTTCATGGGAACCTTAAGAATCAATTTGTTACCAATGTTCACAAAAGTTAAATTCATCACAAAATAAATATTAAAAATTAGATAGCAAGATGAACCCCTAACACAATTGACTCAAACTTAGGTGTAAGTCAAGGTCCCAATAAAGGTGAAAGGGAAACCATTTTTAACTTTATTTTACCCTCTCCATATATAATTCATAAATCATTAATGATTGTTTACTTTTTCAATTGAAACCTAAAAATATCTATGGTGTTAGAATCTTTGTTTCCTAGAACCAACGATCAAGATCAATCTTGAAAACATAACATTGAAATCCCATTTTAGAGTTGAAAAACTTGTGTTTCAATCATTTAACTTATGTAGTGATCCCAAAAATATTTTAATTATTTACCTATTGTTGTTATGATTTTTGTTAGGGTTTTTCTAAATTAAGTTAAAGTAGCCACTTATACCATACTAATTGGGGGACATGATATAGACTAGGGTGTATATAATAACATTTTTTTGTTAAAACAATTTTTGTTTCAATTTATAAAATATCTCGAAAACGATTTTACGTTGTTAAAAAAAGGAGAAAACCTGATAAGAAGGTATCGGCAACAGATGGTTGACTAGGGGACCGCTAATAATGTTTCTATCAATCTATATTTTATTCTTTTTATGTATACTTTACATACACATATATATAGGTTGTGTGAAATAAAAACCACAAAAATCATATAAATTATACAAATCAATCTCAACCATCTATACAAATTATCAAACCAATGTCAGCTATGTAGATTAAATCGATTTCAAAATTTATTCTCAATCTAGGTTGCAACTAATTTGGTAATTGTCTAAAAAATTTCAACTACACAAAATTAAAGGGTTGAAATTGTTTGTACAATGTGTAAGATTTATATGCTTTGTATTTGAAATCTCATCTAAATAAAAAAGTGTAGGAAACATTTTGTTAGCAATAGTTCACATATGCTAACATTTCAAAATAAGGTATGTTAATATATTTAACTTATGTTAATTTCATGTTAACATTTGTTAACGGTGTGTTACTATGTTAACATTTGTGAACATCCAATAACAAAGTGTTTCCTACATCACTTACATTATTTTGATTTTCTACAAGATTATATATATATATATATATAGAGAGAGAGAGAGAGAGAGAGAAATAGAGAGAAATGTTCAAATGAGAACTTTGTAAATTTAAAGGAATAAAGGAACACCTTGTGGATCACATATGATGTGGGTCCCACATAATATTTAATCATTTCTGATTTAATATGATTTAATATTAAATCAGAAATGATTTAATATTATATGGGACCCACATCATATGTCGACCACAAGGTGTCCCTTTGTTCCCTTAAAGATGGATGGTTCTCGTATGATTCCTCCCCTATATATATATATATATATATATATGGATAATTTTTTAAAAACTTGTTAAAGAATATAAACTCGTGGAAATCAATAAAAAAGTAAAAATTTTCATAAACTTTTTTAATCAAATATTATAATTCAAGATATTGTTTCACATATATTTGTGTTCATATGAAAAAAAAAATATTACATGTGGAAAGAAAACGTTTTGTTTCGCCATATGAATTTTGTTTCATAGTGAACAAACATTTTTTTCCATATGTAATATTTTTCATATGAACACAAACATATGTGAAACAATATCTTAAATCATAACATTTGATGAAAAAAAATATTATGAAAAAATTTATTTTTATATTGGTTTCTACGAGTTCCTACTCTTTAAAGAGTTTCTAAATGAAGAAACCTATATATATATATACACACACACAGAGGAGGTTTAAAATACAAACAATGTAATTCTTACAAAACAATCTTAGTTGTCCATCTAATTTAATTAATATTTGATCCTATTTCGTTTCACAATCTAAAGTCATGATCATAATGAATGAAACTTATAATCTTCAATAAATATTTTAATCAAAATTAATGAATCATGATAATTGTATATAAATATCTCGATCATTTACTAATATTAGCATTGATTAGTGCCGCTTAACGTAACTAAAAGAATTATTGAAATGAATGATGATCAATAGGTGGTTCGAGAGGACGGGTTCTTTCAATGTATCATTTTTGGATCCAATTGAATTCATAGGTATTGGAAGAATTCTATTATGGTTTCTACTTGAAACAACATGTATATTATATATATATATATATATATATATGGACGGGTTCAAATGAGAACTCAAATTTGGTTGTGAACGTGAGGACAAATGAGAGTGTGACATGTGTCATATTTCAGACTGAATAATCAAAGAAAAACGTGACACGTGTCACATTATGAAACAAATATATGTGAAATAATATCTTAAATTCTATCATTTGATGAAATAATAAAAAATTTATTTTTATATCGATTTTCACGAATTTATAACATTTTTATTGCTTTTATCACTATATATACACACGGTATGAATGTCACTTTTGCTCAAGTTAGCTGCAATTTGAAAATCTTAGTGCAATAGCATATCAAAAAACTCAAGAATGCAAGTTATTAACTTCAAATTGAGTGGAAAATATATCAATTGATTAAATTAATTATGTGAAAAAGTAATTAGTCCACCCTTTAAAACATCAATTTTATCTTTACATACAACTATTATATACATGATTTAATTAGACCAAATTGGCTAATGCCCAAGTGATTTATGATTCAATATCGACAACCTTTGCTATTACCTGATAGAATCATGTATATAATAGTTGTATGTAAAGATAAAATTGATGTTTTTAAATGCCCAAGTGATTTATGATTCAATATCGACAACCTTTGCTATTACCTGATAGAATCTTGCTAACACTCTAAACCATCTCAACATAGAGACCATTCTCAAATTACCGTCATATGACTTTGTTGTTAAAATCCCGGTGATCTTAGCAAAATTGAGTCACATGCTGACTGAAAGGTTCAACGGAAGATTTACCGATTATTGCGGCCTCGTATGAAAATTTATATAATAACATAAATATAAGACTTACAAGTTATTTTTGGAAAAAAATTTCAAGCAGGCAAGCATAGGATGACATGAGAAATCTTACTTATAATAACTTGGTTTCACTATAATTTCCTTCAAATATATTAAAAATCAATCGTCTTTCTTGTCAATATGAACCAAATGATAATATATGTGTATTGTCTTTTATTCGTTTATAGACTAACATTGTTGATTGTTTGTCAAATGTTAAAATAATTACAATTAGACACGTTAAAATAGAAGTTGACGAGCTATAAGGATTTGTTGGAGGTTGAATAGAGAAAGACGACAGCTCAGGAGCATCAATAGAAGACGACAACTGACAAACTAGCTCGGCAAAAGCGTTAACCGACCAGTTTTCCGCATTTATTATGCAGTTTCAAGGTGGAAACCCTTATGCAGGGACACAATCCTAAAGGAAAAGAAGACCCCTCCTTTGTTATAGATAGGATTAGATAGATTTTGTATTAATTTTAAAAAACATATTCTTGTTGTAGGATAAGTGTGTCATCGTGAAAAAGATGTGACGATATAGATAGAGATAGAAATAAAGGTTTAGAATTATTTATGAAGTAAATCTCCTTCCATGTTTATCATATCTATATGTAATCGACCCTATTTAAAGTGCTTATGAAGTTATGATTAATAAGAAATACAAATTTGTTTTGATCTGTAAAAAACATATTCTTTACGTACTTTGTATGTTATTTTGGTAGTTTTGGCAAGTTTGATGTTACAAGAAAATACGTATTTTGATTTAAAAAATATAATTACTGACGGATGTAATTTGAGTCGTCTGTGATATGTAGGTAATTTGTCAACAACAATCGTCAGTGATCCCTCGGTGATATGGGTCCTCGGCGATCCGTTGGTGATACCATTTCCCACGAGATTTATTTCGATGGACTTTCACCGACTGATTCGAGTTTTAAGCGACGAATTAAAAATCGGTAAAATTCTTCTTTTTGTAGTGGTTTCAAATAAAAAATATGTTATTAATACAAACCCGAGAAACCAAACTTGTCCATCCGTATATATAATCAACAGTGTAGATTAAATTAAATCTTAAATCCTCTCTTTACCGCGTTTTAAATTGATTTGATAAGTGCCTCTAAATTTTAAAATTAATGGCCAAGATTTAGGTTGTAACAATGACATGTTTTTTATTTGAAACTCATTTTAGTCCCCATACTGAATAAATACTATATTTATTCTGAATATTTTTTTGACTATTCAATCTGAATATGACACATGTCGCGCTCTCATTTGTCCTCACGTTCACAACCAAATTTGAGTTCTCATTAGCGGGCTTTGATAGCAATAAAGGATAAATCAAGGGAGTTATTGTATCATATGACACTTAGTCGACTTTTGGTTCGGTTTGTATTATATGGTTCTGATATTAGATTGTGTCTTAGTATGTGAATTAGAAGCTTATATTGTGTATTGTAACTATGATCCATCATAATGGTTTTATATGAATAAGATTATGTTGTCTTCAAACGTTTCCGCTTCACTTAAATATATTTTATGTATTTACATATAGATAGTTGTAAAAAGAAAAGAAAGAATGTTCGCAACACCCTTCGTTAGGTGTAATAACCGGGTTTATTATTGAATTGAAAGTATAAGGGGTCGTTTTAGTAATGGCTTGAAGTTGAGGGGTTTTGGGTGAAAGTTCAGTTCACCAACTTATGATCACATTTTGTTGGTCCAATCAAATGTGAGGTGCTAATATTGTGATTGGTTGTTGGTTATTAAACCATGAGAAGTTTCCCTTGACCGACTTTGCATACATATTTATGTGTTTTGCTTTAGTAGCTAAGAGAGAAAAATAAATAAATTAAGTGTATGTATGTTGGTGCTCGGTAGAGACAAAGAGAGAAGTGTTTGAGGTAAGAATTTAAGATTTGATTATAAGTCTTGATTCATTACGTTTCGGGTTATACCGAGGTTTTGACCGGTAGATTTATATGGTTCAGATTCATGTGTTTCATATCCGAGTTGTTACCCGCTAGAAGTTTACCTGTCTATTTGGGATTGAGATGAGTTTTTATAAATGAGTTTTATAAACTGAAATGCATATGTTATTGAAAAAGGTTTTTATTTCGATAATATGCCTAATTGATATAATTGGATTATTATCGTTATATGAGTTGTTGGGAAAAATAACACATATGGATTTTATTTGAGAAGTTGTTACTAAATATTTTCCACGTAAAAATATGTGTTATTTGATGAGATGAGAAAGCTTTTACAAAGCTTTTGTAAAATACGTGTTTTTCCGTCACACGTGATTTATTTCATATAAATGAGATTATATGATGTTGATTGTTAGTATTTTGTGAAAACTAAAAAGTGAAAGAGATTGACCAAAACTGTTTTGGGTCACGGGAAATTATGGCGGTGTATCCGCGATGAGTGGACGAAGAAAACGTATAAATGATTGTGGGTGGTATAATCGATATAAATTAGCCATCTCGTATGGCGTGAACCGGACCATATGCTCGTGAAGCAGGCAATGGTTTGGAAAGGATGAGTGAGGCTAACCTGTATTAGAAAAGTACTGGTTAAGAGAACCCTGTTTATACGATGATGAATTTGGTGGTGTATCCGTGATGAGTGGACGGAGAAAATGTATAAATGATTGTGGGTGGAATACTCTATATATTAGCCATTTTGTATGGCGTGAACCGGACCATATGCTCGTGAAGCAGGCAATGGTTTGGAAAGAACGAGAGAATGATCCTGGTAAGTGTAATACCGGTTGAGAGTATTATGAGGATGTGATGCCTCGAGACCTGGGTTATGTTAAACTGATTTTAAAATGATGAGAATTTATATCGGGTCAGTATGACCCGAGAACCTGAGTTATCGGGTCCTTTAAATGTGAGAAAATGAATTATCGAATCTTTATAAAAAGCAAAGTAAAACTTGTCGAGTCCGTTTGACCCGAGAAGTTAGATTGTCGATGTCCTTTGATTCGAGAAAGTGGTTTTGTCGGGTCTATAGATGCCGAGCAACGAGGTTATCGGGCTGTGAGACCCGAGGAATAAGTTGTCGGATCTATGAGACCCGAGGAATGAATTGTCGGCTCTATAGGTGCCGATGAACGAGGTTGTCGGGTCTGTATGACCCGAGGAACAAGTTGTCGGACCTATGAGACCCGAGAAGTTGAGTTGTCGGCACCCACATATGCGATAACTGGGTTGCCGGACTGAATTTAAAAGATAACCTTTCTGACTCAATTAGTTTATTGTTTTATTAAATGTTGATTTATAAATGAGGAAAATTACTTATTGATTTATGTCAGAAAGAGGTTTTATGGAACGTTGAGAAATATTTGGTATATTGGATTTGAGGAAAATATCATTTTAAATGATATGAGTTATGATTTGGCTCTTAAATCTATTTTGAAAGATTTTAGTCAAAGATGTGCTAACAGGGATTTACTCACTAGACCGTATGGTCTAACCATCATTTTGTTTTCAAAAATATGCATTTCAGGGTATCAGCTGACGCTTTTATTTGCGGGTAAAAGAGATGATGTATGTCGAGCATGCTATGAAGTTAATATTTAATCTTCATGATTTTTTAGATCGTTCATGTGAAGATTATTAGCGAAAATTTTTATTTGTCGCTGTTTGACAGATTGTATAGAAGGAGACCCAATTTGTAGCCCCAAATGTGGTGTCTTAATTGTATAATTTGCAGTATTTGTTATATGAGAACACGGGTTGTTACATTAGGTCTCGGTTTAGAGATGGAAACAAGAGTTGTTACATAGGGGCAGCGCCCCTAACGGGATTCCAAGAGGTTGAGCCCCCTTGCGCTGGTCTATCCGTCGTTGTTGAGTCATGGTTCAACATATGGTTCCAAGGGGATGAGCCATGGTTCTAAAGATTTAGAAAACTTACTAAGTCGTAACTCAGCATATGGTTTGGTTCAACATCAGGTATTACTCGCCGTTGATGAGCCATCGGCTATTGTTGATAACCTTTCAGCTGTCGCTGAAGGATCTTCAGTTATCATGGAAGGATCCTCTGTCGTCCTTGATAGTCTTCAGTTGTCGCTAAGAGTTTCCTATCGTTGGATGTTTATCATAGAACGTGTGTTCAATGATGGATATTGGTCGATTAAATCATGAGTCCATATTCGGTTGTAACTGTTGTTTGATCTTATTCATTAACGGTTACAACTGTTTAAACGCCAATTAACTGTTATAATTGTCTATATCTCTTATAAATACATAACTTCGTGATCTAAGTACTATATATACACAAAATTAGTGCCTTATTTCATTATATGATCTTTTTAGATTATCACGATACTGATTTTTATAAACTTAAAGCATAATAAGAACGAAATACAATATTTGAAAAATAACTTCCAAACACTATAAAAAATAATCAAGGTATTTCTAACCACAAAACTCAATTCTCCAACATTTATAATATTCTTAAAAGAAAGTTTAAATATAAAGCATTCGTCTCAATTGAAGTGTCCACATTACTATTTTAGTTTGTCAAAAAATAAGTGTCCACTTTTAAAAGTTTCTAGTTTCTCATTCTAACTTAATTATGAGTTGTAGAAAATTTCTCTCTCTATTATTAGTCGACTCGCATAGCGGGTTGGCTATTCAAGTTAGTCAAAATATATATATATATATATATATATATATATCTAGGATAGAAGTGTAATACAAATCCTAAAACTATGTGTAATTTTTAGGGGTGTTCGCGGTGCGGTTTGAGGCCAAACCGCACTGTATATGCAGTTTGAGCATTTTTCCAAACAGCAAACCGCACCGCATAAACCTCAAATCGCACCTAAAAATGCGGTGCGTTGCGGTTTATGCGGTTTGTACCTATCGCACTTTACACCTACAATCCAGTATTTATAAGTTAAAAAGTACATTATATAATTAACGATAAAGTGACCGTGGTCGGAAAAAATAAAGAGTTTCAATACATCCAATTACTAAATTTATATTGCATAATTAAAAATAGTATAAGAACTAAAAAAAAAATTGAAACTAAATTGGACGTGTGAGTTTTAACGTATCCAAGTAACATATTAATATTATCAATTGTCATATTGGATCAAACTCAAACTCAAACTCCACACAAAGTCCAAAAATATTACGTAAATAATAAATTACTATACATATACATAAGTGTTATTTATAAAATGAAAAAATATACAAAGTATGCGGTGCGGTACAGTTTGATAAGTCAAAATCGTAAACCGCACCGCAAAAGCTCTAAATCGCACTTAATGATGCGATGTGCTGTGATGTGAACGGTTATACGATTAAACGGTTTAAACAAACACACCCAGTAATTTTTATTATTTACATTTATTTTAGGACAGAAAAAGTATTTTAATACATTAAAGGACAAAATGCAAGAAATAGCAACCTACTTTCATAAATTTCTCTATTATAGCATTGTACTTTTAGTTTTTCTTATTACAGCAATGTACTTTCAAATTATTTTTTATTAGGGCATTGTACTTTGAAAAATTTACCCATTATAGCATTGGGTAACCTTTTCTTTTAAATTTACCCACTATACTAGGTTTCCATGTCACCTCATTGTCCATGTAGGTTGTCCACATGTAATATATTGTTGATGTAACATTTCTTATTATAACATTGTGCTTTACATATTATTTAATAAATATATTAGACTAATTAAACTAAACTAAATTATTCATAAACATAAGAATATTAAGAAGATTTATAAGTGGCAATTTATTTCCCTAATATTAAAAAATGTTTAAAAATATATTTTTTTAACTAAGAAAATAAGAATTATACGTTTTTTTACAAATAAAATATTTATATGAAAAAGAATATATCTATTTGTCTTAAAAAATTGAATTGACATATCATTCAATAAATATATTAAATTAATTAGATTATTTCTAAAATATTTATTAAAATGTAACAATATTAAGAAAATTTCTAAAACACAATTTATATCCTTAAATTTAAAAAAATGTACAAAATAAGTATTTTTTGAATTAAAAAAATTAAATCACAAGTTTTACGTTTTTTATAAATAAAATATTTATTTTGAAGAAAAATATCACATTTGTTAAAAAAATGTAACTCTAAAATATTTAATTTGCATACAATTTAGTAAGAGTAATTTTTTTAAAAAAGTGATGACTTGAAGAAATTACTAAAAAAATTGAGATAATTAAGAATAATATAAAAAAGTGAGAATTTTTTTTAAAAAAATTACAAGAGATTTTTTTTTACTAATGCCATGTAATCATGATGACATGTTATCCATGTCATCTTATTTAAGTCATGTAAGCAAAAAAAAAGTAGGAGTTAACTTGTTTAAAAGGTAACAAGTTACCCACTGCTATAATGGGTAAAATTTTCAAAGTACAATGCCTTAATAAAAAATAATTTAAAAGTACATTGCTGTAATAAGTAAAACTGAAAGTACAATACTATAATAAAGAAATTTATGAAAGTGTGTTGCTATTTCTTGCATTTTAGGCTAAAAAAAAGAAAAAAAAAAAAAGGTAGAAGTAGAGTAAAGGCATATATATTTATATCCGTGCGGCGTATAAGGGAAAGTATAAATTTCCAGATAGATTGAGTGGGGCCCATCTACGTGGCACGTGGCATGAAAGCCATCGAGACTTGGTGCAGCCGTGGTACCATCTGGTCTTCAATACGTGTACGCCCCTCTCTTCTATGCTGCCCGCGGTCAACGGTCAGTCACAGCCTCTATTTTGGGGAACAAAACCTCTTTCTTTCTCTCTCTCTCTCTCCCACGCATGCTTTTGTCACTTTCCCTTTAACTTCCATATTCACCCCTTTCACTTTTCTAGTTTACCACCTTTTACCCTTCTACTTTCTTTAATATCATTTTAATATATACAAATAAAAGTTTATGACGAGGTATAAAATTAAATAATTATTGTAACTTTAAAAAAAAAAGATTTACAAATTAATGTCCCAACTCAAATTAGAGAAAACAGAAAAAAGTATTTGTTTTTACTCCAAAATCCAATCCAACTGATTATTTATAATTTTGACAAAAAAGAGAATTGAAAATTAATATCTCAAAAAAATTATTTTAAAGATATAATATTAACTATATAATTAAAATATTTATAATCTTCTTATTCAAATATGCTTTTTAAAATATCTTGATTAAAAAATAAAAACTCAATTTCATTGATGAAAATTAAAAAACAAATTATTTTTTTGTTTTCCCATCAAATTTTAAAGAATTATTAAATTTATTATTTATATTAGTAAAATAAAGAACAAAATATGTTCGTATATTCTCTCTTTTAAAGAATTCGTTGGAAATATTCTTTTATCTAATTTATTAATACGGTACCCAAAAAATAATTAAAGGTACAATCAAGTTGAATAATGTATATTTAAATAAAACGAGGCCAATGGATTATAAGTAAAGATCATATCTTTTATTTCATTTGACATAATAAAATAAATAATGGGATGTCGACCAAAGCGCAAAACAACAAAGATTTTACATGTGGGAATGACGAAAGAGGTACGAACAAGTGACATACGAAAAAAAAATTGAATAATCCCTTTGATTAAAATTGACATAAGTGGGTTATCTGGTATACTATTGAGAGCCATGTTTTTTGTTTTGTATAATTTATATTTAACTTGTCATTATTCTAACATGTAAATATGGATACTTTCATCCATAGAATATAATTTGTTTAACGTGCTTATCAAAATAACACATTCATACCAATACACGAGTGTTATTGTGCAACTCATCTGAACCATTCATGTATTGTATAAACTAAACTTTATAATTTCTTTCATATTTTAGTCAAAACCGCATTTTAGGATGTCTAATCATTTTTAGCGACTTAATATGAATTTTAAAGTCATATGACTAATAATTATAAATCATGACCTTACAATAAGTTGTTAGTAGGACGGAGTCAGAAAATTTATCCAATAGATGCTTAGAAACAATATATAATTCATAATTTTAAAGTTAAAATTAAAGTTAAGAAAACTTTTTTAAAATATATGTTTATAATAAATATATGTCCAAAAATTGGTTGTTGAACAACATAACCAATAACCATATTATATTTGAATAACTATATATACAAGATATGTGTAGCTAACCATATAATTAAGAAAAAACTCTTGAATGTACATGAAATTTACAATAAAAGGGTTGTTTATTAAATAAAACAAGACATGTCTATATTAGAGCCTTTAGAAAATTTGGTACTTTTATACAAAGAAAAAAGAAATTTGATAAGAATAGATAAAGGTTTAAAGGAGTAATTGAGGTTTGACTATATCAAATTTTTATTTTTGAAGTTTATGTGTTGGATAAAAAGGGTAACAAGACCATTTTAGTTGTTATGTCATATTAGATTGTCTAACTTCATTAATAAAACTTGTTAGATTATACAAGACGTACAATTGTTAGTAATATAACTTATTTTGAAAAGTACTATATTCGGACGTTGAAGGGGTAGCTAACCATCATTAGAATCTCATTTTGTTAATTGTTATAATAAACTTATCATATACATTTTACATTCCTCCATAGTCATGCAAGGTTTATTGGTCGTTTACTAATCGCTTATTGGATGAGCATGATAAGAACCAAGAATCTTAGTAAAGAGACATGGTTCTTACCTGGTAAGTGAGGAAAAGACTGTTATTTAGTTAGTATATACGGGCTAAGAAGCGCTTATATTTCATTTTGATGATTGATAATATTAACCGACAAAATAAGGGGCGTTTACCAACAGGGGCAGAGCCAGCTTAGTACCAAAAGTGCATTAACATCTCCTTTTATTTTTTCATTAATAAATGTTCCAGTTTTTTAAGTGTAATGAGTTGGCTTCTTCTCCCCCTATAACTGCAATTTCTCCTTGTTTTTAATCTTTTTCCATTATGATTTATGCGAAATACTTTATGTTTATTATGCTAGAATTTAGATTGTTTTTACTCTTTTTCATTACCATCACTTTTCTTACATTGTTCCTTATTTTAAAGGCTATGCAAAACTGTTATTGTTAAATATATAAAGGTCGAACATCATCAATATAATATCGATACTTTTATCATTTTCAGAATATCAACTCTTTTTTCTATATTCATAAATTCCTGGTTCCATCCATGTTTACCAAACGCTTATCGGGTAAGCGTATATCGACCATTACCGACAAGAATTCCATCTTCAATTACATTGTCGGGTAACATTTCCAGCCATCAAAATCGATCGTCGGTAAGCATTTTTTATCCGATAAACGTTTATCGGGTAAAAGTCTTCTCTCATTTACTGAGTAAGACTTTTTGTCTTTGTTATGGCTCTTA
Source organism: Silybum marianum (assembly GCA_036898165.1). Lineage (NCBI taxonomy): Eukaryota > Viridiplantae > Streptophyta > Magnoliopsida > Asterales > Asteraceae > Silybum > Silybum marianum. The sequence continues at coordinate 18,572,102 of CM072539.1, forward strand.
CCAGATAAGATTTTGGTCATTGCCAAACTCAATTGATAAGGTAAGTAGTAAGAGCTTAACCGTTAAAAGTTTGATAAACAATTCCCAAGAATTATTTACTTTTACCTGAAAATGATTTGATAAATGACCCCTTAGGGGGCGTTTGATTTGCAAAATGTTTTTGGATGAAATGGAATATGTCAAAGGAATTTGACTTTAAAAGAATTGGAATGAAATGTTATCAGGTTTCACCACATGTTTGGTTGACAGACATTGGAATGGAATATGTTACAAGAATGGGAATTTGTCTGTTTGGTTCAAATAATGTAGCTTTGGGATTGGAATGAAATATTGGTAAATGACCAAAATACCCTTTTTGAATATTTTGAAACCGAAATCCAAGAACTATGGTTCAGATCGATGGTGGTCGGTAGTGTTTGGCGGTAGTCGGCAGTGGTTCAGATCGGCGGTGGTTCCGATAAGCGGTGGTCGGTGGTGGTCGACGGTGGTTGTCGGTGCTCGATAGTGACCGGCGATGGTCGACAATGTTTCAGACCAGCGGTGGTTGGTGGTGGTTCAGATCGGCAGTGGTTGGTACAGGTTCATATCGGTGGTCGGTAATGGTCGGCGATGGTTCAGATCGACGGTGGTTCCGATCGGTGGTGGTTCAAATCGATTGTGGTTCAGATCGACGGTGGTTGGCGGTGGTTCAGATTGGTGAAGGTTGGCAGTGGTTCAGATCGACTCCCAAAGTTACGGGGCTATTTTGCCGAGTTCCTTAGAGAGAGCAGTGGTTGGTGGTGGTTCAGATTGGTGATGGTTGGTGGTGGTTCAGATTGATGATGGTTGGTGGTGGTTCAGATTGATGATGGTTAGCTGTGGTTCATATTAGTGGTGGTCGATAATGGTTCAAATCGGTGGTCGGTGATGGTGGTCGACTGTCGTCAACGGTGGTTCAGACCGGTGGTGGTTGGCGGTGGTCGTCGACGGTGGTTCAGATCGTAGATGGTCGGCGGCGGTGGTCGGCGGTTGTCAATGGTGGTTCAGACCGGCGGTGGAGGACGTCCGTCGCCATCGACGGTGGTTCAGACCGGCGGTGGAGGACGTTCGTCGACCGTGGTTCAAACCGGCGGTGTCGACGGTCGTCTACAGTGGTTCAAACCGGTGGTGGTTCAGAGGAAGATGTAAATAATTTAATATTTTTTAGAATATGGAATGAAATGGAATTGAATTCTTTCTCAATTGTGATGGAATGACTAAATCCATGGATGGTGGAATGTCTAGAATTCAATTCCATTACATAGGTAAACCAAACGACTGAATGAAATTTGGTCAATTAAATTGATCATTTCAATTCTGTCAGAATCCTGCGAACCAAACACCCTCTTTAGTCTTATATAAGGGTATCAGTAGAAAGTTTCAGTATTTATTAATTATAATGACTGTCACAGAAAAAACAATTTATCATATACACTATTAAATAAATTTTTGTTTGATTGATTTAAATAATCATCTGCCGCTACCCATTTACTGTATCTTCACTGAGACTTCCATAAATTGGATATTTAAAATATTACTAACCAGTAAGGGGGATAAAATGAAAATACAAGAAAGAACAAGGACCAAATATGTAATTTAAACTGCATTTAAGAAAATAGAGGCGTTGGATGCATAATGATTGTCGTATGGAATCACGAGGGCCCACACCGCCATGCTCTATTTCGTGAGAGTCAGGGCCCCACAAGGGAAAACGACAAAAAAGAAAGAGAGGGGTTTAATTGACTGACCGCTGACGTCAGCAGAGGAAGTGTTAATTGGGGTTTTTGGTTTGCTGTGTGTTAGTCCACCGTATGGAGTGGCAGGTGATTTCATGTTTGTCGCATGTGAGAGATGATCGCGTGGATCAGACGCTCACCAACAGTTGACGTTATGGGCCCCACAACCGCTAACGTAACTCCTACTTCTATTTAATTTTGTTTTCAATATATTTACCAACCTCATGCGTTAATTTTTAATTTTAATTATAATAAATTAGTTACTTAAGTTGTTCATGCGTTATTTCTAGGGATTGTTTTCTTTTATTTGGATGGTCGATAATATATTAAAATGTTTTTTTTTTTTAAAAGCCTTTTTATTTCATCATCAAACATATAACATAATGTACAACACATAAATTTACCATCCTAATATGGGAATCTGTTCTATTGAAACAGAGGGAAACAATTTTCGTCCAAAACCCGAACCATATACCAACCTGTTCCAATTAATATTAATGCAGACATGTGTTCCTATTTTGCAAGGATTAAAACACTCCAGAAAATGGAGAAACATGTAAGAGCATCTTCAAGAGAGTCTCCAATTTTTTTTTAAAATGGAGAAACAAAAGCTAAAATCTCCAGAAAAAATCACACCCATCTCCAACAAATTTTCTATTTTGGAGAACCAAACATTAATAATAATATTAAAATATTGTAATCATTTATTAAAATATTATTTCTATCTTTTTTATATTTATTTTCAAATATTTTCATTGGTGGTTCTATGGGGTAATCATTTTTGGAGTAATCTTCATATTTGAAGAGAATCAACTTCTCTCTCCTATTTTCTCCATTTTGGAGATGGTTTTAGGGAATTTGTTGGAGCAAGATTTTGACTCAAAATCCTTATTTTCACCATTTTTCCCAATTTAGGAAAGCTTTTGGAGATGCTCTAAGAGGGTGTAGAAAAAAGAAACCACTAAAACACCAAAAAGGTAAATTGAAATCAATAAAATAAAAAAAATGCAAGAAAGTTTCTTGAAACTAATGTTTTAAATCTGGGTTTTTAGTTGACTCAATGTGGTGATCGGGTCGCACGTTAACTGGTTCAACTACCAGATTAACCGATTTCAACTACCAGATTAACTGGTTCAACCGATTCAACTACCGAGTTAACCGGTATTTTCCTGCATACATACATATATATATATACAAAGTAATAATTTAATGTCCACAAGTTCCAACATAAAAAATACACAAACAACAAGTTTTACATCAATCCAAATACATTAAAAACACACACAACACACATTTTTTAATTTTTTTTTTGAATTATAGTATAAAAACGGGTTAACCGGGTTTGAGAAACGGGTTTACCACTGGTTTAACCGGGTTTTTGAGAAACCCCACCGGGTTGAAATGGGCCGGTCATATATATTAACCCGGCTTTAGTTAACCCGGTCACTACCCCGGGTCCCGGTCCAACCGATTTGACCAGTCGGGTTAACCCGGGTTTTAAAACGTTGCTTGAAACCAATTAAATCATTTAGAATTTTCTCGAAACAACCAAAAAACTTTTAAAACACTTTTAAAAGTGAAGGATAATGCCACATCTAGAGTATGTTAATGACACCCCTATAAAATAAATCATCCTCATACATGTCAATGTCAAAACCTCATTTTTTACATTCTCAAAGTTATAAAAGTACAAGAATTTTCGTGCACATCCCTATTAAGGGGTGCCATTAGCACTCCCCCTTTTGAAATGTTGAATTCACATAATAACACATCTGATGAATTGTCGGTCGTTGATTCACTGTCGGCCACCACTCTCATCGTTGTTGCTAACCATCATGACTATGAACCACTGCACCCTGACAAATTCTTTCCCGTTTTTGCATTTGTTCATCGTTCATCCTCCCGACCTCCTTTTTCTGATAGAACACGACCACTATTGTATTTTGCCTCTATTCCTACTCCAAGAACCCTTCCTTCCTCATTGCTTTGAAATGATCCTTTCCCTTACATTGGTTCTTTGCTCCTTTCCAACTACTTTTTTCTTCTGTTATCTTTGTTACAACACCCTTTCCTTTATCTCTTTTCTCTCTGTGGTACAATAATACAATTGTACCGCCCTTCCACACTTTTTCTCCTTTTTGACTTCTTTGTTCAACGGTCGGAGGAGGGGATCGATGAAAAGGGGCTATGGGCGGGTTTTGGTCTGTTTTTTTTTTTTTTGAAATTCTTTGTCGAGCTATACATAATGTTTTATTAATTTGTAAACTGAATTTTTTTTATAAAGGTGAAAGCAAAATGATTGAAATTTCCCTCAATTAATGGATGGTCATAAAATACGTTTAAGACTATGATCCCATTTGGTTTGTAGGATTAGATAGTATTTAGAATTAAATTTTATTTTAGTCTCATGTTTGGTGTGAAAGATTGTTAGCATTTTAAATCTCACTATTCCATTGAAATATCACAAACATGGGATTTAGAAATCCCATCACAGTTATTGGTATTTCACGAAATTTTATAGAATTTGTAAGTAAGAATATGTTAAAAACATTTATTTAAAATAATTAATTAATATAAAAGTAATTAACTATTTGTAAGAAATGGATTAAATTTATTTTAAATCCTGAAAACAAAACATATAAAAAATTCCCAAGTCGTCCAAATCCACTTCTATGAAATTTAAATCCATAATAATCATTTCATCAAATCAAACTGTCTCCTAAAAGATATTTGGTTTTCAAAGTTTGATAAGGTCAGGAATTGAACTTCATTCTAATCTAATATTTAATTTTTAAAAAGTGCTTAGATATAAAATCCTTGAAAGTTAATGAAATCCCACAACTCATGGATTTAGAAATCCTATGGAATAATTTGTATTTCATAGAATTTTGTAGCATTTGCTTGTAAAAATATTTTATCATATAATAATTAGTTAATAAGAAGGTAATTTAATTATTTTTGTAGTTAAATATAGTTTGTATCTTATAAAAATTATATAAATAAAATAATTCAATTTAATATGAAATTCAAATAGAATCAAGATTTCATAATTAAATATAATAATATTTATTTCATTTTGACAATACAATAAGGACAAATCTGTAATTTAATTTAAAATTTGGGAATTGGAAAAAGGAAAATTGAAAAGGAGAAAAGTTTGGAAGTTGGAAATAGAAATAGAAATAGAAATAATGTATTGTACGGTGGAATGTGGGGAACATAAACTGGGGACCCCCTTTTTTAAGGGTGACGCGCCCGTCATAGCGCGTCCAGTTCACGCCACTGGGATATTTTGTAACTTGTTTAACCCTCAGTTCTCAGAGTTTTTAAAAGAAAGGAAAAAAAAGAAATGAGAGGAAATGAAGAGAAAAGAAAGAAAGGGAAGAAAAAGAAAGTAATTTTTTTATTTGTGTTTTTGAGATTATTAAGAGTGGAAGGAAAGAGAAGGAAAGAAAATAAATTTTCATGTTTTTGAGTAGTAGAGAAAGACAAGAAAAGATGTTATTTTTACTAATATATCCTTATTTATTTTATAAGAGAATGTAATTGGTGGGTAAATAGATAATTTTATAAATATTTCTAATTATTATTAAAAAAAACTCTTTCTTTCCTTCTCTTTCCTCCCATTTGGGAGGAAAGTTTTGAGAGGAAAAATAAAAGGATTTTCCTTCCTTTTCCTTCCCTTTCTCTCCTTAAAAAAACTCGAAAACACAAGATTTTTTCCTTTCTCCCTACTTTCCTTTCCTTTCTTTAGAAAAAAAAAACTCGAGAACACAGCGTAAGAGTAATTTAAAAAGGGAGGCTAATGGCATCCCTAAGAGTGAATGTCATCATTACATAAATGCATTAAATTTCATGGACATACCTATAAAATTCATATCCTTATATCAAAGGTGCCATTAGCACTCCTCATTTAAAAATGAAATTAACATAAAGGAAAATTATTTTAATATCTAGTTAAAAAAACAAAAATACTCAAAATGACTTTTAAGTTATAAAAATGACAAAAAGTTTGTGGGTTTCTATAGTGACTTTAGAGACTCTCTTAAAAACCATTTCATGGAGTCTATTATTTGAGTTACTATATATATATATATATATAGGAAAGTTCAAATGTGAACTCATTTTTTGTTGTGAACGTGAGGACGAATCTCAGTCACTTATCCGGTCAATAAAGACGGTTTTGATCTGGTTCCCCTCCTTTAATAATCTCCACCCTCCCATGAATCGCGTCAATCCTCCGTGATCGCGTCCACCATAACCGAAGATGTGTGGCTGAGATTCGTCCTCACGTTCACAGCCAAAATTGAGTTCACATTTGAACCTAACCCTCTATATATATATATATATATATATATATAGGTCCACGAGTGAGTCCATTCTATAAAAGCATATTCAAAGATATGTTAAAATAGAAAAAAATTAGATTTTAGTATTTTTTTTTCTTCAAGAGATATGCTATTTTGTATCTTAAAATAGGAAAAACATGATAGAGAAGATAGAAATATTTAAATTTGGAGAAATTTTTAAAACCCATTTTTTAAAATAATAAAAATAATATTTTAACCATTCCATCAATAAAAGCATTGAAATGAAATTTAAACAGAGATAAATAATATTTTATTAATATATTTATTATTTTAATAATATAATAAATATTACAATCTTTAAAATAGCATAGATGAAAGTAAGTTTTTTTAAAAATTTCGACCTTATTTACTTTATTTAAAAAAATATATAGCATAACTATTGAAGAAATGTTCTAAGTCACTATATGAGACTCTGTGACTCACAATATGGGTACACAAATTTTTTGGTTTTATTTGTAATTTAGAAGAAATTTTAAATATTTTAGATATTTATTTTTAAAAATATATATATGTTAGTAATAATTTTCCCTTAACGTAAATAGCTAATTTCCATATGTAGAAAGTTTATGTATAATATAGTATTTGTTTTTGATAAACTTTGAATTAAGGTTTTAAAAAAAATTACGTGGAAAAGGTTGATAAACCTTTTTCCTTTGACTTGCCACATTGTAGTAAAACTGATCTAATTAATTAGAAATTTGGATAGGAGAAAAATATGAAAACGATATAATTATTGGTTTAATTTAACTTTATTGATGCAAGTCCTACTCTTGACACGTGGCTGTATTTACACCATTTTCATACTTTCACCCCCTCCAAATTTTAATTTCCTTCACAATTAACCCATACAATTAACAAATATTTCAGAATAAGGAATTTTGATTACTTTCTAGTAGTTTTTTGTACCTTTTGTTTTTGGCAAAAATTAGTAAGGACGTGTTTATAGATCTTTAATATTTTTATATTTATAAAAGTGGTGTTAACATTATAAAAATATTTATTTATTTTTGATCGAGACGTTGCCTCGATAAAAATTAAGAGTCTCATTTACTAGTTTATACTTTATGAGAAATGTTTGAAAAAACCCAACAAATATTCTATTTTGAATGGTTAAGTCTTTAAACTACTTTTTGAATGAAAAAACCATTAAACTTTGTCATTTTGAATGATTAAGTTCTTGAACTATTTTTTTGAATGAAAAAACCATTAAACTTTCTCATTTTAAATAGAAAAATCATTAAACTTTCTTATTTTGAATTATTAAGTCCCTGATTTTTTTTAAGAAATTAAGCCATCGAATTTTTAAAAATTGGTTACTTACAACTTCTAAACATAAATAAACCATCTTTAACCGATTATCTTTTTTTATCCCTCTTATAATGGATAAAAGAATAGATCGAAAACAGGAAGATTGATGAGAGAGGCCAACAACGTGCTAGGAGAAATGGAGAACGGACAGCATTAGGGTATGGGGAGTGACGAGGGAGAGCAATACCATTGTTTGCTAGGGGTTTTAATTGCATAAAGTTTTTGAAACTGTAAAACCGTTTTAAGTTTATTTTACTTTAGAAAAAATTTAGTTAGTTACAAATAATTTATTTTAAAAAATATGTAGGTAACTAAATTTTAAAAGATCGATAGTTTATTTATTCAAGAAAAATGTTTATGGACTTAATCATTCAAAAATGAGAAAGTTTAATGGTTTTTTCATTCAAATCAATAGTTCAAAGACTTAATCATTCAAAATGAGAAAGTTTAAGGATTTTTTCAATCAAAAAAATAGTTTAAGAACTTAACCATTTAAATTGGGATAGTTTGTTGAGTTTTTTCAAACATTTCTCATACTTTATCCAATTTATGTTGGTAAACGTATCTAAAATAATTGGTAGTATAAATACAAATATTGTGATATGAATATATATGATGGGATACACTATATTTAAAAAAACATATACTTAAATTTAATTGGATTTATTTGGAACTTAATTTTTGAAATACATGTCTAAAGTTCTATGTTTAAAAAAAAGTTATATTTAGAAGTATACTATACGAGAAACAAATATATTATTTTACAACATATACTTTGACAAGGCCGTCGAAATATAGACCATCAGATGGTCCGTCTTTAGATGATTCTACTAATCTGCTTTCTCTTTATTGCAATCTCAAAAACCTATACAAGACCGTAAGGACAAATGATGGTAGAGTTTAGAGGGCAATGGGAATTTTTCGTCAAGTCTTCGAAGACCCGGATAGAGGACAAGTGGCTCCAATGGCAACCCCTGTCTCGCAATAAAACAATTTGGTAGCAACAAAAATTAATGTATTTGTGTGACGAACATCAAAGGGTCGAATCCTGTTTCATGTAGCTTTGGATGATCGTGGCATAGACTTGCATTCAGTCATGTCCCCAATTTTGAGGAAGTAGTCGAGTTTGTTGATCACTGCATCGTCGAATGTACATTTGCGGCCAATATTTAGACTTTAGTTCAAGAACGGTGGGGACTAGACAAGAAGTTGCAGTTCACAACAGTGAATCGTCTTCTTCATCATAAACCAACATACTTCTTTCTGTGAGTGCAGCGCCTCTGGGAAGCTATTGTCTGCGTTTCATGTTACATGGTTTGGAAGCACCATAATGATGTCGTTTTCATGCAGAAAATCCTCACAACGGATTTTTTTGTTTGTCGACATACAAGTTCGTTCATTCACGTGGATTTCAAGTAGACTCCATAAGGGATCTATTTCTCGGGACGTGGTGTATTTCACCCCCAACTTTCACCTACTCTGGACTAATCGCTTCTTGCTCTGTCTCGTATCCCCCGCATTTGGAGGGGGGTTGGCTCATTGCTTTCTTCTTTTTTGTAATCTCTTGTTTTTTATTGCGTCTTGCAGTTGTGTTCGTGTTTGGGCATTTGCTCTTTGGCTTTGTGCCTCCTGTTTGGGTGTTTTCTTTTTTAATAAATCGTTGTCTTTCAAAAAAAATATAGATCATTAAATATTTGTTTTTATAACTATAATCCTCAAATATATCATTCAAAGCATGTTTCACAAATAATGACTGATTAAAAATATCTTATGTCAAACACAATTTATCGATATAATATGATGAAAATACATGCTCGGCAAAATATATTATTTTCCTTAATTTCTTTTCCCTTGCCTTTACTTCACGGTACTATCGAGGTAAATATTGTTCGATATGTTTTTTTAAATATTTAATAATCGTGTTTTTTCTAATTTTTTTCATTACAATACAGTAAAATTGGGTTTACAGGATGCCTAGAATGTTTAAGTGTCTTAATAGATGCCTATTGGACTTAAAATAAAATTATCTATCTACAATTGTTACAATAAGTTTACATGACATTTTTAGCATCATAACAAGTCTTTTAGTACCTTTTTAAAAATAAAATGATGTATCGGACACTCTTAAAAAATCCCCTATAAATTTTATTATTCTAAAGAAACTTGTGTTCATAAGATACTTTTTAAAGTAGTATCTTATAAAATAACTAATACGACACTAAATTTAAAAAACGTCTTAAAAACTTATTACAATGCTTAAAAGCGTTCTATAAACTTACTGAAATATTTTTAGACATGACACTTCAGTTTTTGGTCCTATAAACTTAAATCATAGCATCTCCAACATGTTCTCTAATTTAGAAAATTTGATTTTTTGTTCTCTAAAATGTTATAACAACTTTTCTATCTTGTTCTATAAAATAAAGAATCATGGAGGATACTCTTAATATAAAGAATTCTTTTAAACTTCATATGGGGAGAGAGAAATGATTATTTTATTCAATTATACCAATGAAATTGAGTTATTATTTTTCTGTAAAAAGTGTTTTTAAGTGTATTAGATGATAAATTAGAGATCATTATAATAATATAGTTTATGTTAAAATCTTTAAAATAGAGAATCTGTTGGAGATAAATGTAATTATTTTAAAAGAAAATTATGTTTTGGTTCTCTATTTTAGAAAAATTATAGAAAGGTTGTTGGAGATGTTTTAAGATACTCTATTAGGACACTTAAACAACTTAGGTATTCTATAAATTCAATTTTGTTGTAGTGATAAAAATTGACTCAGGGAATTACCACTACAGGAGCAGTGACTACATCTATTTAAAATGAAGTTGACAAACTTTAGACATTTCAGTCAGTATCATAAATTGCACATGTTAATAAACAGAACTCTCAAGTTTTTAAAGGATCTTAAACAACTTCTCCCAAATGAAGAATAGCGTTATTAGAGTTTTTATTCTCGGATTCCTCGTAATTTTCTCTAAAATGGATTCGAAAACCTCACTTGTTATTTCCAAAGTAAATGCCTCCAACAAACCAACAAAATAAATGGAAAAAGAGAGAAAAATGACTTTTATTATACTAAAAATATTTTAATTATATAATTAATATTTGACATCTTAAAAAAGACCTAATTAGAGTTGAATGCAATTTACTTTCGAAAATTTTGAACTTTTTTCTCCATTTTTTAAGATGCTCTTACTTATTACACCTACCATCTCTGATTGTTCAATCAAGTACAACTATTCATGCATATAGTACAAATTATTTGAACATGATATTGTCGATTGACACATGAACAAGTTTACAGATGTCAAACAGTGTCAAATTTCACATTATATATAACTTGTATTGTATAGAATCAAAATGAAACATATTTTGTTTATTTTCTTATTTTAAAAATATACTGTCAAAAGTCCCATTTTAAAAAATGTATTTTTTTAAAAGCAGAGATTTTATTAAGACTAACAAGATGCTAGAGAGACATTATAAGACATAAATAGCCGTTAGGGGATTTTGTAACCACCCTACCCAATTAAGAAACAACTTCTTACTCCTATTATGCACCCAAAAAAACGAATGTGTAACAATGTTGTCTCACAACACCGCGTTTACAGGTTTCTTGGCTCCAAAAGTTGTCTCATTGCGAAAGTTCCAAAGAGACCACAACGCAGTATAGACAACCGCTTCTAAGCAATTTGCTTTCTCTTTCTTCAACCTCCTCGTCTCCAACCATCCTTTCCAGCCTGAGACATTATTGATGACATGGATGTCGATTATGCACCAATAAAAAATGTATTATGTATTAATAGAATATATTATGATTTGGTTAAAAAAAAGGTAAACATATTATAATTTTGTAAAAGAAATCATTCTTGAAACAATTATTTAAACTTATATTTGAGATGTCTTGTTATAAACATAATCTTATAATTTTTAAAAATGGGTATCCAAAATGAAAATGGCAATATAGTATACTTTATAACACAAAAAAATTACTTCTTTTTTGTCATTTAATAGAATTGTATGTGACATTTCATAGGAAGAAAAAATACTTTCACAATATGTACTTGGTCAAAGTAATAATGGTACATAATTTATTGCACATGGTACAATCCTTTATGTTTATATTTGTCAAGATAACAAAGTGCAACATTTACTACATAATGTACAACCCTTTGTGTAATTAAGAGACTAATCATTTGAAGACTTATAAATTGTCAAAATCTTAAGAACTAATACATCATGTGTTATTTTATTTAGTTGCATTAATATTTTTTTTCATTTAAGCCCTCGGATTGAGGGTATCGATCAAAAATGACTACTTGCCTTTTAAATTATAAAAATTCAAACGGTATTCTCCAATCTACTAATTATATTCGATAAAGACAATACTTCTACCAACGGTTTCTTTCATACCCTTGAAGCAATTATATCCGTTCGTGAGCCTATCTAGCTCTAGACCTGCTTAGGTCTATAAAAAACCTCTGGGAATTGGGATTATTGTTCATGCTGAAGCAGACATCTTTTTTGGCTATTCTTTTCCCCAAATCTTTTTTTGTATGATTTTTCTTTAAAACTATTTACTTTTTTAGGGGTATAAGGGAAGAAGGGACGCGATTTCAAAGCGAATCATTAATTGAAGGATGCTCATTTCCCATTTATTGAGTCTTTGGTCATTAAGGTGGCATTTGTTTTTTAAGAGGTGCTAAAGTCTGAAAGTCTGATTTCAGTTCTGAAATGGTTATGAAATGTCTAAACGAATAAGATATAAGTGGTGATTAAGAGCTTAAAATGAAAAAAAAAACAAACAAGGCCTAAGAGACTGCTTATGTGGCTTAAAAAGTATTTTAAGACCTCTTTATTAATAGCTTAATGAGTTTAACGAGACTCGTAACTTATTCGGTCAGATATACAAGATTGTTTGGTAGTGGCTTAATAATATATAATGTGGTCTATTTAGTAGGGAGAACTTTATGTAGAAACTGAGTTTGTCAAAAAAATGTTTCTGGTAATTAAAAAACACGCTCCTTTTATCTATGAAAAAAATATCTCAAACAAATTTTTCTCAATCTATATAGAAAGATTAATTCATACAAATAATTTTATTCATACATGACTTAATGAAACCATCTAAACAGCTCCTTGGACACCCACTTTTTTAAAGTAGGGTGTGAGTCTTGTTGAGCCAATTCTCAATTCATATTTTACTCTCAAGGGTTGGGTTTCGGTAAGAATGAAAGTTATAATAAGTAGAGTAAATAAATATCTTCATGGATTAATTCTAATTGAAGATCAGTACTAATGAAGTAACACTGAGATGCATCATATCAATTCCCATGAAAAGTGCAATTCATGATCATGATAAGATTAAAAATGATTAACAGTTCAAATCCTTTATTACGCTTCTTATTTTAATTATATTCTTACATGACTCTTCGTCTTACCCTCAACTCATAATTTCTTAAGAAAGAAAAGCTTAAGAAGTTGGCAAGTAGTATAGGAAAAGCATTTGTAGTGAATCCTTAAGATTGAAATTCAATCTCGAAAAAATCATGAAACTTCATTAAAATTAAATTGAATATTATTTGTTTCACATTACATAACCTTTTTATATATTTGTGAAAAAAAAAAGTAGATATAAAATAATTTTATATTATGAGTCAAATACATATAAAATAAATAAAAATTAATCAAAATAATCATTTTCAGGGTTGATTTTACGGCTCTTAGCCATTTCTCTATAAAATTACCTAAATAACCATAAATCCACAACAAGTCAGATCTGTTAAGGGTAAAAGTGTAAAAAAAGAAGTTTTTAAATTAGGTTCGTAGTTATAGAGACCAAATATGTCAAATTTGGAAAACACATGCAAATTGCCAATGTGTTTTTGTGGACCTAACCCAAATTTACATATATGGTCTTTTAAATTGTGAATCTGGTTCAAAAACTTTTTTTTATACCTTCACTCCTTCATAATTATAGACCTGACATTTTACGGACCTATAACTATTTTGATAATTCTAAAAAGAAAGTAACTAAGGGGCCGTTTACCAAACGCTTACCCGGGTAAGCGCTTACCAAGTCATATTACTTTATTGGAAGACTATAACAAGTACCCAAAATCTTACCCGGTAAGAGCGACAACAAGGAAAACAATGACCAAGAGTCTTACCCGGGTAAGTGATGGAAACGGCTCTTATCACGGTAAGCGCTTACCGGATAAATTGTTGCATACAATGCCGTTTTCGTGAACTAAAATCTTACCCGGTAATTAAGTGATAGTGTTGAATTTTGTCGGTAAGCACTTATCCAGGTAAGATTTGGTAAACAGTCTCTAAAAAATAAAACCATAAGTTAAAAATGATTATTTTAATTAATTTTTAAAATAAAACGTTATAAATCAGATATATGTTAAACTATAAACCCTAACAATAATATTTTTTTTTTACTGCCAAGTTGTACAACCATTCCAGGAAAATATGTTTTCTTTGGGAAACTGCCAAATCTAATTTGAAACGGCAATCTTGTACCTTTCCAATTCCAAAGGGAAAATGCACCTTCAACTATCCCCTCAAGTTATATTCTGACCCTAAAGTATTGAAATTCACAAATACAGTCCCTAAAACTAGTACAATTGAAATATCATGCTTTACTTTTTGAGACTAGGATAATTTGGGAAATTGGAAGCCAACATTATTCAAGTGAAACAACTTAGGGTCCGTTTGGTTAGAGGGATTTGAAAAGATTTGGAGGGATTGAGATTTTAATCCAATCTATTATATTGGGGATAATTCTCAGATTACTGACATGAAGATTTATTTGACTGCAGTGTTTGACATAAATATTAAGATATAGTACAGTATAATTTCAAGAAAATCATCAGAGTTCGCACTGGGAATGACTTATTTGAAATCTCAATCCCTCCAAATCCCTTTAAATCCCTCCAACCAAACGGGCCCTTAGAGTTTGAATTCACGATTGTGTATCTTATGGTGAATTCATTACCAAAGATGTGTTAATGAATGAACGACAAGAAATACGTTTCATTTATTTGGATATATGTTGTGTTCTCGAAATAGTAAAGAAAATGAAAGGAAGTGAATGAAAGTAAAATAGACCGTGTTCTTGAAACTTTTTAGGAGAGAAAATAAAAGAAAAGAAAAGAAAGAAAAATAATAACAATGTTCCTCCCAAAACTTTCTTTTGAACTCTCAAATATGGGAGAAAATGGAAGGAAAAACATTAAGGGCGCGTTTAGTTCGTGAAATTTTTTCTGTTTTCTAGAAAAAATTTTCGGAAAAAATGAAAATTTGGAAAACGCGTTTAGTTCGTTCAATTTTCAAAAATTTTCCAAAAAAATTTTCATTTTCATTTTCTAAATTTTTATTGGATTTAGAAAACAACATTTTTGAGTTTTCAAAATTTTCATTTTCTAAATAATTTTCCACATTCACATACATACTTTCACACACACATACACTTTCACACAACATACACACACACACACACACTTTCACACACACTGTCACACACACTGTCACACACACACACACACTTTCACACACACATACACACACACTGTCACACACACACACACACACACTTTCACACACACACACACACACACACACGCACACGCACACACACACACACGCGCGCGCGCGCCCGTACGCACACACACTGACACACACACACACACTTTCATACACACACACACGCACACTTTCACACACGCACACACACACACACACGCGTACGCACACACACTTTCACACACACACATTGACACTTTCATTTTCACACACACACACACATGAACTCACTTTCATTTTCACGCACACACATTTTCACATACACAAACACACACTCTTTCACAGACACACACACGCACACACACTTTCACAGACACACACACGCACACACACTTTCACAGACACACACACGCACACAAACTTTCACACACACACACACACACAGACACGCACACACACACATTCACACACATACTGACATTTTCATTTTCACACACACACATACACACATTTTCAAAGACACAAACACACACACACACATTCACACAAACACACATACACACACGCATTCACACGCACACACACATTCGCACAAACACACACACACACACACATTCACACGCACACTTTCACACACACACACACACGCACTTTCATTTTCACACACACACACACATTTTCACATACACAAACACACACTCTTTCACACACACGCACACACACTTTCACACACACACACACACATACACATACACAGACACGTACGCACACTCTTTCACACACACGCACACACACTTTCACACACACACACACACACATACACAGACACGCACACACATTCACATACACACATTCACACACATACTGACATTTTCATTTTCACACACACACGCACATTCACACACATACTGACATTTTCATTTTCACACACACACACACACACACACACATTCACACAAACACACACACACACATTCGCACAAACACACATCCACACACACAAGCGCACACTTTCACACACACACACACACACATACACTTTCGGGGTGCGAAAGTGAAAGCGCGCGCGCGCGCGCGTGCGCGAAAGCGCGCGCGCGCGCGCGCGCGCGCGTTCGTGAAAGTGTGCGTGTATGAAAGTGAGTGTATGTGTGCGCGCGCGCGCGCGCGCGTGTGTGTGAATGCGCGTATGTCCGCGCGCGGGCGCGCGCGCGTGTGTATGAAAGTGAAAGCGCGCGCGCGCGCGTATCCGTGAGCGCGCGTGTATGAGCGAGTGTATGTGAAAGCGCGCGCGCGTGTGTGAATGTGTGTATGTTCGTGTGAAAGTGAAAGTGAAAACGTATGTGTATGTCCGTGTTAAGCGCATGCGTACGTCCGTGTGAAAGTGAAAATGTATGTGCGCGCGCGCGTGTGAGCCGCGTGTGTCTGTGTTAAAGTGAAAGCGTATGTGTATGTCTGTGTGAAAGTGAAAATGTATGTGTGTGTGTGTGAAAGTGTGTGTATGTGTGAAAGTGAAAGTGAAAGCGTATGTGTATGTCTGTGTGAAAGTGAAAATGTATGTGTGTGTGTGTAAAAGTGTGTGTGTGTGTGTGTGAAAGTGAAAGTGTCTGTGTGAAAGTGAAAGTAAATGTGAAAGAGTGTGTGTGTGTGTGTGTGTGAATGTGTGTTTATGTCTGTGAATGTGTATGTGTGTGTGTCTATGAATGTGTGTGTGTGTGTGTGCGCGCGCGCACGAAAGTGTGTGTGTACACACACTTTCTAATTTGAAAAAAAAAATTGAAAATGGAAAATGAAAACTGGTAGAAAATGCACAACTAAACGCGTTTTCTAATTTTCTAAAAATGAAAAATGAAAACTCCACCATTTCAACTAAACGCGTTTTGAAAATTTTTCATAGAAAACTGAGAACGAAAACGCAACTCCATTTTCTGAAAACGTTTTCTTGGAAAATGTAAACAGTTTTCGCTAACTAAACGCACCCTAAATCTTTTTAAAAAAAATATTAAAATTACAAAACTATTTAATCTTTCATTCTAAAAAATATTTTTAAATGACATGTTGGTAAAAATGGTATATTTCTTTTCCTTTTCTTTCGTGTTCATGAAAATAAAAAAAAATGTATTTTTCTTTTTCTTTCCTTCTCTTTCACGAATACAAAAAAAAAAGCATTTTCCTTTTTTTTTCTTTCCTTTCCCTTACTTCTTTTTTCTCTTCTCTCTAGTTCCGAGAACACAAAATAAGTTTCTCAAATCCATGTTGCGATTGGTTTGTTGTAATCGGCAAAATTCCAGGGGAGTTTGCATAACAAAATTCTTTGGCCAAAATTATGTTGGCATATTTGGATTGACAAATTAAAAAGATGTTAGTTATATCAAATTTCATGAATTCCTTTCTTAAAGGAATTGAACATCCCATCGTTTCTTGAGAGAGTTCAAGTCAATGCTTATGAAATTCAATTATTATTATTATTGTATATTTAATTAATAAATAATAATTTAAATCATACAAATAATTTTTGACCTTTACCATTATTTACATTCAAAATCCAGCAATATATTATTGAGTAAGCTAAAACCTTGGCACCTGTAGTATGCTTAAAAACTTTGAAAATGGCCCCCTAAATATGTAAAATCTACAAGAATGATCGTTAGAGTTAGGATTTTCGTTTGAAAATAGTCCCTTGCATATGTGCAAACGATTAATGCACCCCACCCTCACCTCCCCCTAGCTTGCGAGTTGCGACCCATTATCTGATCATCTTCTTTGGTAGTGACAAATCACAATTGAATCATAAGGAGCAACTCAAGATCGACACGCATTTCACAAAGTAACACACAAAAGTGGTGCTTTCTTCAATGCAGATTTCACAGATTAATCACATGGACAAATCATTTAGAAAGAGTTCAAACCGACGAACAACCCCTCTTCCCCGCCGATGAACTAACACCCTCTTGTCATGAGTTGACTTTTGATTATTGTTCTCCGCTTTTGACTTTCCATTTGGATTTATTCCCGAATACAATCCTTGTTCAAGATCGATTACAACCCATGTCTTAAATACGATTCTTTGGAGAAGTTATTCATTGCTTTTCACTATCACAACCCTCCCCCTTTCTTGAAGCTTGGAGCTCGAGTAATGAAACTGTTAGTCCCCAAAGAGAGATGGCTAACCAAATGAGGGTTTTGTAGAAGAGGGGGGGGGGGGTTGAATATAAAACACACAGAATATACCCTTTTTAAAAATTTTAATATACATATCAAAAATTTCCACACAGGAAGTTTGATGCGGAAAAAAATAGATACACTATTCTATCAAACTAAACACACAGATAACAGTAATTAACTTATACACTAAGAAAGTTAAAACAAGACTATTATAACACACAGGATTGTCGGAGTCAAACAAATAATCACTTTGAAGATTTGTTGAAAGCGTGAGATTTATGGGAAGGACTTCATCTCCTTTTATAGTGCCCATGCATGAGATGCATGTAGACAGCTGTCAAGGATTCATTAGCTAGAAGTGTATCTGCTGGACAAAGGAAGAGACCACTCCCTTTGTACTAGAATAATGGACGAACCATTCTTTGTAGCACGTAATGTCAGATAACTTTATCTTCTTTTCTTCATGCTCTGTGAAGTCCCATCAAACCTTTTAGCTAAAAGACAAATATTCCTTTTATAAGAATAAAAGAGAATGTCTTTATTTAAGGTTTAACGCCCAAGTTCTTGCTGCCCACGTGTCTTGCATTTGTTGTGAGTCAAGAACTTATCTCTTGAAAATTGCTAAGTGATACATGAACCTATGTATCACATCGGTGGATACCTTGTAAGGCTGGAATTGATAAGTGTACACATTGCTTAGTGATCCTCAAATCTCATTAAGTGTTGAGAGTGTACACCCTTGTAGTTGTGACTTGATATCACAGCCTTAGAAAATATACCTGCAATTTCGGTGACCAAAATATATAGTGTCGGTGACCATGAGTATTAACTTGATGACCTCATCTTGTATTGATGACCCAATACTTTGATGACTTAAAGTGTAACATCGGTGACCCACTATATTGGTGACCCAATCTTGACTTTGGCAATTTGATCTGAATATTGAAGTTAGTTGGTACATCCAAAATTCCACTTTTTGATGTACAACCCTTGATTGAATAGTCTTTGACTTTCCAATACTTGAAGCATATTCCAGACCTTCAAAAGAACCTATAAAAAATCAATCATACAAAAGAAGGTGGTTCATCACCAAATCATCAGTGACCCAACAGAAACCTATCAAAATTAACCACAAGGTTGTGACGTAGTGGTTGAGGCCCTGGATGATGTGGTGGAATCCCATCTTCCCAGGGTTCGAATCCAAGCGTACATAACAATTGTGGTCATTTAGTTTATCAGGGTTGATATCTTACGACCATAATTTGCCGGGATTAGTCCAGGCATAAACTGGGACACCCTTCCAAAAAAAACTATCAAAATTTGTAGATGTTCTTATAGTTTCGATGTATTTGTTTGTGGATTTTGATTCATCGATACATTCCTCTAGATGTTTGATTTTAGGAGACTTTTTTGGGTAACATGGGCTACTGGGTCAGCTTATGCACATCGACTAATTGTTCGGGCTATCACGAATAGCCTAGAATCATCGTAGGTGAACCTCCATGGCTACAATGGCTTTAGCAACATCTTGATATGAAGCCTGAGATATGATATTTTAGAAGACTTGAGATCAGGAAAAAGGGAATGTGAGATAGGGAAAAGAGGGAAGGGAAGGTCGGAGATGCTTCACCGGAGATATTCAAAAGAGAAAGGGAAGGGGGAGGGTGTGAGTGATAGAGATTTTTAAATGGTAACGACACTTATACATTAAGCTTAATATTGTTGTACATTATTTTTATTTTTAATAAAATAGACAAATTTATTGAAATGCCCCTTAATTAACGATATAGTCAGATGAACCATTTTTAGAACAACATGCAAACCAATGTAACAATTTTTATAAAACAAACTATTATCAGAACTTTCTACTTCACTTCAAGTATAAGTCCTTTTCTCCGATCACCTATGTGGAGATTATCTCTAACTAATTATGTTTGTATTAAAAAACACCAAGATTCAACATTAAGAAAAACTGAACACTCAAATCCTCACAAAAAAAGAAGACAAATGGACAAGATCGTCTAAAAGCATACTCTAGAGAGTTGGGTTCACGTCAGACTAAATTATTTTTGTGAGACCCATGAGACCACATTCTACATTTGAAACTTTACAGCAAAATACTGTGAAAGTAAAAAAGATCTGAACCTCACAATGTTTTGCTGTGAAGTTTCAAGTGTAAAATTAAAGATGGTCTTACAACAACAGTCTGTTCTCACATGATCCCAAAGTCATACCGTATGTTTACAAATATATGCAAAAAGTGAAGGAATAAAGTGTCATTTTTTAAACCAAAAGGTAGTACTATATAAAAATACAAGTAGTGGAGGGTGGCAAAGTGTAAGTTCACTGAATTCCAAATGAGGATAAAAGGGTGTCTTCCTTTCAGACAATTGAATGAAGTAAAAAAGAAAAGAAAAAAAATGGAGTCTACAAGCACAAGAAAAGCTTGTTTCCTTGAAGACGACAACGGCCTTGCTTCCATTGCCGCCGGCCATGGCTTCTTATCTTCTTCATCGGAAAACCACCATAACCACCTCCTTTCAAGACCTCTTTGTTCTTCACCAAAAGTACCCACAAATATTTATGCTTCTTTTCCCCATGTTTCATCTCCAAGATCTATAAGGGGTTTTAATGGCAGATTTCAACAACAACAACCCTATTTCTTAGATGCTTGCTTTCTTTGCAAAAAATCACTTCGTGGTAACAAAGATATCTTCATGTATAGGTAATAAACTTTTAAATTCTGAATCAAAACCCATGATTTACATTTCTTTATTTTGTTATATATATATACAGAAAAGGTATAGTAGAAATTTGCCTAGAATAATTCCTGACAATTTTAATTTTAAGACGGCTAGATAATTCCCCAAGGGACACAAGTTGTTTGCCTCTGGATTCGAACATGGGGTAGATGAATTATCTAACATCATCTCCTACAAGTCTTAACCAGTACATCACAAGCTTTTTTGGTTTTTGTTATATATTTCTGTGTGTGTGTGTTGTAGATCTTAAAAATCAGAAAAAAAAGATGATAACTTTACTTTCTATAAAGAAAGATTTGATGTTTTTTTGATGATTTATGAGATGGGTTTTTTTTTTGATGCAGAGGTGATACAGCTTTCTGTAGTGAAGAGTGTAGAACAGAACAGATGGATAATGATGAAGATAAAGAGAAGAAGAAGAAATGGAATGTTTCTGTTTCAATGAAATCTAAGAGAAATAAAGAAAAGAATAATGAAAAACAATCAAACACTTCTTCTTCTTCTTCTCAAAATAAGACCTCCAAAAATTATCTTTTTCAATCTGGTGCAGTTGCTGCTGCTTAACCACTAATTTCTTCAAAAAAAATACAAAAAAGAAATACAAAAAAATACAAAAAAAAGAAAAGAAAATTATGGGTTTTTTTAGAGGAGGCAGAAGTGGTTGAAGTTTTTGTCAATTGATAGAAGACGCCATGAATGAATCATGAATGAATGAGTTTAAGAAGGAAAAGAAGAAGATGTAAAAAACAACTATTTGAGACTTTTGGGGAGTTTTTTTTTTTCTTTTTTTTTTCTAATTTTTTTATAAATTAGGGTTAGGTGTTTCTTTTTGGTGTTGAAATCAAGAATTCGGGATAATGTATAACTTTTGCCGAATCAAATACAAGTTAGTATAATATTTTCGTGTTTTTTAATTTAATTAAGTGTGTTCGATTTGTTATTTCTTCTTGATATATGTTTGAAAAGAAACGAGATGGTTCTAAATAATAGAGATGAACTAGATGTTTTAGAATTCGGGAATTATGATTTGGGTTTTCAAGAAATAAATGATATAATTATTTAATGTATAACGATATTTTTGACACTTTATACTTTTGTACAAAATGTATACTTATTATATTTGTGTTTGTATGCTAAAATAATCTCGAGAATGTAGATTTGACAGAGAATCGCAACTTGTAAGAACATGGTTAGGGCACGCAGAGGCGGAACACAATAGGGATCTAGGAGGGCCATGGTCCCTGCTTTTTATCCCTTAAATACTAGATATTAGAAATATTATCAATGAATTGCTCTTAGCTCAGGTGGTTATGTGTATATGTGGTCATAGGTTTTATTCTCCTGTCACACGGTTTTTTATAATGAATTGAGCTTATCAATGAAGATGTTTTGTTGGGTTCGGCCCCTTAATCAGAAGGCTTGTGTTCCGCCCCTGAGGGCAGGAGAAGATCGAAAATCCTATTTTAGAGGATTAGAAAGTTTTTGTATTAATAATACTAGAAGGATACTCGTATAATGCAAATATATATATATATATATATATATATATCTTGATTTTAATGTTTTTTTTATTGTTTATATTTATGATGTGATAATACAATTTTATGTGGTTTTTGAAAACTATGAAAATATTTTTATTTTTAATAAAATATAAATTTGGATATATCATAAAAATTTGAATAAGATATCGAAATGTCAAATTAGTGATTTAAAAATTTTCAAATAATTCATAATTTTTTATTATAATTTAATTTAAATTTAATAAATGAAGTAATTTATTTTTTGATTTAATAATATAAATTTTTATAAGGATAATAATTAAGTATTTTGTTTGAATTCAATAATTATTTTAATTATATTTAACTTTTTTATATTTAAAATAAAATGTTTATCTTGTATTTGATTATGTTTATATGCAGTTATCATTTAGTTACATTAATTTAAACATGGAGCTTTAACTTATACACAATATAGGGGATGTTTGGTTGGTTTTTTATTAAGTTCTATATAGATCAAGTTGTATGTGGGGGTTATCTGTATAGATTGAGAAGATTTTTGCTACAAAGAGTTTTCAAATAGAGAAAGGATTGTGTTTTTTAATTGAGAGGAGGAAGTTTGGAAAAAACTTGACTTTCTGTATAAAGCTCGCCCAATAGAATCTTAATGAATAAGCCACTTCCTATATCATCGAGCTACTACGAAACAATCATGTATAGCTGATCGAATAAGCTGTGAGTCTTATTAAGCTCGTTAAACTGCTAACAAACATGTCCGTACTTGTAATCTTGAATTTTAAATAATATGTATCAATAAACAGTGTTTCACATATAAAAAAAATTAATTTTTTTTGTTAAAATATTTTCTAATATAATATAGACATGTATGTGTGTGAAAAAAATTGAACCTGTAAAAGAGTATAATAATATAAAACGTTTAAATTAAGAAATCAACTCTAAATATAATTCAGTTTCATAAATTATTAAATACTACGTTATTAAATTCACATTTTTCTTAAACTTGAAGCAAAAGTAGCTTGTACGAAAGATCTTAATAGCAAACGGGCAAAGTTTTTGCACGAAATTCTCGTAATAATAAATGGTTTTAAATAAAAAAATGATATTTATAATGATTAGTAAATAACAAATCTATATATTAACTTATCCAGAAATTTTTTCCAACGGTTACACACCGTTTAACTTTAAGAAAAAAAATGTCGATATATTTTTTTACAATATCATAATTGGTTAGTTCATTGTTTTTTTTTTTCATACGTGAGGTTTTGAGTTTTAGTCTTTTATTGTGAATATTTTTTAAAAACATAATAAATTTAAAATTAAAAGCAAAAAGCTAAAAAAATGACACGAGTGGGATTTGAACTTAGGTCTTGATATAAAAAATGCCATACAAGCCAACTTTACCAAGAAAACTTGTGTTTTTATTGTAGTTTTAAAATATATATAGTGACACATAATAAGACGATACAGTTGCACCTTTCACAAACCTAATTTTTTTTACCATTCATCAAAGAATGGAGAATTAATACGGTGGCTCGTGCCACCGTATGCACCACTACAGGTCCGCCCCTGTTAACTTTATTAAAAAATTATATTGTTATTTATTACAAGTAAACGTTCAATAAATAAATTAAAAAATATTTTTTAAGAATGAAGTAATATGCCTGTTTGGTTTTGGATTAACGTGTATAAAGTATAAACGATCATTTTATTTAAAAAATCTAAAAATTGAGATCGTATACATTAAAATAATATTATATTTATTAATTTATTGTTGTTGATTATAATCTTAAATATTAAGCAAGATATCTTAAATTTAAGAATTCATATAATTTATTAGTGATTTAGAAAAACAATCAAGTAAAAACAAACAAGTGTTATAAAAATACAATTGTTAAAGCTCCCAAAAACGATTATATTATACAAGTTTGATATTTAAAAAAAAACATTAAATGACAGCCAATGGGGAAAGATGTTTATTTTATTTTAAATTTGGAATGATGTTGTAATTGGTTTGTTTTTTTTAAGTTTAAGCAAAATCAAATACTCACTATTCGATCTGTGACTAAATTAGTTTAAAACAGTTTAATTTTCTATTCCATTATTTTTTATTTTCGATTCAGTCTTAATCAACCTCGACCCAATTCACACCCTCATCAACGTTGCTAGTTTTCATTTAAAAAACAATTAAAGACTAGAAACATTGATTATTTAATTTTATATTACAGTGAAATTAAATGCTGTAAAATTGGTTTCATGTTCTTAATTCATTGAAGACGTGTGGTATACAACCGATAAGGGCAACAAACTACACAAACGAGATTGTAACAAACAACAATTTTTTTTTATAAAATCAGATTGGATAACTACTTAACCAGATGACAATATCGTTAACTATAGTATAACAAATATTATTATCTTATGAAAATTTATAAGTAATTTCATATCACAAAAAACATATAAGAAAGAGGGTATCATGAAGTCCCCAATCCAGAAAGATCTATGTTGAAAATGTCAAAAGTGATGATGCAAGTTTTTCTTTTGATGTGATACATGCACATAAATAAAATAGAAAAAAAGGGTCTAACATAGTTTAGATATCAATATCATGACAAAAACAACTTGATAATAAGTATACTTAATATAGATTAAAATATTAAAATCAATCAATAATTATGACAACCAATTAACTAGTGACTATGATTTTATGCATATTTTTATTAGATCTTTTTTAGATACAAATTTATTAAAAACTGTTTCATTCATACAAAAAAGTCGAGGTCTTGTTAAGATTATTTCAGAAAACTATTTATTATCTATGTAGATAAGAAAAAATATAAATTACTATGTCTCTGTATCGACTCGACCAATGACTATTCATGATTCCATAATTGAATCAATTTTATACTGGTTCTAAATTAAAGGAAATGTTATAGTAAAACTTCGTTTAAAACGGTCATTATCATTCAAATCATACAAAAAAAAAACAACACCTAATGGGTTGGTCATTCCAAAATTATTAACCCCTCCAAATTGAGGATGGGACCTTATGGTCCCTTTTCTTTTCTATCTATTAACCTCATATTGACCCACCCAACCCCACCACTCACCCAACCAAGTACTATGGTGTGTTCTAGTTCACAAGAGTCAAGATCCATTTATGAATCAACAAAATAATTCAGATTGATAAATAGGATTCAGTTAAAAATAATTGATAAAATTTATTATTGATTATTTATTGATTTGATAATGTGTATATTTGTAACAAAGATTTCACAAAAGTTTGACTTGGACCTTGATAAATGAGACAATAAATATCTAAATTTTACATGAAAGCCAAGGAAAACAACAAAACTGTTATATTTTAAATGATTAAATCGTTAAATTATTTTTTTTAATGAAAAAACCAATAATTTTTTTTTATTTTGAATGATTAAGTTTCTAAACTATTGTTTTGAATGAAAAAAAGCATTAAACTTTTTTTATTTTGAATGATTAAGTTCCTAATTTTTTTTTTGAATAAATAAACCATCAAACTTCTAAAAGTTGGTTACCTACATCTTTTTTTAAACAAGCTACCTGTAACTAACTAGAAAATTTAAAAGTAAAAATAAACTTAAATCAGTTTTATCGTTTCCAAACTCTACACAATTAAATCTCTCGCAAACAACGATATCGCTCCCCTTTGACACTCCCCATAACCTCAACGTTGTCCATGCTCCATTTCACTCAACATGTTGTTGGTCTTTCCCATCAATCTCTCTCTCTCTCTTGTCAGTCTATTTTTTTTATCCATCATAAGAGGGAGAGTTAAAAAATAACCGATTACAGATAATTTATTTAGGTTAAAAAGATGTAAGTAACTAGTTTTAAAAATTCGATAGTTTAATTTATTGAAAAAATGTTCAGGGACTTAATCATTCAAAATGTGAAAGTTTAATGGTTTTTCACCCAAAAAAATAGTTTAGGTACTTACTCATTCAAAATGAGAAATTCAAAATGAAAAAGTTTAATGTGTTTTTTATTCAAAAAAATAGTTTAGGAACTTAACCATTCAAAACGAAATAGTTTGTTCGGGCTTTTTTGAACTTTTTCCTTAAGGAAATTAAAGTGTTGGTATTTATGAAGTCTGATATGTGTGTATGTCGTTTCTTCCTTACATGTACGCTTTACGAAGAGATAAATTAGAGTATGACGTGATTTAATGTTTCAGTTGCATGAAATATTATTTTAACATTCGTATATTATACTATGAAAAGGATGATTCATTCATGCCATTATGCATGAATTTATCTTGCATAGAGCAGATATACGAAAAAAAACATCACTTTGATCATGCGACAATGATTCTTAGAAATGTGATATTCAAATTCATATCTTTAAATTAATCATGCATGTCGACAAAATTTTCAACTATTTAGGCAAGTCTAATTGCGTGACCGTTAACTTGTAATTTACCAAATGATTTCACTCTTTTGTACTTTTTTGTCGCGTGCTTGCAAGTGGCCAACATTTTGGATCGTTACAGACTATACAACTCGAAAAAGATTGTCTTTTTGACGAGGGAAACGTACAATCATCGTGGGTTTTCGTTCCATTTTGAAGTAACAAACATGGCATAAAAATATGTCCTTTTGTCATATAGGCATGAGCTGTTTTTTGGTACTAATTTGCCTTATTCAAAAATACAAGTTGAGTCCAAAGAACCAAAGGACTCTAATTGTAGATTGACCCTACAAAGTAGCTTTTGCATGTAAATATGTAACTTATATGAATCTATCATCAAGAGTGATTTATGCACAAAGGCTTGATGCAAACCCTACATTCCAAAAGTGAATTTTAATAATCCAACACAAGAAATTAAATTACTAATAGAGTTATAACACCTAAGTATACATTTTGAATCCAATAGACTAGGGTATAAAACTATTACAAATTTTTAATAATGCAATTAGTGACTAGGCGTAACATCGTGTGAAAAGTTCAGTTAATGGTAAGAAGCGTGAGAAGTGGATCTGAACCATTGATCACTTTTAATCTCATGCCTTCCTATGAATTGCGCTTTAAAAGGGAATTGATCTGGTGCATCACGATGCAGTTTATCTCAGTGCATCTCATCCTAATGTGTGTTCATTCCTCATTCAACGGTGAATAACCACTTCACACACTACTCACCATATATAACACTTCTCACAGGAACCCAACCCTTAGTGAGTATAGTCGTTGATTAAAAAAACCTATTTGACTTGAAATGATTCTAATAAGGTTTTGCCTTGAAATTATGGTAGAACTGCAGGATAAGTAGTGACAACTAGAGAGGCTTGTTATTGGAAAAACATTGTGTGTATATTTATGGTGGAAAACAACGAAGAGGAATGATATCATGATATGAAGTAACGAGATCGAGATTTAGGGTATGTTTAGATGTGTCGCAAAGGTTTGGCAAATTAGATTCTCATTTAGGGTCAAAATAATCAAGTTTTGATAAGTAGCTAAGGCCGGTTTTGTTATTACAAAGCTAACTTTTGAAGGGAAGTGTAAAGATATATGTTTGGTTCCCGAATGTTGTAATAATTACGTTAAAACACACATTTTAACACCCCACTTATGATACATCATGATGTTATGTGGCTCAGTATCATGATGTTATCTATCTTGGCCTAGATGAGTTCTATTCACCAATCTTTTTAAGTTTAGCATTCATTGGTTTAATATTTTAAATGGTCTTGGGATAACAACGTACAGAAAAAGAATATGAAGTACATTATGTTTAAGCACATAAAGAATATTAAGAAAATTACATTTAAGCACATGGTCGATGTAAATGTGTTTTAGAGTAATTGTAAACATAAAGTATGTAACATATGGGTCAAGTTATTGAAGCGATGGTTCAACCACTAATTTGTTCAAGATTATAATAAACCGACTACATGATTGTTGGGTCACCAATGATTTGGTGATGAACCTTCTCTATTATTTGTTTGATCTTTTACAGGGTCTTTTGAAGGTCTGAAATATACTTCAAGTATTGAAAAGTCAAAGACTATTCAATCTAAGGGTTGTACATCAAAATGTGGAATTTTTGATGTGACAACTAACTTTAATATTCAGACCATTGCCAAAGTCAAGATTGTTGGGTCACCATGGGTCACCGATGGTACACTTAAAAGTTATCAAAGTACTATGACATCAATACAAGATGAGAACATCAAGTTTGAAGTCATGGTCACCGACATTACAATCTTGGTCACCGAAATTGCAGGTATATTTTCTAAGGCTGTGATATCAAGTCACAAGGATGTACACTTTCAACACTCAACAAGATTGAAGTTTATCAAGCAAAAGCAAAGTGTACACTTATCATTTCCAGCCTTACAAAGTATCCACCGATATGATACATGGCTTCATGTATCACTTAGCAATTTCAAGAGATAAAGTTCTTACTCACAACAATTGCAAGATACGTGAGCTGCAAGAACTTGGGAACCAAACCTTAAATTTAGACATTCTCTTTTATTCTTATAAAAGGGATGTTTGTCTTCTAGCTAAAAGGTTTTATGAGACTTCTCAGAGCATGAAGAAAAGTAGATAAAGTTATCTGACATTACGTGCTACAAAGAATGGTTCATCCATTAATCTAGTACAAAGGGAGTGGCCTCTTTCTTTGTCCATCAGATAAACTTCCAGCTAATCAATCTTTGACAGCTGTCCACTTGCATCTCTTGCATGGACACTATAAAAGGAGATGGAGTCCTTCCCAGAAATCTCACGTCTTCAACAAATCTTCTCTGAAAGTATTTGTTTGATTTCGCCAAAGCTGTGTGCGCTAACAGTCTTATTTTAACTTCCTGTGTGTATAAGTTAATTACTGTTATTTAAGTTTGTTAGAATAGGTTGTCTATTCTTTTCCGCAACAAACTTTTGTGTGTAAATTTTTAATATTTATATTAAAAAAATTTAAAAGAGCAAAAATTGTGTGTTTGTATTCATCCCCCCCCCCCCTTCTACAAACTCTTACTAGCTTAGCCATCTCCCTTCCGGGACTAACAATGATCAATGATACTATTGATTTGAAAAACTTTGACTAAGTAGATAAATGGTTACCAAATGATTTTGTTGGCGACGAATTGTGAATTTGTGATGATGTTTACACGATGAATCTAAGCTTAATATAAATAATCAGACCTCAGTTGGATCCTTACCAACCTATTAGACTAAGCTACTAACATAAACACTCACTAACAACACCCAACATTTAGAAATTAAATCTAAAATAAGATTTAGAAGTTAAATACAAATACACACGATTAATAAACAGTATAATAATAAAACAAAATTGCCTATTATATAGACTAATCCAAATGACAAATTAATCTTGCTATATAGTAATCTAATATCAGTTCAAAATAATGAATCTATGGGACATGAATGCTAGAATATTGAAGATGTGTAGAGAATAAAAATGAAGGAAACTGAATGTGCATAAATACAAAATGCAATGAGACAATGCATAAACTAAACAATATTAAGTCGCCAAGATAAAGGGAGAAAAGGGTACTTAATGAATAAACCCTTATAGTAATCAGAACTCCTCAACAATATGAAGCTAGATCCCACAAGTTTAATCTCACATTTTGCAAAGAAATAATATACAAAGAAAGATAAGAGTATTCATAATTTAGAAAAGTAGTAAACTAAGCCACGATTGCATTCAAAGCCCTAAAAGTATTATTTATTGTTTATATAAAAATTCCTTAATGTGTATTCAGATAATATAAATTTTCTCCTACCATGCCACCATGCACGATTGTGCCTTTATAAGTGACATTGTCGTGCAATTCCTCCGGCACATGTGTACCAAAATGACATGGGTGTATGATGACTATGCCATTTCTCCAAGTTCTTTTTTCTTATTCGATTTGATATGGTTGTGTACTTTTTCTTCTTTGATTTGGTATCATCGTGTAGTTTTTGTTCTTTCATCTGGCATGCCCGCTAGTGGAGCCAAGAATTACTTTGAATAAGTATACCTTTAAGGTGGATCAAAAGTCCGTAAATTCGATGTTTGACCTTGGAAGATAGTCAACGCGATTCGATCTAAGGAAAAAGTCAATAATGCCGATTTGGAGAACAGAAGTATAGAACACATTATTTCAAATGGGAGAAAAATTAACAAAAAGTTTTTTGACGTACTAGTTGTAATGCTTATAATAGTACATGAATTTGTGAGTTCGATCATTCTAACTATATTTTGGGTGTTAATATTTTTAGAAATAACATTGTAGGACATGAGTAAAGTCCCTTGGCCGACCCTGAGCCTAAAATTACATGATAAAAAGTTTAAACTTTCACTTCGAATATTTTTTAAATTAGTTGTTCTTTTCATATTTTTAGGGTGTTACAGTTTCGGAGCTGTTTCCCAATGATCGCCACTTCAAATCACCTTAGACTCATAGGAATTTTCTTGATTGTTATTTTCAGGATCCACTCTAATTAGTCAAGGTGAGCATAAACAAACCCAAACACCCACAATTACAAAAAAAGTGTAATTTAACATTCATTACGTATTCCAAAGAAAAATGGTGTAATAACCTCATTGTTAATTACTCATTCGTCCCAAAATAACCGTCCACAATGTAAAATACACGCAGTTTTAGAAATGTGTTAAATATTACACTTTTAATTAACAAAAGAACAATTTTACCCCTTAATTATCGTAAAAAAGATTTTATTCATTTCATATTTAAGGTAGAATAAAAAAATAGATATTAGTTTTAAAAATAACCACTTATTTTAAAATAAACTAAAATTATAACTTTTGTGACAAAGAAAGTACACAATAAAAGTTATACACTACTTTGAATTTCCATTTTTTGCTTATACACCATCTTAGAAATATAAAAAAAATATACAAAGTTACACCCCAATTCCACTTGCAATAAAAAAAAATGATGTTGGTGGGGTTAAAACTCTCATTTACGCACAATCATTTGAATATATCCCTTTCAAGTTAATTGTCTTAGAAATTATATACCACTTGAATTTAAGGAATATAAAACAACATCCTTTAATAGAGACTGATTCGAGATGATCAAAGTCCATTTTAAACCCGAGGAAGCTCAAGGAAAACGAAATTGGGATAATTTAATTTCTAGATTACAATACTTAAAAGGAAACAAAAATAACCAAGTAAAATTGGTGGGGTTTCACATGATTCCCATAACCTACTTTTAAGCAAAAGACTGAGCAAGAACATCCCCATGCTTTCCAT
Source organism: Silybum marianum (assembly GCA_036898165.1). NCBI lineage: Eukaryota > Viridiplantae > Streptophyta > Magnoliopsida > Asterales > Asteraceae > Silybum > Silybum marianum. Next base: position 18,603,786 of record CM072539.1, read on the forward strand.
AAGGGAGAATAAGTCTTATGCTTCTATTTGCATGTATAATTAAAATAAAAAACTGTAAAAATACTAAAGATGAAAAATTAATTATAGATGACTTGGTCTTACTTTTGACGATTAGTCACTCAAATTTTTCTTTCTAATGGGCTTGGCTCCTTCTGGTGGACCTGGCCTGCTCCATCGATATCGACCTTCCATCTTCTGGTGGACCTGGCCTGCTCCATCGATATCGACCTTCCATTTCAAAACAGAGAGAAAGAGAGAGAGAGAGAGAGTATATGTAACTAAAATGCTGGTTGTTTACGGTTTAATTAATAGGCTTAATGCTATGGGAGTATCTTTAACAAAAATTTTAAGGTAGAGAAAATAGAGATTTTAAAGTAATTCTTTTTTCAAATGAATCACCAAAACGTCTTCCCAAATGGAGAAAATGTGACACGGAAGAAAAAAGTTTCTATATTTGAAGGAGAATGAAGAACTCCTTAAAACTTAATTTTGGACAATAAAGGATGCATTAACTATTATTTTTTTGTTTATTTTGCAAGATAGGAAGGAGAAAAGAGAAAACAAAGTTATTAATTTATAAAGTTTGTTAAAGGATTTCACGGATGCATGCATTTAGTATGGTTAATGATAAAATCTCTAAAAAATAGAGAAATTTTGTTAAAGTTAAATATAATTTTATAGTGATATTGAATTTCACTTTTCTATGTTGAAGAAATTATGAAAAGCCGGTTGGAAATGATTAATTCAAAGATGTGAAAGTGTTTGTTTACACCCTCACTTATTCGGTCATTTAACCCTTTTGTTTCTATTATTCCAATCGTAGCCTCCCTCTCAAAGAGCTCCTACCCTTCTTGTTGCTCTACACCTTAACAATGTTCTTGTTGCTTCATGCTTGATATCTCAACCTATTCCTTTGTTACTCGGTCAACCCTCTTGTCTTTGCTATTGAACCTTGCTACCAAAGAGGACCTACTAAGAGGGTAGGGGATGCACAAGATACCAGTCAATTGTCTCGTAATGAAGAAAAACGTTATGGTTCATAAAAGTGCATCCACTTGATTTTTAGAGGTGCCCTGAAATGTTTTAAAACCCAAATTATAATAGAAGTCGAAAATGGCTGAGATGGATTACCACTTAAATCTGATTCATTAAGAGGTAAGGTCACTATTTGTTTTTACCAAATTTTCAAAAACATTTATTTCTTATCATCCTCTTATCTAGTAAGAGACAAGTCCACCTTTTATTTGCCTCTTATTGTTCTCTAGACCCTCGACAATAATGTTTCTCAATCGATTAACCTTAATCGATCATTTCTCTCAATCGATCCTCACGTCTCACAATTGATGTATATTAATAGGATTTAAACGTGTTAAATATTGTTAATGACATATTTTCGTTTAAATGAATGTTAATTATATAATTTAGATGTAAATTTTGTAATGATGATGAATATATATGTTAAATTGTAAAAAATTATCCATAGATTCAACACAATAGTTTTCTGATGGGTAAAATAGATAATTTAAAGAAATGTATATATTTATCAGTTATCAAAAACAAAAAGTCTTATTGATTTTGCTTCCAAACTTCAACACTACCTCTTATCCACAAGAAGTAAAATAAGACTTCAGAATTCAGGTAGTAAAGTTGAACGGCTCAAAAAAAATTCACCATTATGGTCTAACGGTGTCACCGTAAAAAAGTTATTGGACCCTCCTCTTCTTGTTACTCTATCTTCCTCCTCTTCACTGATGCTACTCTCTCCTTGAAACTGTTCATCTGCACTCTTCCCTCTGTTGACATAAATCTTGGTTAAAGGTACATGGAAGGTAAATAAAGTCATACTTAGCTCATATTCCCCAAAAAGTAGATCGTGCTCTATTAGCTTCGAATAAAGTAAATATGTGCATTAAGATACAAAGACTTCTTGTTCCACAACAACAAAAACACTTTTTCATAAATAAAGAAGTTAATGGTGGGGTTACCATTATCCTTTTTGTAGTGACGAATCTTGTATATGTTCCAATAAAAAAGAATTTGTCCATTTTTTTGTAATCTCAAAGGAGCGTGGAAATACATAAGAACTCTCATTAGTAACCGCATCCAATTTCAAAAAATATTTCAATTGTTTCCATTTTTGGAATGGAATATTTATGAAATCTCCGTGAAGACTCCATAGGGTATTCCAATATCAGTAGGTTGATTGTTTCGCTCCTATATTTCTCAAAAAGAAAAAAAATATATCTATAAAATTCTAACTAACATATACTAATAAATAGTTTTGATTGAAATGGAAAACCATCAAATTCCATGATGAATTAGTTAAAAAAGTTGCAATTTAAACAAACTAAAATAATGAGTGATTAACCATATAAAATCTTATTTTTTCACCACTTATTATTTTTCTTGAATTTATTCAAAACTAGTTGTTGGTTTTGTGGGAATTTATATGGGGTTTTGACTTATTGTTTTTAGAGTAGATGATTTTAATTATTGTATTATTGATCATTTTTGTATTATATTCTTAATTAGGACTCGATAGAGATGCATAATGCTCAAACTTTTCAAGCATGTTTTTACCTTTTTAGTAAGCAAAAATAGTTGGGCCCAAATTTTCGATGTAAAATTGGGCTTCATCAGGATTTTAAATCGGGCTTTAATTGGACCTTTGGCCTGTTTTTATGCATCTTTATCATCAAGTGTTTGATAACATTATTCATAAAATGTGAATCATAGAATTCATTCTGATGTAAATGGCACTAACAAAGAGGTACTATTTCTCGAAATATGGACAAATGGAAGTTGAACTCCTAAAGAAGTAATTTGCGTTCCATTTTAGAAATTCTATGGAGATTCGAAAATAAAATTAACATTGATATTTTGCATGAGCTTTGGGTGTTCGATTAAATTCTTCAATGATTGGTTAAAAGACAAAAAAGAAATAGATAAAAGAACAAAACTGCCTTTTATTTAACGAAATCTTTTAACCATAGTAGAAGAGACTAAATACAAACATTTTTACAAACCAGGATCGCGATGATGAAATTTCAAAATTGCAAGGACAAAAAATGTTAGTTTTGACAAACCATAGGAACCAAATTTATAGTTTACTCTTTACATAATTTAGACAGTTTATTCGGTACACAACTAATAGTTTGGAAATGCAAAGCCTTAATGCAAAACGCTGCACAAAACGTAACATACAACATCCACACGATGATCATGTCACCAATTTGCTTTGTCGTTCGTGTCTATAACGGATATTGGTACAAATTCACTTATATAATAACTTCATAGGGTTTCTATACTTGGGATTGGGAATGAATTTCTCTCAATAGTGTGGTAACGAGAAATGAACCAATATATGGATATCAAATCTACGTTGTATGAAACCAGAGTAGTTTTCGACTAGCAGCGGGAGGGCCTAGCCCAGGAATGTCCTGTATATCTTGGTTTTCTGGATGCATGACCTGTTTGGAGGTTATGACAAACATATCAGATATCGGGCAAATTGCATCATACATAAACGTACTTTTAGATTTTCCATTTTGATGTCCATCACAAAACATCTAAAAAAGAAGGTTTTATAAAACAGGAACCAAAACAAAGACATGCTATTTGACCTTAGATATTTAATTGTATATTCAACATTGTCATTTCTAAAGACATAACGATAATAAATCATACAAGGGTATGATTTGTCGAGACCATTATTGCAAGACAATAGGTCATGTTTTGCGATTAGTGGTAAAGCGGGCGAATTGTCACAAATTTACACTTTACACACACATATGTATCTATGTATGTATGTGTGTATATATATATATATATATATAGAGAGAGAGAGAGAGAGAGAGGACATGTTTCAATGTAAACTCACTGATTTACGCAAACTATGCAAACTAATCTGCACCCTAGAATATTTTGATCAACAGCCATCTTGAGGTAGTTATAAAAAATCCTAAAGTTCCATAGTGATTTACAAGAAATTGTGATAACCTTGAGAAACAGTACATCATGTGTTATTTCACATCATTTTTTTCATTTATAGCTAGAATTTAATGTAGTGATTAACATGTTGTTTCACAATGTGTTTGTTTCACATTTACTCAGTTCACAATGAAAACTTTTTGGCGTGTCTGTGAAACAATAAATACATGTAAAAAGTTTCACATTAATATATACGAAAGAAATACATTGTAAAACAAATACATGTTAATTAATACATTAAATATTATACATAGATGGAAAAAAAATCATGTGAAACAAAACTTTAAGGTACAAGTTCTCACGGATCTCATAAATTTTGGAGTTCTCAAATAATTAAACTCTATATATGGTAATCAAATGAAAATTGTAAAATGGTTGAGGACCGTGGGGACTGATCTCAATCATTAAAGACTTTTAATCAAAGGTTATTAATCATGGTGATATTTTTGTAATATTAATAAAAGGAGAAGGTCATAATAGGGATTTTGTTACATACACCTTATTTGACTTTTCTAATTCATCGTTGACTACATATATTCATCCAAAAGGGTTTTTATGTTTCATATGGTAATTAGTATGTGTTTCCATAAAGAACGATCAACTATGTTTGTATTTCATGTGGTGAATTAGCATTTGTTTCATATGGTGACTGAATATGTATGTTTTATCTAGTGAATCTTGTTACCAAATGACGATTATGACCTTTTTAAACTAAAACAACTTTCAATTAAAACCATAGGATCAAAACAAAATTAAGGCTTACATAGGTCTCACGGTTTTCATCCTTTTTTGGTCCTCATTTGATTTAACCACCATATATATATATATATATTAGATATAATAGGCGATAGATAAGAACCAAATAAACCTTCTAGTAGCTCTAAAAGAACTTGAACCGGTAAACCTACTAGGAGAAAACCTTAGGTCTTGCCAGTTGAGATATTCTTAAGTTTATATGACATATGTTATAGCTGAAACGTACCTTCACAATAATGATTGCTATGACACCAATGACAATAAGAAAGAGCATGGACATAATGCAGCGATCGCTTGCAATCTGTATAGCAAGTCCAAATGAGCAACAAAATGAAGAAAGATGGAATAGTAAGAAATGGGGTTATGAGTAAATTAGAGACATGCCTGCCTGCCAAGTTCCTTCACCAATCTAGAAGCTTTCTTGATTGAGAAATGGATTGAATCAAGATCATCGATGATTCTGTTCATTTGTTCAGTCTAGAAATGAATTCAATCACCAAAAAATGATAACGTTTAGTCTTCACGATGAAGAAAATGAAAGAGTTAACCTGCATCAATCAGGCCCGATAACACACCTGTCCTTTGAGTGTTGCTGTGGTCTCAGTTCCAACATTTACTGTGTCCTGGACAACCTGTTAAACAATGTCAAATTAAACATGCATCAAGTTGAAAGTTTTTGTATAATTAATGAAATTAAGAATGAATTCCTTCTATTATGGCTTAGTTTTGCAAATCAAAGTTTTAACGCATTAAACTTTCCATGGATTGGATGAAGAACATGGGTCTTGGAATAGGTTTATAGGATACAAAAATATGTCTAAGTGCGTGTTACAATAAGTTTATTGGATGCTTTTGGATGCCTTAACAAGTGTCTAGAACAATTTCAAAATAAAATGTCATATTAATTTTTTTATATGACATTTATCTAAAAAGTCTAACAAAAACAAGCGTTCATTGGGCACTTCTCAAAACTGCCTTATAAAAAACACTAACATAACACTTTATTTTAAAAATGTCCTAAAAACTTGTTAAGAGCATAATATAAACTTGTTGCAACACTTTTATGTAGGAATCATAATTGTGTTTGGTCCTATAAATGTGAGTCTTATAAATCGGCATGTACACAATTTTGGCGACTTATAAATCCATTTTGTTGTAGTGAGTGGTTTCAACTCAAAAGGATGCTTGAACCCTTTTAAGTCGAAGAACACAAGTTTTATAGATGTCAAGATACAAAATCCAATTTATATGTTTTGTTAACCGTGGGTTTCCGGTCCAGTTTGTCGTAAGGAACAACAAAGAAAATCCTTTGTGGCCTTGTAGGACTTGAACCAGTAACCTCTGTTGAGAAACCCCAAAAGCCCAAGCTAATATCTATACATGTACCCGATCAAAATGTCTCCTTGCATTTTCTACGGAACTATTATTTCCTGATCATAAAATCATAATCCCCTCTTATTCCTAATATCCCATTGTCAAAATTCAGTATTTCGTGTGCATTTATCATATCTAAATCTAGTATTTCCATTATGTACATCCTAAAAGTGATTGGTAGTGCTAGCCTTTGTTCTCCAGTTTTCATTATGGCTGCAGGAAAGGAGGAGGTGAAGTTTCCATAAGGTACCAACCTTCTTCGATCGTTCTATGGCTTGATCGGTTTCATCCATCATTTGATTACCTTGGTCCACTAGTTCTTGGTTTGTCATGGCTGCAAATATATATATATATATATATATATGCTCCATTAATGAACACATAGAAAGAGTATATGAAATGTTAAATGAACCTCTTTAATGTGGGAAAACATCAAATATTGCTGGAAAATCCCAATTTCAAAGTTATAAAGATATTGCAGTATGTAATTACATGAGGCTAGCAAGCCATTATCTTCAGCAGATACTTCTTCAGTCCCCTTAATATGCCCAAATCTTTTTCTTTCAATGTTGCTTGCATATCTAGATCATCCAGTAAAAGCATAAATGAATCAAGGATGCAAGATGATGGTGAAGGGATATATCATACGATAACGATACTAAATACATAAGATTCGACGAGCTAAAGAAAAAGATAGTTGGAAGGCTGAATACTTACTTCTTTTTCAGTTCGACATAAGAATTCAACTCCTTGACCTGGATACAGATAACATATAAGTAAAGACTTTCCTATATCTTCAAGAGGAGAGAGCATGAAAGAAACGAACGCGAGACTATACCATTAATTGCTTTCTCTCGTTCAACGTCTTACTGGCATGAGGAATGCTTGTATAGTCTAAATCTTTGACTTCTCTCTCAAACTCTTTAATAAGCCTATACTAACAAACATTGTATTTGAGTTGAGATTAACCTATCAAAAAGTCACCACAAGAAGCAACAAGAATCTTTCATATTTCACATAGCCGTAGTATTGCTTTTAAAGCAATACATTATCTGAATTACCTCTTGCATTCACGCATCTTATCAGTAAGCTCCTCCAACTGCCTACTCTGCCTACTTGTGTCCTTGATCTTCTCCAACTTTTGAAATCCATTTCTGCTCAAAATTAGATTTTGAATAGTATAGTCACTCCACTATAAAATACAAATAAATAACCATTAGACTATGGTGGTTAACTTGAACATGATATGGTTTGAACTTCCTAAATGTCTATACCTAGTACTCACATGCTTATATGTAGATTTATGCATTCATTAGAGGAATCAAATTATTTTAATTGTTTTCTAGAAAGAAAGCAGTTGCAAAGAAAGTACAATAAACATCCATATCAACACAGTCTCAAACCCATAGCCATTTGGTTCAATAGCCTCAAAATATGAGTTAGACTTCAAACTATTTCAATTGTTAGCTTGAAACTACTTTATTGTACCTTTATTTTGGGATTTGTAGTCAGAATGAGCACAATCATCATACTAATTCTCCTAGACTACAACAATTGTAACATTTGACTCCTCATGCAAATTAATACAAACAGTGTGGTAACAACTAATCTTTTTGACCAAAATGAACTGCAATTAATTGAAGGGAAAATAATATATATAACTTAGAATCTTCTTGTAAGAGGCTGTAATCTCTTCCCTTTCCATTCTATTCACCGAAAATATGTAACAGTTACAAAGAACTTACTAAGAAAACCTATCATTTACATGAATAGAAACAAATCAAATCACATAATCCTAAATACATTATTTACATAATTACTATCATTTCAATGAAAGAAAAGATAATGCATTTCGTATGGCACATTCTGATCCAAAAATACTGCAAATTTTTATGGGGAAAGGTATCAATCTATTGGTTTTAATCTAAAATATAGTTTATACAATACATTTAAATTTTGATTTGGCGAAGCTATTCAATGTCCTTGGGTATGTGTCGTTAATGTTCCATTTGAAGCTTACTACTCGACAGGATAAGTTCGTCATAGTATGCATCTACCTACATTCAAGCATAAATCAACAATTCTCCAAATATATTTGACCAAAATCAAATTAAAAAAAGAAAAACTTCTTACGAGAGAGCTCGAAATATGTCAGTAATCCGTCCATCAAGCTCTCCAAGCTCCTCGCTTATGGAAGATATCGAAGACGCCATACTTATCTCAAACTACGTACACGTCAATTCAAACAAACGTAGATATCTCTACTTTCTTTCCTGTCATATCACATACATGAATCATGATTAAGACAGAAATATCGGCTACATTTATCGATTCATATCATTATTAAATGAAAAACATGTACAACTTTCTCAAATCTAATCGAAATTTCTTACAAGCACATATTTTAGAAGTTGATTTGTATCAACCTGAATCATATTGAATCAAAATCGTTGATCTCCATTTTTGAATTCTTGGATTTGTGTTGTAAGCATTCAGATCGGAGCAATGAATGTGGAATTTATCATGGATCTGATGGAAATCTGTCAAGGTGATGATCAGTGTCTGTACGAGAGATTGTACAAGAGGAAAATGCCAACTATGTATGAGATGTTTATTTTTTGAGTAAATTTCATTTTTCATCCCTATGGTTTGTTTAAAAGTGTGGTTTTCATCATTATGGTTTAAATTTTTTAATTTTCATCCCTATAGTTTGTAATTTATTGCTATTTTCGTCAAAATGGGGTTGCCTGGACACTAAAAACGTGAATTTAGCCACATTTCTTCCATATTCTTTCTTCCACTCGTTTTTCTTGGTTTTCTCTCTTCCAACTCCGAACCTATAAGCATTTACTCAATATTTCTATCACTTTTAGAGCATTAACTCCCCATTTAAAGTAGAGATTCAAGGTTTGGGCTTCAAGGTCTTTGTGTTCTTCATCTTCTCCAACTAGCATTCTTCTCCAACAAGATTTTTTTTTTGGGGGGGGGGGTTCAATCCTAGTATTGCGAGTTCTTCCTACTCTTTTATAAAACTATATACATGTTAAAATGATGCATTTCACTTCCTATAAGTTTATATTTCAAGCATTTTTACATGGGAAAATCGCATCAAAATGAAACCAACTTTCACCTGGTTCCTATTTTGGGGAACCAACTTTCAAAATAATTATTTAGGGGCTTGTGTCAAACTTTTAATTTTTTTAAGGGCTTGGTTAACTCGTTGAACATGTAACCGGTCGTTTTTAATATGACTTGGCAAAAAAAAATATTTATAGAAAATATTAGGTGGATATTTATTGCCAAATCATCATCATCATTAAAAAAAGAAAACATTTTAATAATTGAAAACCAATCGTCTCCTAATCTGGTTCCCAAATAGTGATCGTCCCCTACGTATCTCTTCTCCCAATCTCCTTCGCAGCCCTAGTCCTCCCTCACACCTTCTGCCGCCGTCGCCTTCTGCTGATGCCGCCTTTTGCCGCTGCCGCTTTCTGCCGTCGCTAATGTTTACCGTCCGGCAGTCACTGTCGTCGCCTTTTGCCCTTCACTCAAGTTTCCGTCCGGCAGCCTCTGCCTTCTCCAACGATTTTTTTATCAGACCTAATTCACGTATCTATTCATCATCTCCTTGCAATTTTTTATTCCTTGTGTCTATTCTTTCAACATATGTAAGATATACAAATCTCATAAATCTGATCTTCTCTTGTAACTATAGAAAAAGGAATTGCACCCGTTTGCTTTGATCCATATCTTCAATATTTTGAAATTGACTTTCTTATAAGATTCTCTCTTAGGGTTTCCATCGTCTCTCAAATAATTCCGACCTAAATTCCGGCCGATCAAACCACCATAGCGTTGTCAAAGATCATCGTTCTCAAGAGCTCTGACGGAAGAGGCGGTGGGTTGGAATCCCAAACGATCAAACATATGATTGAAGATGACTGCGCCGACACTAGCATCCCTCTTCCTAACGTCACAAGCAAGATCCTATCAAAGATTATCGAGTGATGAGTCTTGAACCATTATCGTCTTCAAGATCCTATCGAATGACATACATCTTCATGCTGTCAATATTTTGTTTTCAACTGATGAGTCTTGAAGGAGACATTGAAGGGGATTGAAGATCTGATAACTCTTGATTATCTTGAAGGAGACAAAGAGAACCCAAACTTGTTTTGATCCTTTGCAAGATTTCTGGTTATGGTTGAGGATATGATTAAAAGGCTCCTTGTGTTAAAAAAAAGGCATGAAATCCAGAGTAGAGCATCCAATCAGTGTTAGTAAAAATATGATGTGGAATTTTAATTTTTATATAAAAATAAATTTTATATGCCATGTCAGCATTTTAACTTTATATTTTATGATAATAATGATGTGGAATCTTAGTTGGCAAAAAAAATGGTGATGTCATCATTTAGCAGGTCAACAGGTTAAACAGGTCCTTAAATAAACCAAAAGTTTGACATAAGCCCCTAAATGACGATTTTTTGAAAGTTGGTTCCCCAAAATAGGAATCAGGTGAAAGTTGGTTCTATTTTGATGCAATTTTCCCTTTTTACATTTGGTTGATTTTGGCAAATTAGGTCAAACTTACGTATGGGGAATGGTTTAAAAGACTTGGTAAATGTACATTTTAAAATATTATTGGTTTTAGAACTCAAAACTTCTTTGACCTAATTTTGGAAAATTATTATTTGATGAGAAAGGTTATTTATACAAAGTGTTAGTGTTCAGAAATTATTAATATGTCTAGATTGATGTATTAAATTAATTTACTAGAATGTAATTGATCCATAGGCATATAAGTCGGTAATTATTTATGTGAATGATTGTATTATCTCATTTATAAATTGGAAAGAGGCATTGTGATAAATTGTGTAATTTTCATACACCCTTTCACTAATTCGGAATAGTCATTGTGATTACTGTGTAATTATTGAGTAAGAGCTTATGTGCATAAATGACTAAAATATTGTCTTTGGTTGATGTCAATGACTACCATATCTTTATGTGACGCTCTACAACATTGGTTCGTGTCACACTTTTGTGTCCCGTCACGACTAATGGTAAATTATGTCTCCCCCGTCATCTTCGGATGTTTTACACCCTTTCAAGGGCAAGCATGAGATAAATTTTATAAATCGATTGTTTAAAGCAATATTTTTTATTTCAAAGTTTCATAGCTTTAATCATTAACTGTTTGTTCTCACTAGGAGTTAAACCTAATACTTTTTCTCAAATGACATGTATATCAGGTGATCTTATTAGCAGGGATCCCAACGGTTGACTAGAGCGTTGTTGGCGGTTGAGACATCTTTTGGGATTACACGTGCAAGTGTAAATTGGAGTTACTAGTTACCATTTTGAGGATATTAGCAACACCCGAACATAATCTATATTTCGATTTAGTGTAGATTAATAGGTTATTGTTTTTAGTATCCATCAATTGATGTAATTCTATTACTATTTCCAATTTATTGGGTGATCCTTATGATATTAAGTTTTCTTTCGTAGATTATATTGGTTTAAATTGTCTCCTATTTTTAGGGTGTTACATGGACGAAAGATAGATCTTTAATGGTATTGTTGGTAACAGACAGGGTTTGTAAAAGGACAAAAAGGTAAATTGAGTCATAAGTTGATTTTGATTGGTCACAACTGATCACCTTATCAAAAACAACTTATTACCATTTTGGCACCCGTATAAGCCTTTTTTTCCAATCCAAACACTGCAAATTGCTTATTACCGGTACGGCGGTTTCACACCGGAATAAGTCAATAAGTTGTTTTATAAGTAATCCCAAACACCCTCTAACGATATTACAAAAACAACCATATAAGTTTTATTATTTAAAGTTTAAAAAACAGTAAAATGACTAATACGCCCTTTATCTGAGGGATACATGACCTCATTTAACGACAACAACCAATGGTCGTTAAATATAGGAACCCAAACCAACAAAAAGTGCAAACCATCGAGGTTAGGATGTAATTAGTGAAGTCCAGGGATGAGAACCGGATTTTTGGTAAACCACAAACAAAAATGTAACTCACTCATGTCGTTTTACAATGAGTGTAGAAGTTTTGTATGCATTTAAATTTATTTAGGGGTTATTTGGTTCAAGTTGTGGAATGAAAATGATGATGACTTTTATTTCCTCCGGTTTAACTTAAAATAAAAATATGGCTTATGAGAGAATGAATCCATTATATTATATAATACCAAACCTATAACACCCTAGATTTCATTACCGAGTAATCTTAGTATTTTCGTTACATACAATTTTGGATGCTTTATGTAGTTGTACCCTTGCTTAAAGTAGTTGTACTTTGGACTAATAATGTATGTCCAAGTTTTATGTAAAAGGTCAATTATGTAGATAATAAATTGGTCTTAGGACTAAAAATGTTAATAAAAGTCCATGTAGGGACCAATAGTGAATTAGGCTTTTGATGAAAGGTGATAATTGACAATTGAGGATTCTTATACTAACTATTTAAGCCCTCTTTTCAGCCAAAAAGCTTCATTTGGAGCTTAACCCTTTCTCTTTCTAGCTAGAACCGTATCCAAACTCAAGAACCCTAAAATTTTTCCAAACTCTTCATGCAACTATGGAAATGAAGATATTTTGAAAGATTGGTGATTAATCTTTGAAGATTTGTTAGTTCTACAAGTAAAATCTAAGGCATGCTCTCTAATTTGATGGTTTTTATTAAAGATTGGAAGGTCCATGTTAGGGTTCATAAGGTTTTGATGATTAAGTCAATCTTTATTAAAATTGATGTTAGTTTCTTGTTTTTTTGTTGGTTAAATAAGTGGGGAAATAAGTTTACACCATTGATATATGGTTTGGAAAGGTTTTATAGTTGTTTCATCATGTTTTAGTACCAAAATTATAAGAAATGGGGCTGTTTTGAGGTGTGAATAGTAGCAGAATTATCAAAAAGGGAATTGTTTTGAGCTGTGTAGATGATTCTAATAGCTGATGTTTGTTTAAAAATTCGTAATAAATCATTCGTTTATCCGATTGAGGTGTACGACATATCGTTGGAAAGGTATATGAGTATACTACAACTTTGTAGTTTAAGTCAAGAGCCGATTCCAAGTTTATAAGGCTCAAAACAGTGGGTTTTTAGAGCTGTTACTGTGCAAAAACGGGAACTGTACACTGTTTTTATAAAAATCATATAAAATTGGTCTTTGATCCAAATGATATGAATCCAAAGCGATTGGAACCATAAGAAATAGTTCTACAAGTTTTGTTTCGACCTTAAGACCTGGATTGACCTCTAAGTTTGTTAAAAAGGGTCATGAAACAGTGGTTCAAAGCTGTCAGGTGCAGGGGAAATTGTAGCATTATTGTCTTGTACTTTGAGTTTTAGGGAGTTGTACCATCCGCAAAGCTTGTTTCAATCATTCTCAATCTATTGTAAATGTGTTTAGGGTCAATCTTGGAGTGAAATGGTGGCATTAACAACGGAACAGGAGCTACTCCATGCTTAACACTTCGATTACCATCTAAGGTACGGATATCCGGTCTTGTGACTCTCCTTAGTCATTAGACTTCTATACAGGTAATTTCTTTCTCGTTTATCATCTAGGCATCTATTATGATCTCTTATTTTCAATTCATGAGATCATATTTGCGCATTGTGAGTTTGATAACTCCTTTACTAAGCGGTATCGATTTGTCTATGATGATTCTTATTCGAAACTATTAACATAGTTTTGGTCTTTGATGTATTTATTATTGGTTAATTGAATTTGAACCGTTATCGGATTTAAAAACTGTTTTCAGGATTCTATTTTGATATATATAATGACTAAAAGTCATATATTTATAAGTTTACTATTTATACATTGATTTGACATGTTTTTATGTGATTTGAAAGTTTTATGATTTAAGGCACGACATCGAAGGCAACGATGTCGTGACACCTCCATTGCGGCTATAATTGTCATGGCGTCATCGTTATTCGAACCCCAATGTCAATAAGTGGGTATGACCTGGTACCGGTCAATTTGAGGGGGAATTGATCGATCCTAGGAACCGTTATCTGGAGCCGTTTTCGGGGGCCGTTTATCGAAAGGAATTTGAGTGTATTGCCCTATACTCATTTTCCATTGTTCGAGTGGTCCGTACAACCCTCGAACCCATTTGATTTTAATTATATATTCTTTGTTCTTGACTTGATGATATTATTTTGATTCATTTATTATGAACATTTTTACGTCAATTATCAATTGTTCATTTCGTATTCCGATCTTCAGATTTCATATGATTATTATCGTTAATTAATTCAATTATACACTTGCGATCTTTGTTATTTTTATTATCCGCTCACTGAGCATTTGGCTCAGCCGAGGTTTGTTTTCTCCTCGACAGGTACAGGATCGTAGGTGGGCTTATGACGGGACCGAGAGCGAAGGAGTATGACTCTTTTTCAGAAGACCTTGAATATTATAGTAGTTTTTGGTTATGTATATATTTGAATTATAACTATGTCGTCTTAACTTTAGTCTACCCCATACTTTTATTTTGATGGTTAATTATAGTAGCTCTGATTTTCCCGTTTATGTTAATTTTGTTGTTTGTTTCCATTGTGGCACACCGTCCTCCGGTCATGCGAGACGGGAGTGTTAGAAAACCGTTTATTTTGTTATCATTTATATTGATTATTGCCTAATAGTTAATACCTATAATCAAGCGCCTCCTTAACTTTTTCAATAATTTTCCTTCTACCAAATTCTTTATGTTTGTAATTTGACATGATATGAATACATGCTTTAGGTAAATTTTTAGTATATTATAAATTTGTAACAATATTATAATCCAACTTACAACTTATTATTGAATGCATACAATTTCTTAAGATTCTATTTTTGAATGTTAAATTTCATAAAACTAACTAATAAACATGTTTAATTACAACATGATTGAATACTTCATAATTTTGATTTGTCAATATGACTTTTGAACTTCATAATTTTGGGGAATTTTAGCTGATTTCAGTCTGCAACAGATTTTCCAAATCTTTCTTCAAAATGAAGAAAGTAGAAGAGAAGTATCGATTTGAAAAAATTTTACACAACATACGCCAAGAAGAGATTTTTTTATTATTCCAACCAAAAATAATATTTTATTGAATATTTTAATAATATAAGTAATGTGATGATATCTAAAATCGAGAAACCATTAGAGTTAACTTGATATTTTTTGATTCTTCCTTTTATAGAAACTCTGAAAAGTTTGTTGTAGATGCTTTAACTTTATCAGCGATTTACGATTAAATATGGGAAATGAAAATAACAATAAACTATACACCACTAAAACGAAAAAGCAATGAATTACAAACCATAAAAACGAAAAAGAAAAAACAATGAATTACAAACCATAAAAACGAAAAAGAAAAAAACAATGAATTACAAACCATAAAAAACGAAAAAGAAAAAACAATGAATCATAAGACCATCTCCAACTCACCACAAAAAACACAAAAATGGAGTTGTTTTCATCTCCAACCTAACACTAAAACACTAAAAAAATTAGAGGTGCAAATTGTTGGCCTCAATATTTGAAGGCCAATAAAATAGAACACTAAGGGCTGTTTGGTAGTTGCTAGATGGTATAGAGCTGGATGGTACAGATGTCTGGATGGTATAGAGTCTCTGTACGATATAGTGCAAAATGAAAAATAGTTGTTTGGTAGCGGCTCTGAATAGACAGTCTGAATGAGAACAAATTACCACTTTAACCCTTCTGAGGTTCACAACAAAATACAAAATACAGCAGCAAGAAACGATACCCGACGCTACTTGAGAAAGGTCATCTTCAATCAGGTCCTTCATCATCCTTTCATCCCTCCAAAACCACACAAAAACCATGAATATAGAACCCATTTTAAAGATTCAAGCCACCCATTTTAAGATTTTGTTTGCAAATATAGAACCAGAAGGTGATATCAATTTTGGTATCCCGATTTGTAGAAATCAAAAAGAGAAGAAATCAGAAATAAAAAGATCTGGAGGACAAGGAAAAAGGGAGAAACACATAGCATCGATTTGGAGAAATCAAAAAGAGAAGAAATCAGAAACTCGATTTGTAATCGATTTGGACATACCTGAGAACGGCGGAGGATGGCGGCTTTGCACGGTGGCCGGAGATGTCGCCTGCGCTCGAAGTAGGAGAGATGAGAGAAATCGATGGCGCTCGAAGTGGGAAAGAAGGGGGTATTTTGGGAAGAATAGCAGGTCTGGATCATTTCGCAAGGGTTTTGGTCCGTTATCGTGCAGAGGTTTTTGTTACCCTTCAGAGCCTCATTTTTTTTTGCCAAACAGAATAAAGCCTCTGCGCGATTCAGATCAACCTCCGAATGGCATCCTACAGAGGTAAACAAAAAGCCCCTAAAAATATACTAATATTTTATTCAAAATTTCTAATTGCATATTAAGATTTATGGTTTAATAAATTAATAAAAAAGTATAATAATAAATAGATATATTATTTTGTTATAAAAATTGTTTTTAATGTTTTTATTTTATTGTGTGGTTGGAGTTAGATATTCTTAGTGTTTAAGGGACCTACCATTTTAGTTTTTTTTCCCTGTGTTTTGGGTTGCAGATGCCTTAAACTCAATGTTTTAAAACCCGGGTTTTTAGTTGATTCAGTATGGTGACCGGGTCCCGGGTTAACTGGTTCAACCACCGGTTAAGTATCAATAATTCCCTTAATCCCTTGTATTTTTTTCATTTTCCTACATACATACATACATATGTATAAAGTAATAATTTGATGTCCACAAGTTCTAATATTAAAAATACACAAACAACAAATTTTACATCAATCCAAATACATTAACAAAACACACATAACACACGTTTTTTTAAACTTTTTCTGAATTTTAATATAAAAACGGGTTAACCGGGTTTGAGAAACAGGTTTACCACCGGTTCAAGCGGGTTTTTGAGAAGCCCAGCCGGGTTGAAACGGGTTGGTCATATGCATTAAGTCGACGTTAGTTAACCCGGGTTTTAAAACATTGCTTAAACTATAAAAGTAAAAACCGCAATTTCAATACAGGGACTAAATTAGAAGTTCTTAACAAACAACGAGGACTAAACTTGTAGTTTACTCAACATTAAAGAGAAAAAGCCCAAGTCCAAATCCTCTCACTATAAATACCGAAAACAAATTAGGGTTGCAGGTCACAGTTACCGTCGAGGCCGCCGCGCTCTTCTTTTCTACAACTCTCGCTTTCCTGCTTTGATCCTGCAAAATGGTATTCCCTTTCTCTTACAATGAATTAGAAATTTGAATCTGCTTGCTTTCATTCAATATTATGTGGCATTTTACTTATAGATTATACTCTATTTGTATAAGCATTCATATTTTGTTTAGATTATGCAGATAGACTGAGTTAAGCGTAGCTTATTTTGTAAATAATAGATGTATTTTTGGTGGATTTTAACGGTTTGTAGTTTATTGCATATCAAATAAGATGTTTAATTGTTAGGAAGCATCGACAGATCTTTGATACAATCGTAAAATTCCTATAATCACTGTTTGATTTGTTTGGAAATGAAGGAGAGGATGTGTTAATTTCAAAGGAATACATAGAACTCTCATAATGTTGAGATTTCGTGTAAAAACAGCTAACCCAGAGGAACTTAGATGTATAAATTTTAGTTAAATGGATTACTTCCAGACCTGCTAAAAGGGAAATGGCTTCATAAATCATACTTATGGATTTAATTAAAATTTCATTTAAAGTTGTATATCTAAATATCTCACTGTCATTATTATCCACAAGGTTCTAAAGCGGTGAGGCTTGGTGGCGATTTTAAACCTAAAGATTTATAAGCCACTTTAGTCTATTATGATATTAAAAGACTTAAATTAGGTTATATATTAAAAACTAAAATCTAAGAAACTTAAAAGGTTTGAATAAATAGGAATGCTTGTGGAACTAAAGTATAATCTACATAATAGCTCAAATAAAAGATTACATAACAATGAACTAAAGCAAGATTTGGATGTTTAGTATAAGAAATGCTATAAAGCAATACCTTATGTAAAACGATCCATTTAATGTATTTTGATCTTGTTTAATTTGCAATCCTTTTTTGATGATTTTATAACCATTCAAGCTAATGCATTATCTGAATTTCTAATTATTTTTTTCCCAAATTTGAATTCCAGACAAAGAGGACAAAGAAGGCTGGTATCGTTGGAAAGTATGGTAAGTGTTTCCCCCTTTTCTTAAATCTCAACTCATTGTACTTCTCTGGTTGTATTTCCATTGCTACAATCTTTATCTTTAATGTATTAAAATAACCGATAATTTATTGAAATTCTTCGAAAATATAGCTTTATGTAGTCTTCGAAAATGCACTAAATGGGAATTTTCTTATTTTTAATGATGTGAAATTTGCTATTTCTCCATGCTATAAAGAATGTATATAGCAATATGTTGGATTAGTTTTGTGTGCTTAAATTGTTGTAAATTTTCAACCTTGTCTAGGTACTCGATATGGTGCTAGTTTGCGAAAGCAGATCAAGAAAATGGAGGTCAGCCAACATAGCAAATATTTCTGCGAATTCTGTGGGAAGGTATATCTAATTTCTGTCCCCCTTTTATTTAGCGATTCTAAATGAACCCATCTATATTTTAAATAATTCCCTTGTACCATTTACACCTTTACACATATTAACTTATCCTATATGCTAAATAAATATCTTTAACTATATATATCTAAATACGTTGCACTTCAAAATTTTACACAGTATGCAGTGAAAAGAAAGGCAGTTGGAATTTGGGGTTGCAAGGACTGTGGCAAGGTCAAAGCCGGTGGTGCATACACATTAAAGTAATGGTTCTTCTTACACTTAACTTTATTACATTTAGGGGTTGTTTGTTTACCTCTTAACAGTTCCATTAAGAGGTAACCTCTGAATCGCTAAGAGGTGAATCTTGTTTGGCAAAAAAAATGTCCGCCTCTTAATGGTTCTGAAACCCTCTGAATAATTTTGTAAAATAGACCTCTTTAAACCGTTCAGAACCTTAATTTTATTATGAACAATTACCAAACAACCTTATTTCATTTTGTACTATATCATAAAAACATCTTAAATTATTCGGACCACTTAATCATTCAGCACCAAACCATTCAGCAACTGTCAAACAACCCCTTTACTGGTTCATGGAAATAACTTTTCTACTCATTGTTTTTAATTGATTTGGTTTGGTTTTTGATACTTATATTTTTTTGTGTTTTTTGTTATGTAATAGCACTGATACTTATATTTTTTTTGTGTTTTTTGTTATGTAATAGCACTGCTAGTGCCGTGACCGTGAGGAGCACAATTCGAAGGTTGAGGGAGCAAACCGAGAGTTAGATACAACATTGGTTATATCATATGCTTTCATGTCCTAAGTTTTTGATTTATGCTTTCATGTTGTCAATTTTGTATCAGAGAGTTTATTAGTCAAATTATTGATGATAAAAATCAGTGTTTGTTTTCAGATGTTGTTTTTAAACTTTGCCAACATGAAATAGTTGCTTTTCTTGTGAACTTCTTATTGTTTGCTTGCTTGCTTGTAGTATTCTAATTGTTTTTTTTTTCATTTTAAGCTCTTAATCACCACTTTTTTCTGATTTGTTTAGACGTTTCATAACCATTTCAGAACTGAAATCAGACTTCAACCCCTCTTAAAAAAACAAATGTCACCTAAATCTTTGATCACAGGATGTGGCTTTGCTTTGAACTATGTAAATCTTGTGTCATACAAGTAAGGACCTGTTTGTTAGCAGCTTAATGAGCTAAACGGGACTCAACTTATTTGGTCAGTCATAGTGACTTAATGATGTAAAAATAGGCTTATTAAGTAAGCTTCTATGGGAGCTTAATGCAGAAAGCTAGGTTTTTTTTCCAAACCTGTCCTTCCCAATTAAATAGCATGCTCATTTCATCTATGAAAAAACACTCTCAAACAAAAGCTTTCCCAATCTATATCCACACAGACAACTTCATCCATACAGGTCTTAATGGAAAACCAACCAAATGAGATGTTAATTTGATGTCTTAGACCATCTTTAACGCTAGCTGGCAAGTAAACCGTGGGCAAATGGGAACTAGATGTTTTAAACCAAACAGTTTCTTTTAGTTTCATTATGTTCTCTAGATGTCTTAAACCAAACCTTTTTTTTAGTTTCATTCCATTAATTACTGTTTAATACCTCTGTAGCCAAACACCCGAAAAAATGGACATTATAATCGGACCAAAATTCAAATATAAACCTTAAAATCAAAACCCAATAGTTAACCTAATTTGATGGAGAAATACATTGGAATGCAACATTAAAGAGAACTCCTCGTATGAAAACAAAAGTTAGAACCTTAATTAGCATAAGAACTCTATACAAGATAAAATTTGAAACAAAAACATACAGAAGTAATAAATTAACATAATTCAAGATAAACCCATCTACCCAGATCCATGAATCATAAAAAAACAAATAAACGCCCTTCTGTAGCGGCCATGGCCACCGTGAATTCCATCCGGTCGAGCAACAGTTGCATCTCACAACACTTTTGTATGGCTTCATCTTCCGGATTGGCCACAACTTGTATGACTTCTGTTTTCAAATTAGTTTTTTCTTTCGATTCTTGGCCATAAGAGGCTTCGGATTGTGATTGAAGTTCCGCTTTGGTGGTGGCCTCACGTTTCTTACCCACATTGGAGCCCTAATTTCTTTGTTTTAAGTTTGGGTTTGATTTTGTGAACATAATATGTTTTAGAAATAGACTTGCAGAAATGACTTCTAGAATACATGTGTTACTTGATTTTGGGATTTAGCATATAGACTTGCAGAAATGACTTCTAAAAATCTGATGGTTTATTTATTAAAAAAATGTGTAGAGACGTAATTATTATCAAAATGAGAAAATTTAACGCCACAAAAATTTATTGATATATTTATTAAAAACCTTCCTAACCTTTTCAGTGAGAAGGGGCTACAAAGCTGATGGGTTGTAAGAGCGGTGTTTGAATGACACTAGGGTTTGGAAATTGATTCGAGTTTTTTTTGTTAAGAGGATGTAGGTAACCAATTTCTAAAAGTTGGATGACATATTTACTCAAAGAAATATTCATGGACTTGATCTGTATCATCTCAAATCTAAACTAACTAACGACAATTAATAAAAATGGCCAACTGGCACCAACAGTTACAAGAAAAGTAACCAATACGTCCCGAACGATTGTAGCGGTAAACATTTTTTCACTAAACTTTTCCTTAGACTAACTTTGAACACAAAACTTGCCTAAAAATAATTTAAGTTTTGAAAAGAAAACGAGGATAAGACCAAAAGGTCACAGTAAAACATAAAGCATTTGAAATAATACAGAAATGGTTGAGGGGTGTTTATTGTATTTTTTTTTGCTTATAATTTTCTCTTTTATCTCTCCTGTTGCTCTCAATACGATCAAGATAGGCAGAAGCTTTGTATAGTGGTTTTCTATTTCATTCTCAATCAATCAGTCTTAAGGTATATGAAACCTATTTGGTGGTGAGCATATATATATATATAGGAAAGTTCAAATGTGAACCTATCTTTGGTTGTGAACCTAAGGACATATCTCAGCCTTTGATCTGAGCCATATTGAAGCCGTTCTTTAAATATGGCTTGAGGGGTAATTTTGGCAAGTTTTATATTTTAAACAGATTCTCCTTTATTCTTTCATTGTTATCGTTGATATCTCTTCCGCTTATATCTTCCTTTTCTGTTAATCGTTTTCTTCTCCATTAATCGTATTCTTCTCTGTTAATCGAATTCTTCTCTATTAGTCGGATTCATTGCTGTGAATAACTTTGTTAATTGAATTTGCGATTTCTGAAGCTAAATCGTTGATTTCCTCTTTTCAAAGGACTCTGTTTCTTCATTAGAAAATTCAATCGATTGTGATCTCTGTTAGTTTGATTTCTAATTCAATGGACTCTGTTTCTTCGTCGTGAGGTTCAATTGATATTGATCCAGTTGAAAATTCTACTCTCTTTGTTGATCAAACATGTGATTTGTTCTCTTATTGCGATTCGATTACGGATGAAGATATTACAGATCGAGAGTTTTGTTCTAATGATTCGGTTACAGATTTTGAAAATATAGAGTATCAAAAATTTTGTTCAAATGTTGAAGATGCGTCAATCTGTAAGTATTTTACTAAACTATTTTCTAAATCTGCTGAATAACTGCTTTTTGAAGATGATGATGTGTTTTGAATCTGTTTTATATTGAAATTTATTAATAGTTTGTATTCAAATTTGAATATTAGCTTATGTTCAGTCTGAATATAAGCTAAAATTATTGAAAATACTATTTGTAACTTATATTCAGTCTGAATGTGAAAACTACAGAGTATAATAGGATTTAGTTTTTATATTCAGTCTGAATATAAGCTACACCACAAAATCTCTTACCTTATATTCAGACTGAATATAAACACTACAGTTTATTAAACATTAATGTTTTAGCTTATATTCAGTATGAATATAAGCTACAAGCATTCACACCACAAAATGCTTTTGGTTATATTCAAACTGAATATAAACAATATAAACAATTAAATTGTTTATATTCAGTCTGAATATAAGCATACACACCACAAATTGCTTTAGCTTATTTTGAGACTGAATACAAGCTACAATTATTCAAACTCATAATTTAAGCTTGTATTCAGTCTGAATATAAGCATACACACCACAAATTGTTTATATTCAGTCTGAATATAAGCATAACCACCGGAAAATGCTTTAGCTTATATTCAGTCTGAATACAAGCTACAATTATACAAACTCATAATTTAAGCTTGTATTCAGTCTGAATATAAGCATACACACCACAAATTGCTTTAGCTTATATTCAGACTGAATATAAACATAACATTTTCATATTACACATTAAAATTGTTTATATTCAGTCTGAATATAAAGTAGTTGTTTATATTCTGTCTGAATAGTAGTTAATATTCATTCTGAATATTGTATTTGTTTTAATAATACCTTGTTTTCACTATTTTTTGTAGATGAATTTTATAGCGGAGGTGGAGATTGTCATTCATGTATTAGTATTGATGGTGATGATGGATTGAAATATTGGTTTCCTATTGTAGATGATAATTTGAAACCTGTTGTTGGAACAATGTTTGGTACATTGGATGAAGGTATAAAAATGTATGAAAACTATGCTTCTAAGTCAGGATTTGATAAAAGACTAAGTACTGTTAAAAGAGATGCAAATTTGGTAATTACTTTAAGGTATTTAGTATGCAATAGAGAGGGGTTTCCTGATTCTGTGAAATCCAACAGTTTAGATGGATCTGATAAGCAAGTGAGAACTACCAATATAATCAGAACCGGTTGTAAAGCAAATGTTAAGTTCAAGATTGCCGGTGTTTCTAAAAGGTATTATATTTTATATGATTTTGAAGAGAAACACAATCATTGTTTATTTGATGAAGATTCAAGGCATTTATTGAAGAGTAATAGGAAGCTAGACTATTCTCAACAAAGGTGGATCATGAAAATGTCGAATGCTAATATTGGTGCTACAGAAGCCCACAATATTCTATGTCAGCTTAAGGGTGGTTATGAAATGGTAGGTGGTTCCAAGGTAGAGTATAAGAACTTTCAAAGGGATCGTAATTGTTTTATTGGAGATAGTGACGTAAACTTGTTTGTTAGGAAGATGAATGATAGGAAGATGTATGTTCCAAACTATTCATTCGAGTATAAATGCAACAAAGGGATGTTGAATTATGCTTTTTGGGCTGATGAGACAGCGAAGGTCAATTTTGAGCTGTTTGGTGACATTGTCTCATTTGATGCAACCTTCCGAACAAATAAGTATGTATTTGTTCTATTTTGTTTTATAGTTTTTCATTCTTGTTGTTATTAATAGTTTCTATTTATGGTATGTTATTTAGGTACTGTATGGTCTTTGTTCCATTCACCACAATTGACAACCACAAGAACTGTGTGACTCTTGGTGCGGGCATTCTTGATTCAGAGGACATTCCTTCCTATATATGGTTGCTGTAATCATTCTTGAAAACATTTGGAAGGCAACCGAAGTTGGTTGTTACTGATCAATGTCCTGCTATCAAGCAAGCTGTTGCTGAGGTTTTTACAGAGTCAAGGCACAGGTTTTGTATGTGGCATATTAGCACAAAACTGCCTGCAAAGGTATTGAATTTTTTATATTTATTATTCATTTTGAGTTATAATATATTCACTATGTGAGTTTATTATTATTATTTTTTTACTATTAATTATTCACTTTGAATATTCCAAGTAATTATTCATTCTGTATATAAGCTACAATTTGTTGTTTACATAATTGTAGCTTATATTCAGTCTGAATATAAGCTAAAACAATTTGGTGTTTGCTTATGTGTAACTTATATTCAGACTGAATATAAACTAAAAAATTTTGGTGTTTACTTACTTGTAGCTTATATTAAGTCTGAATATAAACATTGTTATGTATCATTACATTGTTATGTAATAATACATTCTTATGTTTATAATCATTCTGAATATAAGCTGAATTTTTTTTCCTTTTTGCATTCTTGTAGTATATATTTGTTTATTGACATTCATTTTGTATGCAGGTTACTTCAAACGTGATTAGAAATTCTGATTTCAAGAAACGTTTCCATGCAATTATATGGGATGAACAAATTGATGCTAAACAATTCGAAGAGAGATGGACTACTCTAATGACATATTTTGGTCTTATTGCGCATAAATGGTTATCTTATATGTTTGAAAATAGGCACAGATGGATCCCATCTTTTTATAGGGAAATTCCAATGGCTTGTTTAATGAGAACAACATCAAGATCTGAAAGTGAGAATTCATTTTTTTCACTATTTTTTCATCATGGTGCAAATCTTATGAAATTTATGGATTCATTTGATTCCGCTATGGACAAACAACGCAACAATCATCGGCTGCTAAACCATCAGATAAAAACAACAGTACCAAGGCTGAGCATACCACTTCCAATTGAAGTTCATGCTTCTAAGGTCTATACACGTTCTATCTTTAGGGATGTTCAGAATGAGATAAAGCACTCAGTTTGGTCGTGCTTTCAATCATCTATGAGCTTGGATGATGGTTGTGATGTTATTGTTGTTGTTGAAAAGAAAAAGGTGCAATCTAAAGATAAGGATTCTGAATGCAGCACCAATGCAGGGTTTTTTATGATACATTCTGAGCACAAGGTACATCTTATTTAGAACCAAATATACTTTTAAATATTCTAGCTTATATTCATTCTGAATATAAGCTAATATAAGCTACAAGTATGCAATTTCCAAATATGTTAAATTATATTCATACTGAATATAGTCTACAGGTATATAAACAACTGATTGTATAGTATATTCAGACTGAATATAAGCTACTCTTATTCAAACTGAATATAAGCTTATATTCAGACTGAATATACTCTAAAATCATTCATACAGTGAATTGTAGCTTATACTCAGACTGAATATAACCTACAAGTTCACTGAAATTCCATAATTGTAGAATATATTCAGACTGAATATAAGGTACCAATTATCATTCATTTGTGAATAATGAATTTTTTTTAAAATTGATTTCAGGTTGTGCATAATAAGTCCACTGGATCATATCATTGTAGCTGCTTATTTTTTCATCATTTTGGTATTTTGTGTCGTCATATATTTTGTGTTATGAAAATTTTTGGCGTTGTTGAAATACCTCGGCAGTATATTGTGAAGCGGTGGACAAAAGCTCTGATTTCTTCTGAATTATTGAAGAAACGTCATTATGTTGGAGAAAGAAATGAGCGTCGTGAGATACTTGAAAATGATGCCCAAGCTGCGTTTGATAGTTGTCTTGGTCTAGTAGTTGATGATATGGAAAAGCTTCAAGATTTTGTTCTGAAAATGCAAGAGTTGAAGGATACTTTGTTGGCAAATGGCTGTAGTGCTCCTCGTCGTAATACAGAAGAGACAATGGAGGCATTACTTGGGATTTCAAAACCAGATGTTATTGACATTCAAAATCCGAAAGATATAAGAAACAAAGGTTGTGGTACAGGCAAAAGGTTGAAGAGCGGTAAAGAAAAAGCAATTGCTAAAGCTCAAAAGGCAAAGAGATTATGTAGGGTTTGTAAACAAATGTGTAATCATGATTCACGTAGTTGCCCATCAAAAAATGATTGATCTTGTGTTTGTATTCTGCAAATAGTCATTCAAACAAATAATGAGTTCATTTTTTAATTCAAAATCAATAATACTTAATATTCATAATGAATATATAGTGTTTTAGTCTTCTCCTTCAGCATGAATATAAGTTGTAGTTTGCTTATTCTATCATTGTATGTTAATATTCATTCTGAATATAAGCTACAAGAATACAAAACACAAATTGATTTACCTTATATTCAGTCTGAATATAAGCTAAAATAATTCTTGTATCTTATATTCAGACTGAATATAAGCTATAATTTGCTTATCTTTTAATTGTGGCTTATATTCACACAGAATATAAGCTACAATTGCAAAATAACAAAGTAGTTCTTTGTTTATTCAGTTTGAATATAAGTGTAAACACTGTTAGTGCTCATATTCAGACTGAATTTACTGTATAAGTAAATTGTATCTCATATTGAGACTGAATATGAGCACTACCACTGTTTATGCTCATATTCAGTCTGAATACAAGCTACAATTGCAATATTTGTTCTTTGTATATTCAGACTGAATATGAGCACTATCAGTGTAAACACTGTTAGTTCTCATATTCAGACTGAATATACAAAGTACATTATAAGCAAATTGTATCTTTTAATTTCAGCTTGTATTCAGTCTGAATATAAGCAAACTTAAATTATTCAATCTTTTAATTTCATCTTATATTCAGTCTGAATAGAAGCTACAATTATATAAACTCTTAATTTAAGCTTGTATTCATTCTGAATACAAGCATAACATTGTCATTTAAGCATTATGCTTGTATTCAGACTGAATACAAGCCAAAATAATACAAACTCATAATTTAAGCTTGTATTCAGTCTGAATTTAAGCATAACATTGTGATAAATCATCTTCATCCACTAGGAATGAGAACATCCACTGGGCAACATTTAAATTATACAAACTATCTCATATTCAGACTGAATATGAGCACTACTACTTTTTATGCTCATATTCAGTCTGAATTCAAGCTACAATTGCAATATTTGTTCTTTGTATATTCAGACTGAATATGAGCACTACCACTATAGTACTTATATATTCAGTCCGAATACAAGCTACAATTGCAAAATAAAAAAGTAGTTATTTGTATATTCAGTCCGAATATAAGCACTAACAGTGTAAAGACTGTTACTTCTCATATTCAGACTGAATATACAAAGAACATTTGTAAGCAAATTGTATCTCATTTTCAGACTGAATATGAGCTCAAACACTGAATATAAGCTTATATTCAGACTGAATATGAGCTCAATGTTATGCTTATATTCATATTGAATATAAGCTAAAATTATGAGTTTGTACCTTATATTCAGACAGAATATGAGATATAATTGGTTATTGTGCAATTGTAGCTTCTATATATTCAGTCTGAATATACATTGTTAACCAATTTTAATCTAGAATAACATATTTAATAACATTGGAAACCAAATACATCATTTAATTTATAAAACACATCAAGTATGAATAATTTACAAATCAAAGTTAAAAGAATTGTTCAATAGTCTTAGAAACTAAAAGCATCATGCAAATAAACTCAGTCTGTCTTCTATCTTCAACTTTGCTTCTCTTCTATTCTCATCTCTTTCAGGCTTTGGTATTAATGCGTATTCATTAGCTTTCTACAACACCCACTCCTTCTTCAGGTTCATTTCTGACATTAGCATCTTGGTTAAATACTTGTACCTTAAGCTATTTAAGATTCTTTTCTGCTCGTCTTTTTTTTTCGCCAATCCACAATCCCAATTTTTTATAGGGCCTCCCATGAAGGTCTCCATATGTCTCATCACAAAGATTGAACAATCTTTGTGATTATCAGTTGTCCTCCACTTCATGTCTTCTCTTTTGGGTAGGAAGTTGATTAGCTTGTTAAATCTTGAATCCTTAATGCGTGCAAGGAATTTTAGGAACAGTTTATGCTGCATTATATAAAAATATTTAAACAATATGAAAAATATAATATATCGATATGATATTTGTTATTCATATAATGTAAATGATATGTTCCTCTTACCAATGTTATAGGCACGCTCCCGTATTTGTCATCAAACTTCACTTTTGTGGCACTGTTATCAAACAGGTGTGACATTGCATTTTTTATATCATAACAGATTACATAAAAGTGATCTGATTTTATGATTGGAAAGAATACCGGCAGAGGAATATTCTAGTTAATTTGTGTTTTATTCAATAAGAAAAGAACAGAGGATACATATTAAAATAAGATGCAAAGTTTTTTCAAAGTTTTATTAATATCTAATATTCAGACTGAATAATGGCTAGTAATTTATTTTCTTAAATGTATTTGTGTCATACCAGGTCAAACTTCTTTATATCATCTAAATTATTCAATACTTTTTCTTTGATATTCTCTCTGAAAGTGTCACAATATGTACGCCAATCAAAGTCTTCGTTGAACACATCATGTCCCTGTTCAAAAATTAACAAATGTTAAATTAATAAAAAATTAAGTTGTAATTTAAATTAGAAAAAAGATTAGTGATCTTACAAGAATATCTGTTGTCATAAATAACCTGCTTGGTGAGTCTTTGCTTTTTAGTCTTTCTTCATAATTTAGAACTTCTGCCCAATTGTCTATGACATTTGAAAATGCTTCTGAATCTTCAATCATGCTTTCAAAAATTATTTTGAAAGCACTTTTATTTGAAGCAGTTTCAAAAACAACTGACCTGTTGAAACAAATTATATTTAAGTAAATTTTATAATAAAGAAAATTGTTTATATTCAGTATAATAAACTGTTGGTTTGTAACATTTTTTAGATTATATTCAGTCTGAATATGAACATTACAGTGTATATTCAGTATGTATATAAGCTACAATTATACAAACTTATAATTTTAGCTTTTATTCAGACTGAATACAACCATAACATTATAAAAACTCATAATTTTAGCTTATATTCAGTTTGAATACAAGCTACAATTATACATATGCATAATTTTAAGCTTGTATTCAGTCTGAATACAAGCTACAATTATACATATTAAACTGAATACAAACAACCAAATTGTATCTTATATTCAGTCTGAATATAAGATATAGCACAAATTGCACAGCTTATATTCACTCTGAATATAACCTTCAAGTATCCAAACCATCAAATTGTTTCTTATATTCAGTCTGAATATACTCTATAAGTATCCAAAATACAAAATTGTAGCTTATATTCAGACTGAATATAACCTAGAAACAACTGTTCAATAATATGAACATTACAGTTTAGTGTTTGACTGAAGTTTTTATATTTACTTTGAATTAACTTGTTTTTAAATGATTATTATACAGAATAATAGTAAATTCAATTTGATACTTACAGAGCGTCATCTGTTAGTGAGAACACCCATTCACCAATCTTCCTCTCCAGTGAATATAATTTTGCTTCAGCATCAACAACTCTTTGTACATAAGGTGATTTTAGAAGATCACCTACCTTCTCTATTCTCTTTTTTTTATCTTCAATCTGATCTTTAGGTTTTGCAATTTGCTTATCCTTTGCTTTTATTTTTACAACAAGATTATCTTTCTTTGATTTTGATGGTTTTGGAGGAGAATCAGAATCAGTGAATAGCTTGAATGTTGGACAACTTGCAGGAGGAGTTTTTTTCACTAATATCTGTCTGTTGTGAAACGTGTGGGGTAATCAAATCCTGGCTTTTCATTATGGCATGCTGTCCTTCTCCGCTTGTCTCATTTCGCTCCTCTTCTAAAGCTTTATCTTTCTCATTTCCCTCCTCTTCTTTCTTCTCATCTTCCCTTCCTCTTTCTTCAGTAATAATGTCATCAACAATATTAGCTATTATTGCATCAGGACTAGTCTCTACATTTTCTTCTCTTCTTTCTTCATTTGTCTGCAACACATCAGCGATCATGTTTCTTGAAGCTTCATCATTAGCTTCTTCATTTTCTTTTATTCTTTCTTCTCTTGTTTCTTCTCTTCTTTCTGCATTTGGCTGCACCACACCAATTATCATGTTTCTTGAAACATCTTCATTAGCTTCTTCATTCTCTTTTCTTCTTTCTTCTCTTCTTTCTTCTCTTGTTTCTTCTCTTCTTTCTTCTCTTCTTTCTTCATTCGGCTGCACCACACTAACAATCATGTTTTCATTAATCTTAAATAGGCTTTCATATTCAGCCTTCCATTCCTTTAATGGTTGATCGCTTGGATATAGCATTAATGCTCTTGTCATCTTGAACTCAATCTCAGCTTTCATTATCATCAGTTCTTCAATATCATGGTTAAGGCTTGCTAAGAATTCCTGGTTTTTGATGTTTTTTTATTAGTAAAGATAATTATAATTAATATTTTTATAAACTACACAGTTTATATTAAGTTTGAATAAAGGTTATTGAAACTTTATTAGCAAATTATATATTCAGAATGAATATAGGCTACAAATAGTATTTTGAAATTCAAGATTTAGCTTATATTCAGACTGAATATAAGAAGCACTAAGATTCAATTTATTTCATATTCAGTCTGAATATAAACAATAAAGTGCATAGTTACACTATTAGTACTTATATTCAGACCGAATATAAAGTACACCACGAAATAATATTATAAACACTAAATTATTTTTGTAGCTTATATTCAATCTGAATATAAAAAATAAATAATATAATTCTATACTCTGCAGTACTTATATTCATTCTGAATATAAGCTTACATACAAAATCTTTTAGATTATATTCAGACTGAATATAACCTATGGTTAAACAAACAACTAATCGTAGCTTATATTCAGACTGAATATGAGCTAAAGATATTCAAAATACTATTTCTTTACATTATATTCACACTCAATGTATGTTAATATTATAAAAACTACATACCCTATTTGTTTTCTCTCGTTTGAGGCCATGCAATCATGTACCTCATCTCGTGTTTAGCTCTAACCTTCCAAATCCACCACTTTCAATCTCACAGCTTTTCTCTCGTTTCAACTTCTTTGACGTCCACTCGAGGATTGCGAGGTTTTAATCGTCTATGATTAACTTCATCACAGCGTGTTGAATTTACATACAAGACCTGGAATTTTGGTAATTAAAATTAGATTGACTATGTTATAAAATTTTAAAAAAACAGGAATATTATAAGTGAATACTTACAACAAGGAATGTTGTTGGTCCTGTATAGAAGTCAGTTTTTGAGTTGCTATTCCAGAAAAGCTTGCTTATCATTAACTGATTATATATGTAATCACACCAGTTTATTTTTTTAAAATCATAATTTTCTCCAACATTGGTCAAGAAGGTGGTATTGCAGATTCCCATCTTCATTGTCTCGACCATTGTGTTTATGAAAAGTATGATGAAGTTGAGCTTGAAGTTGATATCCAAAACTGTTGATTCCTTGATTAGTTTGACGAGATGCTTCTGCCTAATCTTTTTATCATCTTCAAACTGCGCCTTCCACTCTTCGCTAATTCTTTCATGGGCTGGTTCAAATTGAAGTTCATATATATCGTCTCCTTCATTCTTCAATCCAAGGATCTCTGTAATAGAGTCCTTTGTTATCTTTATATCACCCTTCAATGTTTTGATCACCATGTCATTTGAATCAAAACTGTGAACAACACTATAAGCTAGTTTTGAGGGGATAGTGTCGATATTCATGTCAAGGATTGGTCCTAATCCAATATCATTAATCCATTTTACTTGTACTTGACTTAAACTCCCCTTTATCGCCATTAGGTTCTTTGGAGTTGTTCGTATTTGTAAACACCTGTACGTTGTATGCTCTGAAGTTTCTGAATGTTTCTCATTAGTTGAATTTCTTTTGAATTTCTTTTTCATTGGACTTCCTTCACCTTCATCGTTTGTTTTTGTAGCTTTCCTCTTTTTTTCTTTGTCCTGTACTTCTTGTGCTTTCCCTTTCTTCTGTTTTTTGTTAGCCTCTATCTTCTTCAGATTCTTAGACATTTTGGCTGTTGATGATTTCCTTGTTTTTGTAGATGCTCCTTCTATTATATAAACATCAATTTATTATCTGTCTTTATATTTAAAATATTACAAAAACCTAATTGTACCTTATATTCAGTCTGAATATAGAAATTACTTTTTAAGTTAATATTTATGTTTGTGTTAGTGCTCATATTCAGACTGAATACAAGCTACAATTACACAATATCTAAATTGTAGTTTGTATTTACAGTCTGAATATGAGCAATAACACTGTTAGTGCTCATATTCAGACTATAAGCCCCAAATTTTGGGTTATATTCAGACTGAATATAGTATTTAAATGTAGCTTATATTCGTATCGAATACAAACATAACACAGAGTGTTTTGTGTTCGTCCTCATTCTGAATATAAGCCCCGAATTCTAGCTTATATTAAGACTGAATATAGTATATAATTGCAGTTTATATTCAGACTGAATACAAACATAACATAAACATTAATTTGTACACTATATTCAGTTTTTATATGTACAATCATACAAATACAAAAATACATGTTATATTTCAGAATTAATAAAAAATATTGATAGAAATAAATAAACATTAATTAACTCTATAAGTCTAGATTTCAAGCATTTATTGAAGAAATGTGATTTTCTACAGAATACATTCATTAAATGTTCAGTAAAACTAGAAAAAGGAATATTGAGTCGATTTCAAGCATTTATTAAATAACAAACGCTAGCTATCGATAATACTATAAAAACTAGAAAACTTGCCTGCTTCGGAAGGCTCTGAAATCGGAATGATCTGCATAACCGCTTCTGCGTCCATTGTTTGTTGTTTGAACTTAAAGCAAGAAGTTCGTTCTTATCGACGTGAACGACGGTGTTACTGGTAGAGAGCAGAGGGTTTTTAGTGAGAGAGTATATTTTTTGAAATGATCAATGTGTGCGTTGTTAGGAATTCCATCGTGTTCTATAGTTGGCTTTGAACCGTCATGATTTATTTACAATAATACCCCTACGCGCTAAAAATAAGTTTTAGAGTTAATTTCATATTTCGTCCTAGTTGTATAGTGGTTTTAACACTCTGGGTCCCTAAACATAATTGTAACTTACATTCAGTCTGAATATAAGCATAACATTATGCTTATATTCAGTCTGAATACAAGTTACAATTATACAAACTCAAAATTTAAGCTTATATTCAGTCTGAATACAAGTTACAATTACTTTCAATCTCTTAATTTAAGCTTGTATTCAGTCTGAATATAAGCAAACATAAATTATACAATCTTTTAATTTCAGCTTGTATTCAGTCTGAATATAAGCAAACTTAAATTATATAATCTTTTAATTTCAGCTTATATTCAGTCTGAATACAAGCTACAATTATACAAACTCATAATTTAAGCTTGTATTTAGTATGAATACAAGCATAACATTGTGATAAATCACAATGTTATGCGTGTATTCAGTCTGAATACAAGCTACAATTATAGAAAATCATAATTTAAGCTTGTATTCAGTCTGAATGCAAGCTACAATTATACAAACTCATAATTTAAGCTTGTATTCAGTATGAATAAAAGTTACAATTATACAAACTCATAATTTAAGCTTGTATTCAGTCTGAATACAAGCATAACATTGTGATAAATCACAATGTTATGCGTATATTCAGTCTGAATGCAAGCTACAATTATACAAACTCATAATTTAAGCTTGTATTCAGTCTGAATACAAGCATAACATTGTGATAAATCACAATGTTATGCGTGTATTCAGTCTGAATGCAAGCTAAAGTTATACAAACTCATAATTTAAGCTTGTATTCTGTCTGAATACAAGCATAACATTGTGATAAATCACAATGTTATGCGTGTATTTAGTCTGAATACAAGCTACAATTATAGAAAATCATAATTTAAGCTTGTATTCAGTCTGAATACAAGCTACAATTATACAAACTCATAATTTAAGCTTGTATTCAGTCTGAATATAAGCAAACTTAAATTATACAATCTTTTAATTTCAAATTTTGTATTCGGTCGAATATAAGCAAACTTAATTTATACAATCTTTTAATTTAAGCTTGTATTCAGTCTTAATACAAGCTACAATTATATAAACTCATAATTTAAGCTTGTATTCAGTCTGAATGCAAGCATACAATTATACAAACTCATAATTTAAGCTTGTATTCAGTATGAATAAAAGTTACAATTATACAAACTCATAATTTAAGCTTGTATTCAGTCTGAATACAAGCATAACATTGTGATAAATCACAATGTTATGCGTGTATTCAGTCTGAATGCAAGCTACAATTATACAAACTCATAATTTAAGCTTGTATTCTGTCTGAATACAAGCATAACATTGTGATAAATCACAATGTTATGCGTGTATTCAGTCTGAATACAAGCTACAATTATACAAACTCATAATTTAAGCTTGTATTCAGTCTGAATACAAGCATAACATTGTGATAAATCACAATGTTATGCGTGTATTCAGTCTGAATGCAAGCTAAAGTTATACAAACTCATAATTTAAGCTTGTATTCTGTCTGAATACAAGCATAACATTGTGATAAATCACAATGTTATGCGTGTATTTAGTCTGAATACAAGCTACAATTATAGAAAATCATAATTTAAGCTTGTATTCAGTCTGAATACAAGCTACAATTATACAAACTCATAATTTAAGCTTGTATTCAGTCTGAATATAAGCAAACTTAAATTATACAATCTTTTAATTTCAGCTTGTATTCAGTCTGAATATAAGCAAACTTAATTTATACAATCTTTTAATTTAAGCTTGTATTCAGTCTTAATACAAGCTACAATTATATAAACTCATAATTTAAGCTTGTATTCAGTCTGAATGCAAGCATACAATTATACAAACTCATAATTTAAGCTTGTATTCAGTATGAATAAAAGTTACAATTATACAAACTCATAATTTAAGCTTGTATTCAGTCTGAATACAAGCATAACATTGTGATAAATCACAATGTTATGCGTGTATTCAGTCTGAATGCAAGCTACAATTATACAAACTCATAATTTAAGCTTGTATTCTGTCTGAATACAAGCATAACATTGTGATAAATCACAATGTTATGCGTGTATTCAGTCTGAATACAAGCTACAATTATACAAACTCATAATTTAAGCTTGTATTCAGTCTGAATATAAGCAAACTTAAATTATACAATCTTTTAATTTCAGCTTATATTGAGTCTGAATACAAGCTACAATTATACAAACTCATAATTTAAGCTTGTATTCAGTCTGAATGCAAGCTACAATTATACAAACTCATAATTTAAGCTTGTATTCAGTCTGAATACAAGCATAACATTGTGATTTATGCGTATATTTAGTCTGAATACAAGCTTAAATTATGATTTTCTATAATTGTAGCTTGTATTCAGACTAAATACACGCACAATGTTATGCTTGTATTCAGACTGAATACAAGCTTAAATTATGATTTTCTATAATTGTAGCTTGCATTCAGACTGAATACACGCATAACATTAAACCACATTAAACCACAAATATATTATGAACATAATCACAGAATAATTCATCCAAACCACATTAAACTACAAAAAAAATTACTTAAAAAAACATCTTAACAAATAATTGTCTTGATTTTCAACCAATAAAAGTACTTAAAAAAATATCTTGAATTCATGTGCCAGTTTTTCATTTGACTCCTCCACTGAATATTTCTCCACCTCTTCTGCCTCCTTCTCTCTCTCCTCTGCATCATTCTCTCTATCTTCATTTTCTTTCTCTTTATCTTCTTCCACCACCTCTCTTTCTTTACTCTCTTCTGCTACATGAACAATCTCTTCATTCTCCTGCTCTTTCTCCTCACCATCTTCTTCATTAACATGTGTTTCTTCCCCAGCATCAACATCATTATCTTCTTCTTGAACCTCTTCTTCTTGAACATCCATCCTGCCTTTTTGATTGAATTGAAAAAAAGTGTCATATGTTTTTTTCCATTTCTTCAAAACTTTGTTGTTTGGATAAAGCCCTGTTGCTTCATTGAAATTGGATTCCAAGTTATTTTTGTTTGCGAGAAGTTCTTCCAAATCATCATTCAGCCATTTTACAAGCTCCTGTTTTTCAATTTTTATGTAAGTAAGTGGAGGAAGTAGTACAATTCAATCTTTATAACACATTATGAATAATTGTATTTAAGTAATAATCAATGTTCTTAATGAGTATGACAAAAGTTAATACCGTCACTGTTTTCTTTTGTGTCTCCGATCTTTTTGAGTTTCCTGTTGCTTCAGCATATGGTTTCTTTAGCTTTCCCAATCCGAATCCTCCTAGGCTCAACTCCTTTCTCTCCCTTATCTTCATTCTCTCTGAAGTCCACCATGTTGTAGCTGGACACATTCTTTCATGATCAAGCTCTTGACATGTAGTGGAGTCAAGATATAGTAGCTGTATATCATTCATAGTGAATAGATAAGTTAATAAAGGTTGATAACAAAATTTTAGCTTATATTCAGACTGAATATGAGCACTTGCTCATATTTACTCTGAATACAAGCTACAATTACACAATATCAGACTGAATATTCAAACTACAGTGTAAACATTGTTAGTGCTCATATTCAGACTGAATATTCAAACTACATAATAAGATATTAAAATCACATATATACCGTCAAAAATAAGATAATAAGATATAGGCCCTGTGTAAACACATTCTTCTGTCTCTTTCTTCCATGCTTGTGTGCTTTCTTTTGCACATTTGATGATGTATCTACACCAATTAATTTTGGACAAATCCAATGTTTCTTCATCAAGTTTTGACAGAATGGATAGGGTGCATGTTCCCATCTTCATCGAAGACGCCATAGCATTTACAAAAACAACAATGAAATTTTGCTGGAAAATCCATTTTGCATGATTGCATTCTTTCATTTTGTCAACAACATCTCTTGGACGGATGTGTGAAGTGCTCCCAAATTGGCTTTTCCAATTCAATAGCAGTTTACCACAGTTTTCTGCCATCTGAATATCATCTATTATGTCCATTCCCTCATTTTTAAGTCCTAATATTTGACTAACAGATTCTTCATTCACCGGTATTTCTCCGGCTGGTATTCTTATGACCATTTTCTCAGCATTAAAGTTGTTAACAACATAAAAGGCCAACTTTGATGGTATTGAATCTATCTTCATCTCAAGAAGATTCTCGAATCCAATTTGTTTCAGACAATTGCATTGGTGTGTTTTCAACTGTCTTATTGTTGTCATTAAATTCTTTGTTGTTGTTGTTGTTGTTGTTGTTGTTGTTCAACTTTAACACTTTTTCTTCTTCTCTTGCTTGTCTGTTCTTCAGTGTGTTTTTCTTCTTCTTGATCTTTTTCAGCTGTAATAGTTTTTTTTTTTTGATTCTCCAGTCTTAATGAAGTTCTTCTGCTCTTCTTTCTTATTTCTCCTAATTATTTAACATTTAAACAGTGGTTAAAATTATAAAATTGACATATGTTTTGAAATACAACAATTTCATAACGATATCCCAATGTTATTCTTATTATTCGTAACGAATATATATACTACAACTTTTTAAAAACATAATTTTAGCTTATATTCAGAATGAATATAACCTAAAGTTAAACAAAAATGTAACTTGTAGCTTATATTCAGTCTGAATATAAGCTACAAGCATACACACCATAAAATGCTTTAGCTTATATTCAGACTGAATATAAACATATCATTTTCATATTTCACATTAAATTGTTTATATTCAGTCTGAATATAAGCATACACACCAGAAAATGCTTTAGCTTATATTCAGTCTGAATACAAGCTACAGTTATACTTATATTCAGTCTGAATACAAGCTACAATTTCATATTACACATGTAATTTGTAGCTTATATTCAAACCGAATATAAGCTATAAGAATACACACACATAATTTAAGCTTATATTCAGTCTGAATATAAACACGACATTGTGTTATTATAATGTTATGCTTATATTCAGTACAAGTGCATGCATTATAAGGTATAAATATATTTGGAATGAATATAAAAATGAGATTGTTTTATCACTATGTAATGCTTATAAGCAGACTAAATATACAAACTACAAATACATGACTTTAGTTTATATTCAGACTTAATATAAACACATAATTTTAGACTATATATTAAGTTCAAGTGCATGCATTATAAGGCATAAATATTAAAAATAAACTTTTATTTATGCATAAAAACTTTTACCTTCTTCTTCAAATACTTTAATAAGAGGAATGTGGTTGCTTTGTTCACTGTTTGAATCCATTTTAACCTTTTAAAATAAAACCTAAATACTTTGTAGCAAATAACTTGCTTGTAGAAGATGAAGATGAAGATGGTGATGGTGATGGTGATGATGAATACTTTTGTGTTTTTTAATAACTGTGATTAAGAGTTTTGTGGGCGTTGTCTTTTGCAGCAGCAGCAGTATTCAGAATGATGAACGTCTATGTCTTATTTAAAACAATGGTCATGCTATATTTACAGGTTTGTCCCTACGTGCTAATTTTATTGAATAATGGCCTGATTTTTCAACTTTTTTACAAAAAAGCTTAATTTCAAATTTAGCTTATATTCAGACTGAATAAAAGCTACTATTTTAAAAACTTCAAAATTTAGCACAATGTTATGTTTATATTCAGTCTGAATATAAACTACATTTATGTAATTGAAGAATTTTAGCTTTTATTCATAATGAACTCAAATTAATATTTTGTAGTTTTTATAATATAGGTTAATATTATTATAAACTTAAAAAAATTGTAGTTGTTATATTCAGACTGAATGTAAGAACTAAGATTCAAATTAGCTCATATTAAGTATAAATATAACCTGAAGTTAAACAAATAATTAATTGTAGCTTATATTCAGACTGAATATAAGCCAACATTATTCTAAAATATTATTTTGTAATATAAGCTAACAAGAAAACGGAATATTCAGTAAAACTCTAAAACTTGTCTGTTTCAGAAGGCTCTGTAATATAAAGAATCTGCAAATCATCATCTCCTTCCATAGTTGATTTTTTGAAGTTAAATTGTAGAGAGCAGTGGTTTTTTAGAGAGCAGCTGTGGTAATGGTAGAGTGCAGAGTTTTTTTTATTGAGAAAGTGTTTTTTTGAAATAGTGTAAGATTTATGCAATAGCACCTAGTGACTGGATTCCATCGTCTTCTATGGTTGCTTTTTTTGCATGATTATGCAATATGTGTAATTTGAATCGTCATTTTATATTTTCGATGTTGTCCCTACACGCTAATAATTAACAATACAAATTATTATGTGTATTTGATAATAAATTATTAGTGTTTCTATTCAGACTGAATATAAGCTAAAGTTGAATCGTAGTACTTACATTCAGTCTGAATATAAGGTACAGACTAATAATTTTAGTTTGTATTCAGTCTGAATACAATCTACAGTTATACATTAGCTTTTATTCAGACTGAATATAAGCATTATATTGTGAAAATGTTATTCTTATATTCAGTCTGAACACAAGCTACAATTATACAAACTCATAATTTAAGCTTGTATTCATTCTGAA
The DNA here is from genome assembly GCA_036898165.1 of Silybum marianum. Lineage (NCBI taxonomy): Eukaryota > Viridiplantae > Streptophyta > Magnoliopsida > Asterales > Asteraceae > Silybum > Silybum marianum. Next base: position 18,643,747 of record CM072539.1, read on the forward strand.
TATAAGCATTAGTAGTAGTACTTATATTCAGTCTGAATAAAAACACGTATGAGTATAGTTTCTGTACTCAGACTTAATATAATCTACAAATAGTATTTGGAACTTCAACTTTTAGATTATATTCATATTCATATTGAATATAAGCACTAAAGTGCATTGTTACACTCATAATTTAAGCTTGTATTCAGTCTGAATGCAAGCATAATTTAATCTACAATTATTCAAAAATACTTTTTGTAGCTTATAATTTATTTAGTGTTTATATTCAGTCTGAATATAACCCACGATTAAACAAACAACTATTTGTAGCTTATATTCAGTCCAATTATAAACACTACTAGTAAACAAGCCATACATTTTAGGTTATATTCAGACTGAACATAACTTGCTGATTAATTGATTCAAAGCAAAACACAAGACAGTCATTCATAACCCAAAATATATTAATATACAATTTTTATAATGTTCATATTGTTAATCTAATATTGAACAAACATCATATCCTTGAAAACAGTCATCTTCACCATTCTTTTTCCATCACCTTCCACCACCTCCCTGAATTACCTAAGTAAATGTTGCAAACCTTGCATCGATTTCCTTCTTAGTTTTTTTTTAAATACTTACTCTTAAAACTTGGTTCAAGGTTAAGAAAGTATTTGACCTCTTCTATGACATAGTCTCTCCTTTTATTCACATCTGCCAACAATATTTTAGAAAGATATTTTGTTCTGAGATTGTTGAGTTGTTTTTTCTGGTTTTTTGATGCTTCATCATCCAATCCACAATGCCAAGTATTCAAATGCTCCCCTCCATTGAAGGTTTCCATGTGCAGCATCATGAATATCGAGCAGTCTTTGTTATTTTTTTTGCTCCTCCATATCATTTCTTCCCTTTTAGGCTTTATGTCTTGTAATGATCTGTACCTCTCGTCGCCAATCTCTTTCAGATAGTTGATGAAGAGTGTTTGCTTCACGATGAATATTTTAATGAAAACCTTATTAAAATCCGAAATAATAATAATATAACTCATTAAAATCTCTTTTATATTCAGACTGAATAACATACATACTTACCACGGTTTCTGGGACACCCTGATATTTTTTAGCATTTGATAGTTTTGCTGCACTGTTGTCTAGTATATGGATTGATCTATTTCTCAGGTCAAAGCATATCAAATAATAGTGATTACTCCTCATAACAGGGAAAAATACCTGCATAAATAGTTTATATTATTTTTTTTTTATAAATAATGTATGAATAAAAAGATAGTTAATTGAATAATATTTAAATGCTTGTTTCATACCAAATCTACATTCCCCATCACTGCACTATCTGCAGATTTATCCAGATTGTGAAGCAGATTTTTTGAGAATATGGCCTGGTTTTTCATGACATCAAACTTTTTGTCCAAGATGTCATGCGGCTGTTGTAAAAAACAAATGTTAAACTAGTATTCATCATGAATGTCTATGTATGAAGATTATAAAGTGATATAAAGAATAATAAGAAAGTAATCTACTATACTATGTTAAACTATAATAATTATATTCTTACCAACACTTCTATTGAACAATATAACCTCTTTGGTTGATTGTTTGTCTTCAACATTTCTTCAGCATTTAAAATGTAAGAGAAGGTGTCTATTACATTTGAAAAAGGTTCTGATTCTGGAATCAAGCTTTCAAGGAAAACTTTTATAGTTTTTTGCCCTGTGCTTGATTCAAAGACCTCATCCCTGTAGTTAATTAAAATTAATAATTAAATAACATGATCAATGAATACCACATATGTAATGAATAGCATTTCATATTCATTATGGTTATATCTTAGAATTTATTTAACAACATGTTGATATTAAGACTGAATAAAAGGGTGTGTTGAAATTTAATTCTTACATTCGATCCCCTAGGAATGAGAACATCCACTGGGCAACATTCTTCTCGATCTCTGTTTCCTCTGTTCTTGGATCCACAGGTATCAAATTATAAGGTGATCTGAATTCATCCACCATAATATCTTCATTCTGTCTATTCTCTCTTACATCCTTCTCTTCTTCTGCATCTTTTGACTTATTTATTCTTTTTGGAGAAGAACTATCTCCTTCAACCATTCTTTTTCTTCCTGTTTTAATTAAATATTCATTATGAATATAACAACTTTATATTAATCTATTTCAATATAAAACAAATTCAAAACAAATCATCATCTTCAAAAAACAGTTATTCAGAAAATTCAAAAACTATTTTATTAATGACTAATTTTTGGTTGTTATAATATTATTTAGTGTTTATATTCAGCCTGAATATGAGCTACACAGTTTATTATTTATTATATACAAACAACTAATTCTAGCTTGTATTCAGACTGAATATAAACACCACAGAGTATAATATTATTTAGTGTTTATATTCAGACTGAATATAAGCCACTATTATACAAACAACTAATTCTAGCTTGTATTCAGACTGAATATAAACACCACAGAGTATAATATTATTTAGTGGTTATATTCAGACTGAATATAAGCTAGAATTAGTTGTTTGTATAATAGTGGCTTATATTCAGTCTGAATATAAACACTAAGGTATAATAAATAAAAAACTGTGTAGCTCATATTCAGGCTGAATATAAGCCACTATTATACAAACAACTAATTCTAGCTTATATTCAGTCGGAATATAAACTATCAGTCTTATTATTTTTCTTAAGACTGTATAGAAGATAGAAATTTTCAATAATATTTACCGTGTTTTTATTCAGAATGAATGTAAGAGTGTTTATATTATGTTTAACAATCGGACATCATTTAACTAGAAGGCATTCTATACGATTGCATTTCAAAACCTAAATATTCAAGATTAAATACGATTGCATTTCAAAATCCATTTCAATACGATTGCATTCTGCGCTACTAGAAGCCCTTTTGGTTTTCTGAATAAGAGTAATCTCGTTGATTTTCAGTAGAAAATGGATTTTAGGTCAAAGTTTTCGTTCAGGGAAGATGAACGCAAGAAATTTGAGTCGGTATCGAAAAGGCCTAAGAGTAGGGAGACGTGCTTTTTATTTGAATCGTAAAATAGTATTTACGATTATACCCCTAAGCGCTTAATATCCTTTAAGCCGTGACCTGAGTTTTCCACTTATTTACGAGAATGCCACCGCGAGTTTTTGAACTTTATTTTTTGATCTGATTTTAAATGGATGGCTGAGATTTGTCCTCATGTTCACAACCAAATATGGGTTCACATTTGAACCCACCCCTATATATATATATATATATATAGGAAAGTTCAAATGCGAACTCAAATTTGGTTGTGAACGTGAGAACAAATGAGAGCGTGACACGTGTCAAAATAAGCAATATTCAGACTGAATATACAAAGAAATATTCAGTCTGAATATACAAAGGAATATTCAGACTGGATATTCCTTTGTATATTCAGACTGAATATATACTATAATATTTCTTTGAATGAGACACGTGTCGCACTCTCATTTGTCCTCACTTCACAACCAAATTTGAGTTCTCATTTGAACCCGCCCCTACATATAACATTTAAATGGGATTGTATTTGTTATCACATGAAATCCATTACTCACTCGACTTCAACTTAAAAAGTATGTATATGTAAGTTATAACAATGAAGTGATTCATATTTGTATTTCGGCGTTGTTATATTACCGTCGTTAGCTCTGAAATTAGGGATGGTTTGACATTATTGCAGTTGTATAATAGTAAACAATACATAAGTTCCGTTGCATACCCGATTGAATTGTAAAGTTTATGGCTGGAAAAATGTGAGGGTTTTACTTGTCTGTAGTTATTGTTATTCATATGTGAATATACACATGCAATGGTTATTCATATGCAAAGAATCACAAACGTCCTTCTTAAGACCATATCACATAGAGCCGAGGCAGAAAATCTATCTAGGAGGTGCCTAGAAAAAATGTAAGAAAATTCACGATTTCAAGGTTGAGAAAAACCCTTCTAGGTATATATGTTTTAATTAAATATCTGTCCTAAAAATAGTTGTAAAACAAGAGCTGAAAACCATGCGTGACCTAAATAACATAATTACGTCTATATTTATACAAACAAATACAAAATGTATTTGTAGACAACCATATAAATAAGAAAAGACTTTTGAGAATACATCATAATCTTTTTGTGTATTCAATAAAGTAACGTGTTTACATTAGAACAATTAGAAAACTTGACATTTATAATTGAAAAAAAAAAGATTTTGATATGAATAAATAAACTTGCAAGTGGGTAATTGAGGATTGAAACTATATCATATTTTATTTTTAAAGTTTGAGGAGGAGCCAATATCACTTCTGCTTAAAAGATGGATATTTACATGTGAATATGGATTGAAAAGACATTATTATTTGACGACACAACTAACCAAGATTTTGAAGACATCAATATGGGTATCAAACTTGGAAAGAATAAATACTCGATTTTTAGTATAATTTGTTAAATAGAAAACCAAATATATTTAAAATAGTTTAGATTAAGAAAAAGAGGTAAATCTATATAATTAATCTCTACCATTCTTTAGATCATCATTTTAATTTAAAAATATCAAGTTTTGAAATTTACCAAATGAGGGGAATTGATTTATTGTTTCTTTTTCATGTTTCGCTATAGGCACTCATGTTTTATATTTCGTAAGCAGGTGAAATATTTTTAACTTTTTATTTTACTTCAATTGTAGAAGAAAAAGAAACATCATTTTAACCATATAAAACATAATACAAGTATACAACTACAATGTTACTGTCATAAAATGCACTAAGGGACCATTTGGTTCGGAGGAATAGAATGGATTTGGTATTTGGATTTCAAATCCATTCCAATCCTATGTTTGGTTTGGACTTACTACCATGATTGACATAATACCAGTTATAAATAAAGGCGAGGGGTGAATGATAGACTATCGCCTGGTTTTGACCTTTGATCATTGTAGGAGGCAAGAAAAAGCAGGGTATCGTGAACATGATCACAACATAGGGCTTTGGACAAACGGTTAATAGTCTGATTCAATCACGAACTGGTTTGAACCAATTAAAGAGGGTGTAAAGGTGCTGCGATTCTTTAGGGAGTTTCTTGTAACACCCCGCCTTACCACGACACAATATTGTCCGCTTTGTCCTCCCGCAGAGGTGTGCGCACGAATTTGTTTCTGGCGATCTGGCGAGTACTTCCCAGGGGGTCATCCATTCTGGTGCTACTCTCACCCAAGCACGCTTAACCACAGAGTTCCAAGAACCTGCCTTGCGTGTGGCCCCAAAACGCGTTGTGTTTAGGAAGACCAAGGTTTACTTATGAACCCAACATCACTCCTGTCCACGGCCGATATGGGATCTGCCTAAGGTGTTACAAACACCCCCCTTAGGGACTCATCGTCCTCGATGAGGTTTGCCCCACATCCCGAACGGCACAGGAGCGGCTCTGATACCATTTGTAACACCCCGCCTTACCACGACACAATATTGTCCACTTTGTCCTCCCGCAGAGGTGTGCGCACGGATTTGTTTCTGGCGACCTGGTGAGGACTTCCTAGGGGGTCACCCATCCTGGTACTACTCTCACCAAAGCACACTTAACCACATAGTTCCAAGAACCTGCCTTGCGTGTGGCCCCAAAACGCGTTGTGATTAGGAATGCCAAGGTTTACTTATGAACCCAGCATCACTCCTGTCCACGGCCGATATGGGATCTGCCTAAGGTGTTACATTTCTCATACAAACACTGGAAAAGGTAAGTAAACAATTTAGCGGCATTGAAGGATATGGCGACTGTGTGTGCCTCAAAAGAGATACCAGAAAAAGCAGAGTACTTCTTTTGGTAACTTGTCTAGTTCATGAATGTGGAAGACATTCAGGAAAGGGTAATCTGGATGGATTTTAAGGTTCCTCAAGAAAAAGCCATGTTTCTGGAGGGTGATGGTGAAGAAAGTTTTGTAGTTAAGGAGGGATCTTTCTTTCAGGGTTAGGTCTGCTATGGTTTCAGCGATTTCTTCTGGAAGATCATAAGAGGTAGTAGCCTGAAAGAACTCTTCTGGTTTGGAAGAGCTTGCTTTGGAGGAGTTAGCCTTATCCATTGTGAACACCGTGGGTAAGACTTTGTTTCTGTGTTAGAGGATGGGCTGAATCTCCTTAGAAGCCTTGCATTTATAGTCCTTTGGTCTTGACAGAAAATCTGCGAGAATATTTTCTGTACCCTTGATGTGTTTCACTGTGAACTTCCACTGGGAAAACCAATTAGACCATCGTAGCAACTGTGCTTCAGGCAGCGTCTTTTTCTTGAACTGTATCATTGTTGGATAATAAGACATATCCATTTCGATCAGAAAGTCGTGACCAATAAGACGGAATTGGAATCTTTCTATTCCTCTTTTGTCTGCAAGAATTTCTTTGAAAGTGGAAAGATAGTGCTTTTCTGAGTCTTTAAATGTGCCGCTTTTGTATCCACATAGCGACATGATATTATCTTTGTCCTGTGCTAGTAGGACCGCTCCCCAGTACTCATCACTTGCATCAGTCTGCAAGATTCTTTTGTCAGTGGCCGCAAGAATCTTTAAAGGTGGCATAACATCTGCCAGTCTCTTTATAGTCTTGACAGCTAGCATCTGCTTTTCTGACCAGGGTGGGAAATCTTTCTTTAGCATAGGGAATAGGCGTACTGTGTGACTTGACAACTTTGGCAAGAAATCCGCCATGTAGTTAACTACACCAAGAAATTGTTGGATTTCCTTTTGTGACGTCAGCTCATCTGGAAACTTGTGCAATTCTTGAGCGATGTTGGGTTGCGGTTGGTACTTCCCGTCAGAGATCTTCATTCCGAGGAAATCGATGGATTCAACACCTATCTCCATTTTTTTCTGATAACATTATTCCGTATTCTTGAACGATGGAATGGAACTTTGAGAGTGATTCTATGTGGGATTCCATATCCGGGGAGAATAACAGAATATCATCAATGTATATCAAAGCATTATTCAGAATGGGTTCAAAGATTTTGACCATTGCTTTTTGAAATGCGGATGGAGCGTTCTTTAAACCGAATGGCATCACTTTCCACTGAAAATGATGATATGGAATGTAAAACGCGGTTTTCGCTCTGTCTTCAGGACTTAAACCTAACTGCCAAAATCCTGCTTTATGATCGAACTTAGATAGAACTTTTGCATCTACCAGAGATTGGAATACTGCTTTCTTTTGTGGGTGAGGAAACTTGTCATCAGCCAAGAAATGGTTGAGCGGCTGGTAGTTGATGATTAGTCTCAATTTTCCACGAACTTGCTCGCTTCGTTTGTTGACGTAGAATGCTTCACATGCCCATGGCGATGTGGTTGGCTCTATAATTCCTTGTGCAACAAGTTCTGAACATTCTTGTACTGCAAGTTTGTAGTGATCTGAGTTCATACCAGGATGACTAGCTCTTGTTGGGTGGACATCTTCATTTTGCTTGAAAGGGAGCTTCACAAAGAATGAGGGATTTAATCACAACGGGTTACTATTCTTAGTGAGGAACTCTGTATGGCTGGATGCACACGATGTTTGGATGATTTGTTGCTTGAGAACGTCAATTGTGATCGTGGATGCCATATAAAGTCGTGGGACTGGACTCCAAGGGCTGAAGAAGCTCTTGTAACGAAGTCCTTGCTTCGTATACCTCAAACTGGGAAGTGTATGGAGGATGTCAAATCCGTTAAGCAAATCTTTACCATGTAAACTTAATCCTAACAATCTGTGTTTTATGACACATTTATGAAAAAGTCTGATATAGACTGGGATGCTTATCTTATCAATGATAAATGTATTACCATTAGCAGCTAGAAAGTGTTGGTAGTGTGGTTTCCAGTAGTTGCTAGGTAAGATCTCAGGATTTAGTATCGTAACTGAGGAGCATGTATCAAAGAATGTAATGACCGGAATGGGTTTGGTATATGTGGAGGCGAGGAGGTGAACTTTAGTTATTGGAACGGGCTGTGACCAATGCAGAAGCAAAATCTGCGGGACAGTTTTGGATTGGGAGGGAGATATGGTATCAGAGCCTTGTTCTCGTTCTCGTCCCCTGTCTTACCCCTTCACCCCAATCTTCCTCTTACTAAAGAATCGGATTAGTATGCTCTGTGGCTGCCGGCTTTGTGCGGATCTCTCACAACAGAAAACCATTTGTTAGATAAAATTTGAAGATCTTGGTCTGGTGTATTTCTATTGCCACACTCTTGATTTTCTATATCTCGTGGAATAGAGCCTGTAAGTCGACGCAAAGAGGAAAAGTCGCAACCATATCCTATTAACGAGAAAGAGAAAATAAAGTTGTGTCTTTAGAATTAACACCATACCACCCCTTATCTAACCATGAGTTCAGATCATAGTCTATCACGTTTTACTTCTAGTTTTAGACAGTCTTCATCTTCTAAGATAGATCAGTTATATGGAATATCTTACGTCCAAGATGATTCTTAAATACCCATATCTAGTATGCCTTTAGTAGATCCATATAATGTTTTTTCTAAACCTAATGTTTCATTTTCTAGAAAAGTAAAAAAATTAATAGGTTCCAATTCTCCCCAACAAATTAAGGAGTTTGTCCAAGCTTCTAAATTTAATTCTCACCAACTTCCAGCTACCACTTCAGAGCATTTAGTCACGTTATCCCTTCCGGTAGACATACCTATACACTGTATGGCCCAAGGTTATACCCATATACACTTTGGTGCTATTAGACTGGCCCTTACCTTCCATGGTAGGAAAGGTCTTCCTGCTTTCTCCCGCATAGCTCTAGTAGATACAAGGTTTGTAGAGTACCAACATGCATGTATCGGTACAATCCAAACAACCTTAAATGCTGGAACTATCTTTGTTACTTTTTACCCAAATTTTAATATGCCATTAAATGATCCCTCCCTACTCACTGTACTCAAAGCTCAGATCCAGATTGGAGGTACACCCCAAGTAAACACCTTCCAGGCGACGTTCCACTACCAGATGGCGTATAGAGTCCAAAACCATTCCTTGGAGGTCATGATACCAGATCAAGAACATGCTGGCGATGCATTATTTATTGCTGTTAATTCAAGCGCAACACCAACATGTACCTATGTTCCTAGACAGTTATCTAAAGAGGAGTTACTCAAATTACTCCCAGAAAAATGGATAACCAACTATGAGCAAATTCATCAAGTACCAGTACAAAGTACCGCAGCACCTGACTTCGTTCGACATCAGAATGGCTTGGTAGAAGTTAAATTCCCATCCCAGGGAAAATCAAGCGTATTCCCTACAGTTCACATGATCCAGCTGATCCAGCCAACAAAGCCGATTCAACCACCAGATCCGGTGAAACACTACTGTTATGACGTCTGTAATTGTACAGACTGCTTAGATGAAGCTTATCATGTAGAGAATGATGAAGATTTTTCCAAGAAGAAAAAAGGATCGGAACAGAAGTTGAAAGAAAGATACGAAAAATGTGATCCTGCAGTAGGACTTCTTGGTGAACCATCAGGAAAGTTCAACTACTATGTTCTCTACTGTAGAACGATTCACGAGCAGAAAAGTCTAAGCCTCGTAAGGATCCAACTCCTAAAGGTCCATCAAAGCAAGACGCACAAGAATGCTGTAGGGATGAGCATACGGACCGAAATCCCGAAACCGAACCGGTCCCGTACCGAACCGGTTCAGTATTTGGTACCAAGAATTTTCATATTCGGGATTCGGTACTGTTGGGTCACCGATGATTTGGTGATGAACCACCTTCCTTTATATGAATGAATTTTTACAGGTTCTTTTGAAGGTCTGAAATATGCTTAAAGTATTGAAGAGTCAAAGACTATTCAATCAAGGGGTTGTACATCAAAAAGTGGAATTTTGGATGTATCAACCAACTTCAATATTCAGACCATCTTGCCAAGTCAAGATTGGGTCACCAATATAGTGGGTCACCGATGGTACACTCAAAAGTCATCAAAAGTACTAAGGACATCAAATAAGATGAGGTCATCAAGTTTGATGTCATGGTCACCGATACTATGATCTTGGTCACCGAAATTGCAGGTATATTTTCTAAGGCTGTGATATCAACTCACAAGGGTATACACTTTTGTCACTTAGTGAAAGAAGAAGTTATCAAGCAAAGTGTACACTTATCAACTCCAGCCTTATAAGGTATCCACCGATGTGATACATAGTGAGATGTATCACTTAGCAATTTCAAAGAGATAAGTTCTTGCCTCACATCAATTGCAAGACACGTGAGCCAGCAAGAACTTGGGCACCAAGCCTTAATTAAAGACATTCTCTTTTATTCTTATAAAAGGAATATTTGTCTTTTAGCTAAAAGGCTTGATGGGACTTCACAGAGCATGAAGAAAAGAAGATAAAGTTATCTGACATTACGTGCTACAAGGAATGGTTCATCCATTATTTTAGTACAAAGGAAGTGGTCTCTTCCTTTGTCCATCAGATAATCTTCCAGCTAATGAAACCTTGACAGCTGTCCACTTGCATCCCATGCATGGACACTATAAAAGGAGATGAAGTCCTTCCCAGAAATCTCACGCTTTCAACAAATCTTCAGAGTGATTATTTGTTTGACTGTGGCAAAGCTGTGTGCTATAACAGTATTGTTTTAACTTGCTTAGTGTAATAGTTAATTAGTGTTATCTGTGTGTTTAGTTTGATAGAATAGTACTTTGTTCTTTTCCGCATCAAACTATACGTGTGTAAATTTTTAATATTTATATTAAAAAATTTAAAAAGAGTATATTCGTGTGTTTTATATTCAACCCCCCTCTACAAAACCCTCTCTTAGTTAGCCATCTCTCTTGGGGACTAACAATTGGTATCGAAGGCAGTTGGTTTAATCTCATAAACCGGATCCGTGATGGCTACTACCTCAAATGTTGATGGTACCTTGCAGACCTCTTCCAGTAATACATATGATTTAGGATCTTTGGCTAAACCCCGAAGATTCAACCCAAACAACTTTGGGTTATGGAAAAATCGCATGTTATTATTCTTGGAAGGGATTGATTGCAGGTATCCCAACATTCTCAGTGAGGGACCTATTATTTCTAAAATATGGGCTCGCTTTGGCCCTCAAAAGGACGCTGAAGGAAGGACATAGAGTCAGATGACGAAAGAAGTGAGAAAACTGGTAGATTATCATTAAACCTTCTAACAAATTTAGTGAAAGATGATAAACGCCTAGTTGCTTTAGATACTAAAGTCAAATCTGCTCTTGCTGTTTCTCTTCCTGATGATGTGTATCATTCTCTTCTTAACTTCCCACTGCTAAAGAGATGTGGGATACTTTGAGTGTCTTATATGAAGGCACCAAAGAAGTAAAGAAATCTAATAGGATCTGTCTTGTTAGAAAGTATGAACTCTTCTCCCATGAAAAGGGAGAATCTCTTTCTACCTACTTTAATCGTTTTAACTGTCTTCTCAACGATCTCAAAGTTCTTGGCCGAGTTTATGATAATGAAGAAGTTCTCTCGCAAGTTCATGGATTGTCTTCCGCATTTACGGGAAACTATCCGTACTTGCATCAAGCAAACCAAGGACTTAGAAATAATGCCTTTAATCGCTTCTCTATGGAACTCTTCTTCACTATGAACAAACTAAGAATCAGAGAAAGTCTCTTATAAAGGATATCAAATCCTCCTCTATAGCTTTGATAGGTGATTCAAAACCTTCTTCTTGTATTCCTAGAATCACCTATCCTTCTTCTAATTCTGAAAAAGATATTAAGGAAGACTCTTCTCATCTGTCAGATGCATACTATAGTGCTGCTGATGATGAAGGAGAAGAATCAGCCATTGACATACTTTCTGATAGTATGGCAATGCTTGCTGGAAACCTTAAGAACAAAAGATTTTCTTCAAACCGCTCCAAATTTAATAGAAAATCTTTTTCTCAAAAATCCTCTTCTGATAAAGCAAATGAAGAATGCTTCAATTGTGGAAAGAAAGGTCATTTTGCTTACGAATGCGGATCAAAAGCTTCTTCTTCTAAACCTTCTTCTTCTTATGGCCATGACTTCTCAAAATCGAACTTCTAGGAAGCATGAAGAGAGAAATAGCCAATCCTCTAAGGAAAACTACGAATCAAAAGAAACCTCAAAGTACAAGAAATACAAAGCCAAATACAAGAGAGAAAAGGAGAGAAACCAAGGTAAAAATAAAACCTTAGTTGCTTGAGGCTCATTCGGGAAGATGAGCAAACCTGCGAGAGTGAGAGTGAGTATGTCACTAAGTGCCTCATGGCCAAAATTGATGAGATAGAAGACATGGAGAAATCACTCTACACCACTCTTGTATCTGCTGAGGGATCCACTTCAGGGACAAAACCTCAGGTACATCCTTTTACCTCTCTCTCTGATGATCAAAAGGCTGATGCCTTTGATTCTTTAACTGTTGACTTCTGTGACTTAAAGATTCAAAAGAAAAAGGCTGATATGCACATAAAATGTCTAAATGATCAACTCCTCTCTTGCTTTTCAAAACTAAAAGATTTTGACAAAATGAAAACTGATCTGGAAAACCTTCGGTATTTAAACGACAGTCTTTCTGAGGAAAAATCAAAGATTTCTTCTACTCTTGAAAAGGAACAAGAGGTTCTGTCTAAATGGACTAAATCCTCTAAGAATCTAGAAAGGATCCTTCAAGATCAAATCACCAGCAAGGATAGGTCTGGCCTTGGTTATGGAAAAGATGTTCCTCAACCTCTTGACCTCCCACTCCCTTCCTCTTCTGAGTGTCAAGGTTTTCCTGCTGGTTTCCTTTCCGATGACGATGATGATCTCTTCGGTTACTCATCTGAGGATTCTACCTCCATTCACTCTATAGATCTACTTGACATGCTCAAAGTAGAATCTGGTTCCAAAAAGTTTGGAGTCTTTGTTAAAGCTAAAGAAATCTCTTCTGAGTCTTCAATGGTTTCAACTCTTCCAAGCTCTTCTTCTTCTCCCAAACCTATCCAAAGACTTTTAAATTCCTTAAGTCTTCATGAGTCAAGGTACTCCCAGGAGCAGCCTTCTGAAGTTGCTGAGTATTCTTCTTCAAAAAGATTTTCTCCTCAAAAGAAAAATTTTTCTAAATCAAATTTTTCATCTAAAAGGAAATCTCAAATAGCTACTGACTTTATTCCTCGGTCAGTAAATTTGAAGAAATCAAGAAATCCTGGTAAAGGTATTCTTGGACCAAGACCAGGTGTTGGACATCCCTCTTCTTCTCATTCCTCAACCTCTCTCCAAAGTTTAGATGATAGGGATTTTAAAAAGGTCTTTCCTTTAAAGAAGTGCTATAACTGTGGCAACACTCTTCATCTTGCTAAAAATTGCCCAATAGACTTGGCTCCTTGCAAATCTAAAATGCCTTCTAATCCCAAAGGACCCACCTCAAAATGGGTACCAAAAGTCTAAATTTGTTTCTGGGTGCAGGTACCAAATAAAGATCATATATGGTATATGGATAGTGGATGTTCAAGACACATGACTGGAAACAAACTTCTTCTCTCTAACTTCTCAAAAGAAAAGGGACCCACTGTTTCCTTTGGAGGAAATGGAAAAGGGGTCACCAAAGGATATGGTACCATTTCAAATGGAACCATCACTTTCTCCAGAGTTGCTCATGTTGAAGGGCTAATGTACAATCTTCTAAGCATCAGCCAAATATGTGATTTGGGCTATAAGGTCATGTTCCAGCTATGTGTGTGCTTGGTCTTTGATGTACAGAACAAGATTGTACTAGCAGGAACCCGACTGAATGACGTGTACATAATCAACATGAAGGAAAGTGCAATAGGAGAAGCTGTGTGTGGCTGACATTACGTGCTACAAGGAATGGTTCATCCATTATTCTAGTACAAAGGAAGTGGTCTCTTCCTTTGTCCATCAGATAATCTTCCAGCTAATGAAACCTTGACAGCTGTCCACTTGCATCCCATGCATGGACACTATAAAAGGAGATGAAGTCCTTCCCATAAATCTCACGCTTTCAACAAATCTTCAGAGTGATTATTTGTTTGACTGTGGCAAAGCTGTGTGCTATAACAGTATTGTTTTAACTTGCTTAGTGTAATAGTTAATTACTGTTATCTGTGTGTTTAGTTTGATAGAATAGTCTGCCTGTTCTTTTCCGCATCAAACTATCTGTGTGTAAATTTTTAATATTTATATTAAAAAATTTAAAAAGAGTATATTCTGTGTGTTTTATATTCAACCCCCCCCCCCCTTCTACAAAACCCTCTCTTAGTTAGTCATCTCTCTTTGGGGACTAACAGGTACTTTCGGTACCGGTACCGGTACTAGTCCCGGTAAATCCTGAACCGAATTGGTAACAAAAGTCATTTCCTTTTTTTATTTGAATTGGTAACAAACTCTTTCCTTTTTTATAGAAAATCCTCCTAAATATATTACAATTTTCGGTTCTTGTATTTTTCACTCAAATACCGATTTTTTCTTGCAATTATTCATATTTTGGTTATTGCAATTCTCCAAAATCGGTTCTGTAATTTATCCAAAACCCGGTTCTTGCACAATCAGCTCCTCCAATCCGGTTTCTAATCAAGTGATTTTGGTTTTTGTTATTGTGTTTAATGGTCAACGGTGAAAAACGGTTGTCGTCCCAAAAAATGGTACCAAAACGGTTCTAGTCCCGAAAATCCCGGTATTGAACCGGTACCGGTACCGAATTTTTCTTATCGGTTCGGTATTCGGTATTGAATTTTTCCACTCTCAGTTTCGGTACTACCCGGTTTCGGTACCGGTTCGGTACCGGTCGGGTACCAAGCTCATCCTTAGAATGATGTGTTATTAGCCCAATCCCTTCTTCGTCAGAATATCAAGTGGATTTCCCTACACTAAGCTCCTTTAAAAATCCCAACCAAAGAACCAAGCATGATTGGAAGATCAAGACACCTACAACCGTAGGTGCTACTTGGGATCGCTAACTCTATCAGTCCAGTAGAAGCTACTCTTAACTGGCAAAGTGAGAATGCTGTAGCTCAGAATCAGATTCTCAAGACTATTCTGGCGCACCAAACAAAGTCCATAAAGGCACAAGAAACCCTCTCCACGAGGATCCATTCGCTTGAAGGCATGATCAATGAGATCAGATTTAATTTGCATGGGCCCCATAACGAACTCCTCCAGTTAGTTCGTACCACTCCTCCAACGCAAACATCCACCACTTTCATGAAAAAGGAAGCGGAAATGAAGTTTCTCAAAGATCAACTTGCCGATCTTGAAAGACAACACAAACAACAGAGGATATCAACACTTGTTGATGATCCATGGAGATTACCTTCCACTCCTTTTGTCAGAACATCCTTTGACCCTCAGCTTCTCCATTCATCACCATTCGAACAAACCTCCCCATCATTATCTTTATGGTCTAAAGAGCAACAAAAGTTAAAGGCTAAAACCAAAGCCAAAACTCCACAAGCTCCCATAAACACACCCCGGTCGGAAAAAACAATGATCGCCTCTTCTAGCGATACAGAACCTTCCCCTGAGGATACTTCGATGTTCGCATCTTCCAAAGCCCCAGATGTTTTCCCAATAGAACAACCAACCCCACTATCCTCATTCCTTCAGTCATTATCCCAACAACCCGAAACCTTGGCAACAACAGTTGTTGCGCCAATTATAAACCCGACTCCTCCGATAGAGGAAGAATTTGATCCTATTGAAGCGTTTGAACATTTGTTCATGATGGAACCAGAACCTACAGTAGAAAACAACTCAGATTACGAGCCTGACAATGCTGCCTCTAGAACAGCTCCTCCAAGAAGACCAAGAATTCCGAAGGCTGACACTACACAACAGTTTACCTTTGAAGACATCCCACCATCTCAATGGCGAGAAAGAAGTGTCGAAATGCTGACATGGTGCTCAGCTGAGCTCTACTACTATGACATTGACATAGTCATCAAACGGTTTCTAACCAGAGCTCAAGGACACTTAAGAGATTGGTATCTAAGTCTTGGTGAATACAAGCAGCTGCAGATTCAACAATGTCGGTCTCCCGAAGAGTTCATACATATGACATATGTTGAATTCATCGGAAACCCAGTTGAACATACTGTCCAGGCGAGAGAAGAATTTTTGAAGATGAAATGTTGCTCATTCCAGAAAAAAGACCTTGAAAAGCATTATGATAGAATGTCTAAAAGGTTTTATTGCTTGTATGGCGTAAATGATGCAAACCTCAAGCAAGTCTTTTTAAATTCTTTCCCAGAATCCCTTGCAAATGAATTACATCGTTTCCTAGAATCAAGGAATATGACGGTAGGCCAAACTTCACTTGGCAGACTATACCAGATGATTCTCAATGCACTTACGAAGCTCTGCAACCGGAGAAAGTTTTTCGTAGAATTCGAAAGGACTGGTACAAGACTTGGATCAGCCTGTGAAGACAAGTATTTACAGATAAAGTGCAAGGATAAGTCTACATGTGACTGTTCCTACAAAAGGGAAGAAGTCCCACTTACAGAAAACCAAGTTCGTATGACTCCTTCAAAAAGAAGAAGGCGTTTGCTCAAAAGAAGAAGTGGAAATTCATAAGAAAGAAGTTTCAACAAGGATGAACTTCTGACAGGTGTTATATCTGTCATAAGAAAGGGCATTTTGCTAAAGATTGTAAAGAAAAGAAGAAGTCTCAAGCTTTGATTCAAACTCTCAGCCAAATCGAGACAGTAGATATCTCAGACCTTGAATCTTTGTAATCACTAGATGACGAACTTGTTGATCAGACGATATGCACAATTGCTTATTCCGACGCATCATCAGATGACGAATACGACTCAGACCCAGATTCGGAGTTTTCAGATGATCACCCTGATATCGGAGTATTCATGGCAAGTTCCCTTCCTATATCCCATATCTCCCTCCCAATCCAAAACCCTGTCCCGCAGATTTTGCCTCTGCAACGGTCACAGCCCGTTCCAATAACTAAAGTTCACCTCCTCGCCTCCACATATGCCAAACCCATGCCAGTCATTTCCTTTTTTAATACAGGATATTCAGTTACGATACTAAATCCTGATATTTTACCTAGCAACTACTGGAAAAACCACACTACCAGCACTTTCTAGCTGCTAATGGTAATACATTTATCATTGATAAAATAAGCATCCTAGTCTATATCAGACTTTTTCCTAAATGTGTCATAAAACACAGATTGTTAGGATCAAGTTTACATGGTAAAAATTTGCTTATCGGATTTGACATCCTCCATACACTGCCCAGTTTGAGGTATACGGAGCAAGGACTTCGTCACAAGAGCTTCTTCAGCCCTTGGAGTCCAGTCCCACGACTTTATATGGCATCCACGATCACAATTGACGTTCTCAAGCAACAAATCATCCAAACATCGTGTGCATCCAGCCATACAGAGTTCCTCACTAAGAATAGTAACCCGTTGTGGTTAAATCCCTCATTCTTTGTGAAGCTCCCTTTCAAGCAAAATGAAGATGTCAATCCAACAAGAGCTAGTCATCTTGGTATGAACCCAGATCACTACAAACTTGCAGTACAAGAATGTTCTGAACTTGTTACACAAGGAATTATAGAGCCAACCACGTCGCCATGGGCATGTGAAGCATTCTACGTCAACAAACGATGCGAGCAAGTTCGTGGAAAATTGAGACTAGTCATAAACTACCAGCCGCTCAACCATTTCTTGGCTGATGACAACTTTCCTCTTCCACAAAAGAAAGCGTTATTCCAATCTCTAGTAGATGCAAAAGTTCTATCTAAGTTCGATCTTAAAGCAGGATTTTGGCAGTTAGGTTTAAGTCCTGAAGACAGAGCGAAAACCACGTTTTGCATTCCAGATCATCATTTTTAGTGGAAAGTGATACCATTCGGTTTAAAGAACGCTCCATCTGCATTTCAAAAAGCAATGGTCAAAATCTTTGAACCCATTCTGAATAATGCTTTGATATATATTGATGATATTCTGTTATTCTCCCCGGATATGGAATCCCACATAGAATTACTCTCAAAGTTCCATTCCATCGTTCAAGAATACGGAATAATGTTATCAGAAAAGAAAATGGAGATAGGTGTTGAATCCATCGATTTCCTCGGAATGAAGATCTCTAGCGGGAAGTACCAGCCACAACCCCAGATCGCTCAAGAATTGCACAAGTTTCCAAATGAGCTGACGTCACAAAAGGAAATCCAATAATTTCTTGGCGTAGTTAACTACATGGCGGACTTCTTGCCAAAGATGTCAAGTCACACAGTACGCCTATTCCCTATGCTAAAGAAAGATTTCCCACCCTGGTCAGAAAAGCAGATGCCAGCTGTCAAGGCTATAAAGAGACTGGCAGATGTTATGCCACCTTTAAAGATTCCTGCAGCCACTGACAAAAGAATCTTGCAGACTGATGCAAGTGATGAGTACTGGGGAGTGGTCCTACTAGCACAGGACAAAGATAATATCAGGTCGTTATGTGGATACAAAAGCGTCACGTTTAAAGAATCAGAAAAGCACTATCATTCCACTTTCAAAGAAATTCTTGCAGTCAAAAGAGGAATAGAAAGATTCCAATTCCATCTTATCGGTCACGACTTTCTAATCGAAATGGATATGTCTTCTTTTCCAAGAATGATACAGTTCAAGAAAAAGACGTTGCCTGAAGCACAATTGCTACGATGGTCTAATTGGTTTTCCCAGTGGAAGTTCACAGCGAAACACATCAAGGGTACATAAAATATTCTCGCAGATTTTCTGTCAAGACCAAAGGACTATAAATGCAATGCTTCTAAGGAGATTCATCCCATCCTCAAACACAGAAACAAAGTCTTACCGACGGTGTTCACAATGTATAAGGCTTACTCCTGCAAAGCAAGCTCTTCCAAACCAGAAGAGTTCTTTCGCGCTACTACCTCTTATGACCTTCCAGAAGAAATCATTGAAACCATAGCAGACCTAACCCTGAAAGAAAGATCCCTCCTTAACTACAAAACTTTCTTCACCATCACCCTCCAGAAACATGACATTTTCTTGAGGAACCTTAAAATCCATCCAGATTACCCTTTCCTGAATGTCTTCCACATTCATGAACTAGACAAGTTACCAAAAGAAGCACTCTGCTTTTTTTGGTATCTCTTTGAGGCACACACAGTCGCCATATCCTTCAATGCCGCTAAACTGTTTACTTACCTTTTCCAGTGTTTGTATGAGAAACCCCCTAAAGAATCGCAGCACCTCTACACCCTCTTTAATTGGTTCAAACCAGTTCGTGATTGGATCAGACTATTAACCGTTCATCCAAAGCCCTATGTTGTGATCATGTTCAGGATGCCCTGCTCTTTCCTGCCTCCTACGATGACCAAAGGTCAAAACCAGGCGATAGTCTATCATTCACCCCTCGCCTTTATTCATAACTGGTATTATGTCAATCATGGTAGTAAGTCCTTCGAGAAGACTTTCCATGAAGAATTCCTAGAGATACGACGAAACCTCGCTGATGCGAATCAGGTTAATCCAACAACAACCCCAGTTCATGTCATGGAAATTAAAGATTTGTGGCCCCCAGATCACCCGATGGCTTCAAAATGGACTGAAATTCTCAATAAATGGAATGCGGCTCACTTGACACAGAAGATTGATACCTCTGATGAAGAATCAACTGTTGATGATGAAGACAATGACCCGTTTGAAGAATACTTTGACCCATACGAAGATGATCCGTCTCACCCAGACTCACGCTGGGTATAAAGTTTTATCTTAAGTATTAAGTAAAATAAAGCGTGCAAGTTTTTACTTCAGTATTTTCTTAAGTTTTGTACTATGATGTAATAATGATGGAAGTATGAAGTCACTCTTATGTGATGTAAGCGCTTACCTCATTCTCAACTTATTATTGATGTATTATGTAATGCTTTTGTAAGGATACCTTTTCCTTGCCTATATAAGGAAGGCTTACCCCTCATTTGTAACCATCCTTGGAAGAAATAAAAATCTATCTTATATATTTCCCTCCGTCTTCTCTCTAGCTTTTCTCTTCTTTCTTCTCTATTTATTTTTGAGAGTCTTTACTTGTTTATGAGTTCTTTATTTAATAATCTTTAGTTTCTTTATTTAGTAAGTCTTATGTCTCTTAGTTTCTTTTATTAAACTTATGTGTCTTAGTCTGTCTTAATATGTCAGTTCTTAGTGAGCTATAAAGTTGGATTGTCCAGATTTGAAATCCTATGATTCATTTGAAATCCTACAAATATAGGATTTTGAAATCCTTAGGAGATGCTCAGAATTTCACGGGATTTTATAGAATTGTATGAAATAAGGTTTTAAAAATGTTAAAAAATTTCATTTGTAATAATTGATTAATAAAAATGTAATTTAATTATTTTCATAATTATTTATAACTTTTTTATAAATTATTTATAAAAAATAGAATCAAATCTCATTCCAAATCCTACAAATCAAACACATATTTCAAATCCATTCCAATTCAAATCCTTCCAAATCAAAATTCCTCTATGAAATCCAAATCCTTCATAAACAACCTGCAAACCAAACGCACCCTAAGACTTAAATCCTCAAAATATGAATTAATCCAATTAAAGACACAAGTGCAAATGTTTAGATGTTTTCATCTTTCAATCATTTATAGCATGTGTACTTCATCCTTTTTAAGACCTTTTTAAGCAAACTCAAGACCTTTTTAAGCAGACTTCCCATTTTACATAAAGATGTTTTGGGATCACCAACTTATAAATAAAAGCTAGACTTTCGAGTTCCTTTTCATGGGTTGTTAGTTCGAGTCTACTCGGCCACAAAAAGACTTGGCTTTTATGATTTTATCTTCCCAAAATTAGTCAATGTTGCGTGCAAGCCGGCCAAAACGGTTACCCCCCACAAAAAAGATGTTTCTACAACTCAAAATAGAAATAAAATACTATTCCCTCCGTCCCAAAATAAGTGTCTACATTACTATTTTGTTTGTCCTAAAATAAATGTCCACTTTCAAAAATGAAATGTTTATTTTACCATTCTACCCCTTAAATAAGAGGTGGAGAAAATTCCTCCCTATAATTATGGTAAAATTGTCTTTTTGTTAATTTAAAAGTGTAATAATTACAATTTCTAAAACTGTGTGCCATTTTCATTGTAAACATTTATTTTGGGACAGATAGAGTAATTTTACCGGTTACTCCAAGACTAGATCCCATAAACAACCACAAGAGTTGTGGCATAGTGGTTGATGTATTGGGAGATGTGATGAAATATCTCATCTGCCTAGGGTTCGATTCCAGACATATACAACCATAGTGACTATTGAGTTTATCAGGACTGATTTCTTGCAGTCACAATTTATCAAGATTACTTTATTAGTCCAGATATAGCTTGGATATCCTTCCAAAAAAAACATCATAAACTTATAGAACCCAAAGCCAAGCCAACATACAAATCTAGCTATGATGATTCATATTTTTTTTTCAATAAAGACAACATTTTACAGGCCACAAGAAAAAAAGGTAGGCCAGTTCTCATGAATCTTGGTGGCTATGAAGTAAATATATGCATATATTCTTTACTAAAATACAAAGAGCACTTCAGTTCAGTGCACTTGTCATTCATATAAAAACATATAGTTATATATAAGGATCCTATGTGCTCCTTCTATCTTCAAGGATCATTAACCACCTTTACTTTGAAGAAAAAAGAGGCAGTTAAAAGTGAAGAATTCCCAAAAAAGAGGTTGAAATAAATGCAGTTTATTTGCATTAAACACTTTTTTATCTTTGTGGGAATCAGTCGATAACGCTAATTTACCTCTGTGGGAATCAGACGAGGGGCAGTGAGAGATGACCAGTTTCGTCATGGTGTTGGATTTTGTTTTGAACGGCTTTAACTGCTGCTACTCTTGCTGCATTGGCTGCTCTGTTAGCGGCTGTTATGGCTCTGTTCACCCTCTCGTCCACCTCCGCCACACCCATTGCTTTCTCAGCTATATGCCTTGCTTCCTGGGGAAACAATATAGGTTTATATATGTATATATATAGGGGTCAGGTTCAGAGAAAAATGCCAAAACAAAAAACTAAAAAACACCCTGGGAGCCCTCCATTTGGACGGTATGCATTTGAATTTGTAACATGCATTTGTGCATATGCACTATGCATGCACTAATGCATACATACATATATATATATAGAGGAAAGTTTAAATGTGAACTCATTTTTGGTTGTGAACGTGAGGACGAATCTCAGCCACTTATCCGGTCAATAAAGGCGGCTTTGACCTGGTTCCCCTCCTTTAATAATCTCCACCCTCCCATGAATCGCGTCAATTCTCCGTGATCGCGTCCACCATAACCAAAGATGTGTGGCTGAGATTCGTCCTCACGTTCACAACCAAAATTGAGTTCACATTTGAACCTAACCCTATATATATATATATATGTACTGGTGTATAGAAAAAAAACAGCTTCAATCGCTTGTATGCATTTGTGCATACCGTCCGGATGGAAGGCTCCCAGGGTGTTAATCAGTTTTCTCTTTTTATAGCGTTTTCCCCTGAACCTCCCTCCGTCTCTCTCTCTCTCTCTCTCTATATATATATATATATATATTGGGGCTAAATCAAATAAAAACCACAAAAATGTTACATACTCGTGAAAACAATTATAAAAATATACTTTTTTTCATAAAATGCTAGAATTTAAGATATTGTTTCACATATATTTGTTTCATAATGTGAAACTTTCACATGTATTTGTTTCACCATATGAATACTTTTTAAGCATATTTTTCGTTTCACTAGATGATTCAAAAAAAATATTTCACATGTAATTATTCCATAGGGTGAACACAAACATATGTGAACTCATATCTTAAATTATAGGTTTTGATGAAAATAAAAGTCATGTAAAAAATTATTTTTATATCGGTTTTCACGAGTTTGAAACATTTTATAGAGGAACATTCAAATACAACCCCTCTAAATTATACAATCCATACAACCCGCTCATCCACCGTCCATTTTCTTTTTTTATTTTTTTAATTAAGGGTAGTTACAACGTACTAAATCCTAACGGTTGATAATCAAATGAACGCTCCTGATTTGGTTGTAAGGATTGTAAGAATGCAAAAGGTTGCATAATAACCGCCCTCTATATATATATATATATACACATGTTCATATAGCGAAAAATAAAGCTCGGCATGGAATTTTAAGTACCTGGATTGCTTTAAGAACTCTGGCATGAGAAACTGAAGTAGAAGATTCTGGAAGAAATACATCCTCAGATGCTGAAACTCCAAGAACCCCATTTTCCCAGTGGCCTGATTGAGTGTCTCCATTTCTGAACGTATACGAACCAACACCTTGTCTTCTTCCTTCATGCCAAGCACCCTCGTATCGATGCCCATTTGCAAAATGGTATACACCAAAACCATGCATTTTGTCTGCAAAATACTCTCCAGCATACGTGTCCCCATTTCTGCATACCATTGAAGTTGCAAATATCAACGGAAAATTAACAATCAATCAAACATGTTTAGATTTTAAAGTTCCATGAATATGTTATAAACAATAATTATAATCATAGGTAAAAAGCCACATACCATGCTTTTTTAAGGTTTTAAAACATACAAACGTTATCTGTCATCAAACTCAAACATCAAGATGTTCAAGCCAATAGTTAAGATCTCAACTACACAATAATAAGCACCAAACCACAAGGTTCTAAATGATGGAACACATTTCATAAAACACAAATGGGTCTTCAACCATTTCTGGATTGGGAAATTTACTCAAATAGTCATTTTAGTAAAAGAGAATTCACTTTTTAGATATTTTTCAAAGCTTTTTTCCTGAAATAGACAGACTTTAGGCAGAGACTTTACGCAGAAACATAGTCTACGTAAAGTCCATTTTTATAAAAAAAAAATCAATCTTTTTAGAGTTTACACAAAAAGTCAAGTTTCTGGGTAAACTTTATTGTAAACTTTGTCTGGTTGGCAAAAAAAAGATACGCAGAAAGTTTCACGGAAAAATTTTACGCGGAAAAAGTTTACACAGAAAGTTTATGCAGAAACTTGAGTTTCTGTGTAAACTCTAATAAATTAATTGTTTTTTATAAAAAATGGACTTTACGCTGAGACTGTTTCTGTGTAAAGTCTTGTGTAAAGTCCATCTATTTCAAGAAAAAGTGTTGAAAAATGGCTAAAAAGTTGAAGTCAATTTCCCAAATGGCTATTTGAGTAAATTTCCCTTCCGGCAGCTCTCTCCCCTTCTCTTTACCCCATTATTAAGAAAAACAACAGTAAAATCATGATCCTAAATTCACCCACCCCACCACAAGCAAAACTCATGAAAAAGGAGAGTTGAAAACAAGTATTAACAATGGATCAAGAATCATTAGTAAAATGGTGGAAATCTTAAAGCATGAACAATTAAACAAAGATAACAATTATATTCACAAAAAGGCAGATACATTGGCAAAGATTGTTATTGGGTTGGGTTCACATGAGACCAACCTGATTTCATGAGACCCTTGAGACCATATTTTTACACTTGAAACTTCACAACAAATCATTATGATGGTAAAAAAAAATCCGAACTTTCACAGCAAAAGTTAAACTTCACAGTGTTTTACTGTGAAGTTTCAACTGTAAAAAGACGGTCTCACGAGTTCCACGAAAACAGTCTGGTCTCAACAGATCCCAAGTCGATTGTTATTTATATATAACAAAGATTCAAACAAGTATGAAACTTGGGATCAAGTGAAATCGTTTTACCTGAAACGATAGTGACCGAGCCCATGTTTGACACCCCCTTTGAACTCCCCACAATACTTACTCCCATCTTCACAACTATGAACCCCACACCCATGGCACTGGCCCTTAAACCACTCACCAGCATACATATCCCCAATGTAAAACCTATAGATCCCATATCCATGCCTCAATCCTTGCCTATATTGACCTCGATATCGACTCCCTTTCGCCCAAGTTTCCACACCATAACCATCATACTTTTGGTCAACCCAATCACCTTCATATCTTCCATTCAAGTTATAGTAATAAACCCCACTTCCAGAACACTTTCCTTTATAAAATTCACCCTCATAAACATCCCCATTGCTGTAAACCTTCACCAAGAACCCTGAAGTTGTATGTTGTTCGAATCGGGTCTTTGAGCCAATTGACCAAACAACTGGTGGGCGTGTCTTTGAAGAAGCTTTATCTGATTTAGAATAAAGCTTCAAGAATGGGAAATTTTGGGTAATGTATGGCCGAATTGATGGAATGTTAGAGGTATGTAGTGTGTTGAGATTAAAGGAAGAGAAAAGGATAACACAAAAGGCTATTAGAAAGAGTATATATAGGTACAAAGATGTATAATGGTTTAAAGAAAAGAAGTAAATTGGAGGTAAACATAGAATGATTAAAACCCTAGGAGGGAGTTTAATCAAAAAGAGATTTAACAGCTTTAAAGCGATTTGTTTGGTTGCTAAAAAGGCTTCTGAAGATGAACAACAACAGATGGTTTCACCTTGGTGATTGTGTGGTTTTCGCTGTGGATTCATAAGCAGATGCCTGCTTGAAGTTGATGATGGGTTTTCCTTTGTATATACTCTTTGTTGTTGTTGATGTTGTTGTTCATGGTGATTTGTTGGAATCTGGATTCGTAAATGGGAGATTCTTAATTTGTAGGTGTTGAAATTAGGGTTATCGTGGAATGGAAATTGGGGGGTTTTCAAATCGGAAGAGAGTTGTTGTTGTTGTTCTTCTTCTTCTCCGATCTGAATGGCAGATTTCTTCTGACGCATCTACCAAATTGAATTGAATTTGAATTGAGTTGGATTGAATTAGAGATTAAAGACGATGATGATATAGGAATTGTTGATAGAATTAGAGATAGTGAACAACATTCATTGAATTGATTATGTGTTTTTTGAAAGGGGGTGGTGAAATTGGGAATGATGTTGTCTGGTTTTTTTCCGGAAAAGAAGAGGGAAAACACAAGGCATGTGTTATAAAATACTACCATTTAGCTTCTACTTGGGACCATTGACTTTTACTTTTTATCTTTTTAGGGATCACGTGACAAGGTGTCACTGACATAGTTAAAGTTTAGAAGCGTAAGAAATGATTTGAATTTTTTATATTTGTAATTGCATATCCGTGTATGAGTTGAATTTTATAAAGAATTGATTTGGTATATCTTATCTTGTTGCATCTTATCCTAATTTATATCAAAAAATAAAGATCATTTTTTACGCTTTTCATTTTAACTCTTCTTCTCACCAGAACCCAACCTTAAAACTTTAAGCCTATATATATATATATATATATATATAGGGGAGGGATCATATGAGAACACTACCAATTTAAACAAACAAAGGAACTCATTTGGGACCACATATGATGTGGGTCTCAAATAATATTAAATCATTTATGATTTAATATTAAATCATATTAAATCATATTAAATCATAAATGATTTAATATTATGTGGGACCCACATCATATGTGATCCACAATTGTTCCTTTGTTCTTTTAAAAATGCAAAGTTCTCATTTGAACCTTCCTCTCTCTCTCTCTCTCTCTCTCTCTCTCTATATATATATATATATATGTGGAGGTTCAAATGAGAACACCTCCATTTTACGAGAACACCCTTATCACATGTGATAATACACGAGAGGGACTTGGTGGGGTGCAGATGATGTGCCTTCTATTTAAGTCGCACCAAAGATCATTTGCGTCTATGATTTAATATCACATATGATGGTTTTGATTGATTATAGTATCACATCAAAGACACCCTTATCACATGTGATAATATATGTGATGAAGCTTAGTGGTGTAACAACGACTTGGCCAAAAGTCATCCGCATATCTGATTTAGTATCACATATGTATCATATGTGATGGAATAATAGTATCACATGTGATTTTCTATAGTAAAAGGGTGTTCTCGCGTTCTCGTAAAATGAAGGTGTTCTCGTTTGAACCCTTTCCTATATATATATATATAGGGGTTGGGTTCCGATGAGAATGGTAAGAAGGGATCTCAATCTTTTAATTCACGTTAGGATGAGATGCATGGAGATGAGATACATTGAGATGAACCGGATCAATCCTCATACCAAGCGTAATTCATGGGGTGGGTTAGAGATTAAAAGTGAACAAGGATCAAGATCATTTCTTACGCTTCTCACGTTAATTTCACTTCTCACATGATCTCATGCCCATATATTATAGAGTTAGGTTCTGGTGAGAAGCGTAAGAAGGGATATTGACCGTTGATCACTTTTAATCTTAAATCCACCCATTAATTGCTTGAAATGGGAATTGATCTGGTGTATCTCGATGTATCTCATCTTGATGCATCTCATCTTAATATGCATCCGGTGGAGATATCTTCTTACCTTTCTTATCATATTTCACTTCTCATCAGAACCCAACTCTATATCTAGACCCTTGATCACCTTTAATCTAGACCACTGCTCATCTTTAATCTCAAACTCATGCATGTGCTTCATATGGGGATTGACCTGGTGCATAATGGTGCATCTCATCTTAATGTGCATCCAATGGTGCATATTTTTCTTACGCTTCTCATTTTAACTACTATTCTTATACAATCCTTCGTTTATAGTATATTTAAGGTTTTTTTTTTAATTTGAAAAACACAAAGGCAAGGTAAAATTATCAAAGCACTCCCGCAGTTAACAGACTAAATTTAACGGTGTTAAAGACAAGGATCCAGTCGAAAACCAAACACAAATCATGATGATGTTGAATGTAATTATTTTGAAAATGGGACCATATTTAGAGTTTGAACAAACTACACGGAACATCGGTGGAATTTACACTTTTAATATATTTTAGGTTTAAAGTTAATGGGTAATCTATATCTTCTTTTTAATTGAAAAGGAAAAATAAAACAAAATAACGTGCTTATCATGTATTTGAAGTTGATTATAGTTAGTTTTATAAAGTTTTAATAAGTTGGGCATAAAGAATACTAACATCTACCTTGAATTTTAAGAGAGATGTGCATAAAAAAAATAGTATTTAATGCATAATATTTTTTTAATATTTTTCATCAAAATATTTTATAATATGATATAGATGAGAGGAAATTACAGAAATCGTCCATACAATTTCCAAATTACACTGGACATCATCGTGGTTTTTGTTTCGTTGCGGATTTGTTCATGACCGTAACGTCCATTAGGAGGTACCGATTAATGCCCCTCACGTACAAGTCACCTGAGGGTATAATATTAAGCATCTAGCCTGTTTTTTACATAAAAAAGTTTGGGTGTGTAAGGATTATTTGATTTTTTATCTATTAAGTTTTGGATCTATTGAATTATCTATAAGCATTAATTTGTCCGGATAAATTAAGATAAATTAGCGTTTAATTTTTTATCCCGAATAAATAATCCGAACAACAAAAATTACCATTTTTACTTTATTTCTGCATAAGTGTTGAATGAAATAAATTGTTTGATAAATATTTAAAACACAAAAAATTAAAATAATATGAATTATTTAAAATAACATAAATACTATGAATTCCAGGAGTTCATAACACGATTCTTTAAATATATTTAAAACAATACCATATTATAGTTTGATTACAATTTTTAATTTATGCATGTTGGTAAACTATTTATTATTTTAATGAAACATGTGATTAAAATTGTAGAACCAGGTTATTTTGGATTTTTTTTTAACTTAATGCATTAAGATAATATGTGTTATAATATGTTAAGTCAATCTCTTAGTATTAAGTTAAAATCAAACATCAGAATATAATCTAATCAATTAAGCTAACGACTCACTAAGCACACTAGGGGTTGTTTGATTTTTTATCCATTAAGTTATGAATTTATTAAGTTGCCTCTAAAAATTAATCTCTCTGAATAAATTAAGATAAATTGTTGTTTGATTTTTGTTCTGAAATAAATAATCTGTACAAAAATAATTATCATTTTAACCTTAGGTCTATAACCAATTTTTATTTCCTCCTATATCACATGACTTCTAGATTCCCTCTAAGTGATGTGTGCAATCCAAAGTTGATGTTGCTGACTTGAATAAAAATAAATTGTTTGATAAATATTTAAAATGACAAAAAAACAATATTAATTATTCAAAAAATAAATAATATGAATTCAACGAGTTCATAAACAATATTTAATAATTTAAAATAATAAAGTATTATTGTTTGATTACCGTATTTAATTTATACATGTTGGTGAATTATTTATTTTTTAATGAGATGTGTGATTAAACATTATAGGACAAGGGTAATTTTGGAAAAAAAAATCCTAACTTAATGGATTAAGATAGGATGAGCTAACTTAACATGTTAAGTCCATCTCTTAACATTAAGTTAAAATCAAACACCTTAATATAATTTAATTAATTAAGTTAACCATCCATTAAGTTTATTAAGTTAAAATGAAACATATTGAAAACAATATATAAAAGTTAATTAAGCATTTTATTAAAAAGTTTATAAAATTTAACCCACCCTCGTTGTCCCTGGCTCCTCCATTTGTACTCCCTCATTCAATGGAACACCTAAATGACTAAAATGTCCCTCTCGTGCCAAACACATGAGGTGAATAAATGGATGATATTAATGGTCGTTAAGGCCAAGAACGATTAGTGAAAGCATGAATATGATAAAATTAGGTTTATAGAATGCTACAAATAAATAAATGTTATAATAGATTAATTTATATAATATAAATTATAGAATTAAAAAATAAAACGTTCTATCTAAATACGTGACGTTTTTGAACGTCGTAACAATTTTTTTGAGACAACTTTAAGAAAAAAAACGTCGTATTAATTAACTAGTTTATAAGATATTTGTGTTTATAGAATAATTTTTTTAAACTATATCTTATAAAATAGTTAATATGACATTTTTTTTAAATAAAAATGTTTCAATAAACTTGTTACAACGTTCAAAAGAGTTATATAAACTTATTACAACGTCTTTGGATATGACGTTTTATTTTTTGGTCAGGTAATTTGTGTTTTATAAAATAATCTATTAAGACGTTTATTTATTGATGACGTCCTGTAAATAACGAGAGAGAGTGTTTCAGAATACTTGTAAGACAATTTATATAATTTACTATTTATAAAAAACATAATCTATGATTAATTTTTTTTTAAAGGGATAGCGGTATCGAACCAACGAACGACTATCACGAACACACGCATACCTCCCTGGCGATATCAGACGCCTATAAACAGTCCACTAATCCACCGTTGTCTCGACCCAGCTTACGTTGAACCTAGAATCCAACCATAATTTAAGACTGGGCTGGAAGGCAACCCAGTCAAAAATTGGACCAACCCAACGACCAAGTAATCCGTATGCCTTCAAATTGATTATTCTCTTGTTTCCTTCGTTAATGGCATATCACGTGCCATCCCCATGGGCCCAATATTCCTTCCATCTCTCCAAGATTTTCTTGTTTATTTGTTTTACATGATCATTAATTTTATTTTTATTTTCATTCAATGCATGTACCTATATATACAAAATATTAATAATTTATTTTTAATTTGTCTCTTACTACTTTTACAATTAATTGGTCGTTCGCATCTTCACGGTAATAACATATCTTATATCAAATACATAAAAATTGATGCATACATTAAATCTATTCTAATAAGTCAGAATAAGGAGGTGTTTGGTTCGCATAATGGAATTCGATGGAATTAGAATCCATCAAAAAAATTTGATTTTGAAAAAATTGGAATGGAATTTGATGGAATTTGATCACACATTTGATTGATAGTAATTGGAATGGAATCTCGCAAAAAATAGAAATATGCATTTATCGGGGTGTGAATGACAATTGTGTTGACAACGTTAGGGGTGTGGTGGTGGGTAGGTGGGGTGGGTGGGTGTTGGATGGGTGGTGACTATGACGACCAAAAATAGTCGTATGGTCGTGATGGTCGGTGGGGTGGGGATGGCGGTGGCGGTGGTGGAATATGAGACCAAAAGATCATGAGACTCTATACCTAGACTTATCGGTAAGCAGCACTTCCGTAAGTTCGGTCCTGGTTCGAGAAGACGAAACCCAACAGAAACCGGTATACTACGTGAGCAAATCCCTCGTCGATGTGGAGAAAAGATATTCATCCATGGAAAAATTGCTCCTATCGTTAGTCACTGCCGTCAAAAAGTTACGACATTACTTCGAAACTCATCCGATCTCCGTCGTCACCAACTACCCGCTTAAGTTCGTTTTGAGAAAGCCGGAATTGACGGGTAGACTAGCGAAGTGGAACATCTATCTAAGCGGCTAGGACATCTCCTTTGCTCCATGAACGGCGATAAAAGTCGCAAGCAATTGTTGACTTTATCGTGGATTTTACGCCCGACCAAGAAAAGGAAGCTATCGCGGAAATCTCTTCTGTAGTGAGTTAGACGAGATAATAATGGACGCTCTATGTAGACGGATCATCCAATATACGTGGGATCGGCCTGGGACTCATACTAAAATCACCACATGGGGGCATAATGGCATATTCGATATTTTGCTACTTCAAAGCAACAAACAACGAGGCAGAGTATGAAGCGTTGATAGCAGGACTAGGAATGGCCCATGACATAGGGGCAAAACATTTGCTGATCAAGAGCGACTCTTTACTAGTCGTTAACCAG
Source organism: Silybum marianum (assembly GCA_036898165.1). Lineage (NCBI taxonomy): Eukaryota > Viridiplantae > Streptophyta > Magnoliopsida > Asterales > Asteraceae > Silybum > Silybum marianum. The sequence goes on from CM072539.1 coordinate 18,675,453, forward strand.
CTGAACGGAGAATTCGCAACTAAAGACGCCGGAATGACAAACAACTTTGAGGTTGCAAAAGAGAAAATAAAAAACTTTGAATCCTGTACAATACAACAAGTACCAAGAGAGCAAAACATGCATGCAGACGCGTTAGCTAACCTGGGGTCCGCCCTTAGTAAATTTGAATTCAACAACACACCAATAATTCATTTGGAATCTCCCTCGATCAAGAAGCACGATGTCGCGGTCATAACCAATGACGACGAAGATGAATGGTTCAAAGAAATTAAATACTATCTCAGAGATGGTCGATTACCGGAAGACAGACTGAAAGCTAGACAAGTACGGTTTAAATCTTCCAGATATGTCATAATGTTCAATCTTCTGTATAGAAGATCCTCTACTGGATTAAACCTATGATGCGTAAGCAAAAGCCAAATAGAAGAAATCCTCCGAGAGATGCATGAAGGCGAATGCAGAAATCATTCTGGAGGCCTAAGCTTAGCAAATCGAATCTCGCGACAAGGGTACTATTGGCACACGTTGCAACAAGACGCGTCCAGGTACGTACATAATTGCGACTCATGCCAAAGTCATGCAGGTACGACTCATAAACCCTTAGAAAAATTACATTCGACGCTTACCCCATGGCCATTCATGCGCTGGGGAATGGACATAGTTGGAAATTACCACCAGTCCCCGGACAAAAAGTGTTTTTGTTAATGCTTACGGATTATTTTTCTAAGTGGATCGAAGTTGCTGTTTTTTCCCAGTTACGGGATAAAGAAGTTATTGCTTTTATCCAAGCTAACATAATCTGCAGGTTTGGAATCCCATCAGAAATCGTATGCGGCAATGGGTCACAATTCATAAGTGAAAAAACAAGAAGGTTCTGCGAGGATCATCATATCAAACTCATAACCTCGACGCCCAGATACCCACAATCGAATGGACTGGCCGAGTCGAGTAACAAAACCATCGTCAACACAATTAAGCGACGCCTTAACTCGGCAAAGGGAAAATGGGTGGAGCAACTCCCGACAGTTCTATGGGCTAATCGAACGACACCCAGGACCGTTACCGGTCAGACACCTTTCTATTTAGTCTATGGATGCGAGGCAATACTAACCATCGAAGTCAGACTACATGCTGCCCGACACACGACGGTCGAACAAAACCTAATTGACCTTAGCTATGACGTTGATGGACTGGAGGAACTAAGGGAAGCTGTGCTCATTCGAATGGCGTCTCAACAACAAACCATCACTAGAAATTTCAACAAAAACGTAAGGGTCAAAACTTTCCGAGAAGGAGACTATATCTTACGACGGGTCTTCCAAAATACCTAAGAGCTTAATGCAGGAAAGCTAGCGACCAAATGGGAAGGACCTTATAAAATCACCCAAGTCATGGGAAAAGGGGCCTATCGCTTACAAGATATGAGTGGTCGAGATATCCCACGAAGTTGGAACGCCACTCATCTCAGGAAGTATTTCTTTTAAATTTGCAAATCTTTCTTATCACGCGATTATTCATTTTTTATTTTTTCTATATGATTACTAACTTGGGCGTCAGATGGTCGTTGGTCAAACCAACGACCACCCCTAACGTTTTCTTTCGATCGCAGGTACGCCCGAAGTCGCAAAAACCCACAAAACAGCGAAAACAAAAAAAATCCTAAGTTATGGCAAGGATAAAGGCGATAAAAGGCGAACATAAGATAAATTAAAAATTGTCTTACAAAAACATGGTCCGACCAAAAGTGTCGTCCATAGCAAAAATACAAAAAGAACTAAGACGCAGGGGAGTTGAACTTCGCCAATTGGCCATTGAGGTCATCAATCTTCGCTTGGGCTTCGTTCAACTAGGACCTGAAGGCACCAACCTCATTGACCTTCCCGGTGAGGGCCATCTCCAGCTCGGCCTCCAAAGACCTTATTCTCCCCATAGCGTCCTCCAGGCGTTTTCTCATATCAGAATTGATGTTTTGCTCTCGTGTGAGATTGCCTTGAGCTTCCTCGAAGCGAGAGAAGATCTTCTCGGCTTTAGCCGACGCCTCTTCCTCCATCGCTTGCAAAGCATCCTCCCGATCACGAACCTCTTTCTCTAAGTCAGAAGTCATAGTGACGACATGACCAAGAGACGCCGGAAGGGCTTGTAAAAGAAAATGTCAGTCATCAAAATCGCTAGAACGCATGGTTGCTAAGGCGCACGATCACTGAAACATACGACACATGACGCACGATCAAAGAATATAAAACTCACCTGGAAAGATGGCACGGGGAACTCCAGATCATCGCCAAAAATGGATGGGTTCTCATCCATAGGTTTCTTCCCTTTATCCCTCGATGGGACCGAAGAACCGGATATGAACGATGACCGAACGACTATCGACGCCCTTGCCTTCTTGGAACTAGACGTCCCAAAAGGCGGTTCCCTCAAGACTAGCCCGGAAGAACCTCTCCGGCCTAAACCCCTACGAGCAGGCAAAATCCTCCGACCATGGGGAAACTCCCCCGATTTTCCTGAAACAAATAAAAAGGAAAAATGAGAATTCAAAAACTCACCATAGCTGAAGTAAGAATTCTAATAATGTTAAAAACCAATTTAAATCGAGACAATCTTGATAAAAGAGGAATCGACGTGCACTCCCTTTTGTGTCCGGTTTGTGATTTGGAGATTGAATCAGTGAGTCATTTGTTCTTTTCTTGTCAAATGGTTCGGGATATTTGGAAGCAAATTGGTCGTTTGTGGAGTTTGGATATTCCGGAGTTTAACTCCAATTCGGATTGGGTCGCGTGGTTAATATCTTTACGTTTGAAGAGAGTGGAGTCGACTTGTTTAGAGGCGGTAATTCTGACGGCTTTATGGACTATTTGGTCTTTTCGGAATGAGATTCTTTTTAGGAGTCCTAAGCCTAAAAAAACAGTGATGTGTGATAATATTGTGACCCATTCCTTATTTTGGGTTACAAATAGCAGTAATAAGTTTAACATTAATTGGATGGGTTGGTTACAAAACCCAATTCTTGCTATTTCTTACATGTAATTTGTTTTTCTAGCTTCTTGCTAGTATTTTATAAAATCTTCGCCGTCCAAGAAAAATAAATTTATTTTCATCAGGTAAGACTAGATTGTTTGTCACACTTTTGGTGTTTAAATCTCATATACGTTATCAACTATTTAAGATTATATCTATTGATCGAGATAAAGTTCATATAAAAAATGGGCACATTTTACATAAACTTCACGTACCAACAAAAGAAAATTGCTAAAATACAACAATTATTACAAAGACAAAATATAATCAGTAAAAGACTTTTTCTCTGTGGCCAACTTTAATTTGGTATGCCCCATTAGGCACGAAGGCTAGCAGACATGAAAAAGACCACAAAATATGGGTTTGGTAATACCCTGTCCAAATATTATCTCTTGGTTTCATTAGAGTATGTATTATTGTAATAATTTAAAAAAGATATTATTTTTATTATTTTATAAGTTCTGTTTTTCTAATACTGTAATATAATTTTCTTTTCAAAGATATCTACGTACAGTGGCGGATCCAGAACTTATACTTAGTGAGGTCATCTTTAAGGTAGACTAAAGACGTGCAAAGTATTCCGACGTGTTTTTAACTGAATTACACCGTTTCAAGAGACTTTTAGGAGGTGTTTGGTTCGCAGAATGGAATTCGTTTGGAATTGTAATCCATCAAAGGAATTTGACTTTGAATGAATTGGAATGGAATTTGACCACGCGTTTGGTTGATAGGAATTGAAATCGAATATCGCAAAAAATAGAAATATGCGTTTATTGGGGGTGAGGTTGACAATTGTGTTTACAACATTAGTGGTGTGGTGGTGGGTAGGTGGGGTGGGGTAGGGTGTGGGGGTGGGTGGTGACTATGACGACAAAAAATAGTCATATGGTCGTGATGGTGAGTGAAGGTGGCAGTAGCGGTGGTGGAATGATAATATTAATTGACGGTATATTAGTTGATGGTTGTGGTGGTGGTGGTGGCAGCGGCGGCGGCGGTGGCGGACGAGGGTGTGGCGAGGGTGGGACGGGGGTGTGTCGAGGGTGGAGATTAAATTTATTTTCGTCTTTCTAAATGAAAATTATATATTATGTTACATTTGCCACAAAATGGAATTCAAAATCCTTCACATATGACAAGGAATGATCAAATCCCTCAACGTGGAATCCGATGGAATCCAATCAATTCATTCCGCAAACCAAACAACGTTAAGGAATTTGGTCAAAGGAATCTATCATTCCAATTCCATCAAATTCCTTTGAATTCCGCGAACCAAACAGCCCCTTAAAGTTTTTTGGTTGATTTCGAGAGACTTTTTAGCGTTGTTGTCGATTCGGAAGATTTTTTCGGTTTTTTTGATTGATTTTCAAGAGACTTTTTTGGAGTGGACGATGGTCGGTCAAGATCTTTTTTTTAACGACAAGGAAACACACACACACACACACACGTTCTTGGGGTATCCAACATCCAAACGGGCATTCGACTAATCCCCGTCGACCAAGGGGTCCACCACTATGTGGCAGACTCATGGTCTGGATATCGCCATGGGTAGACAGGGATACCATCCACTGACCCTCCCCATCAATTAAATTGAGTTATCTTTTTTATAAAAATGTATTAGTATGATAAAGAATACTATATTATATATAAGTTATTCTGGTAGGAATTCATCTAGGGTTTTTATTTACATTTACATTGTGCTCTCCGGTCCTTCTTTTACGAAGGAACTAAGGGAAAGGAAGATAACTACAATATGAAAGTAGTATATTTTAAATCTTATAACCATCCGATGCATAACATGTCTAAAATGCAAACCAGAGTTGTTATCCATTACTATTTCAACCACCAAACCCCCCCCCCCTCCCCGCGCCCACTCAAGTACCAGTTGCTTCGCAGGTAGGAGATTGTGGGACCTTTTACGAAAAATAATTGATAGGAACTAAGTAAGAAGTTAAAAATATATACTCCCTCCGTCCTAAAATAAGTGTTCACAATAAAAATGACACATAGTATTAGGAATGTGCAATTATTACACTTTTTAAATAACCAAATGACATTTATACCCTTAATAGTGGAGAGAGAAACTTTCTTCACCTCATATTTAAGTGTAGAATGAGAAATTGAAAACTTACTTTTAAAAGTGGACACTTAATTTGGGACAAACAAAAATAGTAAGATAGACATTTAATTTGGGACGGAGGGAGTATATTTTAATGGGATCCCTTCACCCCTTCCCTCCGAATTGAATCCTCCCTCTTAAGTGAATCTGCCACATCTACGTACATTCCCTTATTTTCCGTATTTCATGTAGGTTTTCTATATATATACTATATCTCTAGTATATATATAAACTTCATTTTTTTAGAAGACAGTTAGATTATATAGTTGTATAATTATGATGTTTGCTCATGGCTTGATGGTGTAACGTTTCTTAAATGAATTATAAAATAGAATCTAAATTCAAACTCTTTTAAGTTATTTTTTATAATTTCAATGTTTAAGATATATTATCCATTTTTAGATTTATTGTTTATTGAAAGTTTGTTTCAATGTTAAGTTTAGAATCTTATAATTTAGTCGAGATGCATATAAATCGACTGGTGAATCAACGGTTATAAAAAGATCTATTTAAATCACATCTTAAAAGGTACATTATACATGCAATGAATGCAAAAGATGGGCAAAAAGGCAGAGTGATGATCCAACATTTGGAATATGACACTATATCAATCAATTAAAAACTTCACAGTATATTTTATTCGAAAATAAGATCTAAAATGGTAGAATGTATTCAAACCTTTTATCTACGCATCTTAAAAATCAGTCTTATTCCGTAGAAAAAACATGAGAAATTTTGAAAATTTAAAAAGTAATCGGAGGCAGGGACAGAGTCAGGATTTGGATTGAAGGTGATCTCTTAAAATTTATACTAACTAGTGAGATAAAGAACTCTAATTTAGTTCAATGTTACAGAGATATATATATATATATGTCATAAAAAATACATTATGTGGTTTAAACTACAAACTCTTGAATCCTAAAAATCCAATCAGAGTTCCCCTACTCTTGGCCCTCGTCAAACAACATTAAATTAAATTGGAAAAATCAAAACCAAATATGGTAAACTGAAGAAAAAACTAAATAAATTGGAAAAAGAAAAGATAATTCAATTTATTATACCTTGATTAAAACAGGTTTATAAAATACTTTTTTTTTTAAATCTCAAGCCTTTTCTTTTATTTATTATTTAAATTAAATATACATATAATGAGTGAGAACAGAGAGCCTATGTTTTAAACTATAATCCTACTAATTGGCTATGTATTATTTTAATAAACTTGAGGGTGATCCTAGGCCAACGGTGGCTCCATCATTAATCGAAGGGCTTGATATAACAACTTAGATATCATTAAACGGCAAACAAAACGTATAATGAAATAGAATCTTGAACTACAAAAAGGTGATGATTTGATTGACATTTAAGGATTTAAAAGAACAAGTACAATCCCTTTTTCATTTGTTAGAAAGCATCGAATAGAAGTTTAATTTCCATAACGACTATTGAAATTTCTTACTAGTTAAATCGAGTTTTACTTTTACGGACAAAACAAGTCGTTATATCTGGTCCATCTGGCCTGTTAATGGAACAGGTTTGGACAAATGAAACTTCGACAGGTCCGTCTGCTTATAATTTTATAATAAAATTTCGAAATGAGTCTCGATTCTAAAGTCCCATATATTTGATTGTTGACCTTAATGGTCTCAACTTCAATATCAAAATTTTCTTCACCAAATTGTTTATTTTGAATGATATTATACGTTGTGTTTTTTAAAGATAAAAGCTTTTTAAATGCTTATTAGCATGTGGGCAAGGTTGACTCCTTTTAAGGCATGCAAGAGTAAGGGACCGTTCACTAAATGTTTGTCTGATAAATGTTTACCAAGTCACTTTATCTTATCAGATGAACATAACATTCATTGAGAATTTTACCCAGTAAGAGTGATGACAAGGACCAAGAGTCTTACCCGGTAAGTGAGAGTAAAGACTCTTACCACGGTACGCACTTACAGGATAAATTGTTGCATACGATGTCATTTTAATGAACTAAAATCTTACCCGATAAGTTAAATGAAATCATTGACTTTTACGTATTGGGTAAGCGCTTACCGGGTAAGCGAGCATCGGGTAGACGACCCCTAAGTCATCAAACATGTTGAAGGATAAGGTGATTTTGAAATTAATTTTTGTGTTGATGATAGTGTAGTGGTTTCAGGACAAATTGTGCATTCCGAAAGTTCAAGAGCTAAAGGAAGCAATCGTGGTTGAGTCTCATAATTCTCTGTTTTCTATTCACCCACGTTCCACAAAGATGTATCATGATATAAAACTACATTTTGGGTGAAACAAGATAAAAAAGGGACGTGGCCGAGTTTGTTGCTAAATATGCAACTTGTCGTTAAGTCAAAACAGAACATCAACGAGTCGGGAGATTGTTACATCCATTGGATATTCCACCGTGGAATTGGGAGAATATCACGATGAATTTATTTGAATTATTAATAAAAGTTCCTTTTTAAAGTTTCTCGTATTTTCTCAGAGTGTTACGTTTGTCTACCCTTCTATTTTCCGTTTGCGTAAAAAAGCTACATAAATAAGATATAGATATTTAGACATGAGAAACAACAAATCAAAATTTAAATTTTATTTAGTTAAAAATTGAATATATCATATTTCTTCTTTTCGTAGTCATTCGACATGATCGACTATGTTTGGTGGACAACATTGTGCTTGTAGAAGTTCCAACGTGTAATTGGCATAGTCGCTCTCATCTAACTTCAGAAAACAAGTTGACAAGAGTGATTTGTCTTTTCAAACCAACATAATTTGATTTTTATTGAAAAAAAGACGACCATTCTTGTGAAAAATGCAAAAAAATGTTGAACTTTGTAAAATGTAATGATCTTCAATAGAAAATGTCTTGTAGATTACTATCAATAAAGAGGGAAATTTACGCAAATAACCATTTAGTTAAATGACTTTTACTTATTAGCAACTTTTCGTAGTTTTTGCCTAAAATAGTCACACTTTACGTAGAAAATCTACTTTCTGCATAAAGTCCATTTGGAAAAAAAACTTAAACTTTACGCAGAAAGTCTACTTTTTACATAAACTTTTTTAGACATTACTTTTTGTGTTTTTTTTGCCAACTAGACTGAAGACATGTTTACACAGAAAGTTTAAGCAAAAACTTGACTTTCTGCATAAAATTTAAAAAATTGATTTTTTTAAAAACGAATTTTACACATGCGTAAAGTCTCTACGTAAAGTGTGACTATTTCAAAAAAGAGTCTTGAAAAGTGGTTAAAAAGTAAAATATAAATTATAAAATGGATATTTGAGTAAAAATTTCGGATAAAAATTCACCAAAACTAGGAAAGTTTTGTTCTTTTTACTGAACTCATAATTTTCTAATTAAAGTAAATCTATGCATCACAACCTTACACACTAAATAAGGAGTTGTAGCTTAAAAGTTTCCAAAAAAGGAAACTTACGAACAATTACATAAGTGAAATAATTTCAAATTTCATGGGTCCCATGTAAGAAAGACACGTCAAGGAAGTTCTAAAGTCCATGTTAATCGAATTAGAAGCAAATGAAAATGGTGTACAACACAAACATGACGTATCTATATGTCTATATCAACAAGAAAAACCAAATTTGCAATAATCAATTAATCAGGTCTCTGGCGTGTAGCTCAGTTGGCAAAGGGGTGAAGACACTTTGTTCAAATACATAATAAGTCTTGGGTTCGATCCCAGACCCCCTCGCTTGCCTCAACCGTTGAGTGAACCTTAAAATGCCCCCTCACATTGGTGTCCTTGGAGGCAGGTTTCGTGTGGGGAGGGGCGTTGCCGGTAATTAATTTTTTTGCCCAAATAATCAATTAATCAGAATCGACTATGAAAATGGTACATCTAAGACCCAACAATCCAGCTAATATAAAAATCTACAATGTAAAATCGCAATCAATTATTATATTTTAGATTCAACTTTTTGACACATTTTTTGACGGATTGCAATTGCATTTTGCGACATATTTTAGACGGATTTGAAAAAACAATAATTATTAATGATTTCTTTTGAACGGTGGAAGTTTTATAAAAACTAGCAAGACGCTAGACAAAAATTACAGGACATAGATAGCAAGGGTGAGATTTTGGAGCCATCCCACCTACTTGACTTTAAACCTTCTACTCCTATAATGCACCCAATAGAACGAGCGTGTTATAATGCTATCCTATAAAAGCACCTTTCTAGGTTTAACAGATCCAAACAAAGTCCCATGTCGAAAAGACCACATGGACCAAAAAGTCATATATGTAAGTCTGTGACCGCCTCCAAACAATCAATCCAAGACGATCTTTAATTGTCGACATTTTATCAACTTCGAGCGCAAAGATTCTCAAAATTGGAGTTTAAGCGTAGAGCTCCCATCACCTACACACTTCTTGCACAACACTAGTAAGTTATTAATGATTTGAATGGGTTTCAACGAATTTTCCACGGAATCTTGCGACGGATTTGTTTTTTTAATCATTTGAATAAGTTTCGATGGATTATCGACGGAATCTCTCAACAAATTTTAAACCACCCGTTTTCGACGGTATCTCTGTTGAAAATTTGTCCAAAATTTCATGACATAACATTTCTGTCAAAAATCCATGGATACTTTTTGAGAATTTATTTTTTCATATTCTAGTACATGTCCGTCAATTGTTTTACAACAATTTCCATTGAAAATACCCAAATTTCTAGTAGTAATAATCAAATATGTGATGAATATAACGGCATCATTGGTACACTGACTTGGGATTTCGTGCCACGACTTGTAGAGGCAATGTAATATGGATTTTACTTTAGCCCTTAGGGCATTGATTTAGTCTAATTCTCGTAGAAAAGAGTAGAGATGTCTTTAGTTGGCAGAAAAAAAATTTAGACGGGTCTCTTGTGCGCCATAAAGCTCGTTTGGATGCTTATGGAAAATTTAGCCTTGTTTTTAAACCAATGACTATCCGTATAAATTTAAATTGGATGTGTTGAGATTTAAATTGGTTTTTAACATTATAAGAATTCGTTTATGTAATCTTTGATTACATTGTTATTAGAATTCACGTTAATATATCAAGATAACCGGACCTGAAGTTCAACTTCAAGAACTGTATTTTTGGGGGTGACAATCTCATCTCTTGGTCACCCAATCAACAAGCAATATTATCTCGATCAAGTGCATAAGCCGAGTGTCGTGGAGTGTCATGTTGTTGCCGAAGCATCGTGGATTCAAACTAAGTAAATCAATGAACAATTACAGATTCAAAGATTTAACTAGCCGTTTGAACTTAGGTTAAGCAAAACGAGGGGTCCAATTTGAAATCATTAACGGAAACTCGAAGAACAATGTAATCAAATGTTACATAAACGAATTCTAATAATGTTAAAAACCAATTTAAATCTCAGAACATCCAAGTTTTCAAAGTGGATTACGTGCCCATTGGTAGAAATAAGAAAACTAGCTACTCATATCTAACATCTAATACTTCCAAATCGATTGGAGATGTAGAATTTGATGAAGAACCATAAAAATAATCTCCAAATTTGACTCCACCAAATCTGGAAATCGACTCTTCGGTAGCTCTTTGTTTTTTCTGATTAGAAGATCTCCAAATCATTCCTAAAATTCTATCGATACCTCCAAATGACGGTTAATGAGCCTCATAAATACCTCCTTTAGAGCATCTCCAACCGTTTCTCTAAAATGAAAAAATAAGGATTTTGAGCAATTTTTTTTCCACAGATTCCTTAAATATTCTTCAAAATGGAGAAAGTATGAGAGATTACACAGAAATCTCTAAATTTGGAGAAATCCTAAAAATGATTGATATGAGAGAGAAACATTTTTTTTACTACGTCCCATCAATAAGAACTATTAAAATTAAATGTTTAGATTAGAAAAATAATATTTTATTAGAAGTATGTAATGTTTTAATAATATAATGAATAATGTAATATCTAAAATGGAGAAACTGTTAGAGTTGAATGCAATATTTTTTAAAGATTTTAAAATTATATTTTTTTGTTTAGAAAATTATGAAGGAGATGTTGGAGATTGTTTGTGGGCTGTAGTTTGCATTGGGCCTACTTTCTTCATCCAGATCTGCCCACGTGAAAACCCAATAGAAATGGTTTTCTATCTCTTTCTTTTTCGCTGTTCCAAACAAGAAATCTAAGAAAAACAATTCTTAAACACTTAGCATTATTTGACGTGTATGTTTACTCCATGTTGTATTTGTGAAATATGCCTACATCACATTTTAACAAATACACGCTCAATAAATATATATAATTAAGAAATATGTCTAACTTGGTAAATCTCAGAAATATATGCTACATTTGTATCTAGCACCATCGATAAGACAATAACCAATCAGTAACTAAGATATAGAGGTTTATTAGCAATTAAATCATCATTAAATACAAGGAATTTGATATAAAAATAAGTTTAAATATAAAGAGGCGTAGCTAGGAATTTTGAATAAGGGGAGTTTCAACGTTCAATGTCGCACTTTATAGAAAAACAATACCGATAATATTGTATCCAAACAAAAGAATTAACAAAAAAACTTACATCATAAACTAACTCATGAAGCTTCCAATGGTTATAAGCATTGTAAATCATTTTCCTCATTGGCTAATCTGATTGGAATAAAAAAGATTAGTTATGACTTGAACATAAAACATGTATGCCAAACTAACATATGTTAAAGGCTTAAAGCACAAAGAATTAACGATGATAAGAATTGATTATTATCCTCCGAATGTAATTTTTGATCATTAATGTCTTCTTTCCGTTTGAAAAAAGAATCTATTGTTTGTTTCTTGCTTATGATTAAACTTAAAATAATTAAAAAAAAAACTTCATCATTCAAAAAATTCAAATAAATTACCATATATAATACACACACACACACATACATACATACATACATACATACATACATACATACATACATACATACATACATACATACATACATACATACATAATTTGAAATTTAGAAGAAATTACTATATCTTAACGTCAATTATAAAACCTCAACCAAACTAACTAGAGTTTGAACAAATAAATTTGTTTTGTGTTATTATATTTGTCCAAAATAAGTCAAAAACCTATAATTAATATTAATTGTATAAATCTTTGGTAATTGTTAGGTGGAATGGAAGTGAAGAACCATGGATTTTGAACTTGGAAGAAAGTAGCCGACAAAAAATAATTCTGACGTGATGACATCGTGAGGGTGAGTCGGTGAGAAACAAAGAGCCACAAAGGTTTGTTAATGGGTTTAATAAATTAATATTTAATTAGTTAGTGGGCTTAGGATAGGGAGGGCTCGAAAACTTGCGCTCTTAATCTTAATTATTTTATGTTAGCAAATATATTGAAGGTGGACAAGGAGTTGAGGGGGGCCAAGCATCGGCCAGTACCCCTTGTCCATGCCTCTGCAAATATGTGTTTATCAAGTACCTCCATATTTAAATCAATAATAAAAATTCAAAATAAACTATTAAACACCTACAGTAACGACATGTCTCGTTGCTATAATCCTTCAAAAAAATTCATCCATACGCCAATTTTTCCCACCAAAAATTTCATCCGAATTTTCATTTATAGCAACAACAATGTCATTGCAAAATTCCAACAAACATTCGAGATTTTTTTACCTTTTTAGCAACGAATAGTCGTCGTTATAGATATCTACAACTACAAACCAAAAGTCGTCGCTGTAGGTGTCGTCACTATAGCTATCATATCTTGTAGTGTGTCTGTCCCGACAATGACTTAAACTAGCATGTTGTAAAAAACTATGAATCAAATGAGAAACTCAACACGTATAGCATATCGTGAACTCGAAATTTGAAAAATTATAAGGGATACCCAATCAAAAAGACACGATCTAATTTTGAGAACTCTCATGAATGGGATAATTAGAAAAACACGCTCAATCACTATTGGTTGAAAGTGTATCGTTTAAACCGTCACTACACTAGTATGTACCTACCATAAGTTTGAAAATTTCTCCCCCTCCACTACTTGGATAAAGTACATACATAAATAAATCATAAGGTATTTTATAGATGTAATGTAAAAAAGGCTATGGCTAAAGTAGGATTATTTTGAAAAAAAGTGACTAACGACCTTTACACCAATGGAAAACCCGATTGCTTAACCATGAAAATTTCATTCCATAGAGGACTTTTCATATCCGAATTTGAAGTAAATTTTCTTTCAGATGATAGGGAATAGAGATAAACGCTTATATTTGACCCTATTATCATTTTCATCGTCTCACTTTTTTCTTCTTTTTTATGACATATTTTCTCAAAGACTTTTTTTATTTCATTTCCTTTTCCAACATATAAATTTCACTTTCGAACACATAAGGATACCGATACCACTCCATTGGTGATTGGTTAGGTTAGTTGTGTTTGGATTGGTTCATGATCATGTGGATGCCAAAAGAAATATGCTAAGGCTCAAAGTGGTGTGCAAAAAGGTAACTAAAACATAAAGGATAGGTTTAAGACTAATGGGCTAACATAAAAATGAGCAAACGATGGCATTTGACATATTTATTAACATGTAATATCATATAGTCTTAAGGATAGACAAGTTAAGTTCTAAAGACACATGTCTAGCTAGGTGTGAGGTAATCACATAAGAAATGAACTAGAGACTAATATGATCAAGTGTTTTCCAATGCTATATTAGTTGCACACATAAATTTCTTTTTGCTCGATTTCTTGTCCTGTTCTTATAAGTGACATGATTATCATAATTGCCAAGGTCGACCTAATAGAATGTGGCAAGCGTGCAAGTCAAGAACATCACATAACACCTCTTCTTGATAGTGCTTGCCAATCGAAATGGGTACTCGACAAGTTTGTGACCCTAAGGTGTGGGTCTTTCTTGATCCACCCAAGAGAATAAAGGGATTCATTGGGCCAAGTTGGTAGGCTAAGATAATCGACCAACTTTTGAGACATAAGGTTCTCACAAGTACAATTATCAATGATATGAGATTACACACCTTTTTATGAACCGAACAATGAGACCGAAAGAGAATATTTCGTTGTCTTTCTTCCTTAGATAAGAAGAGTACCTGTTGGAGTACGATATGTGATCTTCTCTTGGAAAATCTATTTGGCAAACTTGGCACCATCATAGTCCTCATCTTCTCCACTTTCTTCGCCGTCTACTAACCCAACCTTCCTCTGGTTAGTACATTCATTGGACCTATGGCCCGATTTGACCTCATTGGTAGCACTTGAGACTCATTGGATTGGCGTACGGACTGGGGTCTTTGGAGAAGTCGTATTCCCTTGTGGTCCACTAATAGAGCCGCCAATATTAGCTCGAGAAAGGGGGGGTTGGGGGGTTGGTCTCGAGGAGTTATAGCTCCTTTTCTTTTATTGGCGATAGGAATTAGATCTTCAGTAGCTCCTATATATATTAACGGTAAGTCGAGGTGCGTGCAGATTTTTCCCTCAACTCTGCTTTTAGTGCCAAGCTTGAAGCTTTAGTGATGGTCTACGCAGTTTGTAACCCGATCTTGTCTTGGATCAATGCCTTAAAGTCGCCGATGTACAAAGTTGCATTCAGATAGGCATAGAAACTCGATGTTGTAGTCGGTTACAGATCTTGTACCTTGGTTGCATTCAAAATACATCTTATATAGAATCTGCTTATAATCTGGTGGTAGAAATCGCTCTAGCATGAGCTGTTTCATTCTCGTCCATGATCGTACCAACATTCTTGTTGTCGCTGCCTTTGTACCACAAGTTTGTCCCACCAAACGTCGACGATGTTTTTTTTATCGGAAAACAACCATCTTTATCTGCTTTTGATCGGGAACCTCCATAACTTCAAAGAATCGATCGACTTCAATTTTCCAGTCTAAGAATTCCTTACTCCTATTGTCCCATAGTAAAACGGAATATCCGCTTTCATTCGGTAATCGTGATCGTTCCTTCTCGGGCTTGGTGAGTCGGCTTCCTCCTACTCTTCGGATTCGAAACTTGAAAGATTGATTCGGTTATGGTTGCCACTGCACGGAACCCTAACCGGTTCTTCACGTCTATCCTTTCTCGGGCAATGGTTGTTGTTAGGTTGGACGAAGTTTATGTTGACACCCATTGTTAGATTAGCTAGAGTTGCGGTAACGGCCGCAATCATATTGGCCAAATCTGCTTTGGTAACTAGCTATTGATTTGCCATGGTTAGTGAAAAGGACAGACAAATCCTGCTATGATACAACTGACGCAATAGGAAGTGTGGAAGGATCGACAAGCGTGTAAATCCTTTGACAATTGAGAATTACGAATTATAAACCTTAAAAAGTTACTCTCAAAGAGAAGAACTTTTATTAATAATGAATAATCTGATCAACAATGAAAAATAAATAAACCTATTTATAGTTTTAGTCTAAGCAAAGGATAACTAAGAAAATAAAAGCTAAAACAAGTGTAATCGCCATAGAAAATATTAAATAATTAAAGAATAAAGGTGGAGAAAGCTAGAACAAGGATCGGACCCGTCTGGAAGATGCAAGCGAGTTTTCGGGCGGGTTTGCCCAGGTGGATACTTTCGTGGTCAAACAGTGCCTTAGGCGGATCAGCCATGGGGTTATCCACGTGGACTCCCACGGTAGCCACTGGTTATCGTTCTCGTTTACGATGTTCGATGCGACTTATCCCATGACTTTAGTCGCGTGGAAAGTCACGTGGCTCTCTGTTTGTGCCTTTTTGCAATTTTGAGTTGGTCCTCGATCGTACCTGCAAGTCTCCCTTTATCACCTGGGCATCTGAGTTCACTTAGCACCTTTACCCATCGTCTAACTCTCTCGAGACATGTACTATGACAATTTGTACCCGCATTACACGGGACATGTCAAAGTCTTACATTTAACTATTGGACCATTTATCCACTATATATGTTGGAACTATATTCTTTTCTCAAAACTCTTTTGGAATGTAATATAAAAGGGTTTCACAAATTTTCATACCAAAAAATCCCAAATCCTATTAATATTCATCATATTACGGCCGTGACAACTGTCTTTTTGGTTGTTTTATATCACATTCTTCCAACTATAATCAACCTATATAAGCTATGATTGACTCAAAGCAAGAAATTATTATTCCTCAAGTAACTTAGCATCATGGAACTTCAATTCCCCAATATAGAGGAATGACGTTTAGGCTTACGTGTATAATGACGTAGAGCATCGAGTTAATAAGCCAACAAAGACTGCGAAAAAGCACCCACCATGTGAGTAGAACTAGAGAGTCCCTTGTAATATTACCATATTATAATGTTATTATATTATATTAGGAGCACTTCTCTCATAATCTTTGGAAGGTAGCTGCTAATCAATTTCCTACTTTAAGCTTGTAAAGAATATCAGATCCTTAATTACTCCTTTATTTTTGATTTGGTACTTTGTATAGTTGTTAATATATCTTTGTCGGCGGCCTAAAAAGACGACGTCTTTCTCAAGATTCTATGCTTTAATTAATTTCATATTAATTACATTATTATTTAAGGTAGTTTAATTAAATTTGAGTAGTAGTAGTGGTGTAATATTTTATCATCGTATAGTATATGCTTATCACGCATGAGATTCTAAGTATCGTGAAAGCCTAAAGTAGAGTACAATAATGTCGGAAATATAATCCTAAAATACCATCTTAATATTATTATCTAAATCAGAAGTGGTATTTCTATATATATATATATATATATTGCAAGGACGATCGATCCACTCTTTTTAATGGTAAGGAAATGAACACGAACAGCCAACATGTGTGGACTTTTATACATATACATATGGATTAGAAGAAAAAGAGATTAACCGAGTAAAATAAGAAAATTGCATACATTATACATATGTGGTTAATTAACATATTGATAAAATAAGAAAATTGCATACGTTATACATACGTGGTTAACATTTTCCGCTGAAGACTTGATTAGAAACCATACCGTAGCGGTAAACTTTTGTTGATCTCCCATTCACGTTCACTTGGTAATTCAATGGACAACACACAAGCCAAAACCTAAAGAGTTTTGTTGACACTATATGTGTTATGAGGATATGTGATATCCAATTAGATTAGTCTAAAGAGAGTCTTTGAGGAAAAAGGGTCCGCACATATATTTAAGAGAAATGGTCAAACTCTAGCTGATGTGGAATTCTAGCACGCTTCTCTAACAACGGCTAGAGGAGTACAAATTGTTCCGGAATGAATGTCGAGAGGAGGCTACACAAGACACTTATTGTCTCGGAGTATCAAGTTCAATTCCTAGAGTGGGAGACATTAATGTAATATCGTGTAAGAATATTTGAACCAATTTAAGTTACTCTACAAAAGTATCATTGTGGGGGAGGAGCTTCATAAAAAAAAAATATGTATGTAAAACCATGTGCTTTCTTCCTAACCTTAAATTCATTATTATTTGCTAGTGTACTAGCTTCTTTTGGTGCTTCAATTGCCACTTCAATTGCCTGTTTCAGGGTCGAGTCGGAAGGTATATCAATATGAGATTCCGAACAGGGTCTCGAAATCTTTAGGAGCCTCCGAACTTTTTTGGGGCCCAATTTTATATATTTTAACATGTACCTAACTATATATATTTTGATTTTTAGCCCACGTCCTAGCTCAATCCATTCAAGGTTCTCCCATACCCATATAATATATCCCATTTGACAATTATAATGTTTTAGCAATCTAGCTTAAATGCCCTAATCCTTTCCATCTTCTACTAGATTTGTTGATTCGTCCAATTCCTGATTGACTACAAATCTATAGTTCTTTCTTCTTAGGTCTCTAATTTAAAGATTGAACTCTCTTAGTGTTAATCTTTGTTTTCCTTGTGGCTAATATTATAATTGCAGCACCAAAGACAACATGTTTAATAATCTTCCACTTTTCTTGTTCTTTGTTTCTCACTTTCTTCTTTGATGAGACCTTCAATTCCATTGACTTATTTCAAAATCATATCAATTGTCATTGTTCAAAGCACTATAGCCATAGCAAACATCAAAGTTGAGAGTTGAGGGAGAATTTGACCCTAGAATCGAGTTAGGGTTTCTTGAGAACTTAAGGTAAACAACAGTTGTCAGTTGGTAAGTCTTATATGTTAATCTTCAGATTAACGACTTATTAGAGAAAGTTGATTATGAAGAACTAATTAAAGGTTTTTTCTCCGAACAATGTTAGAAAAATGAGTATCTTTACGTGAATTTTGTTATTAGCATCTTGAATTCTTTTCCCTGACGTTGAGCCATCCTGGACTTGAACCAGAGACTCACCCATGAAGTAAATCATCATACCTAGGTACAAGGCCTATTGAAAAAGAATCGAATTATTGTGTCATGTAAAGTCCTTTATGCCCACGTCCCAATCGCCTTCCCAGCGAGATATGTGCATCCAAACGATCTTTCAAACATTTTTTATTTTAACTTGCAAGACTTTTAATATAATATATATTATATGAAATTTTATATTTTGTGTTGTTACAAGTGTAACAGGTCCTCCAAAGAGATTGGAACGTCCTTGTTCTGCTGTTGCACTAGTATTAATATACATTAATAGAGGTAGGCTCATACGAGAATGATACATATTGAAGAAAAGAATAGAATGACCAAAATACATAAAAAATCACATGTGATTTACATTAATGGCCAAAAAAGTGTGCAGACGACCTATGGTCGCATCGCAAGGTTGCATGACAAGGTCGCATGAATCACATGTGATTTTATACGTGATGTTAGTGTAAAGTCACATGTGATTCGGCTATCTTATTTTCTTAAATATGTATCATTCTCGTTGAACCAAAGTCTAAATTAATATCCATTAAATATATTCGCTTGGAGAATAGTTATTAATTAAAAAGTGCACACTATACAGCTGATTATTACATCATTTCGTTACTTCTATTAGTAATTATGTACAAACGTTTATATGTCCGAAACATACATACAAAAAGCTAATATACGATCGAAAACCCTGAAATGACAAGACCATAATTGAATTCATACAGACAAAGTTAGACTTGATCAGCAACTTCATCTGCAACAGGTTCAGCACCTGCATCATGCTCAGCTGTGATGTGAATTCTCACATCTGGAACTGTCGCAATAACATCGTGAAACCATTCCATTAAGCTGTTCATCAATTTACGTAATGGTTGAGAACAATACGAAAGAAACGGTATTAACGGATATACATACCAAAAAAGGACTTGAGGGAGGACGATTAACGCCACGAAAGAGACTGTGAAGATGACCGATACATCTTTAAACTGTAAAAATATGTGTTTTTTGGTCAAATGAATGGAAGTTGAAGCGAAAAAGACGAAGAAAACGACAAGTAGACTGAACTTAATCCATGTGATGTTACTAAATGTGTCAAATGGATCCCATTCCCATGGCTTGCTTGTCGCTAATTTCATCAAGTTCATGGCTATGAGGAGAAGGTATCTTGCATCAAAATCATACATTTTTATGGTTTTGAAGCAAGTTAGTAGTGTCTGAATGATTTATTTATAGATGATATAAATTAATTATTATTATAATTGATTACTCTTGCAATTTCCTGAAGAAACTTAACCCTAGTATCATGGCCGACAATAAAAGCCTCCACATTTGCTAAATGGCCTTGGATTTCCTCAATAACGTATTTGTTTATTGATTACTTTTTGTGGTAATTAGCTTTTAATAATTAAACTTCCTACCACTAATATTTGATGGGTTCGATTGCACTTATATGGCACCCATTCATTCAGCCTTTCTTTTTGAGAATTTGCATGGCAAAAAATTTGCATATCATTTTTGGCATGGGAAATGTTCCTCCTTTCTGTGATACAAACCATCATTTTTGGATGGAAATAAACATCTATATAAGAATTAGTTATATGGAGGTACGTTCATACGAGAATGATACATATTTAAGAAAATAAGAGAATGATCAAATTACGAACAAAATCATATGTCAAAAAAGTGCGTTGGCGACCCTATGGCCGCGTGGCAAGATTGTGTGAATCATATTTGATTTTATACGTAATGGTAGGGTAAAATCCATGTGATTCAGCCACTCTCTTATTTTTTTAAATATGTATCATCCTTGTATGAACCGACCATATATAGTCATGTGTGTCTATATATGTTGGGTATCTTGTAGAAACAAATTTACTTTCTTTAATTCTCATGCATTTGGAAGTTCCAGACCAAGAAATGCTGCAAGTAACATCTTTTAATAGGAACCTGTGTGAAACCACTCTAAAGATGATGAAATCTTGAATCGCACACATAGTAACTTAACGAGAAAGATACAAATGTTATATTAAAACTTGGGAATTTGGGACGTTCCAATCTTTTTGGAGGTCCATTTATACTTAAAACTTTTGATTACACTGCAAAATGAGGTAACAAAGATACACATACATACACACGAGGGTGTTCAAATGAAAACTCATTTTTCATTGTGAACGTGAGGACAAAGGAGAGTGCAACACGCGTCCCCTACGTTCACGGGTCATTCATCATGAATGGAATGGATCATGATCGTGTGTGTTATTCATATTGAATGTTGTATCATATCAACTTCACATTCATTATTCATACTGAACGTGGACGCCGAGAACACGTGTTGCATTTTCATTTGTCCTCACGGTTACAATAAAAAATGAGTTTACATTTATGCTTTCCTCTACACACACACACACACACACACACACACATATATATATATATATAGAGAGAGAGAGAGAGAGGGAGGTTTAGGTAAAAACCTCAAAAAATGAAAAACTGAAAAACGCGTACCCTGATAACCGTCCATTTGAACAATATGCATGTTGATACTGGTAATTGAAGCTGTCTCTTGGTTTTTATGCACGTGTGCATGTTATCCAAATGTACTTACCGGATAAATTGCTTAAACTTACCGGTATCCAAATAAACGGGTTATTAGAGTGTTCCTTAGTTTTTCATTTTTTTGAAATTTTTGCCTAAATTTGAGCATTTATATATATATATATATATATATATATATATAGGGGTGGTATCCGTTGCAAACTATTCAATATTTGCAAACTTGCAAACTCACCATTATTCAATAGAAATAAGCCATGCGGATAATATTATTTTAATATTTTATTAATAGTTTATTAATTCATTGAGGGTATCATCATCATTTTATAATTTAACCATTTTTAAATTAATATTTACTAATTTTCTATCATGAACACACTTTCTGACGACTTCGTTTTCTCTGGCGAGTTTTCCAGCAAGTTTTCTCATTCATGAATATACTTTTGCCATTCGTGAATACACTTTCACCATTCGTGAACACTTTCAACATTCATGAATATCCAATTGGTGCTTTATCATTGTGTTCACGATGAGTTTGCACAGTTTGCAAAAATCGATTAGTTTGCAACGGATACCACCCCTATATATATATATATATATATAGGGGTGGGTTCATACGAGGACGGTAACAATTTATGAGAATGCGAGGAGCTTTTTTTATGTACAAGATCACATGTGATTTTGCACTAACTGTAGCCTGTGACTTTTGGGGCCACTTAAGTCGAATGGAACGTCACTCGCATCATTTATGATCTTGTACAAAATCACATATGATTTTGTACATGAATCATATGTGATTTTGTACATGGTAATTTTCATGTACAAAAATGATTGGCTGAAGATTGTCCTCGCATTCTCGTAAATTGTTACCGTCCTCGTGCATGAACCTCCCTCTATATGACAAATTACACACACATACCCTATATATATAGACACACACACACACACAAATTACAATGGCGATAATTAATAAGGCGTATTACTTCTAGATGGGAATTAGAAGGGACTCGTAGGCTATAGTTTTTACATTCGTTGATAAAAGGTCCTAAACAATGTAAAGTTATTCCCCAGAATTTTTGGAGCCCCGTTTGAAATCGTACATTTAACTTATTAAAGGACCACACTAATCTTAAGCAAGTTTAACTACTTGAGTCAATAGTATTATAGAACATGTGGCACAGTCACAAAAAATGTTAAAAGTTAATAGTTAATAGAGTTGGATGTAATGGTGATTCACGGTAACCGTAATTGTGTATACTTGGCATGATCATATTTTTATCCACCAATTCATTTCTTTCTGCATATATATATTTTTATTAGCATATATACTCATTTTTATAGATCCAACATCCCGAAATTGACTATATATCAACAATTGTAGATATAGTAGTGATGTAGAAAATTATAAAATCTACATTCCTTTTTGGTGGAGGATAGTTAAGTTGTATTGTTCAGGGCTTTTACATGTGGAGCATAAAGACTGCGAGAAAAGCGACTTCAGAAATTAAAGAAAAGAAAAAAAAGACGAATTGAAGCCATCAAATGATTAAAATATATATATATATATATGACTTATTAATTAATTAATTAATTTGGTAGTTTAATATTTGATCAAGTGGGAACACTGCAGGTCTGCACCTTATGTCGATATTGTATTCATGGAATGACGAGGAGCACTTTCATCCCGTAATCTTTGGGATGCACCTGCTGCACAATTTCCTTGGAGAAATCGAATATATTTCAACTTTTTTGTACTTTCTGTTTGTTTAATCATAATCTTGACGGCGTAAATCTGGGTATCTTTAACTTGAAAGATTTATTTAAATTCTGAAAAAAAAATCTAAGGGAGAGTTTCATATTTATGAAATTAATTTTCTTTTAGTTGAGAACTAAAACATACATGATTAGTTTTTTACTATTTAGATTTCTGAATTATCCTGTCTCAATGTAAATGATATAATAATATTTAGTATAACAAATTGAGTTTTTAGGATGCTTCTTAGTTCTTAATAATTAAATGTTGATACAAAGTTAATTAGACAATATAAACAAGTTTTATCGACAAAATTAACAAGTTTATTCAAAGTTGGACAGTTTAATAGAATATAATAAATCATTTTATTAACTTTTTCATATTACAATTTTGAAAAGTTTACATATATAAAAATAAGTTATATATTAAAAGGCTAATGTGACAATTTTAAAAGTGTCATGTGAACATGCTAATAAGGAGATGATTTATTTGTTGGTGTCCTAATATTCATTGTCTAACATCATCGATAATTTTTTCTAGAGGTTTGAACTCTTTACCTCCTAACTAGTAGGGTGAGCTCTATCCCGCTAAACCAAATGCACTAGTAGTTTATTGTAATTAATGTTGCCTAACATCATCCTAATTAATATTTTATTGTAACGCCGATTCTGATTTGTCGGTCTTATAATCAAACATATCTTCTATTAAGTATTCTATAAGTTTGCCGAACAATGGACGTTGGACCTAAAAAACTATTTTGTTTTCGAAAGGAAAAAAAACTATTTTGTTGTAGTAATTAAAAATCACATATGCGATTGTTTTATTCATTAATGTATATGCCATGTACATATGCAACTGATATGGTAAAGAAAGTTTATAATAAAAAGAGATTAAGATAATACTTTTACATATTGTATTTCTTTTTAATTATTTATATATAAGCATAAACCTTTAAAGGATCAATCACTAATTAACACTGAAATTTGTTGATTTGCTGTCACCTGCACTAATTATCAGTTTCCAATGATCTTAGCCCATGTCAAAGAGGTTGTGTAGATCAGATGATCTCAAGCCAAACATAATGATAGCGATAGGACTTGGCCCTTAAATTCTTTGACTATATATATATACACACACACACACAGATCTAGATGAAGATGATGCGAGAAGTTAAATATTTTGCAAGAAGGCGTAATATCATATAGGATTACACTCCTTAATTGGGTGTGTTTAATTAATCATGTATGATTAAGTGTCTATGTGTTGTCAATGCAACATGTGCTTAATCATATATATATGATTAAGCTTATGTATCATGCTTGTAACCATATATGATAACGAGACTTCTCGTATTTTCGCAAAATGTTTAACTTCTCGTTTTGAACCTACTAGCAAATGAGTATGAATGTTTGATGAACAAACTGATCTGTAGTTGATAGTTCAGCAATTATGTTATATGTGCACACAGATGCATGGCCAAAACTAGAAATGATTGTTGATCTAATTAGAGAAACCTTGGGTCAAATCAGAAGTGCAAAGTATGCCATACAATTAACTATGAAAAAGACTAATATCAACCACCAACACTAATTTCTGAAGAATATTGTCTACCCATTTTTCTCATATTTTTTCTCATATTTTGTTGGTGATTTTAGTGTATCAAGTCATTTTTATTTAGTATAGTTGAGATTAATTTAAGACAAGCCGAATTCAGTGTTGGCTATATATATGAGTTTGGATGTATGGGGTGCGCATTCAGATAATTAAGCTAACATGAACTCAGGAACACAGGTCAGGAGGCATGGGGCATCACCCCTAGCGAGGTTCTAGGGGCGGCGCCTCTAGCGGGGTCCAAGGGGCAACGCCCAAAACAGAATCCATATGTAACGAATCATTGCGTCCGTTTGTTTTCCCACCAAATGATCCATCGCATCTATTCCCAACAGATGCGACTTTTCCCTTTGACTGAATTAACTACCATCACACCTCTTCCGAAAATGTGTCTAAGAATGTTCCCTTTATTTCTTTATACATATATATATATATATATAGAGAGAGAGAGAGAGGGCGGGTTCATGCGAGAACGGTAACAATTTACGAGAATGCGAGAACAATCCTCAGCCAAACATTTTGTACACGCGCGACTTTTGCTGCGGGAAAAGTCTCGGCTAATCATATATGATTTTGTATGTGAATCATATGTGATTCAGTACATGAATCATATGTGATTTTGTAAATGAAAAATTTAATGTACAAAATGATTGGCTGAAAATTGTCCTCGCATTCTCGTAAATTGTTACCGTCCTCGTATTAACCTCTTTATATATACGTCTCAATGTTCCAACTTCTTTCACCTTAGGAAAACTGAAAAACATATAAACCACCATCCACAGAGGATATCTGTCTCATAGATAATAATGACGATACATCCTATCGGTTGCATGTAAGAGTTCAGACCCATTTCTGCAAGTAAACTAATTATAAATCTAGCTAGCACGTTCTGTAGATTCTCTCCTTTTCCTGGAATGAAATTGTATTGTATATATATCGAGTATAAGCCACTACTACTCGTGGAGCATAAAGAGTACTGAATCTACATGATATGACTAGAATGTCACTTGTTAATATTATTTATGGTATAATACATATATAGTCAAATATTCTTCCAATTGAGGACCACTTATCTCGTGGTCTTTGAAGAGGAAAGTGGTAGCTAGGTTCCTAATGGATATGATCAATCTTCCGTCATTTATTTTTTATCATTTTCTAATTGTATACTAACATCTTATTGGTTGTTAAATAAAGGCGTAAAAGGAGAATGTCTTTTCAAAACTTGTGATCATACATGGTACTAACTCGATAAGAATTTGGTTGATGGTATTGCTCCATAGTCAATACCATGGTTCTAAAACTGTTATGGGCTCGTTATAACGTCAAAGCTTGGGTTCGTCGCCATGTTAACTCTTATGGCTCCACTCTAAGGTTTGGCCTGCATTGTAACGTGTTATGGCGCACTACGACACGCTATGGCACCTTAAGACGCGTTAAGGTGTGGGTGTGGGTTAATTTAATATATAACTTGAGCGATTAATGATAATCATGTACGAGACCTAGGACTTAAATAAATATAAAAAGGAAACTTAAGAACTAAAATCTTACATATGTAAATACTTACTCACACATATTTGAGTTAACAAAAGGTTGAACACAATTTGTTCGAAAATTGAAAAAAGTAGTGAGTAGAGATTCAAGAGATTTAATTCCGATTTTACACTCTTGATATCATTTTTTATAAGTTCTATATATTTGGTATCAATTAGTCTTCTATCTTTTTTTAATATATGAATTTAATTTGTTCTAATTGTGTGTGTCTATATATATATATATATATATATACTAGAAGGGTACTCGCGCAATGCAGCAAGATCCATCTTAATTTTAATGTTTTATTTTATCTTTTTGTCTGTATCGATGTTATAATACGATTTTATTTTTTGTGTACTTTCTTTAATTCCGTTTTTAATTATAATCTAGCTTTAATAATGAAATAATATATTTTGGTTTAATAATATAATTTTTTTTTATAAATATAATAATCAACCATTTTGTTAGAGTTGAATGATTATCCTTATTATATGTTACATTTTTTATATTCAAAATTAGATGTTTATCTATATAGTTAGTTGTATAGTTAGTTACAAGAATTCAAACATGAATGTTTAATAAATGGTACCTATGCATGTATAACTTGTATTCTTGAATTTTAAGTAATTATGTTTTAATCAATTGTACCTATTGCATAATAATATGTTTTTTGTCAAATGCTTTATAAATAGTATATATATATATATATATATAGAGAGAGAGAGAGAGAGAGACGAAAGTTCAAATGCGAACTCAAAATTGGTTGTGAACGTGAGAACAAATGAGAGCGCGACACGTGTCTGAATGTAGATTATTCAGACTGAATAAAGTATTTATTCAACGGAATAAGCATTATTCAGTCCGAATAAGCATTATTAAGATTGAATAAGCATTATTCAGACTGAATAAATACTTTATTCAATCTGTATATTTATTTGATTATTCAATCTGAATATGACACGTGTCGCGCTCTCATTTGTTCTCACGTTCACAACCAAATTTGAGTTTTCATCTAAACCCTCCCCTACATACATACATACATACATATATATGTCGCATTAAGGCACACATTAAAAAACGTTGTGGCCTTGCCATAACTCGTGAGGCTTGAGATTTGACCTCATGCCACACCACGCCTCACGTCATTTATAAACATTCTGGAGATTATTTAGAGCTCTTTAGTCTGAACTATATCCTTGAATTACCAAGGTATTCTTTCGATGAGTGTTATCAAACATTTTTGTGTAATTAAATTGATTTGAGATAGATGGAAATTCAAGGTTGCCCATTAAGAAGGGTTTAATTGGTGATGTGGAGTGCACGTTTATATGTTAGATCGCCATATAACGGGGGTAAAGGAGAACAATGTTAAGGATACTAGATAAGACCAAAGATTAGTCAACAGTTTGTTGTAACTTGTTCTAGATAGTTGCTAAAATGACCCAATGTAGATTTGCGGAAGGATTAACAAGTGTCTAAACCATTTGAGGTAACAAGCCTACCAGCGTAGCACACAGAAAATTAAATGAAAACTTTTAAAACTCTCAAGAAAAAAGAATTGTATTGATTGGCAATTAATAACTTGATTAAAAGAATTCAAACCCTATATTTATAACCTAAACATGGAAAAATATAGCAATTAAATAAAGACTAATAACTACAGGATAATTAGACAAATGAAAAAATAAATAAAAATAAATTAGGTATTTCTAATTAAAATTATCATTAACTAATTAATATAATAATAATAAAAAGTAAAAAATGTAGGAAAAGTAAAAAGAGACAAACCATAAGGACTAAAATTGTAATTGATTCTACAATCTAATAAAACAAAAAGGAGAAAGACAAAAAAAACGTGTAGTGGATGCCATAGCTTGATACTCGGCTTCTATTGATGATCGAGCTACTACTAATTGCTTTTTAGACCGCCAAGATATCAAAGAATCGCCAAGAAATATGCAATAGCCTGTGATTGATGGTCTAGTATCCCGACAAGTAGCCAATCTGAGTCAGAAAACGCTTTGAGTTGTATGTCAGGGTCCAACGACCATCACAAAATGCCCTTATATTCATAAAAAAAATTGATGATAAGAAAGACCCACGACTAGGATTTAATTTTAGGTGTCGTAAAAGAGAAGTAGTTGCTTGTATATGTGGCAGTCTCGACGAGCTCATGAACTAACTCAACTTTTGAACCGGGAATGTAATGTCTAGTCGTGGGATTGTTAAGTAAATCAAATGACCAACTAATCTCAAATATTGTGACGGTCAGAAATAAACTCTACTTTGTCATTCGATAATGGAATGGTAGGATCCATTGGCACTTTCTTGGCTTACCTCTCAACAATCCCGAATTCCAGCCTCCGATCGAACAATCTCCAATCCCAAGAAATACCTTAATATGCCTAAATCTTTATGTTTGAATTGATGATTGATTCTTGCTTTCATCAAGTTGATTTCATCCATAGAAGCTCCTGTAAGTATGATATCATCAACGTATACCAATAACACAAAATAGTTACTCCCGGTGTTAGATCCCATTTAGACAACAAATGAAGAACTCCATAGAAATATAGATACAAGATAGAACTTAACAACAATATTTATTCGTATCTCATATGTTAGATTGAATTACATGAAGTGGAAATTGTATAGAATATCACACTAAACGTTTAGATGTCTCTCATTAGATTCACTTAGTTTGTGTGTAAAGTGTATTCTCTCTCAAGTCTATTTATAATATTTGTAGGCCTCATTTACAAAACAATTAGCCCAAGCCCATGAACTACCCAAAAACCCAAAATACAAATCTTTATAAAACATTCATCAAATTATGTGTTAATTTGATCTAACAATCTCCCCCTAAAGTTTAATAAAGAAAGCATCATCAAATAAACTCCCTTTGCTTTATTTAAAAACTTTTATGTGCCACTATTCAAGTCTTCAAGGTATTACAAGCTCCCCCTCAAATGTTGGCTCGTATTTCTTGAAAAATCGAGAAATTTATACTTTCTGTCCAACTTTCATTATTTAACTTCATCATTGTTTTTGACTATTAAGGAGCTTGATTGAGAGAAAACATAAACATGCACATTTAACTCCAATCTCTTAGCTTATAAACAAGCTTTGATTCAACCATTTTGGATAAGAATTGAATGAGTTGGGCAAGTTTTCTCTTGGCTACGCAAAACGGTCGTCAAAACAGAAAATTTTGACTCTTCAAACCTTTTTTGGAGTAAACATTAAGCTCTGAGATTTAGACATGAAAAATCAGAGGAGAGAGTGACATGAAATATGCCACAAATTTAGCTTGAATCCATGAAGAACGGACAAGAGAACACCGTTCTGAAATCGGAAGGAACACGAGTGAAATACAATATTTTCGGTCCAACACCTTTCAGCAGACTTTGATAGTGAATTAGACATATCAGCTCATGAAATATGAGAAATCTCGAAACTACAAATTCGTGCATTTGTGTTTTATCTTTCAAACGCAACTGAACTCATGTAATTTGGAGCTTCGAGTAAAACGATGTGCATGTAGTTTTGAAACAACACAATGTTGGCAGGAAACCAAAAAAATCAGGCTATGGGCTTTGGTTCATTGCGAGCTCTAGACCACCGACCTCTGATTTTCAATCTCTGGTCCATCACGAGCTCTTGCCTTCACAAGCTCTGGTCCTTGAGGTTTTGATCGCAAGGACCATATGAAAAACATATATAGAGCTCTGCATGAAGAACTCTGCATGAAAGTTATCTCTGGTCCATCTCACTTGCCTCTAGTTTACCTCTGGGCCCCCCTCCCCCTCTTGTCTACTTTGAAACACGAATCAACACATAAGGTTTCTGTCCAACAACATTGCATTGACTTCTATGATGCTTCTAGTCATGAAATAATTGGAGTTTGGGAAAACTCAAAACATAAACATCGTAGACCAGTTTGTTAGGTTTACACAGAAACCAGATTAACCTTACTTGAAGCTCGAATGCATGAAATATGATCGATTTAGTACAGTTGCGCAAAACGGTCCAACAACTTTTGCTTCAATGTGTTAGCTTCTGGTCGTGGACATATAATGGTCCGATACAAAGCTCTGGTCCTATGGTAAAAAGGCTCTTTATGTATAGTATAGAGGCTTTGGTATTTCGATATAGAGCTCTGTTCCTTTGGTATAGAGAAGCTTTGGTTCTTCGGTAACGACGCAGATCTGGCTCAATGCACAACAGTTTTGTTTCAGCACACTACATTCAACTTCAACGATATTTCTGGCCCTTTTACAAATCGAATCACTGGAAACTCAAAACATGAAACTTGTAGATCCGTTTGTTTTCTATCCAGGGACATTTGAGTCGTCTGAATTGGTGCATTGATGACCGAGATATAACCACTTTACTACAACATCAAAAATCTGTCAACATGCTGATTTTCATAATATCATTACAATCTTGAACCAAATCTTGCTCATGCAATTCATCGAGCAATTAGAGTGCAAAAACTGATTAGATTTTAAACACAATGAGAGTCTCATATTGGTAGTTGTTCTGAGTAGATCTGAGATCAACAGTCATGGTACCAATGTATTAAAATTAAATGAGACTAAACCTTACATCATGATAGTATCATAGATCAACCACCAACTAGAAGCTTAGATTTTAGACCAATAGAGGAGGGAGATCAAAAACGCACACCCATATAATAAATTTGATCAAAATCAATCAAAATGGAATTAAATTCTTCACATAGGCATTTCATCAAACACCTAGAGTGCAGAATCAAATTGCGTGTGTAATCAATAAAATCTTCTATCAAATATCGTCCAAAATCTTATCCAAATGAACGATTGTATCCCATGTAAACACAAAACAGAAAATAAATCACAAAAAATGATATTTGAGTTTAAGCTCGTGTGATTGAATCAATCTAAGCACCATAACATCATAATCAATCACCAAATCTTTAGTTGTTATGACCAAATTGAAGAAAAGTTTCTTCAAGAGGCTATGAGAACAAATGTTAGATCCCATTTAGACAACAAATGAAGAACTCCATATATATATATATATATGATAGAATTTAACAACAATATTCATCAAATTCATATCTCATATGCGTATATTGAATTTCATGGAGAGGAAATTGTAGAGAATATCACACTAAACGTTTAGACGACTCTCATCAAATTCACTAAAGAAGAAATAGTAATTTGTTTTCGAGTGACTAAAACCTTCTTGAATCATAAAGTTGGCAAATTTTGCATACCATTGTCGTGATGCCTACTTTAGACCGTATAAAGATTTATGGAATTTACAAACGAGTTTAGCAATTGATGAAAACTCCCCCTTAGTATCCAATCCTGGAGGAATATCCATGTATACCTCTTCATTTAGGTCTCCATTAAGGAAGGCATTATTTACATTTAATTGGAACAAGGGATAAGATTGTTGAGCAGCTAATGCGAGTAGAACCTTGATGGTTACCATTTTGGCAACAAGAGAGTATGTGTCTAAGAACTCGACCCTTTCTTGTTGTGTAAACCCTTTATCAACCAACATTTCCTTATAACGTTCCACTGTGTTGTCGGTTTTATGTTTTACTTTGTACACCCATTTCAAAAACTTGTTATCAGATTTATGCAACCTTAAAATTCAATCCAAAAATAAATCTTGACGCAAGTATACACCTCGATTTACTGTTATATCGAAAAAAGTAATAATGGTACAAGTACTGAATATCATTTCCATATAGATGGTTAAAGTTTTCAGAGAATAAAAGACTGGTCTTTATAAAATGATTTCAGATGGTGAAATCGTGAAGTTTGTTTTTATCTAAAAGGTGGTTGGTTTGATTTATGATCACGAAGAAAATCAATTATAAAAAGAAGCAAATGATGTAAAGATTTGTTAGGATAAAACACGGAGATCTGATAAAAAGATATTATAACAGTACGATATATCATTATCCTAGAATTTATATTTAAGTGATTTATGAGAAGTCAACACATTTTCATAAAATTAATTAAAAGTAATCTTTAATGAAATATGGAAACTCTAGTATAGATAACTTGAGATTATATTGTTATATCTGAGACACCCTTTTACTGTTTTTACTGTATTTTATAGTTGACTTTTCTTCACACCCCAAGCTTAGGTTGTCAGCCTGTCATAACTTGATTTTTCTTTATAAAAGATTTGTGAATGTTAAGAAAATAACAGACAATATTTTGCATTATGAAGCAGGCGATTATATGAAAAACAATTAAATAAAGGCACTTATAGAAAATAGTGATGTAACTTACTCAAGATGAACAAGACAAGATTATGAGACACATTATCGTAAGACAAGAAATATTTAAACAACATTAGATTATAATAACCGCAAGATTGATTAATAGTCACAAAATACAACCTTGAGAGGAAAAAAATGGAAATCGGCAGTAGCTTAAGAAGGATGCTTCTTCTTGATTGCAAAGTGTGGAGACTTGATGAAAAAGTCTTCCACTAGATGGCTATGTTGACCAAACTTGATTAGTAGCAAAAGAGGAAACAAGAGAAATACTTCCTGATGGTGTTTTACAAAGACACACTTGATACATATACATACTAGGAAATTTTGGGCTTTTTGGTAAACACTATGCAAGCCAATGGACTATGATTTGCCTATTCCACACAAATTATCATTAACATGGCCCGACAAGATTAGTTCAAAGCATCGGCCCCAACACAACTGTTCAGAAGATCAGTCCATATTATTGTTAAAAGCGTCTTCAAGGTTTCCGTCTTTTTACGATGATGACTATGGACTGAGTAACTTTATCTCCCTATTGGCATATAAACGACGAAGGTATTAAACTGGTGAGTATTAGTAAATAAAAGTACCAAACTACGGAAATTTAATTCTTCAAACCATTTTCTAAGAAGTTAGTAAAAAATGTCAAATAACAAACACAATAACACATAACTCAATAGGAAAAGATAAAATATAAAAATAATATGCACTGTTGTGAAAATAAGGTTAAATAATTAACCTTATCAACACCCCCCACAATATATGTTTTCTTTTAGGCAAGGACACTACGCTCCAAGTACCATTGTCATCCATTGCTTTTAATTATGACTTCATGGCTTCTTTTCATTCATCATATTTTACAGCCTCGTGGTAAAAATTGGGTTCATACCGGGAAGATACAACCATAATATAAGATTTGTATGATTAAGAAAGTTTGTCATAAGACAAAAATTTGGACAAAGAGTAGGGTTTGTTTGAGGAGACAACCGGTTTCACCAAATTACAATGGTAGTCTCTCAAATACGAGGGATTATCATGATTTCTGGTTGACTTTCTTTGTACATGTCTCTCTTGTGTTTCTGGTGGGAATAACACAAAAATATCGATTGGAATATTTGCAACATCAACAAAAACAACCTTGGGTATCACATTTAGCGGAAATGGCTCTTTTGTTTGGGTTTGGACCAATTGATGAAATGGAAAAACTTCTTCATGAAATACAACGTCTCTTGAAGTAAAAATTCGGTGCGTCCCTAAATCAAAGAGCTTATATGCTTTCATCCCAACAACAGGATATCCAATAAAAATACAAGCTCTGGCATGAGGGTCAAACCTTGTTCTGTGGGAAACGTTAATAGAGGCAAAAGACAAAACACCCAAACACTCGCAATGAGGTATATATAATCTGGTATGCGTCGAAATAATTTTTGATATTTTGATTGGCCATCAAGGACTTTCCCAGGGGTCATATTGATTAGATAAGTCGACGTAAGAATGCA
This sequence comes from Silybum marianum, assembly GCA_036898165.1. Lineage (NCBI taxonomy): Eukaryota > Viridiplantae > Streptophyta > Magnoliopsida > Asterales > Asteraceae > Silybum > Silybum marianum. The sequence continues at coordinate 18,709,141 of CM072539.1, forward strand.
TTAATACCATATCTTGATAGGAACTTTAGATTGAAAGAATAGTGCCATATCGATATTCAATAGATGATGTTTCCTCTCAACAACAGAATTCTATTAAGGTCTTTCAACACAAGAAGGTTGATTAGGTTTCCTTTTTCATTAAAGAATGTTGTAAATTCCAATTCCTTGGCGTTATCGGACTTGAATGCCTTGATTTTGGTTTCAAATTGGGTGAGTACCATCTCATAAAATCTGGGTATCACCTTTTGAACTTCAGATTTGTTTTTAAGCAAATAAACTCATGTAAAGCATGTACTATCATCCATAATGGTCACAAAATACCGAAACTCATTATGAGAAACAATATGGAAGGGTCCCCAGACCTCACAATGAACAAAATTGAAAACATTAGAGCATCTACAGTGGTGTGGCCGGCCTTCATTAACCCCATTTGCTATTTTTTTGTCACATCATTGTCACCTTAACAAAATTAGAACCTCTATAAAACTCTACAATGGTGGTTCTTACAAAAACCTCATTTTCCTTTTTTTTTATAAACTATAATTTTTTTTATAGATAATTATATAAATTTAATATATGTATATATTATAAAACTTTAATAAAATTAAAATATAATTTATTATTTTTTACCTTTCTATGTTAATTTTAATTTCTTAAATTATATATTTTGTTAATATATTTGAAAAACAAATAGAACATAAACATAATAATACTACAATTAAAAAGGTGAAAAATCATCAAAATATAATTTTTTTATACAAAGTAACATTAAATAACAAATAGTAATATAGATCACTATCGTAATCTCGATTTGACCAAATATGTTCAACCATGTCAGTGCGGAATTGATGGTGAACTTTATTTGATGATATTTTGGAATGTAGGAAAATTAGGGCTGGCAACGGGTAGGGTATGGGTAGGGTAAGGGTTATTCCGTTATCCAATCCATTTAAAATAGCGGGTAACGAAACGAATAATTATCCATCTCATAAACCTATTATCCATATACTACTCTACCCATTAAAATAGCGGGTAACGAAACGGGTAATGAATAAATGGTAAAACAAAAATTTCATTTTGAACTATAATAAATTTGTTAAACCTCAAACATATATGTAAGACATAAATTCATAAATATAATAATCATTTTATATCAAATTTGTTTATAGTAAACATTTTAATATTATTTCAAATATAATCATAATATAATATTTTAAAAACAATATAACAATTGTAAAACAATGCTTTTCGTAGTATTTAATTTTCATTAATTCCTTTACTTGAAAGTATAAAAAGTAAATTAAATTACATATTAATATATGACATATATGATATCATTATAAAAATATTAATATGTAACTTAATATATTTATATTTATATTTATCAATATATATACTAATATTTAACTTTATATAATTATACATATATATATATTATAGTAACGGGTAAAATGGATAACGAAAAACCGTTTACCCATACCCTATCCACTAAAATTTCGGGTAAACGGGTAATGGGTAAGTGGATAAATGGATAAAAATTTCTTTATCCATACCATTATCCAACGGGTCGAAACATAATGAGTAACGGGTTTACCCTTTTCTATTGCCATCCGTAAAGAAAATATTGAAAAATTCATACGTCTTGGAGAATGTCGGGAATATGGAGAGAGTGGGGGTATTTGAGAACTTTTTTGATTCTCAATGTCTTTTTCCATTTCCTTTGAAAGAGAGGTGTGAAAAATTTCTCAAACCGTGACATCTATACATAAAACAATTTGCTATATATTTTAAAAATAGAAAAGATATTTATAATTATTAATTTACGATTTATAAGTTAATTATATATGTAAGTATATGAAAAATAATCTATGTGTAATAATATAATGAGATAATTAAAAAGACTTGTATAAAAATTTACAAGAATGAAAAATTAAAAAGAAAAAAAAATTATTTTATAATAGTTATTTTATATTTTTTTTATCAATTTTAACTTATATGCTTTATAGATTTATTAAAGAAAAATAAAATGGTTAAGAAATAATAATAAAAAAAAAGGAAAATGTGGAAGAACTTGAGTTCTTGTTCAAGCACATGAGTTCTAATAAGAACCTATGACTGTACAAGAACATTTGTTTCACAGTGGAGGTTTTTGTAAAAACTCTAAGAAGAACCTCATTTAGGAACCTCCATTGTGGATGTATTTACTTGTCTTATTATTGTTCGAGACAAAAGGAAACTTCCTTTACTTAGCCAAAGGGAAAACAATACACAATTTATTTGAAGCATTAAAAGAGTTTCTAATTCCCAATTGACACTTCATGGTATTGATCTTCTTGTGAGAAGGATGACCAAACCACTGATGCCAGATCTCTAATGATACTGCATTTGTGATTGTTGGACGCGGCTCTTCAACATCAACAATATAGAGTCCTCCAATATTTTTACCCCTATGATTAAGTGAATCGTCTTCTGGTAGAGTATTTCCTGAATCAAAGCACGTTCAAGAATAAACTTAATAGTAATCCTTTTGTTTTCTCAAGGCACTAACTGAATTAAGATTGAAATTAAATTTTTGGAATGTATAAGACATCTTTTAGAGTTAAATATCTTGTCACATGTACGACATCAATCAAATTCGTTGTAATTTGATTTCGATTAGGTAGAATTACCTTGACATTGTTAATATTTCTAATATTAACAAGCATTTTCCCTTAATTGCGTATGTGTTGAGTAGCTCTTGAATCGAGAACCCAAACTTGAGAATTCTTGTGTTTTGGAATGAAAAATATGGAGTACTACGTACCTTCCTGGTCATTATCTGAAGTGGTTGCCATATTAAGCCGAAACAATGTGCCCAGAAAGAGCGGCTATGATTTTATGGCATTGTTCTGAAGAAATATTACGAAAAAGTCCAGTAAGATCTATCTTCTATGGGAGGATTGCAACTGCCATCGGTTGCCACATTATTGACTTTGTGTGTCGTCTTAAATCCAGGAGGGAAACCATGTATTTTGTAACACTTTTTCAACAATGTGACATGGTTTCTTGCAATGTGTGCATAATGGGTGTTCCCTCCTTATACCCCTTCATACTTAGTGGATTTAGTTCCCTGTGTTTTTTAAACCAGTGTCGACAGAGAATGCAACCGACAATTGACCACTTGTTCCATTCCATATGCTTCATTGTCATTCCTCTTGAATCACGAGTGAGAATACACGATTGATCGAAGGGAGTGGATCCATTGGAAGAATTTGTCCTCGAATTTGAAATGATTCATGAAGTCCCATTAAGAAACTCAATACGTATTCCCTCTCGAAGTAAATGTTTACTTCTTTGAATCCTCGACACTTGCATTATTTGTAGGTACAATGAGGCTTATAATTTGATATTTCTTCCCATAATGATTTTAGCTTTGTGAAGTATACACTCACAAAATCTTGTCCTTGAACGAGATTTATCAGTTCCTGACGGAGTTGAAAAATTCTTGGACCATTAGACTGTTGAAAATGATCTTTAAGATCTGTCCAAATTTCAGTTGTTGGATTCACGAGGATTATACCAGCGGATATTTCTTTAGATACCTAAATTAGTACCCAAGATATTACCATGTCATTAGTTCGAATCCAAGAATTAAACCGGTTTGTATATGTGACATCTAGATTCTTGAGAGTCCGATTGATGAACTGTAACTTATTCTTGGTAGAGAGAACAATAGAAACAGATCCGCTCCAAGCGGTATAGTTATCGCCTGTCAGTAATTGTGATACCAGAGCCAATCCTAGGTTATCTGAGTGGTGGATGAAATATAGATCGTCATCTGCACCCTTCTTCTCATCTTGAACAACTTTATCATCTATTGCTAATGGAGGATTACGATAGACAAAAGAGAATAGAAAACTGATTAAAGAAATTGAATGATTGATCAGATTATACGATTGGCGAAAGAGAATTCAAATCATTAGAAAGCTTGCAGGGTGAAGAAATTGAATGATCATCAGATTATAAGCTCTGATACCATTTAAGAAATCTTGAATCAAGAAACCTAGAAGAGAAGAATCCATCGATGAATTCTGGAAATTGATCTATCCTATTTACAATGACTTATCTAACTATAATATACAAGAGATCATCCTTTACTTGTACATGATAGTTATTCACTTGTACTTTAAACCTATTGGGAACCTCTTTTAATTAATAAGTGTTCAAGAGTTACTAAGGCTTTTCACTTTTCATCGTAAAATAAGAAAACGGACTCGAAAGAAACTCGTAAATCTGCATCAGAGATTAAAAAACAATTCCTTGCACGACTTGATTATTTTGTTTTCTAATTAGTTTAGGGTAATCATTTAGTTTTAGTTATTATTTTTTTGTTTTCTAATTAGAATAGGAATTTAGGATTATTAATATTATTAGTTTCCTTTTATTAATATATTTTATAGTTGGTTTAGAATTATGAAAGATTTATTTCCATAATTATCTTAATTAGTTTAGCTATAAATAGGATCTTTTCTTTTGAGTTTTAATGAAATTATCAATTATCGGTTCTTATTAAATACTCTTTTGAGAGTGTTCTTGAGTTTTTCTCAATATTTCTTAGTTCTTACGCTTGTAAGTTCTTAAAACCTTTGGGTTTGACATTTGTCAATCCTTCCGCGTATTCCTACTGCGTCGGTTGGTATCATAGCAGGCTTCTCCTGTCTATTTTATTAAGAATGACCAATCGACCCGCTACCAAAGCAGATATGGCAAAGATGACTGCGGTTATTTCCACAACACTCGTTGATCTGATAGTGGTTGTCACATACTCCCTCAACAACATGAATGGAAACCATCGGCAAAGAGATAGAAGATATAATCAAGTTAGGGTTCCTTGCAATGGTAACTGTTAGGTCACCGATGATTTGGTGATGACCCCTAAATTTCTTCCTTAGTTTATATATCTTGTATTTTAGGTTCTTTGAAGAAGTCTGGCATTGCTCAACAAGTTTAGCGAATCGAAGACTAGTTGATACAAAGGAAACATATCAAAATTGTGGAAATGAAGCACTACTAGAAAATTGAGTATTTTCAACGGAAAATATCGTTAAAAATTTTCTACAAATTTTAGAGGGATTATTAACAGAACATAAATTTTCTACGAATTTTCAATGAATTTCCGTTGAAAATATCTCACAAACATGCATTTTCAACCAAAAAATTTTCAACCAAAAAATTTTCAACGAATGTATCGTCAAAAAAAAATTCGGTTGAAAATGCATGTTTGTCAGTTTGTGAGAGATTTTCAATGGGAATTCCTTGAAAGTTCGTAGAAAATTTATATTTTGTCAAAAATCCCTCTAAAATTCGTTGAAAATTTTCAACGACATTTTCCGTTGAAAATACTCAATTTTCTAGTAGTGAAGATATGTTCACCAAAATAAATCTAGACTTGAAGTTGAATCCAAAGCATGTGGTCGCCAAATATATGGACCAAAATCGGCTACTGGCTGTTACATGGCACTAGCCGATATATCCTTTGATATATTTGGCTAGTAGCCTTATCTGGTAAATTCGGATGACATTTATGAAGATACTCCTTTGTCACAATAAATACAAGAATGTGTGCATCAAGCCTTAAATTCAAACATTCTCCTTAAACTTCAAAAAAGGGTTATTTGTCTTATTACAAAAAGGTTTGGTGTGACAACTGAAGATATGGAGAAAAGATGAACATTGACATGTCCCTTCTGTACTAAGAAGAATAGCTCCAGCCTTTTTCTGATAGTCTAAGGAATGACACTATCTCTTGTCCAATGAATATACGGCAGACAAATGATATTGTGACAGGTGTCCCCATGCATTTAATGCATGAGAACTATAAAAGGAGAATAGTAGCTTCCATGCAAAACGCGTTTTCAACAAGATATCTTCTAAGTGCTTAAGTTGATTCAACTCTAAGAAACAGTTTAAATAGCTTTCTTTGTGTTTAGTTATATTCCTTTTTTCTAAGTGTTTTAGATTGTTAGAATAGATTTCATCTGTTCTTTCCGCAACAATTTGTTTTCTAAGTTTAATTCTTGATATTTAATATTAAAGAACTTAAAAAGTGAAAAACTTTATGTATCTTGTATTCAACCCCCTTCTATAAAATCTTTACTTTATTTCCATTACCTTGTTAGGGACCAAAAGTAACCACGACCACCGTATTATCAATTCATTTTCTTTTCATGTCAAACAACCACCCATTATTTAGAAGCCGTCAAAAAAAGACAAAGATTTTCCAGACATGGTCAAAGGTAAAGCCTTCCTCTATATGGCAGAACCACAACAAGAAATCTGTATAGAGCCCAAAGAGTCGGCAACAACTTTCAGATTAGAGATCAAAGAAATCAAAAGCGATCCAATGAAAGACATTCCCGAGCCCTCGAAACCTTTGTTACAAAAAGTTAGTGCAGCGGTATTACGCCATGATTGCAGCGGTATTACGCCATGATTGCAGCGGTATTGCGTCGCAATTAACAACATTACTTGTAGCCTCCAACCGCTTCGATTTTGATATAATATCTCTTGTACCAAAATATCTTGTGGGACTTGAAACCTTTTCGAATTTTAAAAGTCGAGTTGTGGATCTGAATGTTTCGAAGAAAAGAGTGTAATGTGAGAATAACTTGGTGTTGTATCGAGACCTAAAAGAGTCGGGTGAAACTGTTTTTCAAGTGAACTCGATGTCGAGTTATTTTCAAATGAGGTTGTCTGATGTAGGGAGGATTCAAGAGTTAACGAGGCTTTTGACATATCATTGGAAAAGAAGAAAAAGGGCTCGAAAGAAACTCGTAAATATGCATCGGAAATAAAAAATAGTTCATTGCATGACTGATAATGCCATTTTTGGCGTTATTCTAATACCACTTTCTTTGTAGTTTATCTTTTTTCCAAGCAAACGAAGCGTTTTTCTAACGATTTGTTGCAAGTTTGTTCAGAAATCGTCTTGTTAAAAGGAATAGAAGAAGGCTGAGATTTTGTCTTAAATGCAAGATTCTATAGTCTCATTGAGTAGAGGATTCAAATAGAGTCCAATGGTCCTTTCCAGAGCCAAATCAGAGCTAAAATGAATAAGTTATGGCCAAAACAGTGTTACAGGCGACTTTAGCCGCATGTCTTTTGGAATTCGAGCGACTTAAGTAGCCTGGAAAGTCGCCCGAGAGGCTGTTTGGATGATTTTATCAGATTTTTAACTACGGCTTATTCATTCATCATACCAGACGGCCAAGGACAGATAATGGGCGATCTGTAGCTTTTCTGGAGCGATTTTAGAGCCACGAAACAGAGAAATTAACATTGGGATTGAAGATCTGAAGACGAAATTATTGACTATTCGTGGAGATTCATCACCTAAAGGGGTTTTTTACTTTGATTTAGATTTTGATTGAGAAACCGTGTCTAAACTTATAATTGCTTCTCTTTTAGTTTTGCTTTCTACCACCCCAACATGAACTAAAATTTAGATGTTGGATGTTGGAGTACTTTTGGTTTGTTATCATATGAGCACGTAAAGTTTGGATTTTTAGTAGACTTTTCAATTAATAAAGTATATGAATTTGTGTCTAATGTTTTTGTGAGACTGATCAACTTATAATTGATTTCATTTCGAGAGAAATAATTTATAATTAGATTTATGATTTGTATACCCAAGGCGAGAACTTGGATAGAGATATATCAATTAAGCTTTGGTGTCGTTTTACAATCTTTTACTTAAAGAATTTCTGAATTCATGTGTTGAGATCGAAAGATAAAATATTCGTTTTTAGGAATAAATCTGTTATAACTTGAGAGAGAGAGAGAGAGAGAGAGAGAGTACTAGTAAATTTTGCGATTGTGTATTCATTTAATTGGAATTGTTTGCTAAGTATTGCAACTTAAATGTTTTATATGAAAACCATTAGGACCCCAACTCCCAACTATTTTATCTTGACAAAGTTCTAACTTTTTCGTTCTTTGGAATTGTTCAAGATTTTCTTTAGTCTAATTAGTTAATTAATTATTCTACCAATCCAATTTCGATCGTCCAGTTAATAATATTGTAGTCATTGTGTTACTTTGTCCCTAGTTCCCTTGGTTCGATACTCGTGCTTACCGTGCATTATTACTTGATTCGACCCGTACACTTGTAGTTAGATTTAGGAGGGTGTAAACTCGCCTATCAGTGACTTGGGTTGCGTGTCGAGTGGTGGGCGCGTTCTGACGGGTCCCAAACAGATTGTGTTTTTCTAATTAGTTTGTTTTCTAATTAGTTTTAGTTATTTATTTGTTTTCTAATTAGATTAAGATTAAGATTATTATTATTATTATTATTTATTAGAGTTAAATTCAAATTTGGTCCCTGTGGTTTACAAATTATAACGAATAAGGTCCCTCAATGATTTTTATAACGAATAACGTCCCTGTGGTTTCCATTTTATAACACGTAAGGTCCCTCCATCTAAATTTTCCGTTAAATATAACATTTTTAACATAATTTCTTTATTTTTCCATTTTTCAAACCATATGGACCAAATCTGTAATTTACTCTAAACTATATACATATATTTATATTTTATGTATTGTATAATTATATTTGCATTTTATTAATTATATAAATTACATATTTTATTAATCGTATAATTTTCTTATTTTATAAATTATACTACATATTTATATGCACCTTATAATTTTATTTAAAAAATATTTATACTTTATATATTTATGATATATTATATTTATCTTTTATAAAATTTATTTTGTATTTATATTTATATATAAAATATAAATAATTTTATAAAATGTATCGAATGTTCAGTTTATGTTAAAAACACTAAATCAGTTCATTATACAAATTATATACATATATGGAAGATTCAAATAAATAAAATAAATACAAATATAAAATATAAAATATAAATACAAGTACAAAGCAAATTCTATAAAATATAAATATATTATAAGATGTTGGTTCATTTACAAATTGGATGAAGAGTACAAACTCGTACAAGGCAATGTAAAAATAATTTTTTTTTCATTATATGCTATGATTTTAGATGTTATTACACATATGTTTGTTTCATAATATAAAGTTTCACATGTATTTGTTTTCATAAGTTAAAAGTTTATCATATATTTGTTTCATAATGTAAAAGTTTTACATGCATTTTTCACATGTAACTTTATAATAAGGTGAAACAAAACATATGTATAATAACATATTAAATCATAGTATTTGATGGAAAATAAAAATAAAAAAAATTATTTTATATTGGTTTGTGAGTTTGTATCTTTTATCCAGTTTGTAAATGAATGAACTGAGATCTATAATATAATATAATCTTAAATATACAAAAAATTATTAATCTATAGATATAAATATATACAGTAAATATAATATAAAAATTAAATTCAAACACGTATAACATCAATGTCATCAAGATGATTCTCCTGAAAATCTACCGTCTAATCTTTGTTATCATCTCTATTCACTTCATATATGTATATCTATGAATTATTAATTATTTGTATATTTAAAATTATATTACATCTATATTTTATAAAAAAATTATTTTTATATTTTATATATTTATATTTTTATATATTTTATGTATTTAAATATTCCATGCATGCAATTTGTATATTGACATGATTTAATGTTTATAGCATAAATTGGACCTTTCATATATTTTATTAAATTATTAACATTTTATAAAATATAAATGTAATATATTATATGAATATAAAAAATATAAATAATTTATAAAATATAAATGTAATATAATTTATAAAATATGAAAATTATATAATTAATAAAATAGGCAATTTATATAATTAATGAAATAAAAATATAATTATACAATACATAAAATATAAATATATGTATATAGTTTAGAGTAAATTACAGATTTGGTCCATGTGGTTTGAAAAATGAAAAATAAAGAAAAGATGTTAAAAATGTTATATTTAACAGAAAAGTTAGATGGAGGGACCTTAGGTGTTATAAAATGGAAACCACAGGGACGTTATTCGTTAAAAAAATCATTGAGGGACCTTATCCGTTATAATTTGTAAACCACAGGGACCAAATTTGAATTTAACTCTATTTATTATTATTATTATTATTTTTCTTTTATTAATATATTTTATACTTGATTTAGAATTAGGACACGTTTATTTTCAATAGTTATCTTTATTAGTTTAGTTATAAATAAGATTTACTTTTTTGTGTTTTAATGAGATTATCAATTATATATCAGTTCTTATTAAATTCTCCCTTGAGAGTTTATTGAGTTTTTCTCAATATTTCTTAGTTCTTACGCTTGTAAGTTCTTAAAACCTTTGGGTGTGACAGTTGTCGATCCTTCCGTGTATTCCTACTGCGTCAACAAATGAATGTACCAGTATACCCTTCCCTTATATTATATTGCGTCTAATATACCAAATCATAGTATTTTCGTAAAAAGTGAACATAGGTCACCATTGAAATGCATTTATAGAGCCGATACCGTATTTTGAAATGCAATCAACCGTTACTTCAAAATTTGTAAGGCATTTATAATGAATTCCCAGATATAATTTGCATCGCTGGTTCAACGAACCAAATGGATGATAAGATTTTGTCATGATTTCAACACTCATATTTTTTCATTGACAAGGATGACCAAAAGAAAGATTGAAATAATAACATGAACTATAAGACACTAATTAAAGAGGGCAAATAATTACAAATGCCAAGTTTAACCGCATCTCTATTTCTGCAGCACATATGGATATATAGAAAGTTTCTGGTATACTTTGGCCACTGTTAGAATTGTTCCATTTCAAACCAAGCGTACCCATAATATCTCATTTGGAAATAAGGTCCCAAGGGATAGGATTGTTAATTTAATTGTTCCATTTTGCCCTCCTTAAAAGTTGACAATATATAACACATTGCGTTCATTTCGACCATTTTGTCCATTGTCACGTGTGGATCTCCTCGACTTCAGAATTGAACAAAAAGCTTGGGAAACCGATGGTAATATCCCTGGCATTTGACGAAAGTTTATGTCTATATTTAATCGGTGAAGAACAACTTAAAGATGTATGCATAAAATTAAGACCTTAAATATACCTTAGATATGGAAGAGTCATAATCTTCAATAAAGAAGGATGACGGTTAACAAAAGTGTGCCATTCTGATTCATCTATCTTTCCTTTACAATCTTCATCTATTTCGGAAAATGTCTGCCCAAAAAAAAGGAAAAAAATTAAAGTATGGGTATACTACTTCAAAAGAAAATGCGAAACAAACCTAAAGATAACGTGCAACCAGTGAAAGTAAACTTACATTATCAAGTATTTTCTCGATGGTTTCATCGGCTAGCTTCAGGTCAGTCTCACATAGCAGTGCAATTAACATTTTCTTAACCTGCAAATATTGCAAATAGTGAAGATGCCAATTAGTTGATTCAACAATAATAAAAGATTATGAAGAAAAACAAATGTAATAGAAATATAGGGTCAGGTTCAGGAGAAAACGCCAAAGAAAAAAAACTAAAGAACATCCTGTGAGCCGGTATGCACAAATGCATACAGGTAGTTTATAACATGAATTTATGCATATGAACCAATGTATATATATATATGCACCAATGCAGATATATGCACTGGTGCATAGAAAAAAAACAGTTTCAATCGCTTGTATGCATTTGTGCATACTGTCCGGATTGAGGGCTCCAGGGTGTTATTCAGTTTTTCTTCTTTTTAGCGTTTTCCCCTTAACCCCCCTCTAGAAATATAATAGGGATAAATACCTCTTGGCGCTCGATGAATCCTGTTCCATGTATATCATAAAGCTTGAAAGAAACTGAAACAGAAACAAGAAGTATTATATATAGAAACATCGATGATTACTTGTGGATTATAATCTACGGTTATCATGAATAATTAACTTACAATTAATTTTGTCTTCTTTTGGGGCATTAGGGTGGAAAACATTTAGTGATCTAACAAAGTCGCCAAAATCTATAACCCCTTTCCTCTTCACGTCGAAAAGATCAAAGATCTGCTCATGCACGAAACTTTAGAAGCATTAGAAGTTGCTAAACAACGTACATAAATATGTAACTCGACATAAATCATACCCTGCTTGCAAATATGTCATCTTTCTTTCCGTTCTCAAATAAAGCCAGTTGGAATTCTTCCTGCATGTCCAGTGAACTTGTAATATTTAATTGGGATTCATCCAGATTAACAAGTAAATATCAACCCAATTAGAGCAACATAACAAAAACCGCAAAAGGTAAGAGTAAGAGGGCATTAGGATAAGTTATACCATCAAAATTTCTTAGCAAACTACCTTATTGAAATAAAAATTTAATGTGTTATACTTTGGAGATGACAACAATAAAGGATAACATTTTATTATAGTAATATTTGTCAACTAGTGTCATTGGAATACCTTGTTGATTAGCCCATCATCAGTTATAAGACAGCTTATGCTCTTGTATAACTCAAATAGTGCTTCAACTTCACTCACACTAACTGCAGAGACACAACAACAATCATAAAAGCCAATAATATTAATTTGTATAGTCAATGCATAAAAGTTCTACACCAAAATGCTGAACGAAAAGGATAGAGCGCTTAAGATGGTAGATATCGGCAAACTATAATAAATTTAAGTGAAATTATTCATTAAATCAATAAAGAAGCGCTTCTGAATGATTCGAGACAGGACTTGCACACTAGCATAGGACCAGAGTTTCATGCGGTTCTTTTAGCCATTTTCAGACCCAAATTCAGTTTTTAGCCAATCATTACACAAATGCGTAAGGATTGGTTTTCACCCACTTTCTGCGTAAGGATTCTACGTTCTGCGTAAGGATTGGTTACGAAGTGAAATGAGGTCTGAAAATAGCTAAAAAGTGATACCCTTTGTGGCGTACTGGTTAAGGCTTGTGGGGGATGAGGCTAGAAAACCCATCTAACCCAGGTTCGAATCTAGACGCAAACAACTTGTGGCTACTGGGGAATTATCTCAGGGCTGCATGTTTTAGCAGTCTTAAAATTGTCAGGGATTAGTCTAGGCAAAATGCCTAGCATACCCTTTCCAAAAAAAATAACCACTTCAATCCCTGGCATCCAGCCTACTGAGCCAGTTCTAAGGAACTGAAGTGATCCGAGTTGGGTTGGATCATTGCGTTTATATAAATAATGGTCCTAGAGAATGTGGAACTCTGAGAAATCACAAATGATTTTCACAAAGAAATGAATCAAGCATGCAAACTCATTATCATCTCTAATCTCTAGAGCTTAAATGCTTAGATTACTGTCCCTATAAAGGAAATATACTAAACTGTGTATAAACTAGAAAGATATATTAGAAAATTAAGAAAACATAGAAAGTTAACCCTGTGAATATTGCTACAGATATAAATAAATTAAAGATGTGTCTGTGTGGTCCAGCATTAATATACTATGGAAGTAAAAGAATTCATGTTGTGTTCTCTTTTCTAAATCTTTTTTTCCTCAGTTTATTCCTCACCTGCAATTTGCCACAATGATATTGATACTCAGACGTCAAAGCTTATAAAGGATAGCGAACGATCGATGTTTTTCTCTTTATTCTATTTTTCTTTTATTCCATCCTAATAATGTGTATCATACTTTCTATTAAGACATCTAAGGATAAAGTTGTCTTAATTGATAAAGTTGTCTCTACGATAACAGATAACAGATAACAATGACGGATGACGGATGTGAATGACGTATATTTACATGACGTATTTACGGATGACGAATGACGACATGTATTTACGTACTATGAACGTGAATGACGTATTGACGTGAATGATGACAGATAAGTTGTTCATTCGTTGCGGTGAATAAGTAGTTTGAACAACAAAAATGACTATTTTACCCTCATAAAACATAAAAAAGAATTGACAGCTATACATTCTTGATTACATATATATCTGACACATACAAATCAAGATGGATAATGTTGAATGAAATGATTAAAAAAGAGACAAAAATCAACTTACAAGCTGTTTGAGAAGCAAGAATCGTGGGGTCCTCATGCCGATGAAGATGTTTTCCCGGCCGTTTCTGTGATTGTTTTCCCGACGGTTTTCTCACCGGAAAGCCGAAACATCCCATCATGATCGATGAGAAAAGGCGCGCAGTACTGGATTTAAAGCGCTCGAAGACTTCGCTACTATTGAGGCCAGAGCTATCTCATCCTTCACAAAAAATCACATTTGAAAACCCAAAACAAAAGAAGATTAATCAACTAGACTGTAATTATTCAGACAAAAACTGAAGTGCAATATTACATTTTTTAGATATAATTTGACATTTTTAAGAGTATATCAGAGGAAAAAGATTGTAATAGAGCAATCAAATAAAATTGTTGACAATTGCCTAATTATTGAAAAACACTTAAACCTCAAGCAAGCAGGCAAATAAATACATTAATAGTACTACATACTGTAGAAAGTCAACCTGGCCTTCCAATGTAATTATCAAAGATAAAGAACCATACAGAAATATATAGCTTGTTACAATTGTTCATTTATTTACTTCATAAATTGAAGAAACGATAACTCAAAGTATTTTATTCATCAGACTCTGAGATATAAATTAATTCCAACATTTTCTATATGATAATGTAATCATATCAAAGACCATAAAACAATTAACAGAAACCTGCAGACCATATATATATATATATATATATATAACAGTAATTAAAATGAAAATGTACAAGAAATTCAATTTTCAATTGCTTGAAACCAGAACCAATTCAATGATGACTACAAATTGTCATAATTAATTATACCATATATAAGAAAATGATGATATAATCGTCTTAATTAATAAGATGAAAACATAATACTGAGATTGCATACATATATATATATATATATACCTGCTGGAGGTGAAGATTCTCCTCCTGTGGGAGAGATGATCTTGAAACACGGATATGTTTTTTAGCGATCACGAATCAACAAAATGCACAGACGATTGCAAATGCATATATTTAGGAACAATTCTCCTTGTGATTTGGCGGAAACCTTGAGAAAATTTTGCTGTTTTTCCAATGAGAGAGAGAGAGAGAGAGAGAGCAAAAATGGAGTCGTTTTGATCCTGAAGCTAGAGGGGGTGAAGACAACAAAGAAAAAATCATACGTTTTATAAGTGGTGGATGTGGAGTCGAAAGAACACGTGAACATCACGTGATACTTGAATACACAAAAAAGAAATGTTTGTTTGTTTGTAAAAATGATTTATAATAGCAAAGAATCGATTTAGGGGATTTAGATTTAAAATCCATTCATGTTTAGTTTGTTGGATTGTTTAGATTTAAAATCCTATAAATATTGGATATCGAAATTTTTATATGCGTTTGAATTTAATTATATTTATAAAAGTAATCGGTTAATAAAAAATATAATTTAATTATATTTATAAAAGTTTTACAAATTATTTATAATTAGGCTATGTTTGGCAAACTAGTTGATTACTAATAAGCTAACTGATGGCTGATAAGCTAGCTGATGAATAAATTATGTTTGGCAAAACTAGCTTATAAGAATGTAAAATGACCAAAAATATCATATTAAAAAATAATCAATTATAATATGTTTAAATATAATTAAAAACAAATTTCTAATAATATAATATATAAATTAATACAAAGAAAATGGTAGGAAATATATATATATATATTTATACTATATTATAAAGCATTTGTCAAAAAATCTTAAAAACATATTATTATGCAATAGGTACAATTGATTAAAGCATAATTACTTAAAATTCAAGTGTAACTAACTATACAACTAACTATATAGATAAACATTTAATTTTGAATATAAAAAATCTAACATATAATAAGGATAATCATTCAACTCTAACAAAATGTTTAATTTATTATATTTATAAAAAAAATTATATTATTAAACCAAAATATATTATTTCATTATTAAACCTAAATTATAATTTAAAAAACGGAATTAAAAAAAGTACACAAATAAAATCGTATTTTAACATTGGTAGAGACAAAAAAAAACATTAAAATTAAGATGGATCTTGCTGCATTGCGCGAGTACCCTTCTATATATGTATAATATGTTAACTAAAAGAATTTGAAATTGATTATTATATATATTGCAATATTTGGATTTGTTAAAACAAAATTTATAAAATATCTATTATTTATGATTTTAAATAACCATTGTATATAACATAAATAACAATAAAATTGATCAACTTCACATATTTTAATTAATTAATAATTTAAATAAATTATTTAATAATTAAATAAAATATTTTATTAAAATTATTTAACACAAATTTTATTATTTATGTATAGATTTAATTTTTATGTTATATAAAGATTTTAATAATTGTTATATTTGTTTTTGGATAACTAAATATGTTAAATAATAACTAAAGAAAATAATAATATAAAAATAATTGGTATAAGTAATAATTATTGTGAATAATATTATTGTGTAATTTTTAATTCATATTAATTAATGTTAATTAATATTTATTTATAATTAATAGAAATAAAAAATATTTAATATTAATGAAAGTTATAATTGGAAAAAGTGACAATAAATTACTAAAACGCTATTCCAAGTAGCGTTTCAATAAGCTAGCTTATAAGCTGACTTATAAACTAGCTTATGGTTTGCCAAACGTGTACCTTAAAAACAAGCCAGCTTATAAACTAGCTTATTTTTGCCAAACATAGCCTTAATAAAATCAAGAGTTAAATACAAATTTGGTCACTGTGGTTTACAATTATTAACGGATAAGGTTCCTTAAAGATTTTTTTTAACAATTGATGTCCTTGTGGTTTCCAATTTATAACACATAAGGTCCTTCGTCCAATTTTTCCGTTAAATATTTATTTTTAGCATATTTTTCTTTATTTTTTATAAATTTTAAAACCATATGGACCAAATCTGTAATTTATTCTAAACTATATAAATATTATGTATTATATAACTATATTTATATTTTATTAATTATATAATATTTATATTTTATAAATTATATTACATATATATATATATATGCACTTTATATGTTTATTTAAAAAATATTTATATTTTTATATATTCATATGATATGTTATATTTATCTTTTATAAAATGTATTTTGTATATATATTTAAATATAAAATATAAATGATTTTATAAAATATATGGAAGTTTTAATTTATACTAAAAACAGTAAATCAGATCACTATACAAATTGTATAGATGGAAGATTCAAAATTCAAATACATAAAATATAAAATATAAATACAAAATAAAATTGTATAAAATACAAATATAATATAAACTTAAATATACAAAAAATTAATAATCTGTAGATATAAATATACACGGTGAATAGAGATGGTGACGAAAGTGAGACGGTAGATTTTCAGAAAGATCATTTTGATGACAACATTTACCGTATTTAACATTTATATTTTATTTACCGTATATATTTATATATATAAATTATTAATTTTTGTATATTTAAAATTATATTATATTTATATTTTATAAAATTTATGTTGTATCTATATATATTTTGTACTTTTATATATTTTATGTATTTGAACCTTCCATCTATACATATTGTGTACATATGCACATCTACAAATTATTAATTCTTTGTATATTTAAAATTATATTATATTATATTTATATTTTATATAAAATTTATTTTGTATTTATATTTTATATATTTTATTATTTGGATTTTAAACCTTTCATCTATGCAATTTGTATAGTGATCTGATTTATTGTTTATAGTATAAATTGAGCATTCCATATATTTTATAAAATTATTTATATTTTATACATAAATATAAATACAAAATACATTTTATAAAAGATAAATATAATATATCATATAAATATATAGAAATGAAAATATTTTTTAAATAAAAATATAAGGAGCATGTAAATATGTAATGTAATTTATAAAATATAAAAATTATATAATTAATAAAATACAAATATAAATATATAATACATAATATATATAGTTTTTGGACAAACTATATATAGTTTAGAGTAAATTGCAGATTTGGTCCATGTGGTTTTGAAAATTTATGAAAAAGAAAGAAAATGTGCTAAAAGGAAATATTTAACAGAAAAGTTGGATGAGGGACCCTATGTGTTATAAAATGGAAACCATAGGGATGTTGATCATTAAAAAAATATTGAGTGACCTTATCTGTTAATATTTGTAAACCACAGTGATTAAATTTGAATTTAACTCTAAAATCAAATTACATTCTAAATCCAAATTTCTTCAAAGTCAAATTTCTCACTGGAATCCAAATCTCTCAAAAATAATTTAGCAAATCAAACGAACTTGTTAGAGTGATTTATGGATTTGGTATTTTTATGAAATTGATACTTCAATTTTATTTATTATGAATTCAGTTTATTTTGAATATATAGAATATATTTAATAAACTTTTTATAACTGGATATATAATATATATTTTTAATGAAAAATTAAAAAAAACGTGAATCAAATTATATTTTAGAATATATTACATTTTTTTGTGTCTAAAATTTATTTAAAAACTTATTAGTCTTTCATAACGGTTGTTAATAAAGTTATTAAGTGAAAGGATCATAGTGTTTTGAAAATAAAAAATCGAAGA
Source organism: Silybum marianum (assembly GCA_036898165.1). NCBI lineage: Eukaryota > Viridiplantae > Streptophyta > Magnoliopsida > Asterales > Asteraceae > Silybum > Silybum marianum. The sequence goes on from CM072539.1 coordinate 18,727,811, forward strand.
TAATTAGTTTAAAGAATTTGTTTTAGAGACCACAAACCAAAAATAACATGAATGTAATTCACTCTAAATAGAAAAAGAAGATGAATCTTCCTCTAATTGGCATGGCATATAACAATAACACTCTTTTGTCACATTAAAATTTTAAAGGTATTTTTGTTATTTTAGATATTTTAGTTGGATTTACTGTAAATGATATTAAACTTGGGCAATCTTTTTTATTATTTTCTTCATTAACTTGTTTTTACTAATTCAATAAACTATATTATATTATTACGAGAAAGAGGTGCATTTTTTATAAAAACAGTACATTTTTTGTAAAAAAAATTTTTTTTCCATTAATGGAGTACGACTTTTGACCGAATAATGTTTCAACATCACAAATATTTACTTCTACCGTTAATTATATTTTAAGTTCATTAAATAACGTTATCTTATGCTTTATCTTTATTAAAATGTTATTCAATTAATGATGTTATGAGTTCTATTGACTTGAATTTATTTTTCAAATTATGCTATTTAAATGTAAAAGTCAACGTACACCTTATCCACAATCCAATATCCAAATATATGTGATAGAAAACATTGCATATTCTTTCTTTAATTTTCTAGAAAATAAATTGAATCAAGATAAAACTTTTTTTCCTATATGGTCGAAGGATAAGATATATACATATTTTTTTATCCACTCACAAATAGTTTAAGCAATACATTATTAATACCCATGTACATATATACATTAATACTACTAATAAGGTACTCATCAACACTGCTGATAATATACTTGTGTTACTAAAACATTGATGAATAACCACTGGAATCCAGCTGATACTAAAATCATTAGTGTCAATGGGGCCATCATGAGGGTCGTTGACCCCTTGACTCTCGTTATTTGGCGAAATTCGACAATCTCGAGTTCTAGCTAGCTTATACAAGTGCGTACTCCGCACCTCTTGACTCGTATTTTAGCTCAATCATTGACCCCTTTATTGTTAGTCCAATTATAAAAACGCTTAATTTGATGATTCACTAAAATCACCAATGGTGATCAACCCACTGAGGTTGGGTCTTCATGTCCTACAATCAAATTTTTTTGGTGGGTCTATATGAATTTTCCTAAAGTTGGTTTTCTTATCCACGACTGAAAAAGGATTGATTGGGTCTATTGAAATGAAATATATTTTGGCTTTAAATTGGTATGTTTCGGATACATCACAACCCACTTGCAAGTATGGGGGGAGGCCACCACCCACCGGAGAGGAAGGAGGTGCCGACACAACATACTCGAATGTTTCCAAGTTGTAACCTCGAGTTTCATTTGCAATGCACCTATGATATTAATGGGTTTATGTTAATTTCATGTAAATACTGTTTCGAATATCTAAACGTAAAAGTTGGAGCGTATGAATGAGAAAACAGATCAAAAGAACATGATCCAGAGGTTTGTTTTAGGATTTGTCCTTGAAATTCTTAATGGAGAATATGAAGATTCACAAAAAAAATAGTAACTAAAAACTGTTTAAATATCGGCAAAGAAACAAAGATAGTGGTTGGTCGTGTGGTCAAGGAACCAAAACAGTGACAATATGCAAACAACAAAGACTTTTATATAATAAATGAAGTATAAGAATTAAAGTCGTGAAATTAACATACCTCAAGGACCAAAACTGTAACTTACTTGGTATTAAATTGAGTAAATAAATTATGATTTTAGTTTTTGTGGTTTGTTAAAAAATGTGACTTTCATCAATATGCTTTGAAAGTTATGTTTTTTCATCCATGTAATTTGCAATACATTGTTGTTTTAGTTAAGGGTATTTGTGGTTTGTTTTGGACGGTTTGCTGTTATGGCGGTTTAGAAAATTTTCAAATCGGATGGTTTGAAAGCAAGTGACCAAACCGATCAAACCAAACCACAAAAAGAAGGTCTGATCTGACCGTTTTAGGAGGTTTGAGTCTCTTATGAGTTTTAAATACTAGAAAATCGTATACGGGATTATAAAAAAAGGTTTATCTCTAAAATTAAAAAGACATTAAACAAATGAAAAAAAGTTAAAAAAATTCACCAACAATAGTTGGAATTTTGTACAGACATTGAGCAAGACGAACTACGGTTTGGAATTTGAGTTTTGAAGGATTTCCGAATTTTACTAGTTTAGAAATGAAAGCTAAAAAAACATAATGTTTTTGACAAATTGTTTTTAACTGGGCTATAAAAGTAAAACCTAATAAAGAATAGATATAATTAATACATTTTTTGCCGTTCGGTTCAGACCGCTAAAAAAATGTTCAATTCGCAGACAAGACCGAACCGAGCAGTTTGATTATTTTTTCAGACCAGACCAAACCGCTCATATTGCCAAAAACGGTCCGATTTGACTTCAACCGGTTTGAGTGGTCCAACGGGTTTTTTTTAACACCCCTAGTTTTAGTCTCAAAGGCTAATTCCGTCAGTGATCTACCATTAAGTACGAGGGATAAAAAAGGCAATGAATTACAAACCACAAAGAGGAAAAAACCAATATATGAATTGTAAATCATAAGAAAGAAACCCATAATCTCAAAAGTACAACAACTAAAATAATCCTTATCAACAAACAATAAGAACGGAAAACATAGTTTACTCTATTAAACTATAAAATAATGTCGAAAAAACTTAACACATACATAATTTAAAATGTTTATTAAGATCAATCCTTCTTGTTTATTTTTAAAATCAATTTTAAACTTATGAAAAATTATTGTAGAATTAGTGATTAAAATATATAACTATGATATATTAAAAAAATAAAAAACTAGCAAGACGATATAACATACAATAAAATAAATAGTTATGAAAGGGGTATGAATCCAAGTAATCTTAAATTTGATACTCCTATTAAAGATCTAAAAATACGTTTGAATCATAATCATGACAAAAATATCCGACTTCTTTAATTTAATCTCATAAAAAATATTCACATTCCGAAATATTAATTGATGTTGAAAATATTGACAAAGTGGCATAGTGGTTTTGCATTATACAGATTCATCAAGAACATAGAACATGGAGATTGGAGACTACAAGAAGAATACAATACATGCACTAATGAGCTGGACTAGTGCTTTGCTTTGCTAAAAGACAGGAGACACATTTGAGATATGGCATGATTGATTGTTAAAAGATAAAAAAGACAATCATTCAAATCTATCAACACAAAAGGAAAAAAGGACACCTAAGGTATGTAATCTCATCCTTTCACATAAAAAAATGTTATTTTAATTTTTTATCAAAAAATTGATATAATAAATTAAACTTGTGTAAATATTTTTTATTGAAGTTAGATGAAGATTTTTTATAAACATATCAATTGCATAATTTATATAGAATATGATGGTTGAAGGTATTTGCATATAAACTTTATTAATATACTGACATTTTTATGCCTTTTTTGTTTTTCAACTTCATGAAATAAAAATGGTTAAATTCCGGATCAATGAGGTTGATTCTGATTTCATATTTTACGAGGGATGAAGTTGAACGGATCCTATAGTTATGACGAGTGACGGTCCTTTCTCCCGTTCTCCTCATAACCAAAATGCGGAGATCAAATTCACTCAATTGGCACAACAAACCTTATCCTTTTATTCATAATCCTACCATAAGCAAAAGATAGTAATCACTATTATATTACATGTCAAGTCAGACTCTACATCTTTTTTATAAATACAAGTTACTGGAATATTGACCAAAATACTATATCATAAACAAGTTAGGTTTTCTGGATAATAGTTTGTGTGTACCGGAAAAGCATCCGGTACCTCTAAGCAAACTCAAGCCGATGACACTAAAACAAGATTGGTTAATAGGACGATTAAAATGTTTAAACTTCTAGCATACTTTGTAGGATTTAAGTTTATACGAGTAAACTACAAAGTGTTCGATATAAAAGTGTTACAATAGGTTTTTAGGCATTTTAACAATTTCTTTTAGGACACTTTTAGGACAAAATGTCCTATTAGCTATTTTAAATGACATTTTTTGAGAAAGGTTCTATAAAACCATTTTTTATTGGACATGTGTGTTTATAAGACATTTTTTCAAATAGATTCATATAAAATTAACCAATACGACACTTTTTGTTGGAGAAGTTGAGGTGAAGAAGTTCAGGATTGGATCCCCGACTCAGGAATTCGGGATTGGACCTGGGCTTAGACAGGGTGACCCGCTTTCACCATTTCTTTTCATTCTAGCCATGGAGGGGCTTCATGCGATAATCAGGGAAGCTGAGGTGAAGAAGTTCTTTAATGGGGCAAAAGTGGGAATCGATAAGATTCCTATATCGCATCTTTTCTATGCGGATGATAATATTTTTGTTGGAGAATGGTCCCAAAATAATGTAAAGAATATCATCCGTATTCTGTGATGTTTCTTCCTAGTCTCCAGATTAAAAATCAATATATCAAAAAGCAAGCTGTATGGGGTGGGAACAGAAGAAGGGGTGATCAGTAGAATGGCAAATTTGGTAGGGTGTGATTGTGGAAAAAGACCTTTCAACTACCTTGGTTTGCCCGTTGGAGGAAATATGTGCAAAATAGATGGGTGGAAATGGATTATTGATAAGTTTATCTCCAAACTATCAGGTTGAAAAACCCGTACTTTGTCAGTAGGCGGCAGGGGTACTTTTACCAGGTCTGTGTTGAATAGTCTCCCCACTTATTTAATGTCTATTTTCAAATTTCATTGTAAGATAGAAAAAATTCTTGAATCATTACGGAATCGTTTTTCCGTTGGAGGAGATTGCAAGGCAAAAAGAATAACATGGGTTAAGTGGAAAAAATGTATGGCTAAACGCAGTGACAGGGCTTGGTATTGGAAGCATCTTTGCGTTTAATAGGGCTCTTTTATTTAAATGGATCTGGCGTTTTTAGGAGGAGAAAAATGCGTTATGGGTCAAAGTAATTAAAGCGGTGTATGAACATAATGGAATGATTGGGGAAAGACTATCTCACACAGAGACAAATGCAACTTGGACGGGAATTTTAAAGGCGGTTGGGCAGTTGGCCGACAAAGGTATAAACCTTATGGAACTTTGTAAGAAAAAAGTAGGAGACGGGAGTTCTACTCTTTTCTGGGAAGAGAAGTGGTTGGGAGATGAACCGTAAAAAAGCGCAATTCCCGAGAGTTTTTATGTTGGATCTGGATAAAAAGGCTAAGGTGAAAGAACGTGCAAGCCTGGAAGACTGGGACTCGATAATGTGTAAATCACCAAGAGAGGGAATAGACATGGATTTGATGGAGAGATTGAAAGAGATTCTTAGAAATATAACCCTATCTAACCATTGAGATAGGTGGCGATGGACCATTGAAAGAGATTCTTGTAGATTGATCAAATTCAGACGAGGTGGAACAAGCTGGTACCTACTAAGGTAGATGTCTTAATTTGGAGGTTGGGTCTGAATAAAATACCCACCAGAGATAATCTCGTAAAAAGGGGAATTGATGTGCACTCTGTTCTATGCGCAATATGCGAAGAGAAGAGTGAATGTGTGGATCATCTGTTCTTTGAATGGTAGATGGCTCAACATATGTGGAGGAATGAAGGTCGCTGGTGGGACTTGAATATACATGGCATTCACAATGTCCCGGAATGGAAAGATTGGATGGAATCCTTAAGACTGAAGAAAGGGGAAGTTGATTGTCTAGAAGCGGTTTTGTACACAACACTATGGTCAATATGGAATTTTCGGAAATTAATTATGTAGATTCAAAATTGTTTCGTTTGTTAAAAACCTGTTTCATGACTGTGTTAAAATGTGGGCAGGTGCAGATACAAAAATGTACAGGATTTTGCGACCGATATTTTCCGACAGATTTCCGACGAAAACCACTATTTCCGACGGATCGTGCCGGCGGAAAAAGAGGTCCTGCATGGTACTGAATCAGACGCTTTTTGGAGCAATGAAACCTAAGAAGGTGTTGTTGTAGGATGGTATAGTCACACATTCGTTCCATTGGGCGCAAAATAGAAGTAAGAATATTAATTGGGTAGGGTGGTTGCGAAACCCCTTACATGTTATTTCTTTCTGTAATGTAACTGTTTTCTAGCACCTTACTAGTTTCAATAAAACTGATGCCTTTCAAAAAAAAATATGACACTTTTATTAACGACGTTCTAAAATACCTGTTAAAACGTTCAAAAGCTTTGTAACACTTTTAACACTTTTAGATATGACGTTTTCTTGTTTGATTTATAAGCTTAATTCCTATTAAATATTTTACATAAGGACATTTAGAATGTGGTTGTCACTGCTAGAAAATCGAGTATCACCGACGGAAAAAATCCGTCGGTTCACCGACAAATCCAATTAAAACTAAAAAAAACTAATTAAAAAAATCCGTCGGTAGTTCTTTATTTTCTTTAAATCCGTCGGTAATTCTTATTTTCTTTAAATCCGTCGGTAATTGTCCTTCAATGATCCGTTTGTAATAGCATCTCTTGGTGATATAAATCCGTCAGAAAAGGTATCCGTTGGTAATCCGTCGGTGATACTATTTCCCACAGTGGTTTTTCCGACGGACTATTACCGGATTCGGCTTTTAGCGGCGGATTATCGAGGATTTTATCTGTTGGTAATAGTCATTAATTTTGTAGTGTGTGTAAAACGAATAAAAAAAATCTAAAACCTGACCAACCGTTGCGTATCCAATAAATACAAACAACATAGTGTTCCTACTATTAGAGGTGGTATTTGAGGGAGGAGGTTGACAAGCCCATTTAATTTCCCTAACTAATTCAATCTTTTGGGAGACGAAGAGGCGGGTTTTGGATGATTAAGGTTTAAGGTCTTTTGGTATGAAAATAGAAATTAGGTTAACGATGGGCCTCTTACGTGATAGGAGTTAATTAAGTTAAGAAATTACTGTTGATTCAAATTAATTAAAAATATATATATTTTCATATCTCATCTTCTTTCATTTTCTTCTAATTTAATCATTAAAGTTTAGTAAACAATATCATCCATTATTTCATACCGAAGATCTTTCTCTTACTTTTGATTCTGTCTTCTCTTATTATTTATATAGAGAGATTTTTAAATACAAACAATTAATGTCATCGTTACCAAGGTTATGTTTGGCAAAAATAAGTTGGCTTATAAGCTAACTTGTTTTCAGTGTACACGTTTGAGAAAACATAATCTACTTTATAAGTTAGCTTATAAGCTAGCTTGTTGAAACGCTACTTGGAGTAGCGTTTTGTGAGCTTATTGTCATTTTTTTTTCAATTATAACTCTCATTAATATTAATTATTAATTTTTATTTTATTTTTCAATATGTCATTTTTGGTCATTTTACATTTTTATACGCTAGTTTTGCCAAACATTTTCATCAGCTATATAGTTTATCAGCTAGCAGCTAGTTTATCGGTCATCCGCTAGCTTATCATCTAGTTTACCAAACATAACCCAACTCTACAAACCAATTTCCATAGTACATGTAGATAATGATATGGATTGAATCGGTTCCTAAATTTTCTCACAACCAATTGTTGGTCCGAAATTAAACAATATGTCTATAACACAGTAACGGGTGAATATAGTGTTTTTCAAAGTTTTAATGATCTTTATTAAAACAAATTGTTGGGTTTTCAACACTTATGTAATCTTAAAACGTAGTGGAAAAACAAATAATTTTGGTTACACATAAAAGCTTTTCTAAAACTAAAACATATATCCGGATCCAACGAAACATTTAATTAAAACAACACATTATAGAGTGTTTAGAATTGTACATTTAGTAAATCGGGCTAGGTATCTGACATTGCACTTAAGAAACTAAAAGCGGTTTCCACTATAGCTGATCCACGCACGAACATACGTTGATCTCCCACTGGATGCTAGCCCAAAGAACCCTAATACTAATATGTGTATCACAGAAAAGAAAATGTTTCTTTTTTGTGTTTAACTGATAGACAAATCTAAAAGAATGAATCAATCGAAATTGATTTGGCCTATCAACCTATTTATATGGACTGGTATCATAATCAGCTTATAACTCAAATAAGACTTAATATTTATGTGTAATAATTATCTAAAACATTAAATAATCATAATTATTTACAAATAATATCCCGTAATTATCATAATTACATTTTGACCTAATGTTTATCTGTAATAATTATCTAAAACATTAAATAATCATAATTATTTACAAATAATATCCCGTAATTATCATAATTACATTTTAACGAATATTTTATAATTATTCTTCAAGATTAATTATTTAACTGTCAAACATGACTTACGAGTTACTTTCAAATGGAAGCAAACGTATTCTTTGTGTGCGACCTTATAGGTTTACATACTCTTTAGCAGTATCCATGTGTCCCACGTGTCATGGAGATATAATAACTTACACGAATTACCTTTAAAAAATAGAAGATATAATGCATAAAATAAACTTAGATCACAAGTGATCAACAACCTATAAACTATCTCTCAAACAGATGTATTCTCTCTTGATCACACACTACAAAGTACTCAAACAACTCTAAATAGATAATTACTTAAGAAAAAGTGAAGTTGTACTGAAACAATAGTTGATTAGTTGATGAAGTACTTTTGGAGTCGTTGAAGAATGACAAGATGATCTATCTTTTCTATTATCGGCTTTTTTTTTTAATCTTGAAGTCTTTACATTGTATTTACAGGCAGCATCCTTATCAATAAGACAAATTAGTATGATGGTAAGGTATGGACACGATGTCCTATACGAGCATTCAAATAATTGTTCATCCGGTTGAGTGTTGCATGCAGGGGCGGATTTAAGTGTTGGATTGGGGGATCAAATGACCCCCATAAATTTCCAAAATTTGTTTTTCATATTATAAAATTTTAATTTTATATAAATACATATGAGTTTTGACATCCGATAAAAATAAGGTTGGACCCTATAATTTTCTTTAGCCCAAGTTCATTATTAATTTGTTATATAATTTGTTTATTTACATTAACTATTAATTATGAATTGTCAAGGTTAGAGTTTGTTAAGTAATGTATAATTGTTAAGTTTTTGTTAAATATTAATTGTTAGGGTTAGGGTTCGTTAGTTGATGTATGATTGTTAATTTAAATAATCTTCTTCTGATCAATTGAAAAGAATTTTTTGTATGAAGTATCACTCTAATCAAAGAGATAAATAAGACGAAAATATGAAGTAGAGGACACCGTCAACCACGTAGCCATTACTTAAATTACGACCCTCATTACTAAAATTTCTGGATCCACCACTGGTTGCATGTATCCTTGTAGTGGTTATGACCGTAATGTATTTAATGCAAAGTTGGTCGCACTAAAAGTAAATTTGTAGCATTTAATGCAAATCATGCCGCATTAAATGGTAAGTAAGTTGGTTGTTCTTTTTGGGTTGACAAAAGAGGGAAAAAAACACCTATGGATTGGTATGTCAGATTGTACACTTGTCCTTGTTGTCCCAATTGAGAAACACTAAACACTTGTTTTATCAAGAGTATTATCTAAGATAATCTCTAACTTAAAGACCTTAAGGTACTAACATCTTCAGTTGATGAGTTGGTCCATCTGTGAAGACATCGTTTGTTGGACAGGATCATTTGATGCTAATGAGCATTGGTTGATCATGGGAAGGCTTCCATCTAATATCTTCATTAGATGTTCAACATTTGTATGTTGTTCTTGAATGGTTTGCATTAGATAGCTTTAGTTCCTATCTTCATCTGATAAGTAACATTTGATCATCTGTTGATATAATTGTACATAGTTGCTAGCGGTAAATCAACTGTCGTATGTTACTGATAGAACAACTATCAGTTGTTGGCGACATGTGTTCTATCACCTGATAGTTGCTATCAATTGATCTCTTTTATCAATAGGTTTTCCAATTTGACTAAGTGTTTTTTTTATAGTTTTTGTCATACATCAAATCTTCCACACTGATAAGGGCTTAACACAAATCTTTAGTTGCTTTGATAACAACCTCTAGATTTCAAAATGGAAAAAAATCAAGAGTTTAGATTAGGGTTGTAGGTTTGAAGCAATATGTTGTTTGCATAATAAACCACCTATATATGTATGTGTGTGTGTATATATATATATAGAGAGAGAGAGGGGGACAAATTTATACAGGAAAAGTAACCAAATAAGAGGACACAAAACGATCGAATTACATCTAACTTTACACCAAAATCATGTGTAAAATCACATTTGATGAATGCGATTTTGGTCGTAACCTAAGGTCGTGGACCAGGTCACTGGCTCAACCTTGCATTACCATGCTCGATAGTCGAATGTAAAATCACATTTGATTTTGGCCGTTTTCTTGTTCTTTTATGTTAATCATGTTCTTTTTAATCCTCCCTATACATATATATATATATAGGGTTGATTTCCGTTACAAACCACGTCAATTCGTACAAACCGTACAAACCACATGCAACCAATATATTTTTTAAATTTTTTTCACTTTTTCTTAATTATTAGGGTTGATTAGTCAATAATATATGAAAAAATTTCATCAAAAATACATGAAGGTTGGTGAATCAAGAATATGTGAAACAAGATTCATCAAATTGAGAGTTTCATGAATCAATTCATTTTCATGTAGAAAGAAAAATAATTTCATGAAGAAAATAATTATATGAAACTAATTCATCATATTAAACACTTTCATGAAAAAAAATTATTCAAAAAAACAATGAAACACGCGGTTTGTACGGTTTGTACGAATTGACGTGGTTTGTATTTGAAATCTCCCATATATATATATATATATATATATATATATATATATATAGGGGAGGGATCAAATGAGAACCACCCCTCCTTAAAGGAACAAATTGTGGACCACATATCATGTGGGTCTCACATAATATTAAATCATTTACGATTTAATATGAAATCATATTAAATCATAAATGATTTAATATTATGTGGGACCCACATCATATGTGATCCACAAGTGTTCTTTTATTCCTTTAAAAATGCAAAATTCTCATTTAAACCTTAGAAGGTGAGAAATGATAAAGGTATCCTTATATATTGCCTTATATTTACTGAAAATAGTCTTCACATGACTTCAAATAATATAAAGTTCTTATCGTAAGTTTTGTGGTAAGTTTACATTATATTATGTGGAAGTTCACATTATCCAATTTCTGACGAAAATGTGTATTTATAGACAAAATATTTTGAGAGAATCCTGGAAAAAAAAAACCAAAAAACCTGTTCAAATCAATGATTGAGATGATTCAACAGATATAATTAAAAATATAGTTATAATACCTTTATTAATAAAAATATCTACCCCTAATATTTTTAAATTGAAGATTGGTGAAACATAACAAAATTGGAGCGAAAAAAATTACACAAAAGAGATCATTTTATATCTACAATTTGATGGGTGAAACATCATTGTTTCATAGATGAAACGTCAAGAAAACTTTTGTGAGTGTAAAATACTCAAAAACATATTTATACATGAGAAACACACTCATGCTCACAAAAAAACATGTGAACAGTATGAATCATAGCTCAGGATCAAATTCATTGGATGGTTATTGTTTGATTTTCACATCTGTTGTTTCATTTATGAAAATAATACATGAAACAAGTGTTTACAGTTTCTAACTTCTAGACGATTTTTATACGATTTGTAAAGTAAATATAGGAGCAGGTTCAATTGAAAACCTAAGTTCCATTGTGAATCGGTGAACAAAAAAGAACTTCACATGTAACCCGGACATTCGCAGGTTATTCATTATGAATGGTGGATCATTCATCATGAATAGTGTAAACATTCATAATGAATAGTGTAGACATTCGTAAAAAATGTTCACGTTCATTGTTCATAATGGATGTGGACAACTAGGGAATCGTGTCACACTCTCCCTTTATACCGATGCTGACAAGATCCTTTTATTAGGTAATGGAGATACTCTAAGCATTCCATTAGTAATTGTCTCTTAGTTCACAATGGGAAAAAAATGCTTGCAGCTAAACTCCCCCCCCACCCCCACCCTCTCTCTCTCTCTATCTATATATATATATATAATGGTAGAAGTGTATCAGCATAATTTAGTATGATGCAATCTCAATTTTGAAGTTGAAAACACAAACCCACAATCTTGGTTTTGCATAACTCTTCGTTCCTCTAGATTTCTTTATAGTGTTGTGTGGTTTTCATAGAGAGCGAAAGAATCATCAATGTTTATCTTATATATTTGAAGGTGTTTATCAATTGGTTAGCACTTAGTTTTATGGAGTTCTAAAATTGAACTTAAATAGGTTGTATGTACGCAAATACACTAATATGTTGTATATTTTAATTCTAAAATATAGAGTAAATAACATTTTTGGCCCCTGTGATTTTTATCTACTTTCAAGATTGGTCCAAATTTCAAACTAATTACAGTTTTGGTTATTATGTTTTCCATTCTATTTCACTTTTGGTCTTTCTGACCAACTTGAGTTTAAAAGATTAAGGATATTTTGGTCCTTTTGCATTTTCTTTGTCTTTTTCATTTTTTTTGTTTTATTAGAATATAGAGTTAAATACATATTTGGTCACTGTAGTTTACAAATATTAACACATAAGGTCCTTCAAAGATTTTTTTAACATCCAACGTCCCTGTGTTTTCATTTTATAACACTGAAGGTCCCATATCCTACTTTTCTGTTAAATACTAACCTTTTAGCATATTTTCTTTATTTTCCAAACCACATGGACCAAATCTATAATTTACTCTAAATTATATAATTATATCAATATCTTATTAATTATATAATTTTTATATTTCATGAATTATATTACATATTTATATGCATCTAATATTTTTATTTTAAAAATTATTTATATATTTGTCTTTTATAAAATGTATTTTATATTTATATTTATTTATATATATATATGATAAATAATTTTATAAAATAAATGGAAGATTCAGTTTTTATTAAAAACAAATAATTATACAAATTGCATATATGAAAGCTTCAAAATTCAAATACATTAACAGTAAATAAGACCATTATACAAATTACATAAACGAAAGGTTCAAGATTCAGATACATCAAATATATAAAAATATAAATGTAAATACAAGTACAAAATAAATTTTATATAATATAATCTTAAATATACAAGAATTAATATTTTATAGATATACATCTATACAAAATATGTATAGATGGAAGGTTTAAATACATAAATATATAAAAATACAAAATAAATTTTATAAAATATAATCTTAAATATACAAAACATTAATAATACGTAGACATAAATATATATGGTAAATATAAATATAAAAGTTAAATTCAAGCATATACAACTTCGTTGTCATCAAAATGATCCACATAAAAATCTACCGTCTCGCATTCGTCACCATCTCTATTCATCGTATATATGTATATCTACAAATTATTAATTCTTTATATATTTAAGATTTTTTTTATATTTATATTTTAAAAAAATTATTTTGTATTTATATTTTTATATATTTTATGTATTTGAATTTTGGAGCTTCCATATATTCAATTAAATTAAATTAAATTAACTGTTTTTTATATAAATTGAACATTTCATATATTTTATAAAGTTATTTGTATTTTTTATATAAATATAAATACAAAATACATTTTATAAAAAATAAATATATGAATAATTTTTAAATAAAAATATTTGATGCATATAAATATGTTATATAATTTATAAAATATTAATATAATTATATAGTTTAAAGTAAATTACAGATTTGGTCCATGTGGTTTGAAAAATAAAGAAAATATGCTAAAAGATTAATATTTAACGAAAAAGTCGGATGGAGGACCTTCAGTGTTATAAAATAAAAACCACAGGGATGTTGGATGTTAAAAAAATCTTTAAAGGACCTTATGTGTTAATATTTGTAAACCACAGTGACCAAATTTGTATTTAACTCTAGAATATATAATAAACTACAATTTTAGTCCTCATGGTTTGTCTTTTTTTATCTTTCATACCACTATTCAATTTTCATTTATATTTTTATTATATTAATTAATGATAATTTTAACTAACAATATGTTAAAAATACATATTTCATTTTTTAAATTACATCATTAGAAAAGTTTTGACACACCTTTAAAATAAGTTAAACATTGAGTTTTTTAATTTTTTATACAATTTTTATGTAACAATTAAACGTGTCTTTGTAAGTTGGTTATTTATTTTCATTACCATAAATTTAAGTTTATATTTTAAAAAAATTAAATAAATAATAACTATATTATAAAGTTTCTTATTAAAAAAAAACCATTTAACTAAATAAAATATCTAAAAGTAAGAAAAAGTGGTAATTTTGTTTAACTTAAAATAGAAAATGCTTTTATTAATGTAGACGGATTTGCATATATATATATATATATATATATATATATATAGGGAGGTTAATGCGAGGACAATAACAATTTACGAGAATGCGAGAAGCTTTTTTCATGTACAAGATCACATGTGATTTTGCACTAATAATTTACGAGAATGCGAGTAGCTTTCATGACTAATTTTGAATTTATCTCGTAATAACACTTTTACAAACAAAATTATATTCTAAATTTTCTTTCTGAAAGATGGGTTATATTTTAGATAACAACAAGACTGTAAAATATTCTGATCCTAAAAAGGACTTTAGGATTGGAACCATGATTTAGATTTATGTAAGATCTGAATCCTTACTACTTTTAGATTTTGAATTATTTTGGATTCCTCTTAAGGATGAATCTGATAAGTAAGTCTTGATGGTATCTCAATCCAGATTTTGGAGAATTTCGGATTTAGATTGTGTCCAATAACAAGAGATCGGATTTTAAGGGCTTGAAAAATATTTCTAAGTGTTGGATCAAATATACCTGTGTTATTATCAAATCAACTGGTGTTAGGATCCAAGCGCTTACCACTACACCAAAAGCAATTGTTGGTGGAGAAGGTGCAACTTATTTCAACCCCCCCCCCCCCCCCAACATCTTCCAGCACTAACAAGATCTTCGCTAGAAGACAATGGTTGCATAGATTATTATGCACCTCATGAGATTCAAACATGTGACCTGCTCTGATACCACATGATAGGATTCAAGTGCTTACCACTATGGCAAAAGAAATTGTTGATGGAGAAGTTGCAAGTTATTTCCTTATAGCGTAGCAATCAGCGTCACATTTCAATTTAGGAAGATGTTGCTCAATGATCCAACAAATGTTTTGACCAATATGTTACAAATGAGAGCCGATAGAGTTGTTTTTATCAATTGTTAAGAAACAGATGATCTATCACCTGATATAAGTCTACCAGCTAATTTTCATCCACTGAATTGCCTCTAAAAACACATTCTTTGATTTTTCAAATGACTAAGTGTTTTCTTATAATATTTGTCATGCTTCAAATCTTCTAAAATGGTAGCAATTCAACTAGTATGTATGTATGTATGTATGTATGTATGTATGTATGTATGTATGTATGTATGTATGTATGTACGTACGTACTACGTACGTACGTACGTAGGTATGTAGGTATGTATGTAGACCAATAATAATAAATGTTACTAAGTTGTGAAATTTAATCCAAACTGTTTAATGAATTTGATTCTAAGTTATGGTTTATATTGTTCCATATGTTTTTTTTTCTTTTGTATTTATGAGTATGCAAGTGTTTGCTGTTCGAATGTAAACAAATTTCATGTTTTTTTCACCACCCAAATTATCCTGAACAATTAATATATGAAACAACACTGTATGGACAATGCATTATCACATGTGAAACAACACGTTAATTAAAAAGTGGTTTGTAAGTTTGTTACAATTGATGGGTTTGTATCTAATTTGCCATGCACAATACTCTCTCTCTCACACACAGACACAGATATATATATATGTATATAGAGGAAAGTTCAAATGTGAACTCATTTTTGGTTGTGAACGTGAGGACGAATCTCAGCCACTTATCCGGTCAATAAAGGCGGCTTTGACCTGGTTCCCCTCCTTTAATAATCTTCACCCTCCCATGAATCGCGTCAATCCTCCGTGATCGCGTCCTCCATAACCGAAGATGTGTGGCTGAGATTCGTCCTCATGTTCACAGCCAAAATTGAGTTCACATTTGAACCTAACCCTATATATATATATATATATAGAGAGAGAGAGAGAGGAAGGTTCAAATGAGAACTTTAGATTTCTAAAAGAACAAAGGAACATTTGTGGACCACATATGATGCGGGTCCCACATAATATTAAATCATTTCTGGTCTACAAATCATTTAATATTAAATCAGAAATGATTTAATATTATGTGGGACTCACATCATATGTGGTCTACAAATTGTTCATTTGTTCCTTTAAAGAGGGGTGGTTCTCGTATGATCCCTCCCCTATGTATGTATATATATATACACGCACGCACACACCCACACAAAGAGAGAGAGAGAGAGAGAGAGAGGGAGGGAGGGGGGGGGGGGAGGTTCAATGGAAAACCTCAAAAAAACTGAATGAGAACCCTCCATTTGAACGATATGATTTGTGCATACAAGCAATTTAACCTGTTTTTTCTATGCACAAATGCATGTTACAAGTTAATAATATGTATTTGCGCATACCATCCAAATGGAGGGCTCCTAGGTGTTCTTCAGTTTTCTATTTTTTGAGGTTTTCCGCTTAACCTAAGTCTCTCTTTCTCTCTCTCTCTCTCTCACTATTTATCTATATATATATATATATATATATATATGTGTGTATCTATATATATATATATATGTATGTATATATAATGAAAATGTGTTAACTTTATAAACCTCAATAAACCAATAAGAAACAAGATACACTTTTGGTTGATACATATAATGAATTTGTTTAATGAGGGTAAAAATATAATTCTCTATTTGATCTTTCTTTTAATGCAAATTAATCGTCGGTTACATTTCCAAATTATTCCATGATCCTTGCCATTGTTATTTCTAGGTGATAGATGAATTAAATTAAGAATTTTGGTGAGGTTTCAAGACCATTAGTGATCAAGCTAGCTCACATAAGGTGATACTATGAACAAAAGGGTGTCAATCGGGTCGTGTTCGGGTTGACGGGTCAACCCGGAAACGACCCGTTTAGCTAAGCGTGTCGAGATATTCAGCCCTAACCCGCACACTCTTGGGTTGGCGGGTTGTAAACGGGTTGGCGGGTCACAAACGGGTTGACGGGTCACATAATAATACAACCAAATTTAAATAAAAAGTTCAAACACAAATAAATTCACCTAATAATACAACCAAATTCAAACATCTAAGTTTCGAACAAATAAAAAGTCCAAACACAACCAAATTCAAACAAATCCAAGTTTCAAACATATTATTTATTTTTGAAAAATATTAATCAATTAGGATATGAAATTAGAATTACGAAATTAAAATAAATATTATTTCAAAAGAAAATTTATTTAATATTATATTTATGTTAAACAGGTTGGCGGGTCAACCCGGACACGACCTGTTTATTTGGCTAGTTGGCGGGTCAAAAATTCAACTCTGTTTATTTTTGTGTTGGGTTCGTGTCGTGTTGAGAATTGCCACCCCTATGAACAATGTTCTAAAATAGGTTCTCATACATGAGTAAACACATGTTCATAGGTTAACCATCCCGTTTCGACAGTTTTTTAAAATATATTGTGTCCATATGTGAACTAGAATACCACATGCACGTAATGCAAACTCGATATGTACATATTACCAATTATTTTGAAAAAAATGAGCATTGATAAGAAGTAAACACACGAACATTGATCATAAACACAACTTGATGTTTATTCATAGGTGAACCACGTATCATTCCATATTTATTTCATTTGTGAATCAGAGTACATAGAGTACATAGTGCATGTCTATAACGCATTCTATTCTAATTTATTATAAAAATGTCATAATGAATGTAAACCATAGAACATTTGCGGCTTCAACTGTGAAGCACCGGATAACTCCTCGCATGGTTATATGGAAGATAGAGGGGTAGTTTCGTACCTTTTACAAATAGGCAGAAAACAGGTTCATATTTAAACCCATGTGAATCACATATGAACTATATGTTCATAGTTCATATGTGAATCGGTTAATTAGTTAATATGCGAATCACAAAGTTAATTAGTTCATATGTGAATCACATGGTCACAAGGGTTCACATGTGAACCCATTTCTGCCTATTTGTAAAAGTTACGAAGTTGTCCCCTCTATTTTTCGCATAACCGTGATTGACCAGTCAAAGTTGCAAATTTTGACCAGTCAAATCCAATCTTGACCGTATAAAGGGCTACGATCACTTCTTTACTTTCTCAAATATCTACCACTTCGCAAAATAATCTATGGATATATATAGGGGAATCAAACGAGCGGTGAAGCATATGTGAGAAGAAGAGTTAAGATGAGAAGCATAATAAAAGATCTGAACCCTTGATCACTTTTAATCTCATGGCCACCCATGAATTACATTTTAGAAGAGAATTGATCTGGTGCATCTCAGTGCACCTCATTATTGTTGACATTCAATTAGGATTGATCCAATGGTGCAGATCTCTTTTTACGCTTCTCACTGTAACTTCATTTCTCACCGGAACCCAACCCTCAAATGAGAATGTTAACTATTTAAGAGAATACGAAAATGACCAAATGCAAAATCACATTTGATTTTACATTAATAAAGGTGTGCGAGAGACTTTGGCCCTGACTTTAGGTCACGGGGCAAAGTCACGTGAATCATATATGATTTTGTACGTGATGCTAGTATAAAATCACATGTCATTTGATCATTTTTCTTATTCTTTTAAATATGTATTATTCTCGTTTGAACCCGTCTCTCCACATATGGCATTTTGAGTTGATTTAAAAAGGTCCTCTTTCTTGAATTATTGTTTCCATTTATATTTTAAAAATCAAAATAAAGTCAACAACCACAACTCACAGGTGTATAATTCAATCTTCAATTCAGCATGGGCAATATAATTAAGATATGATAAAGTGTCTAACGCATGTTCTTGTTTCAATGTCAACAGATTCACATAATAATTTCGACTTCAGGTTTTAGTGTTTGCACATACAAATAACAAAACATCCATTTTCTAATTGTGTCGTAAATAATGTCACCAACCCAACAAAGTAAAATTTAACTTTATACAACGGTTCGAAAAGGACATTATATTTAATACGGGCCTAGACTAAACCTTCTGGTTTATTTCGTTCTTGTTTTGTTGACGATATACAAAAACATAAAAAGAATATTATTTCCTATTATCCCCTCTCTCAGATGGAGCGGTATGCAATATGCAAATAGCATCAAATCAAATTTGTTTTTGAACAAATGAATATCAATCTCGATATGTTTGGTGCACACCAGTTGAACTGCGTAACTGATAGTGTGAACATGTTGGCTTGGCTCGGTGAGGATGTCTTTAGCATTTTGGCTTTAGGAGAGACCCCAAATGATTGTGATACCACGAAAAGAGCAACAAAAAGATCTATCATAGCAAACTCAACATATAAAGAAGCAATGATATGTTGTAATTCAGTAGTGCTAGAGACGGTTAAGATAATGTCATCAACATATAAATGCACGAAAGCCATATCAGTGTATGTTGATTTATATATAAATAATAAAGCATTACATTAGACTACTTGGAAACCCCTACGAGAGAGCACAAGTGTCGCAAACCGTTGATGCCAAACACAGGGTGCTTGTTTGAACTCATAAAGGGGTTTTTGACGGCCCCATATGTGATGAGGCCCAAAATGAATCAACAAAGTCGGTGGTGCATGTATTTATCGCCTTGGAGAAATGCATTTTTGACGTCCATTTCTTGTAACATGTCAAAATCGTAAATACTAGGTATTTGAATAACTCAAAAGTGTGGTTAATTAAAAGCAAACATTTAATAAATAATACCCCAAGGATGTTTTGGTAATTTTCAATTTTTTATTGAAATTGGACAGAAGTTAAGTGTAAATTAATCCTAAGAAACTGTTTCTTATTTATAATGTATCATAAAAAAAATATAACAATAATAAAGCATTGTCCACGATCGAACCCAATTGTTTTATCAACTTATATGATAAGATCATAAAAGTAATAGTCAGGAAAATTTCTAATGATGTTGTAACCATTGGTGTTTATAGTTTGGTTTAGTGCACGCCATGTCAAGGTTGGGGCCAGATTTAACTGCATGAATTGATACGATTTTAAATGGGAGTTCCATGTCACATAAGTGTACAATTTTTCTTTTATTAATATGATTGTTAGATGTACCGTCCTTTTCCCAAAAGGAAAAAAAGTAGTAATATGGAAGAAACTCGACCTACGAGGACAACCTCCAAGACTGGCTCTTTATTTACCAGTTAATTTGACCCTCATAATTCTCATAGAGAAAAGACCGATCCCTATTTTCTAACTAGGTATGGGAGTTTATTCCTGACCAGAAACCCATATTCGGGTCCAATGCCATGGCTATATTTTCTAGCTTCAATTTAGTAGTTTCAGGTTCCATTGCTTGGTGAATTGAGCATCTATAATCAAGCGTATAGTAGTTTTAGTGTCTAAATGAAGTTACAATCAACACGTCCGTGAGCTTTAACCAAGTTGAACTAAACCGCTACTATCTAGCTAAAATAATAAACCGCTATCGGCTAAACTCTCTCAAATCAAAATTGTTAAAAATATCTTTTATTAATGATGTTTATTGCCAAACTTTTTGGAAAACTGTTTTTGCTTATGAAGTCACAACTTTCAAAGAGCCAATACAAGATATTGGCTAGCACAAGTCATAAATGTATCAAGCGTCGACGTGCCTTGACCAAAGAAGAAAGATTCGGTCATTCCCTGGCACTATTCATAAATGTTATCCAGCGTGTTTTTGGTGTATTGAAAGCAAGATTCCCGATTTTAAAGCAAATGGCCTCTTACCCTTTTCGAATACAAAGAAACGTTGCAATTGCTTGTTTCGATATCCATAACTTTATAAGAAGATGCAATATGCAAGATCAATTATTCATGGTATCCTCAAGACAATGATTACATGGCTAATTTGCATATGGGATTGCAAACCAATTGGTGTTAAATGCTTCAAATGAGACATTGTACTCAAAATATTGTGTTTGAACTTGCATATTCAGTGATGTTTTATTATGCCAAATCTTGAATATATATTGTTACGTTTGTTTGGATTGATAAAATATTATTTATTCGCTTGGACATAATTATTTTCTATTTTCCATTTAGAAGTTCCATTCACAACTTTTTATCAAACATTAGTTTTCATTCCACATAAGACTCGGGCGAAATGATAATTTTGTCATTCAGAGTTTCAGACTATTGATTCAGAACTACTTCCAAACAATCATTTTTGAGTAAATTACATTTTTCGTCCCTATAATTTGTTAAAAATTGCAGTTTTCGTCCCTATGGTTTAGAAATTGCTATTTTTATCCCTGTGGTTTGTAATTTATTGCTATTTTCGTCCCTGGATCAATTCTTACCTTTTGTAAGTACAAGGGACTAAAATAGTAAAGAATTATAAACCACAGAGACAAAAATAGCAATAAAGTATGAATCCTAAGGACAAAAATAGCAATAATTTACAAACTATAGGGATGAAAATCACAATATCTAAACAAGTATGACATCTGCAATTTTTAACAAACCATAGGGACTAAAAACGTAATTTACTCATCATTTTTTATGACCCTAAGGAGCCGTTTACCAAATTTTACCCGGGTAAATGCTTATCAGCAAAATTCAACATTATCACTTACTTACAGATAAGATTTTAGTCCACAAAAACAGCATCGTATGCAACAATTTACCCCGTAAGCGTTTACTATGGTAAGAGTCGTCGCAATCACTTACTCAGGCAAGACTCTTGGTCATTGTTTTCCTTGTCTTCGCTCTTACCGGGTAAGATTTTTGGTACTTGTTACATTCTTCCGGTAAGATACTATGGCTTGATAAGCACTTACCCGGGTAAGCGTTTGGTAAACGGCCCCTAAATCATACAGAGTCTCTGCTATCTACCAAACAGCCCTTAGTTGAAATAAGCCAAATGTAGTCAAGAAGTATGTCTAGTGTCATCTTAGCATTGTTGGTCAAATAGTGGCTGCTAAAGATCATTATAGTTCAAGATTGTATAGAAATAATCAAATAGTTGAAACTACAAAATTGCACATCCAATTTCAGAACACTAAAATATCACCATCCCATCTCCACAAAACAAAACCGACATTTCATACGTCTCAGAATCGAATAAATTTAAAAAAAAAAGTAAAGGAAGAAAATAACTTTTATGCGCCAATGACTTCAGTTGCTTCGGCAACTGGCTCGTCTGCAGGTCGTTCCATTTTAACACCAGCATCTTCCGAATAATCACCATGCACCTATTACGTGAAAAATAAAACAATAACAATAGCATATTGTAAATACAATCATCTATAACCAAAAGACACGATTCTATGCAATACTAACTAAATACAATACCCAAGAGAGAGATTATTTAGATTTAATATTTTCATTGTTCAGTCAATCAAATCCTTAAAAATGTCTATTTTGCAAGATTTATTTCGATTTAAATGATCAATGTCATCAACCTACAAGGCGATAATAAACCCTAAACATTAAGGGCATCTCCAACCCAAACGCTAAAAAAAGACACAAAAAACACTAAAAACACTAAAAAGGTGGATCCCTAAACAGCTGCTGTATAATCTGAGATTTTTACAGCAAAAACAGCAGAAAACCAGTAAAAAACTGCTGAATTTAATTATTCAAATTAGTAAACTATTAATATATATATATATAATTAGAAAAGCAAAATAAAATATTAGTATAATTTTTAGAGGTCTACTTTTTTGCCCTTCAAATATAGAGGCCAACAATTTGTCCCTCTATTTTGTGTTTTAGAGGTGGGTTGGAGTGGAAAACACCTCCATTTTTGTGTTTTTGGAGGTGGGTTGGAGATGGTCTAAGAACCCAAACAAATTATGTTTTTACAGTTGAAAAATGTTTAAAACCTAGCACCAGATAATGAAATAGCAATGATAAGTAAGATAATTTCAAATATAATTCCAAAAAAACTAGCATAATATATAAATATTACAAAGCTTACCTCCATCAATTTGCCAAGGTCAAACTTTGGTGCCTTCAAGATCTTAACCTTGCGAATGAAAACATTCTGCAGAGGGTAGATACTAGATGTTGCCTTCTCGATTTCTCTGCCAATTGATTCAGGAATGAACTTCTGAACCAACTCCTTTAGATCACAAGACTGAGCCTGGTTTACCATGATCTCCCTCATCTTCCTACGAATCTAAAATATCGACAAAAAACTTCAAATATGAATATAAAATAACCAATACATATTTTTTTTTGGAAAAAGGGGGCGGAACCCCTTGGAAAATTTTTATTAATTATAAAAAAGGAACTCACAAAATTAAAATATGGGCATACCCATTTATACAAAACATTTTCTTAAAAAGAATTTTGGGAAATAAACCAATAAAGACCAATACATATTTACAAACATATAATCATATATTGCATGTTTAATAAGAGAATAAAAGTGCTCTTGGTTATAAGATAATAAAGGGTCAATATTATATAATATCTTAAAAGATAATACCTGACGGATTTGGCTGGATTGTGCATAGCAAGTCCTCTTCACTTGGTTAGCACGTTTCTTGGTAAAGCCAATGCAGAACATTCTCAAAGTGTAGCTGTCTGTAGTTTTCACATCAACATGAGCCTCAATCAAAGACTGCCATTTTCTAACAAGAGACCTCAGCTTGTCTGTAGTGAAGTCCATCCCCTGAAAGATATACAGTTAAAATTTAATGAGCATATTTCATTATAAAAGAATAAAAGAAATCATCTTTATACTAACACTATCATACCCAGAAGTTGGTCAAAACGTTCTTCCCTTGAACATCCTCAGCCCTCAAGCGAATCTTTCTGTAGGCATGATCTTCATCATTTTGGAGATCAGCCAATGAGATCTCGAAAACACGATGTTTAAGTCCTTCTGAAGCAATCTGATGAAAAGATATAATTGCAAACTAAGTCTAGACCAAAATATCATTAAAAAGAATTATGGGGTGTCAGAATTTAGGAATCTCTACAGAGTTTAACCAAGCAAACTTGTATAATTCATTATCTATATCACATTGAAGTGCAGAGTTTAAAGAGTAAAGACCTTGTTTCTTTTTGAGTCACAAATATGTGATTTAAGCAAATACCAAAAAATAGAAGAGTAGAAGCTTTGGAAAAAACAAAAAATTACAACAATTGTATATAGAGAGAGAGAGACAATCTTTTAGAAACTCTACGAAAAGTAGAAGCTTTGGAAACCAAGGGAAAAACCAATATAAAATAAAAAATCATAAATTTTTCATCAAATGTAACGATTTAAGATATTGTTTCACATACTTTTGTGTTCATAGGAAAAAATTATTCTATGTGAACAAAAAACGTTGGTTTACTTTCAAATATGAAACACAATTCTTACCATGAAACAAATAAATCAAGTTTAAGCGCTTAGCAAGCCAAAACAAGCATTGGCATCTAATAAAGTGAAATTTATATAGGGAAAAGAATCTATTTAGCAACTAGCAGAAACTTAATTAAAGAAATGTCACAAGCAATCAGAACAACTATCACACATATATAAAGCGGTTTGTTTGCTATAGAAAATATTATGATCAAACTCCTTAAAATATCAAATGTCACCACCATATTATGTAATTAAGCGCCCATTAGCTATTACAAATCAAATGGGAGTTGATTACAGGCTTATATATCTTTGTTGTTCAAAGAACTTACAGAATTGTCAAATTATAACATAAATTGATGCAAAACAATCAAACCTAATATGGTCAAGTTTATACATCAAATTGAATCTCATTGGTATCCAATTCATCAAACATGTAACAAGTGACGAATAAAAACCAAATCTTCACACCTAAAGGAAAAAAAAAGTAAATTACCTTAGTACCCTGGGTACGGGTAACTAGGGTTTTGCCAACATTCCTAGTGCTGAATAGAGATGGGGCTTTGATATCATACCAATCCTTCTTTGAAAAGGGATCAGCTCTGTTTCATTTACATAATTTAAAAAACAAAACAAAAATTAATAAATGCATTACATTATACCAAAATTGCTTTAATCAGAATCAAAGAAGATCAAAACCAGTGGCAAATTAATAACAAAATTGACTCACGCTTTCTTCTTTCCACCCTTCTTTCCCTTGGAAATCCGCTTGTTCTTCCTGCAAAAGTTTTCAAATTTAGCAAATACATACAAAATCAGTACTTACTGAACGAACGATATGCATAGAGAGTGAATGCACAGAGAGAGAGAGAGAGAGAGAGATTACCCGACGGCCATGGTTGGATCGTGAGTGACGGAGAAAAGGGGTTATACGGCGGCGGAGGGAAGCAGAACAAACCCTACGATTCAATTCTCTTGTGAAACCCTACTCATGGAAAAGGGATTATATATACGGTTTGAAGCTATTACATCTTTCCCCCCTCAACTCTGTTGTCTTTTACATCTTAAGTCCCTTAAGTAGAATTTATTGGGTTTAGACAATTTACACTTTAGTCATGTATATTATTTCTTCTTACCAAACGACCCCTCGCTCATAGGGACAACCGGACAGGGATGCTTAAAAAACTGACCAACTCGACTAACCTGACTAATCACCTGCAAACTCAACTTAAGGTAACACGACACATAGTTGATATAAAATTAGATCAAACTTTATCTATTGGGTTAGGCCTAATGGAACTCAACCCAACCTAATGACCCCATCTAGTCATGTACACTTTTAGAGTTTTATTATCGGATCTTTGATTTGTGGTTGTGGTTGTTCACTTCTTTGATTTCTAGTAAATGTATCCAATGTGTACACTGTTTATAAGTTTGAGATGCATAATATTTAACTCTTTGATATTAGCCATCAGTTACGTCAAAATTGTGGTTACTATGAAGACAATCTTACATCAACTTTTTGTTACGGTGACAGTGTTATATATATATAACTTTGTTTTAGTAGTTGATAGTTTCTTGACATCACAAAAACTCACAATGTTTTATACATTGTTATGCATATTGTTTTATGTTTTTTTCTGGATGTTTTCGTTTTAGATTTTATTTCGTTTAGATACAAGCGTTTACATAGATTGTAAAGTGATATACCAAAATTTCAACCCGACCAACCCAACCCACATGGGTTGGGTTGTACTTTGTTTTGGGTTGAGTTGGGTTGAGATTTTTCAAACCGCAAACATTAGGTTGGTTTGTTCGAATTCTTTCAAGCCGACCAACTCTCAACTCATGTACAACCCTAACGGCTCATGTAGAGTATAGTTGGACGTTTGGACTAGCCTAGATGAACCGAACTAGGCCATGACTTCATCAGTCTAGATCATGTCAAACTGCCTATCATGCTTCAGACTATATTTTTATAAGTCGGACCAGATAAAGACCGGTCCGAATTTGTAATTGCTTTTCTTTTTTAAACTTGTTGATTTATCTTTTTACACTTTTCTCTCTCTAAATAGATTAGACTTTTTATAATCAATCCATGTGTCACTATAATTTATAGTACCAATTCATTCTTTCTATAATAACTTAGTTTGGATTCTTTAAACTATCTAGTAAAATATAAAACAGCTAGCAAAACATACAACGGTGTCGTATAATCTTAATGAATCTATGCATGTAGTTTTCAAAATGGCGTAGATTGTATGCAATTATTTGATTGTGTGATGCATGGTTTTATGTTATATGGTTGGAGGGTGCGCTATATGCATCATGTATGTGTTGTATGTGTATGTGTGGTATACTTAGCAATTACATATTAGGATCATTGGGGGAGGCTGATGGCACCCCTAAAGTATGTTAATGGCACCCGTACAAAAGTGAATCATCCTCACACATGTCAATGTCAAAACCTCTTATTTACATTCCCAAAACTATAAAAATACATGAAATTCCGTGCACACCCCTATTAAGGGGGTGCCCTTAACACTCCCCTATAATTAATGCCAGTGAATCTTGAGGGGGGAGGTAGAGCTACACGAACATGCCCTCAAATTTCTTTTATAGTGTTTTTAAGTATAATTTTTTTAAATGTAATTGTAGTGCATTCCCAAATTAAATAAAATTTGAGTTTGTCACTGATATATCGTATCTAGGTTTACTTAACTAAATTGTAAGTTCCTCGATCATTCCATTGTGTCCATAGACCGCTTTAATTACTTTAACCCATAACGCATTTTGTTCCTCTCAAAAACGTCAGATCCATTTAAATAGAAGTGCCCTATTAAATGCAAAAATGCTTCCGATACCAAGACCCCCGTCAATGCACTTAGCTAGACATTTTTCCCACTTAACCCATGTTTTTTTTGCCTCACAATAGCCTCCAACGAAAAATGATTTTGTAACGATTCAAGAACTTTCTCTATCTTACAAGGCAATTTGAACACAGGGAGGCGGATACAACTTGGATTAGAATACTAAAGGTGGTTGGGCAGTTGGCCGACAAAGTAGGGGTGAGCAAAAACCGGGAAAAAACCGAAAAACCGAAACCGGGGAAAAACCGAAAAAACCGAACCGAAAACCGAAAAACCAAACAGTTCGGTTTCGGTTTTGGTTTCCAAACCACACCGAAAAAACCGAACCGCACCGAAAGCTAAAAACTGAACCGCACCGCACCGAACCGAAACGAAATAAATGTAATTGCTTTTAATTTTTAATTTATAATTTATATATATATATATATATATATATTATAATTAATTTTATATATTTGTTAACTTAAAAATGATATAAGATTCTATTTTATATTTTCGTAAACATTATTCTATTTTCGTAAACATGATTTTTAATATGAGATTTGCATTATGATATATGATATTATGATATATTTCGTAAACATGATTTTGAAGAAATTAAAAGAAATTTACAAGATGGAAATAGAGAAGAATTATAGAACCAAAAACCGAAAACCAAAAACCATTTGGTTTTAAAACCGAACCGAACCGAACCGAAAAAACCGAACCGCAAAAAAACCCGAAAACCGTATGGTTTGGTTTTTCAAAAACCAAATGGTTTGGTTTTCGGTTCGGTTTTGGCCAAAAACCGCACCGAACCGCACCGTGCTCACCCCTACGAGAAAGGTATAAACCTTCTAGAATTATGTAAGAAAAAGGTAGGAGATGGGAGCTCTACTCTTTTCTGGGAGGAGAAGTGGTCGGGAGATGAACCCTTAGAAACGCATCTCCCGAGAGTTTTTATGTTGGATCCAGATAAAATGGCTAAGGTGAAGGAACGTACGAGCTTGGAAGACTAGGACTTGATATTGCGTAGATCACCAAAAGGGGGAATAGAAATGGATCAGATGGAGATATTGAAAGAGATACTTGGAAATATAACCCTATCTAATTAGAGAGATAGGTGGCTTTGGACCATGGATGGAACGGGGGAGTTCTCGGTGGCATCTGTCAGAAACTACATAGACTCCAAAAGCTTGGAGATTGATTAAAATCCAATTAGGTGGAACAAGGTGGTGCCTATTAAGGTAAATGTCTTAATATCGAGGTTGGGTTTGAAAAAAATTCCCAACCAGGGATAATCTCGTAAAAAGAGGATTGATGTGCACTCTGCTTTATGTCCAATATGTGAAAAGAAGATTGAATTCGTTGATCATCTGTTCTTTGAATACTAGTTGGCTCAAATATCTAGAGGAATGTAGGTCGTTGGTGGAACATTGACTTACATGCATTCACAATGTCTCGAGTTGGAAAGATTTGATTGAGTCCTTAAGATTGATGAAAATGGAAGTAGATTGCCTAGACGCGGTCTTGTACACAACTCTGTGGTCGATATGAAATTTCTGTAATGGCACGTTTTGGAGCAACGAAACCTAAAAAGGCGTTGTTGTGGGATAGTATAGTCAGACATTCGTTCATTTAGGCGCAAAATAGAAGTAGCAAATGGAATATTAATTGGGTAGGGTGGTTGAAAAACCTCTTACAGGCTATTTCTGTAATGTAACTGTTCTCTAACACATTGCTACTTTTAATAAAATTGTTGTCGTTAAAAAAAAACTAAATCGTAAGTGTACTTATTGGGTAATTTCTTGGGATTGGTGAGAAAATCGTGAATAAAGAACTTGCGTAATAAAACTCGATATCTTGTAAGAGCTGGTGTTTCTTAACGTTGTGTTCTCTAACCCCGAAAAGAAAAGAAAGGGAAGAAAAGGAAAAAGGAAAAAGAAAAGAAAACAATTTTTTTTATTTGTGTTCTTGAAATGGAAGAAAAAAGAAGGAAAATAAAGGATAGAAAATAATTTTTCATGTTTTTGAATAGGAAAGAAAGGAAAGGAAAATACCATTTTAAGAAGGAAAATGAAAGGAAAAGAAAACTCATTTTATGAAGGAAATTAAAGGAAAGTGGAGTGAAAATAAAGCTTAGCATCTTTCAAAAACTTTCCTTACAAATGTAGAAGGAAAAGAAATTAAATTCATTTAAAATTTTAATAAAATTACAAAACTACCCGATCTTTTATTTTAAATGATATTATTTTATAAGGGTAAATTATTTTCATTTTCTTTCCTTCATTTTACTTCATTTTCGAGAACACAAATAAAAAAAATTCTTCTTCTTTTTTTCGTTCTCTTTCTTTTTCTTTCTTCTCTCCAAATTCGAGAACACAATATTAAAAATATATCATTTATAATGAAAAGTTGAGTAATTTTGTGATTTTAATAATTTTTTTAAATTTGTTTTAATTTATTTCCTTTCATTCCCTTCTTTTTTTCTCCCACATATGGAAGCAAAGTTTTGGTAGAAAACTTATCTTTTCTTTCCTTCTATTTCCTTTCCTTTCTCTTTTAAAAAAGTTTCAAGAAACACGAAACTTGTTTCAATTAGCAAAACTTCAACTCTTACAAATATTGATTATATTCTCAAAACTCGAAACTTGCAATAGAAGTTCATGAAGATCTCTATTCTTAGTTGTCCCACTCTTTGTAGAAACAATTTTAGTATATTACCACTTTATTACTAATACGATCATAGTGTTTGTGTGCACTTGCACCACCATTGTGGACCTATACGATTTCCACTAACAGATGACTTGGCCTGCAAACTCATATGTCTGTGAAATGTTTGCATGAAAAAACGTGAACTCGTTGAGTTTATTAGCTATTTAGTAACATGTATCTCGGGAGAAGACAAGCGACAAGGGCAGAGAGAATGTCTAGATGTATGCTACACGAAGTTAGGATTTGTTATGCTCGTTAGATGTTATATTATTTTCATAACATTTGTTTTAACGTTAAAAATGTGTAAGAACAATGGTTACAGTTAGTTAAACTTAGAGGATAATGTTTAAGTTATTGAAGTTGTTTATGTTTGAATTTATGTTATGTTAATACATTGTTCAAATGTTGTTTGATATATCTTTGTCATATATTCCTTAATCAACTCACGAATGAGATAGGTTATGCCAACAATAACCCCATGTGAATCAATGGTTGTGACATCAAATGCTATAAACAACTAAAGCCACTTCAATATAAATTTTCATTCAAAAACTAAGCAAAAGACCTTAAACTGCAAACTTAAAAACATAATTGCTTTTACTAATAGAAATTATATTTGTCATTATAACTTTAGGATGATTTTAATGTCTATTAACATGGTTTACTACATAGGCATTTAAATGCAGTATAGCATATTCCTGTGGCACTTGGATCCCAATCCCGTTTGCACTTACGATCACATACTCCTGGGAAGCAAAACATCGAATACCTTTTTGTACAAATCTCGTCATTAGCTACGCTCGGTGACAAATCTCCTGTAATCACACATAGACTTTTTAGCTTATCTTTTTTCTATTTATTTGGTCTAAATATTAAATTATATGAATGATAAAAATCACGTTTTACTAATCAAAAGAAATAATAATGCAAACAAAATCAAATTTTACCTGAAGAAACCATTATGTTTGCAAGAAGAAAGAGAACCAAGATAGAGATGTTCTTCATGGTTAAGATTCTTGAATGACTCTTAGATTATTTGACATAAGGAGACATATTTAGGGTATATATATAGAAGATTCTTAAGGAACCCCCACCTAAATGGCTAAATCACTTGACCATATCAATATAATATATTATTTTTATATTAAACATTTATATTTATACTATTTTTAAAAGGGGTTCCAAATAATCCCCCACCTATGCTTATATGCTTATGAAACATTCATTGACTGCGTTTATTATTTAGGAATTCTATTATTTTATTATTACTTTTGCAAACATTAATATTATTTATTACAGTATATCAAATATTTTTTATATTAAAATATTGTCCTATTATTATTCTTATTATTATTGTTAATAGGGTTAGTGTATATCTTTCTACAATTTTCATCTAAGAAGATGTTATTATTAGTTTTTATATAAATTATTCATTGTTGTTAAACAATAACTAACGAATGAAATTTTTTTAAGGTTGTTTTTGGTATATGGGAATTTGGGATAAGAAGGGATATGATGTGACAAAATTTATTATCTTATGTTTGCCACGATATAGGATAGAACAAAAACTCAGGGGGTGTTTGGTAGGGGTATTATAATATAAGGAATGAGAATGATATTCTTTATAAATGTTTGGTTCAAATAAGGAATAGGAATGAAATGATTGATGTTGTTTGGTTGCAAGTAATATAATTAATTATTATAATAGAAGGGGCTAAAAACCATTCCTCCCAAATTTGGGTGGAATAGAAAATTTGTCTACCAACTATATCTGATTATCATCTCCCACCTTCATCTATCGTCTCCCACAACTCTCCAGACTCCCCTCAAATTTTTTTGGTCAAGCTGTACTGTTCCAGTCAACAATGGTAGGCTTGTTTCAAGAGAAATGAAGTTGACAGAAGAGGATGTTGTTATGCTAGAAAAATCGTTTGACGAAGAGGAAGTGTGGAATGCAATCAAAAGTTGTGGTGGTAACAAAGCGCCGGGACCGGATGGTTTTTCTTTCGGGTTTATAAAGAAGTTTTGGAGTGTTGTAAAGGAGGACCTTTTGAGAGCCTTGAGATGGTTCGGGGACAACGGAGAGATTAGCAGGGGATGCAACTATTCTTTTCTTTCTTTGATCCCAAAAGTTCCAAACCCGGCCAACCTAGGTGAATATCGTCCAACTTGCCTAGTTGGAGTGTTCTATAAGACAACAACAAAGGTGTTAGCGGAAAGGTTAAAATGGCAATGGGGAAGGTAGTTAGCGAGACCTAGAGTGCCTTCGTGAAAGGTCGGTTCATCCTCGACAGAGTGCTTATCATAAATGAGGTGATCCATTATATTCGGAAAAGGAAACAAAGGGGTTTGATTTGCAAGGTGGACTTTGAGAAGGAGTACGATAGTGTGGAGTGCGACTTCTTGATCGACAACTTGTATAAGATGGGTTTTAGGAACAAATGGGTCAAATGGATAAAGACTTGTCTCCAATCTTCCTCGATGTCTATCCTCGTCAATGGAAGCCTGACAAAGGAATTAATGATGGGTAAAGGATTGAGGCAAGGTGATCTGTTGGCTCCGTTTCTATTTCTTATAGTGGTGGAAAGTTTGCATATCTTAACGGAAGAAGTAGTGAGAACGGGTCTATTCGAGAGTACTAAAGTGGGAGATAGTAAGATTTCAGTATCACACCTCCAATATGCAGATGATGCTATCTTCTTCGGCAAGTGGAGTTTAGGCAACCTCAAAAACCTTCTTAAGATCCTTAAATGCTTTCACTTGATGTCGGGGTTAAAAATAAATGTAAGTAAAAGCAAAATCTTTGGAGTGGGTGTTACGGATGAAGAGGTCCAAAGGTGGGCTAGATCTATGGGCTATGGATTGGGATCCTTCCATTTTTCTTACCTAGACCTTCCGATAGGTGTATCAATGAACAAGCGGAGCATTGGGGACCGACACTCGAAAAAGTGAAGAAAAGGCTGGCTTCATGGAAATCTAAAATTATCTCATTTACAGGACGGTTGACCTTGGTTAAATAGGTATTGTAGTCTCCCCTTATATTATGTCTCTCTATATCGAACCCCGAACGGAGTGTTAAAAGAGTTGGAAAGTGTGAGATGTAATTTTTTTGGGGTGGGGGTTCGGGGAAAATGAGAAGAGAGGTATAGCATGGGTGGGGTGGGAAAAGTCGGTAAAGAGTTTTAGGAATGGGGGACTAAACATTGGTAGTTTGAAAGAGGCCAATTGGGCCCTCTTGGGGAAATTGTAGTGGCGGTTTCGAGTCTGAAAAAAAATGTGTTTTGGGTCAAAATCATCAAGAGCTTACATGGGGGGAGGGTTTGGAAATAACAACATTTTTAATAATGCAGGTTCGGTGTGGAGCAATATAGCTCGAATCGGCGTGGAGATGGACAATATAGGCATCCCTTTCTCAAGTTCGTTCCGTAAGAGAATAGGAGACGGAAAGGAGACACGATTCTGGAAAGAGACTTGGGCGGGAACAAAGACATTAAAGGAAGAATTCATAAGACTTTATCGTTTAGAGATGGACCAAGAAACAAACATAGCGGATCGTGGAGAGTGGACGGAAGGAGTGTGGAGATGGAAATGGAATTGGAGAAGACCCCTGAGAGGAAGGGAGATCAGCGAAATGGAAAATCTTATACGAAGGCTTGAGGAATCTAAACCTGAAAGAGGCAAAGAAGATAAAGAGGAATGGTCCCTTGACGAGTCAAATAAGTTTAATGTCAAAAAGTTATGAAAACTAATGGAAGAGTGAGGAAATAACCCAAGGGATGGAAGCAACAAGATGGACGAAAATGCTCCCAAAAAAGGTATGTGTTTTCATACGGAGATTTCCTAAAGGTAGAATACCATGGCGATCGATTTTGGATCGAATGGGATTAGACTTGCATACGGTATTATGTCCTAGATGCAGTGTCGAGCCCGAAACGATCGACCACGCCTTAGTAATCTGCCCGGAGGTCAAACAACTATGGAACCAAATTGGAAGATGGTAGCACAAGGATTTGGATGCGGTGGCACTGTACAGGAGATCCTTCAAGATGAAGGAAACACGGACAACGAAAATTTGAAGGAATCAATATGGACCGGTGTAATTTGGGCTGCTCTATATTTGTAAAGTGGCGTTTAGAGATGATAAAAGAAAGTTAGTTGATCTAATGTACGAATTTCAAATAACAATATGGGAATGGATCAAAAGACGAAGTAATGAGATATCGGTGGACGGAACAAGTTGGTTGGCGGATCCTTCATGCGTGCAATAGATTCAAGAGTGGTAATGGAAAGATATAGTTGTGGTAAGATAGGCAGCAGAGGATGGAGGTTTTGCATCTCGTAAAACCGAGACTGATATCGGTTTTTACACCCCTTAAAACTACCGCAAGTGTACGATGTCAATCAAGTAATATAGTACAAAGTACGAGAATCGATCCATGGAACTAGGACACTGAGTATCACAATGACTATGACAAATATTAATTGAACTATCGAATATTGGATTGGTTTGAATTTAAGTAAACTATTAATCTAGAAACAAAGAGGGCAAACTCAAATAACAAAGGTCAAACAAAGATTTAACTAGCAAGAAGAGATATTTTTGACGATTAGAGAAGGCTAGAGGTTAGACTTCATTTGGATTCTACTATCAATCATAAAAGACACATTCATGAGTTATTAAACAAGATAGACAATGGCTATTCCTCAAATACTTCCTATTCTTTCTCAAGCAATAGTAAGAATATATCATGAAAATGTAAATATTAAATCTCTCTAATACAAACATGAACACAAAGTAGAAATCCAAAATACTCAAATAAATGCATACATCATATAACTCAAAGTAGAAATCCAAAATCCATCTTCCCTTAACCTTAAATAGTTTAACTCATACTGCTGACAGAAATTAACATCATTAAATGAAGATAAAAACACCCCAACATATTGTTTCTCAACTGAAAGATGCAGTGGAATGAAAATAACTCCCTCAATAAGTGATACTAACTACCAATCTTGAATTTCAAGTCTTGACTCCACCTTGATAATTAATGCACTCCTTCTTCTTAGCTTTAAAAACTCTAGAATATGCTCTGAAATCGCCTAGCCTCCACTGATCCCAAGATAACCCTAGCTGGTAGGTTTTAGGGTCTTTTTATAGTGCCAGACCCCGTTGGCGATCATGACAGGCGATGATGCCATGTCATGATCGCGGGGCATGATCGCCCGTGTCACCACTATCATCAGATTCACAAAACAGCTCTCGGTACATCAGTTGCGACCTTGCCATGCGATTATGACATGTCATGGTCGCATGGCATGATAGCAAGGAGTCCAAATTGGTTTTCTTTGCTCGTTAGTTCGGTTCAACTCCTTATGCATACGGGATGTTAAATTTTGGGTAGAAGTAGAGACTTTTATCCTCTTTTGCCATCTTGTATGCCTATACACTACTCACCAAAATATTAGTCCAAAAAGTCAATTTTTACTTCAAGACAAGCCGCAAAACTTATTGTTTGGGGATGAATAACCCGTCAGATAACGAAGTTATCAGAGACCCACGGTTTTTAGTTTCAATAACAATGGTCGATTACTGTGTTAGTTGCTTTCTGTTTCGTTTACTGTTTGCTGCTGTCATAGTGCCTCGTATGAGGTGTGAGTTTTGTTTATTGGATACTCTATTGTAATTGTGGGAGGTGGGTGATAAAAAAGAATTTGCCTTTAAAAAGATCCAATTCAACAAGATGGGTCCATTTCGTAGATAGAAGGCGTTATTAATAATTTCGCAACTTGTGATTGGTCATTGGTATTAATTAAAACTAGTATGTGGCATCGCGCAATGTATGACGGCGAAATATTTTTGTTACAAGCTATGGTTCATATAAAGAAAACAATGCCTAGTAAATTAAGATGAAACATAATTTGTTAGTTGACAATTGAGGAAATACAATTTGAATGTAAACGATTGCAAATATAAAGAAAACAATAAGTAAATTTTGTTTATAAATTATGATCCATATAGGCACTCTAGTAATGAGATGTGTAATCTGAATAAAAGATGTTATATAGTTCAATTTGTACTACAATTAAGCAAAAGGAAATAAAATAAGAATATCTTATTAAGTTTTTAGTGAGATGTAGTATCCATCTTAATTGTAGGATGCAATGTATATAAGCGATCACGTGAGCTATATTGGGAGAGACAATATGGTTTGTTTGCCTTGTAAATGAGAACATCAAATAATTATCAACTAATTATTATAATCATAGACCATGAAATATTAAGAAATGTTACATTGCTTTAATTGTGAGAAGGAGAAATGTTAGTCAAAAACTTCATGGTAAATGATATTTCTATAAAGATTAAGCTCCTAACATAATCAATAATTACAAATTATCAAAAAACTGACTAATTATGAAACATAATTTAAAAAATAAAAAGGTAGAAAAGTGGAGACTTAATTAAAGAAACCTAGAAAATAAAGAAGAAAAAGGAAAAAACCCATAAAGGTGAAATTAGTTATACATAAAATTTTGTATACTACACGTTAATTGGGTTGAATATACACAACACAAGTATAATTCATCATTTTTTTAAAGTATCAACTTATCATAAAAATATATCATAATATAAATTGTAACTATGGAAAACATTTTTAATTCACAATATTTATTTAGAGATTTTCTATAAATGATGTATAGGTTTGTAGCAAGATGACCATTTTGGCTTCATCATTTTTTTTTCTATTATATAGGTTTCTTGTTAGTCTATTACTCATTGACTATAATAATACTCAAATTATTTTTGACACTTGTAAATTTTTTGTAAACTTCAACTTGTTCATGAGAAGAATATAAACATGACATATTATTTTGAACAAGTACGAAATATTCATCAAACCCTTATCCCTAATTTTTTCAAAAACATTAGTATCGAAGCTTTGTTATAACTAACACATGCGAAGAAGTTGACACAAGTGATATAAGAGAAGAATACAAGCATGACATACTACTTTGATCCATGGACCAATATCAAAAGAATTAGAAGAAAAATATAAATACGAATTGTTTTTGAGGAATTTCATCACACAACTGAAATGCTTAATGAATAATGATCATAATAAACCTTAAAGAAACTTCAACTCTAAAAGAAGGCTTGATCGCATGAGAAGGTGAAGTTTCATTGATGAGTATCGTACATATCAATGATAAGTTCATGTTGTCCATAGAATGATGATCAAATAAATCATTAATTGTCTTTGTCTTGAGGTTTTAGTCTAAATCTTTTGTTGATCCATGATTCTAGACAATGAAGAGGGTTGTCATTGGGGTTGTTTGAGTGGTATCAAAATGTGACTTCACCTTCTTTCTCTATTGATCTCATACACAAAAATCGAGATTAGTCTTCTTCAATCACAACCAGAAAAACATATAAAATAAGTGTTATAAACCTAAGTTAAGAAACCGAAAAATTGTCAACATAAGTAAAAGGAAGGGGCATAGCCATACTATATATACTGATAGAAGAAGAGAAAAAGATGAACATTAAGAGCAAGAAGATGAATGGTTTGGAGCTATGATTTGAAATTAAATATGAAAAAGATAGAGGAAGATGTATAGACTTGATAATAACTTTGGAGTTAAACATGTAAAATTACCAAAATGTATGACCCACAATGGAAGTTACATTATTTATATAAGGGTAGAAGAGTTTTTAACATATTAAGTATTTTATAAAATACAAAAATTCAAGAAAAGTCCTACAAAGATTTATAGCTTACCATTGTGCCACATCATTGGCTATGGTTGTTGCTTTTATATTTTTTCTTGGAAACGGCCAATAATATAAAAACGACCCCGACCTACAAAGCGCAAGCACGCGGGAAAACAAACAAACAAAGTAACATGATTACAAAAGAGTATGAGCGAAAGGTGAAACACACCAATTAATCTAGCTACCACAACTATGAGAACTACTATGTTTACACCAATCAAATGACATGGAGATGATATTATCAACCGTTTTACTAGGGGAGGCTTCAGAGCTTCTGAATAAAACGTCGTTTCTGGCTAACCAGATACACCAAAAAGTACAGTAAAAAATCGAGATGAGAATCGAGCGTTTCCTGGAACAATTCCCCCAGGAGGCGACATAATCAATGAAGTCGCGAATGCTAGGGAAATGCTGGTTAGAGATCCCGCACCATTTGAAGACCCAAAACCAAACCTCCTTGGCATAGTTGATCATCAAATGATCGATCGATACCAACTCAAGAAAGCACATACTGCATTCAAGGGATCCACCCGTGATATCTCTAGCCGCTAACAACTCCGAGACCGGTATTCTTCCCAACAAAGTCCTCCAAATAAAACACCTAACATTGAGAGGGATAACCTTGGACCAACACATACGAAACCAAGTGAAGGCTATCGACTTGGAATCAATGAGACGTCTCATAGCGTTAACCAAATACATCCCGCTACTATTGAGATTAAACGGAAACCCGATATCGGAGTGAGGAGGGACAACCATGGAACCAATGTCATTGTAAAGTTGCAACAGCTGAGTGAGCGAACTAGCATCATCGGGAATTTTGTTCCATCTCCAATTGAAACCCGAACTCGAAGGTCTGTCCGAGAGCAGACAATTTTTAACCGACTCTAAACAATAAAGTTGAGGATAACTCACCTGAAAGGGAGTGTTGCCGCACCACGGGTCCTTCTAAAAAAGGATATCGATTCCGGAACCCGAAATGAGCGAAAAAAGATCAGTGCTATCAATGCTAAGCTTCAAAAGACTTTGGACCGCTTTGAAAATAATGAGCCATACACCATGATAAGCTTCGAAGACTTTGTTGCTTTTATATATATAAAAGATATATATAAAGATTTTAATCATATAAAGAAATTAAATATAAAGAAGGTATATATATATATTGCAAAACAATCATCGGTCAAAGCACCTAAATAACCAACCAACTTTTTAGTTTTGCAAGTCATTCTCCATTCATTTAATATACATGTCCTTATCTTCATAGCACTTTGGGATCACCAAAATCAACCACATACCAAGATTTGAGTGTATATATATATATATATTGCAAAACAATGATTGATCATAACACCTAATTAACCAACCAACTTTTTAGTTTTGTAAGTAATTTCTCCACTCATTTAATATACATGCCTCTTTTTTAAACTATCATCTTCGTAGCAATGTGGGATCACCAAAATCAACCACATATCAAGATTTGAGAATATATAAACTTGGTTGTGCCACATTATACTCTTTGATTGTTATATATATATATAAAGATATAAAAAATCATTTAGTGCATTAATTACACAAATTTTCGATAATTAATTAAACAATGCTTTAGTTAATTAATTAATTAAAATACCATAATTAAGTGGAAAATAATTTATTGAAAGATATACATGAATATGAATTAATTAATTTAAAGAATGGACTAATTAAAATTCTTTTAATGTTATTTAAAAAAAATCTTTTAATTCATTCCTTTAAAAACATGTATGGTAATAATTAATTATGGAAATCCAAAATGTAAAGCATTTAATTTTTGTTTTTTACAAACAATACAATTAATGCATTTAACTCAACAATTTCTCATTATATATACTCTAACGTGATTTATTTAGAGTCCAAACCAAATCATTCAACAGTCATTTCGTACACATAAGTGATCGTTTAATAGTCTTAACGATGAAGAACATCTCCTTCTTGGTTCTCTTTCTTCTTGCAAACATATTGGCTTCTTCAGGTAAATTTGATGTTGTTTACATTATTATATATTTTGGTTAATAAAAACACTACAAACAAATGTCTTTTACTCATAAAAATCATCCAGGTAAGATTCCGTCGGTAATTGCTTACGGATCATCCATAAAATACCAATGGTTCAGTAAAATCCAATGTTTTTCGAGAATATAGAAACATCCAGAGGGGTGATCTATCACTAATTTGAATTACCCATCAACTTTTGTGACGGTTTTGTGATTGATTTCCTTAGAAAAGTCGGTAGGCAAAATCTTCCTATGATTCTTAAAATTATTACTAATATAATTTGATATTTAAAGGGTTTATGGATGATTAATACAGGAAATGAGATATCGAGTGAAGAAGCTATTGAAGTGTGTACCAAAAGGTTTTGGATGTTTTGCTCCGATTCAAAATGTGATCGTAAGTGCAAACGGGACTGGGATCAAAGTGCCAACGGAGACTGCATAACTGCATTAACTTGTCTATGTTATAAACCATGTTAATAGGAAATTAGATTTGTCATGGCTAATGTGCAAATTTAATTTCTTTTATGTAAAAGCAAGTATGTTTGCAAAGCCTGCAGTTTGATGTATTTCATTAATGAATAAGCTTTTCAATTTTTTTTAAAAATTTAGAATTAGAAAAAGGTATATATATATATAATTTACGAAAATGCAAGGTGTTTTTTTCATGTACAAAATCACATTTGATTTTATACTAACTGTAGCGCGGACGACTTTTGGAGCCACTTAAGTCGCATGGAAAGTCGTCCGCATCATTTATCATTTTGTACAAAATCACATATGATTTTATACAAAATCACATATGATTTTGTACATGAACCATATGTGATTTTGTACATGAAAATTTTCATGTACAAAATGATTGGCTGAGTATTGTTCTTGCATTCTCGTAAATTGTTACCGTTCTCGCATGAACCTCCCCCCCTCTCTCTCTCTCTATATATATATATAGTCTTCTTCATGTGTTAACCCAAAAAATGTGTTAACTTTGTTAACCCATTTAAACCGTTTATTTTTTTGATCAATGATTTTGATTAAATGAGATATTATAAACTGATAAAAAAGAAAACATATTAAATAGAATTAAGTCAATGGTAATTTTGAAACAAATTTATATTTTATATTTGGAAGATAAAATAATTTTGGAACAAATTTAAAAAGGAAACATATATTTTATTTTCCCTATTTATTTTTGGATCTTTTTCAAATTCCCACATAATCATCTTATGAAATCCGCCGGATTTTCTTTATAATTACCAAATTCATAGGCGAAACAATGAGAATGTTCGTACATGAAACAATATGAATGTTCATAGGTGAAACTAGAAAAAGTGAATAAGATAATTAAGAAATTTAAACACGTTCATATATGAAACAAATGTGAAGTTCATAGGTGAAACAATGAGTATGTTCATAGGTGAAACTAGAAAGTGAATAAGATAATTAAGAAAGTTTAAACAAGTTCATAGATGAACACACGAAGTTCATAGGTGAAATAGTTAAGCGAAAATACCCCGGTTAACAAAGTTAACACATTATTTGGGTTAACACATGAAGGGGACTCTCTCTCTCTAAATCAAATAAAAACCACAAAAAGATTTCAAATTCGTGAAAACATGTATAAGAATAATTTTCATTTTCATCAATTGGTAGGATTTAATATATATTTCACATATATTTGTTTTAAAATATGAAACTTTCACATTTATTTATTTCACCATATAAGCTCAAATTTTAGGGTCCTTTACCAAACTAACCATTTTTAAAATTGAAATTACCAAAATAGCCTAAAAATAAAAAAAATTCAAAAGTAACTAGGTTTGTGTGCACCGCGCACCATCCGGTGCGCACAAGTCCTATTTTGAAAGAAAAAACTCATCCAAGGACCTATGTGCAATTTTTTAAAATATCTCTGACGCGACTAGACAATACACGTATATCCGTAGCCGTCGGTCAATGGTCAGTGCGCACCGGCCGGTGCGTGGTGCGCACACGCACAAATATCGAGATAAGGTTTTTTCTTTTTTTTGTCTTATCTGATTTCTAGAACTTTTAATATAAATTAAAAAATAATTTTTTTATAATCTATATATAAAAAACGAGATGAATAAAAAAAATTAAAAAAATTATTTATTTTTATAAATTCAATTTCTAAGTGCCATTAATTTATAAAAATAAATTTTAATTTTTACTCTTTTAAATAATTTAACGGTACAACAAAACCGTTTTGTAAGGGCCGACTTGATAAAAAATTGTATTAATGGTGTAGAACCATCCACCGCGACATCAAGTTCCTTCACAATAAACCACAAGGTCGGTGTCGTTCGAGTTTGGTAAGAGAATGCCCTGACCGATGGTGGTCTTAAGATACCGCAAAATTCTGTTTGCAGCCTCCATGTGAATGCGTAGTGGGTCTCCAACGAATTGACTTAAAATGCTTACGTAATATGCTATATCTGGACGAGTGACTTGTAGGTAAAACAAGCGACCTACAAGTCTTCGGTATCGGCTTGCGTCAATCTTTTCTTCTTCTTCTCCTTTGCCAAGCTTGAGATTTGGTTCCATGGGGAATGAACTAGGTCGGCACCCAGTTAGCCCACTATCTTTAAGGATGTCTAATGTGTACTTACGTTGGCTAAGAACTAGTCATTCGGATGTTTTTGCTACTTCGATTCCCAAGAAATATTTCAAGGGGCCGAGATCTATTATGCTAAACTCTTTATCAAGATGGGACTTTGTTACTTCAATCCATTTCATACTATTCCCTACGAGTATCACATCATCCACATATATGAGAGCTGCTACATATGCATTACCATCCTTGTAAATAAACAATGAATGATCGGCCTTAGATTATTTGAAACCAAGGCTAATTAACAAGGGATTTGGAGAACTTGTGGTACCAATTCCGAGATGCTTGCTTCAAGCCATAGATCGACCTTTTGAGCTTGCATACCCTTGTTTCGTCTTTGTTTGAAAATCCTTGAGGAATCTTCATATAAACCTCTTCCTCTAGATCTCCATGTAAGAAAGCGTTGTTAACGTCAAGTTGTTGGATCTACCATCCTCGTTTCATGGCGATGGCTAGAAGCGTTCTTAAGGTCACCAATTTAGCAATGGGTGCGAATGTAACGTGATAGTCCACTCTCTCCATTTACGTAAAGCCTTTTTCCACGAGTCTCGCTTTATATCTTTCTACTTCACCATTCGGCTTGAACTTGATCTTGTACACCCATTTTCAATGGCTTTCTTCCCTTTCGGTAATTGCTTGAGGGTCCACGTCCCATTTTGCTCAAGGGCGTGTATTTCTTTTCACATAGCTTCTTTCCAACCATCATTTTGGGCTGCTTGGTGAAAGGATTTTGGCTCATCGTGATTATTGATGGCGGATAAAAACGCTTTGTGAGTATTAGAAAAATGCTTATAAGAAACGTAATGGGATAAAGGATGTACCGTCGAGGATTATTGACTGGAAGTAGATTGCGTGTGGTCGATGGATGGGGGAAGCTTCACTTGATAATCGCTTAAGTGCCTCGGTTGA
This sequence comes from Silybum marianum, assembly GCA_036898165.1. Taxonomy (NCBI): domain Eukaryota; kingdom Viridiplantae; phylum Streptophyta; class Magnoliopsida; order Asterales; family Asteraceae; genus Silybum; species Silybum marianum. The sequence goes on from CM072539.1 coordinate 18,771,254, forward strand.
GCCCTTTGTCTCTTTGTCTTCCTTCTTCAGTTTCTTGTTGGACGACGGGCGGATCCTCATGGTTTTTCATATGCATTTTCTCAGTATGGGTACTGTCACTTTGCATGTTTTGCTCTTCTTCAAATAAGTCTTCTAGTTCTTCTCCCACGACGTCTTGCATGCTACATGTTTGACCCTCCTCATCATTTTCTATTGAAACTCCCCCTGTCTCCTTATTCTTGGCAGGTTCTTCATGTGGTTCATCACAATGTGGGACAAGACTTGAGTATTCAAATATTTCTTGCTCGAAATGTTTTGATTCCGTTTTCGAAAAGGGAAACATGTCTTCGATGAATTTTACTTCTCTTGTCAGTACCATTTTTCTTTGTTCAAGATCATAAATTTTGTATCCCTTTTTGCCCAGAAGGTAGCCTAAAAATAACCCCGGTTTTCCTCTTGGTTCAAACTTATCTCCATTCGTTTCGATGTTCTTGTAGTAGGCTAGGCATCCGAAAACCCGCATGTGGTCATATTCGGGCGGTTGTCCGAAAAGGGCTTTATACGGGGTTTTGTCATTTATGATTTTGAAGGGCAGCCGGTTAATGATGTACACAGCTGTAAGGACACCTTCCCCCTTAAAGGTTGTGGGAAGGTTTGCTTCAAACCGTAAGGCTCGTGCAATTTCTAATATATGCCTATGTTTTCGCTCTACTACCCCATTTTGTTGTGGGGTATGTAGGCAAGGAGTTTCTAAGACAACTCCTTGTTCTCTATAGAATTCATTCATGTTGTTCGACACGAATTCCCCACCATTATCGCATCAAATTCTTTTGATGCACTTTCCAAATTGAGTTTTTACCATATTGTAAAAATCAATTAGGGAAGTACTTGCCTCGTGTTTATGTTTAAGTAAATATACCCATACCGCCCAACTATAGTCATCGACTATAGTGAGAAAATAATTCGCCCCCGTTAGTGACGATCTCCTATATTTCCCCCAAACATCACAGTGGATCAAATCAAAGCAATTGCTAGTTTTAATACTACTAATAGGAAAAGGTAATCGAGTGAGTTTTGCCTTGTTACATGAATCACAAACTTTTGTCTTAAAACTTAAAGAAACATCCTTAAGGAAACTAATATGAGATAGCTTCACATTGGATACATGCCCAAGACGTTTATGCCATGCATCAATTGTCACCGCCATCGCCTTCCTCTCTTCTTTTATTCCCTTCATTCAATAAATACCATCACGACAATCACCCGCTCCAATCAAGCTCCTCGCTTTCAGATCCTGTAAAACAAAGAAATCGGGAAAAAAGGTCACCGCGTAATGAAGATCTTTGGTGAGTCTCCGAACCGATAAAAGATTACACGTTAAATTTGGTACAAAGAGAACGTCTTTGATGTTTGGTCCTCCTTTGAAATTAATTTCACCTTTCCCTTTTACAGGGATTGATTCCCCATTAGGGATGGTAACCGGCCTTTCAATAGTGTTTATCGATAAATTTTTCAGGTAGTGCCCTTGGTGGGTTATGTGCTCGGTGGCACTCGAGTCCATAATCCAATTTTCATCAGTTTTCATTCTACCTGCCATGTTAGCTACCACAGGTTCTTCTCAATTTTCCCCAAACAACTTTAGGAAGCTAGCGTATTGCTCTTTTGTCATCCCCGGTATCGGGCACGGTTTTGTCTCCGCCATGGCTGCCCTCGGTTTTGGTTTGTCTCTTTTTCCTTTGCCCGGGCACCATTCAGGGTAACCGATTCTTTTGAAGCATCCATCACGATCGTTCCCTTCTCTCCCACAATGACTGCAAGTTTCGGTTGGAGGGGTGCCCTTTTCTGTCTTTATCCACCCTCCTTCTTGTTGACTTCTTGTTTGATCTCGTCTCTCTTGAAAACTGGCTTGAAAGGAAACCATTTCGCGGTCTGGTTTCTTTGAAGTGGTGATCATACGTTGTTGCTCATCTTTCGTCACGAGGTGATAGACGGTGCTCAATTTTGATGTCGGCTTCATGACCAATATCTGTGTTTTAATAACACTGTATTGGTCATCAATCCCCATTAGGAACTCGTAAGTCCTTTCTTTTTCTTTCAGTTCAGTCAGTTTCTTTGCGAGCCCTCACGAACAACCATCACAGGAGCATCGAGGAGTAGGAAGAATCGACTCCATCTCCTCCCATAAAACACGGAGCCTAGTATAATAGGTTGATACGGTTGCGTCATCTTGTCGAGTGGTGTTCAGCGACTGCTTTAGTTCGTACGCCTTGGGGGCACTTTCTTTTCCGAAACGTTCCTTCAGATCTTGCCAGATTTCTGTTGCTGTTTTTGCGTATTTCACACTATTATGAATTTCTTTCTCCATAGCCGTGGTTAACCAACCTTTGATCATTGCATCGCAACGCATCCAAGGTAGGTATTTTTCCAATCCTACCTCTGTCCTTTCGATCGTGCCATCGATGAAGCCGGTTTTGTTCTTGGCGAACAAGAAATTCATCATCTCTTGTTCCCAATCGTTGTAGTTCTTGTTAGTAAGCACTTCATTCACGTGCATCTGTTTCGGATAGTCGGAAGCGTGTAGATAGAGAGGAGAGTTGTGGTCGATGGACTCTCCTTCATTCTTGTTCTTGGTTGGATCGCCGCCGGCCATAGGGATCGATAAATGTATTTTCTTTCTTTTCCTTTTTTCTTGTTTCTAGGTCGGTTCTCTGATACCATATACAAAATGATACCAAAAGGTTGAATCTCATTATGTCATAAGAAGGTTACTTATACAACAGGAAAAGAACAAATAAAAGGAAAAGGGATTACATATATACAGACACAGGACCAAATCAGATCGGACTTCATGTCTCATCTCTCCGCCGTCTAACCTTTTCGCTGCTCACCCTTTGTCGTCGATAACCTCCGCCGCCCATCCCCTTCATTATCTCAACCCCAATCATTGTTTGCATCCATATTGCCCTAAACCTTAGCCGCTTCTCTATCCTAACCGGCGAATCTCTCATGCTCGATCTACTCTAGCCACAAATCTCTATCTATCTCTCTCTCGATCAAATCAGACTTCGTCGTCCACCCCTTCGACGTTGTGACCTCCACCGCCCATCCCCTTCTGTGAATAGTTTGTTTATTTCGAATTTTGATTTAGAGCTTGATTAGGGTTTTGATGTACTTTTTATTTTGGTTTAAATTTGGATTTGTGTGTTAGTCATTGATAGAAATAATCCCACTTCTCAATTCAAGGTGGTAAATAAAAAAAGATTAAGTTAGATGAATCCATGGTTCGGTTCAACCCAAACAATTCGAATGGTCCAAAATGATAAAGGGTAAAATGGTGATTGTTCATTTAGTTGCTCTTAATATGAGTTTTGTTTGTTGACAATCTTGAATATGTGTTTGGATTTGTAAAATTAGGTTTGTTTTCGGATGGAGATTGCAAACTACAATCTGTGTTTGAGTAAACACTTTCCTTTTTGTTCCATTTTTGGATTCAAACAACAAATCTATGCTATATTCTTTTGTTTTTGGACCAGGTTAAGTTTTGGTGATTAGGATTTGGATTTTGAATGAGTTTTTGTGATTAAGGTTTAAATTTATATTGACTTTGTGTGTGAATATTTTTGATGTGTGGTGGCCGGAGACAGGGTCTTTGCCGGAGAAGTTGGCAGGAGACAGGGTAATTGACGAAGAAGTTGCCCGGACATAGGGTATTTACCGCAGAAGATGATCGGAAGAAAATAACAATTTTGGCCCTGAAGACAAACACTACCAAAAAAATGACTTCCACCCACAAAAAAATACCCAGCAAAATTTCTGTGAGTGACTACCACGGATCACCCAGGAAATACTAATGTTTCGACGAAATCCGATGTTTTCAAGAAAATACCAACGGATTACCCAGGAATTTCTTGGGTAATCTATCACTGATTTGATTTACCCACCAACAATTTAGACACAAACTTTTGTGACGGTTTTGTGACGGATCTCCCTTGAAGGATGAATTTCCCAGAGAAAATGTTCATAGGTGAAAGCCTTCTATTTTATTAGTGAAAAACAAAATGATATTTTGGCCCTTGGTCTTTGATTTTATATTAATATGTGTATATATATATAATTTTAATTTTGATAGAAAATAAAATAAATGTTTAAAATGAATGAAATACCCTTCATTTAATTGGATTTAACGGAAAAAGTTAACAACCGTTGAAAGGAGGGATGAAACTTGTTGAAAGGTGTCACACGTGAGGGGTCAATCTGTTGAAATAAACTTGAGAGACGAGAACCGTTAAAATGGACGAACGTTAGGGACCAAAAAAGAACCTGACTCTGTAAATAAATATTATATATATATAGGGGCGGATTCATATGAGGACGGTACTAATTTACGAGAATATGAGGACAATCCTCGGCCAATCATTTTGTACATGAAATTTTTCATGTACAAAATCACATATGATTTCATGTACAAAATCATATGTGATTTTGTAAGCATCAAAAAGGACACGGGCGACTTCTCCCACGGGCAAGTCGCGGAAAAGTCGCGGCTAATCATATATGATTTTGTACGTGAATCATATGTAATTTTGTACATTAATCATATGTGATTTTGTACATGAAAAAAATTTTCATGTACAAAATGATTGGCTGAGGATTATCCTCGCATTCTCGTAAATTTTTACTGTCCTCGCATGAACCTCCCTCTCTCTCTCTCTCTCTCACTCTTTATATATATATATATATATATATATAAAGAGGTTCATTTGAGGACGGTAACAATTTACGAGAATGCGAGGAAATCCTCAGCCAATCATTTTACACATGAAAATTTTCATGTACAAAATCACATATGATTCATGTACAAAATCATATATGATTAGCCGAGACTTTTCCCGCAGCAAAAGTTGCGCGTGTCATTTTTTATGCTAGTAAAAAATCACATATGATTTTGTACATGAAAAAAAATTCATGTACATGTGATTTTGTACATGAAAAAAAATTCATGTACAAAATGATTGGCTGAGAATTGTACTCGCATTCTTGTAAATTGTTACCATCCTCGCATGAACCCGCATCTCTCTCTCTCTCTATATATATATATACAGGTGTATATATATATAGAAAGAGAGGTGGGGAGTTATTATGCAACCCTTTATATTCGTACAATCTTTACAACCAAATCAAGAGCGTCCATTTGATCATTAACGGTTAGGAGGTAGTCGGTTGTAACTAGTGGGAGGGACTGGATGAAACTTGTGACTTTTCGGGCGACTTGGGGCGCGCGAGCAAAGTCAAGGGAAGCAGGTTCAGCAGTCACAGAACTCGACTTTCCTGATTTTGACCTCATTTCTTCCACTTTTCTCACCTTTCTTCTTCTCCTCTTCTCCCCCTTCAATAAAGTCGATATTGGAAGCATTTATGCTAGATTTCTAGTTGTTAGTAAGAATTAAAAGGTTAAGAGCTTTGTGATTTAAACATTGAAGCCTTCCACTCATGATCTTGAGAGTCCAAGTGTTACCATCTTCGGGTAATATCATTTTATCTACATCTTTCTATATGTTTGGTTTATTGTTTCAAATATAACTCTTTGAACTCAAACAAAAGCCTAACATTGTTTTCTAAAAGGCATGTATAGTAAGTCCCGTTAGAAAAGAATCTAAAGCATCAGGGGAAACGTCATTTTTGGGTCGTATTTAGAGAGATAAAGGCGGACTTTTGAGAATTTAGCAACACCCGATTATAATCTAGTTTAATCCGGATATAGATTAGTAGATTGTTAACTTTAACTCTATATGTTAATTGTTAAACTATATATGCTTCTTGACATTGACTACTTGCAATAATGAAAACAAATAACAAGTGTTTCAATGCCATTGCGTGTTTTTTCGAGTAGTATCGAAGGAATTTACAGTCTTCCATATGTGTTTCTTTTATTATTCTAGATATTCTGAAACAAATACACAATGTAGTAAACACTTCAATTATATGGTGTATATTCATCAGTGGATGAATAGTTACAAATGAAAAGGTACACATAGTGTTTGTTTCCTATTAACTAAACTATAATAAATGTGATAATTCGGTAAATCTGAATCATAGTTTCTTTGTGTAACACCCTCAAATTTGGAAAGAGTGACTACATTAAAATTTTCAATATTACATCAGTTGAAAGGTAAATCACCTCTTATATATCAATACTTGAATTTCCTCAAATAACACTTCAGTATAAACCTCTACAAAAGATATATCAAGTTATCTAATAAGACATGATTACCTCCGGGTGTTACTAAACCCATAAGAGTCGCTATCTCCGAATGCGGAAAACGTCACCAAGAGCTAATTCTTTATCGTGCCACTTCCTAGCACTCAAGTCTACACGTGCCAATAATGACAACATCTACAATAACCTGATGCACATGCCGGCAAATAAAAAGGGGTAGGCTTAACGCCTAGTGAGTTTAAGAGTTTATAACATATTTGTAATCGGTAGGAGTTGAAAGCTTATTTGACCAAATAATAATTCCCAAATAGAATGACTTCTTTATAAAAGAAACATCTTTCCAAAATACATCATTTTTGAAATAAAAGCTTTAAATCACAAAACTATGGAAATGAAAGCTTTAAATAGAAATGCCCGTTCAAATACGAACTCTACACCGTTTACTCACTCAAAACGTAAATAAGCTTAAATGCTTTAAATACCAAAATATGGAAAAATCTCCATTATCTAAAATACCAAAACACGGTTAGGTCTCAATGATCCAATAATATTAATTATAAATAATACTTTATATTATAAAAACGTCACCGAAAATAATGGATAAGACTCTAACCCAAAACAACATCTTTCAGTGACGAGGGAGACCCATTTCCGTGATTAGTGGCGGAACACAAATGTAGGCCACACACAAGTTACGTGACATCCCTTGAAAGGGAATCGGGGTTAGCATCAAGTCTATCCAAGTCTTTAGCCAAACATACCCATGAGCATCAACTCTATCCACGTCTTTAGCCTTACATACCACTGAGCATCAACTTTATCCAAGTCTTTAGCTTAATAAACAACTAGCAACAACTCTATCCAAGTCTTTAGCTTAATAAACAACTAACATCAACTCTATCCAAGTCTTTAGCTTAATAAACAACTAGCATCAACTATGTCCAAGTCTTTAGCTTAATAAACAACTTGACTCATATGCCTATGGATCCAATGCACCTCGGTCTAATTTACATGACTCCAAAACGAATGACCAACGCACTCAAAACATGTAAAAATAATATAATAATGCCATAATTGCATATAACTCCAAAAGCTCGACCTATAGCCACTTAAGTCGGACAAATGTCCACGAGACTCAATTTAGTCAAAACCGAGCAAAAAATCTATAAATCAACACTTACATTATTACTCAAAACATGGTTGAGACAAACCACTTTCCCAAATGAAATCATATTCATATATTTCCAAAATGTCTCATAATGCAATAACATGTATTTTCCAACGATTTATAAATCAAATACTCTAAAGATGCAAATACAACCAAATGGTTTTCATTTAAAAGATAAAGCACCCAAATAACTTAAACTTATACTTTATTTGTCAAAATGTCTAAAACTTAAGTATAAGCCTCTTACATGATTTATAAATCTTTTATACCAAATATGCAAACTTAGCCAAATACTCACACATTTGATAAATGACAAGTAAAACATGTTAATATTTCAAAATGGATATTTTTGGCATGTACATAGTTTTCACAAAGTAACTTGAACTCACCTTGTTAGATTTAGGCTAAATCTAGGTTTTACCCCAATGTTGAGCTCCATTTGTTGAAGACTTTAGATTCTCAAGCTAAACCTCTAGATTTATGGTGAAAGTCCTTCAAGAACACTTCCTTGTCTTCCAAAACATACACAAAAGATAACCCAAGAGAGAATGAGAGTTGTTGGTGCAAAATAACCAAACCTTAGATTCAAAGAACTAAAGATATGATCTTACCTTCACTTCTATGAACTCCAAAAACAACCAATAACCTCTAACCATCTTTTCCATGTTGTAGAGCTTCAAAATACGAAACCATAGCAACTTGAATCACCCAAATTGGAGCAATATTGAGAGAGATATGACTAAAATGAGAAAATCCTGTTTTTCGGTCCTTATAAACGTTGAACAGTGGCGGATGCTGGTTTTCAAGTGGGTTGAATTTCGGTAACCAATGTGGTAACCCACACGAAGCATAAATCACATGACCAGAGTTAAACGCCGGTTGTCAAGTGGGTTTCGTTTCGGTAACCAACGTGGTAACCCACGCGAAGCATAAATCACATGACCAGAGTTGGACGCTGGTTGTCAAGTGGGTTGCGTTTTTGTAACCAATGGACTAACCCTTGCTAGCCTTTGTTGAGTGTAATAGTCCCTTAGGCTAGTTATCAAGTTAGTTTCAGTTCTGAACTAACTTCGTAACCAGCTTGCCCACATTTTCCTTCTTAACCAACCATTACCTTGAGTTTTAAGGCAGCAACATTAAAATACCCAAGAACATTCAAAAGAACTTAATTTAAACCATAATGAACTAAATGCATAGATGAACCCACAATGGGAGATAGTAACTAAAATTCCGGGTCCGAGTGTTACACTTTGTTTGCGAAGAGGTGAAGTAGATGGTGAAGTCGATGTACAGTGGCTAGGGACGTTATAGATTGAAGAATTAATTTGTTCTTTAATTAGGCAATAGATAATACTTCATAAAATGTCACATATTCAAAGTTATTGCCCTTAACAAACTCAACAAGTTATAGAATGGTCAAGTAAGTGATGAAACAAGGCCCAAAGTAGCGTATGGATTACAAAATAAAGTCAAAATGCATACGCATGATCATTGCCAAGGGGAGAACATACATGGTTGTGAATTTGTACCTACCTTCACCGGCCAAATAATGAAAGATACCTAATTTAGTTATTGGACCTTGTATCGTTTTATTAATATTAACTGGAAAAATATACTATCCCGTTTGTGTATATGAAATAGGGTTGTAAATTAGAATCACCACTTAGTTTCTCGTGTTATCACATCTGTAATTAATATAAATGTTCCATAAGAAATTCTCTGTAAAATAATTAATGTTTGTAAAATATAGATTGGAATCGAAATATGGATACGATCAAGAGTTTGTAAACCCTTTATTAAAGAGGTAGTATGCTAGTCTTTCTCAAAATTGTTGTCCTTACTCTTAAAATGCAAATGTATTTAAATCTTGTAACTAATAATTCACCATAATTTGTACATATACACGTTAAAAAAACTAGATATGTAAAGAAAAGAAAATGTACGTTGAAACGAAGAAAGATTTAGGAAATGCGGAGTAAATTTGTTCTTGAATCTTGACCACCGATCATATTTTTCATTTAGGTAACAATTATAATTGGAATAATAACATTGCCATTCGTTATGTAATCAACAACCATGAAGATGGAGATGTGTGCCTTAATCCATCTACAATCCTTTGCATATATATCTCATATGAAATTCACCTAATTAAGTTTAAAAACTTGGAATATGAAACTTATCTTAAAACAACCTAAATTCGAGTTTGTTATACTTAATAGTGCGTAATTGAATATGCTGAAGAATTGAGATATTCCTCTAATTCGAGCAAATCCCCAACTCTCTAAATCCAAATTATCCAATCAACAATTACTTCGAGATAAAAACTGAATCTAGGAGCATATCACGTGGATATATGGTTTCTTTTTATTGCAAGAATACCTTGAAGATGAAACTAATAACAAGAAAAACGTAACCGTTGTTTCAAATTGGGTGTACCATGCATCCCTGATTGAAATAAATATGTATTATGTAAACCAGGTAAAACAATTTGCAGATTGGATCTTGAACTTATGCAAAATTGGAGGTTTGGAATATTGATATGAAATGGGGTTTCGATATTGGACCAGGTGTAATCAAATGGTTGGTGTATTAACACTGATCGAAGCAGGAAAGATGGAGAGATTGCCACTGACCAACCAAGTGGTATTGAGTTAAAAGGAAAATGAGACCTTAACTTTTTAATATGTTTAAAAGTAACATTGAACTATTAAGTTGTTCGCAATTGAGACCTCAACTTTTGAATTTAAGAAAAAGGCTATCATTCAACGTACACCATAGTTTAAGAGGTTGTTTGTTTACCTCTTAACAGTTCCAGTAAGAGGCAACTTCTGAATCGTTAAGAGGTGAATTTTGTATCCTGAATCTCCCTTAACCATTAAAAGCCTTTATTACATCTTGAACGATTACCAAACATATTTTTTTTCATTTTGCACTATATCATAAGAGTCTATTAATCATTCTGACCACTTAATCATACTATATCAAACCATTCAGCAACTACCAAACAACCCCTAACAAACTTTTAAATAGACAAATGAATTAAAAGAGTTACAGATTAAATGCCACCTAATTTCCCAATTTCCATCATTTAAACTAAAATCGATCAACATTAACATATTAATGAAGATATTTTTTACTTCAGTTTGTTTGGTACTAAGGTGCTTGTATGGAGTAAGAGTTGGTGGCAAGAATACGTGTTGGGATAATAAGAGGCCACCTAACTTTTCGTTATGTTGATGTTATGAATATGTTAAATAATTTGTACGTATTTGTAGTCTTGAAGGTTGTCTGAACATAAAGATGTAATTTCAATTAACATTGTAACTTCACTACACATGTTATGAAGTTGTAATAAGCTGAACTACACATCATATTTTAAAAATGTTAAAAACTTGTTGTGATGTCTAAAACCTTTAAATCAACTTATTACTATCTTTATATACAACATACAAATGTTTAGTCTTACAATTAGATTTAAAAAAATTATAAAGTATTATACCAAGATATTTAAACATAATTAAAATATGATTAAAAAACGATTTAAAAAACGATTTTGTTGTGCTGTTATGTAGAGTTTTTGTGATTGGTTAAGGCTATCCTTATGCATCTCTAGTATTATAAATAAATATTATATATATATAACATATAACATATCACATATTATAATGAAATTAAAAATTATATTATCAAAAAATATTATATATTATATATTATAAAAATGAAAATATTTTGTATGTACTTATTGTATATTTTTATGCATTTCAAGGCTGAATATAGTATTATTCAATCTTAATAACACTATATTCACTCTAAATATAGTGTTATTTAGTCTGAATATTTATCTTCATTATTTAGTCATATATGTCGCGATCTTCTTTCTTCTCATGTTCACAACAAAATTTAAGTTTTCATCAAACCCACCCCTATATATATATATATTATATATTATATATATATATATATATATTATATATATATATATAGGTGAGGGTTCATACGAGGACGATACCAATTTGCGAGAATACGAGAACAATATTCCTCAGCCAATCTTTTTACATGAATTTTTTTTTCATGTACAAAATCATATGTGATTTTGTACATGAATCATATGTGATTTTGTACATGAAAAATTTCATGTACAAAATGATTGGTTGATGATTGTCCTCACATTCTCGTAAATTGTTATCGTCCTCGCATGAACCTATCTCTCTCTCTCTCTCTATATATATATACATATATATATATATATATTACAGGGCAATAATCAAATAAAAACCACAAAAATGTTACAAAGTCGTGAAAACCGATATAAAGATAATTTTTTACATGATTTTTTTTATCAAAACCTATAACTTAAGATAGTGTTTCACATATGTTTGGGTTCACCTTATGAAATAATTACATGTGATTTTTTTTGAATTCACCTAGTGAATCCAAAAATATGGGTAAAAAATATTAATATGGTGAAACAAATGTATGTGAAGGTTTCATGTAATGAAACAAATATATGTGAAATAATATCTTAAATTATAGCATTTGATACAAATAAATCATGAAAAAAACTATTTTTATATGTATTTTCACGAGTTTGTAACCTTTTTGTGGTTTTTATTTGATTATCGCCTTAGGGAGGGATCAAATGAGAACTCAAATTTGGTTGTGAACGTGAGGACAAATGAGAGCGCGACAAGTTTCATATTCAGACTGAATAATAAAGAAAATATTCAAACCGAATAATAGTATTATTCTGTCTGAATATTTCCTTTATTATTCAGTCTGAATATTTAATTTATTATTCAGTCTGAATAATACTACATTCACACACGCGTCGCGCTCTCATTCGTCCTCACGTTCACAACTAAATTTGAGTTTGCATTAGAACTTTCCTTTATTGTCCTATATATATATATATATATATAAATATATATAGAGGGAGGTTCATGCGATGACAGTAATAATTTACGAGGCGAGAACAATCCTCAGTCAATCATAGATTCATGTACAAAATCACATATGATGGTCGTCTTTCCATGTGACTTAAGTGGCACCAAAAGTCGCCCGCTACCATTACTACAAAATCACATGTGATCTTGTAAATGAAAAAAAACTTCTCGCATTTTCATAAAAATTGTTACCGTCCTCGTATGAATCCGCCCATATATATATAGGGGAGTGATCGTACAAGAACACCCCCCATTTAAAGGAACAAATGAACACATTTATGACCACATATGGTGTGGGTCCCACAAAATATAAAATCATATCTGATTCAATAGTGGGCCCCATTGAATCATATATGATTTTATATTGTGTGAGACCCATATCATATGTGATCCTAAGGAAGTTTTTTTGTTCCTTTAAAAATGCAAAGTTCTCATTTGAACCTCCCTCTCTCTATCTCTCTCTCTCTCTATCTCTCTCTCTCTCTCTATATATAACAATAGATGTTGGTTCATTTACAAACTGGATGAATCGTACAAACCATATATAAAAATAAAATTTTCATGATTTTTTATCATCAAATGCTATGATTTAAGATGTTATTACATATATGTTTTTTTTTCATAATGTAAAGTTTCATATGTATTTGTTTTAGGGGTGTTCGCGGTGCGGTTTGGGGTCAAACTGCACCGCATATGCGGTTTGAGCATTTTTCTAAACCGCACAGCATGAACCTCAAACCGCACCGCAAAATGCGGTGCGGTGCGATGCGGTTTGTACCTATCGCACTTTTGTATAGAATCCAATAATTATAAGTTTAAAAAATACATTATAAAATCAACGATAAAGTGATCGTAGTTCAAAAAATTAAAGGCTTTCAATACATCTGATTCTCAAATACATATTGCATAATTAAAAATAGTTTAACAAGCAAAAAAATAAACTCCAAACTAAATTGGTAGTGTGAGTTGTGACGTATCCAATTAATTTGTTAATACTTCTATTTATCATATTAGATCAAACTCAAAATCCAAAATATGAAGTTCAAAAATATTACATAAGTAATAAAATTATTATTATTATTATTATATATATATGTGATATATATAAAATTTAAAATATATAAAGCATGCGGTGCGGTGCGGTTTGAACCGTGGTTTGATAACTCAAAACCGTAAACCGTACCGCATAGTGCGGTTTGGTAAAAATGCAAACCGCTAACAACACCGTGAATGTTCAAAACCACGTTTTGCAGTGCCGTGTGGTGCGGTTTGGCGGTTTGGATGAACACCCCTAAATTTTGTTTTCATAAGTACATGCATTTGTTTCATAATGTAAAATCTTCACATGTATTTTTTTCAGATGTAATTTTTTCACAAGGTGAAACAAACATATATGTAATAACATCTTAAATCATAGCATTTGATTAAAAAAATTATTTTATATATGATTTATACGAGTTTGTACGATTCATCCAGTTTGTAAATGAACCAACCTCTATAACAATATATATATATATGGAATATATAATATTAAAAAAGTATAATATATATTATACATTAAATATATAACATTATATTATTAATATATAGGTTATTATTTTCCTTCATCCAAAACCCTAAATTTACCTTCCAAATTCACTCTATAAATAGGTTATTCTTTTTCCTTTGTCCAAGACAACTCTAAGCTCTGACCATCGACGTCCTCATGGAGGAACATATGCGCAACCTTCATTCACCTCCGGTACACAAGATTATTCAACCCTCGATTGCAGTGAGATGTCTTTCTTTGATTCGTATTTTCATCATTTTATTTTCCATATATGTTTTTAGAAACATTTTTCTTAATTTGTTTCCTTGTTTCTTTTACAATTTAGCGTCATGGTGATGGCATGGTGGATGGATAATATGTCCGTATCGTGTCATTAATTACTCCCTCAATGTTCATAGCATTTCAGGTATAATTAATCTAATCAGTTATTAATTTAACATTCCAACAATTACACTTTATTCCCACTTGATATTGATTTTAGCATTTATTATATTTTTTTGTGTGACAAAGCGGGCCATTCTTCCCAAGTGAGGTATTTAGCCTAATGACTTCTTGAGCGGGTTCTAGTAACCAAGGAGACAAACTCTCCGGCATCTGAACCGCGACTTTTTTAGTTTGGTTCAGGTGGATTTTGTGGAGCCCTGAGAGGAGAGGATCAGCTCAAGGATCCGAAGTAGTTGCCGCAAGAACATCTGATGCATTGGGGCAGTACATTGCATTAGTTTTCGATACAACATTTGCTTTCAAAGATTGGAGTTGCCGGACCTGTGTGGACATTTACGCATAGCAAGCTTCGGGTCGGTTTTCTGAAGATCTTCAAGCAAATGTTTCTATATATGTTTGGCAGCACATATCCGGTCGGATATATTTTCTTTAAGTTATAACTTTCCTATATGGACTATTTGCAATAATCAAAACAAATATCAATCGTGTGAATTTAGGGGATTTATTTGTACTTGAATTTAGAATTGTTTATGAAATTAATTAGTTGTATTACAAGGGTTATGTTATAACTTTGGTTCTTCTTGTATATATCAAAGATTCAAATTTTATATAATTTCCGTTTTGTATGTCAGCAATTATTTATGTTGTGTTGATTTATTTTTTATAACTGTTTTTTTCATTTATTTGGTCTAAATATTAAATTACATCAATAACGAATATCGTTTTTATTATTATTTGAATTTTAACAAATATTATTAAAGTATACTAATAATGATTAACGTTTTACATTAGAAAACAATTGATATATTTATGAAATCAGATATTTGTTAGAGTTGATGGACGGTTGAGATTTATTTAAATAGTTTACAATTTTTTATGCTTACAAATAAATTTCATTCTCTCCCTCTCTCTCTCTATATATATATACACACACACAGGCCTCTAGAGGTGTTTTCTTTTGAAAAGAATTAAGATTCCGTACACCGCGTAAACCAAAAAATTAAAATATTTATGAAAATGATTAAAATTCATTTATTATTATTTAAGTATTTCAAGAAAATATTTTTAAAGTTTACTAATTATGGTTAATGATTTATATCAAAAAACGTTCCATATATTTTTTTGAATAACATATTTGTTAAATTTTGATGGATGACTGAGACTGGTTTACACGGTTAACAACCGTTTGATGATTTATAAAATAAGACATCTCTCTCTCTTTCTAGAGGCGGGTTCAAATTTGATTGTGAACGTGAGGACAAATAAAAACGCGACTGAAAACTTAAATTTGGTTTTTATATGTTCACAACCAAATTTAAATTCACATTTAAACTTTTCTCTCTCTATATATATAATGCATTAAATAATTTTTAATGTTTTTTTTGGCTCCCTCCATCAGCGATAGTGGAGGTTGCTGTTTTCTAATAAACCGCGGGTTCCATTTTTTTTTAATATATGAGTTACTTGAAAACACTAACCATTTAATGCATTCATTATGTAAATGTAACACTAGTAAAATTCCGTGACCTTTAGTTCCTTTGACCTTGGATTATGTAAAAACTATGGTCCATGAGATTGTTAAAGTTTTCTTTTGCTTTACGTTCGAAAAATCAGATCATGCAAAATAACTCCACGACCTGTCGTGTGACTTAAGAGTCGGTGGCCATGCGATGCAACCCACTATTGGAGGGGTTATATGAAATGTGTGACTTGTTGGGCGACATGGGGCACGAACAAAGTCACGGGAGCAGGTTCAATAGTCATAAAACCCATTTTTCCTAATTTTGACCTCATTTCTAATCTTTCTTCTTCTCCTCTTCTCTCCCTTCAGTAAAGTCGAAATTGGAAGCATCTATGCTAGATTTCAAGTTGTTAGTAAGCATTAAAAATCACGGAGCTTTGTGATTTGAAGATTGAAGCCATCCCACTCAAGATCTAAAATCCAAGTGTTACCATCTTCAGGAAATATCATTTTATCCACATCTTTCTATATGTTTGGTTTATTGTTTCAAATATAACTTTTTGAACTCACTAAAAGTAAGCCTGACACTTTTTTTAAATGACATATATAGCAACTCCCATTAGTAAATAATCTAAAGCGGTTTGAGGTGTGATGTTAGTGTTGTCTAGAAGCATCGGGGGAAACATCATTTTTGGGTCGTTTTGAGAGATAAAGGCAGATTTTTGAGAATTTAGTAGCCTCCGATTATAATCTAGTTTAATCCTGAATTAGATTAGTAGATTGTTAACATTAACTCTATTTGTTATTTATAACCGATTTCCATACTTTCCCTTTTATGAGTTTAAACTTCATATTTAATGATGAAATTTCAAGTTTTTGAGAGTAGTATATTTATAATTTTTGGGGGTGTTATATAATGTATTATTCTCTATTTATCATAGAAATCTAATCAATTAATTAATCAATTTTTTAATTGATTATGGAATTAAGTTATGTGTTATTAATGCGGTTTTTTTAAACAATATGTTTAATTAAACATAACATGTTTCATCTGCAATTTGTTATCATGGTCTCGCCACACTGATGAAAAGTTAAGTCCAAATCAAGGCATTTTGTATCGGTCGAGCAATGAGAAAAACATTGGATGCAATGTGATATATGTGATTCACACTATGATCAGTTACAAAAGCACCTTAATTATTAGGTCTTAGTCGTTGCTAGCTTCGGTTCGATTCTCTTAAGATCGTCAAACAAATGTTTCTAAGTTCAATGCTACAACTCGACATTGGATTTCATATGTATTTCCTCTAAGTTATGTTGCTTGTAAATTGACTACTTGCAAACCAAATAGCGAGTGTTTGAATGTCATTTAGTGTTTTTTCGAGTAGTATCGAAGGAATTCACCTTTTTCCATGTGTTTCTTTTACTATTCTAGATATTCTAAAATAGAAACACAATATAGAAAACAGTTCAACTATACGGTATATATTCATCAGTGGATGAATAGTTACAAATGAAAAGGTACACATAGTGTGCGTCTCATATTAACTAAACTGTAATAAATGTAATAATTCGATAAATCCAAATCACAATTTCTTGGGTTGCGATTCAGGATAAGTTCTTTGGGTGTGATAATGACCCTAATTGGATTTTCTCAAGCTTTTCTTGGCCGAAATTTAGTTGGTGTTTAAAAAATGGCAAGGTTAATTAAGAAGGTCATAGGTCATAAGAGGTGAAGTAGATCTACAGTGGTAAAGGGACGTTATAGATTGAAGAATCAATTTGTTCTTTAATTATGCGATAGATAATACCTCATAAAATGTCACATATTCAAAGCTCATGCCATCAACAAACTCACCCAGTTATAGACGGACAATGGTTAAGTAAGTAATGAAACAAGACCAAAGTAGGGTATGGATTGCAAAATAAAGTCGAAATGCATATGCATGATCATCGGTCAAGTAAGTAATGAAACAAGGCCCAAGGGGACCTTATACATGTTTGCGAATTTGTACTTACCTTCATCGGTCAAATGATGAAAGATACCTAATTGGTTGTTGGACCTTGTATCGTTTCTTTTAATGTTAATTGAAAAGTATACTATCTCGTTTGTGTATATGAAATAGGATTGTTTTAGAATGACCACTTAATTTCTCATGTTATTATATATGTAACTAATATGAATGCGCAATAAGAAATTCACTGTAAAATAGTTAATGTTTGTAAAATCTAGAGTGGAACCGAAATATGGATATGATCAGGAGATTGTAAACCCTTTATTGAAAAGGTATCATGCTAATCTTTCTCAAAATTGTTGTCCTTACTCTTAAAATCCAAATGTAATTAAATTTTCTAACTAATAATTTATAAGTGCACACGTCAAAAGAACTAGATATGTAAAGATTAAGAATACGATTGTTTTCAAAGGTAGGGTTAGCTGGTGTATATGTACATAGGAAAACGAAGAAAGATTTAGGAAATGTAGAGTAAATTTGTTCTTGACCATCAATCATGTTTTCCGTTTACGTAACCAGGGCCAGGGGTGGAGGCAGCTAAGGCCTAGGGAGATCACCCGTCCCTCCTCACTTTCAAAAACTTTAATAGAAAAAATATGGCCCAAAAATTTTCATGCTTTAAAAATACTAAGAAGCTCACCCACCAAATCACCAACTCACCATTATGGACCTTTCTCATCCTTAATTTTTTTTTGACTTTTTCCATACCACAAAATTTAATTAGAATATTTGTCGAATACCAACAAGCCAACAAACAACTTACAAAACTGTTGTTCTAGTGCCGTTCGAATTTCTTCTTTCTCAATCTCGTTCTTGACCTTCACTCTTGCATGTGATACAAAGACAAAGTCCAAGCCTTCTTTCTCGATCGCTACGTATGGTATTTCTTTTGGGTTTTGCCCTTTTCCTTAAACTTCAATATTGATAATTTCTAGGGTTTACTTTTATTCTTAAAAAGTTGAATTATTGGGTTTAGAATATGTGATTGATATTTGTGGGGTGTTAAAATGTTAGAAATATCTTGGTACGAATTTCTATTTTTAAAGTCCATGTATAATTGTTGGTTTAATTTTTTGTTCCTTCCTACATTGCACATCAAGAGAATATGAACAATACTTTTTTAACGGGACTCTCATATTCTTTAACTGAACTTTTTTCAATCGTATTCTTTAACTGGACTCTTTTAATCAGACAAGCAGTCCCAACCGAACAATTTTTTCTGTTTGTTTAATTTTCTTTCTGTAAATAGTCATGATAGAATCGGATTGCTGCAAGTTTGATAGCCTTGGAGATTGATGCAGTCTCCTATTGACAGTCACCATGATCGATTAATGATATGTGGTTTTGTGTGCGTATATTTGCAGAGAGAGAGAGAAAAATAAGGACAGAAAAATATAAGATAAATACGATTCCATATTTCTAAAAGTTAGGGATTTACATCAATATATAACCCATGAATCGTTGCCTTTCTAGAGACGTATCGATTCACAGGGAGTTGCCAAGACAGTTATCCATAACTGTCAATTATTCCTTATTTACACAACAACCCTTCTAGATTAGATATATTTAC
Organism: Silybum marianum; assembly: GCA_036898165.1. Classification (NCBI taxonomy): domain Eukaryota; kingdom Viridiplantae; phylum Streptophyta; class Magnoliopsida; order Asterales; family Asteraceae; genus Silybum; species Silybum marianum. The sequence continues at coordinate 18,790,601 of CM072539.1, forward strand.
AACCTTACACTAATTTAATTAAGCTACTTATTTTGTAATTATATAATTAATTCCAACAATCTCCCCCTTAATGTTATAATCACAAACTTAGATGATCGCTATGTCGTTGTCTTCATCATTTGAGCTTTGATCCGTATCCCTTTCACCCTTACTAGCCTCAGTGCCTTCTTCGAAGGAAATAATCAGGTTTTCTCCATCATCAAATTCTACCTTGCCTTTCAAGCCTTTTTCTTTAACGTGCTCCCACATGTGTCTTGCCTTTGTTTCCATGCAATTTGGTGCAGTCTCTTCCTTCGGCAAACTTTCTGCCTTTATCCCACTTGTACCCCCGCACTTCGCTGCCTTTCGTACAACGTCATCACTGGAATAATCCTTGGCCACCTCGTAGTAAGCCGCTAAGAGACTTAAGTGTGTTCCATAACACTCCTTCAAACCATCCGCATACTCCTTTGGAAATCCCATTGCATAGGCTACTTCTATCCATTTGTTGTTGATTGTCACACGGGTGTCCTCCCATGCCCTTTACTGTAAATAAAGGTCTAATAGGCATATTTCAGTGCTACCTATCTTCACAGGCATTGGTCTTTCTTCACAATGCATAAAGTCCTTGTAGAACCACTTTATCAATTTCTCAAAGTGTTCCGCAACAAGTCCTTTGCATTCTTCAATAATCTCTTGTTCATGGATCATGTGAAGAAATCCAATCAAGCTTTCGAAATCATTCCTAGATGGCATCTGATTATTCTCCTCCTCTTTTCCAATAATGGTATCCTTGAAATACAACGAGTCATAATAACGCATTATGGCTCGTATGGATTTTTCTTTGTCATGATCCAACCTTTCTTGATATTCAACAGGCACGTCTCTTTCTTCCTTTTCATTTTCTGTTTTGCTGTCGTTTATGCATCCTTTTCTACTGCCTTCTTTTCCCAATTCCTCGCTACTAGTTGTATCAAACATACTTTTGATGATACATTTAGAGTCTTTAACAGTAACTTCAAAGCCTTGTTGAATTAATTGGGTTAGGCTTAGGATGTTTAGACCTATGTTAGTAACATAAAACGCTCCCGGTATGACGAACCTGTGGGAGTCCGTTCGAACCATAATTTCACCAATACCTTGAACGTTTAACCTACTTCGACTGGTAGCGCTTGAACATGTTGATTCACGTTTGAAAGTTTCAAATACTTCCAAATTCGGGGTCATATGTCTCGGGTGTTCATCAGAAACGTACCAAATTTCATTCCATCCTTTTCCATCAGAGCCAATAACATGCCACGTTGAAGTTGGAACAATGATATCGCTTTGATTGTTCCCTATGGTTTCTTGAATCCCTTCGATCACATGTTTTCCTTTTATCAATTCTTTCAACCGATCCTTATTTGGGCAATTCCAAAACACATGCCCTCGTGCATAACATATGTAACACCTTGATCGTTTCATCCTTCTCGAATTTTTGTAAAAAAATGATTTGGTTTCGTGTATATTCAAGTTGCCCAAACCTTGCAGCACTTCCCTTTGTCGTTGATTCCAGAAATCGTTGTCATAGAGATAACGATTCTTGTGAAATCGCTTCTTGATTATTCGATTTGTGGGATTACAGGCCCTCGGCACCCCCCTGGTGCTCTGATACCAATTGATAGGATCGAATTGCTGCAAGTTTGATAGCCTTGGAGATTGATGCAGTCTCCTATTGACAGTCACCATGATCGATTAATGATCTGTGGTTTTGTGTGCGTATATTTGCAGAAAGAGAGAGAGAAAAATAAGGACAGAAAAATATAAGATAAATACGATTCTATATTTCTAAAAGTTAGGGATTTACATCAATATATAACCCATGAATCGTTGCCTTTCTAGAGACGTATCGATTCACAGGGAGTTGCCAAGACAGTTATCCATAACTGTCAATTATTCCTTATTTACACAACAACCCTTCTAGATTAGATATATTTACAACCTTACACTAATTTAATTAGGCTACTTATTTTGTAATTATAACATTAATTCCAACAAGTCACAACCCAACAAATTTGTTCATAGATTGTTAAATATTTATATGTTGAAATTGTTGTGCTATTTTACACCGTAGTGAACTTGTTGGGATGTTTTATAGCTACGCATAAATTTTTGGTAAAGAAAAAAACAATCGTTGATTCATCCTAGCCAACCAACGATGATAGGTCTAAACATAGTGGTTACATACATTTTTGTAACATGGTTACGTACATTTAGAATTTATAAGAACTCCCTTAGTAAAATTTCTAGCTAGGTAACGGTTATAATTGAAATAATAGCATTGCCATTAATTCGTGATGTAATCTACAATCATGAAGATGGAGATGCGTGCCTAAATCCGTCTACAATCTCTGTACGTATATCTCATATGAAATCCACCTAATCAAGTTTAGAAACTTATTTTCAAATGACCTAAATTCGAGCTAGTTATGATGAATAGTGCATAATTGAACCTGTTGAATTAAAGAATTGAAATCTTCCATTCCTCTAATTCGAGCAAATCTCCAACTTTTTAAATCCCAATTATCCAAACTGCTTCAAGATAAAAACTAAATCTAGTAGCATATCATGAGGATATATGGGATCTTTTTATTGCAAGAATGCCTTGAAGATGAAACTAATAACAAAGAAAATGTAAACGTTGATTTAAAATCGGGTATACTACCCCTGATTAAAATCTTATCATTTTCTACGAAATTAATTTTTAATATCCAATTCGAATTTTTTTACTTTGATATTTTTCGGTTTTTCCACATATTCAATTATATGTTTAAAAATGCTAGCATTAATACATTAGATAAAACCAAAGGGTCTCTAGCCTAACGGTATCGGGGTTTTTACAACATCCTCAAGGTCTTGGGTTCGAGTCTTGGAGTGGTGGTTTTCCTAAAAATGGTGGAGGAGTGGGGGTTTATCCCCTAAGGCAAAGGTTCGGGTCCCGCGTACTGTCCATATGGATGTCACCGTGGGTTCGAATCACTAACTACTAACTTGCCGATAAAAAAAAATACATTAGATAAAAGAAACTTATAAATTATATATAGTTGAAGTTATAAATTTTAAATAATTATTATTTACAAAAAAAATTAACTTAATTATGAACAAATATAATATATATATATATATATAATAAATAAATAAATATTATTATTTAATTAAATAAAAAGTCATTTCAAAAGTTCTATAAAAAAATATGTAATTCCTTATAAGCTATTGCACCCTTAAAAGCAACGATATTAATGATGGGAAAGCAAGAAACAATAGGTTGATCTTTATTCTTTCCTACGATGGGATGTCAGATGTCACACTATAAATTAAATGACTTTTATTTATAAAAATTATTTAGAAAATTTTTTGTTGGTTGTTATCTATAGATTATCCATCAAATATTAATGGTAATATGTGATGTTTTTCAAGAAAATAACAACAGATTATCCAGAGAATTCCTGGTAACATGTCACTGATTTGGATTACCTATCTACAATTTAATACCAATTTGTGACGTTTTTGTAAGTAATCATCCTTTAACGACAGGTTTCTAGGAAAAGTCTGTTTGTCTGATTAAAAGAGTCCAGTTAAAGAATACGATTGAAAATAGTTCAGTTAAAGAATATGAGAGTCCCGTTAAATAAGGAAAGGAGATAAAGTTATCTGACATTGCGTGCTACAAAGAATGGTTCATCCATTATCCTAGTACAAAGGGAGTGGCCTCTTCCTTTGTCCATCAGATATACTTCCAGCTAATGAATCCTTGACAGCTGTCCACATGCATCCCATGCATGGGCACTATAAAAGGAGATGAAGTCCTTCCCATAAATCTCACGCTTTCAACAAATCATCTATGTGTTCATTTGTTTGATTCCGGCAATCCTGTGTGTTCTAACAGTGTTATATTAACTTCCTTAGTGTACAAGTTAATTACTGTTATATTAACTTCCTTAGTGTACAAGTTAATTTCATGTGTTTAAGTTTGTTAGAATAGTGTGTCTGGTCTTTTCCGCAACAAACTTCTGTGTGTAAATTTTTAATATTTATATTAAAAAATTTAAAAGAGTAAAATTTTGTGTGTTTGTATTCAATCCCCCCCCCCCCCTCTTCTACAAACCCTCACTTAGCTAGCCATCTCTAAACAGGAACTAACACCACACTATAAAATAAATGACTTTTATTTATAAAAATTATTTAGGAAAATTTTCTTTGGTTGTTACCCATGGATTATCCAGAAAATATTAATGGTAATATGTGATGTTTTTCAAGAAAATACCAACAGAATACCCAGAGAATCCCTGGTAACATGTCACTGATTTGAATTACCTACCTACAATTTACTCACAAAGTTTTGTGACGGTTTTGTAAGTAATCATTCTTTAACGACAGGTTTCTAGGAAAAGTCTGTAGACAAAAGTCTTTCGTTTAACAATGTCTACAAGTGTTATTAATGGAGAAGTGGAACTCTTTTTCTAGCCTAAAAGATAACAAATCCTACCCAAGGTTCTAAATAACGTGAGGCGTGGCGTGTCGGCGAGGTCAAACCTCAAGCCTTACGAGTTACGGCGAGACCATGGCGTTTTTCAAGGCATGCCCTAAGGCGGCACACACACACACACACACATATATATATATATATACACACACACACACACCCTTGTATGTGTTAATGTTTTGAATAATACATTTGAACAAATTAAATCCATATAAAGTAATAAAAATAAAAAAAATAAAATATATATTAACTTATAAAAAATGATACCAAAAGTGTAAAATTCGGATTAAATCTCTTGAATCTGTACTCATTACTTTTTTCCGTTTTCAAGTAATTCGGGTTCGACTTTTCGTGTACGTGAATGAGAGTAAATATTTTCATATTTAAGGTTTAGTTTTTAAGTTTCGTTTTTACGTTTATTTAAATCATATGTCTCATACGTAATTATCATTTATCGCTCAAATTATACATTAAATTAACCCCACGCCTTACACAAAACAAGGCGTCATAAGGTATCGTAACGCGCCATAACGCGTTACAGAGCAACCAAGCCTTAGAGCGAAGTCATGGGGGTTAACGCGGCGGCGAACCCAAGCCTTGACGCCATAACGCGCTATAACGAGTTATTTAGAACCATGATCCTACCAAAGGGGCTTTGGCCTAGCAGTATGTGAGCCTCTGACCTTCTAGGAGGTCGGGAGTTCAAACTTCACCAAAGGCGAGGAGGGTGTGTGAGTTTCTTTATTTCTTTGCCGTATATAAATATTATATACTTCAAAAAAATTAACAAACCCATCTCACCTGGAAAGGGCGGCAGTACAATACAAAACAAATGATTTTCACCCACAAAAATTACCCACGGAAATTTCCGTTGGTGATTACCCACGGATCACCTAGAAAATACCAATGGTTCGGTAAAATCCCATGTTTTTCGAGAAAATACTAATGGATCACCAAGAGAACCTCTAGGTAATCTATCAATAATTTGAATTACCCACCAACTTTTGTGACGGCTTTGTAAGACAACACTCTTTAGCGACAGATTTTCCAGGAAAATGTTTGTAGGTAAAAGTGTTACGTTTAGTATATAATGGTAAGGAAAAGGAGAGCAATACTTATGGTAATATTGGATCATAATTTGGGGTCAATATTGACTCATAAAGCTTTAGAAAACCTTACCTAGTTTAGGGGTGTCAAAAATGTAACGAGACAAACCAACCAATTAAGATACCAACCATGTCAATTTAATTGGTACCAACTAAATTGGTACCGATTGTATTGGTTGGTACTATCGTACCAATTTCACAAACATGGTTGATATGTGGTATCGAAAATCCAATACCACGGTACTACCGTACCGTACCGACTTTTATATATATTATTTTTTATATAATAAATCAATTAAATGTATTATATAATAATTATTTACAGTTTAGTTTTTATAGTTTTATATTTTTTCTGTTTTTTACATTCACTTTGGGTGTGGGTTTGGGCCTCACTTAGGGACTTATCGTCTTTAGTTTACTTTAGAGTTTAGAAGACTTTTCAGACCCATTTCAATATAATAGATAACAAAAGGTAGCAACCAACCCTAACCTAATCTCAAGCAGGTTTTGGACAACTGATTTTGGACAACAATAAGGTTTTAGACAACAGGTTTTAGTCTTTTAGATATGTCTGTAATTTGGAGTTTTAGACAGGTTTTGGACAGCAAATCATATTTATTAGATTATATGAAACATTAAATTTTGTGAACTTTGAGATGTTGGTATAAATACCGTACCAACACGTACCAACCGAAATAAGTTGGTACCAATTAAGTTGTTACCGATTAAGTTGGTTGGTACACGACATAGATTTTTGAATACCAATTATAATTGATTGATACACGGTATTGAAGAAAAAAATATAGTACCGTACCATGTTCTTTCCTATGATGGGATGTCAGATGTCACACTATAAATTAAATGACTTTTATTTATAAAGTAAAATAAAGTTTATGAAAGTCAAATAAACCCATTTATTAAAGTAAAATAAAAATTTATGAAAAATACTAGTAACAATCTAAGTATCTAAGTAACTATTGTCTATTACGATTTAGAATTACAACAACTTCAAATTCAATATCTAAAAGTTCAACAAAGTAAACAAATAAGAAGTCAAACAATCCAGGTTCCAATATATAGTCTAAGGCTATGTTTGGCAAACTAACTGATAAGCTAACTTATAACTGATAAGCTAACTTATAACTGATAAGCTAGCTGATAACTTATAAGGTGGTGATGACTTATAAGCTAGCTGGTAGCTGATAAGCTAGCTGATGAATAAATCATGTTTGGCAAAAAACTAGCTTATGACCATATAAAATTACCAAAAAGGGCATCTTGAAAAAATAGACAATTACAAATATTTCATAATATAACTCAAATTAATTTATAATAATAAATTATTACAAACAAAATAATAAAAAATGTTAATTGAATGAATTTAAAATTGATTATTATATATATACTATAAATTTTGAATTTGTTAAAACAAATTTTAGAAAAAATATCCATTATCTATGATTTTCAATAACCGTTACGTATAAATATCAATAAAATTGATCAACTTCACATATTATAATTAATTAATACTTTGAAAAATTAAAATTAATAATTAAACTGAATATTTTATTAAAATTATTTAGCATATTTTAATTTATCTATGAAATAAAATAAGTATGACTTTAATTTTTAATTTTTATGTATCCTACATGAACATTTTTAGAATTGTTACATTTGCTTTTTGATATCTTAATATATTGAATAATAACTAAAAATAATAAATGATATAGTATAATTAATATTTATTGTATAATTAAAATTAATTAATAATGTATAGCTAAAACTAATTAATAATGTGTAATTAAAATTAATTGATGATTTTTATTTAATTTTAATTAGTATAAATTAAAAGTTGAATATAAATATAAATATTTATTTATGATTAATAGTTAATATTTATTTATAATTAATATTCATTAATAATAAGTAATAATATGAATAACGGTTAAAATTAGAAAAAGTCTAAAAAAGCTTTTCATAAGCACTCCAGGTAGCTTATTAATAAGCTGACTTATAAGCTAAGTTATAAGCCAACTTATATGCATCCAAACAATTATTCAGAAAATAAGCTAGCTTATAAGTCAGCTTATTTTTGCCAAACAAGGCCTAAATACCATCCATCATAAATTACATTAATAAACCAAAATTTCAACGAGATAGTCAAATACCATTACACCAATATACCAATCACCCTCTCCATTCTTCAAATCGTCATGACTTGTTATCATCAATTATTAATTATCTTTAAACTATTTTTGTTGGAACAGAACTATATATCATCGTCACGGATAGTATTTTCAATTCTTAAATTTGTCAATTCTGCAATTTTGAAAACAAATTAAAAAGTATAACCATAAACGATAGGTATGAAGAGTAACTCAATACATAAAAGATAAATTAATGTTGTACATTTCTCAAATTTCTTGATTTCGTCTATATTTTCTCCAATCGTAATTGGTTGAGCATGGCATCTTAACCAATCTTGTGTACATATGAGTGTTTCTACTGTTTTTGGAGTTAGGGAACTCCTAATATTATCCAACACCCTCCCATGTGTACTAAACACTGATTCAGATGCCACAGTTGAAATTGGCATAGTAAGGATATCTCTAGCAACTTTTGAAAGTATGGAAAACCTTTTATTCTTTACTTTCCACCATCTTAGAACATCAAAATCATTGTTATCATCTACAAGAGACTCACTTCGATATACTTCAAGCTCACTCTTTTTGTTTAGTAACTAAGGGCCCATTTTCCATCTTTTGCTTCTTTAATTGACTTCTTATTCTAGAATGGACCTTTCCAATATGGACGACATTTTCACATTTATCGGGTGGAGACTTGATCAGAAAAGAAAGTTCAGAATGAAAAATAGAATATTCAGCCACATAGTCTTCAAATAAGGAAGTCAACTTAGACTTATCTTCATAAAACTTATTTCAACTGACTGACATGTATTCAACTTTATCTTTCAGGTCAAATATGTTGGCAAAGAAGATTATGAGATTCATCTTCTCTGGATCACCCAATATCTTTCAAATTTTCCTTTCATTTTTTCCCACCCATAGCCTTTTTATAATAAAAAAACAAGAAGATAGTCAAGAACTAAATATATGAAACCATAATACAATTCAAATAAATTAAATCAAATTATGAAAATAGTTTTATCTCTACGTTTGATATCTGCAAGAATGTAACTCAAATCATAAATCTTAGATGAGTAAGAATTTGAAGTCACATAAACAGAGCCCGAGATTCTCACTGTCATCTCATAACAGGTCTTTAGAATGATTATGAGGCTCTCGATAGATAGTCAATCAAGATATATAAGCACATAATCACCCAAATCGACGTTGAAAGAGACATCATCATTTCTATCATAGGATTAAAAAATATCTTTATAAACAATGGTAGTCGGAAGCATCATATAAGTGGAGTTCATCTAGTAGGAACATCAAGGCATAAAGAACTTTTGTCTTCCACCCGAAGCAAATCTGCAAGTTCTCTAAACTTTTGCAACATTAAAGAGATCCCCTTACCCACCTAACACAATCCCTAAGCTTATTAACCGACGAATATGCCATTTTCAATGCATCTTGGACAACCAAGTTCAGAATATGCTCTATGCATCTCATATGCAAGTATTAAGCCCTCGCGGATGAACACCTCCAAGAACACTAGTTTCATTTTCAAGAACCCAATGGAAACATCATTATTTGAAACATTGTATGTTGTGATAATAAAAGTTTTTTTATTCCCCAATCAACCAAAAAACACTTTAGGGCATTGGCTATGGATTCCCCCTTGGGTGAATGGATTGGCACAAAAGAGATGATATTTTATTCAATTTCCATTGGGCATCAATATAATGTGCAATTATACATATATAATTGAACCTTTGCACAGATTTCCAAGTGACGGCGGTTAAACTGATATGTTATGTGCTTTCCTTAAAAAGTTTCTTAAAGTTCGCCTTCTCTTCCATAAATATGTCAAATATATCTCTATTAATAGTCCATCTAGGGCAGGTTCATACGAGAATGAAACCTATTTAAGAAAATAAAAGAATAACCCAAAATCATACGTGATTTTGCACTAACTGGAGCGCGGGACTTTGGTGTAACACCCGGAAATTTAGCACGAAAAGTTATGTAATTTAGCATTGTAATATTTTATTTATGGGCAAATGGAAGGTTTCAAGTATATAATTTTGGGTTGTAATGGATTGGGGAAAAGGAACGGAAGCCGGGTGAATTTTGACTTTCGGTACACTTTCGGCGACAATGACAGGCTACAATGCCCATGTCATTGTCGCAAGGCATTGTCGCGGGGAAGGGAAAACCAGCCAAAATTTATTAGACTTTCGGTACAAATCTCGCGACTATGACATGTCATAGTCACGAAGGGCATAGTCGCCCGTGTGTTCCAGAGTGCAATAAGGTGCGATTTTCAGCTTCCTTTTCTCATTTTATCAGTTACGAATTATCAGTGTTGGGAGCAAAGGGCAGAGGCGATCTTTAGGGTTCCACTTTCTTCACCAACCTCCTTCCAAGCATTTATTTCTCCATTAAAGAGGAGAGATCAAGTAGAGCTTTGGGGTTAAAAAGCTTCAAGTGGTGGTGCCCCTCATCTGTTCAGATTTCTTGATCACCTCCATCTTCATCTTAGAGATTTTCTAGGGTTTTGTCAAACTCTAGCTTGTGAGTTCATTCTTACCTTTAAAACTTTATACATGTCAAAATGAAGTATTTTACCTTAATATGATGTTTAAAATGAGTATTTCTATACTTGGAAGATTTTGGTAAAACTAGGTCAAAATGTGTCATTTATGGTTTTCTTTGAAATGATGAATTGGACGTCAAGAACGGTTTTGGAATACTCTTATGAGTTTTAAATGCAAGAAAATTGATGTATAAACCTAAATGATAATTTGACCTAATTTTGGAAGGAAGGTTCTTGGAAGCACGATGTTATACTTCACAAAGGTTTGTGAAGAGAAGCTAATACATTGGAAACAATTGTATTAAGATGTTAGACTAGTGTAATGGATCCATAGGCACATATAGTCAGAAGCACTTGGGGAGGGCACTTGTAATAGATCCCGGTTTGGGGTTGAACTCGTGAGGATTAATGTGATGACGGGTCATTCCCGTAGAAGTTTCCCCCAAGAGAAGTAAAGCGTATCTTTCAGGTGTAAATCGTAGAAGTAAAGAAAAATAGATGTTTTGAGAAAAGCTTTCGGTTATATGTTTATTCACCGTTTTCGAAGTTTAAATGGCTTTTCTATATTTTGAACTGTTTGTTCTCACTAGGCTTTAAGCCTAACACTTTTTCTTAAAATGACATGTATATCAGGTGATCAAGCGGATGGGGCTTGATGGGATGAGAGAAGCTAGGTGCCGGTAGTGGCATTCTTTTGAAGTGCACCTCGTGTGTATAGATGGAGTTACATAGAAGATTATTTTGAGGATTTTAGTGACACCCGAACTTAATCTGTATTTTGAATTATATAGATTACTAGGTTGTCATTTAACTTTTCTATAGATGTTGTAAACTCACTCTAACTTTCTCCCCATCTTTATGGGTGATGTTTATGAAGTAGAAGTTATTCCGCATTTTATTTTGGTTTAAATTAACTCCCATTTTTAGGGGTGTTACATTTGGGGTGACTTAATTTGAATGGAAAAAGTTGCCCGGATCAGGTATGATTTAATACAAAATCATATATGATTTTGTACATGACGACCATTCTCGTAAATATGTTTCATTCTTGTTTGAACATTTCACTCGTCCATATATATGGTATCTTAAACATATATAGGACATGCAAGTTCAACAAATTGTTTAAACCCTCTTCCCTCAACAAATCTGAAGGGTAGTTCTTCCCTAATGTTTTCCGAACAAGCTCTCGATTAAACCCCAGGTAGTCAAAACACTTTCACTATTTTCAGACTTCACGACAATACAAATGACTTTTACCCATTACAACCACTCATGGAAATTTTCGTCGGTGAGTACCCACGGATCACCTAAAAATAATAATGGCATGGGTAGAATCCCGATGTTTTCGAAAAGATACCAATGGATCACCCATAGAATCCCTGGGTAATCTATCACTGATTTGAATTACCCACCAACAATTTGTCTACCAACTTTTAATTTGTGACGAATCACCATTTAGCGATAGATTTCCCAGGGAAAAGTTTGTAGGTAAAATTCTTCTGTTTAATTGTGCTTGGAAGCTTGGAATGCCAACATCGATTGTCTTCTTTTTGGAATGTGTGTTTTTAAGGTGAGAAAGCGTGTGACTTTTTAAGGAGGAAGTGTCATGCTTTTTAACCTTGGTGGGTCGAGTTTTTCCACAATGTCGATACTTTCTTTTAACCATCATTCTTTAATTTTTTTTTCTCAAAATGATCCTACACTTGAGATTTGGTTTTTGTAGCTTTCTGTTTCTTAAATACTTTCAGGAATAGAGTGAGATGGACCCGATGATGGTGTACGAACATAACTAGGTTGTTGATGACTACTATCAATTGAGACATGTTAATATTTTCCATATTTAATTCTAGAAATGATTAAAATGCCATCATAAATCATAACAGTGAACAAGGAGCTTTATCTACTATCTATCAACTGTCAAGATTCAAGTATCAATATATATTAATGTTCAAAATCATAGTGAACAAAATCAGGCATCAAGACATGGTAATGTCCAAAGTCACGGTGAATAAAATCAGGTATCAAGACATAGTGTTCAAAGCCATGATGAACAACATCAAACATCAAGACATAACAATGTTCAAAGTCAAAGTGAACAAAATCAAGTATCAAAACATAGTAATGTTTAAAGTCAAATGAACAAAATCAAGTAACAAAAATAGTAATGTTCAAAATCACAGTGAACAAAATCAACAACACATACACAGTGAATAAGTAAACAAACACAGTGTCAGAAATCAGAAAATATTTAACAATATATTTAATAAGAATCAGAAAAGGAACATTCTAAATCAATTTCAAGAACCATAAAAGGAGCATAATACGTAATTAGAAAATGATTGAACTTACTATAGTTTCTTCAAGAATTTTCTTTTTTAGAACACTAGTCGATTGACGATTGAAAGTTTGAAACCGAGTGGTGGGCTGGTGGCCAGTGTGATGGTTGGTGGGCGTCAAGTTAAGGTCGTTGATGGCCTACGAGATGAGATGGGGGACCGAATGATGATAAGTTTTGACCTGTGATTATGAGTTGAAATAGGTTTTATCATAACTATAAAATGGTAAAACTGAAAGAATGTATAATAATCGGGTTTCGAATTAAATACTAGTTGGAAATATAAGGGGTGATCTTGTTAATAAGTTGAAGTGGAAGGGTTAATTTCGTACTTGGATCACCTACATGTGATCACCTCTTTTCTTTACAAATCATAGGTAAACATGCATAAGCATGTTTGTGTGTTTCATGCATGGTAAGGTGTGAAGCGAACCCCAAGGCACCTTCTCTAATTCACTTTGTCATTCATAAGTTTCTTATTTTTAGAAACCTTATGTATTGGAATAAGTTTTGAGGGTTTGGTCTCTGTGGGTGCGATTAAGAAAGAAAGAAAGAAAATGGAAGAATTAAGGTAAGTATTTAAGCTTTGTTTATGAGTTTATATTTCTCAAGTCTCGGGTTTATATCGAGGTTTTGACCGGTAGATTATTATATGGTTCAGATTACGTGTCTCATATTCAAGTTTGTTACCCGCTACAGTTTACATGTCTATTTGGGACCGATGTGAGTTTTTATAAATGAGTTTTCTAAACTGAAATTCATATGTTATTGAAAGGTTTTTATCGATAATATGCCGAATTGATATAATTGGATTATTATTGTTATAAGCAAAGATTTCAAAAGTAAACGAAAGTTATGATGTGAGGACCTGAGTTATCGGACCCTTTAAATGTTAGAAAATGGTTTATCGGATCCCTATAACTCGAGAAAAGACTTTATCAAATCTTTATAAAAAGAGAAGATGTTTTGTCGAATTAGTATGATCCGAGGAAAGAGTTTGTCGGGCCTATATGATCCGAGCACCGAGTTTATCAGACCACTTAAATCCGAGGACTTGGGTTATTGCATCAGTATGATGCGATAACCTGGGTTGTCGGGCTTGGGAGATGCGATAAAATCCTTTGTGATAAGTTTTAAGTTCTGTCAGAAAGGGGCTTTTACGAAAGATGAGAAATATTTGGTATGTTGGATTTGAGAAAAATATCATTGTAAATGATATTAGTTATGAGTTGAGTTTTAAATCTATTTGAGAAAGATTTTAGTCAAAGATTTGCTAACAGAGATTCACTCACTAGACTGTATGGTCTAACCCTCATTTTGTTTTAAAAAATATGCATTTCAAGGTAACATCCGACATTCCTATTTGCGGGTTAAAGAGGTGATTTATGTCGAGCATGCTATGATGTTGAATTTTAATCCTCATGATTTTAGATCGTTCATGTGAAGATTATTAGCGACAATTTATTGTCTCTTTCAGGTAAATTGTATAGAAAGAGAACAATTTGTGGCCCAAATGTGGTGTCTTAATTGTATAATTTGCAGAATTTGTTATATAAGAACACAGGTTGTTACCGAATGTTTATTTAAATCATAATATCTCAAAAGGGAACTCCTTTAACCTACACATCAACGTCTTTAAAGAACACTCACCATTTTCGTGATGAAAACTCAATAACTCAAATGCTCATTTTAATATGAAACCAAAACCTAAAACACTTGCACAAAATATGAATAAAGTTTGGTATTCAAATACCGGAAAACATGGATAAAATCAAATATTCAAAGCTACAAAATATGAATAATAAAAGATCTGAAACAACAAATCGTGAGTACATTCCATACCTAAAAATAGTACCAAAATTATGGATAAAATATTATATCCAAAACACACATTTTAGTCGCCAAGGAGACCCGATTCCATTAAATGTGATGGATTACAAAAGTAAGCCACATATCTATGTTTATGAGCCCCACTATGGATCAATGGTCATCAAATTCAACTAACCACGGTCTATACATTTCTTGGGACCCCCGATGATCCTAGATATGTTTGTTCACTAGAAATTACACCATAGGGTCAATGACCGATGTTCGACTCTATGAGTCCACACCTCAATGCCTGATGACCCAATGTCTGTTTCTAGCTACAATACGGGAATAACTATCTCATATTAAGCCAAAAAACTAACTCTTATATTTATAGATTCATTGCATTACAACTTTAATTACATGATTCAAATTAAATGACCAACGCACTCAAAACATGTAATTCTCAAATAAATATGCATAAATGCATATCACATATAAAGCTCAATATTGAGCAATTTAAATTAGAGAAATGTCCAAAACTCTTTTAATTAAAATCAAACCAAAACATTACATTTAGCTTTATAATTTGTAGCCAATTAACATGGTTTAGTACATATACAAGTAAATGGATTCCTGCAGGTTCCGGTGGAAGCTGGATCCCATTCCACTTTGCATTTAGCATCGCATAATTGTTTTACGCACAAACCCAGATATGTTTTTCTGCAATCTATATCTATATTTTCTTCACTCGGTATCCCATATCCTGTAATAATGCAAAAACAATTTAGCATATCATATAACTTTTTTCCCATTGAACATCTGGTCAAAATATTAAATTAAATCACTGATAAAAATCATTTTTAATTAACCATTTGAATAATAATTGATGCAAAACGAAATCAAAATTTACCTGGGGAAATCAAGATGTTTGCAAGAAGAAAGAGAATCAACATGGAGACGTTTTTCATGGTTTAAAATCTTGATCGTCTGTTATGAAAAGAGAGAGAATCTTTGGATGAGTTGACGAAATGAAGAAAAATGTTGGGAAATATATATAGGAAAATCAAGCGAGAATATTGACCAAATAATAAAAATAAGATAATCAATTCTGGTCACTCATTTAATTTTTGGGTAACTTTTTTTAATTCAATTTTTTATTATAATTTAATTACAATTAATAACGAAGTAATTTAATTTTAATTTAATAATATAATCTTTTTATAAAATTAAAAATTAAGTATTTTGTTCGAACTCAATGATTATCTTAATTGTATTTTAATTTTTTTATAGACTGAATTGTGGATTTGGTCTCTTTGGTTTGGTATTTTTTACTATGGTCCATATAGTATGTTTATTTTGGATTTGATATTTCTGTATTTAATTTGTTTTGGTCATGGTTCTCTAACTAACGTTTCCGTTAATTAATTTCATTATATCAAGGGTCATTTTAGTCTTTTTTCTAATAATTTGCCTTTTTCCTATAAAAAAGTAAAAACAATATTTTTATATACACACAAACAAATAAATAAAATAGGATTTTTTTATATGATATGATTTGTTTAAGTGTTTTTTAAAATTAATTATATTAAATACGATTTAATCTTATTATTTTATTGTAATGATGGAAAAGATAGGGTTTTAATGTAATTAAAATTTTAATTTAAACAAATAGATCGAATAAAATAAGATATGGTTTTATGGTTTGATTTACTTAAATTAAAAAAATAATTTATGTATTAAAAGACGATTTAATTACCAAAGGCCTTTGGCGTAGTGGTATCGTAGCCCTTACCCTCTTAGAAGCTCAGAGGTTCAAACATCACCAAAGGTAATCAGGGTGTGTGATTTTATTTATGACATTTGCCGTGTATATTTATTACATAACTAAAAAAAAGACGATTTAATTTTATTATTATTTTTCTATCATTGTAATAAAAAATACTATCAATAATTTAACCCCAAAATAATCGGAAATGACTAAGAAATTAACTCCAAATTTATAATCTTAAAATTAAGGTTATCGGGTTTTCATATTGTTTTATATTAAAAGAATCAAAATCAACTATTTAAAATTCTATCAAATTAAATATTCATACATATTTTCATATTTGTAACTTAAAATTAAACGAATGTCTTTATAAAACTTTAACTTCCATACCCTAATAGACAAAAAATACAAAAAAAAATATTAAATTAAATAGTATTTAACATAATTTATTTCTTAATTTAAACATATTAAATCATAAAACAATACTTGATTTTATTTATTTTGATATCAATATATGTATGCATACATACATACATATATATATATATAGGGGAGATTTCAAATACAAACCACGTCAATTCGTACAAACCGTACAAACCGTGTGTTTCATTGTTTTTTTGAATAATTTTTTTTTCATGAAAGTGTTTAATATGATGAATTTGTTTTAAATAATTTTTTTCTTCATGAAATTATTTTTCTTTATAAATGAAAATGAATTGATTCATGAAACTCTCAATTTGATGAATCTTGTTTGACGTATTCTTGATTCACCAACATTCATGTATTCTTGATAAAAAAAATTTCATATATTATTGATTAATCAACCCTAATAATTAAGAAAAAGTGAAAAAATTTAAAAATAAATATTGGTTGCATGCGGTTTGTACGAATTGACGTGGTTTGTAACGGAAATCAACCCTATATATATATATATATATCAATAGAGGAAAGTTCAAATGCGAACTCAAATTTGGTTGAGAACGTGAGGACAAATGAGAGCGTGACACGTGTCTGAATATAGATTATTCAGACTGAATATACAAAGAAATATTCAGACTGAATAAGCATTATTCAGACTAAATATATACTATATTCGGTCTGAGTATTTCTTTGTATATTCAGACTGAATAAATACTATATTCAGTCTGAATATGTGTTTGAATGGGACACGTGTCGCACTCTCATTTGTCCTCACGTTCACAACCAAATTTGAGTTCTCATTTGAACCTGCCCCTATATCAATATATATATATATATATATATGTATATAAATATTGTTTTTTTTATAGAAAAAAACAAAAGAATAGATAAAAGGTTAAAATGACCATTTATTTAACGAAGTTAACGAAAGCGTTAGTTAGATGGATCATGACCAAAACAAATTGAATATCACAAGAAGTAAATTCACAATAAACATACTATAGCACCGTAGTAACAAAAAAGTATCAAACCACAATGACCAAATCCACAATTCAGTTTTTTCATATTTAAAATGAGATGTTTATATAGTATTTGATTATGTTTACTTGCATTTCGTTATATGAATTTAAACATGAAACATTAATAAGTTGTATTTACATACAATTTATTTGTAATGTTGAATTTTAAGTAATATGCATCAATAAACAACACTTTATGCGTAAAAATGTGTTAAGAATTTTCATCGAATGTTTTATAATGCTAGATGGGTACTCGCGCAATGCAGCGAAATACATCTCAATGAAGCAAGTTACCAGGGGTTTCAAAATAGTGATGTATAGACATGCGTGTGTATATATTTCATAGCTAAAAAGACAAGATTGTCCCTATCACTAACAGATAAATTAAACGGAGTTAATGATGGAGGACCATTTTTAAAGCAAAATGAAAACCACGGGGGCGATTTTTAGAGTTATCAAAGTTTAGGTCTCACTTTCAAATATTTCATTAAACCACGAGAACGAGAACCAGAATTAGAGTTTACTCTATTTATTATATAATATATCATATATAATATATAATATATCATATATAATATATAATACATGATATATATATATATAGAGAGAGAGAGAGGGGGGGAGGGAGGTTCATGCGAGGACGACATATTTTTACGAGAACCCGAAGAGCTTTTTTCATTATAAAATCACATGTGATTTTGTACCAACATCAAAAACTCACATGTGATTTTGTATGTGAATCATATATGATTTTGTACATGAAAAAAGCTCATCGCATTCTCGTAAAAAGTTAGCGTTCTCGTATGAACATGCCCATATATATATATGGCACTAATCAAATAAAAACCACAAAAAGATTATAAACTTGTAAAAATCGATATAAAAATAATTTTTTACATTATTTTTTTTCATCAAAACATATAATTTAAGATAGTGTTCACATATGTTTGGGTTCACCTTATGAAATAATTACATGTGAATTTTTTTTTTGGATTCACCAAAAATTTGCGTAAAGAATATTAATATGGTGAAACAAATAAATGTGAATGTTTAATGTTATGAAACAAATATATTTTAAATAGCATCTTAAAATCCTAGATTTTGATAAAAATAAATCATGAAAAAAATATATTTTTATATCGGTTTTCTCGAGTTTGTAACATTTTTGTGGTTTTTATTTAATTGTCACCCTATATATATATATATGAGATTTCAAATGCAAACAAAACATATTTGTACAGACCGTACAAACTGCATAGGTTTCATTGTTTTTTTTTAAATAATTTTTTTCATGAAAATGTTTAATATGATGAAATTGTTTCATATAATTTTTTTTCATCAAATTATTTCATATATTTTTGTTTCTATATGAAAATGAAATTGTTTCATGTATTTCTCATTGTAATAAATCTTGTTTCATATATATTATTGATTAATCAACCCTCATGTGTTTTTGATTAAATTTGTTCACATATTATTGATTAATAATACATGAATGACCCGTGAAAGTGTGGAGCCATTTTTTCGAACAACAACCGAAATTTGGTTTAATTCATTATAAATATGTATCTGCATCCTCAGATGTCCACATTCTGTATTCATGATGAATAATCCAATATTCATGATGAATAATACATGAATGACCCGTGAAGGTGTGGACACGTGACATACTCTCTTTTGTTCCCAATTAACAACCCGAAACTCGATAGGTTCTCGATTCGTCTCGATGGGTGTTGGATTACATTGATGAAAAACGCGATCCCTTACGACGTTGAAGAAAGTGATGTCGAGTTACGGACTTACCGTGTTGAGGTGTTGTACGCACTTGAACGTACATAAGTATTCATAAACGCGCACACACACACACACACACACACATATATATATATATATATATATAATTTCACGTAAAAATGGTTAAAACAAAAACAACAAAACTATATCGAATGGATGTCATATCGAAGAGAACGAAATTCTCGTTTTTTTTATGTAATTTGTTTGATTAAAATATTAGTAATTTTTAAGATAATTTATTTTAAACTTTAGGTGGATAAAAGTTTTTAATTAAAAAAGAAAATAAAAAGTCAAATATAGTAGCATGAGTTTAAATTATCTTTCATTTTTATGCCTAACCATTTTAATATACAATTTGCTAAAGATATATATATATATATATATATATATATATATATATATATATATATGATATGCAGTTGTCCGATACGAAGAGTTGTCATCACAAGGGCACAAGGCTAACTTAAGGAACGTTGTAGGCTTGTAGCTTCGCCTTGGCTCCTAGAGTTTAAGGCTATACTCCACCATCATGTTATCAGACATCACTTATATCATTTTAATACAACAAACACATTTTAACACAATAAAAAATATCAATTTTACCTAATTTTCATCCAACACCAGCCAAAATGAATCGAATTTCAGGCTTCAAAATCATATATTATATTGCTTTAGTTGAAAGAAACATTACATTTAGCTTAATTTGTAGCCAATTAACATGGTTTAGTACATATACAAGTAAATGGAGTAGTCCAGCAGTTTCCGGTGGAAGCTGGATCCCATTTCTCTTTGCATTCAACATCACATAATTGTTTTACGCACAAACCCAGATATGTTTTTATGCAATCTATATCTACATTTTCTTCATTCGGCATCCCATATCCTGTAATAATACAAAAACAATTTAGCATATCATATAGTTTTTTTTCCATTGAACATCTGGTCAAAATATTAAATTAAATGACTGATAAAAATCATTTTTAATTAACCATTTGAAATAATTACTGATGCAAAACGAAATCAAAATTTACCTGGGTAAGTCAAGATGTTTGCAAGAAGAAAGAGAACCAACATGGAGACGTTCTTCATGGTTATGAATCTTGAACAATTCATCCAGTTTGTAAATGAAAAAATTACATGCATGCTGAAACTTAGAATAAATTACATATGAAAAAAATACATGTGAAACTTTTACATTATGAAACAAATACATGTAAAACTTTTAACTTATGAAAACAAATACATGTGAAACTTTTACATTTATGAAACAAACATATATGTAATAGCATCTTAAATCATAGCATTTGATGAAAAAAATAATGAAAATTTTATTTTTACATATGGTTTGTACGAGTTTGTACGATTTATCCAGTTTGTAAATGAACCAACATATATATATATAGATAGATAGATATAGAGGGAGGATCAAGTAAGAATATTTAAAATAAGAATGAATTCTAGTCACTTATTTAATTAAAATTGATTTTAATGTTTCATTTTATTCTATCCAATGTTATAATATAGGTTTATATGGTTTACATAAAGTGATAATGTTTTTTATTTTTGAATAAAATATAAATTTGAAAGTATCATATTTTTTTAAAATATTTATGTATCGAATTAACTATTCTAAAATTTTTGGTTTTTTGTGTAACTTTTTTAATTCACTTTTTTTTATTATAATTTAATTTAGGTTTAATAAAGAAATAATTTAATTTTGATTTAATAATATAATTTTTAATAAAGATAAAAAAAATTAAATATTCTATTAGAACTCAATAGTTATATTAATCATATTTTTTATTTTTTATATTTAAAATAAACACTACTTTATGCATAAGAATGAGGTTTTAAAAGTTTTGTCAAATATATTTTATACCGTGTAAATAATGCTTTAAATAGAAGATTTCAAATAAAATTAAAAATGAAATAAAAGTAATTTGCATGTATATGATTATTTAATTTAATTAAATAGGTATATCCTTAAAATAAGTTAATTTTTATCCTATGATACTCTTGAACATTCCCAACTTAAATCATTATAATTTTTTGAATATTGGATATCATATCTTCTGCTTTCAAAAAACTTTTTTATCGGCAAACTAGCGGATAATTTAACTGATGGTTGATAAGCTAGCGGATGACAGATAAGCTAACGGGTAGCGGATAAGCTAGCTAGTAATAATCATGTTTGACAAAAATTAGTTGATAAGCTAGTTGTCAAATGCAAAACAACCAAAACTTACATTCTTATTATATATTGATTAAATTTTTTCAAATGGATCATTATATATATTAAAAACAAAAATATATAATATATTAATTCAAAAAAACTTATTATATATATATATATTATAGTATTTGGATTTGTGAAAAAAAATTAAGAAAAAAATATATTATTTATGAATTTAAATAACCATTACATATAATAAAAATAAAAAAATTTGATCAGTTTCACATATCCTAATTAATTAATAATATTAAAAAAATTATATTTAACAATTAAATTAAGTATTTTATAAAAAATATTTAGCACAATTTTAATATTTATAAAATAAAATAAGTATAAAATTAAATGTTATGTTACATAAACATTTCTAAAATTGTTATATATTTTGATAATTAAATATATTGAATAATGATAATATGAAAATAACTGATATGATTAATAATTATTGTAAGAATATTAACGTATAATATATAATTATAATTAATTTTTAATTTGTATTAATTAATATTTATTATGATTAATAATATTTAATATTGATTTATAATTAATAGTAATAAATAATAAATAATATTAATGAGGGTTATAATTAAAAAATGTGACAATAAGCTCCCAAAACGCTACTTCAAATAGCATTCAATACGCTAGCTTATAAGTTAACCTATGTTTATCCAAACTTGTACCTTAGAACTATGCTAGCTTATAAGCTAGCTTATTTTTGTCAACCATAACCTTAATTATTCTTGACAATAAAAATAAATAATATATATCATACTCACATATTTCTTATTGAACTACAATATATGTTAGTGACAACCAATGTTATATTGATTTGTTTTACAATCTAAACACACAATCAATTTCTCTTTGGTCGATAATATCACTAACAATATGTGCTTTTTGGTCGATTTCTTTTTGGATTATTGAATTGTTCATTATTTTTTTTAAAATGTATTATACATAAATAATTATGTGATACTTTATAGAATCATATGTGATTCAATGCACTATAACGAATATATTAGTGAATATAGGATCATATATGATTGTAGATATGATAATATTCGTATATGATCCTATACATGATCACATGTGGTTGTCTAAAATATGACATATATGTTATGTATACCTTATACATGTTCACATATGATTCAATACATTTGAATGAATATAGTACTTATGTCAATATTTTTTATGCCCGTGACTGAAAAATCTTAAGTTGTTATTTAATGAGTTGTGTGGTATTTTGGTTCATAGGACTCCAACAAAATTTTAAAAAATTGGAATGGTAAATATCGTTGACGAAATTCTGAGCAAGTATTAGGTTTACATATGCAATGAAATTAAACTCCACCCATTAATTCGATATATTTCAGTATTCATTGATTTGGTCTAGGGCTGTAAACGAACCGAATGCTCACCGAACCGTTCGTGAACCGTTCGGTGGGAAGTTCGTTTATGTTCGTTTATTTAATAAACGAACGACACATGAACACATTTTTTTGTTTGTTTAGTTAAATGAACGAACATGAACAATGGTCTCGTTCGTTCATTTACGTTCGTGAACGTTCGTTCATTTTTGTTCGTTTACATTTGTTCGTTTATGTTCGTTTACGTTCGTTTATATATATATATATAAATATATTTATATATTATGACATTAATATGTAAAATCATTAATTAAATTAAATTTTTATAGTTTCTTTTTTATGGCTCTTAAGTTTATCCGGTTTTTCCTTTTGTTATGTTATTTTTTAGGAACAAAACGATAAGTAATGGTGATTTTATTCTATATTTGTGTTTGTTCGTTTATGTTCATCTATGTTCGTTTACGTTCGTTTATCTTCATTCACATTCGTTCGTTTACGTTCGTTCGTTTACGTTCGTTTAACAGCTTAACAAACGAACATGAACAAACAATTTTTCTTAATGAACAGAAAAAATTTCGTTCGTTTACCGTTCGTGTTCGTTCGTTTGTTCGGTTAAGTTAAACGAACGAACACGAACACAAAATATTCCGTTCATTTACCGTTCGTGTTCGTTCGTTTGTTCGGTTAAGTTAAATGAACGAACACGAACAAGCCTCCGCTCGTGTTCGTTCGGTTCGTTTAGAGCCCTAATTTGGTCATTTCATATATATATAAAATATAAAATATAAAATATATTTATTATATAATATATAATATATAACATATAATACATAATATACATTATTGTAACATTGCACTTTTATTTTTGTTATTACAACAATGTACCTTCAAATTATTTTTTTATTTGGACATTGTATTTTGAAAAATTAACCTATTATAGCATTGGGTAATCTTTTGGTTTAAATTTACTCATGTAGTAAACCAGTATGCTACTTCTGAACATTCTAGCAACATGCCCCTTCAGTGGGCGGTAGTCTCCCTCCTAAGGTTGGTCGACGGTAGTCTCCCTAGCGGTCGACGGTGTCTCTCTTTATACCAGGTTTTCAAGTCATCTCACTATTCACGTAGGATGTCCACGCGTATTATATTGTTGACATGTCATTCCTTATTACAACATTGTACTTTTAAGATTATTTTATTATAGCATCACCAGTACAAATTACAACATGATACTTTTAGTTTTAATATTTTATTAATTAGACATTGTACATTTAATCAAACATGTTTACCTAAATTACCTAAACTTTAATTAACACTTTAGTCTCCCAAAATCAAGATTAATTATAATAATGGGTAACATTTTGATTTGAATTAATCTAACATAACACAAGTTACCAAGTTTCCATGTCATTGTCCACATGGGATGTCCGCATTTAAAGTTTTGATGCCATGATATTTATTATTACAACATTGTACTTTGAACATGGCTTTTGGGGAAAAGTGGAAGAAGTGGATAGAGGCTTGCATAATATCGTTATGAATTTTGGTGCTAGTCAATGGCTCACCAACAAAAGAGTTCTTGATGGAGAGGGGTTTAAGGCAAGAGGATACACTAGCACCTTTTTTTATTTTTGGTAGTAGCTGAATGTCTTCACATCATGGTGGAAGAAGCGACGAAAAAAGGATTAATTAAAGGTATAAAAGTTGGTAAGGATGAATTGCCAATATCACATCTTCAATACGCTGATGATGTAGTATTTTTTGGGGAGTGGGAGGCATCAAACATAAAAAACATTAAAAGGGTATTGCATTGTTTCTTTGAGGTCTTGGGCCTTAGAATGAATATGAGAAGAAAAATAACATTTACGGTGTTGGAGTACCGGAAAAGGAGGTCAAATCATGGACAAAAGAGCTAAGGTGCGGTAGCGAGACATCACCATTTATATACCTTGGGTTACCAGTGGTGGCGCGACAATGAGAAAACAAACAAGTTGGAAACCTATAATAACTCGGATTTCGTCCTACGTCGTTATGCCAATTTCAGTTATTTCTGTATGTAGTGTTTTGTCGTATTATACTTTATGTTATAAGTATATTGTACATAGGTTGTATATGTTGTTGTTATAATTGTGAATATGAGAGTGGTACCTTAAGTTTGTGGAGTGGTACCTAATCCTTATATTGTAGTGATCATAGTAGAATACAACTCTAGTTATGACTTGAAATGTAGTATAATTGCCATCCAAGTGTTGATTTGTAATTAGACAACAGTATGAGGTCTAGAATGGAATTTGTTTTTTTAGTAATTATATAAAACATTTTTGGTTTTTAGTTGCCATAATTCTCATTCTTACTATCACTCCTCTAGCCTTCTCTCTGACCTCTCTCTACAAACCCTAAAGTTGAAGTAAGGAGTTTCCTTCATGCAATTTGAATTGGAGGTTATTTTGATGAATTGAAAACAAATCCATCAAAGATAATGTGATATTATAAGTATGGTCATTTTGTTTGATTAGATGTTGGAAAAATTGATGTTTATGCTCCAAGTTGTTCATAAGTTGGTTTGGAATAGATTTGATGTCTTTTGGTATTGTTTTCATGGACTTGATGAACTCAAATGCCCCAAAATTTCCGAAATTTGAAGCTGTGTAGGGACTTAAACATTCCATAATGTTTAAAAATGCGTATAAGATAAACCGTAAGTCTAAATCTTATGAACCTTATATCATTGGAAAGGTCTACGACTCTACTTGAACTTTGTAGTTTACCATAAGTTCTAATTCTAATTCCATGTGGCTCAAAATATGCGTTTTCCAGAACTGATCTGCAGCTACTCGGGAATTATACTCTGTTTGTGTAAGTTCTGTATTGATTAGACCATAACCCCAATCGACGTGAATCCAGTTTCTATAGAACCCTAAGGCCAATCTACAACTTTCATTTAGTCTTGAACATTTAAAAAAATCTCTAGGATGGAGAATGAGTGGATCTTTGGAAGGTTACTATGCTGGAAGCTACTGTTTGGTTGTACTTTATGCTTTAACTCTTGTACGCTTATGTATCTTGTTCATTTCGATACTAAAGCTTATATGACCTATTAAGAGTTATTATAAGGACTATAACTAGGCATAAAAGAGTCTTTAATACGTGTATATATATAAAAACATATGTAATAGAAGTTTAATCTTGTAAGAGCATCTCCAATTGCTTCCCCAAAATGGGAAAAATGGGGATTTTAAGCAAGTATTTTGCTCCAATAGCTTCCCCATAATCATCTCCAAAATGGAGAAAGTAGGAGAGAGTGAGTTTTTCTCCAAATATGGAATTCACTCCAAAAATAATTACCAAATAAAATGACCAATAGAAACTTTGAAAAAAAAATTAAAAAGAGAAATAATATTTTAATAAATGATGTAATATTTTAATATTATTTTGGAGAAATTATAGGGAATTTGTTGGAGATAAATTCAATTTTTTTGGAGATTTTGTCTTTTGATTCTCCACTTTGGAGAAATTATAGGGAATTTGTTGGAGATGCTCTAATGTGCTTAATATATAGAATATTCATGTGGGTGGTTCGGACTCAATCAAGGGTCGTTTATTTTGTGTTTTTGGGCACACAAAAGGTACAAATTTCTTATCCTTTGAATGAGAGGGATGACCATTTGCATATGAACATCCCATCCATGATATGATTTTTGAGGACTCATCCAAAAGGGTGAGCTAATCCTTTTCTTATCGTTGAAACTTTGTTATGGTCTTGTTTCCAAGAAATGCCTTGAAATATAATTGAGATCCTTTAATCGAGTTTCAAACTTTGTATGATCTTTGATTCTATGATTTATATTTGATGTTATAAATTTATGTTGAGAACAATGAACCGTGAAACTACGGTACCTTTTATTTAGTCGTTTGATTTATGGCTTAATGCTTTGAATTTGTGTCATATAAGAGATAGTAGTTGGGGCATCAATTTCTATGAACTTTCTATGGTAGCTGGAAGTGCCATTGCGTTCTCTTGATTGAAAGCTCGAGATATGAGCTTAGCTTAGGCGTGGGTAGAGGGCGAATGGATCGATCCTAGGATAGTGCCATGTCCGCGATATTTCGCGAAGGGGATTGAGTTACGATTTGCCCACATACCTTTCCCAAAGCCCAAGTAAACTGATCATCTCTTGGGATATTGCGACACACAAAGGTGGTTCATGTAATAACCCCTTTGGGTGATATGAAACTGAGTATTCCGGTAGTATTTATCGAGTCATGATTTATAATTAGTAACGAGTCGATTTTTGGGAGATTGTAACGTACAAAGGTTGACTTTTAAGTATTACGTTGTTATTCTAGTTTTGATTTATCATTTAATTATGTCGTTTCTCTTACGTTCCAATTTATATTATACAATCCGTCCACTGAGTCATAGCTCAGCCGTGTTTTGTTTTATGACACGGCAGGTACAGGTGACGAGACTTGGGGCGGGTCAGGGAAGTGATATCGAGTGATGAACCGTTGATACAACCGAAGGCATCGATCCCTATGTTTGTAAAAAAATCTTGTTATTGTAAATTTAAAGTCTATAACCATCGGTTGTTCATATTTTGGTGGATATCATTAAAATATGTCGGGTTTATTTTAGTTGCTCGATATCTGATCCTTTATTGTTTTGTACATATTGTTATTATTATGATTTTACATTTCGGATCTTAAATGTGACACCATCGCTTGTCCTTGGCCACGCAGAACAAGGGGTTTTACAAAACCGGTGATAGAAAAGATGAAAAATAAATTATCATTGGTAACACTTAATATTTTTTTAATCTTTTTATTTCATATGACTCTATTTTTTGTTTACATCACAATTATTGAATACTATATAATCAAAATATTTATTAATTCATTCGTATAAATAAAATTACTACCAATATATATATATATATATTTACATACTTGAATATTATATATATATATATACATTTGAACATAATAATACATAATTATTAACAAACATTAAATTAACTAGACTATTCATTATATTATTTACATCCAGATTTTTTCATTTTCACATGACTCTATTTTTTTTATATTTTCATAACATTTAATAAAAATATATAATCAATATATTTAGATACTCATTTATATAAATGAAATTATCAATAATATATATAATTTTATTTAAATATGTATATTTTTATTTGTATCTACATAATAATAAGTTGATTATATTTAACATAATTAATTAAAATAAAGATGACGATTATATAATACCTTTCATAATGTAATTAGTTAGTACGTTCATAACCAAATTTGAGTTTGTATTTAAACTTTCCTCTATATATATGTGGATATATATATATACACACACACATATATACATAGATTTGGGATCACGTGAGACCAGCCTGTTTCCGTGAGACACGTGAGACTAACCTGTTTCCGTGAGACACGTGAGACAACCTTTTTACACTTGAAACTTCACAGCAAAAACACTATGAAGGTAAAAAAAATATGAATATTTATAGTGTTTTTGCTATGAAGGTAACCTACATAGTGTTTTTGCTATGAAGGTAACCTTCACAGTATTTTTACTGTGAAGATTTAGATTTTTTTACCTTCACAGTGTTTTTGCTGTGAAGTTTCAAGAGCAAAAAGGTAAACTCACTAATTTATATTGATTTATGAAAACAAAAATTGTTTCAATCTTACACATATGTTTGTTTCATAATGTAAAAGTTTCACACGTATTCGTTTTCATAAGTTAAAAGTTTCTCATATATTTTTTATGAGAAAGTTTCACATGTATTTGTTTCATAGTGTAAAAGTTTTACATGTAATTTTTTTTCACAAGGTGAAACACACATACGTATAATAATATTTTAAATCATAGCATTTGATGGACAAAAAATTATGAATTTTTTTTTGGCGTTAATTTCTACGAGTTTGTAAGTTTGTACCTTTCGTGCAATTTGTAAAATAACCTATATATATATAGGGGAGGGATCAAACTTATACCCTATATATATATATATATATATAACTATGAAAAAGAGAGACGGTGCATTTGTTTCCAACCTCACATGGCAGCAAATGAGTAACCAGTCATAAAGTTTGAGAAGAAACGCTAATTGGATGTTTAGGAGGTGGCCATGATTTGGTCAACCTAATTACCAAACCAATCCTTCAACTTCAAACAATAACACAAAAATAACCCTAAACTTCCAACGATATTTATTTTGAATCCCGAACGATTGAAACCCGGTTATAACACTTAGGGGTGAGCAAAACCCGATAATACCCAAAAACCCCGAAAAACCGATCCGAAAAAACCCCGAACAAGCCGACCCTAACCACCCGATCGTACCCGATATCCGAAGTCCGAAATTTAGGTCGGATATATAGGTTCGGTAGGGTCTTAATCTTCGCCACCCGATCCGAACCGAAACCCAAATTCTTAATAACTAAATATAAATTATATTCTTTTATTACTTTTCCTAAAAGCCTTAATCGTATTTTTAAATCATCTATTTTGTAATTTGTAATGCTATTATCTTTATATATGCTAAATGTGAAAAATTAAATTGCAAATTAGAATGAAGAGGAAGCCTTGTGCTTGCAAATTCAAATTCATATTATCTTTATATATACTAATTTCATTTTGAATTTACCCGAAATCCGAACCGATCCTACCCGAAACCCGACTAGACCCGACATCTAAAACCCGATTCACCCGATTACAAAATTCGAGGCTTCCATATCCTACCCGAACCCCGATCGGGTTTTCTATTTTTTCCCCCGATCCGATCCGATCCGACCCAAGCTTACCCCTAATAACACTAACTCCCCCTCAAAAGAATTTCATCCTGGAATTCAATCATCGGACAAACCCGTTATATCAATCTCATAACAGACCCCTTACATAATAGATATCGGGAATACCCCACAACTTTTCGATGACATATCATCAAAAAATTCACACACCATATAACCAGATTTCCGTTATTACCCAAACGGACAATCTTAGTTCAGGAGAAGACTTTCACCAACACATCATCCCAATATGAAATTTTACCAGATCATAGTGTTTCCACTATAACTTTTATATCCGTCTTGAAATATCTTTAACCGCTCATAGATCTTACCGATTTTATCAGACGGTTAACATAAATACACCACAATTTCTGACAGTCGTTTATAATACCACAATAATGATGTCGGTATTACTCTAAACCCATAACTGCATAATTGATACAGTGCCCAAATTAAAATATCAATAGTGAACTTCAAGGCATATGAAGACACGAGATGTGCCGATAACCAGAAGATCAATAACACAACTTTGAAGAAACACAAACCCACAAAACCACCCTTTCATGTTCTGACAGAAGATTATAACAGAACTGTTGTATAGTCTCGAGCAAATTCAACCCTTTTTGCTCATAAACCATACAATATAGAATACAAGAAGTGCCAGAAGTGCCAGAAGTGACCCAAGATAAGAAACCCAAGGTGTAATACCTTTCTTTATGACTTAAAATATAAGTCATTTAGGCCCACTGATTCAAAGAACCTTCAACTGAATAAACTTTCAGATAGACAAACGTACAAGTACTTCTGACATATTCATCAGCATCCAACCGATTGCTATTAACAATCATTTCATAATTGAAGAGCATAATGATTGTTAAATCAATTTCCGAGACTTCAAAGAAGAAGTTTGAAGGTGAATACCATTGTAGAGCAGTTGAATCAACGGTGACATAACTGCACCCAATTCACATATACAAAACAATACAACAACTCGAAGCAAGATAACAACAACCGTTTCTGAACTCTGCCATTATGTTCTCTACCAAAGCAGGATCGAATAGAATGTCAAAAGAAGAGTTGTTGCAACCATGATGACATCCAACCCAAACATAACTCGATCAATGCACCAAAATTAACCAACATTCCCATGTTATAATAATTATAGCCGGGGAAATGACAGTCACTTATATACGAAATGATAAGAAGCCACATAATTCTCCCAGCTGAGACCCTTGTATGAAACTTGGCCATTTTCTAACAAAGATCCAACTATGTAACTACCATGGTCATCAATTAACAGCCCCAAAGCATCATGTATAGTCCCAAAAATTACATATACCAATATATCGACTATCATGCTTTTACCCCAGTTAATACTTAATAGCCAAGAGTCTCCGTACATCGTCATATTAATATCCAAAGGAATGAAGTATCCAAACCTCTGAACCTCTCATAACACTTGAACCCACGGTAGCTATTTATCAAAACAAATAACTACTATGTTTTACATCAATTATTCAATAATGTCAAAATAAATAATAAACTTTATAAAACTTTCCTTTGGAATTCACCAAAAAGAAATCAAAATTCAACTCCCAAAAAATGGTACAAACTTGAGATAGCCAAACCCGAAAATAAAAACACAAGTTATCTGATTACTTTGGAGAAAATAAAACTTTTCTTGTTTCCAAAAGTTTTAAACACTAAACGGAGGAATTTATTGTGATGATTTTCTAACTAAAAAAACACAAGAAAACTCCCATATAAAACAGTTACCCATTCGACAAAATACTAACCAAATACGTAGCTCACCTCAACCGTAATTATTGCTGATGAGATAGTCAAACCCGAACAATAACCCTCAAAACCCATAACTCTAATTTCTGATACACAGTGAATTCTTTCCAGACATACTGTAATCAACAAGAAGCTCATCTTCTTCTGTGCCCATGGCCCTCTCTTCAATCCAGTCTTTTTATAGTAGAGTACTTTCCCCATTTCTCCATGAAGGACCCACCACAGAAACCCAAATTTCCTTAACCATAGAAGCTGTGATAATAATATCTACACCTCCAAAAATTATTAATCATCTTATTTTTTTTACAAACGATACTGGTCTGATTTCTTATTCTCCAATTCATCCCAAATATAATATCAGATTTCTCTGAAGCAATAGAAACAATTACATCGATACTGTTCGCCCTTCCACATGAATTTATCGGCCGTCAAATAGTGATTAGCCGACATCTAATAATTATTAGTAGCTTCACATACCAAAGCATAACCCAAAGACCACTTTATATGCTAATATCGATAGAAATCCATAATAACGGTTGATATCAACATCAACTAATATTGCAATATGGATAAGATTACCAAATGTACCTGACACCCAATCTGATGCCTTTCTGATCTTTACTGTAGTCATCTGATATGCCCGCCCATTTTCTTTAAACTGATTAATTTCCAACTTCTCATTTTTATGGCAAAACTTTAATACACAAGTTAGCCATAAATGTTCTTGCTTTCAATAGCTAAATCCCCTTTGCCAAATTCTGCTCAACAGAATAATTCAGATATATTCAAAACCCAAAAACACTTAATAAGCACACCCATCTAAATCATAACAATAGCTGACCGTATCAGATTAGGTTTACCCTCTGAAGAAATAGTGGTCGGTTCTTTTTCTACGGTTCCCATGCTACTTTCAGAAATCATAATAAATCTGGTTTCAGAATATTGAGGGTGTGCCAATATTACTTCCCAAAATAACTCCGTCAAAAACTCAGAGGTTACCGATTCACAGTCAAAATCTCAAAGGTTATTTTCAAATACCAAAAACAACTCTCCCCAAAAAAATTTAATAATAACCCCACATAACGACTTACAAATAAGCATGCGTTAATCACATTTCTACAAATATAATAAAGTCTTTAAGTACAAATATACACCTGTAAATTCATGATTACTTTGATCATGGGTAATTTGTATTTACCGCACATACCGTCCTTTTAACTCATTATATTTAACACTCCCAAAGGTTCTATGCAAGATAGGGACATATTATCATGCAACATACTTCCTAGTTTAAGTCTAGGTATCAATTTGAATACCTAAATCTCTTAAACTCAGGCTCTGATACCAACTGTAACAACCCGTTCCAAATATTCCATATAAATACAAATATTGCATTTATAACATAATTGCATGATAAATCACATTGGGTCCTAAGCGTACCTAATTGTACGAATAAAATATGCTACTAAATTTTTTGATCAAATATATGACTTGATTAAAAACATATATCATAGATCATGTATTGGCTCTTCACCATCCACTCCACATAACATGTAGCATATTAACTTCCAAACACATAATCCTTTTTCTTCCTCCAAACATGCTTATCCTGAAAAGCACATGTTTGAAAACAAAATGAGGATTAGATCATAAGGTCTAGTGAGTAATTCCCTGTTAGCATATCTTACTTAAAAATCATTTAACATGATTTATATTCCCAGTTCACAATCCTGTCATGATTAATAAAAGATAACATTTCATGACATTTACCAATAATTTCCTCATTTATTTCAATATACAAATATCCATTTTTACCTCACAACATTGAGGTCTCCATTTAACAATTCTCGTAAAAATAAAACTTTCAATTAGTTTTATAATAACAACTGGTCCCATAATTTAGACTCAGTTAAATCCCAATGCAATTCCTTTAAAAGTATCCAAAACGATATTTTCCATTTTCTCATAAACTTATGATGCTTCCCACAAACTGCATCATTTTCATACAACGTAATGCTTCCCACAAACCTGCATGACCTCAGTTCACATGATGCTTCCCACAAATTGCATCATTGACATATGATACTTCCCTTGATCGTATGATTAACAAAAGTGATGTGTTTCATATACGACATCACCTCATACAATACACCCTTGGATTGTATGGTCCCTCAATACAAAGGTGATCGTGTCCCATTAATACGATATGCGTGTACCGTATTAAGTAACACGACAACCGGAGTTTTCATTGTATCCAACTGCATTTGAAAACGTATCCCATCAACTTATCGCGACAACCGAAATATCGCATCCTATAGTTGCGCACATCAGGTTATCGCATCTCAAAGATGCGAGGACCTAGTTGTCGCATCCTATGGTGCGAGAATCATAGTTGTAGGGTCAATGATGCGAGAACCAAGTTTGTCGGGTCTCTTTGATCTGAGGATCATTTTTTTTGTCGGATCTCTCTAATCCGATAAACATTTTTTTGTCGGATCCTATTGATCCGAGAACCCAAGATATCGGGTCTCACTAAAGCGAGAACCCCGTTTATCGAATCCCAAAGATGCTATAAATCAAGTTTCAACTCATCACAATGATGCGAGGACTCGATTTATCGAATCTTAAGATGCGAGGAAAATTAAGTTATCGAATCTTAAAGATGCGAGGACCAAGTTTCAACTCATCACAATGATGCGAGGACCAAGTTTATCAAATCTTAAGGATGTGATGACTTTGAACGTTTTTCCCAGAGATTTGTTTAAACCCAAAATATTTTCCAGAATACTTCCTCTTAATACCCAGTAACATATTTCGTAAAACATGTACAACCATATATGCATCGAAAGCATGTTTCCAAGTTAAACCGACATACTTTAACTTTCTTCCAAAAATCCAAAAACCTAATCCATTTCATAAACAATATCAAAGTAAAATACTTTGAAATATATACAACTCAGTTATAAAGCTTTTTCATAAAAACTACCTCAGTCCCGTTAAATCTTTATCGGATAACATTTTGGACTCCAAACATGCAATAACCGAATCAAATAATAGTTTAACGATCTAAACCCGAAAATAACCGTAAACCATAAACACCGGCTAAAACACACCCACATATATATAATATGTATTACACACACACACACATATATATGTACATATATAAACACACACATATATACGTACATTTATATGATAGATATATATACACCCACATGCATATGTAGACATATATACATATGTGGAGATATATATATATACACACACATATACATACATACATACATATATACATAGAAAGAGGTTCATGCGAGGACGGTAGGGACAATCCTCAGCCAATCATTTTGTACTGAAATTTTTCATTTACAAAATCACATATGATTCACGTACAAAATCACATGTGATTCACATACAAAATCATATATGATTAGCCGAGACTTTTCCCGCAGCAAAATTCGCGCGTGTCATTTTTGATGCTAATACAAAATCACATATGATTTTGTACATGAAAATTTTTTCATGTACAAAATGATTGGCTCAGGATTGTCCTCTCATTCTCGTAAATTGCTATCGTCCTCGCATGAACCCGTCTCCGTATACATATATATATATATATATAAATAATTCCTTACCAACAAAATCCATCCATGGTCCTTTTCTTTTCTTCACTTACGGAGACCCAAGAATCAAAACCACAATTATCTCTTTTCTCTCTTCAATATTTCTTTCTCACTCTTTCTGTTCTCGAAGTCCACAGGGACCAAAATATATAACTCTTTCTCTCTTTCTTCGAATCATCAAAGTAAAAGAAAGAAATAAAAGAATATGTATATATATAATTATGAATAAGAGAGACGATTAAAACCCGGTTATAACAAATTAATGTAATATACTAAAGGAATTAGAATAAAAAGAATATTTGAATGAAAAGTTATCATGTTTGTCTAGATGTTTGGTTAATAGAAAATAAAATGTAATCCGTGAAATGAGTTTGAAATTTTATTGTTTGGCTTACAGAATTAATATAACTTATGAATTGGAAACAAAAATAAAAAATGACCAAAAAGCTCTTTTACAATAATTGTGGTCTACAATTTCTTTTTAATATTGTTATACCAATGAATTATTTAGAAGAAAAAGTGATTAATTTAATATATTTATATGTCAAGTAAATTTTTTTAAACAAGTATCAAATATTCTTTAAACGAATTTTTTTTGGTAAAATAAACATAGCAACTCTTATTTTCTTTTTTTAATATATATATATATATATATATACTAGTAGACTATCCGTACAATGCACTGAAATGTCAAAAAAAATTGTAAATCATGTACTCGAAGTTTTTACCCATTATTATCTTCAAAATTTATAATTAAAGTATAATTACATTTACAAAGGCAATAAAACCTAGAGTTAAATATTGTTTAAAATCTAAAGAAAGAATCAAAAGTTAAATATTATTTCAAATCCAAAATTAGAAGAGTATACCCAAAGTTATTGCCTGTTTGTCATTCATATTAACAACATGCAGGCTTTAGATACCCAATCACTTTCAGCAAGTTACACTTCACCTGCATAAGAACTCTGCAACAGGCAAAGGTGATACTATTCCAACCAGTATGGCGGTAGCACTAAACTTGGGGTTTTTGTCGTTAGCAGCCACAAAAGAACTACAAAACACAAAGTCACCGAATATATATGTGTAACATTTAACTGTTGATATATCACGTTACACAAGTAGCAACTTGCAAACCAAACACACATAAAGGATTTTAAATCCATTCCAATCCTTCCAAATCCAAATCCCTCAATGAAATCCAAATCCTTCGAAAACAATCATGCAAACCAAACGCACCCTAAGAGAATGATTTCACTCTCTTGAGCAAAGAACTAAAGATGAAGACATATCAATTAAAATAATCTAAACTAAAAATTACATGAAGGATGAAGAAGACTAATGCATCTTTTGCATATGTTACTACGAATATGTTGATAAAAAAAGACTACATGTTTGGAGCATAAAGGCAAGCTCCCTTTTCATTTTCTGATATAATGAAATGCATATATTTAAATCAGCCGTAACACCCCAAATGCCATAGCCAACATTGGATATAATTCAAAATCCAAAACCATCAAATGATTAATCAACCAACGATTAATTCATCACAAACTTTAAATTAAATAAAACGAAACAGCGGAAGTCTAAAGTCTATAGTCGAACAGCTGAATATTAAAACTAGCAAAGAGCTAAGATAGAACATCCTCTATCTAACGATCCCTTTTCCTTAGCTCTCTCACCTCTATTTAACGATCCCTTTCCTGAAAAAGGTTAGTTTTGAAAACGTGGGTTAGACCATAAAGTCTAGTGAATTCCCATAAAAACAGTTACAATTTCAATAGTTCACAAATCATTAAAACATGCAATGCTTTACAAATAAATAATCCCATTCTCATGAAGAGAACAATTTAAGTATTGGAGAAACATGGCAAGACAATTAGCAGCTAAATATAGGATTTATCACACCTATATGTAGGGCTTTTATAGAACCACCTATTAGTAGGATTTAGCACACCTAACTATAGGATTTTATAAATGACCTTGCCAATTAGCCCCAATTAAAACAGGTAATGCGCATTACCGACCTCAAAGCTTATAAAAGTGATCATGACAATTTTACATATAAATAAACATTTAGAGAAAAACCATAATCAGCAAGTAAGCGTTTGAAACATTTCCACATTGCATTTTAAGTGATAGGAAACTCACCTGGATTGGACACAACCGGTCCGTAGCTTATACGGTCTCAACCTTCAAACTGAAAGCCTAAAATTAAAGACATAAAATGGAACCCCAACGAATTACCCCAAAAGTCTTCTATTAAAGACCTAAGATAGACCCCTAATCTATAGGCCTAAACTCCAGCTCGAAGCGGAAAATCAAATGGACGAACTCACCAAAACTCAGTGAGTTACGAGGGTTATGCCGCGGCCTCAACCCGCGGGGTAACCCGTGGGACTTACTCTTTTGCCTGGTTCGTCCTTACAACAAGAAAACAGTCCCAAACTCAACCTATACTCAAAATACTGATTCCAATCATCCCTAAAACATATAATGAGTATAATAAGCTCCAAAACCAATATCTAAACATATGGGAATCATTTCCACATGATTTACCTAACAAAATTCCTCAATACAACCTTGAGATCGAGCAACAACGGAGATATTCTTAAGAAAACTCCAAGTAATGATTCATCTTATATAATACTCAAGGAAATGAATTCATAAAGCTAATAACCTCCAACAAATGGTATTTCATCATCAAAGTGAACTTAACTTTCAAGAACATAGGGTTTAGGACCCAAGAATAAACCCTACTAATTCCAAATAGAAGAATAGATGATGAGATACCTGCCAATGAGTTTCTCTTTCACTGATTTCTCCAATGAAGAAGAAGCTTCTAAGTTTCCTTCTTCTCTTGCTTGCTTCTCCCAATACACGCACAAACACACACAATTACTGATTTGGGGAAATATGGAGAATGAAGAAACCCTTCTCTTTTCACTATATTTATACCTTGGGCCAATACTTCCAAAAACCCTAGCCCATAGAAACCAATTTAAAGTCCAACTATTTAATTAATATCCATTAACAAAATTAGTCCAAAAATTTAGGGTTATTACATCGACAAAATCAGCTAAAAAGTTTAAGAAAAATCACCATCAACATATTGAACAGCGGATGCATTGAGGAGATCAACCCTAATTGAAGACACGGTATTTTATAGAAATCAAATGCAATATGAGTTGAATGGTATAGTCTCAACCTCAAGCGGAAACCTGTGAAACAATAGTTTTAGTATCATACAGTTAAGAATTGAAGTAGCAAAAACGTATTCAGATATTGTTTATGACAAACCTCTCACAAAACGATTCGAAGAAGAGTTTCACATCTGTGATCTGCCTGTATAACCTGCTTCAAACAAAATAGCGACCACATATATGCACCCACGCTACTGTTCATGAAGTGCATGGACAACAAACAAAAGCTTTTAAGCTACCTTCTTATCAACGTTAGTACAATAGAGAAGGATCAAATTATGAGTAACAAAAATCTTTTCAATAATGTAGAATATCACACTCGAAAAATATCAGTAAAGAAGTACAACTAACAAGGATATAATAGTAGAAACCCCCAAAAAGTCGGTAAACCATAACTGCTATTTAGACATTTTACCATTAAAAAACATACAAAATTCTTAAATGGTTTTTTGCAACACCCTAGTGGCTTTTCTCCTTCTCTTCTACTGTTG
Source organism: Silybum marianum (assembly GCA_036898165.1). NCBI lineage: Eukaryota > Viridiplantae > Streptophyta > Magnoliopsida > Asterales > Asteraceae > Silybum > Silybum marianum. The sequence goes on from CM072539.1 coordinate 18,829,587, forward strand.
TTAAAAAGTTAAAAGGCGCCAAAGGATATAATAGTAGAAACCCCCAAAAAGTCGGTAAACCATAACTGCTATTTAGACATTTTACCATTAAAAAACATACAAAATTCTTAAATGGTTTTTTGCAACACCCTAGTGGCTTTTCTCCTTCTCTTCTACTGTTGTTAAAAAGTTAAAAGGCGCCAAAGGGATTCAAACTTGCAACCAGTGGTGAACCAATGATTTTTTCAGAGCGGGTGTACCCTTAAATTGTATCAAATGTCCGCAAAGCTGTTTGATGTATTTTTCGGTTGATTTCGAGGGATTTTTTAGCCGAATTCCCCGTTTGGGGACTTTTTTAAGTTTTTCGGTTGATTTCGAAGGATTTTTTAAGATTTTTGGTTGATTTCGAGGTATTTTTTATGGTTTTTGGTTGATTTCGAGAGATTTTTGAAAGTAGTGCTCCTTTAATCCTTGAAATATCAAAAGTTTAGCGGCTGCACCTCATGTAAAACTTATGAAACACGATTTTTTTTACCCTTACGGAACACGGTTGAGCGGTAGCACGGGACCCCCTTCCCCATAGGGTGGGTCCGCCCCTGCTTGCAGCCTATGATGCCACATGCAATGACACTACCGGTAGGTTGCATCCACTTCTTGTTAACTTACCGGAGCACACATCAAATAAAATTGGATGCACCATTAAGACTCCTTCAAAAAATAAACTATGGCCTAAGCTAAGCCTACCCCTGCTGCATAGAATCATTTAGTTATTAATGCTTGATTGTTGTAGTTGTCTTCCTAACAATGTAACAACTATAAGATTCTTGTCTTTCTTAAAGCATATATTTTCATCACATCATGTTAACTACAGATTTATGGTAACAAACTTATAAATTATACAAGTTATAGAAAAAACCAGTACCATCCAAAATTGCATCGATGCAAGTTGCAACTAGCTGTTTCTGTGAACCCTGACTTGTGAAAAAGTATGTGAAAGAAAGAAAATCCTAAAAGATAAATACAAGACCAAGTCAAGAGCCTTACAACAACAACCACTTGTTCTTATTCTGGAAGGTCTTCCATAAAACAGGACTTTCTCAGGGGTATTCACAATCTCATATGTTATTCCCATCATCGTTAACTTTTGGACCTACACATAATAAAGCCACATTTTACCACTAATATCACAGATGCAGGACAGTGAACGGTAGTAGAATGCCAGAGAAAGGTCATTTACCTTAATCACCCCCATTTTCATGAAAAGTAGTAGAGTGCTAAATTTGTTTCATGAAAAGTTTTGAATTGTTTGACATCATAGGGAAAAAAAGAACTCTTTTTATAGAATGAGGGATTATGATCTTCTTTTTTGAGCTTTGAGACTATTCTGAGGTCATCCTTGTTTAGTGATACAGGTTTAATTGATTTAATTTTGCTAGTTTTGCAGTTTTAGACATGATTCTGAACAATGCAATATTGTTTAGTTCTTATCTTTTCATTAAAAATTTGATTTTAACTCATGTAATGAACTAAAAAACAAAATTTTACATTTGCTCTTTTATATACTTGCATTTTGGCTTACTTCATTAATTATTTTACATATAATGAAGACTCTAGGAATGTTATCTAATGTATTTTGATTGGTTTTAATTAATAAAAAGGAAGCACTTAGTAGGTTTACAGATGACCAAACTAATTGAAGTTTATAAAACTGAGAGTTTTTTTCTACTTTAACAGTGAAAGCACAATAAATTATATAATATTGATGGTTATTTGGTGAGAATGTTGCTAATTTGACTTTAGTTTTCTTTCCATTCTCCTTCTTGGATAGTCAAATATCATCAGCTGATATATTAACTCTAAATCAATGATGAATAAATCTCAGGAGCTGTATCCCATTAAGCACTTATTGGTGCCTTTTGTGCATCCAGTAAGAGTGAACAATCGTGGGGGATTTACCTTGTCATTTGTCAAGTATTGCTTTGTGCTTATCATCTTGTTCAATTATACAAACTTGGATCTGATGCAAGGTCAAAGCATATGTATTTAAATACACGCTAAAATAAATAGAGAGTCGCAAAATTCAGGTCAAACATGACCCCACAAATTAGTATCAGACAAGAAATAACATAAAACCCAAACAAACCAGAAACAAAAAAACCAAAATTAATCATTGATAGCTAGAATCAAACACAAAGTAAAGGAAACGAAATGAATTACCGATATAGTAGCAAGCGAACGGTGGAAACGGTCAAGGACGGGAGAAGCAGTAGTCTTGATCTGAGAATACAAAGAAGCCGGAGACTTCCAATCACCACCGGTCAGTTGGTCATATTTCAGTGAAAAAAATATACAAACACATGGCAGGCATTCCATAAGCAAGTCGATTTACTAACATGACATTGACATCCTCTTTTGATTTTAGCGGATTGATAGGCGGGTTTACACCCCCCCTAAATCTAACCGCAGTGTACGAGTCGAATCAAGTAATAGTGTACCGGAAGTACGGGTATCGAACCAGAGGAACTAGGGACTAAGTAACACAATGACTATAGTAGATATTAACTAAACAATAGAAAATTGGATGTTGGGTGAATTAACTAATTAAATTAACTAAGAAGGCCTTGAAGAGGTTTAAGAGGTAAAAAGTGGAAAACTTTATGTAGAGAAAATAGTTGGGAGTTGGGATTCTAATGAGTTTCACATAGAACACGGATATTGGAATTTAATCAAGCAATCCATATAATGGGAACTAGCCTTAGACTAAAACTTTCTCATTTTTACTCCAATTTGCCTCCGAGAGGTATCGTTGGGCTCCTTCTTTAATTCTCCACCCGAGACAAAATATAATACTTGAAGATTCGCTCCCATGATACAAGATTCTTCGTATCTCCCGTGATATTCTTGTTCCTATGTAAACTTGCACTAAACTGTCAGAAAAACGCCTCGTTTGCTTGGATAACGAGCAAACTTAATGGGAAGTAGTCCTAAAATAACGCTCAAAACGAGTGTTATCACGGATTAAGATTAAGATAATATTTCTTGAGATCAAGTGGGTCATTAGATTGACACAAAAGAAGAACTCTTTGATGTAGTTAATTATTTTGAGAAGTAACGTTGTAGAGTGATTGTGGGATTGATTTCAAACCTTTTTGGAGAACGACAATATTACGAAAGGCAATCGTACGTGTTGGAGCAAACAGGGTCGGACCCAGCCTATGATGGCCTACCGGTGTTCTTCAGTTTTCTCTTTTTTTTAGCGATTTCTCCTGAACCTTCCTCTCTCTCTCTCTCTCTCTATATATATATATATAAAGAGAGAGAGAGAGAGGGAGGTTCAAGGAAAAACGCTAAAAAAAGAGAAAACCGAAGAACACCCTGGGAGGCTTCCATGTGGACGGTATGCACTGATGCAACCGGTAATTTTTGTTCCTATGCATCAATCCATCTATCATTAGAGATGCATTGATGAATATTCACGAATGCATGTTACAAATTACCAGTATGCATTAGTGCATACCGTCCACATGGAAGCCTCCCAGGATTTTCTTCGGTTTTCTCTTTTTTTAGCGTTTCCCTTGAACTTCCCTCTCTCTCTCTCTCTCTCTATATATATATATATATATATTTAAAATATTAGAAAAATAAGTTGTATTTTACAAGTTTTCTTAAGTTTGGCCTTGTAATTTTTTTTATATTCTGATTTTTTTATTCTTCATATTAAAATGAATTTTAGAAAAATTGTTGAAAATGCTAATAGCCAACAACTTTTTTTTATTAATTCGTATTTCATACATCTAAAAGGTGTGAACAAGTGTTTTTACTTGTTTTGAACTTTTGATGGTATAATGCATAATTGTTACTAAGAACTTTATCATTAAACCATGATATTTACCATGTATTTTTTAGCAGCAAGGTAGATTTTTATTAAACACCAAACAAAGTACACATCAAACCAGAGATGCCTGATCGTTACATTTTTTCCAAAACAACCTACTTATCCTCTTCAGTAAAACATTAAATGGTTACCCCCGGTACCAAGTTCATCAGGGATAAACTTCTCCCAGGGGCTGTTGGTATTGGTTTCACCCGACCATTCCTTTGCATGGTTCACTGCCACCGTGAAGAAACAATCAGAAATCTGCAACCTTTTATCGATCTCGCTCGTGCCCCTTTTGCCATCCCATGTACCTGTTATCTTTTCGTGTACCTACTATGGCTACTACTCTTTCAAAATTTACTCGTGAAACAAATCCGAGAGCCACGTTGGCCACTCTGTCTTCAGCTCCTTATCCCTTTGAAACATCCATTCATAACCTTGACTTGAAACTCAAAAAGTTTATCCGTTAACGACTTACCTCCCTTTTCGAAAATACATTTAGTCCAATTTACCTAAATTAAATACAATACGCTCCATACCACCACATTCCATCTTTTCTTCCCTTTCTCGTTGTTGCCCCTTTGATTTCCCAATTCGATTAGCTATGTTATTATGTTGCTCGATTGCACCTCGACTCTCCCCCATGCCCCCACTTGTCTCCATAGTTTCCCACCGAACTAGTGCGTGTTCGATGGATTCCACTACAGTATTACATCTTGGACAAAAAAGGGAGTCTAATTCGATTCCCATGTTGTCCGAAATCATACGGGAAGGGAGTCTCCTAAGCATCAATCTCTTAATGAATATACTTACCTAATTCGGTACCGCCCGCTCCCTGCACGTCGTTGTTGTCCTATTACTTTATTTTCTGTTGCGTTTTTCTTCGATCGAGTCCCTTAAAGCTTTCACCGTATAACCTTTATGAGGGTCCATCCTCCACTCTGTGCGAACTATACATTCTTCCTTCGTTTTTTTCCCGATAAAATCCTAGTCAACTCCTCTAGTTCTCCTACCTCCATTCCCCATGGATCTCTTCTCCAACTCCAATTCCACTACCATACTTCACCCACAAATTTCCCTCTATCTACTACCAAGATCTCTTTGTTCTCCTCAAGTCAGTATAAAGGATTAAACCTCTTCTTAACTTGCTAATTTTGAATCCAAATATTGTCCCAAAATCTAACGGTTGCGCCATCTCCTAGATGTACCGAATGATGTTGTGAATTCTAGACCCAACTTATCTAAGTCCTTTCCGGCTTCAATGATGTTTGAACACACCGAATGGCCGCCCCCGCCTTTCTCTAAGTGATCCCTCAGATATACCTCCTTCCCTACCATAGATATTCTTCATCACCAATTTCCATAAAGACTCTTTCTCATTATAGTACCTGCATCATCACTTCCCAAGAAATCCCCTATTTAAGTCTCTAAGCCACCCAATATTTAGACCTCCTCTTTCGAAAGAACCCATCACTTTGTCCCATTTGACCCACAGATGCCCTTTCCTTACAATCTCTCCATCCCTTCTCCCCTTTCTCTAAGTGAGCCCTCGGATATACCTCATTCCCTACCATAGATACTCTTAATCACCAATTTCCAGAACGACTCTTTCTCATTATAGTACCTCCACCTCACTTCCCAAGTAATCCCAATTTAAGTCTCCAAGCCCACAATATTTAGACCACCTCTTTCGAAAGAACCCACCACCTTGTCCTATTTGACCCACGAATGCCCTCTCCTTACCACCTCTCCATATTTCCCTCCACCCCCAAATGTCATCTCACTCATTCCAACTCTCTCACTACTCTTTCCGGGGTTCTAAACAAGGAATAATAATATAGTGAAACGCTACCAAGTACCAATTTAACCAACGTTCGTCGTCCTCCAAAGGATAGCACCTTCGTTTTCCACATTGATAATTTATTTTTCATCCTTTCTATCACCGATTTCCAACTTGTTTGTTTTCTCATTGTCGTGCGCACCGTTAACCCAAGGTATATAAATGGTAATGTTCCGCTACCGCACCTTAACTCTCTTGTCCATGATTTACCTCATCATCTGGTACTCCAACACCATAAATCTTACTTTTTCCCATATTCATTCTAAGACCCAAGGCCTCAAAGAAACAATGCAATACCCTTATAATGTTTTTTTATGTTCGATGCCTCCGACTCCCCAAAAAATACTACATCATTAGCGTATTGGAGATGCGATTTTGGCAATTCATCCATACCAACTTTTTTGTTGAAAGGGTATCCTAGGCATTTGCCTAGACTAATCCCTGGAAATTTTAAGACTACTTAAGCCTGCAGTCCTGAGATAGTTCCCTAGTGGCCAAGAGTTGTTTGTGTCTAGATTCGAACCTGGGGTAGATGGGTTTTCTAGCTTCATCCCCCACAAGCCTTAACCAGTATGCCACAAGTGTTGTGGTTATCCGTATCAACTTTTATACCTTTAATTAGCCCTTTTTCCATCGCTTCTTGCACCATGATGTGAACACATTCGGCTACTACCAAAAATAAAAAAGGTTCTAGTGGATTCCCTTGCCTTAAACCTCTTCCCATCGGGAACTGTTTTGTTGTTGAGAAATAGACTAGCACCGAAATTCTTAACGATTTTAAGCAAGTCTCTATCCATTTCTTCCACTTTTCCCCAAAACCCATATTCAAAGTATAACGTTATAATAAAAAATATCATGGCAGCAAAACTTAAATTCGGACATCCCATGTAGACAATGACATGGAAACTTGTAACTTGTGTTATGTTATATTAATTCATATCAAAAGGTTACCCATTGTTATAATTAATCTCGATTTTGGGAGGCTAAAGTGTTAACTAAAATTTTGATAATTTAGGTAAACATTTGTTATTAAATGTACGATGTCTAATTAATAACATATTGTTAATGCCAAAATATTACTTAATGGTAGATTAACGATTCAGACCTTTATCAACTAAAGAAAGAAAACCAATTCGAAAAACAAACAAACAGAATGTAAACGACACAAAGAATTGTTGACGCAGAAAACTCCCTTTCGAGAGAAAAACCGCGGACGACCATAAGGGGAATCGTCGATGCACTAAAGGAAAAGGACGTCAAATAGGGACGCCGGCCTTAAGAACAATAAACAAAGTTACAAAAACAGTATGAATGATCGGTCGTGAGTCTACGATTGTTGTCATGACTCTTAGCACTGTTGTCGTGAGTTTGGACTGTGATGTCGCAGATTCGTCAAAGTACACTCGGGGGTCTTCTCAGTTTTTTCGCTATGTTTCAATGTCCCTTTCTCGCTGATTAGAGCTCTCTTTTTATACTTGAATCTAGACGAGGGTCTTGGTAACGGCCAAACGGTCATAACAGATGAATCTTCATGATTTGTCTTCAGTGTCGCCATAAAGCCTTTGACTCGTAACTGAAAATGATATGAATACAAAGATAACGGTATAACGGATATATCATTAACGTCGTTAGGTCGCACAGTTAGTTCCTCGTTAGTCAAGTTATAACATTTTTAACGGAGTTAATGGTAGAATCATAACGAAGCTTAACGAAATTAACGGCTTTAATTTTGGTTATAACAGTTTGCCCCTAAATTTTTGAAATTCTTTACGGTAAATTATTCCAAGAATTTATTCTGTCACGCGACCGAATTTTTGGCAACTATATTGATTAATGTGGCAGTCGATTCTAATCTGGAATAGCAATCGATTTTGTCCCGGTTGGATTTTGAGATAACGATGACAATGACGTCATTCGCATGATACGCGGTGGTTGGGATGGGTACAGATACGTAGGTTTGCCCAATATTGGAATTATTCGGTGGCTGAGAAAATGGTATAGATATGTACGTCGAATCCATGACGGAGTTGTTTAATGGGAACATTGTAGTATTTTGTGGAATTGATGTTGTCATGTGTGTTTGCTCTAGAACAGAATTGCTTTGTGATACACCCGGAGTTGATGCGGGCGCAGAACTTCGCGGTGGAGGCGGTGGCGGTCTTCCTGGAAACGGGGTAGGCATGGTACTGTGTGGCGGAGGCGGTGGCGGCGTACCCCGATATCCAAAGAGCGGGACTGAGACGGAAGACGAGCCGACATTTGGGTTCCTTAGAGCATGGATCCCCTGGTTGGCTTTGCGATTCTGTTCCTCCAAAAAGTTCACTCGTTGTCGCATGGCTTCCAATTCGTTTGGCATTTGGTTTCGTGCGTTTCTGCCTTGGTTATCTTCTATCCTCACCATTCCTGTTTCAAAGAAAATTCTTAAACAAGTCAATAGCAAAGGGAGTTTTTCGGAGAGATCTTTTCTCTAGTTGGGTCCCACGGATGGCGGCAAACTGTTAATGCCAAAAAATGACTTAACGGTATATTAACGATTCGGACGTTTATCAACTAAAGAAAGAAAACTAATTCAAAAAACAAACAAACAGAATGTAAACGACACAAAGAATTGTTGACGCGGAAAACTCCCTTTCGAGAGAAAAATCGCGGACGACCGTAAGGGGGAACGTCGATGCATTAAAGGAAAAGGACGTCAAACAGGGACGTCGGCCTTAAGAACAATAAACAAAGTAACAAAAACAGTATAAATGATCGGTCGTGAGTCTACGACTGTTGTCGTGACTCTTAGCATTGTTGTCGTGAGTTTGGACTGTGGTGTCACAGATTCGTCAAAGTACACTCGGGGGTCTTCTTAGTTTTTCGCTATGTTTCAATGTCCTTTTCTCGCTGATTTGAGCTCTCTTTTTATACTTGAGCCTGGACAAGGGTCTTGGTAACGGCCAAACGGTATAACGGATATATCATTAACGTCGTTAGGTCGCACAGTTAGTTCCTCGTTAGTCAAGTTATAACATTTTTTAACGTAGTTAACGGCAGAATCATAACGAAGCTTAACGAAATTAACGGCGTTAATTTTGGTTATAACAGTTTCCCCTAAATTTTTGAAATTTTTCGCAGTAAATTATTTCAAGAATTTATTCTGTCACGCGACCGAATTTTTGGCAACTATATTGATTAATGTGGCAGTCGATTCTAATCTGGAATAGCAATCGATTTTGTCCCGGTAGGATTTTGAGATAACGATGACAATGACAGCATTCGCATGATACAGGATAACATAAGCGGAAGATAGGTGTCGAGGATTCGGCGGTTGCATGCGAGACTTTTGATCAACAGTTGTCGATCCGGGGAGAAATCAAATCGTCTCTTACTTTCATATAAAAGGAAACGATTTGGTTTCCTGCAATCTTTTCTTACCAGGGTAAACTTTTTCTTTTTGCCAAAAATGTCGAGTTCGTTGAGCACGATATCGTCGCCAGAAGGCCTTCATGCTTTCAGGGACTTAGCATGGTTTCCTGACTATATTCAGTTGGAGACTCTTGGTAATCTCGGAGTGGAGGAATGTCCCGCCGATCGCTTTATCCTCTATAAATACCCTTTCAAGATTGGGTTTACGTGGGGGTTTTCTTCTCTGGTGAGGGATTTCCTCGATCGGTTCGAGATATCCCCGGGGCAGTTAATGCCCCAATTTTGGAGAATCGTTCTGACTACGGTTAATTGGGTTTCCCCTTTCATCGTCCACGAGCTACTTTTGGCCTATACGGTCAAAGTTGATGCTAATCGTCGATTTAATCCTTATTCCAGGGATTGACGAGACCAGGTGCTGATATCTGGTACTGCAGTGAATGATCGCGGCTGGAAAAGTCGCTATGTGTTATGCAGTTTGGCGTCTTATGCCCCTGCCGAGGACTGGATTGTCTACGGGTGGCCCAAGCAAGGTAAACGTCGTTCTCTTTATTCTTTAGCAGGAAAAAGATTCCGTTCTAATTTTTCTTATCTTGGTTTTCAGGCGTGGCGTGTGAACTTGCACATTTGCCCGATTCGTCGGCCAAGTTTGCGCTCTTTCGGCAGATTCCCCACTGGGAGTTTTAGGTCTACGATCCCAAAGAGGGCGTAGCTTCTATGGATGAGAAGGATGAGGGCAAAGATATTGTGGATGAGGAGGATGAGGGTGTTACCTTCATCGGGGCGTCTCATCCGATTCCAGAACTGGAGGAAGAAAGAATAGGTATTTGAACCTGTCTTTATTTTGTTTTGATGAAGAGTTTGGTCTCCTCGCTTTTTCTTACTGTTTCAAGAAAATTTGGGGAGTTTTCCCAAGGTCGAAGGATTTTACCTGCCCGCAGGGGCATGGGTCGACGAGGTGCTTCTGAGTCGACCCTGAGAGAACCGTCTTTTAGGACTTCTAGTTCCAAGAAGGCGAAGATGTCGATGGTCGTTAGGCCATCGCACATAACTGGTTCTTCTGCCTCATCGAGGTATAAAGGGAAGAAACCTATGGAGGGAAGCCCGTCCATTTTTGGCGATGATGCCGACTTTCCCGTCCCTTCTTTTCAGGTAGCGTATGTTCTCTAACAATCATGCGTCATGTTTCGTGCGTATTAGCGATCGTGCGTTATGCATATCTGATGTTTTTCGATTGATGTATTTTTCAGGCCCTTCAGGCGTCGATTGGCCAGGTTGTGACCATGGCTTCTAACCTGGAGACGAGAGTCCGCGATCGGGAGGATGCTTTGAAAGCGATGGAAGAGGAGGCATCGGCTAAAGCCGAGAAGATCTCTTCTCGTTTCGTGGAGGTTTAGGAGGACCTTGTTAGGGAACAGAGCGTCAGTTTAGATCTCCGACGACGCTTGGAGGTCTCCTTGGAGGGAATAGGGGTTTTGGGGACTGAGTTGGAGATGGCCCTTATCGGAAAGGTTACAGAGGTCGGTGACCTCAGGTCTCAACTGATCGAGGCCCATGCAAAGATTGGCGACCTTAATGGTCAACTGGCGAAGTCCGCCCCTCCTGCCCCTTAGTTTTTTTATGCTTTTGTTACGGACAATATTTTGGGTCGGGCCATTTTTTTGTAATGAATTTTAATATATTCATATTTTGCCATGTCTTGGGTTTTTATTTATATACGTATTTTTGTATTGCTTCGTGGGTTCTTGTGACTTCTGGCGTACCTGCGATCGAAAGAAAACATTAGAGGTGGTCGTTGGTTTGATCAACGACCCTCTGACGCTCAAGTTAGTATCGTATAGAGAAATAAAAATAAATAAACATGCGGTAAAAACTTGCGAATTTAAAAGAAAATACTTCCTGAGATGAGTGGCGTTCCAGCTTCGTGGGATATCCCGACCACTCATATTTTGCAGGCGATAAGCTCCCTTTCCCACGACTTGGGTAACTCTATAAGGTCCTTCCCACTTGGGTGCTAGTTTTCCCACATTAAGCTTTTGGGTATTTTGGAAGACTCGTCGCAAAACATAATCTCCCTCTTGGAAGGTTTTGACCTTCACATTTTTATTAAAATGTCTAGCGACGGCTTGTTGTTGGGTAGCCATTCGAATGAGTGCAGTTTCTCTTAGTTCTTCCAATCCATCAACGTCGTAGCTGAGGTCGATCAAATTTTGTTCGACTGTTGTATGTCTAGTAACAGGTAATCTGATTTTGATAGGTAGTACTGCTTCGCACCCATAGACCAGAGAGAAAGGTGTCTATCGAGTGGCGGATCGGGGTGTTGTTCGATTAGCCCATAGAACCGTCGGGAGTTGCTCTACCCATTTTCCTTTCGCAGAACTGAGGCGTCGCTTGATAGTGTTTATAATAGTTTTGTTGCTTGACTCAGCTAGCCCGTTCGACTGCGGATATCTGGGTGTCGAGGTTATGAGTTTAATGTGACGATCCTCATAGAACTTTCTTGTTTTCTCACTTATGGACTGAGATCCGTTGTCGCATACAACTTCTGACGGGATCCCGAATATGCAGATTATATTATTCTGGATAAAGGTAATAACCTCTTTATCCCGAACTTGGGTAAAAGCAGCAGCTTTAATCCATTTAGAAAAATAATTCGTAAGCACCAGAAGAAATACGTTTTGTCCGGGAGCTGGTGGCAATTTCCCGACAATATCCATTCCCCAACGCATAAACGGCCACAGAGTCAGCGTCGGGTGTAGGTTTTCTGAAGGTATATGAGATGTGCTTGCGTGTCTCTGACATGAATCACAATTTTGTACGTACCGGAACGCGTCTTGTCGCAACGTTGGCTAATAATATCCTTGTCGTGATATTTGATTCGCTAGACATCGTCCTCCAGAATGATTCCCACATTCACCCTCGTGCATTTCTCGAAGGATTTCTTCTATTTGACCTTTAGTTACACATCGTAGGTTTAGCCCGGTGGAAGATCTTCTGTAAAGACGACCGTGCATGATAACATACTTGGAAGATTGGAATTGTATTTGTCTGGCTTTTAGCTTGTCTTCCGGTAATCGGCCATCTTTGAGGTAATCTTTTACTTCTTTGAACCATTCGTCCTCGTCGTTACTGGTTATGACTGCGACGTCATGCTTTTCGATCGATGGAGATTCCAAATGAATTATTGGTATATTGTCGAACTTGGATTTACTGAGGGCGGACCCCAAGTCAGCTAACGCGCCTGCCTGCATATTCTGATCTCTTGGTAGTTGCTGTATTGTACAAGATTCGAAGTTTTTCATTTTTTCTTTTGCGACTTCAAAATAGTTTGTCATTCGTGCGTCTTTAGTCGCGAATTCCCCGTTCAACTGATTGATGATCAGCAGGGAATCGCTTTTAATCAGGAGATGTTTTGCCCCCACTTTGTGGGTCATTCCTAGTCCTGCGATCAACGCTTCATATTCTGCTTCATTGTTCGTTGCTTTGAAGTCGCAAGATATCGAATATACCATGATACCCTTCTGTGGTGATTTTAGGACGAGTCCCAAGCCGGTTCCACGTATGTTCGATGATCCGTCAACGTAGATCGTCCATTGGATCATGTATAGGATCATATACCTATATTATCATATATACAATCCTATGTAATCCTATATTCACTATTATCTTCATTATAGTGTATTGAATCACATGTGATGTGATTCTATGAAGTATCACATAATTATTTATGTATAATACATCTCTTAACAAAAAATAATTTACAATTCAATAATCTAAAAAGAAACTGACCAAAAATCACATATCATTAGCGCATATTTTCACCAAAGAAAATTAATTGTGTGTTTAGATTTTAAAACAAATCAATATAATATTGTTTGTTATTAACATATATTGTAATTCAATAGGAAATATATGAGTATGATATAGAATATTTATTTTTATTGCAAAGAATAATAACTCTATGTTTGATAATAATAAGCTAACTTATAAGCTAGTGTATTTTTAGAGTACACGTTTGAATACACATAAGTTAACTTATAAATTAGCGTATTGAAACGCTACTTAGAGTAGTGTTTTGAGATCTTATTGTCATATTTTTCAATTATAAACCTCATTAATATAAATTATTATTATTAATTATAAATAGATATTAAATATTTTATTGATCTTTATTTTAATCTTAATCTTAATAAATATCAAATATTATTAATCTTAATAAATATTAATTAATATAAATTGAACATTAATTAATAATTAATTGTAATTATATATCATAGGTTAATATTATTTATCAACTACTTACAATAGTTATTAATCATATCAGTTATTTTCATATTATTATTATTCAATATATTTAGTTATTAAAAAATATATATAATAATTATAAAAATGTTTATGTAACATTACAATTAAACTTATACTTATTTTGCTTTATAAATAATAAAATTATGTTAAATAATTTTAATAAAATACTTAATTTAACTGTCAAATATAGCTTTTTAACCTTATTAATTAATTAGGATAAGAGAAGTTGACCAATTTTTTTTGTTATATAATGTTATTTAAATTCATAAATAATAGATTTTTTGTAAGATTTGTTTTCCCAAATTCAAATATTATAATATATATATATAATAATTTTTTTTGAATTAATATATTATATTTATTTGATATATATAATAATCCATTTGAAAAAAACATTAGTCAATATATAATAAGCATGTATTTTTCATTATTTTATATTTGTTAATTAGCTTATCAACTAGTTTTTGCTAAACATGATTATTTCATCAAGTTATTTATTAGTCATCCGTAAACTTATCAACCACTACCTAGCTTATCCGCTAGTTTTCCAGGAAAAAGAAAGTTTTTGCAAAGCATAACATATGATATCCAATATTCAAAAGAGAATAACGATTTAATCGTATGCACGCAGATTACTTTTGTCTCATTTTTATTTTATTTTTAAATCTTTTATTTATTTATACCGTATAAAAAAGGGGAATTTAATTATTATAACCATTTCTTCAGAAACTTTTTACCTAAATAATCATTTTCTCTCTAAATTTATCAAAATGACTAGAACTTAGTCGAAATACATAAGAATCGAAGGTCTTTTAATTCTAATTGAAACTTACTCGAAATGGACCAAACCTACTCGAGAATATCAAAACCTACTCGAAATCATGCCCCATTCGAGTAAATCTAATAGTTTTCGATTAAGTTTCAATTTTGCAACATATTTTGAGGAAACATCAATATTTTCGAGTAGGTTTCAAAATTTCAAGTGATTTTCGAGTAAATTTTCATATTTTCGAGTAGGTTTCAATTTTTCAAGTGGTTTTCGAGTAAATATGGAAATTTACTAGTAAATATGGAAATTTTCGAGTAAATATGGAAATTTTTCAAAATTTCAATGAAATTTACTAGAAAAATTGTAACCTACAATATGGAAATTTACTCGAAATCCATTGGAAAAATTGAAATGTACTCGAAAATATGGAAATTTACTCGAAAATCACTTGAAAATTTGAAACCTACTCGAAAATATAGATGTTTACTCGAAATATGTTGCAAAATTGAAACTTACTCGAAAACTATTAAATTTACTCGAATGGGGCATGATTTCGAGTCGGTTTGGTCCATTTCGAGTAGGTCTCAATCAGAATTAAAAGACATTTGATCCTTATGTATTTCTAGAATGTTATGGTCATTTTAGTAAATTTAAAAATAAAATTGTTATTTAGGTAAAAAGTTTCTCAAAAATGGTTATAATAATTAAATTATCTATAAAGGGCACAAAATTTTTAAAACTCTATGCATGAAGTAGTGTTCATTTTAATATAAAAAATAAAAAATATGATTAATATAGTTATTGAGTTCTAACATAATACTTAATTTTTTTTATCTTTTATTAAAAACTATACTATTAAATCAAAATTAAATTATTTTATTATTAAACCTAAATTAAATTATAATTAAAAAATTAAATTAAAAAAACTTATACAAAAACTAAGTTTTTTTAGAATAGTTAATTTGAAGATATATTTAAAAAATATTATGATATCTTCAAAAATTTATTTTATTCAAAAGGGCAAAATGCAAGAAATAGCAACTTACTTTCATAAATTTTCTTATTATAGCATTGTACTTTAAGTTTTTCTTATTACAGCAATGTACATTCAAATTATTTTTTATTATAGCATTGTACTTTGAAAAATCTACCCATTATAGCATTGGGTAACCTTCTCTTTTAAATTTACCCACTATAGTAGGTTTCCATGCCACCTCATTGTCCATGTAGGTTGTCCACATGTAATATATTGCTGATGTGGCATTTTTTATTACAACAATGTACTTTCAAAACATTAATTTTACATAGTATTTAATAAATACAGTAGATTAATTTACTGAAACTAAATTATTCATAAATATAACAATATCAAGAAAGTTTGTAGATCACAATATATTTTCTCTATATTCAAAAAAAATGTTTAAAAAATATTTTTTAACTAAGAAAATAAGAATTGTTACGTATTATTACAAATAAAATATTTATATTGAAAAAATTATATCGACTTGGTTTCAAAAAAATGAATTGATATATCATTCAATAAACATATTTAATTAATTAGATTATTTCTAAAATATTCATTAAAATATAACAATATTAAAAAGATTTGTAAAACACATTTTATATCGTTAAATTTTTTTAAAAAAAGTACAAAATAAGTATTTTTCGAATTAGAAAAATTAAATAACAGGTGTTATGTTTTCTTATAAATAAAATATTTATCTTGAAAAAAATTATCATATTTGTTAAAAAATGTTACTCTAAATTATTTAATTTGTACAATTTAAAAAGAGTGTTTTTTTTAAAGAGTGACGACGTAAGAAAATTACTAAAGTTTTGAGAAAATTAAGAAAAAAAATAAACCGGGTAAAGTGAGAAATTTTTTAAAAAAAATTCAAGAGATTTTTTTATTAATGTCATGTAATCAAAATGACGTGTCATCCATGTAATCACATTTAAGCCATGTAAGCAAAGAAAAATGGAGGTTAACTTGTTTAAAAGGTAACAAGTTACCCATTGCTATTTTGGATAAATTTTTCAAAGTACAATGCCTTAATAAAAAATAATTTGAAAGTACATTGTTGTAATAAGTAAAACTGAAAGTACAATGCTATAATAAAGAAATTTATGAAAGTAGGTTGTTATTTCTTGAATTTTGCCCTCTTCAAAAATTAAAACTTTATCGCTTTATCAAAATACCATATAAATCTATATTATAACATCGAATAAAATAAAATGAAATATTAAAATCAATTTTAATTAAATGAGTGACTAGAATTTATTCTTATTTTAATTATCCTATCAATATTCTCACTTGATCCTCTCTATATATATATGTATAGATATCCCTACATTTTTCTTCATCTCTTCAATCATCCCAGGTGTTTCTCTTTTCATAATAGTTTTTAAAGATTTATAACCATGAAGAACGTCTCGATGTTGGTTCTCTTTCTTCTTGCAAACATCTTGACTTCCCCAGGTAAATTTTGATTTTGTTTTGCATTAATTATTATTTCAAATGGTTAATTAAAAATGATTTTTACCAGTCATTTACTTTAGTATTTAGACCAGATGTTCAATGGAAAAAACGTTATATTATGATATGCTAAAGTGTTTTTGCATTATTACAGGATATGGGATACCGAGTGAAGAAAATGTAGATTGCAGAAAAACATATATGGTGTTTTGCGTAGAACAATTATGCGATGCTAAATGCAAAAAGGAATGGGATCCAGCTTCTACCGGAACTTGCGTGAATCCAATTTCTTGTAGATGTACTAAACCATGTTAATTGGCTCGAAAGAAAGCTAAATGTAATGTTTCTTTCAACTAGAGCAAAATAATATATGGTTTTGACTTTTGAGCCTGAAATTCGATTCATTTAGCTGGCGTGGATGAAAATTAGGTAAAAATTTGATATTTTTTATTGTTTACAAGACTTCACAAGAGGCAATGGTGTGTGACAATGTGTTTGTTGTATTAAAATGTTATAACACTACAAAAAAATGACTTTCACCCACAAAAAAATATCCAAGAAAATTTTCGTGGGTGATATCACAGCTGCATGGGGTTTTACAAGGGTTTTACATCTGAAACAATTGCTCACGATGCCTAGTTGCAATCTAAGGTTACGTATTACACTGTTATCATAACTGTTGACACTGATATCACAGCTTTTGACATGTTATTACTACAGCGTTAATTATCACATCTTATCACACTGTTGTCATAGTTTTTGACAATATTATTACAACGCTGTTATCACATCTTATCAAACTTTATCACAACTTTTTACACAATTACCAATCTATAGACAAAAAACATGGGGAGAAGACGACACGATAAAACAATTGATAACAACTTTTGACATTATTATCATATATACATATACATAAATGTGGGAGAAGAGGATGGATAGAAAATGACGGGGGAGAAAAAGATTGATACATGAGATTCTACATGATACGTGATAATATAACAACCTAGAATCATGGGATAATTACAATTAATTAAAATAAAATAAAAATTAAGAAAAGTACCAAATGACATGACTGTCCTTATTGATTTATTTTAATTTATTATATTGGAAAAGAGGTTAGAGGCTCACGGTTGTTCTCGTATGTTGTGTTATTCACTCAAATTTGGTTTATGAATGTGAATATAAAGGAGAGCGCGGCACGTTTGTCCCATTCAGACTGAATTATGTGTTATTCACTATGAATGTTGTGTTATTCATAATGAATGTTGTGTTATTTATTCTGAATGCATGTTATTCATACTAAATTAATGTTTGGATTTCATTATTGTTATTCATACAGAATGCCCTTTATTATTCAGACTTAATAGAACACATGTCGTGCTCTCATTTATTCTCATGTCACAACCAAATTTAAGTTCGCATTTATATTTTCCTCTCCCCCCCCCCCCCCTTTCTTTCTCTCTCTCTCTCTCTCAATAACATTGCACTTTTAATTATTCTTATTAAATCAATATAGTATTAAATTATTTTTATTAGGACACTGTATTTACAAAAGGTCTACCAATTATAGCAAAAATTAAGTAACTTGTTATATTTTAAACCTTGTTATTCATAAAATATATGAGAACCCTAAGAGTAATGACGTATTTCGACGTATTTTTTATCTATCCTCTACCAACAAGAGCTTTAGAGCATTTCTAGTATGTTCTTCATAATTTTGCTAAAATAGTTAATCAAGAGTTAAAATCTTTAAAAAAATTATATTCAACTCCAACAAATTTTCTATTTTAGAGATTTAACACACATTTTTTAATATTATATTCTTCAATTTATCATCCCAATACACTTAAAAAAAACTTAATATAAAATGATAAAATTTTACTATCATTGATGTGATTGAATAAAATAATCATTTCTCTATTCAATCATCAAATTTTAGATAATTCTTCTCTAAGCTTGAATTTTTTTTTAAGTTTTCTATATTATAAAGAACAAAATAACAAAACTGTTGAGAAGTTTTGAGAACTAAAAATCATTCTTTTTTCCTATTTTAAAGAAATGTTGGGGATTAAACCCCGATATCAAACATTTAAGATATTGAAAGGAATGTAATATACTAAAGGAATTAGAATAAAAAGAAAATTTGAATGAAAAGTTATCATGGTTGTCTAGATGTTTGGTTAACAGAAAATAAAATGTAATCCGTGAAATGAGTTGAAATTTTATTATTTGGCTTACATAGTTAATATACCTTATGAATTGGAAAGCTAGCAAGTGGTTGATAAGCTAGCGGATTACAAATAAGCTAGTCGACAACGG
The DNA here is from genome assembly GCA_036898165.1 of Silybum marianum. Taxonomy (NCBI): domain Eukaryota; kingdom Viridiplantae; phylum Streptophyta; class Magnoliopsida; order Asterales; family Asteraceae; genus Silybum; species Silybum marianum. Next base: position 18,848,560 of record CM072539.1, read on the forward strand.
ATAAACTAGCTGGTAAATAATCACGTTTGACAAGCTAGTTGATAAGTTAGTTGACAAATATAAAATAACCAAAAAGTATATGCTTATTATATATTTATTAAATTTTTTTCAAATGGATTATTATATATTAAAAACAAAAAATATATATAATATATTAATTCAAAAAAACTTATTATATACATATATATATAGATCATACAAGAACACTCCATATTTAAATGAACAAAAAAACACTTTGTGGACCACATATGATGTGGGTCCCACACATTAAAAAATCATATTTGATTCAATGGAGTCCACCATTGAATCAAATATGATTTTTTAATGTGTGAGACCCACATCATATGTGGTCCACAACGTATTCCTTTGTTTCTTTAAATTTACAAAGTTCTCATTTGAACCTCCTTCATATATATATATACATATATATTATAATATTTGAATTTGTAAAAATAAATTTTAGAAAAAATCTATTATTTATGAATTTAAATAACCATTAGATATAATAAAATAAAAGATTTTGGTCACTTTCATATATCCTAATTAATTAATAATATTAAAAAATTATATTTAACAATTAAATTAAGTATTTTATTAAAATTACTTAACACAATTTTATTATTTATAAAACAAAATAAGTATAAATTTAATTGTTATGTTACATAAACATTTTATAATTGTTATATATATTTTGATAATTAAATATACTGAATAATAATAATATGAAAATAATTGATATGATTAATAATTATTATAATTCGTTAATAAATAATCTTAACCTATAATATATAATTGTAATTAATTTTTAATTTTTAATTTATATTAATTAATATCTAGTAAGATTAATAATATTTGATATTTATTAAAATCAAAAATATTTAATATTGATTTATAATTGGAAAATGTGGCAATAAGCTACTAAAACCCTACTTCGAATAGCTTTCAATACGCTAGCTTATAAGTTTACTTATGTGTATCCAAACGTGTACCTTAAAAATATGCTAGGTTATAAGTTAGCTTACTTTTATCAAACATACCCTTAGTTATTCTTAACAATAAAAATAAATATTCCATATCATACTCATATATTTCCTATTGAATTACAATATATGTTATTCCATATCATACTAATATATTACCTATATTTTAATTAACACTTTAGTCTCCCAAAATAAAGATTGATTATAACAATGGGTAACATTCTAATTTGAATCAAGATAACATAACACAAGTTACCAAGTTTCCATGTCATTGTCCACATAGGATGTTCGCATTTAAAGTTTTGTTGCCAAGATATTTCTTATAACAACATTATACTTTGAATATGACTTTTGGGGAAAAGTGGAAGAAGTGGATAGAGGCTTGCTTAAAATCGTTATGAATTTTGGTGCTAGTTAATGGCTCACCAACAAAAGAGTTCCCGATGGAGAGGGGTTTAATTAAGGCAAGGGGATCCACTAGCATCTTTTTTTATTTTTGGTAGTATCCGAATGTCTTCACATCATGGTGGAAGAAGCGACAGAAGAAGGGCAATTAAAGGTATAAAAGTTAGTAAGGATGAATTGTCAATATCACGTCTCCAATACGTTGACGATGTAGTGTTTTTTGGGGAGTGGGAGGCATCAAACATAAAAAAACATTAAAAGGGTATTGCATTGTTTCTTTGAGGTCTTGGGTCTTAGAATGAATATGGGAAAAATAAGATTTATGGTGTTGGAGTAACAGAGGAGGTCAAATTATGGACAAGAGAGCTAAGGTGCAGTAGCGGGACATTACCATTTATATACCTTGGGTTACCGGTGGTGGCGTAGCAATAAGAAAACAAACAAGTTAGAAACCGGTGATAGAAAAGATGAAAAGTAAATTATTGTTGGTTACACTCAATATTTTTTTAATCTTTTTATTTCATACGACTCTACTCTGAGTTTACATCAGAATTATTGAATATATATATATATATAATCAAAATATTTAAAAAATCATTCGTATGAATAAAATTACGATCAATATATATATATATATATATGTACATACTTGAATATCATATATATATATATATATATTTACATATACTTGAACATAATTATATATAATTATTAGCAAATATTAAATTAACTAGACTATTCATTATATTAGTTACACCCATATTTTTTCATTTTCACGTGACTCTATTTTTTTATATTTTCATAACAATTAATGAAAATATATAATCAATATATTTAGATACTCATCTCATTTATATAAATGATATTAATAATATATATAATTTTATTTAAATGACACATGAATATGTATACTTGTATTTGTATTTGTATCTACATAATAATAAATTGATTATATTTAACATAATTAATTAAAATAAAGATCACGATTATCTAATACCTTCATAATGTAATTAGTTAGTGAGGGAAAAGCGAGCCATAATTCAAAAGAATTAGGCGAAGTGTTTGTTTTTGAACGATCAGAAGTGGAAAGAGATTAAGGGAGAGGGATATACTCCATGATTATTGTCGGTTATATTATTTACACAATACTTTTACATATATTATTTTCAAAATAGTATGTTTATTAAATGATCACACACACAAGTTCAATCATTTTATTTAGTACAACATACTTATTGATTTGTAATATTTTCAAGTAAATTTAGTATCTAAAATTTGAATCAAAATATTGAGATTTAAAGTTTTTTTAAAGTAAATATGAAAATTAATATAAATGATATTAGAACCAATATATATAAATAAAGTTCAAATTAAAGTATAATTAAATATTTATTAATAACCCCTCAATAATAAATAAAATATTGTTACTAATTAAAATCAATATGATTAAATACTTATTATTAACATATTCATCAATAAACAAAATATTTATTACATTTAATATTATTAGTTAAAATCAATACATAAAATTAAAAAAATTAGAGACACTGTATATAATTAAAGTTATAATAAAAAATGAAACCTATTATAATCAATATAACGATATGTATAAAAAAGACGATAGAAGCAATATATAAAAATTTGGTTGCGAACATGAGGAAAAAAGAGAGCACGACACATGTCCTATTCAGTCTGAATAATAAAGGGCATGCGGTATTAATAACGAAATTGAAGTTCAAACATTATTCAGTATGACTAACACGCATTCAAAGTGAATAACACAACATTCAGAGTGATTAACACAACATTCAACGTGAATAACACATCATTCAGTTTGAATGGGACACGTGTCACGCTCTCCTTTGTTGTCACATTCACCACCCAAATTTGAGTTCGCATTTGAACCGTTCACAACCAAATTTGAGTGAATAACACAACATTCGAGAACAATTGTGAGCCTATAACCTGCTTTTCCAATATAATAAATTAAAATTAATCAACAAGGATAGTAATGTCATTTGGTATCTTTCTTAATTTTTGTTTTATTTTTATTAATTGTAATTATCCCATGATTCTAGGTTGTTATATGATCATGTGGCATATAGAATCTCATGTATCAATTGGTTTCTCCCCGTCATTTTCTATCCATCTTCTTATCCCCACGTTTATGTATATGTATCTGTGATAATAGTGTCAAAAGTTATTATCAATCGTTTTCTCGCATCGTCTTCTCCCAACGTTTTTGTATGTATAGATGTGATAATTGTGTCAAAAGCTGTGATAACAGTTTGATAGATGTGATAATAGTGTAGTAATGACTTTGTCAAAAACTATGACAACAGTTTGATCAGATGTGATAATTAACATTGTAGTAATAACAGTGTCAAAAGCTATAATATCAATGTCGAAAGTTGTGATAACAGTGTGATAAGTAAACCTTGGATTACAACTAGGCACAGTGAGCAATTGTTTCCTGTGTAGAACCCTAATTGATTACCTAGTGGTCTCAACACATGTGATAAGTAAACCTTAGATGAATTATCGAGTTGTCCCCACACAAGATCGATCACTAGATAGGAACAAGGGAGAGAAAATGAACCCAAAATCGTCTATTGTGATGATGTGTAATCGTATTTGAATGTGCTGTGATAATCGAGTGATAGACTTGATTATATCGATTACTATTCGATTCTATTGTCGTATTTGCGGTGATATAAACATGTGATACAACCATAGTTGAAGACAAACATTTTTCAGTTCCCTTTTGATCGGAGTTCTGTGATTTTGTTATTTGAATATAATAAATTGTATTATTTTACACTTCCACATTTTAAATATTTTGAAATGTTTTTAATATTAATTTTAATTTAAAAATCCCTTAATTTTGATTGCTATCACATTACTTGGTTGTGAGGTTGTTCTCGCATTCTCGTAAATCACAGGGATATAAAAATAACTTTTTACATGATTTTTTTCACCAAAACATATAATTTTAAAATAGTGTTTCACATATAATTTTTTCACCTTATGAAATAATTACATGTGAATTTTTTATTTTGGATTCACCTATTGAATCCAAAAATATACGTAAAGAATATTCATATGGTGAAACACATAAATGTGAATGTTTCATGTTATGAAACAAATATATGTTAAATAACATCTTAAATCCTAGAATTTGATGAAAAAAATCATGAAAAAAAAATTGAATCGATTTTCACGAGTTTGTAACTTTTTGTGATTTTTATTTGATTATCGCCCTATATGGCTATATATACATATTTATTTATACAGGGGACATTTCAAATACAAACCAAACATATTTGTATAAACCGTACAAACTCCATGGTTTCATTGTTTTTTGAATAATTTTTTTCATGAAAGTGTTTAATATAATGAAATTGTTTCATATAATTCTTTTTTTTCTTGAAATTATTTCATATATTTTTGTTTCTATATGAAAATGAAATTGTTTCATGTACTTCTCATTGTAATAAATCTTGTTTCATATATATTCTAGATTAATCAACCCTCATGTGTTCCTGATTAAATTTTTTCACATATTATTGATGAATAATACATGAATGACCCGTGAAGTTGTCGAGCCATTTCTTCGAATAACAACCGAAATTTGGTTTAATTCATTACAAATATGTATGTGCATCCTCAAATGTCCACACTCAGTATTCACGATGAATAATACAATATTCAAAATGAATAATACAACATTCAGGATGAATAATACACGAATTCATGAATCGTGTATTATTCACCCTGAATGTTGTAATATTCATGATGAATAATCACTACTAAAATGTAAGGCTTCACCTACGGCTATTTCTCTAGGAAATCCGTCGTTAAATGGTGATTCATCACAAAACCGTCACAAAAGTTGGAGGGTAAATTGTTGGTGGATAAATCAAATCAGTGAGAGATTACCCAAGAAATTCATGGGTAAATAGTTAGTGTTTTCTTGAAAACATTGGATTTTACCGGAACCATTAGTATTTCATGGGTGATCCGTGGTAATCACCCACAAAATTTTCCCTGGGTGATTTTTTTTGGGTGAAAGTTTTTTTTCTTGTAGTGAATACATGAATGACCTGTGAAGGTGTGGAGACGTGACACACTCTCTTTTGTTCCCCAATTCACAACCGAAACTGATAGGTTCTCGATTCTCGTTTTTTTAAGTAATTTATTTTATTAGAATATTAGTAATTTTTAAGATAATTTATTTTAAACTTTAGATGGATATATAAAAGTTTTTAAGTAAAAGAAAAAATAAAAAGTCAAATATAATAGCATGATTTAAATTATCTTCCATTTTTACGCCTAATCATTTTAATATACAATTTGCTAAAGATATATATGATATGCAGTTGTCTGATACGTACGAGGAGTTGTCATCACAAGGGCACAAGGGCTAACTTAAGGAACGTTGTAGCCTCGCTTTGGCTTCGCCTCTAGTGTTTAAGACTTTACTCCACCACCATGTTATCAGACATCACTTATTATTATTAATACAACAAACACATTGTCACACACCATTGCCTCTTGTGAATTCTTGTAAACAGTAAAAATATCAATTTTACTTAATTTTCATCCAACACCAGCCAAAATGAATAGAATTTCAGGATTCAAAACCATATTATATATTGCTTTAGTTGAAAGAAACATTACATTTAGCTTTATTTGTAATTGTAGCCAATTAACATGGTTTAGTACATATACAAGTAAATGGAGTCCAGCAGGCTCCGGCGGAAGCTGGATCCCAATCCTCTTTGCATTTATTATCACATAATTGTTTTACGCACAAACCCAGATATGTTTTTCTGCAATCTCCATCTACATTTTCTTCACTCGGTATCCCATATCCTTTAATAATGCAAAAACAATTTAGCATATCATATAATTTTTTTCCCCATTGAACATGTGCTCAAAATACTAAATTAAATGAAAGATAAAAAACATTTTTAATTAACCATTTGAAATAATAATTGATGCAAAACAAAATCAAAATTTACCTTGGTAAGTCACGATGTTTGCAAGAAGAAAGAGAACCAATATGGAGAAGTTCTTCATGGTTATGAATCTTGAACAATGTTTATGAAAAGAGAAACAATCTTGGATGAGTTGACGAAATGAAGAAAAATGCACGGATATATAGAGGGAGAATCAAGTGAGAATATTGATCGTATAATAAAAATAAGAATGAATTCTAGTCACTCATTTAATGGGCCTCTGGCCTAGCGGTACCGGGGTTTAATTTTACATCATCCACAAGGTCTCGGGTTCGTGCCTCGGGGGTGGTGGTTTTCCTAAAAATGGTAGAGGAGTGGGGGTTTATCCCCTAAGGTGAAGGTTCGGGTCCCGCATACTGCTCTTATGGATGTCACTGTGGGTCCGAATCACTAACTATTAACTACTAACTTGCCGTTCAAAAAAAAAATTAAAATTGATTTTAATGTTTCATTTTATTTTATCCAATTTTAATATAAATTTGAAGGTATCATATTTTTTTTAAATATTTATGTATCAAATTAACTATTCTAAAAAAATTCGGTTTTTATGTAACTTTTTTAATTCAATTTTTTTATTATAATTTAATTTAAGTTTAATTATGAAATGATTTTTAATAAAGATAAAAAAATTAAGTATTCTATTAAAACTCAATAGTTATATTAATTGTATTTTATATTTTTTATATTTAAAATAAACACTATTTTATGTATAAAAATGAGTTTTAAAAGTTTTGTCAAATGTTTTTTACATGGTATAAATAATTCTTTAAATAAAAGATTTTCAAATAAACTTAAAAATGAAATAAAAGTAATTTGCATGTATACGATTATTTAATTTAATTAAATAAATATATCCTTAAAATAAGTTAATTTTTATCCTATGATACTCTAGAACATTCCAAACTTAAATGATTATGCTTTTTTGAATTGGATATCATATGCTATGCTTTCGATAAACTTTTTTATCGGTAAACTAGCGAATAAGCTAGCTGGTGAGCCGGTAACGGATAAGCTATCTAATAAATAATCATGTTTGGCAAAAACTAGTTATCAAATATAAAATAACTGAAAATTACATGTTTATTATATATTGATTAAATTTTTTCAAATGGATCATTATATATATTAAAAACAAAAACATATAATATATTAATTCAAAAAATTCATAAAAACTAATTATATATATATATATATATTATAGTATTTGGATTTGTGAAATTTTTTTATAGAAAAATTCTATTATTTATGAATTTGAATTACCATTACATATAATAAAAAAAGTGGTCAATTTCACATATCCTAATTAATTAATAATATTTAACAATTAAATTAAGTATTTTATTAAAATTATGTAACACAATTTTAATATTTATGAAATAAAATAAATATAAAATTAATTATTATGTTACATAAACATTTTTAAAATTGTTATATATATTTTGATAATTAAATATATTGATAATATTTATACCATATTGATTCTCCCTCTCGCATCGGTTCTGCATCAGATAATGAGCCCATGCGCAAACTTTCTCTTTTACTGGCGCCCGATAGGTAGGCTATTAGATTGAGTCGAAAGCCTACCAACGCATCGGGAGCTAGTGCTTGCTATCTAAGAATAGCTCCATGGATCTCATCGGAAATGTTTGATGCTTCTTGGGGCTTCTTTGGCGACCGTGAAGTCACCGGATGAATTGCCGAGTAGATAGATCAGATCCGGACGCGGCTGTTGCTCCGCGGCGATACGGACTCGACCCGCTCCTACCCACCCCCGGGCACCATAGCATGTCGGGAATAAGGGGGGACATACTGGACGTAACCACTACCTTGGTTGGCGGGAAAAATAACTGATATGATTAATAATTATTGTAAGAATATTAACGTATAATATATAATTATAATTAATTAATAATTAATTTTTAAGTTGTTTTAATTAATATTTATTATGATTAATAATATTTTATATTTATTAAGATTAATAATATTTAATATTGATTTATAGTTAATAGTAATAAATAATAATTAATATTAATGAGGGTTATAATTAAAAAACGTGACAATAATCTCGCAAAACGCTACTCCAAGTAATGTTTCAATACGCTAGCTTATAAGTTAACTTATGTGTATCCAAACATGTACCTTAAAAATATGTTAGCTTATAAGTTAGATTATATTGGTCAAACATAGCCTTAATTGTTCTTGACAACAAAAATAAATATTCTATATCATACTCATATATTTCCTATTGAATTACAATATATGTTAATAACAAACAATATTATATTGATTTGTTTTAAAATCTAAACACATTAATCAATTTCTCTTAGGTCGATAATATCGCTACTGGTCGATTTCTTTTTGGATTATTGAATTGTAAATTATTTTTTGTTAAAAAATGTATTTTACATAAATAATTATGTGATACTTTTTAGAATCACATCTGATTTAATACGCTATAATGAACATAATAGTGAATATAGGATCATATGTGATTGTAGATATGATAATATTCGTATATGATCCTATATATGATCACATGTGATTGTCTAAAATATGACATATATGTTCTGTGTACCTTATACATGTTCACATATGATTCAATACATGATCAGGGGCGGAACACAAGCTTTCTAATTAAAGGGGCCGAACCCAACAAAATATCTTCATTGACAAGCTCAATTCATTATAAAAAAAATTGTGTGACAGGAGAATAGAACCTATGACCACATACACAAGGGCCATATACACATAACCACCTGAACTAAGCACAATTCATTGATAATATTTCTAATATCTAGTATTAAAGGGATAAAACGCAGGGGCCATGGCCCCCCTAGACCCCTAATATGTTCCGCCTCTGTACATAATTTGAATGAATATAATACTTATGTCAATATTTTTTATGCCCATGATTAAAAAATCTTAAGTTGTTATTAATGAGTTGTGTGGTGTTTTGGTTCATAGGATTCCAACAAAATCAAAAAAAATTGGAATGGTAAATACTGTTGACCAAATCCCAAGCAAGTATTAGGTTTACAAATACAGTGAAATTAAACTCCACCCATTAATTCGATATATTTCAATATTCATTGATTTGGTCATTTCATATATATAAAATATATTATATATTTATTACCGTCTCCACAACTTTCCCTTTTTCGGGCTATATATAATATATATATAATACATATATATTATACATTATATATTATACATTATATATTATACAATACATATATATAATATATAGGGCAAAATACACGAAATAACAACCTACTTTAAATTTCTTTATTGTAACATTGCACTTTTAGTTTTCTTATTACAACAATGTACTTTCAAAATATTTTTTATTTGGACATTGTATTGGGTAACCTTTTGATTTAAATTTACCCATGTAGTAAGCCAGTCTGCTACTTTTGAACTTTCTAGCAACAAGCCCCCTTCAGTGGGCGGTAGCCTCCCTCCTTAGGTTGGTCGACGATGTCTCTCTTTATACCAGGTTTCCAAGTCATCTCACTGTTCACGTAGGATGTCCACGTGTATTATATTGTTGACATGTCATTTCTTATTACAACATTGTATTTTTAATATTATTTTATTAAAGCATCATCAGTACCAATTACAACATGATACTTTTAGTTTTAATATTTTATTAATTAGACATTGTACATTTAATCAAACATGTTTACCTAAATTACCTACATTTTAAAATTAACACTTTAGTCTTCCAAAATCGAGATTAATTATAACAATAGGTAACCTTTTGATTTGAATTAAGATAACATAATTACAAAAGTTACCAACTTTCCATGTCATCGTCCACATGGGATGTCAGCATTTAAAGTTTTGCTGCCATGATATTTCTTTTTACAACATTATACTGTGAATATGGGTTTCGGGGAAAAGTGGAAGAAGTGGATAGAGTCTTGCTTAAAATCGTTAAGAATTTAGGTGCTAGTCAATGGCTCACCAACAAAAGAGCTTCCGATAGAGAGGGGTTTAAGGCAAGGGGATCCACTAGCACCTTTTTATTTTTGGTTGTAGCCGAATGTCTTCACATCATGGTGGAAGAAGCGACGGAAAAAGGGCTAATTAAAGGTATAAAAGTTGGTAAAGATGAATTGCCAATATCACATATCCAATACGCTGATGATGTAGTATTTTTTGGGGAGTAGGAGTCATCAAACATAAAAAAAACGCTATAAGGGTATTGCATTGTTTCTTTGAGGTCTCGAGCCTTAGAATGAATATGGGAAAAAGTAAGATTCATGGTGTTGTAGTACCGGAAGAGGAGATCAAATAATGGACAAGAGAACTAAGGTGCGGTAGTGGAACATTACCATTTATATACCTTGGGTTACCAGTGGTGGCACGACAATGAGAAAACAAACAAGTTGGAAACCGGTGATAGAAAAAATGAAAAATAAATTATCGGCGTGGAAAACGAAGGTGCTATCCTTTCGAGGACGACGAACGTTTGTTAAATCGGTACTTGGTAGCGTTTCATTATATTGTTTTTTCTTGTTTATAACCCCGGTAAGATTAGTGAGAGAGTTAGAACGAGCGATATGTCATTTGGGGGGTGGGGAGATGGTAAGGAAAGGGCATCCATGGGTCAAATGGGACAAAGTGGCGGGTTATTTCGAAAGAGGAGGTCTAAATATTGGGGGGCTTAGAGACTTAAATTAGGGATTACTTAGGAAGTGATGGTGGAGGTACTATAATGAGAAAGAGTCGTTGTGGAAATTGGTGATTAAGAGTATCCATGATAGGGAAGGAGGTATATCTAAGGGCTCACTTAGAGAAAGGCGAGGCGGTTCGTTGTGGTCAAACATCATTGAGGCCGGAAAGGACTTAAATAAGTTGGGTCTAGAATTCACAACATCATTCGGGATACATCTAGGAGATGGGGCAACCATTACATTTTGGGACAACATTTGGATTCAAAATGAGCAACTCAAGAAATGGTTTAATCGTTTATACCACTTGAGGAGAATAAAGAGGTCTTGGTAGTAGATAGAGGGAAATTTGTAGGCGAAGAGTCGAAGTGGAATTGGAGTTGGAGAAGAGATCCAAGGGGAAGGGAGGTAAGAGAACTAGAGGAGTTGACTAGGCTTTTATCGGGAAAAACCCCCGAAGGAATGATGTAATGATCGCACGGAGTGGAGGATGGACCCTCATGGAGGTTATACGGTGAAAGCTTTAAGGGACTCGATCGGAGAAAAAAGCAGCAGAACATGAAATAATAGGACAGCAAAGACGTGCAGGGAGCGAGCGGTGCCGAATAAGGTAAGTATATTCATTTGGAGATTGATGCTTGGGAGACTCCCTTCTTGTACGATTTTAGACAAGATGGGAATCGAATTAGACTCCCTTCTCTGTCCAAGATGTAATACGAAAGTGGAATCCATCAAACACGCACTAGTTCAGTGCAAAGAAGTGAAAAAACTATGGAGACAAGTGGGGTGTTGGGGAGAGTCGAGGTGGAATCGAGCAACACAGTAGCGGAGCTAATCGAAGCGGGAAATCAAAGGGGCTACAACGAGAAAGGGAAGAAAAGATGGAAGGTGGTGGTATGGAGCATATTGTATCTAATTTGGGTAAATAGGAATACATGTATTTTCGAAAAGTGAGGTAAGTCGTTAACGGATAAACTGTTCGAGATTCAAGTCAAGGTCTATGAATGGATGTTTCAAAGGGATAATGAGTTGAAGACGGAGTGGCCAATGTGGATTTCAGATCTGTTTCACGAGTGAATTTTGAAAGAGCAGTAGCCATAGCAGGTACACAAAAAGATATCAGGTACACAGGAAGGCACAGGGGGCGCGAGCGAGATCGATAAGAGGCTGTAGATCTGCGATTGTTTCTTCACGGAATCAGTGTACCACGCAGAGGAATGGTCGAGTGAAACCAGTACCAACAGCCCCTTGGAGAAGTTTATCTCTGATGAACTCGGTGTCCGGGGGCAACCATCTAATGTTTTACCGAAAATTAGGGGTGGCAAAAAGTGACCCAACCCGCCAACCCAACCTGAACCCAACCCATTAGTAGCAAGTTGGGTTGAGATTTTCAACCCGTTTAACTTAAATGGGTCAACCCGTCTAACCCATTTATTAAATGGGTTGGGTTGGGTTGAAATTTCTGACCTATTTTCAACCTGTTTTCAATCCATTTACAACCTGTTTTTAACCCATTTTCAACCTGTTTGTAACCTATTTCCAACCTGTTTGTAACCCATTTACAACCTGTTTGTAACCCATTAATGACCTATTTTTAACCCATTTATTAAAATAAGTTTTAAATTTTAATAATAAAAAAAGTAACCTAAATACAAACCCTAAATGGAATTTAGTATTTGGATTTTAGAAGCCTGGTCAAAAAAGAAAAACTCTAAATCGCTTTCTGCCTTTCTCCTTCACTCTCGAGTCTCGTCGTCTCTCTTCTCTCTTCCTAGTTCACTCCGCCGGCGACTTTGCTGCTGATTCACTCCGCCGGCGACTCTGCTACTACTTCACTCTCGCCGTCACTCTTCTCTTCTCCTAGTTCACTCCGCCGACGACTTTGCTGCTACTTCACTCCACCGGCGTTTCTGGTCATCTCTCATTCTCTCTCGTCCGTCGTTACTATCGTAAGTTTTCTACTCTCTCGTTCGTTTTCTACTATCTTTATTTACTCTCTCTCGTCCAACAGAAGGTTCATCTCTCTCTCTCAGGCGACCGGTGGTGACTGACGTAGTTTTGTATTATGGATTGTATAATTAAATTGGGTCAACCCAGGTTCAACCCATTTAAGTTGCAGGTTGGGTTGGGTTGAAAATCTCAACCCATTTATTTAATTAGGTTGGGTTGGGTTGAGATTTTCGACCTATTTAATAAATGGGTTGAACCCGAACCCAACCCAGGTCGACCCATTGCCACCCCTACCGAAAAGGATAATTAAGTAGGTTGTTTTGGAAAGGGAAAATTACATCAAAATGGAACCAACTTTTATATTATTCCTATTTTAGGGAACCAACTTTTAAAACCATCATTTTGGGGTCTAAACTAAACTTTATGTTTATTTAAGGGTCTACTTCACCTGATGACCTGCTAACAATGACATGGCTCAGGTCAATGCCAACTAGATGTCATGTCATATTTAAAATTTGAATAATATCAAGTCTAAAAATATGACATGGCATCAATAATTATAAAATGAGTCATAATAGTTTTTTCATTTGACAATTAAATTTAATTGCATTCTATAAAATAATAGGAGTAAATTACAGCCCTTCAGATCTCCTACAATACCAAAAACACACCAGCCCATCTTCACATCTCAAATCAATACTTCGACGATTATTAAGAAGAAGACGAAAAGATGAACTTGTATTATTAATTTGGAACATACATAAACATCAACCCATTTTTACCCATTTACCCATAAACTTAAATACAAACACAAGATATAGATGCACAACATCAATATAAACAATGTATTTGTACAAGAAAACCCTAAATCTGTGAAACTATATCTTTAAATCTGAATTAACAAATTCCTAAAGCAACCACAACAAATTCCTAAAGCATCCAAATCTGAGCAAATACGAAATGCATATGTAGAAGAAGAGGTTTGATTTCCCGATCTCGAGATTAGAGTAAATAAATCGAACTCCGGATCTATAAACCCCAAATAGGGTTGGATGCGTTGATCTATTTGACCGATGTTGGTGCCGGTGCCGGTGCCGGTACCGATGCTTGGGTGGAGGTTTGTGTAAAATAAGGATGAAAAACGGTGGGGGTTGTGGTTTAGGGAGATCTCCAAAGCTTAAGAAATCGACATATCATTGAAGTAATAGATCTGGGAGATATGAAGATTGTGGCTATGGAGTTCGAATGAGAGAAGAGACGTGGTGGTGATGGTGATGGGCTTGGTGGAGGTGCAGGTGGTGGTGGTAGCGGTGGTGGCGGCGACGATGGGCTTGGCGGAGGAGATGAAGACCCTAGGGTTGTACATTCTACACAAACACAATCCGGAAGAGATGAACATTGTAGGACCTGGTGTAAAGGATTTGGCTTATTTTTTAATAAATAAATAATTTTGATAATGATTTAGCTTTTTTTATATTCACCTAATATAATTTTTAACTGATAATGACACATCATATAAAAGTAACAGTTACCTACTAAACAGGTAAACCAGAGCCTTAAATAAACATAAAGTTTAGTTTAGACCCAAAAATGATGGTTTTAAAAGTTGGTTCCCTAAAATAGGAATAAGATAAAAGTTGGTTCCATTTGATGTAATTTTCCCTTTTGGAAAATTATGTAATGATCGGGCATATCCAGTTTGGTGTTTAATAAAAATCTACCTTGCTGTTAAAAGAAATATGGTAAATATCAAGTTTAATGATAAAGTTCTTAGTAACAATTATGCATTAAATGCATTATACCATCAAAAGTTCAAAACAAGTAAAAACACTTGTTCACACCTTTTAGATGTTTGTAACACCCTCAAATTTGGAAAGAGCGACTAATTTAAAATTTTCATCAATACAATAAATAAGCAATAAATCCTTCTCTTATAAATCAAAACTCGAATTGCCTCAATAAATATTCTAAATAACCCTCGACAAAAATTAAACCAAGTCTTATACAAAGACCTACATATGGTCGGGTGTTACTAAACCAATAAAAGTCATTATCTCCAAAATGTGAAAAACGTCACTAAAGCTAGATCTTTAACGTGCTACTCTCTAGATCTCAAGTCAACACGTGTCGCTAGTATCAATCCCAACGAGAACATGATACACGTGTCGCTTGTACCAATCAACGAGAACATGATGCACATGTCGACAAAGAAAAAGGTTAGGCTTAACGCCTAATGAGCTCAAGAGTTTATAACAATATTTATAAATGATAGAAGCCAAAAGGTTGCCTGGTTAAATAATAATTCCTCAAATAAAATGACTTCTTTATAATAGCAATATCTTTCCCAAAATTCATCATTTTCATAATAAAAGCTTTAGACCAAAATAGCGTTAGTAACGAAAGCTTTAAATAGAAATACCCGTTCAAAACGAATTTCTACACTTGATACTCACCCAAGACCTGAATAAATTTAAATGCTCTAAATACCCAAAATATGGACAAAGCTCCATTTTCTAGAATACGAAAATATGGTTAAGTCACAATGATCCAATAATATAAATTATGGATGATACTTCATACTATAAAAACATCACCGAAAATAATGGATAAGACTCAATACCCAAACAACACCTTTCGGTGATGGGGGAGACCCGTTTCCGTCGACAATTGCATAACACAAAGTAAACCATATTTTCAACGTTGCTAAGTAGCGGCCTAAGATCACGGTCCCGGTGTACGACCCCTCAACGAGTACCCATCAAAATACCTAAGGTCCTGGAGCCCGACCCATACAGATTCATCTACAAAACACCCCGATCCCAAATCTACTTAAATACTATAGACTTACACTAAGAACCAATGATAATGGGACCCGACTCTAAATGAGTTCATTCCCAGAATACCTATGTGAACTATAAGAGGCACCAACCTCTAAATATGGGTCCCGACAGCATACTCCAACGAGTAATGTCATCGTAATACCCAGAGTCTCAGAGCCATTCCCACTTGGGTCCATCTCTGAAATACCGACTACTGAAAAGCCCAAACGGCTTATGGCCTCAAACGAGGGACTCGAAAGTCTTTCAATAACCAAATGATTGACTCATATGCCTATGGATCCAAATGAAACTCAGTCTAATTTACATGACTTCAAAATGAATGACCAATACACTTAAAACATGTAATAAATCATAAATTATGCCATGACCGCATATAATTCCAAAAGCTCGACATATAGTCATTTGAATCGGACAAATGTCCATGAGACTCATTTTAGTCAAAACCGAACAAAAGCTCTATTACTCAACACTTATGTAATTACTCAAAATATTGGTTGAGACAAACCATTTTCCCAAATGAAATCATATTCATATATTTCCAAAATGTCTCATACTATAATAACATGTATTTTCCAATGGTTTATAAATCCAATACTCCCAAAATGCATATGACACCACATAATCCTCGCTTATAAAATAAAACATCAAAACAATTCTTAATTATGTTTTATTTATCAAGATGTCAAGAACCCAAAGATAAACATTTTACAAGGTTTATAATACCATTTATACCAAATAATTCGCATATCATCAAAATACTCACACATTTGACAAATAGCAAGTAAAACTTGTTAATACTTAAAATTGGACATTTTTGGCATGTACACCATTTTCACAAAGCAACTTGAACTCATCTTGCTAGACTTGGGTTAAATCTAGGTTTTACCCCAATATTGAGCTTCATTTGGTGAAGACTTTAGATCCTCAAGATAAACATCTAGATCTGTGATGTAAATCCTTCAAAAACACCTCCTTATCTTCCAAAACATACACAAAAGAGAACCCAAGAGAGAATGAGAGTTGTTGGTACAAAATGACTAAACCCTAGAATCAAGAAATCAAATAGGTGATCTTACCTTCCACTCTTATGAGCTCCAAAATCATCAAACAAACTCTAACCATATTTGTTTCCATGTTGAATAGCTTCAAAATATGAAACCGTAGCAAAAAGAATCACTCAAATCAGCTGAGAAATGAGAGAGATTTGGTCAAATGAAGGTTTACCCTGAAATTCGACTTTTTTAACCTCTCCACGCTAGGTGTGACCCTGACATGTGGCCCAGCCACCTAGGGTCGCGATTCAAGGGTCTTAATTGCCTAAAAACACCCCCCTTATGGTACAAAAAGTGTGACCCTAGCCCAGGGTGCAAGGGTCGCGACTCAAGGGTTGATCACTTATGCAAATACAAAACACGAGTAACAGAATCTAAGCAAGGATAGTGGAAACATTTTGTTATGGTGGAGAGTGGGGAGTGAAAACACCAATGCAGAAGAGAACGACCACATGAATCGGAATCCGCTTAACTTATTAAGACAAACAATCGAGAAAGAAAATTAACTAGAAAAATGAACCGCCCATTACCAAATTAGACTCGTCGCAAAACACCCTTTTTCGCGTATTTTGGGCTTTTCTTACTTATTTTCGACATTTGACCAGAGACTAAAACCCCTATTACTTACCCAAGTCATTCCATTGATGAAGAACATAATAACACTTGAATCCATAAACACCAAAAAGAATTGGGTGTTACAATCCTCCCAACCTTAGAATGATTTCATCCTCGAAATCTTGCACTGATTCAAAACTTGAAACTACACCCAACAGACAACTTGATTTTCAAAGTTTTTAATTCTTTCATAAACTAAATAAACATCGACACGAGATCCTCTAATATAGATATCATTCGTTCATTTCCTTGCAATGATCTTTATCTATAAGAGGCACAAAACTCAAACGACTGCGTTTTCACAACTCAGCTGGCTCCCTTCCCGTGATAGTATTTCCATCAAGTTCGAACTCTAATTGGAACACTTTTTCAAAATGTCACACCCAAACCAGACGTGAACAGTATCGGAGCAATTTCCAACAATAGGGTACTAGTACAAAAACTTATATTTTCCACGGTTAAAAACTGTGGCCATAAGCCTTTGGTTACCATTTTTTTCTTCAATCAAACCATAGCGTATTCTTCAGTAACCATTGATATCCTTTTGGCCACGTTTAAAATATGTCACCATATCATGTGAAAAACTATAGCTATAGCCTAAAAACCGTGGCCATAAATGTATCCAACTATTTATGTTATTGAAACATTTTTCCTATAAGTGTGGCTATAAACTACTTATCACCACACAAAAAAACGTTAAACGTGGTCAATTCATTACATATAGTTATGCTTATTTTTTATAAATGTGGCTATTAGCTACTTTTGGTCACACAGAATTAAGAGAACTATGGCAATAAACTACTTATAGCAATGCACTATGTTTTTTAAGGTGGCCAATGATTAAGTTATAACCATGCATATTTGTTTTAACGTGGCCATCAACACACAGGATATACTCTTTTTAAATTTTTTAATATAAATATTAAAAATTTACACACAGATAGTTTGATGCGGAAAAGAACAGGCACACTATTCAATCAAACTAAACACACAGATAACAGTAATTAACTTATACACTAAGGAAGTTAAAACAATACTGTTATAGCACACAGCTTTGCCACAGTCACACAAATAATAACTCTGAAGATTTGTTGAAAGCGTGAGTTTTCTGGGGAGGACTTCATCTCCTTTTATAGTGCCCAAGCATGGGATGCAAGTGGACAGCTGTCAAGGTTTCATTAGCTGGAAGATTATCTGCTGGACAAAGGAAGAGACCACTTCCTTTGTACTAGAATAATGGATGAACCATTCCTTGTAGCACGTAATGTCAGATAACTTTATCTTCTTTTCTTCATGCTCTGTGAAGTCCCATCAAACCTTTTAGCTAAAGGACAAATATTCCTTTTATAAGAATAAAAGAGAATGTCTTTATTTAAAGCTTGATGCCCAAGTTCTTGCTGGCTCACGTGTCTTGCAATTGATGTGAGTCAAGAACTTATCTCTCTGAAATTGCTAAGTGATACATCACACTATGTATCACATCGGTGGATACCTTGTAAGGCTGGAATTGATAAGTGTACACTTTGCTTGATAAACTTCAACTTTCACTAAATGACAAAAGTGTACACCCTTGAACTTGTGACTTGATATCACAGCCTTAGAAAATATACCTGCAATTTCGGTGACCAAGATTATATTGTCGGTGACCATGACATCAAACTTGATGACCTCATCTTATTTGATGTCCTTAGTACTTTAGATGACTTTTGAGTGTACCATCGGTGACCCACTATATTGGTCTTGACTTGGCAACATGATCTGAATATTGAAGTTGGTTGATACATCCAAAATTCCACTTTTTGATGTACAACCCTTGATTGAATAGCCTTTGACTCTTCAAAAACTTGAAGCATATTTCAGACCTTCAAAAGAACCTGTAAAAGTTCATTCATAAAAGGAAGGTGGTTCATCACCAAATCATCGGTGACCCAACAAAAATAACTAAACATGTAGCCATAAACAACTTATAGTCATGCAAATTTCATATTGACTGTGGCAAATTCATGGCATATGGTTACACTAAACTTTTAGAACCGTGGCTATTGATTATATCTTTGCCACATAAAATAACTAGACATGTGGCTATAACTTTTGGTCACATTAATTAACTAAAACTGTGATCATAAACTACTTATAGCCACATAAATTTTACATCAACCATGTCATTTCATGACATATGGTTATGCTAAATTGTTAAAAACCAAGGCTATTGGTAGTCTTTTAGTTACACGGATAAGTAAACCGTGACCATACACCAATTATAGCCACAAAAAAATTCATATTAATCGTTGTCATTTAATGACATATGATGACGCTAAATTCTTAAACCCGTGACTATTAGTTACCTTTTGGTCACATGAAACAATTAAAATCGTGGTCGTAAGCTACCTATAACCATGACAATTTCGTATTAACCGTGCTACTTCTTGACGTATGGTTACACCGAATTATTAAAACTATGGTTGTTGGTTACCTTTTTGTCATACAAAATAACTGAGACCATGACAATAAACAAGTTATAGTCACAAAAATTTAATCATGGCTATTTGTTGTCTTTTGGTCACATAAAATAACTAAAATTGTGACAATAAACTATTTACAGTCTGTAACACCCTGATTTCTGTCCTAATTGAAGAAGGTGTTGAGCCGGGTGGTCTAATAAAGAGGAGATATTTATCCCGAGTCCTCTTTGTGTTCCACTCGTAGAATCAATGAAATAAGTATTTTTGAAGTTATTTATAGTGGTATCATCTCCTAGGCAAGAAACGGGATCAAAACGGGTGAAAAGTAGAAAAAACACCTCGGTACGGCCCATGCTACAATGCCCGGAGACTATGACAGTGTCAATGTCGCCTGGCATAGTCGCACCAAAGGAAAAGGGTGAAAATGGACTTTCGGTACATAGCGGGCGACTATGCCTTGCTACTATTCCATGGCATAGTCGCATGGCAATGTCGCGGACGAGCAATAGTGTTAAAACTCGTGATTTTCTTCATTTGGCCATATCTCTCTCATTTTAACTCTGTTTTGGACGATTCAAAGTGTTGTGGTTTCGTATTTCAGATCTCTTTAAGATGAAAACAATGAGTATTAAAGTTTACTTGATGATTTGGGGTTCCTAGACGTCGAAAGGTACGATCATCTCTCTGAAATCTTGAATCTAGGGTTTTAGTTTTTGCACCAACGACTCTCATTCTCTCTTGGGTTCTCTTTTGTGTGTATTTTGGAAGTTATGTAGGTGTTCTTGAAAGACTTACACCATGGGTCTATAGGTGTAGCCCAATGATCTAAAGTCTTCACCGAATGGAGCCCGGTATTGGGGTAAAACTTAGATTTAGCCTAAATCTAACAATGTGAGTTCAAATCCAAACTTTACAATCTTAAATACTTGTTATAAATGTTGTCTTTCATTGATTTTTAAACTTATGGTTACAAGTATTTATATTTATAGGTAAGTTTGGAGATTTTAGGTCAAAATGAGGATTTTGGGTAATTTGGTTTTAAATGATGAAATGAGTATTTTTATGATTTAAAACATTTGGAAAGGTTATTTAAATGGCATAACTTTTGGTCTTTGGTACTCAAATGATTTGACCTAATTTTGGTAAAACCGGTATTTGAAGAGTTATGGTTTATGGAAAGGTTTTCAAGTTGGGAAAACCACTAATACGTTTCGTTAGATGTATTCGGTCAACAGACTAGTATGTAATGGATCCATAGGCATATAGTTGGTTTTAAGGCGGGATTGTTGTCCCTTTTGGTCGCATAGTAGTCTTGGAGGGCCTTGTACATTTGTGCATTATGCCGGGTCATTGCCGGATGTCATTGACTCTATATATGCGCTAGTAGGGGTCTTGGAGGGACATGTACAGTTGTGCATTAGCTGGTAGTTGCCGGTTTCCATTGACCCATTGCGCGGGCTTTTGTAGGAGTCTTGGAGGGCCATGTACTTAGGTATATAGCCGGTAATTACCGGTTGCCATTGACTCTTATAGTTGCTCAAACATCGTGTAGCGACCTACTTATGGTATATGTCGCTAATGATGGAATATCGGGTCACCCCCGGTTTTTTTTAATGGATCCTTGCTCACCAAGAGTAAGCTTTCAAGTGCAGTTAAATGGGATAATTGCATCATTCTTGATTTAAAATGTTTTACTGTTTTATCCATTTAACTGTTTGTTCTCACTAGGCTTTAAGCCTAACACTTTTTCTTAAAATGACATGTATAACAGGTGATCAAGCTGGTGGGGCTTGATGGGATGAGTGGAGCTAGATGCCGGTAGTGGCATCCTTTTTGAAGTGCACCATCGAGTGTATAGATGAGTTGCATAGATGCACATTTTGAGGATTTAGAGACACCCGAACTTAATTTGTATTCTAAAGTTTGTATAGATTAATAGGTTGTCGTCTAGTATCCCTTTGAAGTTGTAAACTCTCTAACTTTCTCTCCATCTTTAGGGGTGATGTTTATTTTATGAAGTAGAATTCCGCATTTTTTTCGGTTTAAATTAACTCCCATTTTTAGGGGTGTTACACAGTCATACAAAATTTACATCAACTGTGGCCAATTGTAAAACCATGTCAATTGGTTGTCTTTTAGTCACACGAACTAACTAAATTGCGGCTATAAACTACCTACAGTTACGGTTTAAATTGAAAATCATATGGCCATTATAATAGCTGACCATGAGAATAATAATCTTTGGCAACGATTTTTAATAATGTGTGACAAAATAATAAATAATATATTTAAAATATTAACATAATAATTAATTGAGAAACATTATACAATTATATTAATAATCATATAAATAAAGTATAAGAACGCCAATAATAACAAACTCATCACTACTAGTTCTCTAATCTGTTAGACTATTGCTTATTAAAGTTATTCCTCGTATGCGTCAACTTGTATTTTGTTGTATAATTCTTCTTTCTCTTCTTAGTATCTTGTTTCTCCTCATGTTGATGATAAGTTGGTTGCGTACATGCAACAAGAAAAAACAACATTTTATTACACTCTTAGAAATTTTACACTATCAGTTTTGTTAATAATTACTAGGTTAATATTTAAAATTCTTATTAATGGAAATTGTCTGCTAATCTTCTTATATGAATATTCTTATTATTTTACATAATGTAACCATCAACACTATGTCCCAATGCAATCCAAGATACAAAATCTTTGAACCATGTCTTACAAAAAATATAAATAAAAACAAATATTATTTGAAGCATATCTGACTCAAGTAAGATTCAGTTGTAACTCCAAATAGTTTATATTCAAGAATAGTCATCAAGTGCTATGGGATGTGTTAGTATTCTATTAAATAAGGGTAACAAGAATGCAATTTATCACAAAAAAAAAAGCTAACGAACAAAGGAAATTAGATATGCAACTAACCTATAAGCCAGGGATGACAAGACATATTGTTCAAGCCACAAAACTACTATGAGCATCCCCTAACATTACCGTCTTTATATTCTCCATCTTTCAATTCATATGCCTTTGTCCACATTAAAGACCCGGTTGGAACTTCATCTTCAATACGTTCTTTATTCTTGACTTATAGTAATTCAACAAATACACACGATGAAACAAATTGGTATATTAAATGAAAAAAAAAACAGTTTCAAGAATATCATTTTGCATGTCATTTTTAGTTTTTCATACATGCCAGACACTTGCTTCTGTGATACCTTCACTTATAATTTATATCCTAATAATACTTGTCTCTATTGTTATATCTATCATTTAATAACTACACAAAAAAACAATGAAATGCTCATAAAGTGTGAACAAGTATTTTACTCTAAACTTAACCACTAAACCACTACTTCAGTTTCACAAATAATTGAATAAAACAGTTGTTGCACGCGTCCTTAAACGCACACCAAGGTTTTAATTTATAAACCTAACTTAAACCTAGTAATATTTCTTTTTGTGAAGGATATCCCAGGCAAAGCCAGACTAATCCCGACAAAGTTTTTTTACTGCAATAATCAGCCCTGATAAACTCAATGGTCAGAATTGTTGAGAGCGTCTGGATTCGAACCTAGGTCAAATAAATGATATACTACTCAATTAAATCAATAAAAGCTCAAAGACTAAGACTCAAATAGAAATCTACTTGTCATAATTAACCTAAACTAATTCCCAACAACAACATTAATGTTAAAAACAGAATGAGAAAATTCAATACCGATCACGAAATTGAATTTGGCGGACTACTTTTTGTTGCTGTCATGAATCGTTCCCAATCTGAGTTTTCATCAGCACCAATTGATGCATTGCTGCTTGTTTTGTTGTTGTAAAATAGCCCATGATTTCGTACGTCTAAAGTCTAAACTACCTATCGTTCAACGCCTTTTTAACCCCTAAAATCCCTTTGTGATTCCTTTAATGTGATTGCCTCTATCCACCTTCCTCACGGCCGCCCTCTTTTTATATGTGTTCTTGACCCATCGAATCCTCCAAGGAATAGAAAGTCTATCAGCTTTTGTTTTTCCAAGATTACCTTTCTGTTTATCTTTTTACTCACCGTTCCGTTCTTCATATAGGTGAAAAAGAAATCACCAAACGGAAACCTAATCCATTTTTTCTTCCTTGTTGTCGATCGGTATCAAAACAAGAGCCCACAGAGAAACCCCAAATTTTTATTTCCCAAACCATGGCTTTAAAAGACAGATGATTGAATATATTATTCTTATTACTTGCTGCTGTGACTTGTACGTTTTGCTATGTAACCTGTATACTCTTTTTTTCTTAGAATTACCTGCTGTCCAGCACCATTGTTTCATCTTTGATATCATTTTCTGCTTAGATGCATCCCGAATTTGCAGAAACTCAATACTTCAAAGTTGTAGCCTTCTCTATTTCCTTTGCAGATCATTTTGAATGGCCTGAATTGGGGCTAACACGAGTGAGATATGTTCGAAATACCATAGTATCGCAAAGCTGCCAAAAATGTTCTTTTTGTCCCATTTCCGCTCCAAACTTTTTCGAACCTACTGAAATACAAAAACACCTTAAATTATACTAAAATTAGCATTTTAATTTTAATTTTACCATTTTAATTATACAAAAACACCTTAAATTACACTTTTTCAATTTTACCATTTTAACACATTATTGAGGGATGATTGACGATAAATTATACTAAAATTAGCATCCAATCAATAGTGGAAGAGATGATGCAAATAAATCAAACTATGATGTAAAAACTACATATAGATCACGAGGAGCTACAAACCTGATCCTTGTTATATGTAATTTAAATATCTAATCTATGTGATAAGGATATTTACTTTCACAAGATTAAAGAATATCAAGAATCCTATGAGGTATAGTCGTATACAAACATTGGAACCCATCCCCGAGCTGATACAGTCAATCAAACAAACATCGTAAAATGACTAAACGAGCATGGAGTTCAGTCCTCATACCAATTGAGTGACAAGCTAAAACCCTCGAAAACCTTGTAAAAACATAAATACATAGAAGTATAAATAAACAATCTTTGATTTTGAACAATCATTGAACAATGAACATAGAAGTAGAAACAGGGTCGGTCCTGAGATTCCAGATGCCCATGCATGGCGGAAGCCCAAAAAAATGCCCCTAATATATATATATATATAGAGAGAGAGAGAGAGAGAGATAGAGAGGTTGGTTCATTTAGAAACTTTACGAAAGGTAGAAACTTAGAAACTTTGGCAAATCAATATAAAAAATAAATTTTTTTCATGATTTTTTTTCATCAAATGCTATGATTTAAGATATTATTCACATATGTTTGTTTCATACTGTAAAAGTTTCATGTGTATTTGTTTTTCATAAGTTGAAAGTTTCTCATATATTTTTTTATGAAAAGTTTAATATGTATTTGTTTCATAATGTAAAAGTTTCACATGTAATTTTTTCCCAAGGCGAAACAAATAATATTTTAAATCATAGCATTTAATGAAAAAAATCATGAAAAAAAATTATTTTTTATATTGATTTGCCAAAGTTTCTAAGTTTCTACCCTTGGTAGAGTTTCTAAATGAACCAACATCTATATATATATATACACTAGTTTTATATCGAGCAATGCTAGGGGATATAAAGTAAACTGAAAGTGAAAACTATCAATATGAAACAATATTATTTTCATATAAACCGGCAATAGAAAAAACTCAAGAAGCACACGAGTCAACTAGATACATCAAAAGAGGACTAATGTAACAATAGTAAAAGTGTTTTCAATTTGCCTCTAAGTTCACAGATCCATAACATCAGCTTCTTTAGTCATCACTTGTAAAGTTATCCCACATTCATATGACCAGTATTCTTGATTCCAACAAACTGAATACATGTCAGCTTATTCTTGACTATAAAACCCGATCAAAGTACATAATTTGTAGATTGCATTCCCTGTTATTTATACTAAGCATATTAACAAGTTTTATAACTAGCAAAAAACTCACGGAGACCATACCAACAAGCATTTCATAACAATGAATTGTGTCTCATTTTGTTTGTTTACAGACTAATAAAAAAAATCTCAAATGGAGTTTAAAAATCTGAAAAATGATAAACAAATATAATGAAAATCTGAGCAATGATGAACAAAGTCAAGGTAAAAATAAACACAAAATGAGTAATCAAAGTTTGGAGACAACAACAACTTCATAAATGGTGTTAAAATGCATACATGTATACTTAGGGTCACATCGATATACATACGAGTAATCATTTACAAGTCTATTTTATGCTTCCGTTTTATTTCCTACACATATAATTGGAGACATATTCACATTGAAAGAAATTTTCAAACGTAATTATGTAGTAGTAGTAATTTACCTTGATGGAAAAACAACTTGAAAAACCAAAGGAATGTAAGTTTGTCTCCCTCTCAACAAGGCGCTGGCCTTTTGAAATTGTATAACCTATGTGAAAACTGAAAAGCATCTAGTAAGTTTTTGGTGGGCTACATATGAAAGAAAAAAAGATTCATCCACCATAAGAAGGGAGAATATAAAGGTAGGTCTTGTTATATACAATAAGCAAAAGGATAATCATCAATAATCAAATAACCTCACTCTAATATTCACCAAATAAACAAATTGAGAGCTAATATATCTTTCATGAATGACTTTGAATACTATAACTATTTCCAGTTTTTCACCATAACTTAAGTGCTCAATATACAATTCAGTTGTGGCAATTAAGTGGTTCGATTCAAAACTTTTAAACTACACAATAAACTTAATTAAAAATCAGAATCTATTTGCAAACTCTACATAATACATGTTTAATGTCTTCATAAACAAATCAAACTACATCCTAAATTACACAATAAAGTTAATAACTAATCATCTAACTATCAAAGAATATTTGAATCAACATATCAAATACTAACCGAGTAAGGAGATTGTAGAAATACATAGAAGCATAAATAAACAATCTTCGATTTTGAACAATCTTTGAACATAGAAGCATAAAAGCATACCCAAATACATGCAACAATCTTTAAAATAGTCAAATGGATGCAACAATCTTCGACTTTGAAGACTTGAATGGTGGAAATCAAAGAAGAGAAGAGTAGAAAAAGAGTACTTGTTTATTTCAATCGACGTTGAACAGTACCTTCGATGTGTTCGTCCCCTTCTGCGACCACTACCCTTTTCTTCGCTATAGATGGTGTGGCCGGTGACGAGAGCGGAGTTGTTGCGTGAGACACAGAGAAAGAAGGGGTTGTAATGGGTGATAATGAATTGTATTGAACCTTAATGGGCTTTAGTGGCTCTTATTGACCTTGATCAGGCTTTGATGGGCTTCTGAATTTTCATGAGCTCTGATGGGTCCTGATGTTCATAATTGACTTGATGGAATGAACCTTAATTGTCGGGACTTTTTAGATTTAAGTGGCTCTTATTAAGACTTGATTCGTTTTAAATAAACTTTAGTGACTCATAGGATGCGTTTGGTACACTAGACAGACAGGACATGACAGAACATGGATTATTGTTTCGCATTTTGTAACACCCGGATTTTTAGTATCCATAATTTCAAGTCTAGTATGTATTTCGATCTTATTATAATCATTTAGAAGTATCGAGAATGTCGGTTGAATTTTGGCAAATATCAACCTTTGGTTGAAATTTACCCTGTTCGCACCCTGTTGGCAAGTATCAACCTTTGTAACACCCTTATTTTGCTCGCGCCCGCGAGCAAACCCTAAAAAGTGGGCAGAATTATACTTTTTACACTGCTCGTGACACTCGCGCTGACTAGCATCTGGGCAGAACCCCTACAATCCCTTTTAAATACGAATTTTGCGCTCTTTTTCTCATTTCTCTGATTTGTTTCTTCTCATACTCACTTCTCTCCCTGACATTGTTGGTCCTTGACCATTTGTTACTCCCAATCGATTTCTTCATGAGAGTTTGTGAGATCAAGAGTAGAGATTAAAGCTAGTGGATTGAAGCTCAAGATCTTCATCTTCTCCAACTATTTCCACCTCCTAGCTTCCTCATTCAAACTTGATTTTGAGACTTGCTAGTGTTCTTATTCACCTTATCTAAACATTTAAGAGCTCTTAAACATCAAGATTTCAACTCCAGATTCAAGATTCAGGTTCATCTTCTTCAACTCTAGCTTTGTAGTTTTTCCTAAAAACGAGATGTAAGTCCATCCCAACCTTCTAAACCTTATTTCTAGTCAAAACCTTCCTACTTGGTTATTTAGAACTTTTATCTTGAAGCATCTTCCGTATTTTAGAGTTTTGACCATTTTTGGAAGATTTGGGGTTTTGTCTAGGATTTATATAAGATCTGATTGTTGGGAGTTGTTATTGATGTATTTTAGATTGTTTATGAAATAGAGATGATTTCTAGTGAATGATGCTTGCCGATCTGGATTTTTCTTCAAATGAGGCTTTTGAGGTAAACCTAGATTTAGCCTAAATCTAGCAAGGTGAGTTCAAGTTGTTTTGTGAAAACGGTGTACATGCCAAAAATGTGCATTTTGAAGTACTAACACGTTTTAATTGTTATTTATCAAATGTGTGAGTGTAAGTTTTGGATATTTGGTATAAAAGAGTTTATAAATCATGTAAGAGGCTTATACTTGAGTTTTTAGACATTTTGATAAATAAAGTATAAGTGTGCGTTATTTGGGTGCATTATCGTTTAAATTAAGACCATTTGGTTTTATCTGGATCTGTGAAGTATTTGATTTATAAACCGTTGGAATTATGTGTTATTGCGTTATGAGGCATTTTGGAAATATATGAATATGATTTCATTCGGAAAATGGTTTGTCTCAACCAATGTTTTGAGTAATCACATAAGTGTTGAGTTATAGACCTTTTGCTCGGTTTTGACTAAAATGAGTCTCATGGACATTTGTTCGATTCAAATGACTATATGTGGGGTTTTTGAGTTATATGCAGTGATGGCATATTATTTAATATATTACACATTTTGGATAAGTTAGTCATTCATTTAGTGTCGTGTAATTTTATGGCTAGAATGTAATGGATCCATAGGCATATAATTCGGTCTAATGATATGTATGCATGGGATGAGATTCTCAAGTCGTACAGCTTGAATTTCCTTTTGTTTTATTAGGAATAGGCATTGTGATAAATTGTATAATTTCCAATCTATCCCTTATTTTTGTGAAGGATTGTATTATCTTATTTATAAATTGGAAATAGGCATTGTGATAAATTGTGTAATTTCCATACATCTTTTCACTATTTTGGAAGAGATATTGTGATAAATTGTGTAATTCTTGAGGTAATAGCTCATGTGCACAAATGACTATAATACTGGCTTTGGTTGATGTCAATGACTATCAGACCTTTATGTCACGCTTTATAACATTGGTTGGTGACCTACCTTTGTGCCCTATCACGACTAGTGGTAAATCAGGTCTCCCCCATCACCTAAAGGTGTTGTTTTGGGTATAGAGTCTTATCTATTAATTTCGGTGACGCATTTTGGAGTATGAAGTATTATCCAGCTTTTGTAATAGTGGATCTTTGAGGCTTAACCATACTTTGGTATTCTAGATTATGGATCTTTGTCCATATTTTGGTATTTGAAGCATTTAAACGTATTCACGTTTTAAGTGAGTAAAAGATGTAGAGTTCATGTTTGAACGGTTATTTTATTTAAAGCTTTCATTTACCACGATATTTTGATTTAAAGCTTTCGTTACGGAAATGATGAGTTTGGAAAAGATGTTGCTTTTATAAAAAAAGGTCATTCTATTTGGGAAACTATTATTTGATCAAGCAACCTTTCAATTTTTACTAATTACAAATATGTTATAAACTTTTGAGCTCACTAGGCGTTAAGCCTAACCCTTTTTATTTGTCGGCATGTGCATCAGGTTCTCGTTGGGGTTGGTACTAGCGACATGTGTTGACTTGAGTGTTAGAGAGTAGCACGCTAAATATCTAGCTTTGATCACGTTTTAACTCCCGCATTCGGAGATAGCGACGCTTATTGGTTTAGTAACACCTGACCATACGGAGGTCTTTGTATAAGACATGGTCTAACTTTTGTCGAGGTTTTATTTAGAATATTTATTGAGTCAATTCGAGTTTTTATAAGAGAAAGATTTATTCCTTATTTATTATATTCAAGAAAAATTTAAACTAGTCGCTCTTTCCAAATTCGAGGGTGTTACAAGTTGGTATCAGAGCATAAGTTTGAGAGATTTAGGTATTGAATTTAGATGTCTAAACTCAAACTAGCGTATTGTTAAGTGATTGGATGCGAGATTTCACAATTACACACTTTAAGATAGGATATTTTGAGGTTAATAGATGCACTAGAATTGATAATCATAATGATGGTAACAAGGGTCCACATGTGAGGTAAATTTGTATTATCATTCGGTCGGTGATAATATGAATTTATAGTTACTTGTGTGTGCTTGAGTCGCATTGTCGTGATGACCGATGGGATAGTGAATGGGTTCTCATGAGATAACCATTGAAAGAATTGGTGTTTGTGGCATTGTCATTTTGGGTGACAACTAAGTATGACGAATGTGTAATTTCGATCGTTTTGGAGTCGGAGTTAATGGTTAGTTATGAACCATAAGCTTGTTGAGTTAACCTTATTCGGGAAGAAATTATAAAGTTAAACGATCAACTTGTGGATTATGGCCTTAAGATGTGGAGCTTTTCAATGTCGGTCTTGTGGCTAGTACTAGTAGACTTGGCGAGTGTAGTTTTAAGACTTCGGGTCCCGACCAAATACTTTGGTATGTCGGTCTTGGCTAGTAGACTTGGCGAGTGTAGTTTTATGCTCTTGAGCTATCCTTTTTTTTTTCTTTATGGGCTATGAAAGTAACCTCAAACCGACCGATTGCAAATATAGTGTAACACCCTCAAATTTTGGAAATTGCGACTAATTTAAAAAATTTCATCAATACGATAAATAAGGAATAAATTCTTCTCTTATAAATGAATACTTGAAATTTCCTTAAATAATAATTCTAAATACACCTCAACAAAAGATAGACCAAGTCTTATATCAATACATTATTACGGTTGGGTGTTACTAAACTCATTAGAGTCGCTATTTCCGAATGCGGAAAACATCACCAAAAGCTAATCTTTATCGTGCTCCTTCCTAGCACTTAGTCCACACGTGCCGATAATTCCAACCCCAACAATAACCTGATGCACATGCTGACAAAGGAAAAAGGTTAGACTTAACGCCTAGTGAGCTCAAGAGTTTATAACATATTTATAATTGATTAAAATCAAAAGATTGCTTGATAAAAGATAATTCTCAAATGAAATAACTTCATTATAAAAGCAACATCTTTTATAAACATAACACCCATATAATAAAGCTTTACATCAAAATACCGAAGTAATAAAAGCTTTAAATAGAAATACAGTTCAACCCGAACTCCAAACCTTTTACTTACTCAAAATGTGAATACGTTTAATGCTTCAAATACCAAGTTATGGACAAAGCTCCATTTCTATAATACCAAAATATGGTCAAGTCCCCATGATACAGTTTTATAAATTATGGATAAAACTCCATACTCCAAATACGTCACCGAAAATATAGATAAGACTCTATACCCAAACAACACCTTTCGGTGACGAGGGAGACCCGTTTCTGTCGACAATGGCATAAAACAAAGTAAACCATATTTTCAACGTTGCTAAGTCGCGCCCTAAGATCACGGTCCCGGTGTACGACCCCTCAAAGAGTACCCACCGTTATACCTGAGGTCTCGGAGCCCGACCCATACGGATTCATCTGAAACACCCCGACCCCAAACCTACTTGAAAACTATAGACTCATAGTAAGAACCAATGATAATGGGACCCGACTCTAAATGAGTTCATTCCCAAAATACCTGTGTGAACTATAAGAGGCACCAACCTATAAACATGGGTCCCGACAGCGTACTCCAACGAGTTATGTCATCATAATACCAAGGGTCGCAAAGGCATTCCCACTTGTGTCCATCTCTGTAATACTCACGGTCGCAGAAGCATTCCCACTTGGGTCCATCTTTGTAATACTGAATACTAAAAACCCAAATGGCTTAAGGCCTCAAACGAGGGACTCGAAAGTCTTTAAAAAATCAAGAGACTGACTCATGTGTCTATGGATCCATTGCAACTCAGTCTAATTTACATGACTCCAAAGTGGATGACCGACGCACTCAAATGTAAAATATTACATAATTATGCCATAAATGTATATAACTCCAAAAACTCAACATTTAGTCATTTAAATTGGGCAAACGTCCACGAGACTCATTTTAGTCAAAACTGAGCAAAAGCACTATAACTCAACACTTATATGATCTACTCAAATCATTGGTTGAGACAAACCATTTTCCAAATGAGATTATACTCATATAGTTCAAAATGTCTCATAATGTAATGGCATGTATCTTCCAATGGTTTATAAATCAATTATCTCAAAATGCATAACACACCAAATTATCTCCATTTATAAAATAAAATATCTAACAATTCATCACTATGTTTTATTTATCAAAATGTCTAAGAATCCAAACATAAACATGTTCCAGATTTATAAAACCTCTTTATACCAAATATGCATATTTCACTAAAATACTCATGCATTTGATAAATAACAAGCAAAACATGTTAATACTTCAAAATGGACATTTTTGGCATGTACACCATTTTTACAAAGCAACTTGAACTCACCTTGTTAGATTTAGGCTAAATCTAGATTTTACCCCAAAAGCTCCATTTGATGAAAAGTCCAGATCTGTAGTCGTTCTTCACTAGAAACCATATCTAGTTCATAAACAACTTAAATACACCAATAATAACTTCCAACAATCAGATCCATGAAACCCTAGTCAAAAACCCTAAATCTTCCAAAATGGGCAAAACTCTAAAATAACGAAAATGCTTCAAGAATAGGGTTCTAGAGGACCAAAAAAGAAGGTTTTAACAAGAAATATAATCTAAGTGGGTGGAATAACTTATAAGTCTTGGTTTGGAGAAAAACCCCAAAAACCGTCAACAATGGTGGAAGGAAGTTGGAGAAATTGAAGTAAAACCTTTCCAAAATGCTCTAGGAACATCCAACAAGTTTACGCTACTGATCTAGGCTTGAAGATCTCTCAAAAGCGAGAATGTAGGAAGAAAATAGGCTAAAACAGAGCTTGTATGAAGATGTGAAGAAATGAAGAAGAACATGTTTTTATGAAATTTTTAGCTTAAACAGTGAGTTACGCGGGCTAGGCCGCGACCTCAAGTCGCGCGCTAAGGAAAGAGGGCGAGGTCAGCTTCACTAAAAAAAATAAGGTATCATTCTGCTGACTAGAGGGTTCAAACACTTGACCTCCACCAACCTCCACCATATAGTAACATGCACTTACCACTATGCCACGACCCTTCTTTGTGTTAAAACATCACCATTAATACTTTTATTTCTTCTTTCCTATTCAACTTTCTTTGATCAACTTCAACATCGTTTTCACATCAGATGCATCTGGATTTTGCCCAATGGCTTTATTATTATTATTATTATTATTATATAATCTGCTCCATCAAACCATCTTCATAGAAAATAATTTCCAATACTAATTCTCCACTTAATTAGTCAAATTACTCCCAAAATCAATCCAACAAATATTAAACTTTTTAAAAAACGATTTCACTAAAATAATTTATTTTTCTATAATTCCGGTTGTTACATATAGGGATAAACTAAAAAGGGTAAAGCTCGAATTGAAAAATTGGCGTAAATATAATTGGGGTTATGTGGAAAAGGAAACGACATTGAAAAAAGAAGCGAAGAATTGGGAAGCAAAAAATGATTCAAGCCTATTGAGTGAAGAGGAGAGGGTTAGGTGGATCGAGACAAGAAGGAAATGGCTCGAGAAGGAGGTAAAAAGCGAGACAATGGCAAGACAAAGAGCAAAAATAAAGTGGATCAAAGGAGACGAAAACTCGAAATTCTTCCATACGTCTTGCAACATACGAGAAAGGAAGAACCCCATTCATGGCCTATCGATAGACTCGGAGTGGACGGAGGAGCCGACGTTGATTAAAGAGTATGTTTTCAAAATTTTCAAGGGCAAATATGCTAAGCAAAGAAAGCTTAACCCGAAGTTGGATATGTCAATTGAAGAAAATCTCAACGGAAGAGGCCCTCAATACTTGAGAGGGGGATATTGGAAGAATGTGTATGGGTGCGCTAAAAGAATGTGGAAGAAAGTCCCTGGGTTCGGGTGGATTCTCGACAAAAATTGTAAAGAAGTTTTGGGTAATAATCAAAGAAGACTTAATGAGTACGATCAAGTGGTTTTGGGAAAAGGGTGAGCTAAGTGAGGGGTGTAATGCCTCTTTTCTAATCTTGATCCCTAAAAATCCTAACCCATTGGGATTAAACGAATTTAGACCAATAAGCCTAATTTGGGTCCTCTATAAGGTGATTTAAAAAATCCTAGCGGAAAGAATGAAAGGGGTAATGGAGAACCTAATAAGCAACGAAAAAACGCGTTCTTAAGGGGAAGGTCCATTTTAGATGGGGTATTAGTAGCAAATGAGGTGGTGGATTTCGTAAAGAGAACAAAGAAAAAGAGCTTGATATTTAAAGTAGATTTTGAGAAGGAGTACGACACGATAAATTGGGACTTCCTCTTGGATGGGTTGGAAAATATGGGGTTCGGGAAAAAAATGGAGGGGATGGATTGAGACTTGCTTAAATTTTTCAAGGATCTCGGTCAAGGTGATCCTCTTGCCTCTTTCCTCATTTTGATAGTGGTCGAATGCTTACATCTAATGGTGGAGGAAGCGGTTGAAAAAGGATTATACAAAGGGATAAAAGTAGGAAGGGATGAGGTAATGGTATCGCATCTTCAATACGCGGATGATGTGGTGTTCTTTGGAGAATGGGAGTTTTCAAACATAAAAAAATCTTATAAAAGTGCTCCAATGCTTATATGAGGTGTTGGGTCTAAAGATGAACATGGGAAAAGTAAACTATACGGCATTGGGGTTTTGGAAGAGGACATCAAGTCGTAGGCAAGAATTTTGAAATGTGGAAGTGGCGAATTGCCTTTCATCTATCTAGGTCTACTGGTTGGTGCAAATATGAGTAGAATTTCGAGTTGGAATACGGTGTTAGAGAAGTTGAGGAACAAATTGTCGGTGTGGAGAGCTAAAATGTTATCCTTTGGGGGTCGATAGACTTTGGTACGTTCGTTCTTGTTAGTGTTTCGCTATACTATTTATCTTTGTTTCGGACCCCGGTGAGTGTGATTTCGGATCTTGAGAGAATTCGTAGTAATTTCTTTGGGGGAGGGGGGACGGGGAGATCTTGTGAGGCAAGGTAGAGCGTGGGAAAAGTGAGAAAAAGTGTTGGGGTCTTTTGAGAGAGGCGGTTTAAATATAGGGGTCCTCAAAGATCTAAATTAGAGGCTTCTTGAGAAATGGTGGTGGAGGTTCCATGTTGAGGGGGAGAGTGTGTGGAAAAAGGTTGTTGTTAGTATATATGGTAGGGAGGGAGGGTTTGGGAAGGTGACACTAGGAGGCGGGGAGGTAAGTCGGTGTAGGCAAATATCATTAAGATTTGCAAATAAACCGATAATGTGGGTATTGGTTTTTCGGATTCGTTTGGAAAACAAGTAGGAGATGGGATGAATATAAATTTTTGGGAAGATTGTTGGACGTCCATGGGAAGCCTTAAGGAGCGTTTCAACCACCTTTACCATTTAGATGTCAACAAGGAGACAACGGTGGCGGAAAAAGGCGAGTTTCGAGATGAGGAGTGGGTGTGGAAGTGGGGATGGAGGAAGGAGCCGAGGGGGAGGGAGATAGGTAAGTTAGAAGGACTGGAGAGAGTGTTGAGGGAGAACAAACCGGTGGGAGGTCGAGGGGATAGGGTAGTTTGGCGTTTGGATGGGCAAGGAGGGTACACGGTCAAGGCCTTGAGAGCTTTGCTAGAAGAGAGGAGGCTCGTGGCAGGAGGAAGTAATCAACCTACAATGTAGGTAAACTCGTTCCCGAAAAAGGTAAGCATTTTCATGTGGAGATTGTTTTTAGGGAGATTACCTTCAAGGGAAGTTTTAGATAAGATTGGAATAGATCTATAGCCTATTCTCTGTCCAAGATGCGGATCTGAAGTAGAGTCTATAGAACTCTCATTAATCAATTGTGATAAGATTAAGAAACTTCAGGATTTAGTGGGGAGATGGTGGAGAGGAGACTTGACATACGCAAATTCAGTGACCGACTTAATTGAGGTTGGACAACAGAGAGGACATAATGAAAACAGGCCTTCGGATATGGTTAGCGACCGATTTAGTGGGGAGATGGTTATGTATCTCATTTGGGGAAATAGGAACAAATGCGTCTTTGAAAAAATTAACGGATCGATAATGGAATTTTTTTTCGTAACCTCCAGCTTAAAGTTTTCGAGTGGGTGACTCACAGGGACCGATCTAGAGGTGGACTGGGCAACTTGGCTCGTGGACCCATATGGAACGTAAGGACAATGTCGATAAGCTACTGGTTTTGTGGTCGTGATCAGATTGGCAAGCGGCAAATCAGGTGGAGGTACGAAGGGGACTCTAGGGTAACAATTTACTGCTTATAAACTTGTAGCCCTGTACATGGTGTTGAAATAAAATCTGGGTCTAAAGCTTGTTGTTTAATAAAAATTAGAGTAAACTCTAATTTTGGTCCTCATGGTTTAGTGAAATCTTTGAAAGTGGGACCTAAACTTTGATAACTCTATAAATGGTCCTTGTGGTATTCATTTTGCTTTGAAAGTGGTCCCTAGACACTAACCTTGTCTATTATTTTAGTTTTAAAAAAGGGCATTTGTGTCTTTTCAATTAAAACATTTAATTTTCTTTTAAAATATAAAATAATATGTGTTTTACTTTTTGTTTCAAGAATTTATATATATATGTATTACATATATGCACAGACCGACAAAACCTATGGTGAACCATCCCCACCGGAAACGTCCTCACGCCGATCTCGTCTCGTCTTCATCCCATCACTAGCCATAACTCTGCTTCGCACTCTCTTCTCCATCTCGATATCTATTCATAGCACCTTTTCTTTATCGAACCTCTTATCGTAAATATCCCACAACTTATGCACTCTCTTGATATATTCTCTATCCATATTCTTCTCTTTTCCGGTGAACCATCACCGCTTCAGCCCGTCGGCGTAGTAGTGCACCACCATGATCTTGTGAAGCTCCACGTTCTCCGGGTGGCACCAATGCATCGTCAAGATCAAATTGTAGACGGTTGGAGCGGCTTATATCTCGAAAGAACGCGTTAAAGAAATCTTATTCGGCGAACAGTGTCGCCGGCGTCTCCTTCACCGACTCCAGGGGGTCGTAGTATGTGGAGATATTGGCTCAAAAACAAGCATTCTAGTGTTGAAATAGAGTGCTGCTTTCGGATCGAGTTGTTGTCGAACACTAGTATGTCTCCATCTAGATATATCATCTTGTTGTACTCCACAAACTGCACCATATCTCATATATAATATAATTCCATCTTATCAACACACATATATATATGATATATAATTATATAATTCCATCTTATCAACACATATATATATATATGATATATAATTATATAATTCCATCTTATCAACATATATATATATATATATATATATGATATATAATTATATACACATAAGAACAAAGAAAACTGAAAGATTTGCTACCTCCCATACAAGAGCTTCGAGTAATTAATAACGTAGTAGGACATAGCGAATTGTGTCTGGTTTATGTATCGGAGAAGACATGGGGTGGGCATTGTTCACGTTCAAGCTTCCTAAAGAGATGAAGAAGAAAAAAACTTAAGAGAGAGAGATGGGGTGTTGTAAATCTGGGTTTGGGCTAGTTTTTTCAGCCGGAGGTAGTAAGGGAGAGGAAGACGATGGTGCTTTTATTGACGTCGGCCATGGAGTCGAAGCGGTGGTGGAACGACCGGGAAGAGGATCACAGGTGCCGACGATTCCAAATTAAATGGTTTACTCTGATGTGTATATATATTAGAAGGAAATAAGAAAAGATAAAAAGACAAAATTGTCCCTCACTTTAACGGAGATTATTAACGGAGCTAGTGTTTAGGAACCACTTTCAAAGCAAAATGAATACTACAAGGATCATTTATAGAGTTATTAAAGTTTAGGTCCCACTTTCAAAGATCTCACTAAACCATGGAGACCAAAATTAAAGTTTACTC
Organism: Silybum marianum; assembly: GCA_036898165.1. Classification (NCBI taxonomy): domain Eukaryota; kingdom Viridiplantae; phylum Streptophyta; class Magnoliopsida; order Asterales; family Asteraceae; genus Silybum; species Silybum marianum. The sequence goes on from CM072539.1 coordinate 18,886,849, forward strand.
TAAAAATTATTAGTTGATGAATAACAAAATTATGGTAAACGCAAAGGATCACACTTCACACCAAACTTGAAATAAAAAATGTAACCAAATAAAAAACAAATATTTAGAAATTTGAAAAACAAAATCAATCAAATAAGTGAATAACATAAAAGAGTCAAATTTGGCACCAGAAACAGGGTAAAACCCTTCTTGCTAAACCCTTGCACAAGTACGAAGCCGCTTCTATCGAGCAAGATCCCCAATTGTTGGATTGTTGATTGATACTCATACAAACCCTCATCGCAATCCAATCTAATTGCAAAGTAATGGATTACGCAACTTCACTTATGTCTAGTTTCCGACGAATTCCTCCGGCTGCCATTCCGGCGACGTTGGATTGTATCTTAGCTTCAACAACTTCTCACCCATCTTCCCTTTTCTCTTTGCTGCTTGATGCCCTCCCAATCCTCTCACAGGTAACTGCTTGTTCTTACTGTAATGTTGCAACTAGCATTGTGAATTCAATTTTTTTTTCAATCGAAATGTCTAAGTTCTGTTAAAGTTAAAACCCTCCTAAACAGGTAAAAAGCTCTGCCAATTTTGATTCAAATTTGAAGCTGAATATGTTACAAAAACAGGGGAGATAGAATAGTAGTCAAGAGGAAATAATGTTAACAGTAAATTGTTGATTTGAAACTTGCACATTCCAAGTTCCAACCTTGCTAATGAGGTAGTTAAATAGCATCTCTTAATTTCATGCCATAGTCTAATGACTAAGATAGCATGGGAAAACTAACTACCACCAACACAATTGACCACCACATACAAGTAACTAGTTGAAACTAATCATCCACCAAGTACATTTATCAACCCTCTAAGTGCAATTATCAAGTAAAAGTGATAATTGAGAAAGCTATAAATTTCAAATTACTTCAACGGAATAGTGGTGGGTTTGAGGGAGCAAAAAAGATTATTGAATATCAATATGCTTTTGCTATTACATTAAAAAGCATTAATAATAAGGATGAAAGAGTAAAAAATGTGATTTTTTAAAAAATTTCTTCTAATCGTGTGATTTTTCTAATAATGCATCACTTTCTAACATTTAGAGCAATTTACAGATCTTATTTACAAAATATATTGAGTTTGATTATTGGTTTTTGAAATAGGAAGTTACACACGGAAGTGAAGAAAGCTTGGATGATGAACTTCGAAATTTTATTGCATCATATGTGGGTGCACTTTGTCACCTTTTGAAGAAACCAGGTACACAGCAGGTTGCATTATAAATATCTTAAAGTTGTTCTAAAACCAGCCAATCTGCAATGGCGCTCTACAGTTAACTATGTATATAGACTTGATTTAGTTGTTAATAAATGAATCTTGTGAACTTTGTGATTCGCGATTTTGAGTGTATATTGCCTGTGTGATTAGTACTTTAAATCATTATAATGCACTTCATATTCTAACAACCAAGACTTGGATATGGAAGAGAAGAATAGTGAACGCATTGCTCTAGCTGTCAACTAGAGCATTACATGCCATTTTTGATGAACCAAGTTTTCCTTCTGTTGGTTTACGCCAATTCGAGTTTTGTTTTTTTCTTCCGTCTTTTTGGCATAAGGGAAAGCATGCTGGCTGTTGACAAACCTAAATTCCAAGTTCAGTGGTTTGAAATGCTAATGGGTCTTTTTTACACTTTGTGCATACATAATGTCAGAATATCAATTGGCTGCCATCTCAAGCTAACGTATTTCAATGACATGCTTTATACATGAGTTTGAGATTATTTCTTTGGCTTATTATAGATTTTACTTTGAGCACCAACTTTACGCTGCTTTCTAGAACAACACCATCAAAGAGAGGCTCAAGTCCTTGATAAGAAAAATGGAGTGGCTCAAGTATTTGCATATTTGATATTAGGAGGCATTAGACAATGTCTAACCTAGAAAATATCAATAGATAAATTTAATAAGCTCTTTTTTTTCTTTCTTTTTCTGAACCAGAAGTTAATAAGCTAATATTACATGTCCTCTTCCACTCTCTTGTTCCTTTTATATTAAAATATATTGTGTTCACTTGTAAGCTGAAGTTTAAGTGAGTTGCAAGTGTTTGTCATGGGCAGGCAGTTCATGACTTCATTCTGTAGCTTAAGTTTTCGTTAGGCCCATATTTGAAACGTAGTTTATGTATAATTTTCTAATTAAGCTCTCTGCAGGGCTTAATGCTGACGCTTTACAGAAATTCGTCTGGAGTGTGTTAATTCCATTGATGAGGTTGACACAGAGTTATGATCGTGAGATAGTTGACAAGGTAAATGGGGAGTTAGGGAAGTTATAAAATATGATCCCATCAACTAATTATATGCCTCATTTGTTTTTTGACATAATTTCTGATTTAGGCCATAGCTTGTTTCTTGGATGTTGTGATGGAAACAAACGCCTGGCCGGTTGTAGAAGGAACCATGGTTCCCTATTTTATCAAAGTGGTTGGTTTGACTATGGGAATGCTTCAAAATGAACAATTTGCTTTTTATAAGTGGATTGGACAAGCTCAGAGTCCTGAAGATTCCACATCTACCAGTTTTGAGTCTTTCCCGTTGCTCATGGCATGCCATATTTTAGCATCTATTTTGGATGCGTCTGTAAAAGGTAAACCTGTTTCAGAAAGTACATCTGGATCAATTTTGGCAAATGGATGCAGTGTGCATATATTTACAGGTAACCTGCTTTGGGATATTTGTAACGTGACTTTACAAATGATTTCACACAGCCCGGAACATCGGTCTTGTGCGATAACTATTTTCCTTCCACATCTTTTAAAGGCATTTGTCTCTGAAAATGTGTTCGAGATCTCAGTTCATGGGCAAAAAAAATTATTATCCAGGTAGACTTCCATGTCTCCTTGTGTTATTTATATGTTAAGATATCATGTGACCTACACATTGTTGTAAAATCAAACTGTGAATTATGATTTACGATTTTACAATTGTGACATGTATGCATATATCTTTGTCTTTTTTCCTTCCAGGAAGATGTTTTTTGCTAAAATTTGGAAATGCTGCAAGAATTTGTTTTCAATGGGGCCTTCTGAGAGAAGAGATGCATACACTGTACTTTCTTTGTATATATCTAATTCCTCCAAGAGTGATGGATGCGAGGATGATTCCGTGAATGGAGATGGAACGTTTGATTTAAGGGCTGAGAAAGAGTTTTGGGATGAGATGAAGAAAGGCTTGGTATATAGCTTTCTTGGTTACATTCCATGATGCTAACATAGATAAAATACTAAAAATACTTATAAGTTTCTTTTTAACACTTAATTATAATAGGTTGACAAGGAAGGTATAGTGAGGAAGCAATCATTACATATGCTGAAGAGTACAGTAACAATCAGCCAGGGGAAGCAGCACACTAGTGTTTTAGAGTCAATATCTAATGACACAACTTCAAACTCTCATGGTTTGACAAAAAGGGAGCGGTGGGCAGACAAGGAAGCCAAATCTCTGGGTATAGAGAGCTTATGCAATTCAGTTGGTTCTGATTCAAGCAGTCAGCTGAAATGGGGTGCATTTTTTCTACTGTATGAAATGCTTGAGGAGTATGGTACTCATCTTGTTGAGGCTGCATGGAATTACCAGGTTTGAACTGTATTTGTTTGAATTTTTTGTAATTAGATTTGGTTCTGTACATGTCGAGGGTTGGGAAGGGTAAAATAAGGAATTACATCCTGATATTCAGGTTCCGTAATTGCCTTACAATTCCATTTTCATTTCCTTATTTTGGATTCTTCTAAAGTATACGATGATACTTTTTCTAATTGTTTAGATCAACTTTTGATGGATGAATATACAAAGCTAAATCAGTTATCTAAATAAGATGCATAACCAAACAAGAATTTTGTAGCCGGTATAACCCAGTGATATCCTCTAAATGAATTGGCGTCAACTTATAAATGATACATTTGTTTGTATTCATCCAATCCATGGACCCATCAATGTTAGAGTCTATCCTAGAGTTATTTGCTTTGCTGTATGCAGCAAAGATAATATTTATGATCTTCTACTTACTCACAAACAAGGTTCTTTTCCACAAAAATTGGATATTTCAACCGAAGATTTGAGTTAGAAAATAATGATGGAATTTAAGATTAAAGATTAGCACTAATTAGAGGCATAAGTTAAAGCAGAAAAATGAAGTAGTTTGTCTGGATATGGGAAGAGGGATGTAGTTTAGATGTCAAATGTATCACGAACTTTCTCTAGTCCACTTCCAGTTTAGCAATTAAAAGGTTCAGGAAAAGATATGCTACTTTCGCCTAAGCATAGTCGGTGTGAATTCAGCCTTTGCACTTAAAATTACTATGCTGCATGGATGGTTGGAACAACAAATAAACTATATGTGGTATAATAGATTACACAAAGAGATCCATTGCTTAAATATAATTGGATTTATCAGGAAGGCCATGTAACTTAAGCTATTACATCGATCATTTAGACAAACAACCTAATTACAGATGTTAAGAGAAAGATAGAAAGATTACAACCCTAGTTTTGTTATTTTCTTAGAGTAATTACTGCTAACATTCTGCCACAAACACCATTTTTTTGGGAACCTGGGCGTATTTATGCACCAAGAGCTTGTGTATTAGAGCTCAAATTATGCTGGACTAGAGCTCTATAAAGAGCTGAAATGCCTTTCTCTCTTCAGAGAGATTGTAGTGGGTAGTTGTTTATAAAAAGATATATCTGATTTTATCAAGAAAATTAGAATTACTGACTCTTGTATTGGAGCATATGATTACACAAACTTGCAACCTTAGTTTTCGTACCATATGCGAAAGGTAGCAACTTCCCATCTAGCCAATATTTTAGTCAAACATCTACTGCTGAAAACTCATCAAAGCATTATTGCACATCAAAATAATGTCTTATGTCTGATATCTTGACGGGGGCTCTTCTTTCTTTTGTAGTATGCATTTTCCATGGCCTATTAAATTGTAATTGATACTGAAAGTTCCATAGTATGTTTCTTTTAGAGCTGAAACTTAAAACATCTACCTTTATGCAGATGAACTTGTTGCTTCGCATATCCCATCCTTCTGATAATTCTATAAAGCCTGTTGGTGAAAGGCATTATCTTGATCCAATGGAAACATTAGAAGATATGTTTGATTGGTTAGCTGTCTTGTGGCAACGAGGCCTTTGCCATGATAATCCTCAAGGCAAGCGAGATATGTTCATTCATATATAGTCATTGCAGAATCGGCTTCCTATAAACTATCAGTCGTTAACTTTATGTATGTTACCCAATTTTTCTTCTTATATCTGCAGTACGGTGCTTGATCATGCAGTCGGTTTTTGGGATAGAATGGAAGAACCATGGAAATTATGCGAAATTTGTGCCTAGAGATTTTGTACTTGGTTCCTTCATACAAGGGCTGAATGATCCTGTACATCACAAAGAATTTGGTTCGCTCTCTATTATTTTTCTATTATGCTACTTTTCTCACATGTCTCCTTATATTTTGTTTTTATTTTGCAAGCCTGGTATCTTCACGGAAATAGCCTCTCCACCCTCTGGGGTAGAGGCAAGGTCTGTACATCCTACCTTTGTGTGGGATACACTGGGTTCGTTTGGTTTGGTTTACCAACTATTGATTTCCTCCATCTGTTGTTGAATTTCTCTAGGACTAAAAGGAGCCTACTCTTCAAGGACAATTGATGGGGCTAGCACATTTTTGCAGCAATATACCGTGTGCCTCAGTCAACGGTAATTTTTCTTTCAGAAGAAAAAAGTAGTCCTTTATGCTTTGATATGTCATTTAATCCAATTCTATTTTCTTCTATTGTAGTCGACTATTGCAAAAATTGCTGAACATCTACTCGTTTGCGCCATTGACTTGGATGAAAAATAATCATACCTGTAAACAATGTATGTGACATTATTACTAGTGCAATGATATCATAGTCAAGAAATCTCGGCTAAGTCTGTGTCTCCTTACCAAATAGTCATGGCAATCTAGAAGGCTAAATAGGCAAAAAAAGTTGCTTTTAACGTGTTTTTGTCATGATTTCTAATGGAATGCTAAAAATTTAGCAATATTAAGGGATCAAATAAAGTTTCAAGATGAAATCTTGTGATCACTTCTTTTGAAATTGAGGGCGCCACAAAGTATCTACGTATTGAAATTAATTTAGGTTCCAAACTTCCAATGCTACTTGATGAAAAATGTTAGTTCAGGCTTCTGTGAAAAGCTGGATAAAGGGAAGTACTTCTATGTCCAAAGGTTCTATGATGCACTGTAATCCTTTTCGAGTTTGTGATCAACGTATATGCCCTTTAGCAAAGAATAGCTTTTCTCATGCATTTAAATTTTGTCCAAGGAGCCACTAGTGTCATGTCGATGAAGGAGTGTGTGAAGATAGGAGTTAAGGTGAGAAGTCTAAGAAGGGATTCAGACCCATGATCACTTTTAATTAGTATTGATCTAATGGTTCAGATTAAATCCCAAAATAACCCATGAATTAGCTTAGAGGGGTATTTTCAATTAGTTGATCCAAGGGTTGACATCCCTTCTTACCCTTCTCACGATAACTACCAGTGGCGGACACAGCTCCAAAAAGGGGGGGTCCCATCCCCCCAGTGAAATGTTAAAAAAAATTATGTAGGCTAAAAAATCTTTAAAATACTGTATTTAGCCTTAATTTCCCCCAGTAAATTTTTCCAAAGGACCCCATCTTGCCGACGATTGACAAAAACACTAAAAAAATCTCTTGAAATCAATAAGAAACCCAAAAAAAATCTTTCGAAATCGACAAAAACACTAAGAAAATCCTTCAAAATCGACAAAAACAATAAGAAAATCTCTTGAAATCAACTAAAAAACTTAAAATTTTTCCCGAAACACGTCGGGTGACTTTACGCGCCTTTAGTCTATCTTAATAGGACCCCGGTGGACAAAAATCCTGGATCCACCACTGATAACTACTATTCTTACCGGAAACCAACTCGTGTCATGTCAACATATTATATTGACGGGAAATGGATGGCAGATCTTCAAGATTTGTTCTATATGATATCCTACATGAACTGATGGAGGATCTGCCTCTCTTTTTGTTAGTTGTGGCTTTAATTGAAGTTAGTTAGAAAATAGTTTGTTAGACTTTTCTTGATTTGCTTGTCTTGTACTTCCAATATATAGTTGGGGTATTTTGTATTTTGGAATTCAATTTCATTCAATAAAAAGAGTAGAACAATCCTCTTCCAAAATTCTACTTTTCTCTCTTCAATTTCTTAACAAATTGGTATCAGAGCTGTGGTCAATCAATCTCTTCTCAATTTGTATCGTTCCTGTTCGTGTCAGGTAACAGATTCTGAAATCGATTCAATCTGTTCGAAATCGATCTTGTTCTTGAGTCGATCATTTTTGGAATCGATTCTTAAAATCGATTTGATCTCAATCGTGCTCATCGGGAATCGATTTTCAAAAAATCGAGTTTGTTTCTTTGGAATCGCATGCATCTGAAATCGATTTCTTCAAATCGATCGTGTTTTCTGGAGTCGCATCAATTGAAATCGATTTTCCAAATCGATTTGTAATCTGGAATCGCATCTGTCTGAAATCGTGAAATCAAGACTCGCGTTACCTGGAATCGATTTTTTTTTATCGATTTGGTTTCAATCGCGATTTTCTGAAATTGACTTTGTTTGAAACGCTGGAATCGCTCAATTCTGAAATTGAGTTGATCTGAAATCGAATTTGTCTTGGAGTCGTGAGGGTTTGGGATCAATTTCACATATCGATTTGGAGTCAGACGCATCAATCGCATCAATCTTTCGATCAATTTTTTTTTTGGTGCTGTCAGTTGGAAATCAATCTGAAGTCCGAGTTGCCTTTCAAGAACTAAATTCTTCTATCTTAGTTCTTTTCAAGATTTCAGAAAATGCCTTCACAGATGATCAAGATAGACAAATTCACTGGAAAGAACAACTTCAGTTTATGGAGAATCAAGATGAGAGCTCTCCTAAAACAGCAAGGCATCTGGATCCCCTTGGCTGGTGAGAGGCCTGAAGAACTGTCCGAATCTGAGTTTGCAAAACAAGATGAGAAAGCACACTCTACCATCTTGTTATCTTTGGCGGATGAGGTGATTTACGAGGTTGCGGATGAAGAGACAACGGCGTCCCTATGGCTGAAATTAGAAAGTCTCTACATGACTAAGTCATTAACGAACAAGTTGTTGTTAAAGCAAAGGCTATTTGCGCTACGTATGAAGGAGGGAATGCCTTTGAAGGAGCATCTTGACGAGTTAAACTCCATTCTTATGGATTTGAAGAATGTTGAAGTCAAGATTGAAGATGAGGATGCGGCCCTCATCTTATTGGTTTCGTTACCCTCTTCATACGAGAATTTTGTTAACTCGTTCGTTGTTGGTAGAGACACGATCACGTTGGAAGAAGTTCGTTCGAGTTTGCACTCCCGAGAGTTACGCCATAAAGCTTCGGGAAGTAATTCCGAAAACCAATCGGTGGGTTTGTCGGTTGTAAATGGAGATAGAGGAAGAGATAAAAGCCGAGAGAAAGGAAAAGGGAAATGGAAAAATAGAGGCCGATCGAAGTCGAAAACAAGAGGTCCAAGTGGAAACCCAAGAGAGGTTTGCCACTATTGTAAAGAACCCGGTCACTGGAAAAACGAGTGTCCAAAGTTGAAGGCAAAAGGGTCAGCGGCTGTCGCAAAAGATGATTCGGGTTCGGAGGCCGATTACGTGTTTTCGGTGGGTGATTGCAAAAGTCAACCCGAGGTATGGATTCTTGACTCCGGATGTTCTTTTCATATGACTCCACATAAGCATTGGTTCAACAACTATGAGAAGATTCTCACACCCGGAAATGTCTTGATGGGAAATGACATACCGTGTGAAGTTGTTGGAATTGGATCGGTGAGCATTAAAATGCATGACGGGACCGTGAGAACTCTAACCGATGTTCGTCACGTACCCAGGTTGAAGAAGAACTTGATCTCTTTGGGAGTCCTCGACTCAAAGGGTTACAAGTACACCGGTGAAGGTGGAGTACTACGGGTCATTAAAGGTGCCTTAGTAGTGATGAAGGGAGTCAAGAGAGGCACATTGTACGCGCTTGAAGGTAGCACAGTTGTTGGGACAGCAGCACCAGCCCTTAACTCTTCGTAAAACGAGTCAAAGCCCGGCCCGTTTGTGGCACATGAGGTTGGGGCACGTTAGTGAGAAAGGCATAGTAATTCTCAGCAAGAAATGACTTCTTGGAGGTCATAAAGTTGCTGATTTGGGTCTTTGTGAGCACTGTATTTTTGGAAAACAAAGAAGAGTACGCTTTTCAAAGGCTATCCATACAACCAAGTCTACGTTAGACTACCTTCACGCCGATTGTTGGGGTCCCTCGCAAGTACCCTCACTTGGTGGTGCCCGTTATTTTCTCTCGATCATTGACGACTACTCTAGGATGACTTGGGTGTTCATTATGAAACACAAGAATGAGTCGTTTGAGAAGTTTAAAGATTGGAAAGTTCTCATTGAAAATCAAGTCGGGAAGAAGATAAAGAGGCTTCGAACGGACAACGGTTTGGAGTTTTGTTCAAATGAATTTGATCGTTTTTGTAAAGATGAAGGAATTGTAAGGCATCATACGGTTAGGCACACTCCTCAACAAAATGGAGTGGCCGAAAGAATGAATAAAACATTGTTGGAAAGAGTAAGATGTGTACTCTCTAATGCCGGGTTAACTAAAGGCTTTTGGGCGGAAGCTCTAAACACGGTTTGTTATTTGATAAATCGAACTCCGGCAACGGCAATTGATTGTAAAACGCCTATTGAGGTGTGGTCCGGTAAGCCGGCTGATTACTCGGATCTAAAAGTATTCGGTTGTCCTTCGTATTATCATGTTAGTGAAGGGAAATTGGAACCGAGGTCAAAGAAGGGGCTGTTTATGGGATACGGAAGTGGAGTAAAGGGATATCGTATTTGGTCTCTTGATAAAAAGAAGGTGATTCTCAGCCGTGACGTATTGTTTGATGAGGAAAGTATGTTACGTGGTGTGAGTAATTCATCTACTCCAAGTGTCCAAGATGATGGTGTGTCCGAACAGGTGGAGTATGAGTCAAATGACTCCGATGAAGGTGAAACTGCTACCGGACAGCCAAGTAGCTCAGCGCAGAATGTTGGACAGCCCAGTACCTCGACTCAAAACGAGCCGGTTGTTCCCGAAAATCAGCACCAACATGCTGAATTTCGATCTATAGCTTTAGATAAGCCTCGAAGGCAAGCCGGTAGACCGATTCGATATGGTTTTGATGACATGGTGGCCTATGCTTTGCAAGTTGCTGAAGAAGTAGAGTTCTTTGAGCCGTCTACTTACAAAGAAGCAATCACAACTCAAGAGGCTGATGTGTGGATTGCAGCCATGAGTGAAGAGATGGAGTCCCTTCACAAGAATAGAACTTGGGAGTTAGTAAAAGTTACCTCAAGGCAGAAAAGTTGTGAGTTGTAAGTGGATTTATAAGCGCAAAACAGGGCTGCCGGGAGCCGAAAGTGTGAGATACAAGGCCCGTTTGGTGGCTAGAGGTTATAGCCAAGAGCAAGGTGTTGATTATAATGAGATTTTCTCTCCGGTGGTGCGTCATACATCCATCCGGGTGTTGTTGGCACTAGTAGCACAAGCAAATTTGGAGTTGGAACAATTGGACGTGAAAACAGCGTTCCTACATGGTGAGCTTGAAGAGGAAATTTACATGAGTCAACCGGAGGGTTTTGTAGCTCAAGGTAAAGAAAACTATGTTTGTAAACTCAAGAAATCCCTTTACGGTTTAAAGCAATCCCCGAGACAATGGTACAAACGTTTTGACAACTTTATGGTGAGCCATGGCTTTAGTAGAAGTCCTTATGATTGTTGTATATATCATAAGAGAGGTGTTGATGGGTCACATGTGTATCTTCTACTCTATGTAGACGATATGTTGGTAGCGGCACGTGACATGGCCGAAATTAAGAAGTTAAAAAGTCTTCTTAATTCTGAGTTTGACATGAAAGATTTGGGGGTTGCTCAAAAGATTCTTGGGATGGAGATTATCCGAGATAGATCTAGACGAAAACTTTTCTTGTCACAGAAAAGTTACATTTTGAAGATTCTTTCTCGGTTTGGAATGCTTTCGGCAAAGCCGGTGAACACACCGTCATCGGCAAATTTCAGATTATCGGTAGAGTTGGCTCCTCAAACCGAGGCTGAGGTGGAGTACATGAGCAAAGTTCCTTATTCAAGTGCGGTAGGAAGTCTTATGTATGTCCTGGTCTGTACTAGACCGGACATAGCTCATGCGGTTAGTGTTGTTTCGCGCTACATGTCCTATCCGGGGAAAGAGCATTGGGCTGCGGTGAAACGAATATTCCGTTACCTAAAGGGGACAGCTGATGTGGGTCTCATTTATGGAGGAGAAAAAGAGACTTTTGTGGCTGGATTTTCTGATTCAGATTACGCAGCTGACCTTGACTCGAGGAGGTCATTAACGGGGTATGTGTTCACTGTTGGAGATGCGTTAGTAAGCTGGAAAGCAACGTTACAGCCGTCTGTTGCTTTGTCCACAACAGAGGCTGAATATATGGCTCTTACGGAGGCTGCCAAAGAAGGTATTTGGCTGAAAGGTTTGCTTGGAGATATGGGTTTTCATCAAGATCAGGCTGTGGTGTTTTGTGATAGCCTAAGTGCTATTTGTCTTGCTAAAGATCAAGTGCATCATGAGAGAACGAAGCACATAGATGTTTGTTATCACTTTATACGTTCGGAAAGGAGAATTAAAGTGAAGAAAGTAAGGACTGAGGACAATCCGGCCGATGCACTTACGAAACCCGTTCCTTTGAATAAGTTTAGGCATTGTTTAGATATTCTAAACATTGATAGTTGGAAGTAAAGTTTTTGTTTGGAATTAAAGCCAAGTGGAGATTTGTTAGTTGTGGCTTTAATTGAAGTTAGTTAGAAAATAGTTTGTTAGACTTTTCTTGACTTTTCTTGATTTGCTTGTCTTGTACTTCCAATATATAGTTGGGGTATTTTGTATTTTGGAATTCAATTTCATTCAATAAAAAGAGTAGAACAATCCTCTTCCAAAATTCTACTTTTCTCTCTTCAATTTCTTAACACTTTTAATATTTTTTTAATGTTCTAAGATATAATTGCAGAAAGAGGATTCTTGGTATATATGCAAAGGGATTTTATTCTCATCGACATTAATGACATTTTATAAAACATGATATGTATGCAAGTTTAACCTAATAGGGTGAATTGACGCCTCTGCACCTTTTCCTTTTCAACAAGGTTAAACTGCACATAAAACATCATTGGGGTGTCGGGAATTCGTAACATAAGTTAGTGACATTTCAGGGAACAGATGACACTGTTGAGCAATCTGGCATCTCTTGTAAAGATGTACCCTTTTGGTCGAGCTGGGCTGATGAGTCTGGCTGAATGTGTTGCTGCTGCTGCTGCTGCTGGAATTCAGACACATAGCAAGAATGAAATGGAACAGTGTGATGAAGCTTCCTCTGAGATGATATCTGATGTAGATAGTACTTACAATGATAAGGCGACATTACTTGATGTTTTCAGATTTATCATCGAGAGCAGCAAACAACATTTTAATCCTAATTATCGTCTTAAAGGTTAAAAGATATTTCATATGATACTTATATTTTTTTATTCATTGAGTATGTGTGCCGAAATGTGTAAATTCTTCTGACAATTGTTACATAAACTATTACTAACAGTATGTGGAAAGATTCTGGATGCTACTGTTTCCGTAATGTCCTCATCAGATGTGCCACTCGAGCCCCTTCTGCACTTTATTTCATCTTTCCCTCCGGACTTCCTTAGCTATGGTGGTAAGCGCACATGTAATTCATGAAGTTATGTTTATTTGTTATTCGTTCTTTACGATTATTTATATCATTCTGTATTCATCACTCTTACCTTTTTTTATTACAACTCTTTTCTAGGTCCACTAAGAGAAAAAGTGCAGGAATGGCTTCGAGGTTATGAAAAGCAAGCTTCTACATCTTGCATTATTGATGTCAAACTCATGAAAAAGCTTAATGAATTCCCCAGAAGCTTTATATATCACAATCACTCAGGGAATGATATTGTCAATTATGATGATGAAGACTTGGAAATATGGGAGCTTAAAGTGAAAAGATGGGCAAGGGCACTGTTCCTTATAATCGAGGAAGAACATCATTTGGATTCTCTATTGGAGGTACATTTTTGGTAGTTTTTATAGTTGATATTTTTCATTACGTTTTCCCACAATTGAGAAAAGTATCATATGAGTCATTCCTAGTAATGTCATGCTTACTGTTTATTATTTTTTTTGATCGGCTTCACTCATGTTGTATTTGTTTGTGCAGTTTATTCAAACACATGGCAATGAGCTCTGCAAGAAGATTGGTTACTGGGAATGGTTACCAGTAAAATATATGATTCTCATCTTGAGTATTGCTCAAGAACTCCACGAAATGAAAAACAAAACAGTTGATAGTCATGCAAAAAGAACCAAGAAGAGTTTGCTTGAAGTAATGGATCATAAAGAATCTATGGATACTTCCATGATTATTAAGAAGTTCACGAGATCCTTCACCTTCATATTGGTATAAATTGTTAACAGGGGAACTATATTTTTACTCAACTAGACACTAATGGGTAATGTGAGTTATTAATATGTGTTTTATGCAGGAGGAGCTGGTGTCATATACCAATCAGTCATGTTCTGTTTTCTGGTCTGAGGAGGCTGGGGACACAACTCTGCCTTCATCCATTAAAGGGAGGCTAGGAGGGCTTAGTCAACGGCGATTGTCATCTTCTAACACTACGGCTGTATTGCAAGCTGTATGGTTTCTGATATACTCTATTTATTTAATAATTTAGTTACTTTAAAATGGAGGTTAAACGTAAATGTTTGTGTTTTCACAAATTGGTTATTATTCAACTTTAAAGTCATCTCGATATTCTGAAGGCCCATAACAATATTGGATAATTTCCAATACAGTTGGACCATGGTGCTTCTAAAACTACTTTTTTTTGCAAGCTGTATGATATATAATATCCTCTATATATATCTTTACTGGTCTCATTGCAAGTGAATGTTAATGATAAACAGGCTTTGGTCCTGTTTCTTTTACAATTTGTTTTTTTCATCTGAGTCGATGGAAGGAAATGCCATTGTTTGATTCCTGAAGGAAACACAAATGCTCGAGTCAGTTGATATTTAAAGTTTAAAGTCATCTATATATTCTGGAGACCCGTGATGACATCAAATTCCAATGATATAATTGAACTATTCCTTCTAATCGTAGTCCTTATGGATTATTCTTGTTTATTTGCTGCATACAGATAACGTCAGTCAAGACTCTTGCATCCATTTCTTCATATTGTTTACAATTTCAAGAAGAAGAGTATTTGAGTTATACTTCTACTCTCGATGTTTTCTGGCAACTCTCCTGGAAAGTTATATCTTGCACACCATGTATCTCAGAGGTACCTTTATGTTATAAAACTACTTTTTTTATAGCAATAAAATTATGAAAGAAATAGAGTTTCTTATATAGCTCACTCTAATGTTACTAAGTCACATGGTTATGTTGCAGATTAAAGCAGAAATCTACCTAGGAGCATATGAAGCATTACATCATGTTCTGAAGTCACTAGTGTCTATGCCTTCTCCTTCAGCATTAACTCTATTAACGAAACCATATAATTTATCAGCACCAGAAGCTGAAGTCAAACCTCATATGGATTACTTTGTTAAGATATTTATAGAGAACATCAATAATCTCATTGAGGCAGGATATTTGGCACGTGCCCGACGAGCAATATTAATTGACTGGAAGGTCAACATCTACAGTATCGAGAATTTCTTCTAAATAGTAGTCTCATGGATTTATTATGTTTTATTTCTAGTAATATGGACTTACTATAATATGTTTCTGATCGATTCAGTGGATGTGCCTGGAATCTCTGTTGTTGATACCAAAGCATGCTCTTCAAAGAGGAGTTTACATTCAGAATTGCAACATTTTCTTCTCAGATGCTGTGATCAGAAGGATATTCAATGATCTAGTCGACAGGTAAGACAGCCATGAGAATAGTAAAAGACTTACCTGTGAATGATTCTGTATTATGTATTCTCATTCTGTATTTGATGGTTTAAATAGAGTGTGGAAAGAGTCTAATAGATTCAGTCATAACTTTTTTTTCCAGCTTAACATATTCGACTTCCATTCTGCAATCTGAAACTGATTACAAGTTTTTTGAGGCATATTTTATTAATCCTGTAACCTTGAACTGTAATTACTCAGGATTGTATGTTTCCATCGCCTTTTTTCTCGACAGGTGGTGAAATCATGCTTTCTTTTACTTATAAAGAAGTAAAACTTTGATGTGGAAGTTAAGATGCCTGACATTTTCCCTCTTCAATTAATTTACAGCCTTGAAAACGCTGGTGAAGGTTCTGTTTTGCCCATGCTAAGATCAGTCAGACTTGTGTTGGACTTTTTTGCTTTAGGACGCAAAGGTTCAGCTGTTTCCTCGTGTGATGGCATTGATGTCCAGGTTCACCCCTAACCTTCTCAAATTGTTTCTAATGAATAACCTGCATCTTGGACAATTTGAGAAGATAATTTCATTTTTAATGGCCATGGCGGAGTAAAATCTTCAATCCATATCATAAGATTTCTACTTGAAGTTTCACTTTTCAGATGCCTGAAGCACACAGCTCTTTATGATATGTAAATATGTCTTGTAACTTATGTAGGGAAAGTTCTAGTAAGTAAAGCATATTAATTCACCAAAATGGAGAAAGATAAATTCTACTGAACATTTATTTATCGTCTCGTGGGATTTTAATTTCTACCTTCCCAATTCCCATCTAATTGATAGGTGAAGTGGGATCTGTACTAATGCTATCACTTGATCTGATGGCTGAAAATGGATATTCACTAAATCACATTTTTTTTAAAATGAGATGGCTGAAAATTCACATCTTCCTTCTCTATTGCAGATGATGTGGCATTTGGTTCGTTCTTCTTGGCTATTGCATGTCAGCTGTAACAAACGAAGGGTTGCACCTATTGCAGCACTTTTATCTTCCGTTTTGCATGATTCAGTGTTCAGTAATATGGACATGCATGAATTTGACGATGCCCGAGGGCCGTTGAAGTGGGTATGTAATAACTTCTGCTCCAGTCCCCACTTTTCTACATAGAGAACTTAAATATGTATGTATGCATATAAACATGAACTGATATGTGTCTATATATGCTTATACATATACACACACGATGATTTATCAATGCATGAGAGGAGGATGACTACATAGCTCATGATTGGTATTTCTGTATGCGTAGTTCTCGACCCCCCAGTATAATGAAACAAACTTCACTGTCAGATATATATATATATATATATATACTTAGGCTGTTGTAATACAGCTATCTGCTTCTGTTGAATAAAACTTAGTACTGATTATGATTTTTTTCTCTCATTTAACATCTTTCTGCAGTTTATTGAGAAAATTCTTGAAGAAGGAACAAGAAGTCCACGTACTATTCGTCTTGCAGCATTGCATTTATCAGGGCTGTGGCTCTCACATCCCAGTGCAATAAAGTACTATATGAAGGAGTTAAAGCTGTTAACTCTTTATGGTTCTGGTACATTCATTTGGCGAATACCCTTTTCTTCAAGCCGTTGCTTATTTATTGAATCATGCTACCTACTAATTTTCCATTCTTTGTTTTTCTGGTTACCAGGATAGTATAGTAGTATATCTAATGATTATCTTATTTGAGTTTTTGACCAGTTGCATTCGATGAGGATTTTGAAGCTGAAGTGACCGAAAATCATGATGCAAGGACTGAAGTATCAATCTTATCTACAAGTCCTGATCCGGAATTAACTGAGGTGGGTGGTTCAAATCTCATGTGAGATACTCGTTTTGCATTTTTCTAAACAAAAGTATAAAATAAATTATGCTTTTCTCAAAGGGTTCATGAAGATACTTGGCCACGATAAACTGATCATAAGTTTTTGCATGTTGTTTTCTCTCACATAACTGCCCAACATGACCGGATGATCTCATTTCCACTTGATTATTTAGCAATGCACAATACTGACATGCATATCTTATCTTATATTATGCATAACTGAACAATTTTGGTTCTTATCAAAATGGTCAAATGTTTAATCAGTCTTGGGTACCGTAGGTAAAGATTTGTGATTCTATCCTATGTAATGTCGACTTCCATCATTAGGAATTCATCAATACGGAGCTTTATGCAAGGGTGTCTATTGCTGTTATGTTCAACAAGCTAGCAGATTTGGCTGATATGGTGGGTTCAAACGATGAAGCTGAAAGCAGTCACGCTTCCCTGCAATCTGGCAAACTGTTTTTGCTTGAGCTCCTCCATTCTGTGGTAATGGATTATTATAACTATCACAGGAGTTTATAGTCTTAAAATGTTGAATTAGTTAAGAGCCGAGGTTCAATTAAAATCTGGACCAACCAATTTAACTATTCTCTGCCAGCAAACTCTGTTCACTTTTAGGAATCTCCTTTTTAGATTAAGACATCATATGATTTTGGTAGACATTGAAATTGGAATATTCTTTTGGTTATCATTTGATGTGTTCTGTTGTCCGCCATTTTTGACACTTCAGATAGCTGATTTTGATGAGTTCAAATGCAGGTGAATGACACTGAGCTTGCAAAGGAGTTGTATAAAAAGTACAGTGCGGTTAGTTTCTATCCTCTCCTTTTCCCCTTCAGGAAGATCCCTATGACTATAGTCTGAATATTGTTGGCTAGGTCGATTTCTTTTTTATTCTTGTTAATTTATCTTCTATAAGTCTCAAATTTATCATGTTCCACTGGTGGATCTTCATGGCATATTTTACTACACATATTTAATGCATATCAGGATAACAAGCTTGAATCATTCAATTCTTGCAATTATTAAAGGTGCATGTATGAAAGTCCATTTCACAATAGAAAGTGTGCACAACATCTACTGTGTAACAGCAAAAGAGCCTCTTGATATTCATTTTAATTATATAAAATCCATCAAATGCAAAAGAGCCTCTTGATATTCATTTTCATTATGAACTTCAAAAGTACCCTTATGCAATATCATTGTCATCTCTCTTATCTGCTGTAGCTTCAAAAGTCAAATGATCTTTAAAATTAAATTAGTTTTTATTTTAACAAGACATTTATCCGATGGTGTTAGAGAGTTAAATGGTCTTTAGAAGTTTCGTGTGTGCTTGCATTTGTACTTCAGAAACTTTTGTTCATATTTTTAAATCATCACTTTTTGTACGACATGAGCCCTGTACTTTACCTTTCTTTTAAGTATTCTTGCTTCGAACTTTTCGTTTTCCTTATTGTATTTCAATTGCCGTTGTCTTGATTCTTTTCTTTATTTTCCCTCTGACAGACTCATAGGCGGAAAGTTCGTGCTTGGCAAATGCTTTGTATATTATCGCGATTCGTTGATCAAGAAATAGTATCTGAAGTTATGTGTCACTTGCATACAGCCCTTTATGTAAGATGATACTTCCCTAATAGCAACAAGTGGCTTTTTTGGGAAAAGATATTTTTTACACTTCAATTCTATTTTGGTGTAGTATTGACATACTCTCTAGAACATTTGACCCATGTTAGATCAATAAACTGCATTACAGTAGATTTCACCTTTCTAACATAAGATTTTCCTTTATTTCTTCACTGGTATCACTCTTCCCATTCGGCCCTCGTGATTATTTAGATATATTAATCTATGGACTGCATATGATGGTTATGCATAAATTACCATCTCTTTATTTTCTCATTAGAAACTCTGAGAAACAGGGTAAGTATGCTTTCAACCTAGGCTGAACAACTCTTATGTCCACATTGTCAGAGCCAGAACACGCTCAATCGTATTTGGCATGTTCACAAAACCTAAGTATTTCAATAATTATAGTTATGTACTTATAATACTCTAAAATAGAATGGTTAGCTAACAATGAACATAGAATGGGACAGTAGTCAAGAATTTGCCGAAAAAATTTCTCATCGTGCTCAGTCAACTTCAAAGACAACCCATTTGGGCCCCATCGGTCATACATTACATCTAAGAAATTAGGCTGTTGCTTCTTGTTGCAGAAAAGGATGGTGATATTAATCTGTTATTCCAACATATCTATATTCCTGCGAATCATATAAATTCTAATGCTTTACTTTCATGTATCTTGATGTAGAGAAACAACATGCCTGCTGTTCGACAATACTTGGAAACATTTGCGATCTATGTATATTTAAAGTTCCCATCACTGGTAAGAATTGTGTATTCGGGTTTTTCTTATTGCTATTTGAAGTGCATAGAAGCTCTAATATTAAACACAAAAAAATTGTTTGTTTGTTATAATTACAGGGCTAGTGTCAAGTTGTGTTTTGGATTTTTTGAAATATGAAATTTGCAAAATGCATTATAATTCGATCTCAAACAAATGCGCAATCTACGCATGGGAATGGGGTGGGGACCCCAATCCCCATCCCTGTCCCCGAACCCCAATCTCCGTCCCCATCCCCGTCCCTGACGGGGAATATGATCACATCCCCATCCCCGTCCCCAATGGGGAATCAGGGATTTTTTCCCGCTTATGTGAGATATTTTAAATCAAATGTGTTAAACCCCACGCTTGATCCAAAATGGTCCATGTTTAAATCTTACATATTTTCACAATTTTGCTTTTTATCGAGTATCAAATATTCATATGTTAGTAACATCCTTCGCAATTGTTTGATGCTTTCGGTTCTCCATATTTTTTATGTAAAAAAAGTAAAACAAATTAGAAAAAGATATATATAAGAAGAAAGGTCAAAATACTATTTTTATATCTAAAAGATACTAAATCCAATTCTTTATAAATAATATTTAATAATAAATATACAATATATTTAATAATACATATATAATATATTTAGTATACACGGACGGGGCGGGTCAGGAATCACGTTATCCGGCCCATCCCCATCCCCGTTTTTTTAACTTTCGGGGATCACTATCTCCAATGGGGCGGGTCTCATTCTCATGTCTAGCGCAATCCTGTTTGGATTTCAGAAATATGTAGAGAAAAAAACAGAAACATAAGCATCAGCAAACAAGGCATAAATTGGACATGCTTCATTAGCTTTGTATACCCTAGCTCATAAACCTTAACTATCTCTATGGTATTCTTGTTGCAGGTTGGTGAGCAATTAGTCCCGATGGTTCGGAAATACGATATGAGAACTCAGGTAAGTATTATGATTTGATATCAGATTTTTCTTTTAGTTTGTTATGATCTTCATTTTGAAGTATATAGTACTTAATACTTATATGCCGCAAATTAAACTATCACACAAGACTAGAACCCCTGACCTCCAAGAAGATGAGGTTACCAGGTACCACTGGGCCAATGTACCTTTGGTTTGTTATGATCTTCTTGTTAATCTTATTTATCCTTTTTCTCTTTTCTTCATACTATATTTCCCTCCCCCCAGACTAGAAGTGACATCCAGTGGACTAAAAAACATATCCGTCTTTCTATTACCATTTACTGACGGACCCACAGAAATTTATTTAAGTGGTGGCACAATTTGACTATAAAAAAATATCTAAAGAAAAATTTCACAAAATTAGTGTAGATCTATTGGTTGGTTCCTTCACATGTTAGAGTCATGTCTACATATATTTTTAAAAACACAAGAGGTATATAAAAGAACACCAAAATTTAAGCTAAAAAACAACAAATTTGCTAACAGTGGGACTCAAAACTGAGCCTTTTGTATAAAGAAAATTCTATTTTGGGCAATATTTGAATTGCTTCTTTATCTTTCAATCTGCGAATATAATTTTAATCTTTTAATTCATCTTCTACATCTTTGTGGTGGAGATCACTAGGTCAGTTCCCAGACCCGTCTCTGGGTGGGATATACTGGGCTCTTTTGATTTGGTCTGGTTTACCTTGTTCAAGGATTATTGGAAGGTTCCGTTTTGAACATAATTTACAATATATTTCTGGTTGCAGGCTCTCTCATCGTATGTATTTATAGCAGCAAATGTCATTCTGCATGCAACTAAAAACACTCAATCAAAACATTTGGATGAATTACTTCCTCCCATTGTTCCACTGCTGACCTCACATCACCACAGTTTACGTGGTTTCACCCAGGTGATTATAACCACATATATATATATATATATATATGTTGACTAACACAATATTTCCTTTTCTGTGGTGAAACTTTTGCAGCATCTTCAAATGCCTTATGCTTCATGAATTTTTTGTGCAGTTACTAGTATACCAAGTTCTTTCCAAATTGTTGCCTGCCCTTAATTCAGGTGCTTATGGAACAGTGTCCTTAGAGAAAAGGTGCTTTATGGAATTGAAATCATTTTTAGAAGATAATTCCGACTGTGCACGGTATGGTAGACCTTCCTTCGTTCAAAAACCTTATTATAGTTTCTTATTTTCTTAGTACTTTGTTTTCCCATGCGGCATACCCCAAGATGTTGCATTTTCTTTTTTAGCCATTTTGTTATACCTAAATGGATAAATATGCCATTGTTTCCACTTTCCAGTACCATCTTATCAACAGCTTCTTGGATAATGAATGTCATCAGCCTCTTTAAACATTTTAGGAATGAACGGAAGGAACTTTGATATTTTAATGTGCTAAAAAGATTGTAATATTGTGCTTTAAAGGTAATTTTGTTTAATTTTTGTTGCAGGTTGCGAGTATCAATGGAAGTTCATCTCGATGCTTTTGATCCATTTATATCCATAACGCCAGCTGGAATTTTCAGTAACCGAGTTGATGTAAGATGCTTGCACAAATTATGAATGGATCAATCCTATAGAAACCGTTGATTTTCACCAATTTCCAAATTTCATTCTCTTAATATTTGAATTAATTCTCCATCTACAGGACATTGAGTTTGAATGTGCTCATGTTTCTCTTTTAGAACACGTGATCGACTTTCTAAACGTAAGTTGTAGGTTTCAAGGACCCTTTTTTGTTGTCTCTAGTATGAACGAATTTTGACGGCTAGGATTGCAGGATGTCAGAAAAGATCTCAGATGTTCAATGGCCAAGGATGCAACACAACTAAAAAATGAGCAAATACATGTTCAAGATTCTGAGTCAATTGATCAAAGCAAAGAGGAAACAACTATGAAGATGCAGAAAGATATGTCATTGGATTTCCAGAAAAAAGTTATCGTCTCCAAACATGAGATGCAAGATTCGCATTCCAGCTCCTTAAACAGCAAAGACACTTATAATTCACTTTTGGGTATGTTTTAATCCTAGTTAGACTTGCTATTGCATAAACATTATAAAGGTGACAAAATTTTAACAAATTTAACCTTGTATTTCTCTTTCTTTAAGTCACTTGCTACCTTTATAATGTTTCTTTTTTACTTCAACAAACATTATAAAGGTGACAACTGATAAGTGATATAGAGAAATAGAAACAAAAGGTTAAATTTGTTAAAATTTTGAGTAGTAAGTATTCTTTGAAACATTGCATGATGTTCATATCTGTAATCAATAAATAAAAGTGCAAAGCTTCTAAGCATTCAACTTGGTTTTTTGTTAAAAAACCATTTTCTTGTGAAAATGCATAAAAAAACTACCTATGTAATTGACATTTTTTTTTAAATGCATGACCTTTCTACATATTTTGAGGCATTCTTGTGTTAGGATGAGGCGTTCTTAAATTTGTCAGAAGATCATGCATTTAAAGTTTTTTTGTCAGAAGGTTATTCTCCTAAATAACCTGCTACACCATAAAAATGAGTGATTAAAGTGTAAATGCAAAAATAACCACAATACATGGCACCAAAAAAAGACGGACTGTTAGCACCAAATAACCAAGTATATGATGGTTCAAAATTAATTTGCATTTGAGTGTAGATGTGGAGAAGGAGGACGAGCTTCTGGATCAGACACTGAGAGCGAGAAGTGTTGCTATGGAGAAACTTAAAGCAGGACGACAACAAATTATTCTTGTAGCTTCATTAATTGATCGTGTGCCTAACCTTGCTGGATTGGCAAGGACATGTGAGGTCCAAAAATAAAACCACCTTATCAGCTCTTGCTTTTCGTTACTAATTTATTTAACTTAAAATTTTCACGAAAAAGATGGCTAAATGACTGCTGCTGAGATTGTTTTTGCAGATGCTATAATTTACAAACTCTCACAAATGCTATGTTTGCATTTCTATGTTACTTGTAGGTCTTTAAAGCAGCAAGTTTAGTCGTTGACAATAAAAATATTTTGCAAGACAAGCAGTTCCAACTTATCAGGTTTGTTTGTGAATCTATTTAAAACTTATTTGTATGTAGTACTTGATGATCTTGTAACACTACGGTAAAAGGAAAAAATAGCCTTTTCTTGCTTAGGAATTAGTTTTAGCAAAATGGCCAATTCCATAGGAAAAGCACCATTTTGTGAGGAACTTTCCCTCCGGAAAAAGGCATCGGATGGCTAAATTTACCTTGAATTTAAGAGAGAATATCAAAATAAAGTTTTTAATGTGGGAATTTAGACAGGATAATTTTCTTGTAATGGGGATATTGACGACCCTTTTGAGAGAGAATTGCAAGGAAACATCCCTCACAAAGTTCTAGCTTGGTTGTATCATGACCATGAGGTCTACAGTGTGATACCCACATCATTTTTTCACAATTGTCTACCATGAAAAGGCCATTGGTGATGCAAAAAACCATCATTAGAAAGGGAACTTCCATCATTGAAGATTTTTACATGATATATACATATATATACAGGGAATTGCAAACCCGACAATTTAAACAAACTTTGCAAACCAATCTTAGCCGTCCATCTAGTCTAATAAATATTTGATTTTATTTTGTTTCCTAATTCAAATTCATGATCATAATTAATGAATCTATCATCTTCCATATATATTTCAACCATAATTAATGAATTATGATAACTGTCCATAAATATTTCAATTGTTTCCTAATATAATGGTTTGCAAAGTTTGTATAAATTGTCAAGTTTGCAATTGAAACCTCCCCTTTATATATACATATATGGGGGCAGGTTCAAATGAAAACGCTACCTATTTAAGAAAACAAGAAAACTTTTTTCATGTACAAAATCATATATGATTCACATACAAAATTATATATGATTAGCCGCGACTTAACCCGCAGCAAAAGTCGTACGTGTCCATTTTTTCATGTTAGTACAAAATCATGTGATTTTGTACGTGAAAAAAGGTTTTCTTGTTTTCTTAAATACTTAGCGTTTTCGTTTGAACCTCCCTCTATATATATATATATCTTTTTTGCAGCCTGGGTAGGTCCAGTGTTGCACCGTTGCTGACAAGTTAGAGATACAAAACATTTCTTAAATCATCCCCACCTTAGTAACTCAATATGAGTCTGTGAAAGAATTTACTTAGGATCATGATGCTTAAACATATATATTTTTTTCAGTGTTACTGCAGAGAAATGGGTTCCCATAATAGAGGTGCCTGTAAGCAATGTTAAAAGTTTCTTGGAGAAAAAGAAGCAAGAGGGGTATTCTATCATGGGTTTGGAGCAAACGGCAAACAGCGTTGCTCTTGATCAATACGTCTTCCCTAGAAAAACGGTAAACAAAACTTTCTTCTGCATTTTATTTTCTAATTCTCGTTGTATTAATTCCCTATATCAAACATATAAGATTTTAATCATTGAAATTATTATTCTACAATAGTTGGGGAATCTTGGGATTACTCTAATCATCAAAACTTGCTAAGAATAACCTAGAAGTCATTATTTCAAATCTTACAATTGTGTAATTTTCATGAGATACCTTATAGTTTATCTTTATTGAAGGGTATTTTGGACATTTTGTCAGACCCTTCTATTCTACTATGAATATAACTCGATTCTTGATATTTTATTTGACGTATCTATAGTTTTTCGGGCTAATTTCTCTCTTGAATTTTACAGGTTCTGGTTCTTGGTCGAGAAAAGGAGGGAATTCCAGTGGAGTTGATTCATATACTTGATGCTTGCATTGAAATCCCCCAATTAGGAGTTGTAAGATCGCTTAATGTTCATGTCAGCGGTGCCATCGCCCTCTGGGAGTACACTCGACAGCAAAGATTATCATGATACAACTTTTACTAAAATTTGATAAAAAAAGAAACCATTTTTTATGCCAAAAAATAGATTAATTGGCCCATCACAGAACATAATGATAGAAACACATTCATGGCTAAATTATTACATCTTTTTTATTTATTTATGAAGTTTAGAGTTATGGATTGCCTCTAATTGGAATTGTAACATTAATGATGGATTTACCTATATTTTTGTATTGTTGCCATCATTTTTGAGAGAAATGTATTTGTAATATTTTTCTTCTTCTTTGTCGTCTTGTCTTTGTTGAACTTGAACATCTTTGGAGTTAAGGATTTCCATTGGAAGCAAGCTTGATGCATCTTCTTCACCTTTTGCTCTTTTTGATTGTGAATTATCTATCAAAGATAACATCATGTATAAATTACAAAACTAACCCTTCAAGCATTATTACAGGAAGATGAAGATGAAGAAAGATCAAGTAAGAAAAGATACGAAGCCGTGGCAGTTTTGTGTTATTCACTTTCTGGTAAGATGCATAGAATGTTACATTTGACAATAACCTTTAGTAAAAACTAGTTGATAAGCTAGATGGCAATGTAAAATGACCTTAAAAGACATGTTGAAAAGTTATCTAGTTCTAACATGTAAGGGGCATAATTAGAAGAAAAAAAAAGTGAGAAAAGATCAATGAGCTTATTGAAAAAACAAGTGTATAAGCTAATTTATGGTTTTATTGGACGGGTTTTTTTCAGTAAACTTAAAAAATGAGCTAACTTATGATTGCCAAATATAATTGTAAAGTATGTTTTCAATACATAAACCATTGAATCTTTTTTTTGGAAGGGTGTCCCAGGCTAATTCCTTATGACTGTAAGACATAAGCCCCTGATAAACTTAGTGGCCACAATTGTTGTGTACGTCTGGATTTGAACCCTGGGCAGATGGGATATTCCACCACATCTCCCAGGGGCTCAACCACTACATCACAACCATTGTGGTTTTGAATCTTGTTCATAGATTTAATGGATTTCATTGATTTTGGTTTCTTTTTGAAAAATAAGTTTTGATGAGTCACCTGAGCAGGAGGTGGTTGTTGATCCTTTGACTTTGTTGTGGAAGCTACTACTAAAGGCTTTGGTTGATGATGGGGAGATGAAGATGATTTTGCAAATTCTCGAAGGCGGTTGGAGTAGCTAAGAAGCTCGGCTCTTCTGTTATACCCTCCACCGTTCTTTGACCGCTCAATCTGGAAGTGGTGGTGGTGGTGGTGGTGGTGGTGATGGTGGTGGTGATGGCGGTGCTGATTATTCTTATTAGTTCTTGATGATCCTCTCTTTCTTGGCTTCTCCACATAAACTGCCACCAGCACAGGCTTCTTCTTTAAGCATGTTGCCTGCAATTCCAATTTAGACACTCAGAGATAGAATTGAGATACAGAGTGAAAGTGAGAGTGAGAGTGAGAGTGAGAGATTTACCATATTGCTTCATGCTTTCTAAGCAAAATAGATATATATATATATATATAGAGAGAGAGAGAGAGAGAGAGAATGTGATGCAAATGCAGGCCAAGAAAGGCAAGGTTGCAGGAAATCTTTGGATTGACCGTTAGGGAAACAATGCAAATAACGTATCCAAAGAAGGCATCAGCATATTGAAAGCTATTTTGGGAGTACCATTTTAATTTGACCACACATTTTCTAAGTACAAATATTTATTTGGTTAAGTATGAAATGGACAAAAATAAACTACATAATTGAAACTTATTTTGGATGAGTTTGAGGGATTGTTTACTTACGATTTAATGAGCTTAATGGTCTAGGAGGCTTATTCGCTAAGCCAAAAGGGCTACATGGAATAAGTCAGGACCAGTCATTTGTCTCCATTAAGCCACCTCAAACATATTAATATCAGAAATGTCTTAGAAATAATCCAACCCTTTCTCTTTGCCTCTCTTAAATCCAACCCATTGGTCTTCTATTTGAGTTTCTCAAACATATAAATTTATCCACACGCACAACTTAACTCGTATAAGACTTAATGGAAGAAAGAAAAGAAAATTAAACAACCCTTTAAGTGTTAACCCAAATTAAGAAATGGATTGTTGACTCACTTGAGAATCAGTTGAATCGCTTGAAAATCATGAAAGTTGGATATTTGAGTTTCTTTCTTTGTTGTAGTGAAAAAAATAATATTGTATATAGTACGAAGTACGAACTGGCAACCATCAAATGTAGGATGATAACTGTCATCCTTTAATCTTCATCGTAAATAAGTTAACAACAACTTCGTAAACAAGTTTGTAACTATTCTATAATAAAATTGTAATATTTGTTACTATTTTGCATCTCTTTCTCATCCAAAAATAAGTTCGTAAAACAGTTGTAATCCAACAGTAACACTAAAATAATTTCGTAAAATAGTTGTAAATAATTTGTAACTATTTTATCATTTATTGCATATTTTAAATCAAGTCGTAGTATTTTGTAAGATAGTCTAAACCAAATGTAACACTAGTCGTAATATTTTGTAAGATAGTCTAAACCAAATGTAACACTAGTCGCAGTATTTCGTAAGAAGTTTTTATAAATATTTCGAAAACAATTAGTAGATATATCGTAAACAATTTGTAACAAATTTCATGAATATTTAATACCAATATTGTAACCATTTAGTAAACAAATTTCATAAATGTTTTATAACAATTTTGTAACTTGGTTTAAAAAATGTTACGGAAGTCTAGCAATAATAATGGATAAGGTAGATTGTTAAAATGTGTATGGAATATTTAATTTGGAATAACCACGAGGGTTGTGGCGTAATGGTTGAGGCACTAAGGGATGTGATAGAATATCTCATAAGTTTCAAGGTTCGATTCCAGACTTACACGACAGTTGTGGCAACCGAGTCTATCAGGGATGATTTCTTGCAGTCACGATTAGCCGAGATTAGTCCTCGCATAGTTTGGGTCCTTTGGGACACCCTTTTCAAAAATATTTAATTTGGAATATGTAACAATTTCGGTTTAAAAAATGTGCATTCTATTCCTATCGGGGTTATGTTAGTGAGGAAGGGAGGAACATGTGATATAGTAACATCTAAGATGGTATGTGAAAGGGGTGTTTGTTTGAGCTTATCAAAACAACTTATTGACTTATTCTGATGGGACATCGGTAATAAGTCATTTTGAGTGTTTGGGTAAAACAACTTATCCGGTGTCAAACCGGAGATAAGTTGTTTTTTAAGAAGTAAATTTTTTAATTTATTAGTTTTTCATAAGCCCTTTTCCAGACCGGTAGCAAGTCATAAGTCAATAAGCTCATCCAAACACCCCCCCCCCCCCCAAATCTTACCTGGATAAGTGCTTATCGGTAAAATTCAACACTTATCACTTACTTACCGGGTAAGATTTTAGTCCACCAAAATGGCATCGTATGCAACAATTAACCCGGTTAGCGCTTACCGCGGTAAGAGTCGTCGCCATGACTTACCGGGTAAAACTCTTGGTCCTTGTTTTTCTTGTATTTGCTCTTGCCGGGTAAAATTTTTGGTACTTGTCATATTTCTCAGGTAAGATAATATGACTTGGTAAGCGCTTGCCCGGATAAGCATTTGATAAATGGCCCCTTACATACCACTTTGTTAGGAGGATGTATGAATAGAATTTATAATAACAAACGCCATCTCCAAATCATGGAGGATTTACATAAAAATGGTAACCATGAAAAAACGACAATTTAATCCCTGCTTTTTATTGCTACATTGCTTATAAGTGATAAGTGTCTCTGAAACTAAAATGAAAACAAACAGTCTGAATGCAAAAATGTCTGACCGGATCAGACATAAGAGCTAATTCAGAGCTGAAAAGGGAAAAACAAACAGCACCTAAGTGTCGTATATGATCCATAATTAAATTTTAACCACCGAAAAAAAGAATAAATTGGTTATACATCACATGCCCCTTATTAAATAGTCCCTTACAACCAAAGCAATATATTTGCAGTACTTGTCACATGATTTAGAAAACTATTCAGTGAATATGAACGTAAGTGCATTATCTCCACACCAAACCCATTTATTTTCACATAAATTTGGTAGCAATGATGGCTTGATTCACATGTGAATCATGCTATAAAGCTTGTATAGTTTACTTTAACTTAAAGAATTCCTGCTGCGAATAAGAAATTACCAAATAAATTAGATCATTCAACCACATATGAAAAATCCAACGGGTCTTTACGAAAACGATCACTCTATTTCTAGGGTCTGAAATAGAACAAAAAAATATGAATTTGATTGATTCAACTTTTAAGACTTTGGAACAAGAATAAAATTACAAATTTGATACGATAAATTTGGAACCCTACTCTATGTGATACCATAACGACCCTCGTTCCGAGTACACTGAGACCAGTCTTAAAAACCCAATGTTTTTGAGCCACTTAGATTCAAAAGCTACTCTCGGTGTAAACTACAAAGTTGTAGTAGCCACTCTAGAGTCTAGCCTCTCCAACGGGGTATTGTACACTTCATTTAGATCAGTTATTCATTTTATATGAAGATTTGAACTTACTGGACAAAAGTTGAATATACAAGTAACTTTCATTTTGGTATTTCATCAAACACATTAAGGGCACAACTACAAATTAGAGTTCAAAACCATATCAATGGTTCCAAATACCAATCCTTGATCAGTTTGTTTTAATTGTTGTCTTATGATTATTAAACATGTTTTTCGACATGTTTGTGATGTCCATTATGGATCAGGCGAATAACCTTTATCTTTTTGGATTTGACTTCTATGTGTCTTTCTGAACTTTACCAATTACCAATTGTTCATTTTATAATTTCTTTTTGTGACTTTCTGAAACTAAAATACGTTGAGAAATTATAAACCCATTGATTCATTGGGTTCATTTGGTTTGTATTTGAACAGACCCAATTCAGACAACAATGTTGACCAACATCAATTATTACCGACACATTTAGCTAACTTCGACAAACTAACTGTTAGTTGATAAGTTTACAGATAAATTAGCCGCTAGCCATATTTAGTGAAAACTAGTTTATAAGCTTGAAAACATTAACCTAAAAGGACTTAAAAAGAACATATGGAAATATTAGTATATTCCAATGTATAAGGGGATTAATTGGAAAAAAAAATAATAATAATAATAAACACCAATGTCTATAGAAAAGCTACTTTATGAGTTACCAAATGGGATTTTTATGTTTATGCAGTGCAAGTAAATTCAGCCATGAAAGTTGAAAATTTTCTTTTATAGAACTTCAAATGAGATCCAAAATCTCTAGTAAAACCAAACACATTACAACTTTAAAAGGCAGAAATCTTGATTTTCTTGACCATTTTCTTGAAACCGAAAGGCTTCGAATTTATTTAAAATTAATCTTTCTTCTGGTCCTTCCAAGTCGCTTGCCACTGCTTGTCGTAATACGTAGTCTCTTCAACCAACTTTTTCAGATTATCCAAATCTTCGTTCTTTCTAATAAGCAAAACACCAGAAACCGCTATAAAAACAAGTGTTTTACACAAGATATTTCCGGTTTGATCAACTAAACCAACCCCAGTTAAGCCATCAACAAAATAAGCCATAAAAAACCCTATCATCGCAGCCCGCCCTACACAAAAACGGTCAAAAAATAACAATTAAGATCAAATAATTTAATTAAATTTGTTGTTTTTTTTGTTTTCAATGAAGAAAGAGATATAATGAACAAACCATTGAGTAGTTCAGCTTCTGGGAGATGAAACCTTTTCATCCATGCCCACCAAGGAATAATGGAGGTGTCGAAAACTACAGGGAAGTCGTTATTGGACGATTCTGGGTTCGTTTCAAGCCATTTTCTCCTTTTAGCCTCTGTAAAATGTTCACGAGAGAGTTAGGTACTGTTTGTTTTTTAAGAGGTGCTGAAGTCTCAAGTTTTTGTGTTATTTCACTTCAGAGGTGTTGCAGAAGTCTGAAAGCAGAATCAATAAAACTGTTTGTTTTTGTAAAATTATGAATATGTGTGATTGTCTATTTGGAGGTTCCCAGGAAAACGCTAAAAAAACATAAAAATAAAACTAAAAAACACCTTGGGAGCCCTCCATCCGGATGGTATGCACAAATGCATATAAGCGATTGAAACTGTTTTTTTTCCTATGCACAGATGCATGTTACATATTATCAGTATGCATTTGTGCATACCGTCCACATAGAGGACTTCCCGAGGTGTTCTTCAGTTTTCTCTTTTTTTGGCGTTTTCTTGAAATGACACTTGTCTATTTTACCACATAGGATAATTATAGTTTCAATAGCATCATATATTGCTAAAATAAAAATAAAAAATGGCCAAAAACAGTTAAATTACCAAAATACAATAAACAGATTAGATTGCATATGCTAGTTAATGAAAAAACTTGGGAACAAGATGCATATATTTTCATTTAATTCATGAAAACTCGTCTAAGATCACTGTTAAATTTGTCCAATTTGTCAGTCTTAC
Source organism: Silybum marianum (assembly GCA_036898165.1). Classification (NCBI taxonomy): domain Eukaryota; kingdom Viridiplantae; phylum Streptophyta; class Magnoliopsida; order Asterales; family Asteraceae; genus Silybum; species Silybum marianum. Next base: position 18,918,538 of record CM072539.1, read on the forward strand.
ATATGTTTTTGATAAGATCATTTCATCGATATATTATCATTGTGTATTAGCATAATCATGTTTTCAATTTACAACCAGATTGCTAAATTAGGTTTAAATGAAATTGGAATTAAAACTTTTTTAAACATAATTGAAGAAGAATCTGACCAGCATCAATAACAGCATCCCAATCAGTAGCTCCACCTTTCTGAAACTGTTTCAAATCCCAAGTTCCAGAAACCCATTTGGGATCTTCGAATTTCACCACCGGATCCTCCGCCGCCGGAGCTCCGTTTCCGAGATGTGATTCAGAGTCTTTCTTCTCGTTTTCGATTTCGACAATGGCGACTCCAAACCCATTTTCAGTAGTAGCTCTAATTGAGACGAAAAGGGGGTCTTTTTTGGGGTTTAGAGAGAGAAATGACTGGATTGGGAGATGGATCTTGGAGTAAGAAGAGAGAGAAGGAAGATGTGTTGTTGTTGTTGTTGAAGATGAAGAGTATAACGCCATTGATGACACAGAAGAAAGCTCAGAAGAAAATGGTCTGAACAAAGAAGGTGAATTTGGAGGAGAAGAAGAAGAAGGAAAAAAAAGGCTGAAATAGAGAATGGGGTTTCAGCTGAATACGGAAGTAAATTGAACAAAAAAATTAAAATTTCTTTTTAATTTAATGAGATAAGTTTTATAACATTAATATTTCTTTCGAAAATTGTTTTAAAGTTCGATTAAACTTTTCAAATCAAGTTGAGTCGAGTGAGTCTATTAAAGTGCGTTTAGTATCTGGACAGAAAAAGACAGAACATGACGAGATAAGATAGAACAGGAGGACGGGACAGGACAGAACAGTTGTTCAGCGTTTGGTAAGACATAAGTAGACAAACCTAAAAATATAAAAAATATCAAGCTCCAATCGATAAACGAATTAATTGATCTCGGTTTAACGCCTTGAACATGCTTATAAAGCTTGGAATTTTAGATGATGTATAATTTAAATTTGTTAAACGAGCATCAAGTTCGAACTTGAATATTACATAAATATTTGAGCCTGACCACTTCTTTGAAAAAATTATTTGAGTTCGAGTTTGATATTATTATTTTTAGCGAAGTTTGAATAATTTACTATTCAACTCAGCTTCATGCTCACTTAGGAGTAGGAAAGTGTTTTCACCAAGTCGATTTCTCATGTTTGTTATGTCATGTTGCATCTTAAGTAATGAAGTGTAAGAATTGTAGGTTGACTCACAAAGACAGAATCGAGAACACGTTCATTTCCATGATAAAAATAATATTCTTACAACTTAGTTGCGTTTGGTTCGGAGGATGAAATTTGGTGGATAGGAATATATTAAAGGAATTAGAATAGAATTTGATAGAATTTTACCACACGTTTGGTTGGTAAAAATTTGAATATAATCTCTCAAATGAATTGGAATTTTTATCTTTGTTTGGGGGGAGGGGGTGGCAATTTTTATGAAGACAATAGCGGTTTGGTGGTACCGGTGGTTAGTGGTGGCCGATGTGGGGCGGAGGTGGGATGGGTGAGGGGTGGCGGTTGTGATGACAACAAACCATTGGTGGTAGGGCAAGGCGGGATGGGGTGGCATGGGGTGGTAGCTGCGATGATGATAGTAGTTTCATGGTGGTCGGTGTCAGTGGGGGTGGGCAGGGTGGTAGATGTGACAACAATAATGGTGGCAAGGTGGTCGGATGTGGGGGTGGGTGGTTGTGACAATGACAATAGTTCATATATGGTCAGTGGTGGGTTGGAGGTTGTGGACATAACAGTGACAACATGGTCGTGGTGGAGCAGAGATGTGCGGTGTTAGTTAAATTGGATGCAAAATGATGGAATTCAATTCTTTTACGTATGCCAATGAATGATAAATTCATCAATTTGCTGTAATTAAAATCCATTAAATGAATGATGCAAAAGAATAAAAATTTTATCCATTTCAATATATGAACCAAACGAATGAATTAATCATTTCAATTCACTTGAATTCGTTTGAAATCTGTGAATCAAACAACACCTTAACCCTTAGGCTTCATTATACTAAAAGCATGTAGAATCCTAAAGAGCACACTTTAAATTTCTCAAAGAAAATTACCATGATATATTATTGCAATTCATCACTCTTGTAAATCATTTAGAGGATACAAATCCTAAATAAATTATACAAATTAAGAGAGAATCAAAATTGAGAAAGTGCATAAATAATCAAATTCAGTTTTGTGATTTGGAGTAACAATTAGAGATAAAGTTTTGACTTAAATCTTGCAATTGTTGTTACCCAATGGTTGCTAAAAATAAACAAATTATAGGAATATATAACATACTTTTATTTCATTCTTATTTTATATAACATAGTTTTACCATCTTCATTTTGGTAGCCCATTATGATATACATTTTCAAAAACATAGACCATAGTATATTACACAAAATTGGAATCAGAGAATATAGAAAAGAGGAAATAAAATATATACAAAATGAGACGGAGAAGAAAAGACTAAGATGGCGTTTGTTTTTTTTAAAAGGTGCTGAAGTGTGATTTCAGTTCTGAAATGGTTATGAGACGTCTAAACGAATCAAATATAAGTGGTGATTAAGAGCTTAAAATGAAAAAACAAACAAGGTCTAAAAGAATAGGATGGGTATTTTTGTTATTTAAAAAATAGTAATTTTGCTCCTTGAAGTTTAGTGAAAATTTTGAAAGTGAGATCTGAAATTTGATAAGTCTAATCATCCTTATAATTTGTATTTTATTCTAAAATTAGTCCCTAATCACTAACTCCGTTAAAAAAAATATAAGGAGACAACTCTGTAATTATAGAACTCACTTAACGGACGTTCTTTTAATGAAGTTAGTGATCATGAACCACTTTCAAAGCAAAATACAAACCATGAAAATGATTTATCATTCATAAATTTATTAAAATTCGGGTCCCAATTTTACATTTTTCACTCCAAAATTAGAGTTCACTCTTTAAAAAAAATAGCATATTTTTCAAGGGAAGGCAAAGCCAAGCATATTGTTAATATTGGAGCCACATTGAGCTTAGGAACTTAAATTTCCCTAGATATATAATCAGAAATGGTCAAAAACCGATTCCAGAACGAAGATGGCTTGTAACTGGGTCGACTGGTGCCATGGTAGCATTCATCCTAGGCTCGACAACCGGTCCCGCTCCTTCTTAACCATAGATTAATTGTTGATAAACGATAAATACATCTCACAATTTAAATAGATCACCAATGCTTAAACAATTTGCCTCGGCCCATATAGACTAAAACCAAAAGCCCAAACTTTATAGGCCCCAACCCAACCAACTTTATAATTAGGTTTTAGTTGATTAATGATTAAACTTTATTTGATCATGTAGGATTCAGGGATGCTCAAAAATCCGATTAAAACCCCAAATAACCCGATAAACCCAACCCAAAAATAACCTAACTTAAAACAACTTGATACTTAGGGGTTGTTTGGCAGTTGCTAAATGGTTTGGTGCAGAATGATTAAGTGGTCTGGATGATTAAGAGGCTCTTATGATAAAGTGCAAAATGAAATATAATTGTTTGGTAATTACTTAGGATGTAATCATGGCTCTTAATGGTTAAAGGAGGTCCAGGATATAAAATGATTCAGATGGTTTTGGAATCATTAAGAGGCAGACTTGTTTTTTGCCAAACAGGATTCACCTCTTAGCGATTCAGAGGCTGCCTCTTAATGGAACTGTTAAGAGGTAAACAAACAACCCCTTAATCAAGTTGCAAATCTTGGAATCGTAGATATTGAGTTGGAATTTGGTTAGGATTATTTGAACTCAACTCAATTCCCAACATGATAAACCTAATGTCTTTCTATACCATATATTTAATATGATTGTTAAGGTCTTATATATTAGAAAATAGATTAGGGCGTGTTTCGGATTGCTTATTTAAAACAACTTATGCTTTTATGTAAAAGTACTTATTAACTTATATAGTGTCAAATCGAAATTTTACAAAAAGTGTTTGAATTAGCTTATGATGGTACCAAAATGTAATAAGTTAATACGTTGTTTTTAGGGGTGTTTGAGATTGCTTATGCATGTAAAATAATCAAAAGTTTGATAAGTTGTTTCGAATAAGTTAATAAGTTAGAAGGTTGTAACTTATCAAAAAAAAATTATTACCGTTTTGGCATCGGTATAAGCATTTAACTTTTTTCCTCATCCAAACACTAAAAACTGCTTATTACCGGTACCACATCGGGATATGCATTTAACTTTTTAAAATGTACTAGATGGTAAATTTATTGAATATTTTAATAATATAATTAATGTTGAAATCTTGAAAACGGAAAATTTGGTGGATGTGTGGAGTTTTTTTTTAAAGATTTTAACTTTTAATATTCTATTTTATAAAAATTATAGATTATCTGTTGGGGATGCTTAGGTTTCAAAAGATACAAACTGTATTAGTTCATAACAAAAAATATGTTTTAGTCTGATACAAAAACAGAAGTCATGCAGATGAAATAATCAAGAGGGTCATTGAAAGATTAATAATGAAATAGATTATCAAGATTCTTTAGCAAGAAGGCAAATGAGGATGAGAGGGAATTCGGGAGTAGTGGAGTTCCAATAAAATATGAAGAAGTCGAACAATGGATGGAAAATTTTAAATTTTATTTTACTTTTTACTTGCTATGAAGAAAATAAGATGTCTTGATTAAAATTTTATAAAATTATCATGATAGATATAAAGGAACTGACCGAATACATGTAAGATATAGAATTTATTAATCAATTACATAACTATGAAATACTCCAAAACTAACAAGAACAATAGAAAGTTCATCAAACAAAAATAAACAATGACCATAATATAATAGTACAATATCAAATATATAAGAAAAACATATAGCAATAGGCAATGATCGTTTTTTGAACAGGGCTCCAAAAGTTGTTTACATGTGTTTAGAGTCTTTCATCAACCAATGTAATAGCCCAAATTATTTAGGTTCAAATTATTATTTGTTTATATTTAACCCCTTTTTGTGTTTTGCATATATGTATCTTTGATATCTCATTATGCAATAACCAAATAGGGTTGGGTTCACGTGAGACCAACATGTTTTTGTGAGACCTGTGATACTAAATTTTTACAATTGAAACTTCACAATAAATCACTGTAAAGGTAAAAAAATCCGAACATTCACAGCAAAAACACTATAAAAGTTACGTGCACAGTGTTTTGTTGTGAAATTTCAAGTGTAAAAAAAATGGTCTCATGAAAACAGTATGGTTTCATATGATCCCAAGTCTAACCAAATAACCTTGGATGTTGGTACCGGATAAAAAAAACTTAAAAAATAATAAACAATAACATAATATGAATGACTTTTTACAAATTTTCTTCTCCAATACAGGATTTGTTCCTTACTATCTACTTGATTTGTGTTGGATCTTGTTATATAGTAAGAAATTGGGTTTCTTTTATCTACAATATATTTTTTGAATTACTATTATACATCAAACAAAAATTAGACCTTGTTTTTTGGGTCATTGACGGGTGCTCGCCTCACCCTCCTCCATGAACATTCTAGATGAATCCCGATTGATCTAAGAAAGACAACAATAAATTTACTTATAACGAGTTTTATCAATCACTTGACACCTTAATTACCATAAATGTCATCTAAAATTATATATAAGAGTTTTCCAATATTAGTTACCTTTGACCTAATAAAAAAGAAAAGACTTTGTAAATATATGAAGTATGATTACGAATTGGAAATTAATCTTTTTTGCTATTAGATTATAATAGATTCACTTGGTGTTTATAAAGAGACATGTGGAAGTAAAATGATAGTTGATTTTGAGAAGTTGATGGGATGATGCCATCTCATCTATAGTCTCCATCTATCTTTTTTTTATTGATTGTTTCCGTTATAGTTGTTGGAATTATGATGGACGAAACCGTGAGTGGATGATGGTGATAGTGGTGGTTATGGTGGTGGCCGGTGGTGGTGGTGATGGTGGTGGTGGTGGTCGGTAAAACTCCCACTAAAACCTTCTATCTTTCATTCTCATTCATACAAGTGTAGAAACCCATGATTACTAGTCACTATTGTTACGTAGAAAAGAACCATAATTAGAAACATGTCATCACTACTATAGTGCATCATTTGGTGAGAATCAAACTCACCTCTAATCAATCAATCCATGTATGACAAGTGTACAGTATAACTATTCAGAGACAGACCCACAAAATATTTTAAGCAATTACGTCATTTAACTATAAAGGTCTTAATTATAGAATCTTTTTACATAATCGTAATAAATCTGTTCGTTGAGTGCTTGCTTTAGCAAGGAAGGTTCGTGTCTTTATAGCTTCGGTCTCTTCTACAAGCGAGTTTCCTAAAATCTTAAGTATATTTTTTTCACTGCAACAGATCCATAAAGCGTGTATGCCCACATAGACCTGTCCTAGAACTATTATAATTTTTATGAGGCGAACGCTATTAACAAATTTGCCAAGCTCAATGAGAAACGGATTGTCCTCTTTGATTCATGTGATGTCACAAAGCTTATAATTACATGAGCATCACAGTATAATTTTATTCAGTTAAAAAATGCATTACATACCTTTTTAAAAGCGGAATCATTTATCTATTAAAAATTGTGTTACATTGTGGAGCGAGTTCTTGTTAAAATGTGCAACTATTAATGCATAATTATCATCGGTAGTTCAATTTATATGATAATAATTTATTTGTTATTCTAAAGAAATCACCAAATGGAAGGTCAAGATCAAAAGCCACCTACTTCAATGGTAACAAAGGATTGGTCATTTCAATATGAATTTACTTTTGGCCAATTGGTTTATTTTATATTAATTATTGCATTAGTGATTCTAATCAAACATCAACTTTGTTCATCACCCCTGCCTTCTATGAGTCTATCCCTTTTTCTTTACCCTTTTTTAATTTTTAATTAATTATTTCATAGAAATATCTTATTAATTAGATATTTAAAAAAATCATCTGATGATAAATAAAATATTTATTTATAAATATATGGTTTAAAATGTCTATTTTATAAAATAAATTTGTAGACACGTCAAACTAGAAACCCTTGGACTCATCTTAAATTAATATATTTTTTAATAATAAGTCTTTAAATATGTATTTTGTGTTAACGCAATTATAAGAAAATCAGTTTTATAGGACATTAAAAATGTTTAATGTCATATATAGACAGGTTTATAGGATTTATATTTATACAATCAAAAAGTTGTAGTCATATGTAAAAGCACTGTAAAGAGTTTATCATACGTTTTTTGACGTCTTAAAAGTTTTTCAAGACACTTTTATAATAAAATATGTTTAAGGAAACTTCTAATAAGTGTTATATAAATCATTTTACAAGACACTTGTTTTTATAAATACTTTTTCAAATAATGTCGTATAAAAATGAGGGTTCCTGTATTTTAAAATTATACTAAAAACATAAGACACCTAAAAGTGTGTTATAAACTAATCTCAACGCTTTTGACATCTCATAAATCTATTTTTGTTGTAATCTATTTGATAATTTATTTCAACTTTCATAGATTTCATAGATTTTATTGATATTTTCTTTTTTGAATATTTTAGATATACAATAAATAAATAAACAATTATTTGACAATGACAAATCAATTGTTGCAAATTCTACTAAAGAAAAATAATACGTGTCTCATAAAAATAGTGGAGTTGGAACGAATTGTTCATGATCATAGTACTTTACCCTTTTTAGAAGACTAGGAGATGCACTACATGAGTTAAACTATGGGTTCTAAAAACAAGTTGTTAAGATCGTGACAACCAGATGAATTAGATTAGACAACATTTTATGGTTTGAATGGTTATACGATGCAGCTTAACTTGAAACTTAGCCAAACTGTTTAATTTAAACATTTTCATTTGACAATTTAACCGGTTAAAAATACAATCTGAAGTTTAGATATGTTTGAAACATGGTTTACAAAGAGAAAGTTCACTATGTGAAATGTATAACAATTAAACAGATTAATCTATTAAGCCACCTCCAATTACGCTTATACTTTTCAAATATTCAACCCATATTTTTACACTATATTTTATAACAAATGAAAATAAAAGAAGCATGTGTTGTGTTTGAGGTTGTTTGAAACCAAAGTCTTGGACTTATTTTATAGACATGAAACACCCTCCTTTTTTTACCCAATCTATATGAAGCATGTTTTAAGTCTAGTTATTTATACTTGATACTTCATAAATGTTGGTATTCCTAAAAATTTGAAAGTTTTATTGATATTCTTTATAAGATGGTATAGAAATTTTAAGATTAAAAAATGGGTTGAAATAAAAACATTAGATTCAAAGTGTTTTGGCATTTATATATAGTTTAATTCATTATGTATTTTATGATAACAAATAATATTGACTTTTACGTTATTTATATTAGGATGATATAGTTTTTGACACCCAACTTCTATCGTGTTTTTGGACTTCATCACGGTCAAAATGCTTTAACCTCTTATGGTGTTCATGGCTTTCGAGGAACTTCAGTTATGATGGTTATGGATAGATCTTCTTTGACAGTGAATTGCTCGACCTCTTGGTTTTGTCTCTTCGTTTTTCTATTCTTCGGCTGGTTTAGTCTGTTTTGTTTGATTTCTGCACCTTACAGAATCTAAATCTCGTATATCCTTTTTTTTGTACCGTGTAATTTCTTTCATGATCTAATAAATTTGTTTGCCTTTAAAAAAATCATCTTAATTTGTCAAGTTTTTTCAAACTACTTTTAGGTGTATTCTAGAATATCCAATGTCTTATACAAATCTTTAATTCTTTTAATTCATAGTAAGCACTAACCGCTTACATCCCTTTTGTTGGGAACTATACAAGCATAAGGTTTGAATCCATTATTTTTTATTTAATATTTAAATTTAATTAATCTACGGATCAATGCAAAATGGTCATTTATATATATATATAGAGAGGCGGATTCATACGAAAACGGTACCAATTTACGAGAATACGAGGACAATCTTCGGCCAATCATTTTGTACATGAAAGTTTTCATGTACAAAATCATATATGATTTCATGTACAAAATCATATGTGATTTTGTAAGCATCAAAAGGGACACGCGCGACTTTTCCCGTGGGCAAGTCGCTGGAAAAGTCACGGCTAATCATATATGATTTTGTACGTAAATCATATGTGATTTTGTACATGAAAAGTTTCATGTACAAAATGATTGACTGATGATTGTCCTTGCATTTTTGTAAATTGTTATCGTCCTCGCATTAACCTCTTTCTATATATATATATATATATATATATATTTCTTGAACAAACTTTATGCCTTCTGACCACAATGGCGGATGGAGGCTCATTTGAAATGAACATGTACTATCATGACAATTTGTTTGGATCATATACCAAATAACACACAAAATTACATTACAAAATATTATTATTTTATGCTTACCAAGATAGGTGACCAACATATATGACTCCAAAAATTGAAAACATCCTATATTAGAACTTTACAACCTATAACGTTTTTATAGATCATCAAATTCAGGAAAAAAAAAACGACAAAAACAACATGGTTGACTATTTAATAGTTAAATGCAATAATCCTCGAGTGTATCCAAAATACTTCCCCACAACATTATCTAAGAAGCAAATTCAGGTACACAAAAATACCCGTTAAGTGACTATGTTAAATTAGAAATAGCCCAAATCCCCAAAAAATTGTAACTCCCACGGTGCATGCGGCAACCCAACAATAACTCTTGCATGTTTATACAAGGATACTGTCTCGAAACCAACTGTGTTATATCCAACTAGACGCGAATTGGATATTTAAGGTCTATACAAACACCCCCCCCCCACACCCCACACACACACACACATATATATATATATATAGGGTTAGGTTCAAATGTGAACTCAATTTTGGCTGTGAACGTGAGAACGAATCTCAGCCACACATCTTCGGTTATGGTGGACGCGATCACGGAGGATTGACGCGATTCATGGGAGGGTGGAGATTATTAAAGGAGGGGAACCAGGTCAAAGTCGTCTTTATTGACCGGATAAGTGGCTGAGATTCGTCCACACGTTCACAACCAAAAATGAGTTCACATTTGAACTTTCCTCTATATATATATATATATAGGAAGGGATCATACAAGAACACCCATGATTAACAGCAAAGGAACACTTTGTGGACCACATATGATGCGGGTCCCACATAATATTAGATTATATATGATTCAATAGGCCCCACCATAAAATCAGATGTGATTTAATATTATGTGGGACCCACATCATATGTGGTCCACAAGGTGTTCCTTTAAATTTACAAAGTTCTCGTTTGAACCTCTCTCTCTCTCTATATATATATAGTATATATACATAGGGGCGGGTTCAAATGAGAACTCAAATTTGGTTGTGAACGTGAGGACAAATGAGAGTGCGACACGTGTCATATTCAGTCTGAATATTTCTTTGATTATTCAGTCTGAATAATCTACATTCAGACACGTGTCGCTCTCATTTATCCTCACGTTCACAACCAAATTTGAGTTCGCATTTGAACTTTCCTCTCTCTCTATATATATATATGACTAGGACTTTCTAAATGCACAACTACCTGCTAATTTCCTCCGCATTACATCTTTAACAAATGAAATATTTACATTTGTCTTTAACTAATTAATCCTAAATCCCACTTGGCCATTTGATCACCAGTTCTATCCTATCTCCATGATCTCAACTATAAATACTAGTTTGTTTCCATAATAGACTTCACATCCCACAACTTTTTTTACACACTCTTTATATCTCATCATCATAAAGACTCTAGCTACCATTATATATAGTTGTGTTAAAAAAAAAAAAAAACTAAGGCATGGGTTTAAGTTTAACACTAGGCCATGGGTCTCTTCTTCTCTGTGTGATTATTATGATACTTTTTCCTTTACTCTGCTTTACCCAAGACTCTTACATCTCCTCAAGAGCAACTTTTTATGGCAGCCCTGATTGCTTAGGGACTCCAAGTACACATACTTAATTATATATATATATATAGATATATATGTTTAATTATTTCTACTTCATTGATTAATTTCTCTATCTAATTAATATATGAAATTAATTAACTCTGGTGTATATGTAATGCATGATATGATTTGCAGCTGATGCTTGTGGGTATAAAGCTTACGGAAGCACCATCAATGGTGGTGAGGTGAGTGGAGTCTCTAGGCTCTTCAAGAATGGTACCGGTTGTGGAGCATGTTATCAGGTAATTCTACTCATTGAATTATATATATATATATATATATATATGTTTGTCCTATTAATTATTTTTTATATGACAAAAAGTGTTTTGTAAAAATAAATGTATATTCTGTTTCTTAAATTTGTCTTATAAAAAAACTAATAGGACATGCACCTTATTTCAAAAATGTTGAAATTATTTATTTAAGACACTTAAAAACGCTCTATAATTTTTTTTAACACGTTTAGTCTTTTATATATGACACATAATTATTGAGATTTATAAACTTCAGTTCTATAAATCAGTCTATTAAAACAATATTTGACTTCCTATAACCTGATTTTGTTAGCAGTGTACTTTTAAGCTCAAAAACATGCTCCTATAAACACATGAAAATGACAGCCACTAGTATACATGTAACATGTTCTTCCATAAGGATATTCTCTTGAGTGTTAATTGGTCCTAGAAAGTGTACTTGTGACATATATGGAGAAACAGGGTCTTCACGATTTTCGAACCGAATATTCATGAATGAATACAGTGATATTCATCCATATTCATTATGAATATATGGTTCTCGGTTCTCAAATTGTTTACGCTTCTTAAATAAACTTTCCTTTTCAAACAATCATGCTAAACTTTAGTTGCAAACTAACCGTTCGAACATACAAATGTAAAAATCACGTACACCATGGTTTATGACTATCATGATTTTGGACAAATTATATGGAAATTAAAAAGAAAAAAAACGTATACTTTCTATTGTTGATCGATCTCCATAATCAATATATATATATATATATATATATCATTCAGGTTAGGTGCAAATCTCCCAAGTGTTGCAGTGAAGATGGGGTGAAAGTGGTGGTGACCGACCACGGTGAAGGAGACAACACGGACTTCATCCTAAGTGTCCGGGCCTACACGAAACTCGCTCTTCCTGGATTGGCTGCCGAACTAATTTCATATGGGGTAGTTGACATCGAATATAAGAGGATTCCTTGCCAATATCCGGGATATAATCTCATGTTCAAAGTTCACGAGCACAGTAAATTCCCTCAATATCTTGCACTCATCGCTATATACCAAGCCGGTGTCAGTGAAATCACAGCCGTCGAATTGTGGCAGGTAAATTAAGATCAAACTCCCACCACAACAAAAAAAACGTCCTAATAGAGTACTTAATGGAACTAAAGTTGTACATATCTAAATAAGTAAAACAATCTAACAAGTTCTATCGATAAAGCTGACCAACCTAATAAGACGAAAAAATAAATTTGGGTTTTTAGTATTTTATATGATACTTTTGAAAAGTGTCTTATAAACCATTTTATTTTATCACACGTTTCAACATTTGTCAGATAAACAAAAACTAATAAGACGCTTTACTTTTTGTATGCATGGGGTTATAACCTTGTTATATATAATAATATATATATATATATATTGGTTATTGCAGGAGGAATGGCAAGAATGGAGGTGCATGAGAAGGGCTTATGGAGCAGTATGGGACATAACCAGTCCACCAGAAGGAGCTTTAAACTTGAGGTTTCAAGTGAGTGGTTCAAAATATGTACAACTAAAGAGTTTGATTCCTAGTGACTGGAAGGCTGGGGCTACTTATGACACTGCTGTTCAGCTTGATTAGTTAATTAACTGCAATACCAATATCTATATCTATACATACATACATATATCTATATCTATATCTATATATATGTAGCTAAGTTAGCAAATAATAAGAGTGTTAAGCATATGTATGTGGTTTTAATAAGGTAGTTGAGTGAAGTAAATGTGGCAAGAAGTGTTGCAGTAATTAAGTTATTATGTTGTGATATATATATATATAACTTTTGATGCTTGAATAAAATGATGCTCTGCACTTATGTTATGTTGATGTTTTGTGGGACAAACTTTTCTTTACAAATATTGTATTCAAAAAGGAGGTTTTGATCACTTATATATGTACAGCTATTATATATACCAAGTAGGAAACACTAACTATGATTATATAAAACACATAAAAATGACAACCAAAAGTAATCAAGTACTTTTTCTTTTTAAATCTTTTCTTGAAAAGTGTGGATGACACCCATGTCTATGTGGATTGTGGAATAGAAATTTGTTGTCTCAAAACTTTTTAACATCTATCCATCAATCATGTAGATTGATTAATTAATTTAACACTTTATTAAAGATAGAATAATGGATGAGCTAAATGCATCGCTATCTATGAATTTCTTTGTCATTTACATCAACATCTTTTTATAGTTTTTATATTTATAATATATGAATTAACTTGATTCTGACATAAAAGATGCGTAAATAAGATTCTCCTAAAATAAAATGATAAATTATAAGTAATGTATAATCAACAAAATACTAAGGTTGCGTTTAGTTGTAGAAAATTTTTTTGTTTTCTAGAAAAATTTTCTAGTGAAAATGAAAATTTAGAAAACGCGTTTAGTTCGTTTAGTTTTCAAAAAATTTCCAAAAAAATTTTCATTTTCATTTTCTAAATTTATATTAGATTTAGAAAGCAACTTTTTTGAGTTTTCAGAATTTTCATTTTCAAAATAATTTTCTACATGTACACAAACTTACACTTTTACACGCTCATTTTCACACATACACACATACACACACTTTCATTTTCACTCACACTTTCACTTTCACACTTTCACACACACACACACACACACACTCACTTTCTCACACACACACGCACACTTTTTCACACACTTTCACACACACGCACACACACACTTTCACTTTCACACGCATACACTTTCACACACACACACACACACTTTCACACACATACACTTTCACACTTTCACACACACACACACACACACTTTCACACACACATACACTTTCACACACACACATTTACACACACACAGGCCAACCATACCAGATATTGTCTGGTTTGTTCACACACCTGAACTCACGGTTTTAAAACGCGTCTGATAGAGGTGGTATCCAAGTCCCTTATAAGGCAACGTTTGTTATCCTCCCCAATTAATGTGAGACATTACAACAATCAAACGTGCTTTCTAATTTTCTAAAAATGGAAAATGAAAACTCCGGGGTGCGTTTAGTTAACTATAAAACATTTTCAAAAAATAGAGTTGAGTTTTTATTCTCAGTTTTCTATGAAAATTTTAGAAAACGCATTTAGCTGAAATGATGGAGTGTTCATTTTTCATTTTTAGAAAAATTAAAAAAAGCGTTTGATTGTGCATTTTCTACCACTTTTCATTTTCTATTTTTCCATTTTTTTCAAATTAGAATGTGTATGTATGTGAAAGTGTGTGTGTGTATGTCTGTGTGAAAGTGTGTGTGTGTGTGTGTGAAAGTGAAAGTGTGTGTGTATGTCTGTGTGAAAGTGAAATTTTGTGTGTGTGTCTATGTGAAAGTGAAAGTGTGTGTGTGTGTGCACGCGCGAAAGCGTGTGTTTGTGCACGTGCGAAAGTGTATGTCTGTATGTCTATGTGAAAGTGAAAGCGTGTGTGTGTATGTGTGAAAGTGAAAGTGTGTGTGCGTGTCTTTATGGAAGTGGAAGTGTGTGTGCGTTTGATTGTGCATTTTCTACCACTTTTCATTTTCTATTTTTCCATTTTTTTCAAATTAGAATGTGTGTGTATGTGAAAGTGTGTGTGTGTGTGTATGTCTGTGTGAAAGTGTGTGTGTGTGTGAAAGTGAAAGTGTGTGTGTATGTCTGTGTGAAAGTGAAATTTTGTGTGTGTGTCTATGTGAAAGTGAAAGTGTGTGTGTGTGCACGCGCGAAAGCGTGTGTGTGTGCACGCGCGAAAGTGTCTGTCTGTATGTCTATGTGAAAGTGAAAGCGTGTGTGTGTGTGTATGTGTGAAAGTGAAAGTGTGTGTGTGTGTCTGTGTGGAAGTGGAAGTGTGTGTGTATGTGTATGTGAAACTGAAAGTGAAAGTGTATGTGTGTGTGTCTGTGAAAGTGTGTGTATAAATGTGTGTGTGTGTGTGAAAGCGAAATTGCGTGTGTGTATGTCTGTGTGAAAGCCAAAGTGTGTGTGTGTGTGTGTATGTCTGTGTGAAAGTGAAAATGTATGTGTGTGTGAAAGTGTGTGTGTACGTGTGTATGTTTGCGTGAATGTGCAAGTGTGTGTGTGTATGTCTGTGTGAAAGTGAAAATGTGTGTGTATGTGTATGAATATGTGTGTGTGTGTGAATCTGTGTTTATGTATGTGAAAGTGTGTGTGTGTGTATGTGTGTGTGTGTGTGTAAAAGTGTGCGTTTGTGTGTGCGTGTATGTGAAAGTATGTGTGTGCGTGCATGCATGTGAAAGTGTGTGTGCGTGTCTTTGAAAATGTGCGTGTGTGTGTCTGCGTGTATGTGAAAGTGTGTGTGAGAGTCTGTGTGTGTCTGTGTGTGTGTGTGTGATAGTGTGTGTGTGTGTGTGTGCGTGTATATGAAAGTGTGTGTGTGTGTGTGTAAGTGTGTGTGTGTGTGTCTGTGAAAATGTGTGTGTGTGTGTGAAAGTGAGTGTGCTTGTGTGTGCGTGAAAGTGTGTGTGTACACACACTTTCTAATTTCAAAAAAAATGGAAAATGGAAAATGAAAACTGTTAAAAAATGCACAACTAAACGCGTTTTCTAAAAATCTGAAAATGAAAACTCCACCATTTCAACTAAACGCGTTTTGAAATTTTTTCATAGAAAACTGAGAATGAAAACTCAACTCCATTTTCTGAAAACGTTTTCTTGGAAAATGAAAACAGTTTTCGCTAACTAAACGCACCCTAAGCGTTTGAAGAAAGACAATTTTCGTTTGTCTCTATGTGAAAGATATGCTTTTTGGACTTTGTACTTTTCCCTCAATGTGTGGTTCTTATATGTAATCTTGTCAAATTAATTAGGTGTTAATCCCCAACCATTAGAGATGCATAAAACAACCTAAGCCTGAAACTTGGCCCAAGCAAACTGAGACCCTAGTGAGCCCAAAGCCCGATTCAGGCTAGGCTCCAATGCTCGATCAAGTCGAAAATTTGGGGGCAGGTCAGGATCTACGCTCGGCCCACACCAATCGAACGACGTGGCTCCATATGTCGTAGGTTGGGTCAGGATCAAGTCGGGTATAAGGATGTTGAAAAAGCATGCCCGAACCGTTTTCCACCCCATAGCCCGGCAAAGACCTAAAAAAGTCTAGGTCTTTTTTCTCACTGGAAATGGGTTTGGAAAGCACAGACCATGTGCATCTCTACCAACCATGGCCCCAAGAACGGTGAAGCATGTGTGACTGACCATGGTAAAAGGACATCGTATACGTGGTTCAAATTGGAACAAATTTGTCAATGAATCATTGATCCACTAAGATATAAATATGAAACCCTTCACAATGAATAGAATCCTTCAAAAAAAAACTTCTCAAAAACTTGGAGTGATTTGTGGTTCAATTTCTAAGCCTTTTCATTGAATTTTTTAGATGGTTATGGTAGTCTTTTAAGTATAATTTTTGTAAACCAAAAATGGTCCAAAGTGGTCATATCTCGACCATCATTGGATGATGAATTGAAATAACAAAAGTTAGTAAAGCAATTTTAGTATGAAATTAGATGCAATTTTTGTGCAAACGTGTGACATAATTACATACATGTTGGATCGTGCAAGAAATATCAGGGAAACACAAGCAAAAAAATCACTAAACTTTTAAGAAATATGGTCCACGAAATAAAATATAACAAACAAGTAATATTGAAGTCCCAAATACAAACCTGAATAAAAATGTGAACCAAATTAATGCAACAATGCGAAAAGTTGGGTCTGTCAATATAATCCGACAACAATAAGCAATCCACAAAAAAGTAAAAGCAAACACAAATCACAGATACACAATCATAACAATACGTGCAAAACGAGACATCAGGATTTAACGTAATTCCATTATCCTTGTGGTAGCGTATGTCCATAGGAAGTTATAACGTAGTCACAAGTCATAGGAATCAAGAACAAGCAGACGATGCTTCCAAAACTTTTATATTTGTACTTACTATTTTAATAAACTAGAAAAAAAAATATGTTCCTCATATCATGTAGTTCTAGTATCTGACTTAGAGCAGCAACCTGAAGTCATACATATACGTCTTCCAGTTTTAAAATCATAAAATATAAAAGGTTAAACAATGCTTTTTTTAATTTCTATTGTATCATCATTGTTACGAGTAAATGCTGAATATTGTATCTATAAAATTGATATTTAGGGATTAAAAATGTAAAATAACCGGAATGAAAAAACATTTAACATTTTAACTCAAATATGTAAGTTTTTATGAATTCAGGGGTTTAAATGAAAATTATTTATTTTATTTCTTTAAAAGCGGGAAAATAGATGGATTTGGGGGGAAAAGTAATCGAGCTGTTTGAAACAACTGGTCTGTGAGCAAACCTCAACGATCGGCAATGGAGAAAGCCGGCGATGTCGACTTATTTGCTTCACTGATTATACCCAACTGTCAACCCACCGTCTCGCAGGAGGAGAAGTTACAGTCTTGCTCTTTCGTACGCGAATCAGAGGTGTTTTCTGACGGCTTACAGTTGTCTTCGTCGCCGGACGAGGCGTCGGAACAGGCCACCGGAATAATAATGGTCTCTCTGCCGGAAAGTTCTGATGATTACCAAACTCCTCCAGAACAACATTTTTATTCTCAGAACTCCAGCAATGACGGTCAGTTGCCGGCAACAACAACAAAACCGGCAGCTGTTGATCGGGAGATGGAGAGCGGTGGAGTTGGAGCGGGGGAGACGATGGTGGCGGAAGATGACTGTGAGCGGCAGGGACTGAAGGTAATTAATTTAAGTAACGAGTCTGATAATCTAGGGTTTTCGGAAAAGAGTCCTAGGGTTCATCTTGAAGATAATGATACACTGATGGTTGATTATAATGATACTCATCGGGTTGATGAAATTGATGGTGAAAATTCAGTTACGGAAGTTCGTGAGATAGATTTAAACAGCTCGCCCAAGGATAACGCAGATGAAGTGTTTGTAGAAATGTCTCAAAGAGAACAAGAGGCAAGTACAAACCCTTCAATAGTCAACACAACTTCAAACAGAGAGAAACGTCGATTGCCACTTTCAATGAACGGGGGAGATCAAAGTAACGGAGAGAAGGGAGACTATTCTAAGCATGAGGCCTTCAGAAATGCACTTGATCATGCTTTGAAAATGTTGGTGGGAGAGCTAAAAGATGATTGCCATGAAGACATTGATTTTCTCAAGACTGCAAAGAGGCGGGGTATGACTTTCCCTCGTCCTAGATGGTGGCCACCTGAAGGTGGTTTAGAAGATTAAACATGAATCATATTTTCTGATGGTTGCCATGATGCTTTAAAATCTTTTGGTTAGTGATTCTGTACATCAGGTTAAATCTATAACAAAGTTACTTTTAATTTCAACTTTTGAGCATGGGTGACTCTAAAGGGTAGTGTTTAAAACTTTAAATCATAAATAACATTCCTTTTTATCTGATATAAACTTGCATCTAAATTCATTATCTTCTTGGTGGTTAAAGTCAAAAATCATTACTTTGTAATTTGGTGTTTTAATCATCTGAGATCAGCAATTATATTATATAACAAATATGAAAAGTCTATGCTGACACAGAGCTTAGTGAAAATCAATAAGGCTCTTGAATTGGGATTTAAACTCCACCACTAAGAACCATTCAACAGTTTGGTTTGTCATGATGGTGAAATAACAATAGTAAACCTTATCAATTTGAAAGATGTTTGACAAATTTATATACATGGTTTATCTGTAGCTATAAGATTCCAATGTATATTTTATAACTACTTTTCAAGTTAGCCACACATTGTATATAATATAAAAACAATAATGCATGCTTTTGTGCTTTTCTTTCCTTTTATTACGCATGTATGGTTACAGGTACAGATCTCATCACTATCAATCATGCACCCTAGGCAGACAAGTTTTGTATCATGCTTCCACGAGGCATAGAAAAACAGCACTATCCTTGAACCTACTTCACATGCATCCCATTCCCACATAGTCAAAACATTCATAAATTCTCTTCTTTGTTATGCAATGTATCAAGATTAGAAAAAAGATAAAAGATCATGACCATTAAGAGAGCAAAAAGCTTTGACTTTAGGTAAATTCCCTCTAGTAACTTGCAAAAAGTCAACTCTTATGCTGCGTTCAGGTTCTCCAAGAATATAACTAGCAACCATCTCTTGTATTTTTTACAATCTTTTATCTCCCTATACAAAAAGTAAGAAATTTGTATGTTGTATGCATTGACTGCCAAAAAGAAGCCAAAAAAAACAACCAACAAACCTTAGTTCGGAGACTCATATTCGAGATACTAAACGCTACAAGCCCAGTTCATGAGGTTTTGCAAAAATAGACACCCGATTGCACAAAGTAGGCAGCTCGTCTAGATAACCAAGAAAGTCAACAAAATATATATAGTCCACTTCTAGGGACTTATATAGGAGGCTACATAGTAATGGTTTGGGATTGGGGGGGTATCATAGTAGAAGAGTCATCTACATAACCCTAGAGATTTCGACTAGTTTGTTAGGGGCGAACAAAGCTTGAGCTACTAGTACTACCAGTGCTTGCTTGGGTTACAAAACTTGAAATTGGGAGAAGTTCTGCCTGAGGGAAGGAGTTATTTGAAGGCACATCCAGCAAAAGATCTTGTTCAGAACTTTCATCTGCATATCTTAAATAATCAAGCATAAGGGAACTATTATCAGGAGGTAAGGCGAATAGGCTTCTTGGGCTGAATCCACTAGTGCCATCGTTATCCACAATCTCTTTGTGTTCATAGCTTGCCTTCATGAACGCTCCCTTAGGGCTCTTCATTGTGTTCTTCAGTCCTGAAAGATGCAAAATGATTTGATAAATGTATAAAACAAAAACAGAAATCATGTTACTTTATACTAAATGTAGCATTAAGTGGTGCAGCCATAAATTAATAAGATATGGTTCGTCAGTAAAACACGTGCTTTAAAGTGTCGACTTAAAAGGAGTCTAGTTTAAATGTTAATACATTGCTGGTTTTTGCAGCCTTGAATAGTTTGGAACAAAAATGAGATGAGACAAAGTTGGTAAATTACTAAACTACCCACGTCAAATTAAAACCCTAAAACCATCCACAATTCTTTTAGATGGCTATAGAGAACAAAAAGGGGCTAACCTGGAAAGGAATGAAATTGCATATCCTGTGATCTCTGTACATTTACTGAACAGCCAGGTGCTATGGTATTAAGTACTCCAGCAACTACAGACCCTCTGCTATCTTTTTTACACTTTGCATCCTACAAGCACAATATATATATATATATATATATGAATGTAAGTGATTCTTTCAATTTTCATTGGATATCCAGAGTAATATTTAATTTGTTCAAACCTGTAACAGATTATATTGTTCCACCCACTTGCATTTTGTCACATTACAAAGTGCAAGCTTCTTCAATTTTCTACATCCTTCACTTTCCGTTTCAGATACAGAGAGATCAAAATTCCCTTCTGCAAGAAGCTTTTGGAACGAGAATATGTTCTCCATAAACTGAGGGCTATCAAACATACTTTTAAGGCTGTAAATTGAGAAGAAAGACTAATTAGGATCATCTACATTAACATTTTTGCTCTCTAACATTACTATATATATATATATATCTCAATGGTGATACCATAACTTTTGTGTAGCTATGTTCTCCATGTGAGTGATAACAAGTTAATATTAAAAGATATGATGCAAACCTATCTGGAAGCTGAATGGTATCGATAGAAGGTAAATACTTAAGCAACTGTTGTTGTTCATCATTTGTCATGTGACATGCAAACTCCTTAAAGTTGATAATATCCTGCAAAATTTGAGTTACTTAATCCACCACATCTCAAAGAGAAAAAAAATATCATTTCATCAAATATAAGAAGTTAACTTACTTTTAAATTTATGTTGCACAAAGGTGAATTATGGTTCGCTGGTATTGGTAACTTTTCATCATGATCCCTATCATTAACAACATAAATAGTTACTGGTGAAACCAAAAATCCCATTCCTCTAACAAAGAATTATTTACCAAAAGTTAGCATAAAGTTCAATGATTTTATTTTTATATACTTACATGTTGTATTGGTCTTGAACCATGGGCATTCTGGTAATTTTGCCACTTTTGTTGGCATCATATACAGGAAGGGTATTCAGCCACGAATAAGCCTCATTTTTGTTATCAACCGAAAGAGAACTAGCTTCAGATTCTTCTTCTCGGGCTGCAGAATTTGGATGACGAATAAGCACACTCCCATGTCCAATTTCAACAGAAACCATTGGTGTATCACTTTCGAAAATCAAATCCTCCTCAGATGATCCCGAAAAGTAAGATTGTTGTTCATGTAAAATGGTAAATAAATCTCTAGTAAGCTTCTCAACCGATGATTGTTTTGGCCTATTAATACATGTTCTCTTTCTTGAAGGTACCATTGTATCCCACACAACAGATGATTGAGATGGACCTGAAATAAGACAAAGGTACGCTTAAATCTTGTCTTAAATACTTATTAGAATGCATTAAAATTTTGTTATCCAGTTAAAACTGATAACATATAAACTATATGCTAAATAAACTAGTTGATAAGCTAGATGACAATGTACAATGACATAAAAGTACATATTTTGAAGAATTAATTTGAAAAAAAGTAAAGGGAATAATATTGGGAAAAAAACAAGTGCTTAATGACTTTCAGCTACTAAATGATTTGCAGGTTAACACAAATGAAGGGGTTAAGAACCTGTTAAGTCACTGATGTCTGCACTGCTAAGCTGCATACAGCTATCGGAGTTGGAGATAGCTGAGCCAGAACTTGATCTATTGCTTGTATCTTCTTCAAGTCCTTTATGAAGATTTTGGTAGTGGTGGTGGCCGGAAGGAAACCCACCACCGCCACCACCGCCGCTAAGCATACTGCCACCGCCACCACTTCCGCCAACCACATTTTCATAGTTTTCTTTTCTTTTTAGCAATTTTGCTTCTCTGTTCTTAATGGATATAGCTTTCACTCTTGAAACACGACGATCTTCAAACTCATCTGGTTCTGATCTAGCGTGAAGAGGGGTATAGTTAACAAGTGTTCCTTTCGTTCTCCAACGAGAACCACATGCATTGCATAAGACCGGCTTATCTGGAGGCCCGTTTCGCCAAAGTGGGGTGCCTGTAGCCATAATTCAACAAATTTTTACTACTAATTCGTGAAATGAAACAAAGAATAGCAAAGAAATATGGGTTTTGTGCACCACATATATATACATATATATATATATATTCATGCTTGATTGGGAGGAAACCCTGTTTTCATGGAAACAACTGCTTTATCCTTTTGAGGTAAAGGACATGTCTGTAAGTGGGATATACTGGGATTGTTTGGTTTGGTTTATTTGCCATTATTATTAAGATATGAAACAATGTGCAAGAACCCATTATCGGTATTTGCCATTTGGAAGTTATGGTTCAATAACTTGCAGACTCATTCGTCTCAAAGCAATTAGACCATATGAAATAAATTGTATTTGTTTCATGGAAGCCATTTCAATCAAATAGTTCTGATGGTATCTGGTGCATTAGTATCAGTACGATTATACATTGTTTATACAAGTTTGAAGCAATGCCACAAAGTTTATACAAAGATTGGAACTTCCACACAAATTCGAATCTTCATTTTCGACTTTTTAAGGTAGAAATATATCAAATGTAGGACATAGAAGTTGCAAAAAAGACACCAAATCAATATTGGTATATAAAATTTAAAAAACAAGTTCTAGTTGGTGACCAAATAAGAGCATTTTTAAGAGGCAAAACACCCAAAAAAGGGTTGCAAATTACAAGTCAAATAAAGCTTACAAAAACACAAAAGGAATTCAAAAAAAGACTACTCCTTAATTTGATGAAGTCAAAGATCCATTTTCAAGAAACTACAACTCAAATTCCAATAAGTTGTTGTAATTAAAAACATTCAATAAGTAATCTGAAACAACCATAGACTCCAATTTTCTAAAATTAAATCAAATTTCTCAAGAACAAACAAGAATCCACATCTTTTTTACATTTATTTATATAATTTTCTTGAATTTTAGACCAAACCAACATATGGGTATTCTCAAATATGATCTCAAACACCTAATCTGGGCATAAGAAACAACATATAACTGAAGAAGATATCAAAAGAAAGAAACAATCTTTGTGAATAAATAAAAAGTCAAACCAAAAAGTCAATGCCCAAAGAAAGAACTCACTTGTAACACCACAATGATAGCAAGGTCCCTGTTTTCCCATGTCTCTATAACTTTGTTTTTGATTTCCAAATAAACAAGTTTAAGAAGAAAAAGGGGGAAATGAACTAATAATCCTTCTTGAAAGAAGACAATTTTCTTTTTTATAGAAATTGAAACCCAAGAAAATATATATACATATATATTTACAAATCCTTAAAAGAGGATGATTTGAAGAAACCCAGAAGAAAATGAGGTTAAAATCTGTTGGAAAAGCAACATAAAATCTAAGAAAAACAAGAAAATAAGATAGAAAAAATGGAGGATTTTAGATGGGTTTTTGTTGTTGTTTCATATCAATCAATCTGTATAATAATCCAATGAAAGAAGAAGAAGAAAAGAAAGAAAGACTAACTGGGAAGGAATCTATAAAAATGGTTGTCAAAAGAAGGTGAAAATGGGGGAAAACAGGGAGAGAGAGTGTGTGTGTGACCCTCTATTCTTCTTGTTGTATTTGATGTTTTTTATTAAGTAGCTTTTTTTTTTCTTTGGCTTTTATTACTTTATTAATTTTCTCTACTCATCTTTAATTACCCTTTTTTATTTTCTTATTTTTTTTATGTCATATATATATATATATAATAGCATGACACGTGTCTAAATATAGATTATATATATATATATATATATGTAGCGTGACACGTATCTCATATATATATATATATATATTCAGGCTGGATAAGCATTATTCAGAGTGAATAAATACTATATTCAGTCTTAATATTTCTTTGTATATTCAGTCTGAATATTTCTTTGAATGAGACACGTGTCGCACTCTCATTTGTCCTCACATTCACAACCAAATTTGAGTTCCCATTTGAACCCGCCCTTATATATATATATAGAGAGAGAGAGAGAGAGAAGAAGGTTCATACAAGGACGGTAACAATTTACGAGAATACGAGGACAATCCTCAACCAATCATTTTTATAATGAAAATTTTCATACACAAAATCACATATGATTTATGTACAAAATCATATGTGATTTTGTACAAAATCATAAATGATGCGAGCGACTTAAGTGGTTGCAAAAGTCGCCCGCTACAGTTAGTGGAAAATCACATGTGATCTTGTATATGAAAAAAACTTCTCACATTCTCGTAAATTGTTAGTGTCCTTGTATGAACCCGCCCTATATATATTGTTTATATTTAATTAAAGATAAAATTCATTTTATATTTTGAAATATACTAGATTAATTTAATTTATAAAATATATATTATAATAATCTGATATGCAACCCCCTTCAAAAGAATTTTCATTTAGATAGCTTTCGGCATTCATATATTATCTTTTATTCTAAAATTTTATCTCAATTCATCCCTACGTAAATAAATATTTAAAATTATTTAATACATTTTACAAATAATTTTTTTTTAACTAAACTCAATAATTATTGATATTTTATAATGCAATTGCATTAATAGAAAATAAATTTCGATTTGTCCATAAATAAACAAATATTATGTATCTATTTTTTTTGTTAACACATATTTACATTGTTAATAAACATTACTATAATTAATTAAATTGTATCGTAATTTCCAGATTTAAGAAATATATGATTTGAAAAGAATGCAAATATGCATGAAAATAAATAAGATGCATACAATGGAAGGCTTCTATAAGCAATTATTAACAATAAAATTATTTTATTCTTAAATAAACAATTATTATATCAACAAAAAGTATAAATGTTCCTTATTCAAGTGAATTTAAAGAATAATTTATTAAATAAAATTTACAATAATTTATTAGACAGCAAAGACTCTTCAAATCTTCATTATCTATGCAATTATTTTTCATTGAAAAATAATTTTGACGACATGCCGCATGCGTGTATATCGAAAAAAGTTGCATATGTATATTAAAAATATATAAAGTAGTAGATACAAATAACTTATAAAATAATATAAAAGCATTAAAAAAATTGTATATTTGTATTATACAAGGTGAATCAACAAAATGTAGAGTGATTTTTATGTTGGAAACTTTGGTTTATATAAAACATTTTAAAATAAAAAAAAAAACTGTTAAATACGTTACCAAGAGAATTCAAGAATTTGGTTTAGGTAAAACTTTTAAATAACTCTAAAATTTAAAACTATCTTAAATTTCAAGAATGTATATATATCTATAAATCATAAGTAAAAATCGATAAAACAATATATTTGGTAACAAACACTAAAAATTACAAAATTATAATTGCACCCTATTTGTGCATCGTTTTTCCTCCTATGATTTGCACATCTCGACTGTTTTGTCATTAATCGATTCCTAAACCTAATTAGGCGTTGGAAATTTCGAATCTGAAATAAGTCTTGCTTCAGTACACATAAAAAGACCCATAAACATTCATCATCAATCATCGTGCTTATGTGCATCGTCGGTTACCCATCTCATGAAATGCAAAAAGTAGAAGACAAAAAATACCAAGGCCATGAATCTGTCCCTTTTGTCATGGAAATAATGATAAACCTAATTGTACAAAACGTCGATTAGAACAAAAAAACACACATAAATACAAAAACATGTTTTTTTTAAAAGGCAGCAAATACACACACATATTTTCCCGGGGTATCCGAGCTCCCACTTAAGGGTGCCACCCGACTAATCCCCATCGACCATGACCCAGCCTAATTAAGGGTACCACTTTGGCAGACGCATTTCTGGATATCGCCACATGCGCACCGCGAGGTTCGAACCCGAGTAGTCATGGATACCATTCACTGACTCTCCAGGTTGTTACTTTATCACTGGGCTAGACTTGTTTTTGATATAAATACAAAAGCATATGATGAGAAAAGAAATGAAACAACCATACTAAGAAGGAGATCTATTGATTAGTGGTGGGTGGGTGATTTAAGAAAGTTATGGTGATGGTGGGTGAGTTATTTTGGTTGGGCTTTTTATGGTACGGTAGTAATCACAAGTTGAAAGCAAGGAGTGGAAGCTCAATGACAATGAATAACCACAAATCCACAAATTGTTTGTGGTTATACCAAAATACTCGAGGGTCATTTGTGAGAAGGGTAAAATGTTTATACTAAAATAAATAAAAACTGAGAACATTATGGGAGCTTTCTATCCGGATGGTATGTATTATTGCATACAAGTGTGTTTTTTTTCTATGCACCAATGTATCTATAATTGCATATGCATTAGTGCATATGCACAAATACATGTTACAAATTACCAGTATGCATTAGTACATACCGTCCAGATGGAGAGCTTCTAGGGTGTTCTTCAATTTTTATTTTGGACGTTTTCCCTTGAACCAGACTCAATGTTTATATATGATAAAGACTTAAAAGTATTTATCTTAGAGTCTTAAAACATGTAACTTTTGTAATCTTTTTATTAAAAAATACATTAGAAATATAATCAAAAAGTTTGGATATTGATATTATACATTATAAATATAACATTGATAAGAATCGATTACCATATATGTAACATTTCATCCACATTCATTCACACAACACTTTTAATCCAACGATTATTAAAAGTGGCAATTTATTAAATGAAATGATAAAATGGTACATTTGTGAATGAATAATCATTACATTTATTAAAGTCTCTTAAATAAAAGGATATTAGCACAATTGGCATCTATCAATTGACGCGGGATATCTGGAGAAATGTTGATTGGTGGTAGAACTTGAATATGAGAATATCCCCGGTTTCAATTCCGTCCAAGACTGGCAGAGTTGGACGATAACGTTAAGATTGAAGAAAGGGGAGAGGGATTGTGTGGAGGCGGTAATGTATACGGCTTTTTGGTCAATCTGGTCATTTCAAACGGGACTTTATTTGGCACCTAGGAAGGTGTTGCTTTGGGATAATATTGTCACACACTTGAATCAGTGGTTGCATAATAAAAGTAGTTGTTTTAAAATCAATTGGGTGGAATGGCTGCAAAATCTCACCTTGACTATTTATGTTTTGTAATCTCTTTCTAACGTCTTGTTAATGCTAATAAAATCTTTGCTATGATGTTAGTACAAATTATGAAAATCTTTATTTCTCCCCTAAAAATATCATATATATTTAATATAATATAATATAAAAATAATATTTTCTTCAATGGTGTCATTTGTAAAAGAAAAAAAAATATGTATTGATTTTATGTAATTTCTTAATTTGATTATTGATTACATTTTAATTAAACTTATTTAGAAAAAAGATAGTTTTTTATATTTAGGCATTGTTTGGCAAAAATAAGCTAGCTTATAAGCTGACTTGTAAGCTAGATTATTTTCTGAGTAATCGTTTGGATGCACATAAGCTAGCTTATAAGTCAGTTTATAAGCTAGCTTATCGATAAGCTACTTGGAGTAGCTTATGAGGAGCTTTTTGACACTTTTTCCAATTATACATCTAACTAATATTATTTATTTACTTTCAACATACCCTCTTTGGTCATTTCACATGCTCATAAGCTAGTTTTTGCCAAACATAACTTATTCATCAGCTAACTTATCAGCTACCAGCTAGCTTATAAGTCATCAGCTACCTTATAAGTCATAGCTACCTTATAAGTCATACGCTAGCTTATCAGCTAGTTTGCCAAACATAGCCTTACTATAGTATGATTAGTATCAAATGTCAACAATATTCTCCCTTGTTACACACTCTAAATTATGCCTAAAATTGTTTTTATTTCAAATTACATCTCATTTAGCTCCAGATTTAGCTCTTTAACTCTTATCTCATTTATTTTCCTTCTCATTAAAAAAAAAGTTGTGTTTATTTTAACCTCCAAATGTTAAATTGTAATGGAGTTCATCTTGAACATATTACTAATAAAAAGTTATCTCCTTGAAATTTAAATAGTTACGAAATGATATAACGGATTACAAAAAGGTTACAAATATTTGGGTTTTAAGTTTTACTAAAATATAAAACTTGAAAAATTAAGCAACTTTAACAAAACCATTTCAATCCTAGTTACGAGTCAAAAGTAAAAGCCCTCCAAAATTTACTATAGAAATGTTATGAAAAAAATATAAAATAAAGTTGAACGGTACAAACTATACAAACTGGTTCAAATCAATATAAAAATAAAAAAATTCATGATTTTTTTTTTCATCAAATGTTACGATTTAAGATATTATTACACATATGTTTGTTTCATAATGTAAAAATTTCACATGTATTTGTTTTCATAAGTTGAAAGTTTCTCATTTATGAAAAAGTTTCACATATATTTGTTTAATAATGTAAAAGTTTCACATGTAATTTTTTCACAAGGTGAAACAAACACATGTGCAATAATATCTTAAATCATAGCATTTGATGACAAAAAAAATCATGAAAAAAATTGTTTTTATATTGATTTGAACCGGTTTGTATAGTTTGTACATTTCAACTGATTTGTATTTGAACCAACCTATATATATATATATAGGGTTGATTTCCCTTACAAACCACTCAATTCGTACAAACCGTACAAACCGCATGCAACCAATATTTTTTTTTTTAATTTTTTCACTTTTTCTTAATTATTATGGTTGATTAGTCAATAATATATGAAAAATTTTCATCAAGAATACATGAAAGTTGGTGAATCAAGAATACGTGAGACAAGATTCATCAAATTGAGAGTTTCATGAATCAATTCATTTTCATGTAGAAAGAAAAATAATTTCATGAAGAAAAAAAATTATATGAAACAAATTCATATATTAAACACTTTCATTAAAAAAAATATTCAAAAAAACAATGAAACACGCGGTTTGTACGGTTTGTACGAATTGACGTGGTCTGTATTTGAAATCTTCCCTATATATATAAATATGTGTGTCGGGGGTTGGAAAATAACAAATACAAGTAAATTATTGAAACCGAGTTGACTCACTAGTTGAACCGGTTGACTCGTGACCCGATCACCACACCGGGTCAACTAAAACACCGGGTTTTAAAACAATGTCTTTCTTAGTCTATGATGACCCAAGAACACACTCGTTCTTCAACCATAGAGACTTTTGACTGGTAAATTCGAATAACGATTCAAAAGTTAGGGGATCTAGGAATTTATTGTACAAAATGGTTATGATAAGATTGTGAAATGCAAAAGAAGACCAAAGTACAAAGACAAAGAATATCAATTGTTTTGCAAAAAAAAATAACCTAAAACAAAAGTTATTAGGACAGAACTAATTATATTTTTTGAAGGAGAACGTAAGGACACGAGATCTACAACTTAAATCAAAAGATCAATTTTAATTTGCATGATGCTTTGTAAAAAGACACGTGTAGAAATAAAAATCCTCAATATAGAATAGAGAAGGAGCAGGCAAGTTTTCTGGTTATTTTGGAATGTAACGCTTGTGTTTGAAAGTTGAAACGATATGAAGTTAGCCGATGCTTATTCCCCCGATACTATCATTGCTTTTTCTCCAGCCAATTTCTCTTTTTTTGAAAGTGAACTTAGTATAACCTATTTTTGTAATATTGTTTGTTTGACATTTGTCTTTGATCTACAACACATTGTCTTTATGTGCTAGAGAATGCTAACAAATGATATAGAAATGTGAAACGACGGGACTAGATTTATGGGAAGTTTGTGACTATGTTACAAAGTAATTTATAAAACGACTACAAATAATTTACGAAATACAATATGTTGGGGAAAGTAATTATTTTGAACACTTTTTAAGAACATTTTTAGATGTCTTCAATTAGAAAAATAAAGTATGTATACATACACACACGTGTGTGTATTGTTAGTCTCAATCATTTGATATGATAATAGTATAAATACATTACATCTTAACACTTGGAAGTATTCTTATAGTTGTGTCTGCCTGGAACAAAACAATTTGGATTGACATCTTGGAGTCAAAACATCCGAAAGTGCATGTATCTAGATTAGTAACAGATATCCATCATGTTTCTCATTCAGATTTGATATCCATATTGGGCATCCATATTTGGTATTTGGTATTTGGATTTTGATACCCGACTTTGAAATTCGGAAGTCAAAAGGATCCTAATAAATAACAGGATCCCAAGTTAACTTCATAAAACAAAAGTCTTTGTTGGAATCTCAAATATAGCTTGTGTTTCGGAGAGAAAACTTAGAGATGTGATTTTACTTTTGTAAAGTCTTGTTATTATTTATATTGATCCAAGAATAAAAAAGCCTTCAACAAAATCAAAGACTGGTTGAAATGAAGTCAAGATTATCACCAAAGCAGATTGGATTGTAATCAAGTCGTATGAAGATCAACACAATATAAAGTCAAAAGTAGTATGACAAAAATTACTTCTGGAAAGCCGATTTTTAGAATGCAAACTTAACCAACAAGTTTGGTTAACCAACTATATCAACTCTTGTCCTGGTATGGAAACATGTTTGGCATGTCAAACAAAATAAGTTCTAAAGTGCTATTTTATTAGTTCATACTACCTTTGTTGTTCTCTTTGCATACCTCTTTGCATACAGAAGGACGAGTTGTCTTAACAACCGTCTACATCATTCTCAAAGGTTGAAATGAGAAGTATAAGCATGCACTGATCGGAAAATCAGATGAAGACACGCGTTAAAGTTGGACAACAACATTTTAATGCAATGGTGGCTATAAAAGGCCATCCTTATCATATGTTGCAACTCACTCATTTTGAAAGGAATTATCAATGATAGTTTCTCAAGCAAAATCGACGTCAACCATCTGTAGGACCATCTCAGTTATTCATAGCTAAAAGGGTACTTTCTTCTATTACTCTTTCAGTCTTTAACAAATTTGTCACCAGTCAAATTGTTTAATATTAGATCTTACCTCCCTAGCTTTCGCAACAAATATGTAATTCTTTGTTTAATAAACATATAGAATTGAAAATTAAAAATATGTTGTGTTTGTATTCAACTATGCCCCCTTCTACAAACACTCTATGTGTTAGTCATTACCATTTCAAGACCAACATATATATGACAAATCATTTGCAAACTGTCCAAAGAATACAAACAGTACAAACCCATCTACATTGTTTTTTTTTAATCAACAGTTGGCGTAAATTGTTGGGAATTTTGGAATTTAAATGATGAAAAATCAAGGAAAGGGTAATTTTAGAATACGTTTTTTTTAATTTAAAATCTTAATAGTTAAAATACATGATTATCCATTTGTATGGTTTGTACTAATGATTGGGTTATAAATCTTTCATGAGATAGTCTTCTATTGATCATCAATTTTATTAAGTATTTTAACGTACTAGTAAGGTTTAATGCTTTTCTATTATTTGAACATGTTTTATTTGTTGATTATAAGTTATTTTTATTAATTTCAAACATGTTAATAAGTTTTAGATGTTGTATAATCTAGTAAAATATCAAATGAATATACTTATGATCAAATGAGAATGATAAAAATGTTATAAACCCGTGAGAACCGATATAAAAATATTTTTTACATGATTTTTTTTTCTATCA
The DNA here is from genome assembly GCA_036898165.1 of Silybum marianum. Lineage (NCBI taxonomy): Eukaryota > Viridiplantae > Streptophyta > Magnoliopsida > Asterales > Asteraceae > Silybum > Silybum marianum. The sequence goes on from CM072539.1 coordinate 18,950,591, forward strand.
AAGACTATGATTTAAAGTATTGTCTTTAATATGTTTGTCTTCATAGTCTTTGTATCGTGTGAAAAAATGTGGATTTTTTTTTGGTTTGCATACTGAAACAAAAAAAATACATGTAAAAGTACGCATTATGATATACATTAAGTCGTAACCTTTGATGAAAAGTATATATAGGTATCAAATTAAAATTAAATAATATACGCATTTTCTATACAATTTGTTTAATTAAAAATTAATTATATTCAAGATAATTTAAGACTTTCTTTATAATTGTGATAAATTATTGTTTTCCAAAAGGTAGTTTGTTTTATAGACTAAAGAGTAATATTAGTTTTGAAAAAAAAGGATAAAATAAAAATATCTTAGAAATTGAAAGAATTTTTAATGTAATATTTTAATACTTTAAAACCTAAGTACTTTATAATACAGTAAATATTATATTTAGTTTTGTACTTTGTTTAAAAACCGGAATGAATGTTTTAATCTTCAAATTTGTTATAAATAGTTTCGTATAGATAAAAGAACATGATAATTGTTATCATGTATGATTGAAAACCTTATCAATGATAAACATTTCGTACATTCGAAAAAGAGTATTTTAGAAGACATATAGTATTTGAAGACATATTTTGGATTATTTCACATTTAATTAAATAATAAATTCCAAAAAAAAATCAATTTATTAATATTTTTCAAAGTAAAGAGACTAAATACTTATGGTTTTGGTTTTTTTTTTATATATTGTAAATGATGTTAGTTTATTATATCTAACGATAAATTTGAACATGTAAAGACCTAACAAACATGATAACAAAAAATTAAAGGATATAAACTGAAAAAGATATATAATAAATTTTAATTTTTGGCATTATTTGATGAAAATGGTGAATGGGGTGAGTCATAGGATGTTTCACATGACTTTACTTAATTCAATAAATTAAAAGCAACAAAATGTCTTTATCTTTGATGACCATCACCCCAAATACCTTTTCCTACCATTCTTTTCCTCCATAAATTGATTATATCAATCCATAATAAATACATAATTATAACTTAATTTTAAACTTTTAATAATTCATTAAATTATTGAGAAATTTTCCTTTGATTTTAAAAAGATCTTTGCTAATATAGATCTTTCATGTCAAGGTTTTCATATGAATTTCGATCATTTTAAAAATTAGACTAGAACTTGAATACAAAATATGTCAGGAATGATAACGAGTTATAACTTATAACAAAAATCAGAGTTGCAGCTAAAATGATATTTGGTTTGCTTCTGGAGGCTCGCCCCAATTGGTCGTGGGTTTGAAAACGATGATTGATTTGGACCTGACAAATCCAACTTTTGTCTTTTTAAATACGCCGTGTTTTTTCCCTGAAGCAAGCCTCTATGTTTAAACCTTCCCACATTGAGCTTTGACCAAGCCCAAATTGGTTTAGAACGGTCAATTTTTAGTCCTTGGTTTGAAATATAACTGAATCGGATGCAAAATCGTAGATCACAGTTCCTTGAAAACCTTTTATGCATCTATAAGCAAGAACTATGAAGCAACAATGAGAGCATACTTGAAACAAAAGAATCCTAATTGCCTAAAATAGTTGTACCAACTTCAAAAGGGACAAAACTTAATGAACCAAATACATTCAACCTATAGATACCAATGCTATGGATCCCATTGTCCTTTCACTTTCACTCTCACCTCAAAATGAACTCCTAAATTACATTGTGATCCTTTGCCTTGACCATCTTTTGGTTTTAATCCCTAAAATTAATAATATACACCATTTGTCCATTTTTATGTTTCGAAACCTAAACTAGTCCCACTTAACACTGTTAGAGGAGGCTCTGTTAACTCTATCATGTGCCCCTCATGCGACGGACAAATCTGTCATTTTAACCCATGGCGTTTTCCTCAAGAACATTAAATTCGGTAAAAAGTAGTCTCTTAAGATAACTACCATAACAGAGTTTTACAAGTCACTCCATTGGAGATGCTCTCATACAAGTTGGAATTTTTAACGATTAAACGTTTGAAAGCTTAACAGACGACCTACAATGATGTAGATCAGTTTTATCCTTCCATAAAATTATATACTATAGCATGGTGTTAAATTGGAAATCCTTAAATCCATGGATTTTGGCAATTTTTCAACTACCTCATCCCAAAGAAAGTATCTTTATCTAGATTAAACCAAACAAATCCAATAAATCTCGCACAAATTGAAATTTAAGAAGGTAAGATATAAGCAGACCTAACCCAAAAGGTAGAAAAGCTATTTCCTTAAGAACGACACAAAACGATATTGATGAAGAAAATATAGTTTTACTTACAAATTTATGAAAAGTCAAAACAAGCCATATCCACATCGTTTGTACGTGCAAAAGGGCTTATATGACATTTATCACTTACCGATCACAAGACACGACTGCATTGTTTCAGTTTCAGTTTCAGTACTGAAAAATGGAAAAAAGAAAAAAACAAAGAAGTCTACGACAGTTATATACCAGAATCTAATCTCTTCTCTTCTTCCTCCGCTCTTCTCTCTCGGCTGAATTCTTCAACTGCATAAACCATATAATCATCAGATACCCTCCCAATATATATATATATATATATATATAGGGAGGTTCGGGGAAAACCTCAAAAAAAACTGAAGAACACCCTGAGCCCTCCATCTGAACGCTATGCACAAATGCATACAAGCAATTGAAGCTGTTTTTTCTTCTATGTATCAGTGCATGTTATGCACTGATGATGAATGTTACAAATTACCGGTATGCATTTGTGCATACCGTCCAGATGGAGGGCTCCCGGGGTGTTTTTCAGTTTTCTCTTTTTTTGACGTTTTCCCCTGAAGCAGAACCTGAACCTGACCCTATATATATATATATATATATATCATAGTTTTGTATCACACAACACTTGTTGGTATTTATGTAACATTTTCACCATTGATAACAAACATAAGATGACACAACTAACCATGATGATAAGGATACGGACAAAGACTGCTACAAAATCAGTGAAAAGCGTGAGTGCGTGTTTCACATAATCCAAGTCACCAAGGTGAGCCTTCTCAATGATCTCCTGGGTATCAACCACCATGTACCCAACAAAAACCAGAAGTCCAAAGTACAACTGCCAAATAGTTCAGATACAATTGCCACCAAAAGTAATTATCACCATACTTATTGAATCAAAACGATAAATCAAGAGGTTTTAAAACCAAATCAAACATACCCAGTATATAGCCCACAACCCACTTATGAGTAGGGTTTGTTTGCAAAACAAAAATTAACACGGAAGAAGTGCGGTTTATATATATATATATATAGAGAGAGAGGGGGAGGGGGGGGGGGGGCGTTATTATGCAACCTTTACAACCAAATTAGGAGCGTACATTTGATCATCAACGGTTAAGATTTAGTAGGTTATAACTTCCCTTGATTAAAAAAATCAAAAAAAGAAAGCAAAAAAGGAAATGAATGGTGGATGAGTGGGTTGTATGGTATAGAGGGGTTGTATTTGAACGCCCCTCTATATATGTACGTGTATATATATATATATATCAGGGGTTTTAAGAGAAGGGGAATTTTACCTCAAACTTGAAGAGGGCCAAAGAACCTCCAAAGAGGGATGAAGCAAAATGGAGCCAGAAGAGGATGGAGACACCAGAGGAAAGAAGACCTCCAAGATAGAGGTACTCTCTACGTTTGGCCAACATGGCTGCTCCCGAGAAACAAGCAAAGGCAATCGCAGTTCCCACAAAGGCACTCACCAGAATGCTGCCAAGGACCAACAGAGGTACATTAGAACCACAAAGTGCATTTTATACACAAATACTAATAAATAATTTGATGGGTTATTAAGTTTTCCGACTTATGAAGATTGAAGGATGACAAAGATACCTTGGGTCAAATTCAATGGCCAGTTCGATCAAAGGACCAATGGAAGCCCCTTGGAGAACAGAAGATGCCATCAACAGAGAAACCCTCATTTGCTGCTCGTAAAAAGATAGAAATGCAATAAGTTTGCCTTCGAAAGAACGACCATATATATAATATATATATATATATATGTATAGGGGTGGGAGACCGAATAAAACTGAATATAGTGTTTATTCGGTCTGAATAATGCCTATTGAGACTGAATAAGCATTATTCAGACCGAATAAACACTATATTCAGTTTTATTCGGTCCGGATATTTCTTTGATTATTCAGTCTGAATAATCTACATTCAGACACGTATCGCGCTCTCATTTGTCCTCACATTCACAACCAAATTTGAGTTAGCGTTTGAACTTTCCTCTATATGTATGTGTGTGTATATATATATATATATCAACAATGACCCATTCTAGGTTACCTCTTTATGGGGAGGGGTGGCAAGTAGCCAAAACATGCATCCCAAGGTTGCAAAAGTAGTCAGTAAACCACCAACATTCCAAAGAATGTGAAGATACGCCCCAACTGCAGATGCTAGAAGAGCGCAACATAGTGACAGATAAACCTGCAATTACATTAAGGTCAGTCACCATCAAAACCTTAAACAATCAAAATCTGTAAAGATGTATATAGGAAGATTGTAATTTTTACTTGAAGATGCATAACAAAAACCAATAAATCACTAATTTTGTAATGAACGACAATGAATAAAACAAGTGATTCAAGAAATGGAATTATTTGCAATTTTTCTGGGATCAGGACTGTAACTCTGTAAAGCAGTGAAGCCACCGAAAAATTTACATAAATAGCCAAAGCTAACGGGTGATTTCACTTTTTTTTTGCCATTCTGCAACTCAAATTCACTTTTTATTTAGCCAATTCTCAAGCTAAGCTTTTAGTGTAAGGATTGACTATTTAGTGAAATAGGGTCCTGACATGGCTATAGAGTGAAAAGAGTTCGGTGGACGGCTATTTTTGTCAATTTCTCATAAACACCTTCGCAGACCGGTAGGCGGTAACCAACCGCCATCCCAATAGGTAGATGCGAAAGGGGAAAAATGTGAAGTTTTTCATACAAAAATATCATCACCACAAAATCAAAAAGCACAAGGCCCAAGTTTTGAGGTTCGATTAGAGCATCTCCAAGAGGACCCCTAAAATTTCTCCTAAATGGAGAATCAAAATCTACAATCTCCAAAAATATTTACATCCATCTCCAACAAATTCCCCATTTGGGGAGAACTGATTATAATATTAAAATATTATAATTATCTATTGAAATATTATTTTTTTCTCTAAATATTTATTTTCAAGAATTTTTATCGGTTGTTTCACATTGTAATCATATTTTGAGTGATATCCATATTTGGAGAAAAACTCACACACACTCTCTCTCTCTCTCTCTCTCTCTTGCTTTCTCCATTTTGGATATAGTTTTGGGAATCTCTTAGGCAAATTTTTGACTTAAAATCCCTATTTTCTCCATTTTCCCCATTTTGAGAAGCTATTGGAGATGCTCTTAACATCTTCAATCAACGAGATTTATCAATCAAATTAGCCACTTGTTCCCAAATCAACCCATTAGCCAAATACCTCCAAATCCTAAATTACAACCATAACCACTTGGCATCCAACCCGATTTAACTTGATATCTACCAGAAGAACATTAAAGAGAAACGGCAAACTTGTTTTCAGTACGACGAGACCTAAATTAACAAATAGTAGTTTGTTTATCATTATTATGAGGACACCTAAATGAATAAACAGCCGGCAACGTGAAATGAAAACCAAATACCAAAAAATGTATCATAATCAACGATCATAAGAGAAGAAAATTCTTAGTTTCTCATACGCCAATCCATAGGCCGAAAACCACAAAACAAAATTTTATTAAAAATTGGATTCATCAGATAACAACTATACATCTAAATCAACTTGCATCAAACTGAACATATCAAGTACTAAACAAAAAAAAGAAGAAATAGATATCATTCCAGACTCCCAAAAGAGTAAAACTCATACAATTTAGGGCAAAAGTAATACCTGTTTGAGATGAGTTTGAACAACGGGAGAGATTTGACGAAAATTCTTGAGGGAATCGTAAGTCCAACTGTTACGTGAAGCCGATTGTGTTTGCGAATCGAAGAAGGACGAGAAGGAATCCATCGTTGACGAAGAAAATAGGGTGAATTTGATGGTTTTTTTCTTGAACGAATAGTTGATAGCTCCATATTTATAAGGCCTTTCATTATTCAAGTCCTTCATTCTTTTTTCTTCTTTTCTTTATGGTTTACTTTTAACGTTACGTTTTTTTTATAAATATTTTTCTTTCTTTTCTTTATTTTTTAGTATTCATGCAAACTTTATAGTAAAATCTTATTTTACTTTTTTTTTTCCGTAACAATAATATCTCAATATCTCGATCAGTTTACATGTACCATCGGATTACAATCATTAAGTTTATTAATCTATATTCATGTTAGTATCCGGATAAGTTTATATGGCCTAAAGTTATATATGGTTCATTTATATATGAGAGAAATTATTGATATAACCATAAATGTATAAAACAACTAATAAAATAGCTATTTTTTAGGTATTTTAGAAATGGTCGGTACTTTCACTAGAGTATTTAGTCAATTTTGACGGATTTTTGGTTTTGTCATAAATGAGCTCCAATGTCGTAAGAAGTCGAAGAGATTTAATGCATTTAATCAAAACTGTAACTTTAGTTAAGTTTAGGGTTTTTGATGAACCGTCGAATTAAAAAATCTAAATACTTCTTTCAAGACTCATCAGTGGGAACCATTTCTTGGTAGTTCGCCAACTACCCTTGAAATTGGCAGCCACGATGAGGAAGAACGGCGGTGCCGGAAAGAAGAAACAACCTGACGCCATAGATGAAGTTGAACAGCTGCTGAGACTCACAGAAGATGACCTTTTTCTCAAGCTCACCGTCAATTCTCATATCAAATCCAAATCCAAATCCAAATCCAAATTCGATTTCGTACCTGAATCTTCCCACAACAGCGCAATAGACTCAGATCTCGATCGTCGATTTCAAGCTCTTAGATCCAAATCCAACCCTAAAACGGAAATTAAAGCCGATCACGAAGATGTCGATAATCTATTAGCTCGATTCGCTGCTCTTAAAGGTCCTAATAATGCAACATCTACTTCTAATTCTTCGAATGAACAACACGGGAAAGTTGTGAAAGATGACAGTTTCGGCGTCGTTGATTTTGAAGACGAAGAAGATGAGGTTTCGAAGATAATCAATTGGGCAATAGACGCAGCTCGACTTGATCCTTCTCCTTCCTCGGACATCGATGATGATGATGATGATGATGATGATGCGGATGACGATGACGACAGAGATGATGATTCCGATGATGATTCTAGCCATACAGTACATCGTAAAAAGAAAGGATCAAAAAAATAATTCAGGTAATGTTGATAAATACTAGCCCTAAATTTCCTTAAAGATGAGCCATTTTATGATTCTTTAGTTACTACTCGAAGATGAAAAAACTTATCATGATGATTGAAAGTGTTACCGGCATCAGGTATTAAATCCTATCTTTTGGCCACAGTTACAGTTCTATTCGAACATGATTGCAGAAGATATTAAGTTTGGTTGATTGTAAATTCTGAGAAAACGTCTTTAATTGTTGAAGCTCCATATGGTCTTTAGGGTATTCTAGACCCTCTATGGGGAATGCTTTGTTGACAATTAACCAGGTGCCTATTGGCGTTTGTGGTGGTGTTTTGTGGTATATTCTTGCTTGAAAAGCTCGGTTTTACCATAGTTTTACCAGGTTGGCAGTTTCAATCTCCAACACCACATCAGGCTCAGGCCAATTAGTGTTAATGGAATCAATGAACCATATTGGTTGTTTAAGTTATAAGACTAAGGGTCGTAACAGATACACTAGTTTCATAAAATTAAAAATGTGATTATAGCATGAAGGATAACTATTGATGCTAATTTGATTATTAGCTTGTAATTTGATAATTGAAACAGTGGAAGAATGAAACACATGTAGTTTCCAATTTGCCTTATCAAAAGAAAGATAGTTCTACATTTATGACTTCATGAATACATCAGTTGACCAACGTAATTAATACCAACACAAGGAAAACATTAGATAAAACCAAACGATCCCAGCATATCCCACCGGAAGGTAAGGTATGATGTAGGCAGACCATACCTCTCCTCCTAGGAGTAGAGAGACTGTTTCCATAAAGACCCCGACTTATGATAGATAGATAGATAGATGCAGTATTTAAAATTTACAAGTTATGCCAACTACCAATAATCCCTGCTGTTTTACGGGACCTCTAAGCAAGTAGAAATGGTACCACCAGAGGCTAATCATCATCGCATGAACAACAACACAGAAATTTCACCAGAGTCTTCACTGCCCTTGACAGCACGTTACCACGAGCAGAAACATTTCTGTTTGCTTCAACCATTTTTCTCTCCTTTTAACCACTATACCAGAAATATTAGTTGTAGATCTATATTTAGAAATATTTGTTGCAAATCTATATATAGAAATATTTCATGTTAAGAAGAGAAATCTTCCCATATTTTTCAAACAATTTTCCTGCAAATTTCCTTGTGGTGTTGAAATTCAGATATGTTAGCATTTAGCTTTGGTTTTGTCAAATTAAAGTTGATAGAAATTACTTGTTAGTTATGCATTTTGTAACAGCATACATAAAAGTGTGTTAGTGTTACTTACCCACACTTTTTTGGCCTTATCTTCATCATGATGATGATGGTTAGCTTCCATTCATTTTTGTTGAAATTTCTATACAATGCAAGTTTCAAGATCATCAAAATTACAGTCATTTCCTTCTCCTTCGTTTTGGTTCTCAAATCTAGTTACTGAAAATATAAGATAGAGAGAGAAAGTTGAGAAGGTATGTTGACTATCTGTCTTAGGGGTAGTTTAGCCAACATCATTTAGCATGTATGTGGACAGAATTCAAGTTAAGTTGTTATAATTCCTTGTCTTTCTTGAGGAATTCAGCCCAAATTCTAATTCAAATGCAGTTGATGTTTAACTTAAATTCTTCATTCAGGTTCCAAATGTCATCAATATATGTATCTTTTTAGTATTTAGTTTAATTTGGTGGTTAGAAATGGGATACTGAAAGCATGAATTTAGAAACGGTATGACCTAAATTGTTGGTCATGATAAAGTATCGGCCTTAAGTGATTGTTGATATTCAAGGTTGAGGAATGGGAGACGGTGCCAAAGCGGCTGGCTCGTGATTCACGAAAGCTTTTGATATTTTTGGTAATGTTGATTAATGATCCTTTATAGTTGATCATTAATACTATACTTGGAGATGGACAGTCTTAGGGGGCATTTAGTTAACATAATGAGTTTGGAATTTTGAATGAATTTGAATAGGTTTGACCAAGCGTTTGGTTTGACATGAAATTGAATGGAAATTGTCAAAAAATTTGGAATTTGTCTATTTGGTTCGCAGAATATAAATTTGAAATTGTAATGGAATAATGATATATGACCAAGACGATAGGGATTGCCAGTTTAGGCTAAAGATATGTTGTTTGGCTTTACTTGCTCTTGTTTTTTCTGCCTTTTTTATGTTCTTAATATACCTACAAGTTACTTCTTTTTTACTTGCTGTTTAGTGTTTTGTTCACTATATGTTAATTTTGGAGTTTCACATCAGCTATACTTGGACCATTTCTTCTCTATATATGTTGGAACCTCTCCTTCTACGTGTTTGCATACACTCTTACATAAGTCTAAGTTTTTCATAGAAACAACCATTCCACCCTTTTTGGGGTAGAATTCATATCTCACCGCTCTACCCTTTTGGGGTAGAGGTTAGGTCTCATTAATTACATTTCACCGCACCTAGACCCTACTTTTGAGTGGGAATTACTGGTTCTGTTTATAATTTTTTTAAGTTCATCACAAGTATCATGAATGTTGTATAGGATACAAAATAGCCTAGAATAGAACAGCCTCAAGAATACTAGATATCTTTAAAATTACCTACCTGGACCTTTTAGGGGGAGTTTGATTTGGCGGAATGTTTTTGAGGGATTTGGATGTTTTGGTGTGTTTGATTTGTATGATTTGGAATGGAATGGAATTGAATTCCAATTTTTTATAGATATATCATAAAAACAAATTATAAAAACAATAGTTCTACATCTGTGACTTCATTAATACATCAAACTGACCATCGAAATTAACACCGACTTAATACACCAACACAAGGAAATCGACTCATAAAACCAAACGAAACCAGTATATCCCACTAGAAGGTAGGATCTTTTTTTGAAGGGGGGGGGGTATAATGTAGAGAGACTGTTTCCATGAAGACTACCGACTTACTACAGATAGACACAATATTTAAAATCTACAAGTTATGCCAACTACCAATAATCCCTGCAGTTTTACGTGACCTCTAAGCAATTAGAAATGGTACCACCAGAGGCTAGTCATCATCGCATGAACAACAACACAGGAATTTCACCACAGTCTTCACTGCCCTCGATAGCACGTTACCACGAGCAGGAACATTTATGTTTGCTTCAACCATTCTTTCTCCTTTTTAACCAGAAATATTAGTTGTATATCTATGTTTAGAAATCTTAGTTGTATATCTATATTTAGAAATATTTGTTGTAAATCTATATATAGAAATATTTCATGTTAAGAAGAGAAATCTACCCATATTTTTCAAACAATTTTCCTGCAAATTTCCTTGGTGTGTTGAAATTCAGATATGTTAGTATTTAGCCTTGGTTTTGTCAAATTAGTCAAATTAAAGTTGATAGAAATTACTTGTTAATTATGCTTTTTTTGTAACATACATACATAAATGTGTGTTACTTACTTACCCACACTCTTTTGGCCTTATCTTAATAATGATGATGGTTAGGGTTAGCTTCCATTCATTTTTGTTGAAATTTCTATATGCTTCATTTTTGTTCGTTTTGGTTCTCAAATTGAGTTATTGAAAATATAAGATAGAAAAGAGAGGAAGTAGAAAAGGTGTGTGGATAGAATTCTGAGTAAAGTTGTTGCACAATTCCTTGTCTTTCTTGAGGTAATTTAACCCCAAATTCTATTTCAAATGCAATTTTGAAGTTTAAATGAAAATTTTCATTCAGGTTCTAAATGTCATCAATATATGTATATTTTGATAGTTTGCGTTTAATTTCGTGGTTAGAAATGGGATACTGAAAGCATGAATTTGGAAACAATATGACCTAAATTCTTGCAAACATATTGATGGTGACCATACAATAGGTTTGATATTTTTGGTGATGTTGATTAATGATCCTTCCTAATTGATAATTAATACTTGAAGACAGGGAGTCGTGGGAGTGTTTGGTTTGCAGAATGTTTTTTGAAATGAAAGGAATGTGTCAAAGTAAAACGAGTTGGAATGTAATTTAATCATGTTTAACCAAGCATTTGGTAGGTAAGGAATTGAATGGAATATGTCTAAAAATTGGAATTTGTCTGATTCGTTTGCAGAATATAACTTCGACATTGTAATGAAACAATGATAGACGACCAAAGTACCTTTTTATATGACATTTTTGAACTTTGTTGCTTAAAGTACAAGTAATATAATGATAAAATTAATAATAATATTAATTGGTGGGGATGGCATTGTGCGTGTGTTCTTAATGTACCTCATGACTTCTTTTACTTAATTTTTAGGGCTTTTGTTCACTATATGTTAGTCTTTACACCTTCTACCTGTTTACATACTCTCTTATGCATGTCAGGCCTAATTTCAAGTAAGATTTATCGGGTCGGTTTCGTTTGGTTTCGTTCATAATCTTCTAAAGGGCCGTTTACTAGACGCTTTTCGGGTAAGCGCTTATCAGATGTCACTTACCTTACATAACAAATATCGAGAATCTTACCCAGTAACTGTGGGAAAAAAGACTCTTACCCAGTTACCATTTATTGGGTAACAGACACTTACAATAATTCATTTTGGTGGTTGAGAATGTTACCTAGACCTTTTAGGGTATACTAGACCTTGTATAGCAAGGCTTGATGTTTATAGCACATCAAGAGGTTGATAAAAGACATTAATAAATAGCTTAATTGAACTTTTGCATTTTATTTACTCCACTAAGTAATTCTAATTTGTTTTCTAGGATGATCACTGAACATATTATTTAGGACCTTACAGAAAGCTTGTAACAAGAAAGTTTCACATCCAAATTAAACCAGACCAACTCAGTATATCCCATGTAGATGTAGGATACTACGTACCTTGCTGGCCCAAAAGTTCAAACTGTCTAAACCGACCAAACAAGAAAAAGAAATAAGTCTCAGAGCTCCAAACCACAAACCGCCATGTTTTTACCCTGGTTGGAAGTTTCAATCTCCAGAGTTACATTAGGCCAATTAGTCTTAATGGAATTATTGAAACATATCGGTTGTTTAAGTGATAAGACCAAGGGTCGTAACACATACACTAGGTTCATAAAATCAAAACGTGATTGTAGATTTGTAGTAGGAAGGATAACTATTGCTAGCTCGAAATATAATACTTGAAACAGTGGAAGAATGAAACACATGTAGTTTCCCATTTGCCTTATATCATAAGAACGATAGTTCTACATCCGTGATTTCATGAATACATCAATTGACCATCGAAATTAACACCGACTCAATTAATACACCAAACAAATGGAAATTGATAGATAAAACCAAACCAAACCAGATATCCCACAGAAGGTAGGGTTTTTGTGGGGGGGGGGGGGGTATGATGTACAAAGACCATACCTCTGCTCTTAAGAGTAGAGAGATTGTTTCCATAAAGACGCCTAATATTATAGATAGATAGATGCAGTATTTAAAATTTACAACTTATGCCAACCACCAAATAATGCAGTTGCAGAAATGGTAGCCAGAGGCTAGCCATCGTCACTAGAGCATGAACAGCAGCACAGGAATTTCACCACAGTTTTTACTGCCCTCGATAGCACGTTACCACGAGCCGGAACATTTCTGTTTGCTTCAACCATTCTTAATCCTTTTAACCAGAAATATTAGTTGTATCTATATATAGAAACATTGGTTATAAATCTATATATAGAAATATTTCATGTTAAGAAGAGAGATCTTCCCATATTTTTCAAACAATTTTCTTGCAAATTTCCTTGGTGTGTTGAAATTCAGATATGTTAGTATTTAGCCTTGGTTTTGGCAAATTAGTCAAATTAAAGTTGATAGAAATTACTTGTTAATTATGCTTTTTTTGTAACATACATACATAAATGTGTGTTAATTACCCACACCTTTTTGGCCTTATCTTAATAATGATGATGGTTAGCTTCCATTCATTTTTGTTGAAATTTCTATATGCTTCATTTTTGTTCGTTTTTGGTTCTCAAATTGAGTTATTGAAAATATAAGATAGAAAAGAGAGAAAGTAGAAAAGGTATGTGGATAGAATTCTGAGTTAAGTTGTTGCACATTTTCTTCAGGTAATTTAACCCTAAATTCTATTTCAAATGCAATTGAAGTTTAAATTAAAATTTTCGTTTAGGTTCTAAATGTCATCAATATATGTATATGTTTGATAGTTTGCGTTTAAATTGGTGGTTAGTAATGGGATACTGAAAGCATGAATTTGGAAAGAATATTACCTAAATTCTTGCAAATATATAGAGGAAAGTTAAAATGCCAACTTAAATTTGGTTGTAAACGTGAGGACAAATGAGAACATGACACGTGTCTGAATGTAGATTATTCAGACTGAATATAGTGTCTGAATAATGTTTATTCAGTCTCAATAGACATTATTCAGACCGAATAAACACTATATTCAGTTTTATTCGGTCTGAATATTTTTTGATTATTCGACACGTGTAGTGCTCTCATTTTTCTTCACGTTCACAACCAAATTTGAGTTATCATTTGTACCCGCCCCTATATGTATATATACGTGTGTGTGTGTTTGTGTGTGTATATAGGGTCGAGTTAAAATGCGAACTCAAATTTGGTTGTGAACGTGAGGACAAATGACAATGTGACACGTGTCATATTTAGACTGAATAATCAAAGAAATATTCAGACCGCATATGTTATTTATTCAGTCTGAATATAGCATTATTTAGACCGAATAAATACTATATTCAGGCCGAATATTTCTTTGATTATTCGGTCTGAATAATCTACAGACACGTGTCGTGCTCTAATTTGTCCTCACATTCACAACCAAAATTGAGTTCGCATTTGAATTTTCCTATATATATATATATGATGGTGACCATACAATAGGTTTGATATTTTTGGTGATGTTGATTAATGACCCTTCACAATTGATAATTAATATTTGAAGAAACGGAGTCATGGGACTATTCGGCTTGCAAAATGTTTTTTGAATTGAATGGAACGTGTCAAAAGGAAAAAGAACTGGAATGGAACTGAATCAGGTTTAACCAAGCATTTGGTAGGTAGGGAACTGAATGGAGCATGTCCAACGAATTGGAATTTGTCTGTGTGGTTCGCAGATTATAACTTCGAGATTGTAATGAAATAATCATAGACAACCAAAGTACGTTTTTAAGACGTTTTTGAACTTTTTTGCTTAAAGTACAAGTAATATAATGATAAAATTAATAATAATATTAATTGGTGGGGATGATAGTGGTGTTATTTGACCTTACTTATTATCTGTGTGCGCGTTCTATGTCTTCCTTGCCTATTCGTGTGTTCTCAATGTACCTCATGACTTCTTTTACCTATTTTTTAGTGCTTTTGTTCACTATATGTTAGTCTTTACACCTTCTACCTGTTTGCATACACTTTTATGCAAGTCTAAGGTCTTAATGGAAACAACTGTTCTACCCTTTTGGGTTAGATGTTAGGTCTCCTTACATCTCACCGCATCCGGGCCTAGTTTCAAGTAAGATTTACCGGGTCAGTTTGGTTTATAATCTTCTAAAGGGCCGTTTACTAGACGCTTGGCGGGTAAGCACTTATCAGATGTCACTTAACTTACATAACAAATATCGAGAATCTTACCCAGTAAGTGTGGGAAAAGACTCTTACCTGGTTACCATTTACTGGTAAGGGACTCTTACCAACAATTCATTTTGATGGCCGAGAAGGATGGCAGTCTCAATCTCTAGAGTTACATTAGGCCAATTAGCTTAATGGAATCATTGAAACATATCGGTTGTTTAACTGATAAGACCAAGGGTCGTAACAGATACACTAGTTTCATAAAATCAAAACGTGATTGTAGATTTGTAGTAGGAAGGATAACTATTGCTAGCTCAAAATATAATACTTGAAACATTGGAAGAATGAAACACATGTAGTTTCCCATTTGCCTTATATCATATAAACAATAGTTCTACATACGTGATTTCATGAATACATCAATTGACCATCGAAATTAACACCGACTCAATACACCAAACAAAAGGAAATCAATGGATAAAACCAAACCAAACCAAACCAGTATATCCCACTAGTAAGTAGGGTCTAGGGGTGGATATGATGTACGCAGACCATACCTCTATTATACCTCTGCTCCCCTAAGAGTAGAGAGACTGTTTCCATAAAGACGCCTAACTTATGATAGATAGATGCAGTATTTAAAATTTACAACAAATAATCCTTGCAGTTTTACGGGACCTCTAAGCAAGTAGAAATGGTACCCAGAGACTAGTCATCATCGCACGAACAACAACACAGGAATTTCACCACGGTCTTCACTGCCCTTGACAGCACGTTACCACGAGTAGGAACATTTCTGTTTGCTTTAACCATTTTTTCTCCTTTTAACCACTATACCAGAATTATTAGTGGTAGATCTATATTTAGAAAGTTGATTGTAAATCCATCTATAGAAATATTTCATGTTAAGAAGAGAGATCTTCCCATATTATTCAAACAATTTTCCTGCAAATTTCCTTTTGTGTGTTGGAATTCAGATATGTTAGTATTTAATTTAGCCTTGGTTTTGTCAAATTAGTCAAATTAAAGTTGATAGAAATTACTTGTTAATTATGCTTTTTGTAACAGAATACATAAATGTGTGTTACTTACTTGCCCACACTTTTTAGGCCTTATCTTCATCATGATGATGGTTAGGGTTAGCTTCCATTCATTTTTGTTGAAATTCTATGTCAAATGCAATTTTGAAGTTTAGATTAAAATCTTCATTCAGGTTCTAAATGTCATCAATATATGTGTATTTTGATAGTTTGCGTTTAATTTGGCAGTTAGAAATGGGATACTGAAGCATAGATTTGGAAACAATATGATATATATAATATATATATATATATATATACATATATATAGAGAGAGAGAGAGAGGAAAGTTCAAATTCGAACTCAAATTTGGTTGTGAACGCGTGAGGACAAATGGGAGTGCGACACGTGTCTGAATATAGATTATCCAGACTGAATATACAAAGAAATATTCAGACTGTAAGTCTGAATATTTCTTTGAGTGGGACACGTGTCGCACTCTCATTTGTCCTTACGTTCACAACCAAATTTGAGTTCTCATTTGAACCCGCCCCTATATATATACATATATATATATGTGTGTGTGTGTGTGTGTGTGTGTATGATGGTGACCATACAATAGGTTCGATATTTTTGATGATGTTGATTAATGATCCTTCATAAATGATAATTAATAATTGCAGAAAGGGAGTTGTGGGAGTGTTTGGTTTGCAGAATGTTTTTTGAAATGAATGGAATGTGTCAAAGGAATATGAATTGGTAGGTAGGGAATTGAATGGAATATGTCCAACGAATTGGAATTTGTCTGTTTTGGTTTGCAGAATATAACTTCGACGTTGTAATGAAATAATGATAGACGACCAAAGTACCCTTTTACAACTTTTTTGCTTAAATTATAAGTTAATATAATGATAAAATTAATAATAATATTAATTGGTGGGGATGGCATTGGTGTTATTTGACCTTACTTATTATGTGTGTGCGCGTTCTATGTCTTCCCGACCTATTCGTGTGTTCTCAATGTACCCCATGACTTTTGCTTATTTTTTAGTGCTTTTGTTCACTATATGCTAGTCTCTTATGTATATTCTCTTATGCAAGTCTAAGGTCTTAATGGAAACAACTGTTAAAGGGTAAGATGTTAGGTCTCCTTAATAAATAGCTTAATTGAACTTTTGCATTTTATTTACTCCACTAAGTAATTTTAATTTATTTTCTAGGATGATTCTGAACATATTATTTAGGACCTTACAAAATGCTTGTAAGAAGAAAGTTTCACATCCAAATTAAACCAAACCAACTTAGTATATCTCATGTAGTTGTAGGATATTACCTTGCCGGCCCAAAAGTTCAAACCGTCTAAACCGACCAAACCAGAAAAAGAATTAAGTCTCAAAGCTGCAAACCACAAACCGCCATGTTTCTGCCCCAGTCAAGGTTCTAAATGGTGTGATGTGGCGGCAAGGTCAAGTCTCAAGTCTTAGGAGTTACGGCGAGGCCACCGCATTTTTCAAGGCGTGCCCTAAGGCGGCATATATATACATACATATATATACACACACACACACAAACATATATATATATATATATAGAGAGAGAGAGAGAGAGCTAGACACTGACCCACCCTTATATTGTTAGCATCTTCAATAATACTTTAGGACAAATTAAATTTATATAAAGTAATAAAATTAAAAATGAAACAAAACCCATTGATACCAAACACATAGAGCTTATAGAAAATGATATCAATAGTGCAAAATCGGGATTAAATCTCTTCTACTCACTACTTTTTTTCAATTTTCAAATACTTCGTGTTCGACTTTTCGTATACGGGAATGTAGCATTTACCTATTTAAGATTTTAGCTGTAAAGTTTCTTTTTTATGCAGATTTAAGTCCTAACTCTTGTACGTAATTATCATTTGTCACATACGTTATATATTAAAGTAGCCCTACACTCCTACACCTTATACAATAACGCGTTGTAACGTGCCATAACGTGTCGTAACGCATCATAACGCATTACGATGCAACTCAAGCCTTAGAGTGGAGCAATAGGGGTTAATGCGGCGGCGACCTCAAGCCTTGAGCCCATAACGAGGCTTTAACGAGTTATTTAGAACATTGGCCCTGGTTGGCAGTTTCAATCTCCAAAGTTACATCAGGCAAATTAGTCTTAATGGAATCATTGAAACATATCGATTGTTTAAGTGATAAGACCAAGGGTCGTAACAAATACACTAGTTTCATAAAATCAAAACGTGATTGTAGATTTGTAGTAGGAAGGATAACTATTGCTAGCTCGTAATCTAATACTTGAAACAGTGGAAGAATTAAACACATATAGTTTCCCATTTGTGTTATATCATATAAACAATAGTTCTACATTTGTGACTTCATGAATACATCAATTGACCATCGAAATTAACAATGACTCAATACACCAAACAAAAGGAAATCAAAAGATAAACCAAACCAAACCAATAATATCCTACCAGAAGGTAGGGTCTGGGGGTGGGTATGATGTACGTAGACCATACCTGATACCTCTAATCCTAAAAGTAGAGAGACTGTTTCCATAAAAACCCTGACTTATGATAAATTAATGCGGTATTTAAAATTTACAACTTATGCCAACTACCAATAATCCCTGCAGTTTTACGGGATCTTTAAGCAAGTAGAAATGGTAACCAGAGGTTAGTCATCATCACTAGAGCATGGACAACAGCAAAAGAATTTCACCACAGTCTTCACTGCCCTCGCTAGCACGTTAACACGAGCAGGAACATTTCTGTTTGCTTCAACCATTTTTCTCTCTTTTTAACTAGAAATATTAGTTGTATATCTATAGATAGAAACATTGGTTGTAAATATATATATATAGAAGCATTGGTTGTGAATATATATATATATATATAGAAGCATTGGTTGTGAATATATATATATATATAGAAGCATTGCGTGTGAATATATATATATAGGGGCGGGTTCAAATGAGAACTCAAATTTGGTTGTGAACGTGAGGACAAATGACCACGCGACACGTGTCATATTTAGACCCAATAATCAAAGAAATATTCAGACTGAGTAAAACTGAACATATAGTGTTTATTCAGTCTGAATCAGTGGCGGACCCAGGATTTTTTCCGAGCGGATGCACCCCTAAATTGTATCAAATGTCCGCAAAGCTATTTGATGTATTTTTCGATGATTTCGAGGGATTTTTTTAGCCGATTTCCCCATTTGGGGACTTTTTTAAGTTTTTCGGTTGATTTCGAATGATTTTTTAAGGTTTTTGGTTGATTTCGAGTGATTTTTTAAGGTTTTTGGTTGATTTCGAGGGATTCTTTTAAAGTAGTGCTCCTTTAACCCTTGAAATATCAAAAGTTTAGCGGGTGCACCTCACGTAAAAAACTTACAAAACACGATCTTTTTTACCTTTACGGAACAAAGTTGAGCGGTAGCACAGGACCCCTCCTCCCCATAGGGTGGGTCCGCCCCTAGTCTGAATAATGCTTATTCAGACTGAATAAACATTATATTTAATTTTATTCGGTCTAAATATTTCTTTGATTATTCGGTCTGAATAATTCAGACACGTGTTGCGCTCTCATTTATCCTTACGTTCACAACCAAATTTAAGTTCTCATTTGAACCTCCTTATATATATATATATATAGAAATATTTCATGTTAAGAAGAGAGATTTTCCCATATTTTTTCAAACAATTTTCCTGCAAAGTTCCACAGGTTGGTATTTAGCTACGGTATCAAAGTTGATGGAAATTACTTGTTGATTATACTTTTTGTAACAGAATACATAAGTGTGTGTTAATTACCCACACTTTTTGGCCTTATCTTCATCATGATGATGGTATTGGTAGCAGCTTCCATTCATTTTTGTTGAAAATTTTCTATATGCTTTCGAAACGAAAAAGCTCTTCACAATTACTTGTTCCTTTTGGTTTTCAAATTAAAAAAAATTAAGATAGAGAGAGAATGTATGTCGACTAAGCTAGCTGTTTGAAAAGGGCTTAATTGGCTCTTTTACTACCTTCCTTCCATTATTTTTCCGGAAATGGGTGTTCCCAAAGGTGACGTCGTTTTGAATGTGATTTCATGGAATCAATTTTGCAGACAGTTTCATGGAATCTTTGACATTAACTAATTGTAATGGAATGATGTTACTATTGATTTGAGTTTTGGGTTTAATGCTAATGTTTGGCATATCTATGGATTAAGCATGTAACATGGAATGTTTTAAAACCCAGGTTAACCCGGCCGGTCGAACCGGTTGGACCGGGTTAATGCATATGACTGGCCCGTTTCTACCTGGCCGGGTTTCTCAAAAACCTTGTTAAACTGGTGGTAAACCCGTTTTTTTCAAATCCGGTTAACCCGTTTTTATATTAAAATTCAAAATAAAATTAAAAAAATGTGTGTTATATATGTTTTTTTAATGTATTTGGACTGATATAAAACTTGTTGTTTGTGTATTTTTAATATTGGAACTTGGACATCAAGTTATTACTTTATATATATGTATGTATGCAGGAAAATGAAAAAAATACAAGGGATTAACGGAATTATTAAAACCAGTTAACCTAGGACCCGGTCACCACACTGGGTCAACTAAAAACCCGGGTTTTAAAACATTGGTAACATGTTTGATGAAATGAGTAAGAGAAATGGTTGTTATTGTTGGTTTTGAGCAATTTTAAGGGTTCATTGTTTTTTTTTTTGATCAATTTTATGAATTCACTGTTATTGTTGGTCAAATGATTTCATGAAGAGAAAAAACTTGAGCATGATGAAAAATCAAACAAACAAACAACAATTTAGTTTAATTTAAATAGTTAATTTAATCCATATTGGGTTTAATAAAAAAAAAAAGCAAACATCATTAATATTTGTAGATAGAAAGGTCTTGTTTGTTTTTTTCATTTTAAGCTTTTAATCACCACTTATGTCTGATTTGTTTAGATGTTTCATAACCATTTCAGAACTAAAATTAGACTTCGGTACCTCTTAAAAAACAAACGTCACCAAAGTCTCTAGGAGTGTTTGGTTGACAAGATATTTATGTAGTTTGGATGAAATTGAATAAGTTTAATCAAGCGATTGGTATTCTTCTATTTGGTTTGTAAAATGCCAAAATATAAGTTTGCAATTGTAATGAAATAATGATAGACGACTAAAATACATCTTTATAACATTTACAAACTTTCTTGCTTAAAGCATAAGTAAAATAATGATGAAATTAATAATAATATTAACTAGTGATTGTTTTAGCGATGATGGCAAAAATGAATGTTGCGAAGGTGGCAGTGATGTGACGATAGTGGCGGCATTCACGACGGTGTTGGGCGGCAATGACGACAGGGGTGGAGACGGTGAACTGGTGGTTTGTGTCGTGTTAAATTAGATTTGTAGGTTATTTTCTTTAAGATCATATTATGAAATCATTGGCATAAAAATGGAATTCAATTCCTTGACTTAAAATAGATTGAAAGATTAAATCACTCAACTATGGAATTCACGGAATTTGGCTTGATCAAATTCATTCAATCGGCAAAATCTAACAAACAGGCCAAGGGAATTTGATCATAGGAATTTGTCGTTCAAATTCCACAGATTCCACGAACCAAACATTCCATTATGGGATGTTTGGTTTGCAGAATTCAATGAAATCTGATGGAATTGGAATGACAAACGAATTGATTGGAATCTATCAGATTTCACCGAATTCCATGATTAA
Organism: Silybum marianum; assembly: GCA_036898165.1. Lineage (NCBI taxonomy): Eukaryota > Viridiplantae > Streptophyta > Magnoliopsida > Asterales > Asteraceae > Silybum > Silybum marianum. The sequence goes on from CM072539.1 coordinate 18,972,308, forward strand.
ATGATTTGATCATTCCTCCGCATATGTGAAGGATTTTGAATTCCATTTCGTGGCAAATGTAAGATAACCTATAATTTTCATTTAAAAAGACAAATAAATTTAACCACCACCCTCTCCCCGCACCACCCTCGCCGGCAACAGATCCACCGCCACCGCCACCACCACCACCCCATCCACCGCCACCCCACCCCACCCCACCACCACCCTCTCCCCGCACCAATTCCTATCAACCAAACACGTGGTCAAATTCCATTCCAATTCCTTCAAAGTCAAATCCCTTTGATGGATTCCAATTCCATCGAATTCCATTCTGCAAACCAAACACCTCCTTATAACTCATTTTCCAACACAAACCAAGTGAGTAAGCAAGACTCTTGATCTGATCAACGACATTCCAAGTCAATTTTCAATCAATTTATTCCAGAATTGCCATTGCAACGCAATGGCAATCCTACTCCTGATGATGGTATATCAATTACTCGTCGTGATGGGAAAACGATCTTGGTAGGGGTAGAATCGTCATTTACACAAGCAGGAAAAACCACAATTCATACAAATCATGAGAACAAACCAAAACAGTAGCCAGCAAATGCATAATCAGATACTGATGATACTTGCCTAATCAGTAAAACAAATAACACTTAAAAAAGTTAACAAATATTACATATAGAAATAATTTTAAACATACATCGTAGTACAACGTACCTTTCTCCAGGACCAAAACTTGTGAATGACTGAAGAATAATCGGGTTTTCATTTGAAAGTGGATAGCCTTGGAAGCTTGTCTCGCAAATAGTACAATCTGGCTCTTCGAACTTTCCTGTGCTTCACTACTTTTATTTCCTTGATGTTCGGAGAGTATCTGTTCAAAATTACAAAACTACCCATCAATTTATTTCCTCAATATATCTCACTCGAAAGTAGACGTATGCAGTAATGCAGACTTGTTCTCTACCCTAATCACTATGTTCTAGAAACCTTTTTTTACGAAAGAAAGGGAGGGAAAAAACAAAAAAAAAACAAGCGTTCTTGAAACTTTTAGGAGGGAAAGGAAAGGAAGAATTGGGAAAAAATGATAGATTTCTCCCAAATGTGGGAAGGGAAGGAAAGAAATGATAACCATTACAAAATTTAGTAAAATTACAACACTACCCATCAATTTAACACCATAAAAACAAATACAATGGGTATATTTGTAAAGAAGGAGGTTCAGGGGAAAACACTAAAAAAAGAAAACCGAAGAACATCCCAGGAGCCCTTCATCTGGACGGTATGCACAAATGCATACAAGCAATTGAAGCTGTTTTTTTCTATGCATTAGTGCATATGCACAAATGCAACAAATTACCGGTATGCATTTGTGCATAATGTCCAGATAGAGGGCTCCCGGGGTATTCTTCAGTTTCTCTTTTTTTGGCTTCCTAGTTGTAAAAATGACATATTTCCTTTCTCTATGGTTCAAGAACATAAAAATTGTTTCCTTCCCAATCCTTTCACTTCCCTTTCAAGAACACAAATAAAGAAATCTCTTAAAGAGTATTGTGGCTGTTTCCATGAAGCTGTTTGAGAGCATATATCATGTTTCACAAACTATCAAGAAGCATAGAGAACAACATTAAACTTACATAGGGAACACAATTTCAACTCCAACTCCAGCAATGATCCTCCGAATGCGAATGGTGGTGTGAATGCCGGCATTTTGTCTTGAGATAATGATACCCTTGTAAATAGACAACCTACGCCTGTTTTCCGGTACTTCCTACAAAGTTAAAATACACATCACAAATCACACTCTCCATATACATCAAGAATACATTCAAGAACAAACTTACAAATTTGATTTCGATGATATCTCCAGTTCGAAGATCTGGTACTGGCCTTGAGCTTTCTGAAGCTTCGATTGCTTGCTTGTTCAGAATCTATAATAAAAAATAAAAAAAAATCAAAAAGGGGTTCTTCACAAATAAAGAAAGAAAACAATGAACAAAGAAACCAACAAAAGTATTTTGATAGATTAACTACAAAATGCATATCTTATATTGGAACCAAGCTAATGGCAAAATTGATGTTTCACAAAGAAAAGGTCAAATAAATGATAGCAAATACACAAATCAACATCCAAACAAGATTTACCCATATGAACAAATTCTCATTGGTTTTCACAAATTTTTGAACAGATTGAACTACCACCATGGAAACCATCAAATTACACTGTCAAATCACAAACAGAAGAGATGGACCTTGAATTTTGTAAACTAATTGCTATAAACGTTGATGTAATGATAAAATTCTTTACTAAAGTCTTGATTCACACCAGTTAATTCAGTAAAAAAAATCCATATTTTTAGTACAAAGTGGTATGAAATTACAAACCCTAAGTTTCACAGAAACAAAAGAAGCATTTAAGGAACATTCAACAACTTACCCCCATAATATCACCAAGCTTTACAATAGGTTTCCTAAGTGGTTTTGCTTCAACCTCTTCCTCCTCTACCTCCACCGTTTCATCTTCAACGTCATCTGTAACTTCCGTTGCAACACTCGTCGTTTCCGGCTCTGCATCAGCCTCACCCTCAGCTCTAACCACAAAAGGATCCTTATTACGAAATCCGGAATTAAAACGACACCGTGATGACGAAACACTGAAGATTGACGAAGAAGATGCATTGAATGAGGGTAAAAAGGAAGAAACCCCATGTTTCTTCGATTGAAATTTGGCTACATTCGAGGGTATCATAAACAGTGCCTGAAAGTTTTGGTTTTCAACTAATAGATTAAAGAATTTTCAGTAGAGATGAATGCATGAAAAGATATAGAGAAATGAAATGGGAAGAGGGTTTACCTGAGGAAGAACAATGGAAGCCATGATTGAATTTTGAGAGCTCGATAGAGCAAGGGCTTGCAGCGTCTTATCTGAATTGCCGTTTGGTATCCTGATTTGACAGTTATATGGGTTAAGGTTCGGGTTAGATCCGAAATAGTTTTGCATTTTATCTCTAAAAAGAAAATAGTAAATACCGATTTTCTCCCCCAATGGCTTCTTGTTTATTGTGTTGTTTGTTGTCAATTTCGTTCCTAATATTTAAATAGGGGGGTTAATCGCAATCCTATACATTTAGCTAAATAATTTAGCATTTGGTATATAGACATAATTGGATAGGCAAGAGGTGGATCAGACAGAACAACTGTATATCTGGTGTTTAGTACGACTAAGACTGGACATGATAGAACTAGGCAAGTTGTTCCAAAAGATATTTGACGATTTTATATATATCATATAATAGTTATAATTAACACAAATAAAGTACTATTTTATTAATTAGTTTATAAACATTTTTACTCAACTTTCATATACATACATACATACATACATACATAATAGTATAATTTGTTATAATTGATGATAGTTTGAAAAAACTGGATTCGTACAAATGAGAAATTATGTTTTGTTCGGTTTGGTGTAGATACGGTGAAGATTGTTGTAACAACAATGGTTGTGGATGCAAAGACATTGGTAATTGGTGAATGATGGTGGATGTGGAGGAAGTGAAGATGGTGGATAATGGTGGTGGTGGTGGTCGATAATGGTGGAGGAGGCGGTAGTGGTTGATGGTGCTAGTGGTGGCGGTGATAGGCGGTGGTGCTCAATGGTCGACGGTGGTTATAGAGGATGTTAAGATGGTAGTGGTGGTGGTTGTCGATGGTGGTGTTGGTGGTTGTGGAGGAGGTGAAGTGGCCCGAGGTGGTGGTGGTGGTGGAAATAGATGGTGGTGGTCGGTGGCTAACGATATGTTATGGAGGCGGAAATTGTTGTAGTGGAGGTGGCCAACGGTGGTAGTGGTGGCGGTGATGGATGGTGGTTATGAAGGAGATGAAGATGGTAGATAGTAGTGACGGTGACGGTTGACAGTGTTAGTCGATGGTGGTAGTGGTTATGGTTGAGGTGAGGTGGCCCACGGGCATAGTGGTGGTGGTGGCGATGGACAGTGGTGGTTGGTGGCTAATAGTAGCAGCGATCGTGACTAGTGGTTGTGACCGTTAAACAAATACCATATTAAGGTTATACATCAAATGAGGGTAGATTAGTGATATTTTAGTTTCTGTCTCATTTTTGTCTCATCTTGTTCCACCTATTTTGGTGGAACACGAAAAAGTCTTTTTTCTCCCGCTCTGTCCCACCTTGTCCCAGTTCCTGCCCTATCTCATGTCGCGCCAAACGTGGAATAGTGAATTCTTGTCCTGTCCCATGTTATGCCAAACATGGGACAATGAATTATGTCTCGTGTTGTCATGTTTTATCCCATGTACCAAACACACTCTTACATTTTAGTTACTGTTGGGCGACTTTCATATAGTTGGACGACTTTTAAAGCGGGTTAACCTGCTTGGAAAGCCACCTTAGCGGCTTTTTGGCTTGATACTTCCCAAAAAACGTAATTTCAGCCACAATTTCACCCAAACCTCATTTGTTACTCGTTTTCCTCCCCATTTTCTCTCATAGTTCCGATTTTTGGAGCATCTCTTCTCCTTCCCCAACCATTTCTAAGGCATCAAATCTCCTTCAAGGTCTAAGATGAAAGCTACCAACTTCATCTTCTCCATCCTCTTTTCCACCATTGTTGGCCCAACTTTGGGGGTTTTCTCCAAATTACATTTGTAAGTTATTCTAACTCTTTTAGACCTTATTTCTTGTCAAAACCTTTCTTTTTGGTTCTCTAGAACTTCATCCTTGAAGCATCTTCCTTGTTTTAGAGTTCTGACTATTTTTGGAAGATTTGAGGTTTTTGGCTAGGGTTTTTTAGATCTGATTGTTGGGAGTTGTTATTGATGTATTTTAAGTTGTTTGTGATCTACATATGGTTCCTAGTGAAGGTTGCTTGCAGATCTGGACTTCTATTCAAAGGAAGCTTTGGGGTAAACCTAGATTTAGCCTAAATTTAGCAAGATGGGTTCAAGTTGCTTTGTGAAAACTATGTACATGCCAAAATGTCTATTTTAAAGCATTATCATGTTTACGTGGTATTTATCAAATATGTCGGTTATTTGAAGAGTTTTGCATATTTGACATATTTGGTTTTATAAGTCATGTATAATGTTTATATTTGGATTTTTTGGGCATTTTGACTAATAAACCACACATATGGGTTCTTTTGAAGAGTAATTCCTTAAATGAAGATTTTTGGTTCTAAATGCATTTTAGAGTAGTTTGTTGGAAAATGCATAATTTGTGTTATGGGACGTTTTCTTGGAAATATAGTTAGTATGGTTTCATTTGGAAAATGCTTAGTCCAACTCAATGATGGGTTTTGAGATAGTCATGTATGTGTAACATGTATTTGCATAAACGTTGGTTATAATACGTTTTATCGCCTTTGATGACTATTATGAAATAATCCATTTTGGTTGTTGAGCATTTAGCTCAGTTTGACTTAGATAAGTCTTGAGGACCTTCGTCCATCTTAAATTGCTCCTTGTTGAGCTTTAGAAATTATATGCATTTATATCATATCTATTTGCATAGTTTTACACGCTTCGAGTGTGTCGATCATTCATTGGAGTCGTGTATTTTAGACTGAGTGCAATTGATCCATAGGCACATGAGTCAAGGTGTTATTTGGAAATGGGATCATAATCCCTTGTTTTGAGGTTGGTACTGAAATTGGCGATAGACTTGGAGTTGTTGAGCTTGGTACCCATGTGAGCGATAGACATGGAGTTGTTGAGCTTGTTACCCAATGAGCGATAGACATGGAGTTGTTGAGCTTCGGAATATGCGAGCAATAGACATAGGGTTGTTGAGATTGTTAACTCATTAAACTATAGACCTAGAATGGTTGATCTTAAAGCATAAATTTAATTATGTGGCCTACGTTTGTGTTCCGTCACTAACCATGGGAAACGAGTATCCCCTGTCATCGAAATGTGTTGTTTTGGGTATAGAGTCTTGTTCCTTATTATCCATAATTTTATATTATTGGATCATTGAGACTTAACGTATTTTGTATTCTTGATAATGGAGCTTTGGCCATATTTTGGTATTTGGAACATCTAAACTTATTCACGTCATGGGTGAGTATCAGGTGTAGAATTCGTTTTGAACGAGTATTTCTATTTAAAGTTTTCGTTACTAACGATATTTTATTCTAAAACTGTTACTACGAAAAGAATGAATTTGGGAAAGATGGTGCTTTTATAATGAAGTCCTTCTATTCGAGAAATTATTATTTTTATCAAGCAATATTTCGATTTCAACCGATTATACATATGTTATAAACTCTTGAGCTCACTAGGCGTTAAGCCTAACCTTTTTTCTTTGTCGACATGTGCATCAGGTTCTTGTTGGGGTTGGTACTAGTGACACGTGTGGACTTGAGTGCTAGGAAGTGGCACAATAAAGATCTAGCTATTTGGTGACGTGTTCCGCAATCAGAGATAGCGACTCTTTTGACTTTAGTAACTATGTCTTAGTATAAGACTTGACCTATCTTTTATTGAGGTGTATTTAGAATTATTATTCGAGGAAATTTCAAGTATTGATATATATGAAGAGTTTTATCTTTTAATTGATGTAATATTGAAAATTTTAAACTAGTCGCTCTTTCCAAATTTGAGGGTGCTACATGGAAGGAGAAGGTGGGAATGAGATATGCATGTTCAACTTGGTTGATTTTGTAAGAAAAAAAAGAAAGAACAAGAGCATGCAATAGTTTTCGAAATGGGCAGTAATATACATCATGGTTGGAGGAGGCAACAATTGGAAGGTTTTGCATAAAAATAACAATAACCATGACTTTTAAAGAGGGTCGGTCAAGGCCAGCCCTGGCCATGTGCAGTTGCACAGGGCATCAAAACCCAATGAGGCATCAATTTGTCATCTATTACTAGTTTTTTTTTCTTTTAAATTTCTAATTGAGTATTATAAATTTGTGTGATATGTGGTTGTGAGGGTTACTACTTACTATGCTAAGGCTAAGGGCTTTTGTAATTTTGTAATTTTGATAATGAGTCTTGCTCTTGCATATTGAAATTTACAATGCACATGAACATATCATTTTAACAGCACAGTTGGAACAAGTTGCACAACAATAACAACATATTGTGATATTGTCTTGTTGAGCACTTGTTCTTTGCAATGCACAATAGAATAGATTATGGATTTTACAATTTATCGTTGTTCTTTTGACTTTTTGTTTACTTTGAGATTTGACATTATCGCATTAGATTTGGACTTTGGTATTTATATTTGTACTTTTGAGTTTTGTTCTTTGTTCACTATGACACTAACTTCGATGTAATTATTATTTTAGTTAAAATTAGTTATAGTTGTTCTTGTCTTTTAAATTCAATATATGAAGTAAAGGTTCTATTATTCTAATTTCAATTTGGAAAAACCGGAAAAGAATGAAGCACGATCTTAATCCAGGTTTTATCCTTTATCGATCTATAATTCTATATTATCACTACAACAAAATTGACTTTATAGGATGCCTAGATTATCTAAGTGTCCTAATTATATATTTTATCAAACTTAAGTTTATACGTCCAAATTATAAATCCTTTTATTTAAAAGCATTACAATAGGTTTATATGATGCTTTTTCTATTCACGCATTTTATAAAATAAATTGTTGCGTTAGCTATTTTATAGGACACTTTTGAGAAGTATCCTAAAAATCTATCTTTTTATAGGACAATTTTCTAAATAGTGTTTATAAAACAGTTAAATGACATTTTATTTTAAGAAGTCCTAAAAGTCTTGTTACAACGTATAAAAGCATCCTATAAAGTTATTGTAACACTTTTGAATAAGAGGTTTTTTTGGTTTTGTCATATAAACTTAAATCCTATAAAGTATTATTTTAGGAGGCCTCTACTTTTTACATGTTCTATAAAATCAATTTTGTTATAGTGTTAATAATTCGGGATATTGGTTTATATAACCTCCCTTTATATTTTTTTTAATCATAATTAACACAAACCAGGATGGGGATGAGATACCTAGCTTAACTAGATTCCAACCCTTTTAAAAAATGACATGTTTTGTCATTTTATTTGCTTAAAAGAAGAAATAGGGACATTTTTAACATTTTCGTACAGGACATCAAACCCTGGGGTCAGTAGGTTTCTTTTTTGAAGTATATAATATTTATATACAACAAATGAAATAAGAAAACTCACACACCCACATGGGATCAGTAGGTTAGAGGCACATGAAGAGACTATCGAAGAACAAACTAAAAACTAAGGTGACGTTCGGTTCACAGAATGGAATCTGTTGGGATTGGAATCTATCAAAGGAATTGGAATCTGAAGGAATTGGAATTGAATTTAATCATGTTTGACCATGTGTTTGGTTGGCAGGAACTGGATTGGAATCTGTCTAAGGAATTTGAATATGCATGTTTGGTTCGTTGGATATAATACTAGTGGTGGGATGGAGGCGGTAGTGGTGGTGGCACCGGTAGTGCGGCGGTAGTGGTGGTGGTGGCGACGGTGGTAGCAGTGGCGGTGGGGCGGTGATGGTGATGACAATGGTGACGGTAATGGTGGTGGATGTGGTAGTGACAATTGTGGTTGTGTTGTTAAGGGGATAGTGATAACGATGTAATGGCAGTGTTGGAGGCGATGATGATAACAGCAGTAATGGTGGCGCCGGTAGTGGTGACGGCAATGGCGGTGGTGGCGGTGGCGGCGGCGGCAGCGATGGTGGCGTTGCTGCAGCGAGGTGGTGATGACGGTGGTGGTGGGGTTAAAGGAGATAACGATAACAATGGTGATGGCAGGGTTGGAGGTAGCAGTGACAATAGTAGTGGTAGTGATGGTGGCGGTAGTGGTGGTGATGACAGTGGTTGTGTTGGTGAAGCAGACAGTAGTAACGATGGTAATGGCAGTGTTGGAGGTGGCGATGACAACAATAGTGGTGGTCATGGGCGGCGACATGCAGTAGCGGTGGTGGTGACATCCATCATCATGGTGGGATAAAACGAAATTGAGTAAATATAAGCACATAATGATTTTTTCCTTCAAAGATAGTACGAAAGAATTGAAATTCCTTGCTAAAATTGAAGGAATTTACATTCCACCATATGTGGAATTTGAATTCCTTATCAAAACTCAAAGAATGAATTAAACGCATGAATGAAATTCGGTCAATGAAATTGACTATTCCAATTCCTTCAGATTCCGTCTGATTCAGCGAACCAAACGCCACCTAAAACTTAAGATCAACAATGTAATTAATACGCTTGTCGGATGGACTCAATCCACAATTTTTGACAACCATAGGGACCAAAAATGTAATTCTATCTTTTTGAAACTATATAATAATATAAAAGAGAAAGCAAAAGTTGTTGAAGTATTTATTGAAGTGGCGCCACGTAACCGCCCAGTCACGCTACTAACCAAATTTCACCAGTTTTATGATCAACACGCCACGTTCCCTTTCCTCCCATCGTCCTCCCGCCAATCTCTGCGCCAAAAGCTCTCAAAACTCATCCACTGATTCCAAATTCAACCAATTTAATTTATCAATGGCCAATGCACCGTATCTTCGAAGCTCGTAAGATTCTTCGTATCTGCGTTCTTTCATTTTACGAATTGATCGTGGTATGTTGAATTCCAGTTTCGATTAGGGTAAATCCTTTTTATATAATTTCTGTTTTATGATCTCAATATGACTAGAAGAAGAGGGATACCGCCTGGAATTTTGTTGATACGAAGCATTAGGGGTAAAGATTGGAGTTTAAAAACATATAGATATTTGACTCTTTTCGTTACATTCGTTGCATATACTGCTTATCATGCTTCCAGAAAACCTAGCAGCATCGTAAAAAGTGTGTTGGATCCTATTCCTGGCGGTAACTACGATTCTGCTAATGTTTTTCTCCCATGGCCGATTGGAGACGTTTTCTTAAAATCCAAATCCATTAACGGTACTGATTTGGATTTATCAAGAGAACATGGATGGGCTCCATTCAATGGGAAAGATGGCACTTCAAAATTGGGGGAAATTGATGTTGCATTTCTTGCAGTTTATTCATTGGGAATGTACGTTGCTGGTCATTTAGGGGATACATTGGATCTTCGTTTGTTTTTAACTGCAGGAATGATCGGAAGTGGGATATTTGTTGGATTATTTGGGATGGGTTACTTTTGGAATATTCATCATTTTTGGTTCTTTTTAGCTATGCAAATGGTCGCCGGATTGTTTCAAGCCACCGGTTGGCCGTCGGTTGTGGCGGTGGTTGGTAATTGGTTTGGTAAAAGAAGAAGAGGATTGATAATGGGGATATGGAATGCTCACACATCAATTGGCAATATCAGTGGTTCTCTTTTAGCTGCTAGTGTTTTGCAATATGGTTGGGGTTGGTCGTTTATACTTCCGGGTGCTTTTATTGTTATAGCTGGGATTATGGTGTTTTTGTTCTTGGCTGCTTATCCAGAAGATGCTGGATTTGATAATCCAGGTGAAGCTTCTCCGAATGCAAGAGGAAGGATTCAGGATGAAAGTTTGTTGTGGGAAGAAGGTACTTCGAATGATGAAGAAGCACCTGTGCCACGGATTTCGTCTGTGAATAGAAAAGGCGTTGGACTCGTTGGAGCTTGTTTTATACCTGGAGTAATTCCGTTTGCATTATGCCTTTTCTTCTCGAAACTTGTGGCGTATACTTTTCTCTTTTGGTTGCCGTTTTATCTAAGTCAAACAGGTAATTTCAATTTCTTGCACACAAGTTTATACATACTGGTTAAGGCTTGTGGGGGATGAGGCTAGATAACCCATCTACCCCAGGTTCGAATCCAGGCGCAAACAACTTATGGCCACCGGGGAATTATCTCAGGGCTGCATGCTTTAGCGGTCTTAAAATTGTCAGGGATTAGTTAGGATACCCTTTCAAAAAAAAAGTTTATACATATCGTTTGCAAAATATAGTAGAAAGATTTCAATAAGCATATATAAGCGATATAAGGGATTGTTTGTTAGTTAGGAGGTTAATGAGACTTGCAGCTTATTCGATTGGCTATACATGACTGCTTGTGGCTTAATGATATTGAAAGTTGCTTATGCTTATGCAGTAAGTTTTTAGGATGGAGCTTTATGTAGAAACCCAAGTTTGTTCCAAACTCGTCCCTCCAAATTAAAAACATGCTCCTTCCATCTATGAGAAAACTCTCCCAAGCAATTTTTTTCCCAATCTATACAGATAGATTAATCCATACTTGACTTAATGGAAAACCAACCAAACTACGCCTTAGAGAGACAAATCTAACAAGATAAAGATACCTTTAGCAATTATTTGCTCCGGTGTAGGGGCAGTTAGTTTAGTTGTCTCGTCTTCCAATATATGTATATATTTATTTAACTTGTAGTAAACATTGGACCCACAAAATGGGTTCTTATAAGAACTACTATAGTGGAGCTTTATGTAGGTTATCAATTTGATGAGTTGGAAATGATTTGGCAAGAAAAAGTACAAAAGGTGGGTTCTTATAAGAACCTCCATTGGAGAGGCTCTAATGTCAAACCAAAAATGAGACGTCAAGTCTAATATTGCAACCAACTACCAGAAAATGATGGTAAAACCACCAGGTTTAATGCATGGGAATGGAATGGTTATCTTACTCATGTGCATACATATAAGCTGATGGTTTTGATCATATTCATGTAAAGGGTTGGGTTCTGGTGAGATGGAGAGTTAAGGTGAGAAGCGTAAGAAGGGATCTCCACCCTTGGATGCACTTTAGGATGAGATGCATCGGGATGCACCAGATTAATCTCTGTATGAAGCACAATTCATGGTTGGGTTTGAGATTAAAGGCGATCAAGGGTCCAGATCCCTTCTTACGCTTCTCAACTTAACTCTCCTTCTCACACGAGCCTACGCCTTCATGTAAAACTATATGTATATAGGATTGGGTTCTGCCGTTCTGGTGAGAATGGAAGTTATGGTGAGAAGGGTAAGAAGGGATCTGCATCCTTGGATCAATCCTAATTGAAGATCAACACTAATGAGATGCACCGGATCAATTCTGGTATCAAGTGCAATCCATCGGGTGGGAGTGAGATTAAAAGTGATCAAGGGTCCAGACCTCTTCTTACGCTTCTCACCTTAACTCCTATTCTCACAAGATCCTTCATCTATATATATATGTATATATATTATTATTGGAAATGCACCATGAAATTAGGGTTCATAAAATTGCCAATCATGTTAATCATGCCACTAACTATATAGGGTTGCAAACAATTTGCTAATCATATAAATTCTCGAAGTTCTCATACCAATGAGCTTATTTAGCAGAAAAAGGAACGCATCAAGCAAACATCTTAATATGCAAATGGTTCAACAACAAAAAAATGCCTCCACCTGCACCCCAGCATTCCAACAATCTAAGTGTCATAACCATGGTCGGTAGTAAATTAAGGGGCTGTTTGGTTGCTTTTCTATCAAGTCCTATATGATGAATAAAGCTGTCTGTGTGGATAATCTGTTTATAGATTGGGAAAGTTTTTTTTTGGGAGGGTTTTTTTTCGTAGATGAAAGGAGCGGTGTTTTTTAATTTGAGAGGGGCATGTTTGGAATTTTTTTGGCTTTCTGCATAAAGCTCCCTCCTAGAAGCTTGCCTAATAAGCAGTGGCGGACCCAGGATTTTTCCCGAGCGGGTGCACTCTTAAATTTGATCGAATGTCCGTAAAGCCGTTTGATGTATTTTTCGGTTGATTTCGAGGGATTTTTTAGCCGAATTCCCCGTTCGGGGACTTTTTTAAGTTTTTCGGTTGATTTCAAAAGATTTTTTAAGGTTTTTGGTTGATTTCGAGAGATTTTTTTATGGTTTTTGGTTGATTTTGAGGGATTTTTTAGGGTTTTTGGTTGATTTCAAGGAATTTTTTAAGGTTTTTGGTTGATTTCAAGGAATTTTCAAAGTTGTGCTCCTTTAACCCTTGAAATATAAAAAAATGACAAGAGTTTAGCGGGTGCACCTAATATAAACCTTATGAAACGCGATTTTTTTTACCCTTACGGAACACGGTTGAGCGGTAGCACGAGACCCCCCTCCCCATAGGGTGGGTCCGCCCCTGCTAATAAGCCACTTTTTATATCATTAAGCCACTACCAAGCCGTTATGTATAGCTAACTGAATAAGTTTTGACTCATTAAGCTGCTAACAAACAGACCCTAAGTTCCCTATAGCTGAAGGTATTTGGAAACAACTGCTCTACTCTTATAGAAGGTAAGAATTAATGGGAGTTTGATTGACATGTTTCTTTTTTGGTCTATTTCTTTACATTGCATATGGGAATTGACCAAATTTCTGATTTAGACGATGAAAAACTGCACCTTTTGTTAAATGTTTAACTCCTTTGGGTTTATTTTATAATAATCTTCACTTTTATTTCGGTGATATATTTTGCAGAAATTGGCGGAGAGCGTTTGTCAGTAAAATCTGCAGGAAACCTATCAACTTTATTTGATGTAGGGGGGATCGTGGGTGGAATTTTAGCCGGATATATATCTGATAAACTTAAGGCTCGAGCTACAACAGCAGCCAGCTTTATGTATGCTGCAATTCCATCAATGCTTTTATATCGCACATATGGGAACATTTCAAAGTCCATGAACATTATACTTATGATGATTGCTGGCCTATTTGTAAACGGACCTTATGCACTTATCACGACTGCAGTTTCTGCGGATCTTGGGACCCACAGCTCCCTAAAAGGCGATTCTCGAGCCTTGGCAACGGTAACTGCTATTATTGATGGTACGGGTTCCATGGGGGCTGCTTTGGGTCCTCTTTTGACTGGATTTTTATCAACAAAAGGATGGGATGCGGTTTTTGCAATGCTGATGATCGGTGCTTGTATCGCGGGTTTACTTTTAAGTCGTTTGGTTTGTACTGAGCTCACCGAGAGAACGGTCACTAGTCCTCGCCCACGGAACAATGTTGAAGGTATGGCTTCGATCCTTTTATTCATTAATTTAATTGCTATATTTTACATTAAATCATATATATCCACGTATTAACATTAAATCCTTTTGTGTGTGTGTGTGTGTGTATATATGCTTGCTCTGTAGGTGTATATATGTTGTGTGTGTATATATATCAAAAGAGATGAGAGAGACAAAGAGGTGGGGCCACTACTTTAATAGATTACATTCTTGGTCCCTTTACTATTGATGGAAAACAAAAAATTATGAAATGACTAAAATACCCTCCTAATTAACATATTTAACAGGGATATGTTAATGGAGTTAGGACTCAGGGACTAAAGCATGTGAAAATGTAAACCATAAGGACCAAATCCATAATTATTTTGAAAAAGGGACGCATAATGTTATCAAGTGTAAACCAATCATGTAATTTACTCTTAATTTAATTGCTATATTTTATGGTTAATTACAATGTTGAAGGTACCCCTTTGTTGTTTAAGGTAAATTTCAGGTTTGTGTATATCTTACCCCTTCTAGACCCTACTTTTGAGTGAGATTTACTGTATCAGTTTGGTTTGATTTTTATATATTTGGGATGTTTATGTGAGATTTGTTACTTTTTTTTTCTATTAACTTGTTGAGGAGATTTGGTGTTTTGCAGCTCCTTTATCTCAATCACTTGTACGTGACGGGAGGAGGTAGTCATAAGCATCGCTAACAAAAGTTCCGTGTGTTTGGGCAATCAAGAACGGATTACAAAGAACGAAAAGATATATATATATATATATATATATATATCCGTGTGGTGAGCTCGTTTTTATATTTGGAGGTTGTGACATACAATGGATCCTATGAACATATATTTATGTATAACAATTGGATATACGTAGAGTTTTTGTGGTATTTTTCGGATTTTTTTGGGATTATTTTTTGGTTTTCTATGTGGTGGTGGTATTGAGTATGCGGTTCCTTATAACCATCATTGGTTTGTTAGGAATTCGAACATGAAAACAAATGTTATTTGGTTATTAGATTGTTTCGTTGGAGTTGAACGAACTATTTTCATCAAATCGATACCATTGTGTAAATCGTGAACTTGAATAACAATTAAAGGACTACAAAATTGTAGGGGTAGATTTAGTTACGACTCTTGACTTGTGTTGTGAATCGGGGGGACAAATGAGATTTGTGTCTTGTTTCCTAGACGTTCATGAAATATTCATCATAAATGACAATTCTAAGGTATCCAACTCTTGGGCTGGTTCAGGGGCGAGTTCATGAGGCAGTCCATAGGGTTGGATCATGGGCGCAGGGGATTAGTCGGTGTCCGTTTGGATCCGGATACCCCTGGGATGTGTGAGTGTGTTAAAAATGTCGTCCAAAAAAAATGATGATTAAAAAAAATCACGTCCATTAATAAGACACATTTCACACCCTCGTTTTTTCCCTGGTTTGCAATTTCCTCTGGAGTTGTATCAGGATACTGTCCCTTCAAATTGATTTCTTCTTGTTAACATGTAACTACATACCAATAAAAATCCAATTATTAAATAGGGTTAGATTCCGTTACAAATCATTTAATTCTTACGAACTATACAAACTATTATATTAGGAAACAATTAAGATATTTATGGACAATTATCATGATTTATTAATTATGGTTGAGATATATATTAGGGGTGTTCATCGGTTGACATCCATTGGATGTGAGGGGAACCGAACCGATCCAATCATCCATTGGATGTTGGATTTTGCCAACCGATCCGATCCGATTAACATCGGACAACCGAACCGAACCGATCTAATGGATGATTGGATCGGTTCGGTTCCATCCATTGGATATTTTTATTGGATATCCAATGGATGATCCAATGTGATTGGATCCATCCAATGTGTTAATACAATCCAATTTTTAACAATGAAAGAAATTAATTAATCCTTTTTAATATGTGTTAAAACAAACACAAGTTAAGCTTAAAATTTAAAAACTAACACAAAAACAAAATTTGATTCAAGCAAAATAAAGACAAACTAACTGGATGATAGTTGGATGATGGTTGGATGGATAATTGGATGGTCATCGGATGGTTAATTGGATGGTAACTGGATGATATATCGGATCGGTTCGGTCGGTTTTAAATCGGATTACGGATGGTCATCCAACAACCGAACCGATCCAATTGGATGTTGAATTTTTCAATCCGATCCGATCCAATTACAATTGGATATCCAAGCATCGTCGGTCGGTTCTAATTGGATCGGTTGACTTTCTGCACACCCCTAATATATACGAAAGATGATAGGTTCATTAATTATGATAATAGCTTTGGATTAAAAAATAAAATAAAATCGCATATTAACTAGATGGATGACTAAGATTGATTTATAAAATTTGTTAGAATTACATAGTTTGTAATTGAAATTTCCTTTAATTAAATATAAAACATATTTTAATTTCAAATTGTATCATATTTTTTAAAGATTTTAATCTAAATTCGTTATTAAACAAAGTATTGATTAAAATGGATTGTATTTCCATATGTGATTCAAAAGTGGTTATTAGAATAGGGAACGAGCGAAATGGCTCGGCTCCAGTATAGTTCTAAGATGTGACTCGGCTTGAATACGGCTCAAGAATTTCCCGGGAAAAATCTCAACACCTCACCTGGTTAACTTCTCGCCACAAAATCCAGTGGTCACAAAAACACACAAAATGATGATGAATTCTTCTCTGAAACACATGAGCACACACGATAATGGCGACATTCTCTTCATCTTTCTTATCGCTACACTCGCCTTCTCTTCATCAACAAACAAATAACACAATTCGAACAAAATCCCTAAAAAGAACCAATCTAACAATCGTCAGTGGTGGATCCGATATCCAGAAGGAAGAAATAGTCATCGTCGGAGCTGGAATCGCCGGCCTCTCCACCGCAGTTTCGCTACACAGGTTTACTTTTCTAGTTTCATCTCCGTCGAAAGTTTCGTTTATTGTTGTTGATCATCATGTTGTTAATGATGTTAGGGTTTGTTTGTTTGTTTGTTTGTTTGTTTGTTTGTGTTAAGATTGGGGGTTCGATCGGTGGTGCTGGAGCAGGCGGAATCGTTGCGAACTGGAGGAACTTCATTGACTCTATTCAAGAATGGATGGAAGGTATTGGATGCCATGGGAGTTGGTGATGAACTCAGATCTCAATACCTTGAGATCCAAGGGTATGTTTCCCCCCCTTTTTCTTATCTCAATTTGATTCAATAATATGCTGCTACTGATTATTATTTTTGATTTTGAATGTTTGAAGTTTGTATTTACTTTATTCCAAATGACTTCCAAATTGTGTTGTAATAATACCTTTGATTAGGGATTCGATCGATGATTCCAAAACGATTGTTTGAACTTCCAGTGACATCAATTTATTTGTAATATTGATAACATGAAAGTTATTTAATGTATTTAACAGTTTTCATCAAAATCAACGATGCAGGATGGTTATAAAAACAGAAAATGGAAGAGAGCTGCGCTCATTCAACTTCAAAGAAGAAGATCAAAAGTACATATATACATATATATATATATAGTAGCATTTCATTTCTATACATATCCATGTCCTTATGAGCTCTGGAATTTTAGTTTATAGTCAACAAAATGTGTGTTTGGTGCATATGGTAACAGTCAAGAGGTTCGCGCAGTTGAAAGAAGAACCCTTTTGGAGACTCTTGCCAAACAGCTACCACTAGATTCCATCTCTTTCTCATCAAAGTTAGCAAATATTAAGAAACAAGAAGACGGTGAAACTCTACTGGAACTTGATAATGGTACTCGAATATCATCCAAGGTAGAATAATTAAACTTTTTAGTTTCAAACAATTCAGTTGTGGATTCAAACTTAAGGCCTTTAGGAACCAAATATTTAGGTGAAGTATTTTGATTAACGTTTTATTGAACAGGTGGTAATTGGGTGTGATGGAATTCGTTCTCCAGTGGCTAAATGGATGGGATTTCCGGAACCTAAATATGTAGGATATTGTGCTTTTCGTGGGCTTGGAGATTACCCTAATGGACAACCTTATGAGTCACGGGTGAGCTATGTTTATGGCCGAGGTATACGTGCTGGTTATGTTCCGGTTTCACCAACAAAAGTTTATTGGTTCGTCTGCTTCAACAGCCCCACACCAGGTATGTCTAGGGTGTGAGCATCGGAACCGGGTATCCGCCGTTGGAACCGAAACCGATGTGATTGGTTCCTGTTCCGGTTCCGAAAATTCGGAACCGATCAGGAATGATTCCGATTTCTGTTCTCATTTTTTTGGAACTGGCCAGGTACCCGGTCCCTTTGGGTACTTAGAACCGGAACCGACGGTTACCCACCGGAACTACTTTTAAATAAAAGTTAATTTATATATTTATTAATAAAGTTATATTACCTTTTAGGTTAAAGTTAGACGAATTATATATGTTTATAATAGACTTAAAATTACATTTTTATCATATTAGTTTTGGACCCTTTGTTGTATTTATTATTTTAAGTTGGTACTGCTTAATTTATAATAGATTTAAATTTACATTTTTATCGTATGCAATGTAAAAAAAATTATCTTTTTTAAACCTGGTACCCGGTTCCAAAATATAAAGAACCGATGTTAGTTAGCGGTTCCGGTTCCATGAAATTTAGCCGGGTACTCGGTTATGCTGACCTCTAGGTATCTCGTCCTAATACAAAAGGGCAATCAAGTCTTTCTACACTTGACAGTTGCCTGAATCTAAAATGGCAGGTCCAAAGATTACAGATCCATCAGTATTGAAGAAACTAACCAAGGAACTAATCAAGAAATGGCCCTCTGAGCTGCTAAACATAATTGATGCCACCCCAAACGACACCATCATCCGGACCCCACTAGTGGACCGGTGGTTATGGCCAGGTCTGAGCCCACCAGTGTCATCGGGTGGAGCCGTGTTGGTTGGTGATGCATGGCACCCGATGACTCCTAATCTTGGCCAAGGGGCTTGCTGTGCTTTAGAAGATGCTGTTGTTTTAGTGCAAAAGCTGGTGCCTGCACTCAAGGCTGGACCAACGTTCGTTGAGGGTGCACTCAGGTCATACCAAAACGAGCGGTGGCTAAGAATCTTTCCGATGACCGTGCGGGCTAACGTGGTTGGAGCCATTTTGCAGTTGGAGAACCCGGTGGTTTGTGCCGTTAGGGACAATGTGCTCGTTCCTAAGCTCATCAGGCTCGGACCGATGTTGGAACATACCAACTTCGAATGCGAGCCCCTTTTGCAAACTAGGGTTTAACAAATGGGTAAAAGTTATAAGGATAATCAAATTTATGGGTTTGTTTATTTAGAAAATACACATGATGTAATATACGTACCCTTTCAAAAAATGATGAGTTTAAGGGTATAGATTCTTCGTTCAAAATTAAAACTGATCGATCCAATTGCAAATGACTGATAAGATCGGATTGTATGGGATCGAAAATTTCCATATTTGAATTGATGGGTTAAAAAGCCCAATAAAACTGAATTGATTCAATCTATTTATTATCTAAATATAAACAAAAAAGGATTTATATTAGAGTAAATTACATATTTGGTCCCTAGGATTTATTGGTTTTAACAGTTTGGGTCCCTAAAATGAAATATCTATGACTTGCATCCTTGTGATTTCAATTTCATATCGGGTTCCTAAAAGTGACTCCGTTAGAATTCTGTCCCCAAAAATGCATTTCACTTATATGGTATTTGTATTTGAAATTTTGATGTAAAGACTTGTTTTTTCTAAAAACGATATATGCTTATAATTACGTTGATTATTAATCTATATGGTTTTAAGTGAAATGTATGGATGCTTGGTTCAAAATTTTAGATGTATCAAATTCGATCCCATAAATAACTAATCAGTAGTATCCAATATATAGAACCGAATACAATTTAATCGTCTAACATGATGAAATGATGCGAGTCGAGTCAGAATATTGATATACTTAATTCGAACTCGATTGCTATTTGATTTACCAGGCTCTAATTCAACTCGGAAACTTTTGAGTAGTTGAAGTTTAAACTCGGCTCGAACTTGATGGCAATTTTCTAGATTCAAACTCGTTGAAAGCTCAAATCAAGCTCGAACAAAAATGGCCCATTTAAATTTATGAAATTTTAGGGTTTTCTCCTATAAATTAAGAGTGCGTTTGGTTGGAGGTATTAAGCATGAATTAATGGGAATTTTAATAAAAGAAACTGTTTTGTTGTATATAATATAATTGACTCATTCCCCCAGAAGCCCAAATTTTCATTCCAAATTAAACTGGAGGGAATAAAAATCTATTCCCATTTTCATTTCCTATCATTGTCATTTTCATTCCCTTGCCAGAACCAAACGCCACGGGATAAGTTTGCTAACACTTTTATAATTTCTTGTCTTTTATAATTTTTTATTTTAATAAAAATAAGTAATTGACTGACTTTTATAGTTAAAAATGTTATAATTGTGTTCAAATATTTAAAAACATATGACATTTTAATATTGTTAAGTTTGTTAATAATAAACTTATTACATTACATGTTACAAATTAATCTTCTCTGGTACCTACTGTTACGTCAGGATGCAATTGGTCTATGAACATCATAAGAGCATCTCCAATAACTTTTCTATCCCGTTCTCTAAAATAGAGATTAATGGGGAAATCTTCAAATATAGAGATTTCTCTAAAACTCCAAAGAGATGAAAGAGAAATGAATTTTTTATTCATTCTCCCAACGAGAGTTAAATTAATATCGTTATATATATATATATATATATATATATATATATATTTTTAAAGTGTATAGGATAATAAAATTATAGAATATTTAAATAATATAATCAATGATAAAATCTCTAAAATAGAGAGAATTGCAATTTATTTTAAAGATTTTAACTTTTAATTCTCTATTTTAAAAAAATCATAAAAAAAACTGTTAGAAATGCTCTAAGATGGCTGCTATTCGCAAATATCAACATACGGCTTGGTTGGGATGGGATGGGTAGACCCGCAACTTTACTTTCACCCGGGGCCAGACCAAGTCA
Source organism: Silybum marianum (assembly GCA_036898165.1). Classification (NCBI taxonomy): domain Eukaryota; kingdom Viridiplantae; phylum Streptophyta; class Magnoliopsida; order Asterales; family Asteraceae; genus Silybum; species Silybum marianum. The sequence goes on from CM072539.1 coordinate 18,993,305, forward strand.
GTGGGGACCATGGTTGCAACATTATTTTCCTATTGGGAAAGGGGCTAGGCACAAAATTTTTGACTTCCTAAAGATAAGGAATACGATAAACTAATTAAACATAAAAAGTTGAGCATCTTACGAGCTTTTCAAGTTGACCAAGTATCAATAGCTTGAATTGACTCGACTCATTAATATGTTGAGTCGAGTTTTAGCCAAGTCACTTTAGTAACTTATGAATTGCTAACCACAATGTTTGTGGCGTACTAGTTAAAACTTGTGGAGATGAGACTAGATAACTCATCTACCCCAGGTTCGAATCCAGGCGCAAACAACTTGTGGCCACTGAGGAATAATCTCAGGACTACATAATTTAACAGTCGTAAGATTAAATGTAGCAAGGTGGAGTTAACAAGAAAAAATAACTAAAATTAATGAACGCAATAAAATCAATCGATTTTACTAATACAAATATAAATTTGTAACAATTTTCATTCAAAATAACAATAACAAGAGACCAACTCCAAATTTTACTCTTAAATATATATATATATATATATATATATATATTAATTTTTTGAATGACTTTGAAAGATGTGCTTAAATACAAGTCTTAAGTATTTCCCGGGGTCAAAACACAGACACACACACACACACACAAAAATGATGTTTTCTTCTCTGAAACACCTCAAAAACAAGCACACAAAAATATCGACATTTTCTTCTTCATCGTTCTTATTATCCCTTTACTCTCCATCTCTTCATCAACAAACCAGTAGTCAAAATACGCACTTAATTCCATCACAATCACAATCACGAACAAGAACGATCTTCACTGATACATCCGATATCCAGAAGGAAGAAATAGTCATCGTCGGAGCTGGAATCGCCGGCCTCTCCACCGCAGCTTTGCTACACAGGTTCCTTTTTTTCTGGTTTCTATTCAAACTTAATTTCTTTTGATTTTATACTTTTTGTTGATCGTGTTTTTGAGATTTGTTTTTGTTCGTGTTAAGATTGGGGGTTCGATCGGTGGTTCTGGAGCAGGCGGAATCGTTACGAACTGGAGGAACGTCATTGACTCTATCCACTAATGGATGGAAGGTATTGGATGCCATGGGAGTTGGTGATGAACTCAGATCTAAATACCTTAAGATCCAAGGGTACGTCGTTCAATTCCCCCTTTTCGTCATCTCGATCAATTTGATTGAAAAAGGAAAAACATGCCATTCATTATTCCATTTTAATAAAAATGTCAAAAAAATTGATTGTTTCAAGTTCTATTACTACTCGTAACTACAAAAATTGACTTACAACACACCCGATCTCAAATGTAATTCTCTATTTTATTTTCTTTTATATGTCTTTTCTGATATATTACTATATTTTTTTCAGGGAAAAGTTCAAAAAAATTCAATGGACTTTTGTCTTTTTGGATGATTAAGTTAATAGACAAATTTTTTTAATGAAAAAACCATTAAACTTTGTGAAACTCATTAATAAATCCTTAGACTTTTTGAAACCTGTTAAATACATCCTTCTAACAAATAAATATTTATATTTATGAAACCAAATGAATAATACCGTTTTCATTATACTTTCCAAAACTTATAATTGGGCCAAAATATATACTTAAAAAGTAGCGTCAAATATATCAAAAATTGCATCAAAAATTCAAAATACACCAGAATATATCAAAAATTGCGCCAAAATTTACTAAAAAGTTGTACTAAAATATTTCAAAAATCGGGTCAAATATACCAAAAGTTGTGGCACCATATACCAAAATATACACAAGTAATTGTGAACCGAATACATATGAAACAAACACATTCCAAAACAAAAATATTTTAATCAATACACTAAATTCAACATAGATGGAAAAAAATTATGTGAGATAGCACACGATGCAACAATTCTCAAGTTTATCACAGTTTTCTTGGGTCATCAAATGATTAAGCGCGCGCACACACACATACACACACATATATATATATATATATATATATAAGAGATTTGAATTATATATCAGTTAATTCGTACAAACCGTGCAAACTCAATGATTCATAGTTTTATTGAATATAATTGTATCATAAAATTGTTTCATATAGTTCTTTTGTTCATGAAATTATTTTATATATTTTTGCTTTTATATGAAAATGAAATTGTTTATATTATTTTTCATTTTAATGAAACTTGTTTTATATATACTTGATTAATCAACCGTCATATATTCATGATGAAATTGTTTCATATATTATTTATTAATCAACCCTCATATATTTTTGATGAAATTGTTTCATATATTATTTATTAATCAACCCTCATATATTTTTGATGAAATTGTTTCATATATTATTTATTAATCAACCCTCATATATTTTTGATGAAATTGTTTCATATATTATTTATTAATCAACCCTCATATATTTTTGATGAAATTGTTTCATATATTATTTATTAATCAACCTTCATATATTTTTGATGAAATTGTTTCATATATTATTTATTAATCAATCCTCATAATTAAAAAAATGATTGACTGAATGGAGTTTGTACGTATTAAATGATTTATAATGATTAATGAATATCACCACTATATATACATTAAGAAATGTAAATAAACATAAAAATATATGTTCAAATAAATAACAAATATGAATTAGTAAAGTTTTGATTGATGAATAAAAGGAAAAATGTTGGATACATTTAAAAAAAGTTGATTTATAAACATTATTAATAAAAATAAAAAGAATAAACATTGTAAAAGATTTATTAAAAATGTAAATGAACATAGAAATAAAAATATATGTTAAAATACAAAGGAAATACTTATTTAAACACAAAAATATAAACATTGTAAAAGATTTATTAAGAAATGTAAATAAAAATAAAAAATAAATAAACATTTAAAGACTTTACCTGGTTAGCAAATTATAAGTTAATTTTCTAGGTAACAAGGACTTACTTGATATGTTTTACATTGTTCAATGTTTTTCCATTCAAAAAAAGTGTGCAAGGACTTAATCATTCAAAACATAAAAGTCTATTGAGTTTTTTTTAGACTTTTCCCTATTTTCTACTCTAAAAGAGAATATTGCAAATACATTATCTTCTATTTTGATTACATTTTGTATTGAGTGAATTACACCGGTGGTCCATGTGGTTTGTTGAAATTTTGGATTTGGTCCCTAAAACAAACTATATACATTGATGGTCTCTAACTTTTCATTTTCATTGCACCCATGGTCCCTTCACTTAACAAGATTAGTTAGCAACCGTTAGGAAGGACTAACCTATCATTGAACATACTATAGAGACCAAAAGTATAATCTACTCTAAAATTTTATTTTATTCACCCTTTTTAATTATATATTAAAAACATACTTTATAAATCAAAATTTTTAATTGTTTTATATATTTTTTATACATCCAATTATAAATTTGAGATTTATAATTTTTAACGTTTTTTAATTATCTTAATTTTCTTTGTGATTTTTTTAATTGTTTCATATTTTTTATATATCAAAAAAATGAAAATCAAGAAATTTGATATAAAAATATATGAAACAATTAAAAAAATAAAAAAAATAAAAAAAATCTAGATAAATTTCACAAAAAAAACTAACATTAAAAAATTATAAATCTCAAGTTTATAACTGGATATATAAAAAATGTAAAAAACAATAAAGAAATTTGATTTATAATTGGATATATAAAATATATTTTTAATAACAAAATTAAAAAAGGGTGAATAAAATTAAATTTTAGAGTAGATTATTTTTGGTCCCCTATAGTATGTTCAATGACCGATTAGTCCTTCCTAACGGTTGCTAACTAACCTTGTTAAGTGGAAGGACCATGGGTGCAATGAAAATGAAAAGTTAAGGATCATCAATGTAGATAGTTTGTTTTAGGGACCAAATCCAAACTTTCAACAAACCACAGGGACCACCGGTGTAATTCACTCTTTTGTATTTATTAACTTTATAAATTATATCCGCTTATTTTTTTCCACAATAATCTTATATTTACTAACTTTATCATGTTATTTTAACAACGTTCTAATTTATATTTAATTCCGAATTAAATTATCAAAAACCAAATCTCATTAAATAAAAATGTTACATTTTCAACACACGTCTGAAATTAAAATACATAAGTATTTAACCGGAATTAACATATTTTTACACAAATGATCAACCAACGCATTCCATCTTTATTCTTAATTCGTCTATATCGAAAAAGAATGCAAGATATTGTTGGAATCCATCATTATAATTTGTCATATTTCGACCTCTGTTGAAGGATCTACATCCGTTTTACCCAATTATTATATTACTATCAATGTTATTCAAAAACCGTTTTCCGCTTATGTATGCTTTTATTATGGTCGTCATTATGTAACTTTATCTTTATCATGTGTAATGCTTTATTGTTGAAATATGTGTTAATGACGTGTTTTAATTAAATATATTATGTTGTAAATTGTTAACCTTTAGTTTTTAAAATTAGTTGAACAAATTTAAAATTGAATTTAAAACTTAAAATAAATATAATTCTATTAAAATTGATATTAGACAAAAAATAAAAATAAAAATACAATAATCTTAAAAATTGAAGTACTATTTTGTAATCATCAAAACTTTAGAAAAAAAAATAGAAATTATGAATAGTGTTTCTCTCTATATTTAGAGAGTTACTATTCATTTCTCTATTATAGAGGGTTTATTGGAGATGTTTTAGAGAGTAAAATAGGGAGTTCAAGATGGTCTAATGGTTTTTTTTTTTATGAGGATAGAGAATTTATTAGAATCAAAACAATTTGCAGGGCGGTTTTAGGAACAGAAAATGGAAGACATCTACGCTCAATAAAGATCAGTGGAGATCAAAAGTAGGTATATTTTATATATGGTATCATTTCAGTTCATATCAATTAATCCTGTGATTTTAGTCACCAAAATGTGTATTTTGATCCATATGGAAACAGTCTAGAGGTTCGTCCAGTTGAAAGAAGAACCCTTCTGGAGACTCTTGCCAAAAGACTACCAATAGATTCAATCTCTTTCTCTTCAAAGCTGGAAAAGATTGAAAAACAAGAAGATGGTGAAACTCTGCTAGAACTTGTTAACGGTACTCGAATATCATCCAAGGTAGAGTAATTAAGCTTTTAGTTTCAAACAATTCAGTTATGGATTTGAACTTAGGGGCTGTTTGGTTGGTTTTCCATTAAGTCCTGTATGGATAAAGATATCTGTGTGGATTAATCTTTCTGTGAGAAGATTTTTGCTTAGAAGTGTTTTTTAATTGGGAAAGCGTAGGTTTGGAAGAAAAAAAAAACTTGGCTTTCTGCGTAAAGCTCCCCTCTAGAAGCTTATTGAATACGTTATTTTCTATATCATTAATTAAGCCACCACCCAACAGTTATAGATAGCTGACCGAATAAGTTGGGAGTTCCATTAAGATCATTAAGCTGCTAACAAACAGTCCCTTAGGGCCTTTAGGAACCGTAAATTTCTTTCTTCAAAAGTTTAGGTGAATCAAGAATTCTCCTTTTGATCAACAGGTGGTAATTGGGTGTGACGGAATTCATTCTCCAATCGCTAAATGGATGGGATTTCCGGAGCCTAAATATGTCGGATATTGTGCTATTCGCGGGCTTGCAGATTACCCTAATGGACAACCTTATGATTCACATGTGAATTATATATTTGGCCGAGGTATACGTGCTGGTTATGTTCCGGTTTCACCAACAAAAGTTTATTGGTTCGTTATCTTCAACAGCCCCACACCAGGTACGTACTACGTTCGTCGTGATACAAAGGGTAATTTAGTCTTTTCACACTATGAGTTTCTAACAGTCGTTTCAATGAATGTAAGATGGCAGGTCCGAAGTTCACTGATCCATCGGTGTTGAAGAAACAAACCAAGGAACTAATGAAGAAATGGCCCTCTGAGCTGCTGAACCTAATCGATGCCACACCAGACGACACTATGATCCGGACCCCACTAGCTGACCGTTGGTTGTGGCCGGGTCTGAGCCCACCGGGTTCATTGGGTGGAACCGTGCTGGTTGGTGATGCATGGCACCCAATGACACCTAATCTTGGCCGAGGGGCTTGTTGTGCTTTGGAAGATGCTCATGCTTTAGTGCAAAAGCTCGTGCCGGCACTCAAGGCCGGACCCGGACCCGGACCAGCGGTTATTGAGGATGCACTCAGGTCATACCGAAAGGAGAGACAGTTGGCTAACTTTACGTTGACCGTGTTGTCTAATTTCGTTGGAGCCATTTTGCAGTCGGAGAACCCGATGGTTTGTGCCATTAGGGACAATTTGGTTGCAACTCGGAAATGAAACAAAGTTTACCAACCAGACCCTTAAATATGTGAAAAGTTTGTTTTAGATCGTAAAATTACATATCTTGTAAAGATAGGAATAAAGGCGAAGTTGGTATTATTAATATCAAACTTTGACCATATCTTGTAAAATAGGAACCAAATGGTCTTTTGGCCTAGCGATATGTGAGTCCTTGGTCTTCTAGAAAGTCAGGGGTTCGAACCTCACCAAAGGTGAGGAGGGTGTGTGAGTTTTCTTATTTCATTTGTCGTGTATAAATATTATATACTTAAAAAAAACTTTGACTAGATGTAAAAGTTTGAAATAAATTCAACGTTTGTAATAAAAAAAGATTGGTAAATATCAAAAGCTCAATTTAAAGTGATGATTACTTACGCTATGTTTGGTAAACTAGCTGATAAGCTAGCGGATAGCTGATAACTAGCTGTTAGCTAATAAGCTAACTGATGAAAAAAAATGTTTGGCAAAACTAGCGTATAAGAATCCAAAATGATCAAAAATGAGAGTTATAATTAGAAAAAATGACAATAAACTTCTAAAATGTTACTCCAAGTAGCGTTTTAATAAGCTAGCTTATGGTTTATCAAACGTGTACACCGGAAATAAGCTAGCTTATAAATGGACATATTTTTGCCAAACATAGCCTTAATCCCCCATCAAAAAGAAAATGAAAGGGGGCTTCCAATCAACAATTATTAACTTAATTAATTAAATCTAATTTGACTATAGATTAGGGAAAAACCATCGCTAACAAAATTATTATATTACTTTTTAAATAAACCTAGCATTCAAAATATAACAAAGACGAACAGAAAGAAAATAAGCAAAAATGTGTTAACAAGATCCACAAACCATAACTAGTTGCAGAATATAAGTACTAAAATTTGAACCATAAATGTGAAAAACTTGAAGGAATGCAAATTAAGCCCTATAAACAATTTTATACCAAGTACAAAAAGACCAAGACTACCGCAACCAATATTAATAGTTATAAAGTCTATAAAATAATATATAGGGAAAAGTTCAAAAAAACCCAACGAACTATTTTGTTTTGCATTGTTAAGTCCCTAAACTATTTTCTTGAATGAAAAAACCATTAAACTTTTTATTTTTGAGTGATTAAGTCCCTAAACAATTATTTTGAATGAAAAAATCATTAAACTTTATCATTTTGATTGAAAAAACCATTAAACTTTCTCATTTTGAATGAATAAGTCCCCGAACATTTTTTGGAAAAATAAATCATCGAACTTTTAAAAATTGGTCACCTGCATTCTTTTGACAAAAAACCTATTTGTAATCGACTAGAAATGTTTAAAGTTACTTAAGCGCTACTTGCGTAATCTACTGTTATTTAGGTCAATTTCTTGGAAAAGGTGGCTATAAAGTGAAGAGGGCATGTTAGGACCCAAGCGCTTACCACTATGCCAAAAGCAATTACATAAGGTTTAATTTTTCTAATTATTTGATTGGGAAAAGTGGGTTAGTTGGTGAATGTAAGCTGGCTCGAAAACCTACAGTTACAAAAAAGGGACTCAAGAATTAACACCGGATTGAAGTAAGGTTTGATATAAATTCTTATAGAGCGCTACTTATAACGAGTACAATTCATCTAAATAAGTAAATTAAATAAATTAGGCCTTGTTTGTTTTTTCATTTTAAGCTCTTAATCACCACTTATGTCTGATCCGTTTAGGCATTTCATAACCATTTCCGAACTGAAATCAGACTTCAGACTTTGGACCTCTTAAAAAACAAACGCCACCTTAGTAATCTTTATGCACACATGCAGAATCCTAAAAAAGAGTTGCAATAATGCACTTACAAACATACTTGTTTTGTTACTAATGATCATACAAGAAAAAAACTTTGCAAGTTGCATTTATCAACACCATTTCAGCAAAAAGAAAGCTTAAAAAATCAATGTTTCATATGAAATTATGAATTGTCTTATTGAGTTCAGCACAAACAAAAAAAACTAAACAGATAAACCATGATCAAGGTTGTAATCGGATACCTCAGGGATATTGGCCAAGAATTTCAGTTGCTTTTAAACCTAATCCATACAGACACATGTTATCTTTATACCCATGTTAAACTATGATGGTTCAATAACACAAAATTTTATAACTATAATGTCATTCACTTGGTAAACAAAATCTTATTTTGCACCCCAAAATTCTAATTTTAAATGAGTGCATATTTGCCAAACATATGCATATATAAACACTTGTGAGCATCAAAATTTGCATAGAAATGTAAACAAATTAAAAAATTGAAAAATATATACCAGCCTCGGCAAGAGGAGCATGCTTATGGACATCAAATTCACCAATAATCACCGCATGAGCATTTTCCATTCCAAAAATGATGAAACCTCGAATTATCTCTCACAATGATCTCCCTTTCTTCTAGCAATGATATATATTTTATAGCCTCATGGCAGTCCCCACAAACCCTTAGGTTCTTGAAAACCCTAATTGGAACTCTTGCCGGCATTCTAATTAAACCATAAGCAATCGCCAATTTCTCACTGTGCCATAACAGAAGCTTTTCCTTCTGTTGATCACCCACATCATGTAATGCAAATTCAAGAACAGGGACATATCCTGCAAGTCTCATTTTCTTCTCCAAATGGTTCAATTTTTCATGAATTAAGCCCAATTCAGGATGAAGTCTATCGGATGATCTAAACTCATGTACAGAATTGTTTATTTCAATCCAACTATACCCTGGAAATTTAATAACTTTATTATCTTTCATCAATCTTCTAACTTTGGAAACACAATCCCATTTCCTCATGGCTGCATAAACATTAGCAAGTTGAACATAACCAGCTGCATTTGAAGGGTCACAATCAAGTAAATTCTTAGCGGCAAATTCAGCTAGTTCTAAGTTCTTGTGGACCCTACAAGCGCCTAAAAGGGTTCCAAATATAGCTGGGTTGGGCTTAAAAGGCATAGTTTTTATCAAATCTAAAGCTTCAACAAGCTTACCTGCTCGACCAAGAAGATCAACCATACAAGTGAAGTGATCTGGTTTGGGTTTTATCTTGTAGTCTTTCTGTAGTGAATCGAAGTATTGAATCCCAAGATCGACCAATCCAGAATGGTTGCAAGCCGATAGAACTCCTATGAATGTGATCCAATCGGGTTTTATTCCTTCTTTTTTCATAATATCGAATAACCAAAGAGCTTTTTCGCCTGCACCATGTTGAGCATACCCTGAAATCATAGCATTCCAAGTGACGATATCTTTATGTGAAATTTCAAGAAACAACTTCCATGCATCATCTAAGTCCCCACACTTGCAGTACATGCTAACCAAAGAAGTATTCACCATGGTGTGCAAAGAAAGTGGAGATTTTTTCACAAATTGATGTACTTGTTTACCTAATTTTAGTGAAGAAAGATTACTACAACCGAGTAGTACGCTGCTTAAAGTTGATGGATTGGGCTTAACCCTGGTTTCGACCATCTTTCTAAAAAGTTTCAAACCATCATCTGGTCGTCCATTTTCTACATAACCCGACACCATTGTATTCCATGTCACCAGATTCTTCTCAGGCATTTCATCGAACACTTTCTCTGCTAAATCAACCTTCCTAGACTTCATGTAGCCAGTTACCATTGCAGTCCATGCAACCACACATTGCGAAGGAGCATTCTTAAACAACTTTTCAGCAGAGATTAAATCTCCGATACCAGCATAACCCGAAATCATCAAATTCCATGAGACATTATTTTTCTCAGGTATCACTTGAAACAATTGATAAGCTTGATCCATCATCCCATTTTGACAGAAACCTGATACCATTGTATTCCAAGAGGCTGTATCTCTGAACAGCATTTGGTCAAAGAAAGCTTGAGCAGCCTTGATACCACAATTATGCATATAACAATTCAACATTGTGTTATACGAAACAATATCTGGTTCAGGGATTTTATCAAACAGTTGGCGAGCATCTTCAATCCTCCCAGCTATTTTTGTATATCCAGCTAGCATCGAATTCCACGTGACAGTAGTCCTAATTGACATGTTTTCAAACACATTATAAGCCGAATCAAGATCACCACGACGGATATAGTCAGTGATCATCCTGTTCCTTGACTTCACCTCATCTAATTCCTTTAGATAACATTTATTGCTTGCTGTCACCCTGTTGACAGTTGCGGAAACCAAGGGCGCTTCTTTTGAATTGTTCGATTGAGCATTGGAGGGAAATGATCTAGCGTTCGAATCTTCATCGGAGAACAAACTATGTCTATGGTATGAGAACTGCAGCAGAACATTGGGAAAGGAAAATCCATGGTGGATTCTTCTGAAGTGTAGGCATGTAATCATGCTACACCGTGAGAAACTTCCAATCATGAAACAACTTTTGTTATTATGAAATTTGTGTTTTGTGAAAACAAATTATCAGCCCCAACCATTTTTGGAGCAGCCGAAGAGATGAAAAGCTTTGAACAAATTGGATGACATGAAGTCCTTGCACATTTGCTTTCTGTAATACACCAAAATATAAACCTCACATTTGAAATCTAAAATCTAATCTAAGCAACTAATTAACTAACTAACTAAGCAAGAAAGAAACAAAAGCAATCTAAAAACAAACCTGAAATCGAACAATTTGTCTATGGTCGTCGGCCGTTGCGACAGGTAGTGTTCAGAGATGGTCGTGATCGGCGGCGGAATCCTCGCCGGCGCCGGAGATGAGCAAAAGGGAACAGCTAGCGGCGGTCACAGAGGCGATTTCGGAGACGAGTCGAGAGGGACCGAGTCGATTTCAGATTTGAATTGAATTGAATTGAATTGAGTGAGAGAAGCCATGAGTTTTAAAAATTGAGTGTACCCCCCTCTAGTTTCATAATTTTTCACTGCACCCCCCTCTAGTTTCCTACCTTAGGTAGCTACATATAGTATCAATAACAGATGCACCTTTAAGGCTAGTAAAGAAATTCATTGTGTTGTAACAATTAAATTTGGGCGACTTTTTTTTAAGAGGTGCTGAAGTCTGAAGTCTGATTTCAGTTCTGAAATGGTTATTAAACGTCTAAATGAATCAGACATAAGTATTGATTAAGAGCTTAAAATGAAAAAACAAACAAGGGCTTGGTGTTGATTGAAGTCGGTTGATGGTATTATATCAAGGATACAAACTTGGTTGGCACTTGGCAAGTCGTATTAAAAGTTGCATATCATGGTAGTTTCGTATCATACAGACTTATTTAATTGATTACAAGTTTTTTTGACAGTATGTCACTCCTTTTTCTGCCGCTCGTCACTCATCACGCCTGCAACTGCTCTCTCCTAACTCTAATTGTGTTCATTATTAGCCACTCGTAAGGTTTGCGTTCGTTCTCTGAGCAGTGATTTCTCTCATTCTCCGTTAAATAATAATTATTGTTAGCAATTATGTACTTTGATTATTTCAGTTATTAATATCTTCTCGTTGTTTCTTTCTCTATTCCGTTATGTTAAAAGTTTGCCTATTTGTAATTCTTTTGGTTATTGACTTCTATTTTACATTCAAATTGACATATTAGCAACTCTATTTCTCATTCTCTCATTTTTCTCTTCCATTCTATGTTTACATTTTGACGAAGGGGATGAGCCCAATCAAGACTCCATAAGAACAGTTATACGAAACAAACCGTTCTTGATAGGAGGGCCTCCCTAAAGTAAGAGAGATTGAGACTGCTCAGTTGAAAACTATGAAACAAGTCTGCGGTAGTTCAAAACTGGAATTGGCACTCAAATTCCTTCATCCTTATTGCCTTGCCTTCGATGATCAACCAACTGGATCGTACGATCGTGAAAGGCATCTTTATGCCTATAATCTATGGTAAAACAGTCTTGAGTACAACATGTGATTAACTAGCTTCTTTGCATTTAAATTGACATGCAACTGTTATTTTAGTTAATTGTTATTAAAGAAACATGCATTGATTATCGATTGAAAACTACATCAAAGAAATGTTTTCTTATTCAGTAGTTCGAAGATGTTTGTTAAACTATGTTTGAGAAATTAACTGATAAGCTAGATGTTGGTTGAAAAACTAGTTGTTGGCGACTAAACTAGCAATTAGATGGCAAGTTTAGGGATAAATTAGTCACATTTGGTATTTAAAAAAAGTAGATAAGGATCTCCAAAATAGAGAGAGAGAGAGAGAGAGAGAGATCTAAAACTTCATAAGAGAGAGAATTAATATTTAATGGTTCTCGATAAATAGAAAACATTGAAATTAAGTTGTTATGGGAGATAATATTTTTTATTAAATGTATTAAATGTTTTAATAATATCACTAAATGGTAGAATTGTTAAAACAGTGTAATTGTTAGAGTTGAACGTAATTTGTTTAGAAATTTTTAACTTTTGATACTCTATTTTAAAAAATATAACATAGTTGTGGCCTTGTGGGCCCAAAAGAAATAGAAGAGGAATTTATGTAAAATATAAGGGGCGTAATTTGATGTGTTTTTCGAAATAGCATCCACTACAATACAATTTCTAAAGTATCACATCAGCTTTAGAAATATGTAGAAAGTAGTCTCCACTACAAGGATTTCTAACCAATTTCTAAAATGACAACCTATATTTTAAACAAATAACAACAAAACTATAATGAAATATTCTTACATAATTTAATACCAAACAATTTATTAATTAAATAATTATAATAAAGAAAAAATAAATTAAACATTTAGTTATATTTAGAAAATGTTTTTAATCTAATAAAGAAAAGGAAAAAATTTATTAAACACACAACATTTATAACAAAGGTGTCAACTCCTTTTCGTCCACAAGAAAGAAAAACCTAGAAAGATAAAAAAAAGTTAAAAAAATCTTTTATCAACATGTTATATTGAAAACAACAAGTGGCAATGGTAAAAAAAAAAAGCCTTTGTGAGATATCACATTTCATGGAATTCAATAATCTCATGGCATGTCAAGGGAAGCCTTTGAGCTTTTTTGATCATATGCCGAACGAAAACATACAAGTAAACATCATAAATTGAAACACCACTGTCTCCGACTAATTGAAAACTGTGTGAGTTCTTAACTTGATTCTTGATTAAGAGCCTTTGGTAATCAATTGGATCCGGTGATTAATGGTTTAAATGCATGTTTCTATATTTGTGCCCTATTTATACAGAATAGTAAAGAGACGATTTATGATCATCTATCATAGATATGAAATAAAGAAATTCATCTATTCAACAAGTGAAAGAAAGAAAAGAAAAAAAAAAAGGAGAGAGGGAGATTTGAACCCTCGATGCATGGTCTGGATATTCAGATGTGTTATCATGCCTATGATAATTTGAAAAACATTGTAATCAGAATGTATTCAAGATGTAAAGATTTAACCATGCACATAGTGTATTCGAATTGGTTTAAAATAAGAGTCTAGTCACTTGGAAATGCTATATTCTTCAACCGATAAAAGATGACGCAACCTACACTTCATTCATAACAGTTTATGAGATTCAACGATATAAAACAACAAACAATTAAACTAATCGAAAAGATTATTAGATTCAACCTAAAGCTAGACCATGTGATCATGATTGAGAGATAAAATAGACGATTATACATATTCAAACGTTTATCAGCTTAAATAAAATTAAAAACCGTCTTGTTGATTCAGATTTCAAACTTCAACGCCACCTTTCATCAATAAAAAGATAAAAATTGTCTTAATGATTCATATTTTAGACTTTAACGCCACCATTCATCAATCAACAATGAAATAAAACTTCATACTTCAACACTTCTTAAAAGAAAAATAGCCAAATCTCAAAGAATCCTAAAAAGCCACTGAAAAATAGGCAACACTTGTTAATAGATGATTTAACTCCTCAAACTTAATATACCATAACTAGGGACGAGACCAGAGGATCGTTTTCCCGAACCGAACCAGGACTGAACCAAAACCAAACCGGTACCGAATGTATACATTTGTTTCGGTTTTCGGTCTTCATTTGCAGTCCCAAAAAAATTTGGTACCAACCGGTCTAGTAATAGTCTCATCCCTATTCTCTATAATCATTACTTTGATCAAAAAATCAATACCACCATTAAAAAAAATCAACCCTTTGATTGCTATACTTTAAATTATTGAACTTTTACGATACTCCAATATTTTAAACATCCAATTTGAGCTGTCTGTAATTGGTTTTGATTGTTTCTTTACCCACTTTTAATTTACGGTCCTCCCAAATACCAATTTTCCCATCCCAAAATTTGTTTTCCATCCTTGTAATTAGCCTCCAAAAAACTAACCTGTTCAGTACCGATCTCATCACCAACCATTACACCATCAAAACTAAAAAGAAAATGAAATGAAATGAAATAGAGGGGGATGAAAGCAAATGACTCTAATTCAAAACTGAGAATTGAGCAACAACTCAAAACATCCAAAGGACTATAAAAATGGTAATCTCAAAATGGCCTACAAATGGTACCAATACCAAGTCATGATCCAAAAAAACAAAACACCAAGGCCAAACTAAACAATTTACACCAAGTAAGTAATAATAAAACATAACACCCATCATTTTAACTTCTTAAAGAAAAAACTTGTAGATTTCTCCAAATCAAACTCACTTTCACTTTCACTTTCACTTGACACCCAAAGATGGAAACTGACCAACATCCTCAATCGCAGGAGCCACAACTGCCACATCGTTCATTCTGTTTCCACCACCGTATCCACCTCTGAACCCACGTCCACGGCCCCTACCACCACGCCCACCTGGATTCTGGTACCTTTCCCCTTCCGCTGGCTTCAGAAACTCGTTAATGCTTAACGACTGCCAAAATTAACCAAAATCACTTCAGAATTTTAATGGTTTTAACAATTGTATGAAAAAAGATCTGGCTAATGCGTGTGATGGGCTGAATCTTGATAAAAAGGATCAACTTATAGGCATAAAAACATTATTTTGTTTCACAAGAATGGAAAGGAAAAGAAAATCGAAAAGATCTGTCTAATGTGTGATCTTGAATTTGGGAATGAAAAGAAAAGAATAGAAAGAAAGGAAGTTATTTCTTGTGTTAGGAAGGAAATGGAAAGATGCCAATTTTACAAACATACCCTTTTTCTATGTAAATGGTTTTTATGAACAAAGATTACAGTAATAATTGTAGATGGTAAATAATGATATTCTTGAATGTTAGCAAACACACCTTTTTGGCTCTTTCTTCCTTCTCAGCAGCCTCTTTGCGCTTATCCTTCTCAGAACCCTGTTCACAACAGAAAATGTAAACAAAATATACAACACTCGAACACAAAAAAAAACAAAAGATAATGATCATATATATATATATGGCACTGTGAAATGATTTTTTAGTTTTTACCAGTTTAACAAAGATATCCTCTTCATTACTCTTCTTGTTAGACAGCAACTGCATTTTTGCAAGATCTTTGTCCAATCCAACCTTTCTTTCCTCAGATTTCAGTGCTAGCAATGCTTTTCTCTTCTCTTCTAGCACCTTCTCATACTCCTCCAGTGTCATTTCCTATAATGCAAAATTTGCAAATAACCATAGACAATTAACACGGTGGCTATAGAAGAAAAAACCAGAAAACAAAATCACATAATACATAATTACATCATATTAAGAATCTCCTAAAAGCTCATTAATTCAATAAAAAGATAAGAAACAATGAAAAAATATATAAATATCAGATATTCACCTTCTCTTCAGGCTCTTTCTCCTCTGCCTCAGTTGCAGCAGCATTCTCCTTGGTGGCATCAACAGCATCTTCCTGTCCAGCTGGCTTCTCAGATTCCACATTCTTTTCACCTTCAACCACTGGTTCTTCCTGCTCCCTATAAATAAAAATTAAAAGTCAAAAAAAAAAAATCAGTAACAAAATAAATAAATAAATAATGATAGCTAAAATATGAGTACTTACAAGGCAACCTCATCAGTAGCAGTTCCCCAATTGCCACGACCAGAACCTTCACGCTTAAACTCATTACTACATATAAAAAGGGATAATTAGAAAGCATATTATGACATATTAATTATACAAAAAATATACAAAAGATAAAGGCTAAAATGTATAAGTACTAACTAACCCTCGGCCAGTCCCACTGCGGCGTTCAAAGACCCTTCTGGGTCGTTCACCTTCTGAATCCCCATTACTGTAGCCACCTCTACGGCCGCCACGGAACCCACCACGGGGCCCATTGTATCCACCACGCCTTTCAGAGGACTTATCAACATCTCCATCTTCTGAAGGTCGGCTGTAACCACCTCCAGAGAAGCCATTGTTAGTTCCATATGAGTTCTCATTGTCAGCTGAATCACGGTTAAAGCCGCCACGTCCACCACGGCCACCACGACCAGCTCCACGGCCACCAAAACGACCTCCTCCCCTCTGACCATCACCCCTTGCCTCTTGCACTACAAGATAAATCAACAAGTATGTCTCAGAATAAGATTATGACTTTATACAATCACAAACAAAAATAGATAAGCATCCACCACCATGTTTCTTAATTGTATCTGTTTTCGCAATATCCATATAATATCAAATTATATATTCGCATATCAAAATCAATAATCCGCATTGAAATTCATGGTAGTCTTGGGCTCATAAAAGAACATAAGATACACAAACATATATATATATATAAGTATATCACATTTCAAATATCCACTTACAGCCTTAGATTGGCATATTTCATTTTTGAAATTTACATTAAAACGTGCACAAAAAAAGAAGACCGCATTTCCATTTCATTCAAGCATTAGCAACGAATCATACTTGAATTTCTCATAACATTTTCAGCAAAAAAAAAAGCTTCAACATTTTATATGAGTTGTATTTTTGACGTTTGACACAAACAAAAAACCTAAAATAATTAACCATTATGCAAAATATTTGAGTTTTTTGTTATTGATTAATGATCAACTATATAAAGGTTCCAATTTGATTTTCAATAATTGAAGTTGCTAATTTGAAACCAAATATTACCCTTAGGCACAAGTAACATATACCATCAGATTCTATTTGCAGCTTGCTTATAACAGAAATTGCAGATACAGTAAGATAATAGCATTTACACCATTATGCTCACCACAAAAACACCACAAATAGAGATGTTAAACTCTTTTTACTCATTTAAATGATTAAAAATCACACCTTGATAGAAACACAACAACAGTTGGAAGTATTTAAAAAAAAATCAAAATTCGTGTATGCTTTTTGTTATATAGGCCAACATTTACATAAAAATTGTATTCTAACCTTGAAGATTGAACCCCCTGAGTCAAACCAAGTAATAGGTGCTTTGATCATATAACATAAAAAGTAGGTCGTTTGTGCCATACTAAAAGTTTCAAAAACAATTTCAATCAGGCTAACAATAGAATTAAGAATAACTAAATATTAAAATTTGTCATTTTGCCCCCAATTGAAGTTTTCAATTTTGACTTGCAAAAGTTCTATGGTTCGATTTCAATAACACAAATGTGATTACCATAATAATCCAAAACGTAATTCACTCCATCTTAATCCAAACCAAAAAAATCGCATTTTAAATGAGTGCAGGTATGCGAATTCACATATGCATAAATAATTGTGAACAGCAAATTCATCGAATCCGTCATCTATATTCTCATCAAAATCCGCAAATTATCTATCTTGCAAAGGAATATAAACAAATTAAAAAAAAGGATTGAAAATACAAATTTTACCAGCCTGAGCAGGAGGAAGCGGCTTGGATGGAAGCTTGGCTGCCGGCTTAGCAGCCACACCACCAGCCTGCGATTTCTTGCTGGACGGAGCCGCTGCAGCAACAACCGCCGGCAGCTTCGCTATGAGCTGACTTGGGTCATCGTTATCATCGTCACCCAAAAGGTCAAAAGGGTTCGTTGATGCCATTTTTTTCAACACACAATAAACGAACTTCGGGAATCAAAAAACTAGCGGCGAACAACAATATGGAACCCTAAAGATTGTTCTTAGCGTCCATGAATCGATTGAATCAGAAAAGAAACTGTTGAAGAGTAGAGTGAGTGTGAAACGTAAAGAGAGAATTAGCAGTGATAATGGAGAAGAAGAAAACCCTAGCCGAAGCGGCACAGATTTGAGGGGTGGCGTAAAACGTAGTTTTAAAAACCCTACAGGGTTTTGTTAAGGTGTGGATTGGGTTCACCTTACATTTTGTGCACCTCTTGGGCTTAATAATGTAAACCCAGCCCATTTTGTAATTTCCTTTTCTCCTTTTTCTTTTTTCTTTTTTCTTTTTTCTTTTTTTCTTTTTTTCTTTTTTTCTAAAACTACCATATATAATTTGTTTTCAACTTGTTGATATTAGGGGATGCTTAAAAACCCGATCAACTCGATCAATCCAAATTAATTCAACGCAAAATAACTTAACTTGAAGTTAAGTTATTAGGGGTCGTTTACCAAACGTTTACCCGGGTAAACGCTTACCAAGTCATATTACCTTACGGGAGGAGTATGACAAGTACCAAAAATCTTACCCGTTAAGAGCGAAGACAAGGAAATTAAGGACCAGGAGTCTTACCCGGTAAGTTTTGGCGAAGACTCTTACCACGGTAAGCGCTTACCGAGTAAATTGTTGAATACGATGCCGTTTTGGTGGACTAAAATCTTACCCGGTAAGTAAGTGATAGTGTTGAATTTTGCCGGTAAACACTTACCCGGGTAAGATTTGGTAAACGGCCCCTAACTCGATGTCTAATTGAGTTCTAAAATCTTTCAAACCTTAGGTATTTAGTTGATATTCGATTACTTTTATTTAAACTCAACTCACTTCGATGAACCCAATATCATTTTATTTATTAGCTTTAATATGATTGAGTCTTTATTATTTATATATACATTAGAAAATTACAATGTCACGTATCTTCTTCATATACATATATTTTCAATTTATTTTCTCTTTTGTATAATATGTTCATTAACGATCAATATATATAGAGGCTTCTTCAAGTGTAAACTCAATATTTTGTGTTAGCCGTGTTAACTCATCGTTCACTGGTGAACACCATGCTCGTATACTGACGAACACGATGCTCGTTCACTGATGAATGGTGTTCACCAGTGAACGATGGGTTACCACGGTTAACACAAATTATTGGGTTAACACTTGAAGGAGCCTCTATATAATATATATATATATATATATACAAGAAAAGATTCAGATAATAAGTGGTAAATATTTGATAAATAAAGAAATGATTTTACCTCTTCATCTGGTTAACATTTGCAGAACACCGGAATACCGGATAGTTCCATGTATGGGTATGCTAAAGACAGAGGGGTAGAAAACTTTTTGACGAGACATTCCGTTGAAAAAATTTTGGTTGAAAATGTATATATGTTTGTGAGAGATTTTCAACGGAAATTCGTTGAAAATTCGTAGAAAATTTATGTTCTGTCAATAATCTTCTAAAATTCGTAGAAAATTTTCGACGACATTTTCCGTTAAAAATACTCAATTTTCTAGTAGTGATATGAACCCATATGCCGCATATTTGTAAAATTTACGAAACTACCCCTATTTGCCGCCTATTTGTAAAAGTCGTAATTATTGACCAGTCAAATTCGATCTTAACCATATGAATAGCTAGGATCACTTCTCAAATATTTACCATTTCTCATTTGAATCTATGACTATATATATATATATGTGTGTGTGTGTGTGTTGGTCCCGAAGAAGTCTACAAGAGTTCAAGGATATAGAAACAATGTGTAAAGGGGGGGGGGGGGTTGAATACAAACACAATTTTTCGTGGTTTTTAAATGAATTTATATTGAATAAACAAATTTACAGTTGCAAGCGGAAATAAGAACAAGTAATTAAACCTATTACAACTTAAGAAATCAATAAGTTTGATGCACAAAGAAAAGATAAGAAATAGAAACAGAGGTTCAAGAAGAGATTCTGAATGCATGAAGATGAAGAAGAGATCTTCATCAATTTATACCCGTTGCATTTAATGCAAAGCAAAAGGTATATGCAACATGTCAAACTCCTATTTGAAACTTGTCCTTTGTCCAGAGAACAACCATACTTTTAGTCGTATCTGAACAGTAACCAAATTAGATTTGATGGGGACATGAGAGACAATTTGTACGTCCTTTTCTGACAAGGTATTGAGGTTTGACTTTTTGGCATCGAAGATAAGATCAACTTTGATCTTGTTGCATAGGCCCCACTTAATCACTGAACCATAGTCTTCAAGGATGAAGTCTTCAGGTATCACTGAGGCTTTGCAAGATCCCACACTTCATGTAGATGGACGTTGCTATCACTGAACTGTTTCAGATCACTAGATGTTCATCTCTTTCTTCAGCTAACCTTCGACTGTCGCTGAGTGGTCTTGTGGTGTGAGTGTTGTTCTTTAGATCTTCAGGGATAGGTCATTGTTCCTGATCTTCAGCGATCACCGAGTATACTCAGCGTATGCTTATCGCCGAAAATGAACAAAATCCTATTTTTGGAATTTTCATTAAGTATACGAGGAATCATATTCAAATCACTGAAAGAAGTTTGGATCAACAATATATATATATACATATATGTACATATACAAATTGAGAAAATTAATTAAATATAATATACTTAAGGTTTAAGAAGTATAAATAAGTTGTACCAAATGGTTGCTGATGAAATTTTTTTATGAATAGACTACCGAAAACAACCTATTCAAGGTTTAGAGAATATTTGATGTACCAAAGTCAACCCAACCAACCCTTACGAGTTGGGTTGGGTTGGGTTGGACTTTGTTTGGATTTGGTTGAGATTTTTCAAATGCAAGCATTGGTTAGGTTGTTCAAATGACTTCAACTCGATCAACCCAACCCGTGAGCACCCTAGTTAATATCATCCTCTTATTTATTTATTCTTTTTCTCTTTAACTATAGATGTATGGGTTATCTTGTCCATCAATTTATGGGTCGATCCCTACAGATGTACACCTTGACTAATTTCAAAGGTCCTAGAAAAAATCAAAAAAATATCTAACGACTTTTACAAAGGTTTCTTTCATTTTGGGTGAAGATAAAGAAGAAAAACCGAGTATGTTTTTATTTTTATTTTCAGATCTTAATTCGTGTGACATGTATTGAATATTTGAATTTGTATGGCTTAATTGTCAATAATTCTTCTTTTTATTAAAAACATATATATTTTTGGATTGGTTCCAACTTTCTATATCCTATATATATATATATATATATATTCTGATTTTCAAGAATTTGAGATAAATTGTGTTTGTCTATATGTGTTCGTCAAGCGATCAATGTCCTATGGGTCATGTTATTGCGAGATTTTCTTGAGATATGCTTTCAATATGAGACAAACTTTGTTTTGTCTTTTCGATGGCTCCCTTCTTCCAATCATAGACCTCCACGTGTCAAGTTTACGAATAATCCTTGTTTAAAGGAAAAAAAAAATAGAAAGCCAGTGATGTTTTTATAAGTTTCATGCTAACGTTGTGATGACATTAATTTTCTGTCACAAATTTGTTTATGATGCAATTTTAATTAAAATGTAGTTAGTTTGATGGTTTTAATTCTTTTTGTAAACATGTAACTAATATTTGAAATGCAACTAACATTGATGATTTCATCTTAAACGTGATTGATTTTATGGTGACAACTTTTTTAGATGACTTAAAAAAATGAATCATCTATAAATTAAAAATAACATTGGATTTGTTTGTGGTTTTATCACAATAAGGTTTTTAACATAACACTACTTAAAACTTCTCAATATTAAAATCAAACAGGTTTTAAGTTTTTCTAGCCACATGATGACTTCTTAACAGTCTTGTGCTTGACAAGAAATGACTATCACGCATGATATAGTGATCGAATCATGTAGTAGAGAATGTGAATCATGAGGATAAGTTACATTAAGAGGTTTCTGTGGTTCAAATTGGGAAATGAAAATCAAAATAATAGTAAATGAAAATAGAATGAATTTTTATCTCCACTCCACTGTTGTTGTTTTTAGTCGACCTTCAAGTCGACTGTAGTCTTCCTCTCCCTGCTTTACCTTCTAGAGAGCCCAATACACAGTCTAATGTAGGGGTGTGCAGAAAGTCAACCAATCCAATTAGAACCGACCGATCCAATTAGAACCGACCGACGATGATTGGATATCCAATTGTAATTGGATCGGTTCGGTTGTTGGATGACCATCCAGAACCGATGAAAACCGACCGAACCGATCCGATATGTCATCTAGCTACCATATATTTAACCATCTGATGACCATCCGGTTATTCATCCAACCATCATCCAACTATCATTTAGTTAGTTTGTCTTCATTTTGCTTAAATTAAAATTTGTTTTTGTGTTAGTTTTTGAATTTTTAGCTTAACTTGGTTTGTTTTAACACATATTAAAAATGATTAATTAATTTCTTTCATTGTTAAAAATTGGATTGAATTAACACATTGGATGGATCCAATCACATTGGATCATCCATTGGAGATTCGACGGATGTCCATTGGATATCCAATAAAAATATCCAATGGATGGAACCGAACCGATCCAATCATCCATTGGATCGGTTCGGATCGGATCGGTTGGTAAAATCCAACATCTAATGGATGATTGGATCGGTTCGGTTCCCCTCACATCCAATGGATGTCAACCGATGAACACCCCTAGTCTAATGACATGGGCACTCGAAGGAAAAGGTATAAAGATTTTCTATTGTCCTAAGAATTCGTATTTCCCATCCGCAATTTAACATAGAATTAAAATTTAGGATTGTAGGGGAATATTGAACTCATTATATCTCAATCATTTACTTTTAATATAATTAATTATTGTATAATGCTTCTACTAAAATATTTCATATCGATTATCACTATTAACAACGACTATGACGAATGATGATAAAAGATGATGTTAGGGATGATTTCAGTGTCTCCTAATATGATATAGTAAAGAGAAAAGGGTAAAACACAAAACATAATCAAACCATATAAACAAGACCAAGCCAAAAGTCAAATGTATAAGCAAGTCAATATATCCATTTTCAATTCTTGTTCATAGGCTAAGTGTCAATGTATTAATTAATTCTTTTAAGTTGTTCATTCTTTTATTCAAATCTATTGCTCATTCTTTTCATATTAATTAATTCATCGGTTATTTTTAAACAAAAAATTTAAAAAGATCAGTATTTTATTTTAAAAACAGTATTATAATTATATTTCAAGACATCATTTAAATCAAATAGGTATAACTACGAAGATTTTTATTTTCATGATTTCAACCTTTAAACTAATTATTTTCATGACTTCAACCTTTAAACTAATTATTTTCATGGTTTCAACCTTCAAACTGATTCCTTATATATCGACATTGGTTGTTATATAAACAAAAATATTTCAAATAAAATTCAACAAAACATTGAAATATCTAAATTGTAAAAAAAATAAAAAAAAATATTGCATTAATAATCTGTGACGAATTAATACTAAAATTTCCATCAAAGTTAATTTTTTGTAACAAAATGGGTTATGTGGTATACGAGAACAAAAAATCCCTATTTTCATTCTAAACATAATATTTTAAGCACATTCTATTTTACTAAATTTGTTGATAAAAAAACTCGAATAAATAAACATTATTATAATAAATTTGAGATTTTATTATTTATAACATTAAAATAATACATATAAAATTTTGTATACGTTTATTGGAGATGCTCGATTTCATTCATTTTCACTTAAACACCCTCATCCCCTCCCAAAAAAATATAATTTAAAAAAGAAAAGATAGATTAACAACAACCTTTTAAAAATAATAGTACCTTATTAATCAGAAATTCAGAACCTAACTTTTTATCCCAGCACTCATTTTTTTAAAATATAACATTAAATTTTCAAACTTACAACATATTTTGAATAAAATAATGAAATTGCATGGTAATTAACCAATAACCAACAACACTTCAAACGGCATACTTTTGTTTAATTGTTATTTTGATTTTTGAATAACAAATTTTCATAAAGAAGATTCATTAGTCTGCAGTTTGGAAAATGTTTATATCAAAATATATCATTTGAAAAATATATATTTTGGAAAACATGATTTCGAAAAAAAAAAGTCAAAACATAGACCATTAAATACATATTTTTCAAAGGATATACTATTTTACTATTAATACGTGTATTGAAATTTTGTTCTCAGTACCGTTGAATGAAAATGTCTTTCTTTTAAATATAATTTTCCCTGATTAATAAGTGAACTTCTATCTAATAATTTATTGAAAATTCTATCATAGAGGGTTGTTTGGTAAAAGATTAGGCAATGGTGATTGTACGTCGTTCAGAATGGACAAGTGTTAGGGCAACTTCAAGTTGTACAATAAATTCACAAGATAATTTAGTTTAGAGGGATTAAGGAGATCTTGTGAGAAATAAATTGGAACAGAGGGATGTGAGTGGTCGTGGTCAGTGGTCTTGGTCTTGGTCTTGGGACTGGCGTAGATTTATTAGAGGGAGAGCTAGTGCTTAATTATTGCATAATCTTTTTCCTTAAAGTAATGAGAGAGATAATTGGGCGTGGTTCTTGGGGATGATGGAGTGTTCTCGGTAAAGGGTCACAAAAAGTTAGTGGATAAAATTGTTCTTGAATCTTCATCTCAAATCATTGAAGCGAAACAGTGCAAGCTTGTTCCAAAGAAAATATGTATTTTTGTGTGGCGCCCAAGACAAATCAGGATCCTGATTTAGTTGTTGTTGGATCGACTTGACTTTGACCTTCACTCTTCTTTTATGTCTTAGATGTGGGGATGAAGTTGAAATGATCAATCACTGCCTAGTTCATTGCAAGCAAGTGCCAGGCATATGGGCAAAACTACTGAGGTGGTGGGGTTTGGTTTCCTTTGATGTGAACTCAATTTCCAATGTTTTTACCATGGAAGATCAATATTTGATCTCACATTCTTCAAAAAGAATTTTGGCAAAGAATTTTGGTGGCCAGTCATGTACGTCATTTGGAGTTCTTGTAACAAAGTGGTGCTTTCTAATCGGTTATCCCAAAATTTATGATTTGGTTTTCGACATTTATCTACTATCGCATCACATGCTTTCTAGTCATGCAAAAGATTTCAATTACTCTTGGACGAATTGGTGTTGCAATCCCAGAAGAGGGGGGGGGGGTAGTTTCTTAGGGTGCTCGTTTCGATGTCATTAGATCTCTTCCTCTTTGTGTTGTTTTTAGTTGTTTTCTCTTGGGGTTGTGTTCCTTTTTTTGTTACCTTTTTGCGTCTAGCAAAAAGAATCTTCTGTGTTTTAGTAAATTGTTTTTCTTTTAATAATTTTATTGCTTTTCAGGAAAAATTAGACATTCAATGAAAATCATGAAAAAACAATACATAATCATATATCAGCGACAAAATTCATTTTTCTTTTAAATATGCGGTGTAGTTTGTCAATCAAACCATCAATCAAAATACAAGGTGTGTTTGGGAATCATGAAACACAACATTCGGTTTCACATCACAAAAGATTTGATGTTGCAATACTTTCAATTTCTTGCATATTTGTTTTATATTTTAATAAATATATTATTTTTTTAATAAATAAAGTACATAAACAAGACCGGGCCAAAAGTCAAGTATCTATAGACAAAGTCATTAGGTCCAAAAAAATTGAGTAAGCCACGTATTCTTGTTAAGAAGTCGATGTGATCACATATTCACATGTATAATCTACTTGTTGTTTCGCTTGGATGGATCTATGGACTTTTTCTAATTATTATATTTTAAATAATGATAATATTTGTTCAGATTATTTAACTATGTATTTTATATTTTGAGAAAATGTCATATGAAAATGTTTTAAAAATCAAATTTCTAGTATTTATTATAGTCTCTTCATTTTTTTCAAATGTATTTTTAGTAAATCTTTTGATTCAAGTTAATACTTTTACTTTTGACCTAAAAGTGGTGTATGTAACAACCTTTTTAATGTGTGTAGATGGAAATAAGTTGATTTAAATTATATTTTATTTATAACAAGAGATATTAAAATTTTAACCAAAAATAAAATGTTCAAACAACTTTATATTAGTCATGTATTCTTATCTTAATGGTCGTTGATAATCACATTTCAATATATCAACTATTTATATTAGAGGTTGTTTGACATTTGTTGAATTGTTAAGTGGTCAGAATGTTTGAGAGACTCTGCATAATAGATTGCAAAATGAAATATATATTTGTTTAGTAACTGTTTTGAATGAACGGTCTAAATGACAACAAATACCATTTTAACCCTTTGTATAATTTAGTTCTAACAAAAACAGATTCTTTCACTTGGATGCTAATTTCATCTGATAGTCATACCACTTGGTTCAAGTTTCTAATTGTTAACATTGAAAAGATAATACACTACTAAGAACTACAAATCAGTATTTCATAAATATGAAGTAGATGTAATACTAATAAGTAATTGATGTATCACTACAAAGAGTATTTACTCCACAGATACATTTAATCTCCTAATAATCATATTCTTATAAATACAAAGTAGATGTAATCCTAATAAGTAATTGATGTATCAGATTGATGTTGAAAAAATAATAAGGAACTCCCCAATTCCCATACTTTATCAACAACCATAACAAATTCTTGTTGACTATTTATAATCCCATAAAGCCAAATTCTAGGGTGGTAGCAAGCTTCAATTCTCTAGTTAGAACAATAAACTTCTTCTAGCTCTCCACTTCACAACTCTAGTTTTTTAAAATTAGTTTTGTTTAGAGCAATGGCCTCCTCTATGCTACATCCCTAGGGTTCCTTCTTGAAAAAATAATTAGCAATAAGTAGATTGCCACAAAGCTATCTTATAAATAGACTGATTAATTCATTTTCTTTCAAATCCCCAGTTTCATTTTGAACATGGCATTTGCTTGGGCAAATAAAACCCACAAGGATAATTTGAATTTGACCAAAACACAACAAATGCAAGAACTTTTATTTCAGATACATCTGATCAAGAACACGTAACAAAACTAATTTTAAGTCTAAAGCAACATTAACCCGAAATGTTCAACACATGCATGGACTTCACATCACAACTTCAAATTAAGAAAAGTACAAAACAAATTCATATCCATACGAGAAATTTCAAGATTCAATTGAAACCTTATAAATCTTGAGATACCAAAAACCTAATGAATCAAATCTCCAAGAAGATCAATAATATAATTCAAAAGGACATAACCTCATACGAAAGTCATGATCTTTTTCAATAAAATTCAAGACCCATTAAAACCCAATCAGAAACAAGATCAAGAATATGGCAAAGTCCGAGAAGAAAGAGAGGATCAAGGGATTGCTTACTAATCAACAAGAATTATGTAATAAATAAAAGCAACAAGACCTCAACTTTTGTTCTAGGAATTTAAGACTATAGAGAAGTAGAAGAAATTTGAGCAGAAATCAAGAAAAAAAGCAGAGGAGTTTATCTATCCGGTTTAGAGGAGAGAGCATGAAGGGGTAAATGTGGAAAAATAAGATTTTGAATGGTGTTGCTTGGCCCATGATACAAAAATGTTCATAAGATTTTGAGACCATTAAGAGGCTTTAATTTATTGTCAAACAAGACTCACCTTTACAAGAGATTAGAAACTGTGTATTAACGGCACCATTAAGATGCAAACAAATTAATTTAATAAAATGTTGATGAAGAAATCCAACATAATCATGTTTTTTTTACTGTCTTCTTAAAATTAACTTATTCTAATCAATTCCATCTTTAAACTAACATAACTATAGTTATTCAAGTGAAAAATAAAAATAAATGGTTATGGAACACTCAAAAACCTACATATAATAGTTCAATAAAATGTATTTTGCCACATTTACTACACCATTTATGTTATAGTATATGTTACTACCGGGCCATGTCATCCTAACAAGAAAAGAAAGTGTTATTAGTTGTAAAGTTTTATCATAAATCAATATTGAATAAAAATTAATGTGATTACTCATTAAAAAAAAGGGTTTATGGAGTATTCTTTTCTACTAGTAACTCAATGTCTATCATGTTTTTCAAGGTTTAATGAAGTTAAAACATGAAATTTTAAGAATTTTTGTAAGTATACAATAATAATTTACAAAACTAATTTTTTAGAAATTATATTTTAAATAAACCATCCTTAAATCTTATACCAAATACCAAATTTAACGATAAGGACACCAAATTTGGTGTAATGAATAGTAACACATCAATTTTTAAAATCATATTTTACGTAAAAAGATAAAAAGTAATATATATAGAATCTTATATTTTGGTGTAAGATTTGATATTAGATATTCGAGTAGATTTCTTGTTTCACTAAATTTTACACCAATTTTTTTACGTTACCACCATTGAAGATGTCAAGCAGTTTTAAGAGTATTTATGTAATAATTTTAAGACATAGCATAAAATAAAAATTAATATATAGATATTAACAAAAAGATTATATTGATCCTTCTTGAAAAAAAATAAAGAGGATTTATAGAAAATGTTCTACAAATTAATTAATTTATTATGATGGACTTGGCAAACAATTAGACATTTGCATCATATCCCTTTCTAGATTTAACTTCAACCCCTTTGCTTTACTTGTATACAATTTCTTCACATTTGAGTTTTGTTCATGTACCAACTTCACCAAGCTTCTCTTTGCATTTGATCTAAATGGACAATTTGATGCCAAAAATCCATCCACCAAATGAAGGTATGCTTCCAAATCATGACAACATGCCACGTCAGCATTCGGTTTAAGATACGGTGAGTTTTTCGTATCCACTCTCAGTTCTGTACCCGCGTGTGCGTACGCCCACGGCATGTTGTTATCGAGAACGTTCAACACCTTTTTGGCGTTTTTCGATTCCCGTAGCTTTTTATCTAGTTTTTCGCTCACGAACATCCCCGGAACCTTAGTGATGATATCTTGAGAGTTGACGATTCGTAGCACTTTGACGTTTTGGGAACTGAGCCGCTTTGCGAATGCTCGGTTCCCAACACGGGGTCCGCCAAAGGTGTAGACTGCTATTGGTGGCATGTGATCTGAGCATGTGCTCAGATCATCTGCCACCAATAAAGCTAATGCTGCACCTAGACTGTGGCCCGTCACTGTGATGCTAAGATTTTCACCTTTGTAAAGCTCGGTTAATCGTTTGATTTCGGTAACCACTGACTCGGCTAGGCTCGGGACATGAGCCCCTGCGGTCTTGTACAAACTCAAAAACCCGCATTGTACTTTTGGTTGTCCATGATTTTCGTTGCTCTTGGATGGGAGGTTTACTAGTAGGTCCCGCATGTTTTCCGCCCATTCTAGACATGTGGCGGTCCCACGAAGGGATATTACTATATCCCTTCGTCCCATACGAGAGATCTCGCGTTGGTCATCGCACACTGCAACGTAACCGATGCAGCTTGTGCGCTGAGTCATCCAGTCGAGATCCGGTGCCACCTTATCGACCCAATCGGGTAACCCAACCGATGCAGTAGCATACAGGTTTTTGGTTACCCGATAAGATCGATCGGGCACCGCCACCTGACGAGGCGACGGAGCTTCTTTGCCGGAGGTGGCGGGATCTGAATGGAAACAATGGTACGCCGCCTGAATAAACTCGCCGTACCGGACCATTTCTCGCCGGAGATTCTCGTCAAGCGGGTCGAGTAAACCCGCCCAATTATTGCTCCCATGATACTCTCTCCACCTGGAAGCCAAACTGTTCCGTGGAGAATATTCAATTCCGTTTTTCGACAACAGTCGCCGGAGCCGGTTGAGATGTCGGGGAGACATCTCCTCGGCGGCCATGTTTTCCGGCCAAATCTGGGGCAAATTCAACCCTTCGAAAAGACCTTTTACTCTACTTTCCGGCAACCCATTTTCTCTCTGAACCTCTTTAGGCTTAGATTGGATCACCGGAGGTTCTGTACCTATTAATTTTTCAAGATTCGAGAGGTGTTCTCTAGTGAATTTGGTGGTCGATAAACTGGTGGTTTTCATCATCTTCTTCGATAAACAAGCTTTTATTGACGACGACCCATTACAGTTAACGGCACTTCTTGCCTGAAAAAAGTGAAGATTTTGTGCCGGAACTGTTGATCCGATTTGCATCATGGTTCTTTAAAAATGGAAAGAAAGATCTTGAAAAAAAAGAGAGAAACAAAATGTTAGAGAGAGAAAGAAAGAGAGAGATTGGTGTTAGTTGAGAGAAAGTGGGGGTGGACAGAGGATGTGGGGGTATTTATAGAAGAATAGAGGGTAGTAAAGTGTAAATTTGAATTGTTTATATTTGGAAATTTTGAATTTCGTCCTTCAAGTTTTTGGATTAGTCAAAGTTTTATGTTTCATGTATGATATTGACACTTAGCCCCCTTGAAAATTGAAAATTCTCACAAGTGGCTATGACTTTTCTAGATATATTTTTTTCAATACTTATAGTCAACATATTTGAACTTCTAACTTTTACGTCTATAGTTAATGTTGTTAAGGCAATCAACCTAACTCTTGATTGACTAAAGACTAACCAAAAGTTGTATCGTAAAATACAAACTGTTAACTGCAACGATATTTTTTTTTTCATAATAATATTCCAAACATAGCCCAAGTAGTTTCACAAAATTTGGGCTAAAAACCCAAAATGGTGATTTTAAATGTGCAATTCTTGATGTTCATATATTTGAAATGTATACATTAAAAATTTATTTAGTTTACTTGAAACACAATTATATATAATGTGTAGTAATTGTTTCAACCTATTATATAAAAGTTGTTTGAATAACTAATTTTTTATTGTCCATGCTAAGAGAGAATGTAAGCTAACAATTATGTTTATAATTCCGTTTAACCATATCGAAATTATTTAATAAAAAAAACTGAATAATTTGTTAGACCTTCAAAGAATTTATTCTTTCCCGTCCTTTCATTGTTCGATGAGATGAACAATTTTATATGAAATCTCAATATAAATTTCTAATATAACACGAAGGATGAGCAAAATCCAAACCAGATAAAAATAAGCCAGTAAATAAGGGGGTATTTTGTTGGATAAGATATGAACAAGGAGCAAACATGGAACATGTTGACTTTATAAGGGATTTATTAAAATAAGTAATACAATGGCAAAATTGTAAATAGAACGACATTTTGAGGGTAAAAAGACATAGAAACTAATTTGGAATTGACAACCCATACATGCGGACCTCGAGTTATAAATTATTTTGCTATCTCATAATGCCACCTTTTATATTTATTATGTCAAAAATACCCTTCCAAATATTCTTGATTTTTATTTAAAAAGAGAAAAGTACAAAATAAATGAAAATGCATACGCGCCGTTTTACACGTATGCATCATGTCTTAATCACTCAACGTGATCATTCCCTTTGGGCTTTGACTTATTGATTTTCATATAAATATTTTATAAATAATCAATTTACATTTATTACCGAGTGGAAATTGGTCCAACACGACTTTTATAAACTTTTTTTATAACTCTGTATATTCGAGTCAATTTTTATATATCTCGATAATTTTCAGATAAATAAAATATAGGTTTTGATAATACTTAAAACTAAACGATTATTGATAATCAAATTTAAAATCCCTTAAGTTAAGTTATTTTTAATATTATAACAATTAAGATATGAGTATGATTTTTTTTCATATACATACAAAATGAGTGATAATTTCAAATTTTAATTATATACAACAAATTCTAGAATTAAAATGTGATATAAAAAAAATAACTTTAGGCCCCTCCATTAGTCCAATAGAAACAACAGATAGGCAGCTAGCACCGCAACGGATTTAATTTCGTATCGTAGGTTCATTACTAAGACCAAGTAATCTGCAGCAGATTCAATTTCGTATCGAAGATCGAAAATGTAATATGCTCTTCTTCAATCTTCATGTCTTCATCTATAACTCTCGATCACTCTCTGGCTCAACTCTCGATCTCTAAGAACAACTCTTGATCTCCAGATCTGATCTCAAGATATCGATCTCTCACACTCGAGGTCTCGCTTTCCAGATCTCCTGCTCTCGATTTTCAGCCCTTTTCTTTCGATCTCACATCTCTAATCTCTTGATCTCTCATAACTAACCATCTTGTACCCTTAAGATCTCCAACTCTCAATCTCTCACAGGTATCAATCGTTTTTTCTATTGGGTTTTTATTGACAGAATATAGTTCCATTTCTTGGTTTTTGGGTTTTCACTGGGTTTTATAGTGTCATTTCCTCTCTGTGTCTGGATTTTGTGTAAAGGATGGATTTGGATGGATTATGGTTACTGGGTTTGTTTCTCTGTGTCCGGATTAAGGTTCAGATCAAGAATTTTATTGGTGCTTAATTTGATGGGTTAAGCTTAATAGGTTAAATGATTTGCTTGCTTGAATTTGGATTAAGCTCGTAATTTGATGGGTTAAGCTTAATACCTTAATATCAATATGAAAGCGGTTGTGATCACCCTACCTGGTTATTTTGATTATTCACAACGTCAAACAACAAAGGATGCAACTACTGTTACAGGTCTGAATGTTATGTGTTTGGTAAGTGAATCTACATCGGTTGCAAATGCTTTCAGCTAGACCAAAAGGCTACCATCAGTGGTGATGTAAACATGTTTATCTTTGATTTAGGTGGTGGTACATTTGATGTCTTTCTTCTCAGCATTGGAAAATGGAGTTTTGAGGTTAAAGATGTGGTTGCGACACTCGTTTGGGTGGTGAGGATTTCGATAATCAAATGGTGGTACACAAAGATCAAGCTCTAATTTGCAGAGTTCGTTGGATAACATAGATATGGGGATCGATATAACGGGTTCATCGAGCTCGAATTAGATGTTTGATGACCGAGATAACGAAGAACAATGGGTGGTGAATAGAGGAGGAGATTTATAATAGTTATGTTTGTATTAACAACTTAAAATGTTTAGTAGGTGAGTTTGAAGTTGTAGCCTAATTGCATCCAAATATGTTTTGCTGGTTTGGAAATTGTGTTTGAACTTTGACATCTTAATAAATTTGATATGGAAATACGTTTATGCTAAACGGAGTCTGTGATTCAAAATTGAGGAACTTGTTGAAAGATAAAATAGACAATTATATATATTCAGATGTTTGTCGGTTTACAAAATTGAACTATTGATTCAAGTTTCAAACTTCAGACGTTTGTCAAATTCAGACGTAAAATCAATGAGTTTCTAAACGACTCGTTGTTTTTGTTTATCGAAAGGGAAGTTGCTGAAAAGATTAGTTTGGAGGAAATTGTGGAAGACTTCAAGGCTGCAAAAGATCGACGGGTTGCACTTTGATTAACGATGCTTGACATGTTCATATTTAACGCCTAGTTTTAAAACTTACTACGTTATAACTTCGGATGGTGTATTTTTGGTGTTTTTGAAATTATATAATATATTAGGTTCGGCACCTGTGGTTGGAATACTTGTGTTCCTCCCCTGCACATGGCCATGGGGTGGGGTGGGTTGGGGGTGGGGGGGGGGGTAGAAGCCATCAAGCCATAGCAATATTATATTTATTTCGAATTAATCAATTGACTAGTTTCGGTTTTAAAATAAATGTAAAATATAATTTAACCACAAAAAAAGAGTAAGTTGCAATTTTCCTGTTTAATGGGTTTTTGTTCTTCTGTTTCCCTCTTATAAATTATTTATTACAGAAAAAAATAATGAGGTAACATTCTTGTTTTGGTTTTAGTCCCTACATCTAACTTTATACCTATAATTAAGTGTCATCACATTCCCCACATATTAGGGCAAACTTGTTGATTTACCATTTCTTCAAAGCAGAATCCTAATATTAAAATCTATTGCATTTCACGCTAATCATAAACCTCTTAGATCTCCTCTCTCGTTTCTTACTTCCACCCCGTCCTTGAAGATCAAACCGCTCTATCCTCTCTTTGGTACCTAACCCAAATATCAAACTCATAGCCTCAAATCCCATGGATGACGACTACCAGTTGAAAATATCCATATCCAAGAACCCTATTTCACAATACTCAATAAGAAGATGGTGAAATGAAAAGTCACAACGATGGCCGAGGCGACAACCACCACTGAAGTTTTTGTTAATTTATTATCTCATTTCTTGTCTTCTCTTTCGTTCCCTCGCGTATGTGTATGCTGAGGAATAGTGAGCACGAAACTCAAGTTGAATGTGATTGTAGTTGTTTTGATTTGGTATTTATCTCATTTTGATTTATGGTTTATGATTTAGGTTTTTTAATACATTCATAGTATTTATTGTATATGTTATTCATGTATCACAAAAATTTAGAATGGATACAAGCTTGTTGTATATATATTCATAGTATTTATTATATACACTCACTGATGCTCTTGAATGTTTATAATTTCTTTTTCACGAATACGTTGTTTTTATCTTGTGTTTGAACTTGTGGGGTGGCCTGGAGTGGTGATAGGTCGTGATGGTCCAAAAATATTTATACATAAAATAATAATGATGTAATAATTTATTAAATCCACGTCATTACCGATTGTCATGTTGCATCACATTTAAAGTTGTAATGGCCAAACTGCCCTCATAAGGGACACATAAGGATTCTTATTGATTGAAAAATAAAAGCCGCTAGAAGAACGGACAAAAATAAAATAAAAATATTATATCAAATGTTTTATTGTAATAAATGAATTGTAGAGACGAAAACCATAAAAACTTATAAACCAAAGGATGAAAATTGTAATTTCCTATAAACCAATTAATTATTGATTAAAATATATCTGTGAACAAAAGTTGAATGATAAAATATTTAAGAATGTTGAATTCATATTTTAACAACCACAACGTTGACCATTTTGCTTAATTTTGTATGGTATGATGCTTGTGGTTTGGGTTTGTGTGAATTGGATCGCAGTTTTAGTCTTATTGAGATGTAATTTGGTTATTTTATAATTTTTAATATATTGTAATTTTAGTTCCATAAATTATATATAGTAGTTTTATAAAAATATTTAGATTTATTAAGAATATAAAAACTAAAAGGTCAAAGCGAAAAACAACGCTAATAAGGGCCACACATGAACTTTTTTCATATAAGTTATGTTGGCTTAAAAAATTAGTTGTTGATTAATAAATTAACTGATAAATTAATAATTTTTTATGAAACCAACTCATAAATTAGATATTAACGTAAAATACCCTACATAATTGGAAATTAAAAAATTAGTTTATACGTTAGCTTTAAGGCTTAGTAGACGAGATTTTCTATTAATATTTAAAATAAGCTCGATTATCGTTTATAAATATTCACTATAAAACAAATGACTTTTACCTACAAAAATTACTCAGAGAAATTTCCGTCAGTGATTACCCACGCATCACCCAGAAAATATCAATGCTTTGATAAAATTCGATATTATTCGAGGAAATTCCAACGGATCACCTAGAGAATCCCTGGGTAATCTGTCACTAATTTGAATTACTCATCAGCAATTTACCCACCAAATTTTATGATTGTTTTGTGAGGAATCACCCTTTAACAATAAATTTCTCAGAAAAAGATCCATAGGAATTTTTTTTTCGTTTAGTAGTGATTGGCTTAAGTGTTCATTCACAATAATCATCATTTCTAAATGTATAAACATCATTTCAAAATCAAAACTTACATTACGGTAGAATAACATCTCATGTAATCAAATGGATAATAATCTAATCTTACAAGTCCGATAAATAAAACCTTTAGTTTGTTAATACTTAATACCATAGTCTACACCTTATCTTCTTAACGTGTTGATCATTAGATCTTCGCACTTATGTTTTCAGTGAATACTGCATTGATTGCAAAAGTTTTTAAAAGTGTTTAGGTTAGCCTTCAACTTGTTGAGAACCATAGTTTTCATGTCATACAATTTTCAAAACCCATTTAAAATCTCATATCTAAAATATCGTTCACAAACAACGTGCATTATTTCACAAACATATTTTATTATGTATACTACATACATTTGTGGTCTTAAGTTCACAAACCCAACCCAACCCAACCATTTGCCTGCTATTTCGGTTATTAATTTAAACCTAGCTAGTCCACGTGCCTGCCCTTATAGTCTCTATCTATGTGACCCTCTTGCTTGATCTTACGACAACCACATATAACACAATGTACAATAATATCACATTCATGCATCCTCGAGAATAAAACATATTCTTGCATGTTTAAATAGAATAGTCCGACCTTTCATCCCATGAACAAATCATCGTTAGAAAATAAAACATTCAATTGCATGCAACTTAAAAATATCACATTAAGTTCCAACACGATTATGACAACTGACTATTAACTTTTCAGTATAACATTGTTAAACATGTATCCTGCCATAATGCAAATTGACTGATGAAGTTGTCAATAACTGTTATTGTGATAATACCTATAATTAACTCTCTTCAAACTAGACTTCTGACCTAAATTACCAAGAGTACTTAGTTAGGTCATGTTAGGTCATTAAGAACCTAATATAATAATATCATTATGAACAACAACTAAATATTCATCATGGAAATTTGATCGGATCAAATCATAATAATTTTCTCAAATGCGCCCCACAAATGAATTTCAGTCCTTGCAACTTTCAAATACTAAACCATAAATAACATCCTTCATTCCCAAAAATTGGATCCTGTAAATAATAATAGGGATGAAGTCATATCCATTGAACTTTTCTTGTTTTCAAAATAAGCAAAATATCCTATTAACTATTAAGTATTGTTGAAACTCAACTTCATTTCTCATGCATTTGATTAAATTATTACTTAAACACATCGTAACCATGAATTTTTATCCCACCGTCGGTTTCACTGTCGGCGCCGATAGTGGTCATTGTTTAGACGGTCGCCAGGTCATTGTTGCAACCCCAACATCACAACCAATCAACTCATTTTATGCCTCTGTATAACAACATTTAATTATTAAATTATATTATTTGAGATGACTATTTGCTATAGATATTTGGTTAAAAAGTTGAGAAATCGACATTTCCAACCGGTCCTATACGCAACCCGCTTCCAAAGACATCAATTGGAGAAGAGGGCATGTGATCGAACCCAATACATGATTTTTTATTTGGTCAAAATCATCATCCCTTTGGTAACTGAGCTACACGTCAAATGCAATGCTATAGATATTTAAGTAACTATAACACAATTATTTAAATAGAAACATGAAAAATAACGATAAATTTTACTTTAATTTACCATTTAAAGTATAATAAAGCATAATCCCACTTAAGTCACGGGTAGAACCTCCCTTATAGTTGACATACGCTAAAAAATATGTAATTTTTATGTAATACGAAAATAACCATTCTAACGATATTGAATACCTGAAATGTTATTTTTTATAATCATTGGCGTGTCAGTCAACTTGTATGCACCTTGATTGATATCACGTGACTCTTGAAAACAACCAGAAAACTCTCAATAGTCTTAGAAAGATTCGAACCGATAACCTATAAAGAGAAATACCAAAAGACTAAATCTTGTTGTTCTCGTTTAACCTAACCTCTCATTCATAATAAGGTTTAAAAATCAGATGTTAAAACAGTTTGATTTTTTTGTCAAAAATATTTTTGAAACCAATAAATTAAAATGAAAATAAATATAATAATCAAATCCACTAATATTATAACCTTTTATTTTAAATTGTCTTAAATATCATAGCATATTTCTGATAATAACTAAATTAATTTGTCTATTTTCAGCCAATAAAAAAAATACTTAATCTTGTTTTTGATTCATGTCTTTCAATTAAAAGTCTTTTCCTTTATTATCTCAACTCAAACGTTATTTTACAATATTTTGTAATATAAAAAATAAATTATTTTATAGTTATATATAATTATAAATAGGTAGTGTGTTTATTTAGAATTTTAGATCGCGATGTGGTACAATTAGACAAACTCGGTTTGTCTCACTCGTTTATAACCACACGCTTGATATACTTTGAAAAATGAGTTTTCAAAACCTACCCTATTCTTTGTTCTTTTTGCAAATATAACCTCATAGTTTCCACTTTTAATTAAAAAAGTAACTTTCGACTGAAAAATTGTTAAATCACTATCCTCACATGAACCCGATCAATTTGGCATTTGAGTATGACTGTATCATGTGCAAGGCAACAAATACTTGTCATGGATGGTAGTAGCGAACGCTGTCTACAAATTCCGGTGCTACTTCAAGTTATTACGACTTTGTGTGTTATTAATTATTTATCGTGTTATTTTACGACAGGCTTTTATCGGGGTTCTTTAATTTGTTGTATACCTCATATAATTGGAGGGTAATTGCAATGAATAACATGTTTACATGATTTCTAATTTGATTAGTGGATAAAAAATTGTTACTAAAATTATCCGGTTTCGTAAAACCTTTACTACAACCATTCAAATTTTAAACCGACTCTCATTGTCGTAGACGACCTGAACTCACGTGGCTCAGCTCATGAGCATGAAGCGGTATGCAAGACAATAGTCGTGAGAGAAAGTCGCCATTACTTAATAATGCATCCTGAAGTCACAAAGTGTAAGTCATGAAGACAAAATAGAAAGTAGTGAGACAAAACTCGTAAGGCAAGTAGCAACTATTAGTCGACATAAGTAAAACAACTCGCATAGTTGAATGTGCGTTGAGGAGGTGATTTCAAGTCGTGTATCCCCTATTGGGTACAATGATGCACATATCAGCATCAAATGTTCAAATTAATTCAATATATGTGTTTGATGAGTAGATAAGTGATTAGAAAACATAAATGGCTATGTGTCGGTTTCATCCACTCTAGGCGTGAGTTTCACATGACTTAAAAAGAATATTTTGAGCATGTTATGTCTTTAAGGTCTTATTTACTGCATGCTAAATGCATACCATATGAATATGTTATGCATGATAGTGAGAGGTACGTGTGCAGGGGTCAATCATCGAGCTACTAATAATATCAAATAAGACACCACGAATATGCATATACCTTTGTACCCAACTCAGTTCAATAGAACCAATACATACTACGACCATCGTACTTGGTTGGAAAAATTGTTCCAGTTGACTCCCACACTATGGCATATCATAATGAGACCTCTAATGTCCAACATTAAATTTTTATGCTTGTAAGAAAGTTGCTTTGATATGATATGCATAACATCTTTTAGTTTGTGCTCAATACTATGTGAGAAGACATTACTATAAAGAACAACGATCTCTCTTAATGTAAACCTAATAGTAGGAGTATCTCACAAATTGTTATGGCATAGTCCAATAAAGCCACAAAGGAAAGGAGCAAATGTAGCCTCCTCGTGATGTTAATTTATTTGTTAAGATGTCTTCATGATAGTTTCAACATATAATTGCTCAATAATTCAGTTATAACAAATATTTGGTCAAAGAAGTCTCAAATTGTTTCATTATTTTGTTCATACGGTTAAGGTTTCCACTGCTGTGTATATCGTTGCTTAATATTTTGGTTATTTAGTAGATACAACCTTAGTAAAATAGAGTACGACATAAGTCGTAACAGACATATGACAAATATCTCCTACATTTGAAACCTTACAAAAGGCATCTAGGTGATCCGACAAATTTCATCCATAGTTTAAAGACTTTAATAATGATTCAAAACCGTAAATTTATTTTTGGTAATTTAATGTCAAAGTTCATTGCCAAATTATAATACCGTCTCATCCATTTAAAATACACATGTGATATTCTTATATTTGATTTATTCATTTAATTCACCGTTGTTATGTAAACTTAAGTGACAGTTTATTACAATAAATCATTATTATTTAGAATAAAATATTGATATCAACAATGTTTAAACACGAAACCTAAAGTATATGACATCTTAAAACCAAGTTCACCGTTTCTCGAAGGTTATGCGTCAAATCGTCAATACAGTTTCAAATACATATCAAGTAAGATATATTTTTTAATGATCGGGAATGTTTGTACCAGCCTGCTTACACTTTTTCTAATCCAATGAACTCATATATAAAACAAAAAAAATGAGACGACTTTATAAATAATAAATAATTTTTTCCCTACCTTTATTTTATGTAATTCATAATAGGGAAACATCTTTTTGGAGTGTCAAAACATTATAAATCATATTATATATATATGCACGTTTTAAATTCAAATTTACTCTTTTTTTACATATTATTAATCATTAATTTTGTATTGCTGATTTGAAGTTATAATACTATTATGAGCATTTTAGGTATTTATAATTTGTCACTTTTTTCTTATCAAGCTATGTAAGCATCTTTGATTTGGACATACGTAAGTTTTAAATCTTTTAAAATCTAAATCAACTTTTTACCACAGACGTAAGATATTGATAACATTGATCTTATCTTTATTATACAATATTTTACATGTTTAATTAACGATATTATAATAAAATTAAGTTTATAAGATATCATAATAAATAAGCGTCCTAAGAGCATCTCCAACAGGTTTTCTATATTTTTTCTAAAATTGAGAATCAAAAGATAAAATTTCTAAAAGTAATAACATTCAACTCCAACAGATTTGCTATTTTAGAGATTTTAACACAAATTATATTAATATAATATTCTAAAATTTATCATCCCAATACATTTTTTACAAAAAAACTTATTATAAAATGATAAAGATTTAATCTCATCGGTAGGATTAAATAAAATAATAATATATCTCTCCTACCATAAGTTTTAGAGAAATTTCTAAACTTGGAAAATTTCAAGTTTTTTCTATTATAGCAAATAAGATAGCAAAGCTGTTGGAGAAGTTTAGAAAATAAAAACTCATTTTTTTTTTCAAATTTAGCAAAGCCGTTGGAGATGCTCTAATAGACCACTTTATAGGCCACAAATTATAGGTACAACAAATAAAACGTCATATCTAAAGACGTTCTAATAACTTTATAGGACGTTTTTGGGCGTCATAACAAGTTTATTAAAACACTTTTAATTAGAAGCGTCGTATTGGCTAGTTTATAGGACATTTTTGAGAAAATGCCATATAAACCCATCTTTTTATAGGACATTTGTGTTCATACGACACTTTTTCAAATTGTGTCCTATAAAATAGCTAATATGACATTTTTTTTATAAAAGTGTCGTAATAAACTTGTAACGACGTCCAAAAGTGTTCTATAAAACTATTAGAACGTCTTTATATAGGACGATTTAATTTTTGATCCTATAATTTGTGTCCTATAAAGTGATCTATTAGGATGCTTATCTATTGGTGACGTCCTATAAACCCAAATTTATTGTAATGTAATTAGACACAGTGGCGGATGCACAGTTAAGGGGAGGGGGGGGGGGGGTCACAGGACCCCAGTGAAAAGTAAAAAAAAAAACATTATATAAGTTAAAAAAAATTATTTTTTAGAAATTTACTATTGTCCCCCCAGTAAAAAATTCCACGGACCCCATCCCTTGCTGCTCTCGCCGGCGATTCCCATCCTCCAGCAGGCAAACTGCGTCGGCAGTTCTCATCGTTCGATATGTTTTTAGCCTAATTCCACCATGTCAAAGGATTTTTAAAGTTTTTTGATTGATTTCAAGGGATTATTAAGTTGTTTTTATCGTTTTAGATGCACTTTTTTTTGGCTTTTTTGGTTGATTTCAAGAGTTTTTTCGGGTTTTTTTGGTTGATTTCAGAAGACATTTTTTTGGTTTTTTGGTTGATTACGAGGTACGGTTGCCTTTTTGAACTTTTGAATATCATACGGTGGCCTCTTATAAAACGATACGGTTACATCTTTCATAAACGCAAAAATTTTAAAGCTTTCGACGGGGAGAGAATACGGTGCCACGTGCCACCGTATGCACACCTATAGGTCTGTCACTGGATTCTGATCAACAACAACAACAACTCTACAAGGGTTCTATTCTGAGTTCCGACTTCAATCTATATTCGGTTTCTTCGATTAAACAATACTGTTTGTTGCCTATTTGTTCGATTTTTGGTCACCGATTTAAAAACTGGCCAAAGTTAGGAATTTTGGTACTTGTTAATTAAAAGGACCCCAATCTACAAAATTCTTGGATCCGTTACTGATTAGACATTTATCGTCAA
Source organism: Silybum marianum (assembly GCA_036898165.1). Classification (NCBI taxonomy): domain Eukaryota; kingdom Viridiplantae; phylum Streptophyta; class Magnoliopsida; order Asterales; family Asteraceae; genus Silybum; species Silybum marianum. The sequence goes on from CM072539.1 coordinate 19,035,758, forward strand.
ACTATACATCAAATCATATATTATATTTATTTACGATAAAAAAAATAGCTTTAACGAATATAGATTGTAAAATGTATATCTAAGAATTAAATATAGCTCAATTGAATTAGATCTGAAACTTGAATCACGAGCTTATATATTTTTGTAGGTATTTAAATATGATATCAGATAAGAAAGAATATAAATGTTCCATATTAAATTATCAACTTGTGTCTTGATACTTGCCCACAAGGCCACAAGCATATATAGGAATTTGCATCCACTAAGAATATCAAAATTAAATAAAAAGAAATATATATATATATATATATATAGGGAGGGATCATACAAGAACACCCCTTATTTAAAGAAATAAAGGAACATATTTAGTACCACATATGATGTCGGTTCCATACAATATAAAATCATAGTGTCCTTTGTTCTTTTAAATTTACAAAGTTCTCATTTGAACTTCTCTCTATATATATTTTGAACTTCTCCCTACATATATATATATATACTATATTATAAAGCATTTAGGGAAAACTCTTAAAAACATATTATAATGCATAAGGTACAAATTTTTAATACACAAATCTTCCAAATAGGCACCTACCCTTCAAATCTCCCAAACCACTTCCCAAATGAAATCCTCTTCGTGGAGGTAATTTTCAAGGTACGCAAGATCAATTTCTCTTAGTTTATATATATATGTTGTAGATGAATTTAAACTATTATGTTGCTTTGTCTGTCTAATTGACATTTTATTATCAACATGAGCAATTTTACTTATATGTGAAGGGATAGAACTTATACGTAATGAAACCTTTCAATTTGTAACAAAGTCATTTTTTTACCATGCAGGTTGGATGTTGATCAGTTGTTCCTCCCCCAAAGAATGATTCACGGAGGTAACTATGATGTGTCTTGATTTGTCCATATCATTTAACAAGTTGGACTTTGATAGAATCTACAAATATAAGAATTCGACTAAGAAAATGAAATACTAAATTCTATTTTGATACTAATATCGATATATTTTTTTCAAATTTTTATGATATCCTCAAATTTATTTTTTATCAAAAATAAAAACATTATGGTTTTCTCAAAACCACGTGAAACTATATTATAACATCGACAATAACAAAGAATAAAATGAAACATTAAAATCAAAATGTATCGCTGCATTGCGCGAGTACCCTTCTAGTATATATATCTATATATATAGGGAGAAGTTCAAATGAGAATTTAAAAGAATAAAGGAACACCTTATGGACCACATATGATGTGAGTCCCACATAATATTAAATCATTTCTGATTTAATAGGATTTACTATTAAATCAGAAATGATTTAATATTATGTGGAACCCACATCATATGTGATCCACAAATTGTTCCTTTGTTCCTTTAAAAAGGGGTGGTTCTCGTATGAACCCTTCTCTCTCTCTCTCTCTCTCTATATATATATATATACATGTATTTCAAATATAATTTACAGAAAACAGTAAAATTGATATACAACAAATTTTGTGGTTTGCGGAAAATATAAACCTACACGAGTAGTATTATTGTTAGCATTCTAGGTATCACAATGTGACGTCTAGTAAGTCAAGTAGTACAGATGATATATCATAGCATTCGAATAAAGCCACAAAAATCAGTTAAAATCAAGATTACGACGTCTTTGTATTCTACATACGACAACAAGGCCATCTGTAAGTCTCAACTCCCGACATACTCCATGGTCTATGTAAGTTGATAATTATAGTTAAAATTTGATTATTTCAATATTGAAATAACATAAAACTCTAAAATAAACCGTGATTTTTAATGGTTTTTATAACTAGACATTGATTTATACTTCTCGTGTTAGGTGTTTAGGTTGCTTGTTTGTTGCATATTAGGGGGTGTTTGGTTCGCAGAATGCAATTGGATGGAATGAAATCTGTCAAAAGAATTTGATTTTGAAAGAATTTGAATGGAATGTTGTCAGGTTTGACCGATTGTTTGGTTGACAGAATTGGAATGAAATCTGTTAAAGAAATTTGAATATGTCTGTTTGGTTCACAGAATGTAGCTTTGGAATTTGAATGAAATTATAGTAAATGCCTAAAATACCATCTTTATTAAATTTAATTTTTTAAACCAAAATTACTATAATAAAATAATGATTAATATGGTCAACATTCAATGACAGCAAACAACAATATTGGGTTAAGCAGGTTGAGAAATCGTTCAAACAGCAAATATCAACACATAGATGAGAAATCAAACAGGGATGAGAAATCGTTCAATATCCATTATTAAAGCAAAAATCGTCCAAACCTGTTGTGAAATCGACAAGTATAAAAAAATCGAGCAAGCAACCATTTTTAGGAAAAGTAAATCGAGCAAGTATAGAGAGAGATCAGACATGGAACAGAGAGAAATCGAGAGACTAGCATCAGCTGTTGTGTTCGTCGATGGAGATGGAGAAGAGAACTTGTTGATTTCGTCGATGGAGATGGAGAAACAACAGGTGTTGTGTTCGTCAATGGAGATCGAGAAGCATCAGCTGTTGGTGTTCTCGTGTTCGATGGAGAAGGAATGAGGTGTCAGCTACTTCCCGAGATTAGGGTATTTTTAGGTAAGGATTTTTTTGGGTATTATGAAATTAAGGAATTCCATTCCATTGAAATATCATATCTTACCCAAGGATTGTTAAAATCCTATATCTATGGAATTCATGGGAATGTGAAGATTCCTTTCCTGCAAAAGCACCAACCAAACAATGGAATTGAATCTGGTCAAAGGAATTAACATTCCAATTCCACCAGATTCCATTCCATTCCGCCGAGCCAAACGCAGCCTTAGAGTTAAATGCCTTGGGTCTTTGGTTAGTTTAGAGGTATTGATCGATTTTAGCGAAACATATATTTCTAAGCATGCTTGATAACTTATGATTTTTTTAAGTTTTCTGTTAATTTTTTGACGTTTTAGCAGACTAAGGTGCTGTTTGTTTTCTAAAATGTGTTGAAGTCTGAAGTCTTATTTCACTTCTTATTGATAAGAGGTGACGTTGAAATCTGAAATCAAAATCAATAAGATTGTTTATTTTTATAAACTAATAAATATGTTAATTTTAAATTATATATTTTACCCATCAAGAAATTATGGTGTTGAATTTATTGATTAATTTATACAATTTCACATATTTATTCATTATCATTACGAATTTTATATCTAAATTATATAATTAACATTTAAAAGAAGATATGTTATTGACGGTTTTTAACACATTTAAATTCTATAAATTCTATTTAAGTACTTCAATTCATTAATTGAGAGGAGGATCAATTTGGTAAAGATCGATTGAGGGAAATGATCAATTGAGGTTAATCAATTGACAAACACTATTTACAATAAGAGGCAAATAAAAGATGATTTACCTCTTACCTGACAAGAGAACAATAAAATATAAATGTCCCTGAACAAATAATAAAAAAATAATATAAATGACTTTACCTCTTAACAAATCATAAATAAGAGGCTAACAAGAGCTTCTTTAAAAACCAAGGAATAAAAGAAATTTTCTAGACCTAGGATTGAGAACAAACTCGATAGTTCAAATATTTAATATGTTAACATGAGTGAATTACACTGGTGGTTCCTGTGGTTTGCTCAAATTTTGGATTTAGTCCCTAAAACAAACTATCTACATTAATGGTCCCTAACTTTTCATTTTCATAACACTCATAGTCCCTCTACTTAACACTGTTAGTTTGACCACCGTTAACCCTATCATGTGCCCCTCATATGAGGGCTTTTTTTTGTCTATTTACCTCTTCTTTTTTCTGATCATGGGTTTGTTTGATCTATATTGTTTTTCGATTTTGGATTTGTTTGATCTTCTGTTTTTTGATTTTATTTTTGAATGAAGTGTTGGCAAGAGCTTTGTTGGAGATGACAAAAGGGTGAGTTAGGGTTCTTTTTATCACCAAACCCCACCACAAACCCACGTCCCCTTTCAACCTTGAACCATATTCCAGATTTACCCTAGTCTTTCATCCATCCTCAATTAGATCCAAATTTATTCAATGAAGAAAACTCACCTTTACTCTCTTTCGATGAACACCAAAGTACACACATTTTTCAGTCCAATTCCGTTTGCCTCTCGACATCCACTGTAAATTGATGGACTGAAACCGATGCCTACAAATGGAGAGGTACGAAGGTGGTTCTCGTACGGACTCCGCCTCATCCCTTGGTTTGCAGACGACCAAGACCATGACGGTGGTTCTCGGACGAAATCCGTTTTATGTATTTTGCTAGGTAAGACGATGGTTTGCAAATGGAGAGGTAAGATGGTTGATTTGAATTTGATTTAGTGGTAGTGGCTTCCAGATTTTGAGTTTCGACGGCATATTTAGTTCTCGAATGGTTCGGTTTCATGGAGTTCGGGCTTTGTTAAGGTTCAAAGATCTGTAGGTTTTTTCAAGGAGTTTGGGTTTTTTCAAGGGTCAACGATGGTCTGTTGTAGTTTGCATATTTGATTTTGGGTTTTGATGATGGATTTGTATTACATTTGATTTTAGAGATTTTCAGACTCAAGAGTTGTATGTATATATCAAATTTTCAAATTTCAAAGATGTATGTGATTGTGAATATATCGATTTTTCAGATTTGAGATGTAAGTGTATGTATTTATCGATTTATCAAATTTTAGATGTATGAATGTATCGATTTATCAAATTTCATGTGTATAGCTTTTGTTTTTTAAATCATTTTCTGGGTTTTGCATCAATTATTTTCATGATTTAGGGTTTGATGTTCATAAATTTGTGTCTAAATCATGAGTTCATATAATAAATTAGGATTTTTATTGTGGAAGATGAAGTTTGAAGTGGGTAAGCTAAAGTGGGAATGAAAATAATGGGTAAATTGACCAATGTGCCCCTGCACGATAACAGACTTAATGGCAACTATTTAACAGTGTTAAGTAGAAGGACCATAGTGTTATAAAAATAAAAAGTTAAGGACCACCAGTGTAGATAATTTGTTTTAGGGACCAAATCCAAAATTTAAGTAAACCACAACGATCACGGTGTAATTCACTCTATTAACATTAATCATTCTTATTTTTAATGAATAAATATGGGAATTTTGAAAAATAGTGAATTGCTTCTTTGGTCTATGTGGTTGACATGGAATTATGGATTGGGATTCTAAAGTGTAATAATTATGTGTTTGATCCCTGTAGTTTGTATTTTATTATGGATTTAGTCCCTCACTTTAACTCTATTAAGACATTTATGTAAATAGAGGGACATTTTGGTTTTTTTGTCCCTTACCCTAATTTTCTTTTAATACATTCACCAAAAATGCTCTACCGATGCGTTCTCGGATTTTAGAAAACTCTCTCTCTCTCTCTTTTGAGGCATCTTCTAAAGTTAAAGCCCTAAAACTAGTGATGGAAATTTTACTTCCCTGGTTTAACGGGCAATGGGGCGGGGACAGGGATTTATTTTCATACCCGAGACGGGGTCGGGGCGGGGTCGGGAATGACATTACTTGCCCCTAATATACTCGATTATTTTTTTAATTTTATTTCATATATGTATATAGTGTGTGTATAAATAAAGCAACATGTATATATGTATATATTTATTTGTTTTTCAATATTGTTGATTAATATATGAACGATTTTTTTTATAATTTTAACTTTAAAATACGTCGTTTTTTACTAAACGGGCATACAATGGGTTCCCCGAACCCGTCGGGGATTAGTCGGGGCGGGGTCGGGGACGGGGGATGTATTACCCGCCCAATACCACCCTGTTTCCATCCCTACCTAAAACACCACCGTCTTGTCTTCATCTTCAAGATTTTTAAACATCTATAACAACAACATTGAACATGTTTTCAGTTGTTACCTCATAGAGGTAACAAGTGAAAGGTACATGAATCCCTGGTTTAAAGCTTACGCAAGGACTTCGTAGTTACAATAGAACACATGATGGACCTGACACTAGAACTAGAGATAAATCAGAGAAGAAGCTTGTGCTTGTAACGATCCAAAAACTAAGGCCCAATTTGGATATAAATTTAAAGTCTAAACCAATGTATGATTAACCCAAACAAATCAATTCATTACAATCCAAACTCGGAATAAACGAAAGCAGCGGAAATAAAGATGTCTATAGTCAACAGCTGAATAAAACTAGACAACGATAACTAGCTAGATCACTCTCTAGCTCTTCACATTATTCCTTTAGCCTTATCCCCTCTATCTACCTTTTCCTTACCTGAAAAAGGTTAATTTTGAAAACGTGGATTAGACCATAAGGTCTAGTGAATTCCCCAATAAAACAGTAAACAGTTCCACAGTTCAAAATCAGTTAAAAAAACATGCAATAGTTTTCGAATAAATAATTACATTCCCATAAGAGAATGATTTATGTAGTGGAGAAACATGGCAAGACAAAAGCACACCTAGACATAGGATTTTAACCACACCTATATGTAGGATTTTTATCACACCCTCATGTAGGATTTTAACCACACATAGATAAGATTTTATAAATGACTTGTCAGTTGAACCCCAAGTAAAACAGGTAATGCGTATACCAAACCCCAAAGCTTATAAAAGTGATCATGACAATTTACATATAAAAGAAACATTTAAAGAAAACCATAATCAATAAGTAAGCATTTAAAGTATTCCACATTGCATTTTAAGTGATAGGGAACTCACCTGAATTTGCCAACCACTACTCACACTTGAGTCCTATTGAACCACCAACCGAACACCTGAATTGAGGTTGCCAAACTATGAGTTAACAAGCCCAAAGTAATCCCACAAGACTTACCAACTCCTCAACCAAGGACCCAAGGTAGAACCCCAAACCGATACCGAACGAAAGTATGAAAAATACTCAACAGAGAGCTAGGCGAGTCTCTAGCAAGTCCAAACTCGCTTGAAACTCGCTTAAGCCTCTGATTTCCTGCACAACTCCAATTCGTGAACAAAACCCAAAATCCAACTCCCAATCCGATTTCCTTCGATTTTAATGCATAAAACTCATCCCCAATACCTTATAAACATCCCTAAACATCCATCAAACCAATTACATCCATTTGATTCCATGGATTAAATCCCCATTGGAAGAACCTTGGTTCATCCATGGTGGGTTTACATTGAGAACAAATCCTAAAATGAAGATGATAACTCTATAACATCTAATCATCTCATATCCATTGATTTGAGAACTTTCATTTATGTTTTCACCAATCAAAACATAATACCCCATGATTTTCTAATCACCAAATGACTTAAATAAGCTAGAAGATGGAGAAGAAGAAGCATCCATACCTGAAAAGATGATTGATCTCCAAAGTTCTTGCTTCAAGAACAAGGCTCTCCTCCTCCTCCCTTTCTTGCTCTTCACGATTGCACACACATACACACTAATACTAATTTGAGAAATGAGAGAAATCCTCTCTTATCACCTATTTATATGTTGGGCTCTCAATAAAATGAGCCCTAGCCCAAGGAGTAACAATCAAATCTCATTCATCCTAATTAAGGTCCAAATGCAAAATTAGCCTTAAAATTTAGGGTTATTACAGTGCTCGACTAAAGTTTCACCACAGCCACATGGAAAGCTCCAAGAGAAGCACTCCCACTTAGAAGTAAAAGTTGTTCTTGCAAAAGCATATCAAATCCTTGAGTTTGTAGATGTAATAGTGTCCAATGCACTCTTCGTTTATAAATGCTTCAAAACACAAAGCTTAATTTCCCACAAATCTAATTGCATGATAAATTAGAATCAAGAAGGTGGACCTAGAAAACTTGCAAATTCAATGAATTTAAGCTATTAGTCACCAGTCTATTTATTAACACAAAAAATCAAATATCTAAGTAAAAGAGTTCAAAAAATGGAGATAGAGGTCGATCGACCTTCATTTAGATATGGAGATAGAGGTCGATAAGGGATTGTGTGTTTCGTTTGTATATATAATGTACCTTTTAAAATTTTAATAGAAATTTATGAAAATGGATAAAAATACAAAAATGCTCTTGAGTTAACTAATTCTTTTTCAAAGAAGTTTAAGTTAGGGACAAAATCCATATAAATATGTAAATATTTCATTTTAGAAACCAAATTCATAATTTTATGGAAACCTCAAGTACTAAAAATGTAATTTCCTCATTTGTGGTCAATAACACCATTGAAGTGGTAGTTGGAGAGAATAATAAAAGATCCTCCATTTTCTTATACACAACCACAACTATATCCATGAGAGTTAGGACCTACCATCCATCATCTCTACTTATTTTGGGAACCTCAATAATTATAAAAACATTTTCTTAATAATAGTATTATTTTTATTTTTAAATGAAAGCGTCTTCAATATGAATGGGATACTTTTTTTTTTCAATTTTTATCAAATTGTAGTGTTTTTTTACAATTTGTTCTACTAGAGAGATTAGTATAGTTATTGAAGCAAACCTTTTCCATATCTTTAAAATTTCTTAAATATTATAATTATTAAAAATTTGCTGAAAATAATAATAAAAAATTATGTCAAATCGTACATTAGAATAAATATGTTACTATTCATTAAATTCAATTAAGATTCCATTATGGTTTAAGATTTGATGTTCTCATCAGGATAATTGGTTTAAGATTTGATGTTCTCGTCAGGGTAATTTGGTGTAAGAATGTCTTTATTGAATAAGGTTTTCCTTTTACATCCTAGTCTAGGAATACATCATAGTCTATTACTAGATGATAACACACAAAAAAGTAAAAATTTGTGCATATACTTTAATCTAATTGGATGACATGATATAGACTAAGGTGTAAATGGTAACACCCTACTGAATATGGTAAAGTATGTTTGATAATCATAGGTGGATTTTTTTAAACTTGTTGAAAAAGATTTGTTTGATAAGTCGAACATTTTTAACAAATTCTTTAAAATGTAGAAAATGTAGATTTTGAAGATTTTGGTCTCATTTTTTCCTCCAATGTTTTTCAAAACTTTCTTTAAAATGAAGAAAGTAAAAGAAAGATAATAATTTTTTTTCCAAATTCAAAGAACTTGCTAAAAATAATTGTTTATAAGAGATAAATGATTTTTTTTTTAATTTCCATCAACAAGAATCATTGAAAGTAATTGTTTTTTGGACAAAAAGATGATATTTTATTAAATGTATTGATTTTTTAAATAATATAATTAATGTTATAATCATCACAATAAAGAAACTGTTAGAGTTAAATATAATTTGAAATTTTGAAATTTTGAAAATTTAAATTTTTGATACTCAGTTTAAAAAAAAGTTCAAAGAATACGCTGGAGATGCTTGTAAACTAAGTTATAAAACTAACTTGTAACTCAAAATTTTAAAACCTATTTTAGGTAGCCTTTCAATAACTTTTTTTTTTTCATTTTTTCCAATTATGTTAATTATAAGTTATAATTGTGTATTTTTTATTTTTATATCATTTTACATTATTATTTAATTTATCAATTCGTTTTAACAACGTTGCTAACTTATCGACTAAATTATAACTTAATAAATAGTTTATTAACCAACAACTAGTTTATTAAATATAACCTTAACAGATCTCTTGTAGCCATGGAGGTTCGTCTGCGACAACTCCAGATCTTTTGCAATCATCCAAGGAATTAGTCGATATATGTATACTGACCTAAAAACACACGGTTACAAAATAACAATAATAACCTTTTAAGAGACCACAAGTAAATGATTTTAATATTTAACCATATTTTTTACTTTTTTTCCCTCTTAAGTCTTAACAATCAATATTTGAAATTAATAAAAGCTTTTGTTCATAAAATTTTAATTAAAAAGGTTAAATAATTAATTAATAGTCAAATAATGATATAGATCTATGAAGACATGTTCTAATTCTAGAATCACATTATATACAGGAGAAATAGGGAATATTGGGCATGTAAAAAATGACAAAATGAGTAAAATTGGGGGAATCATGATTTGCAGATGTTCCACTCGTTTTGTGCTACTTTTGGTCCTTTTAAAAGTTCCTTAAAAGTTGCCCCCATAATTTCCACATGCTTCAATTTCAAATCAATCCCTCCATCATTCAATTTATTTTATTTTATTTTAATGAAAATCATACTTTACTCTGTTATATCTCGATTGATATCAAATCCAACATTTCAAATCAGTATATGATTTTACTTATGACAGTTTTTGATTAGATTAATTATTCTGAACCGATAGGTATGCAACTATAATTCATATATTAAATGCATTCACGTCTCTAACAGTTCTCTTTAGCCTTGGTATAACTATTTCTCGATTTGAAAATTCGGTGCCTATTGTTTTTTTTTTGAAACCGAGTGCATGATATCAACATGTGAGGAATGCATAAATAAAATTGACTGTGATCAATGTTTTAACTGAAGGTTGGACCACTGGTTGAATACAAACCTAAAATTGAATTCATCGACATACCATATGTATGTTGTTGATGTGGAATTGACGAAGGGAATGTAGTTTGATAGTGACTCAATATATATAGCAATGAGGGAGTTTGCGTGTTGCAATGTGGAGGGTCTCATAGGGGTGGGGATTGGAAAAAAAGTGAAATGAAAATTTTCTAAAAGACTGTTTTACCCTTTTAGATGAGTGATATGAAATTAAGGAAATGCTTAAAGAATCAGTTATTTACATAGAGGATAAATGAAAGCTTATGGCAAGGGGCTTTCACGTCAAAACATGGTTTGCTAGAGAATGAAACTGCTTAAAATTAAATGGTAAGAAATTATAGAAGTCAAATGGATTGCTGATGAGCACAAGGAATGATAAGGGGAGGGACTCGACTGATTGGACCTTAGGTACTTAGGATTACAGAGACCAAACAACCATGACAGTAAATCATTTTTATTTATCGAATAAAACAATAAACATAAGTTTGAATTTGTTATAAGATTACCAACTCTTATTGAACATTTACTTTACACAATTAACATGCTTGTAAAGAAAATTCAAATAACGATTATAATATGAGAATTTGTAGAACCTGTTCACCGTTTGATACATATTGAAGTCTCTTATTTAGTTTTATAAGCGAGGCAAGTAAAGAATAGTTTTTAGGTTTCGATATTCATTTTGTATTGTTTTCCGCTAATGATGAGAAAAGTATAGGGGAAATTACAAAAATGACCCTGGGCTAACATTGAAGTCGTATTTTGCATGTTTCTTGCATGATTTTATCGTTGAAAACAATTTAAAGCCTGTAAATTATGGACTAAAAGCCCTTTTATATTAGTTGCGTATCCGAATTTCAATTATGATACGAAATATTAGTGTAAATTGAGAGTAGAAAATTAAAATGATTTTATATTAATTTTTTCCCAAAATTTATGTTTAAATTGCAAGTGTTGATTGTATATATATTGCTAATTTTAAGATCCGTTAACCCCCAAAATATATTGATATCAGTGTGTCAAGTTAAAAACTATAAAATTTTCATTTTTTTGGTATAGCTTGTATAATTTAGATATTTTGGATTTTCAAATATAAAATGAAACTTATTTTGTTTTATTGGTTAATTAATTTTTTTAGATAAATACAACAGTTGGGTTTTTTTGTGTGACAAACATGATGATGAAGTATTATAGTGTATTGATAGGGTTCAAAGATTATTGTACTTAAACTTTTTCTCGGTTAAGTTATTAGTTAGCTTTATGAAGTCTAAATAACTTTACAATTACAAGTTAATTTTTAGATTAAGTATAAGATCTTAAAACTTCATAAAACTAACATGTGACCAACTGATAAACTCAATATATTTACATCAGTATAAAATATATTAAATTATTTTAACTAAATACCTTAACCAAATAACCTATAAAATTGGTTATCACTAAAACCTATATTACTCTTTTGATTAATATCATATAAAACCATTAAAAAATTGAGGTTACAAAATATAAATCAAAACCAATTGTATAATTTCTAAACTTCAGAATCAATCTGTATCACACAACATTAAAAAGATTTATTCTATAATCTAATAATAAAATTTAAATATAAAAAGAAGAAAATGGATGAATGAATGAGGCCTAAATTCATTAAAAAGAAAATGATTTGTTTAATTCTATAAAAAAGATGAAAATGGTTTTAATAGATATAATACATGTGATAAATACAAATGATATTATATATAATTTCCAAAGTAGTAAAGTGCGACTCTCAATCTCCTTTTCACTTTAAACGCGCTACAACCTTTCCCTCCTCTCTTATATTCTACGTCCCACCCTATAAGACTGTTAAAATATTTATCTAGATTAATCTCCGTCAATTTTAAAACTGTTAAAACATACAACCCTAGGATAATTCTTCAGTAGCTACAAGTTGTTTGCTTCTGGATTCGAACCTGAGGTAGATGGATTATCTAGTCTCATTCCCCACAAGTATTAACCAGTACGCCACAAGCATTGTGGTTATAATTTTTGTAAACAAAAAACTAAAATAATCTTTTTATTTTTAAATATTTCTATAAAGTTTATTTTAAATATTTCAATACTAATTATATTTTTTTTTTCTTACCTCTATTTTAGAAATAATATAGTATAACACCCCCAAAATCCAAAGCAACGGATTGATCCAATAATTTCAATTTTCGAATTTAATTTAAAATTTGGTTGAAGTTATTGGTAGTTCACTACTTGAAACTTAAATCATCTTGAACTTTCTATTTTAGTCTCTATCTCTATTTTACTTTCTAAATCAACTCGAATGAACTCTTTGTTTTACTCTTTATAATAAAGAAATGAATAGTAAATCCTTAAATATAGAGAAACACTATCCATACTCTTTTTTTTTCCTCTAAATTTTTGATACTTACAAAATGGTTCTCTAATTTTATAGATTATTGTATTTTTATATTGCTTGTTGTCCAATACCAATACCAATACCAATACCAATTTTAATAAAATAAAATTATATTTATCTCTAAGTTTTAAATTTGTCCAACTAATTTTAAAAACTAAATTTTAACAATTTACAACATAATATGTTTAAAAAGTACATCATTAACATATATTTTAACATAAACGCATTACAAAAACTTTGTCATGCAACAAGAAGCCTGTAGAAAAGATGTAGAACATGCCTTCGGAGTTCTCTAAACACATTTTGCAATTGTGGCAGGATCGTCACGATTTTGGAAAAAAGAAGTATTACATGACAAAATGAATCCACGTATTATTTTACGTAATATGATAATTGATGACAAACATGATCTCGATGTGCCGATTGAAGTTGTGAGAGAAGTACCACCAATAAAGGTCAAAATGATGATAAATAATAACGATGGATTCCAACAACATCTTGCTTGATATAGACAAATTAAGGATAAAGAAGTTCACTTTGCACTTCGGAATGCGTTAGTTGGTCATTTATGGGAAAAGATGCTAATTCCGTTAAATGCTTATGTATTTTAATTTTAGAAGTGTGTTGAAAATGTAACATTTTTATTTAATGAAATTTGGTTTTTGATAATTTAATTCGGAATTAAATATGAATTATAACATCATTAAAATAATATGATAAAATTAATAAATATAAGATTATTGTGAAAATAAAAAAAATATAAGGGTATGATTTATAAAGTTAATAAATATAAATGTATTATTGAAAATCTATGTAATCAAAATAAAAAGAGAATATATTTGGAATATTATTTTTAGAGAGTAAAATAGAGAAATAAATTGGAGAAATATAACACATTCTCTATTTAATCTCTATAATATAGAGTAAAATATAAAATTACATTGATGATGCCCTTAATAAGGAGCTAACAACTCTAAGTTTCTATCCATATGGGACGAGTTGTTATACATAATTATTGAAGTAAAAGAGAAAGAACTCTTGAATCTTCAAAATCTCTACTTTAACATAACTATTTAAGATGCTTTTAAACCATCATATGTAATAACCCGAAATCTAGTTAGCTGTAACAAAGTTTACAAGGGAGTATGGATGGGACTTAACGACCAATCTGCAGGGACTGAAAGTGTAAATATAGGTCATTAAGGGTTTGGAAACCCTTCCCATTTGGGAGAAAACGGCTGAAAATGTGTGTGTATGCTCCTCTAGGTGCGATTTTGGGAAGATAAGGAAGGAAGAAGAGAAAATCATCAGTAAACAAGTGTTCAACAATCAAATTCAGGTATAAATATTCATCTCCTTCCCTTGTTGAGTCATTTAGTTGAATAGAAATTGTTGATCATAACTCCTCTCGATGATTTGAATATGATTCCTTTTGTATACTTAGTGAAATTCCATTGTATAAGCTTCTGTTAATATTCAGCGATAGCATACCTGAGTACCATCAGCGATCGCTGAAGATCAAGGAACAACAAGCTTATCTCTGAAGAACTGAAGATCAGCTATCACACCAGAAGACCATTCAGCGAAAGTCAAAGACCCTAGCTGAAGAAAGAGATAATCAGCTAAGTGAACTGAAGCGGTTCAGCGATAGCAGCGATTATCTAATCAAAGTGTGAAGTCTTGTGAAGCCTCAGCGATACTGAGTTCATCCTTGAAGATTCAGAATCAGCGATCAAATGAAGCTTCCTTTACAAGATTAAAGATTGATCTTATCCTCGATGCACAAAAGTCAAACCTAATACCTTGTTCAAAAAGGACGTATGTATTGTCTCTTATGTCCCCATCATATCTGATATGGTACTGTTCATATTCGGCCAAAAACATGGCTGTCTTATTAGCAAGGACAAGCTTCCTATCCAAGCTTGACACGTGGCATATACCTTTTGTCTTGCATTAGATGCAAACGGGTATAAATAAGATGAAGATATCTTCTTCATCTTAATCCATGCTTCCTTCTAACCTAAACCCTCTTTATTTCTTTCTTCCTTCTTCTTGTGCATCAAACTTAGTGTTTCTTAGTTACAATAGAATAGGTTTTAAACTTGTTCTTATTCCGCTTGTAACTGTAAATTTGATTATGATATATAAACTCATTTAAAAACCAAAATCTGTGTGTTTGTATTCAACCCCCCCTTCTACAAACTGTTTACTAATTATTGAACTCTTGTAGACCCTTTAGGGACCAACATAAACCTTGGGTTTTATGTAGTTTAGATTCCGGAATGGTGTAGTAAGTTCTTGAATCAGTATTTAAGGGTTTATTGAGTTAGCATTGAGGATTCTTTCATGCTTTGTATATCACATATCATTTAAGGGTTTGAAATCAAACAAAAACCTCCATGGATGAGGTATGATCTTCAATGTGTATGCAAATCCATGAAATCAATTGGTTAAGTAGGTTTCTTAATCATAAGGATTGATTTATTTAAGTTTGGAGTTAGTTCCATATATTTTTGGGGGTGGAAATCATCAAAATGGTGATTTTGGGGTTTTGATGTTCAAGCAGGAAAGTGCAGGGACAACAGAGAGTCCCGCAGCCTTAGGTCGCGCAGGAGGTCGCACAACTCACTGTTTCTCAGTTTTCAGTTTTCGCTTAAGGGACTATTAATGGTGCTAAGTGGTGTCCTAGCATTAGGGGTTTAATAGTGTGATAACTGAGAGTATAATTGGGTCTTTAACTTGTAGTTTAATTGGTCCAATTCAGGCGTTCGGTTGGTGTGATCATAGTTGAGGCGAACATTCTAGGCTTGACATTTAGGTGAGTTTCCTTTGTGTGCTTATATTTCAAATGAATAATACTTGTACTTAAATCATTTGACGGGAAGTGTGTACCCGACCAATAGACAAGTGTGGGCCCGATTAAATAGTCACAAGTGTGAGTGGCTATCGGTGTGTTTTACCGTTGCAACAAGTATCTTTTAAAGTGTGCATGCCTGTGAGTTAATATTCATGACTAACACTTTTCAATCTTATAAATTTCATGCATATTTGAATGTGGATTTTGAGGGAATTCACTAGGCCTTATGGTCTAACCCTCTCTTTTATAAAACTGAAAACATTTTCAGGTAAACACATGGTAGAGAGCTCTAGTAAGGGCAAAGGGAATATGTGAGTTTGGGAGCTAGAAGTGAGGCGCTACTCGTGAATAGATAATTGCCTAATTTAATTTAAGTTTTGTAATAATCTCAGCAGCTACTTTATTTCCGCTGCAACTTTTTAGATTAAGTTTAAATACTGGTACCTATTTGCTTTTGTAATTGCTATTTTTAGAGCAATGACATGGAATATCTTTATTTTAGAGAGGTGGTTGTTACATCATATCATAAAACACATTCCATAGAATTAACCAACTTTTTCCTAGAAAGATGTATATTTGTAAAAATTCAATTGAAATGATTATCTTATTCTATTTAATTTGATACCAATGTTCTAAAAAACTCGCCGCAACAGCCGCCATGGTGCGCCATGGCTTAAGGCTTGTGTCTCACGCCATGGCCTAATGCGTGATTTTTGTAACACCGTAATTGATTTGTCTTACTCTTTTGGTGTCTTATTTTTTTTTGTTTTTGACATATAACCTAATTTAAAATACTTAATATCATTAACTCATTGAGTAATAGTAGAAAACAAAGGTTTATATATGTATATATATTATATATCATATACAAATTTGCCGCCATAAGACACGACTTGAAAAACGCCATGGCTCGTCATGGATTCTAATGCTTAAGGCTTGAGTTCGCCGCCATGCCACGTCTCACGTTATTTAGAACCTTGTTTGATACTTATATTGACGTGTGCATATATTTTTATTTTTATAACCGGTTTTTTGAAATCTTGGTCATGAGTAGGGATGACAATCGTGTCGTGTTCGGGTTAGCGGGTCAGGAAGTCTCAACCCATACACGACTCGTTTAACTAATCATATCGAAATGTTCAACCTTAACCCATACACGCTCGAGTTGGCAGGTTGACAGGTTATAAACGGGTTGGCAGGTCAAATAATAATACAATCAAGTTCAAACGTTCAAATTCAAATACTAGTACTACAACTAAGTTCAAATACTAATACAAATATTATTTAGAAAACTTAGAATAAAAATTATTTAAAAAATATTATTTTAGGCGGGTTGGCGGGTCAACCCGCGACCCGTATGTGTTAACCCGAACATGACCTGTTTAATAAACGGGTTGACGGGTCAGAAAGTTCACCCAAATCCGTTTATTTTCGTGTCTGGTTCGCGTCGTGTCGAGAATTGCCACCCCTAATCATGAGTATATTCATGCTAATAATTTTATTATCTTGTAAAAAATATATCTCATGTTTATAAAATATTTTATAATTCATGTTTACAAAATCTTTTATAATTTACGTTTAAACTTCATAAGACCAACTAATAAACACAAATATACATTTTATATATACATATATGCAATATTATATTTTATTTCGTCGTGAGAAATACAATATTTAACTTCATATTTACAAGAATAAATTAACATGATTTATATCAAACATATTTAATCCAAACATGACATGTTTAAAACAAATTTCAAATTTTAATAAAGAATAAACTTCACTTTCGGTTCATGTTTTCTGCAAACCCAAAAACTGATCCCCAAATTTCAAAAAGGGCATTTATAGTGATCGTGATATGTATTTTTTTTCATTAAGAGCATCTCCAACAACTTCTTTAAATAGAGAAAATAGAGATTTTGAGCAATTTTTTGTTTTAACAACATCTCTAAAACTTTCTTTAAAATTGAGAAAGTGGAAGAGTTGGTACAAAAATCTCCAAATTTGGAGATATCGTTAAAAATGATTACCTTGAGAGAAAAACATTATTTAATTATTTTCCACCAATAAGAAATATTGAAGTTAAATGTTTAGTCGAAAGAAATAATATTTTATTAGAAATATATAATATTTTAATAATATAATTGAATGATGTAATCTTCAAAATAGAGAAGTTGTTAAAGTTGAATGTAATACTTTTTAAAGACTTAGGATTTTAATTCTCTATTTTGAAGAAATTATAAAGATGCTGTTGGAAATGCTCTAACCTTCTAAATTGAAGTGTTCTTAGTTGAGAAAGATTTTTGCCATTTCTGTTTTTTCATGAGTAAAACAACGAACGGTCATTAAACTTCAATATGTGCAAATATAGTGACTACAATACACATTTGCTATTGAAGATGACTCTTAAGAAAGTTGGTAAAATGGATAAAAACATCGTGTTGGTTTTTTTAAAATACATTAAAGTCTGAAGTCTTGTTAAAAGTATCATTGAAGTACGAAGAAAAATCAAAATGATAGATTGATTTTATAAATTAATAAATGGTTGAATGAGTATAATTGTTTATTTTAAGAATATAATTCAATATAAAAAAACACTTTTACTAGTGAATATGTAAAATAATGATCACGAATCACTTTTAGAACACTCCTTTTCAAATAACAAACAATATGAAGTAACATATTTATTATTAATTGTTTTTCATCGTTATGAAACATTTTCAATATTATTGTGTTGGTAATATTGTTTACAGTAAATAATATAGTAACAAATTTTATTATTCATTGATAATAATAGATGTAAAAACATTTGGAAAAAAATTGAAACTTACCAAACAAAAATTCTGAATTTCTCAACAAATTTCGATTTCGATTTCTATCGTTATTTATATTATATTATAAAATATTTGACAAAAACTCTTAAAAATCAGTAGCGTTTGTTGATGCATATTACTTAAAATTCAAAATTACAAGTAAATTATGCATACATACAATTTATTAAAACTTCATTTCTGAATTCGTATAACTAACTAAAGATAAATATTATCAAATATAAGATAAACATCTCATTCTAAATTAAAAAATCTAGAATACAATTGAGATAATTATTGAGTTCTGACAGAATACTTAATTATTATTTTTATAAAAAAGTATATTATTAAATAAAAAATAAATTACTTCGTTATTAAACATACTTTAAAATATAATAAAAAACTGAAATAAAGAAATTATAATAAGAACGTTTAAATAAAAAATAAAAAATTGTTTTCTTAAAACCATATAAAACTATTATGACATCGATTGAGACAAAAAATAAAATGAAACATTAAAATCGAGATGTATCTCACTGTATTGCATAATTATAAATTTAAAATATAATAAAGAATATTATCGAAGTAATTTGAAATATATGAAGCGGATTATTAATATTTGACAAAATAAAATAGTTATAAACCAAAATAATATTTTATTTAAGTTATTGCAATTATTATTAATAAATAATAAATCCATTTGTAATGAAACTATAAAATAAATAAATATGACATCTTATTTTTGAAGATAAAAAATAAAATTATTTCTATTTAATTCATACAAAACGATGAAGATGGAAGTCGATAATAGGGGTCATTTATCCAAATATTAAACAATAAGCACCTACGGTTAAATTTAACATTAACACTTACTTTATCAGGTAAAATTTAGTCTATTAAAAAGATATTAGATGCAAATTTACCCGCCAAGTATTAACTGGATAAGAACTATCACCGTCACTTATTGAATAAGACTTCTGATCATTGCTTTTACTCTGACAACCCCCCCCACCACACACACACACCAAACCCGAACCCACCCACCCACCCATATTAGAGTTTACTAAAGATAAAAATTAGTGATTTATAAATTTCCGACCCGACCCGATAAAAAGTTTAAAAAAGAAGTCAAAACCAAGTGAAAGTAGACCACCGTCCTCTGCTTGTTACAAAATACTTTATTTTCTATGGAAACATTTGGTCTCTTTGTCTCTAAATTCTCACCATATTCAATCTCCCACGTTTAACCACATTTCATTTTTATCATTTTAAAAATAAAAAATTTAATCAATTATAAATAAAAACATAACATCAGAAAATAAACTCCAACCATTTACCATACATCACATAATTAATTTAATTTTAATAACTTTTTTAACTTAAGTTTGTATATCGTATATCTAAATATAGAATTTGTCTTTAAGAAATTGGAATTAAATATTTAAGTTAACGTATGTTCTAAATTCAATACTTATATATGACAAATGAAACAAATAAACTAACACGCCATCTTTATATTTTATGAGGTTTGAACTCCTGACCTCTAAGAAAACCAGAGGCTCACATACCGCTAAGCCAAAGACCCTTTGACTCATTTGATTTCTTTCGGTAAATAAAACTAATAGATTTATCAATTAAATAATTTACAGTTTGACGTTTTTAAAACAAATATCTATCTGAGAAAACGAGTGAAGTTGTAAAGTTTGACAAAACGATTCAATCAACGACCAATTAGCATGACCCTAAACGTGATAATACACAACTGTAGAAGACTTATGCACGACTTTTGAAAACAAAGGTCAATAGTAAACTTAAGAAACACTAAGACCAAGAGGAACAGTTTTTGTTTACAATTTCATCGTTTCACATGTTTCACCACATTATATTAAGTATAAATTGTTTGAAATTTCTATTATGGTGAAAGAAAAAACTTTAAGCAATATATATCTGATAAAGGTATATGTGCGTACATACCCATGTGTCTACATATTTTTGTGATATATAACGAGGTTCAAATCAGAAGTACATAAACATTAAGAATATGAAAACACATTTACACCGTCCATATAATTTAATCTAATGGATGATGTTAGCCTTTCCTAATTCTATAAAAAACATATAAAGCTACAATTATAATTTGGAAAATTATAAATTCACAAAACTTTATTTTTAAAAGTAAAATAGTTTGTTTTATCCTCTAACATATTTTAAATATAATCAAAATTGGAGTCAAACAAATCTTACCAAAATACAAGAGTTTGTACTCTTTAATTTGACGTATCCCTTGTGTTCTAGTTTTTCATCCATTTTTAACCCTTTTTTCATCCATATAAAGAAACACATGTGAAACCCGATAATTTATCCATTTACAAATACAACTTCACAATCAAGCTACACAACTTTACACGTGAAAAAGTCGGGGTTGGCTTTTTACTAGGAGCGGAGCACGGACCTCGTAATCGAGGGGAGCGAAACGAATAACACATTTTTTGATTTCCAAATATACTTTCTAATTTTTTTTAAAGTACATTTTGAAGTATACAAGATTTCTATAAAATTTGAAATTTTCTTGATGTCTAGTTTAACAAAAAAAAAACTAAATATACCATTTTTTTGGAAAGGGTATCCTACACATTTGCCTAGACTAATCCCTGACAATTTTAAGACTGCTAAAGCATGCAGCCCTGAGATAATTCCCCAGTGGCCACAAGTTGTTCACGCCTGGATTCGAACATGGGTAGATGGGTTATCTAGCCTCACCCCCACAAGCCTTAACCAGTACGCCACAAGCCTTGTGGTTAATATACCATTTTTTTAGCCGACAATTAATACAAAAGAGCATCCGCTTACAACAACTGATTATATCGTTTAATTGTTTCACCTCATCGAGTTCATTCGTATAATTCTCGTACTTTATCTCAAACCGTAAGTACATGGTCTCCTAATCCATGCAGTGTGCACGAGTTACTTCTATTCATTCTCGGTTAATAATATTTTATTAACTTAAAACATTATAATCAATTTATTTGATCTTATATTATCAAAACTTCATTTCAAGATATTTAGTAATTAAAATATTTACGGTCTATATTCAAATATAAAATTATTACTTTACCACCCACTATAACAAAATTGAGTTTATAAGACACTTTAAATATGGAAACGTCCTAATATGATAGTTTATAGGACTTAAGTTTATGTTGACTTGTTTTTCTTTTCTTAATATATTTGTCTGGAGAAGCTTTGAGAATTCAAGAGAAGATCATGAAGAGACGAGCCGTTTATCATTACCGTTTCCTCTCAAAAAAAAGTTTATAGAATCAAATTATAGGATATTTAGGACACTTTTAAATAGATGTCGTATTAGTTATTTTATAGCACAATTTCGATAAATGTCCTATAAACCCATTTTTTTTTAGGGCATTTGTGTTTATAAGACACTTAAATAATGACGTATAAAATAACTGGTACAACACTTTATTTTAAAATGGTTCTAAAAACTTATTGATATGGCTAAAATCGTCCTATGAAGCTATTATAATACTTTTAGGTTGATAAAATGTTTTTTTTGTAGCTATAAACTCAAGTCATATAAAATATTTTATTATGACACTTAAACATTTTAAACATCTTATAAAGATAATTTATTTTAGTGATTATACATCTTATAACGAAAGAATTTCACAATAATTATATTTAGCCTTAATTATAATTATAAAAACAAACAACATTTAGTAGTGCTAATTATAATAACAAATAATATTTTACCTTAAATAACCACAAACATAAAGGAGCTTCCTTAAAAACATTAACTAAAAATGATTTTTTGACTTGCTCATTTTGGTGGTGACTATGAGGCAGGGAGGCCAAGTAATTTTTTTCATCAAGATATAAATAACTTAATCATCCATCACTATAAAGAAGTAAAAAAACACAGGGGCCATGGCCTCCCCCAGCCCCTTAAGCCTTCCGCTTATGCTTTTTACCCTATTAGTTTTCATTTACAATGCAACTTCATATGAAGTTATCGAATGAGAATTTCAAAACGAGTGAAATACGGATGAAAAAAATGACAATATGAGTGTCAAACTAAAATGAACATAATCCTTTTTTGAGTAAATTACGTTTTTATTGTATTTCGAATTCAAATAAACATCCTCGAAAATTCTGTATTTCGGGGTGTATTTCGAGGAATTTTTGGTCATTTTAGTAAACTCAAAAAGAAATTGGTCATTTTGGTAAATCAGTTTTTAAAATTGGTTATTATAATTAAATTCCCTTAAATAATCCATATGTATTAGACACATACCTCCATTTTATGAAAGTTTTAATGTAGTTAGGGGCTTAGGGCCTCGTTGGTTTGATAAAATATTTTTGAGGAATTTAGAATACGTAAACAAATTTAGAATTGGAAGAATTTGAAATCGTTAGAAACGTTTAGTTTGATAAAATGGTTCTAAAAGGTTTTGATTTTTTGTGAAATTTTGAAATCAAAAATCTTTTTGTTGTGTTCTGTTTGTAAGATTTGTAATGGATTTGAATTCAACTACTTATAATAATTTAAGAATTAAATTACTTTTTATTAACTGATTTTATTACAAAACAAATGTTTTAAAAAATTTAAAAACATTATTTCATACAAGTTCTATTAAATCCCGTGAATACCAACCATTTCAAAATATGGTTGTAGGATTTCAAATTCATGAAATCCTTCAAACTAAACATGTGATTGGAATTAAATTCAATTTCAAATTCAACACATTCCTACAAACCAAGGTCCTGTTTTACTAAAATTCAGAAATTTCAGTTCCAGACTTTTTTTTAAACCAAACATGAGATTGAAATGTAATTTAATTCTAATTCCTTTCAGATTTTATTAAAGCCAGCAAATCAAACGAACCCAATCTTAATGTGATGAGCATAATTTGTAAATCAATACAAACCAACTACTAGTGCATTTTAAGAACCCAATTTATAAGATTCACTATATTGGAGGAACCATATTGTAATTCACTCTATTTTAAGTATTTTATATTTAAGAGAAAGGTAATCAATTTGATTTCGGGGGTGTTTGGGATTGCTTATAAAAACAACTTATTAACGTATATTTGCGTTAAACCGGTGAAAAACATTTTTGAGTGTTTGGATGAGAAAAAAAGAAAAGGGCTTATAGCGGTGGGGAACCGGTGAAAAAGAGTTTTCAATAAGTTAAAAACTTTTAACTTATCAAAACCAACTTATGACTAGTAGAAACCAATTTACCATTTTAACTCTTATCATACCTTCTCATTAGATAAGTTGATAAACACTTTTCAAAAAAGTAGCATAAGTGTTTCAAATAAGCAATCCCAAACACCCCCTTAAAATATAGTTTAATTAGATTAAGAGTGAATTA
Source organism: Silybum marianum (assembly GCA_036898165.1). NCBI lineage: Eukaryota > Viridiplantae > Streptophyta > Magnoliopsida > Asterales > Asteraceae > Silybum > Silybum marianum. Next base: position 19,059,674 of record CM072539.1, read on the forward strand.
CATTTTTGGTCCCTCGTGAATACTCGCTTTTCGGGTTTGGTTCCTCCAAACGTAAAAGTACATTTTTAGTCCCCCAAACGAGTTTATAATAACAAACTTGGTCCCTCCTACTGACGCCATCCATAATCTGCGGTTAGCCATCCCATGTGCCCCTCACATGAGGGGCATTTTGGTCTTTTCGTTTAATATCATTTAATTTAAAAATAAATAAAAACTATATTCTTATTTTAAATATTAAATAAATTAATTTAAAAAAAGGTAAACCATCATACTTGTTCCTCCTACCCCCATTACTTTCTCCAATAAATCCTCCCAATTAATTTCTCCATAAAATCTCCATGAAAAATCCTCTACCGCTATTAATTTTTCTATTAAGTCTCCACGAAATTCTCTTCCCATCCTTAATAATATCTCCTTCAAGGCATTACATTTTGGTTCGATGATTTTGATTTTGAAGGTTTCAATTCAAGGGTATAAGATCCGTGTTCATGGATCTGGTGGGGTTGGTGGTGGTGGTGGTTGAATCTGGTGGCGATGGTGGCGGTGATTTTAAATCTGGGTTTAGTATTTCATGAATGAGCTCTAATTAGGGTTCTTGGTGGTGTTCTTGGTTGAAAAGGAAAGAGGCTGGAAGATGAATAAGAAAGGGTAGAAAGACCAAAAAGCCCCTCGCGTGAGGGGCACAAGGTACCTCTAACAGCCAGATTATGGACGACGTCAGTGGGAGGGACCAAGTTTGTTATTAAAAACTCGTTTGGGGGACCAAAAATGTACTTTTACGTTTGGAGGAACCAAAACCAAAAAAAGAGTATTCATGAGGGATCAAAAATGTAATTCGCTCTTAGATTAATTTTTTAGTAAATTACGATTTTAATCCCTATGGTTTGTTAAAAATTACAATTTTCGTCGTTATATGATTTAAAAATCATGATTTTCGTCCCTATGATTTTCAATTAATTGTTATTTCCATCATTTATGATTTATAAGTAACTAGACATTCAAATACATTGATTCACACCACCTTCACCACATTCATTCACCTTTATCTACTTTCACACACATCTTTCATCACCTTCATATTTAATTTTTTTAACAGTTTTACTCATGGTGCTACAAGTGTGTGTGTATATATGTGTGTGTGTGAAACTAAATGAATGTAGGTGAAAATGAGTGAAAGCAAATGGTTGAAATTGGTGAAAATAGATAATGGTCGACATGCCTTCTAAAAAACGAAAGTGTCCATCCTTTACTGAAACAAGCACAATCATTCTGTCAAATCAAAACAAGTGTTCTTATAATTCTTACCAAAACAACTGTTCCCACCAGAACGCAATACATATATATATATATACACACACACACATATATATACACATGTATATATATATATTTTTATATATATATAGAGAGAGAGATAGAGAGAGAGGAGGGATCATTAGCAAACCTCCCTTATATTTTGCTTAAGAACGTGTATGTATGTATATATATATATATATCACTACAAAACAAATGATTTTCACCCACAAAAATTATTCAGGGAAGTTTTCGTGCTCACGGATCACCCAGAAAATACTAATGGTTCGGTAAAATACGATATTTTTCGAGAAAATACCAACGGATCACCCAGAGAATTTCTGAGTAATCTGTCACTAATTTGAATTATCCACCAGTAATTTACCCACCAAATTTTGTGACGGTTTGATGAGGATTCATCCTTTAACAACTGATTTTCTAAAGAAATGTCCGTAGGTAAAAGTCTTTTATTTAGTAGTATATCTGTGTGTATGTGTTTGTATGTTTTTTTTAATGTTCCATGTGTATGTTGCTTAGGAAAAAAGCGTGTGAGAAAGAATTTTTTGGACATTTGTCAAATTGTTGCACTCAACCCGTAAAGTGTAGTTTCTACGTAGCACACCAAAAGAAATTTCAAATTAAAAAACAAAAGAACAAATTTGTTTTCTTTTATTTTTGACTTTTGTTGGACTAAGAAAAGGAAAATTTTCAAAGAGAACAAGTTTTGTTTGTTTTTTTCTTAATCAACTTAATACTTTATATATATATATATATATATATATATATATATATTTGAGTAAATTACATATATGGTCCTTAGGGTTTATTGTTTTAATAGTCTGGGTCTTTAAAATAAAATATTTATGGCTTGCATCTTCGTGGTTTCCATTTCGTAACGTATTGAATCCCTAAAACTAATTCTGTTAGACGTTTTATGTTAAGTAGGTTTATTAATAGGGACATTTTTGGTCATTTTAAGTATAGGAACCAAACATGTAATAAAAATCACAGGGACCAAACATGTAATTTACTCTCTCTATATTTTATATATTGTGGGTTTCATTGAATACAATATATGTTATGAATTATTAATTATTAAGTATGTATAAAATATATAGAGAGTAAATTACATGTTTGATCCCTGTGGTTTTTATTACATGTTTGGTCCCTATACTTAAAATGACCAAAATGCCACGCTTACTTAACCTACTTAACAGAAAAAGTCTAACAAAGTTAGTTTAGGGACCCAATACGTTATAAAATGGAAACAACGAGGATGCAAGTCATAGATATTTCATTTTAGGAACCAGACTTTTAAAACAAATAAACCCTAACGACCAAATATGTAATTTACTCTATATAGTTTTAATTATTAAACATTTTTTTTTCTTATTTAGTTAAAAATTATTGAGTTGGATAAGACATAATGTATATATAGTCTACTTTAGACCTTCTAAAATGCAAATTTTAAAGATTATACTAACTTGTTTGCTTAAAAAAGTTTAAACTCTTATTTACAAGAACTTTTTTTTATCATCAATTAATGGACGATCAGATACATTTGTTTCCTTAATCTGTTCATGGTTAAAAATGACTTATGTTATTTAATATAGAGAATGAAACCGTGTGTACTTTTTTTTTTATGGATATAAGTCACTCAAAACCCTTCAAGTAAAATTAAAGATTCTGTTATGAAAAACAGATATTTAACTAACCTTATACATTCTTGGTCTTAACTAAAAGTACTATTAAATAATTGAAATAAATAGAGGTTGTTAATGAAATTATGTGGATGGTGTACCAATTAATTTAAAATAAGATTATATAAATTTGTTTAACGAGTAGGATAGAAAAGGTATAATCGAAAACAAATGCAAGATATAATGTAGAAAAGTTCTCCAAAACTTTTGGAATTAAATGGTCGGCATTGAACTTCAAACACAAAGACTATTAGATTTCTTTTGTTTCACACATAGTTTTAATTTTTAAAGATGTCAAGGGTAAATAATTAAAATATGTTTCTTTTTCTTTCAATTAATTTATTTACCTGTCGGTGGGAAAAAAATGATTTCACAGGTGAAAATTGGCATAAAATTGAATATTTTTACAACAAAATGTTGTGGTTTTCATTAAATATTATAAAGTAAAAATTAATGTCTTATTAAAACAAGATATACATCCATTTGTTGGACCGTAAGTGTACTTATAATGTTTGTCACTATTCTAAAGGAAAGACTAGATTATTACTTGTTTAAACTTTACAATTATAATTATGAGTGAATTATACGAAGGTCCTATGGTTTGCTCAAAATTTAGAGATGATCCCTTAAATACATTATTTATACTGAAAGTTTTTAACTTTTTATTTTCATAACACTATTGGTCCTTTAAGTTTGTGTTTTTAACTTGAGGTACGTTAGCCACCCATGTGGCACTCACGTGAGACGGTGAGAGGCAATTTCGTAGTTTAATAAATGTTCATCTTTTTCGTTTATCTGAAAGTTTATAAACGTACTTTATTATGAATATTCATCTTCTTCATCCAATAAATCAAGAACAAACCTTGAATCAAAATCTTTAAATCTAAACATATAACACTTAATCAATTAAAATAATTTCAAAATCCAAAACAAATTGACGGTGTTGTGCAAGCATCATTGATACCAAATCTAGATGTATGAAATTGATACCAAACCTTGTTGTGTGAAGATGGTAGGTGTGCAGCGTGGGAGAAGAAGGTATGTGTACACTGCCAGTGAAGGAGGCTGATATGACATCCGACGACCAGAGACAGAGGTGGGTGCAAGCTGACTGGGAGGGATCTTCTTTTTTATTCGGTGTGTTGTCCCATTGGAGAACAGAGGGAGGAGGGGTGGGTTTTCACTGTCGACATTGATTTGCCGAAAAATGGGGAACCGTGTTCAAGATGAGAGACAGAGAGAGACATACCTGATATTAATTTGTGTTATTATATATAATATTTAATGCTAAGTAATTTTTCAAAAGAAAGAATAGATGAAAGGAATAAATTGCCCTCATGTAAAAGGCACATGCCTCAACTTAAGAGTGTTAATTTGAGGGATCATGGGTGTTTTGAACATCAAAAGTTAGGGATAACCAACGTAGATAGTGTGTTTAAGGGACCATATCCAAAATTTGAGCAAACCACAAAAACCTTTATTGTAAATGTGTAATTCACTCTTTAGATATTTAATTATACGTCAATTATTATTATAAAACTCAGAAGTTCTTTCTTTTTTGTCATAGCAAGATCCACCCCTTATTTTATGGAAAATGGGGTTTTTGACTTGTAATATATTGTAGAAAAGTAGTTAGTTGAAACGGTGGAATAAAACTAAAAGACTAAAGACCGAGAAAAGTGTTTGTTTAGAGTTTAGTTGTTTCACACTCATTATCTGAATGTTAAAGTTCAAGTTGTCAAAAGACATTTTCTTTTCCCAATAACTTATTTCTATTTATAAATGTCGGGGGAGAAAAATACACATAGTGAAGTCGGATGTGTATAGGCTTCCTCAAGGAAAAAAAATCCACACGTATTTCATGAAAATTACAATTTTGATTTGTCACAATATTTTTAAACGCATTATGATTATCGTTTGAACTTTTGAAACATCCTTTAATAGATATGGATTTTGCTTTAAAACATATACTTTAATTGGTTTTTATATTCAAATGCATGTAATTTTAGCATAGATCAATTAAATTTTATGTAATTGAGGTATGTGATTTTCTATGTAACCTATCTATACGAGTTTATGAGGTTGTACTCATCAACAGTTTCCCTTGTAAAATTTTAGTTTATGAATTTGTGCGGTTTTGACTTTTGAGAGAGTGAGAGAAAATATTTCACTGGTTATCAATTTTATGTTTTCTATATTAGTAAAGTTTAACATTTATATTATATTTAATTATATTTATCAACTGATTATGAGTTAGCTTTATAAAATTTAAATACATTAATAAGTTAGAAATGTTTTTTGATGATGTATGAATATACTCAAGCTCGAAAATTTTAAGACAATGTTTAAAAATTGAAAAAATATACATATTAATATGAGTAATAAATTAAATAAAATAAACTACCCATTTTTTGATATAATTGTTTATTTAAAAATTAATTATACATAAAATAATTTAGAATTTTTTAAATTAAGATAGATATGTGAGAATCCAAAACTTAATTTGTTCATATGGAAAGAGTAATATGAGTTTCCGAAAACCCTTCAAATGTTCATTCTTATAGTTTACAGAAAAGGTAAATTAGGAATGCTATTAAAATCTAAAGCTTTTGTATGCATATTGATATGTACATGATGCTTTAAGACTTGTATTCTTGAAAAGTTAAGATTTTAAAATCATATAACGTAAATAGTTTATAATATACTATAAATATACTGATAGAACAAACTTCAAATAAAAACAATCTAACTAGTGCAAAGTATACAAACTAATCATTGAGATATTTATTGAAATGATACGAGTTTATTTATAATGATAAGAATATTTATAGAAAATAATTATAGTTCATTCATTGTAATTAACATTTTAAATCAGGATATAACTGAAATATTTATGCAACCAGATATTCATTAGAGTGGATGAATGGTTGATGTTTGCTTGTATGGTTTGTACTAATTAGAGGGTTTGTCCCTCTATACTAATATATCTTCAATATTTAGAGCTTGTAATCTTTTAATACTTAAATAGTTTTTATTTAAGAGTGAATTACATTGGTGGTCCCTGTGATTTGTTCAAATTTTGGATTTAATCCCTAAAATAAACTATCTACACCGATGGTCCCTGTGATTTGTTCACTTTTCATTTTCATAACACCCATGATCCTGCATTTAACCCTGTTAGTTTGACCACTGTTAACCAAATCATATGCCCTCATGTAAGGGCCATTTTGTTTATTTACCTTTTTCCTTGTTTAGATAAAAAAAAACTAAATCCTAATCCACCCCCACTACCCACACGTCCCTTCCAACCTTGTACCAATGCAGATAAGAAAACCCATGCATTATTTCTCTTTCTCTTCTTGTTCCTTTCAGGACACCATTTACAAACTGATGGATTAAAATCGACGTTTACAAATGGACACCATCTGCAGACGAGCACGACAACTCCTTTTGTGAACGCCCCTCTCTAGTTTTGATCCATCTTTGCCAAATCTTATATGCACGCTTTGATTTATCTGCGAATCTCAAGAAGAGCAAATGGTGTCCAAATTCAGTCAATTTCGGAGAGGCAAAACACCATACCGATGGTGAAGAAGACCAAAACGATTTTAAAGAGGAAGGAACAAACCTAAATTCAGTCGTCGAACACCAAGCCAAAATCTTCCTTTGGTTCGCCTCTTCTTCTGGTGTACGACCCCTCATTGAACAATCAAGATTCAATCGATTTCTGATTTTTTTTTCTGCATCTACCTAGAACCCAAGATTTATGTTTTAGGGATATTGTGTTTGGGCTTCTCTTTGTATCGATGTTTTGATTTTGTTGCTTGATTTCTTGATATCCATATGTTATTGATGATGATGCTTAGAGGACTTCATAAGTTCTTTGTTGAAATGGGTTTTTCCTAATAGAAAATCAAAGTGTCAAATTGTCCTTAATGTTGTGTTTGTGTCAGATTTGTTGTTCTTGATCTTCATACGTTATTGATTATGAAATTGTTTTTGAAATGTATTTTATAACAACGGTTGATGGTGATGGGTTGTGATTAAAGGTGATGATGGATGATGAATAATTTGATTGAAAAAAGAGGTGGGAGGAACAAGAGTAGTAAAATAACGTACTTCCCTTCATGTGAGGGGCAATGCATAGCTGAAGTTTTTTAACAGTGTTAACATGAGGGACTACGAGTGTTATGAAAATAAAAAAGTTAGAAACCATTAATATAGATAGTTTATTTTAGGGACCAAATTCAAAATTTGAACAACCACAAGACCACTAGTGTAATTCACTTTATTTAATTTATAGAAAGTAGGAGTTGTTTTAGGTAAGGTATAAGGAAAGCTCCGAAAAGATGATGGACTAATTGGTCATTAAGGACAAGTGATACACGCTTACTTGTATTTACAAACTACCATTTTTCAAGTCAACCACCTTTCACCAAACACATGTTAACTTACACTTTCCTACCTATTCTTTCATATAATTGCACTTTTAACCTCCAAAAAACAATTTTTTAAACTTGTGAGTCAAGCCCATAAAAGTTGCGCCGACTTTTAAAAGTTATTTCTGTTTGTTCAAGAAATATCAAAGCTTTTAAATTAAATTAAGGAGGTGTTTGAAATTGCTAATAAAAACAACTTATTGATATACACGTAAAAAAACATTTTTGAGTGTTTAAATGAGAAAAAAGAAAAAAAGACTTATACCAGTGGGAAACCGGTGAAAATGAGTTTTTAATAAGTTAAAAGTTATTAACTTATCAAAACCAACTTATGACTTATAAAACCAATTTACCATTTTAACCCTAAACCTACCTACACATCATGTAAGCAGAGGCGGATGGACATAGTGGCCTTAGAAGGCCATGGCCCCTCAGCTTTTCTATGGAGAAACTACATAAATCTAATTTGAAGTGTAGAAAATAAATAAATTTTACTTGGCCCCTGCAATCCTCCAAGTCTGCGTGTAGTGCTTTATTCACAAAGTCTAAAGTCCTCTACTTAATTGTCATCCAATTAATCCTAGCTTGTGTTTTAAATATTTTTGTAAGGAAACTCAAAAAATTTTAATAAGGAAACCCATCTTTTAATTTTAAACTTGAAACAACCTAAAATTACAATCTAGAAGACACACTACAATATAATTAATTTTATAGGACGTCTAAAAAATAGAAGCATTCTAAAATATATACTTTATAAAGCTTCAGTTTATAGGACTAAAACAAAAAAACGTCATATCTACAAGTGTTACAATAGGTTTATTGGACGTTTTTAGACGTTTTAACAAGTTTTTAAGGATGTTTTTAAAATAAAGTATTGTATTAACTATTTTATACGACATTGTTTGAAAAAATGTCCTATAAATAGATGTGTTTATAGGACATTTATTCTTAAAAATGTCTCGTAAAATAGCTAATACGACATTTCTCAAAGTGTCTTATAAATGAGCTAATAGAACATTTCTTAAAATATGTCTTATAAAATAGATAATAGAACATTTCTTAAAATCGTTCTATAAAATAGCTAATATAATATTTTTTTTAAAAGCTAACTATATATAAAATAGCTAATAAGACATTTTCTCTTTAAAGCATCCTAAAAACCTTCTTAAACGCCTAAAAGTGCCATATAATCTTATTCCAAAAACGGTGTTATATGAAATTTACTTATTCTCTTGACGTTGATTGATTTTATGTTTGCTCTGAAAAAAAGATAACGATTCTTAAAACTCGACATAGTTTCATGTTCTCACGTCCAAACAAAGTCAACATTTTTTTAACGTTTAGAATTATTTATAAAATACAATGTTCTTTTTTATTAGATCCCAATTTATATTTATGTATATATGCAGTTAACAATAATTATTAGGGCAAAATGCAAGAAATAGCAACCTACTTTCATAAATTTTCTTATTATAGCATTATACTTTAAGTTTTTCTTATTACAGCAATGTACTTTCAAATTATTTTTTATTATAGCATTGTACTTTAAAAAATCTATCCATTATAACATTGGGTAACCTTTTCTTTTAAATTTACCCACTATAGTAGGTTTCCATGCTATCTCATTGTCCATGTAGGTTGTCCACATGTAATATATTGCTGATGTGACATTTTTTATTACAACAATTTACTTTCAAAACATTAATTTTACACAGTATTTAATAAATATAGTAGATTAATTTACTGAAACTAAATTATTCATAAATATAACAATATTAAGAAAGTTTGTAGATCACAATATATTTTCTCTATATTCAAAAAAATGTTTAAAAAATATTTTTTAACTAAGAAAATAAGAATTGTTACGTTTTATTACAAATAAAATATTTATATTGAAAAAATTATATCGACTTGGTTTTAAAAAAATGAATTGATATATCATTCAATAAACATATTTAATTAATTATATTATTTCTAAAGTATTCATTAAAATATAACAATATTAAAAAGATTTGTAAAACACATTTGATATCGTTAAATTTTTTAAAAAAAAGTACAAAATAAGTATTTTTCGAATTAGAAAAATTAAATAACAGGTGTTATGTTTTCTTATAAATAAAATATTTATCTTGAAAAAAAATATTATATTTGTTAAAAAATGTTATTCTAAATTATTTAATTTGTACAATTTAAAAAGAGTGCTTTTTTTAAAGAGTGACGACGTAAAAAAATTACTAAAAATTTGAGAAAATTAAGAAAAAAAAAAAAACCGGGTAAAGTGAGAATTTTTTTTTTAAAAAATTGCAAGAGATTTTTTTTATTAATGTCATGTAATCAAAATGACGTGTCATCCATGTAATCACATTTAAGCCATGTAAGCAAAGAAAAATGAAGGTTAACTTTTTTAAAAGGTAAGAAGTTACCCATTGCTATTTTATATTATATGAATGTTATTTTATATTTTTTGAATATTCTGATCTTCATATAACTTGAAAATATGTATGTAAGGTTACACTATCTTTTGTGAAGGTTGTTGTCTTTAGTTGCCCTCACTAAATACAATGTCATATTCACTAAAAATAATATTGCATTATATTATGAAGGTTGTTCTTCTTACATTTTCATGAAAAATGTGCATTTATACAATGCAACCATTATATATAGAGAGAGGGGTAGGAATTTTTGTTAATCAGTTTATTGGTGTTAAATTTATAAACAATTATTTACCAATCAGAAACAAGATATATTTTTAGTTGAATTCACATGATGTTGATATTTAATTATAAGGGTAAGAATCTAATTCACTATTTGTTTTTTTCTTTTAATACATAATATTAATTGTCTGTTACATTTCTTAGTTGTTCCAATATTGTAGCCATTGTGATCATTAGAAGATAGATGAAGATCCATCTTATCAAAGTAAGAATTTGGGTTGATTTTCAAGACCATCACATGAATGCACACATGAATGAACCTTTGGTTAACAAACAATGCATACATGAATGAACAATTCCATTTTGTTACTATGCAAACAACACAATGGACATATATCAAGGGTTCACTCTGAATTGATTAATCAATGTTAATAAGTGAACTTGTTGAACACATGAATGTTGAACAATGTTCATAAGTAAAAACAAGTATATTCATCAATGAACACATATGGCATAGGAATTATTTGTTCATAGGTGAATATCTTCATTGATATTGTTTATCACTGAAACCCATTTTGTTCATCAGTGAAAGGAAACCATCTTAATAGAAGGTGTTATGAAGTTACAATATTCAATTTTCATTTAACACGTCTTCATTAGTAGTCTGTCATTTTAACAACTGTTTTATTAAATTTTCGGTTACAAAACCCCTAAATAGAAATTATCGGTTTGAAATTTGGGTGTAATATATGATATCTCACTTTTCTAATAATATTCTTGTTCACGTACGTTCATCCCGACATATAGTTCATTTTTTTCCATCTTATTACAATAAATTTCATTGTTGATTTTGAACCGTAAATCACATAAATTAAAGGGTATGATTAGTTCAAAAAGTCAACACTAATTATTAGATTAATACAAGAAGCAACCTTTATATAGCCTCAATCATTTGTTAACCCCTTAAATAATGTTAATTCTACAACTCTATATTAGCCAATCAAATGTCACGGTTCCTTATTGTTAGTAAAGGCGCATGATTTTTGGATTAGCGGTAGTTTTGTATTTTTAAGTGTTTTTAATTATTTTTTATTTGGTTATATAATCATATCCTGATTTTTAAGCAAGTTAATTATGGATGATATTGGTTTTTGAATATTTTGGATTAATGAGGGGATATTTTGGTTACTATGCTACAATTTTTATATATGAAATTGGCATGGGTTGAAGTTTTGGTAATAAGTTCATATATAAACCCACATGATAATGGTTCTGCATGTTACGTGGTATTACGTATGAAGTTCATTTGTGAGCATGAATCCAATGTTGATAATTGTATTGGTAATTTGACGAGTCTGGTTTGTTCATCTGTGAACAAGGGTCAAAAGTTCATCTGTGAACATGACTCGGAAGTTCATACTTGACAAATAATTCAACATATGCACACAATTCATAAATCGGTGGTGTGAACAGTTTCCTAAATTAGGACAGTGAACAGTTTTCTATATGTGGGCGGTTTCCTAAATGTGGAAAGATTACAGGGATATTAAACAACTTTCTAAATTGGTGGTGTGCACAACAATACAATATTGTCCTTGTTTCACTTACAAAATCGAAAAGCAAGTGTATCCTATAATTAAAATATTAGAACTATATCACCGTTAAATTCTATCCGTTGATCAAACAATCGAAGGTGGAAGATTGGTTAACAAAATTAATACTGTTTAGTGGGTTAATAAAAAGAAGCCGTTTATGTGTGTGTGTGTGTGTATATAAAGATTAATGCGAGGACGATAACAATTTACGAGAATGCGAGGACAATTCTCAGCCAATCATTTTGTACAGAAATTTTTTCATGTACAAACTCATATATGATTCACGTACAAAATCATATATGATTAGCCGCGACTTTTCCCGCGACTTAACCCACGAAAAAAGTCGCTTGTGTCATTTTGATGCTAGTACAAAACCACATATGATTTTGTACATGAAAAAAATTTCATGTATAAAATGATTGACTGAGGATTGTTCTCGCATTCCTGTAAATTGCTACCGTCCTCGCATGAACCCGCCCCATATATATATATATATATGTGTGTGTGTAGGTGTACGTGTGTGTATGTTTGTATGTGTGTGTTTTTATTTGTGATATGGTGACCGAAAATTAGTGGACTTTGCATAGACAAGTTGGTGGTTATTTTATGTAGTTGTTTGTTGATACATGAATTAATTGGGCTGCTTTAGAAACAAGGAATTGAATTGAATTGAATTGAATGTTAGTTTGAATTTAAGGTATTTTTGAACATGGAATCCATCATATGGCTGCTTATACTTATACTTATATAACAAGAAATTGAATTCAATCCAAAGAACAAATAAAATTAAGTGGGAGCCCTTCCATGGACCTTCCTTTATTTTCTTCCTTCATTCCATGCAAGACATGACAACTACTAAGTTTATTTTCAACTATTCCAAGTCAAATTCGAACCAAACTTACAAGTGTCGGTCAAAACAATCGGGACTAAGATTCTTTCCAGATCAAAACCGGTTTAACTGGTCATTAGTTATCGTCACTTATAATATTTTGTAGGTGTAATCAGGTCTTGGTTGAGGTTCAAGAGCGGTTAAAGCCCAAGTATAAAGACTGTTTACTAAAACATAATGTAGATTTGTTATAAAATTTGTATTGCAGTTCTTGAATTTATAAACGAGGTTGGCGCGTTCTTTTCGAAAGTAAACAAAAGTAGAATGAAAAATAAAAGGCAAAAAAAAAACATAAAGATTGAAAGAAAAGAAAAGAAGATATAAAAAGGAGTTGGGATCGGTTAAGATCAAATAGGACACGCAAGAATTTCTTGTCTTAATTTTCTACGGTTGAAATCAACTTGAACTGCGACTAACAGAATTGGTAGGTTGAGGCCTTTATATCTGATTTAGTTATCAAATCATTTTTTTTCTTGTTTTATTATTTTATGAAGAAAAATAACTTAATGTATCAGTCATAATCATATGAGTATAATGTCACTATAGAGATTATGATGATGACAAGATAATATTTTTCATAAGAAGGAAGCCATTAACATCATGATCACCATGATATATAACTTTCAAATTTTGGGTATTTATTAAATTTCAAAATCTTTTGGGGCAAAAAATGAGAAAAATATAAAGTGGATGGATGAGGCAATGGGGTGGATTGGGATATGGTTGTAGTGGTTGGGACCATGGTGGAATGGTTTAGAAACCAAAAGAAAAAAGACAACATACTTTTATTTTAACAAATGTTTATAGATTTCCAAATAATTTTGGTCGGAATTTTTTTAAATCAATACGATATATTCATATGGCAAAGCTTAGGTGACGTTTGTTTTTTAAGAGGTGGTAAGTCTGAAGTCTGATTTCAGTTCTGAAATGATTATGAAACGTTTAAATGAATCAGACATAAGTGGTGATTAAGAACTTAAAATGAAAAAACAAACAAGCCATTAGTCTTGGATCGTTAAAGAGTTTGTTTTTTTTGTAAGAATTCAAATCATATAGAAATCATTATTATTTAATTGAAAAATATAATTTGGGTGTTAAGAATATGCATTATAGACGTCTATGTGTATAATATTGTATGTATATGTGTATTATATGCTATCATTTAGAGATGGCAAAATGGGCTCAGCCCGGAGGATGGTTCTTAACCGGTTACAATTTTTAGGAATTTTCAAACGGCTTAGCCCTGATTGGTTATACATAGACCTGATTTTTTTTATGAAAAGAATTAAGCTTCTAGAAATTTTATACCAAGTTTTTCAATATTTACATAAGATTTTCAAGTTTTTTTTATACCAAAACCTTCAAGTTTTTTAAGTTTTCAAGTTTTTTTTTTTGACGTTTTCAAGTTTTGGTCAATGTTCCACTACTAAACCTCAAAAATCGTAACTATGAAAACATTTATGACATTTTAAATATTTTTAAAGTGTACTTGAATGACCTAATTAGGAATTTTAAAGTGCCTTTCAATAAGATATTGTCTAAAAAAAATTCAAACACTATTTTTGTACGTTTTTTTTAACAGCGGAGATTTTATTAACACTAGCAAGGAGCTAGATCAAACATTACAAAACAGAAATTGCAAGGATGGGGTTTTGAAATCACCCCACCCAATTAATACAATATTTTGGGCTCCTGCTACTCACCCAAAGATAAGAATGTGTAACAATATTGTCCCATATCAAAACTTTTTTGGGCTTCACAGCGCCAAACAACACCCTGTTCCGAAACGACCAAATATGCCAAAATGTCGTGTACATGATCGCCTCTAAACAGTTGCTTTCTTCTTTCTTTAGTATCAGATCATTCAACCATCCTTTCCAATCAATTGTGTTATTAAACATAGGGATATCAATATTCCACCATCGACTTATATTTCTCCGGACATCCTGGACCATCGAACACTTAAAATGTAAGTGGTTAATCAAAGCTATGCTCGAGACCAATTTTAACCGAACCTTGGATTTTTGGTCAGAATCGATTACAAAAATATTGTTTAAGATTGAGATCGATTTAGATCGATTTAGATCATTCTCTGAACCGAATTTTAACCATAAAAATGGTATTGGGTTGGGCTGCAGCCCAATGGGCTTGTTTTTAGTATCTAACACCTAATCAAACACTTCTTTGCAAATCATTTTATATTAATAAAAGAAAATAATGACATTAATTTTTAACTATTCAAAACTCCCCCATTAGAGGCAATACGAGGTGTTAATAAAAGGGGATAACATTCTTATATTTTTTTTTAAATTAGCAGACAATAACACGATGCGTTTTTTTATTATTGTCTAATACAGATCATACTAAAAATGATATTTTCGCATATATATTTTGACAGATATAAAAAACCCAAAAATGATATATTTAGAAACATAGATCATACAAAAAATCATCTTTATAGAATCTTAATTTGAATATTCATTTTTTTTAAAGCAACCATATTGAGGACTTAAAAAGTCATCTATATGTTTTTAGTTACGTAAGGTAGCGTTTGGTACGCAGACATTATTGGACAGGACGGGACGGGACAGAACTGGACAGGACAGGACAAGAGGGTGGGACAGGACAGAACTGGACGGGACGGGACAGAAAAGACAAGAGGGTGGGACAGGACAGAACTGGACTGGACTGGACAGAACAAGGATGTGTTTGGTACACCTAGGATAGGACAAGACAGAACAGAACTAGACAAGTTGTCACATAAGTTATTTGATATATATTATAGATGACTTAAGATGGTAGTGGTGGTGGTGGTTATGGTGGAGGTGAGACGTCCCACAGTGGTGGTGGTCGGCGGCGGTGGTGGTGGTGGTTATGGTGGAGGTGAGGTGGCCTACAGTGGTGGTGGTTATGGTGGAGATGGACGGTGGTGGTTGTGAAGGAAGTGAAGATAGTAGTAGATAACGGTGACGGTGGAGTAGTAGTGGTCATGGTGGAGGTGAGGTGGCCACGGTGGTGGTTGGTGGCCGACTGTGGTTGTAGAGGTAGTGAAGAAGGGTGTTGTTCTAGAGAAGAAGGTGGAGGTGGCCAACAGTGGTGGTAGTTGCAATGGATGATGGTGGTTGGTGGCCGACTGTGGCTACCGGTAGTGGCCGACGGCACCGGCGGTCGTGGCTAGTGGTGTTGACCATTAAAACAAGTCCCATCTTGTTCCACCTATTTTGGTGGAACAAGAAAAACCCATTTTTTGTCCCACTCTGTCCCATATTGTCCCAGTCCTGTCCCGGTCCCATGTCGCGCCAAACGTGGGACAATGAATTCTTGTCTTGTCCCATGCTGCACCAAACGTGCGACAGACAGTTCTGTCCCGTCCTGTCCTGTCATGTCCCATGTACCAAACGCACCTTAAATGTCATTGTTAATCCCACCCATTAATTTGAAATAGTCATTGGTATTATAGGTTATCGGCAGAGCTGAGCCTATCAGACAATCAATGGTTGAAAGATCATCGAAGATGAAGACTATGTGACTGTGTGAATACTTGTTGTGTATAAATTCACTATATACTTTAGAATCCCATCCATATGAACAATGATTTATCCCAGAGAAATTGTTCAAAATTGTGAATCTGGTTCCCCCCAAAACACACAAACTATATAGCTGTATTTTAATGTATTGAGTAAAATAGTCGAGATCACACAAGTGACACTTACGTAACTTGTGTAACCCACTTTTTTTTAGTATAATATTAATAAAAAGTAGACTTGCACAATAACTCGTTATGGCGTCAAGGTTTGGGTTTACCATCGTGTTAACCCCATGACTCAACTTTAAGGTTTGGTTTACACTGTAATGTGTTATGAGTTATGTCGCGTTAAATTAAATATTTTATTTAACTAATTTTTTACTTTATTTTATAAATTATTTGGTATTCAGTTATCCTAGAAAAATATTTAATTATAATTTTTTATTATTATTTAATTACAATATCACATTATGATAAAAAGCGTCTACTAAGAAATCCTTACGGTAGAGAGAAGTTTTACAAAAGTAGTAAATTTGGGTGTTACCATATACACCATAGTCTATATCATGTTCCTTAATTGAATTAGGATATACATGCCTACTTTAAATTTATTAAGTTTTACCATATACGCCATAGACTAGGATGTTACTATTACCGTAGACCAGGGTGTATTAGGAAAAACCCTCTAGGTAAAGTCAAGCAAGATACCGTTAAAAGGTCAATTTGGATTAGCAAAGGGCAATGTTTTAAAACCTGGGTTAACCCGGCCGGTCGAACTGGACCTGGGGTAGTGACCAGGTTAACTAACGCCGGATTAATGCATATGGCCGGGTTAACTAACGCCATTTCTCAAACTCGGTTAACCCGTTTTTATATTAAAATTCAAAAAAAAAATTAAAAAAATGTGTGTTATGTGTGTTTTTTAATGTAGTTGGATTGATGTAAAAGTTGTTGTTTGTATATTTTTAATGTTGGAACTTGTGGACATCAAATTATTACTTTATATATATGCATATACGCAAGAAAATGAAAAAATATAACGGAATTATTAAAACCGGTTAACCAAGTGGTTAAACCAGTTAACCCAAAACCCGATCGACATACCGAACAAACTAAAAAATCGGGTTTTAAAACATTGGCAAAGGGTGATTTGCTTCAATTTTCCTTTTTTTTATGTTGACTAAACCTACGTGTCAATCATCCAGCCACTTTGGTTTCATGACATCCACTCTTCACGTGACTCGACAGTCTCTACTCTACTCTCTCGTCACGTGCACCGCCATCAAAAACCACCACACCGCCACCGCCACGCCGCATCTTCTGTTTCCTTATATATATATATATATATATATATATATATATATATATATCACCTCATCGTTCATACTCAAAATTAATCAAAAACTATCTCAATGGCTCACAACCGCCAACCACAGCTCTCCCACCAGGTGGCAAAAGCCACCACCGCCGTCACCCTCGGCGTTTCACTTACGGTCCTCTCCGGCCTTACCATGTCCGCCACCATCATAGGACTTGTTCTCCTAACCCCCTTACTCCTCATATTCAGTCCGGTATTGATCACCGCCGTTATCACCTTCTTTCTAATACTCGCCGGATTTCTTACCTCCGGCTTGTTGGGTGTCACCGCCGTCTTTGTTTTCTACTGGATGTACTGTTATATCACCGGAAAACACCCAATTGGTGCCGATCGGGTAGACCGGGCCCGTGAAAGGATCGCCGGAGCAGCCATGAAGATGAAGCAGTTTGGCCATCAGACCGGCTCCGAGAGGGAAGTTGGTCACTAGAGTTAATTCACAAGTCGTTTTAATGGTGGTCGAACCCACCGGCCACCGCCATGATCACTGACTTTTGTGGTTGTATGTTTTTTTCTAATGTTAGTATATGTTTACCGACCCGACCCGACCCGTAAGCGGTTAAAAAAATGCCAGCTTTCGGCCTGGTTGGTTTCAGTCTAAATAAGTTTCTAAGAGTTTCTAATTGAGTTAAAGTTATATTATTGTATTTATCTTCTGAATTAATCGAAAAGATTCGAACATAATTAATCCATCTGATTTAATTATTATATATTTACTTGTTGGATATTGGTAGTTAGTCGAATTAATAAATAATCTTTTATCTAATCATGCAACCAGTTAAGCTATCATTTGATTAATTTCAATCGACTATTCATGTTTTTTTTTTAATTTTCTTAAAAACATAATATACACATGGTAGATAGAAAACCATACCGTATCTATAACCTCAATCATGAAATTTAAGGATGATAATTTATATTAAACATTTAAACTAAACCAACTAATATGTGTAGGGGTGTTCATCTGTTGGAATCCATAGATTTAGGTGAATCCGATCCGATTCAATTATCCGTTGGATATTGGATCTGTCATGCGATCCGATCCAATTCGATTCAATCCAATTAATAATGGACCGATTCAATCCAAATCTAATGGATGATTGAATCAAATCAGTTTCATCAATTGAATGTTAGTATTGGTTATCCATCATGTCATATTGGATTCGTCCGATCTTCTGATTTAATACTTAACCAACTAACCAGCTAATTCTTCATTTATTTTCTTAAGTTATTAATATATATATATATATTTATATACACACATATATATTAACTAAAGAATATATCCTAAAATGTTTAATAATTATATATAGTTATTAAATAGATATCAGTTAGATGGTCATTGAATCGGTTCGATTTTATTGCATGTTGAATTGCCATTCCAGAACCGATCGATTTAATTTGGATGTTGAAATTTTGAATCCGATCCGACTGAATATCTAACTATAGTCGATCGGGGTGATTTTCTATATATCCTTAAATATGTGTATCAATCAAACCAATTAAATTGTTGTTTAACTTAATTGGTATTAAATTATCGTCGACAGATAGTATCGTACCACAAATATGTAGACATGGTTGGTATAAGTTGCATCTTAAAGGTACAAACATGTAGACATAGTTGGTATAAATCGTATCTTAAAATAGTATTATGATACCAACTTATTTAATTATTTATTATTATTTTTTAAATGTATGTATTAAATATTTAGCTTTGTAACATTTTGAATCATGGTTATTTTTGTATGGTTTCAATTAAACTAAATAAAGAAAATACAATCATAGATTTTTATAAATCTTGAAAATTTTAAAATTATTATAGGATTGTATGTTCAGAGTTATGGGGCTGTAACTACAAGTCTACAACTATTATTATTTATTAAAATGTTCAAACAAAACCTATTCAAAATAGGATCATTTAATCGTTTTATCCAATAACCTAAAACCAGTTAGGCCAAACATTATTCGGTTCATTTATCAGTTAGTTCAAAGAATGTTGAAAGCCGATAAACAGAACCGAATAAAACAGACCAAATAAAACCTAAGGTAACTACTCCAATAACATTAAAAAACAAACACAAATTTTGGTCCATATTCAGATATCAGCATGATGAGATCATTTACCTTTCTAGGTTTAGCAAATTATACGAAAAGACAGGTTACGGAATTTCTAAATCTAAAACGACAAACGACAATATGAACATCATCATGCTGCAGTGCCGACTGTCCTCGAGATAGCAATCACATTAAAGTTCATCGAGTTTGGATTTTTGGCTATCGTTCCCTTTATCACTTTAGCTGCATCCTACAAAAACACAACATTACAAAAGCTTAATTAAATCAGACACAAAATGACATCCAATCAGCCCATTCTTGTTTATGTTGGATGAACTTCCCAAACTACCCTCAGGGACCGTTTGGTTTGCGGGATAAGGTTCGACCAAAGTCATCTGATGTTACCTGCAATAAGCTGCTTGGTGAAGAAGGGCCATGTGAAACCGGTGCAGTTTTCCTTCCATCAAGCTCATATAGTTGACCTGTCAAGTTATCATCCAAAATTATAACAAATTTCTTCTGTTATTTATGTTACCAAGACAAATATATATATATATATATAGGGTTGGGTTGGGTTCACGTGAAACCAGCCTGTTCCGTTGACACCTGTGAGACCACATTTTTACTGTTGAAACTCACAACAAAAACATTGTTAAGGTAAAAAAAATCTGAACCTTCACAGCAAAAACACTGTGAAAGTTACCTTCCCAGCAAAAACAGTATGAAAATTACCTTCATAGCAAAAACACCGTGAATGCTCATATTTTTTTTACCTTCATAGTGTTTTTGCTATGAAGTTTCAAGTGTAAAAAGGTGGTCATGGGTCTCACGGAAACAGGCTGGTCTCATGTGATCCCTAAGTATATATATATATATATCTATTTTGCACATCTTTATTATCTCTAGTAACTATGTTCAGTGATCCATGAACATAAGTTAAATCGAGTAGAGAGAGAGAGAGATTGCATACCATTAACACATGAAAAGCAGATAAAATGATCGTTCACATTGTCAGAAGCCTGTAGAAACATAACAGACCGATCAACATTTTATAAAAATTTTACAGTTTTAGAGATATATTTAAAGAAACATAATGGGAATGATGGTGTATTTAAAGAAATTTTCTATTTTGCAACAAGATGTTACCAACTTTACAATAGTAAATATGTTAAGGGGCAATCTATATATAGTCAACTTTAGATAAGATTTATCACAATCCCTTTTCACTCTTTATAAGCCATCCACTTCAAGAACTTCAACTCACCTCGGTCTCACCAGCAGCTACTGCATCTGAATGTGCGACTTCCATTTCTCTATCATTCTCAAGATAAAGAGCACGCTGCAGATATATATATATATATATATATGAAATGCATATAAGAAACCGAAGAATAGCAAACACAACGTTTAATCATCAAATTCAAACCCTCAAGAGAATATTTAAAAAAAAACATAATACCTCCATTGGATCCATGCTTGCTGTAGATTTGTAAAACCTATCCAGAAATGAGCCCTCAACTGGAAATAAGAAACACGAATACGGTAAAAACATATCGTGCAAAGTGCAATAGCTCACTTCATAATGATGATGCTGTATATGTGAATAAATTCCATCCAAATCAACATTGTTGTAAAAGTTGTAAGAAAGGGGAATGATGATGCTGTATATGTGAATAAATTTCATAACTTTTGATGTGTGTGCATGCAGTGGCGGAGCCAGGATTTCGGATAGGGGGAGCAACGAGTGTACAAAAATAAAATAAATTAAGAAAATAAATAAATATTAACTTTTCAAAATACCAAGCACAATGATCTATATTGATGAAATGATAAATTCAAAAATAAATGTAAGAACCTGACTAGTTTATAAGAATACACTGATCTTAACAGATCCAAAAACGATCTCGAAAAGTTTCCATTTTCTGAAACTTATCTACGATACCAATTTGATAGAGTTGGGCTAATGACTCTTTTCAATTTCTGTAAATGAAATCCGAGGTTTAAGAACATCATAATAAATCATAAAATAAAATCTATTTTTTCGTAGATGTTCATTGTTTTTTTATATTTCTTAACAATATATTAATGGAATTATATGAAAAATATATATATATATATATATATATATAAAATTGAGATTGAGTTGTTATTAAATGAATTAAAGATGTGTATTACTTGTAGTGAACCAACCCTTTACTTAAAACTAAAATAGATGGAAAAACCCCATGAATTAACCATCTTTGGAACAAGAACCAATATCAAATGATGGAAATCACCATAAAAACTGTTAACAAATGTAATATTTGTAGGGACCAAAAGTGCAAATGGAAAATAAGTTTAGGGACTATTGTATTATAGATATAAAAGTTAGTCACCATCACCGCCCAAATTTAGATATAAAAGTTAATCACCATCACTAAGTTATCCTATGTGAGATCCCCTCACAATTGGTTGCAGATTTGCTGGGAAATTTAATTTTAACTTTCTTCTGGGAATTCTTAAGATATAAATGTAACCACAGTGTTTACACAAAGTATTCTAAAAGAGTAGATCAAGCATTTTCTTTAACCTCATTGGATATAGTTAAAAAATAGAAACAAATGTCAAATCATAGAATAAAATAGTCCACATAATTGTACAGAATATAGGACCACAAAGCATTTAGAATTGTGGGAATTCATAAAGAAACAACATGATAGAACTCATGAGAACCTCAAGCTCATGTTGGTGAAGTGATTAATAACAAAATATTATATACTTCAAATCTCACCAAAGGTTTGAAGAGGGTGTGTGAGTTTCTTTATTCCATTTGCCGTATATAAATACTATATACTTCAAAAAAGAAAACGTAAGCAATGGCCTACCAAGTTTTATCTCCGAGGTGATGTTGCCTATAGCATGAAGAAGTCCAATCGTTCCACATGCATTTCCCACCGTTTGTCTCATGAAGTAAACTCCATCACAAGGATCCTGCAGTCTCAAAAGCATACAAGATTCTAATCATATTTATAAATAAATAAATAAATAAAAAGATAGCTTAAACATGAGCACCATGATATGGTGATGAAGGAAGTGGTAGGAATAGATTCTAGCTTATAAGCAGCATATGATATGACCTTTAACAAAGGAAGTGATGCAATTGAAGAGAACTTATGCATTTGGATCATCCTCTTTTATTAAAAGAAAATTTTGCTAAAAATATACTTTTGGATGGCAAATGTTGATCAGTAACCCACCTGTTTAATACTGTTCTGCTGTAATCTTTCTTGCTCGCTCTAAAACAAGTAAAATAAAAAAACATTAATCAATAGATATATACATTTCCAAAGAAAATGAAAGATTTCACATAAAAAAATGAAAGATTTCAAACCTCCGGTGTCAGTGGGTAAAGAAACAGCACGGCAAGTACTGGCTTTGGGACCATTTCCAAGAGTTCTTCATCAAATCCATATACATCATTGCATTCTGCCTCACCCGGAGGAACACCAAGGCCCCAAAGAAACTATCCATATACAAAATCATAATCAAATAAACAAACACGTATTAGTTATGTGATCCAAGGATAAATAGTAAACATTTAAGGCCTTGTTTGTTTTTCTAAAAAAAGCTCTTATCATCCTCTTATGTCTGATTCATTAAGAGGTAGGACTATTCAGACTGTTTGTTCTTTTCAAACTTTCAGAGACACTTATGTCTTATTGTCCTCTTATCTATTAAGAGATAAACGAACCTCTTTTTTACCACTTATTGTTCTCCGACTTCTCAGCAACGACGTTTCTTGATCAATGACCTTAATCAATCCTTTCTCTCAATTGATCCTTAGCAAATTGATCCTCATCTCTCTTAATTGATGCATTTTAACAGGATTTAAATGTGTTAAATACCGTCACTGACTTATTTTCCTTTAAATGAATGCTAATTATATAATTTGGACGTAAATTTTGTAATGATGATGAATAAATATGTGAAACTGTATAAATTTGTCTATAAATTCAATACTGTAATTTTCTAATCGGTAAAATAGATAATTTAAGCAAATTCAGACATTTATCATTTTACAAAAAAACAGTCGTATTGATTCAAATTTCAAACTTCAGCACCACCTCTTATTATTCAGAAGTGAAATAAGACTTCAGACTTCAGCACCTCTTAAAAAACAAATGCCACCTTAGTATAACATCAGGCACTTGTTAACCACAGGAAAAGATTTTCTTTGAAGGTGGATAGCACACAACTCCATTGACTAATGTGATTTTGTCACCAGTGACCTTAAACAGCTGTTTAAACTCATCCAGTGCTTTTAAGTAGCAGAACAGCAAAACAAAATTGCAGATGTAGGAATAACCTAACCCATAGCACATCTATGGATTTCTTTTTAAAATCATATATGATTACAATGTTCATTTAAGTTAGTTAATTGGATCTACATTAAGTGCAACAGAAAGGTCTAGCAGGTCTAGTATATGCACACAATTGTAATAATGATCTGATTATGAACACACTTAAACCACAACATCCACAAGACCATTTCCAGAACTCATTCCCTAAATAGTATGAAAATAGATCCTAATTAAGTAATTATAAAGTTCATATCCTTGTACCGAATTGGTTCCTTTTCTCCAATAATCCCCAAATCAATAGACCAAATCGAGTTATAACCCAATTGAGTTGAAAGATGTACAAAACCACGATATATCGATCTAATTAAGTTCATGTATGGGTGCAGATAATAATAACTCAATTGAACCCTAATTTCTCTGAGGAGCTGAGCAGATAGCCAGAGAATTTCTCAATCAAACTCCAACAGTAACAACAACTAAAACGTACAGAAAAATCATGAGAGATGGTAGTTAGTCGTCACGCACGATTTAATTGATCCAACAAACACAGAAAGAAGGATCGATTTAGAAGATAATAGAGAGGGAGAAAGAACCTGATTCATAACTTCGGGGTTGGCTTCGAGAGGAAGCCATCTTTTAGCAGAAGGAGGAGTTTCCGCCATTGTTGATTGATTTTAGATTTGGTTCTACTTCTTTAGCAGCTTTGAAGGCAAACAGAATATATATTGTGGCGTGTACTATATATATTTGTGTTTTCAAAGGGTTCGAATCTATCCTTTTCCATGGACCCGCAACAAATGTTGCATTCTATTTTAGCACTTTTTTCTAAAAAAATTCAAATAATTTTATATAAATTTACGGGTAGTTTTTGATGAATGTGTGTTTATCAGGTTAAAGATATTGTTTTTATCGGAGAAGATTTACGGTTATCAAAATGACATAATAAGATTATTGTCAAATGTTATTTACATGATAAGTGTCAACTGCGTAAGAGTAGAGATGTAAAAAAATCGGATGCGGATCGGGTCGAGCCGGTCCAAGGTCGGACCGGGCCGAAACACTATTCAAAAAATCCGGGCCGGGCCAAACCGGATTCGGGTTCGGGCCGGATCGCGGGGGTGAAATCCTCGCCTGTTTGACCTGTAATCCAAATCGGTTTTAAACATCGGGTCAAAAACCGGGCCCAATCGGATTTTAAAAAATGATTTTCTTTTTTACAATTTTATATTTTAAAGATATCTCATTGGGCCACTCAAATACAATTTAAAAATACTTTTTTATTATAATTTATATTTAGCAACAAACTAAAATCTTTGCAAAATTACATTTAATTATCAAAAAAATTATAAATTACAAGTCATCACTCATCGTCAGAACCGTAAGGTTGTATGACGATAGGAGTTCCGGTCGTTGTAATTCTTCTAATAGTCTTATTGTCATCAAGTTCGTCAATGTCTAACTCGTCGTCATCCTCATATTGTGTGAAAGTGTTGTCGGTATCGGTATTGTCCGACGTACTTAGTCCCATTGTGATTTCATTTTCCTACAAGTTTATTTCTATGAGATCCATCTCCTCTTCTAATGATGTGAGGTATTGTTGTCTTTCCAGGCTATCCAAGTAATACTTCAAGCATACGCAGCAATCCACGGACTCTGGGTTAGTCTTGACCGACGTATCGATATAATCCTGCCACTAAGAGAAAAAACGAACTCCGAAGCTACAGTACTAGCTTGGATTGTTAGTATATCTAGAGTCATGCGTGCCAAAATCGGAAATTGAGCTTGCATATTTTTCCAAAAATCTAATACATCAAAACTTTCTAAATTTACGTTATCATTTTGATTCACAAAACGAGTTCGCAAGTATATATTTAGTTCGCTTAAATTGTTATCAAAACTACTTTTTTGCTTGATTTGGTTAAAGCGTCATTCATTAAGTTGTTCAATATATTTTCCCCATTTTGGCGATGACCACTAGAACTAGAACCGGGACCCGAAAAATAAAGACTTGAATAAGTTTTTTGTTAGCTTCCTCCCCGTATTTTGAAGTTATAAAAGTCAAATAAATCTTAGAACTACTATTAAAAACACTTTTTTCTTCGATTGAATAAGAATTCATCGGGAATCTAGTTTTAAAGCAAGAACTATTTGCCTGCTCTAGTCCCCTTACGAAACTTTCGTTATTGAGTTAGCTATACACTTCACATGTTTCTAGCGATTCACATGTGTAATTAAAACTTCAAACCAAAGGGTCTTTGGCCTAGCGGTATCGTAGCCCTTGTCCTCCTAGGAGGTCAGGGGTTCGAACCTCATCAAAATTGAGGAGGGTGTGTGAGTTTATTTGTTGTCTTTGATGTATATAAATATTATATGCTTCAAAAAAAAAACTTCAACACTAACAACATTTAGATACGGGTTTAATGTCGCGGCAGAAAGAAACGAAAAAGGCATTTTGACAAAATATTTTAACAATTTCTTTTTCATTGAAGCAATCATTTCTCCGAAAGGGGCATGGTATTCATATTGTGAAATCTTAAGTGCCAAAATCAATAATTTATATCTATATAAAAGCAATTCCTATGGTTGGTGACGTGGCATCTTCATAGCTCACGATTTCAAAATCTTGTATCCTCATTTTTTTGGGTTTTTTTTTCTTTTTGTACAATTTAACCTCCAAACCCTTTAGCTTCTCGGAAAACTTTTTACTTTCTCCATTTATTAATCCATCCAAAACATCTAACCATTATACTCGTTTCATCCCTCAAATTTTTCATTTTGATTCACTACTTATTCACCTTCATCTCCCACACCCTCTCAAATTCTATCCCTATCCTATACATCACTAAATTTCTTCATCTCTTCTATTTTACATTTGATACTCTTCATAGTTTTGTTTTTTTGTTTTTTTCACTTTTCCCATAATTTCATGAATGTTCGTGTCGTTATTTAAATCACATTTTAATTTTTATATATTTGGTGTTGAAGATTTGAAGGAGTCTAGAATTTCTGTATGTGAATTTTTGTATAATGTAAACATTTTATGTATGTTTGTTTCATTATTTTGATTTCTTCGTCTCTTCTATTTTACATTTGATATTCTTCATGGTTTTTTTTTGTTTTTTCGCTTTTCCCATAACTTCATGAATGTTCGTCTCGTTATTTAGATCACATTGTAATTTTTATATATTTGGTCTTGAAGATTTGAAGAAGTCTATAACTTCTGTATGTGAATTTTTTGTATAAGGTACACATTTTATGTATGTTTGTTTCATTATTTTGATCGCATTATAGTTTGATATATGTTTGTATCGTGCTTTTGTTTGCATTATAACTATTATGTATTAGGTCGTGAAGATTTGGAGTCTTCAAGTTCAGTATGTGATTTTATACTTGTGTTGAACGTTTCATGTCTTGCAGTCTCTCGAGTTATTCACTCTTTATGTATTATTAGGCCGTGAAGAGTTGTACTTTTCAAGTTTGGTTTTTGGGAGTTTGTGGTTATAATGTAAGGTAATGATTTTATGTAGGTTTGTTTTGTGATTTAGATTGTATTGTAATGTATGTACGTTTGTATCACAATTTTGATTGCCTTATTATTTTAAGTATATTATTGTCATAATTTTAATCACATGACAATTTTATGTATATTCATGTTGTGATTTTGATTGCACTATAATTTTATCTATTGGATCATAAAGATTTGGAGTCTTCAAGTTTGGTATGTAATTTTTAGTTATCGTGATATGGTTGATCAATTCACTATTGTGTTTCTAAAGTTCAAGTATGTGTTGAGTATGAACTAATGGTACATATATACCAATATTCTTGGTGCTTATAAATAATAATCATAATCATCATCATGCAAAACTAAGGTTTTTGTCACCAAAACTAAGGCATTGGTGAATCCAATTAAAATTTTTCTTTGAAGTTGTTTGGTTTTTGACCAACCATAATTAGCTATAACTTATGATAACCGATATGTCTCTAAAATAAAGCATGTTATAGCACATGTGTCTTGCATTGTACAATTCCTCATAATTAGCGGATATTACATTCCGTTCAACAATTAATAAAATACTTTTTATTTTGTTTTATTTTGTTTAATCATATTATAAATTTAGTTATATCACTTATTTTATTGTGATTGCACATCTAGTTATTCGGATGAATATATGTGTGGATGAATATATTAAAAGAATTCTAAATATATAAGCATTCAAGATATTCTTGAAAGGCGGATTGACAAGCATAATATTAAGCAAACACTTGAAACAAACAATTTATATATATACAAATTGAACTTCAATACTGTATATTTTTGCAACCAAAATTTTAAGAAATGAATGAAACTCTTTAGTAACATTTAACAATATCAAAGAAAATAATTCGCTTAAAAAACATAGCAATACAATGTTTGAAAATGATTAAACTTATTGTCACCATGCAACGTGCAGTGTCACACACTAGAACGTCTTCACCATTTTTTTCTCAATTTCTAGAGTTTTTAAAATGTTGAATATGTTAATGACTTTTTTGTCCCTATATCTAAATTATGTCATCATTAAAAATGAGTTTTTTAGTAAATTCACACACCTATTGTAATTTATGTTAATTAACCATTTGTTTTATCTTATTAACTATTCATTTGCCATTATTTATTTTAATTAATCATGGGTTTTATTACAATTTATGTAGATTAACTTTTTGTTTTCCTTTCTTTATGTTACTAACTATTCGTTTTCCTTTCTTTATTTTAATTAACCATTCATTTATCTTATTTAAGCATAAATGATGCTTTGTTTTTTTTGGTTATGCTATGGATTTTTATAACCTTTTTGTAACACAACAAGCCACCTCTCAATCTCTCCTTCTAACACATTTTCTCTTACTAGATTTTTTTGCTAAAAGATCAATCTTTGTTATTAATTTTTGTTTATTGTTAGGTTATTTGCTATTGTGTTGGCTTTATATTCGTCTTATGTAGTCTTTTTTGTAGTAAGTGAGACAAGCAAAAATAAGCTACCAAAAGATCGCTAAATATGTGGAAAAATATCAAAGTTTTATCATCAGTGCACATATATTATTATTACGTGTAAGTCTTTCATTCAAGTACTCCTCAAATTTTTATTATATTTTTTGATTTGTCTATTTTTTTTAATTTCATGATTTATTATTATCTTCATTATAATTTCTATGTTTCTTTTTTCAGGAGTGTAACCCACAAAAGAGGCAATACATCTTCATTTGTATATTCGTTTCTTGGTTACTAAATGTGCGTTAAATGTTTCATTTAAAAAATCAAAGTTTTACGAGATTGCAAATCGGCTAAATTTCTTTGAAGTTTGTTTTTTTGACCTTCAATGATTTTAAATCATATTCAAAACTAAATTGATTTCATTTTGTGAATTTACTTTTTTTCTTCATAAAACTTAACACTTTAAACATTGAAATTTTGTTGCAATCTAATTAGATCGATATCTATAAAAAATGTATCTGATTCAGAAATTTTAGCTGATGAATCATCTTTACACAAAAAAAACACGAAAAATTGAAGTTGATTGACAATGTTATATAACCATGTTAATGTGGCGCATGGATCTATGAACACTTTGATTCAAAATGCAAAAAAAATTAAAATCAATGAATTGTTGATGAATGAGAAGAAAATATTGGAAGAAAAATAAAACAATTTCTTAGAATTTAATGATTTCTACATTTTTTTATAAAAATAATAATATTCATAAATACAAACGGTCTATTGCATTTTATCATGTGTTGTCATATGTTTTAAAAGATGATTATAGTTTTAGCAAAAATCATATTATTTGTTTTTTTAATATGAAGATTATTTAAATCATTTATTTTTTGATAATAATATAAATATATGAAGAAAAAAAAATTAAAATTTAAAGACTTCTACATTTTTTATATATAAGTAATAACAATATTGATAAGCTTAAATAATCTATTTACATTTACTCATGTGTGTTGTCGTATTTTTTCTAAAATATGATTATATTTTTATATAAGATCATATTATTTGGTTTTAAATAAGAAGATTATTTAAATTATCTATTTTAATGATCATATAAATATTTGATGATGTAATTTTATTCAATAATTATTGATACATTTTGTATATATATGTTGTTTCTATTTTAAAAGAAATATTAGTGTTGTATCTTGGTTATCCTAAATCTTCCACTATGTTGGTGATTGTTGATTTATTTTTTATTTTATGTATTTATTATAATGTATAAATATTTAAACGATAGATATTACTGATAATTTTCAGTATGGATTCGATCATGGAAACGCTTGGATGTAATTAATTTTTGGTTAGCTCTATTAATTGAATATGTTTAAAACCAATCTTTATCTAAAATAAATTGTTGTATATAGATTTGTAACATATTTCGTATATATGAAAATGGTAAATAATTTTTCTTCATCTTTTGTTAGTATAAAACTTAATCATCGCGCAAAGCACGATATCAAACACTAGTTGTTGTAAAAGTAAAAGGCTTATTGAATAATATATACCTGATAAAACTGTTGTTGCATTTTCAAAATCGCCTAAAATATCGTATAATTCTTGAAGAGTCACCCAATCATACTCCGTAATAGAACTTCGCAAATAATGAATATTATAAAATTATTGCAATTTTTTTTTGTTTTAACATAATTTCAATCATAAAATAAGTCGAATTCCATCGTACGGGCATCTCAAAATTCGCTCCCAAAACCCTAAAACCATCTTTGCAAAATCTAATATACACTTGTTGAATTTTTTGACCCTTTGTGTAAATCCGCCGTAACATAAGTATAAACTTGTTCATTACAGGTTTCCATTTAGTTAAACCGTCTTGGACGATTAAATTTATTATGTGTACACAACAATGTGTATAAATAATTTTCTGTCTAAAATAGGGAGCAAAGTCAACTTCAAATTATCAACACATCGTTTATTATCACTAGCGTTATCAAATGAAATGGTAATGATTTTTTCATTAACATTATAAAAAATGAGACTTTTTTAATAATAGCAAATTGGCGATTGATAACTCTCATTTTGAGCGTTATTTACACATTATTTATATAAGTTTTTTGTCCGTTTTAGTTGTGTTTTCTATTCATATTTTCGTATTTCTTTTATTTATTTTTATTTGGAGCTGTTAAGGATAAAAGTTTGTATTTTGATGGTTAGATGCGTCATTTTTGGTTAAATGTTAGACTGCGGATGTGCAAATGTGCCCACTGTATTTAAATTATCTATTTTAATGATCATATAAATATTTGATAATGTAATTTTATTCAATAATTATTGATACATTTTGTATATATGTTGTTTCTATTTTAAAAGAAATATTAGTGTTGTATCTTGATTATCCTAAATCTTCCACTATGTTGGTGATTGTTGATTTATTTTTTATTTTATGTATTTATTATAGTGTATAAATATTTAAATGATAGATATTACTGATAATTTTCAGTGTGGATTCGATCACGGAAACGATTGGATGTAATTAATTTTTCGTTAACTCTATTAATTGAATAGTTTAAAACCAATCTTTATCTAAAATAAATTGTTGTATATAGATTTGTAACATATTTCGTATATATGAAAATGGTAAATAATTTTTCTTCATCTTTTGTTAATATAAAACTTAATCATCGCGCAACGCACGATGTCAAACACTAGTTGTTGTAAAAGTAAAAGGCTTATTGGATAATATATACCTGATAAAACTGTTGTTGCATTTTTAAAGTCGCCTAAAATATCGTATAATTTTTGAAGAGTCACCCAATCATACTCCGTAATAGAACTTCGCGGATAATGAATATTATAAAATTATTGCAATTTTTCTTTAACATAAAATAAGTCGAATTCCATCGGACGGGCATCTCAAAACTCGCTCCCAAAACCCTAAAACCATCTTTGCAAAATCTAATATACACTTGTTGAATTTTTTGACTCTTTGTGTAAATCCGCCGTAACATAAGTATAAACTTGTTCATTACGGGTTTTGCATTTAGTTAAACCGTCTTGGACGGTTAAATTTATTATGTGTGCACAACAACGTGTATAAATAATTTTCTGTCTGAAATAGGGAGCAAAGTCAACTTCAAATTATCAACAATATTATCACTAGCGTTATCAAATGAAATGGTAATGATTTTTTCATTCACATTATAAAAAATGAGACTTTTTTAATAATAGCAAATTGGCGATTGATAACTCTCATTTTGAGCGTTATTTACACATTATTTATATAAGTTTTTTGTCCGTTTTAGTCGTGTTTTCTATTTATGTGTTCGTATTTCTTTTATTTATTTTTATTTGGAGCTGTTGAGGATAAAAGTTTGTATTTTGATGGTTAGATGCGTCATTTTTGGTTAAATGTTAGACTACGGATGTGCAAATGTGCCCACTGTTGCCCACTGTGAGCAACGACGTGCTTCTTTGGACAAATCGTACTTTTATATATTATGGACATTTGGAGCAATATTGTGAAGATTTTAGAAGGTATGAATCCCTGACAATTTCTTGGATATGGGTTGAATAGTGTCCTACCACCTAGAAGTTTAAAGAAATATTTTTAATGGGAATGACATTCACTCATCTTCTTCCTCCCTATAAATAAGAGACCATGGGATTCATTTGAAGAGAGCTCCAACAATGTAGAAATTCCAATCCTTTGTTTATATTTTAGTTGTAGTTGTAATTTAATTTCAAGTCTTTGTATTTTATTTTTAATGCAATTTTATTTCAAGTATTTATTTATTAGGTCTTTCATTTTTAGCATGAGTTAATCACCTCCTTGGGTGTGGGTGTGAATCAAACATAAGGCAAGTGTTGCCATAATTGCTAGTTCTTAAGCTTGATCACTTAAGTCGAGACATAACTCAATACGGATAAGCCGATCACTTTGAAGTGTTAATATTAGACCTTAGACCCAGAGATGGGCGGGTTCGAAATACGGCTTAAGTGATGCACAAAGATTTGAGAAAGTCTTTAATAACCACGTAGAGATACGGGTTTGGATGATTTACTAAGGTTCAAACTTTAGTCGAGTATTATATCACAAAGAGATTTGGGTAAAATACTCCATACTAATCGAACTTGATTTTACATATCAAACTTAGTTAAATCAGCAAGCTTATTAAGCGGTAATTATGGAAACTTTATAAGTACTTTGTAAAGCACGGTTTATATTTATTCACTTTCGAGAGATTGGAGTATTTATAAACCACTCTAGTGATTTACAAAGTATTTAACCATTTGTTTCCACAAAATGCCTTAAGGAAAATTTACACCCATACCCATTTTTAGTTGTTTATTTAGATTTCGTTGTTAAAATCATCAAACTCAAATATATATTTTCTTCTCTAAGAGAAATCGTTGTATTCTCAACTTACTACTCGAAACTTTGAAGTCCAATCCCTGTGGATACGATCTTGGTACTATACCACTTTATTACTTGTCAGCGATCATAGTGTCGGGATGCACTTGCACCGCCACTTTGGGGACTTCGTACCCATGGTCTGAACCTATACGATCTTCCGCTACCAGCGATCACCCGAATGTGGCGCACCAAACGATTCAAACATGATTACACGTTTGAATAATTGTCACATTTGGGGATCAATCCAATGTGCCGTTATGCATATGTAAGAAACCTGCAATCCGTGTGGTGCGGTCCATACATCACACGTTAAAGAAACATTGTTTTGCAAACTCAAAAACATTTGGGCCATTTCAGTTTTTGCCGTTTTCCACATTTTAATTTTGTCGCTCTAAGAGTAGTGCGACTTACCTTTATGTAGCGTGGTTGTAGACATTTTTGGATCATCTTCTTAATGTAAGGGTTGTCGAAATGAGAGAATGACAACCCGGTTTTAATGACACATTGTGTCATCATTTGGCAGCTTACTTGGGCATCGTACGACCATATTTGACCTTGATTGTCAATTATTATTCGGTTTGGATCGTCTCCCGCCTTCAACGATTGGCACATTTTTTCGGTGTGTCGTGTTAGTGTTGAATTTTCTTTCGCCCCAAGAAGAGCTCCACACATTTTGCATTGTGCCTTTTTTTCTCCCGTTGATTAGTAAAACCATATGGTTGGAATTCCAAATTTCGGATTTCCTACCATGGTCGGTAATAATTTTAACGATCGTTTCGTTAGATGCATGATGTGAGGAGGCGGCCATCGTGATTCCTGAGAATAATAATTAAGTAATAACAAAAAAAAAAAAAAAGAGATGAGAACTAGAAGGAGATGTTATAAACCGAAATCGAAAACGAGTCGAAAACACGAATTATAGTGAGAATTGTGATAGTTTTTTGGTTTGTGAGTTTGGTGCCTAAACCCATTCAACATATATGGTACGTATAGTGTTTTGGGGTGAAAAAAAGTCAAAAGAAAGTTCAAGAAAGCAGTCATAAACGGCTATATGCAACGACTAGTCTTTTTTTTAGTAAAATCGGGTCGGGCTGAAAACCGGTCCCAACCAAGTCGGAAACCAGATTCGAATTGGTTGGAGTATTGTGTAAAAACGGATAAAGTTTTTTGTTTATGTGAAGTGATAAAAACATCACTCCCACAGTGTCCCATGTTACTTGTTTACATGGGACACTGTGGGAGTGATGTTTTTATGAAGAAGTACTTTAGTGGTTAACAGAGAGATTGGGTCTTCATGTGGGGGATGTTAATAGTTTTCAAATAGAACACTTCAGAAAAGTGGGGATCTATTGTTGTTGCCTTTCTTATGTGAAGTGATATTGTGAAGATTGAGTACTGAATTCGATTAAATATTTCATTAAGGCTTGTAGGTTCTTGTTAAATACTTCATTACCATTTTGTGGTCATGATGACTCTAAAATTTCTAAAGGACTTTTATTGGAAACATTAGGATTAATCGGATATTGCAACGAGAATGTTGGTAAGGTTATATTAAAAATGTTTTAAAGAATAATCAAATAATGTGTCCAAGT
This sequence comes from Silybum marianum, assembly GCA_036898165.1. NCBI lineage: Eukaryota > Viridiplantae > Streptophyta > Magnoliopsida > Asterales > Asteraceae > Silybum > Silybum marianum. Next base: position 19,094,539 of record CM072539.1, read on the forward strand.
ATTCAAAAAGATATTGCTACTTTCCTTGCAAAAGAAATATCCAAATACGTTTATGAAGAAATTAGTGATAATGTCTTTGTTTTGCTAGTTGATGAGAGTATAGTGACATTTCTAAAACGGGACAATATACGATATGTTTATGCATGTGAAAAGTTTAATGAAATATGTTTTGGTATTGTTCATGTGAGAGGAAGGAACATCAACTCTTAAATCTTCAATTGATCATTTATTTGCTAAACATGGATTAAGTTTGAAATGACTAAAAGGTCAAGGTTATGACGGATGAAACAATATGTGTGATGAGTTAAATGGATCGAATTTTTTTGATAGAGATAGTAACTCGACATGTATCCATTGTGTTTTCCCAAATTCAGTTAGTGGTTGTTCATAACTTCTTTAATATGCTACTCATGGTGATCAATGTGGTGAACATTTCTTGCAAACGTAAATACGTTATTCGAGAAAGTTACAAAGATCGAGTGTAAGAAGCAATTGACAAGAGTGAAATTGAAACTGGAATAGGGTTAAGCCAATAACTTTCTCTTATATGAGCTAGAGATACACGATGGAGTTCTCACATGAAACCATATTGAGCTTGATTGCTTTGTTTCCGTAAGTTTTTGAAGTGTTTCAATATGTTGAAGAGGACAGTGATAATGGTTTTACCCACACTCAAGCAACTTATATTATATATTATTTGAAGATATTTGATGTTGTGATTTATGTTCACTTAATGTTTCATATTTTAAAGGTCACCTATATTATCATGGGCTCTTGAAAAAGAGGATCAATATATTGGAAGTGGTTTCATAGGTAAAAGGAAACAAAACAACAATTGTAAAAGTTTAGAGAACATGGGTTTGATCCACTTTTGAAGAAAATATATTCTTTTTTTGTGTGTGAAGGGTATCCCAGGCAAAACCCAGACTAATTCCGACAATGTTTTCTGAATTTTTGATTGTAATATGTGTGTCCTGATAAACTCAGTGGCCACAATTGTTGAGAGCGTCTGGATTCGAACCCTGGGTGGACGGGATATTCCTCATCCCCCAGGCATTCGACCAGTAGGCCACAACCCTTGTGGTTAATATATTTTTTTTTTTGTGAAACACATGGTATTGAATTGTTGGACATTGCCAAAGGTTGTGCAAAAACATAAGGCAAAAGACCAACATACCCATCGTCATTATTATAAGTTTTATATTTTCAACACTATTGTGGACATGTAACTTCTTTGGGAATCAATTTAGTTAGGTAAGTGTTTATGCGAAAAATTGGTTTAATAAAATCAACTTAAGGTCGGTGTGGAGCTTTTACGACTAAAGGTTGGATTCATCGACAAACACAATAATCAAAGAAAGATAAATTGACACAATTAATTGGCGACGCAGAAAAACCCTTGGTCGAGGGAAAAAACCGCGGACGATAGTTGAGATCGTCGATCCACTAGTGAAACGTGACGTCAAACAGGGACGTCGTCCTTTGGTAACAACGGTCGTACGTACGATGATTACAATAGAAAGAAATATAAATATGTCGTAAGTTTGCTCTACGCCGTGATATTTCTGCGTATTAGCTTATTCCAATCGTCCTTTGTGTGTCTTTGATTCTTGTATTTATATCGATATTTATATCGATCGATTGAGTAGCGGTTTCGAGGAAATAATTGTGCATTTATTGTCGTCGTCCGTTGACAGGTTTTTTATATACCCTTAAAACGTGTGAAAATCATACTAAAAGCAAGTATAATAATAGCCGACTATCGTCTTTCAAGTAATAAAGCGGTAGTGAATACCAGTTATCGTCCATAGGGAATGGAGTAAATGTTTAACGTAAGTATTACAAAAGAAATGGTTTCAGATGACGATTTGGTAGATTTCGATTGGTGATTTGATTGTTGGTTACTTTAACAGATTAATAACAAAATAAAACAGATAACAAGGTGGTAAGAGCCATGGTGAGATTTAAACACAAGTTCCAGTCGGCAATGTTGTAGGAATGCTTAGTCAGAAATAATTAGTTCCACTACCTATTTTGAGTATATCTTTCGGACTTGTACCAGTATACTATTGTTTAGCTATCAACCCATATTCCTATGTGGTATCAAGATCAGTGATAGTACCTTTAGCATTCTCAAAATAGATGGGCTTAGAAAATTCTTTTGTCTATATAATCCGCCTTCCGAGGTGATTCCATATCATTCAAGTTGATGTACGTTAAATGGCTTATTCCTAAGTTCATGGCACTTTGACACTTTGATAAGTGACCGACTTGTCAAGAATAATCAATAAGAAAAACATAAAAGATAACCCTTCCAAGTATATTTCCCATATCCTTCGGATTGACGTGCATATCGTGACTTATTCCTAAGTCCACGACACATTAACACTATCAAAGTGATCAACCTGTCAATAAGTGTCGTTTGGAGTTTATAAAACTTTGAACGAAATAGTGAAACGTCATTATTGAAGAACAATGCCCACTTTTATTTGGTTTAAAGTCTCACCATTTTCTTACACCCAAGCTAATAAAACTAGCTACTAATAACAATAATAAAAATGCAAGAAACGTAAATAACTAAAAATGAAGATATAATTGTAAAGTATTGAAAATAAATGAAGATAAATGTAACGTACAAGAAAGTAAAGAACTTGAATGTAAATAGCGATAATGTAAAGTGCAAGTAAGTAAATGACAATAATATAAAAATGCAATGTTGCAGTAATGTAAAGCAGTAACTTATATGAAGAACATGAAGGTCATGAAGAACACTATGAAGAACTTGAACAACTTAAAGAACTTAAAGAGAATACTTGAAATTAATATAATAAATCCGTTTAGAACTGACTAAGCTTGTTTCTAACAATAACCCATCACCCCTTTTTATACCAGGAGGTGTCAAAAGAAGACAAAACTATGGACCAAAGGTCCAAGGATCACATATGACAATACATAAAGCAAGACATCTTATTCTACATCATGGTACTACCAACAAAAAGATTCTCCAACATAAGATATCTTAGTAATAATATTGTTTAGCTGATAAATACTAAATATTAGCAATTAGACTAGTTGTTCCAACGGTTCTTGTTTGATTGAGCCAAGCCATGCCAACATCACTCAATCCACAGCTGCCAGTTGCTGCAACATCTAACAACCTGCACTAAGATCAAATAAGCTACCCAAAGTGTAAAAGATAAGTGAAATCAAATACTTAGCTCCAAATACTACAAATGGAAAATAAGACAATAAAATGACTCAAATTGGGATATAACATGGAAAATATATTAACTAAACCTATTAAATAGGTGCTCAATATAGTGAAATCTCACTACACATCATCCGTTATGACCGTTTACCGATAATTATAACGAACATGCATTTAAACACACAATCAAAACGTAAAATATGTTGTTACTTTCATATAAATCAAGCAATTCTTTCAACGGTCGCTGGATAAGCACGACGACGCACAGACGAGTCTTGTGTTTGCCTTTTTTCTTAGAGTTTTATAGTTGGCGTCGTAAGTTATATCGTTGTTTGCTTGGTCGTACGATATGCATGTCTCCTTTGTTTTGACGCCTTATCCTGAAATCAATAGTCATTAGTTCCTTGTGATAAAATATAGATGATCATCGTTTATTTCATTAGTTGTCGCTAGATGGTATTTTTGGTGCAAACAGTAAGCACCAAATTGCTAAAAAAATGTAGTTGTTTTGAGTCTATGTGATTCATTTTCTTAGTTTATCGTTATTGAAGTTAAGTGAGTTATATAAGTCTGATTTTAATCTTATGGAGATGATCACTCTTGACCAATTACTTGACATGTACTATATGATTGTGCATCAAGATGAAAGATTTGCCAATTTGAGTGGTATCGCCAACCTTGTTAGATTGATGGTGGAAACAAAAAGAACATACAACTTATCCTCTGGTATATTAAATATTGAAGCTAGTTTGGTTTTCCCCATCTCTACGACAACATGAAGCTTGAGAAGTATGATTTGTGCAACAAATCCATGATGAATTTTCGATTGATGCATTGACATGTGCCATAAAAAAACACTTCTCAATGTTACAAAATGATGATGTGATAAACATTTTCAAAAGATGAAGAATCACTGGGAACAATTATAAAACGTAACTTGTTTAGCGTTTTTAATAAAATCGTATCTTTTAATTGATTATTATTTCACTTGATATCCCAATGACAATATTTTGTTGATCCTCCACGGGTAGAAACCAATTCCATCCCATATTAAGTTTCAAACCAATTCCTTTTCAAAAACAAGTTTAAATAATAAAACAATATATGAAACACATGCAATAAATCAAATCTCTAGTTTGGACCACTGTTGCATATATGGAGCCTTATAAACACGAATTAGTCCATGTCCCAACTATGACATTTAAACCTTCAACAAGAGGTAGAGCTAGAATTTTACTTTACAGGTAGCTAGAACATGTGAAATGAAAGGAGCTTAGTTTGTCAATTGAAGGTATTTAAACAATAATTTAATGTCAGAGATGTGATTAAGGTTGTTGTAAGCAGGGCCGGCCCTATGGGTGGGCAGCCCGGGCGGCCGCCCAGGGCAGCCCAAGCCCAAGGGGCACCAAATAGCCCACTACTACTTATATTGTTTTTAAAAATTAAATGAAATTGGTACTAAAGGAGATTCGAACCCAAGACTTATTATATTGTTTGAACGCCTTTACCTGTAAACTATAGCTGATTTTGTTTAATTTCTTCCCGAATCAGATTTTAATATTTTGCTCCTTATTCCCCATTTTTATTTTTTCTCCGATTAATTTTTATAACACATTTTAATTTCTCTTGTTTTTATAACAACAAATATTTATTAATAATACTTGAAAACTTATTATTTGTGTCACGTGTATCATTTTGTCAAACATGTATATATTACGATTCAAAAAAACAAAAACCAAAACATAACCGAAGATGAAATTTGAATAACACTTAGTAGAAATTTAATTATCAGTATATTGTTTGTTCAAATGTGTTATAAAGTTATTTTAACAAAAAAAAATTTACATAATTTGTAAAAAGACTAATAAAAGTAAGGATATTATTAAAAAGATATATAAGTTAAAAATATGAAATTTATTTTTGATATTCTATTTGTGTAAAAAAAATGATGTAATACGTCGTTAGGATACATTTTACACAAAGTTTTATATCATTTTGTTGAAAGAAATCTTGTAGATGATTGGATATGGACAAATAATGTTTGAACATTGTTACAAATCCTAAAATATTTTACGTTTTTTCCGACGGGGGCATGTTTTAATGTTTCGCCCAGGGCATCAAAAAGCTTTGGACCGGCCCTGGTTGTAAGTCTCGTGAGACTTTGAAAGGAAATTTCAGTTGCGATGAACGGAGTTTTAAAAAAATTTAGAGACTGAGGATAAAACACATAAAAACCATGAATATTGTAATTTTCTTGTCAAATATTAGAAAAGAGATAAATATTTTATATTATAGTGTAAATTGAAGCCCAAAACTTATTTATATCATCTAATGAGTCATTATTTCACTAGTTTGTAAGTATAACATAAATGACATTAATATAAATTTGTTGTGTGCCCGCACAATGTAGTGGGACGTAAAATTCACATAAATATAAATGAGGACTGACAAGTTGCATGATATCCCTCGGGACAATGTCAGGTAAAGTTGGTGTTAAATATAGTGTCCAGAGTCATTAACTGTTGGTAACACTTCTTATTATAGTAGGGTCCTTTTAGGTTGCTTTAAGACCCAAATAAACAATCAGAAGATAAAGGGAGTAGTTTATTAATTTGTCATTTGATGATAAATTAATTAGAAGCTAAACTATAATTAATTAGATTAATTATATAAAGTTCAGGGACCAAATGATAATTGATTAAAGTAGTTTTAATCAAGCTTATCGATTTAAGGGGGCTAGTTGTAAAATAGATAACTTAGTCGAGAAGCAAGAGAAGGGTTATAAATAAACTTCTAGGGGTCAAACCCGAGATGGATCTTTCCCTCTCTCTCTTGGCATCGATTTCTCCCTCTCCCCTCTCCCAAAATTGAAAACCCTAATAAGGGTTTAAGATTCAAGCCTCTTCTTGATTGTTAGATTTTGGTGTTCTTAAGTGTGTGCCATTATAGGGATTCATATTTTTGTTCATCATTGTGGTTTTTGACATTAGTCCTTAGCATCCAAGAAGCAAGATCAAAGGTTTGATTCATCATTGTGGTTTTCGACATTAGTCCTTAGCATCCAAGAAGCAAGATCAAAGGTTTGATTCATCATTGTGGTTTTCGACAATCACAATAAACAAGTAATTTTTGTTCATTCTTTTGTAGTTAAATATCTAAAATGTATGCATTCTTATAGGTTGTTAGTTTGATTGCCATGGATGATTTTTTAAATATGTTTTCGTTGCCTTTATCATGTGGTAGTAGTTTTCACTAAAATCTTTTAGTTGGTTGTGTGAGAATAATAATTCTGGTTGATAAAATCTATGTTTGACATTGTTTGTCCCGTTGCTTGCTCCTTCTTGTCGTCTCCTTCTCATCATCAACTCTCTCAGTCACCTTCTCGACATCATCTTCTCAAAGATAGATAGATTATTTCAATTTCAATTTTGATTCTAGATTTCGTTTTTGATCCACTCTTCAACAATACACACCAAAGGAATCGATCTCAATTCCATTGTTTGTCCGTTGTGCAACGATTTCATCGAGTCAGTGGAACTGTATTTTCGGTTGCAAATATGCCAAATACATTAAAACAAACATGGATTTATAGGACAATATCAATAAATAAGTGTCCTACTTTATAAAACATAATTTATAGCACCAAAAAATAAAAACCTTATCTAAATATGTTGTAATAAGTTTATAAAACGTTTTTGGGCGTCATAAAAAATTTGTTAGAACACTTTTACAAACAAAAAAAGTGTCATGTTAGTTATTTTATAGGATACTATTTGAAAAAGTGTCCTGCAAAAAGATGGGTTTATAAGACACATCTCAAAAGTGTACTATAAAATATCTAATGTGACATTTTGTATTAAAAGTGTCCTAAAAACTTGTTAAGACGTCAAAAAGTGTTCTATAAATTTATTACAACGCTTTTTGGTAAGACAATTTATTTTTTTGTCCTATAAATTAAGTCTTATGAAGCAGTCTATTAGGACGTTTATTTATGTATGGGTCTTATAAACCCAATATTGTTATAGTAAACATTTTCAAACGATGGAGCTTGAAGGATTTCTTTCCATCTTTACCGGAGTTGGTTTATTTCGACCGTGGTAACCGTAGCGGTTCTCTCCCCCACCAGAAAGGGAGAGAGAGAGAGAGAGAGAGAGAGAGAGAGAGAGAGAGAGAACATAAGACGGAGTGCTTCTCGGGGAAAAAGGAAACAAAAACATTCTATCAACAAGTTGACTTAAGACAAAATGTCTTTTGTCAACGTGCATATAGGAACCTATTTGAGACCTCTTTTCTCGCTTAGTATTGCTTTGGCTGAGCCATATCTTGCTGGCGCGGAAGCTACCGCAACTCAAATAAAAATTGCAGGATCTTCAAAAAAAAATTTGGCAAGTTGTAGTATTGATCACAACATATTTCTTTGGAGTAAAATGAATGCCTACATCTTCAAATGTGACGTTTCGAGCATAAACCTTTTCGATGAAATTCAATATCGTTCTTTGGGTTGGATATCTCTTAGGTTCAATTCCTTCTCCAAATCTTGGGACTCTTGGATTACTTCTCCAAATACGACTGATACGTATTAGCCTTTTTTCAGTTGTTGTGGGGCTCTTTCGCCTTTTGTTTTCAGACAATTTTTTTGGTCTATGGTGTTGTTTATCATGGTCTTCTCGAGTTTTTTTTTTCTACACCTCATAGATCTCTGTTGCATATAAAGTATTCAAGTATCTTTCTTTCTCTTTGTTTTAATCAATTGGCTTTTCCATAACAACATTTTTATCGTACACTTTAAAAAAAAATATCATATAAAACTTCTAAAAATCGAGTTTTTGTTGTAATGGAGATTCAGCAAACAAAAAAAAATATTTATTGAATTTTTATAATCAAAATAATTAAATTTCGAGAAATAAGTGGTTGTCAGAACAAACTTATTTTCTATGATACAAAATCACTCAAAATATTCTATTGGGATAATATAAAATCCTGTTTGTGATCTTAATTTCAAAGAAATTATTATTTTATTAGGATTCTTGAATATCTTATTAACTACTTTAATAATATGGCTGTTGTTAGTGTTGTATTATTATTATTAGTTTATGAGCATCACAACGCACAATATTCTTGTAAATGGGATTAAAAAATTGAATAAATAAATGTATAGAAAGTGGATGGACATGTAACACATTTGTCACAAAGCTTAACATAAAATACTTTTATATTTTAAATTATGATAAAAGTTTTACACATGACATATCACATATATAATATATAGCTATTCCCAATCATTTAAGATCAATCAAATTCCTACACCCTATTATAATAATAATAATAATAATAATAATAATAATAATAATAACAACAAAGTAACGCTATAGCATAGTGATAGTGTTGTGTTGTTATATTCGGTTGGTTAGGGGTTCAAGCCTTGGCTATGACAAAATGATTATAATAATAATAATAATAGTTTGGATGTTTAATTTATTTATTTTAGGGTTTTTACGTATTTTATTCTAGTCAAAAATCCAACTTTTGAGGAGACCTAAGAGGCGGTGGTTTACCCTGCGGGTTCTTTTGAGTAATATTATATCTTGATTGTCGTATTTTCTAAATAAGAAAAATTTCATATATGTCCTTAAAAACTTATAATATTACGTATATATCCTTGTAAAATTTCAAATTACGTGTATATCTTTCTAAACCTGAAAAACTCACGTATATATCTTTCTACTTAATTTAATTATTATTAAACATTTTAAAAATATAAATAATTAAAACTAAATTAAATATATTTTCAAAATTACTAATATAACCTTCCCATATCCCTTTCTATTTAGAAAATCCTTATAAATAATAAACTTGAGCCGTTTAAAATTCTATTTTTTTTGGAAAGAAGGTTTAAAATACTATTTAAAACAGTATATCAGTGTTTTATGATTTTATTGGAAAAACAATTTTATAAAAGATTGATTTCTTCTTTTTTTTTTTAAGAAAAAAGATTGATTTTCTTGTATGTATACTGTATAGTAGTGTAATAATGTTTACTAGTTTAGTTTATATATCTTCTTTTTTTCCTAAAATAGTTTATGTATCCTTTTTTTTTCTTTCTAAAATGTTGTAAACAACTGATTATTATTCAAATATTTTTTTAAATTATAAGTCAAGTTAATCAATTTATATTTTTGGAATGGAAATATATAGACTTAAAACAATTTATATTTTTTGAATGGAAATATATAAAGAAAAAAAGAGAGAGAAAAAAGTTCAAATACAAATTCAAATTTGGTTGTAAACCTGAGAACATATGAGAACGTGACACGTGTCATATTAAGGCTGAATATGACACGTGTCGCACTCTCATTTGTTCTTATGTTCACAACGGATTACTTTTATTTATCTATTTCAACACAAACATGACTAACTTTTAAAACTTAGCTCCAGGCTCGATAAAAGTTAAAAAAAAAAGGCACAAATTTCAGTTTGGGAAAATAAAAATAAGAGAAATAAAATTTTAAATGTGTGATGAAATGCACATGCACTATTGTAGCACTTATCAGTATGCATATGTGTTTTGTTTTTGTGAGTGTGTTGATATGTACATAGATACATGCACGCACATACATACATACATACATACATACATACATACATACATACATACATACATACATACATACATACATACATACATACATACATACATAAAGTTACGTTCAAACAAGAACAATGATCAAATAAGACAACCCGATGATGGTTAAATTAAAGATGATTTTATACCAGTGTTCAAAAAGGTGTGGGTACGCCTCCATCATTACGATATGAATCATAGAACTTACGTAAGTCATGGCTCACGCCATGAATGCTTGAGGTGCGCCATGGCGTTCATTTTTTTGTAAGGGGTCCACATTTTAATATATTTTTTTACAATTTGTGTTTTACTTTAATATTTTACTTTTATGTTTTACATTTTTATCTTTATAATTTATCAATATATGTGTGTGTATGTGAGAATTTAAGATATCTTTGAATTCATTGAACAATAAAATAAAATATGTATTTATACATGAATAATATATATAGTATATTCCATTTTAACGTATGTCAACCAAATATGTGGATAAACCAGATAACATTCCTTTAACATATTTTATTACATCCAAAAACATTATACGAACCAAGCGTCCCCTTATATTGTCTAAATGTGTGTGGAGGTGATCGTATTCATAGCAACTAGTGAAGGTACATACAATTACTTTCACCCCTTTCACAAAATATAGTGTAATATTCAAACAATATAGAGGTACCTTCACCACTTCTCAGGGATTCTTTTTCTTCTCATATTCCAAGTCTCTCTGGATGTATGTATGTATGTATATATAGGTGTAAGATCGTGTGAGAAGAAGAGTTAAGCTGAGAAGCCTAAGAAGAGAACAGGTGTATCTCGGAGCACCTCATCTAGATGCATCTCATCCTAATGTGCATCCAAGTGTGGAGATCTCTTCTTACGCTTCTCACCTAACGCTCCTTGTCAGAATGAGCGTTAAGCTGAGAAGCGTAAGAAGGGATCTCCACCCTCGGATGCACCAGATCAACTCCCTTCTAAAACGCAATTCATGAGTGGGTATTAGAATAAAGGCATGGGATTATAAGGTGAGAAGCGTTAGAAGAGGTCTTGACCCTTGATCACTTTTAATCTCAAATTCACCCATGAATCGTGCTAGATACGAGGATTGCTTCGATGCATCATCTCGGTGCATCTCATCCTAATATGCATCCAAATGTGGAGATCCATTGTCACCATAACTTCACTTCTCAACGGAACTCAACCCTGATATTAAAAGTGATCAAGGGTCAGATCTCTTCTTACGCTTCTTACTTTAACTCTTCTGCTTATACGATCTTATGCCTATATATACATATGGGGTGGGTTCACGTGAGACCAACCTGTTTCCGTGAGACCAATGAGACCACATTTTTACTCTTAAAACTTCACAGCAAAAACACTGTAAAGGTAAAAAACAATCAGAACCTTCACAGCAAAAACACTATGAATATTACCTTCATAGCAAAAATACTGTGAAGGTTCATATTTTTTTTACCTTCACAGTGTTTTTGCTGTGAAGTTTCAAGTATAAAAAAGTGGTCTCACGGGTCTCATGGAAACAAGTTGTTCTCACGTGATCCCAAGTCTCTCTCTCTCTCTCTCTCTCTCTATATATATATATATATGTGTGTGTGTGTGTGTGTGTTTGTGTAATAACATAACAGGTTTATAAACCGGAAGTGCTAATGGCACCCGGCCTCCTTAGTAGGGATGTATATAGAATTTTTTATACTATTATAGTATTAAAAATGCAAAAAGATAATTTTAATATAGACTATCTGAAAAGGCATTCATTTATAGGGATGTCAATATGCCATTAGCAACATCACCGCCCCCTTGTAAGCAGGTAGTCTATGACGTGCTATCTGATTAAATTTTGTTGTACAATTAAAAAAAGATCTCAACAAGATATCCGATTTGGTTTTACTATTAATTAATAATAATTTACTGCTAGCTCACAACACACTTCTCGTTGGTGTCAGAAAAAATAATTTATTATTGTCTTTCAGCATGTGAACATTTCCCTTTCTCATATACGAGGTGATTATATGCTTCAAGAATACGATATCAGTTGTCACTCAATAATTTAATCGTCATTTAATAATAACATAATGATAATAAATGTATTTTTATGCATTTATTTTAGATCACGAACTATTGGAATAAAAAAAATATCGGAAAATATAGCTTTTAGAAAAACAGAAAGCAGCCACAACTAACATTAGTTTAAGCAATAGAATCCAAAATCGCAATTATTCATGCAAAATGAACAAATATTTAATATTATTTTTTTCATCACGTGTCTATTTAAAAAATAACACATTTTGTTTTAGATTAAAATACAAATAAATTATAAGTCATCCCTCAACTATTTCACAACGTATAGATACGGTCCCTCTTAAGTTTCTTTGGCTTGTTAAGAGCATCTTCAATAGCTTTTCTATAATTTTTCTAAGATAGAGAATGAAAAGTCAAAATCTCTAAAAACATTTTCTTTCAATTCCAACAGCTTTTCTATTTTAGAAAATTCATCATTACTTATATTATTAATATATTCAATACATTTAATAAAATATTATTTGTCTCTCCTACATATTTTATTTCAATAATTTTAATTGGTTATATATATTAAAATAATGTTTCTGTCTTCTAGTTTAAGGATTTTAGACATTTATCTATATTTAGCGATTTCTCCTTAAATTTCTAAAATAACAAACCATATAGCAATGCTGTTGGAGCATTCTAGAGAAGGAAAAACTCAATTTTTTCTATTATAGCAAAACTGTTGGAGATGCTCTAAGTATATGATTTTGTTATTTGTTCATTTTCAATTGTTGAGGCCAATACTGTTGTTTTTCAGTTAAAATAACTCGTGACGTTCCATTTTTATCCCATATGGAATTTAATTTCACATCATGATCTTCTGTAAGTTTTAATTCAAAATGCATTAAAAAGTCACGAAGAATGTACTGGTTTTTGTTTGTCGTAAGAGTGGATATTTTTTTTCAATTACTGTAACAAGCATTAAATTCTTCATATTTCATATTGACCGGTACCTAATGTATTTTGTAAAAATTGATAACGGTTATGTAAGTTGTCAAATTATATTACAACTTTTACTAAATGGAAAATGACACATTAAATTGTCACATAGACTAGATTAAACGTTTGCTACACTAATTGGAAGAAAAAGAAAAGCATTGTTACACTATATAAAAATACATTTGAACTAAATTTTTTTTGTAATCACTATAAAATGAAAATTGTTTTTGAAGAAAGTATTTTCCTAGTAACATTGAAAAGAAAAACATCAGAATTTCGTGATATTTTTGGTATGAACAAGTATTTGTAAGGTTTTTTGCAATAATCGGTTGCTTGTTTGATATACAAATGTTTGTAATAGATCATTTGAAGTAAAATAAAATTTTGAAAAGTCAACTAAATCAGTTAGTTATTATTTTTTTGAACTAGAACTTAAAATGAAAATTAAGTGACTTAACATTTTGGGTCGATTATATAACCATTAATCCCATTTTATTAGTTTTTTAAATGGAACACCAAAATTTAGACTCTTTTTGATGTAATGTAAATAGATTTAAAACTTGCTAAACTAGAAGAATGATAGTAGTAGTAGTAGTATTACCGTACGCAAAATAGTTTAGTGGTCCAAAGAAGAAGTATATATTTTCATAACTAAAAGTGAAGATAACAGTAGCCTGCAAATCAGAGTTGTATATAAACTTGTCCTAAAAACGTCAGGGTTAATCAAAACATGTGAACGTCATAGCAAAAGAGTCGGACTAGTGGTTTGAAACAAGTTCGAATTGGTTCGAAGAATTCGTGTATGGCCCATTTGGTTTGATCAATTTAAAAAAAGGTAATCAATAGATTTAAAAAGAATTACAAACTAGGTCGATCATTATCTGATCTAAAAACTGACAAGTCGTCGGGTTGATAGCCTGATAATGTCATGGTGTGATTTTTATCTTATCGATAACCATAAATGGGTTTATTATATGTCTCGGAGTCAAGAAAATTTGAAGTTCAAAATACTTGACCAAAATAAAAAATATGAAGAAAATTTGGTGAGACACGATCCAAATGCCCATCTCCACCACAAATATGATGAGAAATCAGAGCTTTTCTCTTTTGCCTCTAAAATCCAAACCATATAAGTTTAGTTTACATATCTTACTTATATAGCTAAGTATCTGCTCTGTTACCAGTATTCCACACTAGACCTAAAAAAGTGTATTTCTATTTTAAACTAATTATCCATCTCTAAGACAATAAACCTTAACCAAACAAAAAAACCAGATTTTTTTGGCTTATTCTCATTTAACCTAAAAATGGGTGCCATTTTGGTTCTTTTGGACACATTCACCTATTTTGATAGTCATATGTGGAACATTTGCAACATACCCTTTTTGTAGTGACCTAATTTGTAATAAAAAAGAATAAGAGGAACAATACCAACATATTTTCAAAATATTAGGGACTGATTTTGTAATTTTCTTTTAAAAGTAATACAATACAGATCGCAGCCTCCTACTGGTTCCACGAAGCAGCCTGGCTGAGTGGCTTTTTCAGTTTCTTCCCCCTTGGCTATATATATATATATATATATAGCAGTCTCCACCTTCCCCCAATATGCAAGCATCTCTGTAATTCTCTCAAAAAAATCCTTTTCGTTTCGTCCTCAAAATTGAGCTTGGAATCTGATTCAACAATGGCGATGAACGATGAATTCACCACACTTGATTTCATCAGACAACACCTGCTTGATGAAGAATGTGAAACTGAAAGTGAAATCCTTTCTCCTCCTCTTCATCCTCTGGATTACTTATCAAATATTGACCTAACTGATTGCTTTCTATCAGATTTCAATTCAATAGATTGGTCTACGAGTAACGGTTCTAGTCCGCAGAGTGATCCTTCGAGTTCAGGGAGCTCATTCTTCGATTCGCCTCTTTCGGTTTCTAGTTTTTTTGACGCTAATGAAGTCGATAATAACACTTCTGGTTCTGGTTTCTATCAATTTAGCGATTCAAATTCAATCAATTTCTCTGAATTCGAATCCAAACCTGAAGTAATCGATTTAACAGTCCCGGAATTGGTTGAATCGAGCTCACAAAATCCGCCATCGAAGGTCAAGCAGGATGTAGAAGATGAACGACGTTACAGAGGTATACGGAGGAGGCCATGGGGAAAATACGCAGCGGAGATCCGAGATCCAAAACATCGTGGATCTAGAGTGTGGTTGGGAACTTTCGATACCGCCATTGAAGCTGCAAAGGCTTACGATAGAGCAGCGTTTAATATGCGTGGTAGAAAAGCAATTCTAAACTTTCCTCTGGAGATTGGGAAGAATTTGACGGAGAACGGCGGCGATACGGTGGTGAACGGCGGCCGGAAGCGATCGAGAGATATGGATGCGGTGGAAATAGGGCAGAATGTGGTGGTGGTTAAGAAGGAAAAAAGAATCAAAATCAATAATGTCTGATTTTGTGCACCCATTAATGGCGGTGAAGATGTAACCTGCAGATTTATGTTATTATTATTATTAAATTAAATATTTACATGAATCATATCATTTTAATTTCTGTTTTATATCAAGATATCATCACTTAATTCTTAACTTTATTTCTTCTTTATTTATTTAATTGTTTAAGTTTTGAACATTGGGCATGTACATAAATTAATAATAAAATAACTACTAATGTATTAAATAAATACAAATAAATACATTAAGTTTGATCATGAAATATACATATAAAAAATTCTATTGTGAATTTGTTGAGTGAGGAGGACAGGCATGTGAGAATATGGACATAGGATAAGTAGTTGAGAGCTTGACATTGAACATAACAATGTTAAATATTTCTGATAAAACGAATTCTGAAAAAAGAAAAAAAAACTATTACGAGTTGACAGATTAGAATATCATATGATTTGTGGGGTCTATCAGTTAGATGGGGTTGTCTTTTATACCATGTCAATGTGTGCGTGGATATCCACAGGTAACATATTTTATGCATCTAAAAAAATCGACCATCTCAAGCTCTAGGGGCGAAACACAATTGTTGTAGTTTTGGGGGCCGAAAATATAATATTACAAAAATTTAGAGATCCGAATGATATGTACAAAACTTTTTTACCTTTTGTTCTATGCTATAATATTAAATTTTAGAGAAAATTCGTTAATGAAGACTAATAAGAGGCGGTGCTGAAGTCTGGAACTAAAATCAGCGTGCCTAAATAATTTGATCGGTGCAGAGGGATGATTAAGGAGGCGGAACAAGCTGCAGAATCGAACAAATCCGAAGGGCGTTGTGCTGAAGACAGATTCAGGAAGCACGATGATCACATTCTGGTTCGACTGTAGACACTGGCTAATCCTGAGAAGAGACGGTTGAACAAACGGAGACGAAAAAGGAGTTCGGATGCTTAGTCTTGTTCTATAATTATGTTTTTGTAACATCAACTTGGTAAAAACTATAAATTAATGTTTGGGTAATAAAAAGCTTGTTGTTTAAAAAAAAATAAGGTTGTTTGTTTTTGTAAAATGATAAATATCTGAATTTGTTTAAATTATCTATTTTAACGATTAAAAATTATAGTGTTAAATTTATAGTTAGATCCAATGACAGACCTACACTATAACTAAGGGGATCAATTGATCCCCATAAATTTTTAAAACTTGTGGGTTTTGTATTATAAATCTTAATTTTTATTCTTCAAAAAAAAATCTTTATTTTTATAATTATATATATGGTTTCGACTCTTAATAAAAATAAGAGTCGTCCCCATAAAAAATTTACCCGGTCTTAATGTCATTTTTTAATATTATTTTGCTTTTTATATTAATTATTAGGATTATGGTTTGTTAGTTGAGTGATAATTGTTAATTTTTTGTCAAGTTAACCATAATGGTTAGATATATTAATTGATACCTAAATTTTAGGGTTAGAGTTATTATTTGTTGATGGCCAATTTTTTTTAATTGTTGTGGTTAGGATATGATGCATAAATGTTATATTTTTGTCAATTATTTTATTATTTCGCTACAAAAAATGAACTTAAAGAGAATACCGATACCAACATTTGATAGTGATGGTTACATTTCTTATAATATTCCTCAACTAGTTTTATTCATTTGATGCCTGAAAAAGGTAGTTTGAATATCCATCTGAAAGAAAAAAGTTATGGCTTATCATCCTAAACAAATATATAAATTACCTTACCAACTACATGACCATGACTTTAATTTCGTCCACCAACAAAAGAAAATATGGACCTGCCTCTCATTACATTTATACAATTTTGCATATTTATTCATCATCATTACGAAATTTACATTTAAATTATATATTAGCATTCATTTAAACGAAAATACGTCATTGATGGTGTTTAACACGTTTAAATTCTATTAATATACATCAATTGAGATAGGTGAGGATCAATTTGTTAAGGGTCGATTGAGATAAATAATCGATTAAGGTTAATCAATTGAGAAACGTCGTTGATAAGAAGTTGGAGAAAAATAAGAGGCAAATAGAGGTTGGTTCACCTCTTAACAGATAAGAGGACAATAAGACATAAATGTCTCTGAAAAATTAGAAAATATAATCAATTTGAATGATCCTACCTCTCAATGAATCAGATATAAAAGGCTATTAAGAGCATTTTTAGAAAGAAAAAAAAACAAACAAGGCTAAGTGTTCGTTTAATAATATTTTTAATTATATATCGTATTTGTAACACCCGGAAATCCATCACTCTCAACCCGCATATTGTGAATACAAGGTTAGTATTACGTTTTATTAAGTGTTAACTTGCATTGGGGCCATCTGAAGCAAACCGCGACCCTAGGGTGCGACCCTGGCACTGCCACCCTAGCAATTTGTGTATCGTAAGGAGGGAACCTGGAAGGTTCAACCCTAGCAAGTGCGACCTTGCCATGCCACTATCGCACCTCACCATCACAATTATTGTACCAAAAGTCTGAAAATGGAGGGTGCGACCCTGCCATGGCAGCCTCGCAGTGTCAGGCTCGCAATTTCTGTCTGACGTATAAAAATGGGTTTTTAGCTGAGATCTCATTTATTACTTATTTCAACCTTTACTCTCAGCATTTATTCTCTAGAACTAAACCTTATGAGGCGATTTTTAGGGCATTTACTTCCCTTCAACAACCAACCAAGATCAAGCTTCAGAACCCTAAACTAAGGGTTCAAGATCTAAGATCCAAGCTTCAAGTATTCTTCATCTCCACCTCTAGATTCAAGAAATTTTGGGGATTTTCTAGGGTTTCCTCAAACTCTAGCTTGTGAGTTCATTCTTTACTCTTTATAAAACTCTATACATGTCAAAATGATGTATCTTACTTCCTACAAGGTTATTTCACAAGTATTTTACATATTGGTTGATTTTGACAATCTAGGTCAAACTTGAAAGATTTTGGGATTTCACTTGTTTTGTCAAACTGAGCACGATGAATGGTTTTAAACTCTTTGGGTTGGTCTATTTCGAAGTATTATCGATTTTGGAACTAAAAGCTATTTTGACCTAATTTTGAGGAAAATGTTATGGATGAGAAATGTTAAACATACAAAGATTTTGTGTTGGGAAATAGTTAATATATCTGAATTGATGTATTAAACTCTAAGACTAGAATGTAGTGGATCCATAGGCATAAAAGTCGGTTTTTAGAATAAAGCAAGTGATAGATCTAATTTGGTTGAACTTGTTTGGGTTATAAATATCGAGGTACAAATCTAATTTGGTTGAACTCGTTACCCGTAAGCGAAAGATCTAATTTGGTTGAGCTTAACTACGCACTGAATTAAAGATCTAATCTGGTTGATCTTAGTGCAATAGCAGGTCTCCCCCGTTATCCCTAAAACTGTGTTCTCCCAAGAACAAGTGTGAGTAAAAGAAAGGTGTACAGAATAAAGTTAACTTGTTAAAGTTTTATTATTACTCTCAAAGATTTCAAGGCTTTTCTTGTTTAAACTGTTTGTTCTCACTAGACATTAAGCCTAACACTTTTTCTCAAATGACATGTATATCAGGTGATCGTCATAGTAGGGCTTCCAAGGGATGAGTGGAGCTGAATGCCGGTAGATGCATATTTTTGGGAATACACCTTCAAGTGTACAAATGGAGTTACTAGATAGTTTATTTTGGAGATATTAGCAACACCCGAACATAATCTGTATTACGGATTTGTATAGATTAATAGGTTGTTAATTAGTATCCGTATAGTGTTGTAAACTCTGTTACTCCTTCCCCATTTTATGGGTGATATTTATTTATCAGTCTTATTCCGTATTATATTTCAGTTTAAATTAACTCTCATTTTAAGAGATGTTACAGTATTTATTTTAAATTAAAAGAAGTTTGTACTACAAAAGGGGGGAGATGCCTTTCAAAACAAATATTATAACATTATAATTTTTTTTCCTAACACCTAGTATTTTGTTGATTTTTATGAATCATATCATTTAATTTCTGTTTTATATCATGATATCATCACTTAATTCTTAACTTTATTTGGCATGTATATAAATTAATAATTAGAAGGGTACTCGTGCAATGCAGCGAGATACATCTCGATTTTACGTTTCATTTTAATTTTTTCCTCTATTGATGTTCCAATAGTTTTATGTGGTTTTGAGAAAACGATTTTAATGTTTCGTTTAAAAGTTCTCGTTTTTTTTGTAATTTCTTTAATTTAATTTTCTATCATAATTTAATTTAGATTTAATAACGAAGTAATTTATTTTGTTAGAACTTAATGATTATCTGTTAGAACTTAATGATTATCTTAACTATATTTTAGATTTTTTATATTTAAAATTAAATGTTTATCCTGTATTTGATTATGATTATTTGTAGTTAGTTACATGAGTTTAAAAATGAAGCTTTAATAAGTTGTACTTACGCATAATTTACTTGCAATCTTAAAAATTAAGTAATTAATATTAAATAACAGTAACTAAAACTTAAAAAGTTGTTTTTAAAAATTTTTGGCCAAATGCTTTATAATAGAGTATAGATAAAATAACTACCAATGTATTAAATAAATAGATTAAGTTTGATCATGAAATGTTTTGAAATACATATAAAAAGTTCTATTGTGAATTTGTTGAGTGAGGAGGACACGCAAGTGAATATGGACATAGGATTAGTAGTTGGGAGTATGAGATCGAACACAAACGGTCTTCAACAGTTCCTGATAGAATAAATTTGGAAAAATTATTATCAGTTGACGGATTAGAATAATAGACGGTTTGTGGGGTCTATCAATTAGATGGGGGTTGTCGTTTATACCATGTCAATGTCTGCATAGATATTCACATATAATATATTGAGTAAACTACGATTTTCGTTCGCGTGGTTTACTATTTATAACGATTTTCGTCCTTGTGATTTAAAAATTGCTTTTTTCATCCCTGTGGTTTCATTTTGCTTTTATTTTGGTTCTTACATCTAACAGAGTTAAAAGGGCTGTTAAAAAACTTTCGAAAAATTACATATTTAGTCCTTGTGTTGTATGAAATTTAAATATTTGATCCTAATTTCATTTATTATATTTTTTTTGAAAGATTCATTTATTATATTATTAAACTATTAATTTGGCACTTATATATTACATCATTTTTTTTCTTTCTTTATTATATTTTAATACTATGTATATACGTATCATTTTAATACTATATATATGTGTGTGTTTTTCTGTCTTTATATATATATATATATTTTAATATTTTTTTTATATAGTTATGATAATTTTGAAAGCATACGACATAATTAATAAAAATAATGATTTTTTTGATATTTTAATTAATAACTTTTTTTATTATTTAATCGAAGTTCTAATTTTATTAAATTTATTTTAAAAACAGATTGGTTTAAAATAGAAAAAAAATTATGAATCACTATTATTAATAAATAAATGATATCTTATTATTTTTCAAAATTTTATATTTATTTTAAATCATAATCTAAAAAAGGTCAATAAAATTCGAGAAAAAAATAGTTTTATTCATACACAACCGGTTGTTTTTATTAAATGCAATTTACTTTCACTATTTAACTACTTTTTTATTCCATATTTTTATTTAACTACTTTAAAAAAATAGTGAGAGTAAAGTGCATTTAATAAAAACAACCGGTTGTGTATATAAATAAAAGTTACAAATCATTAAAATTATTGATAAATAAGTAATATATTTTTTTAAAGTTTTATATTTTTTTTAAATTATCATCTAAAAAGTTTAATAGAATTCGAGAAAAAGTTTATTTATACTCAACCGGTTGTTTTTATTAAATGCACTTTATTAAATTAGTCCTTGTGTTATATAAAATAAATATAAAATCTCACTTATTTAAATAAATAAATAAATAGAACCTCGACTGAATAGAACTTCGATTAAATAATTAAAAAGTTATTAATTAAAATATAAAAAAATCATTATTTTTATTAATTATATCATATACTTTCAAAATTATTATAACTATATAAGGAAAAAGAAGTATTAAAATATATGTAAAGAAATAAAAACACACACACATATATATATATATATATATAGTATTAAAATGATATGTATATACATAATATTAAAATATAATAAAGAAAGAAAAAAAGATGATGTAATATATAAGTGCCAAATTAATGATTTAATAATATAATAAAATGAAGGGTAAATTACAATAAAACCCAACGGACTTTTGTATTTTGAACAATTAAGTCACTGGACAATTTTTTGGAACAAATAAACCACTGGACTTTCTAAAACATGTTAATTAAACCATTGCACTTTAAAAAACCTTCTAAATAAGTATATTAGGTGACCTGAAACCTGAATAGAAGGTAAGATGTAAATTAAAAAAAATAAAAAATAAAATAAAAAACCTAAAACTAAAACCTAATCAGTTTCTCCCCCAAAAAAACAACTCAAACCTAATTACCCACCTTCTTCACCACTGCAGCACCACACCACCGCACCACACCACCGCAAAGACCACACACCACCGCCGGCGAAGCAAGAGGGCGGCGAAGAAAGCGGCAGCCGAGCGCCGGCGGCGACCGACGGCGGCGACGGGCGGCGACCGGCGACCGGCGGCGACCGCAGGCGACGGACGGCGACGGGCGGCGACGGGCGACGAGCGTAAACAAGGTAACGATTCGATCTTACACGGCCTTACTCTCATCATTTGTCTCACATTTTCTCACATTTTGTCTCACATTTTCTCACATTTTGTCTCACATTGTCTATCTCAATGCCAATTTCCTCTTTCATTGACTTATTCCAGACTTATAGTCACCATCCCATAGGCCATAGCCATCTTTTATCTCCTTCAAAAGTGGTTAATTGTTTCAGTTTTGATTCTAAATTTTCAATTTTGACTCACTGTTATTATTGATTATTTTAATCAAATTTGAAAGTAAATATTTTGGGCATATTTTGTGTTTGAAATTACCACAATATAGGCATTGATTACAAAGTAGTCAATATCGACTGGTTTCTTCTTGGCTCCTGCTACAGAAACACGTAGAAAAATCTAAACATTATAAGATGCGTATGATATACATGAATTGATATAGCAATCCATATTCATAGCTCCTCAAAATCCCAGACTCATTGACTGATATTTCATGAAAATTCATAAACGTAGAGGGCAGCTATTGAGAAAAATCTTGGTATGAAACCAAATCCATTATGATTAGTTTGAGCGGATAAGGATATGCTTGACAGTATCTTCAAGCCCATTTAAAATTAGTCAAAATGCATCCAAACTGGACAAAATAAGGATAAGCAACCTTTTTGATTATGATGTTATGGTATTTTATGGCCTTATTTTTATTTTATTTTTGGTTCGATTTGGTTTGGTTTGGTTTTTTTTTTCCATTTTTACTTTTGCGTTTAGTCCTTTAAAAATCATCTTTCCATCATTGTCGTTTGTAATTTATATCGTTTCTCATTTTTAAGAGCAACTCTTTAAATAAAAACTTTTTTGTCCTTCTACTTGTTTTGTTTTTTTCTTAGTTATTTTAAAGACATTATTTTTGTTTGAAGAATGACATCCAACAATCCAGTGATGAAATCATTATTTTTGTTTGCAGAATGACATCCGATTGCAGTGATGATTGCAGTGATGATTGTAGTGATGATCTTAACTATGAAGTAAGCGATAATTCAAGTGAACATATGTCAGATTCTTTATCTTTAGACCTTGAAGATGAGAATGATGTAATCAGCTTAAATGGAACAGTTGATGATCAGTTTTTAAATAAGCTTTGTGTAAACCCGATTGAAGATGTTGCATTCAATATTGATGAAGAGGATGATAAGGAGGAAGAGCAGACTATACAAAAAGGTGTCCAATATCCGATACATGATCCTAATATTCCTTGGAAGCTGATGAAGCCCATAGTTGGTGAGAGGTATGAGAATCCTAGTCAATTAAAGCAATGTTTGACAAACTATGCGGTGGCAAATGGCTACCAACTAGAGTTTGAGAAAAATGATTCAAAGAGGGACTAGAGATCGGAGAATACCATCATATATGGGTGTTTCTTATAATCCAATCACAGGAGAAACAATGATTGGGGTAAGCCATTATTTATTTTTCATATTCAAATACCATTTTTAATGTTACTTACACTTTATCTTCATTGTTAAAGACATCATCAGGTGTACCACAACCATTATGGCCCGAAGGCATTCTACCGTATACAATTTCAAGTGAGGCTGTTGTTAATGATGAAGACCGTGGTGATGAAGATCATGATGAAGGTGTGACTGTTGTTGGACATCAAGAAGGGTTACAAGAAAGTCAAATTGTTGAATCTCCACCAGAAGTTAATGATGCAAATGAAGAATAGTTCAAGACACGATCTTAACCTAGATTAGGCGCAACTTTTGGTATAATTTGGTGCAATTTTTGGTATAGTTTTGCACAACTTTTGGTATAATTTGTCACAACTTTTGGTATAGTTTGGCGCAACTTTTGGTATAGTTTGGCGCAACTTTTGGCATAGTTTGGCACAATTTTTGGTATAGTTTGGCACCACTTTTGGTATATTTAGCAAAATTGTTGGTATTTTTGGCTCGACTTTTAATATATAGTTTGGTTCAACTTTGGTAAATTATGGTTCAATTTTTATATATAGATTATACATGTTGGATCTTACTTTTTTATGTTTTGGGAAAAAGAACAGGAATGGTATATTTAATTCGTTTCATAAATTGAAGTGTTTTTTTGATTAACAAATGTCTAGGGAATGGTATATTTGGACTTTTTTCCATTTTTTCAAGTGACTTTTTCATTAAAAAGGGTCATAAGGGTGTATCCAACAGGTTTTTTAAAGTGCAATGGTTTAATTAACAGGTTTTAGAAAGTCCAGTGGTTTATTTGTTCCAAAAAATTGTCCAGTGACTTAATTGTTCCAAATACAAAAGTCTGTTGGGTTTTATTGTAATTTACCTTAAAATGAAATTAGGATCAAAATTTTAAATTTTAAACAACACAAGGACTAAATATGTAATTTTTCGAAACTCTTTTACCTTCCCTTTTAACTCTGTTAGATGTAAGGACCAAAATAGAAGCAAAATGAAACCACAGGAACAAAAAAACAATTTTTAAACCACAGGGACGAAAATCGGTACAACCACAAGAATGAAAATCGTAGTTTACTCTAATATATTTTATGCGCCTCAAAAAAATTGGACCATCTCAAGCTACTTCAAGTATTGTCGTAATCTTCTAAACTTTCAAAAAAATTACAGGTTTTTTGTTTCTCTTATTTTTACAAAAAAAAATTGGAGTTTTAACAGAGACAATCTTTTTACAATTGTATAAAGTTGTTTAGGCGGTATTCAGGCGGCCGACTCCCTTGTAGCGAGTACTCGGCCTAGACGGGGAGTACTCCGATTGGAATTTTTTATATATAAATTTTAAAATTATATATATATATATATATATATATATATATAGAGGAAAGTTCAAATGTGAACTCATTTTTGGTTGTGAACGTGAGGACGAATCTCAGCCACTTATCCGGTCAATAAATGCGGCTTTAACCTGGTTCTCCTCCTTTAATAATCTCCACCCTCCCATGAATCGCGTCAATCCTCCGTGATCGCGTCCACCATAACCGAAGATGTGTGGCTGAGATTCGTCCTCACGTTCACAACAAAAAATGAGTTCACATTTGAACCTAACCCTATATATATATATATATATATATATATATAGCATGCTCATAAATCATAAATAACCAAAAATAAAGATAATTGTTCATAGCACCCAAAATATATGTTTAAAAACACCTAGATTTTGAATCAATCGGTCTTGAAATCCTTCAATTGGAGTTTTCTTCAGTCGCTTCTTCTTCTGTTCGCTGCTTGGGTCGATTTTTCTTCAATCGAGTGCTGGAAACAACTTACAACACCGATTTTTTTTCTACTAAAATCTAAAGTTTAAAGTTGACCGGCTTGGACCGCCTAGGCCGATTACTCGCCGAGTAACACCGAGTAACACCGAGTAGGCCAAGGACCGAGTAATCTATTAACCACAAATCGCCTCGGTTTAGGGCCGAGTACCGAGTACTCGCCCAATACTCAGCCGCATAGGCCGATTTTTACAACACTGATTTCAACATACCATATGAACCAAATCCATAATTTACTTTTTATTTTACTTTAAATAATTTATTTATTTTTCATTGATAATTTTCATCCATAACATCTATCGAAAATTTATTTTTCTTTTGAAAGGCAACATATATTAACACAACAACACAAGCCCAGGCAACGGACAACAATGCGGAACCCATAAAGCAATACAAGAACACAAATACAACTATCAAAATCAAACGAGTCTCTACAGAGAGACCTAACGACCTCAAGCAAAATTAACCCACACACACTACACCAATCCAACCAAGAAAGGCTAAAATTCTTCCCCCGCTTCAAGATCCAATCAAACGACAAAAGTTGGAGATTGAAGAACCAGTCTATTTGATGAGTCGAATGTAAAGAGAAAACTTGATACCAGATAAAATAGAAAGCGCACCACACCACCGCCATCCAAAGGGACTTATGAGAAACTGGAACGGTAAGAGAGTTGGAATAATCAAGAACACCATCTAGCGTGCTTACCGAAAAGAAAGATTGGCCCCACCATCGAAAGATTTGACCCCATAAATGGATGTTCTTCAGACATTTGATAAAAGCAGTGCTCAATGAACTCGATCTTCTTCTCACAACAAGGAGTCAAGGACAAATAAGAGGGTGGAGTTAGATGCCTTTTTCATGCAAAATTTCACGAACTAGAACCTGATCTTCCTTAGCCGCCAAATGAAGATACATACTTTCCTTGGAACGATTGAGCACCAATGAGTTTGACAAACATGAAGAAAACTATTGTCAATCATGTTCCTTAGAGATTTTACTGAAATTTCACCTCTCTCCTTCAAGCAACACACCCGCGAATCTCTCTTAGCTAGAATTAAGGATACATTACGCAACAAAGAGAGCAATGCTTCCACATTGCCCTCTGAACTCCCTCTCGGCACCCTCACCTAACCCCATGACCCACCCCATTAACCGAAACCACTCGGTTCTACACCTTCACCCCTTCTTTATTTCAATTCTACAAAATCGGGGAAAATTTTCACTAAGTCTAGAGTTACCCAACCACTTGTCCCTCCAAAAAAAAGTATCGTCCCTATTTTCTACCCATTTCCCAAAAGAGCCCAAAAAATTGATGCCAACCTTGTCCAAATCCCGACCTACTCCAATTACACTTCCCCAAACTCCCAATAACCAAAACGGACTACCAAAATTGCAAACTTCCTATCTCACACCACTGAGCCTTCCATCCTCCCCGTAAATTCTCTTGATAACCTTACCTAAAGTGCCTCACCACTAACGATGGATATCCACCACCATTTACCAAGAAGCCCCCAGTTAGCTTCCCCAAGAATGGCCACACCTAAACCCCTACTTCAAATTCCCATTTTTGAGAAGAATCATCACCACCTCCAAAAAAAAACGCTCTCCGATCCTCACACCCTCTAAATGTTGAATCACATGAGCTGGCACACGATAAAGAGAGAAAAAGTCTATCGTAGAACCAATTTTCAGAGCATTAATCTACCTCCAGATAATAAACAATGAATCTTCTAATAGATAGTTTAACCTTAAATTTCAACTATAATATACCAACCGCCAACGACAAACATTTATTTTTCATCAAACACTTCTAAATGAGTTTTTATTGATTGTTTGTTCAAGAAAAACAAATAACAACCTATCTTAATTCATCCAATATAAACATATAGAAATTAGTTTTGATAAATGTTCTGGATAATAATGTTAGAACGGGTAGGCAAACAAGGGTAATTGATCACTGGAATCGTGTGAAACACTTTCTGAATTGATATTTTGACCCTATGCCTGGGTTCACGAAATTCAATCTAGGATAACACTCAAAACACTTTCGTTCTTAGGCACAAAAACGAGAGAAAATTTTCTGGAGAGTATTGTAGGATTGTTCAAAAAACCATGTCTAAATTCATGTGTATAAATTCTTATTTATACTTAAAATAACATAACTGAAATTATAATCATGGCTGAAATTAAGTTCGTACAGAAGCTTCGGTATAAGTAACTTCTGAATCCCAATACAGAAGCTTCTGAGAGCTTCTGTATAAGCAACTTCTGAATCCCAATACAGAAGCTTCTGAGAGCTTCTGTATAAGCAACCTTCAGAACCTTATTTCCCACATTTACTCCAAGTCCAATTACAGCTCGACCGACTCGACTGGCTCGACTGTCCCAGTCAAGTCTTCCAGATGATATAAGCATCGAAATCAGTATAGACTCGACTGGCTCTACTGGCCCAATCGAGTATTCCAGAGGATGCCAACCGAAATTCACAAAGGTTGAATGGAACCAGTCGAACCTTGTTGTATTTAGTTGTTACCGGATTCATACTCGTCTTATAACAAGCGTGCACTCCGCACCATCTAACTTGAATTAGATCACAATATAAAACCCATATAGACATCATGTTATTTCCAATCACATGAATGGACCGATGACACTAAAATCACCAACAATCCTCCCCATTTTAGTGTGACCTATGAAATAGTATCTTAAAACTGAATAACACCAAACTTGCACATAAATGAAAATATCGAAACGATTGAATTCACATCTTAGTATTTTGCATATTTTAAATATTCGAGAATCAAGGTGTCCCAAGGATTGAACCTATCAACTCATTT
The DNA here is from genome assembly GCA_036898165.1 of Silybum marianum. Lineage (NCBI taxonomy): Eukaryota > Viridiplantae > Streptophyta > Magnoliopsida > Asterales > Asteraceae > Silybum > Silybum marianum. The sequence continues at coordinate 19,122,652 of CM072539.1, forward strand.
GAATACCTAAAGATAAAATGCATACAACTTTCACCTACTCGTCTAGAAAATAAACTTGACACAATTATAAAGTCGTGTGTCCAAATCCTCTCATTATCATATAAAGGCCAAGTCCCCAACCTTCTGAAATGCGGCTACACTTCACGATCACATAGGTAATTCATTTACTTCGTGCACCTACAAATACACTTTATCAAGGGAATTATTAAGAAGATAAACTTCAACCTACTTTCTGTAGTACCGAACACATACCTGGATGATATATCATGTGTTCCAATCTTATAAGTGTGAGCTTTCCTCATTGAATTCAGCCCCTAATGTCATATTAGAGGGGAATTGAGTGTCTCACCATTATAGATTTATAAGGACTTTAATCCCATCCCAATGGCAGACTTGTGCACTATAATTGATTTTTTTGAGAATTTTTTCAATATAGTGTGACTGTGTCATAACAATCCCTTTGTTAACCCGCTTAATTTTTATACCAAGAATTACATCAGCCTCCCCCATATCTTTCATGGAAAAGTTAGATGATAACAACTTCTTAGTTTCATCTAACTGATTTTGATCAGTTCCAAAATTCAGCATGTCATCTACATATAAACAGATGATCACACCCGCACCTTTAGCATCAAATCTGCGATAAACACATTTCCCACATTGGTTTAAAGCAAAACCACATAAAATAACCTCATCAAACTTTTGATGCCATTGTTTGGGTGCTTGTTTCAGCCCATACAATGATTTCACAAGTTTACACACCTTATGCTCGTTACCGGGCATAACAAAACCTTCCGGTTGTTTCATGTAAACATCTTCATGAAGATCACCATTCAAGAAGGCTGTTTTAACATCCATTTGATGGATAACCAGGTTGTGAATTGCATCCAAGGCAACAAACAACCTAATAGTTGAAATACGAGCTACTGGAGCATACGTATCGAAATAGTTAATACCGGGTTTTGTCGAAACCCTTGAATGACTAGCCGGGATTTGAATTTATCAATTGTCCCATTAACTTTCATCTTCTTTTTGAAGATCCATTTGCATGCAAGTGGTTTAGAACCTAAAGGCAAATCAGATAACACCCAAGTGTTATTCTCAAGAATCGATGACATTTCGTCATCAATTGCTTCTTTCTAAAAGGCAACATCTCACGACTCCATCGCTTCTTGGAAGGTCTTTGGGTCATCTTCAATACTGTAAAAATAAGAGTATTGAAGCCCTAGTTCATCCCTTGTTCCTTCAACCAAATACAGTTGAAAATCTTCACCGAAATTTTTGGCGATTCGGCCTCTTTTGCTTCTCCGGACCTGATGCGTTTCTAGGGTTGAGACGCCATCCATACTTTCTGGATTTTGCACTTCAATAGTGCTGGGAATCAGATCCTTAGGCCTTTGGATAGATGAAAATCGCATCTCGTCAAAAATCGTATCCCGCGACTCGATAACGGTATTTTTCGATACCAAATCATTAGATTCTATTACGTAGAACCTATATGAATTGGAATTTGCTGCATATCCAATGAATATACAATCAATTCCACGTTCACCCAAAGTCTTTCTTTTTGGTTCGGGTAGTTTCACAACTGCCCGACAACCTCAAATTCGAAAATAACTCAGACTTGGAGTTTTCTTGAACCAAAGTTCATATGGAGTTGTTTTGTTCCGTTTGTTTGGAACTCTATTCAAACATAACTGGCCGTTAACATATCCTCTCCCTAAAATCCCTCACTCAATCCCGAGTATGAGAGCATCGAGTTTACATTTGTTTTAAAACACGATTTTTCCGTTCGGAAACCCCATTTTGTTGAGGTGTGTACGAAGTCGTTGTGTCATGGACTATACCAACTGATTGGAAGTACTGAGGGTCCATATATTCCCCTCCCCGATCAGTTTGGAGACGCTTAATTGAACCACCCAATTGTAGTTCAACCTCGGTTTTGTATATTTTGAATTTTTCCAAAGCTTCATCTTTGGCATGTAACAAGTACACATAACAAAACCGAGTGTTGTCATCAATAAAAGTGACAACATATTTTTTATTACTCAACGAAGGAGTAGAATGAAAGTCACACAGATCACTGTGTATAAGTTCCAAAACAGCCAACTTTCTTTCGACAGTTGGAAAGGGATATTTTGTGACTTTCATAAGCATACATGTTTTACATGTATCTGTGTGAATATCAAAGGCTGGAATAAGTCTGTAATCAGGAATTATATTATTGTTTTTAACTTATGTTTTACAATGAAAGAATACAGAGATATATATAGACAGGAAACCTAGACAAAGTGAAACCCTAAGGGCCCATGGGCTAAGGAGCCTAAGCAAACATATTTACATTCTAACACTCCCCCTCAAGCTGGAGCATAGATGTTAATCATGCCCAACTTGTTACAAATAAAAGAGATTCGCGAACCAGGTAAAGCTTTGGTAAAGACGTCAGCAAGTTGACTTGTTGTTCGAACAAAGGAAGTTGAGATGGTTCCATCTTCTAGCTTCTCACGAGTGAAATAACAATCAACCTCGATGTGTTTTGTTCGTTCATGAAACACGAGATTGTTTGGAATGTGGATAGCCGCCTCGTTACCACAATATAGGTTCATTGGTTTAGATTGAGCAAACCCAATTTCACCTAGCAGATTACGCAACCATACCAGCTCGCAAGTGGTGTGGGCCATAGCCCTGGATTCAGATTCAGCACTTGACCGGGAAACAACATTCTGTTTCTTGCTTTTACATGACACTAGATTTCCTCCAACCAACACAAAATAGCCTGTCATAGACCGTTTATTAGTAGGATCCCCATTATAGTCGGCATCTGTGAATCCTTCTATGACATGATGACCATGATTTTGATAAACGATACCGAGGCCAGGTGCACCCTTTAGGTACTTCAGTATCTGTCTAACAGCTTCCCAATGTGGGGTTCTCGGAGACGACATAAACTGACTCACTACACTTACTGGAAAGGCGATGTCAGGACGAGTAATCGTCAGGTAGTTTAGCTTTCCCACAATTATTCTGTACTTTTCTGGATCCTCAAGTAGATCTCCATCATCAGCTTTCAATTTCATATTTGGAATCATTGGGGCCTCACAAGGTTTTGTTCAATCATCCCAGAGTCTTTCAATATATCCAAACAATATTTCCGTTCAGACAAACATATCCCTTTCCGAGAACGAGACACTTCAATTCCCAAAATGTATTTTTAAGGACCTATGTCCTTTGTTTGAAACCGAGATGCGAGGAAATCTTTTAGTTTCTTGATCCCAGTCTTGTCACTCCCAGTAATCACAATGTGATCAACGTATACCACTAGTAAAATACATCCAGAAGATGACGAATTAAAGAACGCAGAATGATCATAAGAGCTCCTTCGTAAGCCAAATTCGGTCACTACGGCATTAAACAGTCCAAACCAAGCACGAGGGGATTGTTTTAAACCATACAATGATTTACGCAATTTACAGACTCTGCCAGAGTCCCCCTGAGCAACAAACCCAGGTGGTTGCTCCATATAAACTTCCTCATATAAATCACCATGCAAGAAAGCATTTTTAACATCCAATTGGTGTAGTATCCAGTCGTAAGTAGCGGCTAATGAAATAAACAGGTGAATGGAGAGTACCTTAGCAACAGGTGAAAATGTCTCGTGGTAGTCAACCTCATAAGTCCGAGCATATCTTTTGGCTACCAATTGGGCTTTAAAACGAGCCACAGATCCATCTGGATTAACTTTCACAGTGAATACCCATTTACATCCAATTGCCTTTTTTTCAGCAGGTAACTCTACCAACTCCCATGTATCATTATGATCGAGGGAATTAATCTCGTCAATTATAGCATCCCGCCATCCAGGATGGGCCAAAACTTCATCAACAGATTTAGGAACAGATAAAGAATCAAGAGTAGAGATCAAAGAACGAGAAATTGAAGAAAGTATACCATAGGAAACAACAGAAGAAATAGGGTAAGTACACAAGCGCTTACCTTTTCGAAGAGCAATGGGGACATCAAGATCAGGAACCTGTGTATCGGAAGGTGATGGATCACTCGAAGCAAGAGGATCATAATTAGGCGGATCTGTAAACGCTGATGAGGATGGTGTTGGATCGGGATCCGATGTAGGCCATGGACGCCTATTATATACATGAACGACTAGTGGTTTAGTAGGCTCTTGAGGCCGTGTCGAGTCGGATGGGGTAGTAGACGCAGGAACAGGTATGGTATATACCAACGAATCATCACTATCTCTTGGGTTGCAAGAAGTGGACACGGGAAAGAAGGGTATATTCTCATGGAATGTAACGTCTTGAGATAATGTATCGATTGAGCATGGGGGAAAAGCACTTGTAGCCTTTTTGAAGTCGAGAATAACCAAGAAAGACACATTTCAGAGACTTTGGATACAACTTAGTTGTGTGTGGTCGGGTATCGCAGACAAAACAGGAACTACCAAAGATCTTTGGGTCGACAGGGAACAAAGATTTTGTAGGAAACAGAACTGAGAAAGGACTTCTTCCGTCCAAAACAACTGAGGGAATTCGGTTGATGAGAAGACAGGCGGTAGCAACCGCATCAGCCCAGAAAACCTTAGGAACGGTCATGTGAAACAATAAGGCCCGAGCCACCTCTAGGAGATGACGATTCTTTCATTCTGCAACTCCATTTTAGGCTGGTGTGTCAACACAAGAAGACTCGTGAAGAATGCCATTTTGAAGCATATATGACTAAAGTGTTTGAGACAAATATTCTTTTGCATTATCACTACGAAGAGTTTGGATGGAGACTTTAAACTGGGTTTTAATCTCAGCATAGAGTGAACAAAACTATGTAAATACCTCAGTTCGATTTTTCATAAAGTAAATCCAAGTAGTGCGAGAGTAATCATCAACTAAAGTAACAAAATATTTAAACCCAAGTTTTGAAGTAACCGGACATGGTCCCCAAACATCAAAATGGACTAACTCAAATGGGGATGAGGCCCGCTTATTACAGACTCTAGGACTTAAATGAAAACGCTGATGTTTGGCAAACTGATAAGACTCACAGTGTAGAGACGATAAATAAGAAAACTCAGGACACAACTTCTTCAAATTCTGTAAGGATGGATGACCTAATCGACAATGAACTTCAAGTGGAGACGATGAGCTGGAACAAGTCAATAAGGAAGGTACTTATCGTTCAAATATATATAGGCCATCGGTCTCCCGTCCGCTACCAATAATCTTCTTCGTCAACAGATCCTGAAAGACCAAAAATCAGGAAAGAATGAGACACAAAAATTCAAAGCACGAGTAATTTTGTTGACTGATAACAAATTGAACGAAAATTTAGGTAGGCTCAACACGGAGGATAATGAAACAGATGGGGTAAGATCGATAGTGCCAGGATCAAAGACAGGTGCGGTAGACCCGTCAGCAATTGTGACATGTGATGGGGAGCTTTGTTTATTGAAATGAGAGAAGATGGTGGGATTACATGTCATGTGGTCTGAAGCACCTGAATCAATGACCCATTTGGAGGCAGAAGATAATAGGCATGTAGTAGAGTTACCTGTCTCAGCAAATGCAGCAGTCGGAGCAGCAGCAAATGCAGCAGTCGGAGCAGTGGGATATCTGGCAGAGGTAGAGGCAAAGTGCGCTGATGAACTCCTCAGATATCTGGCCAAAATTTTCTTACATGTGCGCTTGGTGTGACCTAACTCATGGCAGTAGTAACACTCAATATTACCAGAATCTGGAATAGTAGCCCGTGAGTCAGTTGTTCGGTCATTGTGGCCACCTGTAGTTCCAACCCGGTGACTCCCACGAAATCCTCCTCGGTAGCCACCATGAAATCCCCCTCGACCAAACAGGGCACTGTTGTGATCAGAAGTTTGAGAAGCCTAAAGATTCTCATTCCTAAGAACACGGGTAAATGTTTCTTGAAGAGAAGGAATAGTAGATTCATTCAAGAACTGAGATCTGATAGAGTCAAATTCTGGTCGTAAACCAGTTAGGAAACTGATAACAGCAACTTGTTCCCTCTGAGTCTGCATGACTTTGACATCAGCACTTAATGGAAGAAGAGAGTTAAGCTCTTCGTATACTTTCTTGAACTCCATGACATACGTAGTGAGTGATCGGTCTTGTTGTTCTCCACGATGAAAAGACTTACAAACGCTATAGATTCGAGAGATGTTACTTTGTCCAGAATACAAAACATCAAGATAATCCATAAGTTCCTTCATATATTCACAGTGACTAACCAGAGACAAAGGCTCGATAGTATTGATAATTTGCAAGTACAAACGACCATCACTTTGGAACCATGAATCAGAACCGTTACCTTTAGAAGGATCTGCTGTAAGATGAGAAGCCATTCCCATGCTTCGAAGATAGATACGAATAGTTTTTCTCCACTCAAAGTAGTTGGAGACATTAAGCTTGTTGTCGGTTAGCTTAATACTTACTGGAAACATCTCAGGAACACGTAGACCACTGTTGTTTTCAGAGGTTTTGTCTTCTCCGGTCATCTTTCAATAAATCACGATCCAAAAGTGAGAAACGTAGAACTTAGTCTATTTTTGTTTTGGGGGGTTATCTAATTGAAAGGTTTTGTAGTTGGTGAGCAGGGGATCTTGAGATTGGAGATGCAGTGTCGGTAATTGTGCGTATCTGCTTACTTCCATTTACACACCACAGGAATACATGGACTTACCATGAGGACGTGTGATAGGATTTAAAATTTCAGAGAGAAACTCCACGGCCCATTGTGCAAAAGAATCAAGCAAGTGCGTCGGTGGAGAGTGTGTATTCGGACGATTTTGGACGTGGTTTATGGATGAGGTATATAGTCAAGTTTTGTTCTCCATTTTTTGTGTCTAAACTCTATTTACATGAAACCAAATATAACGATGAAGTTTCAGTTTCGAAATTGCAAAATCCGACTCATGAAGTAAAGACGTATTTAAACATGTATGTACTATGTTGTTATTTGCCATTTTCTTATGTAATCATGAGTATTGAGTGTAGTAGATGCCAGTTTATCACTTGGCCATTTTCATATCTTGGTAGGGTGTGTCATGGGATTACTTTCGTATATTGGGATTTCATTTTGCTGGAAGTCGAGGTGATCTTCCAAGTTTTTTTCCAAGCTCTTTTCCTGGTAATCCCTTCATGTAATTCATAATAGCAATTTTTTTTATTCCTTTTATCTGCTAATCTATATGAAAATCTCATTGTGAGATTTGTATTAAAAACCAATACCATTTCTACGAATGTATCTAAAGTATTTTCCTCTTATACTTATATATGTGTTTATGGTCTATAATCTGTCTTATGGTTATTTAGTTTTTTGCTCGCGTTTGCTATACATCTTTTCTATTAATTGGATCTTGAATGCGTGGATCAGTTTTGTGGTCATGTAATTTGGTAAGGGAGCCACAGGGAGATAAATAATACTATCTGTAACACCCGGGATTTCACACCCTTCGACCCTTATGTGGAGACTGCAAGGTTAGTATTGCATTTTGATAAGTGTTATCTTTCAATGGAGCTTTCAGATGAGAATCGCGACCCTGGGGGTGCGACTCTGGCACTGCCACCATGCAATTTGTGTACCGTAAGGATGAGCTTTGGAAGGTGCGACCATGGCAAGTGCGACCTTGTCATGCCAACGTCGCACCCCAAGATCGTAGTTGGTGTACCATAAGTCGGGTCTGGGAGGGTGCGACCCTGCCAGTATCAGCATCTCACCTCGTGGTCTGAACTATAAAAGCGGGAATTTTAGGTCAGATATCATTTATTACTCATACCACTTCTTTCCCATCATCATTTACTCTTTAGAACTAAACCTTAGTGTCGATTTTAGGAGCATTAACTCTCCTTCAACAACTAAACAAGGTCAAGTATTGGAACTAAAGATTAAATAATCAACATCTAGGGTTCAAACCACTAGTGTTCTTCATCTCCTTCACTAGCTTCCAAGAGGTGTTAGAAGTTGCTAGGGTTTCTTCAAACTCTAGTATTGTGAGTTCATTCTTACCTCTTTATAAAACTTTATACATGTCAAAATGATGTTTCTTACTTCCCACAAGTTATATTTTGAGGTACTCCTACATTTGGTTGGTTTTGATAAATTAGGTCAACATGAGACATTTAGAGATTTCACTTGAAATGTTAAAATGAGTATGGAATGGTTTTAAACTCTTTGAGTTGGTTTATCTTCAAAGTAGTATCAATTTTGGAACTAAATGCTATTTTGACCTAATTTTGGGGAAAAGGTTTTAGATGAGAAATTTTAATCATACAAAGGTTTTGTGTTGAGAAATGGTTAATATATTTGAATTGGTGTATTAAAATCTAAGACTAGAATGTAGTGGATCCATAGGCACAAAAGTTTCAAGCAAGTGATAGATTTATTTTGGTTGAACTTGTTTGAGTTATAAATATCGAGGTACAGATCTAATTTGTTTGAACTCGTTACCCATAAGTGACAGATCTAATTTGGTTGAGCTTAACTATGCACTGAACTAAAGACCCAATCTGTTTGATCTTAGTGTCATAGCGGGTCTCCCCCGTTATCCCTAAAACTGTGTTCTCCCAGAACAAGCGTGAGTAAAAGAAAAGAGTAAGCAAGAATGTTTAATGGTCAAAGTTGTATTTATCGCTTTCAAAGGTTTAAATGGTTTTCTTATTTAACTGTTTGTTCTCACTGGACGTTAAGCCTAACACTTTTTCTCAAATGACATTTATATCAGGTGATCGGCATAGTGGGGCTTCCAAGGGATGAGTGGAGTTGAATGCCGGTAGAGGCATCTTTTTGGGAATACACCTTCAAGTGTACAAGTGTAGTTTCTAAATAGTTTACTTTGGAAATATTAGTAACACTCGAACATAATCTATATTTCGGATTTGTATAGATTAATAGGTTGTTATTTAGTATATGTATGTTGATGTAAACTCTAATAATTTTCCCCATAGATTGAGTGATCTTTATTTATTTAAGTTTTATTCCGCATTATTTTTTCCGGTTTAAATTAACTCCCATTTTTAGGGGTGTTGCGCTATCCATTTCTATACACTTCTCTTCGCATATGCTTTCAAAATTGAATTTTGACATTTTGTTGTGTTAACAGGTATGATAAGTTTTGCAAAATCAGGTGGGCTAACGTCTATTATGTTAAGTTACTTTTAGGTCTCGACTACCATCTTGGTTTGTTGATATTCTTAAAATAGTTGCATGTTCTTCTTTTTTTCAAATATACTCCACAATAGGGGTGTGCAAAAAATCAACCGATCCAATTAGAACCGACCGACTATAATTGGACATCAAATTGTAATTGGATCGGATCAGATCAGATTGAAAATTTCAACATCCAATTTGGATCGGTCGGTTCTTGGATGGTAGTCTAGAACCAAAAACCGACAGAACCGAACCGACCACCATCCAATTAACCATCCAATGACCATCCAGTTATCATCCAATCATCATCCAACTATCATTCAGTTAATTTGTCTTTAATTTGTTTTTGTGTTGGTGTTTGAATTTTTAGCTTCACTTGTTTTGGTTTTTGAATTTTTAGCTTCACTTGTGTTGGTTTTAACACATATTAAAAGTAATTAATTAATTTGTTTCATTGTTAAAAAATTGGATTGAATTAACACACTGGATCATTCGATGGATATCTAACGAATATCCAATAAAAATATCCAATGGATGGAACTGAATCGGTCCAATCATCCATTGGATAGGATCGGATCAGATCAGATCGGTTGTCCGATTTTAATTGGATCGGTTCGGTTGTCAAAATCCAACATCCAATGGATGATTGGATCGGATCGATTCCCTCACATCAAATGGATGTCATCTGATGAACAACCCTACTCCACAATGATTATTGTTCTCCGAATTTTTATGTTCATTTTGGGCCAAGTTAACTGTGAGGCAGGGACGGCCCTGGGGGTGTACCAGAGGTGCCACCGTATGGGGCCTCCGATTGTCGAAGGCCTCAGATTTTCTAAAAAAAGTTCTTATATAATATTGTCTGAATATAATACAATAAATTCATTTATAAACACAAGTTTACTTGTGGATCAGTTGCCTAGAGTTTACATTTAAGTCACACCCCACCTGAGTTCGAATCTCACTCTTGGCATGGAGTTTCACATTTTTGATTTAACCCTTTATTAACCACTTAAACTTGTAGTGTTTCTTTTTTCTTTTTAATTTAATATTTTTTATTTCTTTACATTGTGATTATCTATTTATGTATGTATCCACTACTAAAATGGAAGACTTTCACCTACGGATATTTCCCTGGGAAATCCATCGCTAACGGGTGATCTGTCACAAAACTATCACAAAAGTTGGTGTCTAAATTGTTGGTGGGTAAATCAAATCAGTGACAGATTACCCAGGAAATTCCTGGGTAATCCGTTGGTATTTTCTTGAAAACATCGGATTTCGTTAGAACCATTAGTATTTACTGGGTGATCCGTGGTAATCACCCACGAAAATTTCTCTGGTATTTTTTTGTGGGTGAAATTCATTTTTTTGATAGTGATCCCTTCATCACTTATTTTTTATTCTTCCACTCATATACAAATTCTATTTTTATTATTTTATGACTAATATTTGTTCATTTCTTTATTAACCAATATTTTTGATTTAATCTTTTGTTAACCACTTAAGTGTTTCTTTTTTCTTTTTAATTTAATATTTTTTGTTTCTTTAGACTGTGATTATTTATTTATGTATTTATCCATTCATCACTTATTTTTTATTCTTCCACTCATATACAATATAACAATACAAGTTCTATTTTTATTATTTTATGACTAATATTTGTTTATTTCTTTATTTATAAATAGGTTTTTTATAACCTTATTTTTTGACAACTTAATGAAATTTAGTATTTATTAATCATTATTGATTGTTTCTACATATTGTTTGACATTTTGTATAGTTTTAATGTTAATGACTTTTATTTACAAAATTAATACAACTTTTTTATTAGTATTAACTTTTGTAATTACCAATAATAATTGACTGATTTTTCTTATAAAATACAATGTCTTCAATTAGAAATTTTGAATCAGACTATTCTTAACATAAAAAAGGATGAACGGTTGCTATTTTATAAATAATGTTTGTCTTATTTTAAAAAAATGTACGTATCGGTACCAATTTATTATTAAAAATAAAAACTTGGTTATGTTTACTACGAAAGTATTAAACTATTTGTCATATATATTGTGCTTATGCTTATTATATGATTACTTACTTATGTTATTAATTAACTTTTATTTTTGTCAACGGATTAATTAATCATCAGAATTTATGAACATTAATTTAATGATGTAAGTATGTTATTTGAATCGTTTTTATCATTATTTTATACTTCCACATTTTAAGATTTATTTTTGAATTTAGTAGTAAAAAAAACTTAATAAGTAATATAGCCGGGAAAAAAAGTCAAGGGGCCACATTTAATTCTTTGCACGGGGCCTCCAAAATGTCAGGGTCGGCTCTGCTGTGAGGCATCTTTGAATTAGGTGGAAGTTGGCATGAATCATGCCTAGAATATCACTTACACACTGATCAAACATGGGTTAGGTCATTTGTTCTACCGCTTAATGTAAGGGGCTGTTTACCAAATGCTTACTCCGGTAAGTGCTTAACAAGTCATATTACCTTGTCGGATAAATATGACAAGGACCAAGAATCTTACCTAGTAAGAATGGTAAGAGCTATGGCAATGACTGAGAGTCTTACCCGGTAAGAACGTTAAGAGCAAAGGCAATGACCGAGAGTCTTACCAGGTAAGAACATTAAGAGTAAAGGCAATGACCGAGAGTCTTACCCGGTAAGAACGTTAAGAGCAAAGGCAATGACCTACAGTCTTACCTGGTAAGTGACTGACGACATTTACCACGGTTAGCGCTTACCGGACAAATTGTTGCATACGATATCATTTTGGTAGAATAAAATCTTACTCGGTAAATAAATGGTAGTCTTGAAGTTTGCCGGTAAGCACTTACCCATGTAAGTTTTGGTAAACGACCCATAAGTGAAATTGCAGTTTTCGATTAAATGTCGAGGGTGGTTTACCAGTCTAATATGGAAATTAACTTATAAAAGGACTTAGAAGTTTGAAGATCCAACTGAAAGAGGGGGGGGGGGGGGGGTGTTCTTATTGGGAAATTTGAGAAGTTAAATGAAAATCTTTCTTCTTGTTTATGCAACCTTGAGGATGAAACTCGCTAAACCCAGAATACGTAATTAAATTGTTTGAAGTTTAACCCGAGTAGCACTTCTCATCTGGCATCTCTAGGGTCGGTGCGGGAACAAGGAAGGAAATGTGGTTATTGTTAGTTTGATTTATTTGTTATTTCAAAAGGGAGGTTGGTGATTGCTGAATATCGTTTGTGTTGTTTTAGCTGCATATAAATTAATTTATGCAGGTTTTTTGTGTCATTTGTTGATAGTGAAATAAGACCGCAACATTTAGCCATTTTGTACGTATAAATAAATAATGAATGGAATAAGAAATGGGTTTTATTTCTTTTGTTATATTGTCGCTTGTTATGTTATATATGGAGTAGCCAAAGACAAGAAGAATAACTACCATTCGATGCAATTTTTAATTCAATTTACCATCTTTATCAAACTTTTTTATCCTATGTGATCAAACCCATGACTTGTTATGGAGTTTAAGTCATTCAATTTCTTTGTCAACTGAGCTATATGCCAGAGGCTTGACGAAATACTAAGAGAATTCATGAATGGCATTATGTAATTTCTTGTAGCCATGGTTTCTTCCTGCATTTATTTTTCAAGCGTTTTCCATCCCAAATATTCCACATACAATGAGATTACTTCATCTTTCTCTCTATAAAGACTTTTTATTGAAGAAACCATTGTCGTCTCAAAAGCCTGTGTTTTTTTTTTCTGTCTTCATGGATTAAAGAAAACCTACTTTGGTAGTTTTTAACTTCTGTTTTGGTTGTAAGTAGTGTTAAATTGCTCTCTCCTTGGTGATACATTTATTAACATGGGTTTTTCACTTTTTCTCGTAAAATAAATTATAAGCTTAATCCCAACCTTGTGCCATTGTATAATTCAATACAAAGCGGTTAAGGTTCTTGATTCTTGTATGTTCACCTGCCAAGCACTTATCATGTAAGTGTTTGGTAAGAGGTCACCATGATTCGAAAAACTTTTATTATATCATTTATCTACCTTTTATACCATGGAAAACTCTGATATATCATCATGTTAACCGCTTGATATTTAAAAATGAAATGTATTTTGATACAAGGTTTGTATCCTGCCGCATTGCACGGATACATAACTACTGATATAAAACCCAAACAAATTTCTTTCTTTATAATCCTCTATTATGGGGGTAAACTTCTCAAATTTGGTCGGATTAAGAATTATTTAATGGTCAACAATCCGTTTAAAGTTTTTAAATTGAGTCGTTTAATTCGATTATCATTTAAAACAAAAATCCAATTGTTTCAAACAAATTAAACCATAAAATGAAAGCCTGAATTCAATATTCAAGTGGGCTCTTCTTCTTCAATTCAAGCAACTCGACCATTAAATCTATTAAAAATTATTGATAAATAATTAAATGTTAGCATATAGATTATATGTAAATTCTTATTACATATCTACCTACAAAAACTATTGATATTTTTAGAAGACTATGATATGTATTGTCGACATGGTTACAAATTTTAAATCCTTTTGAGAAATAAATATGATTTGTATTTTCATAAATTATGTGAATTTATAAGATAATCAGAGCTAAGCTTATCGTTTTTACGAAAACAAATTTTTACCTCTATAATAAGGTAAGGGGTTGTTTACTAAACATTTGTTCGGATAAACACTTACCAAATTATATTATTTTACCAGATGCTTATGAAAAGATTCAATAATCTTACTTTGTAAAAGTGAGACAAACACCAGTAGTCTTACCCAGTAAGTAAGGGTGACGACTCTTACCATGGTAAGCGTTTACCAAATAAGTTGTTGCATACGGTACTGTTTTGGTGGACTATTAATTTTACCCGGTAAATAAATGATAGTGTTGAAGTTTACTGGTAAACAACTAAACGTTTGTCGACTATTTTTTTATATACAATTAACTTTTTTCAAATTCTATTTTTTTATATAAAATTCATTTAATTTGTTTGTTTTGATATACTAAAATGATGAAAGCACGTGCAATATGTGAAGAGAGGGAAATTCGTTGCAAATGAGGAACACATTTGTTAAAAAATCACGTGGAATCTAACAATGTTCTCCAACCCTTCATTCATTTATGGAAAAGGTTGAATTTTTTTATTTTTTATTTTTACATTTAACGACCTACAAAAATCAAAAATCGGCAACTTCTAATTCTTGTCCACGACTGAAAGTCGGAACCATCAAAAAACCGTCGGACATGGCTAGAATGGTGATCGAGGAATGTTGGTGGAAAATCTCAACATCCAGTTAAGTTTATAGAACAATTAGATATCTTATGGGTTTAATTAAACAAATAATATACAAGGATTAAAGAATAAATTTTGCAACTTATTAATCAAGTTATTTGCACGATCATAAAAAAATGTAGCATTCTTCCTGTAAAAATAACATCAACAACTTGTATTGGAGTTCTACATGCATTTTTAGTCGAATTTTCTGACATTGCTTATATAGGGTTTTATTCGTAAGCACATTATGAGGATATTGTTGCTTTATTGTTGATTAAATCTCTTGATTTCATATTTATCTCTCTCTCTATATATATATATATATATATATATACACACACATATATATGACAGGTTCAAATGCGAACTCAAATTTGGTTGTGAACATGATAACAAAGAAAAGCACGACATTTGTCTCTTTCAGTCTAAATATATTCAGACTGAATGTTGTGTTATTCACTCTAAATGCGTGTTATTTATAATGAATAATATATGAACTTTACCTTCGTTATTCATACTGAATAACCTTCATATTCAGACTGGATGGGACACGTGCCACGCTCCTTTTTGTCCTCATGTTCGCAACCAATTTTAGTTCGCATTTGAACTTTTCTATATATACACACACACACACACACACATAGAGAGAGAGAGAGAGAGAGAGAGAGAGAGTGACAATCTTTAAAAAACACTACGAATAGTAAAAACTTTGGAAACCAAACGGAAAACCAATATAAAATATATATATTTTTCGTGATTTTTTTCATCAAATGTAATGATTTAAGATTATTGTTTCACATATTTTTGTGTTCATAGAATAAAATTATATGTGAATAAAAAAACGATGGTTCACTTATATGTTTCACTATAAGAATTTTATTTCGTATGAAAAAGTAAACCAACGTTTTTTGTTCATATATAATATATTTTTTCTATGAACACAATCGTTGTTTCAATTTCGGGTTCATCAATGAACTTTCTAATTTTATCTTTAAACAAAAATCATTTAAATATTATTAAAAGTATTCATTATTTTCAGAAATGAAATATGATTTCTTCCAAACATAAAAAAAAATATAAAAAATGCTATTGATAATTATCTTCCAAAAATAAAATATGATAATTTGTTCCAAAGTTCCCTTTTATTTAACATCATTCAATTTGTTTTTTTATCAGATTATAATCTTCATTTAACCACAACCGTTGATAAAAAAAATGAAATACTTAGATCGATTAACAAAGTTAACAATAATGACTTGATTAACAAAAGAAGATGATTATATATATATATAGGGGCGGGTTCAAATGAGAACTCAAATTTGGTTGTAAACGTGATGACAAATGAGAGTATGACACGTGTCATTCAGACTGAATATATTATTTATTCAGTCTGAATAATTCAGTAGTTTGAATAAAAATTATTCAGACTGAATAAATACTATATTCCGTCTGAATAATCTATATTCAGAGATGTGCCGCACTTTCATTTATCCTCACGTTCACAACCAAATTTGAGTTCACATTTGAACTTTCATCTCTCTCTTTATATATATATATATATATTATAGGGGGCTAATCAAATAAGAAATAGATAGTTTGTGGTAACTATAAGAACCAATGTGGACTAATCATTTTAATTAATTAATTAATGTTATTTACCAAAATAATATAAAGGGTAAATTGGTAAAATTTGACAAACAAAAAACCTTATATGAACCCTATATGTGAACCGTCCTGTGGTTATATATTACAACGTGTATATAAACTGTATCACAATGTATTTTTGTTGTTTTACGAAGTGTATCACAATGAGTTTCACAGTGGTTATCACAGTGGTTATCACAATGCATCTTATATGTATTTGTTTATCACACAGAGGGTCGTTTCTGTTTATCTTTTTTTTAACAGAGTCGATATTTTTAGGTATCACATTGTCTATCTTTCGTTTACTTGGTATTCACCGGAGGCTGGAGGTCGAAGGCCGGAGGACGGTGGACTTTGGATGGAGAAATGAGAGTTTAAAAATATGTAAAATGCCTTTCATTAAACTTTTAATCAAAGTTACCAAAATTATAAATTTCTTAATTTATCCATTTATTTGTGGTTGAAATTGGTTCTTACAGTTACCACAAACTAACCAGTTTTTGGCAATCCTTTGCATTCCTAAAACCCTTAAAACTAAACCAGGAGCGTCCATTTGATCATCAACGTTACCATTTAGTCCGTTGTAACTTCCCTTAATTAAAAACAAAACAAAAGAAAGTAAACAAAAATGAATGGTGGATAAGTGGGTTGCATCGGTTATGTAATCTACAACGGTTGTATTTAAATACCCCACTATATATATATAGGCCCCTTCTTGTGTTAACCTAAGTATTTGTGTTAACCATGTTAACCCAAACCAACCAATAGGAAAATTCTATTAATTATGGAATTAAATAAATTAAATATATTTAGCAGGGGTAATTTCGTATTTTAGTAAATGATATATATTAATTTTATTTAATTATTATATTATATAATTAATACATTCCTTAAATTTAGCAAAGTTAAGTATAGAAACATATCTCTAATTATCCTTACTAACAAATCATTATATCAAAAAATTTGAATTCTGTAGGTTTCATTACTGAATAACGATTTCGACATTATGGTAAACAACATCAACGATCTTCATAATCAACAAAGCGAAGATGAAGAAGTTTGTTATATGTTTTCGTCGTCCAACGAGATATATGTTTCTGAAGTAGTCGATGATGTTCAGAAACCTGCCAATGGATGCACCGAAGAGTAAAGTAACGATGTTGATGAAAGCCAAGAACACTCGCAAGATAATTGAAACCACGTTTACAATTTTATACGCTTGAATAGTTATAGAATAAAATTGTTCACCTATGAAAATTGTTCAAATTCGAGAGAACCATTGTAAACAGGTTTATGTGGATGGCAGTTTTATGTGAATTTGATATTGTGTTTGTTGAAATTTGTTCACCTATGTAATTTGTTCATATGCGAGAGAAACGTTATTTTATATCCATGTTTTATTTGTGTGTGAAGTTTGTTCACTTATGAAACTTGTTCAAATTCGAGATTAAATCATTGTATCCAGGTTTTATGTTGATGGATGTTTCGATAATTAGACGTGACACCAAAATAATTTTGTTCATTTGTGTATTTTGATATTGTATTAGTTCAATTATGAACAATCATAGTTGACTATGAAACTTGTGCATCGATGAAAATCATTCAAACTTAAATAGAAAAATGTTAATATTTGAATGAATAATATTTGTGTTCCATTTTGAAGCGTATGATGATAGTTTCGCTAATTAAATGCGTGGACAAAACCATTAACGGTTTTGTTCATCTGTAAATTAGATTTTTTCTATTAGTTTCAATTATGAACAGAAACCTAAAATAGTAACGCATAGTCAAGTAGCAACCCTGTTCATTGATGAAATTTATTCAAGTGTAATAGAAAAAATGCTAATATATGAAGGAATACTTGCGAGTTTCATTTTATTCATATGAATGGTAATTCTTGAGCAGAGAACAAACAAAACAATTAAATATGATGTTTTAATATTGATGTTAAAACTCATAGTATTTATTCATTTTACTTAAAATATGATTTTTTTTTCTTAAAGATGGAAACAAGATTTTTTCAGTTTCGAAAAAGATGGAAACAAGTTTTTTTCTTAAAATATTTATTAATGCAAAATGACAATTTACCCCTTTGTTCACTTGTGTTTGCGCCTTCTTTAATTTTTATCCACGTTTTACATTTTTAACTTATTTACAATTATGCCACATTCTTTTTAAACCATCGATCTATTGATTGTATGGTCTAGATAGGGTTAACATGGTTAACACAAATACTTAGGTTAACACAAGAAGAGGCCAATATATATATATATATATAGAGAGAGAGAGAGAGATGGGAGGGGAGTTCAAATGCGAACTCAAATTTGGTTGTGAATGTGAGGACAAATGAGAGTGACACGTGTCTAAATGTAGATTATTCAGACTGAATAATCAAAGGATTATTCAAACTGAATAATCAAAGCTGAATATAGTATTTATTCAATCTGAATAATGTTTATTCAGTCTGAATAAACATTATTCAGACCGAATAAATAACTCTATTCGGTCTGAATATTTCTTTGTATTCAGTCTGAATATGAGACGTGTCGCACTCTCATTTGTTCTCACGTTCACAACCAAATTTGAGTTCTCATGTGAACCTGTCCCTATATATGTGTGTATATATATATAGGGGAGGGATCATACGAGAACCACTCATCTTTAAATGAACAAAGGAACAAATTGTGGACCACATATGATGTGGGTCCCATATAATATTAAATCATTTCTGATTTGATGGGTCCCATATAATATTAAATCATTTTTGATTTGATATTAAATCATATTAAATCAGAAATGATTTAATATTATATGGGACCCACATCATATGTGGTCCACAAGTGTCCATTTATTCCTTTAAATTTACAAAGTTCTCATTTGAACCTTCTTCTATATATATATATATATAGAGAGAGAGAGAGAGAGAGAGAGAGATGTGTCTTCTTTTGTAAAGTTGTAAACCAAATAATTAAGATATTTATGTAAATGATGAATATTCATTTATTATTATTTGAATATTTAAAAAATATAGTTATAGCTAGTTTATTAATTATGATTAACGTTTTATATTAGAAAGCAATCGATGTATTTTATGAATAAAATATTTGTTAGACTTGATTCATGGTTGAGATTGTTTTTCAGGGTTTACAACATTTTGGTGGGTTACACAATAAGACACCTATATATATATAACTTTATTTTGAGAACCAATGTAATTGTGATAATTTTGAGAACTCATACATTTTGTGCTATTTCATATGATTTATTTTCATCGAAGACTAGGAGGATTTAAAATACTGATTAATATATATTTGTTTCATAATGTGTTTTTTATTCACATATATTTGTTTCACACTGTGAACTTTTTAGCTTGTTTATGAAACAAAATTTATACGTAAAAAAGTTTCACATGATAAACAACATACATACGAAGCAAACACATTGTGAAACAAATACATTAAATGCTAGCTTTAGATAAAAAAAAATCATGTGAAACAACACGTTAAGATAAATATTCTCATGGTTATCACAATATATAGAGTTCTCATGTGAAACAACATGTTACAAACCACGTCAATTCGTACACTTTGCATTCAACCAATCATTTTTTTCCACTTTTTTCTTGATTATGAGGGTTGATTAGTCAATAATATATGAAAAAAATTCATTAAAAATACATGGGGGTTGATTAATCAATAATATGTGAAACATGTTTTATCAAAATGAGAATTACATGGAACAATTTTATTTTCATGTAGAAGCAAAAATAATTTCATAAAAAAAAGAATTATATGAAACAATTTCATCATATTAAACACTTTCATTAAACAATTTCATTCAATTAAACACTGACTCGTACGGTTTGTACGAATTGACGTGGTTTGTATTTGAAATCTCCCCTATACACACACACACACACACACACACATATATATATAATGGGTCATTCAATGAACTCAGTAATTTGTGATAGCCGTGAAATCCAATTTCAATCACAAATCAAAGAATAACTTAGACAATTTATAATTTTGGAATTTTTGACTTAAAATTTTAATGAAAGTGCATTTTAGGTATAAAAAAATCATCTCTCTTTCCCTCTCTCTCCAACGAACCTTATTTCGACGAGCACCATGTGAATACATGATAGGATACCTAAAAAACATCGACATTGTTAAAATAAGATCCATACAAACGATGCTTAATATGATTCCCAAGATACATACTTAATTATATACAAAATGTGAATATCAAATTACTAATTTACCTTTTTACTTTATTTTAAGAAATAACATTAATTATCTCAAATGATTGACTCACATTGCATCTTACGGTTATCACAAACTACTGAATTCTCATTTGATTATGCTTGTATATATATATATATATATATATATGCGTGTGTGTGTATATATATATAAAAGATTGGGTTCCGATGATATGGAAATTATGGTAAAAAAATGTAAGAAGAAATATCTACCCTTATATCAATAATTGAAGATCAACACTAATGACATGTATAGAATAATCGAGATGCACAATCATAATTCATGGGGTAAGGTGATATTAGAAGTGATCAAGGGTTCAGATTCCTTATTACGCTTCTCATTTTAACTCGTATTCTCACACAATCATTCATCTATATATATATGTATATATAAAGAGGGTTCAAATGAGAACTCAAATTTGGTTGTAAACGTGAGGACAAATGAGACCGCGATACGTGTCCCTTTTAAAAAAAATATTCAGACTGGATATATTATTTATTCAGTCTGAATATACAAAGAAATATTCAGACTATAGTATTTATTAGATCTGAATAATGCTTATTCAGTCTGAATATTTCTTTGTATATTCAGTCTGAATAATCTATATTCAGACACGTGTCACACTCTCATTTGTTCTCACGTTAACAACTAAATTTGAGTTCGCATTTGAACTTTCCTCTCTCTCTCTCTCTCTCTATATATATATATATATATATATATATATATATATATATGGGGGCGGGTTCAAATGAGAACTCAAATTTGGTTGTGAACGTGAGGACAAATGAGAGCGCGACACTTGTCCCATTTAAAGAAATATTCAGACTGAATATACAAATAAATATTCAAACTGAATATATTATTTATTAGGTCTGAATAATGCTTATTCAGTCTGAATATTTTTTGTATATTCAGTCTGAATAATCTATATTCAGACACGTGTCGCGCTCTCATTTGTCCTCACGTTCACAACTAAATTTGAGTTCGCATTTTAACTTTCCTCTCTCTCTCTCTCTCTCTCTCTCTATATATATATATATATATAGGGGCGGGTTCAAATGAGAACTCAAATTTGGTTGTGAACGTGAGGACAAATGAGATCGCGACACCTGTCCCATTTAAAGAAATATTCAGATTGAATATAATATTTATTTAGTCTGAATATACAAAGAAATATTCAGACTGCATATAGTATTTATTAGGTCTGAACAATGCTTATTCAGTCTGAATATTTCTTTGTATATTTAGTCTGAATAATCTATATTCAGACACGTGTCGCGCTCTCATTTGTCCTCACGTTCACAACTAAATTTGAGTTCGAATTTGAACTTCTCTCTCTTTCTCTCTCTCTCTCTCTCTCTATATATATATATATATAGAGAGAGAGAGAGAGAGGAAGGTTCAAATGAGAACTTTGTAATTTTAAAGGAATAAAGAAACACCTTGTGGACCACATATAATGTGGGTCCCACATAATATTAAATCATTTCTGATTTAATATGATTTAATATTAAATCGTAAATGATTTAATATTATGTGACCCACACATACGTATCTACAAAGTTGTTCCTTTATTCCTTTAAAAGGGGGTGGTTCTCGTATGATCCATCCCCTATATATATATATATATATATATATGTAGGGGCGGGTTCAAATGAGAACTCAAATTTGGTTGTGAAAATGAGGACAAATGATAGTGCGACACATGTCACATTCAAAGAAATATTATAGTATATATCCAGTTTGAATATACAAAGGAATATTCAGTCTGAATATTCCTTTGTATATTCAGACCGAATATATACTAGACTGAATATTTCTTTGTATATTCAGACTGAATATATACTATATTCAGTCTGAATATTTCTTTGTATATTCAGTCTGAATATTGCTTCTTTTGACACGTGTCACACTCTCATTTGTTTGCACGTTCACAACCAAATTTGAGTTCGCATTTGAACTTTCCTCTCTATATATATAGGGGCGGGTAAAATGAGAACTTAAATTTGGTTGTGAACGTGCAAACAAATGAGAGTGCGACACATGTCATATTCAGGCTGAATAATCAAAGAAATATTCAGACTGAAATATTTATTCAGTCTGAATAATGCTTATTGAGTCTGAATACTTTTTTGATTATTCAATCTGAATAATCTAAATTCAGACACGTGTCGCGTTCTCATTTGTCTTCACCTTCACAACCAAATTTGAGTTCGCATTTGAATTTTCTCCTTTCTCTTTATAATTCTCTATAATTATATATATGTGTGTGTGTGTGTGTGTTAGAGCATTAACAACAAATTCTCTATAATTTCTTCAAAATGGAGAATCAAAAGACAAAATCTTAAAAAAAAATTAGATTCATCTCCAACAAACTCCCTATATTCAAAATAATATTAAAATATTATATCATCTATTAAAATATTATTTCTCTTTTTAAATATTTATTTTTCAAAGTCTTCTATTGACCATTTCATTTGGTAATCATTTTTGGATTGAACTCCATATTTAGAGGAAAACACACTATCTCTCTCCTACTTTCTCTATTTTGGAGATAACCAATGTTTTAAAACCCGGGTTAACCCGGTCGGTCGAACCGGTTGAACCGGGACCCGGGATAGTGACCAGGTTAACTAACGTTGGGTTAATGCATATGACTGACCCATTTCAACCGGCCTGGTAAACCCGGTCGAACCGGTTGGACCGGGACCCGGAATGATGTAAAACTTGTTGTTTGTGTATTTTTAATGTTTGAACTTGTGGACATCAAATTATTACTTTTTATATGTGTATGTACGCGAGAAAATGAAAAAAAATACAAGGGATTAAAGGAATTATTGAAACCAGTTAACCCGGTGGTAGAACCGGTTGAACCAGTTAACCCGGGTGCCGGTCATCACACCGGGTCAATTAAAAACCTGGGTTTTAAAACATTGGAGATGACTATAGGAAAGTTATTGAAGCAAAATATTTATTCAAAATTCTCATTTTTTTTTATTTTCTCTATTTTAGAAAAGCTATTAGAGATGCTCTTATATGGAAGAGATCATTTCCAAACCTGTCCATTTACACAAACTATACAAATCTAAATCACTCAAATCAAAATTTTCCCTTTTTTTGATTTTAAGTGTTAATTCGTCATTTTAATATTTAACAAATAATTATGGTAATTAAAAACTCCACAATATTTTGAGATTTTCATTAATGTAACCGTTTATTTATTTTCGGGAAAAAATTATTATTCTTTTCCTATTTCATTATTTTCAGCAAATGAAAGAGGAAACACGAAAACCACTATTTTATTATTTCAGCAATGACACATGAAATTATTATTTTATTATTTTTCGTACAGTAAAATATGAAACCATTATTTCATTATTTTAACATGAAACATAAAACTAAGGTGACGTTTGGTTCGTTGGAATCCGACGGAATTTGAAGGAATTGGACCAAATTTCATTCATGTGTTTGGTTCATTCTTTGAGTTTTGATAAAGAATTCAAATTCCACATATGGTGGAATGTAAATTCCTTCGTACCATCTTTGAAGAAAAAAATCATTATGTGTTTATATTTACTTAATTTCATTTTATCCCACCATGATGATGGATGTCACCACCATCGCCGCCATCGTCACCACCATTGCTACTGCCCGTCGCCGCCCGTGGCCACCACTATTGTTGTCATCGTCACCTCCAACACTGCCATTACCATCATTACCACTGTCTGCTTCACCAACACAACCACAATCATCACCACCACATCCACCACCACTGCAACCGCCGCCGTCACTACCACTACCGTCGTCACCGCTACCTCCAACCCTGCCATCACCATTGTTATTGTTATCTCCTTCAACCCCACCACCACCTTCATCACCACCCCCGCTGCAGAAACCGCCACCGCCGCCGCCACCACCACCACCGCCATTGCCGCCACCACTACCGCCGCCACCATTACTACTGTTGTCATCGTCGCCTCCAACACTGCCATTACATCGTAATCACTGTCTCCTTAACAACACAACCACAATTGTCGCTACCCCATCCACCACCACTACCGCCACCACTGTCATCACCATCGTTGCCCCACCGCCACCGCTACCACCGTCGCCACCACCACCACTATTGCCGCCACGGCCGCCATTACCACCAGCACTATCGGTGCCACCACCACTATCGCCTCCACCCCACCACTAGTATTATATCCAACAAACCAAACATGCATATTCAAATTCTTTGGACAGATTCCATTCCAATTCCTGCCAACCAAATGCATGGTCAAACATGATTAAATTCAATTCCAATTCCTTCAGATTCCAATTCCAACAGATTCCATTCCGTGAACCAAACGCCACCTAATATTTTATTATTTCAGCAACGAAACATGAAACTAATATTTCAGTAGAGAAACATAAATGGAATGGGATTTTGTTATACTTTCATGAATAAAATAGAGTATCGTGTATTTGGTTTCATGTATGAGTTATGAATGCAGTTGATTAGAAGTTATGTATTTTTCATCTATTAGTGGATAATGGAGATTAGTTAGAAGGGGTTGGCTTCACATAAAACCAGTTTGTTTTCGTGAAACTCGTGAGACCACATTTTTACAATTAAATTTCATAGCAAAACACTGTGAAGGTAAAAAAATCTAAACATTTACAACAAAAACACTGTAAAGATTACCTTCATAGTATTTTGTTATAAAGTTTCAAATATAAAAAATAGGTCTCAGGATCTCCGATCTAATTTGAAGATATCTGATGTGTAAACCGTTACTTGTTTAGAGGTATCTATTTGTGGATAATGTAAATTATTTCCTTGTTTAGAGGGATCATTACTTGTCATGTCATGAATATGAGTCAATTTTGTTTGTCCATTTTGCCCTTCCACAATCTCTTGGTTAATGAATCTTACTAAAAATATAATTGACATAAATAGACCCATTTAATAGTGGCAATTAACCAATAAAATTAACGGTTGAAGGTGGGTTGTACAAATGGAGAGGTTTGAAAATCTCCCATAATAACTTAATTAGAAAATACGAAAATGGTCAAATTATATGTAATATCGTATGATTTTACATTAACGAACAAAAAAAGATGCTCGGGCCAATTTGGCAGTGGCTTCAATTCACGGAGCAAAGTTGCATGAATTACATGTGATTTTCTATGTAATGTTAGTGTAAAATGACATGTAATTCGACTGTTTTGTTATTCTTCTATTTAAGCATGTTATTGTTTGTCCTATTTAGAGAGAGAGAGAGAGAGAGAGAGAGAGAGAGAGAGAGAGAGGTGGGCGAGAATCATAAGAGAAACAAACTAGTTTGTGATATGACCTGAAGGAACATAAACCATAATCCACTAATTAAAAAATACCTTAAATAAAAAATGAAAATAACTTTAAAATACCATAAATAAAAAATGAAAATAAATTTAGGAATTAGGATAAGTATCATCTTGAAAATAAATCTTTAAAAATCTTGTTATATCTTTAAATTTATTTATTTTTAATTCTAATTAATTAATGATTTTTTATCAACTTTTATATTTTTATTTCTAGATAAATTTTTAATAAAAAATTTATCAAATATCAAACGTGATATCCACAATTGTTTGTGGAATAGAATGAAATATTTTATAGTGTAATTTATTTCGCTCGAACTTTGTATTTTTTCGTATTTTTTTAATCTAACTGTTGATAAAGTGTTAATCACATCCATTAGATCATCCAATCTAACTGTTGATAAAGTGTTTTTTTTTGTTTTTCATTTATTTGAGGTTTTTTCTTGAACTTCCCTTTATATATAATAGTATAAATGTAAATATAGTTGAATTTCGGTGAAAAACGAAGTTATAGTGAGACGCGTAAAAAAAGATCTTCATTTTTGAATCAATTCTAATTGAATGTCAACAGTAAATGGGTGTACCAAAATGCACCACATCAATACCTTTCTAAAACACGATTCATCGATGAGCATGATATTAAAAGTGATGAAAAGTTCAGATCTTTTCATATGCTTATCACTTCAACTCTCTTCTTCTCATACGAATTAACATAAGATATATAACTTTGAAATAATGAAATTTTTGAAATAAATATACATGTAATATAATAATTGATATAATATATATGTAATATAATATAATATAATTGAGGGTTGGCTTCACGTGAGACCAATCTGTTGTTGTGAGACCCATAAGACCACATTTTTACTCTTGAAACTTCACAACAAAAACACTGTGAAGGTAAAAAAATCTGAACTTTCACAACAAAAACACTGTGAAGGTTACCTTCATAGAAAAAACACTGTGAATATTCATATTTGTTTACTTTTACAATATTTTTGATGTGAATTTTCAAATGTAAAAATATGGTGTTACGTGTCTCATGGAAACATCCTGGTATCACGTGATCCTAAGTCATATAATTGAAGTATAATTTAATAACATATACTATATATGTTATATAATATAATAACATATACTATATATGTAATATAATATAATAATGATATAAACGGAAATAAAAAATTCGAAATAATAATATATAAAAATCGTAATATATATATATATGGTCCACAAGGTGTTTCTTTGTTTCTTTAAATTTACAAAGTTCTCATTTGAACCTTTATATATATATATATAGAAAGAGATTCATGCGAAGACGATAACAATTTAGGAGAATGCGAGGACAATTTTTAGCCAATCATTTTGTATATGAATTTTTTCATGTACAAAATCACATATGATTCATGTACAAAATCACATATGATTTACGTACAAAATCATATATGATTGGCCGCGACTTTTCCCGCGACTTAGCGCACGGAAAAAGTCGTGCGTGTCATTTTTATGCTAGTACAAAATCACATATGATTTTGTACATGAAAAAAATTTCATGTACAAAATGATTGGCTGAGAATTGTCCTCGTATTCTCGTAAATTGGTACCGTCCCCGCATGAACCCGTCTCTGTATATATATATTATATATGGAGGTAGAGGAAAGTTCAAATGTAAACTCATTTTTTGTTGTGAACGTGAGGACGAATCTCAGCCACTTATCCGGTCAATAAAGACGGCTTTGACATGGTTCCCTCCTTTAATAATCTCCACCCTCCAATGAATCGCGTCAATCCTCCGTGATCGCGTCCACCATAACCGAAGATGTGTGGCTGAGATTCGTCATCACGTTCACAACCAAAATTGAGTTAACATTTGAACCTAACCCTATGGAGGTGTATAATAAATTATAAATAATAATATATATATATATATATATATATTTAAAATACAGAAAACATGGGCAGCCCCATGTATATATATCTAGCAGCCAGTGTCTCTTTCTGTTCAAGGCGACGATATCTCCCCCTGTATATCCTCATCACCACTAACAAAACCTCTGTTTCCATTTCACCATTAATGGCGACATCTGAGCTCGTCATTCAACAAATCCCTCCTCCTCCACCTCTAGATGCCTTATCAAATATTGAACTAGATGATTGTTTAATCTCTGATTTTGACTACCTAAATTGGTCTACAGAACCTGTTTCTATCCCCCACTGTGATTCTTCAAGCTCATGGAGTTCATCCTCTGGTTCGCCTCTTTCGGTTTCTGATTATCTTCAATCCAATCAACTCAATGACACCTCTAGGGACTTCGATTCAATCAATTTCTCCGAGTTTGAGTTCAAACCTGAAGCAATCGATATAACAGTTCCTGAATTGGTTGAATCGAGCGCTCCAAAGCGGTCGTCATCGACATCGAGGAAGATGAAGAAGGAGAATAATAATAATAATGATGATGATGAAGGACGTTACAGAGGTGTACGGAGAAGGCCATGGGGAAAGTATTCGGCGGAGATCCGAGATCCAAATCGACGTGGATGTAGGCAGTGGTTAGGTACGTATGATTCCGCCATTGAAGCTGCAAAAGCTTACGATAGAGCTGCGTTTAATATACGTGGTAGAAAAGCGATTCTCAACTTTCCTCTGGAGATTGAGAAGAACTTGTCGGAAAATGCAGGTGTCGTCAAAGGCCGCCGGAAAAGATCCGGAGAGACGGTGGCGGTGGTGGTGGAGAGAACGACGTCGTTTGCTCCTTGCACATAAATGTTCACCAGGGACCGCATCAGTAACAAACCTGTTCTTTTTTTTATTTTTTAATTTAAATATAAAATTACTCAACCTTGGTGGAATTTAATTTTATATTTTGGGGAAAAATGGAAGAAAATTAATAATGTTTGTTTTAGTTCCAATTTAATATCACATAGCCTTTTTTTTTGCAAGTAATATTATGAACTTTTGATTTTTCCTATTTTACATGTATTTTGATGATAGATAACCTATTAAATCGGTAGGAGTTGATGACATGAAAGACAAGATGTGTCGTCTGTTGTATCAAAATGATAACGTATATTGTCAAGTTGCCAATTTCATTATTTTGTACTATAGTTTTTTTATTTTGTTAAAAAACCGCAAATCTTCGAACTTTTATGGTCGTAATTACCTCCTCATTTACCTCACAGTTGATTCTCCTCTTCACGGTTTACCCCCCCCCCCCCCCTCAGAGTGCGTCCTTCTCCCTTCTGCATTTGCTATCAGCAACATTTTTGGAGGACGTGTTCTATTTGCGAAAGGTGAAACAAACCTGGAATTAACCCCGAATTGATTAAGTAAGAGCGTCTCTAACAAATTTTTTAAAATCAATAAAATATAAGTTTTTGACTAATTTTTTATTACACCAGATTCCCTAATACTTTCTCCAAAATGGAGAACACGTGAGAGAGTGTGTGAATTTCTCCAAATATGGATAATTCTCCAAAAATGATTACCACGAAAGAGAAACAATTTTTTATTATATCTCACCAATAAATAAAAAACATCGAGGTTAAATATATATGAGAGATAAATAATATTTTATTACATGTATACAATACTTTAATAATATAATTAATGTTTTAATTTCTAAAATGGAAAATCCATTAGAGTTGGATGTAATTTTTCAGTAGAGATTTTAAGTTTTGATTCTATATTTTGGAGAATTTTAAAGAATATGTTGAAGATGTTAAAAATTGGTTTAAAAATCTCTCTTTTTTCTTTATTTTAGCATAATTATTAAAGATGCTACCATCACAAATACTTGAAAAAAAAATACAATATGCAAATACACAAAGAGGTGGGAACTAGGAAGGGGGTGTTTGTTTTAGCTTATAAAAACAACTTATTGACTTATTCCCGGTGTGGCACCAGTAATAAGTCATTTTGAGTGTTTGGGAAAAACAACTTATCCGGTGTCAAACCGGTGATAAGTTATTTTTTAGGAAATTAAAATTTTTAACTTATCAAATTTTTATAAACATTTTTCCAGAAAGTCAATAAGTTATAAATTACTAAGCTCATCCAAACATCCCTTCGTGTGGCTTGAAAAGAGAAGGAAATGGGCGGGAAAGGATTTAGGAATGAAAGGGAAAAAAATGCCAAGTCATGGGAGGTTTAGAATTAAATAGAAAAAAAATGTTATGTAAATATAAACTTGTGTTACCTAAGCTAATAACTTGTTTTAAAGTTAAAAAAATATAAAATAGGAAAAAAAATGAAAGTTTACTACATTATTTAAGGGGGGAAAATCGTTATAATAAAAAAGAACTAAATCAAACTTTATTACATCTTTTTACATTTGTCCTATATTTTTTCATCTAAATTCTGGTTATTAAATGTTGTTAATGAAGCTTTGACGTATCTAATTTCACCTATTCTTAAAAATTTATCCAACTTTCTTAGGGTAAGTTGTAGAAAACTGAAATCAAATTCATTTAAATTCATGTTTTTTTAAAAGTATATATAGTATTTATACACGGTAAATAAAACAAATAAACTGATACACACATTTGATGAGATTTGAACTTCCAACCTCTTCGATATCATAGTTCATGTTTTAAGGCACCAACTTTTTATTTTTTATTTTATGACATAAATATAATTTTTTATGTAACATATAGCCGGGTACTTTTTAGTAATATGCTTATATTTTCTTTTTTTGATAATACTTATGTGAAAAATGTTTATTCAATGTTACCATCTTAATGATTTGTTTCACATTTTTGTCAAGGCTTGTTCCCCATAGTCAAACAACAAAAAGATGAAATAAATGAAATAAATTCAAGGTCATATGAGAAATTATTTAAAAGGTCAATCAAAATATATTCTTAGGTTTTATTTGTTATTGACGAATCTATTACTGAAAATCGTTTTTTCTAAAGGCAGTGTTGTGGATAATAAGAGACAAGGAGGCAGAGGTGTCGAAGGTTGTTGGCTCAACATCATGTTATTCCCCAATCCTTCATTCTTTCTCGACTCAAAAGTGAATACCAAAACTTTAGGTGTTTGAGCTTCTCATCCGTCTCCGGGCTTCCTTTTCTCTCGATGGCCACCATTGATAAAAACACCAAGAGCAACAACTGTTTTACTAGCACACACCATAAAATACGTACATGAAACGTATGAATTGTAGTTATAGATCTGGAAAATTGAAGACGGTTGAGTTGATAATTAATTGTAATGAGAGTGTTAGAGGAATCATGGTGTTTTGTAACGGTATAGGAAAGTCGGCGAAATTCGTGAATCCTTTCATGGCTTGAATTTCCACCGACACTAGTTTCCCCTCCCATTGGAATGGACGATGAAAATAGTTTTGAAAGAGAATAGTAGCAGTGTATTATTACTATATACTTTACTAATGAGATGAAATTTTACTTATATTTTTTATTATTATGAGATAAATTTTAGTTGGTATTAAAAAAAATATCACGTTAGATTTTGCCAGACATACATCGACGTTTGCATGTCATGAGGTAAACCAGACCTTAAAATATTGTAAAGTTTATTCTAAACCATAAACTAAAGATTTTATTAAAATAAAAATCAATTCAAATGTGTTCCTTTTGGCACAATTTTTCCAATTGTTTATTTTGGGAATTTGTTTTGAGAAACTATGAAACTAAAATCACATGCGATTTAGTTAAACATAATCTTTGTTATTTTATAAGTAAAACAAAAAAAAATGAATATTTAATGATTCAGTTGATCACAATTACTAATGGAACTCGTCCACTTACTCAGATATATTGATTTTTTTGTTAATCGTGGTACCTGGGCCAGTTTATGTAGACCTTTATTAATCCAAAGGTCCTTGAGAATAGCCAAGAAAATCTTAGGGGTTGTTTGGTTGGTTTTCCGTTAAATCTTGTACAGATAAAGTTGTCTGTGTGGATTAATCTGTCTATATAGACTGAGAAAGTTTTTGTTTGGAAGAGTTTTTTCATAGATGAAATGAACGTGTTTTTTAATTGGGAGGAACAAGTTTGGAATTTTTTTGTCTTTCTACATAAAGCTCCCTCTTAAAAGCTTACTGAATAAGTCAGTTTATGTATCATTAAGCTATTACCAAACAGTCATGTATAGCTGACCAAATAAGCTATGAGTCTCATTAAGTTGTTAACAAACAGGCTCTTAGTGGCCTAACCGTCTAACAGAACTTGAACCATTGATCTCTGAAGAGAATCTCAAAAACCCCAAACCCCATTTCCAGTGAAATTAACCCTACAAGATTCAGCCATTTCATGTTTTTGACCATCGCAAACTAACAACGATAAATTGTCTAGTTATTATTTAAAAGGAATATCGATATTTAAAGCATCTCGTACATACAAAATCTATCAAAAGAAATTACATTCGGTCCTACTAGTTTTTATTATTTTATTTTGATGGTCACAACTCACAATATTACTTATAATATTAAAACAATATATTTAATACTACAATAAACTTCAAACAATTTTTTTATAAAATGATAATCTAATAAACTTTCAAACATTTTTTTATATAAAATAATAATTACCATTATTTTTATTTTATTTGTAAATGATAATATACAATCGTTAGTAAGTAAAACGAAAAACACGAAAATCGATCACTACCTAATCTGATTCTATTAAGGAGGTGTTTGAAATTGCTTATTTAAAAAAACTTATATTCTCTTTACAAAGTGCTTATTAATTTATATGGTGTCAAAACTGAGATTTTATAAAATGTTTAAATTAGCTTATAGCGGTATCAAAACGAAATATGTATATAAGTTGTTTTGTAGTGTTCCGCAGATTCAACTTATAAATGTAAAATGATAAAAACAAAACCCATATTCCAACCACCCAATAGAGAAACCACATCTGATCAAAACCATGGAGACCGTAGAATAGAAGAACAAACCACATGGAGAAATCGAAAAGGATGGGAAGAACAAACCATAGGAAGATTGAAATCAAAAACCATAGGGAGAAATTGATATACCTGAAGATGAGAGGGCCATACAAGACCAAACCATCGACTATGTGAGTTCCATCGTGCAGAGTTCCATCGATTTTGATTTTGAATTTGGATTTCGATTTCTTCGATCAGTGCCTCCATCGTGCCTGGATTTCGATTTTGGATTGATGAACTGGATTTTGATTGACAAATTGCATTTCGATTTTCGATTTCCAGTTGGATTTGGATTGACGAACTGGATTTCGATTTAGGGTTAGAAAAAGGGTAAATTGGTAAATTTGGTTTGTATAAGTCATAAGTTGTTCTTGACAAGTCAAAACATTTAAACTTCTTATCACTGGTACCACAACGGTATAATCATTTTTTTTGTCCAATCCAAACACTCAGAAGTGCTTTCTGACAGTACCACATTGAAATAAGTCAATAATTTATTTTATAAGTAATTCCAAACACCCCTAAGTAACATAAATCAAAGAATCATCAAATAAGTTTAACTTCTCTTTCTCCATAGCAATATACCAAGGTAAGGAAGTTTTTTGGAGTGGGTTTGAGTGCCATTTTTTGGTTTTTTTTAATCTTTTTTTCATCCAAAACTTCATTTTAAATTTTTTTATAATTGTTGCTTCTTTTTTCTCATCGTTGGGACTCTATTTACTTTGAAGCAACAGTAAATGTTCATCGTTGGGACTCTATTTAAATTAAGTTAGATATAATTAAGAATTATACTTACACTTTATAATTTCTTTTAATTTTTATAAATGAATCTTCAAGTTTATGCATAATATCAATCTTATATGTCTAACAATGTTTAACCATTAAACATTTTTATTTTAAATGAAAAAAATCATTAAGTATTCTTATTTTTAATGATTAAGGTCCAAAATATTTTTTTAATAAATAAACTATCAAACTTTTAAAAGTTGGTCACCTACATCATTTTAAGCCTAAAAAAATTACTGTAACCAACTAACAATGTTTTAAAGTAAAAGAAAAAAAATATAAATAAGTTTATCCTTCGCAAACCCTATACCATTCAAACTCTTCGTACTCAACGACATCACTCCCCCTCTACACTCTTCGTTGCCCTATTGTTGTCCGTTCTCTGATCTCTCTATCGTCCATTGCCGTTGTTGGCTCCTACCATCAATCTCCCTCTTTTACAAAAAGTTAATCGAGCACAGGTAGACATATAAAAAAGATGGAAAATCGAAAACAATTAAAAAAATGAGTGAGATCAATGGTAGGGGCCAACAATTGTGATGAGCAAACAAACGACGATGAGGCGATAAGAGGTTTGAATGATGTGGAGTTGAGAACAGTAAAACTGATTTAAACTTCTTTTTTAATCTTCCTAGCCGATTTTAGGTAGCTTTTTGAAGTTAAAGTAACGTCGATAACCAATTTTATAAAAGATTGATGGGTTTTTTTTTTGAACGACGATGACACACACACGTTCCCGGGGTCTGGATATCGCCACATGCAGCCGTGAGGATTCGAACCCAGGTAGTCAGAGATACCATCCATTGACCCTCTGTGATGTTACCTTACCATTGGACCAAACATTTAAAAAAAAGTCTAAAGTCTTAATCATTTAAAATAAGAAAGGTTAATAAATTTTCCATCAGAAAAATTGAAGGACTAAACTATTTAAACTAAGAAAATTTAATAGGTTCTCCGTCATAAAAATATAAGAACTAAACTATTCGATATGGAAAATAACAAAATTTAGTAGGTTATTTATTTATTAGAACTATGGTCTCCTTTTTAACATTTGAATTTCCGACGGAAAATCTAAGTTACCAACGGATTCAAAATCCTATTTGTCCGATTGAGCCCTAAATCCATGACAGACCACCTCGATCACCATCCCAAAAGCCTCCCGCGAAATCGAAATCGAAATCGATTTCGAACAGCGGCGAGCAGTCGCTCTTAACCATTGCGCTGAAGCTTGGTTCACTGTCAAGGGCAACTACTAAGTAGCCACCAATTTCATCTTCCATGATTCAACTTTTATCATCTTATTGAGGTACTCGTTTGCATCTTTCTATCTTTCATGCTTAAACTTGTGTTTTCTAGGGTTAAAAGGAACGAAATCCTCCAGAAATTATATGTTTCTCACTTGTTTCTTGTGATGTCAAGTGCTCAAATATCCATTAGGGTTGATTGGGCGATTTGTTTTGTGTTAGAAATTATGTCATTGATGTGTGTGTGTTTGCCATTTTGAGGCTCTTGATTATTGACTTTGATTGAACTTTCTGTACCAAAAACTTAAACAACCCTGTTTTTGCATAGTTTATGGGTAATTATGACTTAAATATTGGTAATTATAACTGGTATGCTGCCAATACGAGAAGTTCAGATGCAATGTAGACAAATACTAGTAAAAAAATGTTTAAAGTGAAGTGAATACTTCATGGAGAGTCATCATTTGTGCAAAATTCAAAATTCAACAAACAATTATTGAATACTGTTGATTAGCTAAACTGAATTTGTTTTATGATTGTAGTTATCAATGTCGTCAGTTCGCAGGGATAGAAGATGGATGCAGAAAAGATGGACTAGTGAGAGTTATCTCAGAGATGATTATTGCGATAGATTATATCGTTTTTTGGACCATGCATTTGCTAATGAAGATTGTGTTGAAAGAGATTCAATGGATTCGGTAGATACAGTATTTCGTATCAAGTGTCCTTGTTGTAGATGCAAAACTAATCGTTATGCAGAAAGAGATGAAGTGAGGCTGCACTTGTTAAAATACTGGTTCATGCGTGTGTAACGCTTCAAAAATGTGACAAAGTTTAATTAATAAATGGGTGAAGAATTTGAAATAAAATCGCATGTGGCTTACTTATCGTTTGGACCAAAAATGTGAAAGACATGATGGAGAGGGACCATATGTGTCATTGTGGAAAGTATATTAAACTATAATAATAATATTAAAATAATAATTCAAATATATTTTTTATCTAAACTTCACTTAGGGGCTAAATCATGAATATTCAAAGTGGAGGGGCCTGTTTTGTCAATTTATGAAAGCTGAATTTTGGGAATGATTTAGGGAGATTTGGACTTTCCCTAAATTTGCATCTCTTGGCCTCCAAATCAAATTGGAGCCTTTAAAATCAACATTTAGCCACCATAATTTAGGGTTAGTAGTGCCGTAGTTAGGAGAAAGAAAAACCTCATTCAATTTCGGTTTTGGAGCAAGGATAGAAGGAGATTTCGACCAAGAAGAGAGGTTACGTTTTCGGAGTTTGGCAACGAAATTGAGGTAGCTATTCTAATCCTTTTTGAAATTAATTTTTACTGGGTGTTAGTACGTATATGTATAGTGTCATGTTAAAATTTGAGGTTTAAAAGATGTCTAGAAGACCACCGATTTGGAAAAAGAGTCGTAAACCACGAAAGTCAAATGTCCAGTAGTTTGACCTCAAAATTAGAACTTATTATTGAACCATTTTAATCGATTCTTGTTTTATTGGATGTAAAAAATTGTAGTTATATTATTGTGCAAAATGAATCACCAAAAACGGTCGAGAAACGACCCCAATCGAAAGAAAAACGCGGCTATCCTTTGACCGCAGAAAAGCTGATAGGGTGAAGGGTCCATGGGTCAAATCTGGACTTTGGGCCGGGTCTGACTTTTTAAATGGGTTGATTGGTTTTATTTAAATACAAATGAGCCCAACAGATTTAATTTATTTGGGTTGGATTAATTAGGCCCAAAATATTTAAATAAGATTTGTATTTTGGGTTCTTTATTTAATTGGGATATAATCTAATTAATGGTATTAAATTAAATAAATCCTTATTTATTTAATATATTAGATTAAATCTTATTTAATTAATATATTAATTAAATTAAAAATTTTATTAATTTAAGCATGTATTTCTAAGGAGTAAATTGTTAGATCATTAATTTAATTTATGGGATTTAATAAATTGAAGCTACATATTGGACCATTATTACGATGCTTTAATTTAGATGGACGATTTCAATATATTTTCTAATAATTGTTTATTATTCGGAAAATGTATATAAAGCGATTAATCATGTGTAGAACAGTAGATGTGTTTGGATGATTATAAAGGAGAGAGTTATGTGGCCACTTAGTTGACCTTAAGTTGGTTGTTGACCATGATAGCTTTTAGGAGAAAACTTAGTCAATAATTGGCTATTCGTTTATAAATTGTAGGTTACCACTTGGAGCGAAATCTTAGCAAAACTACGACCTCAGGTGAATCTTTCACGAGATTTCACTGGATGTATACATATGTATGAAATGTATTTTTACATATATGGTGTGGATGTTTATATGTTAATTGATGAGGTGATATTATTGCATGTTTACTTTAATTTGGTGATCTACATGTATGTGGTTAAATTATGGTGTAGCATGCTATTTATGTTATATGATGATACATTGCATGCAAATAGGAGTTGGGGTGTGGGTTAACATGCTTATAAAATGTATAATATCGGCTCGATGTGTCACACTTTGGGGAGACGCGACCCGAAATGGACGGTAGTTCCTGGTGGACTTACACGCCCAAGGAATGTCTGTGACATGGCAGGTCCCTACCTAAGGAGAGGAGTTAAAAGATCTCATTGGCGTGCATATAATTGGTGAAATTGCATTCATATTTATTTGATAATTATATGTGATTGAATGTGTGTCGGATAGTCGCACGTAAATCGTGAACTCACTGAGCTATTTAGCTGACTATAGTATACATATCAGGATCGGGAGGTTCAAGAATCGACAAGGGCAAATGACACGCTTAAGGAGTTTAGTTCCTTTTACTTTATTTAGCGTACACTTATATGTATTTCGGAGTTTGTCTTGGTTTGAATTATAGTGACCCGGTATGGGACGGGTTATCTTTTAATATTTATTATGATTTGATGTTTAGACTTCCGTTGTGAACGTTTTAGTTTGTTAATTGGAGTATTTAATGAGGTGTTTTGATGACGTGACATTTCATTTATTTGGAAAACAAATGGGGTGTTACACCGTGGTTATACAATTTGGCGGGCACATGGTGAACAAGTCCCAAATCCATCTGCCATGAAATTTTTCAAAATGTTAGGAGATGTCGACACGCCTTTATGGGATGGGTGTGAAGAGCATTCAAAGTTTGAAGCTGCTACAAGACTGTTGAATTGGAAGTTAGAATGTAATGTATCCGAGTCTGCTTATAATCGAGTACTTTCCATCTTTAAATAAATGCTACCCGATGGTGAGAAGTTAGTTGGGAATTTGTACGAGACGAAAAACATGTTGAAACATCTTGCGCCTCCAAAAGAAAAGATTGATACATGCAAAAACCATTGCATGTTATTCTATAAGGTTGATTCTTCCTTGACCAACTGCAGGGTATGTGGAGAATATCGTTATAAGAGCAATGGGGAAAACAAGGTCCTTAATTTGGTGTTGACATATTTGCCAATTACTCCTTGGCTTCAAAGGTTGTATATGTCAAGTAAGACGGCCAAAGAGATGACCTGGCACCATGACCGTAAAAAAGTACGAGGTGTGATGGTACATCCAAGTGATGGTGAGGCTTGGAAGCATTTTGATTCGAATCATCCTAGTTTTGCGAAAGAGATCAGAAATGTCGTCTTAGGTTATGTGCTGTAGGTTTTGGTCCAAATAACTCGAATTCATCAAGGTCTATCTTTCTTATAGTTTACAATCTACCTTCTTCGCTTTACTTGAAAGAATCATATGTTAAACTTGCATTGGTTGTTCCCGGAAGAAAAAGCCCCGGTCAAAACTTGGATGTCTTTCTTAGGCCGTTAGTAGATGAGCTGAAGATGTTATACGAGGGTGTTCTTACCTATGATTTTTATCGTAAAGAGAATTTCACAATGAAAGCCATTCTTTTGTGGACAGTTAACGACTTCCCTACTTATGCCATGCTATCTGGTTGGAGCACGAATATCAAGTTAGCTTGCCCATACTGCAGGAACAAGGCGGGATCATTTCAATTACAAAGTGGAGGGAAAGTATGTTGGTTTGACTGTCATCGGAAACATTTGCCTAGAAAACATCCATTTCGGCGTGATACGATTGGATTTCGGGCTCGAACTCTAGTAGCATCGCATTTACCACCAGAGTTGACCGGTGATCAAATCTGGGAGCAAATACGTCATCTTCCAACTGTTTATGAAGGCGTTTCATATAGACCGACGAATAATAGAATTACTGGATTTGGGATAAGCCATAATTGGGTAAAGAGAAGCATCTTTTGGGAGCTTTCATATTGGCGCACTTTGTTGATTCGACACAACCTCGATATAATACACATTGAGAAGAATGTTTTCGAAAGTCTCTTTAATACCGTCATGGACATGCCGAACACGAAAGACAATATGAAGGCGAGGCAAAATGTAGAGACGTATTGCGATTGGCCAGAGTTGCATACTTTAAAGGTAGGTGATAAAGTTATGAAACCAAAGGCGTCATAAACCTTAACCAAACGGCAAGTGCAGAAAGTATGTGAATGTTCGAAGAAGCTGAAAATTCTTGATGGGTATGCTTCGAACATAGGGGAATGTGTAAAACTTGAAGATGACAACTTTTCTAGCTTCAATAATCATGATTGTCACGTGTTTATGCAAAGATTGTTCCCGATTGCTTTAAAAGGAATGATACTGAATCAGATATGGGATGCTATTACAGAGTTGTGTATATTTTTTCGTATATTATGCTCAAAGATGTTACACATAGATGGCTTGATTCCTTTGCAAGAACGTATGGTCGAAACCATTTGTAAGTTGGAAAAAGTCTTTCCACCCGGTTTCTTTGATTCTGTGGGACACCTTCTAATACATTTGACACGTGAAGCTATTCTTTGTGGTCCAGTGCAATATCGATGGATTTTTTCCTATGAAAGGAATGTGGGCTTATTGAAAAGAACGGTCAGAAGCAATACAAGGGTAGATGGGTCTAGAGTTGAATGTTATCTTTTAAATGAACTTGCTACCTATTGCTCCTTACATTTTGAGCCAATTATAGAATCACGCTTGGATGTTTCTAGTTCTTTGAAGACCGACTCCCGATTAAGCATATTCAAAGTTCCAAGTCGGAAAGTATTTGATAAAGGTGGAAAACGTAGAGCCCTCATCGATGATGAATTGAAAAAGGCTCACACTTATATCTTGCTTAATTGTTAAGAAGTTATCCCTTTTGTATGGGAGTTTGAAGAATGGATCAAAATAGGGGAACCTAATATTGAACAAGAAGCACTTAATAAAAGTGAGGAAGAACAATTTGCAGAGTGGTTCAAAAAACGTGTAAGTTAATTATATGTATTTCAGTTTTTACCTAATAGTATGGTATCGTTACTCAAATGATATGTTTCTTTTTTGTCATTGTAGGTTTTGGAAGAGTCAGACGAGAGTACTAATCACTTAAAAGTACTAGCACAAGGACCATTACGTCATGTTTGGTCACATCAAGGATTTTACATCAATGGTTACAAATTCCACACAAAACATGGTGATGGAGGAGTCAAACATAACAATGGGGTATGTGTGAAAGGGTCCGTTTACGACGATTCTGAGCCTGACTGTTATGGATTGTTGGATGAGGTTATAGAGGTTCAATATCAAAACCGAAAACGTTGTGTTGTTGTTTTGTTCAAATGCACTTGGTTTGATATTGTTAAAGGGGTAAGAGTCGACCATAAACATAAGTTGGTTGATATCCGGTACAATTCGAGGATAGCAACAAAAGACGATTTCTCGTTTGTTCTGGGATCACAAGCTACACAAGTGTATTACACACCGTATCCTTCAATGACAGATGATTTGAAAGATTGGCGGGCAGTTGTCAACGTGGAGCCAAAGAAGATTTATGAAGTAGAAGAAGGTTATGAAGTGGAAATAACACAAGGTGCTACTCAAGTAGATGAAAATTTGGATGAAGAACATTTCTTTCAGGAGAGTGAAAGGTTGCAATTGCAACGTACAAAATCCGTTGGTATAAATGAGGATATTGAACGTGTTTCTCTTGTGATACCTGGACAATTCATCACATGAGTGACGATATAAATATAGAGGTTAGCGATAAGGAAGAAGAGCTTAAAGATATAAATGATGATTTAGATGATGAGGGTAATCATGATGAACTTATTCCATCAGACGAGGAGAGCGAGATGTTCGACTCACCAGAAGCGGTTTTTGATTTTGTGAGCCTTTTTTAATTAGTTTGTTACAACCATTATTATTTGCATCGTGGCTGCTATTATATGCTAAGAACAATATCATGGTTGGCATTAATTGTGACTGTTGCTATGGGTTTATCATATTATTTATTAAAAGTAGGTTTTCAATATGTTCAATTTATAGTTGGTATGTTGTTAAAAAGTTTAAAAAGACCGGTTACCTTATTTTGTGAATACATACATATATATATATATATATAGAGGAAGGTTCAAATGAGAACTTTGTATTTTTAAAAGAACAAATGAACAATTGTGGATCACATATTATGTGGGTCCCACATAATATTAAATAATTTATGATTTAATATTATGTGGGACCCACATTATATGTGGTCCCAAATGAGTTCCTTTAAATTGGTAGTGTTCTCGTATGATCCCTCCCATATATATATATATATACATATATATATATGATAGGAGAAGACTCGGCTAGCTATGATTGAGAAATGTAATGGATTTTTTGATCAAGAACTGTGGGATCTTGCGGTACGACAGACAGAATGCAAACCCAAAGCTCGGATCCCAGGTTGGTGAGAGCTGCTTCATATGGATCTTCAAGTACCTTCAATTCCTATGCTCCTCGAGTGGTACCTTCTAATGAGTTATGTTTAATCTCATATTATATATATATATATATATATATATATATATATATATATATAACCTTATAGAGATAAGTTCAAATGCAAACACAAATTTTGTTGTGAACGTGAGGACAAATGAGAGCGTGACACGTGTCTGAATGTAGATTATTCAGACTGAATAATCAAAAAAATATTCAGACCGAATAATCAAAGAAATATTGAGACTGGATATAGTATTTATTAAGTCTATTCAGACTGAATAAGCATTATTCAGATTTAATAAATACTATATTAAGTCTGAATATTTCGTTGATTATTCGGTCTGAATAGGACATGTGTCACACTCTCATTTGTCCTCACGTTCACAATCACATTTGAGTTCTCATTTGAACCCGCCCCTAACCTTACATGATGTTATAAGTGTTCAAAAAAGCTCGCCGCAACGGCCACCATGGCGCGCCGTGGCTTAAGGCTTGGGTCTCACGCCACGTTATGCGTGTGGCACGCCATGACCTAATGTGCGGTTTTTGTAACGCAATATTATATTTTTCTTACTCTTTTTGATGTTTTATTGGTTAGTTTTAAATGTATAACCTAACTTAAATCCTTTAAATTCATTGACTCGTTGGATAATAGTAAAACATACATGTTTACATGTATAATAATTTGTATGATATAAAGATTTGTCGTCTTAAGTCACGCTTTGAAAAACGCCGCGTCCTCGCCATGGCTTCTAAGGCTTTGAGGTTTGACCTCGCCGCCACGCCACGCCTCACGCCATTTTGAACCTTGAATTATATATACACTAATTATGTGTATTAATTGCAGGCGGAACAACTTAAAGGAATAATTGAGAGCATGAAACAAATGCAAGAATCAGAGAAAGCAGAACGGGAAGCGCGAGAAGCAGCACAAAGAAATGGAGATGGAGAAACAGAAGGTTGAGTTGGAAGCTGTTAGGCGCGATATGCAAGTACGGGTTAAAGCTTTCACGGAGTTAATGAGTAGGTACCATCCCCCTCCCCCTTCTAGTTAAGATCTTTCGTTACTTTAATTTCTAATTAACTTTGGATGTTTATGCATGCCCAATTGAGTCATTATTTACTCTTTTGGAAAAAATAAATATGAATGGCAGTTAGTACAAAAGATAGTTTCTAACTGATCCCAATAGTTATTTGGAAAGTTATTAGTAATTAAAGATACGTGCTTCTTCAGAACCCATAAAAGATATGGCATCTTTATGAACCTAATCCATGTCTTTTAAGGAAAGAAACCAAACTGGTGCAAGAATTCTCATTAGTTAATTTTGTTGTATAGCCCTAGATATTTATGATTGAAAACATCATCTCTGATGCGAACTTCCCAAATGCTAAGATGGAAAGTTGCTCATTCTTCCAAACAATTGTATTATTTTAGGACATTTTCCACAATAATGATGCTAACTTTTGAAAATTGCCATCTACAACGGTTCAAATAGTCGGTCCCTCTTTGGAAAGATGTAATTTTTCCATTGTATATTTCAAGGAAAATGCATCAGATCTTAAGAGAAATTCTGCACATACAATATATGAGCAATGAAGGATAAATGGGCATCTTCTTCTAGGGTCTTCACTTTTTGTGGGTTTAAGTCCTCTTAAAAGAGATTACAAAAGCAATTTAGTCATTTTGTAAAAAGAAAATTGTATCTAAACTTTTAGTAATCTTC
This sequence comes from Silybum marianum, assembly GCA_036898165.1. Taxonomy (NCBI): domain Eukaryota; kingdom Viridiplantae; phylum Streptophyta; class Magnoliopsida; order Asterales; family Asteraceae; genus Silybum; species Silybum marianum. Next base: position 19,165,884 of record CM072539.1, read on the forward strand.
TTTAAAGCCCTTGTTTTTAGTTAATACTCCATCCGTCCCAATTTAAATGTCTACATTACTATTTTAGTTTGTCCTAAAATAAGGGTCCACTTTCAAAAGTAAGGTGGCGTTTGTTTTTTAAGAGGTGTTGAAGTCTGAAATCTGATTTCAGTTCTAAAATTGTTATGAAACATGTAAACGAATTAGACATAAGTGGTGATTAAGAGCTTAAAATGGAAAAACAATAAAGGCCTAAGTTTCTAATTTCCCATTCTACCGGAAAGTTCTCTCTATTATCAAGTGTAGAAGTGTCATTTGGTATTTAAAAAGCGTATTAATTGCACATTCCAATAACTGTGTGCAATTTTTATTGTGGATGTTAATTTTGGGACGGAGGGGGTATTATTTAAAAACGCCTATTGTTCGGGTCAAAATCCTATCACTCTCGTTGTCTGTTGCTGCCATTGCTGTTGCCGATTTCTCTTCCCCTCTTGCCATTTTTTGATTTCGGTTATATATATATATATATATATATATATATATATATATATATATATATAATATAGTCCGGTTCTTCTACAGCCGAGTTAAAAGTTACATCCCGTGCACCCCAATCAAAACCATCCATTTCATGATCCATTTAAATAACATTCTCCATTTCATATCATTTAGGATCAAATGTAACAAACTCGTTATGAAAAAAATGGTGAAAATTAGAAAATATAAAATGTTATGAAATATTACAGTGAATTTTATAACATTTTATATTTTTTGATTTTCACAATCTTTTAACCATTTTTTTTCATAACGAACTTGTTCCATTTGATCCTAAATGATATGAAATGCCGAATATTATGAAATTCACTATATAGTGGAAGGTTTTGATCGGGGTGCACAGATAAAGGGAGGTTCTTCTACACCCCACTTTAAAGTTACACCCCACTATTCTAAAAGCAAATCTTTCTAAATCTTCACGAGAACACAGATATGAAGGTCTAAAGCACCTCGTAATTATAACCAAACTTAAAAAAACCAATCAACCTGTACATTTTTTAACGGTTAGCTAATTAATCAATCCCATGTTATAAAACATATTATTTAAATTCTTAAAAACATATATACCATGTAAGTTTTGAAAGCGTTAGTGATCAATGCATATTCCTTTAAATTCATAGGTAGATGTACATTTCTTGATGTGTGCGGATATTTAAGCTATTTGAATCCCATAAAACCAATTAATAACCAATTGATAGACACATTTTGCCTTTCTCTCCGGGTGCTAGTATCTATACTAAGGTGGCATTTGTTTTTTAAGAGGTGCTGAAGTCTGAAGTCTGATTTCAGTTCTAAAATTGTTATGAAACATGTAAACGAATTAGACATAAGTGGTGATTAAGAGCTTAAAATGAGAAAAACAAACAAAGTCTAAGCATTTACATCATTGTCTTAATTACAAGTTACAAAGCATTAGGTACAACATTTTAAAGCACAAGATTGAAAAATCTCTTAATTACAAATAATAAAGCACAATGTACAAGTACTTTCTAAAACACCTATAATCTTCCCAAATTTGATGGATTCACACTTCCTTTTTGTCTAGAAGACCTATAATCTTCCTTTTTATGCTCTTCCTTTTTTTTTTGCAAAAGTCAGCTGGCAAAGGCTTAAGACCTACATATTCAAATTCAAATTATTTTAGAAAGGTTCAGGCTCTCTTTTGTCTTTGAATGGTGTAGATATCTCAGCCTTTTCTTTTCACCGGGTTGGTCTTCAACATTTGACCAAAATTTTATATATTCTCTAAGAAAGCCCTTTTTTTAGTTCTTTAAACCTAAATTCTTATATATTCTTTAGGAAATAGTTGTCTTTAAGATCTTTAGGCTATATATATATATATATATATGAATTATATCTTATCAAATAGTTGTCTTCTTTTTCTACATTTTTAGTTTGAAAAATCCCGTGATATACATCATACATATACCATCTTCTTCATAAGGGAGATGCAAAATTTAACCTATGACCTAAAACATTATGACCACGAAGTATACAACGTTTCCTAATTTTCATAAGAAGGAAAAAAATGTTGGTTACGTGCTTAATTTCTAAGCTCAACCAGTCTAATATTCAACTTTGAAGTTACTATAAATTCCTTGCAAAATATTTAGTTATGTAAACATGCACTTACAATTTACAAATAGAACAAAATTAAGCTGAATGTGTTTAAAGATTGGAATGAAGTTTGAATAAAAGATGATGCTATGCAAGTAATAATCAAATTGGAAGTTGGTTGGAAGGAAAAAAAAAAGGAAAAACGTTGTGTTATTCACACTAAACGTGTGTTATTCATAAATTATGTATGAACTCCACATTCGTTATTCATACCGAATGTCTTTCAGTATTTAGACTGAATGTCTTTCAGTATTCATATGATCAGACAAGAGGGTAAGAGTGAAACATATAGAGCGATAGAAAGATCAGATTTATTGTAAAGGGTCTCAAGGGGGTTGATTCTTAACCTAATACAAAGAGCTCTTTATTTTGGGTGGAGTGGATGTAGACAAATTTTTTGAATCACGTAAATATCTCTTGCATTTGTCTCTACTGTTTATTTACCTTGATTGCTTGGTTATTATCATTTCTTGTTTTGATTTGTACAACTTAGATTCGGGTTGTTTACTTCGGTTTCTTCTTCTTTATATTTTCCGTTGAGCATAACAAGATATAAATATGTCAAATCTACAATCAAAAGCCCAAAATTAATCCAGATAGGTCAGACTACATAAATATGTCAAATCTACAGCCAAAAGTCCAAAATTAATCCAACTAGGTCGAACGCTCTATGAGTTATTCACTAGTCGATTGATACAACTCAATTCCATATGGTATATGTGACAAGCAATCTTGAAGAGCTTATAGGAGTTCGAAGATTTACTTGATTTTTTTGGAAAAGATAAGTGTAATGATCCTATATATGTTGAATTCCATATGGGATATATGACAAGAAGTCTTGAAGGAGTTAGGACATTTACTTGATCTTTTTTGAAAAAAAAGATAAATGTAATGATCGTATATATGCTCTTTTCCATATGGTTAAAAGTTGCAACCACAAATGTCAATTTCTTTCTTTCTTCATATAAATATATGTTTTCGTTGCATAAATTTGAATATGAAGTATCTTTTGAACTATAAATTTCAAACTAAAAGTATGAAAATATGAAGTATGTGTATTACTAAACTCCCAATTCAATCCTTCTTAAGGTCGGGTTGAGTTGAGTTGAGATGTTTTATATTGTCAAAATTGGATTAGTTTGTAAAAATGTCAAAAATTCGCTAAACCCAACCCACATACACCCTATACAAATCCTCCTACCACTTCCAATTCGTCAAAAGTGGGACTTAATCATTTAAAGTGAGAACGTTTAATGATTTTTCATCCAAATCAATAGTTCTGGGACTTAATCATTCAAAATAAAAAAAAATTAATGATTTTTTTAAAAAAAAATAGTTTAAAAACTTAACCATTTCAAATAAGATAGTTTATTGGGTTTTTTTTAAACATTTCCAGAAACATGCTCTTATTAAGTGAGTAATTATTATGCTTTTATATTTGTATCTTTTAGGAGTTTAATCAAATAAAAACCACAAAAAGGTTACAAACTTGTAAAAACCGATATAAAAATAATTTTTTTCATCAAATGATAGAATTTAAGATATTATTTCACATACATTTGTTTCATAAGGTGAAATTTTCACATGTATTTGTTTCAGCATATGAAGCTCTTTTATGCATTTTTTTGGATTCACTAGGTGAATCAATTTTTTTCACATGTAATTATATTCATAAGGTGAACGCAAACATATATGTGAATTAATATCTTAAATTATAGGTTTAATAAAAAAAATCATGAAAAAAAATATTTTTATATCGGTTTTTACAAGTTTATAATATTTTTGTGATTTTTATTTGATTACCGTCCGTATCTTTTATTAATAATATGGGTCAAAGATTTTGTTCAACGGTTGCTTTTTTGCTATGCCAGTACCGGCGTGGACCCCACCCCCAAAACCTAAGAGCATCTTCAACAGCTATTATAATTTTTTTTTTCTAAAATAGTATATTAAAAGTCAAAATCTTTATAATACTTTGCATCCAACGCCAACAACTACTTTATTTTAGTAACTTTATCATTAATAATATTAATAAAATATTCCATCGTTTAATAAAATTTTATTTATCTCTTCTACATACTTACTTCAATTATTTTGATTGGTTAAATATAATTAAAATATTGTTTCTTTCTTTTCTATATATTTTTAGAGATTCTCTAAATTTAGAGATATTTTTTCTCTTTTTTCCCATTTTCTATTTTAGCAATTGATATACCATAGCTGTTGGAGCATTTAAATTACTAAAATCCTCTATTTTTCTATTTTATAATAGCTGTTAGAGATGCTCTAACCATCTCCACCTCACGTGACCTGTACGTACTTAATCATTGGCTTTAACTAGGGGTGGCAATTCTCGACACGACACGAACCCGACACGAAAATAAACGGGTTAGGGTTGAAGTTTTTGACACGCCAACCCGCCAACCCGCCAAATAAACGGGTCGTGTTTGGGTTGACCCAATCGTGTCGCGGGTCGACCCGCCAACCCGCCAAACAATTTTTTATTTTTTTAAATATTTTTTATTTAGTTTTTTACTTAAAAATTAAAACTAAACAAACAAAAATGAAAAATCGTGAACGTTTTATGTGTTTGTTAGGACTTTTTGTTGAAATTTAGATGTTTATATTTGGCTGTGACCCGCCAACCCGTTTTTGACCCGCCAACCCGCCAACTCGCGGGTTGACCCGCCAACCTGCCAACATGACCGTGTCCGGGTTAGTGTTGTGTATCTCGACACGATAAGCTAAACAGGTCGTGTCCGGGTTGAGCCTCCTTGACCCGCCAACCCGCGACCCGCCAACTCAAATACGACACGATTGTCACCCCTAGCTTTAACCACAAGTCCACAACCCTTATTATTCGCTTCAATCAGCTACCATCTATTTCAACCATATCAAAACCAACAATTCAATTTTAATTGATTTGGTTTATATGACTAGACTTCTATATATTAGTTTTTTATATATATAAAATTTGAGTATCTTTGTGTGTATGTATGTATTATGAAAGAAATAAAAGAATTTAATTAAAATAACTATTTTTTAGAAAATCGTTTTATCATAATAGTTATTTTGAGGTTGTTTGGCAATTGTTGATTGGTTTGATGTCCAATAATTAAATGGTTAAAATGATTAAGAAGCTCTTATGATATAGTGTAAAATTAAATTAAATTGTTTGGTAAATATTGAGTATATAATTAGGGTTCTTAATGATTAAAAAAGATCCAAGATACAAAATGATTCAAAGGGTTTTGGAACCATTAAGCGATAGACTTATTGTTTGCCAAACATGATTCACCTCTTAACGATTCAAAGGCTGCCTCTTAATTGAATTGTTAAGAGGTAAACAAACAACCCCTTTCTCTTTGAGTTTATCAAAATAGCTAAAATTTCAGTGATTTCTAAGACTATGTGTTTTGTATGTTATTTCGATGACTTATGTACGCTATTTTGAAGACATTTAATGCTATATCAATGACTTTGCGATTTGTTATTTTAAATTTACATGCTTCACTCCTAGAGTTAGTTAATAAATTATTTTACGTCATTTTCTTTTTAATTTTTTGTTTTACACCTTTATCACATTAACATTTATAATCATATATCAATTAAAATACGTTTATTAAGCATTCATATGTCATCCCTTTTCTGTTTTTTGGACGCAAATATATATATACATAGTTTTTTTTGCTGTGAAGGTAACCTTCACAGCGTTTTTATTGTGAAGGTTCAGATTATTTTTTACCTTCACATTGTTTTTTGGTGTGAAGTTTCAAGTGTGAAAAGATGGTTTCACGGGTCTCACAGAATCAGGCTGGTCTCACGTGAACATATCAAAACTTTTTTACCTTCACAACGTGTTTGCTGTGAAGTTTCAAGAGTAAAAAGGTGGTCTCACGGTCCTCACGGAAAAAAGGTTGGTCTCACGTAAACCCATCAGAAATTTTTTTACCTTCACAACGTGTTTGCTGTGAAGTTTCAAGAGTAAAAAGGTGGTCTCACGGGGAAAAAGGCTGGTCTCACGTGAACCCAACCCTATATATATATATATATTATAGAGGAAGATTCAAATGAGAACTTTGCATATTTAAAAAAAACAAAAAGAACACCCTTAGGACCACATATGATGTGAGTTCACACATTATAAATCATATTTGATTCAATGGGGCCCAACATTGAATATATATGATTTTATAATGTGTGAGACCCACATCATATGTGGTCTAAGGGTGTTCCTTTGTTCTTTTAAATAGAGGGTGTTCTTGTATGGTCTCTTCCCGTGTATAGAGGATGGTTCAAATGAGAACACCCCAATTTAAAAGAACAAAGAGACTCATTTGGGACCACATATGATGTGAGTCCCACCAATGAAAAACTATATATGATTCAATGGGGCCCACAATTGAAAATCATATATGTTTTTTTTACTGATGGGACCCACATCATATATGGTCCCAAAATGAGTCCATTTGTTCCTTTAAATCCAAGAGGGAGTTCATTTAAAACCTTAAATAATTTAAGAATGCAGAAACCACCTTTTTGTGAGTATTCATGATGAATGTCAAAATAGATATTCATATTCGTTATGGATACTCCAAAAAGTAGCGGTCCATACAATCCTAAAATATTTAATGTTTTTAAATGAACCTACTTCTAACTTTTTATTTGAATAAATGTGATCAACAAGCTTAATTTTCGAACTTCAAGCCCCCCCTAAATTAAATTTTTGGCTACGCCTCTGTTGATGATGAATTATATGGCAACGGTAGTTTCACGGTTGGTATCATAATGGTATCACATTGGGTATCATAAAAGTTTTTGGGTATCACAATAGGTATATATCACAGTGGTGGTTCTGAAGGCAACATAATGATTCTCCCGAAAAATGAAATTGGTTTAGTATGGTTTTTGTCAATTTGAATTTTGGAAGAAATTTTGTTAACAATATGTGTGGTACAATTTTTATGATCATGTATGATACATTTTTATACAAGCGTGTAAGTAAAATAATTAATTATTTAAAAATTACTATTAGCAACCACATATCGTCGCTATAAGTAAAATAATTAATTATTTAAAAATTACTATTAGCAACCACATATTGTCGCTATAAGTAAAATAATTAATTATTTAAAAATATACTGTTTGCAACCACATATTGTCGCTATAAGTAAAACAATTAATTATTTAAAAATATACTATTAGCAACCACATATCATCGCTATAAGTAAATTAACTAATTTCTTGGATATTACTATTGGCGACTACATGTCGTCAATATAAATGGGATGGTTTGTCGTCGCTATAAAGGTCATATTTTTTGGTATTTTCGGCTATTTTTTGCACATTTTTCAATAAATACGACTGTAATAGTAAGAAAAATCAACAATATAACATACAATCACGCAAACACCAACAATATAACATACAATCACGGAAACACCAACAATAAACACATTTTTAAGAAAATTAAACACGGTTTCATTAGTACTAAAAATGTACGTTGAAACATATAAGTAACAACAATAAACACGAAAAAAAATTAATTGCATAAAACAAAACCTAAAAATAAAAATATGAATAATAAATATCTAATTAGCCCCCAAATCCTCATCGGTGCCATCATCGGTGTCATTGTTGGTGTTTTGCTGCGGTGGTAGTGATGGTGATGATGTCTGTGGAACTACTGGCATAGTATAATTGAAAGTAGGAATATCTGGAACCTGGGCATTCGGGCTAATATTTCTAATTGCCTGAACTAGAGTCGTGTGCGAACCCCATTCGTCTAATTTTGACTTGGATTCTGATAAACTAATTACTTGTTTGCTCTCGTTACTATGCCTAACAAAAGCACTGAAGTTTGAGATCATTTCTTGTACCTGGTCATCAGTAAACAAGCGTTGAGATGGGGTGGTGTATTCAGACCATATTTAAAACAATCAGTTTTTTTTTAATTTTTGGGTTTGAAACTTTTATATACTATATATGTAGATTAATACTTTTATTGATAATTTCCTAAACACATTCTTTATTTTTATTAAATATATATTAACGAGTTTCTATAAATTATAAGTTCATTAATTACATTTTTAATAAAGAAACTTATTGTTTTTATTTTGTTTAATCAAATTATTGAATACCTACAATGATGATATGTCGTCTTTATAGACAACAAGTGACTGCGGAGTATTCATGAAGCGGGTGGTTGCCTTATAATTATTCGGTTCGTATAACGGGTTGGATATCCAGGTTAATAAAAAAAGTTATTATTTGTTACTCATTTAAAAATCAAATTTTCTTGTTATTTTTTATTTAAATAATTATAGTAACGACAAGTTGTCTCAATAGAATATAAATTATTTGTTCTTTTAATGAAAAACACATCGTTCTTAGAAAACTCTAACAAATTTATTAAATACTTATAGCGATGACAGATTGTCCTTATAGACCGTCAAAATTTGCCACCTAAATTTTTATCGAAATTTTGATCTATAGTGATGAATTGTCGTCGCTATAAACTATCTGTTTATTAACTAATTATTTTAATAACAAAATTACTAAGTTTTAGTTTTTAAAAACAATTATATAATGTTTGTAGCAACGATATGTTGTCTCTATAAGATACCAATTTATCAAATACTTTTTTACTTAGAAAATCAACAAAAAATAAATAAAATAAACTATTAAATACCTACAGCAATGACATGTTGTCGCTATAACCCTCTAAAATTTCTCATCCATACGCTATTTTTCTACCAAAATTTTCATCCAAAATTTCATCTACAGCAACTATTTTGTCGTTTGCAAAAAATCCAACAATCATTCAAGACTTCTTTCATCTTTTAGCGACGAACTGTCGTTGCTATAGATATTTAAAGCTATAAACCAAAATTTTCGTCGAAATTTTGATCTATAGCGTCGACATATCACCGTTATAAACTAGCAGTTTATCAATTATTTTTAATTAAAAATCATATTATTTTTTATTTTTGAAACAAAATTTATTAAATATCTACAGCGACGACACGTCGTGTGTATAAAGTATAAAATTTTATAGAGAGAAAATTGCATTTCTTTTAAATAAAATTTAAAAATTATTAAATACATATAGCGACGATATGTCATCGCTATAACTGTTCAAAAACTTGATAAACCCACCGTTTAATTAGCTAAATTCCTGGGATCGCTTTTGGTTGGTCTTTGTGATGGGTTAGGTCAGGCAGGCTAGAACCTAAGATAGAAGGGAAGCATGAGGTCCCTCTCCTGATGTGGTTGGGGGAGCTATGTAACCACTTTTTCCAAGAATATTTTAATAAAAAATTTCATCTACTACAACTACTTTGTCGTCGCAAAAAATCCAACAACATTCAGGATTTTTTTTCATCTTTTAGCGACGAAAGGTCGTTGCTATAGATATTTACAGCTACAAACCAAAAGTCGTCGCTAGAAAATTTCTCACCAAAATTTTCGTCGAAATTTTGATCTACAGCGACGACATATCGACATATCAACGCTATAAACTAGCAGTTTATCAATTATTTTTAATCAAAAATCATATTATTTTTTATTTTTGAAACAAAATTTATTAAATAGCTGCAGCGACGACACGTCGTGTTTATAAATTATAATATTTTATAGAGAGAAAATTGCATTTCTTTTAATTGTCAAAAAAAATTATTAAATACATATAGCGACGATATGTCGTTGCTATAACTGTTCAAAATTTTGATAAACCCGCCATTTCTTTCCCACCAATATTTTAATAAAAAATTTCATCTACAACAACGGCATTGTCGTCGCAAATCCAATGAACATCCGATACCTTTTTCATCCTTTAGTGACGAAAAATCGTCGCTATAAATATTTATAGCGACAAGTCAAAAGTCGTTTCAATAGGTCTCGTCGCTATAGCCATCATTTCTAGTAGTGGTAGAAATGAAAGCTTTAAAATACAAATACCCGTTCAAACACGAACTTTACACTTTTTACTTATTCAAAACGTGAATAAGTTTAAATGCTTCAATTACCAAAATATGGACAAAGTTCCATTTTCGTGCATACCGAAATATGATTAAGTTTTAATGATCCAATAATATAAATTATGGAAATACTTTATACTCTAAAAAAATCACCGAAAATAACGGATAAAACTCTATATCCAAAACAACATCCTATGATCTAACAGTGGTAAGAGTTGTCGCTATCGTTTACCGGGTAAGACTCTCGGCCATTGCCTTTGGTCTAAGATTCTTGGTTTTTGTCATGTTCATCCGGTGTAACGTGACTTGGTAATTAAGCGCTTAATTACCCAGGTAAGTGTTTGGTAAACAGCCCCTACATAATTTTGGACATTAGGCTTGATGGAGTTGAGGCAATCAATCAAAAATTGATTAATTATGTGGAGTATTTATATCCAAGTATGTCTTCTTACATCTGATGAGGCAAAAAGATCTTTAGAAGTTAGAACAATTGTAATTCTTTTTGAAAAATGGAACATGGTTAAATTAGATTGTGAGTTAACGATATGTGGGAAACATTGTTTTTATTAGTATATTAATATTTTGAAATTCTACGTAAACCATTCATTAGTTTTTATGATCTCAAATTAAAAGATTTGTGAGTTAACGATAAGTGGGAAACATTGTTTATAATTGGGATGGCATTTCTTTTAACATGGATTATGCAAATAACACTTATTGTCAAATAATCGTAGTGGATTAGTATATTAATATTTTGAAACTATAGCTTCTACTACGTGGATGATTTTAACTTATTTGTTGATGTTATTTTATATATTTATTTTTAAAAAGATATTATTAAATTATATGTTATATAGCATATATTTATATTATGGTCGTTAAGGACGAGTTCAAATGAGAATTTAAATTTGGTTGCAAACATGTATGAACTTCACCTTTATTATTCACACTGAATAAGACACGTATCGCACTCTCCTTTGTTCTAATGTTCGTTATCAAATTTGAGTTTGCTTTTGAACTTTCTTCATAATTGTTATAAATAATTTTCATCATACATGCGACATATTCCATAACCCTATTAATTTAATAGGTTCAAAACCATTCTATATAATAACAATTTTTGTGAGTGTCCAATTTCATCATAACAAATATTGAAAATAATCATTGATTTTTTTGCAATTCTTCTTGATATGAATTTTGATCATCACGGGCAACGTGCGGGTTTGTTACTAGTTTTGTATAACATGCCTGGTTTAGTTTTTAGATTTCACTTTTCAAAATCTGAGAAAGCTAGTCTCAGATTCGCATTTGAACTTTTCCCATTATGGGTATGTATATATTTGTCTATATATAGTCATATATATATATATATATATATATAAAGGAGATATGTTCAAATGAGAGCTCAAATTTGGTTGTGAACGTGAGGACAAATGAGAGCGCGATACATGTCATATTTATACCGAATACAATATAATACTTATTCAGTATGCACAAATGCATAACATGCACTAATGCATAGGAAAAACACAGCTTCAATTGCTTTGTGCATACTGTTTAGATGGAGGGCTCTCAGGGTGTTATTCACCTGGGACACCCTTTTTGCGAGTATTCACAAAAGGGTGTTGTTACTGGTTTCTAAAATATTTAAGGTTTTTAAATGAACTTTCGTATAATTAATTGGTTATTTATGGGTGTTGGATCTACTAGTATTTTATATATCTAGTTTGTGATTCTAAATACCACGACCTCATACTTTCCTGTTCCAACTCAAATTATACCAAATAACCAAAACAGAAGCATTCAATTCTTCTTCCATATTTATCGAATAAAATATTACTATATCAGGAGTAGTTTGTTAGGGATTAACAAACACGTTGGTCCTATTGCCTTTATCTATTTATTTATATCATACACATCCCATTGTTCCAATTTGAAATAGATTTTTCTAGAACATGATGACACCACTGCCACTAGATATATTATTTTCCGACATACTGCCAAGGCTGCCAGCCAAGTCCTTATACCGTTTTCTTTGTGTTTGTAAACAATGGCGGTCGTTTCTAACAACACCAATGTTTGCCAAGATGCATCATCATCACCACCACAAACTTCTTCTCATTGTCTTGTCCACCACTACATCATGCAAGTTTCGTACCATCGACTGCGAAGCACCTGAAGACGGTATAAGTACCGTTAGCCATCCTTTGCCATTCAGTCACGAAAATGTGTCGATTATAGCATCTGTACGTGGACTGGTATGTGTACGCGTGATTTATAACAAATGCAACGACAAGGAATACTGTGATCTAATTTTATGGAATCCTTTAACGAGCGAATATAAGACTTTGTCTAGACCCAACAACGAAAAATGCCACGTGACCAACGCAATAATATTTGGGATGTATTACAGTTGTAGCGACTACAAGCTTCTACTTGTAACTTATCATCATGACGTTTATATATACTCATTGAAATCCGACTCATGGAGAAAGGTTGAGACGAAACAAGAAGACTTCAAATATCGTTTTGTCCACTATTGGCTTGCGGAATGTTGGAAGCATCCATGTGTTTTGGTGAACGAAAAACTCTATTTTATAGTTAAACGAGTGAAGAGAAAATTAAGAACCTTCGGTCATTTAATTATAAGGTTTGATTTGAAGACAGAAAAGTTGAGAAAGATAGCAGCTCCCTCTTTAGGAATGAATCTTGATCTGAAGACATTGTGTTTGAGTTTGACGGTTGTAAGAGGATGCATTCACTTGTGGATGAGTCATTGGAATATATCCATAGATCTTCTTGAAATCGTGTTGTGGAGGATGGATGGAGATGGAAATTGGACAAAGGTGGTAAGTTATAATAATAATCCACCTCTTTTTCTACCTTTTTATCCTTCGTCTCACCTGGAAGTTGCATTTCACTTTATGAAGAATGGAAATTGGGCCATCTATTCTAGCTTTGGCATTTGGAAAGTTGACCTAGAGAAGCATAACTTGGACATGTTTTCATATGGCTCCAATAACAGCATTATCACTCCAGGAGGGAAATACATGGAGACTATGGGGATCAATTTATTTAATTAATTAGAACCTTACAAAAGTATGTATTATTTCAATGAGTTTAATGATTTTCATGGTTCTCAAAATATTTATGGTTTTCACATGAGCCCATATATATATAGGGAGGTTTAAGGAAAACAAATGAAAAACTGAGGAACACGCTCGTAACTTTTCATATGGACCATATACACATGCACATACAAGTAATTGAAGTTGTTTTATGGTTTTTATGCACATGTGCGTTGTTGTGCATATTTGACAAATTTCTTAAAAGTTACTTTTACACTTGTATGCACATGTGCATACCGTCCACATGAACGGTTACCAAGGTGTTTCTCGGTTTTTCATATTTTTGCGATTTTTACTTGAACCTGGCCCTATATATAGAGAGAGGTGGCTTCTTGTGTTAACCCAATAATTTGTGTTAACTGTGTTAACCCATCGTTCACTGGTGAACACCATGCTCGTTCATTGGCCTCTATATATACATATATATACTAGTAGTGAACCCGCGCAATGCGGTGGGAGCCGGGAGGCGTGAATGTAAACAAATTGAAGGTGTTTCTCGGTTTTTCATATTTTCCCAATTTTTACTTGAACCTGGCCCTATATATACATATGTGCCAAAACTCACACACACGGGGCTTGGACCATTGGCTTCAAGGGAGGTTGGGGTGCTGAGCCAATGACCTTTTGGTAGCAATCTTGAATCCTAACATGAACGGGTGCGCCCTTGTTTTTAATGTTTCTTCTATTGTTTACAGAAACTTGTATTGTTTTGATTTGTGGGTTGTTTTGATAGCTTAAGATCGAAAGAGAAGGTGGGAGAGTATTCGAAAGATGGAAACAGGGGAAGATCTTCTTTCCGCCAACGTACTCGTACAACTCAGATCGTATGTTGGAGAGACCATAAAATCGAAAAGCAAGAGGAGAACTCCAGCATGGTAATGAGCCCATATGTTAGGATTTAAAGGTCATTAATTCAATTTAATTAAAGATGCATGCTTAGACTATTGGTCAAAGGAGTTACTTTTACATTTCAAACTAATAAAGAGATCTTTAAATTGCGAATGTCAAAGCACACGTCTTTTTCATCATCTCATTTATACCATGATCCTTTTCTTGTTTTCCTTTTCTCCCCAAAACGAAAGATTGGCGGGTTTCAGCCGCTTTCTAGGATATACTTGATATTTTTAATATATGTTGGTGTTCAGATAAGCTTTTCATTTATGAGAATGTAAAAACTGCAGGTGTGACAGAATATTGTGGTATGGGGAGGGGATTCGCGGTCATTTTTAGTATTTTTGCATAACTAAAGGCGAGTAAAAACGAAATTGTTGTTGGTTATGTTTCTTCAATTCTAGATGACTAAACTCAACCCTAAAACGCATTGTTTTGTGCGGGGAATAAGAAGACCGACTGCGGGTGCCGACTAGAAACGGATGCTCGAGAGTTTTGACTAAAGAAACATTAACAATCAACTGAAGTTCTTCCTGTAACTGTACATATCAATATTCTTACAACTATACCAGAAGAATAAAGAAATGAAATGAAAAGATTTGTTCTTTTGCAGTATGATCTTGCATTTGCATTTTTTTTCATTCAATATCATCAAGTCACCCTACCAAACGCACCCTAAGAGACTTGTTGTAACTTATGGATTTTTTTTATATACTATTTATAAGATTATAAAAAAACTAAAAATCCGGATCAGTGGCACTATGCGGCGGAACCTGTTGGAACACCCCAAAGAACGGGCCTGATAACGAAGTAGTTACAAGAATGAATAGTTAAAAGTAAAAATATACCAAAATATGTGCCATGTACCTGCAATACAAAACATATTTGGCTGAATTTGTCTCATTGTCCACATCTCAATTCCCTTCTTTCTCTTTGTATGTGCCATGCACCAGCACAAGTAAACACCGGTATCAAATACCAAATCAAAGCAGACAAACAATTCTAAGAAATTGTACTAAAACATTCATCAATTCTAGAAAATTGTACTGAAAGAAACAATCACATCTTATTGGTTCCCTTTCTCTGATACCATCAGCTGCCGCTGCCACTAGCCAGCTTAGCTTCCACTGCTCCGCAGGTGCAGTTGATACTTCTTAGTTCAGCATTCAGCTTCTCACTGCATCCTAGGTGAATTCCATGCAACTGCACATACTCATCAAGAAGCTTCTCATACATAGCTTTGTCTTCTTTAGCCGTCTTCTCGAAATTCTCAACCTGCTGTTTGAACGCAGTCACCTCTTGCTCCAGCTTCTCTTTGGCGACTACGCACTCTGCATGAACTCCCTTGGACATCGAGAGGTCATCAACCAACTTCTTATAGGCACTTCTCTCTCCTGCAAGCTTGTTCGTCAAATTCTTATGGTCCACTAGGTACTCATTATGAAGTTTCTTGAGTTCTTCATGTTCCTTGATAACCTTTCTATGCGATGTGCGTATCACATTGACAGACCTTTCCAACTCATTGTATGCATTGTCAAGATAAATGTCTCCCATATTTCCTAGAACAACAATAACAATAATAATCACAAACATGAAAATGAAAATGAAAACGACAACAAAATCTATATCTATATCTATATACATTTCTGTCCACGTGCAGCCATCTCCTCCATTCACCATTCAGAATTGATTCCTTACTATTTCCTTGATTTATCCCTATTTTTTGGTTTCCATTTAATCCAAAGAATAATCCCTTGGTCTTCCTACACTTTATTTATCTTCCCCATATCTCATTCTATGTTTTTTACTTGTTTTTTCTCAATCCCTATCTAATCTATTGTGGCCGTTAGGTTCTTGATTAGGATTCCTGGCTTCTTTGGCAGATTTGATGAGTGCGATTCATAGGGAATCGAATCACTACAAAGCCTCTGCTACAGCTACAGTCACACTTGTTTCTTCTTCTCCATCTCTCAATCAAAAATTTATGGATTGATACGGTAGGCCTCCCTCATTCGATCTCATTTTACTTTTCCTTTTTCTCAATCCCTGTCTACACTATTTTCTCGGTTAGGTTCTTGACACGGATTAGCGTTGCTGGATTATTATTAGGCAGATTAAGTGTTTCTCGACATAGATTGCAAATTTGAAATCAATAGCCATATATTCTTTTTATTTTTCTTTCACAATTGGTTTACATTATGTTTTCAGTCACTTTAAAATATGTTGTTTGCCTTTCACTTCACTAACTGGACGCTTGATTTGAGTAGGGATATTCCATTTCCATCTGGAACGGAGCAGCAGAAAAAAGAACCTTTTTTTCCTTGAATTTAAGGTAATTTCCATTTGATTAGATTTTGTGTTTAGTTGGATCATCAACTGGTATTGTGATTTTAGATTAATGATGCATGTGTTGGATAATTTTTGTTTGTGCCAATGAAATTAGCAACAAAATGTCTTTTAAGTCTCTAAGAACCCTTTTTAACATTTGTTATGGAAGAATTCCTTAGGTAATGGTTGTTCACACCACTATCTTTTAATGGTTAAGTATTTTTCCTTGCTATATTATATATGTACCGATTACGTTCTTCTGAAACATGATTAGAAAATTGTATTATTTTTTTCTCGTTTATTTCTAATGGAGATCACCCATGTTAATTAATAGAGTATTGGCCATTACCTTTGAATTTAAGGTAATTTATATTCCTTGTCATTTTGTGTTAAGTTTTTGGTTGGTCATGAATCGGGAATTATGATTCTTATTTGTTTGTTTGTGCTGATGAATTAAAAACCCTTTAGACTTAATTTCATCATCCACATAAACAATATCAATGAATGGTTATTAAGAATACTAAGGGACCCTTCACCAATAAGTGCTTAAGCCGTTAATTACTCTTCCGGATGTACATGACAATGACCTAGAATCTTACCCGGTAAGAGCCATGCGATTAGCTATATTATTGCATACGATGGCATTTTAATTGACTAGAATTAATCTTATCCGGTAAATTACCGGTAAGTGCTTACTCATCTTATTGCTACTGAAGCTAAATGTCACATGAAATTGTCAACAACCCTTTAAGTGTACTTCTAAACTTAATATCTTCAAATCATTAGTGACTCTGACCGAGGTTGTTCATGGTTAAATTTACAAAAAGTTGCAATAAAGCATGCAAGTCCTCAAAATTTTGCTCCTTTCACCAGGTATTGTATACACTGATAAGTATCACTCACTCTTTGATTGCACACATTTGTAGGACCTTATGTATAACATTAAATCACAGCTGCCAATAATCGACTCTGGTGAGAGAGGATGCACTTCCTTAGACTATCAATCAAAAACTTCCTTAGACTATCAATCAAAAGAGAGGATGCATGCACTTGGTTAGACTATCAATCAAAAGAGAGGATGCATGCACTTGGTTAGACTATCAATCAAAAGAGAGGATGCACTTCCATTTGATATTTACAACTTACAACACAGGGGTGGGAGTTTAGGGTACGTACACAGAGCAACTGACAACTTGAGATTTCTATACTGCCTCGGGGTATTAGGTAACTCATTCCCTTTATGTGTTGATTCTGACCGTCTAAATAATATGATTTGGATTTGCTAATAGCATATATAACAATGTTGTTAGGTGTTGTTTTGTTAGGTTGAGGTTGGTTTAATGGAGTACATTTTTGAAATCGTTTGTGTTTTAGGGCTATAAATATTGTGTAAACTTTTTACTCTAAAAGTTTGCTCCCCAAAAACATTTGCAATTGGTTTTCATGTCTGATAATATATTTCTTTGCATTTTAGTCACTTGGTTACACATTCTTTACTTGAACACAACAACAGACGAAGCCAAAACCATGATGGTCGAATATCGACATCAGACTCCCAAACCATCATCATTGCTGCCGTCACAACCCATAGAAAATAGCAAAGAAACAGGAGCAGTATTGTAAAAAATGCATGCTAAATTGTTAAGGTAATTTATGCAATGGTCAAAAGATTACCACAAATCTTTTAGGTGGTGTTTGTTTTTTAAGAAGTGCTAAAGTCTCAAGTCTGATTTAAGTTCTGAAATGGTTATAAAACGTCTAAACGAATCAGACATAAGTGGAGTGGTGATTAAGAGCTTAAAATGAAAAAAACAAACAAGACCGCAACACTCTGAATTGTAATTAAGGAGTACATTCTTCTATTTTATTTCAGAGGTTTATTTTTGGTTAAACTATTTCAGGTTTTCATTAGGTATTCTTGGATCAGATATCATGGTTAATACAAGGATCTAAATTTAAATGTCTTTTATCCGGGGAAGGATCACGACTTGTTACGTAAGTGTTTGGTTTTGTTGTTTCGTGCTATTGAATATGATTTGTTCTTTCCAGTTCTACAAAAATGTGTTGGAACTACTATTGGAACATGGAACTCATTCAACTCAAGATATTGATTAGGCTCATTTTTAAATATTTGATTACTCTTTTGTAGTTAATATATGACCCAGACAAACCCAGAGCCGATTTCAATCAAGAGTGCACTACAAGAGAATCAATACTAAAGATATTAAATGGACGGATTTCACAGATATAAACTATTCATTTCCAATTGTTGTGTATGGGAAAAAGGCTTTCTAACCATGCTTGCTTGGTTGGGACAAAAGTCACTAGAAAGAACAGGGGTCATCACTCCCTCATCTTGGAATGTCGGTTTTGGGTGTTCCATTGTCACTTATTTACTAATATTCACCTTCATTATATCTCAAGTATATATATGCACCTCTTGCATAATACGATTATAGGTACCTTAATTACCTTTCTGTTTCCCGAAATGGTGATTGTTAGGCTTATAGTTTGTTACATATATAGATTGTTCATTGCATCTGCAAATTTATTTCTTTTCTTTTAATTGTACCTGTAGTCTTCTACTACTAGGTGAAAAATGAGCTTGGCCACTGGTAATATATACCGCTTTCTATTTACAACATGTTATCTTTGAAAAAAATTAATCCAGGGGTATATACTTTAAAGGTTTGAAGTTTTTTATGGTTGTGAGTTGGGGCACTTGTTTGCATATGGATATAATGGAAATTGCAGATGGATAGTGCTAAATACTGTTATTTATAGTTTATGTTAAATATTTTGTTAAGGTTTTTTTTTTCATATGTAAGCTTTTAAAAATCAATAGGTTGGGATTTACAAAGGGTTGTTCACTAAGTGTTTAGCAGGTCAATTATCTTATCGGATGAACATGGCAAGGATTGAGAACCTTATCCAGTAAGAGCGATTATAGGGATTAGGTGTCCTACTAGGTAGCACATTCTAGGTAAATTGTTGCATACAATATCGTTACCGTTACGATGGACAACAATTTTACCTTTAGAGCGTTAAATATTAAGGGTAAGTGTCTTTTGAATAAGCGTTTGGGTAAACGACCTCCAAAACTTATATTTGATGGGATCTCGTGCATAAGAATGATGGGGAAACACACGGTGTAAGTTTTCCCATGATCTTTTTTTCAGCATGAGGATGAACATAATTAGTTGTATAATTCATGTGCATAAATTTCAAAGACATTATTTTTGCTACCAGGATGAACAAAAATTGTATAATTCTTAAAATTCATTATATCTTTTCATATTTTCTTTGAAATCGTAGATAATAGTTTCAATATGCAATCTTCAAACATATAGGCGCATAGTACTACCTTTCCATAGGAAGCTCAGTTGGAAATGGAGGAGCAAATAAGGGGTCGTTTACTAAAACTTATCTGGGTAAGATTTTAGTCCATCAAAATTAAAAGATTTGTGAGTTAACGATATGTGGGAAACATTGTTTATAATTGGGATAGCATTTCTTTTAACTTGGATTATATGTTATATAGCATATATTTATATTATGGTCGTTAAGGACGAGTTCAAATGAGAATTTAAATTTGGTTGCAAACATGTATGAACTTCACCTTTATTATTCACACTGAATAAGACACGTATCGCACTCTCCTTTGTTTTAATGTTCGCTATCAAATTTGAGTTTGCATTTGAACTTTCTTCATAATTGTTATAAATAATTTTCATCATACATGCGACATATTCCATAACCCTATTAATTTAATAGGTTCAAAACCATGCTATATAATAACAATTTTTGTGAGTGTCCAATTTCATCATAACAAATATTGAAGATAATCATTGATTTTTTTGCAATTCTTCTTAATATGAATTTTGATCATCACGGGCAACGTGCGGGTTTGTCACTAGTTTTGTATAACATGCCTGGTTTAGTTTTTAGATTTCACTTTTCAAAATCTGAGAAAGCTAGTCTCAGATATGCATAAATAATAATCCAATTTGCAACGATTCACTAAATGTGTTCGTTGATTTGAACTTTGGACCATATTCACTAAACTTGTTCGTTGATTTGAACTTTGGACCATATTCACTAAACTGTAGAAGTGGTTCATCATCCCCTTTCCATTTGAAATAATAAAGGAATCAAAATTATTATAAGAATGAACATTGATTTCAATTTTCATCCAAGTCACAATACATTTTTGAAATTAGAATGTAAAAACTTTAAGGTTTATATGTTTCAATCTATCAATTTTTTAGGTTTAGGTTCAGTTGTGATATATACAGATTGTTGATTGTTAATTATTCAGACTACGTGCAAACTTCAGATTGTAGATTCTTAATTATTGTGCAAACATCAGATTGTTAATTATTGTGCAAACTTCAGATTGTAGATTGTTAATTATTGTGCAAACTTCAGATTGTAGATTGTTAATTATTGTGCAAACTTCAGATTGTAGATTGTTAATTATTCATATTAGGTGCAAACTTCAGATTGTAGATTGTTAATTATTCATATTAGTGCAAACTTCAGATTGTTTCATTTGTTTTGTTATCCAAAAACACACATCAATATAAATACATCAAGCGAGAGAGAATAAACTTAGCAATTGCATCAATATCAACATTTATCTTAATATGAACACTTTACCTTGTTCAGCTCAGCCGAGAGAGAGTGAGAGAGAAAAGAGAAACGAGAGCGAGACTTACTGAAGAATCCAAAAACACTCATCAGTATAAATACACCAAGCGAGAGAGAACAAACTTAGCAATTGCATCAATATCAACATTTATCTTAATATGAACACTTACCTTCTTCAGCTCAGCCGAGAGAGAGTGAGAGAGAAGACGTACTGAAGAAGAAACCAAAAGGACGACAAAGAAACCGATTTGGGGGTGTCTGAATATTTTTATTTTGGGCTTATGGGCCATTCTAAGTCCATTAAACCTTTGTTTGAATATGAATACCCAAAATCCAAAATATATGATAAATAAACACACCAAATAAAATAAAAACTTTTCAATTTATATTTTAGGTAATGCATTTTATTATTATTTTATTTGAGTTTTGGTGATAATAATCCATTGATTAAAAATAATCCGGTAAAATCGCTATTCTTAAATTTTACCTAAAATGAATATATGAAATTCTTTTTTTTAATATAACCTTAAAAATGGCTTCTCCCCAAAATTCATCGCTTAGTGATGAATATGAAAACATGGAACTAATCATTTCCTTGATAATTATATTTTTCATTTCCGATATACCGTTTTGTTGAGGGGTACATAAAGTTTTAGGTCTTGTTTGTTTTTTCATTTTAAGCTCTTTATCCCCACTTATGTCTGATTCGTTTAGACGTTTAATAACCATTTCAGAACTGAAATCAGACTTTAGATTTCAGCACCTCTTAAAAAACAAACGCCGCCTTAGTTTCATGTATGATTTCTACGGGTTGGAAATAAGTAGTCCGACACCCCAAAAATAGGGTAAATAAATATTTATGATAACAAAGGAAAATACAAGAAAATTGGTCGATTTTTGTTAGGCCCAAAAAAAATGAAAAATTAGATAGTCTTTAGAGAATCGCGGCCAAATATTGAAAGTGGGAAGTTAAGGGTTTAATTGTAGGTGGCTGAAACTAGAGGGACCTCTTTTGCCATTTTGGCAAACCTTTTGAGTTTTTGGAAATTGAAACCGTCATTTTAATTTAAGGATTTTCATGGCAATCAATTCTCTGGGTTTTGTAAGGAAATGATGTATTTGGTGCTATTTTCTTTTTAATAGAAATGGAATTCTTTTCGGAATTTTGGGAGAGATCATGTGAAACGATTAAAAAACCGGCATTCGAATGGATTACGTATCTTTCTAACAGAAAACGTGATTAGAGATACATTTCGTTTTTGGATTTCCTTTAGAATGATACAAGCTCAGAGGGCTAATAATGTTTGTACGCTGTGTATTTCGAATAAAACGCTGCCGTGGCGATAGTTTCGATGTCGGGGATGTGTAAAACTCGAAATTCAAGTTGCTTATTTAGTTTATAATGGCTGGAAATGATGTTATAAATTAGTTGTATTTAGCATCGTGTTTTTACGTAAATTTGGTTATTTTGGCCGATATATTTTAGTCTTTAAAACGCCTAAAAATCAGACTTTAAACTCGAAATTGGGAGACTATAGTTCATGATTCTTGTTTCCTAGGTTGAAGAATATCTTGCTGGTGCTATTTTGCAAAAAGAATCAATGAAAAAGGTTAAGAATTGAGGGAGATATGAAGAAAAACGTAAAATAATATACACATATATATGTGCAACGTTTTTTCGGCGACCGGACCGGTGAATGGCGGCTGCTGGCCGGTAGCCGGAGACGGTAACTGACAAGTATATATATAGATAGATTACACATAGTGTTTCTTAGTTATCTTTTTCTCCATTTGTCACTTTGCCTGAACAAGTATTTTTTTCCCTTGCATGCTTATGATGGACCCGTTTAGATCGCGGGTGCAAAATACTATGTGTCGGTGAATATTTCGAGAATTAATGGTCACTATTATGGAATATTGTTATGTTTACTGTTGTCATTGTTAAAGTCTCCTAAAGATGCTTCTTTTTTGTTTTTGAAAATTGAAGTTGAATGAGTACAGAGAAGTAAAGAAAGTGGACATGGTTTGTTTGGCTGGAAAATGTGTTTCAACACTTTTGCTTCAAAATTATGCATTCACAAATACTGAAAGGTTTTGTCGGCTTAGATACACCAATTGGTCTTTGCAAAGACAACCTCAATAATGATTTCCTAAATCTACCATTGTCAAATTGTACCAGAGTGTTTCTTTACAAAATTGTGTCGATTTTTGATGCTCACATTTTATTAGCCCCTTCTCCTCCTCCAAAACCGATCCCTTTCGTTCATCTTCTCCTGTTCCAAAACTGACTAGGGTTATCTTTTCATTTTCCACATCTATCAAGTTTCCATTTCATCATCTTTGGCTTTGTTTTGGTTAACGGGTATTTTGAGGGAAAAGATGGAGGATGCAGAGAAGTTCTTGGTGGAGATTTTGATTGAAAACCGAGCAAAACACTGTCAACCAATCGATGCTACATCATATTATGTTGGTGAAGATCATCTACATCAAAGACCAAATGCCTACTAGAGTAGCAACTTTGGGATGTCCACAGTGCATTTAGGAAACAAACCGGCTTGACCTCCGACCGACCAGGAAAATCGGCATGAAAGTTCACCATCATCTCTTCTCCTCCTCCAAACTAACTAGGGTTATATTTTCATTTAGCGTTCTAATTCAATTTAACGGGTATATATTTTGAGAAAAGAAAAATCTGTATGATCCATTGTATCATTGTTTAATCTTTTTTGCTACTATTGATAGGTTTTCGTTTTAAACAACGGTTCTAATATCAGTATATGTGATTCTCTTTTGAGAAGCATCTGAGAGAAATATGGCAAGGAAAGATATATTTGTGTCAATGTCATGAACATTGATATGTATCAATCGGTAAAGAAACTACATATATGGTTTGTAAAACATAATAAGTAAATGGATGCAAGGTTTTGTTCATCTATAATTGAACTGACATCAAATTTGTTTATAATTTTTATCTCACAAGACCAAAAAGTGGATAGCTATATTTTTTTATGAGACAGATGGACTAAGAAATGGCAGCTTATATGGATTTTGATTAATTACATATTAGATTGCTCAGGGAAACCTTGCTTGCTTGCCTTAATTTTTGGAATCTTGGATTTTTTGTTGTGGGAAATTTTTCCGGCCTGTAGTATTCCAAAACCCGAGCATCTGTAATTTTCGGATTTGTTATTGATTTGAAAGTTGTGGGTGAAATTTGAATGGTTACACAAAGTTGGGGGTGTTTTGGAAATTTGATATAAATATATTTTTCCATCCACCGCCTCTTGGAGGATGGATATAATATATATATATATATATATATATATATATATTGAGATTTTTTTTTATTTTGGTGTCACGCTATAATTTGTCCTCACGTTTACAACTAACTTGGAATTCGCATTTGAACTTTTCCCATTTTGGGTATGTATATATTTGTCTATATATAGTCATATATATATATATATAAAGGAGATATGTTCAAATGAGAGCTCAAATTTGGTTGTGAACGTGAGGACAAATGAGAGCGCGATACCTGTCATATTTATACCGAATACAATATAATACTTATTCAGTATGCACAAATGCATAACATGCACTAATGCATAGGAAAAACACAGCTTCAACTGCTCTGTGCATACTGTTTAGATGGAGGGCTCTCAGGGTGTTCTTCACCTGGGACGCCCTTTTTGCGAGTATTCACAAAAGGGTGTTGTTACTAGTTTCTAAAATATTTAAGGTTTTTAAATGAACTTTCGTATAATTAATTGGTTATTTATGGGTGTTGGATCTACTAGTATTTTATATATCTAGTTTGTGATTCTAAATACCACGACCTCATACTTTCGTGTTCCAACTCAAATTATACCAAATAACCAAAACAGAAGCATTCAATTCTTCTTCCATATTTATCGAATAAAATATTACTATATCAGGAGTAGTTTGTTAGGGATTAACAAACACGTTGGTCCTATTGCCTTTATCTATTTATTTATATCATACACATCCCATTGTTCCAATTTGAAATAGATTTTTCTAGAACATGATGACACCACTGCCACTAGATATATTATTTTCCGACATACTGCCAAGGCTGCCAGCCAAGTCCTTATACCGTTTTCTTTGTGTTTGTAAACAATGGCGGTCGTTTCTAACAACACCAATGTTTGCCAAGATGCATCATCATCACCACCACAAACTTCTTCTCATTGTCTTGTCCACCACTACATCATGCAAGTTTCGTACCATCGACTGCGAAGCACCTGAAGACGGTATAAGTACCGTTAGCCATCCTTTGCCATTCAGTCACGAAAATGTGTCGATTATAGCATCTGTACGTGGACTGGTATGTGTACGCGTGATTTATAACAAATGCAACGACAAGGAATACTGTGATCTAATTTTATGGAATCCTTTAACGAGCGAATATAAGACTTTGTCTAGACCCAACAACGAAAAATGCCACGTGACCAACGCAATAATATTTGGGATGTATTACAGTTGTAGCGACTACAAGCTTCTACTTGTAACTTATCATCATGACGTTTATATATACTCATTGAAATCCGACTCATGGAGAAAGGTTGAGACGAAACAAGAAGACTTCAAATATCGTTTTGTCCACTATTGGCTTGCGGAATGTTGGAAGCATCCATGTGTTTTGGTGAACGAAAAACTCTATTTTATAGTTAAACGAGTGAAGAGAAAATTAAGAACCTTCGGTCATTTAATTATAAGGTTTGATTTGAAGACAGAAAAGTTGAGAAAGATAGCAGCTCCCTCTTTAGGAATGAATCTTGATCTGAAGACATTGTGTTTGAGTTTGACGGTTGTAAGAGGATGCATTCACTTGTGGATGAGTCATTGGAATATATCCATAGATCTTCTTGAAATCGTGTTGTGGAGGATGGATGGAGATGGAAATTGGACAAAGGTGGTAAGTTATAATAATAATCCACCTCTTTTTCTACCTTTTTATCCTTCGTCGCACCTGGAAGTTGCATTTCACTTTATGAAGAATGGAAATTGGGCCATCTATTCTAGCTTTGGCATTTGGAAAGTTGACCTAGAGAAGCATAACTTGGACATGTTTTCATATGGCTCCAATAACAGCATTATCACTCCAGGAGGGAAATACATGGAGACTATGGGGATCAATTTATTTAATTAATTAGAACCTTACAAAAGTATGTATTATTTCAATGAGTTTAATGATTTTCATGGTTCTCAAAATATTTATGGTTTTCACATGAGCCCATATATATATAGGGAGGTTTAAGGAAAACAAATGAAAAACTGAGGAACACGCTCGTAACTTTTCATATGGACCATATACACATGCACATACAAGTAATTGAAGTTGTTTTATGGTTTTTATGCACATGTGCGTTGTTGTGCATATTTGACAAATTTCTTAAAAGTTACTTTTACACTTGTATGCACATGTGCATACCGTCCACATGAACGGTTACCAAGGTGTTTCTCGGTTTTTCATATTTTTGCGATTTTTACTTGAACCTGGCCCTATATATAGAGAGAGGTGGCTTCTTGTGTTAACCCAATAATTTGTGTTAACTGTGTTAACCCATCGTTCACTGGTGAACACCATGCTCGTTCATTGGCCTCTATATATACATATATATACTAGTAGTGAACCCGCGCAATGCGGTGGGAGCCGGGAGGCGTGAATGTAAACAAATTGAAGGTGTTTCTCGGTTTTTCATAATTTTCCCAATTTTTACTTGAACCTGGCCCTATATATACATATGTGCCAAAACTCACACACACGGGGCTTGGACCATTGACTTCAAGGGAGGTTGGGGTGCTGAGCCAATGACCTTTTGGTAGCAATCTTGAATCCTAACATGAACGGGTGCGCCCTTGTTTTTAATGTTTCTTCTATTGTTTACAGAAACTTGTATTGTTTTGATTTGTGGGTTGTTTTGATAGCTTAAGATCGAAAGAGAAGGTGGGAGAGTAATCGAAAGATGGAAACAGGGGAAGATCTTCTTTCCGCCAACGTACTCGTACAACTCAGATCGTATGTTGGAGAGACCATAAAATCGAAAAGCAAGAGGAGAACTCCAGCATGGTAATGAGCCCATATATTAGGATTTAAAGGTCATTAATTCAATTTAATTAAAGATGCATGCTTAGACTATTGGTCAAAGGAGTTACTTTTACATTTCAAACTAATAAAGAGATCTTTAAATTGCGAATGTCAAAGCACACGTCTTTTTCATCATCTCATTTATACCATGATCCTTTTCTTGTTTTCCTTTTCTCCCCAAAACGAAAGATTGGCGGGTTTCAGCCGCTTTCTAGGATATACTTGATATTTTTAATATATGTTGGTGTTCAGATAAGCTTTTCATTTATGAGAATGTAAAAACTGCAGGTGTGACAGAATATTGTGGTATGGGGAGGGGATTCGCGGTCATTTTTAGTATTTTTGCATAACTAAAGGCGAGTAAAAACGAAATTGTTGTTGGTTATGTTTCTTCAATTCTAGATGACTAAACTCAACCCTAAAACGCATTGTTTTGTGCGGGGAATAAGAAGACCGACTGCGGGTGCCGACTAGAAACGGATGCTCGAGAGTTTTGACTAAAGAAACATTAACAATCAACTGAAGTTCCTGTAACTGTACATATCAATATTCTTACAACTATACCAGAAGAATAAAGAAATGAAATGAAAAGATTTGTTCTTTTGCAGTATGATCTTGCATTTGCATTTTTTTTCATTCAATATCATCAAGTCACCCTACCAAACGCACCCTAAGAGACTTGTTGTAACTTATGGATTTTTTTTATATACTATTTATAAGATTATAAAAAAACTAAAAATCCGGATCAGTGGCACTATGCGGCGGAACCTGTTGGAACACCCCAAAGAACGGGCCTGATAACGAAGTAGTTACAAGAATGAATAGTTAAAAGTAAAAATATACCAAAATATGTGCCATGTACCTGCAATACAAAACATATTTGGCTGAATTTGTCTCATTGTCCACATCTCAATTCCCTTCTTTCTCTTTGTATGTGCCATGCACCAGCACAAGTAAACACCGGTATCAAATACCAAATCAAAGCAGACAAACAATTCTAAGAAATTGTACTAAAACATTCATCAATTCTAGAAAATTGTACTGAAAGAAACAATCACATCTTATTGGTTCCCTTTCTCTGATACCATCAGCTGCCGCTGCCACTAGCCAGCTTAGCTTCCACTGCTCCGCAGGTGCAGTTGATACTTCTTAGTTCAGCATTCAGCTTCTCACTGCATCCTAGGTGAATTCCATGCAACTGCACATACTCATCAAGAAGCTTCTCATACATAGCTTTGTCTTCTTTAGCCGTCTTCTCGAAATTCTCAACCTGCTGTTTGAACGCAGTCACCTCTTGCTCCAGCTTCTCTTTGGCGACTACGCACTCTGCATGAACTCCCTTGGACATCGAGAGGTCATCAACCAACTTCTTATAGGCACTTCTCTCTCCTGCAAGCTTGTTCGTCAAATTCTTATGGTCCACTAGGTACTCATTATGAAGTTTCTTGAGTTCTTCATGTTCCTTGATAACCTTTCTATGCGATGTGCGTATCACATTGACAGACCTTTCCAACTCATTGTATGCATTGTCAAGATAAATGTCTCCCATATTTCCTAGAACAACAATAACAATAATAATCACAAACATGAAAATGAAAATGAAAACGACAACAAAATCTATATCTATATCTATATACATTTCTGTCCACGTGCAGCCATCTCCTCCATTCACCATTCAGAATTGATTCCTTACTATTTCCTTGATTTATCCCTATTTTTTGGTTTCCATTTAATCCAAAGAATAATCCCTTGGTCTTCCTACACTTTATTTATCTTCCCCATATCTCATTCTATGTTTTTTACTTGTTTTTTCTCAATCCCTATCTAATCTATTGTGGCCGTTAGGTTCTTGATTAGGATTCCTGGCTTCTTTGGCAGATTTGATGAGTGCGATTCATAGGGAATCGAATCACTACAAAGCCTCTGCTACAGCTACAGTCACACTTGTTTCTTCTTCTCCATCTCTCAATCAAAAATTTATGGATTGATACGGTAGGCCTCCCTCATTCGATCTCATTTTACTTTTCCTTTTTCTCAATCCCTGTCTACACTATTTTCTCGGTTAGGTTCTTGACACGGATTAGCGTTGCTGGATTATTATTAGGCAGATTAAGTGTTTCTCGACATAGATTGCAAATTTGAAATCAATAGCCATATATTCTTTTTATTTTTCTTTCACAATTGGTTTACATTATGTTTTCAGTCACTTTAAAATATGTTGTTTGCCTTTCACTTCACTAACTGGACGCTTGATTTGAGTAGGGATATTCCATTTCCATCTGGAACGGAGCAGCAGAAAAAAGAACCTTTTTTTCCTTGAATTTAAGGTAATTTCCATTTGATTAGATTTTGTGTTTAGTTGGATCATCAACTGGTATTGTGATTTTAGATTAATGATGCATGTGTTGGATAATTTTTGTTTGTGCCAATGAAATTAGCAACAAAATGTCTTTTAAGTCTCTAAGAACCCTTTTTAACATTTGTTATGGAAGAATTCCTTAGGTAATGGTTGTTCACACCACTATCTTTTAATGGTTAAGTATTTTTCCTTGCTATATTATATATGTACCGATTACGTTCTTCTGAAACATGATTAGAAAATTGTATTATTTTTTTCTCGTTTATTTCTAATGGAGATCACCCATGTTAATTAATAGAGTATTGGCCATTACCTTTGAATTTAAGGTAATTTATATTCCTTGTCATTTTGTGTTAAGTTTTTGGTTGGTCATGAATCGGGAATTATGATTCTTATTTGTTTGTTTGTGCTGATGAATTAAAAACCCTTTAGACTTAATTTCATCATCCACATAAACAATATCAATGAATGGTTATTAAGAATACTAAGGGACCCTTCACCAATAAGTGCTTAAGCCGTTAATTACTCTTCCGGATGTACATGACAATGACCTAGAATCTTACCCGGTAAGAGCCATGCGATTAGCTATATTATTGCATACGATGGCATTTTAATTGACTAGAATTAATCTTATCCGGTAAATTACCGGTAAGTGCTTACTCATCTTATTGCTACTGAAGCTAAATGTCACATGAAATTGTCAACAACCCTTTAAGTGTACTTCTAAACTTAATATCTTCAAATCATTAGTGACTCTGACCGAGGTTGTTCATGGTTAAATTTACAAAAAGTTGCAATAAAGCATGCAAGTCCTCAAAATTTTGCTCCTTTCACCAGGTATTGTATACACTGATAAGTATCACTCACTCTTTGATTGCACACATTTGTAGGACCTTATGTATAACATTAAATCACAGCTGCCAATAATCGACTCTGGTGAGAGAGGATGCACTTCCTTAGACTATCAATCAAAAACTTCCTTAGACTATCAATCAAAAGAGAGGATGCATGCACTTGGTTAGACTATCAATCAAAAGAGAGGATGCATGCACTTGGTTAGACTATCAATCAAAAGAGAGGATGCACTTCCATTTGATATTTACAACTTACAACACAGGGGTGGGAGTTTAGGGTACGTACACAGAGCAACTGACAACTTGAGATTTCTATACTGCCTCGGGGTATTAGGTAACTCATTCCCTTTATGTGTTGATTCTGACCGTCTAAATAATATGATTTGGATTTGCTAATAGCATATATAACAATGTTGTTAGGTGTTGTTTTGTTAGGTTGAGGTTGGTTTAATGGAGTACATTTTTGAAATCGTTTGTGTTTTAGGGCTATAAATATTGTGTAAACTTTTTACTCTAAAAGTTTGCTCCCCAAAAACATTTGCAATTGGTTTTCATGTCTGATAATATATTTCTTTGCATTTTAGTCACTTGGTTACACATTCTTTACTTGAACACAACAACAGACGAAGCCAAAACCATGATGGTCGAATATCGACATCGTACTCCCAAACCATCATCATTGCTGCCGTCACAACCCATAGAAAATAGCAAAGAAACAGAGCGTATTGTAAAAAATGCATGCTAAATTGTTAAGGTAATTTATGCAATGGTCAAAAGATTACCACAAATCTTTTAGGTGGTGTTTGTTTTTTAAGAAGTGCTAAAGTCTCAAGTCTGATTTAAGTTCTGAAATGGTTATAAAACGTCTAAACGAATCAGACATAAGTGGAGTGGTGATTAAGAGCTTAAAATGAAAAAAACAAACAAGACCGCAACACTCGAATTGTAATTAAGGAGTACATTCTTCTATTTTATTTCAGAGGTTTATTTTTGGTTAAACTATTTCAGGTTTTCATTAGGTATTCTTGGATCAGATATCATGGTTAATACAAGGATCTAAATTTAAATGTCTTTTATCCGGGGAAGGATCACGACTTGTTACGTAAGTGTTTGGTTTTGTTGTTTCGTGCTATTGAATATGATTTGTTCTTTCCAGTTCTACAAAAATGTGTTGGAACTACTATTGGAACATGGAACTCATTCAACTCAAGATATTGATTAGGCTCATTTTTAAATATTTGATTACTCTTTTGTAGTTAATATATGACCCAGACAAACCCAGAGCCGATTTCAATCAAGAGTGCACTACAAGAGAATCAATACTAAAGATATTAAATGGACGGATTTCACAGATATAAACTATTCATTTCCAATTGTTGTGTATGGGAAAAAGGCTTTCTAACCATGCTTGCTTGGTTGGGACAAAAGTCACTAGAAAGAACAGGGGTCATCACTCCCTCATCTTGGAATGTCGGTTTTGGGTGTTCCATTGTCACTTATTTACTAATATTCACCTTCATTATATCTCAAGTATATATATGCACCTCTTGCATAATACGATTATAGGTACCTTAATTACCTTTCTGTTTCCCGAAATGGTGATTGTTAGGCTTATAGTTTGTTACATATATAGATTGTTCATTGCATCTGCAAATTTATTTCTTTTCTTTTAATTGTACCTGTAGTCTTCTACTACTAGGTGAAAAATGAGCTTGGCCACTGGTAATATATACCGCTTTCTATTTACAACATGTTATCTTTGAAAAAAAAATTAATCCAGGGGTATATACTTTAAAGGTTTGAAGTTTTTTATGGTTGTGAGTTGGGGCACTTGTTTGCATATGGATATAATGGAAATTGCAGATGGATAGTGCTAAATACTGTTATTTATAGTTTATGTTAAATATTTTGTTAAGGTTTTTTTTTTCATATGTAAGCTTTTAAAAATCAATAGGTTGGGATTTACAAAGGGTTGTTCACTAAGTGTTTAGCAGGTCAATTATCTTATCGGATGAACATGGCAAGGATTGAGAACCTTATCCAGTAAGAGCGATTATAGGGATTAGGTGTCCTACTAGGTAGCACATTCTAGGTAAATTGTTGCATACAATATCGTTACCGTTCTGATGGACAACAATTTTACCTTTAGAGCGTTAAATATTAAGGGTAAGTGTCTTTTGAATAAGCGTTTGGGTAAACGACCTCCAAAACTTATATTTGATGGGATCTCAGGCATAAGAATGATGGGGAAACACACGGTGTAAGTTTTCCCATGATCTTTTTTTCAGCATGAGGATGAACATAATTAGTTGTATAATTCATGTGCATAAATTTCAAAGACATTATTTTTGCTACCAGGATGAACAAAAATTGTATAATTCTTAAAATTCATTATATCTTTTCATATTTTCTTTGAAATCGTAGATAATAGTTTCAATATGCAATCTTCAAACATATAGGCGCATAGTACTACCTTTCCATAGGAAGCTCAGTTGGAAATGGAGGAGCAAATAAGGGGTCGTTTACTAAAACTTATCTGGGTAAGATTTTAGTCCATCAAAATTAAAAGATTTGTGAGTTAACGATATGTGGGAAACATTGTTTATAATTGGGATAGCATTTCTTTTAACTTGGATTATATGTTATATAGCATATATTTATATTATGGTCGTTAAGGACGAGTTCAAATGAGAATTTAAATTTGGTTGCAAACATGTATGAACTTCACCTTTATTATTCACACTGAATAAGACACGTATCGCACTCTCCTTTGTTTTAATGTTCGCTATCAAATTTGAGTTTGCATTTGAACTTTCTTCATAATTGTTATAAATAATTTTCATCATACATGCGACATATTCCATAACCCTATTAATTTAATAGGTTCAAAACCATGCTATATAATAACAATTTTTGTGAGTGTCCAATTTCATCATAACAAATATTGAAGATAATCATTGATTTTTTTGCAATTCTTCTTAATATGAATTTTGATCATCACGGGCAACGTGCGGGTTTGTCACTAGTTTTGTATAACATGCCTGGTTTAGTTTTTAGATTTCACTTTTCAAAATCTGAGAAAGCTAGTCTCAGATATGCATAAATAATAATCCAATTTGCAACGATTCACTAAATGTGTTCGTTGATTTGAACTTTGGACCATATTCACTAAACTTGTTCGTTGATTTGAACTTTGGACCATATTCACTAAACTGTAGAAGTGGTTCATCATCCCCTTTCCATTTGAAATAATAAAGGAATCAAAATTATTATAAGAATGAACATTGATTTCAATTTTCATCCAAGTCACAATACATTTTTGAAATTAGAATGTAAAAACTTTAAGGTTTATATGTTTCAATCTATCAATTTTTTAGGTTTAGGTTCAGTTGTGATATATACAGATTGTTGATTGTTAATTATTCAGACTACGTGCAAACTTCAGATTGTAGATTCTTAATTATTGTGCAAACATCAGATTGTTAATTATTGTGCAAACTTCAGATTGTAGATTGTTAATTATTGTGCAAACTTCAGATTGTAGATTGTTAATTATTGTGCAAACTTCAGATTGTAGATTGTTAATTATTCATATTAGGTGCAAACTTCAGATTGTAGATTGTTAATTATTCATATTAGTGCAAACTTCAGATTGTTTCATTTGTTTTGTTATCCAAAAACACACATCAGTATAAATACATCAAGCGAGAGAGAATAAACTTAGCAATTGCATCAATATCAACATTTATCTTAATATGAACACTTTACCTTGTTCAGCTCAGCCGAGAGAGAGTGAGAGAGAAAAGAGAAACGAGAGCGAGACGTACTGAAGAATCCAAAAACACTCATCAGTATAAATACACCAAGCGAGAGAGAACAAACTTAGCAATTGCATCAATATCAACATTTATCTTAATATGAACACTTACCTTCTTCAGCTCAGCCGAGAGAGAGTGAGAGAGAAGGCGTACTGAAGAAGAAACCAAAAGGACGACAAAGAAACCGATTTGGGGGTGTCTTATTTTTATTTTGGGCTTATGGGCCATTCTAAGTCCATTAAACCTTTGTTTGAATATGAATACCCAAAATCCAAAATATATGACAAATAAACACACCAAATAAAATAAAAACTTTTCAATTTATATTTTAGGTAATGCATTTTATTATTATTTTATTTGAGTTTTGGTGATAATAATCCATTGATTAAAAATAATCCGGTAAAATCGCTATTCTTAAATTTTACCTAAAATGAATATATGAAATTCTTTTTTTTAATATAACCTTAAAAATGGCTTCTCCCCAAAATTCATCGCTTAGTGCTGAATATGAAAACATGGAACTAATCATTTCCTTGATAATTATATTTTTCATTTCCGATATACCGTTTTGTTGAGGGGTACATAAAGTTTTAGGTCTTGTTTGTTTTTTCATTTTAAGCTCTTTATCCCCACTTATGTCTGATTCGTTTAGACGTTTCATAACCATTTCAGAACTGAAATCAGACTTTAGATTTCAGCACCTCTTAAAAAACAAACGCCGCCTTAGTTTCATGTATGATTTCTACGGGTTGGAAATAAGTAGTCTGACACCCCAAAAATAGGGTAAATAAATATTTATGATAACAAAGGAAAATACAAGAAAATTGGTCGATTTTTGTTAGGCCCAAAAAAAATGAAAAATTAGATAGTCTTTAGAGAATCGCGGCCAAATATTGAAAGTGGGAAGTTAAGGGTTTAATTGTAGGTGGCTGAAACTAGAGGGACCTCTTTTGCCATTTTGGCAAACCTTTTGAGTTTTTGGAAATTGAAACCGTCATTTTAATTTAAGGATTTTCATGGCAATCAATTCTGTGGGTTTTGTAAGGAAATGATGTATTTGGTGCTATTTTCTTTTTAATAGAAATGGAATTCTTTTCGGAATTTTGGGAGAGATCATGTGAAACGATTAAAAAACCGGCATTCGAATGGATTACGTATCTTTCTAACAGAAAACGTGATTAGAGATACATTTCGTTTTTGGATTTCCTTTAGAATGATACAAGCTCAGAGGGCTAATTATGTTTGTACGCTGTGTATTTCGAATAAAACGCTGCCGTGGCGATAGTTTCGATGTCGGGGATGTGTAAAACTCGAAATTCAAGTTGCTTATTTAGTTTATAAGGGCTGGAAATGATGTTATAAATTAGTTGTATTTAGCATCGTGTTTTTACGTAAATTTGGTTATTTTGGCCGATATATTTTAGTCTTTAAAACGCCTAAAAATCAGACTTTAAACTCGAAATTGGGAGACTATAGTTCATGATTCTTGTTTCCTAGGTTGAAGAATATCTTGCTGGTGCTATTTTGCAAAAAGAATCAATGAAAAAGGTTAAGAATTGAGGGAGATATGAAGAAAAACGTAAAATAATATACACATATATATGTGCAACGTTTTTTCGGCGACCGGACCGGTGAATGGCGGCTGCTGGCCGGTAGCCGGAGACGGTAACTGACAAGTATATATAAGATAGATTACACATAGTGTTTCTTAGTTATCTTTTTCTCCATTTGTCACTTTGCCTGAACAAGTATTTTTTTTCCCTTGCATGCTTATGATGGACCCGTTTAGATCGCGGGTGCAAAATACTATGTGTCGGTGAATATTTCGAAAATTCATGGTCACTGTTATGGAACATTGTTATGTTTACTGTTGTCATTGTTAAAGTCTCCTAAAGATGCTTCTTTTTTGTTTTTGAAAATTGAAGTTGAATGAGTACGGAAAAGTAAAGAAAGTGGACATGGTTTGTTTGGCTGGAAAATGTGTTTCAACACTTTTGCTTCAAAATTATGCATTCACAAATACTGAAAGGTTTTGTCGGCTTAGATACACCAATTGGTCTTTGCAAAGACAACCTCAATAATGATTTCCTAAATCTACCATTGTCAAATTGTACCAGAGTGTTTCTTTACAAAATTGTGTCGATTTTTGATGCTCACATTTTATTAGCCCCTTCTCCTCCTCCAAAACCGATCCCTTTCGTTCATCTTCTCCTGTTCCAAAACTGACTAGGGTTATCTTTTCATTTTCCACATCTATCAAGTTTCCATTTCATCATCTTTGGCTTTGTTTTGGTTAACGGGTATTTTGAGGGAAAAGATGGAGGATGCAGAGAAGTTTTTGGTGGAGATTTTGATTCAAAACCGAGCAAAACACTGTCAACCAATCGATGCTACATCATATTATGTTGGTGAAGATCATCTACATCAAAGACCAAATGCCTACTAGAGTAGCAACTTTGGGATGTCCACAGTGCATTTAGGAAACAAACCGGCTTGACCTCCGACCGACCAGGAAAATAAGGCATGAAAGTTCACCATCATCTCTTCTCCTCCTCCAAACTAACTAGGGTTATATTTTCATTTAGCGTTCTAATTCAATTTAACGGGTATATATTTTGAGAAAAGAAAAATCTGTATGATCCATTGTATCATTGTTTAATCTTTTTTGCTACTATTTATAGGTTTTCGTTTTAAACAACGGTTCTAATATCAGTATATGTGATTCTCTTTTGAGAAGCATCTGAGAGAAATATGGCAAGGAAAGATATATTTGTGTCAATGTCATGAACATTGATATGTATCAATCGGTAAAGAAACTACATATATGGTTTGTAAAACATAATAAGTAAATGGATGCAAGGTTTTGTTCATCTATAATTGAACTGACATCAAATTTGTTTATAATTTTTATCTCACAAGACCAAAAAGTGGATAGCTATATTTTTTTATGAGACAGATGGACTAAGAAATGGCAGCTTATATGGATTTTGATTAATTACATATTAGATTGCTCAGGGAAACCTTTGCTTGCTTGCCTTAATTTTTGGAATCTTGGATTTTTTGTTGTGGGAAATTTTTCCGGCCTGTAGTATTCCAAAACCCGAGCATCTGTAATTTTCGGATTTGTTATTGATTTGAAAGTTGTGGGTGAAATTTGAATGGTTACACAAAGTTGGGGGTGTTTTGGAAATTTGATATAAATATATTTTTCCATCCACCGCCTCTTGGAGGATGGATATATAATATATATATATATATATATATATTGAGATTTTTTTTATTTTGGTGTCACGCTATAATTTGTCCTCACGTTTACAACTAACTTGGAATTCGCATTTGAACTTTTCCCATTTTGGGTATGTATATATTTGTCTATATATAGTCAT
This sequence comes from Silybum marianum, assembly GCA_036898165.1. Classification (NCBI taxonomy): domain Eukaryota; kingdom Viridiplantae; phylum Streptophyta; class Magnoliopsida; order Asterales; family Asteraceae; genus Silybum; species Silybum marianum. The sequence goes on from CM072539.1 coordinate 19,203,537, forward strand.
ATATATATATATATATATAAAGGAGATATGTTCAAATGAGAGCTCAAATTTGGTTGTGAACGTGAGGACAAATGAGAGCGCGATACCTGTCATATTTATACCGAATACAATATAATACTTATTCAGTATGCACAAATGCATAACATGCACTAATGCATAGGAAAAACACAGCTTCAACTGCTCTGTGTATACTGTTTAGATGGAGGGCTCTCAGGGTGTTCTTCACCTGGGACGCCCTTTTTGCGAGTATTCACAAAAGGGTGTTGTTACTGGTTTCTAAAATATTTAAGGTTTTTAAATGAACTTTCGTATAATTAATTGGTTATTTATGGGTGTTGGATCTACTAGTATTTTATATATCTAGTTTGTGATTCTAAATACCACGACCTCATACTTTCCTGTTCCAACTCAAATTATACCAAATAACCAAAACAGAAGCATTCAATTCTTCTTCCATATTTATCGAATAAAATATTACTATATCAGGAGTAGTTTGTTAGGGATTAACAAACACGTTGGTCCTATTGCCTTTATCTATTTATTTATATCATACACTTCCCATTGTTCCAATTTGAAATAGATCTTTGTAGAACATGATGACACCACTGCCACTAGATATATTATTTTCCGACATACTGCCAAGGCTGCCAGCCAAGTCCTTATACCGTTTTCTTTGTGTTTGTAAACAATGGCGGTCGTTTCTAACAACACCAATGTTTGCCAAGATGCATCATCATCACCACCACAAACTTCTTCTCATTGTCTTGTCCACCACTACATCATGCAAGTTTCGTACCATCGACTGCGAAGCACCTGAAGACGGTATAAGTACCGTTAGCCATCCTTTGCCATTCAGTCACGAAAATGTGTCGATTATAGCATCTGTACGTGGACTGGTATGTGTACGCGTGATTTATAACAAATGCAACGACAAGGAATACCGTGATCTAATTTTATGGAATCCTTTAACGAGCGAATATAAGACTTTGTCTAGACCCAACAACGAAAAATGCCACGTGACCAACGCAATAATATTTGGGATGTATTACAGTTGTAGCGACTACAAGCTTCTACTTGTAACTTATCATCATGACGTTTATATATACTCATTGAAATCCGACTCATGGAGAAAGGTTGAGACGAAACAAGAAGACTTCAAATATCGTTTTGTCCACTATTGGCTTGCGGAATGTTGGAAGCATCCATGTGTTTTGGTGAACGAAAAACTCTATGTTAAACGAGTGAAGAGAAAATTAAGAACCTTCGGTCATTTAATTATAAGGTTTGATTTGAAGACAGAAAAGTTGAGAAAGATAGCAGCTCCCTCTTTAGGAATGAATCTTGATCTGAAGACATTGTGTTTGAGTTTGACGGTTGTAAGAGGATGCATTCACTTGTGGATGAGTCATTGGAATATATCCATAGATCTTCTTGAAATCGTGTTGTGGAGGATGGATGGAGATGGAAATTGGACAAAGGTGGTAAGTTATAATAATAATCCACCTCTTTTTCTACCTTTTTATCCTTCGTCGCACCTGGAAGTTGCATTTCACTTTATGAAGAATGGAAATTGGGCCATCTATTCTAGCTTTGGCATTTGGAAAGTTGACCTAGAGAAGCATAACTTGGACATGTTTTCATATGGCTCCAATAACAGCATTATCACTCCAGGAGGGAAATACATGGAGACTATGGGGATCAATTTATTTAATTAATTAGAACCTTACAAAAGTATGTATTATTTCAATGAGTTTAATGATTTTCATGGTTCTCAAAATATTTATGGTTTTCACATGAGCCCATATATATATAGGGAGGTTTAAGGAAAACAAATGAAAAACTGAGGAACACGCTCGTAACTTTTCATATGGACCATATACACATGCACATACAAGTAATTGAAGTTGTTTTATGGTTTTTATGCACATGTGCGTTGTTGTGCATATTTGACAAATTTCTTAAAAGTTACTTTTACACTTGTATGCACATGTGCATACCGTCCACATGAACGGTTACCAAGGTGTTTCTCGGTTTTTCATATTTTTGCGATTTTTACTTGAACCTGGCCCTATATATAGAGAGAGGTGGCTTCTTGTGTTAACCCAATAATTTGTGTTAACTGTGTTAACCCATCGTTCACTGGTGAACACCATGCTCGTTCATTGGCCTCTATATATACATATATATACTAGTAGTGAACCCGCGCAATGCGGTGGGAGCCGGGAGGCGTGAATGTAAACAAATTGAAGGTGTTTCTCGGTTTTTCATAATTTTCCCAATTTTTACTTGAACCTGGCCCTATATATACATATGTGCCAAAACTCACACACACGGGGCTTGGACCATTGACTTCAAGGGAGGTTGGGGTGCTGAGCCAATGACCTTTTGGTAGCAATCTTGAATCCTAACATGAACGGGTGCGCCCTTGTTTTTAATGTTTCTTCTATTGTTTACAGAAACTTGTATTGTTTTGATTTGTGGGTTGTTTTGATAGCTTAAGATCGAAAGAGAAGGTGGGAGAGTAATCGAAAGATGGAAACAGGGGAAGATCTTCTTTCCGCCAACGTACTCGTACAACTCAGATCGTATGTTGGAGAGACCATAAAATCGAAAAGCAAGAGGAGAACTCCAGCATGGTAATGAGCCCATATGTTAGGATTTAAAGGTCATTAATTCAATTTAATTAAAGATGCATGCTTAGACTATTGGTCAAAGGAGTTACTTTTACATTTCAAACTAATAAAGAGATCTTTAAATTGCGAATGTCAAAGCACACGTCTTTTTCATCATCTCATTTATACCATGATCCTTTTCTTGTTTTCCTTTTCTCCCCAAAACGAAAGATTGGCGGGTTTCAGCCGCTTTCTAGGATATACTTGATATTTTTAATATATGTTGGTGTTCAGATAAGCTTTTCATTTATGAGAATGTAAAAACTGCAGGTGTGACAGAATATTGTGGTATGGGGAGGGGATTCGCGGTCATTTTTAGTATTTTTGCATAACTAAAGGCGAGTAAAAACGAAATTGTTGTTGGTTATGTTTCTTCAATTCTAGATGACTAAACTCAACCCTAAAACGCATTGTTTTGTGCGGGGAATAAGAAGACCGACTGCGGGTGCCGACTAGAAACGGATGCTCGAGAGTTTTGACTAAAGAAACATTAACAATCAACTGAAGTTCTTCCTGTAACTGTACATATCAATATTCTTACAACTATACCAGAAGAATAAAGAAATGAAATGAAAAGATTTGTTCTTTTGCAGTATGATCTTGCATTTGCATTTTTTTTCATTCAATATCATCAAGTCACCCTACCAAACGCACCCTAAGAGACTTGTTGTAACTTATGGATTTTTTTTATATACTATTTATAAGATTATAAAAAAACTAAAAATCCGGATCAGTGGCACTATGCGGCGGAACCTGTTGGAACACCCCAAAGAACGGGCCTGATAACGAAGTAGTTACAAGAATGAATAGTTAAAAGTAAAAATATACCAAAATATGTGCCATGTACCTGCAATACAAAACATATTTGGCTGAATTTGTCTCATTGTCCACATCTCAATTCCCTTCTTTCTCTTTGTATGTGCCATGCACCAGCACAAGTAAACACCGGTATCAAATACCAAATCAAAGCAGACAAACAATTCTAAGAAATTGTACTAAAACATTCATCAATTCTAGAAAATTGTACTGAAAGAAACAATCACATCTTATTGGTTCCCTTTCTCTGATACCATCAGCTGCCGCTGCCACTAGCCAGCTTAGCTTCCACTGCTCCGCAGGTGCAGTTGATACTTCTTAGTTCAGCATTCAGCTTCTCACTGCATCCTAGGTGAATTCCATGCAACTGCACATACTCATCAAGAAGCTTCTCATACATAGCTTTGTCTTCTTTAGCCGTCTTCTCGAAATTCTCAACCTGCTGTTTGAACGCAGTCACCTCTTGCTCCAGCTTCTCTTTGGCGACTACGCACTCTGCATGAACTCCCTTGGACATCGAGAGGTCATCAACCAACTTCTTATAGGCACTTCTCTCTCCTGCAAGCTTGTTCGTCAAATTCTTATGGTCCACTAGGTACTCATTATGAAGTTTCTTGAGTTCTTCATGTTCCTTGATAACCTTTCTATGCGATGTGCGTATCACATTGACAGACCTTTCCAACTCATTGTATGCATTGTCAAGATAAATGTCTCCCATATTTCCTAGAACAACAATAACAATAATAATCACAAACATGAAAATGAAAATGAAAACGACAACAAAATCTATATCTATATCTATATACATTTCTGTCCACGTGCAGCCATCTCCTCCATTCACCATTCAGAATTGATTCCTTACTATTTCCTTGATTTATCCCTATTTTTTGGTTTCCATTTAATCCAAAGAATAATCCCTTGGTCTTCCTACACTTTATTTATCTTCCCCATATCTCATTCTATGTTTTTTACTTGTTTTTTCTCAATCCCTATCTAATCTATTGTGGCCGTTAGGTTCTTGATTAGGATTCCTGGCTTCTTTGGCAGATTTGATGAGTGCGATTCATAGGGAATCGAATCACTACAAAGCCTCTGCTACAGCTACAGTCACACTTGTTTCTTCTTCTCCATCTCTCAATCAAAAATTTATGGATTGATACGGTAGGCCTCCCTCATTCGATCTCATTTTACTTTTCCTTTTTCTCAATCCCTGTCTACACTATTTTCTCGGTTAGGTTCTTGACACGGATTAGCGTTGCTGGATTATTATTAGGCAGATTAAGTGTTTCTCGACATAGATTGCAAATTTGAAATCAATAGCCATATATTCTTTTTATTTTTCTTTCACAATTGGTTTACATTATGTTTTCAGTCACTTTAAAATATGTTGTTTGCCTTTCACTTCACTAACTGGACGCTTGATTTGAGTAGGGATATTCCATTTCCATCTGGAACGGAGCAGCAGAAAAAAGAACCTTTTTTTCCTTGAATTTAAGGTAATTTCCATTTGATTAGATTTTGTGTTTAGTTGGATCATCAACTGGTATTGTGATTTTAGATTAATGATGCATGTGTTGGATAATTTTTGTTTGTGCCAATGAAATTAGCAACAAAATGTCTTTTAAGTCTCTAAGAACCCTTTTTAACATTTGTTATGGAAGAATTCCTTAGGTAATGGTTGTTCACACCACTATCTTTTAATGGTTAAGTATTTTTCCTTGCTATATTATATATGTACCGATTACGTTCTTCTGAAACATGATTAGAAAATTGTATTATTTTTTTCTCGTTTATTTCTAATGGAGATCACCCATGTTAATTAATAGAGTATTGGCCATTACCTTTGAATTTAAGGTAATTTATATTCCTTGTCATTTTGTGTTAAGTTTTTGGTTGGTCATGAATCGGGAATTATGATTCTTATTTGTTTGTTTGTGCTGATGAATTAAAAACCCTTTAGACTTAATTTCATCATCCACATAAACAATATCAATGAATGGTTATTAAGAATACTAAGGGACCCTTCACCAATAAGTGCTTAAGCCGTTAATTACTCTTCCGGATGTACATGACAATGACCTAGAATCTTACCCGGTAAGAGCCATGCGATTAGCTATATTATTGCATACGATGGCATTTTAATTGACTAGAATTAATCTTATCCGGTAAATTACCGGTAAGTGCTTACTCATCTTATTGCTACTGAAGCTAAATGTCACATGAAATTGTCAACAACCCTTTAAGTGTACTTCTAAACTTAATATCTTCAAATCATTAGTGACTCTGACCGAGGTTGTTCATGGTTAAATTTACAAAAAGTTGCAATAAAGCATGCAAGTCCTCAAAATTTTGCTCCTTTCACCAGGTATTGTATACACTGATAAGTATCACTCACTCTTTGATTGCACACATTTGTAGGACCTTATGTATAACATTAAATCACAGCTGCCAATAATCGACTCTGGTGAGAGAGGATGCACTTCCTTAGACTATCAATCAAAAACTTCCTTAGACTATCAATCAAAAGAGAGGATGCATGCACTTGGTTAGACTATCAATCAAAAGAGAGGATGCATGCACTTGGTTAGACTATCAATCAAAAGAGAGGATGCACTTCCATTTGATATTTACAACTTACAACACAGGGGTGGGAGTTTAGGGTACGTACACAGAGCAACTGACAACTTGAGATTTCTATACTGCCTCGGGGTATTAGGTAACTCATTCCCTTTATGTGTTGATTCTGACCGTCTAAATAATATGATTTGGATTTGCTAATAGCATATATAACAATGTTGTTAGGTGTTGTTTTGTTAGGTTGAGGTTGGTTTAATGGAGTACATTTTTGAAATCGTTTGTGTTTTAGGGCTATAAATATTGTGTAAACTTTTTACTCTAAAAGTTTGCTCCCCAAAAACATTTGCAATTGGTTTTCATGTCTGATAATATATTTCTTTGCATTTTAGTCACTTGGTTACACATTCTTTACTTGAACACAACAACAGACGAAGCCAAAACCATGATGGTCGAATATCGACATCGTACTCCCAAACCATCATCATTGCTGCCGTCACAACCCATAGAAAATAGCAAAGAAACAGGAGCAGTATTGTAAAAAATGCATGCTAAATTGTTAAGGTAATTTATGCAATGGTCAAAAGATTACCACAAATCTTTTAGGTGGTGTTTGTTTTTTAAGAAGTGCTAAAGTCTCAAGTCTGATTTAAGTTCTGAAATGGTTATAAAACGTCTAAACGAATCAGACATAAGTGGAGTGGTGATTAAGAGCTTAAAATGAAAAAAACAAACAAGACCGCAACACTCTGAATTGTAATTAAGGAGTACATTCTTCTATTTTATTTCAGAGGTTTATTTTTGGTTAAACTATTTCAGGTTTTCATTAGGTATTCTTGGATCAGATATCATGGTTAATACAAGGATCTAAATTTAAATGTCTTTTATCCGGGGAAGGATCACGACTTGTTACGTAAGTGTTTGGTTTTGTTGTTTCGTGCTATTGAATATGATTTGTTCTTTCCAGTTCTACAAAAATGTGTTGGAACTACTATTGGAACATGGAACTCATTCAACTCAAGATATTGATTAGGCTCATTTTTAAATATTTGATTACTCTTTTGTAGTTAATATATGACCCAGACAAACCCAGAGCCGATTTCAATCAAGAGTGCACTACAAGAGAATCAATACTAAAGATATTAAATGGACGGATTTCACAGATATAAACTATTCATTTCCAATTGTTGTGTATGGGAAAAAGGCTTTCTAACCATGCTTGCTTGGTTGGGACAAAAGTCACTAGAAAGAACAGGGGTCATCACTCCCTCATCTTGGAATGTCGGTTTTGGGTGTTCCATTGTCACTTATTTACTAATATTCACCTTCATTATATCTCAAGTATATATATGCACCTCTTGCATAATACGATTATAGGTACCTTAATTACCTTTCTGTTTCCCGAAATGGTGATTGTTAGGCTTATAGTTTGTTACATATATAGATTGTTCATTGCATCTGCAAATTTATTTCTTTTCTTTTAATTGTACCTGTAGTCTTCTACTACTAGGTGAAAAATGAGCTTGGCCACTGGTAATATATACCGCTTTCTATTTACAACATGTTATCTTTGAAAAAAAAATTAATCCAGGGGTATATACTTTAAAGGTTTGAAGTTTTTTATGGTTGTGAGTTGGGGCACTTGTTTGCATATGGATATAATGGAAATTGCAGATGGATAGTGCTAAATACTGTTATTTATAGTTTATGTTAAATATTTTGTTAAGGTTTTTTTTTTCATATGTAAGCTTTTAAAAATCAATAGGTTGGGATTTACAAAGGGTTGTTCACTAAGTGTTTAGCAGGTCAATTATCTTATCGGATGAACATGGCAAGGATTGAGAACCTTATCCAGTAAGAGCGATTATAGGGATTAGGTGTCCTACTAGGTAGCACATTCTAGGTAAATTGTTGCATACAATATCGTTACCGTTCTGATGGACAACAATTTTACCTTTAGAGCGTTAAATATTAAGGGTAAGTGTCTTTTGAATAAGCGTTTGGGTAAACGACCTCCAAAACTTATATTTGATGGGATCTCAGGCATAAGAATGATGGGGAAACACACGGTGTAAGTTTTCCCATGATCTTTTTTTCAGCATGAGGATGAACATAATTAGTTGTATAATTCATGTGCATAAATTTCAAAGACATTATTTTTGCTACCAGGATGAACAAAAATTGTATAATTCTTAAAATTCATTATATCTTTTCATATTTTCTTTGAAATCGTAGATAATAGTTTCAATATGCAATCTTCAAACATATAGGCGCATAGTACTACCTTTCCATAGGAAGCTCAGTTGGAAATGGAGGAGCAAATAAGGGGTCGTTTACTAAAACTTATCTGGGTAAGATTTTAGTCCATCAAAATTAAAAGATTTGTGAGTTAACGGTATGTGGGAAACATTGTTTATAATTGGGATAGCATTTCTTTTAACATGGATTATATGTTATATAGCATATATTTATATTATGGTCGTTAAGGACGAGTTCAAATGAGAATTTAAATTTGGTTGCAAACATGTATGAACTTCACCTTTATTATTCACACTGAATAAGACACGTATCGCACTCTCCTTTGTTTTAATGTTCGCTATCAAATTTGAGTTTGCATTTGAACTTTCTTCATAATTGTTATAAATAATTTTCATCATACATGCGACATATTCCATAACCCTATTAATTTAATAGGTTCAAAACCATTCAATTTTCATCCAAGTCACAATACATTTTTGAAATTAGAATGTAAAAACTTTAAGGTTTATATGTTTCAATCTATCAATTTTTTAGGTTTAGGTTCAGTTATGATATATACAGATTGTTGATTGTTAATTATTCAGACTACGTGCAAACTTCAGATTGTAGATTCTTAATTATTGTGCAAACATCAGATTGTTAATTATTGTGCAAACTTCAGATTGTAGATTGTTAATTATTGTGCAAACTTCAGATTGTAGATTGTTAATTATTCATATTAGGTGCAAACTTCAGATTGTAGATTGTTAATTATTCATATTAGTGCAAACTTCGGATTGTTTCATTTGTTTTGTTATCTATTAGACGAATATTTATGTTTTATATATTTATATATTATTAGAGGGTGTATTGTGTAAATGCAGTCTCTATTTATACCCTTGTACCTCACTAATTATAATACAATATACAAGACTTTCTCTCCAAGTTTCACTTGGTATCAGAGCTAGGAAACCCTAGCCGCAACCCTACAATCTGTCGCACACCTTTCTTCTTCCTGCCTAATCGCCGATCTCCATCTTTCTTCTTCCTTTTCTTTTTCCATTCAAACCGATCACAACAAATGGGCATTAATGGCAGCACCTCTGGTAGTTTTTTCTCATACCGAGAAAACTGCACACAACTCTCATAAATTTGGCTTCACGTTGTCACCAACGAACTATGGATATTGGAAGGCTATGATTCAACCGTTTCTCATTACCAACGGTTTATTTGGATACGTTGATGGCACCATCCCGTGCCCTATGCCGCTGATCACAACCGTTGAAAAAGAAGGTGCAGCTGCTACTTCTGCACCAAACCCTAGTCATGCAATTTGGATATCTAATGATGCCCACGTCCGTATGTTACTCATGTCAACCATCTCGGAGGCATCCTTTCAACATGTTCAAGGTATTACTTCTCGCGATCTATGGCTGGCTCTTGAGCGTACTTATGCACCTCACACTTCTTCAAGAGAATTCACCTTAAAAACCCAGTTACTAAAAATACAAATGAAGGGCGATGAGACGTCTGCGGCCTATCTCACTAGGGCACAGGAGTATGCCAATGCTCTTGCTAATATTGGACAACCCATGTCAGACAAAGACATCGTTATGTTAGTCGTTGCCGGACTTCGGGACGAATACAATGGCGTAAAACAAAGCCTCCTTGCTAGACAATTCATAGCTGTCTTTTCAGAACTTCCTGGACTCTTGGCTGACCATGAGTTTTTAATACGGAAACCAGTTTCAGATGTTGCCCCGATTCAAGCATTCACCGCTGCTACAGCTGCTAGTTCCTCTAACCAAACTGATACAGTTCAGGCCTTGCAACAACTAGCCTCACGTCTTGGCTTCCAACTACAACCAGCCTCCGGTACATCAAACATATCGACATCTCAGGATTTTTACACAAATCGATCTGGTCCCTCTAACAACAGCCGTGGCCGAGGAGATTTCAACTCCCGTGGCCGTGGCGGTCGTGGCAACAACTTTAATCGAAATCGAGGCGGAGGAACTCGTAACTCAGGTCAGTTTAGTTGGGCTTCTAACCAAAACACCGTTTATGGCTCATGTAACAAAGTGCGGCATTGGTCATGTTCCATCACAATGTCCAAACCGTGACCCATCTACCTTTCGGACAAGCCAGCCGTCCGCAAATTATGCTGATTCCCGCTCACAAGCGACCACCTCCTGGCTTCCGGACACAGGTTCAAACAATCACGTTGCCCCTGATATGACGAACTTTGATTCGGCCGAATCTTACTACGGGGATGACAGTCTACATGTTGGTAACGGTAAGGCTCTCCCTATCTTACACATTGGTTCCTCCCGTCTTTATTCACCACACAAAACTTTTTCCCTAAACAATGTCCTTCACGTTCCTGATATCAAAAAACGTCTTCTTTCTGTCCAACAATTTTGTCACGATAATCATGTTTATTTTGAGTTTCACTCTACCTTTTTTACTGTGAAGGACAAGTATTCACACACTACCCTCCTCACGGGTCCAAGTGACGGTGGACTCTACTCGATCAATCTCCCAACAACTCAACCTCTTCCAAAAGTCGCCTTTTCAACAGCTCGCGCTTCCACAACCACTTGGCATCAACGACTGGGACATCCACATTCACAATTATTTCAAACTATGCTTTCCAAATATTGTTTACCTATTTCCAATAAGACTTTTGATTTTCATTGTAGTTCCTGTTCCATTGGGAAATCTTCTAAAATCAATTTATTGTCTTCTGATTATAAAAGTTCTCATGTTCTAGATTTAATCTTTTGTGATGTTTGGGGTCCTGCACCTATCCCCTCGTTTGATGGTCATACCTATTTTCTCTTATGTGTTGATCACTTTTCCAAATTTATGTGGTTGTTTCCATTAAAGCGCAAACCGATGTGTTTGATGTTTTTAAACGTTTTGTCACCATGGTTGAACGTCAATTCTCAACCAAACTCAAAACTGTCCAAACCGATTGGGGGGGAGAATTCCGAAATCTCTCACATTTTTTCTCCTCTATTGGCATCATTCACCGTCTCTCTTGCCCTCACACCAGCGAACAAAATGGTGTCGTGGAGAGACGTCATCGTCATGTTGTTGAAACCGGACTTACCCTAATGGCACAATCTCTTGTCCCTAAACGTTTTTGGCACTTTGCCTTTGAAACCGCAGTCTACCTTATTAACCGAATGCCTTCCCGCACAAACTTAACCGTTTCTCCCTTTGAACATCTCTTTAAACGTAAACCTGATTTCTCCTTCCTTCGAGTCTTTGGATGTCAATGTTACCCTCATCTTCGCCCATATAACCCCAACAAGATGGATCTCCGATCTACATCTTGTGTTTTCCTAGGCTATAGCACCGCACATCATGGTTATCGATGCTTTGATCCCGACACCGAACGCATCTACATTGCCCGTCACGTTCGGTTTAATGAAAACTCGTTCCCTTTTTCTACACAATGTATCCACCCCTCACCATCTTCTTCCACCAATCCGTATATCTCTTCCTACCCTACTACCATACCCACCACACTCAACACCGTCCCTACGGCTCCCTCACCAACCTCCTCCATTCCACCCAATACTCCACAACACCCCCCTCCCCCACAACAACCTAACTCACTACCAACTCACACATATTCCCGTTGCCCTTCCATGACACATCCTACCCATTCAAATTCCGCTTTTGACCACTACACCACCTCTCAAACAGCCCCTATCCAACCAATCCCCTCTCCTACACCTACCCAACCAAACCCGTCTCCTACACCTAACGACTCACTCCCGAACACACAACAACAGTCGTCCACCTCTACTCCACTTCCTTCTTCACAACCCTCACAACCCTCCAGACCAGCCCACCTTCGGCAAAATCCAAAGAAGACAAAACCATATGATCCATCCGCTTTTCACACATCCATCAATACCTCTATCCAAGAACCCACCACCTTTGTCGTTGCCAACAAAGACCAGAACTGGCGTAAGGCTATGGCGGATGAATACTCGGCTTTAATCAGCAATGGCACGTGGACGCTTGTTCCTCGTGTTCCCAAAGCCAATGTGGTCGCTTGCAAATGGGTGTACAAAATTAAGAGAGATCAACATGGGGCGATTCAGCGCTACAAAGCGCGTCTTGTTGCCAAAGGTTTTAACCAACAACCGGGTGTTGACTATACTGAGACCTTCAGTCCCGTGGTAAAATCCACCACTATACGAGTTGTTCTATCACTCGCAGCTACCAAACAAAGGGTCTCTCGCATGCCTTGATGTCCAGAATGCCTTTCTACATGGCAATCTGAAGGAAACTGTGTATCTACAACAACCTCAAGGTTTCGTTGATCCGCTTAGGCCGGATCATGTATGTCTCCTTCACAAGTCCTTGTATGGCCTCAAGCAAGCACCGAGAGCTTGGTTTCAACGACTCTCTTCAGCTCTGATCTCTCTTGGGTTTCGAGGTTCCAACACGGATCCCTCGTTATTCATCTACTCGGCTCATGGTACACTTTTGTATATGCTCGTGTATGTCGACGACATTATTTTGACCGGAAACAACAACAAAGCTATCGACCACATTGTTCGCAGCCTGAACAAATCGTTTGCAGTCAAAGACATGGGGCCTTTATCCTATTTCTTGGGAATTGAGGTTGCACGTAGAGAGTCTGATATTATTCTCTCTCAGCGGAAATACATAAACGAGCTCCTGGCCCGCACAAACCTCTCGCACGCGAAACCAGTCCCATCGCCGTGCACCACCAGTGCCAACTTGTCTCTTGGTGACAGCGCTCCTTTTCATGATCCGGTGAAATATCGACGGATGGTGGGCGCATTACGGCATGTTACATTATCGAGACCGTACATTACTTTTGCGTTAACAAAGTATGTCAATTCATGCACTCGCCCACTACCAATCATTGGTCTGCGGTAAAACGTATCTTACGGTATCTACAAGGCACGACGAGTCATGGTCTCCTAATCTCTCACTCATCGTCCTCTGTGTTACATGCCTATACTGATGCAGCGTTCAACTCCTCGAGTGCCTTCTCTCGATGCGGATTGGCCGGGCCGCCCGTATGACCGTCGATCCACGTGCGGATTTGCGATATATCTTGGATCTAATCTCGTCTCGTGGTCTGCTAGAAAACAAAAAACTGTATCTAGGTCATCTACGGAATCGGAATACAAGGCATTAGCAGATACGGTTGCTGAATTAACTTGGCTCGAGACTTTGTTACGTGAACTTCGTGTTCCACTACAATCGGTTCCAACTCTATGGTGTGATAACTTGGGAGCCACGTATCTATCTGCTAATCCCGTCTTTCACGCACGAACAAAGCATGTAGAAGTTGATTTTCACTTCGTGCGAGAAAAGGTTGCACAAAGAAAACTATCGGTCCAATTCATTTCAACACATGATCAAATAGTTGATGTCTTCACAAAGCCTCTACCATCTGAACGCTTTCTCTTCTTGAAGTCCAAGCTAAGAGTCGATTCTCGGCCTTAGCTTGAGGGGGAATATTAGACGAATATTTATGTTTTATATATTTATATATTATTAGAGGGTGTATTGTGTAAATGCAGTCTCTATTTATACCCTTGTACCTCACTAATTATAATACAATATACAAGACTTTCTCTCCAAGTTTCACTTTATCCAAAAACACACATCAGTATAAATACATCAAGCGAGAGAGAATAAACTTAGCAATTGCATCAATATCAACATTTATCTTAATAAGAACACTTTACCTTGTTCAGCTCAGCCGAGAGAGAGTGAGAGAGAAAAGAGAAACGAGAGCGAGACTTACTGAAGAATCCAAAAACACTCATCAGTATAAATACACCAAGCGAGAGAGAACAAACTTAGCAATTGCATCAATATCAACATTTATCTTAATATGAACACTTACCTTCTTCAGCTCAGCCGAGAGAGAGTGAGAGAGAAGACGTACTGAAGAAGAAACCAAAAGGACGACAAAGAAACCGATTTGGGGGTGTCTGAATATTTTTATTTTGGGCTTATGGGCCATTCTAAGTCCATTAAACCTTTGTTTGAATATGAATACCCAAAATCCAAAATATATGATAAATAAACACACCAAATAAAATAAAAACTTTTCAATTTATATTTTAGGTAATGCATTTTATTATTATTTTATTTGAGTTTTGGTGATAATAATCCATTGATTAAAAATAATCCGGTAAAATCGCTATTCTTAAATTTTACCTAAAATGAATATATGAAATTCTTTTTTTTAATATAACCTTAAAAATGGCTTCTCCCCAAAATTCATCGCTTAGTGCTGAATATGAAAACATGGAACTAATCATTTCCTTGATAATTATATTTTTCATTTCCGATATACCGTTTTGTTGAGGGGTACATAAAGTTTTAGGTCTTGTTTGTTTTTTCATTTTAAGCTCTTTATCCCCACTTATGTCTGATTCGTTTAGACGTTTAATAACCATTTCAGAACTGAAATCAGACTTTAGATTTCAGCACCTCTTAAAAAACAAACGCCGCCTTAGTTTCATGTATGATTTCTACGGGTTGGAAATAAGTAGCCCGACACCCCAAAAATAGGGTAAATAAATATTTATGATAACAAAGGAAAATACAAGAAAACTGGTCGATTTTTGTTAGGCCCAAAAAAAATGAAAAATTAGATAGTCTTTAGAGAATCGCGGCCAAATATTGAAAGTGGGAAGTTAAGGGTTTAATTGTAGGTGGCTGAAACTAGAGGGACCTCTTTTGCCATTTTGGCAAACCTTTTGAGTTTTTGGAAATTGAAACCGGTCATTTTAATTTAAGGATTTTCATGGCAATCAATTCTCTGGGTTTTGTAAGGAAATGATGTATTTGGTGCTATTTTCTTTTTAATAGAAATGGAATTCTTTTCGGAATTTTGGGAGAGATCATGTGAAACGATTAAAAAACCGGCATTCGAATGGATTACGTATCTTTCTAACAGAAAACGTGATTAGAGATACATTTCGTTTTTGGATTTCCTTTAGAATGATACAAGCTCAGAGGGCTAATTATGTTTGTACGCTGTGTATTTCGAATAAAACGCTGCCGTGGCGATAGTTTCGATGTCGGGGATGTGTAAAACTCGAAATTCAAGTTGCTTATTTAGTTTATAATGGCTGGAAATGATGTTATAAATTAGTTGTATTTAGCATCGTGTTTTTACGTAAATTTGGTTATTTTGGCCGATATATTTTAGTCTTTAAAACGCCTAAAAATCAGACTTTAAACTCGAAATTGGGAGACTATAGTTCATGATTCTTGTTTCCTAGGTTGAAGAATATCTTGCTGGTGCTATTTTGCAAAAAGAATCAATGAAAAAGGTTAAGAATTGAGGGAGATATGAAGAAAAACGTAAAATAATATACACATATATATGTGCAACGTTTTTTCGGCGACCGGACCGGTGAATGGCGGCTGCTGGCCGGTAGCCGGAGACGGTAACTGACAAGTATATATATAGATAGATTACACATAGTGTTTCTTAGTTTGTTCCAAGATATTTTATTGAAAATTTATCTACATTACTATTTTAGTTTGTTCCAAGATAACTGTCCACTTTCAAAAGTAAGTTTCTAATTTCCCATTTTATCAAGGGTAGAAGTGTCATTTGGTTATTTAAAAATCGTATTAATTGCACATTCCTAAAACTGTGTGCAATTTTCATTATTTAAAACGCCTATTGTTTGGGTCAAAATTCCATCGCTGTCGTTGTATGTTGCTGCTGCTGATTTCTCTTCCCCTGTTGCCATTTTTGAGATTATTATTTTTGCCTAATCTGCTTATCCATTGTATTTTTTATTTTGTGTTATTTTTGACAGTAAACATGTTTACATTTAATGTATCTATAGCATTCGGTTGGAACTGAGCAGAAGCAACAAAATTTTGGTAAGTTTTTCTTTCTGAAAGTTTGAACATAAGGAAACATGCACAAAGTTGATATGCATTGTTTAATTATGACCCAAGTTTTCAAAGACAACATCTCAAAAGATTTGGGAAATTTTATTTGATCTCCCTGGAAATGGAAATGGAAATGGAAATGCATTAACTAGAAAGAATCAGTTAGGACAATTCCAAAGGGATTTGTACAGGTTAATAAGGAATGAAATATAGTTTGATAAAAGGCGATAAATTTGTATGTCACCTGTGGAATCATATATATAAATATATGTTTTCTATATATTATCGAATAAGATAATGATAATAAAAAATTGTACATTTATATTAGAGAAAGAAAATTCATATAGATGCCCAAAGGGTGGGCGAGCCGGACGGCGGTCCAGGGCAACAAAGCCCAAGCTAGGGGGAATCGTTTTAGGCTCAATGATGTTATTACTAAAAAAATTAAGTGAAGACAATAGGATTTGAACCCTAAACCTGTAGAATAGTTAAATACTTCCTTACCACTAGGCTATGAATACAAATTGAAATTTGTTTTTTAGTATTTTACTTTTATTTCTTTTCTTTTCTTTTTATTAGAAATTCGTTTTTTTCTTTTCTTTTTATCTTGTTTTCATAACAACATTTATTTATTAGAAATAAAATAAAATAAAGTTATTCAACAATTATTATTTTGTATGTGTTTTTGGTTTGAAAAACCATGTGATAATATTTGTAGTTTATTATTATTTTTACCAAACATTTTTTGTAAAGAATTGATAGGATCAAACTCTACATGAAACATCTAGATTGCTAGGTAATTTGATCTTGAAGCCACAAACATCTTTTCTTATGTTTTCTAAAATCAAACCATGTATGAAATAATTTAGATTACTTTCAAAAAAGATTATTTTCACATGCATAAATACGATTTACGAAAATTATTTATTCGTTTTGTTTTATGTTTTGATTTTATGTTGAATTCCATCAATCTAATTTTGTTATAACTCATAGTGTGGTTTGTCCTCTTAGACTATATACAATTATTTATACTATATAGCACTCGTTACACAAAAAAGTTTACATATTTAAAAACTATGTATTCGTGCGTTATTGTTTCTTAAATTAAGGGCATTTTTTGACTCTCCGCCATGGCATCCAAAACCATTGGACCGACCCTGATTATTATTATAAAAGCAGTTTTTGATTAAATTTAAAATAGAACTTAGAAAGGTAATTTTACACTATGTTTTAATTGTGAGTCTATAGCGTTTATGAATGCGTGAAGTTGTAAATAATATGATTAGAATAAAGTTACAAAAGTGTAAAATCAAAAGTTAAAAACGTAAAAACACAAAAGATAAATAAATAAAATTAAGAAAAATCACGTCTTACGTAAAACGTGCGCCATTATGCGCCTTAAAGCGTCATGGTGTGAGCCACACCTAATGCTTTGGGAATTTCGTAACAACAGAGACGCGTCTTGCACCATATTGTGTCATTGCGTGCCTTTTTAAACACTGGTCCGAATATATATCTTTTATAGAATGAAACAATTTTAAAGAAGGGTCACTAAAATATCTTTAGTGACGGTTGTGGATTGTATCTAAAAAATAAAGATAACCCCAGAAAATGTTGCAAAAATACAATTCCACGGTATTTTCAGAGAATGGTTTATGAAAAGCAGCCCTAACATTATTTAGAAGTACCTTTTAGCGACTTTGTAAACTGCTAATACCTGAAAAGCGTTACTATAGTCTATACATACGTTTAAGAAATTTAACTTTAAAAGCGTATCTAAATTCCAAAAAAAAAGTCCAAAAGTAAACATACATGTAAACTTTCAAAATCGTACCTAAAACATTTAGCTATCTTTATACAAGGAAACTCTTTGACGAACCTTATTCAAGCAGCATAAAAGCATCTCCTTACCGTTGATATTTACAAAAACAGTCTAAAGCTTGTATCAGAAATCGTTGCAAAACATATTTAAAAGGGGAATTTGAATATCATCAGAGACTTTGAAGGATTAATCTGAACGGGACACCGTTCTTGTGGGTTATACACAATCACAAAGAGGATGACAAAGTGGCGAGAAGGGGATTTTTTTTGGAAGGAGGGGATTTAGGACGGTTTAGAAGGAAGATGAAGGGCAATGGTCAATTGTTGAAGTGGAATGCAATTTTCAAGTATGTCCATTATCAAATTATTAAGAAAAGAGAATGAAAAGATGAATTAAATAGAAATTTGTATTAAATATAATAATGGCATGTTTTAAGTTATTGACAAGACAAAGTGGAAACAAAACAACAAATTTGGCTGGTCTGTGGTAGACGGGGATTAATCGGGTGACATCCTTAAGTGGGAGTTCGGATACCCTGAAAAAGTGTGTGTACGTGTGTGTTAACTTGCCTTTAAAAATAAAGAGTGGAAACAAAACAACAAATTTTTATTTATATATATATATATATATATATTCTGTAATTAAGTACTCATTCCGTCGCAAAATAAATGTCTACAATTGAAACGACAAACAATAGACATGCATAATTATTACATTTTTTTATTAACAAAATGACATTTTTACCCTTATTTAATTTTTTTAATTCATAACTTTTAAATATTTATGTATTAGTTAAGGTTATATTTAAGAATTTGAATATTTATTTTTAAAAATATATACTTATTTTGAGATACAAGAAAAAATATAGACGCTTGAGAGGGGGGAAGTAGTATATAAATATTAAATTTGAACCAAATACATTTTATGTTATTCCAACCAAACCTTCAATTATTTCCGTACTCTTTTATTGAAAAACCTATAATTGTCTACCGCTACAATCATTAAAATAAGATTAAATTATTCATTTACATTTATAATATGTAAAATAAAATAAAATGATACATGAACCTCTCCAAGCCGGCATAAATAAATCTATAACAACGATCATTTACTATAAAGCTTTTTCAACATGTCGTAATGCACATTTTATAATAATAAGGTTAAATTACAGAATTGGTCTCTTAGGTATGTAAACTTTCAACGAATTGGTCCTTAGACTTTATTATTGCATAGATTACTTAAAGGGATACTTTTTTTTAAGGATTTTGTCATTCACCCAAACGATCGTCTATTATATCCGAGGCCCCTGTTCAATCTACAAGGATCAAGATCAAATGACCGTTTATTCTCTTTCTGTAGCGAAATTAAAATCAAGATGAAAAAAGAGGTCTTATTGCCATTTTTTCAAATATTTCTTTAATTAACCTATGATTTATCTTTTCTCCTGCCTCTAACCCTACGACCAATCAACACCACCAGAACCCTTGGAGATAGGGAAACGGGGTGGTTCACGCCGGGTGATCGGAGCAATGGAGGTAGGTGGGAAGATCATTCTGATGATGGTGGTTGTGGTTTCAGAGAATGTGTGGGGTGGAACCTATTGTCATCGGATATATATATATATGTGTGTGTGTAAGATCCCATATTGGTTGGGGAGGAGAACAAATGTTGCCTTGTAAAGAACTTGATACCTCCTCTATCAGACGCGTTTTAAAACTGTGAGTTCAAGTGTGCGGACAAAGCGCACACATTTGGTACGGTTGACATGAGATGTTACAGATGGTAACAGAGCAGGCAACCGGACTGGTGCGCCAGCAAGGACGCTAGGCTCCCAAGGGGGTGGATTGTAAGATCACACATTGGTTGGGGAGGAGAACAAATGTTGCCTTATAAGGAACTTGATACCTCCTTTATCATATGCATTTTAAAACTGTGAGTCCAAGTGTGTGGACAAAGCGGACAATATCTGGTACGGTTGACATGATATGTTACAGTGTGTGTGTGTGTGTGTGTGTGTGTGTGTGTGTGTGTATGTGTATATATATACATAGGGTTCGATTTCGGTAAGAATGAAAGTTTAAGTGAGAAGTATAAGAAGTGATCTCCGTCCTTGGATGCATATTAGAATAAGATGCACCGGATTAATCACTGTATCAAGCGCCATTCATAGGTGAGTTTGAGATTAAAGGTTATCAAGGGTTCAGATCCCTTCTTACGTTTCTCAACTTAACTCTTCTTCTCACATGATTATTCACTGAGGGGAGATTTCAAATACAAACCAAACAATTTGTACAAACCGTACAAACTCCATGGTTTCATTATTTTTTGAATACTTTTTTTTTCCTCATGAAAGTGTTATATTAAATTGTTGCATATAATTATTTTCTTCATGAAATTCATATATTTTTGTTTCTATATCCAAAATGAATCTGTTTCATGTATTTTTCATTTTGATGAATGTTGTTTCATATGTTCTTGATTAATCAACTCTCATTTATTTTTGATGAAATTTTTTGACATGTTATTGACTAATCAACCCTCATAAGAAAAAGTGAAAATAAAAAATGATTGCTTGAATGAAGTTTGTATGACTTGTACAAATTATTTGGTTTGTATTTGAAATCTCCCCTATTCACATATACATATGTATGTTATATACATAATTAAAATATAAAAAAGAGAAAAAATTGAATGTAAAATGAGGAAAATGCCTTCAAAATTTAACGGTGAATGTTAAAAGGTTGTTTGACTTAGGGACCAAATGTGTGAAGTAGTTCATACCACGCGGCAATC
The DNA here is from genome assembly GCA_036898165.1 of Silybum marianum. Lineage (NCBI taxonomy): Eukaryota > Viridiplantae > Streptophyta > Magnoliopsida > Asterales > Asteraceae > Silybum > Silybum marianum. The sequence goes on from CM072539.1 coordinate 19,224,381, forward strand.
TACGTAATAAATAAAAGTCAAAACCCAATTTCGTCAAAACATGCATACATCAGGGACCAAAATCCTTAATTTATTTTTAACAAACAATATAATATAAATGCAGCCACAATTAAATAAATAAATATATTTATTTATATCCATACCTGATACCTTCCACTTGACCTCCACGAAGATCACCTGTTTGACTGAACAACACCACCTATAAATACTCCCTTCACTCTTCATTCCACTATCATCATCTTTCAAACAATTATCTCATTCTTCTCTCTTCAAAATCTTCCTTTTTTTTTTCCATTAACAATGGCGACTTTTGATGAAGCTTCAGCTCTCCAGTTCATCAGACGCCACCTGCTCGACGAATATGAAACTCCTGATTGCCTCTTTTCCACTTCTCAAACATCAATTTCTCATCATTTTGATTCTGATTTCTTAACTCCTTCAACAGTACCGGAATCTGCCGATTGTAGATCTGGAAAACCGCATTTGGAGGAGGTCGATTTGAAGGAAATAGAGGAGGTGAAGGTTCATTACAGAGGAGTACGACGGCGGCCATGGGGAAAGTATGCGGCTGAGATCCGAGATCCGAAACGTAATGGTGCTAGGGTTTGGTTGGGGACTTTTGATACAGCTATCGGAGCTGCAAAGGCCTACGATAGGGCCGCATTTGAAATGCGTGGGAGAAAAGCGATTCTGAATTTCCCTCTGGAGATCGGGAATTCAACCGGAAGTGAAACTGTTAGCGTTCGCCGGAAAAGAACCAGAGATGTGGAAGAGACGACGTTGGTTGTAAAAAAGGAGAGGATAACGGAGACCGGTGATGAGACGTCAAATTGGACGGCGGTTTGGTGTTTTTCCAATATCCATCCATTGTCAACGTTATCTCAATTAACGGTGATTTGAGATCAACCAATAGAAAGGAGTTCCATTCTATCTACAAGTTACTAATATTTACAATCCACATAAACCTTCAATTTTCGATAATCATCACTTAATTCTTTGAATTTGATTACTTTTCACAATTCAAAAAAAATAAAAAATAAGTTTGTTGGTTGTAACATTTCGTGGTTTCGAGATATTTAATTGCTAAAACATCTTATTGGGACCGAACAAATTTGACCCAAAAACAATTGAATGTCTAATACGAAATAAATTATGGATTTAAAAATAAAATAAAAAGGTAACGTATGTCCTGATATATCCAAGTTGGTGCAATTCGTTACCAATATTAGGAGAGTTGTCAACTAATCTATACGACTTTGTATGCGATATGAACTGAGTCGACCAGAATAAAATGATGAACCAAATGCTTTGTCGTAAAAAAGGTTAATTGTCCTGACTTAATTATCATAAATTTATTCATGCCTATAAACAAAGTTTATGGGTTTGAAAGGATTCAAATTCTTAACACTCATACACTCTTCATCTATTATTGGTTTCTTTGTTAACTAAAACATTGTAAAAGAGTAAAGACACATTTTTCATTCTTCTAATTTATCCAGTTATGTTGTTAGAATTAACGTTCTGTTAATTTTTTTTCTCACTTTTTATATTTATAAAATTGCCTAGAGGTTTTCCTCCTTTCAGTAGATGCCAAAGTGTTTCTAAGTAAGGAAACTCTCTTTTCCACAAGCTTCAACATTTTGTTACATCTATGACAACCAACATTGGAAACTAGCATATTTTGGTTTACTTTGATGTTTATATTTGATTATGGGAAAATAACCTAAATGATTAGAATATATACAACAATTAACAAAGGGTGATTTTAGACATCTCCCAATCATTAATGATTAGACAATTAGTTTTTGTTTTAGATAATTAGTTTTTGTTAAGGGTGTTGCTGTAAAGACATCCTTAATAATTTGTATTTTAATAATAATATATAATAATAATAATTATAGAAGCTTTATTATGAAAAAAGATAATAACAAAAAATAATTAAAATACAAATTATTTTAAATAAAAATACAATTATTAATTAATGATGATTAATAGGGAGGGGTGCATTTGACCTATAGTGGGGGTGCAAATATATTATTTTCTCTTTTTGCAACTTAAAGAGTTTAAGTCATTATAAAATTGTAAATTAAAATTATGTTAAATATTTTTTTATAAATTTAAATATAATTTATTATTTTCTATTGATATTTAATAATTACGATAAAATTAATATGTAACCAAAATAATTAAAATAAATTGTTTTATTATAGGCTTAAATATTTTTATAAATTGTGTATTTTTATTAACATCATTTGTACTTTATATAACAACAGTTTATTTTTTAAATATTTAAATATTTAAAAATTTAAATAATAATTAATTTGTTATTCTTGAAGTTTTCAAATTAGAAGAAATGATGTGTTATTTTATAAATTTATAATATTGCAGAATGATTTTTTTTAAGTTTTAAAGTTTAATTTGATTTATTTATGTCAAACCATACGATTTGATTAAAATTTATAAAGTTACAGAATAAATGTTTTGTTTATTTAAAATAGTTTCATATATACTATAAATAAACTAATAATTTTTGTGTAATAATAAAAAATGAGAGAGAGAGAGTGTGTATATGATGTGACATAATGTTTTCTAAAATCTAGGTCTTTTAAAGTTAATTTTTAAAACTTTACTTGCACTTTCATTTATTACGGGGTGCAAATATAATAATAGATTATTTAGCCCGAAAAAAATCTATGCTTTTATTTGTATTTTTGGAAATGACAGGTACTTTCACTAAAACATTTAGCTAATATGACGAATTTTTGATCTTGTCATTAATGAGTCTAATCTATCATAAAAAGTTAAAAAGATTGCATTTATTTAGCCTTAAAAAAATGGTCAAGTTTAAGGGATTGTGAGGGAAGTTACTGAGAAGTGGGTCCCACCGACAAGTCTTGAAGTAAGTCCTTTTCACTTTTTAAATTGATAATTCGCCAAAAACCTTTGGAATTGACAAAAATTATGTTTTTTTTGTGGCAAAATGCATGATATATTTTTGAAAATTTTGTAATATGTGAGGCCCATTTTCGACAAATACGTAATACAGTGTAGTTATTTTGTTATCTATTTATTATCGCCTTTGTAATTTCCACTAAGGGTGTTTATAGGTTGAGTTGATCGGGTTGAAGGTATTTGAACAACTTAATCCAATGTGGACGGTTGAAAATTTTCAGCCCAAACAAAAGTGCAACCCAACCCAATCCTCTTATGAGTTCCATTGCTCGTTGTTGCCAAGTTGTTTTTGGTAACTTATACTGTTATATATATAAAAGAGAAATACAAAAAAAAATAGAGAATCCGTTAAAACTTTCATCGGCTTATCGGGTTGGTCGGGTTACTTTGGCCTATCCCGATATCAACCCTAGGTTCCGCTAATTTTGTATCGGTTTTTTTTTTTGAAATGGCAAGCAAACACCTTTTATTAACACAACCAAAAGACAAAGTGTTTTACAAGATACAAGCACAATCAAGAACAGCCAGATAAAAACGCAAACTAAGATGCAACGACACGCTTGCGAGTAGCAAACGCAAGGCGTTCAATCAGCAGGTCCACGCCAACGCTGCACTTAAGGGCGAGACGTCGTTCCAATGTGGCTTGAAAAAACAGAAAAGAGAGTCACGATGCCTTCTTTCTGTGCTGGCCGAACCAATCCCGTGGCCACTATTAACCACAGAGGGCAACCCACTGTGCAGACCCCCGTCCACCAGTGACTATTTACCTCGGGTTAATGTTTTCCATATTGGGTTGACCGGGTTGGTCAGCGTTTTAAGCACCTCTAATTTCCGTTTTGATTATTACGTTATTTTATCTCTTATAGGAAATATTTTCTAGCATCTTTTTTTATCGACAACTTACAAATTAAGTTGCATCCAACCCTAATTCTTGTATCATAAAATTGAACACCCTTTTTTTTATTGTCCTCCTTGATTTAGGGCTTTTGTGAAAGAGGTGACGAAACTTTATGGTTAACGTTTTTGTTTTCCCTTTTTTTAAATCATTTATTTTGGTTTCCAAATTTTATTTTATTTAGCTTTTTAGTTTTATTTTAAATAACATGGCAGCTAAAATAAATTAAACATATTATTATATATCACGTCACATTTGACTTCCTTCAACTTTATTAAAATTTTATCATAAACTCTTAAATTTGATTTGACATTTAAAAATATGTGTACAAAATAAAAACCAAAATAAATTTTGTTGTTTATATAATTTGCAAATAAATAAGTTTTGTTGTTTTGATTGGCTATTATGATAATAAACTTGAAACATATTTTTTAACAAATATTTTTGGTTGAATATTCTATGTGAAAATTTAATTTAAATACATGTGTTTAAATACTATAATATGTATAGTTTCTCGTTATAAAAATAATAATTTGTATAGTAATCCATCCAAATAACATATAGAAAAGTAGTTAGTAGGTGTGATTAGATTGATAGGCTAAATAATAATTGATTTGGGTATATTAATTAAATAGATGAACCTTTTTTAGCCGTCATTGGCATTTTTCATCAACATGGAATATTTATATCACAATTTTTAACATGTTAACCAATCATACATGCATGTTTAACAATATATTTGTTTATTTCAATTTTTTGTCGTTAGGGTATTCAATTTTATAATATAGATTTTGTTCCTATATTAAAGGGTGTTAACTTTTGTTAGTTAGGGCATTTCCAATGACACTCTCTTATATTTTAATTAAGGATTGTATAGTACCAAAAAAATAAAATAACTGATCGATGTGAGTACTTGAAAAAAAATACACATTAACTCATTGATGCTTGCTATATAAAAATCGTCATATTTTGTTTCCAGCATACAAAAATTGAAGAAATAAGCGACTTATAAAAACAAAATTGATTGAAATCCAACTATTTCACACAACATAAGGATCAAAAATGTAGTTTACTATTGATAGGACGTTTGCATACTTAATTCTAATCACAAGTATGCGGTTTTGAATCATATAAGTATACGCAGTAAATGTGAGTATCAAATGCAATGAACTAAGGGAGCTAGTACCACAAAAACTACGCCTACTAACTGAATGATCGAGATGACTGATTGAAATGCGAATTGGCGATTGTTTAATCAACTAACGTAATGAAAACTCAAGAATAAATCAAGAACTTAAAGCAATTATCTGGATTAAATTCAAGTTGGAAAGGTAGTTGAAGTTAGACGTTAGTTGGTTCATGGTTAGAGTACATTTCAATTTCACAAATTATTAGCAAGACGTTGATTGAAAACAACAAACCTAGTCGTACTTACTACTCTCTCAAGTTATAAAAATGTTATTTCTCAATTACACATGTTATGATCCTTGACTAACACACAATATTAAGCAGAGGAATGTCCAACACAACTAGGGTTTACTTGGTATACTCTATCCACTTTCTCAAAGATTAGTTTATAAATCCTAATCTAATTACAAATACTCCTTTTTGTAAGAAAATTATAATCATAACATCGTTGCAAGGTGATCAATCAAACAAAGCTTCAAGTGTAGGATTCTTTTTAATAAAATCAATCAATATACTTTTAACCAATAAAAGTAACACTTCAACTAATCAATATATCAATCTAAAGCTTGTATGATCCCTAATATTCCAATGTTTAACTCATGTTACTTGGGAGTAAAGATAGTAGAATTCAGAGGAAAAAAAGGAATTAATCTTGGTTTCTCAACAAAAAAAATCCAAATTAAAGATTCCTTTTTAGCATTGAAGTTTCAAGCTTGCCTCAAAAACTCATGTACAATCATTTTGTCAACATTTCATATCGCTTTGTTATGATAAAATAGCTTATCAGTCTCTAAAATTATCTCGTAAGAGATTTATTTAGTTCCAAGGACTGTAATGGCTAAAAGTTACGACTGTGGCCAAATGCTATTTATGTGCAACCAGTAGTCCATGCTACTCCTTGTGTTTCTCACATGCGAGTTACATATACCGCCTGGAGGTGGAACGTAAGTGGCAAGTCTCAGTACATGGGATGCGACTTGGAGGTGACATGTGTTGATTTGTTAACTTTTGACTCGCTTTTTCGAATCCAAATGATTGTGATACTCCGAGATGTGCTAATAGGTGTTAATGGTAGCATTTTCTTCCAATTCTCCACTTCTCGTCTATGTGCATGATATCTGCACAAAATGATTAGAAATGAAACTATGTCACCTGAAAACACAACAAAACCATTTGAATTTGGTGTGTTAATCTCGTCATAACTGACATCTATATAATTTAGCAACTAGGTAATCTGATGGGTTTGAGTATTAAAATAGGCGTGTTTTGAACAAAACCATTTGAATTTGGTGTGTTAATCTCGTCATAACTGACATCTATATAATTTAGCAACTAGGTAATCTGATGGGTTTGAGTATTAAAATAGGCGTGTTTTGAACAAAACCATTTGAATTTGGTGTGTTAATCTCGTCATAACTGACATCTATATAATTTAGCAACTAGGTAATCTGATGGGTTTGAGTATTAAAATAGGCGTGTTTTGAAAACACAGACCCAAAAACTTGATTTTAAAATTATAATTCATACAATAAGAATTGAGTGAATTTTTAAAGTTAGAGCGACCATAATTCATCATTATCAGGCTCATCTAATTTGTATGGGGCCCGTATTGTAGAGCAAGTGAATCACTGTTTTCAACCTAGAATTCTATTTTATCACAGTTTTAAAGTTAAATCTTGAATATTTGAACAAATAAATTATTAAACGTACCGAGACATCGTAAATCGATTCCTCCGACTTATAAAATTTGGATCTTCATCTTCGTCTTCATCCGAATTGACGACCTTCATTTTCATGTGGTTCAAAGTTTACGGTTTTTGTACGAAAATCACCTCAATGACAGGCAAACAAGATTTGGTCCCAAAGTAAAAAATACACACACAACATAGATGTGAATAGTGTTGGCTTTGGTTATTTAACAATTTCTTTTATTTGTGTTATTTTAAGCTTCAATTTTTACAAAGATCGGCATATGAAGAAGATGATTTGTTTGTTAGATTTAGATTTAGTGTTAGTTGTTTATAACTCATTTAGAGTTTATAAAACCAACGTGTTTGTATATTCTTTTTTTGTGCTCAAGATTTTCATGTCTTTTTAAGATTTACGTGCCTCCTTCAGATTTACAACACGTTCATTTGGTTGGGTTTTAAATTGGGCTTTAACCTGAATCGGTTCAACAACTAGATTGTGTGCCATCATGGAGATCGATGTCAGAGAGAGAGAGAGAGAGAGAGAGAGAGAGAGAGGTCCATATAATCGGTATAAGATCATATTGGTTGGATGTCGGAGAAGATGATGCAGAGGGAATGAGCCAAAGTAACAACCCACATCCACATGGCCTTATCTAATTGGGTTCTAAAGATAATAAATAATATTTAAATAGAAAATAAGAAGAATGACTAAAACACCCTTCTAAGTAAAATGAGTTAAACACTCGATTAGGATAAGGGACCAAAGGTGTTATAAAATACATAGAGTAAAGATCCCACATTGGTTAGGAAGAGGAACACAAGTTGACTTATAAGGGACTTGGACACCTCTTCAATTAGACACGTTTTAAAACCGTGAGTCTAAGTATGCGAAAAAAACGGACAATATATGATACGGTTGACCTGGATGTTACATCATACCATAGGAGTGTAATCCATCTTTATTTCATTTTAAGAATCTAAAGTGTTATTTCATATAAACCACAGGGACCAAGAATGTAATTTACTTTTTTTTTTTTTTAAATGTTATCAAGTCAAAGTCAAACATTAATTTGAAACTTAAAAAAACTAACACACAGCTTCCAGGAAACCACATACGAAGGTCACAAGAATTCAGCAACACCCCCTATACCAACTATGTATAAATAACAAATTCTTCCCTCTTCTTTCTCAACTCACTCTCATCTTTCAAATCACTTCTTCACTCTTTTGAATCAAATTCCATCATCAATGGCTACTTTTGATGAAGTTTCAGCTCTCGATTTCATCAGACATCACCTGCTAGACGATTACGAATCCCCTGTTTTCACTTCTCAGACCTCCGTTTCTGGATCTGATCTCTCAATCTCAATTTCTGATTACTTCGATTCTGAGGAAGAAAGTAAAACCACATCTGATTTCTCGATTCGTTTCACAGTGCCGGAATTGATCGACGGTAGTAGATCTGGAAAACCGTATCTGAATGTCGATTTGAAGGCAACAACGGACTGTGTGGAGGAGGTGAATGTGCATTACCGAGGAGTACGACGGCGGCCGTGGGGGAAGTACGCGGCGGAGATCCGAGATCCGAAGCGTAACGGTGCTAGGGTTTGGTTAGGGACGTTTGATACAGCTATTGGGGCTGCAAAGGCTTACGATAAGGCGGCATTTGAAATGCGTGGGAGCAAAGCAATTCTGAATTTTCCTCTGGAGATTGGGAATTCAACGCCGGAGTCAGGTGAAGTTGCCGTCGCCGTTGCCGATGGCTGCCGGAAAAGGAGGAGAGATGTGGATGAGACGGTGGTGGTGGTGGTGATGGTGAAGAAAGAGAAGATAACGGAGAATGTTGATCTGCCGTTAACGCCGTCAAGTTGGATGGCGATATGGGGTGAGGGTTTGTGTGGGGCCCATCCGTTGTCACCGATGTCTCAGTTAATGGTGAATTAAACCAATGGTGATTAGATTGATTGTGGATTCTTTTATTTATTGTAGGATGGAAAAAAATATTTATTTGATTTAAAATTGAAGTAATCTATATCTATATTATATTATAAAACATTTGACTAAAACCTCTTAAAAACAATTTTTTAAGCGTTAGGTACTGCTATTTAATGCTAATTACTTAATTTTCAAGATTACAAATAAATTATGCATAAATACAACTTATTAAAGAAAATCCGGATAACTAACTACAGATAAGTACGATCAAAGATAAGTATGATCAAATATAAGATAAACATCTAATTTTAAATATAAAAAATCTAAAATATAATTAAGATAATCATTAAGTTCTAACAGAATACTTAATTATCATTTATATAAAAAAGTTATATTCGTTATTAAACCTAAATTTAATTATGATAAAAAATTTGAATTATAGAGATTACATAAAAAAAAGAACTTTTAAATGAAACATTAAAATCGTTTTCTTAAAACCATATAAAACCATTAGAACATCGATAGAGATAAAAATTAAAATGAAACTTAAAAATGAGATGTATCTCGCTGCATTGCGCGAGTACCCTTCTAGTATACTTAAAATACATCTAATTAGGATGGATTTTATTGGATGAACTCAATTTCGTTAATATATTGTTATAATAATATATCGTTAATATCTTAAATTAGCAAAAACTGAAGGCCAACTCTAAGGGGTGTTTGGATTATCTTATTTAAAACAACTTATTCTTTTTAGAAAAAGTGTATATCAACTTATGTGGTATCATACCAGAATTTTAAAATAATGTTTGGATTAGCTTATGAGGTTTCAAACTGGAATAAGTCAATAAGTTGGTTTTTAGTGTTTGACAAAAAAAGTGCTTATACATGCAAAATGGTCAAAAAAATGCTCATAAGTTATAAGTTGTTTTTGATAAGTCACAACCTTTTAATTTATCAAAAACTTATTTTCACCGGTGGAGAACCGGTATAAGAATTTTTTATTTTCTCCCATCCAAACACTCAAATTTATTTTTCATCGGTTCCACACCGGTATAAGTTAATAAGTTATTTTGATAAGCTAAAACAAACACCCCCTAAAAATGACCGTTCCATCGATAAAGAAACCTTGAGTAAAGTCCGAAAACCAATCTGGTTAAAGTCTGGTTAAAATGCAAAAAACGAGTCAAGGTACGTTGCTTTTATCTCAACTATTTTTACATTAAAAGATTAAAACAATAATTTATGATCATTAATAGTAATAATATTAAAGCATAAAAAACATAAAATATTTTAAAATAACATGCAATACAAATGCAGCTTATAAAGAATCGAGTATTTTATATCTGAGCACCTCTCAATTTGATCACTTAAATACGATTAAAAGTTATAAACAGTATGAATTTTTTTAAGACGAGATAAATACAATTCAAATTGAAGCCATGGTTTAGTTTTTTTTTAGGGGGAGGCTAATGATACCATACAAGTGAATTCCTTCCCACACACATTTATATCAAAACCAACTTTTTTACAATTCAAGACTACAATAGTACAAAAAAAATTGTGTACACCCCTAATTCAAATTGAAGCCATTAGCACTCCACTTTTTTATGCTAAAAAATGCTAGTTTTTTAAGGGGTGTGCATGGAAACTTTTGTACTATTCTAGCCATGGGAATGTAAAAAGTTAGTTTTGATGTAGACGTGTGTGATGAGGAATTCAATTGTAAAGGTGTCATTAGCAACATGTAGGGGTGTCATTAGCCTCCCCCTTTTCTAATAATCGATTAACTCGGTATTTGTGTATGTCTAATGATTACTAGCAAACAATAAGAGGAGTGATGATGGCACCCCCTTAGTAGGGTGCACATATAATTTTTTGTACTATTGTAACATTGAGAATGCAAAAAAGTTAGTTTTGATGTAGATGTATGAGGAGGAATTCACTAAAAGTGGTGCCATTAGCAACGAATAAGAGTACCATTAGCAATAACTAGGGGTGCCATTAGTCTCTCCAAACAATAAATACCAGAAGTCTTCTTTTGTTTAAAAAATGGGAGTGCTAATGGCACCCTTTAGTAGGGGTGTGTATAGAAAGTTTTGTACTATAGTAGAGTTTTGATGTAGATGTATATGAGTAGAAATTCACTTGTAGAGATGTCATTAGTCTCCACTTTAAAGAAAACCAGAAGTTTTTTAAAAAAAGGTTATGATTGGATTATATCTTTGAGGTCAACTTTTTATTGGGAGAAGCAATTCATGATTTTGATTATAAATTGGTTGGTTTCAAATATCTTTTTAATCAAGTTTAATTAAGTCGTAACTGACATGGAATAAAATTTAATGTAATCTATTTAATAAACTGAAATATGACTCGTATGAGTTAGAGTTAGAAATGAAATATTGATATCGCAAAAAACAACTTCCATTGTTTAAATCATAAATATTAATGAAATTGCCATTTAAAGTGTATAATTATGTCAATTACCATTTACTATATCTAACATAAGTATAGGATTGGATTCTCTGATAAATGAAGTTATGGTGAAAAGTGTAAGGAAAAATCTTCATTCTTGGATTAATCCTAATTGAATTCAACACTAATGAGGTGCACCGAAATACATCAAATCAACTCGCTTGTAAAACGCAACTCGCATGAGATTAAAAATGATCAAGGATAATCCTAATTAAATTTACGTTTCTTACATTAAAATAATCCTAATTAAATTTACGTTTCTTACATTAACTTTTCTTCTTACATGATCCTTCGCCTATAAGTATAAATATAAGCAACACAATCACCAACAACCCAATAAGTTTATACCTAGGCAAAAGTGTTGGTTTACATTTCTCATATGTTAATATAACCCAATAATAGTCTAATAACGATTTCATACATTATTGATTACCCAGATGTGGAGAGCACGGGTGATGGTCTCTAAATGTCAAGATAGAAAACATAACGAGAGATGAGAAAGTGAGTAGGGTTTTGAAAGGTGATTTTGTATTTCGAAAAATCAAAAGTATAATGTTGAGTGTCAGTGAGAAGGTAAAAACAAAACATTTCATATACATTTATATATTTTTATCTATCTTTAAGTGCCTTTATTTACTTATTTTTATCGTAATGACCGAAACTTTAACAAATTCATACATATAAAAGTGATTAAATGTATCTAAAAGTTCGTAAAAATCAAGATAAATTAAAGGTAGTTGAAAATAATTGAAAATAGCTAAAGACACATGAATTTAGTTAAAGTTATTAAATGTAGTTGAAGGAAACATGAAGTTCGAATAAAAATTCACTCGTCCAAAGACTCAAAAATATTCTATCATTCTCAGTATAACAATTATTTCCAAACGATCCCACGTCTGGATGGAGTTGGGATCTCGTGAGAAATGTCATTTTTCGTAAGAAATATGGGAAATAGAACTTTCACATAATATCTACAAATGTACCCTTATACCATGTAGATATGTGTGAAGGTGATCATTTTCACATAAATTACACATTCAGGTCTGTAATATTTATCACCTTCACAAAATATAATATAACATTTACACAATATAATAAAGGTGAACATGATACAACGCATGTTTGTTTTCCGTTATATCGTGTACCAATCAATTATCATTTGTACTGAAAGTTGTATATTGTGTACCAGCCAACTAAACTTGGTAGCAAGTTTTTTCGATCGGTAAATGTTGGTATTGATGATCTACCAACATTGCAAAAGATAATGCTAAGTTACAATCTTCAATAATCAAACAACAAAGGTTGAAGTTACAATGTTTAATAGCCAATACTTCAAAAACTAAAGGTTTGCTTATTGGTATTCACAAACCAAACAAGTTAAAGAGTCGTTTATCAAACACTTACCCTATAAGTACTTAATGTATCACTTATCTTATCGGATTAACTTGTCAAGGATCAAAAAATCTTATACAGTAAGAACGATAACACTAAGTGAGAGTGACGATTTTTACCCGATTAACACTTACATGGTAAATTGTTACATAAAATGTCGTTTTGTCTGTTTAATTGAACTAGAATTTTACTTTATCAATTTTACCTGATAAAGTAAATGATAGTGTTGAATATTATCGATAAGCACTTACTGAGCATTCATGTAAACGACCCTAAGTATTAAGTTATTAATCAATAACTAAGAAATGATTAGATGTATATTAATACTATATTAATACCTTGAAATCCTGTAAGACCAGATTGTTTTCGTAAGACTTATGAGATCACTTTTTTACACTTAAAACTTCATAGCAAAACATCATTAAGGTAACCTTCACAATGTTTATACTGTAAATGTTTAGATTTTTAAATGTGCAAATATGGTCTTATAAATCTCAAAAAAAAAAAAACAATCTGGTCTTAGTTGAACCCAAACCTTAATACTAATATTGAGTTATATAAATTGCATTTATGAACGTGTCTAAATCAGAATAAATAATTAGTTATATTTATTAACAAATAATATCCACACCTTCCATCTGGGCTCCACGAAGCTCATACGAAATTCAGCTGCACCCCCACCCCACCCCACCATCTATATATAAACCCCTTCACTCTTTCTTCCACTCTCATCTCTCTTATCTCTTCCTCTTTTCATTTGACTTCAAATTAACAATGGCCGCTTTTGATCAAGTTTCAGCTCTTGAATTTATCAGACGCCACCTGCTCGACGAAAATGAAACCCCTAATTGCGTTGATTTGGCTTCTCAGACATCAATTTCTGCATCTGATCTATCAGTTTCTGATTATCTCGACTCTGAAGAAGAAACCACATCTGATTTCTCAATTCATTTCACCGTACCATCGGAATCGGTTGATAGTAGATCTGGAAAACCGTATTTGGAGAAGGAAACAGATTGTGTGGAGGAGGTGAAGGTGCACTACAGAGGAGTACGACGGCGGCCGTGGGGGAAGTACGCGGCGGAGATCCGAGATCCGAAGCGTAACGGTGCTAGGGTTTGGTTAGGGACGTTTGATACAGCTATTGGAGCTGCAAAGGCTTACGATAAGGCGGCATTTGAAATGCGTGGAAGTAAAGCGATTCTGAATTTCCCTCTGGAGATTGGGAATAACTCAACCAGAAGTGAAATCGATGGCTGCCGGAAAAGAAGGAGAGTTGTGGATGAGATGGTGGTGGTGGTAAAGAAAGAGAGGATAATGGAGAATGTTGATCTGCCGTCGGATTGGCATCCATTGTCACCGATGTCTCGATTAATGGTGATTTGAGAACAGAAATTGGTTCGATTCCATCTGTACATAAACCTCCATACGCAATGTTCATATCTTAATTATTTCTTTTGGTTACTTTTTCACAATTTAAAACGTTGCCATTTTCGTTGCTAAGGCATTGTTTGGCAAAAATAAGTTAGCTTATAATCTGACTTATAAGCTAGCTTATTTTCTGAGTAATCGTTTGGATGCACATAAGCTAGCTTATAAGTCAGCTTATAAGCTAAATTTTTTATCGATAAGCCTACTTGAGTAGCATGAGAGCTTTTTACACTTTTTCCAATTATACCCCTAACTAATATTATTTATTTATTTTCAACACGCTTCTTTTTCATTTCACACGCTTCATGTAGTTTTTGCCAAACATAACTTATTCATCAGCTAGCTTATCAGCTATCAGCTAGCTTATAAGTCATCAGCTATCTTATAAGTCATACGCTAGCTTATCAGTCATAAGCTAGCTTATCAGCTAGTTTGCCAAACATAGCCTAAGCCTTATAAGCTGACTTATAAGCTAGCTTACGTGCATTCAAACGATTACTCAGAAAATAAGCTAGCTTATAAGTAAGCTTATAAGCTAGCTTATTTTTACCAAACAGTGCCTAAGTGCCATTTTCATCCTTGGTCTTTAAAATTTCTTCTTTCACCTTTACGGGTGTGAATGAAAGGGATTAATTCTAAGGTTGCGTTTGTTTTTTCAAGAGCATCTCCAACAGCTATGCTAAAACTTCTTTAAAATAACATAACAAAAACTAAAGTCTCTAAATTTTTTTGCATCCAACTCCAACGGCTACTCTATTTTAACAAATCTATTATAATTATATTATTAAAATATTCAATATATTTAATATTCCTACAACTTTTTTGAACAAAACTTTCAAATAATTGGTGGAACTATTAAAATAATACTTTCTCTCTCCAGTTTTAAAATGAAAAAACAAACAAGGCCTTAAGTGTCTTTGCAAACCACGGTGGGTAAGTTATAGTTTTTAAACTGGATGAACAAAAAAGGGGAAATCGAAAAAGGTCAAAGACAAAAATGTGTCGTACCAAGAGTAGAAGTGAGAAGAGTGAGCATAATCTCTGACTTCAACTTAAAAGATAGCGTAAGTTATTGGTAGCTTACAACTTAAATTTATAAAGTACTTATAAATTTACGTTTTTATCCATGTGGAATGTATTGTTTTAAAAAAGTAGTCTATTTATTAATAAAAGTTATAATAATGTATAATGTTAGTTTTTTTTTATATTAAAAAAAATGGAAAAAGTCAGAAATACGAATACCCCTCTTTAACATATTAAAGTTAGCGTCCATTGGAAGAAGGGTTCAATTTTAAGCGTTTTTACAAACCGTAAGGCTAAATTGTAGACTTTAAATAGTATTAAAAAAATCAGGGAAATCGAAAAAGCACAACTAGAAGAGCCATAAGTTTAATTTACCCAATAAAATGCATTGCATTTCCCTTAATCTTTAAACTATATATGAAGTTATATACGGTAACCTTTAGAGTAAATTGTCCATATTGTATGTTTCCAATAAGTTCCCAAGCTTCATTTATTACGATGGTGGTTAGTATCGTTTGCACTTTGTTCTGGTTTTAGTCCCTCAGTTTAACAACCTGTAATGGATTCCAATTAAGTTGAGAACTTTTAATCTTCTTACTCTTTTCTTTAATACTTAAATCGTCATTTTCTTAGGTAATTGATGACCCCACCCACCTCGTAGACCCCATCTTCTCGAAGAGACATCATCCCACTGGGTACTCTTATGTCCAACACTGAGCAATGACTTCATATTTGGTCCCCGAGCCTAATGGCCGTTAATGGACTCCAGAAGACCAGAAGAGCCATCAACCCATAGCGTACTTCTGTGTCCAACTAAGAACATTTTCTTTTTTAAATTAATGTCTATGTCCATATCATTATACTTAATATTCACATTTGAATATAACATAACCAAATTTAAATGCATAGTTGTACAAACTTTAAAGTTTTTTAGAAAAATCATAAGAATTAGAAAATATGATTAAAAAAAAAGAATAAAATTGCTTGATTTTTATATAATTTGTTTTAATTAGAAATTTTTGTTTTATTTAAAATAGTTTTAATTTAAAAAGGGATATCTATTATAGTTTTATAAGCAAAATTATGTTTAATGGTGGCGTAAATTACTGATCTTGTCCATGTGGATGGGTCTTGAACTTTATTTTTAACAAAAAGACCCTCAAGATTTGCATTTTGTTTTGGAATTGGTTCTCAGTCTTCAGGTTCGTCAATTATAATATTAACTATCTAGGTAAAGCGGTCAGTTTAATTCTTCCATATTTTTACATTTATCTAAAAGAACCATAAATGTCATTTTTCCTTTTAATTTTACAATTTCAAGGGTTACCATCGTTCTCCTCACCCCTTTAAGAACAATGTATGATCGCCCCTAACCCCTTGAGAGCGTTGCTTGGTCATTGAACTAGTAGTCATGCATCTCCGATAGAGACCCCCCCCCCCCTCTCTTCTTGTATTGTCACTTAAAAACCCATTAATCATGAAACTCAAGGTCATAAGGGCGTAATCTGATATACGAATGAAAGAAGAAATTGCAGATGTAATCGGATGCTTTTACTAATGTTTCTAATGATCCAGATCTTTGAGTTATCACAATTGGAAGAAGCAAGTAGAAAACCCATGAGCATCGCCATGTCTGATGAAAGAGCCACCTGCTGACCTGGTGTTGACGAACAAGTTCCGGAAGCATGCGAACAAGACTTGAGATCGCGGCTCGTACCCTTCCTTAGAAGGTAAGAGAGGGACAGATAGATTTGATTACAAAATCAACATGGGGTCTTGAAAGGCCAACAACAATTGATAGTCTACCATTCACCTCTAGCTTTCGCTCAGAAATCCCAACAGAGATGAAGATGCATGCTATGTTACATTTAAAAAAACAAATGTCTAAAATATCCCTTCTTTAATCGGCGTAAACAAAAAAAAAAAAGATAAGGACAACCAAAGATAGGGATCAAATCCAAAACAAAATGCAAATCTTGAAGGATTTCTGTAATAAATAAAGTTCAAGGAACAAATACATAATTTTCAACAAACTACAAGGACCAAATCCATACTTTACAGTTTACTCTACATTGTTTATAGAAAAGTTAAAGTTCTAACTTCTTGGTAGTTCTTTCTCTTAAACACAAATATATACATATAACAAACGTCAAACTATAGAACATGTGATGCGGCTTAATGTAGTTTGTCTTCTTTGACAACTAATACATTGTTATTTATGCATAGAAATAACCAAATCGACCAAACCTATGATGACAACGACCACATAGTACGACCACCTAGACACCAGGTACGATCTTAAAAGTCGTTGTAAAGTACATATAATTGTCTTTATTAATATGACATGTGTAAGTTCCCAACTTTACGGTCACACCAATATTTTATTTTTTTTATTTGCGATGACATTTAAATTTAGTCGATCTGATATAGAACTAAAACAAGATTACACAAACACAGTGTTAACACACATTATGAGAGGAATTTCGTTATCTTCAACACCTTCAAATTTACAAAGTTTGGCTCTTTATGGTTGGATCTATTTTTGGTAGGCAGCCAATAATCACGAAAATAAAAATATAATTAAACCTAATCGTTAATTTCACGTGATCATATTATTATATTTGAGAAAATTAAAAACCAAAGATAATGGAAAAAGAATCTTCAAAGTCGATTTTCGGGAGCTCCAAACGAAAGATTTTGGCCAGAAAACCATAGGTTGATTATCATTACATCCAACCTGTCGAAAGCTTTCTGTGCATATCTTATGGACCTCGTAACTTCCAACGGATCAAAACTTATTTCAACAAGTTTTCATAAAAGAATAACTTGTAATTCCTGACAGATTAAAAGTTATGATCATTTTAAGTTAAACTTATTTTCAACCTCTTTTCATAAAAAAAAGTGCGTTAACATTTAGATCTATTTTACGTCATAAATCAAAAATGAAATGTTATGGTACAATTTAATTATTTATATCTTGTAAATACATTTGTATAAACTAAAATCAAATAAAAATGTTTACCAACCAAAAAATCATAATAATTATGATCAATTGTAGTACAAAATGGGTGGGTAAAGTGAATATTCTCTTATGAATGCCGTTAAAAAGTGGCGCCAAAAAAGATCCTGCAAATTTTCAGTTGGAGAACAATGGGAAAGCCATCTCCATGTGTGTGTTCTTTAGTTGTATCTAATGGCGGATCCTTCAAGAACTCGTTTGAAAAACCAAATATTATTCAAAAACAAATCTCAATTTCCTCAATTTCTCCTCTTTGGATTCCCTCTCTCTTCTGTCTCATCGTGTTCTCCAATCGTTGTGATGGATACAATGTCTCTATCTGTCTTTTCTCCACTCCTATATATCTTTCCAACTTCTCAGATCGTAGTCCTTCCACCAAGTTACTCGTTTATCTCCAACTGGGTTCCTTTCCTCTTCGTCAGTATCAACCGACGGAGGGAAATAGGAGGCTTTGTTTGTAACTTGTTCTTAAGCTTCAAGAAGAGGTGAACACCACCTGTTTGATGTTTTGTCTCAGTCAAAAACTTTTCAGATTCATTCAAGGCTTCAATCTTTAAGATTGTGTTTGCTATGATTTGAGGCAAATAATCTTCATCTACTTATAATGGTCCTAGTTAATTTCTTTTTCCCATTTATCTTAAATTTCTCCAAAGAAACATGGTTATTGCACCCCCCCCCACCCTCGAAAAAAATAAAAATCCTAGCTTCTCTGTAGATCACCACTGAAATTGTCATTCAAGTTGCATAATTTTGGTTCGATGATATGGTTGGTAGTTCCAACAACTTGCAAGTACGAGCACGGTGGGCAGATAGTTATCCCTTGGACCCTTCTCTTGTCTGAGAATTAGTAAAGACACTATAAAAGTAGGCCAATATATGTTTGAACTGTGAAGTGGTGAAAATGATCCAATTTGTTCCTTATTTTTATTATAAGTTATGATATGTGTGTCTTATATCTCTCATTTTCTTGAAAATAAACGTTGCTAGAAAGATCCGAGTCTGGAGCTTTTTGGTCCTATGGTGTCTCTTTGATCCTATGTTTGTAGTCATAAACTAAATAATTTATATCCCCCAAAAATATAAATTATAGTATATTTCTCCCTTCCCACTCTTTTACAGATCTTTTTGGCTTTGCTACTGCCAGGAACTGTGACATTTCCCCATATCCTATAAAGTACTATAAACAGCCAATATGTGGCTTAAAAACACAATGAAATAGCTGTGCCATGACAAAAAGATTTTGGGTAAGTGTCAATAACTGGCATAAAGTGATTTTGTATCTATTTTCTGATATACAGACTCTTTAGCAATTAAGGATCGTGATTGAAGCATAAAAAGGGTTACCATGGAAGAGGACAAGGCAGTTGCTCTTGAGGCAATCAACAAAGAAGCCGTCGACTTGGTATAGTTTCTTATTCATATTGAAGCCTTATAATTACCTCATTATAGAAACTGACAAGTTCTGATGCCTGATATTATACCAGATAAATGGGTTTTAGATAACGTTTATTTGTAAATCAAGAAAGAAATCAACACATGTATATTTAGAAAGAGTGATATTGACGCATTATAGAAACGAACGATCTTGGAAATTTGTAAGGGAACAGTCACAAAATAACTAGTAAGCATTCACAGTTACAGACTAATTACAGAACATGTTTATCTTGATGGTAACTTACTTTTTGGTTCTATAGAATTCTATATTTTATATATATGGAACACACACACACACGTACATATATATACATAAAATTCCGTAGAACTAAGAAGTAATTTGGTTTTAGATAATGTTTGGCCATCTTTCATCATCGTTTGGTATATCCTAGTTTGTCTAACAAAGAAGTTCCTTTTTGGCAGGAAAACATACCAGTGGAAGAAGTTTTCGAAAAGTTAAAATGCACAAAAGACGGGCTTAGTTCTGATGAGGTTGAAAAGCGTCTGAATATGTTTGGCTACAATAAGTTGGAAGAGAAGAAAGTACGGTTGTTATTTGGTTCACCATATTCTTGTTATCATCCCATCACATCACATATGCATATTCGTAGTCTTTTGTTTTTCCACAATTTGACCATAAAAGTTTATATCGTGGAATTCGCAGGAGAATAAAATATTAAAGTTTTTGGGCTTTATGTGGAATCCTCTTTCTTGGGTGATGGAAGCAGCAGCAATCATGGCGATCGCTATGGCAAGAGGAGGGGTTAGTCCATATATATATAATTATATATATATATATATATATCTTATTTAAAGTATATGCATGTTTGATGAACATGTGCTAGCATACAAAACTATATATTTTTCTGATTCTTGCACTCTGAATCTATTGCTTCCAGGGCCAGCCTGCTGACTACCATGATTTTGGCGGCATATTGGTACTTCTACTTATTAACTCAACCATAAGTTTTGTAGAGGAGAATAATGCCGGAAATGCAGCTTCAGCCCTCATGGCCCGTTTGGCTCCAAAAGCTAAGGTATGCTTTTCTATATAATCTGAACAAAACGAAAAAGAAGAAAAACCCAAATGAAAGTGATTGATTTTATTTATATAACATAAACTTATATATCTATTGGCTAATTGGCAATCATGTAATGTTATTTTGACCAAATATAATTGACCTCACTAGATTTTACGTGATGGGAAATGGAAAGAAGAGGATGCATGTGTGCTGGTACCTGGAGACATCATCAGTATTAAGTTAGGAGACATTATTCCTGCTGATGCACGTCTGCTTCAAGGAGATCCTTTAAAGATCGATCAAGTAAGAACATTAAATTATTTATTTATTTTTGTAACAACTGTTCCAATAACAAGATCTCGTTTAACACGCGGATTTGTGTATAGAATTACAACTTGAAAACACTTTCTGTAACTTCTTGGTGTTTAATAACATTACAATGTTGATCACAATATTATTAAATAAGATTTCAAACCAAACCACACGAGTCCAGTATATCTCACCCAAAGGAATCACTGGTCTACTTTTTCAGTCGGCTCTTACAGGTGAATCTCTCCCGGTATCCAAGAATCCAGGTGATGGGGTATACTCAGGCTCGACATGTAAACAAGGTGAAATTGAGGCAGTTGTCATTGCTACTGGAGTCCATACCTTTTTCGGGAAGGCAGCTCATCTTGTGGACAATACTACACATGTTGGCCACTTTCAGCAGGTTTGTTTATAATGATTTAACTCCGTTATGAAGGTTAATCTGTGATATTTATTGCAATAATGCATCCAACTAAACTTATTAACAACTGTCTATGTTTTGAGAAATTAAGCGGGATATAATGACTTTCCACTATTACTGATTTCATTTCTAATGTTTCGAATGGACACAGGTTTTGACTGCAATTGGGAACTTTTGCATTTGCTCAATCGCCATAGGCATGTTTATTGAGTTGATTGTTATATATGCTATTCAACATAGGGACTATCGTGAAGGCATTGATAACCTTCTCGTCATACTTATTGGTGGTATCCCAATTGCAATGCCCACTGTTCTATCTGTCACAATGGCAATTGGTTCCCATCGGTTATCTCAACAGGTTTGTGAGCCTGTTACTACTAATGTTATATTTTCATCCTCCATAACTAAGATTGGGTGTTCTAGCTATTCTAGTAGTTAGTAGTAATATATAACGATATCTGATCCAGGGTGCCATAACAAAGAGAATGACAGCCATTGAAGAAATGGCGGGAATGGATGTGTTGTGTAGTGATAAAACTGGTACCTTAACTCTCAACAAACTTTCGGTGGACAAAAATTTGATTGAGGTAATTCTAAATTTTCACATTTGTGGGATTCATTTTTATTGTATTGTGGCGATCATATCTATATATTTATACTATGAAAAGGGATGATCAAAGTAATGCTATATCAATACCAAAACCCCTTATAGTGTAGAGGAAACCATATATATATATGTATGTATATTCATGATCAATTTATGCAGGTATTTGCCACTGGTGTTGACAAAGACACGGTTGTTTTAATGGCTGCTCGAGCATCAAGATTGGAAAACCAGGATGCCATTGATACCGCTATAGTGTCAATGCTGGCTGATCCTAAGGAGGTATTATATTATCTCTTTTTATTTGATTATTTTAAAACAATTAAAAGAAGATGAAGGGTGATTCAACTCCTCCCTTTTTCTTACTACTGTCATCCACAATTTGAACAATAACTTTTATTTAATTTGAAGCATGAATAATTTTTACATCATAACAAAGCCATTTTATGAATCATATAAGTTTTCAATACTAGTTACAAGTTGTAACTCCTGAATATTGAAAATCTATGTTGTTGGTTTTTGTAAGGCGCGATATGGAATTACAGAAGTGCATTTCCTTCCATTTAATCCGACTGATAAGAGGACGGCTCTGACATATATTGATGGTGCCGGAAAGATGCATAGAGTGAGCAAAGGTGCACCAGAGCAGGTAAGCATGCAACCCTCTAATCCTGAAACTCATTTGAAACCCAAAATATAGAGCTAATTGTATTATATATTGGACAGTAATATGGAGCAATGATGCATCTGTAATCTATCCAAGTAGTCCACTATAAATTCTAAGGGGCTGTTTGTTTACCTATTAACAGTTCCATTAAGAGGCAGCCTCTGAATAGCTAAGAGGTGAATCCTGTTTGGCAAAAATAAGTTTGCCTCTTAATGGTTGCAAAACCCTCTGACTGATTTTGTATCTTGGGTCTCCCTTAACCATTCAGAGCCCTGATTTCATTCTGAACAATTACCAAACAATTATATTTCTTTTGAACTACTATCATAAGTCTCTTGATCATTCTGGCCACTTAATCATTCTGCACCAAACCATTCAGCAACTGCCAAACAACCCCTAACTCTTTTGTCATTTCCTGTGAACAATTAGATTTTGAATCTGGCGAAGAACAAGTCTGAGATTGAAAATAGGGTACACTCTATTATTGATAAATTTGCTGAACGTGGACTTCGATCTCTTGGAGTAGCTCGTCAGGTAACAACTAACCGCTTTTAGAAACATTAAAAAAATGTTTTTTCTTTTCTTTTATTCTCTTTATTTTATAATGACTTCTTGGTTGAATGGTTCTCTTTTCCATAACAGGAAGTACCTGCAAATAGCAAAGATAGTCCTGGTGGTCCTTGGGAATTTGTAGGTCTTCTTCCTCTTTTCGACCCACCTCGTCATGACAGTGCTGAGACAATTAGAAGAGCTTTAGATCTCGGAGTTAGTGTTAAGATGATCACAGGTATATGTTTATAAACCCTTCATGTGTATCTTATTTCTTAGAGTCCCACATCAGCTAGACTCGAACCATTTCTTCTAAATATATGTTAGAACCTCCATTCTCTCCTCAAGAGATGTTTTGGAGAGTAATCTAATGGCACTACAATAAAGTTCATTAGGACACATTTTATAAAAAGTGAGTTTATAGGACACTTTTTAAAAAGTGTCCTATAAACTCATCTTTTTACGGGACACTGGTGTTTATAGGATACTTTTTCAAATTGTGTCATATTTAAAATAGCTAATGCGACGCTTTTTATTAAAAGTGTCCTAATAAACTTGTTACGACGCCCAAAAGCGTCCTATAAACTTATTACAACGTCTTTGGATATGATGCTTTATTTTTTGGTCCTATAAAGTGGTCTATTAAAACATTATTTATTGGTAGCGTCCTATAAACCCAATTTTGTTGTAGTGTGGGTTCCACATACTCTCACATGGTATCAGAGCTAGGGATGAGCATACGGACCGAAATCCCGAAACCGAACCGGTCCCGTACCGAACCGGTCCCGTACCGAACCGGTACCGGTACCGGTACCGAATAGCATTATCAGTTCGGTATTCGGTACCGGAATTTTTTCATATTCGGGATTCGGTATTTTCGGTTCGGTACCGGTACTGGTACCCGTAAATCCCGAACCGAACCGGGTAATATTAACGGACACTTTCAAATTGAAAAAAAACCCTTTTCTTTTTGGGTTGGTATAAAAAACCTTTTTTCCCAACATTATATCTTCCATTTTTATACCAAATCCACTAAATTTTTAAATTTTTTTGATTCTTGTAATATTCCCCCCAAATATCAATCTTTTCTTCATATTTCGGTTCCGTAATTTCTTCAAAACCCGGTTTCTTGTAATATTCCACCCAAATATTCCACACTTTTTTGACATGTATGTAACACTGTATACATACCAAATATACGTATATATACATATATACGAACGAAGTCCACTTTCTTATCGTTACATATTTTGGATGTCAAATTGTAAAATTAAAAAATAATTTTTTATTGGTGTTTTTTAATCTTTTTTAGGTCAATTGTTGAATGAGTTCCTCCCCACTTACTCTACAATTAGAAAAACCATTTTGAGCTATGTAAAAAAGTTAGTCGTCCCTAAAAACGGTACCAAACGGTGTTAGTCCCGAAAATCCCGGTACCGAACCGGTACCGACTTTCTATTACCGGTTCGGTATTCGGTACCGAGATTTTTTCATATTCGGAATTCGGTATTTTCGGTTCGGTACCGGTCCGGTACCGAGCTCATCCCTAATCAGAGCCATTGCCACTCTGGGGCAATCTATAGGTTCCACATATTCTCATATTATGTAATTTATCGATGAGTTGAATGAAGTGGGAGAGTAGACATCTTGCAGACTCGATATAACTTTATCATGCAAAAAATTTAGGTGACCAATTGGCCATTGCTAAGGAGACCGGAAGACGGCTAGGAATGGGAGTTAATATGTACCCTTCATCATCCTTACTTGGTGGTCATAAGGACCAGCTAGTTGCAGCTCTACCAGTTGATGAACTCATAGAGAAAGCCGACGGTTTTGCTGGTGTTTTTCCAGGTAATTAATCAACCATATTTAGCTAGAAATTTAAAAAAAATAACAAAATTTAGCCAGCTATATAAAGTACAAAATGTACCAAATATTCCAATATAAGTTGTTTCTAACTCCATGAATTCCTCCATAGAACACAAGTATGAAATTGTAAAGATTCTTCAAAGTAAAAAACACATTTGTGGAATGACCGGTGATGGTGTGAACGATGCACCTGCATTAAAGATCGCCGATATTGGAATTGCTGTGGATGATGCCACTGATGCAGCTCGAAGTGCTTCTGATATAGTTTTAACCGAACCCGGCCTCAGTGTCATCATTAGTGCAGTTTTAACTAGCCGTGCCATCTTCCAAAGGATGAAAAACTATACTGTAAGTAGCGTTCATTTGGTTATTCACTATCGCTTTCTTGGAGTCATTTATAAAAAAAAATTCTCTTTTTTTCTCCAGATATATGCTGTTTCGATCACTATTCGTATAGTGGTAAGTTTAATCACTACTTGTTAACTTAATTTTGTCAAATTATATCGATGCCCTTATTAACTTTATTTGTCAAATTAATTTGGTTTTATTTGCAGTTGGGATTTATGTTGCTGACTGCCTTTTACAGATTCAATTTCCCTCCTCTTCTTATTCTTGTTATAGCTATTCTGAATGATGGTATGATTGATTAAGATCTAACTATTTTCAAATATGTTGTTATTTATCTTCCAAATGAATTTTTTTTAACCGAAGATGTGTTGCAGGTACCATCATGACCATTTCTAAAGATAGAGTCAAGCCATCTCCCAGCCCAGATAGCTGGAAGCTCAGTGAAATTTTTGCAACTGGAGTCGTTATAGGCACTTACCTTGCTCTAATGACCGTCATCTTTTTCCATTTGGCTAGTCGAACCAGCTTTTTTGCGGTAAAACTTCTCTTTTTCATGTTTCAGTTGAATCTCCACATAGTTTTAGAAATGCGTAATTTTTACACCTTTTTAATTAACTAAATGACGGTTTTACCCTCAGTAATAATGAGAGTAATGAATTTCTCCCTATCAGAATTAAGGGTAGAATTGGAAACTTACTTCTGAAAGTGAAAACTTATTATGAATTTTAAGTTAAGCTCTATTTCTAACTCTCTTTTAGGGGTTGTTTGGTTGTTTTCCGTTAAGTCCTATATGGATAAAACTGTCTGAATGGATTAATCTGCCTATATAGATCGGGAAGGTTTTTGTTTAGAAGGGTTTTTTTCATAGATGGAAGGAATGTGTTTTTTTAATTGGGAGGGGAAAGCTTGGAAAAAACTTGGCTTTCTGCATAATGCTTCCCATGAAAGCTTAATGAATAAGCCACTTTCTATATTATTAAGCCACTTTCTATATTATTAAGCCACTAACAAACACTCAGGTATAGTTGACCGAATAAGTTGCGAGTGTCATTAAGCTCATAAAGCTGTTAACAAACAAGCCCTTACTCTATTTCTCCTCAGAATACCTTCCATGTGGATGACTTCAATGTGCACGAAGGCCGTTTCACAGAAGCCGTTTTGAACGCAAAGCTAGCATCAGCCATATACCTTCAGGTCAGCACGATCAGCCAGGCCTTAATATTCGTCACACGTTCAAGGGGTTGGTCTTTCATGGAACGGCCAGGTCTTCTGTTGGTTGCTGCATTCATTCTAGCTCAACTGGTAACCAACCTATTTCTTTCAAGATATCATATATATATATATATTTGTTCCCCTTTGATTCACTTTTATAGTTCTTAAAATATCGTTGCAATTATCATTTTTCAGTTCGCCACCATTATGTCTGCAAAGTTGACATGGAATTTTGCTAAGATTGGCGAGATTGGCTGGGGTTGGACCGGCATTGTATGGTTATATAACATCTTATGTTACTTGCTGCTTGACCCTATCAAATTCGCGGTCAGATATGCACTTAGCGGGAGAGCATGGGGCCATGTTATCAACCGTAAGGTAAGATAACCAGTAGGATGTACGCATACCTGACCTCTACCACAACAGTAGGGTCAGAGAAAATTTCAAAACCTAAAATATAAACATTTCATACCCTAACCCTAAACCCCAAACCCTAAAATATAAACATTTCATACCCTAAACCCCAAACCCTAAAATATAAACATTTCATACCCTAAAACCTAAACCCTAAACCCTAAAATATAAACATTTCACAGTACAAACCCTTTTTTTTATTTAATGTGCTCATCTATTTGTACATTTTTTTTTCAGACGGCCTTCACTACGCAAAAGGACTTTGGTAGGGAAGCACGTGAGGCAGCATGGGCAACCGAACAACGAACGCTTCATGGCCTTACATCTGAAGCCAAGATTTTTGCCGAAAACTATACATTCAGAGACATAAACATGATGGCAGAAGAAGCAAAGCGTCGTGCAGAGATTGCAAGGTCAATATTTTCCTTTTTGACATTTTTTTTTGGAAGGGTGTCCCTGGCTATGTCAGGACTAATCCCGGCAAATTATGACTGCAATACATCATCCCTGATAAACTCAGTGGCCACAATTGTTGTGTACGCCTGGATTCGAACCCTGGGCAGATGGGATATTTCACCACATCCCTCAGGGTCTCAATCAGTACGCCACAGCCCTTGTGATTTCTTTTTGACACTTTTTTAATATCAAAGAAATAGTCTTTAGATTTTTAAACCTTAAGCCCTAAACCCTAAACAGTTTCTTCATATTGCTTTTGTGTCTAAAGAAGATTCTCTAACATTTCTCCATTTTTTGCACTACAGATTAAGGGAAATTCATACTCTAAAGGGGAAAGTAGAATCTTTCGCGAAGCTAAGAGGATTAGATATCGATGTCAACCCACATTACACTGTCTGATTAATATGGTTCGGCCGCAAATTTAACTTCAATGGCAGTTTACTGTAATTCTTCTACTCGAATTTGATCGTGTGAAGCTCACTCGGATGCACCAAATCATTAATAAAAACTTCTTTTTTTCTCTTTTATAAGTCTATGATCATCAGACCACTTGTACTATTGTTTTTTGCTGCTAAAAGAATTATGTTCTTTGTGTAAGAGTTATATATCACAAGTTCCGTCAAAAGGTGGTTGATTAATTCAACGATTTGCTTACATTTGTAATCGATTTCTTATAATCTCTATCATCCACACTTTTCAAAAGTTGAGGATCTTCATAGAAACAACTGTTCTGCTTCTTTGTATAGAGGTCAGATCTGTGTACATCTTATCACACTGACCCCACCTTCTGATGGGACATATTTTGTTCGTACTCGACATGAATGCGGAAAATGGTTTGTTCAACGGTGATTTCAGTTAACTTCGGTACTCGAGATGAATGCGGAAAATGGTTTGTTCAACGGTGATTTCACTTAACGTTCGGTTCAGTTATCGGTTAAATTGTTAAAAAATTTGAAAAAAAAAGGGATAAAAAACAAAAATGTTTCAAAAAAATTCCGTTGCCGGGACTTGAACCCGGGTCTCTCGGGTGAGAGCCGAGTATCCTAACCAACTAGACTACAACGGATTAGTGGTTAAGTGGTTCTTGTATCGTTTATTATCAAACTCAAATAAAAACAGTAAATAATATATCTATTATTTATGTATTTTTTATTATCATATTATCTAATAATAATATGATTCTTTTTTAATAACTGCAAAATGTTAATATGACGTCTGAATTTTTGCTTTCTTCTTATAAAAAAATTCACTCATAAATATAATATGTGTTTAGAGGGAGGTTCAAACGAGAACTTTGTAAATTTAAAACAACACTTTGTGGACCACATATGATGTGAGTCCCACACATTAAAAAATCTTATCTTATTCAATGGTGGGCCCTCATTAAATCAGATATGATCTTTTAATGTGTGGGACCCACATCATATGTAGTCCACAAAGTGTTTCTTTGTTTTTTTTTAAATATGGGGTGTTTTTGTATATCGCTCCCCTATATGTTTATGTAATATTCAATAATAAATTGTCTGAATCATATATTGCGACCATCATATGAAACTATTATGTTTACTATCTTAAAAAATGAATGTTTGTCTCCACTCGTATATTATTCAAAATCATTATCGATGGATTGCATTGGTTCGTTTATAGGGTCTTTAGTGGTTTTTTTTATCAAACGTTAATCGGATAATTGTTTAATTATTGGGTCACTTATCAAATGAATATGTTGAGTGATAATTTTTATGTATAACAGGTATGACAATGACCAGTAATCTTACTGGACAAGTGAAAGTGATGACTTTTACCGGGTAAGAGACGCTCAACAACAATTATATTATATCATTTTTAAGATGGAAAACTTATTCGAGGATGTTGATTCTTACTCGGTACACGTTTATCCCACTAGAGGTGCATAAGCACTTGGTTGGGGCCGTGCCTTAACCAGTCCCGCGTTCATAACCAGTCCTTTTGGGTTTTTAATTTTTTTTTAAAAAACAAATACATATATAAAAAAATTAAGTGGGCAATTATTTAAAATACCTTAAATTTTTATTTAATTGTAAACTAATTAATTGTAGTTTTCGTCCCTGTGTTTTAGAAATTGCTATTTTCATCCATGTGGTTTGTAATTTACTGCTATTTTCGTCCCTGAAACAATACTTACCTTTGTAAGTACAAGAGACCAAAATAATAAAAAAATTATAAACCACAGGGACGAAAATAGCAGTAAGGTATGAATCCTAAGGACGAAAATAACAATAGTTTATAAACTATAAGGATGAAAATTGCAATATCTAAACCATAAGAATGAAATCCGTAATTTTTAACAAACCATAGAAATTGTAAGATATAAAAATTAGTTAAATTATAATTTTCGTTATAAACTAATTAATTTTTTTGACGTCTTTGCTTTATTTTTTAATATTTTTAGTATCTTTGATTTGAATTTTCTATCTTTGTCGTTTTGTATGATTTGCCATCCGTTGTAACATTCGTTTAAGTGATTAATTTGAATCATGTTTAGATCAAAACATCCAATATTTCTTTTAATAAATTTTCAACTGTATTTGACTTAGGGGCCTTTTACAAAACACTAACCTGATAGGTGTTTACCGGTAAAATTCAACACTATCATTTACTTATCGAATAAGATTTTTAGTTTACAAAAACGACATTTTATGCAATAATTTACCTGGTAAGCGTTTACCGTGGTAAGAGTCGTCGCACTCACTTATTGGGTAAGACTCTTGGTCTTTGTCTCGCTCTTACCGGGTAAGATTGGTATTCCTTATTTCATTATCATATTTTATCCGGTAAGATGTTGTGACTTGCAGGTAAGCGCTTACCCGGTTAAGTTTTTGGTAAACGACCTTTGAAGCATCTCCAACAACATTGCTAAAATAGAAAAAAATGAGTATCTTTCTCTAAAATGCTCCAACCACATTGTTATTATGTTTTCTATTTTAAAGAATTGAGAGATAACTCTAAATATAGAGAATTCTCTAAAATCTCTAAATTATGAGAGAAAAAGAATATTTTATTCATATCAACCAATTAAACTTATTGAAGTTAAATGTATAAGAACTAGAAAGAAATAATATTTAGTTAAATATATTGAATATCTTAATGATATAATTAATGATATATTCTCTAAAATGAAAAAACTGTTGGAGTTGGAAGAAAATGTTTTTAGAGATTTTGACTTTTAATTCTCTATTTTATAGAAATTATAAAAAAAATTGTCGGATATGCTCTTACATGTTGGGTTTAAAGTCGAGTCGCACAAAAATTGGAGACTTCTTACATTAATTTTACTATTGATGACCACAAATTATTAATTTGATATTTTTTTTTTAAATTTTTAATCATACTAAATAATTTGGGTAAAAACGATGGGCCTTGACTAGTTTTTTCGGGCTTTGATAGCTTTTTTCGGGCTATAGCCGGGACTTAACCAAACCGGTTTTCGGTTAAACAAAGCCCGTTTTCGTGATTTATCGGGGCTTTTTTAATCGGTGCTTGAGCTAGGTCTTTTTTAACTGGACTACGGTCCCTACAAGTAGTTAAACCGATATTTTGTGCATCTCTATATCTGGTTACCAGTAAGTCTTAGATTTAATATATGGTAGTTGGTGTATAACAACTTTCTTAATGCCACATTCCCTAGCGTTCGATCTCTATACACATATGAAGAGGGCGATTTACATTGCACTTGGAAGCTATTTTGAAGGATGATTAATTACCACAGTTAAAAAAAAATCAATGTGTGTATTTGTTTTAGAACTCAACATTAAGGTTTTAACTTTATTTTTTAACTTTTAATTAAAACAGTATAAAAACTAAAGTAGTGATTTCTCTGCTACTGCTTATCGACACATTACAGATATGTTTTTTCTCATTACCTTTTTATGAAATATGATGATAGTAACGATGCATGATGTGTTGATTCATATATATTTTTCATACAAAATAGTTGTAAACTTTTTATATTAACGTTAATAGTTGCAATAAAAAAAATAAAAATGTCAAAAAATATTGAAAAGAAAAGACGATAAAAAAACAAAAATGTTAAAAAAGATTTTAAAGAAAACAGGATAAAAGAAACAAAAATGTTAAAAAAGATTTTAAAGAAAAGATTTAAAAAAAAAACAAAAATGTTAAAAAAGATTTTAAAGAAAAGATTTAAAAAAAATAAAAATGTTAAAAAAGATTTTAAAAAAACAAAAATGTTAAAAAATATTCCGTTGCCGGGACTTGAACCCGGGTCTCTCGGGTGAGAGCCGAGTATCCTAACCAACTAGACTACAACGGATTGTTGTTATAATTTGTTCTTATTAATAGAAATATAAAAGAGTAAATAAATTATTAAATATTATTTATGTATTTTTTTATTATTATATTACCTAATATAATGTTTTAGTAACTGCAAAAATGTTATATTACGTCCGAATTTTTGCTTTCTTCTTATCAAAAAATTCACTCCTAAAATAATACGTGTTTATGTATATGTTGAATAATAAGTTGTCGGAATCATATATCATTACTATCATATGAAACTATTTTGTTTATCATCTTAAAAAAAATGATATTTGTCTCCGCTTAAATATTATTCAAAATCACTATCGATGAATTGCATTGGTTGGCTTATTGGATCTTTAGTGGCCTTTTATTAAACATTGATCGGATCACTTATTAAATGAATACCTCAAGGAGCGATAATTTTATCTGTAAGAGGTATGATAATGACAAGATTTTTTATCAGACAAGTGAGTTACTTAGTATTTACCGGTAGAAGACTCAAATCAACAATTTTATTATATCATTTTAATGACTGAGAATTCTATCCGATAAGGCAAGTTGGATGGTGATTCTTACTCAGTAAGTGTTTATCCCATTAGAATTGCATAAGGACTTGGTCTTAATCAGTCCTAAAAAGACCGGTCTTTTTTTAGCGAAAAAAATACTGGATCGTGCCTTAACCGGTCCTTGGAAAAAAAATTTAGAACCAATCCCATTATACTATCCACATTAGGGTTGGTTCCAGTGAGAAGTGAAGTTATGGTGAGAAGGGTAAAAAGAGATCTCCACCCTTGGATGCACATTAGGATGAGATGTACCGAGATGAGATACATCGAGATACACCAAATCAATTCTTGTATCAAATGTAATTCATGGGTGAGTTTGAGATTAAAAGCGATCAAGAGTCAAGATCATTTCTTACATTTTTCATCTTAACTTCACTTCACATGTAATCTCATGCCATCCACAGTATATATATTAGAGGCTCCTTCTTGTGTTAACCTATATTTTTGTGTTAACCATGTTAACCAAAACCAACCAATAGGAAAATTACAATAATTATGGAATTAAAAAAATAAGTTAAATTTAGTAGGGGTAATTTCGTATTTTAATAAATGACTTATATTAAATTTATTTAATTATTAAATTACATAATTAATACCTTCCTTAATTTTAGTAAAGTTAAGTATGGTAAATATTTCTAATAATCTTCATTAACAAAATCATTATATCAAAATTTTAAACCTAGAATAACGATTTAGAATTCTGCAGGTTTCATCCTAGAATAAAGTTTTCGACATTATGGCAAACAACATCAACGATCTGCATAATCAACAAAGCTAAGATGAAGAAGTTTGTTACACCTTTCCGTCGTCCAACGAGATATATGTATCTGAAGTAGTCAATGATGCTCAGAAACCCGTCAATGGATGTACCGAAGAGCAAAGTAACCATGTTGATGAAAGACAAGAACACTCTCAAGGTAATTGAAACACGTTTAAACTTTTATTTGCTTGAACAGTTACACAATATGAATACTAGGAGTATGTATTAATTTTGTTCACTTATGAAATTGTTAAAAGACGGAAAAAACATTAATGTTTATGCCGTGTTTGAAGTTGTTCACCTATGATAGTTATTCAAATTCGAGAGAATCATTGTAACTAGGTTTTATTTTGATGGCAGTTTCGATAGTTATATCTGACATCAAAATAATTACGTGTTTTTCATTTTTGAATTTGATATGGTGTCAGTTGAAATTTGTTCACCTATGCAACCTGTGCGAGAGAAACATTATTTAATACCCATGTTTTATTTTTGTGTTAAGTTTGTTCACTTATGAAATGTATTCAAATTCGAGAATTAGATGTGAAACTAAAATATTTATGGTTTGTTCACGTGTGAAATTTGATATTGTATTAGTTCAATTATAAACAATCATAGTTAAATATGAAACTTGTGTTTCAAGTTGAATGAATAACATCTGTGTTTCATTTAATTTGAAGCGTATAATGGTAGTATCACATGGACAAAACCATTAACATTTTTGTTCTTTCGTGAAATACATTGTGTATTAGTTTTAAATATGAACAGAAACATTAAATAGAAAGTCATAGTCAAGTAGCAAATATGTTCACTGATGAAATTTAGGCATTGATGTTAATACTCGTATTATGGTTTTCATTTTATTGTAGACACTAACTACGAGAATGAAGTAACTCAATTATACGATGCATCAAAGTATTGGGTACCGACAGTACCGGATGATATAAGACCGATGGTTGAGGGTCAGTTTTCATCACTAGAGGAGGTTGAGGCAATGTACAAGAAATATGCATACAATGCCGGTTTTCGTGTTCGTAAGAGTGCGAAGAAGGAAAACAATGAAGGGCGAATTCAAACACGTTGGTTTGTTTGTAGTAGACAGGGGTTCCCAAAAAAGAAGATATTTGACACACTTGAAGTTGGTCCCGGAGATCGGACTCATCGAAATTCTAATTTCAGGCGGTCTGGTTGTCAAGCCTGTATTAAAGTGCATTTGATGAAAGATAGGGCACGATATGAGATTTTTGAGGTTGTCGAAGAGCATAATCATGTTTTGATGAACAACAACGATCGTACGTTTTCCAAATGTAATAGACAAATGCAGTACACCGATTACAAACATATATTGAATAGTTCTAGCTATAAACTAGGACCCACTAGAGCACACAGATTGATGTCTGCATTGAATGAAGGGTTTGAATACGATAGGTCAACTGTCGTTGATTTCCAGAATTTTAGGAGAGATGTTGTTGCAACTGTAGGTAATAAGGACGCGAAAATGTTGATTGAATTGATGACGAAGAGGAGGGAGGTTGCCCCAGAGTATTATTTTGAATACATTTGTAACGGACGCGAGTTGCAAGCAGTTTTTTGGTCTGACGAAATTGCACTTATTAACTACAAAGAGTTTGGGGATTGTATATCCTTCGATGGCACATACCGAACTCAAAGGTGATTATTTTGTTACATTTTTTTTCAATACAATTTTAGTTTTGATAAAATAATGTAAATAAATCTTTTTACAGGCACGCCATGGTTTTTGTACCCTTTTTGTCCGTTGACAACCATAAGAAATCAGTAATTGTTGGATCTGCTTTGATAAGTGGAGAAATAATCAAGAACTACACTTGGGTGCTTAGAGCTTTTCTTCGGTGTCATGTCAAGCAACCGGTCTTTGTTATTTCTGACCAGTGTTCATTGATGAAACAAGCTGTACCACTTGTGTTCACTGAAGCGAAACATCGTTTATGTATTTGGCACATCATGAAAAAGGTCCCTGCCAAGGTATGTTTTAATGAACAGTAGCAGCATTTCGCATATACAACCGCTAATATTTTTTTAAAATTTGTTGTTCATATAGGTGAGTTCTGCGTTGAAGCTAAACCCTGTAGCAGATTGAAGACTACCATGTAGCAGAACATTGGTTCAACAACCGGGAAGATGACCTTAAAATGGAACGAAAAAATTGTTAAATTTTATTAATTAATAAATTCATAAATGACGTTTAAAATGTTCATATATTTTCATCACTTACAAGGTCCAAATTTTTCATCAAGACAATATGTTTTTCGCTGCTTGCCGCAAGTTCAATTTTTCCACGGAAGCCATCATATCTAAATTTTTCGCTGTATCTTGTGTCGAACATCATATCATCATTCTATAACAAATTGCCATAATATATTAAGTATATTTGTTTCACTAAACGCA
The DNA here is from genome assembly GCA_036898165.1 of Silybum marianum. Taxonomy (NCBI): domain Eukaryota; kingdom Viridiplantae; phylum Streptophyta; class Magnoliopsida; order Asterales; family Asteraceae; genus Silybum; species Silybum marianum. Next base: position 19,259,736 of record CM072539.1, read on the forward strand.
ACAAATCAAAAAACTTGTAATAAATATAGATTCAGATTTATTACCATGATCGAGGACGGGAAGAAGAATCTACGTGGAGAGTCCACACTTCGGTACCGTTCTTCATAATTGAGAACAGTCGACCAACAGTCTATAACACGGGGGTGAACCTGTTTCATATCAGACAAGCTTTGTACTTCTGCCCTTGACATCATTATATTGTTCGTGGTTAAAAAAAGTAACTCCCTAACATGAAAAAAAAAACATCATTAAGATCTGAGACAATTTTTTCTTGGTAAAAAAGTCAAAGTAATACTTACATGCTAATGCCGCTGCCATTAGTCACCCATTCTTGAAATCTCATTTCTTCCGTAGTTACATCAAAACTTACCCGTCGGTCCATATATGGTGATCGTAGTCTGTCCCCAACCCTTTTATCTCTCTTCACAACTGTGAGTGGTTTTACATCTAATGCATCTTTAAAACAAACCTTCGCAGTGGAATCTGAACGTATATTAAGGTTTTGTTCAAATCGCATCGGAGAACTGTCACCGCTTACTACCTTTTCCTTACCTTTGGCACATTGTTGTGTCTTATCCGGGCTTATTCCCAAATAGAAGCTTGGTGCCTCATTGATTTTGGAAATTACGGGTGTTCGTTCGATTAAAGATTGTTTTTCTTTCATAGAACCGGAATCTTTTTCCGCATCAACAACGTTGGCTAGGTGCATAATAAATAATTGAATCAGTCAACAAAACATAATTTACTTGTGCATTTATAAAAGAATAAATAATGTTAAATATTCACAAATGAACTAATTAACCTATTAGCACATGCATGGATCTTAATCATATTCACCTATGGCTGTTTTCACTAATGAACCGTTGATTGTTCTAAATCAGCTTCATTGATGAACACAATTAATACCTGATTCATTTATTATGTTCATTGATGAACACAATTAATACCTGATTCAATTACGAACGGACCCAATTAACTCAGGTTCACATAGGCAAACACTGACTTTTCATTAACGGATTCACTTAAAAACGTAGTCAATTATGAACAGATTATTTAAATTACATCAGATCCACTTTACACATAATTCACTTAATATGAAACACGTTCACGTATCAAAATATTCAATTATGAACATATTCAATAAATTAAATCATTAAGTGTTAAAAATTTCAATAACTATTATCAAACATAAAACTTACTGTTTGCCGTCAAAGTATGTGTTACACCCACATTTGTCATCTTTGTTGCACCGACTGACATATCAACAAACACTTCTGACATGTTAGCACCAGTTTCACAAACGTCTTCATGTAACGAGTTCTCCCAATTGCTATTTTTAAACAAACTCGCAAATTCTTTTTTCACCCTTTCAAAATCCTTGTCTCCGGGGAATTTTTTCAAGCATTCTTCCAACTCGGTATTCGTCTCCCATATTGAAGCAACGTAATCCATTATCTTGTTGTCGAATATTGCAAGATATTCCTGCAAATAAGTTACAAACTTACGTTTACAATACATTGGTGTTCATTTGTAATTTTATTCATCGAAATATTTTAAAAAAATGTGTTAACCTCTTTTTTTCCTTTCCATTGGTTGTTCTTTGTTTCCTTGTTCTCCTATAGTACCGCTTGATCCGGCAATATTATTTGTTCGTAACGTTACATTCCCAAGTCCTCCGTTTTGTATCTCAAGATCTTGTCGTTGTCGTAACATGTCTGATGTCCACCTTTTAATTGGGCTCGTGCTTCTTGCGACAGACGTTCCCTCGCACTTTGTGGACTCCACATAAACAAGCTTTAAAGATGATACAATGAATCATATTTCCAACATAAATATAGTGAACAACTTGTAATAAAACAATTTTAATCAAAATAATAACGAACAATAATAACGAACAGATTACCGTTAGGTAAGTTATCGGCCCACAGTAGTACGTTGTCGAACAGTCTCTCTTCCACGTCCTTTTGCTTCTTCCCAAAAAATCGTATATATATTTGCACTAATCAACCTTTTTTTATCATATCTACACTTCTTATCTGAGAAAGAAATCCTACATCACAACATCCTACCTTACTGCATTCACCTAGAGCATTCACGACCATCACCAAAAAATTCAGTTTAAACAAAACCTCATGATCTCCCCTATCTTTAATGAGATGCATTATATCTTGCGGTCTCACCCTATCCTTAGTAAACTGCCTTTTCCATATTTCTGTTATCACTACACCGTCTTGTGCCTGTTCAATTTCCATTAAATCCAATCCTCCTGTTGGTAACCCAGTCATATCATGAATTGACTCAACCGTTGTAGGTATGATACCATTTTTAACTTTTAAGATCATATTGTTTGAGTCAAAGTTATCTACGACATAGTACCCTATCTTGGTTGGAATCCCACCCGTAGTCATACCTAGCAAACATTCAAAACCCATATCTACCACCGAGTCTCGTTGTTTTTCGTTCAAAAAACGTATCGTTTCGCACAGTGTTTTAGGTGAAGTTCTTGTTTTCAAACCGGTTGGTTCTTTTTTAGTTTCCTTCCTTCCTGATTTAGATGATTCACCATACGTCCGTTTCCCCTCATCTGCGAGTTTTCTGCTTCGTCGGGGCTGGAAGTCACTGTCAGAACTCATACATGTTTAAACCCAAAGATTGGTTTATAATTAGTTTTATATAAACAAACAAATACTATACTTTAAGGTACAAAACTAATATTTTAACGTACCGTTATGTTCTTCAACAATTTCATCCCTCGTTTCATCAGTGTACATTTTATCACACACTTTACCTAATGTACATTCAACAATATAGTGTAAAAAACCAAAAGTTATAAATAAATTATTGAATAAATCTATCTCATTGTAGATACATTTAACTACTTTTCACTATTTTGTACAATTTTAACTACCCCCTTCACCCATGATTAATGCTGTCCCACCTAGTTCAATGGTCTCGTTGATGACCTTCTGAATTGTATTCGCCACTGTAAACATTTTACCACATAACCAAAGTTAAAATATATTAAACTTTGCAAATTAGTTATAACTTGTCAAAGAGAAGATACATACCTTCTTGAGTGGTAGTGAACTCAATAAGACTACCTTTCCCTTCCTCATACACATTATAGTCGGTGTTAATTGTGTCTTCCATCACGCCACATACCATAATGAAAAAATTAAAAATTTTGAAGGGAATGTTATAAATTACCTAAACATATTGTTATAATTATAAATTTAGAACTTGTTTATTACTTAAGACAAACTCGTGTTATTCCTATTATAAAGATAACAACCGTTCACTATTTATGAAACACAATTTTCAATTTGTTTTTACCGTTTAATATGAAAATGTTAGACTTTTGGGAAAGCAACTACGTGTTCATTAAATCTCATTTCAGTAGCCGTAACCCGGTATTTTAATCAATTAACCATATGACATATCACTTACATTATAAATAATCATATTGTTCACCAATGAACTACACATGTTTTATCCACATTATAACAACAACGTCACCTGTTCACTTGTGAAACATACAAAACCCGCCCTATTTTTTTCATAATGTAATGTTAACACTATGAACACAAAAAAACCTTCTTCGGTTATGTTCTTATCCTTCATCAGACTTTCATTAACTCCACTGACATTTTCTTTCGCAACTGAAACAAAAAAACAAGATCAGCAAGTTCCAAAATGCACAAATCATTAAGGGATGAACATTGAATACCTTTTTTTTCTTTTCTTTCTTGAGCTTTTTTCAACTTGATCTTTAGTTTCATTTCTTTTTCTTTCTTCGCCTTTTCAACTCTATAGTTTTCTGCCTCAACATCCAATGTTGTTGCCATTGTATTTTTGTAGTTCGAACTATGATGAACACAACATAAGTCTTATATACCAATCGATTATAAGAGAAGAAACCCTAGAATAAATTTCGAAATTTCCCGCTATGAATGTGATGAAAAAACTCAAAAATTTACCTCTTTTTCTAGGATTGGCGCCGAGATTTTCCAAGGCTTCATCCATATTTGACGATATCAACCAAAACCCCAAGAAATCGCTTGATGAAATCGGTCCCCAAAAGTTCGCTTGATGAAATCGTTGCCCAGAATGTCGATGATGAAATGTTCCATGAAATTCGCTTTCAGTTTCACATAAAGAGGGAAAGAGGATTTGGGCTGAAAATATCTTTAATGTAAAATGACATTTTAACCCTTTGTTCACTTGTGTTGGGTCAATTTTTAATTTTGTTCCACGTTTTTTGATTTTCAAGTATTTACAAATATGCCACTTTCTTTTTGAACCATTGATCAAATCATTGGATGGTCTAGATTGAGTTAACATGGTTAACACAAAAATATAGGTTAACACAAGAAGGAGCCTCTATATATTATAGATGTTAAATATTGTTTAGCAATATACAATTTATTAAAATACATAATTTATTATTTTCAATAGATTTTTTACTATTTGGATTTTTAAAAACAATAAAATAGAGGGTTTATTATTTATTTTACTCAAACATGTTTTCTTTATTATTTGGATCTTTTAAAATAATAAAAATAGAGGGTTTATTATTTATTTTACTCAAACATGTTTTTTATATTGTGCTATAAAATAGAGAAAATAAGAAAAATATTTAAATTTAATAACCGTCTTAAACATGATGTAAAAAGAAAGAAATGGTTATTTATCTATTCCCACAAATTAATTAAATTACTATTATTTTACATTTTAGTAAATTACATTGAACAGTTTTATATTAATTATAATGTTAAAATCTTTAAAATAGAAAATAAAAAATATGTAAAAGTTATATTTTAAAGATTTTAATTATCAGTTATCTATTTCAAACAAATTATAAAAAATATGTTGGAGATGCTATACAATAAATGTTTAATAAAAAGAAATTTTGTTTTTCTTTCTAATAAGAAATTTCCTTAATTTTTCATTTTCGATAAAATTTATTTGCATTTTACTAAGTAGACAAAAAAAAGAAACATTTTTATATAATTCCAACATTAAATTTGGAAGGAGAAAAAAACTGCTAAAGTGAATTATTAAACCAGATAACAACCATCATACCATTATATATATATATATATAGAGTGGAAGGTTCAAATAACAACTTTGTAAATTTAAAAGGAATAAAAAAACACCTTGTGGACTACATATGATATGGGTCTCACATAATATTAAGTCATTTCTGAATTAATATGATTTAATATTAAATCAAAAATGATTTAATATTATGTGGAACCCACATCATATGTGGTCCACAAGGTGTTCCTTTATTTCTTTAAAAATGGATGGTTCTCGTATGATCCCTCCCCTATATATATATATATATATATATATAGGAAGGTTCAAATGAGAACTTTGTAAATTTAAAGAAATAAAGGAACAACTTGGTCAATATTAAATCAGAAATGATTTAATATTATGTGGAACCCACATCATATGTGGTCCACAAAGTGTTCCTTTATTTCTTTAAAAATTGGTGGTTCTCGTATGATCTCTCCCCTATATATATATATATATATATAAACTAGTAGATCAAAATCTAGTAACAAAAAAACATATTATAGAATACATATTCCTAAACCTGGGGAAAGAATAAAATCTACACAAATTCCAACCCCACAAAGATCTCTTGATCCAAAGGCAAAGCAATGTAATAAGGAATAATCTTAGACGACTCAACTAATAAATAAATACTAGATTTTATAAGTATTTCAAATTACTGCAATTTTTCTGACTATTAACTTTTAAAGATTTCAAAGATTAATATACACAATCTGATCTAAACATCCATAATTAAAAAAAGATACAAGATTTCGGCTCCTCTAGAAAAACTGGAAGACTAGTAAAATCTAGTTGTAGATTATAATTATGGGGAGGCTAATGACTCCCCTAAAAAGTGAATTCCTTCTCAAACCTGTCTACATCAAAACTCTACTAAAGTACATAAAATTTCGTGCACACCTCTATTTAAAAGGTGTCATTAACACTCCCTATAATTAAGACCAACCACCAAAATGGCAAATCATATTCATACCACCATATCTTTGACTCTAGGATCCATGGTAGGGCCAGGGGTTGAATGGTAATTTGGTGGTGGTTAATGAGGGTTCACATGATGGGCACATGGTGAGGGTGGTAGGGGGAGGAGTCCTTTGCATGTAGAATTGTGGAGAAAGTTTGAATGCTTTTAATTCTTGTAATTCCTTTTCTAGCCTTCTGTTTTCTTGTGTTAGATTTTCACAGCATCTTTTCATCAACTCACATTCCACCTCTGTTTGCTTCAGTTTTGTCCTGCAATTCAATGCTCACTATTTTATTTTATTACCACATCCTCCAAGGTCAATAATCGAATTTCCTAAAACACCCATTGGATTGGAATGTTGTTTTTTTAACTGCTTTGAATACATAAATATTTCTATTTTTGGAATAACATCCTATCAATTCCAATTCCAGCACTAAAAATTCTTAAAAATTGTACAACTTTCATTGCATGTGTTATATATAAGTTGGATTTAAGTTATGTTTAACAAACTAGGCGTAAGATCGTGTGAGAAAAAAAGTTAAGGTGAAAAGTGTAAGAAGAGATATAAACCATTAATCACTTTTAATAAGCTCATACCCACCCATGAATTGCGTTTTAGAAGAGAGTTGATCCGGTGCATCTCGGTACATCTCATCCTAATTAATGTGCATCCAAGGGTGGAGATTCTTTCTTACGCTTCTCATCTTAACTTTCCTTCTTCTTACTGAACCCAATCCTAACAAACTAAGGGACAAAACTAGTTGTTGGTTGTTATATTTATGAAATTGCTATTTAAAAAGCGAAATACCGAAAGTAGCCTTGTGAAAATGACTCACCTTGCTCTCCTATTCTGAAACCAAACTTCCACCTGGCGAGGTCTCAACCCAAGTTTCTTAGCCAGGGCCTGCTTTTGCTTCTACACAAACAAACAAAAACACCCATTAATTAATTGTTATTGATGATTTATTTTACAACGCATTTAAATAAACCATTAATCCTATTTCAATAAATACGTGGATCAATAAATATTTTAATTGTTTACTAAATAAAACATAATTAATTATTTTTAATTACTTTTTATAAATATTTCAAATAATTAAACTATGTATTAGTTGTATAAATAAGATAAATTGTATTTGAATCAGAGATTGTTTGAGAGTTATTAAATGGTTTGGTGTAAAATAATTAAGTGATTATAATAATTCATTTTTATAAATATCTTAAATGATTGAATTACATTAATTGTACAAATGAGATAAGTTGAATTTGAATTAGATGCTATTTGATAGTTGCTGAATGATTTGGTGCAAATTAATTAAGTGATCAGAATGATTAAGAGACTTTTATGATATAATACAAAATGAAATATAGTTGTTTGGTAATTGTTTAAAATAAAATCATGACTAAGGGCATCTCCAACCCAATCACACACCAAAAACACTAAAAATGATGAGTCTTTTAAATACTAAAAAAAATTCATTTTCAATCACACATTAAAAAAAACAACACTAAAACACTTTTTAACAATAAAATAATATATTTATTATTATACTATTTATATAATACATATTAATCATATATATATATATATATAATTAAAAATATTAGATAAAATATTAATAAAAATTTTAGTGGCTTATTTTTTGGCCTTTAAATACGGAGGTTAATATTTTACCCCTCCATTTATTTTTGTGTTTTAGTGGTGGGTTGAAGGTAAAATTACCTTTATTTTTTGTATTTATAGAGGTGGGTTGAAGGTGTTATAAAGGAAAGTCCAAGATACAAAATGATTAATTAATTGCTTCTTTTTAACTTGAAGCGTACTTACGGGATTGAGAGTGTTTTGTTCTTTGAAGGTCTCTTCCAGAACTGCCGATTGGTCTTTCGACAGCCGGAGCTTCTTCCGGGAGTTATCACCATCTTCTTCATCGCTCATGCCTCTTTCCTCGCTCCTCTTCCCACTGATACTCGATACTGTACTATTCGGCGATGAGACCTCAGCCTCTGCTACAATTCGATTCACATCGATCCCTTTCAGTAACGATTTCGTTGACGTATCTACTCTGATGACGGTGGAGTTTTCCCGATCTGTATGCCACGCTTCTATTAATTAAGAACGGTTTCAATTAAGAATTAAGATCCATATATCTTCAATCCAATTAAATCAGAGCTGATACAAGCTGAAGATCTAATCTAACGAAATCGTTCAACATTTTTAGAGATTTCAAGAAGCTAAATTACAAACCCTAGCTCTAGTACTCTAGATTAAGGTGATCGTAGATCTGTAAATTAGGCATCTACATGACTGCAAGTACCAATCGAGGTATCAGTATGTACGTACCTGAAGAAGAAGCGAAGGAATTGGTCCAATCAGTGGTTCGGTGGACCTGATTGAAAGGCGATGATGAAGATGGCTGAATCAAGTTGAAGTTGAAGTTGAAGTGAAGTGAGGAAGAAGAAGAATTACATAAGCGAGTTTCGTCAATGGCCGCTGGCGGAAAGTTCAAGCTAAGCGTGAGACCTAAATCGTCGTTGTCAACCATAATTGAAATTATGTTAAGAATGGGGTTTGAAGATGTGGGTGGTTATATAGAAAAGGGTGGTGTGAATGTGATGATATGTGTATGAAATGAATGAATGAATGATGGAGATGGTGTTATATAGTGTTTAGCCAATTATTTCAATCAGGGTGTTTGCCCCCTCTTCTTCCTTCAATTAAATACTTTCCACGTTTAACTGTTTCCAAATAATATTTTTCTTTATTTTATTTCATTATTCATGACCAATGAATAGAGGGAAATTTATTATTTTAACCATTTTAGAAATTAAAATTATCAAAATAACCATTTTCTCTTCACTTTTATCAAAATGACCAAAATACAATCGAAATACCCGTCAAAATACATCTGAGATCGATTAGGTTTGCTAAACCATCAAAACGACGTCGTTTTGGGTAGAATCCTCTGCCAAACTTTCAAATCCTCCGCCAAATTTGGCGGTGGTTATAATTTGCTAATTTTTTATTTACATTTTACATTTTCTACCCTTAGAGTTAGTTAATAAATTAGTTTAGGTACTTTACTTTTTAATTTTTCGTTTTACACCCTTATCACATTAACACACATACTCGTATATAAATTAAAATACGTCTAAAAAAGGTTTGGCGGAGGATTCTACCCAAAACGACGTCGTTTTGATGATTTAACAAACCTAATTGATCTGAGATGTATTTCGGGGGGTATTTCGATTGTATTTTGATCATTTTAGTAAAAATTGAGAGAAAATGGTCATTTTAGTAATTTTAATTTCTAAAATGGTCAAAATAATTAATTTCCCATCAATATAACATATACAAATAAATATTTTAATAATTTGTATTTTTAGCCCTATGATTTGTTGTTTTTCATGGATTGAGTCCTCACAAAAAATTTATTATTATAAGAAAACGGTGGGGTATGCAAAAAAAATGTTTGGTATTGGTATCTCCTACCACTCCTAGAAAAAAAGGCATTGTCGACGGCCACCATACGTCGCTGGATTACTGAGATATATAATCAATGTTCTAAATGGAGTGAGGCATGGCGTGATGGCGAGGTCAAGCCTCAAGCCTTACGAGTCACGGCGAGGTCATGACGTTTTTTAAGACGCAACTTAAGTCGGCAAATCTTTATATATATATATATATATATATATTATACATATGTCCATGTGAGTCAGTGTAATGATTAAACAAATTAAATTCATATAAAACTACAAACAAAAGAAGAAACATGCAATCATAAATTTATATCAAGTGCATAAGGTTTACAAAAAAAAGAAATAAAAACCAAAATCACACCTTATAACCCTAACGCGCCATAACATTCCTTATAACCCGTCATAACGCGCCATAACACGTCATAATGCGCCTTACTGGAAGCCGCGCTCAGAGCCGCGCCACGGGCTTTAACGTGGCGGCGAGGCCACGCCTCGACGTTATGGCGCGCCATAATGCGTTTTTTAGAACCTTGTATATAATACAAACCCAATTTGTCGCTAATTAGCGAGCAAATTGGATTTATTTCTTGTTTTCTCATTTGAATGTGTTACATGTGCACATGTGTATGTCTTATATGTATCTATCAGTTTATGTTATATATATACATATATATATATGATGTGTATATGTGTTGGTTGATAAAACGATTGGATCTATGTATATATTGTTGTATATATGTGGTGTATATGTATGTGTATATGTGAATGTATAGATAATGTATGTTAAGTTATTTGGTAATCCCGTATGATGTGGACATGTGTTGTATGTATGTATATATGTATATATGTATGTGTATATGTGAATATATAAAGGTTATGTTTGGCAAACTAGCTGGTGTCTGGTAAGTGATAGCTGGCAGGGTTATTGGTTGCACCGTTTACCTATAAAAAAAAATGTTGAGATATTTTTCACAACAATTGGTTTATTGGTTAGTTCACTGATTTTCATACATGAGGTATCGGGTTCAAGTCTTTTATTGTGAATTTTTTTTAGAAATATAATAAATTTGAAATTAAAAGCAAAAAATTAAGAAAATAACACTAGCAGGATTCGAACTTGGGTCTTGGGTGTAGTAAAAGTCTTGTAAATCAATTCTGTCAAACAAAACTTGTGTCCATATTGTAGTTTTAAAATATATATGGTGGCACACAACAAAACGATACAGTTGCTCATTTCATAAACTAAAAAAAAAATTACCCTTCACCAGAGAAATAATACAATGGTCCGTGCCACCGTGGGCACCACTACAGGTCCTCCCCTTGTAGCCGATGAAAAATCATGTTTGACAAAACTAGCTTATAAGAATGTAAAATAACCAAAAAGAGTATATTGTAAACTAATCAATTAAAAACCATGTTTGACACCGGATAAATTGTTTTTCTCAAACACTCAAAATGACTTATTACCGATATCACACCGAAATAAGTCAATAAGTTATTTTTATAAGCTAAAACAAACACCCCCCTTAATGTCTACAATAACTGTTATTATTATAATTTGTAAAGTTTAAGGAGGTTATTTGTAGTTTGATGCAAGTCATAGACCATAAGTATAATTTACTAATATTATTAATAGTTGCACCCCATGCAATCACACGACACCAATATTTGAGATCGATTTCCAATGGCCCACACACTTGAAAACGAAATTACATCATTTATTTCTTTGTTTAAAAAAAGATAAAACCTACAATAAATCAATTATTGGTTTATGCCTGTTCATTCACTACAGAACTATGATCAAACACAAACAGTTATCGGTCAACAAAAGTCATGATACTTTTGTCGTAAGTTTATAATTTGTTAACTTACTTTCTTTTCTTTTTCCAAAAATTGATGGTTTAAAATGTAGAATTCATAAGTGGTCCATCAAGCATCCAACCCTAAGTGATATATAATATATCCAACAATTATTCTGTTACTCAGTTAAGAAATGATTAGAATCGGTTATCAAAGTACACCACTCACATAAAACAAATTTCATGATCACAAGTCAAAGAACTAATTGTACATTGGCCATATAAACGTCTAGACACTCATATGACATCCAATGTTAATAGAGAGTCACGCCTGATACAAGATCCATCTTGTACCCATATGTGGATTGTATATCTCTATATGAATCCATGCATATACTAGTCGTACCGTATTAATTCAATTTGAACCCAAATTAATAGTTGAGAAAAGACATTTAGAATAGATTATTCTAAGATTATTATTATTTTTTAATAGTACATGTATTTCATTCGAATAAAACACCAGATTACACAAAAGTTCACATTTACAAACGGAACGGTGACCAGACGAGTAAACAAAACAAAATAGATTATTCTAAGATTATTATTACGACTATATATCACGAAGAATAATACGTAAATATAATAATTAGGCAATGCTTTTCATCAATTAATATCATGACACAATGTCCAAACAAAATCATCCAATGATTTGCTTTTGGGCATGTACAGTGACATTACGATTTATTAACGATCAATTAATCTGTATACGATTAATCTTTTGGGTAATGTAATTGTTATCCAACACCTTGCTAGTTTTAATAAAAATGTTGTCGTTAAAAAAAATCTGTATACAATACAAATTTTATTATTAATTATAATTGATCAATACACTTTATAGTCTAGGAGTGCTCAAAAATCGATCAACCCAAACCAATCCAACGCAAAATAACTCAACCTGAAGCAACCTGTTCGAGTTGTAAAATCTTCAAACCGTAGGTATTGGGTTGATATCAGGTTACTTTTATTTGAACCAAACCTAACCTGATCAACCCAATATTCTTTTATTTCTTGAATTTAATATAATTGTCGAGTCTCTATTAATATGTACATTAGTCAATTACACGCCATCATGTACCTCTTTACATATCTATTCTCCATCTCTATATAATTCATTTGTATGTATGTTCAGTAACCGTGAATATATATATATATATATATATATATATATATATATATATAAGTTGCATCAAATGACTGATAATGAAAACAAATTATGAGTAAACTAGAGAAAACAACATATTCAAGGTTATAAGAATAATTTGTTGTATCAAAGTATCAATCCAATCAAAGTATAAGAAAGGTTAGATGTTGGTCCAGGTTGGTTGGGTTACACTTTGAATTGAGTTGATATTTTTTAATGGCACCCAATAGTAGTGTCTACAAAATTTTTTATACTTAATAGAAGTTTTGGTATAGATATGTATAAAGATGAAATTCACTAGGATGCTATTAACCTCTTGTTTTTTTTAGGGGAAGGCTAATGACACCCCTAAGGTGTGTTTATGGCACCCCTAAGGGTGAATTCATCCTCACACAAATACATTAAATTCCGTGCATATACCTATAAAATGCATTATATTTCGTGCCCACCCCTATATTAAGGGTGTCATTAGCAATCCATTTTTTTAACCATAAGCATTAAATTAGGTTGTGAACGGGAAGTGCTAATGGCACCCTTAATACAGGGGTGGACATGGAATATAATGCATTTTATAGGTGTATGCACGAAATTTAATGCATTTGTGTGAGGATGACATTCACCTTTAGGGGTGCCATTAGCCTCCTTATGAACACCCCTAGATGGGGAGGGGGCTATATCATGCGACATCAATCAAATCAATGTATATTTGTGATTGGATGATGATTAGATGTATGAATACTAGATTGGATCTAACAGATGGTCTACTTTTCCACTCTTAACAACCATGGACCCTACTAATAACATCTTATCAATCACTCCTCTCGCTTTTCCAAAACTGCCCTTCCCCCTTTTTTTTTATACCGGAAATCGCCCTTATTTCCTTCTTTTATTACTATGCCGATTGCAAATAGTAATTTATTCACTTAAATTTTTATTACAAAATTATTCCAATGGATTTTTTGGTTAGTTTTCACGATATAAATGGAAAGAAACTCACTAATTGTATCAAGAATTTGATGTTCAATTTATAAAATACAATAGATAAAAGGTTTGTTACACTATAAGGTTCATGTTGTTATTTTGGTGATGTATGGGACCGAAATAGAAATAATTGGCAAATCAAAGAGGCAGAAGTTGTAATTTACTCTATAATATAATTAAATAAACGAAGAAAAAGACAAAAAAAAGGTAAAATAGTCAAAATACATTTATGTTAACTTTGTTAACTAGAGTTAGTCAAAGGGGCCAAATGTGAAACCAAATGTCAACCATAATGATCAAAACTATAATTAGTTTAAAATATGAACCAAATTTGATGGGTAGTGGCAACCACGAAGACCAAAAATGTGATTTACTCTTTTTATATGTTTTTTTTTACCAGACTCTTTTGGACAAAATGCAAAAAATAGCAACCTACTTTCATAAATTTTCTTATTATAGCATTGTACTTTAAGTTTTTCTTATTACAGCAATGTAATTTCAAATTGTTTTTTATTATAGCATTGTACTTTGAAAAATCTACCCATTATAACATTGGGTAACCTTCTCTTTTAAATTTACCCACTATAGTAGGTTTCCATGCCAATTATATCATTGTCTACGTAGTAGGTTATTACACATATAATATATTGCTGATGTGGCATTTTTTATTACAACAATGTACTTTCAAAACATTAGTTTTACATAGTATTTAATAAATACAGTAGATTAATTTACTGAAACTAAATTATTCATAAATATAACAATATTAAGAAAGTTTGTAGATCACAATATATTTTCTCTATATTCAAAAAAATGTTTAAAAAATATTTTTTAACTAAGAAAATAAGAATTGTTACGTTTTATTACAAAAAAAATATTTATATTGAAAAAATTATATCGACTTGGTTTTAAGAAAATGAATTGATATATCATTCAATAAACATATTTAATTAATTAGATTATTTCTAAAATATTCATTAAAATATAACAATATTAAAAAGATTTGTAAAACACATTTTATATCGTTAAATTTTTTTAAAAAAAGTACAAAATAAGTATTTTTTGAATTAGAAAAATTAAATAACAGGTGTTATGTTTTCTTATAAATAAAATATTTATCTTGAAAAGAATTATCATATTTGTTAAAAAATGTTAATCTAAATTATTTAATTTGTACAATTTAAAAAGAGTGCTTTTTTTAAAGAGTGACGACGTAAGAAAATTACTAAAAATTTGAGAAAATTAAGAAAAAAAAATAAACCGGGTAAAGTGAGAAATTTTTTAAAAAAAATTCAAAAGATTTTTTTATTAATGTCATATAATCAAAATGACTTGTCATCCATGTAATCACATTTAAGCCATGTAAGCAAAGAAAAATGGAGGTTAACTTGTTTAAAAGGTAACAAGTTACCCATTGCTATTTTGGATAAAATTTTCAAAGTACAATACTTTAATAAAAAATAATTTGAAAGTACATTGCTGTAATAAGTAAAACTGAAAATACAATACTATAATAAAGAAATTTATGAAAGTAAGTTGCTATTTCTTGCATTTTGCCCGATTCTTTTTATTCATGTTTTAAAATGTGTTTTCAATATGAATATCACAAAAGGATAAAGTTGTGAAGGCTATATTTAGTACATCATCTAGTTGTTTGTACATAATATAATCTAAATATTAACTAAGAGATAGGTTAAGTATTGTAACAGTGAAGTTTGTTGCCACCTCACCTGCATTAAGAACTGATCCATGTTTTTAAAAGTTGTGTATTGGTTTATGTAGCTTTTTTTTACCACCTCAGTGCATTGTGTACCTATTCATTTGATTACTAAAGTATAAAATGTAGGGGTGTTAAAGGTATACTCGCTTGACTTCAAGGATGTCTTAAAATATATATATTTTTTTTGAATAAATGTCTTAAAATATTTTAAAACTAAATTTATAATACAAATATACAGTTAACGGAATAATTTATGTGACAGCAGTTAAAGCTACTCTTAGTGGAGGTTTAGGGTTTGATTCCAACCCTCTTCACATATTTTACTTTTTTTTGTTAACTATCCTTAACTTTAGAGCTAGAATAGTTTAAACAAAAAGCATAAAATACATATTAAAACAAATGGGATTTCAGTTTTTTCTTTAAAAAATTAAAACAAACAGAAGATCAAGCTTTTGTCCCGGTTGAGCAGTGTTTTAAAACCCGGGTTAACCCAACCGGTCGATTCGGGACCTGAGGAAGTGACTGGGTGAACTGGTTAATGGCTATGTCCGACCCGTTTCAACCTGGTCGGGTTTCATAAAAAACCGGTTAAACGAGTGTTAAAACCCGTTTCTCAACCCGGTTAACCTGTTTAATTTATAAAATTCAAAAAAATTTAAAACAAAAAAAGTTTCTTTTTGATGTATTTGGATTGATGAAAACTTATGGTTATGTGTGTTTTTTAATGTATTTGGATTGATGTACAACTTGTTATTTGTGTATTTTTAATATTGGAATTTGTAGACATCAAATTATTGGTTTTATATATATGTATATACGCACAAAATGAAAAAAATACAAAGGAATTATTGAAACCGGTTACCCAGTGGTTAAACCGGTTGAACCAGTTAACCCAGGACCCGATCACCATACCGAATCAACTAAAAACCCGAGTTTTAAAACATTACCCTTGAGGTTTTAGATTATTCTTTACTAAAAAAATTCTCATAAAATCAATTAAAAATCATAAAATACTTTTAAACCAAAAAACTTAACAAATCTCTCGTAAAAAAGAAATTCATATAAAATCATATCAAATAATTTTACTGATTATTTGATCCAGTTTAAAAATACAATACAATACAGAATCATCATGGAAGGTTGGTGGGGATAATTTAAGTGAAGACGTTGGCGGAACCTGGGGGTGGGGCCCATAGAGGACAGAGAAGAATGGAGTTCACGTGCATTAACATGTGTTGCTGCCAGACACGTGGGTGTCACCCCCATCACATTCTACTTGAAAAATTATAATTAAAACACATAGAAATTTTATACATAAAAGAATAGATTCTAAACAAAAACACTTGCGTTTTTAGACACAAAAACGTAAGCAAACTTTCTGGAGAGTGAGTATAAATTCTTATTTATACTTAAAATAACGTAACTGAAATGGTAATCATGGCTGAATTTTAGGAGTAGTGGTCAGTTACACAATTTTCAGTAACTGCTCAATAACTGCACCATAAATGCACAGTAACCATTTCAAATGTAACTGATCAGGTTCCACCATGCAGAGCTCTCTGGTCCATACATGCAGAGCTTTGGTCCTTTATACAGAAAACTCTAAGTCTCGAAGATTAGACCAGAGCCTCTGAACAAACCATGTAGAGCCACTGCATAGGGGATAAGCACTTAGAATTTAGTGCTTGTTATACTCTTTTATCTTCCTTTTAATAGGTTATTTTACAGATTATCCCTAACTTGAATCATTTTCATACCTTATTTGTCAATTCTTTGTTATTGGAGCTAGAGTAAATAATTTTAACTGTTTTAATACTTTATAGGCTAATATGGATGGTATTTAGAAGATTGTGTTGATTTCTACAGCTGCTGACTTTGGATGCTGTAGGAATGTTACAGCATTGGATGGACGAAAATCTGGGCAAAAAATACTTTTTAGAGTTGAATGTTTGACTTTTGGGTTTGACTGTTTGACTCCAGCTGTTGTGTATCCCAACTGTAGTAGAGCTGGTTGATATGTATTTTGGAACTATTAGAAGACTTTTTAATCTTAACTTTATAATTATTGTACTTTATTAGCTTTTGGTTAATAACTTTTGGGTAATTAGACCATGTACTAGTTGTTGACTTTTGGGATTTCTAGGTTGTAGATGACAACTTTCTTTCACCTCCCTTTTAGTATAAATAGGAGGTGGGGGTTAGTCTTAAGAGCATCCATGATCATCTTGTTGGAAGTTAAAAACTTTTGGAAATCTTTGGAATGAAGTTAGAAGTTTAAGTATTTACCTTTCTTGTTCTTCCTTTCTTTCTTTCTTACATACTTCTACTTGCTTAATTACTTGTCTTTAATTATTATTCTTTACATTATTGTCTTTTACTTCTTTCTATTTAAATTATTGCTCTTTATTTTCTTGTACTCTACTTTCCCTAGTTCTTCATTTTCTTGCACTTTACTTTCTTATAATTTATTTCTTGCATTACTTTCATTGCAATTTAATTTCTTGTAATTTATTTACCATGTCATTAATTTATGTATTTTATATTTCAAGTCATTTACTTTCCGTTATGAGTGGCTAATTTCGTTAACTCGGGTGTAAGACAAAAAGGGGTGAGTTTTGTAAACCAAATATAAGGAAATTATTTTATGCAACAATACTTTTTCATCATTTCTTTTCAAGTTTCATAAAAACAACAACACCTCCTAACGGGTTGATCACCTTAAGGTGTTAAAGTGAAATGGACTTAGAGATAAGTCATTAACTCACGTCAACTTGAATGATATGGGAATCCGCTCGAGAGAGTGATTTTTAACAAAAGGTTCTTTTTGTTTGTCCATATATTTTGAAAACACTATTTGTACATTCCCTGGTATGGATACTTCATAGAGATATGAGTAAAAAACTATAATCAATGTATTAGTGACGTCCGAGAGAAATACCTTCAAAATAAGTGATGGAACTAAATGTTGCTAAAATGGAAGCCGTAGCATTCTGCCAGCATTGGACAGTTTGACAGCTTTAATTAACTTATGTTTGTGTTTGCAATCTCACCCTAAGTCATTAAACCCTAGCTTCTTATAAACTGTTAAAACACCAAAAATCAGATCAACAATTAAAACTTCCAATTCGTCATCTGAACTCATTTCTTTCATCGGACTGTTAACTTAACTTTTACTACAATCTCTGTGGATGATACCCGGTACTTTGTACCATTTTATTACTTGAAAGGCGATAGTAGGGTTGAAAGTATATTTGCTTTCAATTTTATTTGTCACGTATCTTATGATATATAAACAAGCTATCAATAGGCCATGTAGAGCCTCTGTATATGCCATATAGAGCTTGTATATATGAGACCAGAGCCTCTGCATAGGCCATGCAAAGCCTTTGTATATGCCATACAGAGCTTTTGTATAGGCCATACAAAGCTCTGTATTCGGGCTCTGAACATGCCATACAGAGTTTCTATATCCGAGCTCTGTATCCTTATTTCTGGTCAACTTTTCCACTATACTCCAAGTCCAAAATTCTGAAAAGCGGGACCACCGCCAGGGGCTTTGCCCCTTGACCTCGCCATTTCGTCGTTACCGGGTTCATACTCGCCTTATAACAAGCGTGCACTCCGCACCACCTAACTTGAACTAGATCACAGTATAAAACCCATATAGACATCATGTTATTTCCAATCATATAAATGGACCGGTGACACTAAAATCACGAACACACTGCATCCAAGGCTATGCCTAATTCGAAGAGACAGGATCGAACGAACACTGCTACTGTGATTGCTGCCCCGACCAGGATCGACCACGACCACCCTTGTTGTTTCCATGACTGTCACGGCTACTTTGATGACCCCCCCTAATGTCCACCCCTATTAGTGCGAGAAGAATTGGATGCATCATGTGAGGAAATATGGGGATCATTGTCATGATATATTGCCGCCATTGTGGTTGTGGCACCATTGGCCGCCTTCTTGGCAACACCGACTTCTTCAAGAATCAACATGGAATGTGCTTGATAAAACGGAGGCAGCGGAGGTGTTTGACGAAGTATAGTGCCAAAGCCGTTGTAGGCCTCGGTGAGACTGGTGGCCATTTGAAGTACAAGTCAATCATTCGTGACCGGAGTCCCCACATTTTTGAGTTGATCGAAGAGAACTTTAAGGCGTTGACAATAAGACGAAGCATTGGGATAATCCTCCATGTTGGTGTGAGATAACTCGTATTCCAACGTGACAGCCCGAGAATGTTTATTATCTTGAAAAAAATCCCGAAGGCGATTCTAGGCTTCCATTTCGGTTGAATTGGGTTCGAGGATCGTATGCAACAGATCGTGAGAGTTGTAGCATAGATCCATTGTGGAATCGTGGCATCAAGGGTGGACCAAAGGTCTTTTTCTTCATCAGTTGAAGGTTCTTTGACCATATTGGGTTCGGGTTTGATGATATAGTGAATCACCTTATGTGATCGAGCATGAATTTTAAACAATTATGCCCAAGTCGCATATTGAACATTTTCCATCTCAAGAGTGATGGAAACATGGTTGCAAATATTGGAGACGACAAGTGTCGGGTGAAAGAAGACGAGTTTACCATTAGAAAAGAAAAGGATGAGTGAGTTTTGGGACTTATGGTGTTGAGGAGGCAAGGGCAACAACCGACTGGATGTTGGAGGTTGCGGGAAGAAGAAGAAAACAAGAACCCTATAACTATTTTCGCTCTGATACCATGAAAGTGGAATAATTTATGTGTCCTTTTTCATTCAAAGGCCATATAAATACATACAAAGAACCTATATTCCTAAAATACCAGATCCTAATTACCTCAAATACAGAGATATACATTAATGAAATATATACAAAATATTCTATCAGTATATTCAACAATTTTGATACCAGCTTTCTGGCTTTACCACTGCCTTAGGATAGTTCTATCACGGGCGAATTCCAACCCTCTGATTAAGGTTTTTGTGTTTGAATCTTGATGGTGGTGGATAGTGGATGGTCAATGGTGGAAGTGATGGTGGTTAAGGGTGAATATTTTGTTTATATTATATAATATTAACATTAATCTTATTTTTATTTTTTAAAATAAAATAATTAAAAGGAGGCACAATGACATATTTGCCCTTTACATGAGGGGGGAACTTAATGAGTTAATGGAGTCTCCTCTAACGGTTTTAAGTTAAAAGGTCACTGTGGGTTTTAAAACGCGAAAAATGAACTACCAATATACTTTATAAATTGTAGGGGCGAAAACCGAAAAACAATCGTTAGTGAGGGGGAAAAATGAAATTCACTCTAAATTTATTTAAGTAAACTTTATTTTTGGTCTCTTAAATTTAGGAATGCCAACGGGGCGGGTTTGGGTCGGGGATCGGTATTCCCGTCCCCGAAACTGATAAGGAAAACTGTCCCCGTCCCCGTCCCGATCCCCGTCGGGTCCCCGCGATTTCCCTGATCCCCGTTGGGGAACTAGTTAAGAAAAAAATTCACCGTTATCCGTTGGTCTTACCCGAACCCAAACCCGAAACCGAATTGAAAAAAATATTAAATTAGGCTTTTAATATATAAATATATATATATATATATAATTTATATGAGGAAAGTTCAAATGTGAACTCATTTTTGGTTGTGAACGTGAGGACGAATCTCAGCCACTTATCCGATCAATAAAGGCGGCTTTGACCTGGTTCCCCTCCTTTAATAATCTCCACCCTCCCATGAATCACGTCAATCCTCCGTGATCGCGTCCACCATAACCGAAGATGTGTAGCTGAGATTCGTCCTCACGTTCACAACCAAAATTGAGTTCACATTTGAACCTAACCCTAATTTATATTATATATATATACACTATCGGGCCGGGCCGGGCCGGGCCGGTGAGTACCATCCCCGTCCCCGTTAAGATCCCCGATCCCCGCCCCGTCCCGTCCCCGAACCCGACCCGAATTGTTTGGTTTTCGTTTTTTAACGTCGATTTCGGGTTTTTTTTGCCATCCCTACTTAAATTCATTTAATGCAAACTTGCTACCATTGTTTGATTTTTGTTCAGTTTTGCTTCCTTCCCATTAATGTCACTAAAAATTTCGTTAAATAAGTGGGTAATTTCAAAATTTTCTCTGATTCTTCTTTTAAAAATTAAAAAACTAATATATTTTGTTATTTATATTACCTATATAATATAATTTCTATCAATTTTCTAAATGGCTTGACGGGTGCTGTTGTGATGAGGTTAAACCTCAAGCCTTGACGAGCCATAAGGAGCCCATGACTTTTTTAAGGAGTGACTTATGCCAATAAACATGTATATACCATACGTAACTATATATTATGTACATACGCTTTCTTCTAATACACAATGAGCCAATTATATTGAACAATGTAAATTTGGTAAAATATACTAAAAACTAAAAGTAGGACACTACAAATAAATCAACGACGTCATGTAAAAACTGCACACATAGTCATGACGTGCTACAGGCTTCAGTGATGTCAGAGATGAGTCTTGAGCCACAAGATTTGGGAGCTGTGTGTAGGAGGATAAAGAAAGGAGAGACATCCAGAAATCTGGAGTTCATCTTGACAAATTTGTCAGACAGTTTAAGTATCGATAGTTAGTTCGAGTTCTAATAAGGTTTGTTTATTCCCATTTTTTTCTTAATTAAGTTCAAAATATGGTTGTATAATATGCCACACAACACCATTTTAGTTGCAAACTCAGAAAGAGTGGAAAGATTAGGTTCAAGAAGAGTTACAAGCATAGAAAAGATGAAAACAAGAAAAGGTCTTATTGATGTATTTAAATATTTTGTGTTAATTTTGAAAATAAATTTTGTAATACTATTAGTTACAGGACCTTTCTAATGAAATATAAAAAGTAATAGAAAATATTTCTTTTGCAAAAGCTCTAAATAAAACATGGTGCCATGACATTATTATTATTATTATTATAATATAAAATTAATTTTTGACGTATTAGCGATGGATTTGTCAATCCCTAATTCTAATCTCCATCGGTAAAAGTTGTAGGTATAATTTATCAACCAAGTTTTTTTGGGATAGTTTTCACTGAAATCCTGTCAGTAATAAACCTTACCGACAGGCTATGTGTCAGATGATAATCGTTTCCAAGTAGTGTTAACAATACTAGAAAATTGAGTATTTTCAATGAAATTTTTCAACAGAAAATGTCGGTGAAATATTTATATGAATTTTAAAGGGATTATTGACAAAACATAAATTTTCTACGAATTTTCAACGAATTTCCGTTGAAAATCTCTCACAAACTGCATTTTCAATCAAAAACTTTTTGACGAGACATTCCGTTGAAATTTTTTTGGTTGAAAAAACATACATGTTTGTGAGAGATTTTCCATAGAAAATTTATGTTTTGTCAATAATCTTCTAAAATTCGTAGAAAATTTTCAACGACATTTTCCGTTAAAAATTAATTTCCGTTAAAAATACTCAATTTTCTAGTAGTGTAACCATTATACATCGTGATACCATCATTGTAAAGATACAACACGAATGTGACACTTAAATGCACATGATGATTCAAGAATAACTTATTTAAATAAGGAACTGACACGTGACATCGAATAGAACACCAAATATATTTATCTTTGATTCTTATCCCTAATCAAACAGAACTTTAACGAGGTGGTTGCTCTTCACATGTAGAATGAAACATCACATAACAAAATCTACAGAAAGAGATAACCTCAACATCACGAAACTACCATTAACTTTTAATGACCTTCTCACCTGGGTCTTTAAAACATCATATAACGAAGGCTTCAATATTTAATGGCTTGAATGATGAGTTAATTCTATGTACATAAACGACGATTGAAACTTGAAAAACTTACCAAGGGCGCCAAACTTGTTAGGTGCAAATGGGTCTTTAAAACAAAGTTAGACTCAGATTTAAGGCTATAACGATAAGACGACAAAAAATGTTTAATTATCCTAATACACTGTTTTATACAACTAAAGCTTTTAAGACCAAAACATAAAATATCGTATATAAAAAATGTTTCAATAGGTTTACATGACACTTTTAACATATTTGAATGATTTTTTTCACAAATTTGACCAAGTGTTTGGTTGACGGGAAATGGAGTATAGTAATGTCAAATGAAAGGGTGTAAATGATTCGAGTTTTTAACGAGCTACTCGAGCTCATTTATCTCAAGCTCGAGTTTAATAATTTGTGAGCTCGAATCGATCTCGAACACAAAATATGACTCGTTTAACTTAACGAGCCTTATAACACTGATGTTCGACTCGACTCGTTCAAAAACTCGATTGTAATTTTCGAGTCCAGCCATTCAAACATATTTTATTTCGAGGCAAACATGCTCATATATTTATTAATCATACAATAAAAATATGAAAATTATTGAGCTCAATCCGATAAACGAATTATTCGATCGCGAGCTCAATCCCCTAAACAAGCATCGAGCTCGAGCTCAATAACTAAAATTATATTCGAGCCCGAGCCCGAGCTCGAGCCCTATATTGAAAGTTAATCGAACTCGAGCCCAATATTAATTTTTTGAACCTGACTCGATTAACCTACTACTCAACTTGACTTGATCGACTCGTTTACGCCCCTAGTCAAATGTATTAGAATATGTTCGTTTGAGTTTATGAATTGGAAAAAGAAATGATGAAAAATTACCAAAATACCCTTTCTTTGAATTTGTTTTTTAGAATTATAAATAATAATAAAATCAAAAAATTTAATGTGATTTCGTAGACTGAGAGAGTGTCACTAGTCAAACAACATGCATGGTGAAACTATAATAGAAGATGGCTCCAAATACCATGTAATGTTGAAATACAAAAGCAACCATTAGAGATGCAAATAGCATAAGTAGTCTATTTAGCATTGCATCGTACACATGATTTAGGAACCTTTGGCTTAGCTCAAATGACAATAAGGGTGCGTTTGTTTTTAAGATGTGCTGAAATATGAACTCTGATTTCAGTTCCGAAATGGTTATGAAACGTTTAGACGAATCAGACATAAGTGGTGATTAAGAGCTTAAAATGAAAAAATAAACTGAGTGCTGAGTTAGAATCCCATTCTAATTCTAACTAAGGATTCCCCTCCTCGGGCGGATTCCTCCTTTTGCTCCTCAGCCTACGGGGTCCCCTACTTGCTGCATCAAAAACCAAATCACAAGCTTCTGATAAAAAACGACACCAGAGGTCTCTTAACAATATTTATAGAGCGAAAAAAACAAGATTCTTTCTTCGCCTTCCACCTAAGCTGCGCAGGAAAGGCCCAAAGGGGATCCTATTACAGGAATAGCTTCAGGTTCTATGCGGGTCTTACCAAAAAATTATTCTGAAGGTCTGCAAGGAGGATTCGCGGCATGTCAAGCCTTGGTAAGGTTCTTCGCTTTGCAAAATATTTATTATCTATGTAGATAAGAAAAAATATAAATTAGGCCTTGTTTGTTTTTTCATTTTAAGCTTTTAATCACCACTTATATCTGATTCGTTTAGACGCTTCATAACCATTTCAGAACTAAAAACAAACTTCAGATTTCAACACCTCTTAAAAAACAAACGTCACCTAAGACTTGGGTCTTTGATATCCTCCATGTTACAGGTTCGAATCCTACAATGCCACATAGGATTTACCTGCCCCTGGGATTAGTCAATTGCACACAAATCAAAAAACTAATTCTTGATCAACCCAACGCATGATCGTACGGGTTTGAAAATTCCAACCCGACCCCAACCAAAGTGCAACCCAACCCAAAATCATACGGGTTAGTCTGGTTAGTCGGTTGATACTTTAGTACATCAAAATATTCTCCTAATCTTGAATATGTTGTTTTCTTTAGGTGGCGTTTGTTTTTTTAAGAGGTCCGAACTCTGAAGTCTGATTTCAGTTCGGAAATGGTTATGAAATGCCTAAACGAATCAGACATAAGTGGTGATTAAGAGCTTAAAATGAAAAAACAAACAAGGCCTTAGTCTATTCATAATTTATTTTTCATCAACGACCATTTGGTACAACTTATCCATACTTCTTAGTATATCACATTTGACATTCCATTAATTTTATATTTTACTGAACATATATGTAAAGAAGTTGTATAGAGATGAAGAATAGATTGAAAATATATGTATATGAAGAAGATACGTGATAGTGTAATCGACTAATGTACATATTAATAGAGATTCAAAAACCATATTAAATCCAAGAAATAAAAGGATATCAGGCTAATCGGGTTGGGTTGAGTTCAAATAAAAGTAACCTAATACCTACAGTTTGAAGATTTTACAACTCGATTAGACATCGGGTCGCTTCGAGTTGAGTTATTTCGCTTGGGGTCGGGTCGATCGAGTTTTTTAGCATCCCTACTTGGCACTTGCTACGCTTCTTATAGAATAAGATTCTCGGTCCTTGTCATGCACACCAGTCACTCCGTAAGGTAAATAACACCCAGTAAGTGCTTGCCTAGTAAGCATCCCATAAGTTTCAAAATCATCACCACTCAAGGTTCAAGAATGATTTGTCTTTGCAAACAACAAGATGAATAAGCTCTGACCCAAACAAAACTGAGGAGCTGTAAGCATATGAAAGATCATAAACTAACCAATATAATTTCCATTCCATAAGCAGTCTAAACTACATATTTGCAAGCAAATCACTTGAATTCTACACATTCAATTCAAGTAATATATTATATAGACTTTTCCACATCTTAAACTATCAAAATCATGTCCTAAATGATAAAAAAAAACAACTTTTTCTACCTAAATTACCAAACCTCAAATTAAGGCCTCACTGTAAACCATCCAAAAGGATTTGTCTTCAAAGTAGGTAGTTGACTCTTAGATCAAATTGCATAAGTTTGTACAAAAGTATCTCAATCTGCAAAAAAATGCAAGTATCTCAGATATGTTAGCAGATGATCAGAAACAACAAGATGAAAAGCAGTTTCTTAACAGCTTAACGAGCTTAACATGACTCATAGCTTATTCGGTCAGTTTGGTAGTGGCTTAATGATATTAACATGACTGCTTATTAGGACAGTTTGGTAGTGGCTTATTTGGTAAGCTTCTAGTTCTAGGGGAAGCTTTATGCAGAAAGCCAAAGTTTTTCCCCGGTTAAAAAGCAATATACTTCCGTCTATGAAACAATTCTCCCAACCTATACAGACATATTAATCTATACAGACAGCTTTATCCATACATCAGTTAAGAAAATAGTACCAACATATATATATATATAACTCAAATTTGGTTGTGAACGTGAGAACAAAGGAGAGTGCGACACGTGTCCCATTCAAAGAAATATTAGTCTGAATATTCCTTTGAGGAATATTCAGTCTGAATATTCCTTTGTATATTCAGACCGAATATATACTAGACTAAATATTCCTTTGTATATTCAAACCAAAACCAAATATATACTCGGTCTGAATATTCCTTTGTATATTCAGTTTAAATATTGCTTATTTTGACACATGTCTCGTTCTCAGTTGTTCTCACGTTCACAACCAAATTTGAGTTCGCATTTGAACTTTCCTATATATATATATATAAGAAAATCATGAACAGATTTAAGGAATTCCATATGAGAACTATAAGTACTGAAAAGTATGCAAAATTGAACTCATATACAATGAGATCAAAGGAATCCAAATGATAGAATACGTACAAATCCTAAAATTCGATAAGAATTATACCGGAGCATTTTAAATTCGATAAGAATCTGCAGAAATCCCAATCAAGTATTGCCCAGGAAAAAGATTCTGCAAAAAAAAAAAATCAAAACCCTAGAATGAACAATCCGCCATTAAAATGAAAATTCATTCGAGAAGAAAGAGGGATTGAATAGCTTCTGCTGCTTCCATGGACATACGTCGATTTGTCTCTGTATGGTCTTGTTCCTCTTCTTTGGTCTTCGAGCTGGTTTTGATCTAGTCAATGCATATAAATCTTCCTCTATTTCTTCTTTCGATAATGAGATCCACAATTTCCGTTTCTTCTTCTTCTTCTTCTTCTTCTTCTCTTCCGCCTCACTCTCCTCCGCCACCGCCACCGCCGTACCTCTTAACAACCGCCGTGATTTCGAATTACTCGCCGTCGGAATCACCACATCGTTACCGGTCTCCATATGGTTAGGAACACCGGAGATCGCAGACCTTCTCGGCCTCAACTTCCACGGCTTAACTTCTCCATCATCGGCCACCGACGGGACCACGTCAGCATCGGATAATTTTCCGTTATTAGTGCCGTCGTCTTCTTCATCGTCGATTTTCCTTTGACCGTCTTTCTTCATACGGTTGTGATTGTTCCGGTCGGAGTCGGATGAGTCTCGGGAATCAGTCGGAGGAGAGACGCGGCGGTGAGCGGTGGTGGTTGTGTCGGAGACGGAGACGAGACGGCGGCACCGGTTGGAGGTATTGACGTGATTTGTCTGGCCCCATTTTAGGAAAGAAAGAGAGAAGTTGTGAAGTGGTTGGTGAGACTTCGCCGGCAACATCGCCATGATTCCCCGTACATATGTATGTATATGTATAAATATTGATTTTCACATATCAGAACTCCATTAAAGAAGTGCAAAGTGCAAACCTTCTTCTATAAAAAGGAAAACCCTAGAACTCTTTGTCTGCAAACACAGAGCTGTATTGAGAGAGATGATGGATGGATGGATGTATATGGAAATGGAAACAAAAAGAAGGTGGAATTGATGTATTTATATGTCCACCAAAGTACCAAAGTCATGTTCAAGATGATTTTTTTTTAAATTGACAAAAAATAGTCGATTTACGACTCATTTTATTTCAAGGGGTGTTTTGAATAGTGATGTAAAAAATTGTACCAAATCAATCAATCAAGATACCAACCGTATAATTTAATTGATACTAACTAAATTGGTATCGATTATATTGGTTGATAATATCGTACCAATTTTACAAACATGGTTGAAATGTGGTATCGAAAATCCAATATTATGGTACTTCCGTACCGTATCGACTTATATATATATATATATATTAATTTTTTAATTATTTTTTATATAATAAATCAATCAAATGTATTATATAATAATTATTTATAGTTTAGTTTTTATAGTTTTATATTTTTTCTATTTTTTACATTCACTTTGGTTTGGGTTTGGGTCTCACTTAGGGACTTATTATCTTTAGTTTACTTTAGAGTTTAGAAGACTCTTTAGTCCGATTTCAATATAACAGATAACAAAAGGTAGCAACCCAACCCTAACCTAATCTCAAGCAGGTTTTGGACAACTGATTTTGGACAGCAAGAAGATTTTAGACAGCAGGTTTTAGTCTTTTAGACATGTTTGTAATTTGGAGTTTTAGAAAGTTCTTGGACAATAGATTTTGGACAGCAGATCATATTTATTAGTTTATATTAAACATTAAATTTTGTGAACTTTGAAAAGTTGGTATAAATACCGTACCAACATGTATCAACCGAAATAAGTTGGTACCAATTAAGTTGGTTGGTACACGGTATAGATTTTTGAATACCAATTATAATTGGTTGGTACACGGTATTGGAGAAAAAAATATGGTACCGTACCATGTTCACCCCTAGTTTTGAATTGCTTATTTAAAACAATTTATGTTTTTTTGTAAAAGTGTTGTAAATTGGAGTTTTATAAAAAGTGTTTGTATTAATTTATAGTCGTATCATACTGAAATAAGTTAATAAGTTGTGTTATATGGAGTGTTTAGTATTGTTTATATATGTAAAAGGCTTAAAAAAGTGTTAAAAGTCCTAAGGAGTTTTGATAAGTCAAAATGGAGTAATTTATCAAAACCCCTTTTTACCGGTTCCCCAACAGTATAAGCACTCTTTTTTTTCTTATCCAAACTCTAAAAACTTAGTTTCACCGATTCAACACCGGTATAGTCAAAATAGGGTTAATAGTTAAGCTATAACATGAGATAGGAGGTGTTGAGTGCACACTCGTGTAAGCTGACTAGAACCCGGGATCGTTGGACGGTGTTGTTTGGCAAGTTACCATGAAACAGAAAGTTTGGCACTGTCCGTGCTCTTTTCTTCTTTGAATTGGCATTGGTTGTGCTCCTTGTATATGTTTGGCGCTGAAACATAAAGTTTGGCGTTGGTCGTGCTCTTTTCTTCTTGGCACCGGCCGTGCAGTTTGAATCTGATGATAGTTTTTGGTAACTGCCTCTAATTTAGTTCATCAATCAATCTCATTAATTGAGATATTATTACCGTAATTAATACAGAATCAATTTCGGTTTTCTTGTGGTATAAATAGTATCGATATATGCCATTATCAATACGGTGAATTGAGATTATACTCGAGAGAATTTTGTGATACCCGGGCATATAGGGTTGAAATATTCCTTAAGAAAAGTGAGCTCCCACGCAATCTCACATTTTTTATCCGGGTTAATTTTCTACACTTTTCATTTTCCTCTTTGTTCCTGGAATTCCTCCAAGAGCTGATGCTAATTTGGGTTCATTAAGGAATAAAAATTGAATTTGGTTTAGAAATTTGGATCTTCATCTCCATTATTCTTTGTTATGATACTATGTATCACATTAGAGAAATCGTATTTCATTCCATGCAAGTTTTGAGGAACATTTATAGATTGACAAAAGAAAACAATGGAGAAAACAAACATTGAGGGTAAATAGATCATTTTCATCATTCAGACATATTATTAAACACATCAACCAAACATCAATTTTATTTAGTTCATTCAGTCAACTTTATTCACACTGCCAACGTTATCCTGACAGTACTTAATGAAAAAACAACCAAACAGCTCCTAACGGTTCCTTGACTTAACATCGTTAGTTAACAACCATTATGAAGGACTAATCAATCTGTAATAGGGACCAAAGTTGTATTTTGCTTTAAATTTATTTTGTTTTACTGATTCACGTAATTTTTCTTTAAAATTATTGAAACTTTATATATTGAATCACAAATTAAATTACATATTAAATAAACTATTTATATTTAATTATTTATTCTAATAATTATTAAATTGACAAAATAATATAAAATTACGTTTTTTTAATTAAATTATTTTCTTTAAATGCCATATTTTATATAATTTTTTAAATTAAAGCATGTATCAAATAATTTGTTTTTATTTAAAAACTATAGAATTAATAAAATGACCTTTGTATCAAAAAATCCGACTTAGCTAAAAGAAAATAAATCAAGGAGTAAACTATAATTTTCGTCCTGGTGGTTTACAGTTTATAACCATTTTTTCCCAATAGTTTAAAAACTGCTATTTTCATCTCTGTGGTGTTCAGTTACTTCTATTTTCGTCCTTATATGTTAAAAAAAGTTGTTAAAAACTTTTGAAAAATACATATTTAATCCTTGTGTTCTAAAAAGTTTAAATATTTAATCCTAAATTTTATTTATTATATTACTAAAGTATTAATTTGGCACTTATATATATATATATATATATATTTTGTTTTTGTTTTTTCCTTTATTATATTTTAATACTATATATATATGTTTTTCTTTCTTTATATAATTATAATAATTTTAAAAACATACAATATAACTAATAAAAATAAATAATTTATTTGATGTTGTAATTAATAACTTTTTTAGTTATTTAATCGGAATTTTATTTATTTATTTAAAATCGGTTGGTATTCTTGTTAAGTTTTTTTTAAAAGTAGATTGGTTTAAAATGCGAAAAAATTGTGAATCATTAAAATTATTGATAAATAAATAATATCTTCTTTTTGTCAAAGTTTTATATTTATTTTAAATTTAATCTAAAAAAGTTTGATAGAATTCGAGAGAAAAATAATTTTATTTATATCCAACCGGTGGTTTTTATTAAAGGGAAATTGGCTTAAATGACCATTTGACAAAAAATCTTGTACATAGTAACCATCTCTCTTCTCATTTGACAAAAGTAACCAAAACCTCCGTTAAAAACAATTGAAACCTCCGTTAAAAAACGGAGATTGTAAAACGACGTCGTTTTGGTGGGAATTAACGGAGGTTTTCATGCAAACCTCCGTTAATTTAACGGACATTGCCAAAATTCCATTTTATTTTAAACATATAAACCTCCGGTAAATTAATTTTAAGCCTCCGTTAATTTCGTGTAAACCTCTGTTAATTACCCTAAAACTCCGTTAAACCTCCGTTAATTACCATTAAACCTCCGTTAATTACCCTTTAAACCTCCGTTAATTACCCTTAAACCTCCGTTAATTATCACCAAACCTCCGTTAAATATGATGACGTGGTGACACATGTCAATACCTGATAAAACCCTAATTTTTTTACTGAATTTATTTGATAAATGTCTCACGCCCACCACAATTTATCAGACTTTTTAGCATTTGTTGTACAAAAGTACTTATAACACTGTATTTTTCAACAAAGTACTGATTTTAATTGCTGAAAAGGAATCAAAGATGTACAAAGGCTCCAATATTCAGTAACTTTTATCATATTATTTTGTTTGCACTCCACCTACTGACATTGAAAGGAAATGTCAATAATTAAATTTTTATCAGATTTATTGTTTTCAAATTTTTTAATAATTGTAAAAGAATTTGAATTTTCTATCTATAAGAGGTTGATAGGACTTTTCTATGTTTAGAAAGTTTTATAAAGATGGAAAAGATTGAATGTAATATTCCATATTTGGTTTAATTCCCTATGGGCTTGGGCTTACCATGTAATAGACCCTACTATATAAAGGAGTTTAGGGTAGAGGATTCGTTAATGAGAGTCGTTTAATTTACTTACACGTTTCTAATTCTTTAAGCTTTCATCAATAAAACATACGACTCGATGATTTCCGTATGATTCCTCTTTTGATCTTGATGAATCGGACCTAACAGAGGCACTTTCTCATTCAATTAAAAACCACATTCTGATTCAATTCTAGACAACCAACAACCATTTTATTGAATCTTTCATTTTCTTGTTTCTTTGATTTACATCATCAGTTCTTCAAGTTATAAAATTAAGTTGCGTATTTCTGGTGGGGGTTCGTGGCAACAAATTAATCAAACATGGGAGTATGTTACTAATCAACCAGTTCACCTGGTCAAGGTGTCATCCAGAATGACGCTTTCGAAGTTGCTTGAGTATGCATGCCATAAATGTGAAGTTGTCAATTCAGTTGGTATGACTACAATTGCGTACAAGTTAAATAACGGCGATCATATTTATCGTTTCAAAACGATGATCATGTTGCGGGTTTCCTTAAATGGGCTGCTAATTTAAATAAACCGCCAACAATTTATGTCTATGATGTACCGTATCATGGTAATGACGAAGAAGAAGAAGGAGGGGGAGAAGAAGGAGGATGGGGAGAAGAAGAAGTAGAAGCAGCAGCAGCAGCAGCAGAAGAAGAAGAAGAAGAAGAAGAAGAAGAAGAAGAAGAAGAATTGGACAAAAAAGAAATCAAAAAAGTTAGTTGCCGGGAGTAATGATTATTTTGATATGCCTCCTCTCCTTCCAACACCGGAAACCGTCATCACACCCAACTTATCTACACTTTATATTCGCAGCGAGCGAGTTAAAGTGGGGATGTTATTTAAAACGAAAGATGAAATGAAATTGGCTCTTTTGAGGAAGTTCATTGACGAGGGTTTCGAATATAAAGTGCATAAATCTTCCAAAACCAGGTTTGAGGCGAAATGTTTTGTTGGAAGTTGTAAATGACGTATGATGGCAACGAATGTCGGTTCCACGGAGATGTTTCATGTATTAAAGGTGGATGACGTGCACACCTGCTCAATGACGCAGTTGCATCACAGGCACCGTCAAGCAACCGCAATGGTGTTAGGTAATTTAATTTTACCTAAAGTGCAGGATAGTGGCAGGAGACTCCGTGCAAAAGATATCATAAGCAATATAAAGCATCAATCAAATATTAATATTTCGATCTGGCAAGCATATCGAGCGAAAGATTATGCAAATATGGTGGTACAAGGTGACCCGGGTGATTCGTTTGCCCGACTACCTAAATTTTTCTATAATTTAGAGCTCAGTAATCCTGGTACAGTGACAAGGATTGAGACAGATAGTCATGGACGGTTTGAGATGTGTTTTGCTGCTCTTGGTTGTGCGGTAAGTATAATTTTGACATTTTGAATATAACTTTGCACAACTATGTAGTTTAATTTTCTAACATGTGAACCACTTAATTTTCAGATTGAGACGTTTGTATCGTATTTGCGTCGGGTTCTTATCATTGATTGTGCTAATTTGAAGGGGTCTTATTTGGGAACAATGTACTTAGCGGTTGCTATGGATGCAAATAACCAAATCGTGCCGGTCGCTTTCGGAGTGGGTAGATCCGAGAATGGAGAGGGGTGGACTTTCTTTTTGTCCATGTTGAAGCAATGTATTGGAGAACTATCTGATTTGGTTTTCATATCAGATAGGCATGCTGCAATAAACCAAGGAATTACCACCGTGTTCCCAAGGGCACATCATGGGTTATGTTGTCGCCACTTGGAGATGAACATAAAAACCAAAGACCCCGGATTAAGAATAAGAATTATCTGTATTGGAAGACCTGCCAAGCGTATACGTTTGACAATTTCGAAATGCGTATGTTAGCTTTATAAGCCGCTTTAGTCGTTGGATGTACAGTGTTGGACCGACTTCATCCAGAGAAATGGACAAGGGCGCATTTCAAAGGAAAACGCTACAACATAATGACTTCCAATAGTGCCGAGTCGATCAATGCACTGTGCCGTTATGCTCAAAAGATGCCAATTTGTGGCCTTTTCAAATACTTTCGAGACTTCCAACAAGAGTGGTATTCTAAACGTCGTACTAAAGGAGGTTAAAAACGTTTAAATTTATTTATTTTATGTACTACTACTACTTTTGATGCAATCGATACTAACGAAATAAATCTTTTTTTAGAGACGATGACCAATGCTCTAACCCTGTGAGCGGAGAACAAAATTTATGACAGAGCCTACAAAGCTGCATCGTGGACGGTACATGAAATTGGTCAAGGTGGCTATGAAGTGCGTGATTATCGTAGAAATGAAACGTGTAATTACCCCGGAGGTACTTGCACGTGCTTGAAATGGCAAAAATCTGGCTTACCTTGCGGCCATGCAATCGCTATTGCTATAAGTCTACAAATTCGCAGATGGCAGCAATTGCATTGCCTTTCTATAGGGCGAGTAATTTTCGAGCAACGTACGCACCCCTCATTTATCCGCTTGGCACTGAAGAAACATGGGTTGTTCCAGAGAACCACTTATGATAGTTCGTCCACCCAGATAAAGAGAGCTGCTGGAAGACCTAGTGAACATGCTCATATACCTTCTCGTGGTGAGGATCCCATCCGGAAGAAATGCAGTCGATATGGTCAAAGAGGGCATACTAAGAGAACATGTACAAATCGTGCATGGGCAAATGTGGGTAGTCAAGGAGCGTCAGGAAGCAGACAAACCCAACCACTATCGACCCCAGATAATCATGGAAGTCGTGGACATTATACTTTTGATCTCAACGATGATCTCAATGAGTATTAAACCATGTTTGGAACCTTTGAGGTCAAATATTAAGGTGTTAAAAAAATGATGTTTACTTTCACAATTATATGAATTATGTTACTATTGTCGAATTAAAAAACATAAAATAACCAAGCTTACAATATAAAAACAACAATTTAGATAGAGAAAACATTAATATTTCGTCGAAATTAATGATTTACGTCTGACAACAAACAAACAACACCGAGAAATAAGAACATGAAAATGGTAGTAGTGCATGCATTTAAAACAAACAAATAACACGGAGAAATTTAGTAAGGATACACATTCTGGCATTGGATGATCCACTTAGCCTTTTCGTTGATCTTGTCCTCCAGAACATCGTATTCTTCTTTGATTTCCCTTACCAACATTTCCTTTGTCCTGATTGTTTGCTCCAGAACTGCAAGCTCTGCTTTACTTTCGACAATCAGCGCCTCTTTTTGAAATTGTATATCCCTGTTCATGTTCCATTTCTCCCCAAGCGCTTTGATCTCCTCGTTCGCCTCCATAATAGCGGCCTTCATTTTTGCCGGCATGACTTGAGAGGCCGGAGGGTTAGCAAACCTGTCTGAATACAAGGGTGGTGCATTGTATGGAAGTGTGTTCATGTAGTTAAAACATGCATATTCGTAATCAGCGCGCTCCTCTTCGGTTGTTGGATTCTCGACGTTAGTTCTCCGATTACATTGCCCACTCCTCTGTCGTTGACGGTACTTTCCAACTACGCCTGTATTTCCATCATTCAAAGGTAATGCTTGTTTCATTGCTGAGCGAGAACTTCCAGCCTTGTTTGCTGAGGTCTTCTTTCCAGATCGGTTGTTTGCAGACATGGTGTTTTCCGAATCTTCTATAAGGTAGGAAATGATTGATAGCAAGTTGTGTGTTACTACTTTCAGTACATACCACCTATTTATAGTTGTGAAAAGGTTAAACTTGTAATTTTCGGATGTCGATTTGGTCAAGATTTTCCTAATAAAAGCTTCAAGATTCGTCTGGAAAATGCTTACAGATTTGTCTGGAAAAAGCTGACAGATTCGCATGAAAAAGGCTGACAGATTAGCCTGAAAAAGTCTTAAAAAGACGACCGACAAAGGCTGCAATATTCGCCTGAAAAAGGCTGACAGATTCGCCTGAAAAAGGCTGACAGATTCTCCTGAAAAAGTCTGAAAAAGTTAAAGTGATTCGCCTGATAAAAGCTTCAAGATTCGTTGGTGCTATGATGACCGATTCACCTTATAAAAGCTTCAAGAGTCTCATAGTTTTTTGTTACTTTTCTCACATGGCTGGCAACGCATCATCTTCGAACCCCCCCTCTTCACAGATAATGCCGGAAAGGATGAAACGATTGGTACACAAAGCAGAACTGAGATTGAAGAAATCTTCGAGAAGTGGAAAAAACTGCTGAGCAAGAAGGAAAAACTACTGCAAAGGATGGAAGCGGATAGTGCAGACATACATAGGTTGAAGAGGGAAACCAAAGATAAGGAACATCGAATTAACCACGACAACCTAGAAGTCGACAAGATTGTACGAGACTTCGCCGTGCTTCAAGCGCAGGTAAACGAGAAACATAGTTGGATCGAGCAATGTAACGCACTCTACCCTTAAATGGTGTTATCGTACCTTGGTTTCATATTTTGGCTGCAGCATGTTGAACTTTGCTTTATAATAAAACAGTTTGATT
Organism: Silybum marianum; assembly: GCA_036898165.1. Taxonomy (NCBI): domain Eukaryota; kingdom Viridiplantae; phylum Streptophyta; class Magnoliopsida; order Asterales; family Asteraceae; genus Silybum; species Silybum marianum. The sequence goes on from CM072539.1 coordinate 19,296,191, forward strand.
TATTTTGTGCTCTTACGATTTATTATGTGCTATTAATAAAGTCATAAAACATAATTTCTCATTATTGAACATGAACATAAAAAACAATTATTGGAAACACACGTGAAGAGAAACATAAAGCCCAATAACATACATCAATCTTCAGCCAATTGTTAAACTCCTTTCCGCTTCACCCGAGGTTATGCTTGCACCATCCCTTTCCAGGTACACTTCAAGCGGGGTAGGTTCACACTGAAAATAATTAGTTATATCCCAAACAGAGTGGTCATCCATGAGTTCTTTCAATGCAGTGTCCAAGTCTGCTTCTGGTGGTTTGAAATTCATTTTCATTCCAGCTCGTTCGTGTTCGTCATAACCAAGTTGAGCCATTAATTGATGCATGTGTTCCAGACAAATACACTGACCATCTACTAGGTCAACAAATATTTCCATCCCGTTCACATACGACCTACCGGGGGTAGTGTGAAAGTTCCGTTATGATTGACCTTCATAATAAATATGAGAGGACAGTCGTCTGTTGAAACCAATTTTAATTTTTTTTAATAAAAATACCAACCGATTTTAGATAACTAAAACGTCGATTAGATAATCAAAAAATTTATTAATTATAATATCAAAAAACATTATTTATTTTTATTAATTATATCGTATAGTTTCAAAAATTATAATTATATAAAAAATGAAAAAAAAAAATGAAAATATATTTAAAGAAAAAAAACGTATATATAAAGTATTAAAATATAATAAAAAAAAAACAAAAATAAAAACAAAAAAATATATATATATATAGAGAGAGATATATATTACTAATTTAATAAATGAAATTTTGGATTAAATGTTTAAAATTTTATAACACAAGTACTATATATGTAATTTTTTAGAAGTTTTTAACAACTTTTTTTTAACTGGATTAGATGTAAGAACGAAAATAGAGTAAATGAAAACCACAGAGACGAAAATAGCAGTTTTTAAACCATAGGAAAGAAAATTGTTATAAACTAAAAACCATAGGGACGAAAATCATAGTTTACTCTAAATCAAGAGAAACTCATATGTCTTTTTGGTTTGGAATTAACATATGCAAGCAAAATATTTTAAATCAAGTACGGTTACCGTGAATTATTTATGTATACACAAGCTAAAAATATCTTAAGTGATAACAAATAAAAATACAAACTATGCATTAAAATTTAAAAAAACAACAATTATTCAAATAATAAAGAAAACCTATCGCAAAATCCTACGAGAATAGTGATCAATTGTATGAGCAACTAGACAAACGTAAATCGAAACATGCATCAAAATATTAAAAATTCAATATAGTTAACATGAATTATTTATATATATATATATATACATACTCAAACTAAAAATAAATGAAGTAATAACAAATAAAAATACAAACTATACGTTAAAATTAAAAACACAACGATTATGCAAACAATTAAGAAAACTATCACAAAATCTTACAAGAATAGTGATTAATAAAAACGACATATCAACTTTGAAATACCCTACGACCACTTCCAGCCAATGACAGAGGGCCTTGAGGCCAATGGGGGGCAATGGCCCCCCGATTGTTGATCTCCTTGTTATGCATCATAATACCAAAACTAGTAATATACTTGTATAATAGGTGCCTGGCCCTCCAACTCATGCAACCTATTTTCAATTTTGATTTTCAAACCCATTAAAATTAATTGTCTAACATAGTCCAAGGTACTTGGATCTTTGATTTCAAAACTTTGATCAATCATGTGGGGTTACATCGTAAATATGGAGCGATCTTCATTTCCGTATGTTCGATAGCGGTTTGGCAGCTTTGGAGGTAGCGTAATTGTATCCTTCACGCAGATGTGGGTACGACTCTAAAAAACAAACATGAAGATCCGTTCCCGGCTGTCCAAAATAATTCAAAGTTATGGTTGAGTAAACGGAGTCGTAAGCTGCACCTTAATTGGAACAACGGGATCTCTTCTCCCCTTAATGTTTAACTCCTTCGTTGCCCATTGGTGTGCTAGGTTTGCAGCTGGTGTTCTGGTCTCAAAGCGGGGTTCTTGGAACGACATCTCTGCAATGGCTATCTTCGTAGGCTTCCTCTCAATCTAGGGGTTGGTGTTCGGGTTTTTTTAATGTTGTTGTGTTCTCTTTTCGTTGTTTGTTTCTCTTTGGTTATGCTGACTTTCTTGTATTGCCGTTTTTTTAGCTTCTTGCTAAACTTTGAATAAAGTTTGGCGTCTTGGGGCTAGGGTGATGGCCTTGCCAAAGCTCTAGTACTCGTGTTCCCTTTCTCCTTGTCTTTCAAAAAAAAAATAGTCCAAGGTACTTATTAAGATATATTATAATTATAATTAAATAACTGAATAAACAAATTAACAATACAATAAATTCATATAAAATTAAAGTAACCAAATAATCTTGTAATATAATAAAAAACATAAATACAATATAATTTTGGTTTGTTATTCAATACAATTTTTTTTTGGTATATCGAGTGACAATATATAACATTTTATTCTTCAAAAATAATTTATATGTTGAAGTATTCATATTTTTTGTTACTTTTTGTTTGACATGTAGATCAATATAAAAAGCATCAAAAATTGAGATACAGTTATATATTTTTAGTGTTTTGATAAATGAAAACTCTTGTAAAAATGCTTGCTTAAAAAAACAAGGAGCTGGTTTGTCCCCTCGGGTTCTAAGGCCCATGTTCCGCCCCTGCTTCCAGCGATATGATGTTCATATAGCGCAACTTTTTATATTTTTGTACAACAAACTTTTTCTTTATAGTCGCTCGTATAATTATTCCCATGTTAACCGTACTTGATATCGAATATTTTTCTTGCATATTTTAATACCCAACTAAACTGATATATGAATTGTTTTTTTATTTCTTTTTAATTTTTAGAATTTGAGATTTTTTAATGCAAATAAATATGAAAAAAATAATTTGATATGTACTTTAATTTAAGAAATTTGATTTATGATTAATAAATTTTGTCAATTTAATAATTTTTAAAATAAATATAGTTTTTTTAATTTAACATGTAGTTTAAATTATGATTAAATATATAAAATAGTTTTAATTCATGTAAAGATTAAGTAGTAATCAACAATCTTAAGTCAAAGGATCTTGAGAGTTATGAAATTGAAAAATTACAGACCAATCAGTGTAGATAGTTTGTTTCAGGAATCAAATATATATATATATATATATATATATATAGAGAGAGAGAGAGAGAGAGGAAGGTTCAAATGAGAACTTTACATTTTTAAAGGAACAAAGGGACAATTGTGGATCACATATGATGTGGTTCCCACATAATATTAAATCATTTATGATTTAATATTAAATCATAAATGATTTAATATTATGTGGGACCCACATCATATGTGGTCCCAAATGAGTTCCTTTGTTCATTTAAATAAGGAACAGCCTCCAACAATGACTTGACACCTCTAAAATTTAGAATCCCATTTTTTCTTTTAAAATTTTTTTCATTTCTTTTTGCTATATATTAAATCATAAATGATTTAATATTATGTGGGACCCACATCATATGTGGTCCCAAATGAGTTCCTTTGTTCATTTAAATAAGGAACAGCCTCCAACAATGACTTGGCACCTCTAAAATTTAGAATCCCATTTTTTCTTTTAAATTTTTTTTCATTTCTTTTTGCTATATTCGTTTATTGTTGGCGACGTTTAGAAATGTTTCTACTTCCTTTATTTATGACCTCAACTCTTTGGATTCCTCACTTGATGTGCATATTTACCCCATAGAAATTCCCAACTCTTGCTTTTCCCATGGTTTCTTCTTCAATAGTCATGTGTTCAACTAATGTATTCAAAACACCAAATTTGCTCCATCAAATATGTTTTCTATTATGATTTCTCTCTATGTCATGTGTTCATCTCCCAATGGTTTAAATATCAATTGGTCGATGTAGTTTGCAAATACTAATAATACAAGTTAGTTTTCTCTCTATTTCAATTAAGAAATTTGGTCCGTCAAGTATGTATTTGATTCTAATTCCTCTTTGTTTTAGGTTCAATCTCTCTTGCTCAAGGGCTCAATATCATTTGTTCGATGTATTCTACGAATATTCATAATATAGCTTAGTTGTTTCTTTTATTCTATCTTACATTAGTGTTTTGTGCATTTCAATTTTGAATGATCCATTTGATCTATCTATTGAAGTAATTATGAGAAACTGTGGGAAATAGTTATTAAGTTTTTTAGCATGTTATTGTTGTTACGTTTATGTTATATTCATCTATTTCTCACCATCCTCCAATAGTTGTACCACTTTCTTTCTTTTTTTACTTCTGAAGGTGATCTTTTTGGTTTTCTTGCTTTAGTGTTTTTCAATTCCTTTCTTTTATATTTTTTTCTCTATTATGATTTACGCATTAATCACATTGTTTGGGTAATAGGTCATGGGCTAAAGAATGCAAACTTAAAATGGACATCACTCGCTTTAAAGAACTCAATGATAATCATGTTCAACATAAACCCATTTCCTTTATAAACAAGAGTCAATCAAAGATTTGGGCAAACTACTTTTTTCTTACCGATTATTATTCACTTCGAAAAGGACAAAGTTTCCTTATTATCGAGGGACTAAATGTGAATCAAAGTTTGATTCCATTCTCACCTTTCTAGGCTATGTTTAAGATCCAAAATCAATTTGAGTTTGCACATTTATAGCCAAATAAGCTTGAGATTTATTAATAATGCTTCATCTTGCAAAATAGTAATGACTTATCTTTCTTCGTGGATATTCTTTTAATGGTGAATCTAACACGTTGTTGAGTAAAAGTAAGTGCTAATAATATAATACATATGACAAACATTTGACTTTTTTCAAACACTTGACTTTTTTCATCTCTACAAATTGCTTTGAAGCTTTGGAATTCTTTTATTGTCAATTATGCAAATGAACTCGGGTTTTTTCGAATCCACATATGAACTTGGATCAGTGTAATGAGATGGTAGGTTATGATGTCTATATGCTGTTCAAGCCAAATTAGATATGGGAGCAAGAGTTGGTCAACCATGAAAGTTACGAATACTGTGATTTTTGTATACTATACATTCAATTTGAAATTATTATAATCTTGAAGAAGCCTTTGGGCATGTAGATTTGGATTTGGAAAAAAGAAAAAAGAATGTTTGAATGCTTTGAAACATCACATGTGACCTTGTACATCCTTATAGATAAGACAACTTTTTAAAATTGATGCTAATAACTACAAATTATTTTAAAGATGATTATTGTGCAACTACCAATATCAAGGTGTTAATAGGTCAACTTAATCGATCTTAATGCTTCTCATGTTCCTTCTGAATCTTTTGGCTTAATCTTGCATTACTTTTTCGGGCAAAGTCATGAAATTTTTGTTCTTATAATATATTACATAGCTTTGTGGAAGTAAACACCAAGGAGTTGTTTACTAAACGCTTATCGAGCCATTTATCTTATTGAATTAACATGACCATGGCTGAGAAGTTTACCCGGTTAGAGGCAAAGCAAGGAACGAGGGTATACCGATAAGTGATGGTGACGACTCTAATCGATAAGCACTTACCCGGTCAGTGAGTGCCGACTCTTACCGACAACCGCTTACCCAATAATCACTTTGGTAAATGGCCCCTAATTTCACTAAACTGAAATGGAAGGTTTTGGGTATCTAATAAGATACGATCTGAAGAAGGGTACGATATCCATTGAGCTTTGAGGTTCATATAGATATGAGTCTACGTTCATGAAACGTAGATCATGAAAACGATACAGATGGAGATGGACAAGCTCAAAACACAAGAAGTGGTGATGAACAAGAAGATTGCAAGAACACAATCAACCTTGAAAAATATGCAACAACATACGAAGGTGAAGATGGCAAAATCCTGTGAGTTAAAACACATGAATAACACGAGTGGGTCATGGTTGGAGTTTGGAGGTTAACACCGGTACTTCAACAAATGATACGGGTCCAACTGGTCCACTTAATGGCATTTATATTATCATATTTTTCAATTTTATTAAGAAAAAAACCCATTCAAGATATACACAATTTTTTTTTTATAAAGATGATACAATTACATTTGTTGTTGTAACTTTGAGTTTGTTGGGTTCTCTTGCAAAGTTTATATAGTCTCTTTATTTTTACCTTTTTTCTAATTCTTACAAAAAAAATTCGTCACCATAAGGACCATCAGTTTAATTCACTCATTTTTAAATTATACTAGTGTGTGGCACCGCGCTCGTGCGGTGGCGAGAAAGTTTAATTAGTCTACAATTAAATAATTTTAAATAAAATAAAACTATCTTATAAGTTGTTTAAAATATGTAATTTCTATCAAACTTGTAAACTTTTACGATGCAATCTATATAAGAAATAACGTAAAGACACGAAATCTTTAGTTGGATGTCACTAACCGTAGAAACTGTTATTTGCACTGAAAAGCTCTCTTCTCAAGTGTGGTTCGAACTGCTAACCTCTCGTGGTTGTTGATAAACATCCAGGTAAGTATTTACCTGCAAAATTTAACACTATCACTTACTTATTAGGTAGATTTTAGTCCACCAAAACGGTATCGTGTAACCGGTAAACGTTAAATCGTCCTCACTTACTGGGTAAGACTCTAGGTTCTTGCTTTCGCTATTACCGGATAAGATTTTTGGTCCTTGACATATTCATCCGATAAAATAATGTGACTTAGTAAGCGCTTGCCTGAATAAGCATTTAGTAAACGACCCTTTAACCACTTAGCTAGATTTTCATTAATTATAAATTGAATTCTATAGGTTAAGAAGCAGCCTCCAAGTTTGTTGTTACTAATAATACATTCTAATAAGTTGACAACAAATATATTATGAGATAAAAAAATAAAAATAAACATTGATGGATATAGAATGGATACAAAACGTAGATGAAATAAGTTAATCCAGTATTATATGTTCAAATGATAAATTTAACTCCAATACAAAAGAGTCCTTCCTCCACTAAAGATCAAAGAGCCATTCCCTAATCCACATGAAAGAATTTACCCTTGATCTTTAAGATGTGATGGCCACAGGCGGAACACAAGCTCTTCAACCGTAGGGGTCGAACTTGATATCTTATATATTTTCAGAAATACAAAGATACAATACCCAATATAGCCTAGTAAAACCCAACGAGTTGTTTAGAAACTCATCTTCCATTAGGTAGCCTAGTTTTCACAATATTCATTGTTAAAAAAATCTTTTGTTATTACAGTAGAAACTATAATTTTTCTAAATGCATACACTTTTAACCAAACAGTCAAACACTAATTAGTCTTAGCTCTTAAGTCTTGTCTAAGTGACCTAACAGAATACTTTATAGAAAGTAGGTTTATACGATCAAACTATAAAACGATCTATCTAAAAGTGTTGTAATAGGATTATAGGAAACTTTTAGGCTTTTAGCAAGTTTTCTTAGGACGTTTTTATGAAAAAGTGTCCTATTAGCTATTTTATAGTTAACTTTTAAAAATGTTCTACTAACTATTTTATAGGACGTTTTTAAGAAATGTTCTGTTAGCTCATTTATTGGACGCTTTTAAGAAGTGTCATATTATCTATTTTATGAGACATTTTTAAAAATGTTCTATAAACACATCTTTTTCTATGATATTTTTTCAAACAATGTACTATAAAATAGTTAATACGACAATTTATTCTAAAAATATCCTAAAAAACATGTTAAAACGCCTAAAAACGTCCAATAAATCTATTGTAACACTTTTAGATATGATGTTTTTTGGTTTGCTCTTATAAACTTAAAGAAACCACAGGGTGGTGTCTTAATGGTTTGAATTTGGGCTCCAAATGTCAAAAGTACCTAGAGATATAAAAATCCCCTTGTGGCCACAGAGATTCAAATGTGCTAACTCCGACTACCCGCAAAGCGGGTGGTCGTCCTGAGATTGGTCAGCTCGCATTAGCAGGTTGGATAATCAAAAAAATAAAGTATAGTTGTAGGACGATTCTACATTTTATACGTCATATAAAATTAATTATATTGTAATGTACCTTCTAGAATGCAATTTTAGGTTGTTTCTAGTTTAAAATTAGATGTGTTTTTTTATAAAAAAGAAATAAAAATTAAGCTTCCTTTAACATAACTAAAACTTGGGCTTGAATTAATTGGATGAAAGTCATTTAACAGTAAATCCATTACACGCAGACAACAAACTTGGGAAGCTCAGGGGCCAAATAAAATATTAATTTCTTTTACATTTCAAATTTGATTTATTGTAGTTGCTCCATAGAAAAGCTCAGGGGCCAAGGCCCCTAAAGGCCACTATGGCCATCCGCCACTGGTGATGACTCCTTTTTCTCATAGTTGCTTTGAGATGGTGGTGTTAGTGGCAACCTATGGCACCAGTGGCGGAACCCCATAGGGGCTTATGGGGGCCATGACCTCCCCGTTTTTTTTCGCTAATATGGTGTTTATGTCCAATAGATAGCACAAACAGTTCTGATGGTGCAGTGGTTAACCCCTTCCGTTTGCATCCATGAGGTCCTAGGATCGAATCCCAGGAGGTATTGTTTTTCTTATTTTCTGTTTTTCTTTCCCTACTTTCTATTTTGTTGATGTATTGTGATATTAAATTACTTATATCAAATATATATATAAATTAGTTTTTCAAAATATAAAAAACCAATGTTTGAGTTATTATATATATTGTTATATTAATAATGTAAATGTTTTGTTTTTATTAATTAATAATAGTACAAAAAGATGATAAATTTGTATTATAATTTTTGGTTAATAGTTTAAAGGTTTTGAGTTTTATTTAGACTGTTTATTCAAATACTTATCCGGTAAACGCTTATAGGTAAAATTTGACACTATTATTTACGTTGTTCGATAAGATTTATGCTCCATCAAAATGACATCATATGCAATAATTTACCCGGTAAACGCTAACCAAGTAAGAGTCGTCATCTTTACTTACAAAGTAAGACACTTGATCTTTACCATCGTTCTTATCTGGTAAGATTCTCGGTTTTTGTCATGTCTATCCGATAAGCTAAGATAAAATGACTTAGTAAACGTTTATCAGGTAAATGTTTGGTAAGTGACCCCTTAGCCTTCATTAACATTTTTTCTCTAAAGTTTAATATTATAACATAGAAAAAAGAATAAATAAAGTTTCGTACTTATCATTTGGATCTCTAAATTTTTGTAATATTTTATTTTCGGCCCCCGAGACTACAATGGTTGTGTTCCGCCCCCGTATGGCACACAAATGATTAGTTTATTTTTAACAACCGAACTCGCCCATTCTATTAGAAGAGCTATACATGATTCAATGTCAACCATAATACTTAATTAAATAACAACTTTATTAAAAATCAACATCATAACCCTATTATTTGTGGTAGAATCTAATCAATCTATAATCACAGAAGATGAAAGTTGCATGTCTAAATTAATTAAAACATAGTCAAGCTTTGCATAAATGAAGAAAATGAATAATTACCTTACATAATGACTTAAACAAACACAACTTGGTTCTCTCAAATATAATAAACACCGATATCTATTAATCCGAGTTCCTATGATAAATGAAATAACCACATACCCTCATTAATAAAATCCACAAAAATGTAATGGAATAAAAGATTAAGAGAAACTCAAAGATGCCATATTTGATTAAATGTTCCTATAAACCACGACCATGAACTAGAAAAAAACTAATGCATGAATAATCAATTAAAAATTGTTACAGAGCACAACTATAACTGTGCAATTGAAATTCTTAGCAAGCACTTTAGAGCTTGATAAGGTTATTGAGAACTTTAGGAGCACAGGTGATTGTAAAGAAATGAAGCAGATGATTGATTACTATAGTTTTGAGCGACACACATTTGATTACATTCAGAGATCTTCTCAAGTTTATGCTCACCATCAAATCTTGTCCTCGTGGACAGAAGAAAGAACACTTGGCTTCTGCTGCTGCAGCTAGAATGCCCATTGGTGACAACTCAGCTAATTCTTTCTCAGTATGCTTAGGAAGCAAGGTTTTTAGGGCCGGGGAAGCTCTTCTTGGACTAGGAGGGGAAGGGATGGTTGTATGGCATCTATGAAAGCATTGACTACATTTCTCCTTAGATATTGCGAAGGCAAGACGCTCTTTTGGCTTAGGTTTAGTTGGTACAAACTCCAGTTCTAAATGGATAGGATAAATTTGATTGACTGATGGTACAATGTACTTTTGTACAAAGTCACTTCTCAATTCGTATTTGGTATACGAAAGTGCGGAAGGCAAGCCCTTCTATCTGACTTTGGCTTCTGAATTGCATATACCAAAAGACTGTGCCAAAAGAATTGCTACCTTTCTGTTCGATATTGAATTGACCTAGACATCGAGATTTCATATACCAAAAGAATTGTACATCGCTAGGAAGACTGGTCGTTATTCCCCTTTCGGTCTAGTTAATAGCTCTAGGCAACTACCTAAAGGACTAAGAAGAAGCCCCAAGAAAGAGTCTTCTTACAGGTGGTGATAACTATCCCAACGATGACGATTTCCGTAATGTCTTCTTCATCAGCTCGATCAAAGTTGCAGGTGACATGATATATCAAAACATAAAATAAAATTGAAGACGCAATATGATGTTGCCAATTTGAAGACGTAAAATAAAATTTTCAAAAAAGTGCTTTATCGTGCAAGGTTAGCTCGATTCGACCCAATCTAATCATCTACCAAATCCTTCAAATTTCTATTGCAATTACAACACATAAACCAGTTGAAGAATAACCAACAATTAAACACTAAACTTTCCGCAACCACTGGGTTCTAGGCGGACCTTACCGGATGGTTCACCAACTTTTTACTTCGTTTGATGGACCTTTTTTTAAGACAATTAACATGCTTTCCTTTATCAGTTTCCAGGATCAAGTTTCAGTTTATTGTGATATCAGCTATTTACTTCACACACACACACACACACACATATATATATATATATATATATATATGTGTGTGTGTGTAGAATTCATTTCTATATTTTATCCCTGAAGTTCATCTTCAAGTAGTTCTTTAATTCTAATAATTTTACTTTGATCTATTTCTGACCACCAACAGCTTCCCAAACCCTTAAATCGCAATCCCTGCAAAAATTTATGAAGGAACACATGAAACACACACACATATGATATATATATATATATGGATCATTTTTGAGTTAAAGTAGGAACAAATTCTATATAGAAAGAACAAAACCACAACTAAATTTAAACAAACAAATAAGAGCAACAATAGTAATAATTATTGTAAGAACCTCATTAGAGCATCCATAATGAAGGTTATTGTTGATAATCCTGTAGGAGTTTTTATAAAAACCTTCTCATTTTCTTTATAAGCAATCATATTTTGGTTGAAGCATTTCATCAAAACATCACATATTTTGGTTGAAGCATTACATCAAGCATCTAGTGAACAAAACAAATACAAATTCAACATCTAAACAATTTCTATTACTTTTAGTTGAATTATCTTACGGTGTTTACTTTTCTTCCTATATATAATGAAGTTTCATACACCAACCATAGACAAACCTTCAAATTAAACCCACAAAAAAAATAAGTGATCTTTGAGTTTCATCACATAAAAAACAGAAAATAACATGTATATGGAAATAAGTATTGTTGTATAAAACTTACTCGATTAAGGATTTGGTGTTCGAATCTTGCAAATAAAGACATAACCCTAAAATAGAGAAAAATACCTCAGTGAGAACCTACGTCGAGTAATTTCTGATCATCTTGAGAAGGATCTTGTGTGACACACGTATGCTTATGGGAAGTCCAAAATATAGGAAATTTGACAGCCTCAAGCAATTGCTCCTTTCACCTTCTCAAACCTTAAATCAAAGATAGATATAGTCAAAAGGGAAGGAAGAGGCTTGGAAGATGGAAAGGGAAGAGTCATTGTACATAAAGGTCTTTTAACAAATAAAATATTTAAGAAAATACAAAATTCAAGAAAAATCATAGCCAAATTTCTAGCAAAGCATTGTGCCACGTCAAATTTGAGGTTATTGTTTTAATATATATAAAAGATTTTAAACTCTTACGATCACTCACTTAAATTTTAGTTTGTATCCCTTTAATCTTTAATCTTTCATTTTTTATTTTACACATCTATTATATTAACATACATGATTATATATTAATTAAAATACGATTAAAAGAACATGTTTTTAAGATATTACATCATTATAATCGACTCCTCAATACTTTTAAAATTAGTCAAATATTGAATGTTTTTGGATGTATTCATATTATTATATATCATAAATAGTATGAATTGAATACATGTATTTTATATCCGTATAGTTCTTTATTTAATTTGATTTATTTCATTTTTCATTATGCAAGATCATATCAACATACATGAGGAAAATTTATTCAAATAGCCATTTTTAAATTATGGTTTCACCTACTAGTCCATTTCTCCCAAAATTTATCATAATAGCCCATAGGTTGGCAATTGCTAGGTGCGCCATTGCAAACCTAGCTAAAGACAAAAAATAATGTACAAAAATAGCCCCTCTACGCAATATGCTAGGTTTGCTATTGTGAACCCAGCTAAAGACAAAAATAAAGTTACAGAAACGGCCCCTCGATTCAATATGGTAGGTTTTCCATGGCGAACCCAGCCCCTGAAGTTTCAGAATTTACATTTTTAACCCAGGTTCGCAATTGCAAATATGCCGAATTTGCGAACCTACATTTGTCGCTTCCTTATGAAACCCTAATCCAAACTTAACTGTTGACCATATCTATATTCAAAATTTTGACCTTTGACTTTCACAAATTTTCAAGAATTGGTCATTTTTCATGTGTTTTTTTTACATGTGTTACTGCGTACGTGCACTATTTTTTCCAACCAAACCTGCAAATTGATTGATCTTTGTTCAATAAGTGTACCTTTTTGTAGTAACTGATTGAGTGTTTGTTTGATGAATAAAATTTGTTGCTCTATAAAATAGCAACAATAGAAAGATGAAGATATACCGAAAAACAATTTCCAGCTTTAATTTCTTTCTTTCTTTGTTCCATTTATCATTTTTTTTCTTCAATTCATTTGAAAATGAGTTCCGGTGTGAAGAAAACTAAGCTACATATTCGTTCCGGTGGTCAATGGGTGCAAGGAACAATGGGTGAGGATATGCTTGTTCCGCCGAATCGATCCACCATGTTGTACAACTGCGCACAAACATGACATATCAACACTTGGTCTCTTACACAAACGAACCCCTATACGACAAATTCACTACATTGTTTGTCCTAAACTACGGTTAGCTTATACAACTTTGGTTCTTATTTACCACTATACTTTTGTAACAACCACCATTCTAAAATAAAGGTATTTCATGCCATTGCTCTAAAAGTAGCAATTACAAGGCAAATAGGTCCCAATATAAACTTAATCTAAAAAGTTGCAGCAGAAATAAAGTAGCTACTGAGATTATTACAAAACTTAATTTAACTAGGAAACTATCACTACACCCCGACAGCACCTTTTCCGACGGACAGATCCGTCGGAAATCTGTCAGAAAAGGGGGTTTCCGTCGGAAACCATGTCGTAGGAAAATCCTATTCCGACGGATTTCCGACGGATTTTCGACGGATCCAATCATAAATAGATCCCACTCTTCTAGCTTTCACGCTCACATCTTCCCTTTCCCTTTACTAGAACTCTCTACCATGTGCTCACCTGAAAGGTTTTCAGTTTATAAAAGAGAGGGTTGGACCATAAGGTCTAGTGAATTCCCTCAAAAAACAGTTAAATATGCATGACAATTATAAGATAAAAAGGTTAGTCATGAATATTAACTCACACATAAACACACTTTAAAGGTACTTGTTGCAACGGTAAAACACACTGATAGTCACCCACACTTGTGAGTATTTAATCGGGCCCACACTTGCCCATTGGTACACACCCGTAAATGAGTAGTTCAAATATATGTAATATAAAGCATTCATTGGTTGATTTAAGCACACGAAGGAAACTCACCTGAATGCCAAGCCTAAAATGCTCGCCTCAACTATGATCACACAAACTGAATGCCTGAATTGGGCCAATTAAACTACGGGTTAATGATCCAATTATACTCTCAAATATCACATTATTAAACCCCTAAGGTTAGGACACCGCTTAACACCCTTAAAAGCCTTTTAAGCAAGAACTCAAAATCGGCCAAACAGTGAGTTGCGCGTTTTACCGCGCGGCTTCAAGCTGTAGGAAAATCCGCGAGACTCACTGTGTACCTGCATTTTTCCTGCTCGAACCAAAAACCCAAACCACATTTCACCAATTTCACTCCACAACAGACATGAAGCTTGACCCAAACTCTTATTACTCAATCTTTATAGCTAAAAAGCTTATTGGAACCAATGATTCCATAGATTTACCACACACATTGAAGAGCATGGGATCATCCATGTATATTTGGATTGATTTTGTTCAAAAAATGAGTAAAGATATCATCAAATATAAAGGAATCTTCACCTCAATACTCACACACTCCAAACTTGCTGATTTGAGAGTTTCCACCCAAAATATCACTTCCCAAACAAAAGAATACAAACCCTAAGCATCCACAAGTTTCTAATAGAGAAGAGAACATGAAGAAGATGATATTACATACCTGAAATTGATGACTATTCCTTGGTTCTTCTTGAATTCCTTCTCCTCTCATCTTTTCTCTCCAAATTGCTTACACGAAACACACACTTAATTTCAGCCGTTATTCTCCAAAATGAGAAGGGCTTCCAACTAGGGGTGAGCATAATCGGGTACCCGACGGTTTTTTATTGAACCGATACCCGAACTGGCGGTTCCTGAAAATCCAGAACCAGAACCGCTAACACCGGTTCCTTATATTTTGGAACCGAAACCGGTTCCGGTACCGGGTGTCCGACTTCAATTTTTATTTTTATTTTTTTTACATCGCATACGATAAAAATGTAATTATAAACTACAAAATACCGACTTAAAGTAATAGATGCAACAAATGGTCAAAACTAATCCGATAAAAACTAATTATTACTGTAACACCCGGAAATTTCTATAATAAAAGTTTAGAATTAAGGTTTCGTTGCAATGCCATTATTTTATTTGGTTATCAAAAGTGTTTCAAGTGTTTAATGTTGGGTTGCAATTGACTGGAGGAAAGGAACGAAAGCCGGAGACAAGTTGAGTTTCGGTACATTTCCGGCGACTATGACAGGCTACAGTGCCATGTCACAGTCGCAAGGCATTATCGCCAAGGCCTCCAGATGGAAAAATCTCGGGATCACACTTTCGGTACAAATCTCGCTACAATGCCCGGCGAATATGCCATGGCATTGTCGCCAAGGGCAATGTCGCCCAGGTGGTTTTTGGCTTCAGGAAGAGAACTTACAATACAATACTGGCGAGAATTACATGCGACAATGCCCTTGCCAAGGGATAGTCGCCCGTTTTGGGCAGGGTTTTTGCATTTAAGATGTTTCAGATCAGTTTCCTCATTTTTATTAGATATCATTTTGGGGATCGAGAGCAATTCATCAGAGGCGATTTCTAGGACTTTATTTCCTCGACCTACCTCTTCCCATCTCATTTATTGCTTCGTTAAAGAGAAGGATCCAAGTCAAGTTGCAAGGTTTAAAGCTTACATTGGTGGTGTTCTTCAAGTTCTCATCTTGTTATTCTTTTATGGAGTTTTCTAGGGTCTACCTAACCTTAACCTTGTGAGTTCATTCTTACCTTTCTTAAACTTTATACATGTCAAAATGATGTATTTTACCTTAACATGATGTTTAAAATGAGTATTTCTATACTTGGAGGATGTTGGCAAAACTAGGTCAAAATGTATCATTTAGGGTTTTCTTTGAAATGATGAAATGGAAGTCAAGAACGCTTTGGAATACTCTTATGAGTTTTAAATGCAAGAAAAATGATGTATAAACTTAAATGATTATTTGACCTAATTTTTGGAAGTAAGGTTTTGGAAGCATGATGTTTTATACTTCACAAAGGTTTGTGAAAGAAGTTAATACATTGGAAATAATTGTATTAGGAAGTTAGACTAGTGTAAATGGATCCATAGGCACATATAGTCAGAAGTATTTGAGGATGACACTTGTAATAGATCCCGGTTTGGGGTTGAACTTGTGCGGAAGGGTAATTGATGTGATGACGGGTCATTCCCGTAGAAGTTTTTCTCAAAAGAAGTAAAGCGTATCTTTTAGGTGAAAGTCGCGGAAGTAAAGAAAAAGAGATATTTTAGAAAAACTTTGTTTAAAGGTTTATTTACAGTTTTCGAAGTTTAAGTGGCTTTTCTATATTTGAACTGTTTGTTCTCACTAGGCTTTAAGCCTAACACTTTTTCTTAAAATGACATGTATAACAGGTGATCAAGCAGGTGGGGCTTGATGGGATGAGTGAAGCTAGATGCCGTTAGTGGCATCTTTTTTGAAGTACAGTTGCGTGTATAGATGGAGTTGCATAGAAGATTATTTTGAGGGCTTAGTGACACCCAAACTTAATCTGTATTTTGAATTGTATAAATTAGTAGGTTGTTATCTAATGTCCCTTTAAAGTTGTAAACTCTCTAACTTTCTCCCATCTTTATAGGTGATGTCTATTTATTTGAAGTTGTTCTGCATTCTATTTGGTTTAAATTAACTCTCATTTTTAGGGGTGTTAGGTGCCTTCCATAATCAAATGTAAATTTCATTACATTTAACTGGATTCCAAGTTATTACATCTTTTCACTTTAAGAACAAAGTATACGACACTTCAAGCTATTGTACAAGCGATAAATGCACGGATACTTATATAAACATAAAGAACGGAAAGGTAATAGTAGGGACGATAATCCTATTTATTGAAGTCTAGGGACCACTTTTAAAGATTCATGTAAACCACATGGCCCAAAATTGTAGTTTACTCTTTTTTTAATTTTGAAACACAACATACATTCGTTAATGAAGGTATTCCAAATAGGTATACATATGAATAATATAAATTTCTAATAGATCTTCTAAAATGATGAAATATAAAGTAAAAATCTTCAAAAAAAATATTTGTTAGGTCTGAAATTATTGTATCCGAGATGACAACTATTGAAGACATGAACGACCAAAAGTGCAAAGTCGACAAAGTCATTAATTAGGAAGGTTTTATATAAGGAAAGAATAATTATCTTACAAATGGCAATTGTATAATGCATAAAACACTTACCTTCCTTATATAGATTAATGGTTTAATATAAATAGGAGTCTTAGGCTATTCATTAACATGAATGAGAGATTAGAATAGAATTGGAGAGCTTATAGATAATATCAGATAGAGCATATTAGAGAATATCATTTTTTTTATTAACCTGGATATCCGACCCGCTATGCGAGCCGACTAATCCCAGGGCGACCATCCGCTTTGCGGGTAGCCCGCAGTCACCGCATTTGAACCTCCGTGGCCACAAGGGAATTTTTTTTACCCCTCCCTGGATTTGAACCTGGGACCTCCTGGTACCTTTGACCTTTGGAGCCCAAGCTCAAACCATTGAGGCACCACCCTTGTGGTTTAGAGAATATCATTGTAATCATTCAAGTTAGACATTCAGCTATTCAATATATACAAGTGAGATTTTCGGTTCATTCAAACGGTGTTCTTCGTGTTCTTGAATATTCAACGGTTACCTGATCAAAACTGGGATCAACAATTGGTATCAGAGCAGATCGATCTGAGTTTTGGCTGTTTTCTGAAGTAATCATCGCAAACAGAAGGTAAAATATCGATTTATGTTTCCTTGATTTTTTCTCGATCCATACACCATACGCTATACCCGATAAAATGTCTTATAATTCCAGATCTGATTTTTGTCTATTTTCTTTACCCAATAAAACCTAATCCGTTCTTTAGCTTAAATATTTATCGATTCAAATTAAGATAAACTTGATTTCTATTCGAATTATTTAATCGGTTTTAATTAAAATTATTCTAGTTTATTTTGATTACTTTTGAAACTCTTTACATAAGAAAACTCATGAACTAGTAACTCTTGCAGCTTTTCTTACTAAAGAATTCTTAAGTAAAAATCATAAACTCTAGTAATTTTGGTTTTTATTCTTGACTGAACAAATAAGAAACTTGAGAACTTAGCTATTCTTGTCCATAAAAAGAGTTGTTCTTTTTAGTCAAGAACCCTTTGTTCTTGTTTTCTGGTTTATCAGTTAAGAAAATTCAGATTAGATATATTTGAATTTTTATCGAGTCCTTATCAATCGACAAAATTTATTATCGAGTCAACAGTGATCGATATAAATTTTTATCGATCCGGTTTTATCCAAAAGAATTTTTTTTGTCGAGTCTTTATCAATCAAGAGAAACCTTAGTTATCGAGTCTTTCCTGATCAATAACTTCTGTTTATCGACTCAATTTGTTTAAAGAAAGTTTCATCGAGTCCCCTTCACCCGACAAAAATAGTTATCGAGCCCTAATCACCCGACAAGATCACCTGTCGACCCTGTCTAACCCGATAAAAATTCTTGTCGGTTCTTCATCCATCGAGGAAACCTTCTGTTTTTCAAAGTAATCTCAGAAAATTACCAAAACTCACTAATCGAGATCATCCAGTCAAGTACAATGACTACCCGAGAAGCTATGGCCATTAGTTCAGACACAAAGCCCCCAATTCTGTTCCCCGAAGAGTACTCACAGTGGAAAGAAGGTTTTCTGGACTTCGTGGAGAGGAATGACTATGCTGATGAAATCATGCAGTCAATTAATGAAGGACCCCCTCTGGTTTTTTACCAAACCTGTCCTGCTATGCCGAATGCTGACCCTCCTCTACCCGCTCGACAAGAAATCATGTCAAAGTCTGCCTATAACGACATCGAAAAGAAAATTACAAAAGGCGATCAGCTTGCCAAGTCCTATCTTTTGATGAGTATCCCGAACGAAATCTATATGAGCATTGATAGCCACAAAAGAACTGCCAAAGCCATGTGGGAAGAGATTGAGAAGTTCATGCTTGGTACAAAAATCGGGACTCAACTCAAGATCACAAATTGCATCTCGTAATATGAAGATTTCAAGGCCAAAGAAAGTGAATCTCTTTCTGCTACCTATACCAGGTTTGTTCACTTGACAAATGAATTAAGCAAGAATGAAATCCGAAAGACAAAGATCGAGAACAACGTGAAATTCGTTAGTAAACTACAACCTCAATGGCGTCGCTTTGCCAAACAAATCAAACACAACAAATTTCTTGTTGAACTCGATCTACATGAAGTCTATGAAACCCTCCTTCAAGACGAGGAAGAAGTGCTCGAGGCTATGGGAAATAACAACAAAGTCAAGAAATCTTCTGATCCCATTGCCTTAGTCGCAAAAGAAACACAAACTTCTTCCCGTAATTCTTCTCAATAAGCCATTCCTGAATTGAACGATGAAGAATTTGATTATGATTCAGAAATTGCTCAATTTCAACAGCAATTAGTTCTGCTCACTAAAGATTTTCAACAAAAATTCTCTCGTCGTTCCAATCCTAATCAGCAACGCTATGCTTCGGGAACTAGGAATTATGAACGCAACGCCATGTTTGAATCAAAGCCCAAAAGAGATGAGCACCGTCAGCCAGTCAAACCTGAAGACAAATTCAAAGGGGAAATGAATTTGTGCTACAACTATGGCAAATCCGGACACTATGCCCGAGAGTGCAAAAAGCCAATAGTCAAAGATTCCAACTACTTCACTTATAAGTTGATATTGGCTAAATGAAAGGAGTCCGGAAAGGTTTTAATGGCGGAAGATTAAGATATTGAAAAAGGAAGACACACCTCCGGTCTCCGAACTTCATATTTTGTACACATCGAGTCTATTTTTGAGCCAAAATATATCCTATATTTCTTTGACACATTGCACGAGTCTTTGTGATTCAAATGGCATATCTTCGTGTTTATGCCAGAACAGTTTGAGAAGTTAGTTTTCTAACTTACTTCAATGATAACTGGAAGTCCTATCAGAGATTCATTATTGCCAACTCTGAAAATAGGCAACTTCAACATTGAATTTATTTTGATTAAGTAATAATAGTTGTTTCACGTGCTTCTGTACGTTAGTTTTTACACGCTTCATTAGTTAACTATTTTTTTTGTCTATGGCTATTCATAATGATTCAGATTCTCCTTATCATTATGAGGGGAAGAGATTGTATATATTAAAAACACATGCTTATTTGGAAGAAAAGGAAGATGACAAATGCTGATTTGTTGAAGACTGATTTTGTCGAGTTTGTCGAGTTTGCTTACTTGATTTGTCGAGTTTGTCGAGTTTCATTACTTGATTTTTTAAGAAAATGTGTTAAATCAAGATGATTTTGTCGACTACTGAAGATAAAGTTGAAGACTTATCGAGTGCTTAAGACCCGACATAAATTTTCATCGACTCATCTTGGCCCAAGATCATTTTATGTTGACCCGATATTTTTTTAAGCCACATCTGAGCTTATCGAAATGGTTGACCCGACAAAGTTTTGAATAAAGGAAAATACCCTACGACTTCAAGGGTCCTTCAAATTTCTTTTCATGCTAATGTTAAGGGGGAGTTCGGAGCTTACAAGAGATCATTTTCGTAGGGGAAAAAAAGGGAGCAAAAGAATCAACAGGAAAGATTTGTAGACAAAAGTTTCATGATCTTCAAAAGAAGAGTGCTGATTTGCTTAGTTGTAATCTCGAATACAAAGGGGAATATTGTTAGGTCTGAAATTATTGTATCCGAGATGACAACTATTGAAGACATGAAGGACCAAAAGTGCAAAGTCGACAAAGTCATTAATTAGGAAGGTTTAATATAAGAAAATGATAATTATCTTGTAAATGACAATTGTATAATGCCTAAAACACTTACCTTCCTTATATAGATTAATGGTTTAATATAAATAGGAGTCTTAGGCTATTCATTAACATGAGTGAGAGATTAGAATAGAATTAGAGAGCTTAATAGATAATATCAGATATAGCATATTAGATAATATCATTGTAATCATTCAAGTTAGACATTCAACTATTCAATATATACAAGTGAGATTTTCAGTTCATTCAAACGATGTTCTTCGTGTTCTTGAATATTCAACGGTTACCTGATCAAAACTGGGATCAACAGTATTACCTTTATTGATAAAATATTCAATACAACAAATAAATATTATTTTATCTTCTAAACATTTAAATTGAATAATCTCATTGATAAAAGAAATAAAAAATCATTTTCTCTCCCTCCTAAATAATCTTTTTTGAAGAAATCTCTAAATTTATAGAATTTCGTCTTCTCTCTTACAATTCTCCATTTTGGAGAAGGTTTTAAGTGAATTTATTGAAATAAAAATCTCTATTTTAAGGAATCATTTGGATATAGTTATATTACCCGAATATATACTTTAAATATGGGAAAAGTTTAAAAAACCTAACGATTATTAAATTTTGAATTATCAAGTATTTAAACTATTTTTTTGATTGATAAAACCCTTAAACTTTTTAAACCCAGTTAAATACATCATTGTAATATGTAAAATAGGTTAATTTGGTAAAATTTTTTTAGGAAAAATATACAAAAAACCAACAAACTATTTGATTTCGAATGATTAAGTCTCTGATATTTTTAACAAATAAATCTCTATTTTTTTTCCTTAATTTTTTTATCAAATAAGTTCTTGAACTTTTTTGAACAAATAAATCTCAAACTTTTTTTGGAAACAAAACCATGAACTTAAGTTTAAACAAATAAATCTGGAACATTTTTGAACAAAAAAGTGTATACAATTTCTCTCACCGATAACAAAGTACAATGACCAATTAAACAGAGAAAAATTACATTTTCGTTACTATTCCAATGCATACGAAAGTTATCCCTTTAAATATAAATTAAGTTCATCAAACCTAATTTTTTATATATAAATATTTTGTATGTATATATTTATGTTTCGGCATAACTTTTGTATATTTCATAATTAGTAATGGAACTGATATAATTTTTCTCTGTTTAATTGGTACATTATACTTTGTTGTCGATGAGAAAAATTGTATAAATTTTTTCGTTCATGATTTTGTTCCAAAAAAATTTCGGATTTATTTGTTCAAAATTAAGTTCATACTTTTGTTTTTTCTTCAAAAAAGTTTGGGGTTTATTTTCTTTAGAAAAAGTTTAGGGATTTATTTGTTTAATTGATTCATTGTAATTTGGTATTGTTTGGCAAAATTAAGTTACCTTATAAGTCACCTTATTTTTTTGTACACGTTTGACAAATGACTTATGACTTATAAGCTAACTTATTGATAAGGTACTTGGGAGCGACTTATCAGTGACTTACTGAATTTTTAACATTTTATTCCGATTATACCTCTAATTAATAATAATTAATATTATTTTGAGTTTTATTAATTAATATTATTTTTATTTTATTAATTAATTAATGTTAATATTAATTATTAATTCATTCTAATTTTAAATTATTAATTCATTTTAATTTTAAGTTATTCACTAATATTAATTACTATCATTTAGAATTATTACTTATATTTTTGATAAATTATTAATTAACTAGAATATGATTGATTAGTTATTCATATATTATATGTAATAATTACTTAAAATCATAAATTAATGTAATCTTTTTCTAAATTTTATTTTAAGAAATCCAAAAATTATAATATATATGATAATCAATTTAATTTAATTAAATAAATATATCATATTATTTATTTTTAACTATTTTGTTTAAATTAATATGGTTATTTTATTAAATACTTATTTTGATTATATTATAAATGATTTACATTTTAAGATGTCCTTTTTGGTCATTTTACATGTTGATCAACTAGTTTTTGCCAAACGTGAGTTGTTTATCAGCTATCTTATAAGTCATCAGCAATCTTATTAGTCATAAACTACCTTATTAGCTAGTTTGCCAAATATAGTATTTGTTGTTGGTTAGAAATTATATACATTTATTTATTCATGATTTTGTTCAAAAATGTTCCAGATTTATTTGTTAAAAATTAAGTTCATAATTGTGTTTCTTCAAAAAAAAAAGTTTGGGATTTATTTGTTAAAAAAAGTTCAAAATTTTATTTGGAATTTTTTTAGGGATTTATTTGTTAAAAAAAATCTGGGACTTAATCATTCAGAATCAGATAGTTTGTTGGATTTTTGTAAAGTTTTTTCAAAATTTTAATACATTAACCTGTTTTTACAGGTTACAAGGATGTATTTAACCGATTTTAAAAAATTTAAGAGTAAAAAGTTAGTTTAAATACTTAATCATTCAAAACCTAATAGTTTATTGGTTTTTTTTCTAGACTTTTTCTTATATCTACTATCTATACATATAGAGATGTGTAAAATTAACCAACCATTAGAAAGATTTCTAATGAATTTTTAATTGCTACGTAGGATTTCTAATTAAAAAAATTATAATGATTGAAAGTATGATATTTTAATAAGAAATTAGTTATGATAATTACTAATGTTACTAATGTGATAGTAAATAGTATAAAAGGTTATAACCAACCTTTTTGGGTAGGAGCGGTCGTCGGTTGAAATTCAATAGATTTAGATGGATCTGATTTGATCCAATCATCCATTGGATGTTGGATTTTGTCATCCGATTAACATTAGACATATGATCCGATGCAAATCCAACACTACTAGAAAATTGAGTATTTTCAATGAAAAATATCGTTGAAAATTTCAACGAATTTTAGAATGATTATTGACAGAACATAAATTTTCTACGAATTTTCTACGATTTTACGTTGAAAATCTCTCACAAACATGCATTTTCAACGAAAGTTTTTTTGACGAGACATTCCGTTGAAAATCTGTTGAAACTCACCATTTTCAACGGATATTCAAGGGAATGGTCTGTTGAAAAAGCTCCTCTGTTTTGTAGTGCAATGGATGATTGGATCATATCGATCGGTTCCATCCATTGGATGTTACTATTGGTTATTCATTGGATTAGATTGGATTCATCCAATCTTCTGATTCAACACTCAACCAATTAATTCACCTTTTCAACTAATTATTCATATATTTTCTTAAGTTATTAAAAAACGATATATATAATATCACCTAAATAACTATATATAATATGTAGTTATTAATTGGATATTAGTTGGATGATAACTGAATGGTCATTAGATGGGGAATTGAATTAGATCAGTTCGGTTTTATTGGATGTTGGACTGTCATCCAAGAACTGACCGATCCAATTTGGATGTGGAAAATTTGGATTTGTTCCGATCCAATTATAATGGATATCCAACTATGGTCGGTCGATTCTAATTGGATGAATCGATTTATATTGGATCGGATGACTTTATGCACGCCCTGTTTTTGGTATTTTAATCAATTTTTTCATAGTACACTTTTCAAGATCTTTATAATAATTCTTTAAGTAATATCATATAAAAATTTATAAAAACATTTTTTTTAAATTACCCGAAAAATCTTGTACTAACACGGTACACCCAAAAGCTTTTTAGCAATTTATTATGATATATTTGAATATCACATACAATTATTTAACACCACAAATTTATATTTTACAAAACTGTTTTAGCTATTATGATTGTATTATATAACTGATCTTTTGTAGTGATTTACTCTTTAATCAATGACTTGGATATTATAAAACAAAGAACTTACTCACCTACTTCCAACACTAATATTTGATCAAAGAAACTGCCATTACATGTTGGCCAGGTTTTTTATACTTTCACGAAGAATGCATCATTATACATTTATACTTTCATCTATTATACAGATCATATAATCTTATAGATGATAAACTCTGTTTAGCTCTCACTGTTTTCATTCATCTCAGGGTTGGAAACTTATGATTGGTTTTGTTCATAATAATCAAATTATATCTGATTTTGTTTCCATTTTTCTAGTCATTCTAGATAAGATTTTAAAAACGTATAAATTAATATAATTTAATGTATAACTAAACTTAATTATCATATTATATAATTGGCAACATCTTGTTATTCTAAAATAGTTAGTGGCATGGATATAATTAATGACATTCAAAATAAATAAAATATGAGTTTTTCCTTTTATATCCTAGTCTAATTTTCAAATGCACCATAATCTATTTTATTTATCTATTTTAATTGGTAACATACTAACTCTTATATTTATTTATAAATTTTAATTGGAAGTTATATATATAGATTAGGGTTTAATTCATAGACTAGGATGTAAATGGTAAGCCAATACAATGCATATCTTTTGTTTGTTTGTCTCCATGTGGTCCAGGGTCAGCTTACACTTGGAGGAAACTTCTTGGAAACTACTTTGAATTAGTTCGTCGTTGATCGTCCATGCATGCACTCCTTTCCTTTGTATAACTCACCTTGGCTATGTATTCTCGGAAGCAATTAAAATGTTCATAAAACCAATATATACCACTAGATATCATTCAATTATACGTACTGTCACTCCCCAAATGGCCATATTACCTCTCTCACAACAAATCAACAGCCTCTGGATTAACATGAAAGCTCGTGTAATTACACGACCACCACCACAAGTTTTCTTGAGCTTCAAAACTCTTAAGTTCATGAGTCCATCTCTTCTTGGTTTTCTGCAACTCATGCCTGATGCTCTTTACAAAACCCATCCCAAAACTTCAAATCGCACTCATCAGCTTACTCATATATTGTGTGGCACATGATGCAGAAGAGAGGGATATTCACCATTCATATGTGAATATGGCACGACATGGGGAAGATTGTTTTTGGCTATTCGTTTGTGGGATCATTGGTTTCAATTTTTATGCCAAATCAACCAGTCGTTTATCTGCTATGTTTCCTTTTCTATGCTTATCCGTTGGCAATTGATCTCCTTTAAGCTGGCTTTCTGGGTTTAATTTACATGCAAGGCATGCATGGAGATGGATCGAGGTTTTGAATATTTAATGTTTGGAGATATATAGCTTTGTAAGTATATATATATATAGGGGAGGGATCATACAAGAACACCTCCTCTTTAAAGGAACAAAGGAACAAAGATCCCTCCAATATATATATATATATATATTGATTGCTTCCTCATGTTTATTGTGTGTATTAATTAGTTTTCTGTGTATATAAAGTTTACGATATACATCACCATAAGAAAACTCAAAATCGGAAAACGATAAACTTTATGTTGTAAAACTATGTACCATGAAAACGTAAGCAACAATACGAACGAATAATCAACCAATAAACGCGTTGATTAGTATTAGAGAAATTCGGTTACACAAAACTCTAACAATTGTCCTATTTTAACCTATACATCATAATCGCTATATATAGACAAGAAGACGTGTTGGATTACAATTCCTATTCTATCACCAACACGCAGAATTAGGAAACTTTCCATATATCAGGATTCTTTGGATTGCTCTCCAAGGCACCTTTGGGTCAGCCCGCGGCATATAGCCCATGGACGATCCAACCATTCGCCAACAATCACCCCCTGAATGGTTGAAGCGGTAATTCACATACACCGAGCAACGATCTTATTACACCGAACCTGACTCGCACTAAGGACTTCGTTAGGGGATCCGCTACTTGACTATTTCCCGCCACGTGTTCGACTTCAACTTGCTTGTTTTCCACACGCTCTCGAATGAAGTGGAAACGAGTGTGAATGTGTTTGCTCCTTCCGTGAAACATCGGATTTTTAGATAATGCAATCGTCGACTTGTTGTCTATACGAATCAACACCTTTTGCTTCTTTAATCCGGTTACCTCCGCGAGCAACTCCCTTAGCCAAACTGCTTGACATGCTGCCGATGTAGCTGCCATGAATTCGGCTTCACAAGAAAATAAGGCCACGGTATCTTGCTTTTGTGAACACCACGAGATGGGGGATTTACCAAGAAAGAAAATGTGACCAGTAGTGCTCCGACCATCATCCGCGTCTACATTATGAATGATGTCACTATAACCCAGAAGTTTCAACTCGTCGCATCTCTCGTATCTAATTCCAAGCGAAACTGTACCGCGTAGGTAACGAAGAATTTGCTTGACTACGCGCGCATGAGATTCTCTCGGACTTTGCATATAACGACTAACTACCCCGACTGAGTAAGATAAGTCCGGACGAGTGTGAAGGAGGTAGCGTAAGCACCCTACCACCCTCCGATAATGAGTGGCTTCAACTTCTGGTTCATCCTTGGCTTTCGATAATTTTAGTCCCGGTTTCATTGGACATTGTGTAGCATTACATTCTTCCATGCCCGCCTCTTTCAAGATTTTCATAGCATAGTTCGCTTGCTTAATTGTTACACAATCATTTTCTTGAGAAATTTCAATGCCCAAGTAATAAGTCAACAAGCCAAGATCCGACATTTCAAAATTTGAAAACATCATGGTTTTGAATTGGCTTGTTATTTCATGACACGTTCCCGTTACGAATAAATCATCTATGTACACGGCCACAATGATGTATTCACCTCTAGAAAACCTTTTTATATACCGTCGATTCTTGCAAGCATCGTTTAAAGTCCATTCCTCGTAAGATGCCATCAAGTTTTATATTCCATGCCTTTGGAGCTTGTCGTAAGCCATACAAAGCTTTTGCTAACTTGTAAACTTTTCCTTCCTCTCCCGCCTTTTCAAAACCCTTGGGTTGACTCACGTACACTTCTTCTTTCAATTCACCGTGTAAGAAGGCCATCTTCACATCTAAGTGGTAAATCTTCCATCCTTTCCTGGCCGCAAGAGCAATCAATAATCGTATTGTCTCGAGTCGAGCTCTTTCAAGCGAAGACTTCATCAAAATCAATGCCGTATTCTTGTACATAGCCTTTTGCTACGAGTCGCGCTTTGTACCGTGAGATTGATCCGTCCGCATTTCTTTTGAATATAACCACTTTAGTCCGATTGGTTTGGCATGCTTGGGTAGAGGCACTAGCTTCCAAGTTTTGTTTTTTTCGATTGACTCGATCTCGATTGTCATCGCCTTAAGCCATTCGGGTTTCACAATGGCTTCTTTAAAGTTCCTTGGCTCCTCGTCAGAGGTTAACATTAATTCGTACATGTTTAGTTCGTAGTCGTCTAAGCGGATAGGCAAAACTGAGACACGATTGGAACGACGGACCGGGTTATGTTCAAACTCGCTATGCCCGTCGGACTCGTGAACACTGTTCAACTCTGATTCTGTTGAGGTTGGGGCTTCCGCTGCTGGGCTCGTTGCTGAATGTGGGCTCGTTGTAGCTGGGCTTGCTACGAGAGGTTGTTGTGGCACGGCAGTGGGCTGTGCATCTTCGGTTGCTGTTGGGCTTGGAGGAACAGGCCCATTTATCGCAAGCCATGGTATTACAAATGTGCCAGATTCACTTTTCTTGCTGCTACTGCCGTCACACAATTCCTTTTCTTCTTTATCCCACTTCCATGCCATTTTTTCATTATAAGAAACATTGCAACTTATAATGATTTTATTTTCTTCCGGGTTAAATAAGCGGACACCTCCCAAACCCGGTTCCTTCCCAAAATAAACCAATAGTCTCGATCTGTCGTCTAGCTTCTTTAGATGTTTCGAAACAATCCTTTCGTACGTGACATATCCGAACACCTTCAATCCTTCAAGATTCGGTTTTTGACCATAGAATTTTTCGTAAGGTGTGACTCCTACCAATGCTCGCGTAGGGGTGCGATTAATTTTATAAGTTGCATGCCGAACGGCTTCACCCCAAAATTGATTTGGAACTTCTTTTTCTTTCATAAGACATCGCGTCATCTCGATTAACGTCCGGTTTCGTCGTTCTACTATGCCGTTTTGTTGGGGTGAGTACGGAGCCGTTTACATTCTTGCAACACCCTCTTCGTTCCAAAAACGATTAAAATCGTTTGAAGTAAATTCACCGCCTCTGTCCGTGTGAAATGTTTTATCTCTTTGCCGGTTCGGTTTTCGATTGACTTTTTAAATCTTTTGATTACATCCGCCGCGTCCTTTTTATGCTTTAACAAAAAAGACCACATGTATCTAGAAAAGTCATCAATGAGAACTAATATATAAATATTAGCGGCTTGAGTGGGAGGATCAATTGGTCCGCAAATATCTTCGTGTAGTACTTTGAGAATATTTGTAGACTTATAATTAGTTTTCTTTGGGAACGTGTGCTTATGTTGTTTGCCTATCACGCGAACTTCACAAATTTGATCTTGATGCTTTAAGACCGGTACTCCGTTAGTCATCTTGTGCATCATATTCACCGCACCAAAGTTGATATGGCCGAGACGTGTGTGCCACAACCATGACTCATCATCAATTTTTGTTTGTAAACAATGAGGCTTTCCAACTTTTAGTCGGGTTTTATAAAGACGATTTTCACTTCGCGGGACCTTCATGAGCAACCTTCCATTCCGATCTTTCATTGTCAAGAAATCACCATAAAGTCGGATATCACATCCGGATAATGTAGTTTGACCGAGACTTATCACATTGCTTTGAAGTGATGGAATATAGTAAATATCTTTCATTATTTTTTGTTCTCCGTTTTTACCTTTGAACAAAATCGATCCCTTCCCTTCTATTCGTACGCACGAGCCATCTCCAAATCTCACTCTTCCGGTTATCCGTTCATTCAATTCCGAAAAGTAAGAATACTTTCCGGTCACGTGATTGCTTGCGCCATTGTCGAGATACCAAACACTGTCATCATCTTGGTTTGGTTCGACTTTGGGAGGAACATATTTGTCTTCATTTAGAAACACTGTTTCTTCTTTCATCATAAAAAATGTTCCTTCCTCGTGATTCACTCCTTCTTGAGAATCATTAAGGTTTGCTTCATGGTTACGCCATCGGTCCGGGCATCTTGGCACAAAGTGTCCATATTTGTCGCAACGGTAACATTTAATTGTTGACATATCTCGCTTCTCATTATTATTACCTTTTTTCTTTTCATCATCTCGGTTATCATGGTTTTGGGTGTTACCCCTACCACGACCACGTCCACGGCCTCGTCCCCCTCGGTTTGCACCGCGTCCTTTGCCACGACTTGAGTCTTGGTTTCGATTTGAGTTTTCGGTTTTGGCATACAGTAGCTTTTCACCGGAATCGGATACTTTGTCGGTATCTTCCAACAACATCTTCATATGTAACGTTTTTAAGTCCAAAACTTGCTCGAGTGCCGCCACGATGTGCACGAATCTTTTAGGAAGGCTCGTAAGAAATTTCTTCACCAATTTTTCTTGCGAGATTGTTCCTCCGAGAGACGCCGAAATAGTCGCAATGCCCGATAGTTTTGAAGAGAACTCATCAATCATGCCCGTTTCTTTCATCTTCAAACTTTCGAATTCTGAAGTCAGTGTTTGCAATCGTGCTTCCTTCACCTGATCTGCACCCAAGTTCCGGGATTTGATCGCATCCCACGTCTCCTTTGCCGTCACGAGATTCCTGATTTGCAAGATCAAGTCATCCGGAATTGATTGAAACAACAAACCCATCACGATGTTGTTTTTCTTTGCATCTGTTGAACCCGGATCAACCACGACCCACACGCCGTGAATGCCGAGTAAAACCTTCATACGCATGTGCCATATCGTGTAATTCATTGACGTTAATTGCGGACATTGAAACGAAATCGAGTGTGCCTCCTTTGCGGGCGGATTCGCTTCGCCTCCCGACATGATCAATCAACCGAACCACAATACACGATTTGAATTGCAAGCTCTGATACCAATTGAAAACGTAAGCAACAATACGAACGAATAATCAACCAATAAACGCGTTGATTAGTTTTAGAGAAATTCGGTTACACAAAACTCTAACAATTATCTTATTTTAATCTATACATCAGAATCGCTATATATAGACAAGAAGACGTATTGGATTACAATTCCTATTCTATCACCAACACGCAGAATTAAGAAACTTTCCATATATCAGGATTCTTTGGATTGCTCTCCAAGGCATCTTTGGGTCGGCCCGCGGCATATAGCCCATGGACGATCCAACCATTCGCCAACAAACCAAAGTTGGATTATTGTTGTTTCATCATGATAGACCTGTTATGCTTCTGACAAATGGTTGAAGTGCCGAGGAAGCAGAAGCTATTCAGAATTTCAGATGCTGATGAACAATAAATTATTTATAAAGCCCAGATTTTGAATATTTAGAGTTTGAAGTACTTTTGTATTTCTTTCCTCATTTAATTATTTGTTGTATTGATTTTTTAAATCTGTATTTTAAGATGTGATATGCATGTGTTGTATAATTCTATCAATAAAGATTGTAGTTTTAATTGTTCTAACTCATCCATAAGTTGTTTTATCACCTGCCATGCTGTCAAAAAACAAACCATTTGAAGTAGATGTCAATTTTTGATAAAACCCAGATTATTTTTGATGAAAAATGACAAAACCCAGATTATTTTTGATGAAAAAAAAAAGAAAAAAAACCCAGCTGGTTGTGGAAGTCAAGTTTTTGAAGAAAATTTCATCCTGCGTAGCTATAAGAAATCATATATGTAGCGATTTCCATGTTTATTGGGTAGTTTTGGTATTCATACGATCAAACCCAATAAAAAGGTGAAATTCTTGTAGGTTATCTAGTATAAAAAAACCCAGTTCAAGTTAACCTATTTGTGGCTTTACACAAAAATGAATCCAGAATTTCAAAGTTTTACATGCACAAAACAAAACCCTATCACAAAACCACTACCACTTTCTCCTCCTGCAAATTAACACTCTGAGCATCTGCAATGGGAGGTTTATCAATACACCACATCTTGAAGGCCGCTCGATAAAAGTAAAAGCTTATTGGGAGAATGCTGACCGGACAAACCACTTCATACAAATGAAGGGGTCCATGCCTATTTAATTGTATCATTTAGTTAATTTGAGGTTAGATTTGAGGACCAACTAATAAAATAATAATAAAAAAGTTAGATTTGAGGTTAGAATTTGATGTTTATACTTAAATTAATTAGTTTTAATTAATAAAAATTTAAAAAAATAAAATAATTAAATTTCAGCATCAGCACTTATTTTTAAATAAATGTAGTTGTATGTTAACTTCGTTTACATTTTATTCTAATTATTAAATGTTACAATTTTAAATTTTATTGTTATTTTAACATATTGTAATGGCGCATTACGTCACGCAATGGTATGTTACGATGCGTTATTTTACAAGGAGAGATGTTACTTTAATATATATATCGTGCACGATAAATAATAATTACGTACAAAAGCAATGATTAAATCAACATTAAAACGAAACATAAAAACGAAAACCTTAAATAGATAAATGTTTGATGACATTCCCATACACGAAAAGTCAAACACGAAGTCTTTGAAAATTTTAAAAAAAGTAGTGAGTAAAGATTCAAGAGATTTAATCCTGATTTTGAATTCTTGATATCATTTTCTATAAGCTCTATATATATGTTTGGTATCAATAGTTTTTGTTTTTTAGTTTTATAACTTTATACGAATTTAATTTGTCCTAAATAATTTGGGTGAGTGTTTATATGAGTGCATGTATACACACGTAGGCATGCACACACACACACACACACACACACACATATATATATATATACATATATGGAAGAGTTCAAACGAGAACTCCTACATTTTATGAGAACACCATTTTACTATTGACAATCACATGTGATACTATTATTCCATCGTATATGATACACATGTGATACTAAATTTGTGATACGAACGACTTTTGACACGATATAGGTTGCAGGTCAAGTCGCCCTTAAACCACTAAGCCGCTTCACATATATATGTATATATATATAAGTGAAGGTTTAAACGAGAACGCCTCCATTTTATGAGAACGCGCTTATCAAATGTGATAATACAAGTGAAGGGACCTGGTGGTGTGCGCACGACGTGTCCTGCAACTTAGGTCGTCCCAAAAGTCATTTGCGTCTATGATTTAGTATCACATATGATAGTATTGATGCATTATAGTATCCCATCAAGAATACCCTTATCACATATGATAATATATGTGATGGGGCTTAGTGGTGTAAGGGTGACTTGACCCGCAACATAGATCGTGTCAAAAGTCGTCTGCGTCTCTGATTTACCATCACATGTGTATTATATGTGATGAAATAATATTATCACATGTGATTGTCTTTGGTAAAAAGATGTTCTCGCGTTCTCGTAAAATGGGTGTTCTCATTTGAACTCTTCCATATATATATATATATGTAGACTTGGGATCACGTGAGACCACCCTGTTTCCGTGAGACCCATTAAACCACCCATTTACATTTGAAACTTCACAGCAAAAACACTATGAAGGTAAAAAAATATGAATCTTTAAAGTATTTTTGCTATGAAAGTAACCTACATAGTGTTTTTGCTGTGAAGGTAACTTTCACAGTGTTTTTGCTGTGAAGGTTCAGATTTTTTTTACCTTCACCGTGTTTTTGCTGTGAAGTTTTCAAGAGTAAAAAGATGGTTTCACGGGTCTCCGACGGGTCTCACGGAAACAGGCTGCAGGTCTCACGTGAACCCATCATATTTTTTTTACGTTTACAATGTTTTTGCTGTAAAGTTTCAAGTGTAAAAGGGTGGTCTCACGTGATCCCAACCCTATATACAGTGGCGGACGAAGGTCCAAAAAGGGGGGGGGGGTCTCATCCCCCCAGTGAAATGTTAAAAATAAAAATTATGTAGGCTAAAAAATCTTAAAAATACTGTATTTAGTCTTAATTCCCCCAGTAAACTTTTTCAAGGGATCCCATCTTGCCGACGATTGACAAAAACACTAAAAAAATCTCTTGAAATCAATAAAAAACCCAAAAAAATCTTTCGAAATCGACAAAAACACTAAGAAATTTTTCAAAATCGATAAAAACAATAAGAAAATCTCTTGAAATCAACTAAAAAACTTAAAAAATTTCCCGAAACATGTCGGGTGACTTTACGCGCTTTTAGTCTATCTTAATAGGACCCCAGTGAACAAAAATCCTGGATCCGCCACTGCCTATATATATATATATGCCGCCTTAGGGTACACCTTGAAAAACGTCATGGCCTCGCCGTAACTTCTAAGGCTTGAGGCTTGACCTTGCCGCCACATCACACCTCACGCCATTTATAGCCTTGCTTCAAAAATCGACGGATCTTCAAAAATCGAACCCTAATAATCTCAGTATACTTCTTTTATTCACTTTGTTTGATTACTTCCTCTCAGGAAGTCACTATTTGTTTCTCCATTTTAGTTTTGGTTCTCAGTTTCCAGATATCATGAATCTGAGTCTAAATCACTTTGTTCGATTAAATCTTGAAGTTGATTACTGAGTCTGGATTTGGTTCACCTGTTTCCAGAAATCATAAATATGGTTTTATCACTTTATTTGATTAACCCGATTCTTGTGAGGATGTCCTCCTTAGGTGATACCATTCTTGTGAGGCCGATGCAGGGAGGAACATGGTCGGAGGCATGGATGGTGTTCGTCATAGACGTAGATGGAGGTGGTGATGTTAACCGGAGATGGAGGGCAGAAAGGGAGGAGGTCGACACTCAGAGGGGTGGGGGAGTTCTCTGGTACACTGATGTATTTATAAATTATTCTTAAGTCTTTTTTATAGAAAATTAAAAATAAAAACAAAAAGACTAAGTTACCCTTGGTTTAACAATGTTAGCTTTAAAGGACGAAAATTAAAAGAAATGAAAAACCTTATGGACAAAAAAAACAGTTTTTAAATACCAGGAACGGAAATTGTTATGAATAATAAACCATAAGAACAAATACCGTAGTTTACTCTAGATATTACATATTTCTTAAACTACTCGGACCCGACCTTTGATTTTTGAAGAAAGACGTAGCGACATTTTTTTAAGAAAGTCAACCCGACTTTAAATATATATATATATATATATTTAATATTTGAAACACAACAGACATTCATTTATGATGAAGATATTCCACATAGGTGTAAGACAAAGAAATCACTTACCTACTCCCAATTCCGATATTTGATAAAAACTTGGCGTGGCAAGGATTTTTATATTTTCACAAAGGGCAAATGTTTATATATGTTTTCATCTAACGATCATAAAACAAGTCTAAATCAATATAAATTTGTTTAATCTTATTGTATAATTAGTAACATCTTATTGTAAAAAATTAGTGAATCTTTTGAATTTTATTATTTAAATTAATGGCGTAAATACACTTTTTATATATAATTACAGGAGTAAATAACTTTTCGTTCTTATGCTTTGTTATAATCAAGGTTCTAAATGGCGTAAGGTGTGGCGTGACGGCAAGGTCAAGCCTCAAGTCTTAGGAGTTACGGCGAGACCATGGCGTTTTTCAAGACGTGCCCTAAGGCGGCATATATATATACACACACACATAGACACTTACCCCATCCTTGTATTGTTAGCGTTTTAAATACTTTAGAACATACTAAATTCGTATAAAGTAATAAAATTAAAAAAGAATGAAAAACCATTGATATCAAACATATCGAGTTTATAGAAAATTATATCAAGAGTGCAAATTCGGGATTAATTATCTTGAATCTCTACTCACTACTGTTTCCTATATTTAAATACTTTGTGTTTGACGTTTCGTGTACGAGAATGTCATTAAGCATTTACATATTTAAGGTTTTAGTTTTTAAATTTTTTTATGTTTATTTAAATCCTAGATCTTGTACATAATTATCATTTATCGTGCACATTATATATTAAAGTAACCCCACACCTTATAAAATAACGCGTCGTAACGTGCCATAACGTGTCGTAACGAGTCATAACGTGTTACAATGCAA
This sequence comes from Silybum marianum, assembly GCA_036898165.1. Taxonomy (NCBI): domain Eukaryota; kingdom Viridiplantae; phylum Streptophyta; class Magnoliopsida; order Asterales; family Asteraceae; genus Silybum; species Silybum marianum. Next base: position 19,332,052 of record CM072539.1, read on the forward strand.
GTCGGCGCTTAGAGTGGAGCCATAGGGGTTAACGCGACGGCGACCCCAAGCCTTGACGCCTTAACGCGCCATCACGAGGCCATAACGAGTTATTTAGAACAGTGGTTATAATTGCCATTTTTGTACTTTTTTATACTTTTAAAATTATGATTTTCATACATATTTTATAATTCATTATTATTTTTCATCCTTATTAATAATAATTTATTGCTAGTTTTATCCTATAGTTTACAATTGCTTACTATTTTATTCCCTCATACTTTAAAGGTTAAAGTTAGGTGTCGTTTACCGAATGCTTATCCGGAAAAGCGTTTATCAAGTCATATTATCTTACCGGATTAATATGACAAGTACTAATAATCTTACCCGGTAAAAGCAAAGACAAAGAAAGTAAGAACCAATAGTCTTACCCAATAAGTGAGAACGACGACTCTTGCCAAGGTAACTGCTTACCGGGTAACTTGATGCATACGACGCCATTGTAATGGACTAAAATCTTACCCAGTAAGTAAGCGATGATGTTGAATTTTACCCTTAAACGCTTATTGAATGAGTGTTTAGGTAAATGATCAATTAAACTCTATGATTAACACTGAATTATGGATGAAAACGTCAATTTAAAACACATTGACTAAATTCACAATTTCCAACAAACCACAAGGGTACACCGTCAACAATTCAAAAATTGCAAAAATTTAAACCACATCCACGTCGTCGTTTTAATTTATCCGGTTATTTTTAGTGGGGTCCCTTTAAGCTAAACTAAAGGCCCGTAAAGTCATCCGACGTGTTTTTTTGCCTAATTATACAGTTTCAAGGAATTTTTTGTTGATTTCGAGATTTTTTTAGCATTTTTGTCGATTTTAAAGAATGTTTTTCTAGTATTTTTATTGATTTCCAGACATTTTTTTTGGTTTTTTGGTTGATTTCAAGAAAGTTTTTTAGAGTTGGCGATGCTCGGCTAGAGTTGTGGATACTTTGCAAATACTACCGGGGAACCAAGCAAGAAGAAGTAAGTGAAAAGTTAATTTTTATTTTATTTTAACCCTTACAATTTTTATTTTTTTTGTTTTAGTGGGTACCTGACCCCATCCGCCAATGCACGTATGTAGTTTTAATCTACCAAAAGGAAATTTTTAGGAAACTCATCGTACATTCATGCACTCCTATATATAAACCCTGGCCATTCTTTGAAGAAATAAATGTTCATTTGATCCCCAAATGGCTACACTACCTCTCTGATCACAACAAATCAACAGCCTCTGGATTAACATGAAAGCTCGTGTAATTACACGACCACCACCACAAGTTTTCTTGAGCTTCAAAACTCTTAAGTTCATGAGTCCATCCCTTCTTGGTTTTCTGCAACTCATGCCTGATGCTCTTTACAAAACCCATCCCAAAACTATTCAAATCGCACTCATCAGCTTACTCATATATTGTGTGGCACCAGACCCGTTTCTGACATTTTATGGGCCCTGGGCGAGATATAAAAATGGACCCTTGTTAAACACGGTCTTTTTTCAATATATTGTTTTTATCATCAAAAATAACATTGAATTCAAAAAATACTAACAATTTATATAAAACCATTTTCTGAGTTTTCTCATATGCAAAATCATTAAATAATTACTTCTAAATTAATACTATCTGTCAACTCATTATCACATAACGTCGTAAATCTGTTCCACCGCCAAACATATTCTATGATATATCTTTATTATATAGATTGACATCATTTGAGATCACAATGTTTAGTTGTTGACTATTGAAAGTAACACCTTATGTCAATCAATATAAATCAGTTGGGTTTTCACGTCACATCATGTTAATGTTATCTTTAGTATTTTAAACTTTTAGGATTGAATTTTATTTTAAGAACCATCACTCTTAAAATCAAAACTCTATCTTAGTTTTAGTTTGAGATCTTATTGTTGTTTTAGAGATAAGAGATACTTCAACTTCATTTACTTAATATTAGGTAATAAGGAGTCAATAATATAAGAAAAAACATTTTTAGTTTTGAAATTCTAAATATAAATATAAGTTGGATCATCTCATAATATGGTTGATAATTTTTTTTCAAAGATAAGAGTTTTCTTAGTTAAAAACAAGAAATCTACGATATTTTAATACAAACATAAAATTCATGCGGATGCAATAATCGAAAATGTTAGTGGAGATGAATTATAGAGATTAGAGAATATATCAATGTTGTCTAGGCAAGGTAGTTTTATATTTTTGTAGATAAAAAGCTTAGAGAAAAAACTTAAGAGAAACAATAAATAATACTATAAAATTAACAACCAATTAATTTTTTACATATTTTCTTCTTCAATATAATTAGTTAATACATGTTTGGGGATTTAATATAATGCTAATTTTTTTTGGATCATATTAGATACTAAAAGACGTTGTATCTCTTTCATTTATTAATTTTTTTTGAACAATTACTATATATTATATGGTATACATGAAAAAACCGGGCCCCCATTTTTCTTGGGCCCTGGGCGTACGCCCGGCCCGCCTCCCAGGGACGGCACTGTGTGGCAACAGAGGATTCACCATGCATATGTGAATATAGCACGACATGGGAAGATTGTTTTTGGCTATTTGCTTGTGGGATCATTGGTTTCAATTTTAATGCCAAATCAACTAATCGTTTATCTTATATGCATCCTTTTCTATGCTTATCCGTTGGCAATTGATCTCCGTTAATCTGGCATGGGATTACATGCGAGGCATGGAGATCGATGGATCGAGGTTTTGAATATTTAAAGTTTGGAGCTAGCTTTGTGGTAAGTATATATATATATATATATTGCTTCCTCATGTAGTCATGTTAATTATGTGTATTCATTTTCTGTGTGTATAAAGTTTACCATATACACCACAAGAAAACAATAAAATTTATGTTGTGAAACTATATATGTCAATCAAAGTTGGATTATTGTTGTTTCATTATGATCGACCTGTTTTGCTTTTGACAAATAGTTGAAGTGCCCAGACAGCAAGAAGCCATTATGAAAGAAGCTATTCAATTAAGATGCTAATGAACAATGAATTATTTATAAATCCCAGATTTTGAATATTTAGAGTTTGTAGTACTTTTGTATTTCTTTTCTCATTTAATTATTTGTTGCATTGAAGTTTTAAATCTGTGTTTTAATGTGTTGTATTGGTGCAATTTTTCGCGTTTAGTTGGATCAAGCATAGATTCAAATTTGGGAAGGGTGTGTGTTGGGAGTCTTGAGTTAAAATTCCGATAGATTGTTCTTTTTCTTCTTTGTAATTCTAGCCTCCCGCTAGCCCCTTTGATGTTTCAATAAACCCTCTTGTTTTCTTGTTGTCAAAAAATAATAATTCTATCAATAAAGATTGGAGTATTAATGGTTGTAATTGATCCGTAAGAATTGTTTTATGATCTGTAAAGATTGGAGTATTAATGGTTGTAATTGATCCGTAAGAATTGTTTTATGATCTGTATGCTGTCAAAAAAAACAAACCATTTGATGTAGAAGTCAATTTTTGATAAAACCCAGATCATTTTTGATCAAAAATGATAAAACCCAGATTATTTTTGATGAAAAAAAAGGATAAAAACCTAGCTGGTTGTGGAAGTCAAGTTTTTTTGAAGAAAATTTCATCCTAGCAGCGTAGCTATAAGAAATCATATGTGTAGCGATAGTAGACAAGAAGGCAAGATCGAATTCCATGTTTATTGGGTAGTTTTGGTGTCCATACGATCAAACCCAATAAAAAGGTGAAATTCTTGTAGGTTATCTAGTATAAAAATAATAAAAAAAAACCCAGTTCAAGTTAACCTATTTGTGGCTTTATACAAAAATGAATCCAGAATTTCAAAGTTTTAAATGCGCAAAACAAAACCCTATCACAAAACCACTACCACTTTCTCCTCCTGCAAATTAACACTCTTCCAATAAGTACCCACAAACCGACAAACGGAGTCTGAAAATAAATAGTTAAATATTAATTTTAATATTATTTATACATTAAAAAATAAATAAATAAATAATTGAATTAATTGTTTTTTGTGATTGAAACGGCCAAAACCCTACCAACCCGCGATTTCACGAGCAACCAAAAAGATACCCAAAGACAACTCTAAATGACGGATCCAAAATGTCAGATGATCGGGAAAACATAGGATTGTCAATCCCCAATAAGGTTCAAGTTAAATGATTTTTGATTATTTGGAAATTCTTGGTAAAACAGTTACCATTAACGATAAGGAAGAACATATAATATTATTGACAAAATTAATTGACAAACATGTAAAAAAAAATCAGTAAAATCAAAATCATACAAAAATGATTAAATTTGTTGAAAATTACAACACCAAACGCAACTGGTTGTCTCAAAGAATATCGGGACATCAACAAGAGAATGTTTGCCAGACAACAACCATAAACTTTATGATAAATATATACATATGTAGCTAGGGTTAACAAAACTGTTAAAACATCAAACTTTTTCCTACACTTTTGGGTGGGGCATATGCCCCTTATTTCATACATATATATATATAGAAAGTTTCAAATGAGAACTTTACATTTTTAAAAAAACAAAGGGATACTTGTGCATCACATATGATGTGGGTCTCATATAATATTAAATCATTTATGATTTAATATGATTTAATATTAAATCATAAGTGATTTAATATTATGTGGGACCCATATATCATATGTGGTCCACAAATTGTTCCTTTATTCTTTTAAGGAAGGATGGTTCTCATTTGATCCCTCCCCTATATATATATATATATCGTAAAAATGTATATTGTTTAATATACTGCTTTATAAAACTTGAGTTTGTAGGACGATATTATTATGCATATCCGCCCATTGATTGATCTCCTTTCATTTGCAACTAGGTAGCGGATGGAGTTCGATCCGACATATTGATTGATCTCCTTTCATTTGCACCAAATATTTTGAATTTAGAGTATAGTACTTTAAGCTTCATATAGCTAATTTGTCAGATGATTTATTTTGGTGTATTACTTTTGTTCCAAAATAAACTTAATTATACGTCTTAAAAAGTTATCACTGATCAAGGCTTCGAATCGATGCAGTTTATTCCATTAATCAGGTTATTTAATGGTTTAAAAATACAAATACTCGTAGATAAACTTTACATCTGCATGTGAGAAATGGAAATATGTAGTGCAGTGAACATCCAAATTTGGGTAACACCCCGAATTTTTTTACTAGCCATAATCTTTGTATCTTGTTAAGTACAAAACATAGCTTCTGGATTGGTTTACTAAGTATAAAACTCAATATTACCAAAATATAAACATTATAATAATCTCAAACAGTGGCGGATCCAGGAATTTTATAGACTGGGGTCCTTTTAATTAACAAGTACCAAAACTCATACAAGTGTTTACTTAAGTTGATTTCTACGGGTTTTCATTATTTGAAAACGAGTCATTACATCTTCATTTGTAGCCTTAGCAAGTAATTCTTTTTCTACCGCACATATTACACATGCACTCAAAAAGTCGTCACTAATCTGATTGCGCAAAACCGACTTCACAAGCTTCATTGCAGAAAAGCATCTCTCAACTGTCGCGGTTGCAACCGGCAAAACCAATGCAAGTTTCAATAATCGATAAACCAAAGGAAAGACAAGGTGTTTCCTAGTTTCAACCATCACTCTACCAAGCTCGGATATACCTTTCAAGTTAGCAAATAATTCATCGTGTTGGACATTGTCAATGTAGAGTTGAAGTTGGTGCACAAGAGTCGTTCTTTCTTCATTGGTAAAATCATTAGGATAAAACTCCGCCAATCTTACTAACTTTGATGTGTCAAAGTCACAAAATGAGTAATGAGGATCTAAAGCCGCCATACAAATGAGCAATTCGGAACTTACTTCATCAAATCTATTACCAAATTCTTGAATTTGCATATCCACAACCGTGTTAAAACATTCGTACTCGTACTAATGTCGAGATGTTATATTTGTCTTCTGTCTTCGATTCTTTGGATTGATATAAATTTCCTCCATGTTTAACGTTTCGATATTATGTTTTTCGCAAAAAGAATAGATCTTCTCAATAAGTTGATCAAATCCATCAACTCTGAATTGTTGCAATTGTCGTTTTGTTGATTTCACCAATGAAACAGCATTTAAGATATCTTGATCTTTTTTCTGAAGAGCTTGTGACAAAGATTCTGTGATCCCCAAAATATGCAACATCAAGTGCAAATAAAACACACTGTCAAATGATTGGAAAAATACTTGAATACCATTTGCTTGACGTTGACTGTAAAGATTCCCGCCCGCATCTTCAACATACTTAAGCACCTCAATAACAGATGGAAACAAATCAACCAAACGATTAAGTGTTTTGTGGTGTGAACCCCATCGTGTATCTCCAGGTCTTCCAAGAGACAGCTGTTGATTTAACCCACTACCTGTTTCAGTTTCACCGCTACCGATGGCTTCTTGTACTTTCTCCTTTCGGCTTTCTCGAACCATATCTGCTCGCTTGCAAGAAGCACAAACCACGTTTATTAGAGATGCTATCATGTCAAAGAATTTTCCAACCTCCATGTGTTTATGTGCAACCGCCACAACAATTAAGCGGGAAAATTTGGTGAGCAAAACAATAAACATAATACGCTGAATTATTTTCTCTCATGATTAAAGCTTTCAAACCATTGAATTCGCCACGCATATTGCTTGCTCCATCATAACCTTGGCCTCTCGCCTTTTTCAAACTCAAATTATGTTCAATAAATAAGAAGTTAATCGCAGTTTTAAGAGATAAAACACTTGTGTCCTTCACATGTACAAGCCCAATAAACCTTTCTTTGACAACCCCACATGTAACATATCGCAAAACCACGGCCATTTGTTCTTTTTTAGATATGTCACTCGACTCGTCAACTAATAAGGAAAACACATCGTCACTAATCTCTTGGAAAATATGTTTGAGTATCTCTTGTGCAAAGCACTGAACGATATCTTTTTGGATACTTGGTGACACCATTTGATTATTCCCGGGTGCACTTCCTAATGTAACATTACTGATAACCTCATTTTGATCACGAATTACCTTTACTAGTTCCAAGAAATTTCGCCTATGAAAAGACGTTTCTGACTCGTCATGACCACAGAAAGGTAATGCACCATTTAACAGATATCTAGCTGCATCAACCGAAGCATTCAACCGAATACGATATTTCTTATCTTGAATATCAGTTTGTCTATTTAAAGCGACTTGAATTGATTGTTTTTCTCTCATTAGATCATCACATTTCTTAACAGCTCTATTATGGAAACTATTAATGTGACCCACATGAGTAGCCAGTCTCTCAGATTTATTCCAACTACTAAAGCCATCCGTTAAAAAAGCATCACTCCCACCTTGTCCGCCACACTGGTCTCTAAATAGGTAACAACAAAAGCAAAAAGCTTTATCTGCTTTTAAACTATAATCCAACCAATTGCCATATTGATCAAACCAAGCCGGGTTAAATCTTCTTGGCTTGTTCCCTATTATTCTTCGTGGAAAGTCGTGACCACGCGGTTGACTCGGTCCTTTAATCAAGTATTTTCTTCTGATTTCATCTCTTTGATTAGGATGATACTGTAAAATTCCTTTCCTATCAGCTGGATCCGAAGGAAGATTATTTAAATCAACTTCCATAGGTGTCGAAGGAGGATTGGTGTGCAAGTTGTTTCCACTTAAAGGTTGTCCATTGTTATTAGAGTCGGACTCCGGGGCCTTTCTTTTAAAAAATCTTTCCATTTGCTGTCAAAACAAGGGGTAAAAATCAAAACCACAGTAATTGGGTTAACAGTCAATAAATACACTATATATAGACAAAAAGTGACAGAAAGTAAAAAAATATTAACTGTGTCAATGTGATTGTTTTCTTTCAAAGCAGCAACAAATAAATATTAAGCGTGTGATGTGTCCATGTGTCTACCAAGCTGTGTTGTACGTATCTTGTGTCCGTGTGATCGTTTTCTTTCAAAGCAGAAGCAAATGGCCCTTAAATGGAGGTTCATGTTCTTTCAAAGTAGCATCAATAGTAGTTTGGGTGGGGTTCCTATTTTTTTTTCAAACCAGCAGGAGACCAACAAATCAAGAATCAAGCCCTAAAATGGGGGTTCCTATTTTTTTTGCAAAGCATCAGCCCAACAGTAGCAGAAATCGATTTTATTCAAATCAAACCCAACTACCCAAGTTCTTATTTTCTTTCATAGCAATCACAAATCAAGCCCTAAAAATCGAAACAGTCAGCAAGCAAAATTACACAACGAAATCGAAGCAAAATTAGCCAATCTGAGTTCTTGTTGTGATTTGTATAACAAGATTACACAACGAAATCGAAGCAGAAAGAGAACAAATCGAAGAAGAAATTGTACCTCTCTGAAAGAGAAGAAATCGAACCAATCTGAGTTCTTGCTGTTGATGAGAAGAAATCAAACCCTTTGAGTTGATTCAGAAATCGATTTGGGTCTGGTTTGGTTTGTTTCAGAAATCGATTTGGGTCTGGTTTGGTTTGTTTCAGAAATCGATTTGGGTCTGGTTTGGTTTGTTTCAGAAATCGATTTGCTGTGATGTGGGTTTCAGAAATCGATTTGGGTTTTGTTCTTTGCTGCCTTGGTGGTGATTGGATGAGTGAACGAAGATCACCAGACGGGGTGTGGCCGGAGGTCGTCAATGGCAAGTGGCGACCGGCGAGCGAGCTACGGACGGGACCGACTGAGCGACGGGAGGGATACCGGCAGGCGGCAACAAGCAAGAGAAGGTGGGGTCCCGTTCAGTTTTTTACTGGGGGGACCACTGGTAAGTTCTATAAAAATTAAAAAAATCTAACCTAGGTAAAAATCTTTTTGACTTTTTGACTGGGGTCCTTCCCCCCTTCCCCCCCCCCCCCCTCCCACCTTTCATGTACTGTATCCGCCCCTGATCTCAAATCACTCCAATTACTTTTGGAGCTAACTTGTTGGGATCCAAAATCTTAAGTGACTAAGGTCATATTTAAGATCCGGTGGCATGCATGGGTCATATTGGATTGGGTTCAGATTCAACCTATTTATTAAGTAAGTCAAAAATCTCAACCCAGTTAATTAAATGTGTTAAGATTTTTCAATCCAATCCAAACCAACCTGCTACTTATATGTGTTGACAACAGATTGACCTGTTTATGATTTTTTTCAACCCAACCTGTTAAATAAATGAATTAAACCTGGGTTGATCCATTTAGTTTTAAAATTTTAAATAAAATAAAAATGATTATATTTTTAATTTTGGAGTAAATTACATTCCCGCTCCTTGTGCTTTATTTGTTTTTTCCTTACTACGGTCCCTAAAACACGTTTATTGAGCGTCCTGTGGTATGCAAAAACGCACGCTCTGAGTCACTCCCTCTAATGGAATCTGTTAACTCAGTTTACTCAAGAGTTATTTTCGTCTTTTACCTTCTTTTTTGTCTTTTTTTCTTTTCATTTTGTTATACACACACACACACACACACACACACACATATATATATATATATATAGAGAGAGAGAGAGTGTGTGAGGAAGTTCACAGGAATACGCTGAAATAAAGAAAACTGAAGAACACACTGAAAGCCCACTATTTGGACGATATTTTTTTTCTATGCATCAATGCGTATATATGCATTAGTGCATATGAACAAATACATACAAACGATTGGAGCTCTTTTTTTCTATGCATCAATATATATATATATACATATATATATGTTAGTGCATATGCAAAAATGCATGTTATGGCATGCCGTCCAGATGGAGGCCACCTAGGGTTTTCTCCAGTTTTTTTTTTTGCGTTTCCCCCTGAACCTGACCCTATATATATATATATAAAGAGATGGAGAGAGAGAGAGAGAGAGAGAGAAAAGTTCAAATGTGAACCTATCTTTGATTGTGAACATGAGGATGAATCTCACCCCTTGATCTAAGTCATATTCAAGCTAATCTTTAAACGTGGCTTGAGGGGTAATTCTGGAAGTTTATATTTTTTTCTTGGTTCTCCTTTATTCTTTCCTTATTATCATTGATATCATCCAGCTTATTTCTCACCTTATTTTTTTTTGAAAGGCATCAAAATATATTACCACAACAAAAACCAACCAAACAGAGCAAAGCTCCAACAACAACCCAGGAGCAAGAGAAAAACAACAGTAACCCACGAAATCAAAAAAACAAAAAAGCAGCAAGAGGCAGAAGGTTTGCAAGGAGCAAACCAAACTGCAGCGCCTACAAAAACCATCCCGAACAAAACAAAAAGAGCAGCAACTCAAAACGCCTTCGACTAAGCCACGAACTAAACCCACAGCGGCTGTCCCTGTTAATCGAATTCATTGATATCCACTGTTAATCGGATTCATTGCTGAAGAACTTCATTAAATTCGTTGATATCAGTTCCGATTTGCAATTTTTGAAGCTCAATTTGTCGATTTTTGATCTGATTTTGTTCCCATGGATTCTGTTTCTTCATCAGACTATATTCAGTCTGAATATAGGCTACAACTATACAAACCCGAAATAATAGCTTATATTCAGTCTGAATATAAGCTACAAGTATACAAACCCCAAATTGTAGCTTATATTCAGTCTGAATATAAGCTACAATTATTCAAACATCTAATTATAGACTATATTCAGTCTGAATAAAAGCTACAAGTATACAAACCCCAAATTGTAGCTTATACTTAGTTTGAATATAAGCTACAAGTATACAAACCCCAAATTGTAGCTTATATTCAGTCTGAATATAAGCTACAAGTATATACAAACCCCAAATTGTAGCTTATATTCAGTCTGAATATAAGCTACAACTATACAAACCCCAAATTGTAGCTTATATTCAGTCTGAATATAGGCTACAAGTATATACAAACCCCAAATTGTAGCTTATATTCAGTCTGAATATAAGTTACAAGTACATACAAACCCCAAATTGTAGCTTATATTCAGTCTGAATATAAGCTACAAGTATATACAAACCCCAAATTGTAGTTTATATTCAGACTGAATATAAGCTACAAGCATACAAACCCCAAATTGTAGCTTATATTCAGTCCGAATATAAGCTATAACTATATGCAAACCCCAAATTGTAGCTTATATTCAGTCTGAATATAAGCTACAACTATATACAAACCCAAAATTGTAGCTTATATTCAGTCTGAAAATAAGTTACAAGTATATACAAATCCAAAATTGTAGCTTATATTCTGTCTGAATATAAGCTACAAGTATACAAACTCCAAATTGTAGCTTATATTCAGTCTGAATATAAGCTAAAAGTATATACAAACCTCAAATTGTAGCTTATATTCAGTCTGAATATAAGCTACAACTATATACAAATCCCAAATTGTAGCTTATATTCAGTCTGAATATAAGCTACAAGTATATACAAACCTCAAATTGTAACTTATATTCAGTCTGAATATAAGCTACAAGTATATACAAACCCCAAATTGTAGCTTATATATTCAGTTTGAATATAAGCTACAAGTATATACAAACCCTAAATTGTAGCTTATATTCTGTCTAAATATAAGCTACAAGCATACAAACCCCAAATTGTAGCTTATATTCAATCTGAATATAAGCTACAAGTATACAACCCCCAAATTGTAGCTTATATTGAGTCTGAATATAAGCTACAAGTATATACAAACCCAAATTGTAGGTTATATTCAGTCTACAATGGAACCAAAGGTTTTGAAAAACAAGAATTCAAGCAAATGTGTTTCAAAGAAGCTTCCTATGATAAAATGATGAACGATCATATTAAAGGGAAAAAAACATTTGAATAACCTTCTTACACTTCGTCAAGAAAAAGAATCTGGATCTGAAAAGACTTGTGATTCTAAGGAGGAACACAAAGCAAAAACAAACTTGTGCGAAGATTTATTTTGGGGAAGATGATGAAGAAATTTGGGGCGGAAGTGAAATTTCTTTTGGGGAAGATGATGAAGAAATTTGGGGAAGATGATGTCTGGTTCTAATTTGATTCGTTAGATTGTATTTATGATTTAAGCCATGACCTGAGTTTTCCACTCATTTACGTCACCGTGAATTTTATCCCTCATCTTTTGATCTAATTTAAAATGGATGGTCTTGATTCATCCTCATGTTCACAATCAAAGATAGGTTCACATTTGGACCCACCCCTATATATATATATATATATATAGAGAGAGAGAGAGAGAGAGGGAGTGGGGGATAATCCTTTAGAAACTTTTTAAATAATAGAAACTTGTGGAAACTAATATAAAATCAATGTAAAAATAAATTTTTTCATAATTTTTTTTCCATCAAATGCTATGATTTAACATATGTTTGTGTTCATATGAAAAAAAAATATTACATGTGGGAAAAAACATGTTTTGTTTCACAATCTAAATTTTGTTTCATGTGATACAGTGATAATGAAGAGAATTTTGCTGAAATGGCCATTTTAGAACTTCAGTTTGCAAAAATAGTCATTGACTACGCCAAATGGTACTACGCCATGGCGTAGTCCATATTTTTCCCATTTTTTGCAAAAAAAGTCCTCTGCTACGCATGGCGTAGTCGGTCCCTGAAGTTTTAAAAAGTGGCAAAAACGGCCCCTAGACAATTAAGTTTGGCGAGATAGTTTGAAAAATGACAAATTGGTCCCTGGACATTACTACGCCATGGCGTAGTACCATTTGGCGTAGTAGTCAAGTTTGAAAAATTGCAAAATCGGCCCCTGGACTTGAAAGGATGGCGAGATAGATTAAGGTATAAAAATGGTGGTGTAGAAGAAGATGGCAAGAAGAGAGAAAAGAAAGACAAACAGCAGCCCTGGGGGGGGGGGGTTCGTTGCAATGGAGGCGGACCAAGGTATAAAAAAATTAGGGTTTTTGACCTATAGTTAACCGGGTATCGACATGTGTCACCGTCATAGTATTTAACAGAGGTTTAAGTGGTAATTAACGGAGGTTTAAGGGGTAATTAACGGAGGTTTAATGGTAATTAACGGAGGTTTAACGGAGTTTTAAGGTAATTAACGGAGGTTTACACGAAATTAACAGAGGTTTAAAATTAATTTACCGGAGGTTTATATGTTTAAAATAAAATGGGATTTTGGCAATGTCCGTTAAATTAACGGAGGTTTACATCAAAACCTCCATTAAATCCACCAAAACGACGTCGTTTTACAATCTCCGTTTTTAACGGAGGTTTTGGTTACTTTTGTCAAATGAGGAGAGAGATGGTTACTATGTACAAGATTTTTTGTCAAATGGTCATTTAAGCCAATTTCCCTTTATTAAATGCAATTTATTCTCACTATTCCATATTTTCATTTAACTACTTTAAAAAAAATAATGAGAGTAATTTAAAGTGCATTTAATAAAAATAACCGGTGGAGTATAAATAAAACTATCTTTTTTTTCGAATTTTATTAAGATTTTCAGACAATAATTTAAAATAAATATAAAACTTTAAAATAAAGAGGATATCCCTTATTTATCAATAATTTTAATAATTTGCAATTTTTTTCATTTTAAACCAATTTTAATTTTTTTTAATAAAAATACCAACCGATTTTAGATAACTAAAACGTCGATTAGATAATCAAAAAATTTATTAATTATAATATCAAAAAACATTATTTATTTTTATTAATTATATCATATAGTTTCAAAAATTATATATATATAAAAAATGAAAAAAAAATGAAAATATATTTAAAGAAAAAAAAACATATATATAAAGTATTAAAATATAATAAAAAAAAACAAAAACAAAAACAAAAAAAATATATATATAGAGAGAGATATATATTACTAATTTAATAAATGAAATTTTGGATTAAATATTTAAAATTTTATAACACAAGTACTCTATATATGTAATTTTTTAGAAGTTTTTAACAACTTTTTTTAACTGGATTAGATGTAAGAACGAAAATAGAAGTAAATGAAAACCACAGAGACGAAAATAGCAGTTTTTAAACCATAGGAAAGAAAATTGTTATAAACTAAAAACCATAGGGACGAAAATCATAGTTTACTCTAAATCAAGAGAAACTCATATGTCTTTTTGGTTTGGAATTAACATATGCAAGCAAAATATTTTAAATCAAGTACGGTTACCGTGTATTATTTATGTATACACAAGCTAAAAATATCTTAAGTGATAACAAATAAAAATACAAACTATACATTAAAATTTAAAAAAACAACAATTATTCAAATAATAAAGAAAACCTATCGCAAAATCCTACGAGAATAGTGATCAATTGTATGAGCAACTTAGACAAACGTAAATCGAAACATGCATCAAAATATTAAAAATTCAATATAGTTAACATGAATTATTTATATATATATATATACATACTCAAACTAAAAATAAATGAAGTAATAACAAATAAAAATACAAACTATATGTTAAAATTAAAAACACAACGATTATGCAAACAATTAAGAAAACTATCACAAAATCTTACAAGAATAGTGATTAATAAAAACGACATATCAACTTTGAAATACCCTACGACCACTTCCAGCCAATGACAGAGGGCCTTGAGGCCAATGGGGGGCAATGGCCCCCCGATTGTTGATCTCCTTGTTATGCATCATAATACCAAAACTAGTAATATACTTGTATAATAGGTGCCTGGCCCTCCAACTCATGCAACCTATTTTCAATTTTGATTTTCAAACCCATTAAAATTAATTGTCTAACATAGTCCAAGGTACTTGGATCTTTGATTTCAAAACTTTGATCAATCATGTGGGGTTACATCGTAAATATGGAGCGATCTTCATTTCCGTATGTTCGATAGCGGTTTGGCAGCTTTGGAGGTAGCGTAATTGTGTCCTTCACGCAGATGTGGGTACGACTCTAAAAAACAAACGTGAAGATCCGTTCCCGGCTGTCCAAAATAATTCAAAGTTATGGTTGAGTAAACGGAGTCGTAAGCTGCACCTTAATTGGAACAACGGGATCTCTTCTCCCCTTAATGTTTAACTCCTCCGTTGCCCATTGGTGTGCTAGGTTTGCAGCTGGTGTTCTGGTCTCAAAGCGGGGTTCTTGGAACGACATCTCTGCAATGGCTATCTTCGTAGGCTTCCTCTCAATCTAGGGGTTGGTGTTCGGTTTTTTTTAATGTTGTTGTGTTCTCTTTTCGTTGTTTGTTTCTTGGTTATGCTGACTTTCTTGTATTGCCGTTTTTTAGCTTCTTGCTAAACTTTGAATAAAGTTTGGCGTCTTGGGGCTAGGGTGATGGCCTTGCCAAAGCTCTAGTACTCGTGTTCCCTTTCTCCTTGTCTTTCAAAAAAAAAAAATAGTCCAAGGTATTTATTAAGATATATTATAATTATAATTAAATAACTAAATAAACAAATTAACAATACAATAAATTCCTATAAAATTAAAGTAACCAAATAATCTTGTAATATAATAAAAAACATAAATACAATATAATTTTGGTTTGTTATTCAATACAATTTTGTTTTTGGTTTATCGAGTGACAATATATAACATTTTATTCTTCAAAAATAATTTATATGTTGAAGTATTCATATTTTTTGTTACTTTTTGTTTGACATGTAGATCAATATAAAAAACATCAAAAATTGAGATACCGTTATATATTTTTAGTGTTTTGATAAATGAAAACTCTTGTAAAAATGCTTGCTTAAAAAAACAAGGAGCTGGTTTGTCCCCTCGGATTCTAAGGCCCGTGTTCCGCCCCTGCTTCCAGCGATATGATGTTCATATAGCGCAACTTTTTATATTTTTGTACAACAAACTTTTTCTTTATAGTTGCTCGTATAATTATTCCCATGTTAACCGTACTTGATATCGAATATTTTTCTTGCATATTTTAATACCCAACTAAACTGATATATGAATTGTTTTTTATTTCTTTTTAATTTTTAGAATTTGAGATTTTTTAATGCAAATAAATATGAAAAAAATAATTTGATATGTACTTTAATTTAAGAAATTTGATTTGTGATTAATAAATTTTGTCAATTTAATAATTTTTAAAATAAATATAGTTTTTTTAATTTAACATGTAGTTTAAATTATGATTAAATATATAAAATAGTTTTAATTCATGTAAAGATTAAGTAGTCCCAATGGTTGCTAATCAACAATCTTAAGTCAAAGGATCTTGAGAGTTATGAAATTGAAAAATTACAGACCAA
The DNA here is from genome assembly GCA_036898165.1 of Silybum marianum. Classification (NCBI taxonomy): domain Eukaryota; kingdom Viridiplantae; phylum Streptophyta; class Magnoliopsida; order Asterales; family Asteraceae; genus Silybum; species Silybum marianum. The sequence goes on from CM072539.1 coordinate 19,348,275, forward strand.
TCAGTGTAGATAGTTTGTTTCAGGAATCAAATATATATATATATATATATAGAGAGAGAGAGAGAGAGAGAGGAAGGTTCAAATGAGAACTTTACATTTTTAAAGGAACAAAGGGACAATTGTGGATCACATATGATGTGGTTCCCACATAATATTAAATCATAAATGATTTAATATTATGTGGGACCCACATCATATGTGGTCCCAAATGAGTTCCTTTGTTCATTTAAATAAAGAACAGCCTCCAACAATGACTTGGCACCTCTAAAATTTAGAATCCCATTTTTTCTTTTAAAAATTTTTTCATTTCTTTTTCCTATATTCGTTTATTGTTGGCGACGTTTAGAAATGTTTCTACTTCCTTTATTTATGACCTCAACTCTTTGGATTCCTCACTTGATGTGCATATTTACCCCATAGAAATTCCCAACTCTTGCTTTTCCCATGGTTTCTTCTTCAATAGTCATGTGTTCAACTAATGTATTCAAAACACCAAATTTGCTCCATCAAATATGTTTTCTATTATGATTTCTCTCTATGTCATGTGTTCATCTCCCAATGGTTTAAATATCAATTGGTCGATGTAGTTTGCAAATACTAATAATACAAGTTAGTTTTCTCTCTATTTCAATTAAGAAATTTGGTCCGTCAAGTATGTATTTGATTCTAATTCCTCTTTGTTTTAGGTTCAATCTCTCTTGCTCAAGGGCTCAATATCATTTGTTCGATGTATTCTACGAATATTCATAATATAGCTTAGTTGTTTCTTTTATTCTATCTTACATTAGTGTTTTGTGCATTTCAATTTTGAATGATCCATTTGATCTATCTATTGAAGTAATTATGAGAAACTGTGGGAAATAGTTATTAAGTTTTTTAGCATGTTATTGTTGTTACGTTTATGTTATATTCATCTATTTCTCACCATCCTCCAATAGTTGTACCACTTTCTTTCTTTTTTTACTTCTGAAGGTGATCTTTTTGGTTTTCTTGCTTTAGTGTTTTTCAATTCCTTTCTTTTATATTTTTTTCTCTATTATGATTTACGCAGATTAATCACATTGTTTGGGTAATAGGTCATGGGCTAAAGAATGCAAACTTAAAATGGACATCACTCGCTTTAAAGAACTCAATGATAATCATGTTCAACATAAACCCATTTCCTTTATAAACAAGAGTCAATCAAAGATTTGGGCAAACTACTTTTTTCTTACCGATTATTATTCACTTCGAAAAGGACAAAGTTTCCTTATTATCGAGGGACTAAATGTGAATCAAAGTTTGATTCCATTCTCACCTTTCTAGGCTATGTTTAAGATCCAAAATCAATTTGAGTTTGCACATTTATAGCCAAATAAGCTTGAGATTTATTAATAATGCTTCATCTTGCAAAATAGTAATGACTTATCTTTCTTCGTGGATATTCTTTTAATGGTGAATCTAACACGTTGTTGAGTAAAAGTAAGTGCTAATAATATAATACATATGACAAACATTTGACTTTTTTCAAACACTTGACTTTTTTCATCTCTACAAATTGCTTTGAAGCTTTGGAATTCTTTTATTGTCAATTATGCAAATGAACTCGGGTTTTTTCGAATCCACATATGAACTTGGATCAGTGTAATGAGATGGTAGGTTATGATGTCTATATCTTGTTCAAGCCAAATTAGATATGGGAGCAAGAGTTGGTCAACCATGAAAGTTACGAATACTGTGATTTTTGTATACTATACATTCAATTTGAAATTATTATAATCTTGAAGAAGCCTTTGGGCATGTAGATTTGGATTTGGAAAAAAGAAAAAAGAATGTTTGAATGCTTTGAAACATCACATGTGACCTTGTACATCCTTATAGATAAGACAACTTTTTAAAATTGATGCTAATAACTACAAATTATTTTAAAGATGATTATTGTGCAACTACCAATATCAAGGTGTTAATAGGTCAACTTAATCGATCTTAATGCTTCTCATGTTCCTTCTGAATCTTTTGGCTTAATCTTGCATTACTTTTTCGGGCAAAGTCATGAAATTTTTGTTCTTATAATATATTACATAGCTTTGTGGAAGTAAACACCAAGGAGTTGTTTACTAAACGCTTATCGAGCCATTTATCTTATTGAATTAACATGACCATGGCTGAGAAGTTTACCCGGTTAGAGGCAAAGCAAGGAACGAGGGTATACCGATAAGTGATGGTGACGACTCTAATCGATAAGCACTTACCCGGTCAGTGAGTGCCGACTCTTACCGACAACCGCTTACCCAATAATCACTTTGGTAAATGGCCCCTAATTTCACTAAACTGAAATGGAAGGTTTTGGGTATCTAATAAGATACGATCTGAAGAAGGGTACGATATCCATTGAGCTTTGAGGTTCATATAGATATGAGTCTACGTTCATGAAACGTAGATCATGAAAACGATACAGATGGAGATGGACAAGCTCAAAACACAAGAAGTGGTGATGAACAAGAAGATTGCAAGAACACAATCAACCTTGAAAAATATGCAACAACATACGAAGGTGAAGATGGCAAAATCCTGTGAGTTAAAACACATGAATAACACGAGTGGGTCATGGTTGGAGTTTGGAGGTTAACACCGGTACTTCAACAAATGATACGGGTCCAACTGGTCCACTTAATGGCATTTATATTATCATATTTTTCAATTTTATTAAGAAAAAAACCCATTCAAGATATACACAATTTTTTTTTATAAAGATGATACAATTACATTTGTTGTTGTAACTTTGAGTTTGTTGGGTTCTCTTGCAAAGTTTATATAGTCTCTTTATTTTTACCTTTTTTCTAATTCTTACAAAAAAAATTCGTCACCATAAGGACCATCAGTTTAATTCACTCATTTTTAAATTATACTAGTGTGTGGCACCGCGCTCGTGCGGTGGCGAGAAAGTTTAATTAGTCTACAATTAAATAATTTTAAATAAAATAAAACTATCTTATAAGTTGTTTAAAATATGTAATTTCTATCAAACTTGTAAACTTTTACGATGCAATCTATATAAGAAATAACGTAAAGACACGAAATCTTTAGTTGGATGTCACTAACCGTAGAAACTGTTATTTGCACTGAAAAGCTCTCTTCTCAAGTGTGGTTCGAACTGCTAACCTCTCGTGGTTGTTGATAAACATCCAGGTAAGTATTTACCTGCAAAATTTAACACTATCACTTACTTATTAGGTAGATTTTAGTCCACCAAAACGGTATCGTGTAACCGGTAAACGTTAAATCGTCCTCACTTACTGGGTAAGACTCTAGGTTCTTGCTTTCGCTATTACCGGATAAGATTTTTGGTCCTTGACATATTCATCCGATAAAATAATGTGACTTAGTAAGCGCTTGCCTGAATAAGCATTTAGTAAACGACCCTTTAACCACTTAGCTAGATTTTCATTAATTATAAATTGAATTCTATAGGTTAAGAAGCAGCCTCCAAGTTTGTTGTTACTAATAATACATTCTAATAAGTTGACAACAAATATATTATGAGATAAAAAAATAAAAATAAACATTGATGGATATAGAATGGATACAAAACGTAGATGAAATAAGTTAATCCAGTATTATATGTTCAAATGATAAATTTAACTCCAATACAAAAGAGTCCTTCCTCCACTAAAGATCAAAGAGCCATTCCCTAATCCACATGAAAGAATTTACCCTTGATCTTTAAGATGTGATGGCCACAGGCGGAACACAAGCTCTTCAACCGTAGGGGTCGAACTTGATATCTTATATATTTTCAGAAATACAAAGATACAATACCCAATATAGCCTAGTAAAACCCAACGAGTTGTTTAGAAACTCATCTTCCATTAGGTAGCCTAGTTTTCACAATATTCATTGTTAAAAAAATCTTTTGTTATTACAGTAGAAACTATAATTTTTCTAAATGCATACACTTTTAACCAAACAGTCAAACACTAATTAGTCTTAGCTCTTAAGTCTTGTCTAAGTGACCTAACAGAATACTTTATAGAAAGTAGGTTTATACGATCAAACTATAAAACGATCTATCTAAAAGTGTTGTAATAGGATTATAGGAAACTTTTAGGCTTTTAGCAAGTTTTCTTAGGACGTTTTTATGAAAAAGTGTCCTATTAGCTATTTTATAGTTAACTTTTAAAAATGTTCTACTAACTATTTTATAGGACGTTTTTAAGAAATGTTCTGTTAGCTCATTTATTGGACGCTTTTAAGAAGTGTCATATTATCTATTTTATGAGACATTTTTAAAAATGTTCTATAAACACATCTTTTTCTATGATATTTTTTCAAACAATGTACTATAAAATAGTTAATACGACAATTTATTCTAAAAATATCCTAAAAAACATGTTAAAACGCCTAAAAACGTCCAATAAATCTATTGTAACACTTTTAGATATGATGTTTTTTGGTTTGCTCTTATAAACTTAAAGAAACCACAGGGTGGTGTCTTAATGGTTTGAATTTGGGCTCCAAATGTCAAAAGTACCTAGAGATATAAAAATCCCCTTGTGGCCACAGAGATTCAAATGTGCTAACTCCGACTACCCGCAAAGCGGGTGGTCGTCCTGAGATTGGTCAGCTCGCATTAGCAGGTTGGATAATCAAAAAAATAAAGTATAGTTGTAGGACGATTCTACATTTTATACGTCATATAAAATTAATTATATTGTAATGTACCTTCTAGAATGCAATTTTAGGTTGTTTCTAGTTTAAAATTAGATGTGTTTTTTTATAAAAAAGAAATAAAAATTAAGCTTCCTTTAACATAACTAAAACTTGGGCTTGAATTAATTGGATGAAAGTCATTTAACAGTAAATCCATTACACGCAGACAACAAACTTGGGAAGCTCAGGGGCCAAATAAAATATTAATTTCTTTTACATTTCAAATTTGATTTATTGTAGTTGCTCCATAGAAAAGCTCAGGGGCCAAGGCCCCTAAAGGCCACTATGGCCATCCGCCACTGGTGATGACTCCTTTTTCTCATAGTTGCTTTGAGATGGTGGTGTTAGTGGCAACCTATGGCACCAGTGGCGGAACCCCATAGGGGCTTATGGGGGCCATGACCTCCCCGTTTTTTTTCGCTAATATGGTGTTTATGTCCAATAGATAGCACAAACAGTTCTGATGGTGCAGTGGTTAACCCCTTCCGTTTGCATCCATGAGGTCCTAGGATCGAATCCCAGGAGGTATTGTTTTTCTTATTTTCTGTTTTTCTTTCCCTACTTTCTATTTTGTTGATGTATTGTGATATTAAATTACTTATATCAAATATATATATAAATTAGTTTTTCAAAATATAAAAAACCAATGTTTGAGTTATTATATATATTGTTATATTAATAATGTAAATGTTTTGTTTTTATTAATTAATAATAGTACAAAAAGATGATAAATTTGTATTATAATTTTTGGTTAATAGTTTAAAGGTTTTGAGTTTTATTTAGACTGTTTATTCAAATACTTATCCGGTAAACGCTTATAGGTAAAATTTGACACTATTATTTACGTTGTTCGATAAGATTTATGCTCCATCAAAATGACATCATATGCAATAATTTACCCGGTAAACGCTAACCAAGTAAGAGTCGTCATCTTTACTTACAAAGTAAGACACTTGATCTTTACCATCGTTCTTATCTGGTAAGATTCTCGGTTTTTGTCATGTCTATCCGATAAGCTAAGATAAAATGACTTAGTAAACGTTTATCAGGTAAATGTTTGGTAAGTGACCCCTTAGCCTTCATTAACATTTTTTCTCTAAAGTTTAATATTATAACATAGAAAAAAGAATAAATAAAGTTTCGTACTTATCATTTGGATCTCTAAATTTTTGTAATATTTTATTTTCGGCCCCCGAGACTACAATGGTTGTGTTCCGCCCCCGTATGGCACACAAATGATTAGTTTATTTTTAACAACTGAACTCTGCCCATTCTATTAGAAGAGCTATACATGATTCAATGTCAACCATAATACTTAATTAAATAACAACTTTATTAAAAATCAACATCATAACCCTATTATTTGTGGTAGAATCTAATCAATCTATAATCACAGAAGATGAAAGTTGCATGTCTAAATTAATTAAAACATAGTCAAGCTTTGCATAAATGAAGAAAATGAATAATTACCTTACATAATGACTTAAACAAACACAACTTGGTTCTCTCAAATATAATAAACACCGATATCTATTAATCCGAGTTCCTATGATAAATGAAATAACCACATACCCTCATTAATAAAATCCACAAAAATGTAATGGAATAAAAGATTAAGAGAAACTCAAAGATGCCATATTTGATTAAATGTTCCTATAAACCACGACCATGAACTAGAAAAAAACTAATGCATGAATAATCAATTAAAAATTGTTACAGAGCACAACTATAACTGTGCAATTGAAATTCTTAGCAAGCACTTCAGAGCTTGATAAGGTTATTGAGAACTTTAGGAGCACAGGTGATTGTAAAGAAATGAAGCAGATGATTGATTACTATAGTTTTGAGCGACACACATTTGATTACATTCAGAGATCTTCTCAAGTTTATGCTCACTATCAAATCTTGTCCTCATGGACAGAAGAAAGAACACTTGGCTTCTGCTGCTACAGCTAGAATGCCCATTGGTGACAACTCAGCTAATTCTTTCTCAGTATGCTTAGGAAGCAAGGTTTTTAGGGCCGGGGAAGCTCTTCTTGGACTAGGAGGGGAAGGGATGGTTGTATGGCATCTATGAAAGCATTGACTACATTTCTCCTTAGATATTGCGAAGGCAAGACGCTCTTTTGGCTTAGGTTTAGTTGGTACAAACTCCAGTTCTAAATGGATAGGATAAATTTGATTGACTGATGGTACAATGTACTTTTGTACAAAGTCACTTCTCAATTCGTATTTGGTATACGAAAGTGCGGAAGGCAAGCCCTTCTATCTGACTTTGGCTTCTCAATTGCATATACCAAAAGACTGTGCCAAAAGAATTGCTACCTTTCTGTTCGATATTGAATTGACCTAGACATCGAGATTTCATATACCAAAAGAATTGTACATCGCTAGGAAGACTGGTCGTTATTCCCCTTTCGGTCTAGTTAATAGCTCTAGGCAACTACCTAACGGACTAAGAAGAAGCCCCAAGAAAGAGTCTTCTTACAGGTGGTGATAACTATCCCAACGATGACGATTTCCGTAATGTCTTCTTCATCAGCTCGATCAAAGTTGCACGTGACATGATATATCAAAACATAAAATAAAATTGAAGACGCAATATGATGTTGCCAATTTGAAGACGTAAAATAAAATTTTCAAAAAAGTGCTTTATCGTGCAAGGTTAGCTCGATTCGACCCAATCTAATCATCTACCAAATCCTTCAAATTTCTATTGCAATTACAACACATAAACCAGTTGAAGAATAACCAACAATTAAACACTAAACTTTCCGCAACCACTGGGTTCTAGGCGGACCTTACCGGATGGTTCACCAACTTTTTACTTCGTTTGATGGACCTTTTTTTAAGACAATTAACATGCTTTCCTTTATCAGTTTCCAGGATCAAGTTTCAGTTTATTGTGATATCAGCTATTTACTTCACACACACACACACATATATATATATATATATATATGTGTGTGTAGAATTCATTTCTATATTTTATCCCTGAAGTTCATCTTCAAGTAGTTCTTTAATTCTAATAATTTTACTTTGATCTATTTCTGACCACCAACAGCTTCCCAAACCCTTAAATCGCAATCCCTGCAAAAATTTATGAAGGAACACATGAAACACACACACACATATGATATATATATATATGGATCATTTTTGAGTTAAAGTAGGAACAAATTCTATATAGAAAGAACAAAACCACAACTAAATTTAAACAAACAAATAAGAGCAACAATAGTAATAATTATTGTAAGAACCTCATTAGAGCATCCATAATGAAGGTTATTGTTGATAATCCTGTAGGAGTTTTTATAAAAACCTTCTCATTTTCTTTATAAGCAATCATATTTTGGTTGAAGCATTTCATCAAAACATCACATATTTTGGTTGAAGCATTACATCAAGCATCTAGTGAACAAAACAAATACAAATTCAACATCTAAACAATTTCTATTACTTTTAGTTGAATTATCTTACGGTGTTTACTTTTCTTCCTATATATAATGAAGTTTCATACACCAACCATAGACAAACCTTCAAATTAAACCCACAAAAAAATAAGTGATCTTTGAGTTTCATCACATAAAAAACAGAAAATAACATGTATATGGAAATGAGTATTGTTGTATAAAACTTACTCGATTAAGGATTTGGTGTTCGAATCTTGCAAATAAAGACATAACCCTAAAATAGAGAAAAATACCTCAGTGAGAACCTACGTCGAGTAATTTCTGATCATCTTGAGAAGGATCTTGTGTGACACACGTATGCTTATGGGAAGTCCAAAATATAGGAAATTTGACAGCCTCAAGCAATTGCTCCTTTCACCTTCTCAAACCTTAAATCAAAGATAGATATAATCAAAAGGGAAGGAAGAGGCTTGGAAGATGGAAAGGGAAGAGTCATTGTACATAAAGGTCTTTTAACAAATAAAATATTTAAGAAAATACAAAATTCAAGAAAAATCATAGCCAAATTTCTAGCAAAGCATTGTGCCACGTCGAATTTGAGGTTATTGTTTTAATATATATAAAAGATTTTAAACTCTTACGATCACTCACTTAAATTTTAGTTTGTATCCCTTTAATCTTTAATCTTTCATTTTTTATTTTACACATCTATTATATTAACATACATGATTATATATTAATTAAAATACGATTAAAAGAACATGTTTTTAAGATATTACATCATTATAATCGACTCCTCAATACTTTTAAAATTAGTCAAATATTAAATGTTTTTGGATGTATTCATATTATTATATATCATAAATAGTATGAATTGAATACATGTATTTTATATCCGTATAGTTATTTATTTAATTTGATTTATTTCATTTGTCATTATGCAAGATCATATCAACATACATGAGGAAAATTTATTCAAATAGCCATTTTTAAATTATGGTTTCACCTACTAGTCCATTTCTCCCAAAATTTATCATAATAGCCCATAGGTTGGCAATTGCTAGGTGCGCCATTGCAAACCTAGCTAAAGACAAAAAATAATGTACAAAAATAGCCCCTCTACGCAATATGCTAGGTTTGCTATTGTGAACCCAGCTAAAGACAAAAATAAAGTTACAGAAACGGCCCCTCGATTCAATATGGTAGGTTTTCCATGGCGAACCCAGCCCCTGAAGTTTCAGAATTTACATTTTTAACCCAAGTTCGCAATTGCAAATATGCCGAATTTGCGAACCTACATTTGTCGCTTCCTTATGAAACCCTAATCCAAACTTAACTGTTGACCATATCCAGATTCAAAATTTTGACCTTTGACTTTCACAAATTTTCAAGAATTGGTCATTTTTCATGTGTTTTTTTTACATGTGTTACTGCGTACGTGCACTATTTTTTCCAACCAAACCTGCAAATTGATTGATCTTTGTTCAATAAGTGTACCTTTTTGTAGTAACTGATTGAGTGTTTGTTTGATGAATAAAATTTGTTGCTCTATAAAATAGCAACAATAGAAAGATGAAGATATACCGAAAAACAATTTCCAGCTTTAATTTCTTTCTTTCTTTGTTCCATTTATCATTTTTTTTCTTCAATTCATTTGAAAATGAGTTCCGGTGTGAAGAAAACTAAGCTACATATTCGTTCCGGTGGTCAATGGGTGCAAGGAACAATGGGTGAGGATATGCTTGTTCCGCCGAATCGATCCACCATGTTGTACAACTGCACACAAACATGACATATCAACACTTGGTCTCTTACACAAACCAACCCCTATACGACAAATTCACTACATTGTTTGTCCTAAACTACGGTTAGCTTATACAACTTTGGTTCTTATTTACCACTATACTTTTGTAACAACCACCATTCTAAAATAAAGGTATTTCATGCCATTGCTCTAAAAGTAGCAATTACAAGGCAAATAGGTCCTAATATAAACTTAATCTAAAAAGTTGCAGCAGAAATAAAGTAGCTACTGAGATTATTACAAAACTTAATTTAACTAGGAAACTATCACTACACCCTGGCAGCACCTTTTCTGACGGACAGATCCGTCGGAAATCTGTCGGAAAAGGGGGTTTCCGTTGGAAACCATGTCGTAGGAAAAGCTATTCCGACGGATTTCCGACGGATCCAATCATAAATAGATCCCACTCTTCTAGCTTTCACGCTCACATCTTCCCTTTCCCTTTACTAGAACTCTCTACCATGTGCTCACCTGAAAGGTTTTCAGTTTATAAAAGAGAGGGTTGGACCATAAGGTATAGTGAATTCCCTCAAAAAACAGTTAAATATGCATGACAATTATAAGATAAAAAGGTTAGTCATGAATATTAACTCACACATAAACACACTTTAAAGGTACCTGTTGCAACGGTAAAACACACTGATAGTCACCCACACTTGTGAGTATTGAATCGGGCCCACACTTGCCCATTGGTCGGGTACACACCCGTAAATGAGTAGTTCAAATATATGTAATATAAAGCATTCATTGGTTGATTTAAGCACACGAAGGAAACTCACCTGAATGCCAAGCCTAAAATGCTCGCCTCAACTATGATCACACAAACTGAATGCCTGAATTGGGCCAATTAAACTACGGGTTAATGATCCAATTATACTCTCAAATATCACATTATTAAACCCCTAAGGTTAGGACACCGCTTAACACCCTTAAAAGCCTTTTAAGCAAGAACTCAAAATCGGCCAAACAGTGAGTTGCGCGGTTTACCGCGCGGCTTCAAGCTGTAGGAAAATCCACGAGACTCACTGTGTACCTGCATTTTTCCTGCTCGAACCAAAAACCCAAACCACATTTCACCAATTTCACTCCACAACAGACATGAAGCTTGACCCAAACTCTTATTACTCAATCTTTATAGCTAAAAAGGTTATTGGAACCAATGATTCCATAGATTTACCACACACATTGAAGAGCATGGGATCATCCATGTAGATTTGGATTGATTTTATTCAAAAAATGAGTAGAGATATCATCAAATATAAAGGAATCTTCACCTCAATACTCACACACTCCAAACTTGCTGATTTGAGAGTTTCCACCCAAAATATCACTTCCCAAACAAAAGAATACAAACCCTAAGCATCCACAAGTTTCTAATAGAGAAGAGAACATGAAGAAGATGATATTACATACCTGAAATTGATGACTATTCCTTGGTTCTTCTTGAATTCCTTCTCCTCTCATCTTTTCTCTCCAAATTGCTTACACGAAACACACACTTAATTTCAGTCGTTATTCTCCAAAATGAGAAGGGCTTCCAACTAGGGGTGAGCATAATCGGGTACCCGACGGTTTTTTATTGAACCGATACCCGAACTGGCGGTTCCTGAAAATCCGGAACCGGAACCGCTAACACCGGTTCCTTATATTTTGGAACCGAAACCGGTTCCGGTACCGGGTATCCGACTTCAATTTTTATTTTTATTTTTTTTACATTGCATACGATAAAAATGTAATTATAAACTACAAAATACCGACTTAAAGTAATAGATGCAACAAATGGTCAAAACTAATCCGATAAAAACTAATTATTACTGTAACACCCGGAAATTTCTATAATAAAAGTTTAGAATTAAGGTTTCGTTGCAATGCCATTATTTTATTTGGTTATCAAAAGTGTTTCAAGTGTTTAATGTTGGGTTGCAATTGACTGGAGGAAAGGAACGAAAGCCGGAGACAAGTTGAGTTTCGGTACATTTCCGGCGACTATGACAGGCTACAGTGCCATGTCACAGTCGCAAGGCATTATCGCCAAGGCCTCCAGATGGAAAAATCTCAGGATCACACTTTCGGTACAAATCTCGCTACAATGCCCGGCGAATATGCCATGGCATTGTCGCCAAGGGCAATGTCGCCCAGATGGTTTTTGGCTTCAGGAAGAGAACTTACAATACAATACCGGCGAGAATTACATGCGACAATTCCCTTGCCAGGGGATAGTCGCCCGTTTTGGGCAGGGTTTTTGCATTTAAGATGTTTCAGATCAGTTTCCTCATTTTTATTAGATATCATTTTGGGGATCGAGAGCAATTCATCAGAGGCGATTTCTAGGACTTTATTTCCTCGACCTACCTCTTCCCATCTCATTTATTGCTTCGTTATAGAGAAGGATCCAAGTCAAGTTGCAAGGTTTAAAGCTTACATTGGTGGTGTTCTTCAAGTTCTCATCTTGTTATTTCTTTTATGGAGTTTTCTAGGGTCTACCTAACCTTAACCTTGTGAGTTCATTCTTACCTTTCTTAAACTTTATACATGTCAAAATGATGTATTTTACCTTAACATGATGTTTAAAATGAGTATTTCTATACTTGGAGGATGTTGGCAAAACTAGGTCAAAATGTATCATTTAGGGTTTTCTTTGAAATGATGAAATGGAAGTCAAGAACCCTTTGGAATACTCTTATGAGTTTTAAATGCAAGAAAAATGATGTATAAACTTAAATGATTATTTGACCTAATTTTTGGAAGTAAGGTTTTGGAAGCATGATGTTTTATACTTCACAAAGGTTTGTGAAAAGAAGTTAATACATTGGAAATAATTGTATTAGGAAGTTAGACTAGTGTAAATGGATCCATAGGCACATATAGTCAGAAGTATTTGAGGATGACACTTGTAATAGATCCCGGTTTGGGGTTGAACTTGTGCGGAAGGGTAATTGATGTGATGACGGGTCATTCCCGTAGAAGTTTCTCTCAAAAGAAGTAAAGCGTATCTTTTAGGTGAAAGTCGCGGAAGTAAAGAAAAAGAGATATTTTAGAAAAGCTTTGTTTAAAGGTTTATTTACAGTTTTCGAAGTTTAAGTGGCTTTTCTATATTTGAACTGTTTGTTCTCACTAGGCTTTAAGCCTAACACTTTTTCTTAAAATGACATGTATAACAGGTGATCAAGCAGGTGGGGCTTGATGGGATGAGTGAAGCTAGATGCCGTTAGTGGCATCTTTTTTGAAGTACACTTGCGTGTATAGATGGAGTTGCATAGAAGATTATTTTGAGGGCTTAGTGACACCCAAACTTAATCTGTATTTTGAATTGTATAGATTAGTAGGTTGTTATCTAATGTCCCTTTAAAGTTGTAAACTCTCTAACTTTCTCCCATCTTTATGGGTGATATCTATTTATTTGAAGTTGTTCTGCATTCTATTTGGTTTAAATTAACTCTCATTTTTAGGGGTGTTAGGTGCCTTCCATAATCAAATGTAAATTTCATTACATTTAACTGGATTCCGAGTTATTACATCTTTTCACTTTAAGAACAAAGTATACGACACTTCAAGCTATTGTACAAGCGATAAATGCACGGATACTTATATAAACATAAAGAACGGAAAGGTAATAGTAGGGACGATAATCCTATTTATTGAAGTCTAGGGACCACTTTTAAAGATTCATGTAAACCACATGGCCCAAAATTGTAGTTTACTCTTTTTTTAATTTTGAAACACTAACATACATTCGTTAATGAAGGTATTCCAAATAGGTATACATATGAATAATATAAATTTCTAATAGATCTTCTAAAATGATGAAATATAAAGTAAAAATATTCAAAAAAAATATTTGTTAGGTCTGAAATTATTGTATCCGAGATGACAACTATTGAAGACATGAACGACCAAAAGTGCAAAGTCGACAAAGTCATTAATTAGGAAGGGTTTATATAAGGAAAGAATAATTATCTTACAAATGGCAATTGTATAATGCATAAAACACTTACCTTCCTTATATAGATTAATGGTTTAATATAAATAGGAGTCTTAGGCTATTCATTAATGAGAGATTAGAATAGAATTAGAGAGCTTATAGATAATATCAGATAGAGCATATTAGAGAATATCATTTTTTTTATTAACCTGGATATCCGACCCGCTATGCGAGCCAACTAATCCCAGGGCGACCATCCGCTTTGCGGGTAGCCCGGAGTCACCGCATTTGAACCTCCGTGGCCACAAGGGAATTTTTTTTACCCCTCCCTGGATTTGAACCTGGGACCTCCTGGTACCTTTGACCTTTGGAGCCCAAGCTCAAACCATTGAGGCACCACCCTTGTGGTATAGAGAATATCATTGTAATCATTCAAGTTAGACATTCAGCTATTCAATATATACAAGTGAGATTTTCGGTTCATTCAAACGGTGTTCTTCGTGTTCTTGAATATTCAACGGTTACCTGATCAAAACTGGGATCAACAATTGGTATCAGAGCAGATCGATCTGAGTTTTGGCTGTTTTCTGAAGTAATCATCGCAAACAGAAGGTAAAATATCGATTTATGTTTCCTTGAATTTTTCTCGATCCATACACCATACGCTATACCCGATAAAATGTCTTATAATTCCAGATCTGATTTTTGTCTATTTTCTTTACCCAATAAAACCTAATCCGTTCTTTAGCTTAAATATTTATCTATTCAAATTAAGATAAACTTGATTTCTATTCGAATTATTTAATCGGTTTTAATTAAAATTATTCTAGTTTATTTTGATTACTTTTGAAACTCTTTACATAAGAAAACTCATGAACTAGTAACTCTTGCAGCTTTTCTTACTAAAGAATTCTTAAGTAAAAATCATAAACTCTAGTAATTTTGGTTTTTAATCTTGACTGAACAAATAAGAAACTTGAGAACTTAGCTATTCTTGTCCATAAAAAGAGTTGTTCTTTTTAGTCAAGAACCCTTTGTTCTTGTTTTCTGGTTTATCAGTTAAGAAAATTCAGATTAGATATCTTTGAATTTTTATCGAGTTCTTATCAATCGACAAAATTTATTATCGAGTCAACAGTGATCGATATAAATTTTTATCGATCCGGTTTTATCCAAAAGAATTTTTTTTTGTCGAGTCTTTATCAATCAAGAGAAACTTTAGTTATCGAGTCTTTCCTTATCAATAACTTCTGTTTATCGACTCAATTTGTTTAAAGAAAGTTTCATCGAGTCCCCTTCACCCGACAAAAATAGTTATCGAGCCCTAATCACCCGACAAGATCACCTGTCGACCCTGTCTAACCCGATAAAAATTCTTGTCGGTTCTTCATCCATCGAGGAAACCTTCTATTTTTCAAAGTAATCTCAGAAAATTACCAAAACTCACTGATCGAGATCATCCAGTCAAGTACAATGACTACCCGAGAAGCTATGGCCATTGGTTCAGACACAAAGCCCCCAATTCTGTTCCCCGGAGAGTACTCACAGTGGAAAGAAGGTTTTCTGGACTTCGTGGAGAGGAATGACTATGCTGATGAAATCATGCAGTCAATTAATGAAGGACCCCCTCTGGTTTTTTACCAAACCTGTCCTGCTATGCGGAATGTTGACCCTCCTCTACCTGCTCGACAAGAAATCATGTCAAAGTCTGCCTATAACGACATCGAAAAGAAAATTACAAAAGGCGATCAGCTTGCCAAGTCCTATCTTTTGATGAGTATCCCGAACGAAATCTATATGAGCATTGATAGCCACAAAAGAACTGCCAAAGCCATGTGGGAAGAGATTGAGAAGTTCATGCTTGGTACAAAAATCGGGACTCAACTCAAGATCACAAATTACATCTCGCAATATGAAGATTTCAAGGCCAAAGAAAGTGAATCTCTTTCTGCTACCTATACCAGGTTTGTTCACTTGACAAATGAATTAAGCAAGAATGAAATCCGAATGACAAAGATCGAGAACAACGTGAAATTCGTTAGTAAACTACAACCTCAATGGCGTCGCTTTGCCAAACAAATCAAAAACAACAAATTTCTTGTTGAACTCGATCTACATGAAGTCTATGAAACCCTCCTTCAAGACGAGGAAGAAGTGCTCAAGGCTATGGGAAATAACAACAAAGTCAAGAAATTTTCTGATCCCATTGCCTTAGTCGCAAAAGAAACACAAACTTCTTCCCGTAATTCTTCTCAAGAAGCCATTCCTGAATTGAACGATGAAGAATTTGATTATGATTCAGAAATTGCTCAATTTCAACAGCAATTAGTTCTGCTCACTAAAGATTTTCAACGAAAATTCTCTCGTCGTTCCAATCCTAATCAGCAACGCTATGCTTCGGGAACTAGGAATTATGAACGCAACGCCATGTTTGAATCAAAGCCCAAAAGAGATGAGCACCGTCAGCCAGTCAAACCTGAAGACAAATTCAAAGGGGAAATGAATTTGTGCTACAACTGTGGCAAATCCGGACACTATGCCCGAGAGTGCAAAAAGCCAATAGTCAAAGATTCCAACTACTTCACTTATAAGTTGATATTTGATACGGTTAATTTATTAACCGTATTTACACTCACTTTGGTATTATTTTAAGTCATTTTTAGCTACTTTTAATTAGTATTTTTAGTTAATAGTGTTAGTTGTTAGTTTTTTTATATATTGCCTAGGAAATAAGAAACTTGAGTTTTTGGCTATAAAATGTTATAAATTGATACAATAACTCATGATTTTCATTCTCGTCTTTTTCAGATATGTAGCCGAAACTTTTTACGAGAGCCAATACGATGGAGATGACCAAAAGATGGGCCGAAACCACATATAATGGTGTTAAAAAATTGTGTTATTTTGTTGGATCAAACTTTTGATACATTTGGGCTACTTGTTTGTTTAGTTTTGTTAATATTTGGTGGGCTTGGCCTTTGTAAGGATGGATGATACTTGTGGCTTAGCAAAAAGCCTTACCCATTAAGCTCCTTGTATAAATAGGATGCTTGGGTTCCCATTTCATCATCCCATTCCATTCTTCACATCTCTCACTTGAAAGTGTGGAAACACACTTTGGTGGGTTTTGTGGAGAAGTTTAGTTAGTGTTTATGGTTAACAACTTCTTCATAGTTGTTGGCTATAATTTATCTTTGTAGTTCCAAGAAATCAATATATGGTATTAGTTTACAAGTGATCTCAAGTTTTATAGTATAAAGTTTGTTAGTGGTTTTTGTTTTCATCTCATCTCATCTCTCTCATCTCATCTTCAAGAAGTAAGTAAGAAGCAACCTTTGGCTACAAGTTATTTTTTATTATTGCAATTTTTTGCTTTTGAACATCAAGTTTATTTAAGGTATTCTTGTCCTAAAGTGTGCCTCAAGATTACTAACGGTAAACTTGTCCCAGGCACTCTTCTCAAGATCATTATCTATAAACTTGTCCATGTTCCCTTTTTCAAGATTGTTGACAACAAACTTGTCCCAGAATTCTTATTCAAAGGTACCAATGGTAACCTTGTCCTAGTTTTCTTACTCAAAGTTTGATAATCACAAACTTGTTCTACTCTTACTTTCATGCACTTTAACGCTTTCTTTAATTGTTTTTATAATCATAGTTTGTTGCTTCGTTTACGTTTAATTTAGTTAATTATTGTCATTTATCAAAAGTACGCTATAAAAACCCATTTTAATGGAAGGCTAAAACCCTTAAGTTTGGGGTGTAAGTTCCTAAATTGAGATTTAACGTTAGTAATAAAATAAAGAGGTGTATCGAATTTGTAATAATAGTTGACAAACTTGTCATAATTGGATCTTTAATATTTCGTGGTAATGCCCCTAAAGTTAATTGACAACTAACCATCGGTATTTAAACGGCATAACCTCAATGAGGTTATAAAAAAATATTAATTTTCTAAGACAACGATTATTATTATAAAATATCTCTTTCTGTAATTATTGACTTCGTCTCAATTTATCCTTACAACCCAGACTTGCTTTTTATAATTGTATTTTCTCAGCATTACCAACCAACCAAACAATTTTAGTTAATCAACAAAAATCCTCTTGTTTTCATCCTCTGAAATCATTCTTCTTAAAAGTTGCGTTTTTCATCCTTACAAGCTTTAACACCATCTCTGTGGGAACGATAAATCCAGTACTTTGTACCATTATTACTTGTTTTTATACGACGGTATTCCGAGGTGTATACTTGCGCCGAGGTATATTTTTGTGTTAATTTTAAGGGTAGCGATATTCTTACAACAAGTTTTTGGCGCCGCTGCCGGGGATGGTAAGCTAAAGTTTAAAGCTTTTGAAAGACTCGATTTTTATAAGTTTGATTTTTCTACCACCTTTTTAAAGAAAAACCAAAAATAGTATTTTTACCACCAATTTTAAGAAAAACACAAAAATAGTTCATGCTCAGATTGTCCCGTTGGTTATTTGCTTCAGAATCCAGAAATAATCAAAACCACAGGCAACATAGAAGAATCGAACAAAGATCGCCATCTTTGCCGTCTTCCACGATGTCTGACGAGGACTATGTCACGGATACTGAAGATCACCCCGAAGGAAACGGTGGACCTTTATATGGACAATTTATGAATGAACTTCCAGGTCTTGAAAATTACGAGGAAGAAGGCATTTTCATTAATGCCAACATTCCAGATGTTCCGAATATAGTTGTTGGACAACCCGTCAATCACTATTTTCGCAACTTTGGTACTGGCACCAATAATGAAGATGGTCCCTTCAATGAGTTTGTTAACAATATAAATGGCAATCCCAATGCTAATTTTCAAAATAATCGTGAGAATATTCGCAGAATGAATATTGATCGTAACAACGCTAACGGAAATCCCGTTAACGATGTTAGGAACAATAACAACAATGCCTATGGGGGTATTCTCAGAAACCAAGGAGCCATACTACAACAAAGTGTTGGCCCTGTTCCACCAATAAATAGGCCACCAAGGAACGAAGGAATTATTCCACCATTGAACAATCCGCAAGTTCATGGTGGAGCTATTCCTCAAAGAAACAATCCGCCAGTTCATAACAGAGTTGTTCCTCCAAGAAATAATCCCCCAGAAATTGGTGGAGCTGTTCCTTAGAGAAACAATCAGCCTGGTAACAATCAACCATACCATGATAATCCACAAAGAGATTACGGTGATGATGAGGAACAAAATATTTTTAGACTTGCAAATGTAAGAGATGGTGCCATTATGTCTTACGCTATTCCAAATTTAGCACAGCTACACACAGGAATATGTAGACCAAATATTGACGCCACTCATTTTTCTTTAAAACCCATAATGTTCACAATGTTACAAGCCAATGGTCAGTTCGCGGGACTACCATCAGAGGATCCTCATTCTCATCTACGGTCATTTATGGAAATTACATACTCTTTCCTTATCCCTATGGTCTCAGACGATGCTTTGAGATTAAAACTTTTTCCATTTTCATTGAGGGATAGAGCAAGAGCATGGTATAATTCTTTGAAGCCAGACTCTGTAATCACTTGGAATCAAATGGCAGAAAAGTTTCTAAAAAAATATTTTCCTCCCACAAGGAACGCTAAGTCCAGAAATGAGATTTGCACTTTTAAACAATTGGACGATGAAGCCGTTCCTGATGCATGGGATAGGTACAAGGAGCTTTTGAGAAAATGCCCTCATCATGGCATTCCGTACTACATACAGCTAGAAACCTTTTATGGTGGCTTAAATGTCACTGCAAAATCTATGCTAGATGCTACTGCAGGCGGAGCATTCACGACTTGTACCTACAATGAGGAGATCGAAATACTTGAAAAGATTTCCAACAACAACGGACAATGGTCTGACCCACGGTCTGTGCCACTGAAAAAGGCCACTGGAGGAATAGAGATAGATGCTGTTACAGCTTTAACAGCACAACTCACTAAACTAATTTCAAACCTGTCCACTGGACAACAAGTGAGATCTGATGTTATGTCTCTACAATCCAATGCCCAATCGGTACAATGCGTATACTGTGGTGAAGGACACTCGTTTGAAAACTGTCCTGGAAATCCAGAACAAGTTAATTTTGTAAATAAAACTGGACCGTTTTCTCAAACATATAATCCCGGATGGAGACAACATCCGAATTTTTCATGGCACAGTCCAGCTTTAAATTCCCCAACACAAAACTCACAAGGACAGTCTGAATTTCAAAACCAAGGGCAATCCTCTTTTCAAAATCAAAGACCGTCAAATTTTAATCCAAACCAAGGAAACCGCAACAACCAACAGGGACACTTTCAGAATAATCAGTCTAACTACCAAAACAAACCAAAGCAGAATGCCGAGTCATCTGTTTCTTTGGAAACAATGATGAAGGGGTTTATGACCCAAACTCAGGCAGCCATAAAGAATCTAGAAACACATGTAGGACAGATATCCTTAGAAGTAAGAAAAAGGCCTGTTGGAACTCTTCCTAGTGACACAGAGATACCCAAGAGAGAGGGAAAGGAGCATGTTAAGTCTATTACCTTGAGAAGCAGAAAGTTTTTGCCAGAAAACATACAAAAAGATTCTCGAACCGCAATCAAAGCAGAGCACGAAAAGGTTCCCACAACTTTGAATTATGTCCCTTTACCTCTGTAATGCCTTTCCGGTGTCTCTGGACCCAAAATGACAACTATGTCCGTTAATGCCACAAGCATTTCTGAACAGTTAGATATTTCTTTATTAATGATAAAAGGCCCAACTTCAGTTCAGAAACCCCAAGAAAGGTTTATTGTGGATTTGCCACACTCGGTGCCGGCCTCTAATTCCTAAAAGTCCAACTCAAGATAAATCATTAGTGGAACCTGTTATGCATACATCTGCTGCTTTTGAGGTGTCAGAAGTTGAGGATAAGAACACACTTGTTCCTTCCTTAGAGGTAGCTCAAGACCTAGAACTGAAGCAACTTCCCTCACATTTGAAGCATGCCTTTTTAAGAGACTTAGAAAAGTTGCCAGTAATTATTTCATCATCATTAGAAGCAGATCAAAAAGTCACCCTCGATGTGCTTCACGGAATGAAATATCCTGATGAGAGTGACAAGCGTTCACCTTTTTGCATCCATGAGTTCTCAACTCATGAGAAAGAAGTAAAAGATGTCTTGAGGAAAGGATTGAAACATAAGTGGAAAGAGAAAATTCTGACAAATTGCTTTAACTGTCAGATTCCCCAAGACTGATACATGATCTTCACCTACTCATTCTGAGTAGGCCAGGTTTCATCTTATCCCATTCTCTTTTGCTTTTTAATTTGTTAGTTGATCTGTTTTTTTTTCTTTCTTTTAGAATCTGTTTGAGTCTAAGATTGAATTATAATTGAGTTTACTAGTCTTAATTGAGCTTCTGACCACTTCATCATCTTATGCACATTAGATGATCTTCATGGTTGTTTGTTCTTTCCATTTGTTATCACGACCTCATGCATTCTGTATGCGTTATAGCTTAACATGGCAATTTGTATTGTATGTTGTGCATCAAATTTTTTTAGAACATTAACATGCTTTCAAGGATCATATGAAATTCATATTATGATTATGGTGATATCAAGCTCAATTTTTTCTAGTAAATATTAGCTCAATTTTTAGTTTTAGTTGCTTGAGTCTTTTTGTTTCTTATTTTTAGTTGCTTGAGGACAAGCAACGATTTAAGTTGTTGATGTGATAAGGTTGATTTATTAACCTTATAATTTATTTTTTTATTTTTATTATTTTTATTTTTGTTTTAGTTTGATTTAGTTAATCCATTGAGTCTTTTCTAGTTTCTTGTGCTAACAAATTTTTGCATTTATTTTCTTGACAAAAGTTTGTCACGCCACATCACTTATAACATCGTTCATTTTGGTTGTACAACCTCATTTGGGATTGTCTTGACCTTTAAGACGTCGTTTAATGACACATTCTCAGTCATCAGTACATTTTTGGTCAAAGTCCTTACTTCAATGAGGACATTGAAATTTTCAAGTTTGGAGATGGGATATCTTGATCACCATCAAGATACACAGTAATTGTCAAATGACAAAAACATACACCTCACCAAAAATGTACAAAAAATTAAAAAAAAATTGGTGCATAAAAAGTTCAAAAGATGCAAATTCAAACATATATACATGAAGGAGCATAGCTCCAAGAATGTTTGCACACAACTTATCAAAGACATGCAGAAAATTCTTCCTCAAATGCATATTTGATGGTACAAAAGTCGTACCATCACAAGGAAGAATAAAAAGAGTCAAAGAAAAAGCCAATACACTCACGAAAAAGACTGAAAATATAGCATATTTGAAAACATGGGATTGGAAAAGCCAGTTTCAATGTTGGTTGCACTAGAAAAAATAAACGTTTGGCATTTAGTTGGTTGATGCGTGTAAAATTCTCTCTTGATCAAATGCATGTGAAATTTGTGTTTTTATTTCTTGAGTCGTAGATTTTTAATTTTTACTTAGATTTATTGCTTGGGGACAAGCAATGATTTAAGTTTGGAGATGTGATACGGTTAATTTATTAACCGTATTTACACTCACTTTGGTATTATTTTAAGTCATTTTTAGCTACTTTTAATTAGTATTTTTAGTTAATAGTGTTAGTTGTTAGTTTTTTTATATATTGCCTAGGAAATAAGAAACTTGAGTTTTTGGCTATAAAATGTTATAAATTGATACAATAACTCATGATTTTCATTCTCGTCTTTCTCAGATATGTAGCCGAAACTTTTTACGAGAGCCAATACGATGGAGATGACCAAAAGATGGGCCGAAACCACATATAATGGTGTTAAAAAATTGTGTTATTTTGTTGGATCAAACTTTTGATACATTTGGGCTACTTGTTTGTTTAGTTTTGTTAATATTTGGTGGGCTTGGCCTTTGTAAGGATGGATGATACTTGTGGCTTAGCAAAAAGCCTTACCCATTAAGCTCCTTGTATAAATAGGATGCTTGGGTTCCCATTTCATCATCCCATTCCATTCTTCACATCTCTCACTTGAAAGTGTGGAAACACACTTTGGTGGGTTTTGTGGAGAAGTTTAGTTAGTGTTTATGGTTAACAACTTCTTCATAGTTGTTGGCTATAATTTATCTTTGTAGTTCCAAGAAATCAATATATGGTATTAGTTTACAAGTGATCTCAAGTTTTATAGTATAAAGTTTGTTAGTGGTTTTTGTTTTCATCTCATCTCATCTCTCTCATCTCATCTTCAAGAAGTAAGTAAGAAGCAACCTTTGGCTACAAGTTATTTTTTATTATTGCAATTTTTTGCTTTTGAACATCAAGTTTATTTAAGGTATTCTTGTCCTAAAGTGTGCCTCAAGATTACTAACGGTAAACTTGTCCCAGGCACTCTTCTCAAGATCATTATCTATAAACTTGTCCATGTTCCCTTTTTCAAGATTGTTGACAACAAACTTGTCCCAGAATTCTTATTCAAAGGTACCAATGGTAACCTTGTCCTAGTTTTCTTACTCAAAGTTTGATAATCACAAACTTGTCCTACTCTTACTTTCATGCACTTTAACGCTTTCTTTAATTGTTTTTATAATCATAGTTTGTTGCTTCGTTTACGTTTAATTTAGTTAATTATTGTCATTTGTCAAAAGTACGCTATAAAAACCCATTTTAATGGAAGGCTAAAACCCTTAAGTTTGGAGTGTAAGTTCCTAAATTGAGATTTAACGTTAGTAATAAAATAAAGAGGTGTATCGAATTTGTAATAATAGTTGACAAACTTGTCATAATTGGATCTTTAATATTTCGTGGTAATGCCCCTAAAGTTAATTGACAACTAACCATCGGTATTTAAACGGCATAACCTCAATGAGGTTATAAAAAAATATTAATTTTCTAAGACAACGATTATTATTATAAAATATCTCTTTCTGTAATTATTGACTTCGTCTCAATTTATCCTTACAACCCAGACTTGCTTTTTATAATTGTATTTTCTCAGCATTACCAACCAACCAAACAATTTTAGTTAATCAACAAAAATCCTCTTGTTTTCATCCTCTGAAATCATTCTTCTTAAAAGTTGCGTTTTTCATCCTTACAAGCTTTAACACCATCTCTGTTGGAACGATAAATCCGGTACTTTGTACCATTATTACTTGTTTTTATACGACGGTATTCCGAGGTGTATACTTGCGCCGAGGTATATTTTTGTGTTAATTTTAAGGGTAGCGATATTCTTACAACAATATTGGCTAAATGAAAGGAGTCCGGAAAGGTTTTAATGGCGGAAGATTAAGATATTGAAAAAGGAAGACACACCTCCGGTCTCCGAACTTCATATTTTGTACACATCGAGTCTATTTTTGAGCGAAAATATATCCTATATTTCTTTGACACATTGCACGAGTCTTTGTGATTCAAATGACATATCTTCGTGTTTATGCCAGAACAGTTTGAGAAGTTAGTTTTCTAACTTACTTCAATGATAACTGGAAGTCCTATCAGAGATTCATTATTGCCAACTCTGAAAATAGGCAACTTCAACATTGAATTTATTTTGATTAAGTAATAATAGTTGTTTCACGTGCTTCTGTATGTTAGTTTTTACACGCTTCATTAGTTAACTATTTTTTTTGTCTTTGGCTATTCATAATGATTCGGATTCTCCTTATCATTCTGAGGGGAAGAGATTGTATATTAAAAACACATGCTTATTTGGAAGAAAAGGAAGATGACAAATGCTGATTTGTTGAAGACTGATTTTGTCGAGTTTGTCGAGTTTCCTTACTTGATTTGTCGAGT
The DNA here is from genome assembly GCA_036898165.1 of Silybum marianum. NCBI lineage: Eukaryota > Viridiplantae > Streptophyta > Magnoliopsida > Asterales > Asteraceae > Silybum > Silybum marianum. Next base: position 19,372,926 of record CM072539.1, read on the forward strand.
TTGTCGAGTTTCATTACTTGATTTTTTAAGAAAATGTGTTAAATCAAGATGATTTTGTCGACTGTTGAAGATAAAGTTGAAGACTTATCGAGTGCTTAAGACCCGACATAAATTTTCATCGACTCATCTTGGCCCAAGATCATTTTATGTTGACCCGATATTTTTTTAAGCCACATCTGAGCTTATCGAATGGTTGACCCGACAAAGTTTTGAATAAAGAAAAATACCCTACGACTTCAAGGGTCCTTCAAATTTCTTTTCATGCTAATGTTAAGGGGGAGTTCGGAGCTTACAAGAGATCATTTTCGTAGGGGAAAAAAGGGAGCAAAAGAATCAAGAGGAAAGATTTGTAGACAAAAGTTTCATGATCTTCAAAAGAAGAGTGCTGATTTGCTTAGTTGTAATCTCGAATACAAAGGGGAAGATTGTTAGGTCTGAAATTATTGTATCCGAGATGACAACTATTGAAGACATGAAGGACCAAAAGTGCAAAGTCGACAAAGTCATTAATTAGGAAGGTTTAATATAAGGAAAGGATAATTATCTTGTAAATGGCAATTGTATAATGCCTAAAACAGTTACCTTCCTTATATAGATTAATGGTTTAATATAAATAGGAGTCTTAGGCTATTCATTAACATGAGTGAGAGATTAGAATAGAATTAGAGAGCTTAATAGATAATATCAGATATAGCATATTAGATAATATCATTGTAATCATTCAAGTTAGACATTCAGCTATTCAATATATACAAGTGAGATTTTCAGTTCATTCGAACGACGTTCTTCGTGTTCTTGAATATTCAACGGTTACCTGATCAAAACTGGGATCAACAGTATTACCTTTATTGATAAAATGTTCAATACAACAAATAAATATTATTTTATCTTCTAAACATTTAAATTGAATAATCTCATTGATAAAAGAAATAAAAAATCATTTTCTCTCCCTCCTAAATAATCTTTTTTGAAGAAATCTCTAAATTTATAGAATTTCGTCTTCTCTCTTACAATTCTCCATTTTGGAGAAGGTTTTAAGTGAATTTATTGAAATAAAAATCTCTATTTTAAGGAATCATTTGGATATAGTTATATTACCGGAATATATACTTTAAATATGGGAAAAGTTTAAAAAACCTAACGATTATTAAATTTTGAATTATTAAGTATTTAAACTATTTTTTTGATTGATAAAACCCTTAAACTTTTTAAACCCAGTTAAATACATCATTGTAATATGTAAAATAGGTTAATTTGGTAAAAAATTTTTAGGAAAAATATACAAAAAACCAACAAACTATTTGATTTCGAATGATTAAGTCTCTGATATTTTTAACAAATAAATCTCTATTTTTTTTTCCTTAATTTTTTTATCAAATAAGTTCTTGAACTTTTTTGAACAAATAAATCTCAAACTTTTTTTGGAAACAAAACCATGAACTTAAGTTTAAACAAATAAATCTGGAACATTTTTGAACAAAAAAGTGTATACAATTTCTCTCACCGATAACAAAGTACAATGACCAATTAAACAGAGAAAAATTACATTTTCGTTACTATTCCAATGCATACGAAAGTTATCCCTTCAAATATAAATTAAGTTCATCAAACCTAATTTTTTATATATAAATATTTTTGTATGTATATATTTATGTTTCGGCATAACTTTTGTATATTTCATAATTAGTAATGGAACTGATATAATTTTTCTCTGTTTAATTGGTACATTATACTTTGTTGTCGATGAGAAAAATTGTACAAATTTTTTCGTTCATGATTTTGTTCCAAAAAAATTTCGGATTTATTTGTTCAAAATTAAGTTCATACTTTTGTTTTTTCTTCGTTTATTTTCTTTAGAAAAAGTTTAGGGATTTATTTGTTTAATTGATTCATTGTAATTTGGTATTGTTTGGCAAAATTAAGTTACCTTATAAGTCACTTTATTTTTTGTACACGTTTGACAAATGACTTATGACTTATAAGCTAACTTATTGATAAGGCACTTGGGAGTGACTTATCAGTGACTTACTGAATTTTTAACATTTTATTCCGATTATACCTCTAATTAATAATAATTAATATTATTTTGAGTTTTATTAATTAATTTTAATTATTAATTAATATTATTTTTATTTTATTAATTAATTAATGTTAATATTAATTATTAATTCATTCTAATTTTAAATTATTAATTCATTTTAATTTTAAGTTATTCACTAATATTAATCACTATTATTTAGAATTATTACTTATATTTTTGATAAATTATTAATTAACTAGAATATGATTGATTAGTTATTCATATATTATATGTAATAATTACTTAAAATCATAAATTAATGTAATCTTTTTCTAAATTTTATTTTAAGAAATCCAAAAATTATAATATATATGATAATCAATTTAATTTAATTAAATAAATATATCATATTATTTATTTTTAACTATTTTGTTTGAATTAATATGGTTATTTTATTAAATACTTATTTTAATTATATTATAAATGATTTACATTTTAAGATGTCCTTTTTGGTCATTTTACATGTTGATCAACTAGTTTTTGCCAAACGTGAGTTGTTCATCAGCTATCTTATAAGTCATCAGCAATCTTATTAGTCATAAACTACCTTATTAGCTAGTTTGCCAAATATAGTCTTTGTTGTTGGTTAGAAATTATATACATTTATTTATTCATGATTTTGTTCAAAAATGTTCCAGATTTATTTGTTAAAAATTAAGTTCATAATTGTGTTTCTTCAAAAAAAAAAGTTTGGGATTTATTTGTTAAAAAAAGTTCAAAATTTTATTGGGAATTTTTTTAGGGATTTATTTGTTAAAAAAAATCTGGGACTTAATCATTCAGAATCAGATAGTTTGTTGGATTTTTGTAAAGTTTTTCCAAAATTTTAATACATTAACCTGTTTTTACAGGTTACAAGGATGTATTTAACCGATTTTAAAAAATTTAAAAGTTTTATCAATTAAAAAGTTAGTTTAAATACTTAATCATTCAAAATCTAATAGTTTATTGGTTTTTTTTCTAGACTTTTTCTTATATCTACTATCTGTACATATAAGAGATGTGTAAAATTAACCAACCATTAGAAAGATTTCTAATGAATTTTTAATTGCTACGTAGGATTTCTAATTAAAAAAATTATAATGATTGAAAGTATGATATTTTAATAAGAAATTAGTTATGATAATTACTAATGTTACTAATGTGATAGTAAATAGTATAAAAGGTTATAACCAACCTTTTTGGGTAGGGGCGGTCGTCGGTTGGAATTCAATAGATTCAGATGGATCTGATTTGATCCAATCATTCATTGGATGTTGGATTTTGTCATCCGATTAACATTAGACATATGATCCGATGCAAATCCAACACTACTAGAAAATTGAGTATTTTCAATGAAAAATATCGTTGAAAATTTCAACGAATTTTAGAATGATTATTGACAGAACATAAATTTTCTACGAATTTTCTACGATTTTACGTTGAAAATCACTCACAAACATGCATTTTCAACGAAAGTTTTTTGACGAGACATTTTGTTGAAAATCTGTTGAAACTCACCATTTTCAACGGATATTCAAGGAAATGGTCTGTTGAAAAAGCTCCTCTGTTTTGTAGTGCAATGGATGATTGGATCATATCGATCGGTTCCATCCATTGGATGTTACTATTGGTTATTCATTGGATTAGATTGGATTCATCCAATCTTCTGATTCAACACTCAACCAATTAATTCACCCTTTCAACTAATTATTCATATATTTTCTTAAGTTATTAAAAAACGATATATATAATATCACCTAAATAACTATATATAATATGTAGTTATTAATTGGATATTAGTTGGATGATAACTGAATGGTCATTAGATGGGGAATTGAATTAGATCAGTTCGGTTTTATTGGATGTTGGACTGTCATCCAAGAACCGACCGATCCAATTTGGATGTGGAAAATTTGGATTTGTTCCGATCCAATTATAATGGATATCCAACTATGATCGGTCGATTCTAATTGGATGAATCTGTTTATATTGGATCGGATGACTTTATGCACGCCCTGCTTTTGGTATTTTAATCAATTTTTCATAGTACACTTTTCAAGATCTTTATAATAATTCTTTAAGTAATATCATATAAAAATTTATAAAAACATCTTTTTTTAAATTACCCGAAAAATCTTGTACTAACACGGTACACCCAAAAGCTTTTTAGCAATTTATTATGATATATTTGAATATCACATACAATTATTTAACACCACAAATTTATATTTTACAAAACTGTTTTAGCTATTATGATTGTATTATATAACTGATCTTTTGTAGTGATTTACTCTTTAATCAATGACTTGGATATTATAAAACAAAGAACTTACTCACCTACTTCCAACACTAATATTTGATCAAAGAAACTGCCATTACATGTTGGCCAGGTTTTTTATACTTTCACGAAGAGTGCATCATTATACATTTATACTTTCATCTATTATACAGATCATATAATCTTATAGATGATAAACTCTGTTTAGCTCTCACTGTTTTCATTCATCTCAGGGTTGGAAACTTATGATTGGTTTTGTTCATAATAATCAAATTATATCTGATTTTGTTTCCATTTTTCTAGTCATTCTAGATACGATTTTAAAAACGTATAAATTAATATAATTTAATGTATAACTAAACTTAGTTATCATATTATATAATTGGCAACATCTTGTTATTCTAAAATAGTTAGTGGCATGGATATAATTAATGACATTCAAAATAAATAAAATATGAGTTTTTCCTTTTTATACCCTAGTCTAATTTTCAAATGTACCATAATTTATTTTATTTATCTATTTTAATTGGTAACATACTAATTCTTATATTTATTTATGAATTTTAATTGAAAGTTATATATATAGATTAGGGTTTAATTCATAGACTAGGATGTAAATGGTAAGAAAATACAATGCATATCTTTTGTTTGTTTGTCTCCATGTGGTCCAGGGTCAGCTTACACTTGGAGGAAACTTCTTGGAAACTACTTTGAATTAGTTCGTCGTTGATCGTCCATGCATGCACTCCTTTCCTTTGTATAACTCACCTTGGCTATGTATTCTCAGAAGCAATTAAAATGTTCATAAAACCAATATATACCACTAGATATCATTCAATTATACGTACTGTCACTCCCCAAATGGCCATATTACCTCTCTCACAACAAATCAACAGCCTCTGGATTAACATGAAAGCTCGTGTAATTACACGACCACCACCACAAGTTTTCTTGAGCTTCAAAACTCTTAAGTTCATGAGTCCATCCCTTCTTGGTTTTCTGCAACTCATGCCTGATGCTCTTTACAAAACCCATCCCAAAACTTCAAATCGCACTCATCAGCTTACTCATATATTGTGTGGCACATGATGCAGAAGAGAGAGGGATATTCACCATTCATATGTGAATATGGCACGACATGGGGAAGATTGTTTTTGGCTATTTGTTTGTGGGATCATTGGTTTCAATTTTAATGCCAAATCAACCAGTCGTTTATCTGCTATGTTTCCTTTTCTATGCTTATCCGTTGGCAATTGATCTCCTTTAAGCTGGCTTTCTGGGTTTAATTTACATGCAAGGCATGCATGGAGATGGATCGAGGTTTTGAATATTTAATGTTTGGAGATATATAGCTTTGTAAGTATATATATATATATATATATATATATATATATAGGGGAGGGATCATACAAGAACACCCCCTTTTTAAAGGAACAAAGGAACAAAGATCCCTCCCCTATATATATATATATTGATTGCTTCCTCATGTTTATTGTGTGTATTAATTAGTTTTCTGTGTATATAAAGTTTACGATATACATCACCATAAGAAAACTCAAAATCGGAAAACGATAAACTTTATGGTGTAAAACTATGTACCATGAAAACGTAAGCAACAATACGAACGAATAATCAACCAATAAACGCGTTGATTAGTATTAGAGAAATTCGGTTACACAAAACTCTAACAATTGTCCTATTTTAATCTATACATCATAATCGCTATATATAGACAAGAAGACGTGTTGGATTACAATTCTTATTCTATCACCAACACGCAGAATTAGGAAACTTTCCATATATCAGGATTCTTTGGATTGCTCTCCAAGGCACCTTTGGGTCAGCCCGCGGCATATAGCCCATGGACGATCCAACCATTCGCCAACAATCACCCCCTGAATGGTTGAAGCGGTAATTCACACACACCGAGCAACGATCTTATTACACCGAACCTGACTCGCGCTAAGGACTTCGTTAGGGGATCCGCTACTTGACTATTTCCCGCCACGTGTTCGACTTCAACTTGCTCGTTTTCCACACGCTCTCGAATGAAGTGGAAACGAGTGTGAATGTGTTTGCTCCTTCCGTGAAACACCGGATTTTTAGATAATGCAATCGTCGACTTGTTGTATATACGAATCAACACCTTTTGCTTCTTTAATCCGGTTACCTCCGCGAGCAACTCCCTTAGCCAAACTGCTTGACATGCTGCCGATGTAGCTGCCATGAATTCGGCTTCACAAGAAAATAAGGCCACGGTATCTTGCTTTTGTGAATACCACGAGATGGGGGATTTACCAAGAAAGAAAATGTGACCAGTAGTGCTCCGACCATCATCCGCGTCTACATTATGAATGCTGTCACTATAACCCAGAAGTTTCAACTCGTCGCATCTCTCGTATCTAATTCCAAGCGAAACTGTATCGCGTAGGTAACGAAGAATTTGCTTGACTGCGCGCGCATGAGATTCTCTCGGACTTTGCATATAACGACTAACTACCCCGACTGAGTAAGATAAGTCCGGACGAGTGTGAAGGAGGTAGCGTAAGCACCCTACCACCCTCCGATAATGAGTGGCTTCAACTTCTGGTTCATCCTTGGCTTTCGATAATTTTAGTCCCGGTTTCATTGGACATTGTGTAGCATTACATTCTTCCATGCCCGCCTCTTTCAAGATTTTCATAGCATAGTTCGCTTGCTTAATTGTTACACAATCATTTTCTTGAGAAATTTCAATGCCCAAGTAATAAGTCAACAAGCCAAGATCCGACATTTCAAAATTTGAAAACATCATGGTTTTGAATTGGCTTGTTATTTCATGACACGTTCCCGTTACGAATAAATCATCTACGTACACGGCCACAATGATGTATTCACCTCTAGAAAACCTTTTTATATACCGTCGATTCTTGCAAGCATCGTTTAAAGTCCATTCCTCGTAAGATGCCATCAAGTTTTATATTCCATGCCTTTGGAGCTTGTCGTAAGCTATACAAAGCTTTTGCTAACTTGTAAACTTTTCCTTCCTCTCCCGCCTTTTCAAAACCCTCGGGTTGACTCACGTACACTTCTTCTTTCAATTCACCGTGTAAGAAGGCCATCTTCACATCTAAGTGGTAAATCTTCCATCCTTTCCCGGCTGCAAGAGCAATCAATAATCGTATTGTCTCGAGTCGAGCTACTGGGGCGAAGACTTCATCAAAATCAATGCCGTATTCTTGTACATAGCCTTTTGCTACGAGTCGCGCTTTGTACCGTGAGATTGATCCGTCCGCATTTCTTTTGAATATAACCACTTTAGTCCGATTGGTTTGGCATGCTTGGGTAGAGGCACTAGCTTCCAAGTTTTGTTTTTTTCGATTGACTCGATCTCGATTGTCATCGCCTTAAGCCATTCGGGTTTCACAATGGCTTCTTTAAAGTTCCTTGGCTCCTCGTCAGAGGTTAACATTAATTCGTACATGTTTAGTTCGTAGTCGTCTAAGCGGATAGGCAAAACTGAGACACGATTGGAACGACGGACCGGGTTATGTTCAAACTCGCTATGCCCGTCGGACTCGTGAACACTGTTCAACTCTGATTCTGTTGAGGTTGGGGCTTCCGCTGCTGGGCTCGTTGCTGAATGTGGGCTCGTTGTAGCTGGGCTTGCTACGAGAGGTTGTTGTGGCACGGCAGTGGGCTGTGCATCTTCGGTTGCTGTTGGGCTTGGAGGAACAGGCCCATTTGTCACAAGCCATGGTATTACAAATGTGCCAGATTCACTTTTCTTGCTGCTACTGCCGTCACACAATTCCTTTTCTTCTTTATCCCACTTCCATGCCATTTTTTCATTATAAGAAACATTGCAACTTATAATGATTTTATTTTCTTCCGAGTTAAATAAGCGGACACCTCCCAAACCCGGTTCCTTCCCAAAATAAACCAATGGTCTCGATCTATCGTCTAGCTTCTTTAGATGTTTCGAAACAATCCTTTCGTACGTGACATATCCGAACACCTTCAATCCTTCAAGATTCGGTTTTTGACCATAGAATTTTTCGTAAGGTGTGACTCCTACCAATGCTCGCGTAGGGGTGCGATTAATTTTATAAGTTGCATGTCGAACGGCTTCACCCCAAAATTGATTTGGAACTTCTTTTGCTTTCATAAGACATCGCGTCATCTCGATTAACGTCCGGTTTCGTCGTTCTACTATGTCGTTTTGTTGGGGTGAGTACGGAGCCGTTAACATTCTTGCAACACCTTCTTTGTTCCAAAAACGATTAAAATCGTTTGAAGTAAATTCACCGCCTCTGTCCGTGTGAAATGTTTTTATCTCTTTGCCGGTTCGGTTTTCGATTGACTTTTTAAATCTTTTGATTACATCCGCCGCGTCCTTTTTATGCTTTAACAAAAAAGACCACATGTATCTAGAAAAGTCATCAATGAGAACTAATATATAAATATTAGCGGCTTGAGTGGGAGGATCAATTGGTCCGCAAATATCTTCGTGTAGTACTTTGAGAATATTTGTAGACTTATAATTAGTTTTCTTTGGGAACGTGTGCTTATGTTGTTTGCCTATCACGCGAAGTTCACAAATTTGATCTTGATGCTTTAAGACCGGTACTCCGTTAGTCATCTTGTGCATCATATTCACCGCACCAAAGTTGATATGGCCGAGACGTGTGTGCCACAACCATGACTCATCATCAATTTTTGTTTGTAAACAATGAGGCTTTCCAACTTTTAGTCGGGTTTTATAAAGACGATTTTCACTTCACGGGACCTTCATGAGCAACCTTCCATTCCGATCTTTCATTGTCAAGAAATCACCATAAAGTCGGATATCACATCCGGATAATGTAGTTTGACCGAGACTTATCACATTGCTTTGAAGTGATGGAATATAGTAAATATCTTTCATTATTTTTTGTTCTCCGTTTTTACCTTTGAACAAAATCGATCCCTTCCCTTCTATTCGTACGCACGAGCCATCTCCAAATCTCACTCTTCCGGTTATCCGTTCATTCAATTCCGAAAAGTAAGAATACTTTCCGGTCATGTGATTGCTTGCGCCATTGTCGAGATACCAAACATTGTCATCATCTTGGTTTGGTTCGACTTTGGGAGGAACATATTTGTCTTCATTTAGAAACACTGTTTCTTCTTTCATCATAAAAAATGTTCCTTCCTCGTGATTCACTCCTTCTTGAGCATCATTAAGGTTTGCTTCATGGTTACGCCATCGGTCCGGGCATCTTGGCACAAAGTGTCCATATTTGTCGCAACGGTAACATTTAATTGTTGATATATCTCGCTTCTCATTATTATTACCTTTTTTCTTTTCATCATCTCGGTTATCATGGTTTTGGGTGTTACCCCTACCACGACCACGTCCACGGCCTCGTCCCCCTCGGTTTGCACCGCGTCCTTTGCCACGACTTGAGTCTTGGTTTCGATTTGAGTTTTCGGTTTTGGCATACAGTAGCTTTTCACCGGAATCGGATACTTTGTCGGTATCTTTAGTCCGTTCCTCGTAAGCTTTTAGCCTTCCAACAACATCTTCATATGTAACGGTTTTTAAGTCCAAAACTTGCTCGAGTGCCGCCACGATGTGCACGAATCTTTTAGGAAGGCTCGTAAGAAATTTCTTCACCAATTTTTCTTGCGAGATTGTTCCTCCGAGAGACGCCGAAATAGTCGCAATGCCCGATAGTTTTGAAGAGAACTCATCAATCGTGCCCGTTTCTTTCATCTTCAAACTTTCGAATTCTGAAGTCAGTGTTTGCAATCGTGCTTCCTTCACCTGATCTGCACCCAAGTTCCGGGATTTGATCGCATCCCACGTCTCCTTTGCCGTCACGAGATTCCTGATTTGCAAGATCAAGTCATCCGGAATTGATTGAAACAACAAACCCATCACGATGTTGTTTTTCTTTGCATCCGTTGAACCCGGATCAACCACGACCCACACGTCGTGAATGCCGAGTAAAACCTTCATACGCATGTGCCATATCGTGTAATTCATTGACGTTAATTGCGGACATTGAAACGAAATCGAGTGTGCCTCCTTTGCGGGCGGATTCGCTTCGCCTCCCGACATGATCAATCAACCGAACCACAATACACGATTTGAATTGCAAGCTCTGATACCAATTGAAAATGTAAGCAACAATACGAACGAATAATCAACCAATAAACGCGTTGATTAGTTTTAGAGAAATTCGGTTACACAAAACTCTAACAATTATCTTATTTTAATCTATACATCAGAATCGCTATATATAGACAAGAAGACGTATTGGATTACAATTCCTATTCTATCACCAACACGCAGAATTAGGAAACTTTCCATATATCAGGATTCTTTGGATTGCTCTCCAAGGCATCTTTGGGTCGGCCCGCGGCATATAGCCCATGGACGATCCAACCATTGGCCAACAAACCAAAGTTGGATTATTGTTGTTTCATCATGATAGACCTGTTATGCTTCTGACAAATGGTTGAAGTGCCGAGGAAGCAGAAGCTATTCAGAATTTCAGATGCTGATGAACAATAAATTATTTATAAAGCCCAGATTTTGAATATTTAGAGTTTGAAGTACTTTTGTATTTCTTTCCTCATTTAATTATTTGTTGTATTGATTTTTTAAATCTGTATTTTAAGATGTGATATGCATGTGTTGTATAATTCTATCAATAAAGATTGTAGTTTTAATTGTTCTAACTCATCCATAAGTTGTTTTATCACCTGCCATGCTGTTCAAAAACAAACCATTTGAAGTAGATGTCAATTTTTGATAAAACCCAGATTATTTTTGATGAAAAATGACAAAACCCAGATTATTTTTGATGAAAAAAAAAAAGAAAAAAAACCCAGCTGGTTGTGGAAGTCAAGTTTTTGAAGAAAATTTCATCCTGCGTAGCTATAAGAAATCATATATGTAGCGATTTCCATGTTTATTGGGTAGTTTTGGTGTTCATACGATCAAACCCAATAAAAAGGTGAAATTCTTGTAGGTTATCTAGTATAAAAAAACCCAGTTCAAGTTAACCTATTTGTGGCTTTACACAAAAATGAATCCAGAATTTCAAAGTTTTACATGCACAAAACAAAACCCTATCACAAAACCACTACCACTTTCTCCTCCTGCAAATTAACACTCTGAGCATCTGCAATGGGAGGTTTATCAATACACCACATCTTGAAGGCCGCTCGATAAAAGTAAAAGCTTATTGGGAGAATGCTGACCGGACAAACCACTTCATACAAATGAAAGGGTCCATGCCTATTTAATTGTATCATTTAGTTAATTTGAGGTTAGATTTGAGGACCAACTAATAAAATAATAATAAAAAAGTTAGAATTTGATGTTTATACTTAAATTAATTAGTTTTAATTAATAAAAATTTAAAACAATAAAAATAATTAAATTTCAGCATCAGAACTTATTTTTTAAATAAATGTAGTTGTATGTTAACTTCGTTTACATTTTATTCTAATTATTAAATGTTACAATTTTAAATTTTATTGTTATTTTAACATATTGTAATGGCGCGTTACGTCACGTAATGGTATGTTACGATGCGTTATTTTACAAGGAGAGATGTTACTTTAATATATATATCGTGCACGATAAATAATAATTACGTACAAAAGCAATGATTAAATCAACATAAAAACGAAACATAAAAACGAAAACCTTAAATAGATAAATGTTTGATGACATTCCCATACACGAAAAGTCAAACACGAAGTCTTTGAAAATTTTTAAAAAAGTAGTGAGTAAAGATTCAAGAGATTTAATCCTGATTTTGAATTCTTGATATCATTTTCTATAAGCTCTATATATATGTTTAGTATCAATAGTTTTTGTTTTTTAGTTTTATAACTTTATACGAATTTAATTTGTCCTAAATAATTTGGGTGAATGTTTATATGAGTGCATGTATACACACGTAGGCATGCACACACACACACACACACACATATATATATACATATATGGAAGAGTTCAAACGAGAACTCCTACATTTTATGAGAACACCATTTTACTATTGACAATCACATGTGATACTATTATTCCATCGTATATGATACACATGTGATACTAAATTTGTGATACGAACGACTTTTGACACGATCTAGGTTGCAGGTCAAGTCGCCCTTAAACCACTAAGCCGCTTCACATATATATGTATATATATATATATATATAAGTGGAGGTTTAAACGAGAACGCCTCCATTTTATGAGAACGCGCTTATCAAATGTGATAATACAAGTGAAGGGACCTGGTGGTGTGCGCACGACGTGTCCTGCAACTTAGGTCGTCCCAAAAGTCATTTGCGTCTATGATTATTATCACATGTGATAGTATTGATGCATTATAGTATCCCATCAAGAACACCCTTATCACATATGATAATATATGTGATGGGGCTTAGTGGTGTAAGGGTGACTTGACCCGCAACATAGATCGTGTCAAAAGTCGTCTGCGTCTCTGATTTACCATCACATGTGTATCATATGTGATGAAATAATATTATCACATGTGATTGTCTTTGGTAAAAAGGTGTTCTCGCGTTCTCGTAAAATGGGGGTGTTCTCATTTGAACTCTTCCATATATATATATATATATATATATATATGTAGACTTGGGATCACGTGAGACCACCCTGTTTCCGTGAGACCACCCTGTTTCCGTGAGACCCATTAAACCACCCATTTACATTTGAAACTTCACAGCAAAAACACTATGAAGGTAAAAAATATGAATCTTTAAAGAATTTTTGCTATGAAAGTAACCTACATAGTGTTTTTGCTGTGAAGGTAACTTTCACAGTGTTTTTGCTGTGAAGGTTCAAATTTTTTTACCTTCACCGTGTTTTTGCTGTGAAGTTTTCAAGAGTAAAAAGATGGTTTCACGGGTCTCCGACGGGTCTCACGGAAACAGGCTGCAGGTCTCACGTGAACCCATCATATTTTTTTTACTTTTACAATGTTTTTGCTGTAAAGTTTCAAGTGTAAAAGGGTGGTCTCACGTAATCCCAACCCTATATACAGTGGCGGACGAAGGTCCAAAAAGGGGGGGGGGGGGGTCCCATCCCCCCAGTGAAATGTTAAAAATAAAAATTATGTAGGCTAAAAAATCTTAAAAATACTGTATTTAGCCTTAATTCCCCCAGTTAACTTTTTCAAGGGATCCCATCTTGCCGACGATTGACAAAAACACTAAAAAAATCTCTTGAAATCAATAAAAAACCCAAAAAAATCTTTCGAAATCGACAAAAACACTAAGAAAATTTTCAAAATCGATAAAAACAATAAGAAAATCTCTTGAAATCAACTAAAAAACTTAAAAAATTTCCCGAAACACGTCGGGTGACTTTACGCGCCTTTAGTCTATCTTAATAGGACCCCAGTGAACAAAAATCCTGGATCCGCCACTGCCTATATATATATATATATATATATATGCCGCCTTAGGGCACACCTTGAAAAACGTCATGGCCTCGCCGTAACTCCTAAGGCTTGAGGCTTGACCTTGCCGCCACATCACACCTCACGCTATTTATAGCCTTGCTTCAAAAACCGACGGATCTTCAAAAATCGAACCCTAATAATCTCAGTATACTTCTTTTATTCACCTTGTTTGATTGCTTCCTCTCAGGAAGTCACTATTTGTTTCTCCATTTTAGTTTTGGTTCTCAGTTTCCAGATATCATGAATCTGAGTCTAAATCACTTTGTTCGATTAAATCTTGAAGTTGATTACTGAGTCTGGATTTGGTTCACCTGTTTCCAGAAATCACAAATATGGTTTTATCACTTCATTTGATTAACCCGATTCTTGTGAGGATGTCCTCCTTAGGTGATACCATTCTTGTGAGGCCGATGCAGGGAGGAACATGGTCGGAGGCATGGATGGTGTTCGTCATAGGCGTAGATGGAGGTGGTGATGTTAACCGGAGATGGAGGGCAGAAAGGGAGGAGGTCAACGCTCAGAGGGGTGGGGGAGTTCTCTGGTACAATGATGTATTTATAAATTATTCTTAAGTCTTTTTTATAGAAAATTAAAATAAAAACAAAAAGACTAAGTTACCCTTGGTTTAACAATGTTAGCTTTAAAGGACGAAAATTAAAAGAAATGAAAACCTTATGGACAAAAAAAACAGTTTTTAAATACTAGGAACGGAAATTGTTATGAATAATAAACCATAAGAACAAATACCGTAGTTTACTCTAGATATTACATATTTCTTAAACTACTCAGACCCGACCTTTGATTTTTGAAGAAAGACGTAGCGACATTTTTTTAAGAAAGTCAACCCGACTTTAAATATATATATATATATATTTAATATTTGAAACACAACAGACATTCATTTATGATGAAGATATTCCACATAGGTGTAACACAAAGAAATCACTTACCTACTCCCAATTCCGATATTTATTTGATAAAAACTTGGCGTGGCAAGGATTTTTATATTTTCACAAATGGCAAATGTTTATATATGTTTTCATCTAACGATCATAAAACAAGTCTAAATCAATATAAATTTGTTTAATCTTATTGTATAATTAGTAACATCTTATCGTAAAAAATTAGTGAATCTTTTGAATTTTATTATTTAAATTAATGGCGTAAATACACTTTATATATATAATTACAGGAGTAAATAACTTTTCGTTCTTATGCTTTGTTATAATCAAGGTTCTAAATGGCGTAAGGTGTGGCGTGACGGCAAGGTCAAGCCTCAAGCCTTAGGAGTTACGGCGAGACCATGGCGTTTTTCAAGACGTGCCCTAAGGCGGCATATATATATACACACACACATAGACACTTACCCCATCCTTGTATTGTTAGCGTTTTAAATACTTTAGAACATACTAAATTCGTATAAAGTAATAAAATTAAAAAAGAATGAAAAACCATTGATATCAAACATATCGAGTTTATAGAAAATTATATCAAGAGTGCAAATTCGGGATTAATTATCTTGAATCTCTACTCACTACTGTTTCCTATATTCAAATACTTTGTGTTTGACGTTTCGTGTACGAGAATGTCATTAAGCATTTACCTATTTAAGGTTTTAGTTTTTAAATTTTTTTATGTTTATTTAAATCCTAGATCTTGTACATAATTATCATTTATCGTGCACATTATATATTAAAGTAACCCCACACCTTATAAAATAACGCGTCGTAACGTGCCATAACGTGTCGTAACGAGTCATAACGTGTTACAATGCAAGTCAAGCCTTAGAGTGGAGCCATAGGGGTTAACGCGACGGCGACCCCAAGCCTTGACGCCTTAACGCGCCATCACGAGGCCATAACGAGTTATTTAGAACAGTGGTTATAATTGCCATTTTTGTACTTTTTTATACTTTTAAAATTATGATTTTCATACATATTTTATAATTCATTATTATTTTTCATCCTTATTAATAATAATTTATTGCTAGTTTTATCCTATAGTTTACAATTGCTTACTATTTTATTCCCTCATACTTTAAAGGTTAAAGTTAGGTGTCGTTTACCGAATGCTTATCCGGAAAAGCGTTTATCAAGTCATATTATCTTACCGGATTAATATGACAAGTACTAATAATCTTACCCGGTAAAAGTGAAGACAAAGAAAGTAAGAACCAATAGTCTTACCCAATAAGTGAGAACGACGACTCTTGCCAAGGTAACTGCTTACCGGGTAACTTGATGCGTACGACGCCATTGTAATGGACTAAAATCTTACCCAGTAAGGGATGATGTTGAATTTTACCCTTAAACGCTTATTGAATGAGTGTTTAGGTAAATGATCAATTAAACTCTATGATTAACACTGAATTATGGATGAAAACGTCAATTTAAAACACATTGACTAAATTCACAATTTCCAACAAACCACAAGGGTACACCGTCAACAATTCAAAAATTGCAAAAATTTAAACCACATCCACGTCGTCGTTTTAATTTATCCGGTTATTTTTAGCGGGGTCCCTTTAAGCTAAACTAAAGGCCCGTAAAGTCGTCCGACGTGTTTTTTTGCCTAATTATACAGTTTCAAGGAATTTTTTGTTGATTTCGAGATTTTTTTAGCGTTTTTGTCGATTTTAAAGAATGTTTTTCTAGTATTTTTATTGATTTCCAGACATTTTTTTTGGTTTTTTGGTTGATTTCAAGAAAGTTTTTTAGAGTTGGCGATGCTCGGCTAGAGTTGTGGATACTTTGCAAATACTACCGGGGAACCAAGCAAGAAGAAGTAAGTGAAAAGTTAATTTTTATTTTATTTTAACCCTTACAATTTTTATTTTTTTTGTTTTAGTGGGTACCTGACCCCATCCGCCAATGCACGTATGTAGTTTTAATCTACCAAAAGGAAATTTTTAGGAAACTCATCGTACATTCATGCACTCCTATATATAAACCCTGGCCATTCTTTGAAGAAATAAATGTTCATTTGATCCCCAAATGGCTACACTACCTCTCTGATCACAACAAATCAACAGCCTCTGGATTAACATGAAAGCTCGTGTAATTACACGACCACCACCACAAGTTTTCTTGAGCTTCAAAACTCTTAAGTTCATGAGTCCATCCCTTCTTGGTTTTCTGCAACTCATGCCTGATGCTCTTTACAAAACCCATCCCAAAACTATTCAAATCGCACTCATCAGCTTACTCATATATTGTGTGGCACCAGACCCGTTTCTGACATTTTATGGGCCCTGGGCGAGATATAAAAATGGGCCCTTGTTAAACACGGTTTTTTTTCAATATATTGTTTTTATCATCAAAAATAACATTGAATTCAAAAAATACTAACAATTTATATAAAACCATTTTCTGAGTTTTCTCATATGCAAAATCATTAAATAATTACTTCTAAACTAATACTATCTGTCAACTCATTATCACATAACGTCGTAAATCTGTTCCACCGCCAAACATATTCTATGATATATCTTTATTATATAGATTGACATCATTTGAGATCACAATATTTAGTTGTTGACTATTGAAAGTAACACTTTATGTCAATCAATATAAATCAGTTGGGTTTTCACGTCACATCATGTTAATGTTATCTTTAGTATTTTAAACTTTTAGGATTGAATTTTATTTTAAGAACCATCAGTCTTAAAATCAAAACTCTATCTTAGTTTTAGTTTGAGATCTTATTGTTGTTTTAGAGATAAGAGATACTTCAACTTCATTTACTTAATATTAGGTAATAAGGAGTCAATAATATAAGAAAAAACATTTTTAGTTTTGAAATTCTAAATATAAATATAAGTTGGATCGTCTCATAATATGGTTGATAATTTTTTTTCAAAGATAAGAGTTTTCTTAGTTAAAAACAAGAAATCTACGATATTTTAATACAAACATAAAATTCATGCGGATGCAATAATCGAAAATGTTAGTGGAGATGAATTATAGAGATTAGAGAATATATCAATGTTGTCTAGGCAAGGTAGTTTTATATTTTTGTAGATAAAAAGCTTAGAGAAAAAACTTAAGAGAAACAATAAATAATACTATAAAATTAACAACCAATTAATTTTTTACATATTTTCTTCTTCAATATAATTAGTTAATACATGTTTGGGGATTTAATATAATGCTAATTTTTTTTGGATCATATTAGATACTAAAAGACGTTGTATCTCTTTCATTTATTAATTTTTTTTGAACAATTACTATATATTATATGGTATACATGAAAAAACCGGGCCCCCATTTTTCTTGGGCCCTGGGCGTACGCCCGGCCCGCCTCCCAGGGACGGCACTGTGTGGCAACAGAGGATTCACCATGCATATGTGAATATAGCACGACATGGGAAGATTGTTTTTGGCTATTTGCTTGTGGGATCATTGGTTTCAATTTTAATGCCAAATCAACTAATCGTTTATCTTCTATGCATCCTTTTCTATGCTTATCCGTTGGCAATTGATCTCCGTTAATCTGGCATGGGATTACATGCGAGGCATGGAGATCGATGGATCGAGGTTTTGAATATTTAAAGTTTGGAGCTAGCTTTGTGGTAAGTATATATATATATATATATATATATTGCTTCCTCATGTAGTCATGTTAATTATGTGTATTCATTTTCTGTGTGTATAAAGTTTACCATATACACCACAAGAAAACAATAAAATTTATGTTGTGAAACTATATATGTCAATCAAAGTTGGATTATTGTTGTTTCATTATGATCGACCTGTTTTGCTTTTGACAAATAGTTGAAGTGCCCAGACAGCAAGAAGCCATTATGAAAGAAGCTATTCAATTAAGATGCTAATGAACAATGAATTATTTATAAATCCCAGATTTTGAATATTTAGAGTTTGTAGTACTTTTGTATTTCTTTTCTCATTTAATTATTTGTTGCATTGAAGTTTTAAATCTGTGTTTTAATGTGTTGTATTGGTGCAATTTTTCGCGTTTAGTTGGATCAAGCATAGATTCAAATTTGGGAAGGGTGTGTGTTGGGAGTCTTGAGTTAAAATTCCGATAGATTGTTCTTTTTCTTCTTTGTAATTCTAGCCTCCCGCTAGCCCCTTTGATGTTTCAATAAACCCTCTTGTTTTCTTGTTGTCAAAAAATAATAATTCTATCAATAAAGATTGGAGTATTAATGGTTGTAATTGATCCGTAAGAATTGTTTTATGATCTGTAAAGATTGGAGTATTAATGGTTGTAATTGATCCGTAAGAATTGTTTTATGATCTGTATGCTGTCAAAAAAACAAACCATTTGATGTAGAAGTCAATTTTTGATAAAACCCAGATCATTTTTGATCAAAAATGATAAAACCCAGATTATTTTTGATGAAAAAAAAGGATAAAAACCTAGCTGGTTGTGGAAGTCAAGTTTTTTTGAAGAAAATTTCATCCTAGCAGCGTAGCTATAAGAAATCATATGTGTAGCGATAGTAGACAAGAAGGCAAGATCGAATTCCATGTTTATTGGGTAGTTTTGGTGTCCATACGATCAAACCCAATAAAAAGGTGAAATTCTTGTAGGTTATCTAGTATAAAAATAATAAAAAAAAACCCAGTTCAAGTTAACCTATTTGTGGCTTTATACAAAAATGAATCCAGAATTTCAAAGTTTTAAATGCGCAAAACAAAACCCTATCACAAAACCACTACCACTTTCTCCTCCTGCAAATTAACACTCTTCCAATAAGTACCCACAAACCGACAAACGGAGTCTGAAAATAAATAGTTAAATATTAATTTTAATATTATTTATACATTAAAAAATAAATAAATAAATAATTGAATTAATTGTTTTTTGTGATTGAAACGGCCAAAACCCTACCAACCCGCGATTTCACGAGCAACCAAAAAGATACCCAAAGACAACTCTAAATGACGGATCCAAAATGTCAGATGATCGGGAAAACATAGGATTGTCAATCCCCAATAAGGTTCAAGTTAAATGATTTTTGATTATTTGGAAATTCTTGGTAAAACAGTTACCATTAACGATAAGGAAGAACATATAATATTATTGACAAAATTAATTGACAAACATGTAAAAAAAAATCAGTAAAATCAAAATCATACAAAAATGATTAAATTTGTTGAAAATTACAACACCAAACGCAACTGGTTGTCTCAAAGAATATCGGGACATCAACAAGAGAATGTTTGCCAGACAACAACCATAAACTTTATGATAAATATATACATATGTAGCTAGGGTTAACAAAACTGTTAAAACATCAAACTTTTTCCTACACTTTTGGGTGGGGCATATGCCCCTTATTTCATACATATATATATATAGAAAGTTTTAAATGAGAACTTTACATTTTTAAAAAAATAAAGGGATACTTGTGCATCACATATGATGTGGGTCTCATATAATATTAAATCATTTATGATTTAATATGATTTAATATTAAATCATAAGTGATTTAATATTATGTGGGACCCATATATCATATGTATCTACAAATTGTTCCTTTATTCTTTTAAGGAAGGATGGTTCTCATTTGATCCCTCCCCTATATATATATATATATCGTAAAAATGTATATTGTTTAATATACTGCTTTATAAAACTTGAGTTTGTAGGACGATATTATTATGCATATCCGCCCATTGATTGATCTCCTTTCATTTGCAACTAGGTAGCGGATGGAGTTCGATCCGACATATTGATTGATCTCCTTTCATTTGCACCAAATATTTTGAATTTAGAGTATAGTACTTTAAGCTTCATATAGCTAATTTGTCAGATGATTTATTTTGGTGTATTACTTTTGTTCCAAAATAAACTTAATTATACGTCTTAAAAAGTTATCACTGATCAAGGCTTCGAATCGATGCAGTTTATTCCATTAATCAGGTTATTTAATGGTTTAAAAATACAAATACTCGTAGATAAACTTTACATCTGCATGTGAGAAATGGAAATATGTAGTGCAGTGAACATCCAAATTTGGGTAACACCCCGAATTTTTTTACTAGCCATAATCTTTGTATCTTGTTAAGTACAAAACATAGCTTATGGATTGGTTTACTAAGTATAAAACTCAATATTACCAAAATATAAACATTATAATAATCTCAAACAGTGGCGGATCCAGGAATTTTATAGACTGGGGTCCTTTTAATTAACAAGTACCAAAACTCATACAAGTGTTTACTTAAGTTGATTTCTACGGGTTTTCATTATTTGAAAACGAGTCATTACATCTTCATTTGTAGCCTTAGCAAGTAATTCTTTTTCTACCGCACATATTACACATGCACTCAAAAAGTCGTCACTAATCTGATTGCGCAAAACCGACTTCACAAGCTTCATTGCAGAAAAGCATCTCTCAACTGTCGCGGTTGCAACCGGCAAAACCAATGCAAGTTTCAATAATCGATAAACCAAAGGAAAGACAAGGTGTTTCCTAGTTTCAACCATCACTCTACCAAGCTCGGATATACCTTTCAAGTTAGCAAATAATTCATCGTGTTGGACATTGTCAATGTAGAGTTGAAGTTGGTGCACAAGAGTCGTTCTTTCTTCATTGGTAAAATCATTAGGATAAAACTCCGCCAATCTTACTAACTTTGATGTGTCAAAGTCACAAAATGAGTAATGAGGATCTAAAGCCGCCATACAAATGAGCAATTCGGAACTTACTTCATCAAATCTATTACCAAATTCTTGAATTTGCATATCCACAACCGTGTTAAAACATTCGTACTCGTAATAATGTCGAGATGTTATATTTGTCTTCTGTCTTCGATTCTTTGGATTGATATAAATTTCCTCCATGTTTAACGTTTCGATATTATGTTTTTCGCAAAAAGAATAGATCTTCTCAATAAGTTGATCAAATCCATCAACTCTGAATTGTTGCAATTGTCGTTTTGTTGATTTCACCAATGAAACAGCATTTAAGATATCTTGATCTTTTTTCTGAAGAGCTTGTGACAAAGATTCTGTGATCCCCAAAATATGCAACATCAAGTGCAAATAAAACACACTGTCAAATGATTGGAAAAATACTTGAATACCATTTGCTTGACGTTGACTGTAAAGATTCCCGCCCGCATCTTCAACATACTTAAGCACCTCAATAACAGATGGAAACAAATCAACCAAACGATTAAGTGTTTTGTGGTGTGAACCCCATCGTGTATCTCCAGGTCTTCCAAGAGACAGCTGTTGATTTAACCCACTACCTGTTTCAGTTTCACCGCTACCGATGGCTTCTTGTACTTTCTCCTTTCGGCTTTCTCGAACCATATCTGCTCGCTTGCAAGAAGCACAAACCACGTTTATTAGAGATGCTATCATGTCAAAGAATTTTCCAACCTCCATGTGTTTATGTGCAACCGCCACAACAATTAACTGAAGCTGGTGAGCAAAACAATAAACATAATACGCTGAATTATTTTCTCTCATGATTAAAGCTTTCAAACCATTGAATTCGCCACGCATATTGCTTGCTCCATCATAACCTTGGCCTCTCGCCTTTTTCAAACTCAAATTATGTTCAATAAATAAGAAGTTAATCGCAGCTTTAAGAGATAAAACACTTGTGTCCTTCACATGTACAAGCCCAATAAACCTTTCTTTGACAACCCCACATGTAACATATCGCAAAACCACGGCCATTTGTTCTTTTTTAGATATGTCACTCGACTCGTCAACTAATAAGGAAAACACATCGTCACTAATCTCTTGGAAAATATGTTTGAGTATCTCTTGTGCAAAGCACTGAACGATATCTTTTTGGATACTTGGTGACACCATTTGATTATTCCCGGGTGCACTTCCTAATGTAACATTACTGATAACCTCATTTTGATCACGAATTACCTTTACTAGTTCCAAGAAATTTCGCCTATGAAAAGACGTTTCTGACTCGTCATGACCACAGAAAGGTAATGCACCATTTAACAGATATCTAGCTGCATCAACCGAAGCATTCAACCGAATACGATATTTCTTATCTTGAATATCAGTTTGTCTATTTAAAGCGACTTGAATTGATTGTTTTTCTCTCATTAGATCATCACATTTCTTAACAGCTCTATTATGGAAACTATTAATGTGACCCACATGAGTAGCCAGTCTCTCAGATTTATTCCAACTACTAAAACCATCCGTTAAAAAAGCATCACTCCCACCTTGTCCGCCACACTGGTCTCTAAATAGGTAACAACAAAAGCAAAAAGCTTTATCTGCTTTTAAACTATAATCCAACCAATTGCCATATTGATCAAACCAAGCCGGGTTAAATCTTCTTGGCTTGTTCCCTATTATTCTTCGTGGAAAGTCGTGACCACGCGGTTGACTCGGTCCTTTAATCAAGTATTTTCTTCTGATTTCATCTCTTTGATTAGGATGATACTGTAAAATTCCTTTCCTATCAGCTGGATCCGAAGGAAGATTATTTAAATCAACTTCCATAGGTGTCGAAGGAGGATTGGTGTGCAAGTTGTTTCCACTTAAAGGTTGTCCATTGTTATTAGAGTCGGACTCCGGGGCCTTTCTTTTAAAAAATCTTTCCATTTGCTGTCAAAACAAGGGGTAAAAATCAAAACCACAGTAATTGGGTTAACAGTCAATAAATACACTATATATAGACAAAAAGTGACAGAAAGTAAAAAAATATTAACTGTGTCAATGTGATTGTTTTCTTTCAAAGCAGCAACAAATAAATATTAACTGTGTGATGTGTCCATGTGTCTACCAACTGTGTTGTCTGTGTACTGTGTCACTGTGTGACTGTTTTCTTTCAAAGCAGAAGCAAATGGCCCTTAAATGGAGGTTCATGTTCTTTCAAAGTAGCATCAATAGTAGTTTGGGTGGGGTTCCTATTTTTTTTTCAAACCAGCAGGAGACCAACAAATCAAGAATCAAGCCCTAAAATGGGGGTTCCTATTTTTTTTGCAAAGCATCAGCCCAACAGTAGCAGAAATCGATTTTATTCAAATCAAACCCAACTACCCAAGTTCTTATTTTCTTTCATAGCAATCACAAATCAAGCCCTAAAAATCGAAACAGTCAGCAAGCAAAATTACACAACGAAATCGAAGCAAAATTAGCCAATCTGAGTTCTTGTTGTGATTTGTCTAACAAGATTACACAACGAAATCGAAGCAGAAAGAGAACAAATCGAAGAAGAAATTGTACCTCTCTGAAAGAGAAGAAATCGAACCAATCTGAGTTCTTGCTGTTGATGAGAAGAAATCAAACCCTTTGAGTTGATTCAGAAATCGATTTGGGTCTGGTTTGGTTTGTTTCAGAAATCGATTTGGGTCTGGTTTGGTTTGTTTCAGAAATCGATTTGGGTCTGGTTTGGTTTGTTTCAGAAATCGATTTGCTGTGATGTGGGTTTCAGAAATCGATTTGGGTTTTGTTCTTTGCTGCCTTGGTGGTGATTGGATGAGTGAACGAAGATCACCAGACGGGGTGTGGCCGGAGGTCGTCAATGGCAAGTGGCGACCGGCGAGCGAGCTACGGACGGGACCGACTGAGCGACGGGAGGGATACCGGCAGGCGGCAACAAGCAAGAGAAGGTGGGGTCCCGTTCAGTTTTTTACTGGGGGGACCACTGGTAAGTTCTATAAAAATTAAAAAAATCTAACCTAGGTAAAAATCTTTTTGACTTTTTGACTGGGGTCCTTCCCCCCTTCCCCCCCCCCCCCCTCCCACCTTTCATGTACTGTATCCGCCCCTGATCTCAAATCACTCCAATTACTTTTGGAGCTAACTTGTTGGGATCCAAAATCTTAAGTGACTAAGGTCATATTTAAGATCCGGTGGCATGCATGGGTCATATTGGATTGGGTTCAGATTCAACCTATTATTAAGTAAGTCAAAAATCTCAACCCAGTTAATTAAATGTGTTAAGATTTTTCAATCCAATCCAAACCAACCTGCTACTTATATGTGTTGACAACAGATTGACCTGTTTATGATTTTTTTCAACCCAACCTGTTAAATAAATGAATTAAACCTGGGTTGATCCATTTAGTTTTAAAATTTTAAATAAAATAAAAATGATTATATTTTTAATTTTGGAGTAAATTACATTCCCGCTCCTTGTGCTTTATTTGTTTTTTCCTTACTACGGTCCCTAAAACACGTTTATTGAGCGTCCTGTGGTATGCAAAAACGCACGCTCTGAGTCACTCCCTCTAATGGAATCTGTTAACCCAGTTTACTCAAGAGTTATTTTCGTCTTTTACCTTCTTTTTTGTCTTTTTTTCTTTTCATTTTGTTATACACACACACACACACACACACACACACACACATATATATATATATATATAGAGAGAGAGAGAGAGAGAGAGAGAGAGAGTGTGTGAGGAAGTTCACAGGAATACGCTGAAATAAAGAAAACTGAAGAACACACTGAAAGCCCACTATTTGGACGATATTTTTTTTCTATGCATCAATGCGTATATATGCATTAGTGCATATGAACAAATACATACAAACGATTGGAGCTCTTTTTTTCTATGCATCAATATATATATATATACATATATATATGTTAGTGCATATGCAAAAATGCATGTTATGGCATGCCGTCCAGATGGAGGCCACCTAGGGTTTTCTCCAGTTTTTTTTTTGCGTTTCCCCCTGAACCTGACCCTATATATATATATATATATATAAAGAGATGGAGAGAGAGAGAGAGAGAGAGAAAAGTTCAAATGTGAACCTATCTTTGATTGTGAACATGAGGATGAATCTCACCCCTTGATCTAAGTCATATTCAAGCTAATCTTTAAACGTGGCTTGAGGGGTAATTCTGGAAGTTTATATTTTTTTCTTGGTTCTCCTTTATTCTTTCCTTATTATCATTGATATCATCCAGCTTATTTCTCACCTTATTTTTTTTTGAAAGGCATCAAAATATATTACCACAACAAAAACCAACCAAACAGAGCAAAGCTCCAACAACAACCCAGGAGCAAGAGAAAAACAACAGTAACCCACGAAATCAAAAAAACAAAAAAGCAGCAAGAGGCAGAAGGTTTGCAAGGAGCAAACCAAACTGCAGCGCCTACAAAAACCATCCCGAACAAAACAAAAAGAGCAGCAACTCAAAACGCCTTCGACTAAGCCACGAACTAAACCCACAGCGGCTGTCCCTGTTAATCGAATTCATTGATATCCACTGTTAATCGGATTCATTGCTGAAGAACTTCATTAAATTCGTTGATATCAGTTCCGATTTGCAATTTTTGAAGCTCAATTTGTCGATTTTTGATCTGATTTTGTTCCCATGGATTCTGTTTCTTCATCAGACTATATTCAGTCTGAATATAGGCTACAACTATACAAACCCGAAATAATAGCTTATATTCGGTGAATATAAGCTACAAGTATACAAACCCCAAATTGTAGCTTATATTCAGTCTGAATATAAGCTACAATTATTCAAACATCTAATTATAGACTATATTCAGTCTGAATAAAAGCTACAAGTATACAAACCCCAAATTGTAGCTTATACTTAGTTTGAATATAAGCTACAAGTATACAAACCCCAAATTGTAGCTTATATTCGATGCGAATATAAGCTACAAGTATATACAAACCCCAAATTGTAGCTTATATTCAGTCTGAATATAAGCTACAACTATACAAACCCAAAATTGTAGCTTATATTCAGTCTGAATATAGGCTACAAGTATATACAAACCCCAAATTATAGCTTATATTCAGTCTGAATATAAGTTACAAGTACATACAAACCCCAATTGTAGCTTATATTCAGTCTGAATATAAGCTACAAGTATATACAAACCCCAAATTGTAGTTTATATTCAGACTGAATATAAGCTACAAGCATACAAACCCCAAATTGTAGCTTATATTCAGTCCGAATATAAGCTATAACTATATGCAAACCCCAAATTGTAGCTTATATTCAGTCTGAATATAAGCTACAACTATATACAAACCCAAAATTGTAGCTTATATTCAGTCTGAAAATAAGTTACAAGTATATACAAATCCAAAATTGTAGCTTATATTCTGTCTGAATATAAGCTACAAGTATACAAACTCCAAATTGTAGCTTATATTCAGTCTGAATATAAGCTAAAAGTATATACAAACCTCAAATTGTAGCTTATATTCAGTCTGAATATAAGCTACAAATATATACAAATCCCAAATTGTAGCTTATATTCAGTCTGAATATAAGCTACAAGTATATACAAACCTCAAATTGTAACTTATATTCAGTCTGAATATAAGCTACAAGTATATACAAACCCCAAATTGTAGCTTATATATTCAGTTTGAATATAAGCTACAAGTATATACAAACCCTAAATTGTAGCTTATATTCTGTCTAAATATAAGCTACAAGCATACAAACCCCAAATTGTAGCTTATATTCAGTCTGAATATAAGCTACAAGTATACAACCCCCAAATTGTAGCTTATATTGAGTCTGAATATAAGCTACAAGTATATACAAACCCAAATTGTAGCTTATATTCAGTCTACAATGGAACCAAAGGTTTTGAAAAACAAGAATTCAAGCAAATGTGTTTCAAAGAAGCTTCCTATGATAAAATGATGAACGATCATATTAAAGGGAAAAAAACATTTGAATAACCTTCTTACACTTCGTCAAGAAAAAGAATCTGGATCTGAAAAGACTTGTGATTCTAAGGAGGAACACAAAGCAAAAACAAACTTGTGCGAAGATTTATTTTGGGGAAGATGATGAAGAAATTTGGGGCGGAAGTGAAATTTCTTTTGGGGAAGATGATGAAGAAATTTGGGGAAGATGATGTCTGGTTCTAATTTGATTCGTTAGATTGTATTTATGATTTAAGCCATGACCTGAGTTTTCCACTCATTTACGTCACCGTGAATTTTATCCCTCATCTTTTGATCTAATTTAAAATGGATGGTCGTGATTCATCCTCATGTTCACAATCAAAGATAGGTTCACATTTGGACCCACCCCTATATATATATATATATATATAGAGAGAGAGAGAGAGAGAGAGAGAGAGAGGGAGTGGGGGATAATCCTTTAGAAACTTTTTAAATAATAGAAACTTGTGGAAACTAATATAAAATCAATGTAAAAATAAATTTTTTCATAATTTTTTTTCCATCAAATGCTATGATTTAACATATGTTTGTGTTCATATGAAAAAAAAAATATTACATGTGGGAAAAAACATGTTTTGTTTCACAATCTAAATTTTGTTTCATGTGATACAGTGATAATGAAGAGAATTTTGCTGAAATGGCCATTTTAGAACTTCAGTTTGCAAAAATAGTCATTGACTACGCCAAATGGTACTACGCCATGGCGTAGTCCATATTTTTCCCATTTTTTGCAAAAAAAGTCCTCTGCTACGCATGGCGTAGTCGGTCCCTGAAGTTTTAAAAAGTGGCAAAAACGGCCCCTAGACAATTAAGTTTGGCGAGATAGTTTGAAAAATGACAAATTGGTCCCTGGACATTACTACGCCATGGCGTAGTACCATTTGGCGTAGTAGTCAAGTTTGAAAAATTGCAAAATCGGCCCCTGGACTTGAAAGGATGGCGAGATAGATTAAAAAATGGCAGAAACGGTCCTTGGACTTCACTACGCCATGGCGTAGTAATATTTGGCGTAGTAGTCAAGTTTGATAAATTGCAAATCGGTCCCTGGACTTTACTACGCCATGGCGTAGTACCATTTGGCGTAGTGGTCAAAGATGCCCTGGAATATGCTCTTTAACCGACCTTTAAACTTTGGAAATTTGGCAGAATTGGTCCCTATGCCATGGCGTAGTACCCTTTTAGCGTAGTAGTCAACTGTTCCTGGACCGTTTGGCATTAAATAGGGTAGCTGGACAATTAATAGGGTAGCTGAATTGGTTGGGAGGCGAGAAATCACGGGTTGTGGTCCACACCATCAACACCCATCTTAAGCCGAAATTTTGTCCTCAAAAGACAAAATTATTGTTTTCTTCAGAAAACGACAAGAACAATCATCAAAAGCCGAGATTTTTTTCAAGCTCACGCGCCTTCGAGAATTTTACAATCCACGTCAAAAGCCATTACACGTCAAGACATGGAATTTCCAAACCCACAAGCAATGGTAAGTTATTTCGTTTTAAATTCAATAAACGTAATCATTCAATATATGTTTTATATGGTTTTTCTTTAGTTTATCATTTTTTTAAGTTTCTGTTTTAATTTTCTGTACATATATATATGTGTAATATAATTTATAAAATATAAAAAATATATAATTAATAAAATATATAAATATAGTTATCTAATAAATTATATAGTTTAGAGTAAATTACAGATTTGGTCCATATAGTTTGAAAATTTATGAAAAATAAAGAAAAGTATGCTAAAAACAAATATTTAACGAAAAGTTAGATGAAAAACCCTATGTGTTATAAAATGGAAACCACATCTCGGTGTCATTTTTTTAAGTTTCTGTATATTTAAGATTATAGTATATTATATTTTTATTTTATAAAATTTATTTTGTATTTATATATTTTAGGTATTTGAATTTTGAACCTTCCATATATTTTATATTTATATTTTATATATAAATATATATATAAAATACATTTTGTAAAAGATAAATATAACATATCATATAAATAAATAAAAATAAAAATATAAGGTACATATATATATGTAATATAATTTATAAAATATAAAAAATATATAATTAATAAAATATAAATATAGTTATCTAATACATAATATTTATATAGTTTAGAGTAAATTACAGATTTGGTCCATATAGTTTGAAAATTTATGAAAAATAAAGAAAAGTATGCTAAAAACAAATATTTAACGGAAAAGTTAGATGAAAGACTCTATGTGTTCTAAAATGGAAACCACATCTCGGTGTCATTTTTTTAAGTTTTCAGAGAACTTTGAATCACCTTAATTGTTTCTTGGACGAGTGAGATATGCTTTAAATTCCGCAACCTCGCAAATTTGTCCAGCACAACTTGTTGTTTTTTGCCTCAAGTTGTCCACCTTTTTCTCCAATGTATTTAGAGCCTATCAAAATATAAACACAAATTAATATGAAATCAATGAGTGAAATTCAAATGCTAAATAAATCAGCTGAGCAAAGCCTTTGGGGTATAGTCAAAACTCAAAAGCCATTCTATTGGTGGCAGTTTTAAGGGACCTAGGAGTGTTGAAGTTGTCGCGTGAAGAATTACTTGTTCATCAACTTCCTGCACAATTGTAAGTTCATTGTTGGATTTCTTTCTTTTAGGTTCCATTCCTCCTGCAAGGCTTCGAACTTGGGTGTGGAGTGTAAGAAAAGCCTTGGAAACCAACTCTGTCAACAAAAACTTATATTCCTCTTGCAAGGCTACAACTATGGGGAAAAAGGAAGTAGGTACTCAAAGCTATCACATAGAACTAAATAAAAATGCAGTTGACTGTAAAAGCTAGTGAAAGATGTAACATTTACTTTGCATAATTTATGGGTTAACTAGAGCATGGTCGAGGACAATGGATAGTGTTGAATGAACAATATTACATTTGGACTTTCGATTGAAGTAATGAAGTCCTTTAGTCCCCACATCATCCGCTATAATTCCTCTTCCATGATCATTTCAAGAACTCCATGAATCTAACAATCTAAATATAGAACTTTAAAATAAACAAAACAAATCAATATTGTGTGTCTTCCTATCTTGCGAATTAATCAATGAAACATAAATGACTTCAAGATCAAGAAATACAACATATAATAGAAACTCCACATACGAATAACCCATGAGCTTTAGAAGTTATCCTTTTTCGCATTCCCCAATTGATCTTACTACAAATTCAAGACATTTTGAACAATGAACCAAATTCATGTAACAGAATTAAGAAACAAGCAAAGTACCACAATGTAACATTTAGATACACAAGTGATGGATTTTTGTAACGAGCAACACTTCAATAGAATATGCGATGCACACATACCGGTCAAAATCATATGATTCATGATTTTTAGTGAATTGATATCGTATTTGGTATATCATTACCTTGGAAAATCAGGCTTGTATCAAGAAATTGAATTGTACTATTTGTTTTTTTAATAAAATTTACACTACTAAATGAAAGACTTTTGTCTACGAACTTTTCCTTAGGAAATCTGTCGCTAAAGAGTGATTCATTACAAAACCGTCACGAAAATTGGTGGCTAAATTGTTGGTGGGTAATTCAAGTTAGTGGAAAATCACCCACGGATTCTCTAGGTGATCCATTGGTATTTTCTTGAAAAACATCGGATTTTATCGAGCCATTGATATTTTCTGGGCGATTCATGGGTAATCACCCATATAAATATCTCTGTATGATTTTTGTGGATGAAAGTCATTTATTTTGTAGTGTTACTCCAATTCTCATACTTTATTTGTATCGATTTTGTTTCTTGATTGAGAGAGGTCGGATCGATTTTAGCTTTCTTGTTTGAGCGCTTGAGAGAAATTGGAGCGATTGACCGGACCAAATAAATAAACCATGGAAAGTAAATAAACCATAGAAAATGGATCCTTTCAAATATCATAAAACACATCTAGCTTCTTGCCAGTGTACCATTGTAGGGGCATGCATAAATTGTGAAAGTTTGTTGGCTGCAAAGAAAATCACTACTAAACAAAAGACTTTTACCTACGGTTCATTCCCTGGGAAATCTGTTGCTAAAGAGTGATTCCTCACAAAACCATCACAAAATTTGGTTGCTAAATTGCTGGTGGGTAGTTCAAATTAGTGACAGATTACCCAGGGAATCTTTGGATGATTCGTTGGTATTTTCTCGAAAAAATCGGATTTTACCGAACCACTGGTATTTTCTGGGTGATCTGTGGGTAATCACCTACGAAAATTTCTCTGGGTAATTTTTATGGGTGACAGGTCGAGCTATCGATAAATATTGTAATAACCCAGGTAATGTTCGAGAGACAAATGCATCTATAGCGTAAGTAACAACGGGGCTGAATGTCTTGAAGTAATCATGTCCTGGTTCTTGCAAAAAGACCTTTGGCAAATAAGTCGAGCCTTATAACGATCCACATACCCGTCCGACTTTCGTTTGACTTGAAAAACCCATTTTCATCCAATCGGTTCATGATTAGAGCGAGGAACTAAATGTCATCTCTCATTTTTAATCAATGTAAAATACTCATCGTTCATGGTATTGCGCCAAAGTGAATCGTTGATAGAATTGGTCACAAAAGAAGGTTTAGGAGGAGGAAGTAGAGAATAGGCGATGCTTAAATTCGCAAATTTATCGTTGTTACGTATTTGAGATTTGGACAACATGACCGAGTTGGTCTCGGTAGGACATGAGCTTCATCAAACTCAAAAGAAGAGGTAATCACATCATGTGTAACACTATGGTATTCTATCGATGTCTAGGTGACTAACTATGGAGCATCAATTTTAAGGTGATATAGGGGATAAAATTGGAGCAGAAACATTAACAGACCCAGAGGTAGAGGTTGACCCATCATGTAAAAGAAACATTTTGACGCAGTACGAAACGCGGAATGGATCGACAAATGTTTAAATCCAAAAGGGTTAGAACTTACGAGCGTAAGAACTAAATATTAATGAGATAAACTCAAAAACACTCTCAAAAGAGAAGAAATATTATTAATGATAAAAAACTTGTTAAACAATGAAAGATTAAACCCTATTTATAATCTAAAACTAGGAAAGATAATTATGGAAACTAAATCAATCCTAATTCTAAACCAACTAGGAAACTATTTAAATAATAAAAAAGGTAACTAAATAATAATCCTAATCTAATTTAAAGTTGATAAATAATAACTAAATTAAATAATATCCTAAACTAATTAAGTAATAAAATAATTAAATAAGCAAATAAAAGCAATCTATTCGGGACCCGTCAGAACGTGTCCACGACCCGGTACGCGACCCAAGTTGCGTAAATAATTGTTTTTCAATTTCCGATGCACATTTACGAGCTTCTTTCGAGCCCGTTTTCTTCTTTTCCAATGATCTGTCAAAAGTCTCATTAACTTTTGAATTCTCCCTAACATCACATTTTCGATGGTATGGAACTTTCCTCATTAACTCATTGTTGTATTGAGCATATGGTAAAACAAAGTAGGAATATATCTTTGTTGAGGAACTATTTTCAAAAGGACTATGATTTTGCGATGACTAAGGGAACACGGTCGGAGAGAATTTAACATGTCTCGATAAGTACTAACAGTTGTTCACGAGATTAAATCATTTGTAGGAAGGTTGTAATGTAGAATACACAAGAGGGTAGATCGCAACTATAATTTTGAAGTTCGATATGGACGCAACCACTAGAAACATAGACAACGAATGGTTTCAACTTATCATATTATGGCTTTTTGTTAAAAAAAAAAAACTGAAAATGGGGTACGATGATTTAAAATAGACGTAGGAATTCTACTTATTAAGTAGACAATGGTTTGGATTGCATGTGTCCAGAATTTTATATTGGTTTTGAAGGGCCATGAAGAAAAAACATTCACGTGTCTACAATATGCCTA
The DNA here is from genome assembly GCA_036898165.1 of Silybum marianum. Classification (NCBI taxonomy): domain Eukaryota; kingdom Viridiplantae; phylum Streptophyta; class Magnoliopsida; order Asterales; family Asteraceae; genus Silybum; species Silybum marianum. Next base: position 19,406,296 of record CM072539.1, read on the forward strand.
TGGTGACGCTCAACCGTACCATTAAGTAAAATACGATATATCATGGGTGTTAAATACTTGAATTAGCTTTTAAAGTCACTAAGGTTTTGTTTGTTTTTTCATTTTAAGTTCTTAATCCCCATTTATGTTTGATTCGTTTAAACGTTTCATAACCATTTTAGAACTGAAATCATCAGACTTCAACACCTCTTAAAAAACAAACGCCACCTAAGAAGTTTTTCACTAACCATTTGTACTGGAGGTAATGTTATTAACATCATATTTCTTTTTCATTGGATGTAACTAAATATACTTTGTAAAAATAAATCCACAAAAATAACATATTAACAGTACCCATCAATAGATTGTTGATTTGTGCTCCAAACATCCGTATAAATGAGTTCCAAAACTTTGAACTAGATATGTGTGATATTATGATCAAATATTAAGGTGCTGACGTATCCCAAGAGTTACACCTGTATTATGTGTGTTGAAGGGTATTTATACACCTGCTAGCACATAATTGGTTCGTATATAAATTTGTACCTTTTGTACCAGAGAGATCATGGTGTGGCAAAAAGGAAGATCTCTAGGGATTGCATAAGGACAGGGAAGAAAGTAGAAGATATAAAAATCAACAAGGAAAAGATTGAGAAAGGTGTGTGTCCGTTCAAGAGACAAGAGAGAAAATATCAGTCTGTTCATATTTTGAAGCTGCTAAATCTGAGAAACATACCTTGTAATATACATCTTTTTTTTTGTTATAATGGATTTCTGATCAATCCAAGGTTGGATCTAGGAATGCATATTGCATTTTGCATTTTGCATTTTTGTTAGGGGGAGATTGATGCATATAGTAGGGTCTATTACATGTTAAGACCAAGCCCATAAGGAATTAAACTAAATAAGGAATATTACAATCAATCCTTTCCTTCTTTATAAAACTTTCTAAACTTAGGACTTTTGGTCCTATCAATCTCCCCTAAAGTTTTATAAAGGAAGCATCTTCAAATCTTCTCCCCCTTGCTTTCTTTGGAAAAGCTTTAGTGACGTCGGTCTTTCAAGCTCCCCCTTGAAATAAGCTCTTACTCTTTGGTTTCAACTGAAAAATACCAGATTCAATATGCTATAACCGCCACTGATTGCACAAAATACAGCTTCAATCTGTAGACAACTCGACACAACTGTTAGCCACATAAATCAAAGATACATGGGCGAGTAGCTTCAATGCTCAGTGCATAATCAGTAAGAAAAACATTGAATCTGTCTGTAACCGCAAGTTGAATAAGAATTATGTGTAAAGAGCTGTAATCTGATAAACTCAAGGAACTTGAATCACCTAGGAAATGTATGATGAACTGGGAGATGATATTTCTTGATGAGCATTGCTTCTTTGACAAACAATTGTTCAGAATATAGCCGATTTCCAGAATACTTCCAAAACAGAAAGCAACCAAACTCAGATCCAGTCTTCTTAATCATATGAATGAATATCGTCATTCAACATTCTAGATCACAATCAAACCTCCAGACAGTAAATGGTTAGGAAGAATTAGCATATAATAAAAGCGTACACTTACTGAAACTGGCATCTAAGGAAAACTCCAGAATGATGAGTGCAGAGAGTCAGACTTCTGAATAATCCAACAAGATACAAAATCCAATCACCTTTGTCTTGAAAACTTTTCAAATCCGGCTTTGCATGAAATCCATGAACAATGATCCCCCTCCCGAGACTCAGCACGGGGTCGATGAAATAAGCTTTGGTCGGGATCTGTATGAAGTTCTCGGGTCATATAGGTTCGAGAAAACATGTTATCAGGTCATATGGACTCGAGAAAACATGTTATCGGGTCATATGGACTCGAGAAAACATGATGTCGGGTCATATGGACTCGAGAAAACATGTTATCGGGTCATTTGGACTCGAGAAAACATGATGTCGGCTCAAGCATGGATCGAGAATAATGGTTGTCGGGGGTAGTGTACTCGAGAAAAAAAAATTATCGGGCAAAGTGGAGTCGAGAAAAACACTTAGGAACTTCTTGTCGGGTCTTTGGGGCTCGATAAAAACACTTAGGAACTTCTTGTCGGGTCTTTGGGGCTCGATAAAAACACTTAGGAACTTCTTGTCGGGTCTTTGGGGCTCGAGAAAAATTGTTATGAAACCCAGAAAAACTTTGTTAAATTTAGGGTTCCGGCTGTTTTATCCTTTGCCTCCATGACAGATATTTTCGAATCTCCAGCGACTAACAGATCCAAACAGATCGATTTATCGATTTATCGATATAGACTTGATGAGCAAGACACTTCAAACGATGAATCCAGTATATAAGCAAGAAGATGAAATCGATATGGATATTCAATTCGACAACAATCAGAAAACTTTAAGATCGAAAAAACACCATTATACCAGAAAAGTCGATTCTACAGTCCCGAGAAAAAAAACGCACAGTGAGAGAAAAAAAAATATACTCGATAATACCTTGATCTTGATGAACTTTGATGATCGTATCAAATCAGATGGATTCGATTTCGGCTCTGATACCACTTGTTAGATCCGATTCAACAAGATCAAAAGAGGAATCATACGGAAATCATCGAGTCGTATGTTTTATTGATGAAAGCTTAAAGAATTACAAACACGTAAGTAAATTAAACGACTCTCATTAACGAATCCTCTACCCTAGACTCCTTTATATAGTAGGGTCTATTACATGGTAAGCCCAAGCCCATAAGGAATTAAACTAAATAAGGAATATTACAATCAATCATTTCCTTCTTTATAAAACTTTCTAAACTTAGGACTTCTGGTCCTATCAATTTTGAACCAGGATAAATTTTTGTGTCTTCTTCATTTTGCCCATGTTCTTACTTTTATTTCATGATTTCTCTGGTTCGTTTTTTATCTCTTCTTTTTTATAGTTGTTTCTTCTGGTTGTTTAGAACTTGCTCTTGTTTGCTCAAATCGTAACAATAAGAATTTATTGAAAATGGTAACATGACTTTTGTTCACATTACATGACAAACAATCAAACAAACCAAATGAAGTACACGAAATAGAGTTATGATGTAGAATGAACTTGAGCATTTTATTCAAGGGATGTCCCAACCGATGATGTCTATCCATGACAAACGTGCAAGTGGTCATGTTGAGTTGAGGAGAGGATATAGATAGGCAATAGACGTCATGAACATTCACCCTTTTTCATGAGAGACTCCTTGTGCGAAGATCCTTCATAAAAAAATAAGTCGAAAAAAATTCAACCGAAACATTCTTAGTATGACACAACTTGGAAATATAAATCAATTTTTTGTGCAGCGTAGGAACACAAAACATTTGACACAGATAAACTTGTAAACAATCCCAAGGCATAATAATCTCTTAGTGGGTATCTCAATGAGATGCGTTCTTTGGTCGATGATTTGGCGCAGGCATAATGCCCAATTACTGATCAAGATCTATTCATGTCTATTATTACCTAGCTTAGTGATGAGTTTATTTCTGTTATAGCCGCTCTACGATACACTCACTGATTGTGAACGAATGATGAAAAAAACGACGTTGCTCAACAAAGTATAGTTGTCGTTGCAAACTTCATGCAAACTTCATGCAAAAATCACAAATTTCTCCAAATCAATTGTGACCATCGCCTGAACCCTGAACAAAATAACTCATTTCCATCTTCTTGGGGATCTCGTGGAGGTATTCTAGAGGAAACCGACATTTTCAGACTACTAATCAATCTGGCAGATATTGTCATTTCTGTGATATTTTTAGACATGATACTCATGATAGTCGTTTTTGCATAAAAATTAGTGAGGTTTCTCTGTCAATTTGGTTCTAACTCTCCTCGTATCTCTCCAAATGTAACTACAACAATAAAGGCTACATCTCAAAATCCATGGATATTTGACTGTGGTGCTTCTCACCCTGCGACCTTTGGTGCATCATAGTTGCACTCATATTAGAGTATGGAGGTCCTATCCACTTGGTCGATGATAAGATTCTTAAAATTACTCATACCAGTCAAATTACCCTTTCCACTCTTGTGCATCCTTTAGCTCTTCTACCATATAAAGTAATGCAATTACATTTTTCTATATTCAAATAGCTCTGTTACAACATTTTATATAGAGATATATAGGAGCGGATTAGGATCAAAGTAGCAACAAATATCCCGTTTTCATAAGAGATAAGAGAGTTTAGTGAAAAGGGGATGACATCCTAGCCTAGTCTAATATGATTCCTTAACATGGAGTACATTAAATGGGATTGCGAACTTCATAAGCATAATTGTTGGTGTCCGATCGAGGAAGTCACTAAGCACAAAACTTTGACGGTAAAATTATGTGATCAAAATTTTCAAAAAAGAACCATCATAAAAAGATGTTTAGCTCCAATGCTTCGATTCACCTCAAGTTATCTCGTCTTATGTTATCTTTAACATTATTAAAAAGGTCTGGCAATAAGTGACGAGAGTCTTTAAACCATGTGTAAAGAAAAACATTACAGTTTTAATACAACGAAGGCAGTATTTCAAATACTTCATGCATACATATATGGAAGATATCCATTAGAAACCAGTCAATTCGTAGAAACCGGACAAACCTCATCCAACAAATCATTTATTTTTTATTTTTTTCACCTTTTCTTAATTATGAGGGTTGATTAATCAATGATATATGAAACAATTTCATCAAGAATATATAAGGGTTGATTAATAAAAAATATATTAAAAAAACTTCATCAAAATGAGAAATTTCATGAAACAATTTCATTTATAGAAACAAAAATATTCAATAAAACAATGAACCTTGGAGTTTGTACTGTGTGTACGAATTCACTGGTTTGTAATTGAAATCTCACATATATGTATATGTAGGGGTACTTCGAGGAAAAACTGATTAGTTTGTGTTAACTGTAAGGACCAATCTCAGCCACTAATATATGGTTAAATTAGGAAACTTATAATTTTGGTTATTTGACTTATAATCTTAATTAAAGGGCTTTTTAGGTATTTTAAAAATGTTATATCTCCTCTCTTCGGCGAACGTTACTCCAGCAAACCTTATTCCTGCTAACACATGATACACATTGTAATATATTTCATAAAATAACGAAAAAACACAGAGATACACTTAGTAGAGCAACATTACTTGATACGTTGTGTTACACTTCATAAAATAACACAAATACATCGTGATACACACTATGATACCACTATACCACTGTGATACCATTGTGATATCATTGTGTTACACCCGACTTTACATATCTCCGACGAGATCTAGGTTACATCCAAAAACCTTATATATACATATATATATACACACACACATACGTATATATATATACACATGTGATACTACTGTGTTACTAGTCTCTCATCCTCTAACGCTCCACTTCTCCTTCCCAATCTCAGGTAAACGCCAACACATATCTCGATATCAACACCTATATACAGTGTGGTCTTGCCACCTGCGTCTTTCTTCCATTATCGCCGCAACCGTTTGATCGTTTCAAACCACCACCATCTTTTTGCAAAATTTTAATTTTCTGACAACCATGGGTGTGGTTGTAATAGGGCCGGTGTGAAAGGTGGGGAGGAGTTGCAGGGACTGTGAAGGGGAGGTGGTGGTTGCAGGTCTGGTCGTGATGGTGATGGCCGTCAAGATTTTGTTTTCTCCCTTGGGTTTTGTTTACCGATCCAGATTGATTTGGTTCATCTGTTTTTTGGTAGGTAGTAAGAGGCGGCTACATTTCTTGAAGGGAGCAAGCGGGTGGATGATGGGGTTTTTCTTCAATGAGATGCATATATGTGTGGGAAGAGATGAAATATGTAACTGCGGTAATGGAATGGGTGATTGGAAGGAAATTAATCGGGTTTTAAGAATTGTAAACAAGGAATTAACAGGGTTTTAAGAATTGTAAAAAATGAATTAAGTTACCAATTTACACTTTAGTTTTTTTCATTAAATAACATTAATTATTTAAAATGATTGATCCATATTGATTTTTACAGTTACCACAAATGAATTACTTTTTATTTGATTAGATCTCTCATTCTATATATATATATATATATATATATATATATATATATATGTATATATAGATTTGAGACCACGTGAGACCAACCTGTTTTCGTGAGACCCGTGAGACCACATTTTTACATTTTGAAATTTCACAGCAAATCACTGTCAAGTTTCAAAAAGTTTGATGTTTTCGTGAAACCACTTTTTTACACTTGAAACTTCACAGCAAAACACTGTGAAGTTAACATTCATAGTGTTTTGCTGTGAATATTCGAATTTTTTTACCTTCACAGGGATTTGCTGTAAAGTTTCAAGTATAAAAACGTGGTCTCACGGATCTCACGAAAATAGGCTGGTCTCACGTGAACCCAACCATATATATATATATATATATATATATATATATAGGGAGGTTCAAATGAGAACTTTGCCTTTTTAAAGAAACAAATGATTCATTTGGGACCACATATGATGTGGGGCCCACAAATAAAAAATCATTTATGATTTTTTGTTTTTTTCTAAAAAATCATAAATGATTTTTTATTTGTGGGCCCCACATCATATGTGGTCCCAAATGAATTCCTTTGTTCCCTTAAAGATGAGTGGTTCTTGTTTGATCCCTCCCCTATATATATATATATATATATATAGAGAGAGAGAGAGAGAGAGAGAAAGGTTCAAATGAGAACTTTGCATTTTTAAAGGAACAAAGAAACACTTATGGATAACATATGATGTGGATCCCATATAATATTAAATCATTATGATTTAATATTAAATCATTTATGATTTAATATTAAATTACAAATGACTTAATATTAAATCAGAAATGATTTAATATTATGTGGGACCCACATCATATGTGGTCCACAATATGTCCCTTTGTTCCCTTAAAAATCAAAAATTCTTATTTGAACCTTCATATATATATATATATATATATATATATATATATATATATATGATGTTGGTTCATTTAGAAACTTTACGAAAGGTAAAAACTTAGAAACTATGACAAATCAATATAAAAAATAATTTTTTCATGATTTTTTTCATTAAATTTTATGATTTAAGATATTATTGTACATATGTTTGTTTCGCCTTATGAAAAAATTACACGTGAGACTTTTGCATTATGAAACAAATACATATGAAACTTTTCATAAAAAATATATGAGAAACTTTCAACTTATGAAAAACAAATACACGTGAAATTTTTACATTATGAAACAAAAATATGTGTTATAATATCTTAAATCATAGCATTTGATGAAAAAAAATCATGAAAAGAAAATTATTTTTTATGTTGATTTGCTAGAGTTTCTAAGTTTCTACCTTTCTTAAAGTTTCTAAATGAACTAACCTTTGTGTATATAGATGTTTAGAGGCATCTTAAAATACAAACCAATCAATGGTTACAAACTCGTACAAACCAATATAAAAATGATTTTTTTTGATGATTTTTTTTCTTCAAACACTATAATTTAATATGTTATTTCACATATGTTTGTTACATAATGTAAAAGTTTCACATGCATTTGTTTTTATAAGAAAGTTTCACATATATTTGTTTCATAATATAAGAGTTTCACATGTATATCTTTCACATGTGATTTTTTCGCAAGATGAAACAAACATATGTCTAATAATATCTTAAATCATAGTGTTTGATGAAAAAAAATCAAGAAAAAAATCATTTTTATATTGGTTTGTACGAGTTTGTAACATTTGGTTGGTTTGTATTTTAACATGTGTCTAGATGTTTATATATATATATAGGCACCTTCTTGTGTTAAAATGTGGATAATTGTAAATAATGGGAGTCTATAAAATGTGGAAAAAAAGTTAAAAACACCCAACACAAGTGAACAAAGGGTTAAATGGTCATTTTGCATGAATAGATATTTTCATAAACATTACACTTTCCTTCTGATTCAAAACAAAAAGCAAGAGGGCGATTTCATAGGGATTTCATCCAGCGACTTTTTGGGGCAATTTCATTGTCAATTTTTTGGGGGATTTTGTTGAACTTGTCGATTATGGATGAATCCGGTCAAAATCTCGGCGCCAATTTGAGAAAAAGAGGTAAAATTTCGAGCTTTTACATCTTATTCATAGCGGGAAATTTCGAAAAATTTCTAGGGTTTCTTGTTTTATAATCTTGGTATATAAGGCTTCTGTTATGTTCATCATAGTTCGTAAACCAAGTGAGAGAATCACGAAAAAAAGCATAATCGAACTACAAAAACACGATGGATACGGCTTTGAATGTTGAGGCCGAAAACTATAGAGTTGAAAAGGCGAAGTAAAATAAAGAATTGAAACTGAAGATCAAGTTTAAGAAAGCTCAAGAAAGAAAAGAAAAAAAATGTATTCAATGCTCATCCCTTAAATGTCATTTGTTTATTTTGGAATGTAATAACCCAAAAAAAAGAAGGTAAAAAGAACTATGATTATGGTTGGTAAATGCAAGGGTTTGACCTGTAACTTCAAGAAAGTGGAAGATTGGAACTCTTAATTGAGATTGGAACTCTAATTAATTGAGTAGGATGTCCACCAAATAACCCACATGCCATTTATGTTTGGATTGATTATCATACTTTGAAACCGTCACATGCATTAAGAGGTTAGAATTTAGTAGTCATGGGGGAATAAAGAAAAAGGGAGAAGAAGAATTTGTCAAGAAGAAGATCTTCGGTGAGCGAAGGTCGGTGGACTTCGAAACAAAAGACGAGGGTGCTATACATCACAATTAGTTTGACACCAATCGGTAAGTGTTTCGTACCCGTCGTTTCTAAAGTTTGTTTTCTAGATTAGCACTCTAGTCGGTCGATCGTTCAGGTGGGTTTTCGTACGGTAACGGTGATCGGCGGTCACCGTAACACCTCTATCGTTTTCACAGCGGCGATCTTAGTGACACCGGGTTATCAAATCGTAACCATCGCTTTGGTTCTAAAGTTAGAACTTATGGTTTATATAGGTGTCAGTCAATATGTTTTTATTGGATGGTCCGATATCTTACCGCTGCAATGGATCGAAAGATTGTGAACTCTTTATGATTAGAGGTTCTTAGGCAACATAGTTCTGAATTATTAGTCGACGTGCAGGCCACTTGGTTTTGAGAAAGAAAAAGGGAAGATGGACGGAAATAATACGTAATAATCATGAAATGCTTGCAACTACGACATCAAGGTAAATGGCTTGGATTGTATGTATTTATGTGTGTGTGTGTATATATATATGCACATGTGTAATACATAATATAACTTGGATAAATTTGAAGTGGAGATTCACATACATGCATTTCATGCATTCGAAGCCATGCACAGATATGCAAAAGCAATTAATTAGTTGGTATATATATATATAATTAAGTTGAAGTAGCATTTACGGATTTGTTGCTTGCGAAGTCATATACAAGCTGCTGGTTGGTTGGTGTATATATATATATTTATATATATATATATATATAGAAAGAGGTTCATGCGAGGACGCTAACAATCTACGAGAATGCAAGGACAAACCTCAACCAATCATTTTATACATGAAATTTTTCATGTACAAAATCACATATGATTCATGTACAAAATCACATATGATTCACGTACAAAATCATATATGATTAGCCGCAACTTGCCCACAAAAAAAGTCACGCGTGTCCTTTTTGATGCTTACAAAATCACATATGATTTTGTACATGAAAAATTTCATGTACAAAATGATTGGCTGAGGATTGTCCTCGTATTCTCGTAAACTGATATCGTCCTCGTATGAACCCGCCTCTATATATATATATATATTGGTATATATATAAGTTGAAATAACGAAATAACGTAGGTATCAGCTCGTGGGTAGTTTAAGATTATCGTAGGGAGTAGCGTCGTATCTTATTCTAGAATTAAAGTTTAGTTCATTGGATTTGTAGGGGTGACGCTAACAACTTCAAGGACCGGTTCGGACAACGATTTGCATGGTGAGTTTTACGTGACTTTTACTAAAAATGGTTGCATATTTTATTTATAATTAAATGCAAGCTTGCTTGGTATTTACTCGAGAATTTTGATATATCATGCATGCATAAAATATTCGATGATTTTTATAATATGTGTTTGAGTATTTGTGTGGCAATGGGGATGTACTACGGTATAAAGACGAGCATGCTTTGTGAGTTTGTCTAAGCCGTAAGTGCGGACATGCTGTGTGAGTTCGCCTGGTAAAGCTGTGTGAGGTAGGCATCACCCATAACACCATTTGCTTTGTGAATTATATCGTTTCGATCGTATGCATGACAAATTATGATGCTTTGTGAAATTATTTATTGACGTTGTGTAAGCGTTAAAACCGTAAATTCACTGGGCCCTAGGCTCACCCAAACTCTTTTTAAACTTTTGCAACCAGACGGCTATTAGATTGGGAAGAAAAGTGGGATAAAGAGAGATATGGGGATTGACACCAAAGAAGGTTATGCGCAGAACAAGGCGTTGTTATATAGAGCAAAGTTATGTTCGCCAAGACTGTGATGATAGATTATGGCATAATATGTAAGTTTAGAGATTTTATTCCCGCTGCAGTGTAAGTATTAAATCTTGGGATTATATTTCTGAGATATCTAAGTATTGGAAATTTTGGGATGTTACATGGAACGATCTGATCAAGTGGACTTTGGTTTCAGTTGTGAACGAAAAGTACAGTGGCGTTGATGAAAGTCTCTTGAAGGATAAAAACAATACGGATGAAGGTATTCTTTGCGTGTTTGATTTAGTTTGAAGTCGTATGTGTTCATAGTGTTAACATTCTTTAAAAAAATGAGGGATATTGTTTGTTTCATTAGTGAACAAAATATGTAATTTTCAATTTGTGTAACAAGAAATTGTTCACTATTGAAAAATCTCTGTATATACATAAGTGTAATGTGTGTGCTTTTCACTGTTGAACAAGTTCTCTACATGTGTGTATAATATGATTTTGTTCAATGATGAAGAAAATTGTTAGTGTTATTGAAGAGTTCACTGATGAAGAAATTGCACAAAAAATATGTTTAGTTCACTAGTGAACAACATATTACACAGATGAACAAGATATTAGTTTATGATGGTGGGAAAAATATGTTTAGTTCATTAGTGAACAATTATTTCCTTTATAAAGTATGTGATATGTTATTGGTTCATTGATGAAAGTAAAGGGTTATAGCTATTGAATTGTGACTTAATGAAAAAGTAATGAGTTTGCCAAAAGTGTACTATCTCGTTGGACGATGGAAACGTATAACAAACTTCTTTATCTTGGTTTTGTTGATTATGAATATCGTTGATGATGTTTACCATTTTGTAGAAATCCTTACTCGGTCATAAACCCTGCATAATTCGAAATTTTTGATATAATTATTTTGTTACTAAAGATAATTAGAGATATGTATTAGTTCTATAATAAATTAATTAAATAAAATTGAAATATATCATTTACTAAAATACGAAATTGCCCCTGTTAAATATAATTAATTTATTTAATTCCATAAATAATGGAATTTTCTTATTGGTTGATTTTGGTTAACATGATTAACACAAATTTTTAGGTTAACACAAGAAGGGCTCTATATATATATATAAATATATATATAGGGTTAGGTTCAAATGTGAACTCAATTTTGGCTGTGAACGTGAGGACGAATCTCAGCCACACATCTTCGGTTATGGTGGACGCGATCACGGAGGATTGACGCGATTCATGGAGGGGAACCAGGTCAAAGCCGCCTTTATTGACCGGATAAGTGGCTGAGATTCGTCCTCACGTTCACAACCAAAAATGAGTTCACATTTGAACTTTCCTCTATATATATATATAGGGGTGGGTTCAAATGTGAACCTATCTTTGATTGTGAACATGAGGATGAATCACAACCATCCATTTTAGATCAAATCAAAAGACGAGGGATAAAATTCACGGTGGCATTTTTGTAAATAAGTGGAAAACTCAGGTCATGGATTAAATCATAAATACAACCTAACGATTCAAATCAGAACCAGACATCATCATCTTCCCCAAATTTCTTCATCATCTTCCTCATATTTGTTCAAATCAGAACCAGGCATCATCATCTTCCCCAAATTTCTTCATCATCTTCCCCATATTTCTTCATCATCTTCCCCAAATTTCTTCATCATCTTCCCCATATTTCTTCATCATCTTCCCCAAAAGAAATTTCACTTCGCCTCCAAATTTCTTCATCATCTTTCCCAAAATAAATTTTCGCACAAGTTTGTTTTTGCTTTGTGTTCCTCCTTAGAATTACAAATCTTTTCAGATCCAGATTCTTTTTCTTGATGAAGTATAAGAAAGTTATTCAAATGTTTTTATCCTTTAATATGATCGTTCATCATTTTATCAGAGGAAGCTTCTTTGAAACACATTTGCTTGAATTCTTGTTTTTCAAAACCTTTGGTTCCATTGCAGGTTATATTCAGTCTAAATATAAGCTACAATTTTTGGTTTGTATACTTGTAGCTTATATTCAGACTGAATATATACTATAAATAGGTGTTTGAATAAAAGTAGCTTATATTCAGACTGAATATAAGCTAGAATTTGGGGTTTGTATACCTGTAGCTTATATTTAGACTGAATATAAGCTACAATTTGGGGTTTGAATAATTGTAACTTATATTCAGTCTGAATATAAACTACAATTTGGGGTTTGAATAATTGTAGCTTATATTCAAACTGAATATAAGCTACAATTTGGGGTTTGTATACTTGTAGTTTATATTCAGATTAAATATAAGCTACAATATGGGGTTTGAATAATTGTAGCTTATATTCAGACTGAATATAAGCTACAATTTGGGGTTTGTATACCTGTATCTTATATTCAGACTGAATATAAGCTAAAATTTGGGGTTTGAATAATTGTAGCTTATATTCAGACTGAATATAAGTTACAATTTGGGGTTTGAATAATTGTAGCTTATATTCAGACTGAATATAACCTACAATTTGGGGTTTGAATAATTGTAGCTTATATTCAGTCTGAATATAAGCTACAATTTGGGTTTGTATACTTGTAGCTTATATTCAGACTGAATATAAGCTACAATTTGCGGTTTGTATACCTGTAGCTTATATTCAGACTGAATATAAGCTACAAATTGGGATTTGAATAATTGTAGCTTATATTCAGACTGAATATAAGCTACAATTTGGGGTTTATATACCTTTATCTTATATTCAGAATGAATATAAGCTACAATTTGAAGTTTGAATAATTGTAGCTTATATTCAGTCTGAATATAAGCTACAATTTGGGGTTTGTATACCTGTAGCTTATATTCAGTCTGAATATTAGCTACAATTTGGGGTTTGAATAAATATAGCTTATATTCAGACTGAATATAAGCTAGAATTTGGGGTTTGAATAATTGTAGCTTATATTCAGTCTGAATATAAGATACAATTTGGGTTTGTATACTTGTAGCTTATATTCAGTCTGAATATAAGCTACAATTTGGCGTTTGAATAATTGTAGCTTATATTCAGACTGAATATAAGCTACAATTTGGTGTTTGAATAATTGTAGCTTATATTCAGACTGAATATAACCTACAATTTAGGGTTTGAATAATTGTAACTTATATTCAGACTGAATATAAGCTACAATTTGGGGTTTGTATACCTCTAGCTTATATTCAGACTGAATATAAGCTACAGTGTGGTGTTTGAATAATTGTATCTTATATTCAGACTGAATATAAGCTACTTGGGGTTTGAATACCTGTAGCTTATATTTAGACTGAATATAAGCTACAATTTGGGGTTTTTATACCTGTATCTTATATTCAGACTGAATATAAGCTACAATTTGTGGGTTTGAATAATTGTAGCTTATATTCAGACTGAATATAAGTTACAATTTGGGGTTTGAATAATTGTAGCTTATATTCAGACTGAATATAACCTACAATTTGGGGTTTGAATAATTGTAGCTTATATTCAGTCTGAATATAAGCTACAATTTGGGTTTGTATACTTGTAGCTTATATTCAGTCTGAATATAAGCAACAATTTGGGGTTTGAATAATTGTAGCTTATATTCAGACTGAATATAACCTACAATTTGGGGTTTGAATAATTGTAGCTTATATTCAGACTGAATATAAGCTACAATTTGGGGTTTGAATAATTGTAGCTTATATTCAGACTGAATATAAGCTACTTGGGTTTGAATACCTGTAGCTTATATTCAGACTGAATATAAGCTACAAATTGGGGTTTGTATACCTGTAGCTTATATTCAGATTGAATATAAGCTACAATTTGGGATTTGAATAATTGTAGCTTATATTCAGACTGAATGTAAGCTACAATTTGGGGTTTGTATACCTTTATCTTATATTCAGAGTGAATATAAGCTACAATTTGGGGTTTGAATAATTGTAGCTTATATTCAGTCTGAATATAAGCTACAATTTGGGGTTTGTATACCTGTAGCTTATATTCAGTCTGAATATAAACTACAATTTGGGGTTTGAATAAATGTAGCTTATATTCAGACTGAATATAAGCTACAATTTGGGGTTTGAATAATTGTAGCCTATATTCAGTCTGAATATAAGATACAATTTGTGTTTGTATACTTGTAGCTTATATTCAGTCTGAATATAAGCTACAATTTGGGGTTTGAATAATTGTAGCTTATATTCAGACTGAATATAAGCTACAATTTGGTGTTTGAATAATTGTAGATTATATTCAGACTGAATATAACCTACCATTTAGGGTTTGAATAATTGTAACTTATATTCAGACTGAATATAAGCTACAATTTGGGGTTTGCATACCTGTAGCTTATATTCAGACTGAATATAAGCTACAGTTTGGGGTTTGAATAATTGTATCTTAAATTCAGACTGAATATAAGCTACTTGGGGTTTGAATACCTGTAGCTTATATTCAGACTGAATATAAGCTACAATTTGGGGTTTGTATACCTGTATCTTATATTCAGACTGAATATAAGCTACAATTTGGGGTTTGAATAATTGTAGCTTATATTCAGTCTGAATATAAGCTACAATTTGGGGTTTGTATACCTGTAGTTTATATTCAGTCTGAATATAAGCTACAATTTGGGGTTTGAATAATTGTAGCTTATATTCAGTCTGAATATAAGCTACAATTTAGGGTTTGAATAATTGTAGCTTATATTCAGACTGAATAGAAGATACAATTTGGGGTTTGTATACTTGTAGTTTATATTCAGACTGAATACAAGCTACAATTTGGGGTTTGAATAATTGTAGCTTATATTCAGACTGAAGATAACCTACAATTTGGGGTTTGTATAATTGTAGCTTATGTTCAGTCTGAATATAAGCTATAATTATTCAAACACCTAAATACAACCTGACGATTCAAATCAGAACCAGACATCATCATCTTCCCCATATTTGTTCAAATCAGAAACAGGCATCACCATCTTCCCCAAATTTCTTCATCATCTTCCCCAAATTTTATTCACACCATCTCCTTCGAACCTCATATTTCGTCAACTCGGACAAAGAAGAAAGGTAAGAAGGAGAACCCCCACACCTGCAACTTTTTTCTTTTCTGCTTATTTTCTTCTTTGTACCTCTATCGTGCCTGGATTTCAATTTATTTGACCATGAATTTCGATTGATGAACACGATTTTGGATTTCGATTTTGTCTTTGTCTTACGATTTTGGATTTTGATTTCCATATTCGATTGAAAACTGGAGATTTTTACTCAAAAATTTAATTCAGATAAAAACTTCCAAAATTACCCCTCAAGCCATGTTTAAATATTAGCTTGAATATGGCTTAGATGAAGGGCTGAGATTCATCCTCATGTTCACAATCAAAGATAGGTTCACATTTGAACTTTTCTCTCTCTCTCTCTCTCTATATATATATATATATATATATTACTTTTGTAATTCTTTAAATTTATATCTTGTTTTTCTAAGTAGACTATCTCGTTGGACGATGGAAACGTATAACAAACTTTTTCATCTTGGTTTTGTTGATTATGAATATCGTTGATGATGTTTACCATTTTATAGAAATCCTTACTCGGTCATAAAACCTGCATAATTCGAAATTTTTATATAATTATTTTGTTAGTAAAGATAATTAGAGATATGTTTCCATACTTAACTTTGCTAAATTTAAGAAATGTATTAATTATATAATAAATAAATTAAATAAAATTGAAATATGTTATTTACTAAAATACGAAATTGTCCCTGCTAAATATAATTAATTTATTTAATTCCATAAATAATGGAATTTTTTTATTGGTTGGTTTTGGTTAACATGATTAACACAAATTTTTAGATTAACACAAGAAGGACTCTCTCTATATATATATATATATATATATTACTTCATGATGTTTTTTTTTGGGTTGGATGAAAAGTGCAAGAAGTGTGGATTTTATAGAGTTGTATTTAAGAAAATTAAAAACTATTTATCCATTGGCATTTATCATAAGTCATCGGCATATAATCTATTGTTAAATTTATAGTTTATTGACAGAACACCATTTGGTTTGATAATCGTCACGAAAAGTCAAAACTATGTGAAAATTCAACTTGTCGGTTATTCATCGTAAATCACTAACAGATTTTGGCCGTTAGTAATTTCCATCACCGAAAATGCTACGTCTAGTCTTTTTTTTTTAACCAAATTGTTTGTTATTATTATTATTATTATTTATTACAAATAAATTAAAGTGGTGGAGTTATATTGATTTATTCTTAATTATTTTCCACTTGTTATAAATTGATAGATCTGTTTTTATTTATTTGACAAAATAGCAAGTCAAACTACTTTCTTAAACCGTAAGCTTAATTATTAAAATATTATAATTTCCACAATTAAAGATAAAAGGAGCATTACATTATTCCCCCGAAAGTTGTAAAGTAACCCGAAGACTTCAGACTCCTTTTAGTTGTATGCAAAGTAAAAAGGCTATAACGAGTTCAAATATAAAAATGTTACAAAAAATCCTTACTAAATGGAAGATTTTAGATTGAGAAATTTGTTGCTAAAGATGATTTTTCATAAATCCGTTACAAAAATTGATGAGTAAATTGCTGGTGAATAATTCAAATTAGTGATAGATTACCCATGGATTCTCTAGGTGATCCGTTGGTATTTTCTCGAAAACATAGGATTTTACTGAGTCATTAGTATTTTCTTGATGATCTGTGGGTAATCGCTGACGAAAATTTCTCTGGGTAATTTTTATGTGTGAAAGTCATGTTTTTGTAGTGAATTGTATCTTTACCTATTCTTTATAACTACCCAAATAATTTTTTTTTTATGTGTGAAAGTCATGTTTTTGTAGTGAATTGTATCTTTATAAATTACCTTATTTTTTCGTCTTATTAAAAAGAGTTGAATTTTTCTAGTTCATTTTATCAATAATCCCCAAATAACCAAAAAGTTTAAATAATTTAGTAGTCATATAATTTCTCAATTATATTTAATTTATCGGTTAACAACTAAGTTATTAATCCATTTATATCTTTTCAGCTAAAAATTAGCTTGTAAATTGTGTTGCTAAATACAACTTTTTATCTAGTGATGAAAATTAGGTAATACATGGATTGAATTATTAAAAAATCAATCAAAAAGCTTCTGAAGTAACATAAGATGAACAAGACGATGAAGTATAATAGTATATATAAGTCACTCTTAAATATTAGTTTTATTGATTTAATTGTTGTGATCTATAATTTTGCCAATTAATTGCCTTTATTAGTTATTGTAACATTTTGTTCCATTTTCCAAATTTATTAGTGTACGTATTTTGTCTTGGTAAGCAGGTCTGAAAATGTGTTTCTTACTTTATTCTGAAACTCTTTATTAGGTTTTGTTCCAATCTTACCACTCTCTTTGGATAGATTATGTTCTATTTAAAAACAAAATTCCCGGTTAAAAAGATAAAAGTAAATTACGGATTTGGTCCTTCAGGTTTTTTGGTTATGTCGACCGATAATTCGTTTTTGATGAAAATATTATAGTAGGCATTTTTGTTTGGTTTTTAGTCCTTATTTACTCCGTTAATTTCCTTTTTGTTAATGTTAGTCATGTTCTCCTTATGTGAAGGACATTTTGATTATTTTATACGCATTTTTCATTTAGAAAATATAATCCCTCTTTTACTTTAAACCACCATCACCCATAACCCGTTGATCACCACCGACCACCGATTCAACTTACCACTCAGCACCACCCCTAGGACCAACACCACCACCCTCGATTCATTAGACTATAATGTCACCAAATATAGTTACAAATCCAAAATGAATTATATAGAAATTATCTCGCTCTCTTTCTCTCCTCATTTTCATCTTAGTTACCAAGAACATCAAGAGCTAAACTAAGAAATGTCTTTTGTGCAAATTCAAATCTTATATATAAAGATATATTAGAAATCTATTGAGGTATACGAGAAACCACATGAAAAGAACTTGGATACAATCTAAGATCATGTCATTACTTTCCTTGAGCAATATTCGACCATTTACTATATGAGTTACATGGAATTTGCTCAAGGAAGCACTTCCCGGACATCTATATCTAGGATAATTTCAAATCACACTAATGATCTTAGAAGAAATCAAATGAGGAAATGGTGACAGCCCTACATTAGAACCACGAATGAATACCCCAATAAAGATAAACTGTTATCAAAATTCATAAGCAATTATTGGGCGGTTACGAATGGTTACATAGCAGTTATGAACTCATGGTATCGATGGGGGTACCGGTGGGGGTACCCACATATCAACATCAATGAGTTAACGTTGACCAACAGCAATGGGTGAACCCACAAATAAGCATCGATGGATAACGTTGCCATTGACCAACTTCAACGTCAGAGGGTAACGTTGCCACTAACCAACTTCAACATCAGTGGGTAATGTTGCCACTTAACAAATTTAGTATCAGTATGTAGCATTGACTATCATAAGTGGATGCATACACTGATCTGTGTCACTAATGGTACAAATTCACCCTCATCAGTGCTACTAGGACATTCATTAGTGTCACTGAAACATGGATGAATATCCACTTAAATTTATCAAACCTCGCAAGAGTAAACCCTTTAACGCTAGGGGCTTTGTCCCTTCAACCCCGTAAGGGGGCAAAACCCTCTTGACTCCTTACCATATGAAAACATCAACGATCTTGGATTCTACCTAGCTTATACGAATGTGCACCTTAGACCTCTTGACTTGTATTTTAGCATAACTGTCAACCTTTTTATTCTCTTGTGAATCCAACTACACAAAATGACTTGATGACTCACTAAAATTACCGACAACTTAACATATACAACAATTTTGTATGAATTATTACCCATGAATCTAAATGAAATGAAATGAAAACCTAAAATCTAAGTTATTGGGACCAACCTTGTATTAATCCCTTTCAAAACCCACATTTCCTTCCATGGGAGCTACTTATTTAGAACATCTTTAGAGTTTAGAGAAATCACCAAAGAACTTCATCTTCATCATTTATCATTGGTTTTGAATTGGATTTGTGAATCAATCTCGAGCAAAGTATGCAGCAACAAATAAGACCAAAGAGAAGAGGCGGTTCAAATCGTTCACCGTTAGAGATGCACAAAGAGGAGAGTCAATTTAGAGAGGGAATGAGAAGACAGCTGAGGTTTTTGTTTTTTGTTCTAAAAACCAAATAAAATTGACCATTTTACCTACACGTGGAAGCACATGAGGGGAGTTAATTAACGGGAGGAAGATTTACGATGTTAGTTGAAGATACTGAAACCAAGCAAAAAAATACATACCACAATGATTTTGTGTAATAAAATAAATTATAAGGATCAAAGCCAAGAAGATCGAAAATCAAAGGGACCAAATCTAAAACTTACTAATTGATAAATATTTTTAATTAATCAAGTAATTAAGCATTAACTTTTTGAAAAACGTTCTTCGAAACTTATTATCCTTTTTACGTCCTTTTCTTGCATTACATGCTTATTTTCATATTCGAGTCTTTGACCAAATACAAATGGTATCATTAATCATGTTGTTAACCACAATAAGCAATTACTTGTTACTACTTTTTATATATACACACACATATATAGTTAGAGGTTTAAACGAGAATACCCATGTTTTACGAGAATGCGAGAACACTTATAGGTCTCAAATTTATTTTAACCCATAATTAAAATCAAAATTAAATAAAATAACTAATTAAAGATAATCATGTGATTTTGTGTTTATCTATAATTTTGGTGAGATCCTTATCTGTAAAATCACATAAAGATAAAATCACATTATTTATCGCAGCAAAATCACATAATAAATAGACAGATAGATAAATGTAGACGTGATCATTGTTGGTTTTAGATCATTACATCACCATCAAAACAAAAATCACATAATTATTAGATGATTATCACATCATAAAAAGTCTTCAATTTATCAAATAATTATCACATTATTATCACGATAAAATCAAATCCTTATCACAGTATTATCACATTATTATTGACAACGGAGCATAAAAAATTTCGGATGATAATAACAAAATTTAAGGGATAAGGATAAATCTAGGATAATAGAAAATTATGGATAAATACTATTTTAATTTAATTTAATTTTTATCATGTGGTAATTATTTTGAAGGTCTAGAAGTGTTCTCGCATTCTCGTAAAATAGGAGTGTTCTCGTTTGAACCCTCCCCCCCCCCACACACACACCCATATATATATATATATATATATATAGGTTTAGAGGGAAATTCAAAATACAAACCAGTTAAATGTTACAAACTATACAAACTCGTACAAATCAATATAAAAATGATTTTTTTTTCATCAAATGTTGTGATTTAAGATATTATTACACATATGTTTGTTTCATAATATACAAAATTTCACATTTATTTGTTTTCATAAGTTGAAAGTTTCTCATATATTTTTTTATGCAAAGTTTCATATGTATTTGTTTCATAATGTAAAAGTTGCGCATTTAATTTTTTCATAAGGTGAAACAAACATATGTGTAATAATATCATTAATCATAGCATTTGGTTAAAAAAATAATGAAAAAAATTATTTTTATATTGATTTGTACGTGTTTGTTTAGTTTGTAACATTTAACTGGTTTGTATTTGAACCAGTATATATATATATATATATATATATATATTATTGAATTATGATAAATGTCCATAAATATCTCAATGTTTCCTAATACAATGGTTTGCAAAGTTTGCAAATATTAATCGGTTTGCAACGGATATCACCCCTATATATATATATATATATATACAGAGAGAGAGAGAGAAAGAAAGAAAGAAAGAAAGCGAAAGAGGTTCATGCAAGGACGATAACAATTTAAGAAAATACGAAGACAATCCTCAGCCAATCATTTTGGTAATTAAATTTAAGAAAAAAAATTCATGTACAGAGTCATATATGATTCACGTACAAAATCATACATAATCAGTCGCGACTTTTCCCGCGACTTAGCCCACAGCAAAAGTCGTCCATGTCCATTTTTTGATGTTTGTACAAAATTACATGTGATTTTGTATATGAATTTTTTTTCCTTAAATTTAATTATCCAAATGATTGGCTGAAGATTGTCCTCGTATTTTCTTAAATTGTTACCGTCCTCGCATTAACCTCCCTCTCTCTCTACATATATATAAATATATATATATATATATATATATATATATATATTTGTGTGTGTGTATAGGGACGAGTTCAAATGAAAACTCAAATTTGGTTGCGAACATAAGGACAAAGAAAAGTGCAACATGTGTCATATTCAGTCTGAATAACAAAGGAAAATATTTAGTTTGAATGTTGTGTTATTCGTTATGAATGCGTGTTATTCATACTGAATAATGTATGACCTTCACCTTCATGATTTACTCTAAATGTCCTTCATTATTCAGACTGAATGAGACACGTGTCACGCTCTCCTTTGTCCTCATGTTCGCAATCAAATTTGAGTTCGTATTTGAACTTTCCTCCCTCTCTCTCTCTCTCTCTCTCTCTCTCTCTCTCTCTCTCTCTCTCTCTCTCTCTCCCCCTCCCCCTGTATATATAAGTTGTATTTGATTTAATGTTGGTTTTTTTAACCTAAAGACCTGTAGGTGATTTTAGTGGCATCAAACATTTTGGTACAATTGTGATTTACTTGAGATCGTTTATAGGGACAACGCAAATATACATAGTTAGGAGGTGTGGAATGCACACTTCCCCCTATCACCTTAGCTCGCCATAAAGTAAAGATTAACGGGGTCGTGCACCTTGCGGGGTCCTAGAGGCAATGCCCTGACGGGGTTCCAAGGGGCTGATCCCCTTGGCAGTGGTACTGCTGACCGGTTCCAAGGCGCTGCCTCTAGAACTTTTTTTTACGGGTTTAAGTTCTAAATACTTAGAATTTTTACCAACTCGTAACTTTGAAACGATGCATACAAAGTCTGGACCTGCGCGTTTAAGACTTGTAATTTTTTGACTTAGAAATTTTGCTAAGTCTTGAAGATGGTCTAGAAGGGGCTCTGGTCTAACAGAGGGGGCTATGTTCACTCGTGGTCGTCTCTGGTTGGGCTACGTGCCAGCTCTGGTCAGTTTGAGACCTGGCTCTGGACATGGACGACCTGAAGTTATGGTCGAGTGATACAGAAGCACTAGACCTGCTTGTTTTAGTTATGAGATTCAGTTGTAACTATCTTTTGACCTTATCCATTAACGACTATAACCATCAATCTCTCCTTTTAATATGTGATCTCGAGAATCCGGATATGTGTGTGTGTATATATATATACATCGATTTCACATGCTTTGAACTCAGAGTGATACCAAGAAATATCCCAATACTGATTTTGTAAAACCATGGCAAATAGGATCAAAATATAGTATTCAGAAAATCTTACGAACACAATTTTCTTAAGTTTTATTCAGTCCTATCATCTCACACAAACCCCTATATTTAACAACCACTACTATTTTTGTATCCCTTTAATATATTAACAACAAAATTAAGAAAAATAAGCAATTTTAAAATTAAAATATTACTCAAAAAGATATTTAATTCAAACTAATTTTATTCTCATTCTAAATACCTGTTAACAAAGCATCCATGATAAGATTGACTGCTTTGAAATATGCGGTTTAATCAATATGAGCAAGTCAAAAATAGGTGTTATCCTCCCCCATCGCTTTCTTTGCTTTACATTGATACTTTCATTTTCAATAGAATTTGCAGTTATATTCAAATTAAAATTATACTTCAAAATTTTATTACAATGTTTATTATTTATCGGTTAAATTCCATATATAAGTACATTATTAACAAAATGGTATCCTTTACAAACTATTCATGATTTCATAGTGTGATGCAACCTTACTCGAATTGATTCAGGATTTTAATATTAAACAATGATAAAAAATAAAATACACTTTTGACTTATTTATTATTACCTAAGAATTAATTAACGTAAGATAATTTTAGTTACCATCATTAAGCAATTAATTAATTGTTACTTGTCCTTATTAGTTTATGTAAGAATAAATTATAGAGTACATATATATGTTTTATTAATAATTAAACTCCTTAAAATCCTTATTGTAATTAATTGAATGAACATATGCTTATATAGTAGGGTTTTTTAACATTAAAATTGTGCCGTAGAATAATCATAAAAATCGTTATAATTAGTTTTTGTGTAATCTCTTATAAAATTTATCTTGTTTTATTTAAGGGTAAATTATGCCTAAAATTATAATGCATTTGGTTAAAAGTTCTAAATATAGTTTATTGATCATTAGGTTTTACTTATTAATGTATAATTAATCACTTAAATTTAAAGTTTTATAATTAATTATACTCATATATTAACTTCTTAAAAAAATTAATGTCCATAAAACTAACTAATAATCAATTGATAAGCATATTTAAATGCAACACAACTCCAATATCTTTATACATAAGATAATCATTCAAATTGATAATAAGTTACTTTTTTAACAAATAAAAAACATAAAAGTTAATTATAATACATAATTTGGCAAACCCATTTTGATTTATTTTTATTAAAAGTTGGGGTTTTACTACCAAATCTTCAAATTTTACAAAACATGTTCAACCACCATTTGTAAATTATTATTTTGTTTAAACATAAATTTTGGATTTCTTTTCAATAAAAAGTTGCATTGATATCTTCATTCTCAGTTTATCATAGAATCTTACATCTTAATGTATTGCAAGATACACATTTTGTTTTGAAGTTACCGAAACAAAGCAAACAAAAATAATATATTGCAGTCGAAAGGGTTTGGGAAGGGTAAAATATATGAATGTATCTTATAACTCTCAAAATTAAAACGGTTGTTATTGTTAAGATCTCACTTGTATTTGTACGTAAGAAGTATACGAAAGAGAGATAGCTTCCCAAAAGAAATGGAAGGAACAACAGAATTAAGGCGAGGGTTCAAAAATGATATCTGAAACAAGAAAATCAAATTAGAAGTAAAAAGTAATTAACAACAACATACAAACAAAAATAAGTAGATTAAAAAAATAACCAAGGTAATTAAGAAAGACCACTTACCCCTAATCTAACATAGAAACAAAGGTCTTGTTTTTTAATAAAAAAAAGCTCTTAATAGCTAGCCTCTTATGCCTGATTCGTTAAAAGGGTCATTTAGACTGTTTGTTTTTTACATTTTTTCAAAAGGACTTATATTTTATAGTCCCCTTAATTATCTGGTAAGAGGTAAACCAACCTCTTATATGCCTCTTATTGTTCTATCAACTCTCAACAACGACGTATCTCAATCGATTAACCTTAATCTATCATTTATCTCAATTGATCCTTACCTCTCTTAATTGTTATTTGATATATTTTAATAGGACTTAAATGTGTTAATACCGTTAATAGAATATTTTCATTTAAAAGAATTATATTCTAATTATATAATTTAGATGTATATTTCGGGATACATAAATATGTGAAACTGTATAAAGTTATCTATAAAAGTATAAATTCAAAGCTATAATTTTCTAATGGTTAAAATAGACAACTTAAACAAATTCGTGACATTTTTCAGTTTATAAAAACAAACAGTTGTCTTAATTCATATCTCAAATTGTTTCAGCACGATCAGAAGTGAAATTAGACTTCAGACTTAAGCACACCTTAAAAAAAAAAAACCCAACTAATACCCTTAAAAGTATATATCTTTAAACATGTTTTAAGATGTACGTAGATCAAAAATGGCACAATTAGTCATAATCAAGTCACAATCATAAAATAAAAAAAAGGGGGTAAAATTCGTTATAATTAATATTATGGTGTTTGGCTTCACTCCTTTCTGCTATATACCATGCACCCAACTTCTATAAATCCAACCTAAATGATGAACCAATTGAACTCACCACCATTAGAAGTCTAACCCTCAATGGCTACACCTCTCTCACAACAAATCAACAAATTTTGGATCAACATGAAAGCTCATGTTACACGACAACCACCACAATCTTTTTTCTACTACAGAACTCTCACATTCATGGTTCCAACCCTTCTAGGTTTTCTACAACTCATGCCCGAACATCCATATAAAACGCATCCGAAAACAATTCAAGTTGCACTCATGAGCCTACTCTTATACTGTATGTCACATGATGCAGAAGAGATGTTTTGTTTGAGTAATCATGTATATGTCAATATTGCACAACATGGGAAAGTTGTGTTTGGGTATTTGCTGGTTGGATCATTGGTATCAATTCTAATGCCAACCTTTGATCAATCACTTGTGTATCTGGTATGCATCCTTTTGTATACTTATAAATGGATCCATAATTAGTTGCAACTAGCGGTAATTGGGGCACTTCGGATAAGTGATATATACATACATACACATATATATATATACATATATATACTTGGGATCACGTGAGACCGGTCTATTTTCGTGAGACCCGTGAGACCACCTTTTTACACTTGAAACTTCATACCAAAAACACTAACACTGTGAAGGTAAAAAAAAATGAAGGTAAAAAAAATATGAACTTTCACAGTTTTTTTGCTATGAAGGTAACCTTCATAGTGTTTTGCTGTGAAATTTCAAGAGTAAAAAGGTGGTTCACGGGTCTCACGAAAATAGGCTGGTCTCACGTAAACCCAACCCTATATATATATCTATATATATATATATCCTCTTGATGTGATACAAATAAATGTAATATAGGTGTAAATATATCAATTATAAGCTGGAGCATTGTTGTTTTATCTTTTAAATAAACTGTTATGTTTCTTAATTTTCTAAATTTTTCTGTCAAAAAACAAATGGTAGAACCAACACTGGAAGTGGGTGCTGATGAACAAATGATAAGACCTAGAGTGTGTAAGTCAACTTTTTGAAGCATTCATCCTAGCAGAATAACTATAAGGAATCATATAGTGATACAAAAAGGCACAATAATGATCAACAATATACGATTAAACCTTAATTACTTAGTTTCGGTATTCATAAAGGATCAAACCCAATTAATACAAAGATGAAATCTTGTCGATGAGTGATGAACAATAACTCGAAAAGGAAAATAATGAGGTCGACAATCTTATCGTATTTACTAACATTCGATAATTAACCATTTTTAATGGTTATTAAAAAAATGTGAATTTTTTTTCTCTAAAATGATAAGGAAATAGTTACTTGAACAATTTATTAATTATTTAAAAATTTATTTCAATTAATCACTCAATATTTTTGCATGCAGTATTAGTAATATCCGGGTTTTTTTTTTGTTGTTGTTTGAATTAGAATTTATTTACGTTAAAAATGTTTTTTTCCTTTTATTCATTAATTTTGATGTTTATTCGTGTTCCAATTATCTGCGATTTAATATAGAGAAAAGGATTATTCTTTTTCCTTGTGATAAGCTTTGTTTTGAGTTAGCTGGCTGCATTTTAGGGTTTCCAATTCAAATGAGTTCGGATTTTTCCGTGTGAATCGAGATGATTCAAAGCCTGAGGTATTCGATGGCTTGAATTTCAGGAAGTGGTCCATAATTTTCCACTAACTTTAAATTAAAAATAATAATATATTGTTATATATATATATATATATATAGGGTTAGGTTCAAGATAAAACGTCAAAAAAGAAAAAACTGAAGAATACTGTAGGGTCCTTCCATCTGGACGATAAGCACAAATACATACTGATAATTTGTAACATGCATTTGTACATAATGATAATTTGTAACATGCATTTGTACAAGGAAACAATAAAGTCAAAGTCAACAACTTAGTATGTAACTCCGAATAAAACTAGATTGAGACCGGTGTTACAATAACCCTCACCGTAATAAAAACTCATGAATCAAAGCAGGCATTTAACATGAATCTAAAAATCGATACTCACTCAAATTGTGAATAAGGTTTAATATTGAAATAGTGAAAATATGGATAAAAACTCTAATATCCAAACCCCAAAACCATAAAATATAGATACATTCCATACCCCCAAAACAACACTAAAACCATGGATAATACAATATCCTAAATAACATCTTTCGATAACGGGGAAGACCCCTATCCATCAAATTTTGAGAACACAAAGTAAACCACGTATCAACGTTGTTGCGCTTCACCTCAAGTCCATTAAACGACCTTGGTGCTTACTTTTAAAGATTTCACGACGAGAACATCAAAACTACTTACTAGCTTTAAACCAAGGATCTAAGTTAAAACACCAAATTTCCTCACTTGCCATAAACAAAAGGTCCCAAGTTGAGAACATCGAAACTCCTCACTTGACCGAACCCAATGGCTTTAAGAAAAAAGGAACATCAAAAATCCTCGCTTGACAAAATCAATGGTTTCAAGATGATTTGTAAAGTGTAATTTTTGCAATAAGCAGCTGAAAATAGAGCCAACGATGGAACCACACATTTGAGAGACCATTTAAAAGAATTGTCCAAGGAGAGCTACAAGGGATATTAGACAACAAATTCTAGTTCCGGAGCAAAAGGTTTCGGGCAGACAAGCTTCTGTGAGTAAATATTCATTTCATGTTGAACTTTCTTGGGACGACTTAGGCAAAATGATTGTTAACATAATTATCTAATTTCTATTGTCGAGCACTATGGTTTTCGGAAGTATTCAGAAGGTCTCCAACCTTTATTCAGGGTACCATCTCGAGCAACAATAAAGAGTGATATTGTTACGTCACTGATGATTTGTTGATGACTTCACCAATCAACGTTCAAGATTAGCACTTAGAAATTCTTTTGGATTCAAACAGATTGGTATGTAACTAGACCAGTTCGGCAACTCGAAGAAAAGCCAATATCAAAGGATAAGCATCTATGTATGCGGGATGCATCCTCCGATTTATACACCAAGATTGATCTCATGCCGATCTTTACACCTACCGAACTCCCTACTCATCTTTAGGTAGGTCAACTTGAAGATCCTTTTGCAGCACTTTATCTGACAAAGATCTCACCAACCTTGTACTTGGAAAAGACATTCTCTGAAACACCTGAAATGTATGTTTGTCATCTTCTAAGGTTGATGTGACAACTGAAGAGTTCCTAAGAAAAGAGTTTCAGAGACAAGTTTCTTTCATGTGTACTATGAAAATGACTTCTCCTTTTCATCCAAGTCAACTCTACGACCTTATACTATCTTGACAAGTGTCCTCATGCATTTAATGCACGATGGAGTATAAAAGGAAGAGAGGTTGATCCATGCAACGTTACATTTTTAGATAATCTTCTATGTGAGCAAGCAAAAATCCCCAGGATTTTCAACAGTGACATAACTTCTTTGTGTTCTTAGTTGTGATCTTGTTTTTCTAAGTGTTACAGTGTTAGAACTGATTATAATCTTTTCTATCCTCGACAATCTTATTTTCTTTGTGTAGTTCTTTAAATTCATATCAATAAGAACAAAAAAGATGAAAATTTTGTGTGTAATTGTATTCAACCCCACCCCCATTCTACAATTGCTTGTAATTCTGCCTTACTTTAACGAGACTAACAAGTGGTATCAGAGCATGCAAGTTTAATAAAATAAACTTGATCTGTAATGGCAACATCTTCTTCCTCCAATATCGGATCTTCTCTTCAAAATCATATTGTTGAATCATACGAAAATGACTCTGTAATTAAACCACCAAAGTTCAACCCTAATAACTATGCCTTGTTGAAAAGTCGTATGATGATGTTCTTGAAATGTGTGGACAGAAGATATCCCACCATTCTAAGTAAAGGATCCATCGTTCCAAGTATTTGGGTCCGATATGGAAACAAGAAAAACAATTATGACGGGTTTGTCGAATCCTCAGATGAGGAAAAATCTAAAGATAATGGGAGATACCTAGTTAAAAGTCGCAAACAATACACTGAAAATGACAAACGCCTGGTATCTCTTGAGACTAAAGGCAGATCCATCATCGTTGTTTCTTTACCAGATGAAGTCTTTCATTCTTTGGTTAATCTATCCACTGCCAAAGAAATGTGGCAATTCTATGTGTCCTTTCACAATAGAAGTCAAGAAAAGCAAAAAGATTACTTTAGTAAGAAACTAAAAAAAATTTGTCTATGAAAAAAGAGAATTTATGGATTATCTTCCAGACTTTTGGGAGTACATTTGTACTTGCATTAAAACTACCAACAACTTTGATCATATTCCTCTGACTGCTCTTTATGGTACTCTTCATAATTATGAGCAGACCAAAATCCAACGTAAATCTGTCATAGAGGACATTAAAAAGCACATCTGTTGCTCTTCTCGGAGATTCCTCTAAAAGATCTTTGTGTGTTCAAAGCAATATGTATCCTACTTATAAGTCTAAGTCTGAGATCAAAGAAGAATCCAATCGTCGATCCACAGCTGTTGCTCTTCTTGGAGATTCCTCCAAAAGATCTTTGCATGTTCAAAGCATCACTTATCCTACTTCTAAGTCTGAGCATGAGATCAAAGAAGAATCCAATCGTCGATCGGAGTCATATTCCAGTGATACCGATGGTGAGGGTGAGGAATCAACTGTGGACCAACTCTTTGATAGTTTGGCTATGACGGCTAGTAGTCCTAAAAATAAACTGCATTTTTCTTCCAACTGATCTAAGTTCGAAAGAAAAAAATCCTTCTTTTTCTAGGTCCTCTACAAATGAAAAGGCAAATGTTGAATGCTACAACTGTGGCAAGAAGGGTCACTTTGCCTCTGAGTGCATATCTAAACAAGGTAGCGAGTATAACTCTTCCCGTCCTTCAATCCATGCCTCCTCTAAATCGGCAGCACGAAAACCTGCTAATACTTTCAGCCGATATCCTCCTAGTAAGAAAAATCGTTTTTTCTCTTCCCATCATAATGATCGTGCCTCCTATGAAAAATATAAGGCAAAATACAAAAGGGGAAAGAAAAGGAATGAAAGCATCCTAAGGAAAGTAAAGGGCCTCGTAGCAGAGTCTCGTGATTGGAAGGATGAACCTACTTCTAAAAGTAAGCCCGATGATGAAAATCTCTGTCTTATTGGAATAATCAAGGATATGGAGGTACTGAAAGGACAAATCTACTCAACAGCCTTGGTGCCTACTCAACGGATATGGAGCGTTCCTCAACTAAGGCCTTTGATTCTTTAACAATTGATTTCTACAACATTAAATAATCAATGAAGAAAGTTGATTAGAAAATGAAATCTTTATCTGAAAAACTTCAAGTTTGTCTCTTACAGTTAAAAGATTTTGACAATATCAAAGTTCACCTTGAAAACCTTAAGATCATAAACCGCATTCTTTAAAATGAAAAGGCTAAGATTTTAATCAAATGGACAACTCTTACAAAAATCTTGAGAAAATCCTTCAGGACCAAATGTCGAGTGATAACAAGACCGACCTTGGTTTTGGAAAAATGGATTTAGATGCTCCCTCAAATCCGAATGCATCCTCTTCCAAATCTTATTTTCCTCCTCTTCTGACTTCTCTGAAACCGAGCCTGATAATTCTCCTTCTATAAAATCTTCTGAACATTCTAAGCCTCTAAAATTTGGTACTTTAGTGAGAGCAAATGCTTCAGATACACCCGGCCTAACTGAAGTTAAAGACTCAAATGAAGTTGTAAAACCCCATTCATGAATTTTTAAACTCTTTAAGCCTTGGGAATACCAATTTTCTTTGTCCAAAGCCCTATAAAATTCTGAAAAAAAAACTCCCAAATTTGTGTTAGGAGATACTTCTTTGCTGAAAAGGGCAAATTTCCTGTTTCCCCCGAACTTCCTACTAAAAGGAAAAAATCTCTCAAAAATCAGTCCAATCCTCAGAATAATGCTACCGATTTTATTTATAGATCTGTGAACATCAAAAAGATCAACTCTAAGGGAATTCCCCCCTCTTCTTTTCTTGATTCTGAAAAGGGGATTCTTGGACCAAGACCAGGGATTTAATTGACCAACAACCCAAACGCCCTCAAGGGTAAAAACAAAAGCAAGTGTCCAAGTCCAAAGAAAATTTTCGTTTACAAGAAATGTTATAACTGTGGTGACACCTTTCATCTTGCGAAGGACCGTACTAAAGAACACATAGTTTGAAAGGACATAAAAGAATCCTCTCACTTCCTCTAACCCGAAAGGACCCATTTCTAAATGGTACCAAGAAACTGATTTCTCTATTCTACCGGCGTACTTCTGGGATGAAGTAATCAACACGGCATGCATGCTTCATTCAAAATCGATAAATGATTGTTAAAAGACACAGCAAGACTGCTTACGAAGTCTTTTATGGTCGAAAACCAAACATAGGTTTCCTACATGTGTTTGGATGTATATGCTACATTGTGAATGATCGAGAAAACCTTGGGAAGTTTGATCCCAAAATCGATGATGGAATCTTCATCGGACACTCCTTAGTGTCCAAAGCATATCGGGTGTTTAATCTCCGATGGAAATGTAATGATGAATCAATACATGTCAAATTTGATGATTTCTAATCCTCTTCTCTCTCAACTGATGATGAGGAACTCGATCGGTGGATAACCTTCTGTATAAGAGAAAAGCCACTCGTCTCTACCAATAGTCATTCTCCCACCTCTCATTTAACCCTGATCCAACCTCCCAAAATGGTGATGTACCTCCCAGTTATATACACTCCCCAGATCCTTAAATCACGATCGTACCTAATCCCTTCTCAACTACCAAATTACCCTCCACCGATTTAATTGTGTCTGAAACAAAACCCCAACCCCTAAATACCATTTCTAATACTATATATGTTCCTCCCACTTTGTGTACCACCATCACTCACACTACTCCTTTAGATACTAGAATTAAATGGACAAAAGACCATCCAATCGATCAAACCATTAGAGATCAGCAAGCAGGTGTTCAAACACAACGAGGGGTGAGTAATCTATGTCTTTATATGATTTTTCTCTCAATCCTTGAACCTAAACAAATCAGAGAAGCTCTGGAAGACCCTTGCTGGATTTCTGCTACGCAAGAAGAGTTGTCTCAATTTGAAAGGAACAAGGTTTGGAGATTACTTCATCGTCCTTCCCACAAAACAATCATTGGAACCAAGTGGACCTTTCGAAACAAAATGGATGAAAAAAGGAATTGCCATCCGTAACAAGGTAGGATTGGTTCCTTAAGGATATCGACAAGAAAAAGGAATTGATTATGATGAGACCTTCGCTCTTATATCCCGACTTGAAGCCATTAAATTTTTCCTAGCTCATACAACTTATAAAAACTTCCGAGTTTTTCAAATGGATGTCAATGGTGCTTTCCTAAATGGAGAACTTGCTGAAGAAGTTTATGTGAAACAAGCTCTCTATGGATTGAAGCAAGCACCTCGTGCCTGGTAGACACTCTCTCCGATTTTCTTTTGGAAAACGAGTACACTCGAGGTAAAATCGACAACACCCCTTTTATCTGAAAATCCAAAAGGTGACTTTATGTTAGTGCAAATCTATGTAGATGATATTATTTGGTGCCACCGATGAGTCTTTGTGTAGTGTGTTTGCTTCTCGGATGCAAAGTCGTTATGAGATGAGCATGATGGGAGAACTCACATTCTTTCTGGGGTTACAAGTAAAACAATCTTCATATTGCATTTTCATAAATCAAAGTAAACATATAAAGGATCTTTTGAAAAAACTTAATGTTGACACTTGTACTCTTATGAAAACTTCGATGGCACCTCCTCTTAAACTTCGAGCAGACCTTGATGGTGTCTCGGTATGTTACAAATTATTGGGGGATGATTAGGTCTCTTCTCTACCTAACTGCTAGTAGACCAGACATTATGTTTGCTACTTGTCTTTGTGCTCGTTATCAAGCCAATCCAAGGAATCTCACTTGGTTGCGGTAGGACGAATCTTTAGGTTTTTAAAAGGTACCTTACACTTGGGTCTTTGGTATCCCAAAGACTCAGCTTTCGATCTAATTGGGTATTCATATTATGACTGTGCAGAATCCAAAATAGACCGGAAAAGCACTACTTGGAGGTGCCTTCTTGGAGGAAAGCTGATTAGTTGGTTCAGTTAAAAGCAGAACTTTGTTCCAACATCAACTACTTAAGCTGAGTATGTTGCTATTGGTAGTTGTTGTGGCCAATTTTGTGGATGAAAAATCAACTTTGTGACTATGACCAACTATACTCTTAGGTCTTCGTGTAACAACTCAAAGGATATTGCAATTGCCAACAACCCATTTATCCACTCCCGATCCAAGCAATTCGATATTTGTTATCATTTTATTAGAGATCACATCTCCAAAGATGTTGAACCATACTTCATCCCTACTGATCTACAGCTCGCCGATTTGTTTACAAAGCATTTAAACGGAGCCAGATTCAACGTGCTGATCGGAGAACTAGTTATGTTGTATCTTGATGTTTAAAAAAACGATTTTTGTTTTCCTGGTTTTTATCCCCTCTGATCTCCTTAGCCCCGATTTTCTTCCCTCTCTAATATCCATCTTCCCGATCTTCTTTGCCCTCCGATATTCCTGTTTGATATTTCCCATTTCTTAAACTTGCTCTTCAAGTTTGTTTTGTTCTTATCCTATGACGTCAGTCACGTCATCTTGTCAGATCATGGAGGTGTCGGTTTGAGAACCTGACTCTCCGACTTCCAGTTTTTACTTGTCGTTGCATTTCCTTTTTCATCGTTGCGTTTAACCACCTCCCCCTGGTTATCTTAAATCTTCCATCCCATATTATATATATATATATATATTGTTAGTCCCGGAAGGGAGATGGCTAAGCTAGTAAGAGTTTGTAGAAGGGGGGGGGGGGGATGAATACAAACACACAATTTTTGCTCTTTTTAAATTTTTTAATATAAATATTAAAAATTTACACACAGAAGTTTGTTGCGGAAAAGAATAGACAACCTATTCTAACAAACTTAAATAACAGTAATTAACTTATACACACAGGAAGTTAAAATAAGACTGTTAGCGCACACAGCTTTGGCGAAATCAAACAAATACTTTCAGAGAAGTATTGTTGAAAACGTGAGATTTCTGGGAAGGACTTCATCTCCTTTTATAGTGCCCATGCAAGGGATGCAAGTGGACGGTACATCAAGGATTGATTAGCTGGAAGTTTATCTGATGGACAAAGGAAGAGGCCACTCCCTTTGTACTAGAATAATGGATGAACCATTCCTTGTAGCACGTAATGTCAGATAACTTTATCTTCTTTTCTTCATGCTCTGTGAAGTCCCATCAAACCTTTTAGCAAAAAGACAAATATTCCT
Source organism: Silybum marianum (assembly GCA_036898165.1). Lineage (NCBI taxonomy): Eukaryota > Viridiplantae > Streptophyta > Magnoliopsida > Asterales > Asteraceae > Silybum > Silybum marianum. The sequence continues at coordinate 19,441,101 of CM072539.1, forward strand.
TTTATAAGAATAAAAGAGAATGTCTTTATTTAAGACTTGATGCCCAAGTTCTTGCAGCTCACGTATCTTGCAATTGTTGTGAGTAAGAACTTTATCTCTTGAAATTGCTAAGTGATGATGATACCTGTAAGTTAGAAAGAAATACTTTTGACCCTTTCTATTTTTCTTTTGGGTTCTTTTGATTCAGATTTTTTTTGTTTTTTTTTTTTTGACTGATCATGTACAGTATGTATGGAAAAAAAATTATGTCCAACATATGAAAAAAATAAATAAATTTACATATATACCAAGCATCCGGGTACTTGAAGGGAATTGTTGCAGCATCTCTACTCTTGAGTTCATTGAAGATTAAATTGTAGAGAATTCTTTCATCTTTGCTACAGAGGACCACACTTAGAATTTATTGAAGGAAGCTGCTATCGGTAGAGGAATATTGGTAGCCTTAGAAGAAACATTTGTTCCTAAGATCATGTTTAGAGAACATACCATATTCTGGAGCAGTGATGATGGTTGTTGCTAATTCAACTAGCAAGGATGGATTTGATAGATCAAAAATTTGAGATATCATGAATGCTTCCTTGTGGAATGGGAGAGAGAAGAATTCAGTCTTCATCGGGGTTAACATTTTGTCTGTCTTTGATTTTCTCCCCCTCAACAATTGCTCTAAACTCATTCTTCTTTGAATCACTTAGATGCTCCCCCTCAGCTGATATCTTATCACTTAGAAGATTTCTTCCTTTTCAACTAAAATCTCTTTTTGAGAAAATTTCTTCTTCTCTGTTGATTTCTCATTTTCCTCCTCAGCTTATAATACTTTAGCCTTAGTAGATTTCTTGAGAATATTTCTTTTCTCCTCTCAGCTGCATGAGGAGGATTTCTTCTTCTCCTTCTCAGCTTACAATACTTTAGCCTTAGTTGATTTCTTGAGAATATTTCTTTTCTCCTCTCAACTGCTGTTGATTTAGCCTTATCAGGAACTTTGAATTTTCTCCCCCTCAGCGGCTGAGGGGAGAAGATGAGTAAATGAGGTGAGAAGGTGGAACAAATTTGGGGAGTCCACCAGAGGGATAAATAAGCTATCAGAAATAAAAATAAAAAAAATTATTTTTATTTTTATTTCTCAAACCCATATATCAGAGAGTTCACTAGGTGGAAATATTTCTGCCAGAAGGAGATATTGGTGAACAAGAAAAATGGGAGTCCCTCCAATTCGACCAGTTTCGTCGAATCTTCATAGAGATGTGCAAAGTCATCAAGATCATAGATCTTGGGTGCAAGGCTGTGAAGTGACAAAAATAGTCCTTGGATTGGGAAGGTTCCAAGTCATCCTTATCAACCAAAGAGAATGTTGAGGAGGGTTTAGTGAGGGTCCCCGAAAATACAATCAGGTCCTTTTAAGAGGGCATGAAGGAGCTAGGTGAATTTTTAAAGGATTCCCTGGGTCCAGTAGGGAGAATTTCAACACTCACCAATTTTTGGGAATCAGTGAGTGGCTTGTGAGTATTTGACCCTTGAGGTTCCCTAAGTCTCTTTGAGGAGAACTTGGGGGGGGCTTTTGGAACTCCTCCGCTTCTTAAACAGGATATTGGCTTGGGTAGATACCGAAGGCTTTTTCGGTATCGTAGCCGTAGAAGCAGGCGCGGAGGTGGAAATGGTAGAAGATTTATAAACCTTAGATTTCTTTTTCTTCTTAACCATGTCCATATGTAGGAGAGAGAAGTTTGTGAGCAAAATTTGTGGAATTTTATGCTCATGAGATCAGAGAGAATAAAGAGTGAAGGATATTGAGTATCCAAAAATAGAGAGAGAAACATCAGAGACTTTGGAGATTTTTTGAAAGAGAAAGGATTGAAAAATTTTGACAGTCAATAGCTGGACATTTTGACAGTCAACAATCAGGAGCTGTTTTGACAGTCAAAGATAGGTGGGTATTTTGACAGATAGAATTCAAAGAGTAGTTTGACAAAATTATTGGAGGGAATTTTATCATATGACAGAAATTAGAGAGAATTTTAACAGCAAGAGAATTCGGAGAGATATTTTGACAAAGATATATAGGGAAAAGTATATCTGAGGAGAAATTTAGGAATTTTAGCTGTCCAAACTCTGAGAGAGGGAGATAAATAAAATTTCAAAATATGAAATTTTGGAGGGATGTTAGTTGTCTAAAATTGGGGAGTCAAAATTCAGAGTATGAATTTTGGGGGTTACCGAAAATTTAGGAGAGTACCAAAATTTAAAAAAAAAATTAATTTTTTTTTTCGTTGACAACAACAACATCGGTGGCTGACGTCAGCATTTTTTTTTTTGAATTTTTTTTTTAATTTTTTTAATTTTCTTTTTTTTGGATCGGCGACAACAACGTCGGTGGCTGACGTCAGCATTATTATTTTTTTTAATATAATTTTTTTTTTAATTTTTTTTTTAAATTTAGAGATTGAAGGAGTGACATACCTGGTTTTCCGATCAGAAATTTGATTGACTTCATCCAATGATTTTGTGCATAGATGGGTAAGTTGAAAGTCAGAATGAGTGGGGTCTTCTAACCATGAGGTTGTTTCACATAGACTTTTTCTTGCCTTTGTCTTTTTGTTTATCCACCTCAGAGCTAACATCAATGTTGACATCTTCATCCAGTCAGACACTAGACTTCTCCCCCTGAGTATCGGCGCCTGTGAATTTAGTAGCCTCTTCTTGAGCTATTTTGAGCACATTTCTTTGGTCAAACTCAAGGGTTCGGGCACTGACTCCCTCCCCCTCAATTGTTGCTTCAGTTATCTTGGTGACCTAGGGTTCGGTTACATCATCGATGGCTGTGGCTGCAGCATCGGTGGCTGTAGCTGCTGGATCGGTGGCTGCAACATCGGTGGCTGTAGCTGCAGCATCGGTGGCTGTAGTTGCGGCATCGGTGGCTGTAGCTGCAACATCGGTGGATGGAGGAGCAGCTAGAACATCGGTGGATGGAAGAGCAGCTAGAACATCGGTGGATGGAAGAGCAGCTAGAACATCGATGGATGGAGTCACATAGGTGGCTGGAGTCACATAGGTGGATGGAGTCACATCGGTGGATGGAGTCACATCGGTGGCTGGAGTCACATAGGTGGATGGAGTCACATAGATGGTTGAAGTCACATAGGTGGATGGAGTCACATAGGTGGCTGGAGATGGAGAAGCAACAGCTTTCTTGTTTTTCTCCCCCTTAGTGGTTGAACCCTTGAAACCCACTGAAGAGAGAAAGATCTTGATTCTTTCAACATCATAACCCACTGCCGTTCAACCCTTTGAAGAACAAATCTATCCTTATCCTAAAAGAAGGAATCATCAAAATCAAGTTCAACCGTTGGAGAAGAAGTTGGTATCTTGTCAACTTTGTATCAAGAATTGCAAGAGATTCCAAAAATTGCTTTCTGATTGACAAGGATAGAAGCAATATCGGTGGCTTGCTGAGCAGAGGCACTTCGAAGTTCTCTGATAGAAGAAAGCACATAATCTTGGCTTGAGAGAAGCCCTTTGCTGAAGACCAAAGACATCCAAGTACAGGAGATCTAAGCATGTCATGAGAGTTGGGTGACTCACCGACAACTCTTCAATGCTAGATCTAAGAGTAGTAGAAAGAAAGGCCATTCTTTCCATTTCCTTAGTTGCGTGATCTTCCAGAACTTCCACCTGGCGGATAGTAGCACGAGTGAAACTGATGAAAGCCTTGATAAGATCATCTCCCTGTTGAGAAGACATGGGAGCAGATGGTTGAGGCTTTGGTGGTTGATCATCTTCATCATCACTAGAAGAATAATCCACCAAACCTGGGTGTGATGCACTCTCATGTGGAGTGTGGAAAAGGAGTTGTGAGAGCTCAAGGGGTGGTGAAGAGACACCTTGGCTGGGAGACTCCAAGTCATCTTCATCAACTAAGGAAAAAAATTGATGAAGGTATAATAGGGATATCCTTTTGTACAACCATGTCCTTTTGAGAGGGCATGGAGGAGCTGGGAGTGGCTAAGTCTTCTTTGGGTTTATGAGGTGACGTCGGTGAGTGAGAGAGATGGTTGCGACCGTCGGTGGGTGTGTGTGTGAGAGAGAGAGATCGGTGGCTTCGGTGAGAGAGAGAGAGATCGGTGGCTTCGGTGTGTGTGTGAGAGAGAGAGATCGGTGAGAGAGAGATATCGGTGTGTGTGTGAGAGAGAGAGAGAGATCGGTGAGAGAGAGAGATCTGTGTGTGTGAGAGAGTGAGAGAGAGAGATCGGTGTGTGTGTGTGAGAGAGAGAGAGAGAGAGAGAGATCGGTGGCTTGAGAGATAGGGTAACCGTTGGTGGATGATGACGGTGGTTGTTGTCGGCGGATGGTGTCGGTGACTGTCGGTGGGAGGATCGACGGAGAGATGTCGGTGGCTCAAAGGTGGGAACGTCGGTGGATAGGTGATGGTGGCTTGTGGTTGTATGGTTTTAGGGTTTTATGAGAGAGGTGAAAGAGGTGTTCAGGAAGGAGAGAGAAAGGTGCCATGTTGGTGAGTCCACTCACCGACAGTATATATATTTATTATTATTATTTTTTTTTTTATATATATAAACACATATATTAATATTATACACTATATATAATATACATAAATGTATATAATATATATACATATAATATAAACATACATATTATATAATATATATATATATATTAGTCTATATTTATCATACCTAATTCACATATGAGAAACTTGAACCTTGCTTCATCCAGGGGTTTTGTGAACAGATCAGCTAATTGACAATCAGTGGGAATGAAATGAAGTTTCACATCACCTTTAGAGATATGATCTCTTATAAAGCGATACCTGATGTCAATGTGCTTAGATCTTGAATGAAGCACTGGATTATTGGCAATGACTATTGCACTTGAGTTGTCACACAATATTGGGATCTTTGAGAAAATCTGATTATAGTCACACAGCTGATTTTTCATCCACAATATTTGTGCACAACAACTTTCAGCAGCCACATATTCTGCTTCAGCTGTAGGAGTAGATACCGAATGTTGTTTCTTACTTGACCAGCTCACAAGCTTTCCACCAAGTAATTGACAGCTTCCAGTAGTACTTTTTCGGTCTATTTTTGAACCTGCAAAATCAGAATCAGAGTACCCGATGAGATCGAAACCTGAGTCTTTGGGATACCAAAGACCCAGATTTATGGTACCTTTCAGATACCGAAAAATCCTTTTCACAGCAGAAAGATGTGATTCTTTAGGATTAGCTAGATAGCGAGCACAGAGACAAGTAGCAAACATAATATCAGATCTACTTGCAGTTAGATAAAGAAGATATCCTATCATTCCTCCATAACTTGTGATATTGACAGATACACCATCAGGATCAGAATCAAGTTTAAGAGGAGGAGCCATAGGAGTTTTCATGGTTGAACAAGTATCAAATTGAAACTTCTTCAGAAGGTCTTTAATATATTTATTTTGATTTATGAAAATACCTTCTGAATATTGTTTTACTTGTAGACCAAGAAAGAAAGTTAGTTCCCCCATCATGCTCATTTCATACTCTTTTTGCATGAGGGAACTAAACTCATCACACAAGGATTCATCGGTGGCTCCAAAAATAATATCATCAACATAAGTTTGAACAAGAATGATATTACCTTGTGATTTCTTGAAGAAGAGAGTGTTGTCAACTTTGCCTCGTATATACTTATTTTTAAGAAGATAGACTGAGAGAGTATCATACCAGGCACCAGGAGCTTGCTTCAGTCCATACAGAGCTTTATCTAGCATATACACATGATATGGATGGACTGGATCTTCAAACCCGGAGTGGTTGCTTCACATACACTTCTTCAGCCAGCTCACCATTAAGGAAGGCACTTTTGACATCCATTTGGAATACCCGAAAATTCTTGTAAGCAGCATGGGCAAGAAATATTCGGATAGCTTCCAATCTGGCAACAGGAGCAAAAGTTTCATCATAGTCAATTCCTTATTCTTGCCTATATCCTTGAGCAACCAACCTTTCTTTATTTCTTATGACAGTTCCTTCTTCATCCATCTTGTTTCTGAACACCCATTTTGTTCCAATGATAGTTTTGTTTAGATGGACGAGGAACTAACTTCCAGACTTTGTTTCTCTCAAATTTAGAGAGTTCTTCTTGCATGGCAATTACCCAGCTTGGATCACCTAGGGCTTCATTAATTATCTTAGGCTCAACAATAGAAACAAAGTTGACATACAAGCACAGGTTGCTGATGCCTCTTCTAGTTTTAACACCAATTTGAGGATTACCTATGATTTGATCTATTGGATGATCCATGGTCCATTTTAGTGCAGGAGGCAAGGGAGGAGGAATGGAAGAAGATGAAGAGGAAAGATTTTGAGATGGTGAGGAGGGGTTAGTGGGAGATATTGTGTTTAGATGGGTAAGATCTCCTGAAGGGTTAGTTTCAAGAGGTGGAGAAGAAGAAGTGGGTTCTTGAGGTGAGGTAGTGTTGATGGGAGGCTGAGGAGAGTTACTATCTTGAGGATTTGAAGGGTTAGGTGAAGAAGAGGAAGAAGGAAGTTCACCAACACATGAATTTTTTCAAAGATTTAATTCTTCTTCATTACAAGATAATGAAGATACTTCAAACTCATCAAATTTCACATGCATGGATTCATCTATGCATTGTCTTCTGAGGTTGAAAATTCTGAAGGCTCCTGAGGAGAGAGAATAGCCCATGAATATTCCATCATCAGACCTTGGATCAAACTTTCCAAGTTGTTCCCTGTCATTTAGCATGTGACATGCACAGCCAAATACATGGAAATAGTCAACTGCAGGTTTCCGTCCATGGAAAACTTCGTACGCGGTCTTGTCATGCCTTTTGACTATGTGAGACCTATTTTGAGTAAAGAATGTAGTGTTAACTGCTTCTGCCCAAAAATAGGTTGGTAACTTGGATTCGCTCAGCATTGACCTTGCAGCTTCACAGAGAGTTTTGTTCTTTCTTTCAACAACACCATTTTGTTGAGGAGTGCGTACGGCAGAAAAGTTCTTTTATGCCATAGCCAACTTTGTTTGGCTAATTCTTGAGAGAGGAGACACACATCTTCTCCAATAGCATTTTCCTTCATGTTGATGATGTAGACGTCATTCATTCGGGTGCCTGCTAGTACAACTTTATTCTGCATATCAAGGACAAAGCAAACACAGAGTTGAAAGGTGACCTTATATCCCAAATCACATATTTGGCTGATGCTCAGTAAGTTGTACATTAGCCCTTCAACATGAGCTACTTTAGAAAAAGTTATGGTTCCACTTGATATGGTACCATAGCCTTTGGTGACACATTTCCCATTTCCTCCAAAGGAAACAGTGGGTCCTTTTTCTTGCAAGAAATTAGAGAGAAGAGATTTGTTTCCAGTCATGTGCCTTGAACAACCGCTGTCCATGTACCATGTATGATCTTTGTTTGGTACCTGTACCCAAAAACAAATTTAGACTTTTGGTACCCATTTTGAAGTGGGTCCTTTGGGGTTAGAGGGCATTTTAGGAACATCAGAATTCTTAGGACAATGCTTTGTAAGATGGAGAGTATTGCCACAGTTATAACATTTCTTTAAAGAAAAGGCTCTATTAAAGTCCATGTTATCAAAGCATTGAGCATCAGAAGAAGAAAAAGAAGTAGAGGGATGACCAACACCTGGTCTTGATCCAAGAATACATTTATCAGGATTTGGTCCAAGAATACCTTTACCAGGATTTTTTGATTTCTTTAAGTTGATGAAATCAGTAATTTCTTGAGATTTTCTTCTGGATGAAAACTTTTTATTTTGAGAAAATCTTTTTGAGTTGTGACAAGCAGGAGTAGTCGGTGACTTGTGAAAGTCCCTTGACTCATGAATTTTGAATGGGTTTAGGAGAGGAAGAAGAAGAACTTGGAATTCTTAAAAGTTCAGTGGAAACTTCTTTTGCTTTTACAAAGACTCCGAACTTTTTGAAGTTTGATTCTACTTTTAGCATATCTAGAAGATCTATAGAATGAACAGAGGTAGAATCTTCAGATGAGAAACTAAAGAGATCATCATCGTCATCAGACAAGAAGCCAGCAGGAAAGCCTTGACATTCAACAGAAGGAGGAATAGAGTCAGAAGATTGAAAATCATCTTTTCCATATCCAAGTCCAGTCTTGTCCTTGCTGGAGATTTGATCTTGAAGAATTCTTTCAAGATCTTTAGAAGATTTGGTCCATTTAGACAGAACCTCTTGTTCTCTTTCAAGAGTATTGGAGATTTTTGATTTTTCTTCAGAAAGACTTTCGTTTAAATACCTTAGGTTTTTTAGATCAGTTTTTATTTTATCAAAATCTTTGAGTTTAGAGAAACAAGATAGAAGTTGATCATTTAAACATTTTATGTGCATGTCAACCCTTTTCTTTTGATCCTTTAAGTCATAGAAGTCGACAATTAAAGAGTCAAAAGTATCAGCTTTTTGATCATCAGAAAGAAAGGTAAAGGGATGTACCTGAGGCTTTGTTCCTGAAGTTGATTCCTCAGTAGATACGAGAGCAATGCAAAGTGTCTTTTTCATGTCTTCTAATTCATCAGTTTTGGCCATAAGACACTTTGTGACATACTCACTGTCACTCTCAGAGGTTTGCTCATCTTCCCAGCAATGTGTTTCAACAATCAAGGTTTTTCCTTTGTTTTGGTTCTTTTCCTTTTCTCTTCTGTACTTTGCTTTGTACTTCTTGTACCCAGAGATTTCTTTAGAGGATTCAGGACTTTCCTTGGAAAGATGGCTATTTCTCTCTTCAGACTTCCTAGAAGTTGATTTGGAGAAGTCATGGCCAGAAGAAGGAGAAGAGGACTTAAATTTAGAAAAAGATTTAGATCTGCATTCAGAAGCAAAATGACCTTTCTTCCCACAACTGAAGCATTCTTCATTAGATTTGTCGGAAGAAGGTTTTTGAGAGAAAATTTTTCTTTGAAATCTAGGACGGTTAGAAGAAAATCTTTGTTTTTAAGGTTTCCAGCAATCATTGCCATACTATTAGAAAGTATGTCAATGGCAGAATCCTCACCTTCATCATCAGCTGCACTATAGTAAGCATCTGATAGATGAGATGATTCTTCCTTAGAGTTACCTTCAAAATCAGAAGAAGAAGGGTAAGTAATTCTAGGTACACAGGAAGAAGATTTAGAATTACTTATTAGAGCAAAAGAAGAAGATTTAATATCTTTTATAAGAGGCTTTCTTTGGTTCTTGGTTTGCTCATAATGAAGAAGAGCCCCATAGAGAGCAGTAAAAGGCATCACATCAAGATCCTTGGTTTGCTTAATGCAAGTACATATGGTTTCCCAGAAGTCTGGGAGACAGTCCATGAACTTGCAGAGAACTTCTTCATTATAATAAACTCTTCCAAGAACCTTAAGATCATTTAGAAGACAGTTAAAACGATTGAAATAGACAGATAGGGATTCTCCTTTCTCATGGGAGAAGAGTTCATACTTTCTAACAAGACAGATCCTGTTAGATTTCTTCACTTCTTTAGTGCCTTCATATAAGACACCTAGAGTATCCCACATCTCTTTAGCAGAAGAAAGATTTACAAGAGAGTAATATACTTCATCAGGAAGGGATAGAGCTAGAGCTTATTTAACTTTAGTATCTAGAGCAACCAGGCGTTTATCATCTTCATTATACTTATTTAAGGCTTTGATGATATACCTGCCTGTTTTGTCACTCCTATCCTCATCAGACTCTATATCCTTTCCTTCAGTATCTTTTTGTGGACCATAGCGAGCCCAGACTTTAGGAATTAAAGGTCCCTCATTTAGAATGATGCGATACCTGCAATCAATCCCTTCTAGAAAGAGTAGCATGCGATTTTTCCATAACCCAAAATTACTTGGGTTGAACCTTAGAGGTTTGGCCAAGGATCCTAAATCGTATGTGCTACTGGAAGAGGTTTGCATGGTACCATCATTTGAGGAAGTAGCAGCCATCACAGATCTGGTTTATGAGATTAAACCAACTGCTCTGATACCACTTGTTAGTCCCGGAAGGGAGATGGCTAAGCTAGTAAGAGTTTGTAGAAGGGGGGGGGGGGGGGATGAATATAAACACACAATTTTTGCTCTTTTTAAATTTTTTAATATAAATATTAAAAATTTACACACAGAAGTTTGTTGCGGAAAAAAATAGACAACCTATTCTGACAAACTTAAATAACAGTAATTAACTTATACACACAGGAAGTTAAAATAAGCATTGTTAGCGCACGCGGCTTTGGCGAAATCAAACAAATACTTTCGAGAGAAGTATTGTTGAAGACGTGAGATTTTTGGGAAGGACTTCATCTCCTTTTATAGTGCCCATGCAAGGGATGCAAGTGGACAGCTGTCAAGGATTGATTAGCTAGAAGTTTATCTGATGGACAAAGGAAGAGGCCACTCCCTTTGTACTAGAATAATGGATGAACCATTCCTTGTAGCACGTAATGTCAGATAACTTTATCTTCTTTTCTTCATGCTCTGTGAAGTCCCATCAAACCTTTTAGCTAAAAGACAAATATTCCTTTTATAAGAATAAAAGAGAATGTCTTTATTTAAGGCTTGATGCCCAAGTTCTTGCAGCTCACGTATCTTGCAATTGTTGTGAGTAAGAACTTTATCTCTTGAAATTGCTAAGTGATACATGAAGCCATGTATCATATCGGTGGATACTTTGTAAGGCTGGAAATGGTAAGTGTACACTTTGCTTTTGCTTGATAAACTTCATCTTTCACTAAGTGTTGAAAGTGTACATCCTTGTGACTTGATATCACAGCCTTAGAAAATATACCTGCAATTTCGGTGACCAAGATTGTAATGTCGGTGACCATGACTTCAAACTTGATGTCCTCATCTTGTATTGATGTCATAGTACTTTGATAACTTTTAAGTGTACCATCGGTGACCCATGGTGACCCAACAATCTTGACTTTGGCAATGGTCTGAATATTAAAGTTAGTTGTCACATCAAAAATTCCACATTTTGATGTACAACCCTTAGATTGAATAGTCTTTGACTTTTCAATACTTGAAGTATATTTCAGACCTTCAAAAGAACCTGTAAAAGATCAAACAAATAATAGAGAAGGTTCATCACCAAATCATCGGTGACCCAACATATATATATATATTCTCATTTCTCTTTCTTTTACCATTTTACTGTTATACTTTTTCTCTCACACTCTATCTTCTTCTTCTCATCGACCTGCAACTTCATGGCTTCCACACCCAACAAAGTGTCCAAATCCAAGAAAACCGGCGAACTTCCTCGTGATTCTCTCTTTTCCACCATGTAACCACATTACAAGATTTCAACCACAGTGCAATATGCCTTCACTCATATTCCAAAGAGGAGAAAATTTCTTCTTGGAAATTTCTAGATGACCTGTGCTTACATTGACGTTACCAAATTCATAAGTTTTCTACTCTTATTAACTCTAAGCCGGATTTTATCTTCTCACGTGAGGACCTATGTCGTGTCCTTCATTTTTCCTCCTACGACACTTTCCTTCTCAGAACTGGGCATGATTAAGTGGTTCAAACTTTGAACTATATTCAAGATCCCACAACCAAGAGCCCATACACCCTATTTCGAAAACAAATGGGTGGTGTCTAGAACTTTTTCTTTGCCCACATCATTCATTGTCTTAGTCGCAAGACGGGTAGGCATAATATGTCTCCCTCATTGATAACTGATCTGGCACGTGCTCTTATTTTTCAAAGAAAAATCGTTTTCCCTCGGTACTTCTTCGATGAGCTCGTCAAGACTATTACTCCTTCATGTCGACGCCAAGTGGCTTTTCAACGATTCTTATCGATGATCCTCAGAGATAAACTCGGGGACAAGATTGTGGCTCATAAAATAGTGTTTATATGACACTTTTCCTAATAGTGTCATATAAAATAGTTAATGTGACTCTTTATTTCAAAATTGTTCTAAAAAAGTTGTTTAAATGCCTAAAATCATCCAATAAACCTATTATAACGTTTTTAGATAGAACGTTTTTTGGTTTGGACCTAGAAAATTAAGTCTTATACACTGCAACCGAAAGACCTATTTCCGACGAACAAATCCGTCGGTAAAGGCGGATTTCGTCGGAAATCCGTCGATAAAGGTCCGTCGGAAAATGTCTCGTAGCTAAAGGTATTACGACGGACTTTACCGACGGATTTCCGACGGACACCTTTACCGATGAATTTTCCGACGGACACCTATATCGACGAATACCATTACCGACGGATTTCCGACGATTTTAAATAAAATATTAATATATTTTCGATGGATAATCCGTCGGTAATCCATTGGAAATGGGTTTTTTTAAACATATTTGAAAAACCTAATTTCCTGTACATTTTTTTGTACACTTTTCTGCCCAGATTTTAACACCCGAAACAAATAAATTTTTTAACATACGAAACAAAACAGTTTTAAATCTATGAAATTATAACATAAATTGCATGTAGTTATCCTAAAACTACGAAGGAGGGCCAGGAGGATTTAGCATCTTGTACTGTGACATGAAGGCCTCGAACTGCGACTTCAATTCACGCTGGCGTTGCAACTCCTCCTCGTACGCCCTAAACCGCTCTTCTTATGTGCGCTTTTCTTCTTCTCTCTGTCTCCATTCTTCCAACAGTTGTGTTCTCTAAACGACTGTACTTAAAATTAATTCACATTTGACAAACAACAATGTTAAGCGCCAGTTATTAAAAACATAATATATGCATGTATTACAACCATATTAAACATACCTCCGATTCACGTGCATTATTCAAGACCCTGCTTAAACTTGGGCTAGATTGAACGGTCACAGCTAAGAACCTCGTAAGGTTACTGAAATCGTAAATACGACCCTTTTTCTGGCCTCCGACAGTACGCTCCCACAACTGTCTCTGTATCTCAGGAGTAATGGTGTTCGGATCCACATAAAGGAATTCCTCATCTCTAGTCCTGACAAACGACGTTTACAAACACCAAAACAAAATTTTGTTAACTAATAAAAAAACTTATAGACATTTCGAAAACATACCGACTGTAATTGGAACATATTTATAACACCCTCATAATTGGAAAGAGCGACTAATTTAAAATTTTCATCAATACAATAAATAAGGAATAAATCCTTCTCTTATAAATCAATACTTGAAATTTCTCTGAATAAAATATCTAAATGAACCTCAACAAGAGTTAGGCTGGGTCTTATACTAAGACATAATCACTGTCGGGTATTATCACGGTCAGGTGTTACTAAACTCAAAAGAGTCGCTATCTCCGAATGCGGAAAATGTCACCGAATGGATAGGTCTTTATCGTGCCACTTCCTATCACTCAAGTCTACACGTGGCGCTAGTACCAACCCCAACAAGAACCTGATGCACATGACGATAAAGGAAAAAGATTAGGCTTAACGCCTAGTGAGCTCAAGAGTTTATAACATATTTATAAATGGTTGAAATTGAAGGATTGCTTGATAGAATAGTAACAGTTTCTCAAATATAAAGACTCCATTACAAAAGCAACATTTTTCCCAAACTCATCATTTTTGTGATGAAAGCTTTAAATCAAAATATCGCAGTAATGAAAGATTTAAATAGAAATACCCGTTCAAACACGAACTCTACTCCTTTTACTCACTCAAACTGTGAATACGTTTAAATACTTCAAATACCAAAATATGGACAAAGCTTCATTTTCTAGAATACCAAAATATGGTTAAGTCTCAAAGATCCAATAATATAAATTATGGATTCATACTCTAAAATCGTCACCGAAATTAATGGATAAGACTCTATACCCAAAATAACACCTTTCATTGATGAGGAAGACCCGTTTCCGTCGACAATGGCGTAACACAAAGTAAACCATATTTTCAACGTTGCTAAGTAGCGCCCTAAGATCATGGTCTCGGTGTACGACCCTCAACGAATACCCACCGTAATACCTAAGGTCCCGGAGCCCGACCCATACAGATTCATCTCTGAAACACCCCGACTCGAAACCTACTAGAAAACTATAGACTCACACTAAGAACCGATGATAATGGGACCCAACTCTAAATGAGTTTATTCCCAGAATACATGTGTGAACTATAAGAGGTACCAACCTCTAAACATTGGTCCTGACAGCATAATCCAACGAGTTACATTATCGTAATACCCAGGGTCGTAGAGGCATTCCCGCTAGGGTCTGTCTCTGTAATACCCACAGTCGTAGAGGCATTCCCACTTGGGTCCATCTCTGTAATACCGACTACTAAAGCCCAAACGACTTATGGCCTCAAAACGAGAGACTTAAAGGTCTTTCAATAACCAAGAAACTGACTCATGTGCCTATGGATCCAAATGCAACTCAATCTAGTTTACATGACTCCAAAATGAATTACCAACGCACTCAAAGCATGTAATAAATCATAGAATTATGCCATAACTGCATGTACTCCAAAAGTTTGACATGTAGCCATTTAAATCGAACAAATGTTCACTAGACTCATTTTAGTCGGAACCGAGCAAAATCTCTATAACTCAACACTTATGTGATTTGCTCAAAACATTGGTTGTGACAAATCATTTTCCAAATGAAATCATATTCTTATATTTCCAAAATGTCTCGTAATGTAATAATATGTAATTCCAATGATTTATAAATCAAATACTCTAAGGATGAAAATACAACCAAATAATCTTCATTTAAAAGATATTGCACCCAAATAACTCACACTTATACTTCATTCGTCAAATGTCTAAAAACTCAAATATAAGTCTCATATATGATTTATAAACTCTTTTATACCAAATATGCAAAACTTACCCAAATACTCACACATTTGATGATAACAAATAAAACATGTTAGTACTTTAAAATAGACATTTTGGCATGTACACCACTTTCACAAAGCAAATTGAATTCACCTTGCTAGATATAGTCTAAATCTAGGTTTTACCCCATTGTTGAGCTTAATTTGGTGAAGACTTTACATCCTCAAGCTAAACCTCTAGATCTATGATGTAAATCCTTCAAGAACACCTCATTATCTTCCAAAACATACACAAAATAGAACCCAAGAGAGAATGAGAGTTGTTGGTGCAAAAACCCAAACCCTAGATTCAAGAAATCAAGAGATGATCTTACATTCAACTCCTATGAGCTCCAATCATTATTCATATTTGTTTCCATGTTGAATATCTTCAAAATACGAAACAGTAGAAAAAAGAATCGCTCAAATCGGCTGAGAAATGAGAGAGATATGGCCAAATGAAGTTTTACCCCAAAATTTGACTTTTTAACCATTGCATGCTAGGTGCGACCGTGACATGCGACCCTGCCACCCAAGGTCGCGATTCAAGGGTTGCACTTTCCCAAAAACACCACCTTACGGTACAAAAAGTTCGACCCTAGCCTAGGGTGCAAAGGTCGCGATTCTAGGGTCGCAAAACACCATTTTTCGCGTATTTTGGGTTTTTCTTGCTTATTTTTGACATCTGACCGGGGACCAAAATCCCTATTACTTAGCCAAGCCATTCCATTGATGAATAAAATAATAACACTCGAACTTATTAACACCAAAATATCCCGGTGTTACAATATCCATTTGTTTTTAAGTAGTAAAATGCAATGGTAACAATTACACCTATCGTCTGCTCAACAATGGCAACCCAAACTAATTGAATTTACCGCCGCTGCCTTGTGAGTCGGATTATATCGGAGGATCCGTGGGTGGTACGGTCGCACCCGGAACTAGTCTTTTGTTCGTGCAGTGTATCCGGTCTAAACCTCACTGATGGTGGGGTCACGGTTCCATGCTTCTTTCTACATGCAATATTCAACTTCATTTGTTAGTAGACAACAAATTCATGATAAATTATATACATTTAATATACTAGATGAAGGAATACCATCCGTTCCCGATGCACAACCGTGCTAATAGAACCTCCAGTATGCCTACAAGACGTCGACCTCGCACGATTGGCCTTATTGCCCGCAGATTGACGGATAAATACGTCTTGAGTCTAAACCTATTAATACATAAAAGATAAAAATCAATATACAAACTGAAATGAACCCGTTACAAAGAGAATCATACATACTTGGTCTATCATATCATCCTAGTGGTTCTGGGGATCTAGTCTGGATGGAGTGACCGCAGACTTCCAGTCATGGCCATCAAACACTACCTGATCCTTATTCCTTGCCTGCGACTTTGACCACTCACGGACGTCTCTCATCTTGTTCGCATATCGGTGTTACAAGGTATAACAAAAGGCATAAAAACGTCTAGCTCTTGCTCATGTGGCCAGCTAAACCGAGCCTGCATATTCATTATTTGTGTTAAGTTATAAAATTGCAACAAATAGTTTCTATCGACTAAATTACTAACCTGAAAGCGCTCGAACATGCTACGGACGGTCTCTACAGGGATGTCAGTATAACGAGCCCATACACCAGCGAACATGGACCTCTAGATTCCGGTGACCGCCCAAATAGCCTCGTTATCTACAAAACTTCACAATTGCAAAATGTACAACACAAAAAGACATTAGTATCAGCTTTGTTATGTGTTAAAACCTTATCCACAACTAGCTACTTACATGCCCGCAAACACGCGGATCTCAGGTCGACTGTCAGGATTACTAGGCGGCTCAGGTAGAATACCGGTGCCTCGAGTCCTCGACTGTTATCCCAGGGTCTGATTCATATCCACATCTTCAGCCTGCAGGTCATCCGCGTGCATATCATTCTGCTGGATCTGCTTCTAGTGGTGAGCATAACCGGGTACCTGGCCATTTTCCATGAAACCGGAACCGGCGGTTCCCGAAAATCCGGAACCGGAACCGCTAACACCGGTTCCTTATATTTTGGAACCGGAATCGGAACCGATGGGAACCGGTTCCGGTACTGGATACCCGACTTCAACTTGTTTTTAAAAACAATTACATTGCATATGATAAAAATGTAATTCTAAACTACAAAATACCGACTTAAAATAATAAATACAACAAATGGTCAAAACTGACCCGATAAAAACTAATTATTACATAAACAAACTAGAAAATTGAGTTTTTATTTATTATTTATAAATATATAAAATATTTTTTACTTAAAAGTGGCGGGTAGCGGGTACCCAGCGGGTACCCAGCGGGTAACGGTTCCAAAAAAATGAGAATCAGAACCGGAACTGGTCCTGATCGGTTCCGTATTTTAAGAACCGGGGCCGGAACCAATCACATCGGTTCCGGTTCCGGTTCCGGAACCGGCAGTTTCGAGGCGGTTCCGATTCCAAAGGCGGGTACCCGGTTCCGATGCTCACCCCTATCTGCTTCAGTCCCTCCGCGTTCATGTCATCGAGAAGGCTGTCAGCAAGGATGTCGCCATGCCCGGAAGAGCTGCTACTCCGCTGTCTGAACCATCCGACGGAATATTTTATTTTTATTTTTTATTTTTTTTAAACAATTATTCGTCGGAAATTACCGACGGCTATCAATTTTATCGGTAATTTCCGACGTAATATTTTTTTTAATTTTTTTTAATTGTATCGGTCGGAAATCCGTCAGAAAGTACCGACGGAATGAATTCGTCGGAAATGCCCTTTTTCTAGTAGTGATAAAACACTTTTATATCACGCTTCTACATTTTAGGCATTCTAGAAAAATCAATTTTGTTGTGGTGTTAACATTTGAAAACTTCATTAAAAGAAACCAATTTTAATTTTGTTCTTATCTTGGTGAATCAACTTTTAACTCTTTATTGCGAGAAGTCTAGATGAACACAATAAAATTTTCGATTTTGAATTTATAAGTCCTTGGAAAAAAAAGTGAATGAAAAAATCATTTGACTTTCTCATTTTCAATGATCATGTCCCTGAACATTTCTATAATAAATGAATAAACCATCAAACTAGTAGAAATTAGTTACCTGTATTTCTAAAACAATACCGTCTCCCCAAACTATACGTCATTCAAATAAAAACTAAAACCTAAAGCAGTTTTAGCATTCCCAAACTATGCGTCATTCAAATCTCTCGCACCCAACAACATCTCTCCCCTCGCCTCCCCATCGTCATCGTCTGCTCTCCAGCATTGGCTGTCGTCGGCATTGACCCATGCCATTATCTACCTTTTTGTATATGTTTTTTGTCTTTTGATTCTCTCATTACTTAAATGCAAGGCTTTTACCTATGAACATGTCCTTGTGAAATCCTTCGCTAAAGGGTGATTCGTCACAATACCGTCAGAAATGTTGGCGGGTAAATCAAATTAGGATTTTCTGGGTAATCCATTGGTATTTTCTTGAAAACATAAGTTTACCCGGAACCATTAGTATTTCCTGGGTAATGCGTCGGTAATCACTCACAGAAATTTCTCTAGGTGATTTTTGTGGGTGAAAGTCATTCGTTTCTAGTGTCTCTCTTTTCTAACAATTTAATGGAGTACGTATGGACATATCAAAAAAAAGGAAGGATAGGAAAACATGAAAAAGTATATCAAGAAGCGGGAGAACGACAGCAGTAGCCAATGGCAGCGATGGACGGTAATGGAGAGCGGCGACGATGGGGCGGCGAGGAGTGCAAGAGGTAACCAAATGAGTTTTTTATTTTAAAACATTCCTAACCGGTTACATATAGTTTTTTGGGTTAACAAATTTAGGTAATCAATTTCTAGAATTTTGATGGTTTGTTTATTTTAAAAAATATGTAGCAACTTAATCCTTCAAAATAAAAAGGTTCCATAATTTATTTATTCAAAAAAATAAGTTCATGACTTAATAATCATTTAAAATTGAATTTTCATTGGATTCGTAATCTACAAGCTCCGTCTTTCAGACTAATGGTTAAAAATTCTTCTTTCTAAACTTTTCCCATCTTTATTTTAGGAAATTGATTTTCAAAGCTTCTCATTTATGTGACTTGGTGACCAAACTCGAATTCCCTATGAACGAAATCAAAGTTGGTTTAATTTTTATTTTCAAAATCATAAGTACAGAAAATTGGTTTCTCAAAATAAAAGGTTTGGAGGGTGATTTTTCAAATTGAAAGGAACATAAACAAAAACCATATATTACATAAAAATAAAATAATCAAAATTTCCAAATAACCTAACAAATCCCAAGGTAAATAGTAGTAAAACAAAACAAGCAATCTCAACTATAAAAGAAGACGATGGTTATAAATGGCAAATCTTTTATATATAAATATATTATATGTATCTTAAAACTTAAATAAGAACACATTAGATAAACTTAAAGAAGCAATAAAAGACACCGTATTTCAAATTTTAAATATCTATTTATATATGTCACAATCAAAGTGTACCAACATACCAACTTCATTCCATAATCTTCTTGTGTAGCCAAAAGATCCATTCATAGGCATAGAAGATGATATAGGCTAGATACACAATTGGTTGAAAAAAACAAGGCACTAGAATCGATATCAAGGATACCACCAACAAAGAGCCAAATATAACTCTCCCACGACTTGCAACGTTAACATACACATTATTACACCCTAAATACTTTTCTTCAACATTGCATGACATCTTGTACATGAGAAAACTAACTATTGCCACATGTACAGTTTTGGGATGTGTTTTAAATGGGGAATCGGGCGTGAGTTGTAGAAAGTTAAGGAGAGTTGAAACAATAGAAGTAAGAATGGCATCGTTGATAAAGACATATTGTGGTTCTTCTGAAACGTAGTTCTTGATGTTGATCAAGATGTTGTAAGATTTTAGTATTAAGAACACATGAACACGATGGAAAATGTTCACCATCGGAAAGGTTGTATGGGTTAGAGAAAGAATTTTGAGAGTTGATGTTTGTTAGTTTGATCTGAGTTATGTTTTTTATACGTTGCAATGACTATACATTTTAGGAAAATGGATGGAAGTCGGTTTAGGTTTTTTTAATCGAATTAAGGAAAATAATGTTCATTAGTAAAACATCTTCTAACTATACACAATAAAATATGTAATCATTTCCAACTGGGATTATTCATGCCATCACCAATGGATTCTTGTCACACGGTAATAGTAAAAGTTATCGTCTTTAATAATATGTTTTATCGTATGATTTGTTCATTTAAAATAATAATTAGTAGTTTTCAAGAGTTTACATAGCTTGCTTTTGTTTACAGGTCAAATAACTAGTTTCATATTCTACTAATTATCAAACAAATAATTAAATTATTTAGGAAAACTTGATTTTCTATGCTTAATGCCGTCTCATATATCATAAATACCCTTAGTACCATCCTCTGATAAATATGCATATTGTTACAATCCTTTGATAAATATGCTTATTTTTTACTAATAGAAAATATTCTTAAACTTTCCCATTAACAATTTGGGTGTAAGCATATCCTTCGATCACACTCACTAAAAACCCTCTTCTTCCTCCTCTATTGACACTTGAGTCGTTATGGTTGCGTTTAGTTGTAGAAAATTTTTCTGTTTTCTAGAAAAAATTTCTAGTGAAAATGAAAATTTAGAAAACGCGTTTAGTTCGTTTAGTTTTCAAAAAATTTCCAAAAAAATTTTCATTTTCATTTTCTAAATTTATATTAGATTTAGAAAACAACTTTTTTGAGTTTTCAGAATTTTCATTTTCAAAATAATTTTCTACATGTACACACACTTACACTTTTACACGCATGCACATACACACTTTCACACACACAGATACACTTTCAAACACACACACACACTTTCAAACACACACACACACACACACTTTCACTTTCACACACATACACACTTTCACACACACACACACACACACATTTTCACTTTCACACACAAACACACTTTCACTTTCACACTCATACACAATTTCACACACTTTCACGCACACACACACACACAGTTTCACACACACACTTTCACTTTCACACACATACACATACACAATTTCACTTTCACACACACACATACACACACACATACACTTTCACACTCATACACAATTTCACACACACATACATACACTCACTTTCACACACACAAACACACACACATACACACTTTTTCACACACATACTCACTTTCACACACACACACACACACACTTTTTCACACACACACACACTTTCACACTTTTTCACATACACACACACTTTCACACACATTCACACACACACACACTCACACACACACACACATACACACACACTTTCACACACATACACTTTCACACACACACACACTTACTTTCACACTCATACACAATTTCACACACTTTCATACACACTCATTTTCACACATACACACATATACACACATACACACTTTCATTTTCACTCACACTTTCACTTTCACACTTTCACACACACACACACTCACTTTCTCACACACACACGCACACTTTTTCACACTTTCACACACACAGACACACGCACACACACACTTTCACTTTCACACGCATACACTTTCACACACACACTCTTACACTTTCACACACACATACACTTTCACACACACACACACACATTTACACACACACAGGCCAACCGTACCAGATATTGTCCGGTTTGTTCACACACCTGAACTCACGGTTTTAAAACGCGTCTGATAGAGGTGGTATCCAAGTCCCTTATAAGGCAACGTTTGTTATCCTCCCTAATTAATGTGAGACATTACAACAACCAAACGTGTTTTCTAATTTTCTAAAAATGGAAAATGAAAACTCCGGGGTGCGTTTAGTTAACTATAAAACATTTTCAAAAAATAGAGTTTAGTTTTTATTCTCAGTTTTCTATGAAAATTTTAGAAAACGCATTTAGCTGAAATGATGGAGTTTTCATTTTTCATTTTTAGAAAAATTAAAAAACGCGTTTGATGGTGCATTTTCTACCACTTTTCATTTTCTATTTTTCCATTTTTTTCAAATTAGAATGTGTGTGTATGTGAAAGTGTGTGTGTGTATGTCTGTGTGAAAGTATGTGTGTGTGTGAAAGTGAAAGTGTGTGTGTATGTCTGTGTGAAAGTGAAATTTTGTGTGTGTGTCTATGTGAAAGTGAAAGTGTGTGTGTGTGTGTGCGCACGCGCAAAAGCGTGTGTGTATGCACGCGTGAAAGTGTCTGTCTGTATGTCTATGTGAAAGTGAAAGTGAAAGCGTGTGTGTGTGTATATGTGTGAAAGTGAAAGTGCGTGTGTGTGTCTGTGTGGAAGTGGAAGTGTGTGTGCGTTTGATTGTGCATTTTCTACCACTTTTTATTTTCTATTTTTCCATTTTTTTCAATTTAGAATGTGTGTGTATGTGAAAGTGTGTGTGTGTATGTCTGTGTGAAAGTGTGTGTGTGTGTGTGTGTGTGTGAAAGTGAAAGTGTGTGTATATGTCTGTGTGAAAGTGAAATTTTGTGTGTGTGTCTATGTGAAAGTGAAAGTGTGTGTGTGTGTGCACGCGCGAAAACGTGTGTGTGTGCACGCGCGAAAGTGTCTGTCTGTATGTCTATGTGAAAGTGAAAGTGAAAGCGTGTGTGTGTGTATGTGTGAAAGTGAAAGTGTGTGTGTGTGTGTCTGTGTGGAAGTGGAAGTGTGTGTGCGTTTGATTGTGCATTTTCTACCACTTTTCATTTTCTATTTTTCCATTTTTTTCAAATTAGAATGTGTGTGTATGTGAAAGTGTGTGTGTGTGTATGTCTGTGTGAGTGTGTGTGTGTGTGTGTGTGTGTGAAAGTGAAAGTGTGTGTATGTCTGTGTGAAAGTGAAATTTTGTGTGTGTGTCTATGTGAAAGTGAAAGTGAAAGTGTGTGTGTGTGTGTGTGTGCACGCGCGAAAGCGTGTGTGTGTGCACGCGCGAAAGTGTCTGTCTGTATGTCTATGTGAAAGTGAAAGTGAAAGCGTGTGTGTGTGTATGTGTGAAAGTGAAAGTGTGTGTGTGTGTGTGTGTCTGTGTGGAAGTGGAAGTGTGTGTGAGTTTGATTGTGCATTTTCTACCACTTTTCATTTTCTATTTTTCCATTTTTTTCAAATTAGAATGTGTGTGTATGTGAAAGTGTGTGTGTGTGTGTATGTCTGTGTGAAAGTGTGTGTGTGTGTGTGTGTGTGTGTGAAAGTGAAAGTGTGTGTGTGTGTGTGTGTGTGTGAAAGTGAAAGTGTGTGTGTATGTCTGTGTGAAAGTGAAATTTTGTGTGTGTGTCTATGTGAAAGTGAAAGTATGTGTGTGTGCACGCGCGAAAGTGTCTGTTTGTATGTCTATGTGAAAGTGAAAGTGAAAGTGTGTGTGTGTGTGTATGTGTGAAAGTGAAAGTGTGTGTGTGTGTGTGTGTGTGGAAGTGGAAGTGTGTGTGTATGTGTGTGTGTGTCTGTGTGGAAGTGGAAGTGTGTGTGTGTGAAACTGAAAGTGAAAGTGTGTGTGTGTGTGTCTGTGAAAGTGTGTGTATAAATGTGTGTGTGTGTGCGTGAAAGCGAAAGTGCGTATGTGTATGTCTGTGTGAAAGCCAAAGTGTGTGTGTGTGTTTATGTCTGTGTGAAAGTGAAAATGTATGTATTTGTGAAAGCGAAAGTGCGTGTGTGTGTGTTTATGTCTGTGTGAAAGTGAAAATGTATGTATTTGTGAAAGCGAAAGTGCGTGTGTGTATGTCTGTGTGAAAGCCTGTGTGTGTGTGTGTATGTTTGTGTGAAAGTGAAAATATATGTGTTTGTGAAAGTGTGTGTGTACGTGTGTATGTTTGCGTGAATGTGCAAGTGTGTGTGTGTATGTCTGTGTGAAAGTGAAAATGTGTGTGTATGTGTATGAATATGTGTGTGTGTGAATCTGTGTTTATGTATGTGAAAGTGTGTGTGTATGTGTGTAAAAGTGTGCGTTTGTGTGTGCGTGTATGTGAAAGTATGTGTGTGCGTGTATGTGAAAGTGTGTGTGTGCGTGTCTATGAAAGTGTGCGTGTGTGTGTCTGCGTGTATGTGAAAGTGTGTGTGAGAGTGTGTGTCTGTGTGTGTGTGTGTGTGAAAGTGTGTGTGAGTGTGTGTGCGTGTATATGAAAGTGTGTGTGAAAGTGTGTGTGTGTGTGTGTGCGTGTATATGAAAGTATGTGTGAAAGTGTGTGTGAAAGTGTGTGTGTGTGTGTGTGTGAAAGTGTGTGTGTGTGTCTGTGAAAATGTGTGTGTGTGAAAGTGAGTGTGCTTGTGTGTGCGCGAAAATGTGTGTGTACACACACTTTCTAATTTGAAAAAAAATGGAAAATGGAAAATGAAAACTGTTAAAAAATGCACAACTAAACGCGTTTTCTAAAAATCTGAAAATGAAAAATGAAAACTCCACCATTTCAACTAAACGCGTTTTGAAAAAATTTCATAGAAAACTGAGAATGAAAACTCAACTCCATTTTCTGAAAACGTTTTCTTGGAAAATGAAAACAATTTTCGCTAACTAAACGCACCCTATGCTTTCACTAGAAAATATTCCTCGTCAAAGAACAAAGGATCAGCACATTCCTTGGCCTTTATGCTTGCTTCTCGATGTTGATTCATTGCTCGATGGGGTTTTAATGAGACTCGAGGAAGGCTTCAGTGGCGTCACGAAACTTGACAGGTTTTGACCGACTCAAATAGCTAGGTTCGATGGGCTTCCACGTAACTCGAAGAAGAAGTCTTCACTGGGTTTTGGTGAAACTTGAAGAAGGCATAGGAAGATAATAATGAAGTACTAGAATGGGGATTGATGAAGGCTTCGGTGGAGGCGTGGAGCTTAACGCAAAGCAAAGTGATACTTTTAATTTCAGTGTCATTGACGTCGTTTTATTCACTTTGGTAATTTCATATAACATATCATTAAATCCATTTGCTCTTTGTTTTTTTGTTTTTTTAAGGAAAATTTTGTTATATACTTTTCATTCTCATTAATTATAGATGAAAATTTTGATTTTACAAGCTAATTTTTTGTGTAACATTTTTCTCTTTCTAGCATTAATTAGATGTAAGAGGATGTCGCTAAGAGTTTTTTGGATGTTGATAAACAAGAGGGAAGGATGGATTTTTCATTAGAGAAAGAGAGAGATGATACTTTTATTTACATTTAGACCGTGTATTTTAGGAAAGAATGTGAATTTGGAGCCTACTTTTCAAAAGATTGTAAATTTGACCATATTTTTCATATAATAGGTCTCTAGAAACGCTATTGTTTTTAAAATATGTGATATTTATGCATCGTAGATACTTATACAAACTTTTCATATCTTATAAAGTTTAAACTTTTTAACTTGTTAGAACGCAGAGCTCTATTGGTGGCCCAATGAGCCTTTTAATAAAAAGTCAGAATTTTTATTATTGATATATCTTTATTTACCGTTTACTTTCATAAATAATCAAAATTTGCAAAATACTCAACATCGTCGAAGGTTTATTATTTTAACTTTAATCAACATAACCAACATGACTGCATTCGTAATATAGATACTATTCAATGCACATGTTTTATTACAACTTTTTTTGAATAAATGTTTTGTTACAATTTATTATTTTACTTTAAATATTCAAATATCACATAATCGATTCTGAAAGTTGCTTATCCAAACGATATTCAATGATATTATGAAATATTTAACATTGAGTACAAAATATAATATTAATTAACAAATGTAACTAATTTCTTTGTTAAATATAATAGAATAAAATGTATGCATGATGATGGCAGGTGGAAGTTTTGGACGTGTATTGTTGACTTTATTTGATGAATGGTGGTGATCGTTTATGCCAACATCAAAAGGTGGTTATATAAATTACAAAGCTAATTAATTAGATAATTTAAAACATCAAATTCTTCATAAATAAATATAATGTTAAGAATCAAATCCCACAAACAATTTGTATAATTATTGAGTTTTAAGAATGAAATCGATGTTGAAATGTGAAATCAACTTTTAGTCTTTTTATTAAATTGGATAACTTTCCAATTCAATTTTTGTGTTCTTTAGAGCTTATTTTTAGGTGTTTTAACAAATCCATTAGTATTATATCTCAACAATGTTTGTTTAAGCTTCGATTTTTAGTTCCAATTTTTGTCAAGTTTTGATGAAACTAAAACTTTGATTTCAAAAGTGCCACATCAATTTTATATTTCTAATTATCATTTACATCAATCACTATAATCTAGAAGGCATTCAACAATGACGGTTAAAATGTCATCCATTTAGTGAGAGTTTGTCGGGTCTACATTTTGTAGATAAATCTTTCACTGATGAATCCTCAAAGGATATTTTCGATAATAATTTGAAAGATTCTTTCAATGACGGATCACCAACAACTCAACGTCACCAAAGGATTTGCGATAAACATTATTCACTAAGGGGTTGTTGAATGGAGAAATCAATAACGGATTACCAACAGCCCACTAGTGACTGATTGTTAACAGCCCATTAATTACTGCCAAGGGCATATCTGTCGAAAAAATAGTTTATTTGTAAGTTACTCTATATTTTAATTGTTGTACTCTATTGTAACTTAGACATTGTTTGGTAAAGATAAGTTAACTTATAAGCTAGTTTATTTTTTAGGTATACGTTTTGATGGACATAAACTAGATTTTATAAGTTAACTTACTGAAACACAAATAACCTATGATGAATTTTTTTGTCATATTTTACAATTATAACTCCTATTAATATTAATTATTATCATCATCAATAAATATATATACATATCAATAAATTTTGATTAAAATAAAAATTTATTATTACTGATATTAATAAATAATAACTGATATTAGTTGAAAATCATTAATTTAAGTTAATTATGCATTATGTCTTGATATTCATTATATCAGTTAATTTTATATTATAATTTTTTAAATTATTATTTAATATATTTAATTATCAGAAAATATATATATGATAATTTTTAATAATGATCATGTAATCTTTTTTACAAATGATATTCCAGGTAAAACTCAGACTAATTCTGACAAAGGATAGGCAAAGTTCAGAGGCCACAATTGTTAAGAACGACTACATTCGAACTCTGATTGGCTGGAATATGTAATTTAAATAAAGAGTAAACTACGATTTTGGTCCCTGTGGTTTACCATTAATAACGATTTTGGTCCCTATCGTTTAAAAACTGCTTTTTTGGTCCCTGTGGTTTCATTTTACTTCTATTTTGGTCCTTCCATCTAACAAAGTTAACGTAGTCGTTAAAAAAGTTTTGAAATTGTACATACTTAGTCCTTATGTTATATAAATTTAAAATATTTAATCCTAAATTTCATTTATTGTATTACTAACTATATATATTATCATTTTTTTTTCCTTCTTTAATATATTTTAATACTATAAATATGTTATAGTATTTTTTATATATTTTTTGATACTTTTTTATATACATATAATTACTAAAAATAAATTACGTTTTTAATATGTTAATTAATAACTCTTTTTAATATTTAATCAAATTTTTAATATTTATTTAAAAGCGGTTGATTTTTTTATTAATTTTTTTTAAAACTGATTGGTTTAAAATGAGGAAAAAATTGCGAATTATTAATAAATAAGTGATATTTTTTTTTCAAAGTTTTATATGTATTTTAAATTGTCATTTGAAAAAGTTTTAAATAGAATTCGAGAAAAATATATTTTATTTATACCTAATCGGTTGTTTTTATTAAATGCATTTTTTCAGATGATAATTTAAAATAAATATAAAACTTTTAAAAAACTCATCACTTATTTATCAACAATTTTAATTATTCGTAATTTTTTTCTCATTTTAAATCAATCTGTTTATAAAAGAACTTTAATAATAATACCAACCGGTTTTAAATAAATAAATAACACTTCGATTAAAAATAAAAAGAGTTATTAATTTAAATGATAATTTAAAATAAATATAAAACTTTGAAAAAAAAAACAACACTTATTTATCAATAATTTTAATAATTAACAATTTTTTTCTTATTTTAAACCAATCCGTTTTTTAAAAAAAAATTAATAAAAAATCAACTGTTTTTAAATAAATAATAAAACTTTGATTAAATAATAAAAAGAGTTATTAATAAAAATATTAAAAAAGTTATTTATTTTAGTAATTATAAGTAAATAAAAAAAGTATCAAAATATATATAAAAAATAACATATATATAGTATTAAAATATATTAAAGAGGAAAAACAAAAATGATAATATGTATATATATAAGTGTCAAATTTTAGTTAGTAATATAATAAATGAAATTTAGGATTAAATATTTAAAATTTATATAATACAAGGGCTAAAGATGTAAATTTTCAAAACTTTTTTAACAGCTCCGTTAACTCTGTTAGATGTAAGGACCAAAATGGAAGCAAAATGAAACACAGGGACCAAAAAAACAGTTTTTAAACCACAGGGACCAAAATTGTTATAAATGCTAAACCACAAGGACCAAAATCGTAGTTTACTCTTAAATAAAAGTTAAAATATACTTATTTTATTTCACATATAATAAAATTGTGTCAAGTAATTTTATTAAAATAGTTGATTTAATTATTAATTATAGTTTTTAAAAAGTTACTAATTAATTATGATATCTGAAATTGACTAATTTTATTTTTATTAATATTATATGTAATAATTATTTAGAATCATAAATTAATTTGAATTTGTTTTCTAAAATTTATTTTAATAAATCAAATTTACACTTATAATAATTAATTTAATATTTTTTTTAATTAATATATTATATTATATTATTTTTCTTCTTTATTTTATTTATATTACTATATCATATTATTAAATATAGCTTTTAATTATATTATAAAGTATACTAATTGACTAAATTTTTTAAGCTTCTTTATAACCATTTAAGAGCATCTCCAGCTTTTTTTAAAACAGATAAAACCCATTTTTCTTCTCAAAACTTCTCTAATAATATATTTATATCATTCTCTAAAATAAAAAAATTTGAAAAAATCTCTAAATATAGAGATTTCTCTATATCCCTAAAAGGATGAGAAAGAAATATTATTTTAATGATTTTCTATAATAAAAAAAAACAACCAATATAATTTTAGAAAATTTTAAAATAATAAATTTATTAAATAATATAAATTTTTGATAGATTCATTTAAAATAAAAAAGCTGTTGGAGTTGGAAGATAATAATTTTAGAAATTTCGACTTTATATTCTTTATTTTAGAGAAAATTTAGAGCTGGAGGTTCTTACAAGAACTTTCTTTTTTACACTTTTTTACACTTTTTTGCCACCTCATTGTCATCTCATCAAATTAGCAGTTTACCAATAATTCCACAACGAAGGTTCTTATAAGAACCTCCTTTATATGGGTCATATTGATTAAATAAGTTATATTTAATGATTAAATAAGTAAAAAAATAAAAACTAGAAAAGTGAAATTACATTTTTCAAAAAAACTATAGTAAGGACCAAAGTTCTTGTTGGAGTATATATGGCTTGTTAGGTTCTTATAAGAACCTCTTTATAATGTAGGTTCTTATAAGAAACTAAGCTAATGCACTTTTTGCTTATAAGAATCTTGCATTGGAGATGCTGTAACTTATAACTTGTTGATTTTTTGAAAAAGTCCTTATTAAAAATTAATAAGTTAAAAAATTTAACTTTCTAAAAAAATACATATTACTGGTTTAATACCGGATAGGTTGTTTTTCTTAAACACTCAAAATGATTTATTACCGATATCGTGTAGAAACAAGCGAATAAGTTGTTTTTATAAGCTAATCCAAACACCCATACATTTCCCAGTCATTCTTACAGAAAACTGAACAATTACAATGTCGGATGGGTTTCTCGTCAACGGCGTATCATCGGCTGATCCACCGGCGACTACCAATTCCGGCATTCGAAACTTGATGCAAAAGATCTCCATCCTCGAACAAGAGAAACAAGAATTGATGAACGCTAAACAATCGGCGTCACATAAAATCGAAGCCCTAAAACGCCGGATCTCTGAATCAAAATCCGATAAGAAGACCTTAAATTCAATTGCTTCTAGGGCTTCTGAACTCGAGACTGAGGTTTCCAGATTGCAACACGACCTAATTTCATCGACAACAGAAGGACAAGAAGCCAATGCTGAATTATCGGAATTGAAACGAGTCATCGAACGATTGAAAAAGAGCAAATCGGAGAAAACAAACAAAATCGCAGTTATTGAAAAGGAGACGAACTTACTATTGGAACGTTTAAACAACGAAACTGAGAGATTGAAGGCAGGTGAGAATCGAATTCGCGTACTGGAGAACAAAATCGACGGTTTTCCCAAATCAGACGACGTTAGATCCAAAATAAGCGAAAAAGACGACCAAATCCGAAGCTTAAAGAGGATAATCGATGAATTCCAATCTGTTGTTGCAAAGAATCGAACTGAAACTGAGAGATTGAAAAAGGAAAAAGATGAATTAGAGATTGAGAAGAATGATTTGGAAGCATTGTTGAAGAAATCAGAAAGGAGGGTTAAGGAGATGGAACAGAAGATCAATAAGTTGCATAAAGAATTGGAAGCATATCAAAATATAAATATTCTTCTAAAGGAGAAAATGGCTGAACGTATAAATGGAGGTGGTGGTGTGCTTAATGATGAAGAGAAGAGTTTGATGTGTTTAAAACTAGATTGGCCTGTGGTTGCTGTATCAGCTGCTGCTATTGCTACTGTAGCAGCTGTATACCTGCGGTATGCAAAGATTTGAAGAATATGAAACTTAACAGGTTAGGAGTTATATTCTGATTCAGACATTCGTTACAACAAAAACCAGCTTTATAGGACACCAAACATGTCTAAATGTATTAACAGACTTCTGTGTTACAAGAGGACAAAACAATTGTGCGTTTTATGTAAAAGTGTTGCAATAAGTGTTGCAATAAGTTGATAAAATGTTTCTAGACAGAACAGTCTATTAAGATATTTAGACATATTTAACTGCTTATAAAGCTGATTTTATTGTAATGATTCATGAGTTTAAACCGCTGTATATTGGGTTTTGAGTTGTTGATTAGTTTGAACTGCTGTATATTGGGTTCTCTAGATTGGAGTTGCTGGCTTTCATTAGGACATGTTTCATTTCTCTAATAAAGAAACACACTTTTATCTTTGATATCAGTGTTCTTTTTCTTCTTATTATGCGACAAATGTTTCTTTCTTAATATATATATATATATATATATATAGGGTTAGGTTCAAATGTGAACTCATTTTTGGTTGTGAATGTGAGGACGAATCTCAGCCACACATCTTCGGTTATGGTGGACGCGATCACGGAGGATTGACACGATTCATGGGAGGGTGGAGATTATTAAAGGAGGGGAACCAGGTCAAAGCCGTCTTTATTGACCGGATAAGTGGCTGAGATTCATCCTCACGTTCACAACCAAAAATGAGTTCACATTTGAACTTTCTTCTATATATATATATGTATATATATATATATAGTGAGAGAGAGAGAGGGGAAAGTTCAAATGAGAACTCAAGTTTGGTTTTGAACGTGAGGACAAATGAGAGCGCGACGTGTCTGAATGTAGATTATTCAGACCGAAAAAATCAAAGAAATATTCAGACTGAATTTAGTATTTATTCGGTCTGAATAATGCTACATTCAGACTATTCTGTCTGAATAATGCTACATTCAGTCTGAACGTAGCATTATTCAAACCAAATAAATACTATATTCGGTCTGAATATTTCTTTGATTATTCAGTCCGAATATGACACGAGTCGCGCTCTCATTTGTCCTCACGTTCACAACCAAATTTGAGTTCTCATTTGAACACACCCCTGTATATATATATATATATATATTCCTTTCTACATTTGGACTGCATACATCATACCCTGCTTCGTGTGAGATTTAATGGTTTTGTTTGGTTTGCTTCAAACCAGTTATTTGTTGAATAGTTATTCACATTGACATTATCTTTTCATTTGTATTTTGTTAATCTTGACATCTAAGGTTGGTTTCTTGAGGTTTTATGTTTACTCTTCAGGTCAATGGCAGCCTTCTGTTTCAGGTGGTATCTTTTTTCTTCTCCAGTTCAGTTTCCACCATTTGAATAAGCATTTTTTTCAGTTTCTTATGAGCTCTCAAATCATAGTTTATAATCTTGTAATGAAAAGATAATGTCAATGTGAATAATTATTCAACAAATAACCAGTTTGAAGCAAACCAAACAAACCCAGTAAATCTCACGCGAAGCAGGGTATGATGTATGCAGAGATGTGCAAGGCTAGAGTTTGTTGGGGCTTGGGCCCGAGCTTTCCAATCCCGTTTTCAGTGAGACGGAGCCCACTAGAGTTAAAAAAACACAATGTGATTGTATTAGTGGTCCTTCGAATTGAGATGGGCCCACAAAAGGAAAACCGTAAACAATTGAGTTAAGCAAAACTGCGGTTAGCATGTTGCTTTTGTTGCGTTAATGAGGTAATTTACAAGCAATCAAATTTCGTACCCTGTGTGTTTGTATTTTTGTTAGTCGTAAAAAGTATATATGCATCAAAATGTAACAAAGTTTCAATTTTTCCTATTTTGTACTTATTTGAACCGTTAACTTGTTGATCTTGTAACATTTGATTATGTAGATAACCGTATATGGCAAAGTGGAAGATAAGTTTGCCGGTCATCAAAAAATGTTACAATGGGTAAAATGGTAAATCTTGAGCTTTGTTACGTTAAAAAAGAAATTTTGAAATTTTGTTATGTTGATTGTAGTAAAAGATTGTATTACACTAAAATCTAAATAGAAACTAAGATAAACTTTGTTGCATTCTGCTCTTTTACAAAATAAGAAAAACAATTTAACGGGTGATTAGACAAAACAGTATCAAGTAAGATGTAATTATGCTCCCAACGACCATTGCTACCTGAAAAAGAAGTTTTCAATAGCCTCATAGTTAAATGCAAGTGAAAAGGCACATATGGATCGCGATACAAATAAACCAAGACTCAAAAGCGGGTAGCATTCACCTATATATATACAATTTGATAAAAAAAAAAACTGTTTAATACAACTGTTTATCATTGTACATTAATCATTTATACAACATACCAACCAAATTTGTTGTATACGATAGTATGACTCCTTTTGTACTTGTACCTGTCATGACAAGTGCACATTACTCATTCAATATACCAAACTAATCAAATCTTAAACTTGTTCTCAATCGTTTCCTCACCATCTCTGCAATCATGGCATGTAATGGAGCGTTTGGTTCACAAGATGAAATTTGGTGGAATTGGAATCCATCAAAGGAATTTGACTTTGAAGGAATTAGAATGGAATTTGACCATTCGATTGGTTGGATGGAATTGAATTTTTTGGGATATCCAATGAAATGTTATAATGTTTAATTTAATGAATTCAAAGGATTACATCATTTTCATTATGTAAATCAAACATAGATTTGGAATTTGATCAAAAGAATTATCCATTCCAATTTCATCAAAATCTATGAACCAAACACCCTCTTAAACATAAACAGGGAGAATCAATATAATTAAAGCTTTCCTCTGGTAGTATAACACCACTCTTTTGAGCGTTCGCACTGTATTGGTTTCACAACCATCATGGGGAGGTAAATCATGTGTCTTGAGGGGCAGGATGTACAAAAAAACCCAAACCTGAAGTATATCCCTGACCTGGTCTGAAAACTTTGGGCCTGGTAAACCCGAGCCCGGCCATAAAGTCTGATCAAACTATTTTTTTCTCAAAACCTGATTAAAGTTAGGATAGGCTAAAATCATACACTCTGATACAAAAAATTTGTTTTGTTAAGTTCAATGATATATTAACTTGGTCCAAAAAACAACCCAATAGGCTTGTGTCGTCCATTGACGTGTGACTTATTTGCAATTTGTGTATTGTATACACAGATTTGTTAAAGAAACAACAATATCATACAATAATTTTCTAGGATTCACTTTTAGTAAATTATAGAAGGGCAAAATTGAAAAGATAATAGTACATTGGTCATTAAACTTGAAAGCCACATGGACTAATTGATTTGCCTTCAGTTTTAAGGAAAAAGGGATGAACGCTACGTATAAGGAAAAAATTCGTCACTAATCTGTGGAAAAAAGCTATCATCGGGGCCTCTCGTCACTGTAAAAAGTGTAGCTGGTGATCGTAATTACCGACAGATTTTCAGTTACCGACGAAAAAATCTATTGGTAATCCGTATATGATGGTCAATTTGGTGATTCGCTAGTGATCCGTCATAAATCCGTTCGGAAAAATCTGTTAGTGAAGCCTCTTTGTTTTGTATTGGAATCCCAAATCTAACTGCAAACAAAATGTTGAAACTTTAGGTTGCGTTTAGTTAGTGAAAAATTTTCCATAGAAAAATGAAATTTTGGAAAACGCGTTTAGTTCGTTCAGTTTTCAAAAAAATTCCAAGACAAACGAAAAAATTTCATTTTTTAAATTTACATTGGATTTAGAAAACAATTTTTATCAGTTTTCAAAATTTTCATTTTCTAAATAATTTTCTACATGCACACACACTTCCACTTATACTTTCACACGCACACACAACACACTTTCATACACACTCACACACTTGCACTTTCACTTTTACACACATACACAATTTCACACACTTTCACACACACACACACACACTTTCACTTTCACACACATATACAATTTCACACACTTTCACACACACACACACACTTTCACTTTCACACACATACACAATTTCACACACTTTCACACACACACACTTTCACTTTCACACACATACACAATTTCACGCACTTTCACACACACACACACACACACACACTTTCGCACACTTTCACTTTCACTTTCACACATACACAATTTCACACACTTTCACTCACAATTTCACTCACAATTTCACACACACACACACACACACTTTTACACACACTTTCACACTCACTTTCACACACACACACACACTCTCACACTTTCCCACACACACACACTCACACACACACACTCACACTTTCACATACACACACACTCACACTTTCACACACACTCACACACACACACTTTCGCACACACACACTCACACTTTCACACACACTCACACACACACACTTTCGCGCACACACACTCACACTTTCATACACACACATACACTCACACTTTCACACACTTTCGCACACACACACTCACACTTTCATACACACACATACACTCACACTTTCACACACACTCACACACACACACACACACACTTTCGCACACACTTTCACACACACATGCATACACACACACACTTTCACTTTCACTTTCACTTACACACACTAACTTTCACATTCCCACACACACACACACACTTTCTAATTTGAAAAAAAATGGATATGAAAAGTGGTAGAAAATGCACAACTAAACGCGTTTTCCAATTTTCTAAAAATGAAAAATGAAATTAAACTCCACCATTTCAACTAAACGCGTTTTCTAAAATTTTCATAGAAAACTGAGAATGAAAACTCAATTCAATTTTCTGAAAACGTTTTCTAGGAAAATGAAAACAGTTTTCCCCAACTAAACGCACCCTTAGTATCGTGGATGAACGATTAATAAAACAATAAATTTTCTAAACTTTCATGATATTCTCTAATGTTAGATTTCAGATTTTGATAAGAAAAATTATAGAATTTGAGCTGGTAATCAAGCATCTGGTGCATATTTTCTAGTACTTTTGTGGTTAGAATTTTATTTCAAAGTTAGATAAGCATCACTGTTAATGCTAAACAAGAAAGACCCAGTTATGTTATATCATATGCTTTTCATTTAAGTAACGTAAATGGTTTAAATTGACGACTTTTTGCCCTTCAAAACTTACCAAGCAATAAATATTTATTCCACACTATTAATCGTTCACCAACATTCTTCTTCCTCATCATCCTCTTTATATTTCTATTCTATAATATCAATCAAATACCTCTTTAATTATTATCATAACACTTAGGTGGCGTTTGTTTTTTAATAGATGTTAAAATCTAAAGTCTGATTTCAGTTTTGAAATAGTTATGAAACGTCTAAATGAATCAGACATAAGTGATGATTAAGAGCTTAAAATGAAAAAACAAACGCCTTACTTTCTTGGATCTTTTATTTACGCAATTAGATTATGTGGTCCTGTTTTATCATCTTAATAACCCTAATGATTAATAGCTTTTCATAAGTTTTATTGGTTAGAAACATCTAGTTTTTTTATGTACAATAAAAAAACAAATATGATTGTCTAAAAAGTTTTTTTTTTGAGAATTTATTTAGAAGATCAATAAATAAACTCAAATGCAAAAACATTTTTTTAGATACCAATTAAATGAACCCATTTCATTTTAACAGCATTTTAAAATTATTTTTTAAACTAGCATTTTTTACATAAATAGGTACTTTTTTCTGATGCAAATGTTCAATTTTTTTCTTTCTTTTTTTATCAAATAAAATATAATTTACGTAGATGTATAAACCATTCACATAGAAAATAGTTAATTTAATATTTGGCTTGAAAATATGTTGAAAAATAAATGAAGACTATTTTAATCGTGAAGAACAATGTCACTTTCAAGAATACAACACAGAAGAAGCATGTGGTCCATCACCAGATAAAAGGAGAAAAAAGCTTTGCCTTTCATTCATAGCTTTTTAAATTGATTTTATTTTATTTTGCTTAAAATCATTTTAAATCTACGGGTTTAAAATATTTGGTAAAAATTGATTAGAGCATCTCCAACAGATATGCTAAAAAATTTCTATAATAGAGTAAAAAAAGTCAAAATCTCTATAAAAATTTATATCCATCTCCAACATAATTTCTACTATTTTTAAAGAATTCTACCATTAATTATATTAATAAAATATTCAATATATCTAATAAAATAATACTTCTCTCTCCTACACATTTTTATCTCCATACTTTAATTGGTTGATATAATTAAAATATTATTTTCTCTCTCTTCAATAAATTTTAGAGATTTCTCTAAATTTAGAGAATTTTACAACTTCTCTCCTCTTTTTTCTATTTTAGCATATATGATATAATAGCTGCTGGAGCAACTAAAATGCTAAAATTACATTTTTTTTTCATTTTAGCATAACTGTTGGAGATGCTCTTATACAGTATGATTTTTATTCATATTGAAGGTTAAAATAATGTTATTAATTGAAATTCGATTAATGACATAAATGTAAATTTATTTAATCATCTATAGTTTTATTTTCCCATAGCGGTTTGTCAAATCTATGTATTAAAAAATTTAAGTTTTTTGATTCACATAAATAATAGTTTAATATAAATTTTAGTATTAGTTAAAATGACAATTGTATGAAAATAAGATCTGATATTTATTTTCTATAACGTATTTATAAAACTACTATTTTTATGTCTAGATATAACATATCTTGTTCATATAGAAAAACACATAAAAATAAAACATATCTTGAATATTTTTCATTTTATCATATATATTTTTATTTGAATGGCTGAAATAAGATATATGATGTACAAAAATTAATTTTTAAAAATATTTTGAACATAAAATAAAATAAAAATCATTCAATTTGCCTAAATTTGAAAATGTCAAAAATATGAAATTGATTTTTTGCGGGTAAAATTACGCTTTCTTTTCTTTATAGGGTGTGAGGAATAATATTATAAAGCATGTTGAAGGGCATTAAAAGGTAATTTGAAACCCTCCAAACCCTAGCGTTTCTGCAGAGAAAAAGGTAGTACAGCCATGGCGGATGAAATTGTGGTAAACGGCGGCGGCGGCGGCGATGTAGATGTTGAAATACCAGTAAAGGAAGAAGATTCCGACGGAACTATGAATCAAAGTGTTCAAAAATTGACGCAAAAACTTGCGATTCTTGAGCAAGAAAAGCAACAACTTATCGACGATAAGGAATCGGCGACGGAGAAAATCAAGGAACTTGAGGATGAGATCCAGGGGTTTGAATCCGATAAAAGAGCGTTGAGTTCGATTGCTTCAAGGGCGGCTGAACTCGAGACTGAGGCATCGAGGTTGCAACATGATTTGATTACTGCGATGTCGGATGGACAGGAAGCGAATGCTGAGTTATCTGAATTGAAGCGAGTGGTGGAGGATTTGAAGACGAGTGAATCGGAGAAATCGGAGAAACTTGCTGTTATTGAGAAGGAGAGGAACTTGCTGTTGGAACGTCTGAATGAAGACGCCGAGAAACTGAAGCAGGAGGAAAATCAAATTCGCGAACTCGAGAAGAAGATTGAGGCTTATGAAATGAGAGAAAATAGTCAGAAGAGCGAAAATTCTATGGTTGAAGAAGAGACCAAAGTGAAAATCAGCGAGAAAGATGACCAGATACAGAGTTTGAACAGGATGGTCGACGAATTCCAATCCGTAATCGTCAAGAATCGTGCTGATTTGGAGAAATCGAAGAAGGAGAAAGAAGAATTAGAGATCGGGAAGAATGATTTGGAAGCTCTATTGAAGAAATCCGAGAGGAAGGTTAATGAAATGGAACAAAAAATGGATCAATTAAACAAAGAATTGGAAGCATTCGAGAAGATTAATAGTGTTCTTCAGGAGAAAGCGTTGGAGGATGTCAAAGATATCGTCGTCAATGGTGATGAGAAGACATTGATGGGGTTGAAGCTAGATTGGCCGGTGGTTGCAGTGACGGCCGGTGCTGCTATTGCTACGGTGGCCGTTGTGTACTTCCGCCATACAAAGTTTTAAATGGGCAATGGAAATGAAACAGGTGAACAGTTCTATGCTAATTGAAATATGCTTGGATTTTATAGGGTTTTGAGTTTCATTTTTTGTGTTGATCAGCTTGAACCATTGTATACTGGTTCTCTAAATTACAGTTGTTGGCTTTACTTAAAAAGGGCATGTTTTATTTGTCCAATAAAAATAGAATCTTTATCTTTTGTATCACTGTAATATTGTTCTTATTTGATATCACAATGGTCAGTTTTGCTATGCTAGTATATTTTGACATACTTATAGAGCAATTTGCTGTTTTCCCCTTTTATCATTGGCAATGGAGTAGGAATACATGTGAAAATCTAAGATGGTTTGTAAGTAAGATTAGTGATATCCTTATTAGAAATAGATAAAGATTTATGGTAGCCCTTCTTAGTATAGGGCTGAATCACTTAAGGCATACATACCACATATGATTTGTAGAGTTATGCTGCTGAATTAAGTCAGATAGCAAAGAACAACATGTTAGATGGTTATGTCTTATGTGGCATATATATATAACAAAAGGGGGTTCTTTACTTTTGTTTCTGTTTGGCTACATATAGGGATTTCTTGAGGAAAAGTTTAAATTTGTAGTTGGTTGAAGATTAGTTACTTGTAAACAACTTATCAACCATACATTTGAATACATGAGATCCATGATGCACCCTTAATTCACCCTGGGGCTGTTTGTTTACTTCTTAACAGTTTCGTTAAGAGGCCACCGCTGAATCGCTAAGAGGTGAATCATGTTTGGCAAAAAAAATAAGCCTGCCTCTTAATGGTTCCAAAACTCCCTGAATCATTTTGTATCTTGGACCTTCCTTAACCATTAAGAGCCCTGATTGCATCCTGAACAATTACCAAACAATTATATTTCATTTTGCACTATATCATAAGAGCCTCTTAATCTTTTTGACCACTTAATCATTGTACACTAAACCATTCAGCAACTGCCTCTTATATGGAGAAAACTGTCATTCTTGAAATGATTCAGGCTTAGGCTTTGGACAAGCTTTGCTTTATGCGAATATAGGATGTTTCATGTTTGTAGACAACGTTTAGTAGGAAATTAAGCATGCCGCTAGTGTTAATCCTGAGCCAGGATCGAACTCTCCATTTCACCAACAGAAGGGTATATACCATCGTCTTTAAATTTATTTTAGATGTTAAAGAAGAGTTCATTTTCTGCAACAATGGTAGTAATATTCTTTCCAGTTAATTGACTTTCTAATCAACCTACTTGACTTTTTTCTTGCAAACAAACCATCATTCTTTGATAATGCAAACAGGAAATAGAACACTACATTTGGAATGTTTAATGTTTGAACTTGTTTTGCTTAGTGATATTTTCATTGTTGCATTGCATCACAACAAAATATTATTAACATGATTATTATCGAGATCTTGGTTTAAAAATGCGCGCCTGATGCGTGAACGCATTACAACAGTAGATGCGCTCGGTATACTCGATGCGGACCTGATGCGGACGATGCGGACCGATGCGTGATGCGATCTGATGCGTGTTAATGCGTTTTTAATTGCTTGATGGGCCTTTTTTTTGTTTTTGGGCTGGCTTGCTTGTTGGGCCTTTTTTTTACTATACAAGTATTATTTAGATTTTGGGCTTCTTATGACTTATGACCTAATAAAAGAAAGAGCCGGCTTCTTTTGTTTATTTCCTTTATTCCTTTCTTTCTTTCCTTTATCGAAAACAAACAGAAGG
This sequence comes from Silybum marianum, assembly GCA_036898165.1. Classification (NCBI taxonomy): domain Eukaryota; kingdom Viridiplantae; phylum Streptophyta; class Magnoliopsida; order Asterales; family Asteraceae; genus Silybum; species Silybum marianum. The sequence goes on from CM072539.1 coordinate 19,481,484, forward strand.
CGCCAAACAGAGCTGAGAGCGCCAACAACAGGTTCTGTGACTTTGAACTCAAACCCAAAGAAGTGAACGATGATGATGACGGAGTTGGAGACGTGCTCGGGTTTGATGATGCGGATCTTGGGGACATTTAGTTTTGTGGCTTGTGCTATTGTTGATTACTTAATTTACTTGATTTGACTCTTTTGGTGTTATTCAATATTTATGAACTACTATTAAACTACTTTTGGTATTAATTGAAGTATTTATGATATATAAGTTTTTATAAGGTATAAATATAGGTTTAAAGTATTATTACGAAAATTGGGCACATCGGGTCGTGATGCGAGCGCATCACGCATCACGCATTGGCTCCCGGACTCTAAACGCGTCAGGTCGCATCCCGCTTTTTTAAACCAAGATCGAGATTCTTGAACATTGGAGCATGTGTATCTTAGGTTTTCTATATGTAGTAAGTTGGTTATGCGAATTAGTTAGAAATAGTTGACCACTATAACTGTTTAGATTATATATGTTTTTAGTACTTGTACAATGTAGATCATCATCTTGATATTTGGACAACAACTTTAAGGAGATGTACTTTCCTTCCCATAGGTCGTCAGTTCGAGTCCCCTAAGCTGTAAACCCTTGATATTTGGCAAGTAGACATTCTTAATTACGAAAAAAGGAAAGATAAACTTTAAGATGGGATTGAATATTTGTGAATTCCCGCCATCCAAGATGACTTGTTTCTGCAATGAGAATTAGACTTTAGTCAAAGTCATCGATAGTTTGACCATCTTCTTAACGCGAGTTCTGAAACTAGTTACTGAAATGCTTACATGTATATATTTCAGTTTGTATTAAATAATTGACCCGAATGTGGGGGTCGGTTTCTAGAAGTGTTTTTGTCTCTAGGTCATAAGATGTCTTAAAGTTACCCTTCTTTCTACCTCTTCTTCTTCTTCTTCTTCTTCTTCAGAATCTAGTTTTCACCACTTGAAATAAGCATATTCTAGTTGCAGTTTGCAAAGCCTTTGCATTCATTTACATTGAAAGATCAACAACCTACTAAGTAAAACCTATGCTATCATGGTCACTACTGTGATTAGATATAGAAAATAACGATTCATATAATAATTAGAATTTTATATATAGGGACGGGTTCAAATGAGAACTCAATATTTGGTTGTGAACGTGAAGACAAATAAGAGCGCGACACTGTGTCATATTCGGACTGAATAATAAAGAAAAATATTCAGACTGAATGTACTATGTAGTATTATTCAATCTGAATGTCTGAATAACACTACATTCATTTAGTCTGAATATTTTTCTTTATTATTCAGTATGAATATGACACAATGTCGCACTCTCATTTGTCCTCACGTTCACAACCAAATTGAAGTTCTCATTTGAACTTTCCTATATATATATATATAGAGAGAGAGAGAGAGGGGTAGGTTCATACGAGAATTATGCTTATTTAAGAAAATAATCAAACTACATATAATTTACATTAATGATCAAAAAGTGTGCGCATGATCCTATATTTTGACACTCAAAAGCCCATCTAGTAGTCAAATGACTTACGAAGTCGAACAAACTAAGTTTTAGCTTCAAAATTGACATCATTCCAAAAATCGTTGAGCAACTTCAAAACTTAGATGCCATGAAGAAATCTTATCTTAAGTTAAACCTAAAAGAGACCGATAATTTGAGTGTGAGATATCTGTGTTGTTACTACGATCAAAATACCAAATCACGGTTAGTACTGTTATTTGAAATAACGGTTAACGTTGTGGTAAAGCGATAGTGTAGTTGTCCAAAAATAATGGTTCATATAAATATTTAGAATTATATACATAGGGTTGGGTTTCGCCGTTTCGGTGAGAAGGAGATTTAAGGTAAGAAGAGATCTCTACCCTTTGATGCACATTAGGATGAGATGCACCGAGATGAAGTACATCGAGATGCACCTGATCAACTCCCTTCTAAAGCGCAATACATGGGTGAGTATGAGATTAAAAGTGATCAATAGTTCAGATCTCTTTTTACGCTTTTCACTTTAACTCTTCTTTCACACGATCACATACCTATATACATCATAAGATATAAAAAACTTAATCCTTTTATGTGTAATTAATATAAAGGAAAATCACTAAGGGTGCGTTTGGTACGGTGAACAGGATGGAACAGAACAGAACAAACTTGTCTCATGTTTGGTGTGATAAAATGTTGGACTAAGTGGAACACATGTGGAACAAGGTTGTTCTATCCTACCCCCCTAGAACTAAGTGGAACAAGGATTAAATGACCATTTTACCCTCTAACCTAACACACACTCTCTCTCTCCTCTCTCTCTCTCTCTCTCCTCCCTCTCTCTCTCCTCTCTCTCTCTCCCCTTCTCTCTCCTATCTCTCTCTCCTCTCTTTCCCTCTCTATCTCCTCCCTCTCTCTCTCATCTCTCTCTACTCTCTCTCTCTCTCCTCCTCTCTCTCTCCTCCCTCTCTCTCCTCTCTCTCTCCTCTCTCTCTCCTCTCTCTCCCCTTCTCTCTCCTCTCTCTCTCTCCCCTTCTCTCTCCCTCTCTCTATTCTCTCTCCCCTTCTCTCTCTCTCCTCCATCTCTCTCTCTCGTTCCTCTCTCTCTCTCTCCTCCATCTCTCTCTCCTCTCTCTCTCCCCTTCTCTCTCCTATCTCTCTCTCCTCTCTTTCCCTCTCTCTCTCCTCCCTCTCTCTCATCTCTCTCTACTCTCTCTCTCTCTCTCTCTCTCTCTCTCTCTCTCTCTCTCTCTCTCTCTCTCTCTCTCTCTCTCTCTCCCTCTCTCTCTCTCTCTCTCTCTCTCTCTCCCCCTCTCTCTCTCTCTCTCTCTCTCTCCCCCTCTCTCTCCCTCTCTCTATCCTCTCTCCCCTTCTCTCTCTCTCTCCTCCATCTCTCTCTCGTTCCCCTCTCTCTCTCTCGTCCCTCTCTCTCTCTCCTCTCTCTCTTCCCTTCTCTCTCCTCTCTCTCTCTCTCTCTCTTTCTCTGTCTCTATATATATATGTGTGTGTGTGTGGGTTATTTGGTAAAAAAAAACACTAAACAGCTGTGTTATGTTCTGTCCTGTTCCGTCATATCATGTTTTACCAAACGTGTTACAGCTGTTCTGTCCTGTCATGTTTCGTTCTGTTCTGTTCTGTGCTGACTGCGTACCAAACGCACACTAATAGACCGAAGTCCCAAAAAAGAAATTCACCAATAGACTTAGAATGATGGTGGGAAGATTTAGTGGTTGAATGCTCGATGATGTTGAAAACCTAAATCTTATAATTGTCGACCGGTAAACATAAATATATGGATAAAAAGATTTAAATCATTAAAAAGGCAAGTCCAAGTCCAAAATAAAAGCCCAAACAATTTAAATAGGTGGTAATTAAAGATGGGCAAATTTTGACTCGAGCCCAATCACTGTTCACTGTAACCGTTCTCGGCATAACCGGTCCCGGTTCCAGATATCACATGTCGGCCCGATTAGTGTGCTTCCATAACCGGTTCGGGTCAACGGTCCAGGTTTCGGTCCTGGGTCGGTCCCAAACCGGTCCCTCATTAAATTCTCTTTTTGATAATTTTTTAATATATGTCGTTGGGTTACTCAAATACACTTTAAAATTACGTTTTATTATAATTTCGATTTACAATTACATTCAATTATTAAAAAAAATTTAAAAATACACTTAGGGGGCGTTTGGTTCGGTGGAGTTGAATGGAATCTGTGGAATTGGAATGTTAAATTCCGTTGACCACATTCCATTCCCTTGTTTGGTTCACTTTTTTTATGGAAAGGAATCTTTAAATTCCATCATATTCCATGAAAGAGGCAATTTAACATTCCTTAGCAATTAGTTGGGAATCTATGGAATTGGAATTCAACATCTTTATAATACCAAAAATACCCTTTATTATAATAAACCCTAACCTGATTAAACAAAACTATAAAATACTATCAAACCTAAATCAGATATTTTCAAACACAACATTGATCTGTAGAAACCACGATTTATGGCTCACACACATATAAGAAATAGAGAAGGGATTGTTGACAGAGATGGAGAACGACACTGAATCAGAGAAGGGATCGTCACCATATTTGCATGCTTAATGATCTTTGATTTAGGGTTTTACTGAATCAGATTTGAACCATCATGATTTAGAGGATGAGAATGACAGAGATGGAGCCGACGAGGAGGCTGAAGATGGCGATGGTGGTTGTGGTGAGATGGGTCGCCGGTGGAGAAAAGAAGGGGGCGGCTGTGGGGAGCGGCGGCAGTGGTTGTGGGGAGAGGCGACGGCGGTGGCTGTGGGGGCGGCGGCGGCGGTGGCTGTGGAGAGCGGCGGAGGAGGACGATCAAAGGAATAGGGTTTGCTGTAGAAGATGAAAATGTTGGGCGGTGGCTTCTTTTCCTGCAAGATGAAGATGATGGTTTCTATATATAATGTATTAATTTATTAATTACTGTTATTAATTTGATCAAAAATAATTTATTTATTTATTCATTACTATATATAATTTATTGATGTATATTAATGTAACATTATTAATTACTATATATATTTATTCAATTTATTAATATCAAACTAAAGTTTTAGAAAAGGATATTTTGATCATTTACCAACATTTCATTCCAATTTTATAGCTACATTTTGTGAACCAAACAGACAGATTCAAATTTCTTCAACAAATACAATTCTGCCAACCAAACAGGTGGTCAAACCTGACAACATTCCATTCCAATTCCTTCAAAGTCAAATTCCTTTGACATATTCCATTCCATCCAATTTCATTCTGCGAACCAAACGTCCCCTTGATCATCATCATTATCGGAATCCCACGTCAGATTAAGTTGAAGAGTTTCGTTTGTTTGAATTCTTCTAACAGCCTCATTGTCTTCAAGGTCATCAACACCGAATTCGTCATCATCTTCATATTGTGTGAAAGTGGTGTCGTCGGTATGGGTACTTGGCAGCGTACTTAGTCGCATTGTACCTTCGTTTTCTTCCAAGTTTTCTTCTATGTCATCAATCTCGTCCTCTAATGTTGTCGCATGTTGTTTTCTTTCAACACTAAGTAATGCTTTAAGCATACGCAACACTCCACGAACTACGAGGTTAGTCTTGTCCGTCGTGTCGAAATAATCCTACCACCAAGAGAAAAAACGAACTTCAAAGCTACGGTACTAGCTTGGATTGCTAGTATATCAAGGGTCATGCGTGCCAAAAGAGGGAATTGAGGTTGACTTTTTTTTTCTTCCAAAATTTTGATAAATCAAAAATTTCAAAATCTATGGTATCATTTGGATTTGGGCTCATAAAATTAGTACGCAAGTATATATTTAGTTCGCCTAAATCGTTATCAAATCTATTTTTTGCTAGATTCATTTAAAACACCATTCATTAAGTTGGTCATCCACTCTTGCCGGCTTTGGCGATGACCACTAAAACTAAAACTCGATCCTGTCAAAATATGACTTGATGTTTGTTGTTGACTTCCTCCCCCAGAAAAACTTTTATAATGATCAAATAAATCTTGAAAATTACGATTAAACACATATCTTACTTCGATTAACCAAGAGAGATTCATAGGTGTATCTAAACCAAAAGCCAGGGCTATTTGTAAAATTAAAACTTCAACATCGACAATATTTAAATACGAGTTTAACGCCACGACACAAAGAAACGAAAAAGGGATTTTGACGAAATATTTTAACAATCTTTTTCATTGAAGACATCAACCTTCCCCAATAGTAATGATATTTGTATTGTGCAGTCTTAGTTGCCAAAATATATAATTGATATAAAAGCAAATGGATCGTTGGATAATAAACACCGTTAAAAGAGTTGTATTTTAAAATCGTCCAAAACATTTTATAATCCTTTAATAATGGCCCTATCAAGAGCCCCAATAGAATTTTGCGGGTAATGAATATTATAAAATTGTTGAATATAATTTTTTTGTTTTAGAAAATTTTCAATCATAAAATAAGTCGAATTCCACCTAATGGCCATATTTCGGTCCCAATGCTGTAAAACCAACATTTTCGCAATATTTTCTATAGGCTTGTTGAATTTTTTTTATCCTGTGTAAATTCGCCGTAACAAGTATTTGAACAGTCTAAACTTTTCTATTACGGGTTTACAAGTATTTAAACTGTCTCGAATGACTAAATTTATTATGTGTGCACAACAACGTGTGAAAAAAATTTCCGTCTAAAATAGGGGTCAAAACCAACTTTAATTTCTCCACACATCGATTGTTATTACTAGCGTTATCAAATGAAATGCTAATAATTTTAAAATATAGATTACAAAATAGGAGACTTCTTTTAATAATGGTAAATTGGCGATCACCCGAATGTGGCGCACCAAACGGTTCAAACGTGATTACATCTTTGAATAATTGCAACGATTGCGGATCAATCCAATCTGCCATTATGCATATATAAGAAACCGGCAATTCGTACGGTGCACTCCATATATCACACGCTTGGGATCTCCCGTCAACTAAGTGGGGTTTTATTTGCACAAAGTTTTTCATGGGCTTCAATTCCATTCCCTTTATGACTTACTCACCAACTCTCTATTTATCTCTTTAGTTAGCGGATCCGCCATTTTATCCTTTGACTTATCTTAGTCAACAACGATAAACTAAGTTGAGAGTAATAGCCAAATGGTTATATGTCTTTGTTCGGACACCATTTTTTTTGGCCATCTTAGATTGCAGCGATTCAAGTTCTTCTCCGTATTTTTCTATAGTTATGAGATCATACTTCATAACTAAATATGTGATTTAAGGATTTCTATATTATATTTCCCCTCCAAGTGTGATCACAAAACCAACCGGTTGCTTGGAGTCTTTATTATTCGAAGTTCGATATGAATCAATAACCCTTCATCACTCACAAGATATACAAGATAATTTAAAGTCACAAGTTTGGCTTAGATATCTCATGACTAGAATGGTTCGAGTATATACTCATTATAAGTCTGAGTATGATAAAGCATCCATCAAGCTTCTCATCTTCTAAATTTCCTTATTGGATAAGCTGGTGGTTGTACCATAGTCACCATACAATGCGTTTAAAAGTCAATATGATTAGGCTATATCAAGTGAACACACATGTATCAGTGATTCACAATGACATGAGCCATATGTAATTGTCGATGCACCATACATGAAGGTCCTTGTCACCACCAATATAATGTATTCTTAATGCATTTGCTTATGTCAACTCTCTATAGGCATCCAATTTCTAGGATCCTACATCTTCAACAATAAGTATGTCATTAACGTACAGTTATATTATGATTGGTAATTCAAATCCACACTCAATCATGACATGGTCAAAAAATTTATGACTTTGTATATTGAAGTTCCATTTAGGTCATAATCTTGATAACATAAGTTTGTGACATTTTGCTCATTAAGTAGGCACTTTTATTATCATCAACAAACCTTAAAGGTTATTTGATGACCTTTCTCCAAATTTATTGGATTTGCTTTAAATCATTATTTGATTTTAGATGTATAAGCAAGGACTCAGTAGCATTACTATGGTTGTATAGTCAAGGGAAATGTAGTCTACAATCTTACAACCGATTCTTTCGTTTCACCTAGCGGATATGTGGCCATTGTTCAACATTTGGGGTTCCTTTGCATTTGCTTTCAACAAAAGTGCTTGAATTCTTAAAAGCCAAGTATATCTGGTGAAAACTTAAACTTATGGGTTTTTTTATTGTCCGTGGATTTACCACCAACGCCTCATCTTCCTCTTTCCACCACCACTGACTCCATTAAGTCACTATTTAGATTTTAAAATCACCTTCTTCTGAATAAGCTCATCGATAGTGGCTTTTTAAGAAGAAGAAATGTCAGTTGGTTTGGTGATTGTTGTTCTACTACACAAGGGTCTTCAGAGGCACGATTCATAAGAATGTACAACATTTGATTCACATGTTACAAATCATTAGAGCCCTCGAAACGTGAAGCTCATAGTGATTTTGCCTACTAACAATTTCTTGGGCTTCTTCGTAGGCAACATTCCACTTATTGTTTCCATTATACTTGATGCTCTTGTGCACATCTTGGTCATCTGCCACTTTCACAATTTTGATGGATCATCAAACTTGACGTTTGGGACTCAATTGAAAATATGTTGATTCTAATGTAGGAAATTGGTTAAGATATTGGATAGGAATTGTATTTAAAACGTTATAGGTGTTGATTTGATTATATTAGATTGGATTTGTTGAAATATTTTATTGAAAAATGATGTACTTTTTTGGTAATTAATCTTTAACTTATTATATTACTTTTTTAATATTTAAAGGATGTTTGATTTCTTTTTTGACTTAGAAGTAAAATAGTCATTTATGTTATTTACATTGTTTTTTAACACAAAAAAACAAACAACAATTTAGCGTAATTCTAACTGACGACTTAATTAATCCATACAGATAGCGTAATTCATACATAACTTAATGAAAATTTATCAAACATCTTCTGAATCATCTATATAAATTATTTTTAGACATCAACAAAAGATTGTGCAATGCACTCCTTGAAAAAAATTATTCTTACCAAGTTATGATATGCTTTAATCCATGATTATTTATGTCAAGAAAAATGCAGTAATAATATATGCAGATTTGAACTTAAATTTTCTACTTAATGGGACCAACTTTAAGGTCTGAAAAGAGAACATAATGACAATTCTCGACTATATGGATCCAGACAATAAAATGCACTCCAGTCCAGATTGGCCAATCAATTCCCATTACAAGTGCACATGATGAAATAAAAGAGAATATTGAAAAGTGGGATTGCTCAAATCACATGGGTCTGATGATGATTATATATATATATATATATATCAGAACTGTATTCTTGAAGCCTTTAGGGGTACAACCTTAATTTGATATGGCAAAAGAGTTCATTACAGTTAAGCTGAAAAGTGTTTTGCAAAAAGTGATAAATAGGAAACATATGCATACTTTTGCATAATATTGTCTGAATTCAATCAAGTATAAGGAAAATTTTAAGTTTGTCTTGCCTAGCGGGTATTAGGTAACATTCTAAGTCATCGATGATAGTATTCCTGGTTGGCGAGCGTTCGAACCCCACGGCTGACAATTCTGAGGTATCCAGCTCTTGAGCCGGTTCAGTGACGAGTTCATGGGCCAGTTCATAGGGCTGGATCATGGGCGCAGAAGATTAGTCGGTGCCCGTTTGAATCCGGATACCCTTGGGATGTGTGAGTGTATTAAAATGCCGTCCAAAAAAAATAAGGCAAATGAAACATAAGGAAGTACATCAAGAAAATATTATATATATATATATATATTTCTTTCCAAGCTAGAGGATGATTTTCTCATGCGTTTGTTATTGATATCTCTTTCTTGCATAATTTGACTAATTCAAAGTTAGTTATAAGGGTCAAAAAACTAAACTTAAGGGCCGTTTACATGATGCTTACCCGGATAAGATAGTGCTTATCAAGTCATATTATTTTACCAGATATATATAGGAAGAACCAAGAATCTTAACCGGTAAGAGCGAAGGCAAAGACCGAGAATCTTACTTAATTAGTAAGTGAGAGCGATGATTCTTACCACGGTTAGTGCTTACAGGGTAAATTGCTGCTTACGATACTGTTTTGGTGGATTACAATCTTACCCGGTAATTAAATAAGTGATAGTATTGAATTTTTCCGATAAACACTTATCCTGATAAGCATTTGGAAATGACCCTTTGACCTTAATGAACTCATTTTATTTTCTATATAAGAAGAAAAGAGACTGAAACCATATATGATTCAAAGTGTTCACTTGACTAGCACCTTTAGAGCATCTTTAACATCTTTAAAATGAAGAAAATAAAGAAAATGAAGATTTTTGTTTAAAATTGTGCTCCAGCAGCATCTTCGAAAGTTTCTCCAAAATGGAGAAAGTATGTGAGAAAATGTTTTTTTCTCCATATTTGGAGATCACCCAAAAAAATTATTATCAAGTGGGAGAAACTAATATTTTATTTATACTCCACTCTCCCACCAATAATATAAAAGTTGGTTTTAAAGTTAGTTTAAAAGTTTGTTAATATATTGAATTTTTTAATAATATACTTAATGTTGGATTCTTCAAAATGGAGATCTCTTGAAGATTAATGCGCTTTTTTGGAGATTTTGACTTTTGTGTCTTCATTTTGAATAAAATTTTAGAGATGTTATTGGAGATATTCTTAGAGAGAAAGCAAACAAAGAGGCCAGGAGAATATAATACTGCCCTTAAAAGGCTCTAAGGGTCCGTTTGGTTTGCGGGAAAGGAATGGATTTGGAGGGATTTGGATTTCAAATCTATTTCATTCTCATGTTTGGTTTGTTGGATTTTCCGGATTTCAAATCCTAGGATTCAAATAAAATCCTATCACATAGGATTTTGAAATCCTTAATGGATGCTCGGGATTTCACGGAATTTTGTCGGATTGTATGAAATAAGGTTTTAAAAAATGTTAAAAACATTTGTTTTGTAATAATTGATTAATAAAAATGTAATTTAATTATTTTTATAATTTTTTTATAAATTATTTATAAATAATGGAATCAATTCCATTCCAAATCCTAAAACCAAACACACCAATGATTTCAAATTCATTCCAATCCAATCTCTCCAAATCCAAATCTAAATCCCTCAAAAACAATCCTGCAAAAAAAACCTTAAAAAATCACTCAAAGTCACCAAAAAAACTCTATAGAAAAATCAACAAAAAAACACTTAACAAATCTCGTGGAATTTGGCTAAAAACACATCGAGCGGCTTTACGGGTATTTAAAGATGCACCCGTTCGACAAAATTTTTGGGTCCACCACTGTTATATGCAATGACGGAGCTAGTAAGGAACCAAAGGGTGCACCGGCTCCCCTTGGATTTTTTAGTTTTAACTTTTTGATATAGTAATAAGCTATTTTTTTAAGTGGTAGACCAAATAGCTTAGACATTTAATTGGGTTAGGCTCCCTCTTAGCCTCACGAGTCACGCCTTAATGGTCAAGTCCTCATAGTCTCTCTCTTGATTAAGGGACCGTTTACTAAATGTTTATGCGGTAAGCGTTTATCGGGTCATTTACCTTAACGGATGAACATGACAAAGACTGAGGATCTTACCTGGTAAGAGCAACTTAACGATAAGGATGAGAGTCTTACCCGGTAAATGAGGATGACGACTCTTACCCGATACGCGCGTATAGCCTAAACTTTTGCATACAGTCCGTTTTTATGGACTACAACAATCTCACCCAGTGAATTAAGTTAGAGTATTGACTCTCATTGGTAAGCGCTTATCACATACGCTTTTGGGTAAACAATCCTCTAAAAATAAACTACAAAATGACAGGGACGAACCCATAGTAATAAAGAGACGATGAGTAGAAACTGATTCTTATCTAAGCTCAGTGTTCCCTCTATTCCAAAATCCTGTCTCCGTCTCTGGTTATATGATCATAAGTATATGACTGATTAGTAAAATTATTTTATTCAAATGTATATTCAAAGAATTACAAATATATAATGATGTTTTTTGTTACTCTTCTATGATGTTCGTCCAAGACTGCGATATAGTCTTGTATGGTTTAATGTTCATGGTTTAACACATCGTTAAAGCAACAAAATGATTTTTACAACAGTTGAAACAGTTATTTTCTCAAAGTTAACTTTATCTTGGTTTTAATTATTTTCTAGGACCAGACCTCTCAAAGCTAAGTTTAATAAAAAAAAAATATTTACAAAATTAATATTCATACATTTTTTTTATTACAAAGTTATGATATTTATTTTAGTTGTATTAAAAACGTACTCCATCGTTCTAAAATAAATGTTAAACAATGAAAATGACACATAGTTTAGAAACGTATAATTATTACTTTTTTAAATTAATAAAATTCAAATTGGATCAGTGATCGATTTCTAGGTTTCGTCGTAAACCTAATTGGTTACTTCCAATTACGTAATTGCCAATTGACACGGTAAGTACTTATACACAGAAGTTCGCAGAAAATTAATATTATACAGAGAATCTTTTTCCACCTCATAATTGAAGTTGTAATGGAAAAGTAAACCAAATCAATCAATCATCGTGATAAACGCAATTCATAGGGTGAAAGACGAATCATTTTTTAATGTTTTCTATTTTCACACGATTTTTTATTGAAAATAATTAAAAGGAAGACATAGAATATTCTTTAAAGTTAAAGCATTTAAAAACATGTTTTTAAAATAAAAAGCAAAAAAAATATGTTTTATTTTTATATCATTTAACATTTTCTTATATAATTTTGGGTCACTATTTGTCATCATTTTCAACACTGATTAATTACTTGCCATTTTTGTCCACAAAAATGTGGACCATCGCATTTTATAGTGCCTTTCGAATGGTTACTTTCTTATATTTATAATCCCATTATATGGTTTGTATGGTTGCGTTCAATGTACAATATTTTAAAATCAATAAATTGACAATAAAATTTGGTATTTGAAAATCTTCATTGGAGGTCATCAAGGTCATTAAGGATTTGTCAAAGTGCATTCCATGATTAACAAAAGAATGTCCAATATTATAATATTTATATTTATATTTAAATTTAAAGGGCCTAAAGTTACATATATACCAACTTGTTTTAATTTCTAAATACTGATTATATCCATCTTACTACATATTAGAAGTGTGTCTGCATAATGCAGTATGATAATACATCTTAATTCTGAAATTTAAGAGTCGGATTCTTGATCATGATTAAGGTTCTAAATAACGTGAGACGTGGTGTGACAGCAAGGTCAAGCCTTAAGCCTTAGAAGCCATAGCGAGTCATGACGTTTTTCAAGGCGCGTTTTATGGCGATAAATTTGTATATCATATATAAGCCTTCATTTTATACTATTAATCAATATGTTAATGATATTAAACATTTTAAATTGGGTTATATATTAAAAACAAAAAATAAGACATATAAGGATAACAAAAATCAAATATGGTATTACAAAAATCATACATTAGGCCATAGCGTGCCACATGCATAACATGGCGTCAGACACAAGCCTTAAGCCAGGACTGCCACGGCACGCCATGACGGCTGTCGCGGCGAGTTTTCTAGAACATTGATCATGATTCATACTTTGTTTATTATTTACTCTGTCAATTTTATTTTATGGTTTTGCAAAAATTAGAGATCGATTGATTATTATTTATCCTAAAATATATATATCAATATGGCGTTTGAATGTTGTAAGATTCTGGTTTAATTTATTTAATTTAAAGTTTTATAATAATTTTTTAAATATTTTAAATATGAAACAAAAATCCAATTTAGTTTTTATCATGGATTTCTTTATAAAGATAATGACACTACCAGAAAAATGAGGTTTTTTCAATGACCAAATCCAGTAGTGATCGAAAATGAAACTTTATTTTATTTAAAAGAAATTAGTGGGCGGATTTGTGACCGAAGTCAACAAAAGTTGACCTTTTTATATTTTCAGGATCCGTTAGAATTTCGTTAGAAAAATCCATCGGTAAAACCTAGTTTTTTAGTGGTGTGATAGAGTATTTTGTTAGGTTCAACGATCGTTTAATTTTAATATTAATTATATTTATGATATTTTATATTTAAAAATAAATGAATAATATATTCTAGTAAAAATAATAAACATGAGGTGTTTATTTGTGTTTGTTAGTTAATTAATTATATGAATTCAAACATTAAGTTTTTAAATATTGTATTCATTCACAATTAACATTTATCTTTGAATATTAATTCATATGCATTATACAATTATACTTGATGAATAAGTACTTCAGTTTTATTCTCTTGTCTGCATACCTATGCAGATATTATGTTAATGAACTATTTGAAACCAATTTTTTTTCTTTCAAACTGTTATGTTGAATTAGGAAATACATAATCATGAATTTCATATCATTCTCAAATGTGAATTGATTTCCAAAATATATGTTGATAATATCAATTCTAATTTAAATAACCGGTGTTCAAAATAATTAAAGGAAACTTTTGCTAAGATCTTAAATTACACCACCAAGAACAAATTCTTATAATATTATTGGCAAGCCAATTGTTATTTGCATGACGCTAGCTACTCTCTTCATCTTATTTTCTTTGTACTAATAATGAGCAGAAATATATATATATATATATATATATATAGAAAGAGAAAATAAAAAAAATAATTGAAATGTGAATTATTGATAAAAGAAAATATAAGTATATATAGGGTCAAGTTTAGAGAAAAACCTCAAAGAAAAAGAAAACTGAAGAACACATTCGGAGCCCTCTATTTGACGGTATGCACAAATGTATATTGGTAATTTGTAACATGCATTTGTTCATATGCACTGATGCATAATAGCACTCGTGCATAGAAAAAAAACTCAGCTTCAATCACTTGTATAGTATGCATTTGTACATATCGTTCTTCAATTTTTTTTGAGGTTTTCCCTTGAACCCCCCCCCCTCTCTCTCTCTCTCTCTATATATATATATATATATATATATGTATCTTTATATATGAATAATTGGTAAGAGGAAGATTCAAATGAGAACTTTGTACTTTTAAAGGAACAAATGGACATTTGTAGATCACATATGATGTGGGTCCCACATAATATTAAATTATTTATGATTTAATATAATTTAATATTAAATCATAAATGATTTAATATTATGTGGGACCCACATCATATGTGGTCCACAATTTGTTCCTTTATTTCTTTAAGGAGGGGTGATTCTCATTTGATCATTCCCCTAATTGGTAAAAGAAAGGTACATCGACATGGATTCACGTATGCATCTTTAAATGATTTTATTTTGGGCTTTACCGGTTATTCTTATGTGAATAATTTATTATTATGTTCTCAATCTTTTTGCCTTTGAACCCTCCCCTAAACATGTGTGTATGTGTATATACACTTGGGATCATTTGAGAAATAAAAAAATTTGTCAGAATGCTGGAAAACATGAAAGTACTTTTATATTATGTGAATGTTATGTACTCCTAAAATTTAAGATGGTTGATGATATTTTATGAACCTTTACATGACCTGAAAATATGTATGTAAGGTTATATTATAGGACTTGGGGATCACGTGAGACCAGCCTATTTTCGTAAGACCTGTGAGACCATTTTTTTACACTTGAAACTTCACAGCAAAACACTGTGAAGGTAACCTTCATA
Source organism: Silybum marianum (assembly GCA_036898165.1). Lineage (NCBI taxonomy): Eukaryota > Viridiplantae > Streptophyta > Magnoliopsida > Asterales > Asteraceae > Silybum > Silybum marianum. The sequence continues at coordinate 19,496,730 of CM072539.1, forward strand.
GTGTTTTTGCTATGAAGGTTCGGATTTTTTTACCTTCACGGTGTTTTGCTGTAAACTTTCAAATGTATAATTGTGGTCTCACGGGTCTTACGAAAATATGTTGGTCTTACGTGAACCCAACTTTATATTATAGTGTGCGAGGGTTATTGCCTTCAGTTGCCTTCACACAATATAACATTATAAATTTATAATCTTTAGAAGGCACGTCATATTATTTTGTGTGAAGATTGTCAAATTTTTACCTTCTTAAAAAATAGGGTTTTTTATCGCAACCCAACTCTCTCTCTCTTTTTACCTTTCCAAAAAGCTCTCTCTCTCTTTTTACCTTTCCAAAAAGCTCTCTCTCTCTCTCTCTCTATCATATATATATATATGGTTAAATACGAGAAATAGCACCCTACTTTCATTAAAAAAAATTATTATAGTATTGTACTTTTGTTTTTTCTTATTACAACAATGTACTTTTAAATTATTTTTCTTTAGAGCATTGTACTTTAAAAAATGTATCCATTATAGCAATGTGTAACCGATTAACCTTTTAAACCGGTTACCTCTTGCTTACATGTCATAATGAAGATGACGTGGAAGACACATAAGCTTGCTTACTTGGTCATTCTCTCTTTTTCTTTAAATTTTTTTAGTGTACAAGTTTAGATGTTATTTGTACAAGTATCTAATGCCTTTAAGAACCCCCCCTCCCCTTCTAATTAATATCGTGTTTTGTGTTGGAAAATCTTCTTTTGTGCTTGTTTTTTTAAAACCAAAAAAACACCACAAAATCAAAAGGTGGAGCTTTTCTTCTTTCATTGAACCACCTGCTTACCCTTTTAAAGTTGGAGAGGGAAGAATCTGATATTATTATAATTATTAGCAATTCAATTAATATTACAAGCTATGGTGGTGTTTTTATTTATTTATTATTTTATAATAAATAAAAGGGTGCAAATAGTAATAAAAATAATATCATTATAGATAGTGATATTCACATGTAAATTGTTAAAGAATGTGGGTAGTGGTAGTGGTGGATTGAGTGTTAACTGTTAAATGGAGTTAAATGGTGGTGTTTGATAAATGGAGTACTCCTTCTTTCCTTTTTGGATCTGTGTTGGTCCATTCATCACCCTAGGGGCGGTCGAAGAATAAGGATGTAGTGGAGGAGAAGCGATGTTGTTGCAGAGGTTATTTAGTATAGTTTTTTTTTTCTTAAAGGCATTAGATACTTGTACAAATAGCATCTAAACTTGTACATTAAAAAAATTTAAAGAAAAAAATAAAATAACCATGTAAGCAAGCTAATGTGTCTTCCACGTCATCTTTCATTATGACATGTAAGCAATAGGCAACCGGTTTAAAAGGTTAATAGGTTAACTATTGCTATAATGGGTAAATTTTTCAAAGTACAATGCCCTAATAAAAAATAATTTAAAAGTATATTGTTGTAATAAGAAAAAACAAAAATACAATGCTATAGTAAATTTTTTTGAAAGTAGGTTGTTATTTCTCACATTTAACTCTCTCTCTGTCTATATATATATATATATAGGGGTGGGTTCAAATGTGAACCTATCTTTGATTGTGAACATGAGGACGAATCACAACCATCCATTTTAAATCAGATCAAAATACAAGAGAGAAAATTCGCGGTGGCATTTTTGTAAATAAGTGGAAAACTCAGGTCATGGCTTAAATCCTAAATATAACCTGACGATTTAAATAAGAACCAGGCATCATCTTCTTCTCCAAATTTCTTCATAATCTTCCTCAAATTTCTTCATCATCTTCACCAAATTTCTTCATCATCTTCCCCAAATTTCTTCATCATCTTCACCAAAAGAAATTTTACTTCCGCCCCAAATTTCTTCATCATCTTCCCCAAAATAAATTTTCGCACAAGTTTGTTTTTGTTTTGTGTTCCTCCTTTGAATCACAAGTCTTTTCATTTTCAGATCCAGATTCTTTTTCTTGATAAAGTGTAAGAATGTTATTCAAATATTTTTTCCCTTTTAATATGATTGTTCATCATTTTATCACAGGAAGTTTCTGAATATAAGCATAAAATGTTATGCTTATATTCAAACTGAATATAAGCTACAATTATGGGTTTGTATAATTGTAGCTTATATTCAGTTTGAATATAAACTAAAATTATGTGTTTGAATAATTGTAGCTTATATTCAGTCTGAATATAAGCTAAAATATGTGTTTGTATAATTGTAGCTTATATTCAGTCTGAATATAAGCATAAAATGTTATGCTTATATTCAGACTGAATATAAGTTAAAATTATGTGTTTGAATAATTGTAGTTTATATTCAGTCTGAATATAAGCATAAAATGTTATGCTTATATTCAGACTGAATATAAGCTAAAATTATGTGTTTGAATAATTTTAGTTTATATTCAGTCTGAATATAATTGTGTTTGAATATAATTTTATGTTTATATTCAGAATGAATATAAGCTACAATTATGAGTTTGTATAATTGTAGCTTATATTCAGTCTGAATATAAGCTAAAATTATATGTTTGTATAATTGTAGTTTATATTCAGTCTGAATATAAGCATAAAATATTATGCTTATATTCAGTTTGAATATAAGCATAAAATGTTATGCTTATATTCAGTTTGAATATAAGCATAAAATGTTATGCTTATATTCAGACTGAATATAAGATAAAATTATGTGTTTGAATAATTGTAGTTTATATTCAGTCTGAATATAAGCATAACATTTTATGTTTATATTCAGACTGAATATAAGCTACAATTATGAGTTTATATAATTGTAGCTTATATTCAGTCTGAATATAAGCTAAAATTTGAAGTTTAATAATCGTAGCTTATATTCAGTCTGAATATAAGCTACAACTAGTTATTTGTATAATTGTAGCTTATATTCAGTCTGAATATAAAGACTCTTAGTGCTTATATTCAGACTTAATATAAGCTACGATTTTACAAACTTCAAAATTTAGCTTATATTCAGTCTGAATATAAGCTACGATTATACAAACTTCAATTTTTAACTTATATTCAGACTGAATATATACTACAATCTGGTGTTTTTATAATTTATGTTTATAGATCCAGTCTGAATATAAGATATAGATCGACGCATCTTCAACATTGAAACCAAATTCTAGGTCTGTATTTTCGAAACATGTAACATAATTGCAATCAATAAAAAAAGTAGAATTTTCAACTGGATCACAATCGATTTAATTTCAGAAATCGTCAATCCAATTAATAAAGTTCTTCACAGCAATGAATCTGATTAATAGAGAAGAAGACGATTAACAGAGAAGAAGACGATTAACAGAGAAGGAAGAAATAAGCGGGAGTGATATCAAAGAGCAGCTTGATTATTTTTTTTCCAGAATTACCCCTCAAGCCACATTTAAAGAGGAGCTTGAATATGGCTTAGATCAAGGGCTGAGATCTGTACTCATGTTCACAATCAAAGATAGGTTCACATTTGAACTTTTCTCTATATATATATATATATTATATTTATTTATGATAATTGGGTTTATTACTTTATTTGTTTAAACCTAAATATACTAATAACACATGTAATAGTTATTCGGTGAAAAAATATAAGAAAGAAAAGTACGGTAGCATAAAGAAAATGTCAATATGAAAAATAAAAACATGTGTAAATTAACCACAAGACTTGTGGCGTACTGGTTAAGACTTGGGGGATGAGACTAAATAACCCATCTATCTCAGGTTCGAATCCAGGTACAAACAACTTGTGACCACTGAGAAATTATCTTAGGGTTGCATGCTTTAGCAGTCTTAAAATTGTCAGAGATTAGTCTAGGCAAAGCCTAGGATACCCTTTCCCAAAAAAAAAACATGTGTAAATTGCAAAAAGAAAAATGAATGATATAATTGGTTTGTGGATTTGGAACTTTGGAGAGTGAGATAAAACAATGAATTGGCCATTGTGGATACAAAATTATAAAGTAATATTTGATAAAAGTTGATTAGATAATAACTATTGGGAAATGAACTTGTATTGTTTTTTTAGTGTAATTATTAATGATTTATTCATCAAGTATCTTACGGAGTTAGTGTTTTGTTTTCAGGAAGCTACGTAATGACTCAAAGATTGTTTAAAACTGAGATCGATTAAACGAAAAAGCGTATCTAAAAGTGGTATTTAATTGAATTAACACTTATTATTGTTGGTTTTATGGGAAACGTGTTAAGCTGATAAGATTTATTGGTAGAAGGATTTCCTTAACATGCGTACACATGGAGAGTGCAAATATTGAACCAGGTTAAGCTTTGAACCACTGGACACGAATGTCATTTTGTTGAATTGATCAAAAAACAGTTAAGCTTTCTACTGATTTATTCTATCAAATTGAGCTAGGACAGAGAGAGGGGAGGAGCGAGCTGATTGAATGAATATCATTTCACGTCGATAGAAATGAGGGTTATCCATGTATATTCTATTTCTTATGTTTAAAGTGGCTCTTTAATTAACCAGTTTTAGACCCCAAAATGGTTTTATGGTCGCATAAGCACAAAATAATATAACGTTGCAATATTTATTTTAGGCATACATACTTGTGCCTAAGTATGAAATATGAATGTTATGTTACAATAATACTTGTTTATTTTGTTTTTTATTAGGTGGCTTTTTAAAGTTATTCATGTTTGAACATTTTTGTTAAACTACTTAGGGCATCTCTAACAGCTTAACTATAACTTCTCTAAAAATAGAGAATCAAAATTCAAAATCTCTAAAAGATATTACATTCAACTCCAACAGTTTCTCTATTTTAGAGATTACATCATTCATTATATTATTAAAATATTGTTTCTCTCACTTAAACATTTAACTTTAATATTTCTTATTGGTGGAAGATAATAAAATAATGTTTCTCTCTCAAGATAATCATTTTTAGAGATATCTCTAAATTTGGAGATTTTTGTACCTTCTCTCCTACTTTCTCTATTTTGGAGAAAGTTTTAGGGATGCTGTTGGAGCAAAAAAATAACTCAAAATCCCTATTTTCTCTATTTTAAAGAAGCTGTTTGAGATACCCTTACTAATGCAAAATATTAAAAAGAATCACAAACGTCATGTTTTTTTTTTGTCATGATGTAAGTATTCTTGAATTGTCAAATTTACTTAATTCCCAAATGATCATGCATTATTTACACATGTAATTCCTATTGTTGTTGATACAATCGTTTTCATACATCATAAAGTGGATGATGTTAAAAAAGCTAGCACTAAGTTTGAAGACGAAATGTATATTTAATGTCTATCGATGCTTTTGAAAATGACTACCATATAATACCATTTTAAAGTGACATCTTATTAACAAAATTTTATTCACTATCAGCAGGCCCAGCCCTGGCCCATGACAAATGTGGCGTGAGCCATGGGCATCAGGACCATAAGGGGCACCAAAAAAAATAAATTTAGCAAGTAGGTTTAGATGTTTAGTTCAGATAATCAGATGGGCCGGTCCAAAACTGTGTTAGCATTTGAGTTTTGATCGTTGCTTAGGTTTATGTCCCTCAGTTGCATTATTTTGGTTATATTTAATAAAATCGGCATGGGAATGAACCGCCTAGATGTCTAGGTTCGAAACCCCTTTCAAATTGTTCATTTTGGTTTTATATAAGCATGTTAGGGGCATTTTTCTGGTTTTTCGCCATGGACATACGAAATCTCAGGAAATCTCAGGATCGGCCCTGACTATCAGGTCTCTAGCCTTTCTTGTTTATACAGATTAAAAAGGCTTGAAATTATAATTTAATCATTTAAAATTATTAATAGAAGAACTTGAACTTTATAAAAAGTTTCACTTATATTAATATAGTCCAAGGAATTTTTTTGGCAATTTTTGCAATAATTTGGTTCTAATTAAATTATAACCAGCTTGTATTATATATTAATTAAAAAATTTCTAAAAATGAAATTCTTCTTAATGATTTTTAAGGTCGATGATTAAATTAAAAATAAAATAAAAATAAACAAAAGTAAAATTATATTTTTTATATTGTCTAATATCTTTTTGAAGAATTGATTCTTATAGAATAAAAAATCATTAAAAACAATATGCTTTTAAAGCATATTCAATGGATGGTTTTATAAATAAAACTGTAGTTCTTATAGTCACTATCGTTATAAAGAGTTTTATAAGTCGTCTTTATTATTTGAGTTATTGTATAAGAATCTTAATTTTTATCTTCAATTTTCTCTAAATTATTATTTTATTAGTTTTTATAAGTCATCCCTATCTTTTGAGCTATTGCAGGTTTGGATTAAATCTGATAATTTCTTTTTGTTAAATCCACAAGTTATGGACGTGATAACATTTGGAATAAATTAAGAAGATAAATGACTAAGGCCCTGTTTGTTTTCCAAAATTTTCCTCTTAATTATATCTGAAGTCTAATTCGGTAAGAGGTACAACATTTCAGACCGTTTGTTTTTTTCCACATTAAGAGCTGAAAATCCTCTGATGGTCGTCTAAATCATAAGTGGCAAACCTAGCTCTGAAATCTGCCTCCGCCTCCAATATCGCTCTCATATTTCGATTACAAGCTCTGGACTCTCGATCTCTTCTTCTGCCTTTTGATTTCAAGTTCAGCTCTCGATTTCAAGCATTTCTCGGTCGATCTCTCAAAAGGTAATGGGTTCGATTTCTTCTTCCTCTTGACTGTATTTCAAAACCCTTCACTTGGTTCGATTTGGTTGTTCAATTTTGTTGGTTTGATTTTGGTTTGAGTTTGGGAAAACCCTTCACAGGAAGCACTCACCGATTTCTCGATCTCTTCTTCAGCGGGTTCGATTTTGCTGGTTCGATTTTGCTGTTCACAGGCTCTGATCTCTCAATATTTTCTTCAGCTGGTTCAATTTCAACCCTAGATAATGTTTCTTTTACCGATTTTGTTGTTCGATTTCTGTTCTAGTTTGTTGGTTCTATACTTGTTTGATAAAAGGTTTAAGTGAAAATACCATGTTGGATTGTTGGTTCTATATTGACAAATTATGATATCATATGTTACACTTTAGAAACAAACATATGACTGATCCAGACTTCAGAATTCATATGTAAAAACAAACAACTGGATTGATTCAAATTTCAGACTTCAGCACCACCTCTTATAAATCAGAAGTGAATTCAGACTTCAGACTTTAGCACCTCTTAAAAAACAAACACAACCTAAAAGACCAATTTAATTATCTACTTTATTGATTTGAATCAAAAAACCAATTCATATATCACACCATTTTAGATTTGTTATTTTAAGTGGCTTGTAAAAGAACCTAGTACTGATCAAGAACCAAGAGAAAGTAACCAATAGTGGAAGGTGCGCATGGCACCGATAACACCATCATTTACTTGGTACCATACAATGGGGACTTTCTTTCATATTACATTTTAGTACCTAAGGTTTAGGGTAATTGCATTCAATATCTAATAATTTACTACTTCTAGTTTAAGGTTCTATGATTAATAGGAGTCCATAAAAAACCGACCAAACTGTCAAACTCAACCCAAAAAATAGACAGCACAACCAACCTGATCTAACCGGAGGTTTCACTGGTTTATAATTTAGACTAATTGATGGGAGTAGGATCGGTTATAGGTTGGATTCATCTCAAAACGAACCAGTCGATATCGAACACAAAATAGAACTTGTTTTGAAAAGAGAGGCTGGCAACTTTTCTTATCTATCTATTTAACTTAACGAGTCGAGCTTCATAAAACCAATTTTTGACTCGGCTCGCTCGAAAGCTTGATTAAAATTTTCAAGTTGAGCCAAGCCAAGTTATTGGAGCATATACTTTTTCGAGCCAAACATGCTCATATGTTCATAAATAATACAATAAAGAATATAAAAATTATCAACTTTGAGCCAATAAACGATTTAATTGATCACGAGTACGAACCATTAAACAAACATCGAGCTCGAACTCGATAACTAAAAAATATTTAAGCTCGAGTTTGAACCCTACATTGAAAAAGTTATTCAAGCTCGAGTCAAGCTCGAGGCTAGTATAGTTTTTTCGAGCTGAACTTGAATAACCTATTACTTGACTCGACTCATAGAATCTAGCCCGTTAAGCACTTGAAGACTCCAACTAATCTCTTTAAGTGCTTAGTATAATATTACAAGTCCAATATCTAATATGTATATTATATTCTAATAAAACCGACAAAAGAAGCATTATTTCCAAAAATTCAAAAACAAAAACGCATGTTTACTAAGAGTATCTCCAACAAATTCCCTATAATTTCTCTAAAATGGAGAATAAAAAAATACAAAATCTCTAAAAGAAAATTACATTCATCTTCAACAAATTTCCCATTTTGGAGAATCCAACATTGATTAAAATATTAAAATATTGCATCATCTAATAAAATATTATTTCTCTATTTAAATATTTATTTTTCGAAGTTTCCTATTGGTCATCTCATTTGGTAATTATTTTTGGAGTGAACTCCTTTATTTGGAGAAAAACTCACTATCTCTCCAACTTTCTCCATTTTGGAGACGATTATGGGAAAGCTAATGGAGCAAAAAATTTGCTCAAAATCCCCATTTTCTCCATTTTGGGAAAGCTATTGGAGATGCCCTAAGAAATGGTGTCACTTTTACACAAAATAAATTTTGTGATTTCGCCATCTGAAGTTTGCTTTTAAAGATTGGACTTTTTGAAGAACTTTTACAAGTCTTCCATGTGGATCGATATTCAGTACTTTTACTGTTATACTTGGTAAAAGACGACAATAAATCAAGATGTATACTTGCGTTAAGATATGTTTGCATTAATCTTGAGGTTGTATAAACTTCGTGAACATCTAGAAATACCCTTAATTTAAAGGTAGCAATAAGAAAGTGTGAAACCCCACAACTCCAATAAGAATAAATCAACAACCACCATTAAAAATGCTAGAATGAATGTCAAAAGACAACTAAACTAGAGCATAGTTTGGCAATAAAATAGACGGAGACGGTTGAGTCCCAAATACTTTAGAATTGATGATCAATTACCGTCTTTTCTTTATGGGTTTCTTCAATTTGGATTTCATTTTAGTATCGCCGACCATTGGGAGATGCTAAAATAATGAGACGAAATAATCATGGGATCGATTTCATTTATTACCGTCTTTTATTTGAGTATATATATAAAATAGACAGAGACGGGTTTCTTTCTATCTCTCTCTCTCTCTCTCTCTCTATATATATATATATATATATATATATACATATAGAAGCGGGTTCATGCGAGGACGCTAACAGTTTACGAGAATGGGAGAACAATCCTCAGCCAATCATTTTGTACATGAAATTTTTTTTCATGTACAAAATCATATGTGATTTTGTACTAGCATAAAAAATGACACGCGCGACTTTTGCTGCGAGAAAAGTCTCGACTAATCATATATGATTTGTATGTGAATCATATGTGATTTTGTACATGAATCATATGTGATTTTGAAATGAAAAATTTCATGTACAAAATGATTGGATAAAGATTGTTTTCGCATTCTCGTAAATTGTTACCGTCCTTGCATGAACCTCTTTCTATATATATATATATATATATAGGGGAGGGATCATACGAGAACCACCATTTTTTTCATATTAAATCAGAAATGATTTAATATTATGTGGGACCCACATCATATGTGGTCAACAATGTGTTCATTTATTCCTTTAAATTTACAAAGTTCTCATTTGAACCTTCCTCTCTCTCTCTCTATATATATATATATATAGAGGAAGGTTCAAATGAGAACTTTGCATTTTTAAAGGAACAAAGGGACAATTGTGGATCACATATGATGTGATTCCCATATAATATTAAATCATAAATGATTTAATATTATGTGGGACCCACATCATATGTGGTCCCAAATGAGTTCCTTTGTTCCTTTAAATTGGTAGTGTTCTCATATGATCCCTCCCCTATATATATATATGTATGTATATATATATATATAGAGAGAGAGAGAGAGAGAAAGGAAAGTTCAAATACGAACTCAAATTTGGTTGTGAACGTGAGGACAAAAGAGAGCGCAACAAAAGAATCTACTAACAATATCACATATGATTTAATACAAGATAACACATACCCATCGTAATTGTTTGCTCAAAGCAATCCAAAACCAAATAAACACAATTAAAATGCCTTACATGTTCTAATCATGTATTGAACCCCAATTGTTGTTGTTTTTGCAAAATCAAATGAATGAAGTTGAAAAGAATGCAACATCTATTCCCTCATGTTGAAAGGAACTTTTCATTGTTGATAATGAAGTTGTTAACGTCCGTGGAAAACAAACGCCGGAAGAAGCACTGCCGGAAAACAATGCTGAAAATACCGTTTTCTGTTATATTGAAACTCCTAGAGAGGTCAAACTCATAAACTTCTTGATCCTAACCTCTAATTGTACCTCGTACTTTGGTAGTTTGGTGTTGATACTATAAACACCGATCACCATCTTCATGTAATACAACAGTCGAATCAACAGAATCCTTGTTTTCTCGTGTGCCATATGCCGTCGATCGATCTCACCAATCTTAGCATCTTGAAACATAAACCTTGTTTAGTTTCATAATCAAATGGGGTACCAAATTCATGAAAGTGAAAGGGTGATGATTAATAAAACAAAGGAGTGGAGATTATATGGGGTCATCTTTTTTTATGAAGTAATTGCCCTTAATTATAAACGTGAATATAATCATGAAAATGATTACACTTTGTAACTTTTTGGCCCCTCAACTAATGGAAATTGAAACTATTCTTTCTTTCTTTTTTCAATTTTACCCCTACCCCACACATTTGTCTTTTTGGTCTCTCAACTAATGGCATAGTTGCAAAATTGTCACTTTCTTTTCAAGCCCTTGATTGGATGAGGTGTTTATTGTAGTGTTTTTTTTAAAATTCTCTCTCTTTCTCTTCCACTTTCCATTTATATATACACACATAGGGGTGTGTAAAAAATAACTGATTCTGTTAAAACCGATCGATCCAATTAGAACCGATCGTTTATAATTGGATCGGATCGGGTTGAAAAATTCGACATACAATTTGGATCGATCGGTTCTTGGATGGCAGTCCAGAACCGACCAACATCCAGTTATCATCCAATTAACCATCCGATGACCATCCAACCATCATCCAATTATCATCCAGTTAGTTTGTCTTCAGTTTACTTAAATCAAAATTTGTTTGTATACTAGTTATTGAATTTTTAGCTTCACTTGTGTTTGTTTTAACACATATTAAAAATGATTAATTAATTTCTTTCATTGTTAAAAATTGAATTGAATTAACACATTGATGGATCCAATCACATTGGAGCATCCATTAGATATCCGACGGATATTCATTGGATATCCAATAAAAATATCCAATGGATGGAACCGAACCGATTCCAATCATCCATTGGATCGGTTCGGTTCGGTTGACCGATGTTAATTGGACTGGTTCGGTTGGCAAAATCCAACATCCAATGGATTATTGGATCGGTTCATACCTCACATCTAATGGATGTCAACCGATGAACACCCCTACACACACATAATGAGTTCATAAGAAAACTCCTAAAAATAAAAAAAACTGAAGAATACCTTAATAATAATTTATCTATGGTGATGTATGATATACACATGTATATACAAGTACTTTGTATGCATGTGTACATGTTATGCATATGTACATACTGAAAAAATTACTTGTATACACATATATATACCTCACAAATGATTGGTCATTAGATTGTTTCTTAGTTTTTTTTCATTTTTTACAGTTTTCTCATGAAGCTAACCCTATATATATATATATATCATTTTTTGTATTACTTTTTGTTGAATGCTAATTTTGAAACACGTCTTTCTTTGAAAAATGTATACAATAGTTATATATTTCTTGAAGATTTTCTAACATTGATCATGATTCCAGCAATACTACATAACATCCTTCCATTGTTTGTTCGGCCACAAACAATGTAACATATCAACGTTAGTTTCTTCGAGACTGTAGGTTTATCTTTGACACCAATCATCAACCAATAATATTATATTTCTATATTTTCATTCTTTGGCGTATAATCGTTTTGTTTATCTCTTTTTTTTTTGGAAAGGGTATCATAGGCATTTGCCTAAACTAATTTCTGACAATTTTAAGACTGCTAAAGCATGCAGCCGTGAGATAATTCCCCACTGGCCACAAGTCGTTTGCGCCTGGATTAGAACATGGGTTAGATGGGTTCCTAGCCTCATCCGTCACATGTCTTAACCAGTACGCCACAAGCCTTGTTGTATATCTCTTTGCTATAAGGGATGTCACAAAAGTTGATACTAATCAAATAAAGGAACATGTAGATACTAAAAAGATATCAACAATTAATGTGTAAGATATGGTTGGAGTGGACAAAATGAGAAATATTTGTAAAAATGAGAAATATTTTTGACAACAATTTAAATAAGATAAATCAAATTGGGATGATGGGTCATGAACGAGATCATGTTCTTTAATAAGAATTTTGGCGCTCTTTAAATTTGTATTGATGTTGATATATAACAGCATTTACCTTGGTATAAAACATCTCTCTCGATTAAATTGCATCGTCTAATCAATATCATTATATATTGTACATCTTATCTCAATTGCTCAATAAAGTTCAAAAATAAAATGAACCACTGTCTCCGTAATATGAACCAAAAATTAAGCTTTTCAATTTACCAGTACGTCAAACCTTTTTGAACTCAAATTAAAACGCTTTACCTAAGTTGATCAAAAATACAAACAGTTTAATTTTTTACAAATTTAAATTAGTAAAGTAAAATCTAGTAGTCTATACTTTATACCCACACGTTATTTGAATCGAAGATAATATCATATCTTATCAACATCCTACAAACACATTTGATACCCTAGTTGCCTAACAATTCCATTGGTTGTTAAAATTGTTAATCCATCCAATTGGTTATAAAATTCAATATTTAAAATAAATATAAGAGTTAAATACAAATTTGGTCACTCTGGTTTACAAATATTAACATATAAGGTCCCTTAAATATTTTTTTAACATTCAACGTCCCTGTGGTTTCCATTTTATAACAGCTAGAGTCTTCCATCTAACTTTTCCGTTAAATATTAACATTTTAGCATGTTTTCTTTATTTTTCAAACCACATGAACCAAATCTGTAATTTACTCTAAACTATATAATTATATTTGTATTTTATTAATTATATAATTTTTATATTTTATAAGTTATATTACATATTTATATGCACCTAATATTTTTATTTAAAAATTATTTATATATTTATCTTTTATAAAATGTATTTTATATTTATATTTATATATAAAATATAAATAATTTTATAAAATATATGAAATGTTCAATTTATATTACAAACAGTTGATTATACAAATTGCATATATGGAAGCTATAAAATTCAAATACATAAACAATAAATCAGACCATCATACAAATTACATAAATATAAGGTTCAAAATTCAGATACATAAAATATATAAATATAAGTACAAAATAAATTTCATAAAATATAAATATAATATAATATTAAAGATATAAAAATTAATAATTTAAGATATAAATATATACAAAATATGTATAGATGGAAGGTTCAAGTACATAAAATATATAAAAATACAAAATATAAATACAAATACAAATACAAAATAAATTTAATAGCATATAAATATAATATAATCATAAATATACAAAAAATTAATAATATGTAGATTATTGTTCTAAAAAAACTCGTCGCGCCAGCCGCCATGGCATAAGGCTTGTGTTTGCCACCACGTTATGTTTGTGGCACGTCATGGCTCAGTGCGTTATTTTTGTAACACCATATTTGAGTTTTCGTACACTTTTAGTGTCTTGTTTTTTTGTTTTTAATTTATAACCTAATTTAAAATGTTTAATATTATTAACTCATTGGTTAATGGTAGAAAAAAAAGTTATATATGTGTATAATATTATATGATATTTTGTCACTATAAGACACGCCTTAAAAAACGTCATGACTCGTCGTGGCTTCTAAGACTTAAGACTTGATCTCGTCGCCACGCCACGGCTCACGCTATTTAGAACCTTGATGTAAATATAAATATATACGGTAAATATAAATATAAAAGTTAAATTTCAAACATATACAACATCGTTGTCATCAAAACGATCCTGCTAAAAATCTAATGTCTCACTTTCGTCACCATCTCTATTCACCGTACATATGTATATCTACAAATTATTAATTCTTTGTATATTTAATATCATATTATATTTATATTTTACAAAATTTATTTTGTGTTTAGATTTTATATTTTTATATATTTTATGTATTTTATGTATTTGAACTTTGAAGCTTTCATATATGCAATTTGTTTCTAATATAAATTAAACCTTTCATATATTTTATAAAATTATTTACATTTTATATATAAATATAAATACAAAATACATTTTATAAAAGATAAATTTATAAATAAAAATATTAGGTGTATATAAATATGTTATATAATTTATACTTTATAAAATATAAAAATTATATAAGTAATAAAATACAAATATAATTATATAGTTTAGAGTAAATTACAGATTTGGTCCATGTGGTTTGAAAAATAAAGAAAACATGCTAAAATGTTAATATTTAACGGAAAAGTTGAATGGGGGACCCTAGCTGTTATAAAATGAAAACCACAAGGACGTTGAATGTTAAAAAAATATTTGAAGGACCTTATATGTTAATATTTGTAAATTACAGTGACCAAATTTGTATTTAACTCTAAATATAATAAACCTTCAAATATACATTTTTAAAACCAAATTTAAATATGTTTTTCTCCATTAAATATCAGCATTTTGGATGATGATAATCAAATCACCACCAACAATAGTTAAAAATATAATCTTCAATTTTAAAATATAATAACTCCCAGCATTTTTATCTTGCTTAAATCATGTCATCACTTAATATGTAATATATCAATTAAAAATTGATTAATTAATTATTATAAATTGGTAGTGGTATCAGGTATGCTTTAATTTTGAGTAGGCCCTTTAGGTCTATATAAACCCTTCCTCTTTTGGGTTAGAGTTTTCAAAGGGAACACAAGACCATAGAGAAAAAAAAGGGTGCAACCTTTCAACTTGTTTGAGGTAAATATGTAACTCTTTTATCTTTTTAAGTTATCAATAGTTTATTGGCAGATGTCAATTTTTTGAAAGGTTTTGTGTAAGAAAATTAAATGGATTAGTTTATGTCAGTTTGAAAAAGATACTTAAACAGAATCTATGAAACACTGTTGATATAGTTCGATTAATGATTAGAAGATCCTTTTAAGATGTAATGAATGTTTTTTTTTGCAAGACTTCTAATATAAGATATAAAGTTGCTTAAAATCATTGTTCTAAATGGTTCGTCGCGACAGTCGTCGTAGTAGCTCAACGCTTGTGGTTGACGTCATGTTAATCTTGTTGCACGTTATGGCCTAATATGCAGTTTTTGTAACACGATATTCGATTTTTCTTTACATTTTTAACGTCTTACTTGTTAATTATATATATATATATATGATCCTTAGTTTCCATGGGAACAAAGGACGAAATACAATCGATTCTTCCATTTAAGTGGTTCTCGCTTTTCCTTGTTCCTGTTCCTAACTCCTCCCTGGGTAGCTTCCAATGTTTGGCCCTTTCCATACTTTGATAGGTGCAACACACACACACACACATATATATATATATATATATATAACCTGATCCAAATTATTAATAATAATAGAAAATATATATTTATATACATGATATAGAGATATGTTGTTATAAGTCACGTCTTGAAAAACATTGTGACTCATAAGACTTAAGGCTTAACTACAGTAAAAGAATGAAGTACTTGAGGTGGTGGGGGAGTGGTCCAGCGAGTAACTCATGAATCATGGTTATCATAGTAAAAAAAACAAATAAGCAAAATGTATATTTAAACCTTTGTATTTTGATCAACTTTTGAAATAATAACCTACAATTTTTTAGAACCATTACAATTTAACCCAATTTATTTATTTAAATGATACTTTACTTAGTTTGATTCTTGTTTTCGTCACAACTGATTACTGTTAAATTGACATTGTTAATATCGATTTAAATTTTATAGTTGTAAATTTTAGAGCAAAAATCAGAAAAAAAAATGTCATCTAATCTTTATGACACGTATTTAAATATTTGAAGGTGTTGATTCGATTTTGTTCTTAAGTTGTTGAGTGATTTCAGTTTATAATTTTAACTTATTCGATTTCAGGGGTATCCATTTATACATTGTTAATTCATAATTGTATTTGTTATATGTTGATTTTGCTTTGTTTTATATTTTCTAGTTTAAAATTTAAAATTTATGGATAAATATGGAATAAAGAGAAAACAACTTATGATTAATCACTTATGTTCTTTTTAAAGAAATTTGTTTATTTATTTAGTTTTGATCTAAAAACATAAATAATTAAATGTAAGAGAAAAACAAAGAAGAAAACCTTTACCCAACCGGCCAAATTTCAGTGAATCGCCTGTATTCACCGTCGGAGTTGCCACCGTTCAGCTTATAACCCCACCGGCCGCCGCCGGAGAAAACAAACACGTCAAAATTATGAACTCTGCATTGTATCTTCATGGATGAAATCAATGGCAATCGCAATATGTATTTCTTTGAAATCTGCATGTCCATTTCGTTGGTTTGGTAACCATCAAACCCAATTTATAACAAGATTGATGATCAAATGTTGTTTTATGCCAAATTGATCTGGTATGATTTTGATTTTGGTTGTCTAGGGATTTCAATTTCGATCCTAAGAAGAAATGGAGGGAGTGGATTACTTGAGTGATGAGAGAAACAAGGCACAGTTCGATGTGGAAGCCATGAAAGTTGCTTGGGCTGGTTCTCGTGAAGCTCTTGAAATCTCTGATCGAATAGCCAATATCGTCGCCAATGATCCTGTATGATTCTGAATTCACTTCAATTTAGGTTACATTGCAACTTATTTGATTAGTAGATGAATCTAGGGTTTTAATTGTTTTCTTTTCAGGGACTATCTAATTTTACTTGTGTTATATGTTCCCCAACTAACTGTAGAAAGTTGATTATGCATGCTTTTGATTCATGTTTCTATCAAGGCTATGCTTTGTAAGAACTGGTTAACCATTATTTATCAGCTAACTTATAGGCTAGTTTGACAAACCTAGCTAAAAGGATATCGAAAAATTACTAAAGTCTAAGATATTAGGGACATAATTGGGGGGAAAATGAAAAAAGCCTCCAATAAGCTATCTTAAGTAGCTTTTCAAAAAGCTAGTTTATGGCTTAGCAAACGGGGCTATTTTAATAAGCTCAAAAAATAAGCTAGCTTATAGTTGCCAAACATGGGATAAAGGTTTGGATTCATGTTCCTAAAAAAAGCAAAGTTATCTTTTCAGCTTGTCTGCTTAACACGTGGGGTATTGGGTGATTTGTATCCGTGTGTATTTTGCATCGAATGCACATGATTTTTTTCCTAATATGGGAAACCGAAAACATAATAGAAAGTTCGTTTATTTTTATATGTTCATATTGTATCTTGTTGTTTGTAGGCCTTTGAAAAGTTTGGCAGGCCTATGCTTGGTAGGAAAGAGATGTTTAAGAGTAGTCTTAGAAAAGCTGCTCATGCATGGAAGCTGATCAATGATCTTCATCTATCTGGTAATTAACCTTTACTTTTAAGCCTGCAAGATTGTATATATCAAGATACCAGGTTTAAGGAAGCAAAGCTGCTGTCACTTCTAGACTTGTCTCTCGGTTTTATGTTTCTATAATTTTCACTTGGCGCTGCACTTTTTGTTAATCTCAGAAGAAGAAGCCTCACTCTTGCGACATTATATTGATGAACCTAATTACACTGATCTTCAATGGGTAATTTCTTGACATTCCTTACATATACATACATATATATATATAGAGAGAGAGAGAGAGAGAGAAGGTTCAGTGGAAAACCTCAAAATAGAAAAAAAACTGAAGAACACCCTGGGAACCCTCCATCTGGACGGTATGCACAAATGCATACAAGCGAAAAAAAATTCTATGCACGAGTGCATGTTACAACTTACCGGTATGCATTTGTGCATACCGTCCAGATGGAGGGTTACCATGGTGTTCTTCAGTTTTCCATTTTCCGAGGTTTTCCCCTGAACTTGACCCTATATATATGAACCTGACCCTATATATATATATATATTAGAGAGAGCGAGAGGGAGGGAGGTTCAGGGGAAAACCTTAAATAAGACTGAAGAACATCCTGAGAGCCCTCCATGTGGACAATATGCATTTGTGCATAGAGGGTATGCACAAATGCATACAAGCGTTTTTTTGTATGCACGAGTGCATGTTATGCACAAGTGCATATGCATGGATGCGTGTTACAAATTACCGGTATGCATTTGTGCATACCATCCAGATGGAAGGCTCCCAGGGTGTTCTTTCAGTTTTCTCTTTGTTTGAGGTTTTCCCCTGAACCTTACCCTATATATATATCACTTTAGTTAGATGGTCACTTTTAGCTTCACTGGTTAAAGATTGTGCCATAAGCTGTTCAGTACAGCTCACCTGCGTTTGTTCCTATGATTCCTTAGGAGATGTTCATTCCGGCACTTGAAGGACAAGGCACGGAGGAACAAAAAAGGAAATGGTTGCCATTGGCCCGAAAGATGCAAGTTATTGGTTGTTATGCACAAACAGAACTTGGCCATGGGTCCAACGTGCAAGGTCTTGAAACAACTGCAACATTTGATCCCCAAACGGATGAGTTTGTCATCCACAGTCCTACTTTAACTTCAAGCAAGGTGAGGAAGATGGTTATCTTGTTTATGTTGTATGAAATGGAACAAGTTACTTGGTTTTTCTCTTTCTTTTCTACTTTTTGATATTTTTTCCATGTTGCATTTGGCTTGTCTCTGATATATATATATAGGCATAGGATCGTGTGAGAAGTAGAGTTAAGGTGAGAAGCGTAAGAAGAGACCTGAGCCATTGATCACTTTTAATCTCATACCCACCCATGAATTGCGCCTTAGAAGGGAGTTGATCTGGTGCATCTCGGTGCACCTCAGCTCCGTGCATCTCATCCTAATATGCATCCAAGGGCGGGGATCCCTTCTCACGCTTCTCACCATTACCATCCTTCTCACCAGAACCCAACCCTATATATATATATATGTAAATGTATATATATATATATATATTCCAATTTATTTCTCTTGGCTCAATTTTTTTATTGTTCTTGTGTTTCTTGACCTCTAATAGTGGTGGCCTGGTGGAATGGGTAAAGTGTCAACACATGGTATTGTTTATGCTCGCCTCATACTAGATGGTCAATTCCATGGAGTTCATGGTTAGTATAGTACTACACCTTTTCATGTTTTAACTTTATATTCCCCATGATTTCTTAGATCAATACAATTTTGTAAAATTTCATCATTTATTGGAAAAATAAACTTATCCATCGTTGTTTCCTCAAAGGCTTTATTGTCCAATTGAGGAACTTAGAAAATCACTCACCCGTTCCTGGAATTACGGTTGGTGATATTGGGCTAAAGTTTGGACATGGGGCATATAACACCATGGATAATGGTGTTTTAAGATTTGATCATGTGCGTATCCCAAGGAACCAAATGTTGATGAGGTACATTCATATATATATATATACCTTCATCTCTCTTATCTTCCAGTGATTCGTAGTAGTTCCAACTTGATTATATATAAGTATATATCTGAAGTTACTCGTCAATTTTACTCAGGGTGTCACAAGTTACAAAGGAAGGAAAATTCGTGCAATCTGACGTTCCCCGACAGCTTATATATGGAACTATGGTGTATGTGAGGCAAAAAATTGTGAATAATGCTTCCAAAGCATTATCTCGTGCAGTTTGTATTGCTACAAGATATAGTGCAGTTCGTAGACAGTTTGGCTCACATAATGGTGGACCCGAGACCCAGGTTGTTAAAAAATGAGATTTTGTTGTTGTCATTTTTTTATTATGGATTTTTTTGGCAATATATAGCTGAGTTGACTCGGCTCTTTAAATATTTAAATATTTTGTTTTTGGTTTAGGTGATTGATTATAAAACTCAGCAAAGTAGACTGTTCCCTTTGTTGGCTTCTGCTTATGCCTTCAGATTTGTTGGTGAGTGGTTGAAATGGTTGTACACGGATGTGAAGCAAAGATTAGAAGCTAACGACTTCTCAACATTGCCTGAGGCCCATGCATGTACTGCAGGCTTGAAGTCGTTGACGACTGCCGCAACAGCTGTGAGTGTTCAATTTCTTATATAAAGTGTGTGTATATATAGGGTCAGGTTCAGGGGAAAACGCCAAAAAAAAAGAGAAAACTGAAGAACACCTTGGGAACCCTCCATCTGGACGCTATGCACAAATACATACCGGTAATTTGAACATGCATTTGTGCATATGTATTAATGCATATATATGCACTGGTGTATAGAAAAAAACAGCTTCAATCGCTTGTATGCATTTGTGCATACCGTCCGAATGGAGGGCTGCAGGACTCCCAGGGTGTTCTTTAGTTTTCTCTTTTTTTAGTGTTTTCCCCTGAACCTCCCTCTCTCTCTCTATATATATATATGTATGTATTTGATGTTGTCTTTGTGCTCTCTTAAGATGAACCATTGACCTGGCATTGATAAATATATATATATATATCTATATATATATATAGAGGCTCCTTCAATATATATATAATATAGTATATCGTTGAGTTAGAGATAGAATTCACCATTCGGCTTAATTTGCATTGTACATTTTGTTTCAGGATGGAATTGAAGAATGTCGAAAACTATGTGGTGGTCATGGTTACCTCGTCAGTAGTGGGCTTCCCGAACTATTTGCGGTTCACATTGCTGCTTGTACGTATGAAGGAGAAAACGTTGTCATGATGCTACAGGTATGTTACGGGATAAAAACTCACCTCAACTAAGTTTTTCACTAAGGGTGTCAGGGTTGTAGTCCCGGTTTAGGGCCTGTCTGGAAGTGGCTTAATGATCTTATTGAACTCTTGAGCTTATTCGCTCAGCCATACCGTAGTGTTTCTTAGGGGCTGTTTGGTTGGTTTTTCATTACGTCCTGTATGGATAAAGCTGGCTGTATGGATTAATTTGTCTGCATAGATTGGGAGGGTTTTTTCATAGATGGAAGAAGCGTGTTTTTTTAATTAGGAGGGGCAGGTTTGGAAAAAAAACTTGGCTTTTTGGATAAAGCTCCTCTTTAGAAGCTTACTGAATGAATAAGTTGATTTCTGGTGCGAAACTTTCTAGGTTGCGAGGTTTCTTGTTAAGACAGTCTCGGAACTGGTACACAAACAGCCAGTTGGGACAACAGCTTATTTGAGACGAGTGACAACTCTGACGCAGAGTAATTGTTCCGTAAGAAATGGTAAATTTTCTTCATTAAGAACACATTGAACTTGTTTATTTCATGTATATAGACTAAAAACATATTTATTAGTTATTTGAGATGTTTAATGAATCATTAGCACAATCAAGTTGCAATCTTTAACGGCTTTATTGACCTTCAGCCGAAGACTGGCTAAACCCTGGTGCAATAGTCGAAGCATTTGAGGCAAGGTCTGCTAGAATGGTTGTTTCTTGTGTTCAACGGTTAACCAAGTTTGAAAACCCTGAAGAAGGTACTTCTGTCTTTTAGGAATTTAACGTTTGCTTTCTGTCTTATATCAATCATATATGACGAAATGAAATCGAACAAGATATTTGAAACCCTGATTTCTTTTCGTTCTAAATATGGTTTTCTTAGAGATCATCTTTCCGTTGTTTTTACTTTCAATGTTCTTTAAAAACTTTAGAGGCCATTGAAGGGTTCTACTCCAAATATTTATAGAACTTTAAAATTTTCAAGCTCATGCTACAATTGAGATTTGAATTTCTGTAAGTGGTGTATGATTTAAAACATAAAATTTCACACGGCGGATTTAGGTTTAGCCATGGTTAATGTAAATTTTTATGTCGATATGCTACAGGCTTTGCAGAATTATCGGCTGATTTAGTTGAGGCGTCACTTGCTCACTGCCAGTTAATTGTTGTGTCCAAGTAAGCTCTACCAATTATACTGATAGTAATTCACATATATTGCATGATTAAAGTTTTGAGGAAGAGATCTCTCCAGACACACTGCTCGTAGGGCCCACTACGAGGAGATTGTGTCTGGTCAGACCTCTTTCTTAGGTATGTAAGATATCTTAAATATCCTTTTACCCTTGAAAATAAACTTTAACTTTCTTCATCTTATACTTAAAAGAGTAAATAACAAAATTTTCAATATCTCTGTATCATTGTAACAAAGTTAAAAAAAAATTCTATTTAATGTAACATTTATGACATTTAATTTTCATTCTGGGAAACAACTTCTCTATCTCTTTAAACAGAGGTAAGGTTTGCATACATCCTACCTCTACCAGAGCCTACCTCATGAAATAGCCAAATAGGATATATTGGGTCTGTTTAATTTGGTTTGATTTATTTTATACCCACCCCTCCCATCAAAGAAAAATGTAAAAAAATCATTCGTATTTTTGTAGGTTTATTGAGAAATTGCAACAAGAAATCCGCGGAAATGGGGTTAAACAATTGTTAGAAGTGTTATGCTATGTGTATGCATTATTTCTTCTTCACAAGCATCAAGGTGATTTCCTTGCAACCGAGTATCTTACCCCCAAACAAGCCTCACTTGCCAACGATCAACTCCGAATGTTGTATTTTAAGGTTAGTTATCGATAATATATCATCTTTCGTATTAATTGCAACATCTTTATCCTCCTTCCATATATCCTATTTCAATTGTTCAATGTTTCCTTCAAAGGGTATTTTAGATATTTAATGGAACTAGATTTATTTATTTTATTCTTCGAAGGGTATTTTAGATATTTAATTACTTGTGTCAAATAAACATTGGAATTTGAATGGGGTTGGAGGTAAGGTAAGGACATTTCAATCTTTTTGGAGGCCCTGCTACATCCAGATCTTTTGATTACATTACATAAATGAGATGTCATAGATATATGTTAAGCACAAAAATGGGTTAAATCTAAACGATTAACAACATCAACCTAAACTTAAACTATTAATTTGAACCTAAGCCCAAATAATTAATAATATAAAACCTAAACAAATGTTGTTATAGCTTTACACAGATCGATGAAATATCCTAAACACATGTAAAATTGGGGCCCAAATTTTGGGGGCTCTGTTCAAAATCTCACATTTAACATGCTAAGGGATGATTTGGTTGGAGGATGTAATGTATTATATAAGATTCAATGATATGTGACGTATAAATGTTCTTGTGTTTAATTACTCATGAAAGCTACAATCTCCATTAGGTTCGTCCAAATGCAATTGCGTTGGTTGATTCTTTCAACCACACTGATCACCTCCTTGGTTCAATTCTTGGGCGTTATGACGGAAATGTGTATCCAAAACTCTACGAAGCCGCTTTTAAAGATTCGTTCAACGACTCAGATATAGCTGACGGTATCCATCAATACATTCAACCAATTCTGAAGCAAGAGCTACACTCCGCTAAGCTATAATAAACTCATAGCTACTCTAAGGGAACACACACTAACCTATATTACGTTAAGTGTTCACATCGGTATTTTCGGTTTTTAGGTAACTTTTTAATGTTTGGTTTCAAGTTTTAATAATAGCATGGACCCATTAGGCCTTGTGCCTATGTTGGTATGTAACTTTACATAATTATGCAAAATGTGGGATAATTCTAGTACATAGTTGATGATAACATATGCTAAATTAAACAATGATGTTGTGGCTTGTAAGTTGAATTCCTAGATTCACTTGCATCAAAACTAGGCTGGTTGGTGCGATTTGGGGTCAAACTGTATCGTATATGTTTCAAACTGTAGAAAACTGTAACGTGAAATGTAGTGTGGTTTATGTGGTTTGCAGTATTTCAATCAAATCATTATAAAATCATAAATTCACAATAAATTTGACAAAGGCATGTCCATATTCAAGTACAATAAAAAGTTCTATAATTTAATCTAAGTACATCTAAAAAGTAAAATTCAAAATAAATTCGAGGATGGCGTATACTTGACTTTACTAACCAAGCGAGAAACGCTATTTCTATCTTCTTAAGCAAGTGCAAAAAAAACAAAAACAAAAATAGTAATGAATCTGTAACGTAAAATTAAAAGCAAAACTAGTAATATTTTATTAATGATAATGCATATGTAATATATACTTTTAAAAGATACAAAAATGGTCGATGCGATGTGGTTTAAATCGCGGTTTGGTGATTCAAAACCATAAATTGCACTGCAATTGCATACCGAAAGTTTTAAACAGCACATCCCGGTGCGATATGGGCAGTTTGGCGGTTAAGATAGACACCCTAAAAACTATACATTATATATATATATATATATATATATATATATGTGTGTGTGTATGTATGTATGTGTACATATATCCAAGCTTACGTGGTTTTTATTGTAAATTACTAATATTTATGTCCTATGTCCCAAAATAAAATGATAGAAAGTCTTATAAACTTGTAATTGTTACATTTTTAATTAACAAAATCACATGACTTTTTATGTTCAATAATAAAGAGTGAAATTTTCTTCATCTCATAATTAAAGATATAATGGAAAAGTAAGAGCATCTTCAGCAACTATGTTATTTTGGATATTTGGAAAAAGATTGTTCGGACATCTATGTTAAACTCTTCTTTAAAATGAAGGGAAAGGAGAAAACATCTCCAACACGGATGCTATATTTTCTCTATCTTTTTCCAAATTTGAAGATTTCTCCGTTCTCTCTCCTTTTTTTTCTCTTTATTTTACAGTAGAGTTTAGCATAGTTATTGAAGCAATTTTTCCAAACTCTGTAAAATTCTAAAATAATATAATTTTATTTATTTTAACGTTGATGCATCTATTTTCATAAAATGAAGAAGTTCTTGCTGTTTAACTGAAGAAAACTGTATTCTTTTGCTGAGTTGTATGTTCAGTTAAGTTAAGTACAGGTTTTTGTGTTCAAAAACACTGGTTTTAGTTGGTACTTTACATTTTGCAAAAAAGAATATGACATTAATATCCGGTGCGTGTCTTACGTACCATAAAGAAAGAGGTAAATTATGTCTCCCATAAATAAGTGGTTGGTACATGGAGGTAAATTATTATCTGATGCCCATCTTTGTTAACATATTTTTTGTAAGGTCCATTGGTCTAACGTGATATGTAAAATGTGTGTCTTTCGTAGATGCCATGTAAGTTTGGTACGAAAGATGTGTCGATATTAAAACATATTAAGTTTATGCGTGATAACCTATCATAAGGCAATATATTTATCTTTTACGCAATAAGTGCTTAAACAAACTTGCATACACTTAGGGGCCGTTTGGTTTGCGGGAATGGAATTCAGGGGGGATTTGGATTCAACTCCATTCCAATCCTATGTTCGGTTTGTTCGATTGTCCGGATTTGAAATCCTACAAACATAGGATTTTGAAATCCTTAGGAGATGCTCAAGATTCCACGGAATTTTGTAGGATTGTATGAAATAAGGTTTAAAAAATGTTAAAAACATTTGTTTTATAATAATTGATTAATAAAAATGTAACTTACTTATTTTCATAATTGTTTATAACTTTTTTTATAAATTATTTAAAAACAATGGAATCCAATCTCATTCCAAATCCTACAAACCAAACACATAAAAAGGATTTCAAATCCATTCTAATCCAAATCTTTCTAAATCCAAATCCCTTTATGTAATCCAAATCCCTCGGAAACAATTCTGCAAACCAAACGCACCCTTAGATTAATTTCTTAGGTCTTGTTAACAACCACACAAATCTCTAAATTCTAATAGCCTTGATGGGGCTCAAATTGATGACACTTAAGAGTTTGATTTCATGAGATTAAGGCTATGTTTGGCAAACTAGCTGATAAGCTAGCTTATGACTGATAAGCTAGCGTATGACTTATAAGGTAGCTGATGACTTATAAGCTAGTTGGTAGCTGATAAGCTAGCTGATGAATAAGTTATGTTTGGCAAAAACTAGCTTATGAGCATGTGAAATGACCAAAAAGGGCATGTTGAAAGTAAATAAATAATATTAGTTAGGGGTATAATTGGAAAAAGTGTCAAAAAGCTTCTCATAAGCTACTCCTAGTAGCTTATCGATAAGCTAACTTATAAGCTGACTTATAAGCTAGCTTATGTGCATCCAAACGATTACTCAGAAAATAAGCTAGCTTATAAGTCAGCTAATAAGCTAGCTTATTTTTGCCAAACAATGCCTAAATAGAAAAGGAGAAACTATTAGGTATCCGTGTTATAGTAGATACATAGTATAAAGAGGAAATGTATTTGATGGTCTATTGTATAAAAATGACAGGGGAGGTTAAAGACACCCCTATAAAAATGAATCTTCTTCACACATGTTAATGTTAAAAACCCCTTTTTACATTCTTAAAGCTATAAAAGTACAAAAAATTCCGTACACATTTCTATTAAAAAGGTGTCATTAGCACTCCCCAAAATTATTCATTCAAGGGTCTATGGTTTAAAATAAGTTTATTTTTGAAAATGTAATTTAAAAAAGCATGTTATATTGTGCCTATGTTACTTTAACATTTAGTATTAAAATTACTAGTGTTTTAATAAAAATTATTATTAGTTATAATGTAGGAATAATAATAACAATAATTAAATTACAATAACTAAACTGAAAATTACAAAAACACAAACTTACTCAAAAAAATTAATTTAAGGCATCATATGTTATATACATTCAATCGAACATTATCACAAAAACCTAAATAACAAGAACGTTTTATAAAATATCATCAGTAAAAACCCATTGGCATTATAAAAATTAAAAAAGTTCAAAAAAACTTGTAAAAAAATCAACAAAGACTACAAAAATAACCACTTATGTTGGAGAAAGACATCGCCTGCAAAAACTCAAAAAAAATAATTGTTGCCGGACTTGTTCGTCGTGAAAGGTTGCCACCCCCTTTTTCACGAACAACAAGGGTCGCTGTTAAAGATTCCTTTTTCGATAAAAGATAGTCGATGGTAAAAACTTTTCCAATCACTGACTCAAACCCATTGTCAAATTCTACTCAGCGCAATATGGAGATACTGATGGCACAACATGCCACTCATGTCGAAAGTCGTCGGCAAAACTTTTTGTCAATAAATCATATAGAAGTCTTTTCTTGACGACTAAAAACTTTTTGCCGTCCAAAATTTTCTCATTAAAAGTAATCGCATGTGATCGTGATAATACCTCTTACTGTTGAACTTTATTTCTTTGATCAATTTAAAAGGTCGCCAGTAAAAGTTATTTTGACTGCTTTTTTCAATCTTTTCTGAGAGCACAAAATTACTGACAAAAGTTCGCTTTTATTATATTCCAGGGTTTTTTATTATATGTTTTTTTAATTTAAAATTTAAAATATAAACTAATTTATTGATTTAGTTATTAATAACAAATAAAACATTATTACTCTCTATTAAATTGCACTATCGTACCAAACATCAATGAAATGCCATAAATTATGATTTATTACAACAAATTCCCAACTACATCACTCCTTTCTTTCCCTGTGTATGATAGTCTGATGTTCTTCTCTCCAGCTAGTCCCATTCTCTTTCCCTAACCAGATGCGCGCTTCGGCAAATACATCAGCTGATTATCGGTTTGTCCTCGCCTATGGACCCACAACCTTAGCAGTTCTCTCATCTCCCGGTCAAAGAAGACCGCACTAAAATCACTAAAAACAAACTCTTCCTAAATGTTTATTTTACACTAAAAAAACTCTTTCAAATACGAGCCGAATAATAAATGTCTCACCCTTTATTGATTGATATCTCGAACTAGGAAACTTTTGTTGTTAATATATACATTGTGAAATTTGATCAGTAAGTCCCCAATCGTTTTCTAAGCTCCACCATGTGCAGAGCCAATTCAAAAACCTTAACCAACTGTGAATCGTATTATACTGTAATGGGTTATATTGGATTGTAATGAATGGTAATGTTTGCAATGGGCAGTATATAGTTTTGTTGGGTTGGAATGGGTGGTGCCTAGTTATGTTGGGTCGTATTGGGTTCTATGGGATCTAATGAGTCGTTTGTGGTCCTATTGGTTTGTAATGAGTCGAATTGGATTATGTCGGTTGTAATAAGTAGTACTGTATCATATTGGATTATAATGGGTATTTACTATTTAGTAGCAACGTGTCCTATTAGATTGTATTGGGTATATTAATAAAAATTTAAATGCCTTTTTGGTGAGTTTTGAAAATCCGCAGGAAAAACTTTAAGTAAAAAAATATTAATAAAATTAAAATATTTTTGCCGACGAGTTTACGAAGTTCACAGGTAAAATTGTCATCAAGATGATTATCAAACAAATAGAATAGCTTTGTCGGAGGCTTTTGGAAGCATTAGTAAAAGTACAAATAAAAATAAATTAATGAAATAAAAATACTTTTACGAACGGATTTGAAAAGTCTGTTGGCAAAAATGTAAATGAAAAAATTTATTTATAAAACAAAAATACTTTTGTCAGCGAGTTTGAAAAGACCGTCAACAAAAGTTTAAGTAAAAAACAATTGATTACAATAAAATATTTTTGTCATCCAGTTAGTGGAATTCGTTATAATAATGTTATTAAAAATCATTAAAATATTAAAAATACTTTTGCAAAAGGATTTGAGAAATTCCTCAGTAATTTTTTTTACCGGTGACTTAAAAGTAGGGTGTTAAAATTATACCATGATAAATCAACCAATAATAATACCAACTGTACCAATTGAATTGGTTGGTATTACCGTACCAACTTCATAAACTTAATTAGTACCTGGTATTAAAAATCTTATACCATGGTAATACCGTACCATACCGACTTTTATATTATATATATAATTATTTGTTATATAAGAAAATATTAAATGAATTATATTTGATTATTAATGTATTATTTAATATTTAACGGTTTGTATTTTTAGTTTTTAAAATTTTGAGTTTTACACGTTTAGTCTTTTATTCAACTCACTCCTTGGTGACTTGCCACTTACATTCTTACCGTCTTACTTAGGCATTGTTTGTTTTTTTTTTCATTTTAAGCTCTTAATCACCACTTATGACTGATTCGTTTAGACGTTTCATAACCATTTCAGAACTGAAATCAGACTTCAGACTTTAACACCTCTTAAAAAACAAACATCACCTTACACTCTTACTTTCTTATTAAAAATCTTATACCCTATTAGTTATGTTTATTGAAAGTGGATGTAGTTTAGTTTAGTTCATTTTAACATTACCGATTTAGTTTAGATTTATATTTGAAAGTGTATTTAGTTTAGTTTTATGATAGTTAGATTTCTTGAAAGTGAATTTAGTTTAGTTTAGTTCGATTTAATATTAACGATTTACTTAAGTTTCTTGTTACAATACTGTTTTTTCCAACATTTATGATACTGTAAACTTTTGTATTAAACTTTGTAAACTTTACACAACAGGTTTATATTAAACTTTGTAACATTTTGAGATGTTGGTACAAATACCTACCAACATTTACCAACCGAAAAGAGTTGATAAAAATTATAGTTGGTTGACACACAGTATAAATTTTTGAATATAAATTATAATTGGTTGGTATACGGTATTGAGAAAAAAATACATGATACCATAGCATGTTCACTCCTAATTAGAAGAAAGCCTCCTATAAAAGGTTTTTTTTTGCATGCAACATCTTCTTATGGCCAAAAAGTTCAACGTTTATTGACGGTTTTTGTCCAAGTCGTCAGTAAAGATTACTTTTACTTCTGGATTTTTCAAACCCGTCGGCAAAAAGTGTTGTTTCTTGTAGTGAGAATTTTTTAAAATTTATTGAATAGTATATCAAAAGAAAATTATAGATAAAACCTTAAATAAATAAAACACACAAAATAATCACAATTATTTAGGAGAATATATGAAACTTTATATTACTCTTAAAAAATCTCTTACAAAGAGAAAGACGTTCCTGAATCGTCTAAGTCTAAGATGGCGTTTCTTTTTTAAGAGTTGCTGAAATCTGAAGTCTGATTTTAATCCTAAATAGTTATAAAACGTCTAAACAATTCAGATATAAGTGGTGATTAAGAACTTAAAAACAATATAACATTTTAATATTATTATACTCAATTTTCACCTAAAACTCTGAAAATGGAAGAGCCTTGGAAGGGGATGCTTTTTGGTGACAAGGACGAATAAACATCAAAGAACAATATAAAAAAAATTAAGAATTAAAGTTTTTTAAGTTTAGTTGAAAATAAATTGTAGAATGAACTTGTTAAAAACACTTATATACTTTAAGTATTAATAAAAAAAATTATATATTTACATCATTCTTAATAACTTGGAAAATAAAAAATGTTAAAATTTACATACTTGATTTAGAAAAGCCTAAAATGGGGATCCCAACGAGGAATCGTTTTTTCTCTCTGTTTGTATAAGGTATTTTAAATCAAACGTGTTAAACTTTATTCTTGATCGATAATGGTCGATGTTTAAATTCCATATATTTTTTAAATTTTGTTTTACAGAGTATTTAATATTCATATATGAAAAAAAAAATACAACATTAAACGTAATTGTTTGATCAACCACTTTTGACTCTCTCTGTTTTTTATCTAAAATAGGTAAGACTAGTAAAAAAAATATATATACCTAAGAAGAAAGATCAAAATAGTATTTCTAAATCTAATTCTTCACAAATAATATATTTCGTAATAAATATATAATATACAGGGACGAGGCTGGGGCAAGGATCACGTTATCAGGTTCTTTCTCCATCCTTGGTTTTTAACTTTCGGGGATCCTCTTCGCCATCCCTGATTCCCGAATTGCAGGGAATCCTCGATCTCGTCGGAACGGGTAAATGGGGTTCTCTAATGGAGTGAGTCTTATTTCCATGCCTACTTACAAATACATCCGACTTAACAAAATTAACTGAATATTTTTATTTTGTTAGTGCAAAAGACACAAACGTTGTGTTCTCGAATTTGGAGAGAAAAAAGAAAGGAAAAGAAAGGTAGAGAAGAGAAAGGAGAGGAAAATAATTTTTTATTTGTGTTTTCGAAAGGAAATGAAAAGTAAGGAAAAAAGAAAAGAAATAAAATAAGTTTTCATGTTTTTGAACAGAAGATAAATGAAAGGAAATATGTCATTTTACTTATATGCTCTTTAAAGTTATATCATTTAGATTGAAAGAACGAGTAGTTTTGTAATTTTAACAATTTTTAAATGATTTTAATTTCTTTTCTTTCATCTTCTTCCATTTCCTTTAGAGATAAGCAAAATTCGGTCCCGGACCAAAACAGTAACACTCCGGACCGATTCCGGTCCCAACCCAAATACGAAGGCCCCGGTTAAGGTGTATGAGGCCCCGTTATGAGAACTAGTCCCGGTCTCGATCCCGGGCCGGGCCCCAATCGGTCTCACTTAAAAAAATTGTAAAATTGATTTTTTAACAAATAAAAAATATTATTTTTGAAGAATTTGGTCAATCAAATAGACTAACAAATACGTTTTTATTATGATTGGGCCAATCAGATATAGTAAAAACGTATTTTTTTTGTTATAAAAAATTTGTCGATCCAATATACATTAGAATATTTAGTTGGGTCAACCGAATACTAAAAAGTATATTTTTATCATAATGCACTTAAAAATACATTTTTGTACACTTAAAAATAAATGTAAAAAAATACTTAAAAATACATTTAAAAATAAAAAATCGAGCTGGTCTCTGGTCAGGCTAGGCATTGTTTTCGATGGATACGGTACCGGTTCCCAAACCAATCCCGCCGGTTCGGGCCATTTGCCCATCTCTACTTCCTCCCGTATTTTGGAGGAAACTAACCATTCTTTTTCTTTCCTTTTCTTTTTATCCTTAAAAAAGAGAATACGAATTTTTTTCCAATTTCTCTTATTTTCCTTCCATTTCTTTTGTAAAATGAGTTTCGAGAAGGGATTTTACTCAAAATAACCGTTTTATATAGTAAGATTTAACAAA
This sequence comes from Silybum marianum, assembly GCA_036898165.1. Classification (NCBI taxonomy): domain Eukaryota; kingdom Viridiplantae; phylum Streptophyta; class Magnoliopsida; order Asterales; family Asteraceae; genus Silybum; species Silybum marianum. The sequence continues at coordinate 19,528,906 of CM072539.1, forward strand.
ATGACCAAGTTGCAGCCGAGTTTGTGAAAGTAAGAAGCCCGGTTGCCCCCGAAGGGTGACCTGCCCACATGGAGTGCGCCCACATGTATTGTCACATCAAGACCACTTTTCAACACCGCTTTCCAAGAAAAAAAAAATCAGTCAACACACGTTTTAAAAAAAAATACTTGATTTTTGAGATTTATATGATTTTATTGGAAATTGTGCCTAGCTATAGCCTACCGTCATATAAAATTAGATAAAATCTTGAATATCAAATAAAATAAGATAAGTCTTGAAATTCAAATAAAATCTTGAGTGTAAGAAGGTATCATTGAGTTGTCGTGTCAAGAAGAAAAGAAAATAAAATAAAATCATGAAAATCAGATAAAATCTTGAAAATAAGATAAAATTTGAATGTAAGAGGGTATCATTGAGTTGTCGTGTCAAAGTGAAAATAAAATAAAATCTTGAAAATCGGATAAAATTTAAGTGTAAGAGAGTATCATTAAATTGTCTCGTCAAAAGTCATGCAAATAAGGACAAAACACGGGTCAATATCGCCCCATGGGGGCAACCATAACTTCTAGGAGGCGACCGGACACAATTTTCAACAAAATCAGATAAATCTCTACTTTTTTCCAACAAAATATGATTTTTATTTCTTGAAAAGTGGTCTTGATATGATAATACATGTGGTCATCCTTTACAGTTAATTTTGCAAACTCGCCTGCGACTCGATTATTTTATTAAATCACATTATGGAGTATAAAATAAGTATTTTAGGTAAAAATCCTTTTTTAGAATGCAACCAAAGTGTGTGTTTTCGCGTATCACAAATACCGAGCGTTTAAGGGATCTTAAAACAAACCACATGTAGTATGAATGTAAAATTTCTTCAAAATCTCTTTTATTATTATATATATATATATATATATATATCTCCCAATATGGAAAATTTCTTCAAAATCTCATGAATTTATTTTCTTATTGGTATTTGGTAGTGAGAGTGTGAGACCCAAAAACAAACACGTGAGAATCATGGAGCCGGCATTGTAAATGCAATATATATATATATATATATATATATATATCGAGTAAGAAAAAAGCAAATATAAATACGTCTGTTGTTGTTGTTGTCTTGGGAATTACAATCACGATTGCTATCTGATATCCGTATATCCCTCTTTCTTTCTCTCTTGGTAATTACTATCCATTGTTGATCAAAATTGATGATTAACTTTTGCTTCATGTCAATTTGATCTTGTATGATTTCAGTTTTTTTTGTTGTTGTTGTGTTTGTAGGGAATTCGATTTTGATTTGAAGAAGAAATGGAGGGAGTAGATTACTTGATCGAGGAAAGGAAGAAGGCGCAGTTCGATGTGGAAGCCATGAAACTTGCTTGGGCTGGTTCTCGTGAAACTCTTGAAGTTTCTAATCGTATGGCCAAGCTCGTCGCTGATGATCCGGTATCATTCTGAATTCACTTTGATTTATGTTAAGTTGTAATTTAGTTGACTTGTGGATGACATTTAGGGTTTTAGTGGTTTTGTGTTTTGGGATTATCTGGTTTTTTATTTGTTTTATGCTTCCCTTCTACTGGTTATACTAAATTGATTATGCATTCTTTTGATTCATGTTCTTTTAAAGATGTTAGGTGATCTGGCTCATGTACTTTTCAATGAAAGAAAAAGTATCTGCCAACCTTTTCTTCTTAAGCTAATTAGCTAACTATTAGGGTTTTCTTTTGGGGGAAATTCATCAAACCATCCATTTTTGGCCAATTTTTTTTAACATTATCAAGATATAGCAAGTAAATCTGCAAATTGACTTGGCAAACCTCAGCAAAAAATCAAAAAAGATGCTTCCTGGCTGAGATCATGGCTCACCATCTAACTAAAAAAAAAAAAAGGTTATTCCTAGCAAATTTTGGGAAATTCTTGGCTAGTTTGTGACTGTTAAGAAAATGGCTATTTCTTGCCAAAAAAATTGGTACTTTGGTGATCTTTTTTTTACTGGGTAATTGGGTTAAGGGAACACATAGGGTATTTGATGTTGGGTGATTTGGATTCTTGTAAATTTTGTATAGTATGCACATGAACTGTTCTAATTTTGAAAAGAGAAAAGAGAAAGAATACAACTTGCTGATCCGTTAAACTTGTATATTTTCTCTAAATATATATATACATATATATATATATATATATTTATATTGCATATTGTCGCTTTATAGGTCTTTGAGAAGTTTACCAGGCCTATGCTCGGTAGAAAAGAGTTGTTCAAGAATACTCTTAGAAAGGCTGCTCATGGATGGAAGCTGATCGTTGATCTTCGTCTAACTGGTAACCTTTTAATTTTAATCCTGCAAGATGGTTTATGGAAGAAGACTTCTAGACTTGTCTTTCAGTTTTATCCGTTCATCGTTTTCATTTGGTTGTTTACTTTTTGTTAATCTCAGAAGAAGAGGCCAAATGGTTGCGACTTTATATCGACGAACCTGCTTACACTGATCTTCATTGGGTAATTTCTTGTCATTCCCAAGTCATTGTTATGAAATGCTAGTGATATATATATATATATATCAATCAATCAATGTTGATGAACCTGCTTATGCATCTCATTTGGGAACTTTCCTATCATCTCCAAGTCATAACTTTGCACTTGCTATAGATCTATTTTCGGTTTTTGAGGGGGTCTTTGGTTCGTTTCCAAGGGAATGAGAATGAAAATTGAAACAATAAAGAATGAAACTTTTCTCATTTCAACCTCCTGAAACTATATTGATTCTATTCCATAAATGAAAATGATTGTGCCTTATTTGCTGTTGTTTCTATGATCCATTAGGGAATGTTCATTCCGGCTATAGAAGGGCAAGGCACAGAGGAACAAAAAAAGAAATGGTTGCCATTGGCCCAAAAGATGAAAATTATTGGCTGTTATGCACAAACAGAACTTGGTCATGGGTCCAACGTGCAAGGTCTTGAAACAACCGCGACATTTGATCCCCAAGCGGATGAGTTTGTCATTCACAGTCCTACTTTAACATCAAGCAAAGTGAGTAAGATGTTTATTAGTTTATTTTTTTTTAAATTATATATGTCACATATCAAATGGTTTTGTAGTAAGAACCAATAAAGGAACTGGAATTCTTTTTCCTACTTTTTGGTATTTTACCAAGTTGCATTTGAAAATGCTTGTCATTGATATTTATTTGAATCTATTTCCGTTTTCTCAATTTTTATTTGTGTTGTCTGTGTTTCTTGATGTCTAATAGTGGTGGCCTGGTGGATTGGGTAAAGCATCAACACATGCTCTTGTTTATGCTCGTCTCATAGTAGGTGGTGAATTCCATGGAGTTCATGGTTAGTTCTGAATACCATTTTCATGTTTTAACTATATTCTTTTGCAGTAAATTCTTATATTAATTCAATTTTCAAAATTTTATCATTTTGTTGAAGGGTTGAATCAATGCAAACAATTAACAACGTGTTTTAGGCTAATTCCCATATTATGCAGTACTTTTACGCAAAATATCAACATAATTTGATTTTCAATTTTCTATTACAACGGGAATAGCAATTAAAAATACATAAAGTCATTTCAATGGACGAAAATTGAAGTATGTTTGCTATTTTGTGTAAAAAAATACATTACCAAAACTTAGCATATCCCACTCTAAACGGTCTTAAATTGCATTGCTATTGTGTGCATCTAACCCTTGTGTGGAAAAACAAACTTCTCCATTATTTATCATCATTATTTGGATGAAGGTTTTATTGTGCAACTAAGGAGCTTGGAGGATCACTTACCTCTTCCTGGTATTACGGTTGGTGATATTGGGCTGAAGTTTGGAAATGGGGCATATAACACCATGGATAATGGTGTTTTAAGATTTGATCATGTGCGTATCCCAAGGAACCAAATGTTGATGAGGTACATTCATATATATATATATATATATACCTTCATCTCTCTTATCTTCCAGTGATTTGTAGTAGTCCCAACTTGATTATATATCATGTATCTGTCTGAAGTTATTCTTCAATTTACTCAGGGTGTCACAGGTTACAAAGGAAGGGAAATATATGCAATCTGATGTTCCTCGACAACTCATTTATGGGACTATGGTGTATGTTAGGCAAACAATTGTGGCTGATGCTTCCAAAGCTTTATCTCGTGCAGTTTGTATTGCTACAAGATATAGTGCTGTTCGTAGACAGTTTGGCTCACGTAATGGTGGGCCTGAGACGCAGGTTATTCAAAAAACGAAATTTTATTTTTATCATCTTCATATGTATACTTCATTGCAATATGTAGCTGAATCGATTCAGCTCCTTAAATGATCAAAGATTTTGTTTTTGTTTTTGGTTTTGGTTTAGGTGATTGATTATAAAACTCAGCAAAGTAGACTCTTCCCTTTGCTGGCTTCTGCTTATGCCTTTAGATTTGTTGGTGAATGGTTAAAATGGTTGTACACGGATGTGAAGCAAAGATTAGAAGCTAATGACTTCTCAACATTGCCTGAGGCCCATGCATGTACTGCAGGCTTGAAGTCCTTGACAACTACCGCAACAGCTGTGAGTGTTCAATTATATATATATATATATTGTCTTATGTGCCTCTCTTAAGATTAACAATCAACCTGGCACTTGATAAATATATAATCTCCTTGAGATAAAGCTAGAATTCACCATTCGGCTTAATTTGCGTTGTACATTTTTGTTTCAGGATGGAATTGAAGAATGTCGAAAACTATGTGGTGGTCATGGCTACCTTGTCAGTAGTGGGCTTCCGGAACTATTTGCGGTTTACATTCCTGCTTGTACATATGAAGGGGACAATGTTGTCCTTTTGCTACAGGTTCGTGATGTGATATTGCTAAATTGTAATATTAAAAAACCTGGTTCATTTTTTGATCATTGCTAAATTGCAATTATTTTCATGTTCTTGAGTGCATTTATCGATCTTTAATGTTGCTTTTCTGGTTCAAATTATCTAGGTTGCAAGGTTTCTTGTGAAGACAGTCTCGGAGCTGGGATACAAAAAGCCAGTTGGGACAACAGCTTATATGGGGCGAGTGGCAACTCTGATGCAGAAGAATTGTGCTGTTCAAACTGGTAAAATTCTCTTCTTTTAATCTTTATGGCTTTGTTAACCACAATAAAGTTGCAATCTTTAACGGCTTTTATTGACCAAAAATGGGTTGCAGCTGAGGACTGGCTAAACCCTAATGCAATAGTTGAAGCATTTGAGGCAAGGGCTGCTAGAATGGCTGTTGCCTGTGGCCAACAGTTAGCTAAGTTTGAAAATCCAGAAGAAGGTACGTACTTCCATCTTTAGCAGTTAATGTTTCCCTTTTGTCTTACGCCAATTATATATGATGACATGAAATGCAAAGATTTTTTTTTTAATGGAGAATTGATTAAAAGTAATGTTTGGATGCTTATTAGTCAATAATTTCGAATTTTCACTGGTATGTGATTTTGGTATATGGATTGTACTTTGAAGACTCGAGAAAAATCACATTTCACAAAACAGATCAAATAGTTTTGATCATGCTAAATGTAAATTAATTCAATTTGCTACAGGTTTTGCAGAACTAGCGTCTGATTTAGTTGAGGCATCAGTTGCTCACTGCCAATTAATTGTTGTTTCCAAGTAAGCTCTACCAGTTATATTGATAATATATATACATATATATATATATCACTTGATGTGCCCATTGTGTGGACGGTTATTTAGAAGAATAACATTTTTGACGTATTTTTTTCTAAATGCACGAACTCACAGATTTTGCAGCTTTCTTATTCTGTCATAAGGTCGTGAATTTAAAAAAAAAATTATGTGAGAAACTCATTTAAATTTTTAAAAATTTAAATGAGTTTTCGATTAGGAGCATGGCCTTTTAAAAGAAATTAACTCGATAACCTTAAAAATGACCTGCCTCTGGTGTTATGCACACTTTCTTTTAAAAATCTTGTAAAAAAAAGCATTTGTGTTTTATAGGTTTATCGAGAAATTGCAACAAGATATCCCTGGAAAGGGAGTGAAACAATCGTTGGAAATATTGTGCTATGTGTACGCATTGTTTCTTCTTCATAAGCATCAAGGTGATTTCTTGGCCATCGGGTATCTTACGCCCAAACAGGCGTTACTTGCTAACGATCAACTCAGAACCTTGTACTCTAAGGTTAGTTGTCGATTGTATAAATATTCTCTTCTCTGAGGGTAGTTTTGAAATTACCAATTTCCTCATTATTGTCACTACAAAAAATTGATTCAAAATTATATATATTTATTTGATTAAATAATCAAAATAGTAGTTAAGCCTTACAATTTCCATGGGATGAGTGTTAGTTAATTAACTACAAAAAGATTATTTTTTGGGATGTTTCTTGAAATTCAGGTATTTTCTTTATAGACAAGTTTCCGAGTGAAACTTATTTCAAATGAGAACCACAAAAAGGTTGAGAACCCTGAAAAGTGAAAACCATTAATCATGTGTTGCTTCATATTGTGAAACAACATAAACAACACATGATTACTGGTTCTCACGATTCTCAACCTTTTTGTATTACTTAAAGATCTTTTTTTTTTATCTTTATTCAAGGGACTTTAGATATTTCCCAAATAATTGTATTTTTTTTAACTATGTGGCAATATGGAACACATAAATGTTCTTCTGTTTGCTGACTACGAAAACTGCAATCTTGATTAGGTCCGTCCAAATGCAATAGCGTTGGTTGATTCATTCAACTACACCGATCACTATCTGGGTTCAATTCTTGGGCGTTATGATGGGAATGTATATCCGAAACTCTATGATGCTGCTTGGCAAGATCCTCTGAACGATTCAGATGTAGCTGACGGCTTTCATCAGTACGTTCAACCAATTCTCAAACAGAAGCTACACTCCGCTAAGCTATAAAACACCCGTGGCTGCGTTAAGTGTTCAAAAGATTTCGGTATTTTAGATATCGTTTAATTTTACCATTTGGTTTGAAGTGGGAAGAGTAAGATAGAAAGAGCCTTTAGGCCATATATTGATGCTGGTAATGTGTCTTTTACCTATTTGCACTTTTCGGGCTTTTAATCGTTGTCAAAAAAGTTGAAAACGATGGTCTTATGGATTTACTCATACCTAAATTATGTGGGTTTGATTATATTTTACTATTCGGAATGAAATATAATAAGTTCTTCTGTCATTTTTGGTGGATTAATTTTGGGATTAATTTGTTTATCTGCATCTGGGGGAGCTTTATGCAGAAAGTCAAGTTTTTTTCTCAATTAAAAAACACGTTCCTTTCATCCATGAAAAAACACTTCTAAACAAGAATATTCCCAATCTATACAGACAGATTAATCCACACAGACATCTTTATCTATACAGAACTTAATGGAAAACCAATCAAACAGCCCCTTACTTAACACATCGAATAAGATTCTCGACTTTTAAAATGGATTGTTGATAAAGGTTTCTTATCCCGTAAGCATAATGCTCACCTGATAATCGCTTACTTTGTATATATATGTTTGGCAAACGATATCTAAATGTATTTTTCATATTTAACTAATGGTTACGTATTTTTATTTAGGAGTGATGCTATATTTTTCTAATAATTATATTTAAAAAAATCTTTCTATTTGACAATATACATAATTTAGGTGGTGGTTTGTTTTTTTAAAGGAGAAAAATTTATTCATCACTTGTCTTACTCAATAAGAGGTGCTACTAATAAAATTGTTTGTTTTTTCAATCCAGTTAAGAGGTTAAAACTTAAAACCTCCTACAGTTCTTATTTGCCGCTTAATATGTTCTTATTTTCTCAAACATCTTTGTAATTTTGCAATGTGATGGAGTCTAGTTTTTGAATAAATTTTTGATTTTTATTAAAATTTATTATGTTGTTTTTACTAATAAAATATTTGTATAATAAAATATTTATTATACACTTAAATTAAAAATAAATTTATGTTATATATTAATAAATCAATAACGATATTTTGATCATTAAATTATATATTTAAGTAGCATTCTGTTTATCATATTATAAGTCATGTTTTATAAATTTTTGTGATAATGTTGAATAAACATACAATTGTTAGAAATATGTTTGAAATAGATGGGTTATATATATCTATATATATATATATAACCAACAAAGCATAAACTACAACAAAGTTTAAAAAGTGTTATAATTTTTATACTTCAATAATGATGATATGGTCGTGACACATATTATTTGGGTTATAACTTATAATTAATATAAAAATAAAACCACTACTTGTATATCATAAACTTTTTAACAACAAATTATTATCAATAAATGCAAATCAACCATATATAGAAATACATTCATCGTATTTAATTAATTATCAAACTAATAAATCACATCTCATTATATAACTCAATCTAATATTTCCTATGAAAATTATCACCACTGTAAAAAATTATATTTCCTATGAAAATTATAACTCACATTGACCATTATTAAGAAAAACAAAAGGATAATATAGTGAGACCTACAAGTAAAAAAAAATGTGTTTACTTAAAGCTTGTAACTTCACGAGCTCAAAAAGGGAGCTTTTGGTTTTTGTGGCTTTTTCACATATGCAAAGTTAATCAAAAACTTCTTCAAATGATTTCCAAACAATATCATTGGAAATTTTTTAATTTGTATACATGAAAAAAGAAAATATAAAGAACATTAAGAAAAACATATAAATATCTCTAAAAGACTAAAACCGAAGAAAAAAAAGGCTTTTTAATAAATGTCAAGAAGTATAGGATAGTAGGACACCCAAAAAGTAAAGTTGAATTGATTGTACAACGAAAATGACCGGGTTGAGTTTCCAACTTTAAAACATCTCCAACAGTTTTTTTATAATTTTTCTAAAATAGAGAATTAAAATTAAAAATCTCTAAAAGATATTCATTCGACTCCAACAGCTTCTCTATTTTAAAGATTACATCATTCATTATATTATTAAAATATTATATATTTTTAATAAAATATTATTTCTCACCCTAAATATTTAACTTCAATATTTCTTATTAGTGAAAGATAATAAAATAATGTTTCTCTCTAAATGTAATCATTTTAGAGATATCTCCAAATTTGGAGATTTTTGTACCCCTATCTCCTACTTTTTCTATTTTGGAAAAGGTTTTAGAGATGTTGTTGGAATTTTTTTTTGTTCAAAATTCATATTTTCTCTATTTTAAAGAAGCTGTTAAAGATGCTCTTAAGATATACCAATATGTGGCGTTAATGAATATTATATGATGCAAATCAAAGCCATTACTTTGTTTTGATCTTCATGTCATTGTCATGCTTTTTTTTGGGTTTAATGTTATATATTTTGTCGACCGAATTAAATAATATAAATGATAACAGTTACATGTTAATAAAGAGTGATATTTTACTAAAATTTGCCAAACAAAGATTGGTACGATTTTTAACATGAAAAGATATTTACATTTATTATAAGGCATATATAATCAAGTGTGAATTATGTTATATGTGGTGACTATCATTGAAAATGATTTTTCACACACACTTCTTTTTATCACAAGTATGGTATTTGATGTCACATCTAGGAAATTTGTTTTATTTGTCATATAAATATATGAGATATTTAAATACATAAAACAATGTTATTTTAACTTTTTATAATGGTATATTTTTTCTAAAATATAATAAAAGAGTTAAAATGTTTGTTACTCTATTTAGAAAAATATAATCTTTAGTCTCTAGTCAGTTACTAAAGGGGTGAGATGACTTTACTTAAATACAGGACATATCATATGTTCCCCCCCCCCCCCCCTTCCTCCCACATGCCCACCCACCCACTAGTCTCAGCCACTGAATGAACCAAAAAAATGACCTAGGCGCATTTTATGTAGGACTGGTTCGGGTTGTTGGTAATCAACTTTTTGTTCTAAAAAGTCAAAATCTTTAAATATATATACATATATATATATATATTTAACTCCAACAATTCTAATATTAATTATATTATTAAATTATTCAGTACAGTTAATAAAATATTATTTTTTTCTCGTAAACATCTAATTTCAATGTTTCTTATTGGTGGGAATGATTAAAATATTATTTATTTCTCTTAAAAATTGAGTTTTAAAGATTTTTTAAAATTTGAGGGATTTTCACCATCTTTCTGTTGTTTTTTTTTCTTTCTATTTTAGCATACATTAGCATCTTGAACATGTTATCTATAATTTCTCTAAAATAAATAACCAAAGTTAAAATCTCTAAAAAAAATATCCATCTCCGACATATTCTCTATTTTAGAGAGTTTAACACAAATTATATTACTAAAATATTCTTTAATTTATTATCACAATAAATTTATAAAAAGAAACTTTACATAAAATAATAATAATTCAATCTTGAGATTGAATAAAATAATCATTATTCTCTTGCATTGGTGGTATTCTGTTTTATTTGGCTTGGTATTGTATCTGTATTATGTGGTTTGGGTAATAAAGGTTGCTTTTCAAAAAAAAATGTAAATTTATCTAAAATTTGAAGACATGACAACTGTCTCGTCTTTACTTCTCTCCTACGGTCCTACCCCATCTTCATACCGACCTCCAATACCTTCTTTTATATCGGTCCCAATCTCGAACCATTTTAAATTTATTATTTCTAACATATATTTATACGTATATTATATATGTATTGATTATAAGATATTGATCATATAAAATCCAAAACAAGAAAACAAATGAAAGATAAATAAACATATATAAATAAATTTTTATATAAGATAAATACTTAGAGAGTTAGAGGGTGTTTGGTTAGAGCTCTTAATCAATAATTAATGTGATTGGAAAATAAAGAAATTGTTTAATTTTATTTATTATAATTGATTCATTCTATTATAAATATATTTTCATTTCAGGTTAAATTGAGAAAATAAAAATCCATTTTCAATTTCATTTTTAATTATTTTCATTTTCCTGTATAAAAATGACATAAATTGGTTCATTCCATCGTAAGCCTATATTTTTTATTTCAGGATAAATAGGAAAAAATGAAAATTTATTCTATTTTTTATTTTCTATTATTTTAATCTCCACTTTGAAGTTTGAACTAAACAACCCTAAATTTGAGTAAAATTTGGAATATCGATCGATCATCCCCTAGGGAGAAAAAGGAGGGAATGCAAGTTTCATGTCACGAAAGATAGAAAATTAACGGATTCATTAACGGGGTAGTTTTAGAATAGAGAGTGTAAAAAATTTCAAATTTGGAGAAATCCTCAGAAAATGATTACCATGAGAGAGACATTTATTATTATTATTATTATTATTATTATTATGCTCCATTAATAATAAAAACTGAAATTAAATGTTTAGGTGAGAGAAATAATATTTTATTAAAAATATAAAATATTTTAATAATATAATGAATGTTGTAATCTACAAATGAAGTAGGGATGACATCGGTACCGAACCGCTTGGTACTGGATTTTTTTTGAGACTGAAAACCAAACAATATGTACAAATTCGGTACCAGTTTGGTTTCGGTTTTGTGACGGGAAAATCATAACTAGGGCCAATTAGGACTGAAAATTGAAAGTAGGTAAAAAGACAATCAAAACTAATTGTAAAAGTTCAATAATCAAAACTTCTAACAATCAAAGGTTCAAATGTGTATCAAAACCAATCACAAAAGTTCAACAATCAAATGAGCTTATTTCTTTTATGGTGATACCAATTTTTTGATCAAAGTAATGGTTATGGAGAATAGGGATGGGATCGGCACCAAATTTTTTTGGGACTCAAAACGAGGACCGAAAACCAAACCGTATATACAAATTCGGTACCGGTTCAATCCAGTTTCGATTTGGTTCAAAAAATGGCCTTCTAGTCTTTTACCTAAAATAAGAAACGTTGAAATTGAATGTAATATTATTTAAAGATTTTAAATTTTAATTTAACATTTTAAAAAACTATGAAAAAACTGTTGGGCATACTACTGATGGGTTGAGTTCCGGTAAGAAGGATAATTATAGTGAGAAGCGTAAGATGGAATCCCCACCATTGGATGCATATTAAGATGAAATACACCAAGATGAGGTGCATCAATATGTACCAGATTGACTTTTTTTTTAAGGCACAATTTATGGATAAGTATGAGATTAAAAGTGATCAACAGTTCAGATCCCTTCTTAGGGCATCTCCAATGACATTCTCTATTTTACTCTCTATTATAGAGAGTTGGTCATATTTTCTTCGATGTCATTTTCTATTTTACTCTCTAAAAGATAATATTTTAAGTATATTCTCTTATATTTTGATTACATAAATGTTCAATTATACCCTTTGTATTTATTAACTTTGTAAATTATACCCTTATATTTTTATTTTCACAATAACCTTATATTTATTAATTTTATCATGTTATTTTGACAACATTATACGTAAGGAGGAAAACAAAATATTGTTTGGGGACTTGAATGCAATACAAGATCCCAATATACGAGCATATGTTCATGCCGAACAAGCACGTATTTTACAGAAAAAGACTGGACAACAAGAATATCAACAAATAAAATTGATATTAGACAACAAAATAAAACAAAAATACAACAATCCAAAGAATTAAAAGGCTAATTTGCAATTATCAAAAGTAAAAAAAAGTTAGAAAGTAGTGAACAGTAACTCCCTATATTTAGAGAACTACTATTCAATTCTCTATTTTAAAGAGTGAAATAGATAGTTCACTGGAATGAATATAGAGAGTAAAATAAAGATAAAGAACAAAATAAAAAGTCCATTAAATTACGCTTCTCATCTTAACTCTCCTTCTCGTACGATGATAATCCAACCAGTGATTGCATCAAATGAGATCATAATTTTGGTAAGTATGATAATTGTTGGAGTGAGATATATATAAATTTTATATCTTAAAAAAATGTGAGCAAGTTAAGTTGAAAATAAGAATATGAAGTGGGACAAAGAGAGTCATCAAAATCATAAGATAGACAATTTCAACATACCACGTACACCTTCCTCCATCTTCTTCTTTCTCAACCCCGCCATTTAAAATCTTCAAAATTCCCATTCTCTCTTTTGCCCTAACCTACTTTCTCTCTCTAAAACTCCATTGTTGCTGCTTCCACTCTCTCACTTCTTTCTTTCTTATTTGCAATGATGTCTCACTCATACGCAACGGATGCCCAAACGAAATCCGCTGACCTTGCCGCCACAATCGTCGCCGCCTCGACACCACCGGAAATTGCCACCGCTTGCGCTTCCGTTGAGTCATTTCTGCATAAACACTCACCTGACCAGTCTCGCTGGTTCTTCTCCCTCACTTTTCCAACCCTAATTTGCAAAATATTCGGTTTCGATGAACAGAAGCCCCAAAACCCTAACGGTAACGGTTGGATTGACGTTTTAACGTCCGCTAATGATACGGAGGTCTCTGGTAAGGTCTTAAATCTTCTTTCTCCTACTGGTGTCTTAATGACTTCAGTTACAGCTGTTGATCGGTTGTCACTTGTTAAATATGTTTTCCCGATTGAACGCTTGCCTGAATGGGTTCGATTGACGCTACAAAACGCTAGGGAGTGTGCTGTTTTGTCTGATTTATGCCCCTTATTTAAAGGGAGGCTTAAAGATGGAGTTCCTTTTCAGGTTCAGTTGAATATTTTGGAGTATTACTTGTTTTGGTTTGCTTATTACCCTGTTTGCAAAGGAAGCTGTGCGAATCGTACCAGGGTTGGTGCTAGCACAAGTAAAAGATTTAGGTTAGAGAGTTGGGCTTGTAAAGCAATTCCAGTGTTTGGTAATTCTAGTAAGCCTCGTGGAAGTGAGCAGAAGAACAACGACACTGATAATTTGTATATACGACTTTTGAATGCTTATCTTCGTTTCTTTGTGCCTTTGACTGATTTGAATGCTCATTCGCCTTACCGGAGTTCATTGTTGCATTACTCTTCAAGTTACAATAGTTCTGTTCTTGAGAATGCAGAGTTTTTTGTCCATACGCTTATACATTTCTGGATTGTGGATAATGACTTCTCGCCTTTGTCTGTTAAACTTTGCAAGTCATTTGGTGTTGTACTCCCTCTTCGGTCGATTCTAGCTGAACTTCCGCCCACAGCTGGGTTGGGTGAGGTTGTTAATGTGTTTGTGAAGTATCTAAATTCAAGTTTAGTTCCCAATGCTGTTGAGGGGTGTGATCAGCTGGAACTTTTTAAAACTACTCCATGGAGGGCGATAGGTTCTGTTGATTTAAAGTCTAAGGAGATATTTTCTGGTATTGGATCTGTTGGTTATTGGAACTCATGCATCCAGAGGCCACTCTACAGATACATTTTGAGAACATTCATGTTTTGTCCAGTGGAAACTTCTGTGAAGAGTGTTTCTCAAGTGTTTTCTCTTTGGGTCAACTATATGGAACCATGGGCAGTTAGATTGGATGAAATTCCAGAGCTTGATGTGAATGCAGATAGTTTGAAGAAAGATTCTACGAAGGCTATTAATATATCTCAACCACATGAATATTCATCGTCTTGGCAAGGCTTTGTGTTATCGAACTACCTTTTCTACAGTTCCCTGGTTATGCACTTCATTGGATTTGCTCATAAGTTCATTCACACTGATCCAGAAGTTATAGTGCAGATGGTATCCAAGGTTTGTCCATTTTCTTATTATTATTCTTCTGTCACAATAACCATTTAGCTTAGTTTTTGAAGTTGCTGAATTCCTGAGATCTTTTATTGATAAAATCCAAGTAGTTGAGTGTCTGGGCATTGCTATTGAACTAGTTTGCCTTCTTGAAGCCGAGTTAAATTTCTGGTTATTCTTGTGATTCATGATCTATTTATATTGTATTGTTGAATCAACCTTTTTGTTGATGAAAGATAAGCTTGGTGGTAGTTGTTGTTTTTGATATGGTTTGGCTTGTTGATATGGGGTCAGGTTCACTCAATTCAAGTTTATCCACATAGAAATTCACTGGAATGAGTAGGGAGTAGGAGGGCACGGTTATGGAGCCTTGCTTTGCAAGAAATTGTTCTATATGCAATATTTTTCCTGATTAGTATATATGTTATGTGTATCATGACTTTTTGACTAATAAACTAATAGTTTCAGATCCTAATCCGAGTGAAAACTGATGAAATTGAACCATGTGTCCCTTGATGCAGAAACTATCACTTTGAATACTAAATATTTTAATGAAGAAAATACTAGCATTGGAAAATAGAAGTTATATTAGACCAATTGTGTAACCACAATAGCTAGAATGTCAATAAGCCTTTTATGGTAGACTAGTTGGGCCAGATCGACCTTATTATCATTTGGGCTAGTACATTTTGGCTTAGTGTGGTTAATTCTCTTAAAACCACAAAGCCCATTGTGAATATGGTAAGGACAGTTGATGGTTTCATGATGAGAAGACGCCGGTAATGGCATTTATTTATGGTGCTATGGAGGAGGCAAAGAAGAGATACTAAAAAAACGGGATGGTGATGTTTCTTCCTGTAAACAGATTTGAGAGATCATTGATCAAAAGTGGGAGCTTGAATTGCACCGTGACTTGCATGCAATTGCATATTACTTTAATCCTCAATTAAATGAAATCCTAATGTTTTTTTGTATCCAGATATTAAAACCGGTTTGTACAAATGTATACGAAGGTAGATTCGCAACTTGATGTATATAGTTAGAAACGGGGATTTTTGGATCTAGATCATCATTGGCATCATACATAACACGTACACCTATACGGCTATACCTCTATCCTTTTTTATTATAATTTACGTAAAGGAAATAA
Organism: Silybum marianum; assembly: GCA_036898165.1. Taxonomy (NCBI): domain Eukaryota; kingdom Viridiplantae; phylum Streptophyta; class Magnoliopsida; order Asterales; family Asteraceae; genus Silybum; species Silybum marianum. The sequence goes on from CM072539.1 coordinate 19,544,701, forward strand.
TTCACTATTTTTTTCAATTAATATTTATAGTTGAATGGTTAGATAACTTGGAGATGAGGAGCCAAAACTAAAATGAATTGCAACAAGAATTCTAGATCTTACTTGTTCGGCATCCGTATGTGAATAGAATTGAATATGTTCAATCAAGATGCCCATGCAGTGAAGTAATCGCCCAAGGACAATCACAAATATAAGATGAATAGTTTGGGTACATTATGTATACCAAGAAGATGAACATTTGATTATTGATTTTTTTGCAATTGATGGATTGATAGCCGACCAATAAGATGAAGAACATGACAATAGGTGAGCAAGTGAAGTTAGTAGGGCAATTGATGATGAAAGCTGAAGTCCAACTATAAAATTTGATTATATCTTCATAAAATGATGACTTCTTGCAAATTTAATGTATTTAGTTTATGTTTTTAAAACTTATAACTAGTATCCTTATGAATTCTAAGACTTTCATAGCTTGATATGGTATTATATGTTGTTCCTTATGAAAATTTGTTTTTATTTAGAGTCTTACCCCTTGCGTTATTAAGGGGAAGCTCCTTGTCTTGCATTTCCATCTTTTAAAACCTTGATCAGGATGAACTTTTATTAAAATGCATTATTTTATTAGTTTATGTGGGCATATCTATGAAAACTATATGCATGATTGATGATTAGAAAATACATGCAACTGATATCCAGCCATGAGCAGTCAAGTATTGTTTCTCCATTTTGAGGTTTAAAAGTTCAAGCAGGTTAATACCAAGATATCAAAGTTGAACAAAAATATCATTTTGATAAATATCCCTGTTACTTCGTCTTCTGCAGGTTATAAACGTGTTGACATCCTCCAGGGAACTTGTGGACCTCATAAAAAATGTAGACACTGTTTTTCATTCGATTCCAGCTGGATCATCCAAGTCAATGCTTAATACATTATACAGATTTGTTCCTTCAATCCGTGAACAATTGCAGGTAAATTTAGATTGTAATGCGAACTTAATATATTTGCAGTTAATTTATTTATTCGGATTGCTCTTATGCAGGTTTTAATTACTTTCTGGTTCAGTTTAGATGACTATTTGAATATTATATTCTCTTTATGGTTGATGTAGCTTATTATATATAATGAAGTTTGATGTGAAATGAAAAATGTCATATGGGCAGGGATGTCATTTGTTCTGATTCTATTTTAATTTCGATTTACTAGGACTGGGAGGATGGATTATCTGAAACTGATGCTGATGGATCATTCTTGCATGAGAACTGGAATAAAGATCTGAAACTATTCAGCACAAGTGAAGACAGTGGACAGCAACTTCTTCAGGTTTTTTCTCTTTGCCCTCCCTTTGTTCTGAAAATAATAAGCCGTATAATTAATGCTACTCTCTCCATCCCAAAATAAATGTCCAAAAATGATAGATACAATTTTAAAAATGTGTAGTTGTCACACTTTTTAATCAACCAAATGACAATTTTACCATTAATAACACAAAGGAAGTAATGAATTCTCCCATCTCATAATTAAGGGTAGAATTGGAAATAGGCACTTACTTTTAAAGGTGGACACTTATTTTCTGACGAACTAAAATAGAAACATGGACACTTATTTTAGGACAAAGGAAGTATATAATAACGTCTAAAATAACTTGCAAAAAACAGAGATGAAAGCCTCAAAAGACCTGTAGTTCAAAAAAGCTACAACCCTTTTATAGTTCTTTAGGCTTTTTGTTTATTTACTACATATATAGATACCATCATTTGTTAATTCATTTTTACTCCAGCTCCTAGCTCTGCGTGCTGAATCTGAGCTTCAAGTTACTTCACACGAAAACCTTCCTAACAACCTACAACTTCTAAGTTCCCTTAAGGCCAAAATGGGATTCTTATTTGGTGGCAATATCATAAGATCTCCTAGCTTAATAGCCGAAGGAAAACAATCTGAAAAATCACATCATCATGAGATATTCCGGCCAAGAACAGCCGGAAACCGGCCGACAACAGACATACGATACAAAGGCGACTGGATGAAAAGACCAATCTCCAACGATGAGGTGGCGTGGCTGGCCAATCTACTTGTGAGATTATCCGGATGGCTGAATGGAATTCTGGGGCTGAACCCATGGGAGAATAATAATAATGGTCATGTGGGTCCTACCAACTGGTCGTATGTGGAGGTTTCGGGTGGCGATACTTATGGAGCTAAGGATACAATGAGGTTAGTATGGAGTTGGGTTATGAAGTTCATGAGAGAACACGGTATGCGGGTGAATTTGAGAATGTTAGCTTCGAAGAAGGTAGTGACAGTGGTACTTATTGCTATTGCATTCAGTGTTCTCAAGAGAATGCTTTCAAACTTCCATCAGAAATACTTATAGAAGAAAAAGAAAAAGGAAGATTTTACTTTTTACACATGTTTTCGTGTTTCTTGAAATGTTATATTTTTCCATCAAAGCGAACACATGGTGTCTTAAGAATCGATTACATATGTGCATACGTCTTTAAAAAAAGGAAAGAATTTTGACATTAGTAGTTTCATCTGAGGTACTTATGGAAACAACTGTTCTACTTTTTTTGGGGAAGGGGACATGTACCCTACTGGTGTACATCTACTCTTACTTTATGATTGGGGTATGTTGGTCGGTTTGGTTTGGCTTATTCTCTTTGATATGTCATCTTTGTTGGTACTACTTGTACTCATGCCTCAATTTTTTTCAATTTTTTTTGGAAAGGATATCCTGGACATTTGTCTAGACTAATCCCTGACAATTTTGAGACTGCTAAAGATGCAGCCCTGAGATAATTCCCCAGTGGCTACAAGTTGTTCACGCCTGGATTCGAACCTTGGTTAGATGGGTTATCTAGCCTCATCCCCCACAAAATTACGAAGTATTGGATGTTCAATCAACGTTGTCAAACAAGGTGGGGGCTGTTTGGTTGGTTTTCCATTAAGTTTTGTATGAATAACAATATCTGTGTGAAGTATGGACAGAGAAAGTTTTTGTTTGTGAGAGTTTTTCATAGATCGAAGAAGCGTGTTTTTAATTGGGAGGGACAAGTTTGAATAAAAACTTGGCTTTCTGCGTAAACGTATCCCCTATATGGTAATTGATTAAGCGACCTTTTATACTATCAAGCGGTGCCAAACATGAATGAAATAAAATGTTATACATTCTAATAAAATTATATTTGTATTTATTTGATTATAAATATAAAAAGCGAAAAATAAAATAAGGTCATGAACTTCGAAAATTCGTGCAATTACAAATTGAAGAATACATGAAAACTACTTGGAACTTCTAAATATAACCTTGTGGTTCACGATTGGATTCATTTAAATTTACGCTTTTGGATCTAGTTCTTCGCCCTCGGTGTGGTGGATTGGCTTTCTCCTTCGTTGGCTATTTCGTCATCAATGTAGGGATGTTCATTATTGAATAATTGGAGGTGTTGTATTCGGTTGTAGCAATCCAAGTAATCCTTGAGGCAAACATAAAAGTCGATGGATTCTGATGTAAGTTGCGTCCTCTGTTTTAATATTACTCTGCCACTAAAAAAATTAAAAGGCATATTCCAAAGCTACACTGTTATCTTGGACGTATGCAAGTCTCTTGCAATGATTGAGAGAATCGTAAATTGACGTTCCTTTTTTTTTTTCCATCATGCCAAGATATCAAGGCGATTGTTGGTTTCAAAGGGTGAACAAACAGTAGAGGAGGAGGGGTTGGGGTGAATATAGTGATTTGAAGGTTTTGATAACCGTTACTAAAAACTTTTTATATATAACAAAACAATTCTGTTGTGGAATTCAGACATGGAACCAATCGGGGGTAATAGACTGAAATGAAACAGACTAAAGCCACTGAAAAACAGTTTTCCAAACACTCAACGGTAATGTTGGAAATTTAGCTCAAACCAAGTGGTCGTTTACTGTGACATTTAAAAGAAACACAAAAACAGAAGAGGACAAACACAATTTTGAGTCGAGGTCCGTGTTGAACACGATTTCCTTAAAACCGACTCGTCCCTGATCGATGCGTCGATTTCGCAGGGTACAACGACTCTAAACAGAATTGAGTTCTATTGGACTTTACCTTTATGTCTAAATAGTCTGGTCTCACATGATACCGAGAGTCTATATGTATATAGACTTGAGATCATGTGAGACCCGACTATTTTCATGAGACCGTGAGATCATCTTTTTACACTTGAAACTTCACGTGCTGTGAAGGTTTAGATAGTTTAATCTTCACAGTGTTTTGTTGTGAAATTTCAAGTATAAAAATGTGATCTCACGGATATCATGAAAATAGTCTGGTCTCACATAAACCAGCCCCAGTGCCGTGCCTGGGGGAGGGCGGGCCGGACGTACGCCCATGTCCCAAGAGAAACAGGGGCCCGATTTTTTCATGTATACTATATAATAATATATAGTAGTAGTTCAAAAAAATTAATAAATTAAAGAGACACAATGTCTTTTAGTATCTAATATGATCTAAAAAGAATTTAGCATTATATTAAAGGCCCAAACATTTATTAATTAATTACATTAAAGAAGAAAATATGTAAAAAAGTTAATTGGTTGTTAATTTTATAGTACTGTTTATTGTTTCTCTTAGGGGGCGTTTGGTTCGCCGGAATGGAATGGAATCTGGTGGAATTGGAATCTGAATTCCTTTGACCAGATTCCAATTCCCTTGTTTGGTTCATTGTTTTCAAGAATTGGAATTTGACAAATTCCTAAGAATTCCAAAAAGGGGCCATTTGAGATTCCTTAGCTTACCCATGGGATTTCATGGGAATTGAATTGGTTCTTTTATTAATGCCTAAAATACCCTCATCCTATGTAACATCAATAATTGCCTGAATATTTTGATTAAGTAATTTTTATAGTATATCATGGGTTGTTTGTAACATTTTTCATATAGAAAGTGGCTTAATGCTATAGAAAGTGGCTTAATACTATAGAAATGGCTTATATATATCAACGGGACTGAGAGATTATTCGCTCAGCTATACATGACTGTTTGGCAGTGGCTTAATGCTAACAAAAACACTTTTAATCTACAGTGGCTTAATGCTATAGAAAGTGGCTTAATACTATAGAAATGGCTTATATATATCAACGGGACTGAAAGCTTATTTGCTCAGCTATACATGACTGTTTGGCAGTGGTTTAATGCTAACAAACAGACTTTTATTAATCTACAATGGCTTAATGCTATAGAAAGTGGCTTAATACTATAGAAATGGCTTATATATATCAACGGGACTGAGAGCTTATTCGCTCAGCTATACATGACTGTTTGGCGATGGCTTAATGCTAACAAACAGACTTTTAATCTACATTGGCTTAATGCTATAGAAAGTGGCTTAATACTATAGAAATGACTTATATATATCAACGGGACTGAAAGCTTATTTGCTCAGCTATACATGACTGTATGGCAGTGGCTTAATGCTAACAAACAAACTTTTATTAATCTACAATGGCTTAATGCTATAGAAAGTGGCTTAATACTATAGAAATGGCTTATATATATCAACGGGACTGAGAGCTTATTCGCTCAGCTATACATGACTGTTTGGCAGTGGCTTAATGCTAACAAACAGACTTTTAATCTACAGTGGCTTTATAATTATAGAAAGTGGCTTAATACTATAGAAATGGCTTATATATATCAATGGGACTGAGAGCTTATTCGCTCAGCTATACATGACTGTTTGGCGATGGCTTAATGCTAACAAACAGACTTTTATTAATCTACAGTGGCTTAATGCTAACAAACAGACTTTTATTAATCTACAGTGGCTTAATGCTATAGAAAGTGGCTTAATACTATAGAAATGGATTATATATATCAACGGGACTGAAAGCTTATTCGCTCAGCTATACATGACTGTTTGGCAGTGGCTTAATGCTAACAAACAGACTTTTAATCTACAGTGGCTTAATGCTATAGAAAGTAGCTTAATACTATATTTTATGGTGTAAATTAAGGAAGTATATTTTATTAAAGTATCTTTAGTGTTAAAAAAAATTGAAATAAATAATAATTATTTTATTAAAGTAATTTTAGTTTTAAAATTATTTTTAATAAAAAGGGTATTTTAGTCATTTACCGGAATTTCATTCCAATTCCAAGGCTACATTCTGTGAACCAAACAGACAGATTCCAATTCCTTCAACAGATTCCATTCCAATTCTGCCAACCAAACAGGTGGTCAAACCTGACAACATTCCAATTTCAATTCCTTCAAAGTCAAATTCTTTTGACAGATTCCATTCCAGCCAATTCCATTCTGCGAACCAAACGCTCCCTTAAGTTTTTTTCTCTAAGCTTTTTATCTACAAAAGTATTAAACTACCTTGCCTAGACAACATTCATATATTATCTATAATTCATCTCCCACTAACTTTTTTTATTATTCCATCTACATTAATTCTATGTTTGTATTAAAATATAGTAGATTATTTATTATTAACTAAGAAAACTTTTACCAATTTTTTTATCAACCATATGAGACGATCCAACTTAACTTTATATTTAGAATCTCAAAACTAAAAATATTTTTTCTTATATTGACTTCTTAATATTAAGTGCATGAATTTTAAATATTCTCACATCTCTAAAACAACAATAAGATCTCAAACTATAACTAAGATGGAGTTTTGATTCTAAGGATGGTTCCTAAAAAGTTGTATCAATCCTAAAAGTTTAAAATGGTGATGAAAGTATTAACATGACGTGATGTTAAAATCCAACTGATTTATATTGATTGACATAAAGTATTTGTAATAACTCAAATCATTAATCCCCTAAATCATGGGCTTTAGACCTTAATACTTGGGCTGATTTAATTTTAAACCCTAAGCCCAAAGTATATAAAGGGGAGAGTAGAAGGAAATTCTCAACACTCATTAATTTCTCTAATTTCTTAAGTGTGTGTGAGGTGTGTGAAACTTGGGAAGCAAGCTATGGAAGAAGAAGAGCAAAACAATCAATCCTTGGGAAAGGATCAAGTAGATTGACTGATTTCAGGTATAAGTCTCTTTTCTCATGTATTATTTTCCTCATTGATGATGTTAGAATCAAAGTTTGGTTTCATAGTTTGGAGATTAATTTATTGAGATTAAGAAATTGATGATTCAAGTAATCATCTTGGAGTATTTCATAGTTTGGAGATTAATTTATTGATCCCTTCTAAGTTATTTGGTTTATTGAGGAGTTGTAGTGGGAAAACTCCATTGTTATTGAATCTCCAAGCTTCATTTAGATTGATTTGGTAGTTGTACCTTCTAATTATGTTTAGAAATGTATTAGGTATGTTTTCGGATTGACCTCAACCATCAATAGTGGTTTTGAGGTGTTAGAAATCAAATTGAAGCAATAGAAATTGGGTTTTGGGGCATTTTTGGTGCCGCAGGACGAACTGCACTCGACAGTGAGTCCCGCGGGCTAAGGCCGCCGGATAAGCCGCGCAACTTACTGAGTTGGTGCAATTCCATCCTTTGCAGTTTCTCGTTTCGAGTAGGGTTTAGATCATTGTTCCATGGGTTCGCCTTAGGACCTTAATGGAAGACTTTTGAGGGTATTACTTTAGGTTAACACCCGTTTTGTCTTGGTAAATTTAGGCGTTCGGTTTGGAGAGTATCTTCGTTTGGGTCTGGGAATAAGTGAGGCTTCATCAGGTGAGTTCCCTTGACTTTTAAAAATGCATTTTTATGGCAATGGCTTTATACGTCACATTGATTATGGTATTTGGATTCAAAAGCATGCTATATTTCATTTTAAATGTTTTATAAATTGTTTGGTTGGGATGTTGGATTATATCATGATATATGTAATTGCTTGGACATTCATAATAGTTGTAGTGTACCTTGAGACCTTGCAAATCTTTTGGGAGTTATCATCCATGTACCTCGAATTCTTCATGGGTAAAATGGACGGGCACCATTTTGGGCCAATCAGTAGATTCACATGGGGAATTGTGCGGATATATATAGCTTAGTCGCATGAGAAATTGTGTGACAAGTGTTGGTCTACGACTATAATGCATGATCTTATTCGAGAGTTTCATTAACTCTAATTATTTAAACTGTTGTTTATAATTGTAGCTTTGTGGGGAATTCATTAGACCCGTTGGTCTAACCCTCGCTTTCAAAACTAAAATCATTTTCAGGTAAGGCTTCGGGTGAGGGATCGCTAAGGGTAAGGGTAAGCTTTGAGGAATGGTTAGAGGCATCACAAAGACTTTTTACATTGTTAGTTTAGATAATATATCTCAGTTGTGGAAGTTTTACCCACGAAAAACATTGAGATGTAATAGATTTTAGAATCGTTACTTATTGTTGGTTTATATTTATGGTTCAATGCATTAAATGAAATTGGGTCATTACAAGTGGTATCAGAGCCATGGTTTAAGTGAATTAGGCTACCTTGGGGTACCTAGTCTTAAACTATGAGATAAGGAAACCCGACTGAGAAATAGGGCACCATAGAGCTAAGGCCTAGACATGGAATTTGATAATAGGGTAGTAAGGACTAACATATAAGATAAATTTGTAATTAGACTTGGCAAATGTAATTGTGAATTCACAGGTACATGTGTGCACTTGTTTTACCTTATTTCATTTGAACTGTTGTTTAAGTTATAACCATTATGTTATCGCAGAATAGAAGTATGGCAGCTGTTATACCAAAAAATAACGTCGTTAACTTCGTTAAGTTTCGTTATGATACCGTTAACTCTGTTAAAGATTGTTATAACCTGACTAACGAGATACTAACCGTGCGACCTAACGTCGTTAATGATGTATCCGTTGCACAGTTATCTTTGTATTCATGTCATTTTCAGTTACAAGTCAAAGGCTTTATGGCGACATTGAAGACAAATCATGAAGATTCGTCCGTTATGACCGTTTGGCCGCTATCAAGACCATCGCCTAAACTTGAGTATAAAAGGAGAGCTCAAATCAACAAGAAAGACACATTGTAACATAGCGAAACACTGAGAAGAGCCTCGAGTATACTTTGACGAATCTACGACATCACACTCCAAACTCACGACAACAGCGTTACGAGTCGCGACAACAATTGTAGACTTATGACCGATCGTTCATACTGTTTTTGTAACTTTATTTATTGTTTTTAAGGCCGACGTCCCTGATTGACGTCCTTTTCCTTTAGTGCATCGACGATCCCCCTTACGATCGTCCGCGGGTTTTCCCTCGAAAGGAAGTTTTCCGCGTCAACAATTCTTTGTGTTGTTTATTTTCCGTTATTGGTTTTTAGAAGTGATTTTCCTTTCTTTAGTTGATTAAGGTTCGAATCATCCGGCTACCGTTAAGTCATTTTTTGGCATTAACAACAGCTCGATCATCAAGGAGTAGAAACACTTCAATTGTGGGACCAGACTCGTCTGAGCCGGAAGAGAATGGGCCTTTGGAGCCAAGGGATGCGATAAACACCCAAACTCGTGGAAGAAAGCGAACAAGGGGTTGAGTAAGGAGCTTGAGTCAAGCGGTATGTGAACCACCTGTTCCGTCCGAATTGGCAACTGGAGGCCGTGGTAGAGGTCGTGTCCGAGGAAGAGGAAGAAGTTTGGGAGCACCAGAACAAATGGAGTTGTCGGTTGATGAGAGCTCGGTTAGTGTAAGGGGACGAGGTCGTGGAAGAGGTCGGGGAAGCGCTACGAGTCAAGCTTTTGTGACTCAAGAAGCCTTTGCTAATGAGATGGGGAAGATACAAACCGCTGTTCAAACTTTATTGACTCATCAACAACACTCGAATTTCGCGAGCCATGAGAGGAGCGAGGGAATGGAAGGGTCTAGTCTACCCAAGACCGAAGTGGGTGGACATTCCCAATCTACCCCGGTGACCGAAGTGGGTGGACATTTCCAATAAGAAATGTATTTTCAAATTATTTTTTATTATGTCATTATATTTTAATTTTTTTACCCATAATAGCATTGGATAATTTTTTGATTAAAATTTTACCTATTAATACTAGGTTCTCATGCCACCTCATTGTCTACGTAGGCTGTCTACATGTAACATATTGTTGATATATCATTTTTTTATTATAACATTGTACTTAAAAAAATATTAATTTTACACATTATTTAATAAATATATTAGGTTAGTTGAACAAATTTAAATTATTCATTAATATAATGTAATAACCCGAAAATTTGTATTAAGAGCTTTTGGGCCTTGGAAATTATAAGAGTTGGGCTAGGGCTCCATCTTGCCAAGCCCGTAGTGTATAAGGGTAATAAGAGGAGTTTCCTTTCATTTTTGTTTCATTTGGGAGAAAATAAGATGGAAATTGTGTGTGTAGTTTTGTGGTGCGATTGGGAGAACAAGAAGAGAAAAGTGAAGGATTCCAAGAAGCACAAAGGAGCAATAAACAATCTCAGGTATAAATCTTCATCTCCGTCATCTTCTTTCTTAGTTTGGGTCATTAAATGATTGTAGTTTGGGGTTTTATGTTTTGAGTTGTTGAATGTTTCATGGAAATTCTCAAAATCAGTGTTTATTAGTTTAGTAGATTGGGTACTGAAGTACTCTTCAAGTTTGGGAATCATATTTCATTTTAAGGGATTGAAATCAATGAAAATCCACCATGGATGAACCTTAATCTTCAATGGGGATTTTAATCCATGGATTCCCATGATTGGAATGGATTGGTAAATGTTCGGGGATGATTTATAAGTGTTTGGGATGAGTTTTAAGTCATAAAATTGAAGGAAATTGATTTGGGATTGAGTTTTGGAGTCTTCTTCACGAAATGCGTTTTTGCAGGCAAAACAGTGACTAAAGCGAGTCTTTGGCGACTTTGGACTGGCTTAAGACTAGCTTTAGCGGCTGTTTGAAATTTTCAGTTTTTCGTTAAGTCTGGGTTGAGTTGTAGCTTGGGTTCTTGTTTGAGGGGTTTGTAAATGAGTCTTTTGGGGTTACTTTGGGTTGGTAAACTTATAATTTGGTAACCTCAATTCAGGTGTTCGGTTGATGAGTCCGTAGGACATAAGTGAGCTTAGCGGCTTGGCAATTCAGGTGAGTTCCCTTGACTTAAACTACACTTTTCGTCAAAGGTTTATTTTACAAACCGATTATGGTGATCTAAATTGGAAGCATGTTAACTATTTTAAACTCGTTTTTGTTTATATAAATGTTGGATGATGAATTGGCCTAAATATCGCGATATGTGTAACTAAAATGGACATGTACATAGGTGAGTGTGTGTACCTCGAAATAGTGCAAATATCTTGGGAGTTATATCCCGTACTCCTCGAATCCGTTTTGGGTGTACGTTGGATGGGTACCCTTCTTGGGACCATTTAGTGTATCCGCGTGTGGAATTGTGCGGAACACGACTATTAAGTCACATGTGGAATTGTGTGACTAGCCTTGGTTTTTTCCACGATCCTTGTACATGGTCCCGTAATTGATCTACTTGCTTTTTTATTTTATTTACAACTTATCTTTTCGGATTTAAGTACTGTTTATAATTGCGGTTTAATGGAGAACTCACTAGACCTTGTGGTCTAACCCTTGCTTTTCAAAACTAAAACCATTTTCAGGTAAGGGATTTTGTTGAGAGCTCTTCTAAGGGCAAGGGAAGTTTTCGGCCGATCGCTCGAGAAGGAACATATGGCTTAGAGTTTGGCTCAATTAGAAAATTCTCAGTTGTGGTCGATTGTTATTCCGCTGCAAGTACTTTGAGATGTAGTTCATATTAGAACTTTATGTAAAAATTGTTGGTTGTTATTTAAGTTTTTGTCTTTATGGAATTTGGATCGTTACATATAACAATATTAAGAAAACTTGTAAATCATAATTTATTTCCTTAACATTTATAAATTATATTTCTTAAACCAAAAAAATAAAAATTGTTGCGATTTTTTATTAAAAAAATATTTATCTTGAAAAAAAAATATGTTACATTTGTTTATAATTTTTTTTCAGTTAACATATTATTTAATAAATATATTAAATTAATTCTAAATTATTCACTAATTGGAAAAGAATTCTTAATGACAAAAGTCAAAATTTAAAATATTATGTAGACGTTCACAACAATGCAAAGGAGATCATAAATATGTTACCTATATAATATTAAATTATGAAGGATATTTAAGGTTATGTTTAGGAAACTAACTGATAACCTAGCGATAACTGATAAATTAACTGATGGTTAATAAGCTAACTGGTAAATTATAAGTTAGGCAATAAATCAATAGCTGATAAGCTAGTTGATGAATAAATGTTGTTTGATAAACTAACTTATAATAATGTAAAATGACAAAAAAGAATATTAAATATTTAATCAATTATAATATTTAGAAATATAATTTAAAACAAATCTTCAATAAAATAATATATTAAAGTATTTGGATTTGTTAATACCAATAAAATGGTAGGAAATTAAAAAATATAATAATATTGATTAAAAGAAAATGAAATTGATTGTTATATATATTAAAGTATTTGGATTTGTTAAAACAAACTTTAGAAAATATTTATTGTTAACGATTTTAAATAACTATTACGTATAATGTGAATAAAAATAAAAATTACTTAACTTGACATATCCTAATTAATTAATAATTTAAAAAAATATATTTAATAATTAAATTAAATATTTTATTAAAATTATTAAAAAACTATTTATTATTTGTAAAATAAAATATACAAATATGAACTTTTAGTTCCATAAATATTTTTAAAATTGTTATATTCGTTTTTTTTGTAACTAAATATGTTCAATAATAATTAAAGAAAATAATAATATAAAAATAATTGATATGATTAATAATTATTGTAAATAATTAATGATATTAATGTATAATTTCATATTAAAATTAATTAATATTTAATGTTTAATTAATAAATATTTATTAATAATCATAATATTTAATATTTATTTATAATTAATAGTAATAAAAAATATTTCATATTAATAAGGATTATAATTGGAAAATGAAAATAAGCTTCAAAAACGTTTCAAATAATGTTTCAATAAGTTAACTTATCCAAATCTAAACGTGTATCTAGAAAATAAATTAGCTTATAAGCTAACTTATTTTACCAAACAATGTCTAAGATAACAAATATGGTACATAAATAATGCATTTAATATTAAATTATGGGTGACCTCAAAGATATACCAAATATTATTTTATGCCAATAAAATAGAATTTGAAATTACAAAATAATATATTTTGAATATAATAAATATAATTTTATTAGGAGTTAAATTCAAATTTGGTCCCAGTGGTTTACAAATTATAACGGATAAGCTCTCTGAATGATTTTTATAACGAATAACGTCCCTGTGGTTTCCATTTTATAACACGTAAGGTCCCTCCATCTAATTTTTCCGTTAAATATAACGTTTTTAACATAATTTCTTTATTTTTCCATTTTTAAAACCATATGGACCAAATCTGTAGTTTACTCTAAACTATATACATATATTTATATTTTATGTATTGTATAATTATATTTGCATTTCATTAATTATATAAATTACATATTTTGTTAATTGTATAATTTTCTTATTTTATAAACTATACTACATATTTATAGGCACCTTATAATTTTATTTAAAAAATATTTATACTTTATATATTTATGATATATTATATTTATCTTTTATAAAATTTATTTTGTATTTATATTTATATATAAAATATAAATAATTTTATAAAATGTATCGAATGTTCAGTTTATGTTAAAAACACTAAATCAGTTCATTATACAAATTATATACATATATGGAAGATTCAAATAAAATAAATACAAATATAAAATATAGATACAAGTACAAAGCAAATTCTATAAAATATAAATATAATATAAGATGTTGGTTCATTTACAAACTGGATGAAGAGTACAAACTCGTACAAGACAATGTAAAAATAATTCTTTTTTCATAAGGTGAAACAAACATATGTATAATAACATCTTAAATCATAGCATTTGATGGAAAAAAATAATGAAAAAAATTATTTTTATATTGGTTTGTGAGTTTGTATCCTTTATCCAGTTTGTAAATGAACTGAGATCTATATAATCTTAAATATACAAAAAATTATTAATCTATAGATATAAATATATACAATAAATATAATATAAAAATTAAATTCAAACACGTACAACATCGATGTCATAAAGATGATTCTCCTGAAAATCTATCGTCTAACCTTCGTTACCATCTCTATTCACTTCATATATGTATATCTATGAATTATTAATTATTTGTATATTTAAAATTATATTACATCTATATTTTATAAAAAAATTATTTTTATATTTTATATTTTTATATATTTTATGTATTTAAATATTCTATGCATGCAATTTGTATATTGACATGATTTAATGTTTATAGCATAAATTGGACCTTTCATATATTTTATTAAATTATTAACATTTTATAAAATATAAGTATAAATGTAATATATTATATGAATATACAAAATATAAATAATTTATAAAATACAAAAGTAATATAATTTATAAAATATGAAAATTATATAATTAATAAAATAGGCAATTTATATAATTAATGAAATAAAAATATAATTATACAATACATAAAATATAAATATATATATATAGTTTAGAGTAAATTACAGATTTGGTCCATGTGGTTTGAAAAATGAAAAATAAAGAAAATATGTTAAAAATGTTATATTCAACATAAAAGTTAGATGGAGGGACCTTATGTGTTATAAAATGGAAACCACATGGACGTTATTCGTTAAAAAAAATCATTGAGGGACCTTATCCGTTATAATTTGTAAACCAAAGGGACCAAATTTGAATTTAACTCTTTTATTAATTAATTAACATATAAAATTGATAGAATTATGGTTATATTTTTTCAGTTAAATTTTAATTAACTTTAATTATTAAATGTAATTTCTATTTTTTTTAAAAGGCGTAGTGGGATCGAAATCATCGAACCCACGAACGACTACTACGAACACACGCACGCACACCTCCCCGACGGGTATCGGGCATCCAAGGGCAGCCCACTAATCCGCGGTTGTCCCGACCCAGCTTACACTGGAACTAGAACCCAACCACAGTCTATGACCGGGCTGGGGGCATCTCAGTCAAAGACTAGAGCAGCCCAAGGACTGGGTACTGCTCATGCCTCAAATTGACTCTACTTGGATTCGAAACTGGGTAGATTGAGATATCATCCACAATCACTCAGAATGTTACTGCCCTTGGGAAACCAACTGAGCAAGACATTATTTGTAAACGTAATTTCTAAATTAACATGTATAACAACAATAAATTTACTTTTTCACCTTTAAATTCATCCTTAATTAAATTTCAACATAAAATATATAATTCTTTAATTACTTTACATATAAAAATGATAGAATCTATGGTTCTATTTTTTTTAAAACATTTAATATCCTATTAATGTATATATAATTATTACATTATCGTTTATAATATTTGTATTTAGTAAATGTAGATCCCCATTATATTTATTAATAAAAAAAATGATAAATTTACCCGTGATATAAATCGTTATTAAATTTTGTAATTAATGTACATATAGCCACAACCCAAATCCATAAAACTATCTATATACAAGGCAAATAAATTCCACGGTCGAACTACCAAAATAGAATGAACTAGAAATCCGAGCTCTAAATGATTCATTTTTTATTGAAAAGCTAGGACTCCAAAGATCTTGGGCAAATCCAAAGAAGGTTTTCCTGTACGTTCATCACAAAATATTTCTAGATCCTAATACACCCAATGCCAGATAGCTGCAAAAGAAGGCATAACAAAAAGAAGTGTTAATGGGAGCATTTGTACTATATGTGCAAATCAAAATTAAAAACCAATGTGTTTAAAAATAGGTGTACAAATTGTTAATGAAATTAATTTTGAAAAATGAAAAGGATGCCAGAGTTTCAACCATTCGCAATTATAAAGATAAATTTTGATTGATAAGATTGTTTTTTATATGCACTATTTCATATGGAATCCTTTTAATTACACTGGTGGTCCTTGTGATTTGTCTGAATTTTGGATTTGGTCCCTGAAACAAACTATCTACACCGATGGTCCCTAAGTTTTCATTTTCATAATACTCACGTTCCCTCAACTTAACACCGTTATAATTAAATTTTTTAAACCTTTTATGCGCCCACCAAATGAGGGGCAAATATGTCATTTTCCCTGTATCATCGTCTAAAGGAAAGGTGAAAAAAGAAACCCAGATTAAAATGAACGACTCCTTCCCTACCCCAAAGAAGAAGAACGGCTCCTTCCCGTTTTGTTGCCTCTCCGACGAACCCCACCCCTATCCCCATCTCCGGCGAACCCACCCCTGTCCCCATCTCCGGCGAGTTCGAATAAAAAAGAAAAGCATAGAAGTCGTGAAGATCTAAGAATCCAAAAATCGCAAGTGAATACAGATCTAACCCAGAAATCACGAAGTATATGACCGATGGGTTTGAATCTCAGATCCAGATAGTTTTCGAAGGAACTATCCATGGCTTCTCAAGTTCTTGGATATGCTTGGTACCCCTTTGGTTTTTCAAGGTGAACATCAAAACGAAGCAAGGAGACCGGGAGAAGAGAGCGAGGAGATCGAGAGGGCTTTTTATGGTGAATAAAGAGAAGGAAGCAAGATCGATGGCAACGACAAACCAGGGAGATCAACTGGAGAAGAGGAGGAGGCGAGCATGTTTCAATCAGTTTTTAGCTATGGTTTGGTGTCTTCTGACGAGGTTTCGATTCAAGATTCATCAGAAGGTCATCAAGAGTCAAGAGCAGGTTTTTAACTTCTTTAGTCATAGATCTGTAGTTTGCATACACATCGAAGTAGGGTTTGATTTTTTAATTTAAAATTTTGATTTTGGGTTTTGACGGTGGATTTGTATAACATTGATTTTATCAAATTTTCATATTTTATATATTCATTTATACATTTTAGATGTTGTATTGATTTATTAGATTTCTTATCTTTAGATTTTGTTTTTTCAATCAATTTTTGGGTTTCATTTAGGGTTTGACGTTCGTAACAAATTAGGGTTCTTATCTCGTAGAAGATGAAGTCTGAATTGGAGAAGCCAAGATGATGAATGAAAATAATCGGTAAATTGACTGACGAGCACGAACCCCTCACATGAGGGGCACACAAACAAACTTAACGGTAACTACTTAACGGTGTTAAGTTGAGGGACCGTGGGTGTTATGAAAATGAAAAGTTAGGGACTATTGGTGTAGATAGTTTGTTTTTGGGACCAAATCCAAAATTCAGACAAACCACAGGGACCACCAGTGTAATTCACTCTTTAATTATTATATTTCACCCATTTAAGGAAAAAACGAATTTTAATAAGGTTTTTTTACAAATGTATTTATGAAGATATAATTTTGAGTGAATTACATACTCCGTCCCTAGGGTTTATTAGTTTTAACACTCTGGGTCCTTAAAATAAAATATCTATGGCTTGCATCCTCGTGGTTTTAATTTCATAACGTATTGGGTCCCTATTTTTAACTCCATCCAAAAATTCCGTTACATAAATTAAATTAAAGGGGTAGTTTAGTCTTTTTATAATTACTTTTCTTTTTTTTATTAAAAAATATATTTTTATGTATTATATTTATATACAATATATTAAAGTATATATGATATAATATATATGAAAAGTAATATTAAAGTAAATACATAAATATACGGAAAATAAAAACCCACTTCTCACGACCCACCCCCTTTATCTTCATCCTCATCAACAGACCTTCATCTTCATCTTCATCAGCAGACCTTCATTGCCTCAACCATTCCTCCGGCCAAACCCTGAACACTTGTCATCTTCGGGGATTGCAACTTCAAACACAAGGAAGATATTTCTCCGGCCAAATGATTTCAGCAGGGTTGCCCTTCAATCGGACCGTATCCGGATCCAAACGAACCGAGCTCATACTCCGACGGATCCACCGGCCCTCACCTTTAAGATCCGGTTCAAGAGGTCGCCGGTTTGTTTGTTTTTGCACGATAGCACGTACGGCTGAGTTTTTAGTCGGTATCGAGGACGTGATCAGTATCTATATTTTTGTTTCCCGCTCGCAAACGTGTGGGGTGTCCGATTGGATGTTGTTTCCTTTTGTTTTCGTTTGTTTGCTCTGTTCTAAACAGTTTGGTGGTAATAAAATGGTTGGTTCTGTTGTGTTAAAAAGATCCGGTTCAATAACTCGATTTGTTCTTCTTCTGCAACAAGATGTGTCGACTAGATCTGGAGATGCAAGGAACCCTTCTAGAGAAATCAACGAGAAGCAGATCCATAATCTGGTTTATTGTTTTGGGTATATAGTTTAGATTTTGGATTTTTGATGGATATGGATATGGATTTTGAATGTTTTTGGACTAAGTTTACCTTTATGTTCATGGTTTATATGGATATTTGATTGTTTGTATTAATTTTATCATTGTATTCATGATTTATATGGATATTTGATTGTTTGGTTTAAATTTATCATTACTTTCATGATGTTCATATTTTATGGTTTAGATTTAGGGCTTTTGAATGTTGTTTGGGTAGAGGAACAACAGAGAAGAGGAAAAAGAATGGTTGCAGGTGACCCTTATGATTGAGTTAATTTGATTGTCGGAGAAGACGACCACTGTTGCCGGAGAAGAGGTCCGGTGGTGGCCAACAGAGAAGATGACTTGGGAGAGGAGGGGTTGAAAATGGCACGTGGTGTCATTTTATTAGGTGTGAAACCTCTCTCTCTCCTATATATATATATATATATATATATATTAATTAATTAGAGTAAATTACATTATGTGGTTTTGTTATTAAATGACTAAAATACCCCTCTAAACTAACTGAGTTAACAGAGATTTTTGGATGAAGTTAGATTTAGGGACCCAACACGTTATGAAATTGAAACCATGAAGATGCAAGCCATAGATATTTCATTTTAGGGACCCGAAGTGTTAAAACTAATAAACCTTAGGGACGGAGTATGTAATTCACTCTATAATTTTTTTTTCCAATTACCTTTTTATGTATTAGATATGCTATAAATGGAAAATATTAATACTAAAATGTAGACTGCTTTCCATACAACAAAATAAATTCAAAATTTTGAAGCAAATTATACTATGTTAGATAAAAACTTGTAATAAAGAATTAAATAATTTAATCACATGTATTAAAATTTGTAAAATATGGATTTTGAAAAAATGGGTTTCAAAAGATGTAAGGATTGATTTTAGTGGATTTTAAAACTTGATCAGTTCATTTAGAAATTATAGTATGATTTTCTAAAAAGTCTTTTAACTTTTCAATATTATTGTTTACAAACGAAGAAAAATACTAATATCATACAAATTAAAAGATTTTATATGCATTATTAATTTATACATAATTAATTAATAGTTTTATCTTTAAAGAATTTAAGATTTTTTAATAACATAAACTTTTTTAATGGTTTATAATATTATAGTATAGATGGTTATAGTCGTATACATAAAAGGATGAATGATCAAACTAAAATGATACATATTTAAAAGAATAAGAGTATAATTTCAGCTAATTATTTAATTAAATAATACCTTAAATAATTAGTTTTAAAAATAAATAAAGGCATAAAAGTCATTTAAGGTATTTATTTAAAATTCTAATTTTACGATATTTATAATTTAATATAATACTGTTATTTACAAAATATATTTTATATTCAATATATTTAAAATAAGCGTATTTAGTTTTCGTTGAATTATGTTTTTATTTAAATCAATTTTTTTAAATATAATTTTTGTTAAAATTATATGTAATTCACGATTAATTAATTTTTTAAAAATGTTTTCCTATTAATATGTGATTTCTTAATCATATATGATTTAAAATGTGAAAAACACTATTCAAATTAAAGATTGAAAAAAGATAAAATAAAAATAGGATCACATGTGATGTATAACAAAATACATTTATAATGTATAAGATAATAAATATTTACCTTTCTTTTTTACTATGATCAATATCATATATGATATATTGGTGAAAATTAGCGATTCTTTTTTATGAAAAAAACATCAATTAATTGTGGATATCACAAGTAACTTTTGACGAAAATTATAATTTTTATAAATAAACTACTTCAATAAAAATAAATAATTTAAATAAAAAACTAAATCATAATTATTTTAAATGTTGGAAAAAATCTTGTTTAAATCATGAAAATTATAAAAAAATTTATAAATAAATACCTTAGTTAAATTTATTAAATAATATTTATTTAAATAAATGAATTTCTTTGTATAATTTCCATATATAATGAAATTTATTAAATAATCTTTAAGAAAGTTTTATTAAATATTTTTAAGAAAGTTTTTTTAAATTATTAATTGATAAAATGATTGTCCATAATTATTCTCCTATTTATTTTTAAATATGTATCATTTTGGTTGATTTTCTCTTTAAAAAGAAGATATTGAAATATAGATGTAGCCCTATGAAATTTTAGCATTCTCAGAATTTGAAGAATGAAACATGACCCACATAGGTAGAAGATCAAAATATAAAGTGAGCTCCTAGCATCTCCAAAAACATCGCTAAAAAAATAGGTTTTCTTTCTTTAAAATGGTCCAACAAAATTACTATCTTGTGTTCTATTTTAGAGAATCCGGAAAAAAAATTCTAAACATAGAGAATTATCTAAAATCTCTAAATAGGAGGGAGAGAGAGAGAAAGAATATTTTAATAATATCAACCAATGAAATTTACTGAATTTAAATTTGTAGGAGAGATAAAATCAATTTTATTAAATGTATTGAATATTTTAATAATATAATTAATGATTCTCTAAAATTAAAAAAAAAACTGTTGAAGTTGAAAGAAAAATAATTTTAAAAATTTTGAACTTTTATTTTAAATTTTAAATAAATTAAAGAAATGTTGTTGGAGATGCTCTCAATGCCTATAAAAGGAGTCCAAGGCTATAGTTTCAAATCGCCCCAATCAAAAACACTTTTAGTATTTTGATTTTTTCTTTCTTTCTTTCTTCTTCTCTTTTTATACTCTAACAACAAGTATTTAGTTCGACAAAGATAATATAGCTTATCTTTTAAGCTTATTGAACATGACTTGTTTGATAAGACACTAGCTAACTTTTTGGAAAAACTATTTCAATAAGTTTTTAGGTTTTTTTTCATCTGTTTTTTCAATCATATCCTTTACATTGGAACTAATTGATTTTCCAACATTTGTTTTATGTCATTTAATGTTGCCACAGTTTATTTGTTAGTTTTGCAAAAATTGTCTTTACTATATATAAATGCGTTTTGAACTAGCTTGTAGAATA
This sequence comes from Silybum marianum, assembly GCA_036898165.1. Classification (NCBI taxonomy): domain Eukaryota; kingdom Viridiplantae; phylum Streptophyta; class Magnoliopsida; order Asterales; family Asteraceae; genus Silybum; species Silybum marianum. Next base: position 19,566,057 of record CM072539.1, read on the forward strand.
ATTAGATTATTAGATTATTATATTTAATTTTAACGACCGGTTTCTCTTATGACAACATTTCGTAAATGTATCATGAATGTTGTTGCAATTATATATATATATATATATGTAGGGTTAGGTTCAAATGTGAACTCATTTTTGGTTGTGAACGTGAGGACGAATCTCAGCCATACATCTTCGGTTATGGTGGACGCGATCATGGAGGATTGACGCGATTCATGGGAGGGTGAAGATTATTAAAGGAGGGGAACCAGGTCAAAACCGCCTTTATTGACCGGATAAGTGACTGAGATTCGTCCTCACGTTCACAACCAAAAATGAGTTCACATTTGAACTTTCCTCTATATATGTATGTATGTGTATATATATATGTACGTATGTATGTATGTATATAAAAGATTGAGTTTCGGTCAAAAAGAGAGTTAAGGTGAGAAGCGTAAGAAGGGATCTTCATTCTTGGATATACAATAACATAAGATGCACCAGATCAATCCTCGTATCATGCAGCATTCATGGATGGGTTTGAGATTAAAGATGGTCAAGGATCCAGATCTTTTCTTACGCTTCTCACTTTAGCTCTCAAATTTACTTCTCTAAACTCAACCTTCTGACTAGCGTCTTACATTCATCATAATCAATTATAATTAACTTGCAGAAATCTTTTCTCGATGTTTAGCAATGAATTTCCTCAACTGTATCATTGATTTTTAAAGGTAATTTATTCATGGTTTTTCCCTCAAATTTTGGCCTTCATTTTATTGTTAATTCCACCATGCTTGTTTCTTCTTTCCGGCAAAAATCTAGGGTTTTCATGGTTAAATAACATGTTTAAATGGGTATTTGTTTTATAGGTTTGTGTTTTGAGTTATATCCTTTCGGTTCTTGTTATAAAAACATAATGAATAGGTCTATGAATGATAAATAATGCATGAATAAACAAGTGAGAATATTTTTTCCATGTTTATGTTTCTTTTATCTATGTTTGTGTCGTGTAGAATTAAAGTATCATCTTATTCTCAAGTGTGCCTTTTTTAAGTGATAGGCAAGCTCTAGTTAGTGTTCCCTACTTGCTAGTTCAGGATGCGCCTTAAAGGTTATACTACCATAATAAGAGGATTTTGATTGACATAGTATTTTGACATGGATGTCATATTGTATTGTTTACCATGTTTACTTTACGGAAAAAAATTCTTTGATTGTTTTACAGTTGTCTATTGTTTCGTTGTTATGCTTCGATGCTGAAGTTTTCTTGCATTCCAACCTCTCTACGTGTATTCTTTACAAATATACAAAGATGCGCGATACGTACATCAACATATGCGTATATACTTTGATTGAAGCTAAATTGTGGACGTTCACATCTTTTGATATTTGGTATTCTTTGCTATGCACGTTATTGATTAGGTTTCAACCATCGTAAAGTTGTGTGCATTAGGTTCTCAAGATCTTAGAAAGCTAATAAGGGATGTTAAAACTCGTACCATTTAATGGGCTAAAAGGCAATATAACATTTTTTTGGAGTTTGGTAGATTCTAAAGACAATCATTTAATTATTTATTAAAATTTTCACATTAGATATTGTTTGTTGATTGTGTATTTGTCAATGCTAAGATAAATGTTGAAAGTCTAGCAATATATCTTGCTTTTGCACCTCATTACTAAACTCCTATCATTTAAACGAGATGAGCAACATTTCTGATACTTGTTAGGTGATTTATGATTATTGTGTGCTCTCCTCAACCACACCCAAACTTTCTAAAAGATCGAAGTTTGAATGGTGAGATGTTGGATCACACAAAAACTGCAATAGACGTAGACCACCTAACAAGTATCTGAGATGTTGCTCATCTCGTTTAACTGATAGAAGTTTGGTAATAAGGTGCAAAGCAAGATATCTTGCTAGCCCTTCCACGTTTATCTTAACATCGACAAATATACAATCAACAAGCAATACCTTATGGGGAACCTTTAGTGAGTAATTAAGTTTTTGATTGAAAAAATCCAACATCCTCCAAAGATGATCCATTGCCTTAATCCATCGAATGGTACCTTTTTAAGCAGCATCCCTAACTAGCTTGCTAAGATCCCGAGAACTTAACATACTCAAGTCTATGATGGCTAAAACCAAATCAATAGCCTGCATATCAAAGCATTCAAAATATCAAACATGAGAATATCAACAAGTTACGTTGAATCATAGTATGCATATGAATATGTATATATATCTCTATTTGTATATAAGAGAAAATACACATAGAGTGCCTAGTGTGGAAAAAACTTCAACCAACATTGAAGCTTAACAACAACACAAACAACTAACTTAAAATTTTCTGAGAAACCTTTCGTAAATTGAACATCGTGAACAATATGAATGCATCAATGTCAAAGTTATATGCTAAATCAACTCCCCTGCTATGGTACCAGTTTAAGCTTTCAAGCGGGTCTAAAGTGGCGAGCATGAAACACTAACTAAAGTTTAGATAATATCAAAACAAGGCACACGTGAGAATTAGACAGTACTTTATCTGTACGCCAACATAAATGCACAAAAAGTAAAACAAACAAGGAAAAAGTTTTCTCAGATATTTCTCCATGCATGGTTCAGTCTCTTTCACATACCTTATTGTAATTATTTATTAATACAAAAAATCAAGAGTTTATAATGACAAAAGGGTGAAAAGAATTAAATATTGTATAGATGTTCACATGCACAATGCAAAGGAGATAACAAATATGGTACATAAAGAAAATTTAATTTAAATAACCATTTTTTTGAAAATAATACTCAATTTTTTCATTCTCTCTTCAGATTTACCAAAATAACTCATATCATAGTGAAACATCTATCGAATCACGATCTCTTTCATAACCAGTTTAGGAAATGACATTTTTGGTCCCTAAGATAATGAAACACCTAGAGAATCGCTAGGCTAGACTAAAAAATAAAAATTACTTTTACAAAAATGGTCCCGGAGATGTTGAAACACCTAGCGAATCGCTAGGCTAGGGTTAAAAATGAAAAAAATATTTTACAAAAATGGTCTCCGAGATGGTGAAACACCTAGCGATCTCTCAAAACATGTATTAGCGATTTCTCAAAACATGTATATCTTACCTTCTTTTCTCGCTTGTTTCTCATTTTAGGCCTTTTTATTTCAATGTTTATTTATATTGTTAATTTATTTTCTATTGGTTTGTAAATGTATAATGTTTATCTATAATGTTGTGTTTTATGTTCTTCCCTTTCAATGTCGGTTCAGAATAAGTTGTAACGTTTGAAAGAGGCTATGCACAGAGAAACAACTGAGAAAACCTTTCCTTGTTTGTTTTTCTTTTTGTGCATTTATGCTGGCATACAGATAAAATATTGTCTGATTCTCACTTGTGCCTTAATGATATCTAAACATTAGTTAGTGCTCCATGCTCGCCACTTGAGACCTGCCTTAAAGGGCACCATAGTAGGGGAGTTTATTAGCACATAACTTTGACATTGATGCATTCATATTGTTCACGATGTTCAGTTTACGAAAGATTTCTCAGCCAATTTTATATAACAATAATTCATTCAATTTTATATGTTAATTAATTAAAAAGGTTATATTTATTATACTTAAAATATATTATTTCGTGATTTCAAGTTCTATTTTATTGGTATAAAATAATATTTGGTGTATATTAGATGCCAGCCATAATTTACTACTAAATGTATATTATTTAGAGAATTTAATTTAAATAACCATTTTTTGAAAATCAATACCCAATATAATCATTCTCTCTCCAAATTTACCAAAATAACCCATATCCTCATGAAACACCTAGCGAATCGCGATCTCCTTCATAACAGTTTAGAAAATGACATTTTTGGTCCCTGAGATAGTGAAACACTTAGCAAATCGCTAGGCTAGAGTTAAAAATGAAAAATAATTTTACAAAAATGGTCCCTACGATAAAGAAATACTTAGCGAATCGCTAGGCTACGGTTAAAAATGAAAATTAATTTTACAAAAATGGTCCGCTGAGATAGTGAAACATTATCATGTACACCATTACAAATTCATAGAAAATAAATTAATAATATAGATAAACATTGAAATAAAATGCATAAACTGAAAAACAAACAAGAATAGAAGGTAACGTATATATGTTTTGAGAGATCGTTGGGTGTTTCACTATCTCAGGGGACCATTTTTGTAAAATTATTTTTCATTTTTAACCCTAACCTAGCGATTTGCTAAGTATTTCATTATCTCAGGGACCATTTTTGTAAAATTATTTTTCATTTTTAACTCTAGCCTAGCGATTTGCTAAGTGTTTCACTATCTCACGGACCAAAAATGTCACTTTCTAAACTGGTTATGAAGAAGATCGCAATTCGCTAGGTGTTTCACAATGATATGGGTTATTTTGGTAAATCTGGAGAGAGAATGATTATATTGGGTATTGACTTTCAAAAAATGGTTATTTAAATTAAATTCTCTAAATAATATACTTAATATTAAATTATGGCTGACATCTAAGATACACCAAATATTATTTTATGCCAATAAAATAGAACTTGAAGTCACGAAATAATATATTTTGAGTATAATAAATATAACTTTTTTAATTAATTAACATATAAAATTGACAGAATTATGGTTATATAAAATTGACCGAGAAGCCCTTCGTAAACTGAACATCATGAACAATATGAATGCTTCAATGTCAAAGTTATGTGCTACATTAATAAACTCCCCTACTATGGTGCCCTTTAAGGCAGGTCTCAAGTGGGAGCATGGAGCACTAATTAAAGTTTAGATATCATTAAAGCACAAGTGAAAATCAAACAATATTTTATCTGTATGTCAACCTAAATGCACAAAATGAAAAACAAACAAGCAAAGGTTTTCTCAATTGTTTCTCCGTGCATGGTTCAGCCTCTTTCATAGATGTTGTAACTTTTTCTGAACCAACACTGAAAGGGAAGAACATAAAACACAACATTATAGAAAAAAAAATACATATTTAATAGTATCTTATGATTCTTGATGATTTAACCCTTAAAACCCTAGATTTCAGCCAAAAAACAAGAAACAATCATACAACAAAAAAACAACAAAATGAAGGCCAAACATTGCATAAAAAACCATGAACAAATACTTTTAGCAATATAGTTGTGGGAGTCTCGATGCCAAATATGGAGGAGAAGCTTTTTGTAAGATAATGTTAATTGACCATGATGCCCGTAAGAAGTTTTTTTGGTGAAGAATATCTCAGGCTATGGCTGGACTAATTTTAATAAATCATGACTGCAATACATCAGTCCTGATAAATTCAGTGGCCACAATTGTTATGTACGCCTGGATTCGAATCCTGGACAGATGTGATATTCCACCACATCCCCAGGACCTCAACCAGTACGCCACACTGGTTAATGCCCGTAAGAAGTTGGTTAGTGATTTGAGTTGAGAGAAATCAATTACGGAAATTTGTCATAATATAAGATGGTTGTGCTAATCAAATATATAAATTATATAAGCTAGTTCTTGGCTAACAAGCTTGTTCCTTAAACAAGTTATGTTTAGTATAACTGAGTAAACTCTAATATTGGTCCCGTGATTTAGTGAAATCTTTAAAAGTGGAACCTAAAATTTGATAACTCTATTTTGGTCCCGTGGTTCTCATTTTGCTCTCAAAGTGGTCTCTGTCACTAACTTTGTTAGTTTTCTATGTTAGTGGCAGGAACATTTTTGTCTATTTAGGCCACTTACCTAAAAAAATTATGTAATATATTGTATTTATTATAGAAAATTAAAATGATTTATAAATATACTAAATTATCCATATTTATTTTTTGAGTGAATTACACCAGTGGTCCCTATGGTTTGTTGAAATTTTGGATTTGGTCCTTAAAACAAACTATCTACATTGGTGGTCCCTAACTATTCATTTTCATTGCATTCATGGTTCCTTCACTTAACAAGGTTAGTTAGCAACCATTGGAAAGGACTAATCAGTCATTAAACATACTATAAGGATCAAAAGTATAATCTACTCTAAAATTTTAATCTTATTCACCTTTTTAACTTATTATTAAAAAAATATTTTATTTATCTTATTTATTTGATTATAAATTAAATTTCTTAATTGTTTTATATATAGAGTTACAAACTTGAAATTTATAATCTTTTAACGCTTGTTTTTTTTATGAATTTATCTTGATTTTTTTTTGTAATTTTTTTAATTGTTTCGTATATTTTTTATAATAATTTTTTGAGTTCATTTTTTTGTGAATTTTTCTTATTAAAAAATATTTTATATATCCAATCACAAATCAATTTTTTTAAATAAAATATATATCAAATAAAAATCTTTAAATACATTTAATAATCTCATACTAACCGAATTTTATTTTCAATATTTTGCTCACATATTTCAAGTATGCGAATTTATAACCATAAGGATGGGCGTCAATGGTTTGAGTTTGGGCTCCAAAGATCGAAAGTATCTTCACGAGTAAAAATCATCGTCTGCTACAGAGGTTCAAATGCGGTGATTGCAGGTTACCTGCAAAGCTGGTGGTCGCCCTGAGATTGGTCGGATTTTGCATAGCGAGTTGGATATTCAGATTAATAAAATAACTTATGTGAATTTATTTTGATTTCTTTTGTTTTTGAAAACTTGAGATTTTTTAACGCTAATTTTTGTGTGTGAAAAAAATAGTTTTTAAATATATATATATATATATATAAAGATTTTTATTTAATATGTATTTTATTTTATAAAATTTGATTTGTAATTGGATATATAAAATATTTTTTAATAAGAAAAATTTATAAAAAAAACTGAAAATCAAGAAATTTGACATAAAAATATATATGAAACAATAAAAAAAATTATCGTTAAAATTTTAAATCTCAAGTTTAGAATTGGACATATAAAAAATATATAAAACAATTAAGAAATTTGATTTATAATTGAATATATAAAATATTTTTTAATAAAAAAATTAAATAAAGTGTGAATAAAGTTAAATTTTAGAGTTTATAATTGGGTACATAAAAAGTATATAAAATAATTAGGAAATTTGATTTATAATTGAATATATAAAATATATTTTAATAAATAAAGTGTAGATTACATTTTTGGTCCCTATAGTATGTTCAAAGATAGGTTAGTCCTTTCTAACGGTTGCTAACTAACCTTGTTAAGTGGAGGGACCATGGGTGCAATAAAATGAAAAGTTAAGGACAACCGGTGTTGATAGTTTGTTTTAGGGACCAAATCCAAAATTTCAACAAACCACAGGGACCACCGGTGTAATTCACTCTTATTTTTTTGATAAATATCTTTCCATAAATATTTTTCTGATAGGAAGTTAAAATCTTTATAAATAAATATAGTAATTATCCATTTTTTTTCCCATTTACTGTAAAAAAATAAAAATAAAACATTTTGTAAATCATTCATAAATACTTCTTAATTTACATTTCTTTATTTTTTTGACGGGGAATTTTTTATTTTATCATCCGACTTAGTCATTTAATCATCAAAAGGATGTATGTATAATTTATTAAAAAAATTACTTTAATTTGAAAGATTTTAATATCCAATAATAAATGAAAAGTATTTAATGGGTAATGTATTATATTTATGTGATTTTAATTTTCTATCAATAAAATATTTATGGATAATTTTAATTTTCTATAATAAATACAATATATTATATAGTTAATTTAAAAAAAATAGAGAAGTAGTCTAAATGGACAAAAATGTCTCTGTCACTAATAGAGAAACCTAACAAAGTTAATGACGAAGAACCATTTCAAAAGCAAAATGAGAACCACGAGGATGATTTCTAAAGTTATCAAAGTTTAGGTCTCACTTTCAAAGATTTCACTAAACCATGGATACCAAAATAGATGACAATGTAAAATAATCTAGTTGTGTTTTGTAACTAGTTATGATTTCTAAACTAGTTGCGTTTTGTAAAAACTAGATAAAATAAAGGGAAAATTGCATCAAAATAGAACCAAGTTTGTCCTAATTTCTATTTTGGGGAACCAACTTTAAAAGTTATAATTTAAGGGTTTGGAGAAAAGTTTACATTTATTTAAGGGACTCCTTGACTTGTTGACCTGATAACAACGATGATTTGGCATAAATATTTTGCCTACTAGGGTTCCACATGACAATTATATATAGAATCATGACATGGCAGCCATGACTCAGCATACTAGGTTCCTCTCTGATAAAAACTTCCAGGCCACTTTCCTCGTTTTCTCCGACGACTTTTTTTTGAAATGCAAAGTGATGTCTTAATATATGCTCATCACCCTTTTTATCTCCTCAGATATAAGAATAATCCACAAATAATTCATACATAAACAAAAAGTAACATCTAAAAAATCAATATGTGATAGTGATAATGAAGAGTAGTGATGAACATGAAGTTAGAGGGAAGAATTGAAGAAAGAAACATAGAGTAAAAAAATTGACAAGTGAGAGCGTATAATTATGAAAATTGAAACCTAAAATTCTAAATCATAACCTCATAAATCTAAATAAAATATCTACATTGATGGGGGTAGGACTAGGGAAGAGCATCGGCGTTGGGGTTTCAGTTTCGATTTACAATGACAGTGACAGGGGAAGGAGAAGAACATCGACATTCGAGTTTTGGTTTCGATTTACATCGTTGGCATGGACGTGACAAGCCTTGGTGTTGCCGAGTTTTCAACTATTACAACTTGCCACGTCATGTTAAAAATCCACCTCATAGTTCTTTAATTTACAAACTTGCCACGTCATGTTAAAAATTACCGGTTACCTATTCAACCGGTTAACGAGTCCCTTAAATAAATGTAAACTTCACTCTAGGCCTTTAAATGATAACTTTTAAAGTTGGTTCCCTAAAACAGAAATTAGGGCAAAGTTAGTTTCATTTTGATGCAATTTTCCCTAAAATAAATGACAATGTAAATTAATTTTAAAAAATGTATTCGAAAATTACTCAATTATAACAAAAAGGACATTACCGGGTGAAAAGTAGCTCCTAAAAAAACTATTTGGGTGGGTTTTTAAAAGCTAACAAATGGCTTTCCAAAGAAGACCGGTAACACCCTAAATCCTCAAACCAACAATTGATATCATTCAAAATTTAACCAACCAAACGATTAACCAAACAAGGATTAATTCGATACAAATCTCAACCAAATTAATAAAGTATGTAGCGGAAAGTCTAAAAGTCAACAGCTAAATAACTTAAACAAATCAACTGCTAAATAACTTAAACAAATCAACTAGACGAAACTCGTCTCTAAGATTCACAACCTCCTCTTGCTCTTCACCTTTCTCCGCCATGTACCTGCCTGGAAATATTTTGTTTTGAACAACGAAAGTTAAACCAAAAGGTCTAGTGAATTCCCTATAAAAGCAGTTAACATTTTCAGCAGTTCATAGTTAATCGACCAATTCCCCATAAAAACATGCAATGGTTCACCAATTAATCGACCCATTCCCTTATTGGGAACAAATTACGTTTTGAAGAAATGTGACGAAGGTGAAACACCATCGCAAATCCTTAGCGACACACTAGTCGATAGAGATCAAACCTATATGCCCACAAACCCTTAGTGGTAATATGATTTAAATACACCCAAGACCTTGCCACATACCTCCAATAAATAGATAGTGCACATATCCAACCCCAAAAGTTTGTAAAACTGATCATGGTAAGTCCATTTATCTCTAAAATTCGAATTTAATTTAACTTATCGCTTAAATTGGTTATTTTTTTGCAATTAACTTTCTATTTCTTCCATGTATGAACTTTATTTGTTCCAAAAGTATTATGAAAAATATGTACGAAAAATAAGTTTTTCTCTTGTTAATTAATTTAATAATTTTATTATAAATAAAACATGTTTTTATTGTTTTTAATTGAATACTAAGAAATTAAAACTATAATGACTAAAAATATAAAACAACGAATTGTATGAAAAATATTAATTTATTTTATAAAAAAATATAATTTTTTTACGTACTATTATCAAAAAACATATAGTTTGATTAAATCAAAAAGACTAAAATAACAAAAAAGAAACCACAAAAATATTTAATAAACAAAAAAAAATCAAAAAAACTAAAATACCACTAAGTTAAATTGAGGATATTTAATACATTTAGTCTCAGGGACGAAAACAACAATAAATTACAAATCATGGGGACGAAACTAGCAACAAATTAGAAACCACATGGACGAAAATCAAAATTTCTAAACAACAAGGACGAAAATCGCAATCTTTCCCAAACCATAGGGATGAAAATCATAGTTAACTCTATAATATAATATAATATATAATATATAATATACAATATACAATATATAATATAATATAGTCAAAGGTTATTTTGCAAAGTAAAAAATATTTGAGAAATAAAAAAATGATCATAGTCTTTCATACAGTTAGACCAGATTTGACTGGTCAATAATTACGATTTTAACTGATCAAAAATTGCGGTTATGAAAAAAATAGAGGGGGTAATTTTGTAACTTCTACAAATAGGTGGCAAACGAGTTCATATAGGAACATATGTGACTCGCATATGAACTATATGTTCATATGTGAACTCGTGTGATTAACATATGAACTCGTATAATTAACAAATGAACTATTTTAACCGACTCATATATGAACTTGTATGATTCAAATATTAACTAATTAACTTATTCATATATGAATCCATGTGGTTCACATATGAATTATTTAACTGATTCAAATATAAATTTGTTGGTTCATACATGAATCAGTTAAATAAACTAATTAACGGGTTCACATATGAACATATAGTTTATATGTGAATCACATGAGTACACATATGAACCCGTTTGTGTTTTATTAATTTGTAAAAGTTACAAAAACTATTCCTCTATCACACCTATCTAAGTATTTACCCGGTCCTTCACGATCAAAACCATAAATGTTGATCAGATGAAGGTTAGGATCAATCTTTTACTTCTCAAATATTTACCACTTCTTAAACAAAACCGTTTCTTATAATATAATATAACATAACATAATACAATAGTGAAAAAATATTGTGAATATAATAATAATAATAGTAAAACTATAATGTTATACAATAAAAATACTCAAGGATCATAGAGTTTTAATATAACAAGAATATTTTTTATAATAATATGAACGTTTTCTTATATAAAAACTTACTTTGATGAGACTGAATCATACTCTAGTAACCTAGGGTATAACTTTAGGTAATACTCGAGTAAAAGTTAATATTATTTGAGTGTATAATTGGAAGAAAACGACAAAAAAAAAACTCTTGCAGCTTATTGAAGCGATGTGTTCTCGAAACTTATTTTAGGAAAGAAAGAAAAGTGATGGAAAAAGAAGAAAACTAAATAAAATCGTGTTCTTGAAACTTTTTTAGTAGAGAAATGAAATGAAAGAAATGATAAGTTTTCTTTCAAAAAAATTCTTTCAGATGCCGACAAAAAATGAAAGGAAATAAAAGATAAAAATAATAAAAGGAAGAGTAAACTCTAATTTTGGTCCTTGTGGTTTAGTGAAATATTTGAAAGTGTGACCTGAATTTTAATAAGTCTATAAATCGTCCTTGTGGTTTTCATTTTTCTTTGAAAATGGTCCCTGGCCACTAATTATGTAAAAAATGTCCGTTAGTGTGCAGGGTATTTTAGTCTTTTATGTTTTTACTAATTTTATTTTAAAATAAAAAATATGATATTATTTTTATATTGAATTATTATGCATATTGGAATATATATATATATATATATATATATATGGGAGGGTTCAAATGAGAACACCTCCAATTTAAAGGAACAAAATGACTCATATGTGGTCCCACCAATAAAAAATCATATCTGATTCAATGAGGTCCATCATTGAAAATCAGCTATGATTTTTTATTGATGGGACCCACATCATATGTGGTCCCAAATGAGTCCCTTTGTTCCTTTAAATTTACAAAGTTCTCATTTGAACATCTTCCTATATATATAAACACTATATATATATATATACAAACTAACACACAGAGACATTTTAGGAAGTCATCGTGTTTTTCTTTTCTTCACAACTTCGACGAAGCTCAACTCTATCGACCTGCAACTCCGGTGAAGCTCAACTCCAACGAAGCTCAACTCTATCTATCGACCTGCAACTCTGGTGAAGCATCTCCATCACCGGCGACCACCCATCTCCTTTCATTGGCACCATCGATCCCCCTCCCATTCCTACTCACACCACCGTCGATCGAGTGTGTGTGTTTTTGCTTCTGCACCACCATCTGTCTTCTCTCTCTCTATTTCTCCTTCTACCCTCATCAGAGAGAAAAGGGAAGGAACACGACGAAATCCACCATTTTCATCTCTGAGTTCGGACAATTTTCTGTAAAAATACAAAAAATGTGTTACATTGGAAAAGCAACCAAGATCTTTATCTTTATCATCATAGTTCTAGTCATCGTTGTCTCGTTGTTGGATTCGGTAATAAGTCACCCAGCGCATCTCTGTTCCTCTTCTCCAAATTCCGGTAATAAGTCGCCAGCGATGGCGACATCAACTCTAACCCACCAAAGCCGCTCCGTTGCTTCATCTCTCTGAAATTCCAAAGTATGTCTTCGTTGTGCTAAATATATGTCTCTGTCTAGCTCCTCCGCTGAAATAAGATAACCGTCTCGTTATTGCAGGCGAGGGTCCCATACATTAAAAAATCATATCTGATTCAATGGTGGGCCCCATTGAATCATATATGATTTTTTAATGTGTGGGGCCCACATCATATATGGTCCATAAAGTGTTCATTTGTCCCTTTAAATTTATAAAGTTCTCATTTGAACCTCCCTCTATATATGTATTTTGTATATAATATAATATATATTATGTTTTTAAGATATTTAAGAAAATAGGTAAAAAAAAACTTAACCGTCCCTCATTTTAACGGATATTGTTAACGGAGTTAGTGACCAGGGACCACTTTCAAAACAAAATGAGAACCACAAGACAATTTCTAGACTAATCAAAGTGCAGGTACCACTTTCAAATATTTCACTAAACCACAGGGTCCAAAATTAAAGTTTACTCTAAAAGAAAAGATATTAAAATGATTTTAAAAATTTATTAAAATTACAAAAGTACCTAACATTTCAGTATAAATGATATATTTTTAAAGATATATATATATATGTAAAAATGATATTTTTATTTCTTTCTCTTATGTTCAATAACACGAAAAACCATTATTTTTCATTTTTTTTTTCATTTTCCTTTCCTTTCAAAACACAAACAAAAAAATTATTTTATTTTCCTTTGTCTTCTCTCGAGGTTAGAAAACTGGATGCATATTTTTATTGTAAATTGATAAAGAAAAATTAATAAATTCTTTTGTTTAAAAAGGAATCCAAAATTTAGTTTTAAATAAGATATAAATTAAAAGTAATGATTGAACATGTCTTGTTAATATTGAATATCCGATAAAAATTCGTTTTTGTTTAATTTGAAAATTTTATTATTATAATTTAAATTTTTAGATTTAAAACTAAAGATTTACATAATTTTTAGGCTAGCTATATATGGTAAACTAGCTAATAAGTTAGCTGATATTTGATAAACTGGCTGATGAACAAATCATGTATGACAAAACTAGTCGATATAAAATTGTAAAATGACCAAAAAATTCATCGTGAAAAGTTAATCAATTATAAGATGTTTAAATATAATCAAAAACAAATATTTAATAATGTTATATATTAACTAATGATGATAATAAAATTTAAAAAATAACATATATATATATTGATTATCGTCATAATTATTGTAGTAATGTTAAATAATAAATTAATAAGTTGGTACTAAATTATATTCAATAAAATAATGTTATTATTCGATTAAAATACATAATTTTATGTTGATGTGCGGGCATTTCAAGTAACTTATTATAAAGTTAATTTATAAGCTGACTTATAAACTAACTTTTGTACATCTAAATAATTACTTAAAAAATAAACTAACTTGTAAGTCAGCTTAGAGCATCTCCAACAGCTAGGCTAAACTTTTTCTAAAATAACATATCAAAAATCAAAATCTCTATAAAAATTTGTATTCAACTCCACAGCTACTCTATTTTAACAATCTTATCATAATTATATTATTAAAATATTATATATATTTAATATCCCAACAACTTTTTAAACAAACTTTCAAATAATTGGTGGAACTATTAAAATAATTATTTCTCTCTCTATTTAGATATTCTCTAAATTTAGAAAAAAAAATTCTCCTTTTTAGCATTTCTCTATTTTAGCATATGGTATATCATAGCTGTTGGAGCCTAAAATTACAAAAAACCTTCATTTTTTTATTTTACAATAGCTGTTGGAGATGCTCTTATAAGCTAGTTTATTTTTACCAAACAATGTCATAGTGAAAATCTATCAATCAGAAAAAGCTCACCATGGAATCATTTTAGGGAAACTATTCAAATTATTAAATGCACCATCATTTATTTAAATGTGTTTTATTATATATATTTTTAATAAAATATTAATCAGTTCGAAATTAGTTATATACAAATATATACATAATTTATTTTGGTTACAATTTCTATTTTTTATAATATATAAAGTTCTTAAAATCAAGAAATTTATAGGTCAAATTTGTAAACAATTAATAAATACAAATACATGGTTAAAATTTTATTTTAATATTTATACGGAACTCCTTATATGTTGTAATATCCCACATTGGTTGGGGAGGAGAACAAAAGTTACCTTATAAGGGACTTGGATACCTTCTCTATTAGACGCGTTTTAAAACCGTAAATCCAGGTGTGTGGACAAAGCGAACAATATCTTGTATGGTTGGTCTGGGATATTACAGATGATATCAGAGCCGGGAACCAGACTAATGTGTCAGCAAGGACGTTGGGCTCCTAAGGGTGGTGGATTGTAATATCCCACATTGGTTGAGGAGGAGATCAAAAGTTGCCTTATAAGAGACTTGGATACCTCTATCAGACGCGTTTTAAAACCGTAAGTCCAGATGTGTGAATAAAGCGAACAATATCTGATACGGTTGGTCTAGAATGTTACATATGTAGTGAAAGATAATGAACATTAATGTTAAGAGCCGATACGTAGGGAACTCCTTATATGTAGTGAAGGTTTTCCGTTTTACTTTCATACAACAATTAAAATTTCATATATGAACTGCATTGGAATGAAGTTTTTTTCATATTTGATTCCGTAAAATAGTTAAAAGAGTCAATATAAGAAATGGAAATGTATTGAAAATGTTTTTTTAGTTACTTTTATAAAGTTTAATAAAAAAACTTTAAATATTATATATAGGGGCTAAATCAAATAAAACTCATAAAAATCTTACAAACTCGTGAAAACCGATATAAAAATAAAAAAATTCATATTTTATTTTCATCAAATGCTAGGATTTAAGATATTATTTCACATATATTTATTTGATAACGTGAAACTTTCATATGTATTTGTTTCATTATATGAATATTTTTTACGTACATTTTTTGTTTCACTAGGCGAATCCAAAAAAAAAACACATGTGATTATTTCATAAGATGAACACAAACGTATGTGAAAGACTATATTAAATTATAGGTTTTTGATGGAAAAAAAATCATATAAAAAAATAGTTTTATATCATTTCAAGAGTTTGTAACATTTTTATGGTTTTTATTTTATTATTGCCATATAATATATATAGGGACGGATTCAAATGAGAACTCAAATTTAGTTGTGAACGTGAGTATAAATGAGAACGCCATATGTGTCTGAATGTAGATTATTCAGACTGAATAATACTTATTCATTCTGAATGTAGCATTATTCAGACTGAATAATGCTATATTTAGTCTGAATATTTCTTTGATTATTCAGTTTGAATAATCTACATTTAGACACGTGTCGCGCTCTCATTTTTTCTCATGTTCACAACCAAATTTGAGTTCACATTTGAACTTTCCTCTCTCTCTCTCTCTCTTTCTCTCTCTATCTCTCTCTCTCTATATATATATAAATGATTTTTATATTGATTTGTCAAAGTTTCTATAGTTTCTACCCTTCGTCTAGTTTCTAAATGAACCAACATCTATATATATATATATAAATATAGGGGGCAATTAAAGAAATAACTGATTAGTTTGTGATAACCGTAAGAACTAATTTCAACCACAAATCAATGGTTAAATTAGGAAACTTATAAGTATGGTAATTTGACTTAAGTTTTTTATTAAAAGGAATTTAATGTATTCTAAAAAAATATCTCTTCTCTCTCCTCTCTTCCGCGAACATTATTCCGGCAAACACATGATACATATTGTGATACATTTCATAAAATAACGAGAAAAAAACACAATTATACAATTAGTAGAGCAACATTACCTGATACGTTATGTTACACTTCAGAAAACAATAAAAATACACGTGATACACACTATAATACCACTATATCACTATGATACCATTGTTCTATCCTTTATTTTATTTTATTAAACGGCATTAATTACCAATTTTATTTTAGTAAACAAAGTAAATTACCAAGTTTACGTTTTATTTTATTTTAGTGAACAACATTAATTATTTAAAATGATTGGTCCACTTTGGTTCTTACAGTTACCATAAACTAATCAGTTCTTATTTGATTAGGCCCCTATATATATATAGTTCAAATGCGAACTCAAATTTAGTTGTGAACATTAGGACAAATGAGAGCGCGATATGTGTCACATTCGGTTTGAATATATTCAAACTGAATGTTGTGTTATTCATGTTGAATAATGAATGAACTTTACATTCATTATTTATACCAAATGCCTCTCATTATTCAGACTGAATGGGACACGTATCGCGTTCTTATTTGTCCTCATGTTCGCAATCAAATTTGAGTTCACATTTGAGCTTTCATCTCTCTCTCTCTCTCTCTCTCTCTATATATATATATATATATATATAGAGAGAGAGAGAGAGAGGGGGGGGGTTCAAATGCGAACTCAAATTTGGTTGTGAACGTGAGGACAAATGAGAACGCGACACGTGTTTAAATGTAGATTATTCAGATCGAATAATCAAAGAAATATTCAGACTGAATATAGTATTTATTTAGTCTGAATAATGCTTATTCAGACTGAATAAATACTATATTCAGTCTGAATATGACATGCGTCGTGCTCTCATTTATCATCACGTTCACAACCAAATTTGAATTCTTTTACAATATTAAATACATATATAAAAATGTTTTTAAAAATTTCTAGAGTGAATTATGTTTTATGGTCCCTTATTTATGGTTGATTTTTGGTTTTAATCCCTATAATTTATAAAGTATACTTTTGGTTCATTTTTCATGTTTCGAAACCAAAATTAATCCTTCCACCTAATTAACACGGCCAGGATTGACTCTGTTAAGTCAGTCATGTGTCTTTCACTAGAAAGGTATTTTGATCTTTTTACTTTGTTTCTTATTTTTACTTTTAAGCAAATAAATAAACTAATATTATATAATAAAACAAGGAATCCATTCCTAAATCACTTTGCCATCTTCCATCTTGAAGGTTGAAAGTCGAAACCAACGCTTCCCCTAAACCCATTCGTTGCTTCATGCCCTAAAAGCATTCTTTACACCAATTTTTTTTATTAAATATTTGGATCACTTAACTTTTCTACGTTAAATCACTTAGCATTACGAAACAACTCTATATAGAGGGTTAAAATGGTAAATTGTTGTGATTCAGACCGTCCATTCAGAACAATAATCAAACAATCATATTTTATTATGTATTATATCATACAGAGTCTCTTAAGCGTTTTGACCACTTGACCATTCTACATTAAATCATCCAACAACTATCAAATAACTTCTAAACAGAAAGTGACGAAGAGTAACTGTCTTCATGTGAGGGGCACATGAGGTAACTAACAGAACTTTAGTTGACAGTGTTAGGACTTAGGAAGAGGCACTCATTTAGGCTTCCTAAACATAAAAATGTACCAAAAATGTACTTTACAAATTGTAGAGACTAAAACCAAAAGAACACCATAGACGAGGGACCAAAAACGTAATCCACTTAAATTTTTAGGGAAAATTTTATCTGTATCATTTGAAACTTCCTATATTACATATATATATATATGTGTAGAGGAATGTTCAAACGAGAACTTTGTATTTTTAAAGAAACAAGGGACACTTGTGGATCACATATGATGTGGGTCTCATATAATATTAAATCATAAATGATTTAATATTATGTGTGATCCATATATCATATGTGGTCCACAATTTGTTCCTTTGTTTCTTTAAGGAGGGGTGGTTCTCATTTGATCCCTTCCCTATATATATATATATATATATCCTTGTAAAGTTTGAAACTACGTATATATCCTTCCAGACCTCTAAAACTCACATATATGTCTTTCTCCCTATTTTAATTATTATTAAAACATTTAAAAAATACAAATCATTATCTCTAAATTGAATTTATTTTCTAAATTACTTAACTACCCTTCTGAATATCCTTTCCGAAATCGTATGCGATTACTCTGTTCCCAAAATTGACTGCTCTGTAACCGTCGACCTCCCTTAGGGTCGTTTCATATTCTTCTTGCTTGATTCTACAATCTGATCAAAGTCGACTACTCTGTAATCGTCAACTATTCTGATTGGTGTCAACTAAAATCTGAAGTGTTTGTATCTACAATCTTTTGGAGCAAACATTTCATCGCCCCTTAACCAACTGAATTACACGCCATTGACATATATAATTGTTGAAGTGTAAGATTACTACTTTGATTGGTAATTAAGTAATTTAAAAAATAAATTCAATTTAAAGATAATAATTTGCATTTTTTTAAATGTTTTAATAATAATTAAATTAAAAAAAAAGACATATATATAAACTCTAGAGATTTAAAAGGATATATACATAATTTTAAATTTTACAAAAAATATACACGTAATATAAAAAAATTTCCCTTTTTTATTGCAAAATACAAAGTCTGCAATATGTAATATAATTATATATTCATATATTATATATAGATATAATATGTATTTTGGAAGTGTTTGAAAGCATGCTCTCACTCCTTCCTCTGCAAGGCATTGGTCATCAAAAGGAATAGAAAAAAACTTGCTTTCGATCATGCATTTCTCTGTGTTTCAATCGTCGTAACTTCACAGGGGGTTTCATCACTCTCGAATCGAAGTCCTTCTTGCTGATTTCTGGCAAAGATTCTGCTTCAGAGCCTCTTAATCTGTCTTCTTTCGGATTGTATCGAAGACGACAACTTTGCAAGACAGAATTTGTTTGATTTTTAGTATTTTCTAGGGTTTAATTATTTGTTGTTTTAGATTGATATATGGCGGTTCATTATAAGTTCAAGAGTGCAAAGGATTTTGATTCGATTTCTATTGAAGGGCATTTCATTACCGTCGGCCATTTGAAGGATAAGATTTTCGAGTCTAAGCAATTAGGAAAGGGGAAGGATTACGATTTAGTTGTCATCAATGCGCACACTAACGAAGGTTAGTCTTTTACTTAATATTGTGGGTGGTTTATGTTAGAGTCCATTCTTCTTGTATATATAGGGTATATATATATATATATTCTAATATGGTATCAGAGCCATCTATATTAGAGTCCCACGTCGGCTAAGACTTGGACCATTGTTTATATATATATATATGTTGGAACCTTCACTTTCTCCTCAAGGGCTCTTTTGGAGATTCTTTTAGTGGTTTCACATATTCTAATAGTTTCAGTTACAATTTTGAACAATTTTTTGTGTTCATGTAATGATCGATTTATTTCCTATTTATAATCCGGTTATAGTTTAGTTTTTTTTAATGATGTCTCAGTTATTACTAATTATGTTGATGAAAATTTATATCTGATTATGGGGAAAAAAGATAAGAATTATACCATGGTTTATGATGCTGCCTTTTAATTGTATTGTGGTTTGCAATTGCAGAGTATCTTGATGAAGCAACATTAATCCCCAAAAATTCATCTGTACTTATCCGTCGACTTCCGGCACTGCCTCACAAGCCCATAGTTACTGCACCAGTTACCAATCGAAAAGTGTACTTTTTTGGACTTGATTTCTTTGCTTTTTTTTAGTGATTTTATTCTGTTTTGACTATCTTTTTTTACCTTCATTGAGAACTTGTACATGGATGACTTGATTTTCCAGAGTAATTTTGGTGGTCAAGTCGTCCATGTCCATGGATAGATTGCCTACTACAGCAAAATTTGGGTTTATAAGACACCATCAATAAATAAGCGTCCTAATGGACCTCTTTATAGGACACGAATTATAGCACCAAAAAACAAAGCGTCATATCTAAAGGCGTTGTAATAAGTTTATAGGACGTTTTTGGGCATCGTAACAAGGATATTAAGGCACTTTTATAAAAAAAAAATGTCATATTAGCTATTTTATAAGTCACTATTTGAAAAAATGTCCTATAAAATAGCTAATGCGTCGCTTTTTATTAAAAATGTCTTAAAAAATTTGTCATGACGCCGAAAAACGTCTTATAAACTTATTACAACGCCTTTAGATAGGACGTTTATTTGTTGGTCCTATAATTTGTGTCCTATAAAGTGGTCTATTAGGACGCTTGTTTATTGGTGGCATCTTATAAACCCAATTTTGTTGTATTGGCCCCTGTAAGTAAACCAGTTAATAGTTCCATAACCAGCATAAGCTTTGTTGATGTTTGAGTTTAACAAACACGTTGTTAAGAAAAAAATATTTGGCAATGAGTTGACTCAGATCTTGTCTTCTGCATTGCAGGCAAATGGTAGAAAATCAGCATGAAAGTGCTTCCAAAACAAGTTTTCTGGGAGTTGGGCAGTCTGTCACAGTTCCTGTAAGCTTCATCCAGTTGTACTTTAACCTAAGACTTACAGCTTAATCTGGCTTCTCTGGCTTATGCAGCCATTTTTATCACGTTGGAATAGTTATTAATAGATAAACCTTAATTATAAGAGATTGTATATATCTTCCTGTATTATAGGCGATTGCATATATTAGTTATGCTTTATGGGTTTTGCAGGTAGACGAGTTAGATGATGATCAATTTGGAAATGATCCTTATGATATTCCTAAAATGGCACCATTGATATCAGTCAACCCAGTCAACCTTCCAAATAAAGCTGAGGAGGATAGAAAAATTCAGGCTTTGATTAATACTCCAGCATTGGATTGGAAACAGTGAGAACTGTTTTCTGTTTTTAATCTATTTATTTTGTGATGGTTGGTTTATAGTAGGGATTTATGTTGGTGTTCTTATATTTGCAGAACTTTTGATGGCTTTGGCAGTGGTAGAGGCTTGGGGCATGGATTAATAGGTGGCCGTGGTTTTGGTGAATCTATTTTGGCCTATTATTTATCATATAACACCAACTTATGGTCTCAAATGTTTCATCTTTTATATGTTTAGGATTTATGGATATACTTATTTTGCCAACCAAATGAGACTAATTGCAATTTTGGATCTTTTTTTCTACTTGCAAGAAAAATGTTTTTCATAATAAAATGGTGTATTAGAAGCAACGACAATTTATACTTAAGAGAGATAGAACATAAATAAAGAAATTTTCTTGCATATATAGATGCTTTTTACACTTCTTTGAGAGTTGTTCATATTAGTTTTTATTGACACATTCGTGTTAGTTTTTCTTTATCATATATTCAAAGGAATTTCATGTGTAGGTAGAGGTGGCTTTGTGTGGCAGAAACCACCCGAGGGCTATGTATGTTACAGGTGCATGACGCCTGGTAAGTTTGCTTTCTTAGAAGTTGCAACCGTCTCTTGATATAAGAAAAAAATGAAGTGGAGCCTTATGTTTTATTTATATATATATATATATATATATAGAGAGAGAGAGAGAGAGAGAGAGAGGGGGGGGAGTTCAAATGCGAACTCAAATTTGGTTGTGAACGTGAGGACAAATGCGAGCGCGGCACGTGTCTGAATGTAGATTATTCAGACTGAGTATAGTATTTACTCAGTCTGAATAAGCATTATTAAGACCGGATAAATACTATATTCAGTCTTAATATTTGTTTGATTATTCAGTCCCAATATGACATGTGTCGCGCTCTTATTTATCCTAACGTTCACAACCAAATTTGAGTTCTCATTTGAACCCGCCCCTATATATATATATATATTTATGTCGATGATATCCTTTGTTCAGGGCATTTCATCCAGCACTGTCCCACAAATGGGGACCCTAATTTCGACATTAAAAGGGTTAAACCCCCAACTGGTATCCCAAAGTCTATGTTAGTGGCAACCCCAGATGGCTCATATGTATTACCAAGTGGGGCTACTGCAGTTCTGAAACCAAATGTGTAAGTAACTTCTTTCTTATATCATTTGATATCATATCTTGAAACTGTAAAATGTTATGTGCGTTTTCCCAACCCTTATATATATATATATATATATTTGTAACAGTGCTGTATTCGAGAAGGAGATTGAAGGGATGCCTACCACTCGCAATGTTAATAAACTGCCACCAGAACTTCACTGCCCTTTATGCAAAAAAGTGATGAAAGATGCTGCTTTGACAAGCACATGCTGCTTTCGGAGTTTCTGTTATGAGTGTAAGATTGTGTAGAAATTGTTGAATTAGTTATTCAATTTTTTTAAAATTATTTCTTAATGACCGAATTTTTGATCAGGCATAAGAGACCAAATTATATCCAAGACAAAATGTGTTTGTGGAGCTACAAATATACTTGCGGATAACTTGTTGCCTAACTATACAGTTCGAGATACAATAAAGCGAATATTAGAAACAAATAATAACAGTCTAGGTAATCATGTTTAAAATATATATAACTATTGGGAAAATATAATTATTTGCTAACATCAATCATTTTACTGAGTTTTATCATCATTTCGCAGCAAAAGGCGGCCAAGCTCCATCACAGCATGTGGAAGAAACCCTTATAGTTCAACCGGAAGCCTTGGAGAAAGGAAAGATCATGAAAGTTCCGGATGTTTCTGGAACCACACATGATTTAAGAAATGTGAAGGAACCAGCATTACTAGGAAGTGCCGTACCAGCTGACGAAAAACCGCAACACAAGCAAGTTACAGTTGAAGCAGGTAACGAATGCCCATGTCAATAAACGTAATTCGTTAATAGTGCATACATATGTTATTGTATCACATTTTATAATCACAGTTATACTTTATATATATATATATATATAGGTTATGTATACATACCATCTTGTGTATACTTTTGCATAAATCTAATTGTTCGAATGTTTAGTTGATGAAAAGTTTCAGCATCCAACTTATTTTTATTAATACTGGCCAGACACAAACTCATTCAAATTTCTCAATGTGACATATTTTATCTATTATCATGTTGGTGATCGACTTGAAATTTGACTTTGGAATATGCAACCGACAAAAATATTTTCTTGTTTTCAGCGGAGAAGAAGAAAAAGAAGAAAGTTAAGTTGCCTACAAACGGTATGTTTTGCTACCATGTTTTATGACTGTCGTCAAATAACAAGAGTGTAGCCTTGTAAATTTAAATATTTAATACGATGATTAGAAAACTCTTATCAATCTTTTTTTTTTCTTATTTGTAGTGGCGGCAATGCAGTGGGCAACCCCAGAGGATTTTGCAGTTGAGAGTTATGGATCTTTTCCATATAATTCTTACTGGAATGTTATGCATTCTGGCATGGAAGCATATATGGATCCATATGGTGGTGTCATCCCACCATTTATGGGGTATGGATCATTTGGGATGATGCCTCCTCCAATCCCACCTCATAGGTAGTGTTTACATACAAGTCTGTGCTTTGCCACCAAGTGTTATATATATATATATAGATATACACACACATTCTGTTGGAGTCCAGCTAAACCTCTATATATACACACATGTATACATATACACCATACACATGTCTATATATATTATACACGGATGATGTATATATATGTGTGTGTGTATTTAGGGGAGGATTCATATGAGAACCACAAATAATTTGAGAACCAGAGAACTAATTTTATATTGTGTATTTCATTGATAAAATGAACACTATATAAATTTCATCAAAATATATATACTGTCAATGAGTATATTCATCAATGAATATATACTATATATTCCTTGGTGAATATATTTACTTGTATTGTAGTTTGTCAATTAGTATGTTTAACGATAAATACACTAAAAATTCAGTTATGTGGTTCTCAAAATATTTGTGGTTCTCATTTGAAGCAATCTCTCTCTCTCTCTCTCTCTATATATATATATATATATATATAGGGTTAGGTTCAAATGTGAACTCAATTTTGGCTGTGAACGTGAGGACGAATCTCAGCCACACATCTTCGGTTATGGTGGACGCGATCACGGAGGATTGACGCGATTCATGGGAGGGTGGAGATTATTAAAGGAGGGGAACCAGGTTAAAGTCGCCTTTATTGACCGGATAAGTGGCTGAGATTCGTCCTCACGTTCACAACCAAAAATGAGTTCACATTTGAACTTTCCTCTATATATATATATTTATATATTATAGGGTCAGGTTCTGGGGAAAACCTCAAAAAAAATACTGAAGAACACCCCGGGAACCCTTCATTTGGACGATATGCACAAATGCATACCGGTAATTTGTAACATGCACACGTGCATGGAAAAAAACAGCTTCAATGGCTTGTATGCATTTGTGCATACCATCTATGCACAAATACATATCGTCCAGATTGGAGGGATTCCAGGGTGTTCTTCAGTTTATTTTTGAGGTTTTCCCCTGAACCTCCCTCCCTCTCTCTCTCTCCCTCTCTCTCTCTCTATATATATATATGGGTTCCTCTGCCCCTCTCTACACACAGACCATCAACAACAATATATATATATATATATATATGTGTAGGTTCCTCTCCTCTTTTTATGACGGCTCATTCAGCCAAAAGATTCAATGGTGTTCTACATATCCTCACACATTCCATTTCTTTTCTCACTTAACACTTCCAAAGATGAAAATTCCCCATTCTTAACATTACTTATATACAATTAATCATTTTCCATTCAACGTTTCTCGTTTTTTTTCAAAAGTAACCTTTCTTTGAATTTCTCTAGGGACCTTGAAGAACCTTGGACTCATATGAATGATGAACCTCCCGTTATGAGCCGAGAGGAATTTGAGACTCACAAAGCTGAATTAAGACAGAAACATGGACTTGAAAAGGGTGGTCAAAGGTAACACTTATTCATTCAGCTTCAATTACTATACAGTAGTTTGCTCTTCTAGTCCATGTACACAATTTCAAGATTCTGAGTTTTTTTTGCAGCAGGGAGCCATTTAAATATCAAGAATCTCAAAGGGAAGTTTACAAGTACAACGGTGGGGATGTTTCTTCAACCAACTTGAAAAGCGTAAGTAATTTTGTTTTATTTTCAATTTATTGCATTACAAGAGCCATTTTCGTACATTCGGGTAGCCTTTTGGTGATCAACAAATGTGACAACAATGTGTTAATAATACGTTCAATTCATGATTTGGGAAATAACTATTTATTCGTTACCTCATTTAGGGTTGATACTTTTAATCTTTGTTTCTTGATTTATTTGTATACATTGGAATCTCTTCGGATGAATATATCTTTTTTACTTCTTGTTCGTATTTACTTGTTTATTTGGTTTCCACCCGTGTGTGTTAAGTTGTTGGCCAAGTGTATAGGAGCTACTCGTTCAAGATTCGGTTGATCTTGTAAAGTTGAAGTGAAGTTTTACTTATTTATACTATACAATCTACTTGTAATGTTAGTAGTTAAGATCTTCTTGTTTTTCACAAAGCTAAAGTTATAAAACCATATGAATCAATGCTACCAAAGAATTTGTACTTGTTTGGATTTGGTCATTCTTACTTTTTTTTTTCTTTGGGACAAAGGATGTGTTTGCATCGTTGTTGTTAAAAGCGTGCCTGAGGCACGCCTAGGCTCCGAGGCTAGACGTATTCATGAGGCTCACTAAGACCCTCTAGCTGAGGCCCCTTGTGGGCCTAGGCACGCCCATAAAGAGTTATTAAATATCAAGTAAAACCCTAATGTTACATAAGTTTTTTCATCCTCTTATCTCCTAGACTTCTTAAAAAAGGAGTTATTAAATAGATGACTTAAGTCAAACTCTAATATTAAATACCCTGGTCTTATAACTTCAAGTTTCTTTCTCTATAAATACCCAGACCTTAAAACTTCTCCCCAAGCTCGTGCTTTAAACCCTTTTCCCTTCTGCCTGTTGCTACACTAGAGTACTTGCTACGTATTTGAGTTGTGTGTAATTGTGTGTGTATGTGTGTATATACACTTTTTTTAACAAAACGTGCCTCATGCCTAGGCTGTGGGACCTCTTTGCACCTAAGTGCGCTCGAGCCTTTAACAAATTTGGTATGCATTGCGTACATTGTATCTTTCGAGACCCAGATATGTGTTTTATTCAGAACTTATGAAATATCTTCTTGATCTTGTATAATGGGAAAAAGTTGGACTTTTTTTTCTTGGGTTAGAAGTAATATGCAATAAATTTATGGGATTAATTTTGAGTTACATGGGCTCTTGCAGTATGTTGTTTTACAGTACAAGTAACTGATGCAGAGTTAAATGCACCTCTTTTTTTACACATAATATTTTTGTCGATAATTTATAAAGATCGAGTCTTAGAAGCTTTATCAGTTTGTATTGTACAACTATTTCAGTGAACAAACATATGATTGGGGGAAATCCTTTTTAACAAAAGGGAACAATTTAATGAATGAAATGGAGTTTTAGAAAATGAAATGGGTTTTTGTGAGATAATTGAGAAACTAAAGTTGGTCGATCATCCGAGTTATGTAGATTGGGGGAAATTGGTTAGTTGATCGGAAATGAGACAGGTTGAAAGAGTCGGAAAAGGGGTTATAAAGTGATCTGAATAAGTTGTCCGCCATTAACGAAACCAATCCATCATCTATGTTGGCTTCGTTTTATTGGAACCAATCGGTATTGTCGCCGACTTTGATTTATCGGAACCAGTCCGGCCTCATAGGCATTTTGCTAGATATATCTGAGATCGACAAGATGATCAATTTGAAACCAACCGATCATCGCTTGTTGTTCATGATTGGCATGACGATCCCTCTTTTGGTATAGATTTGGGAAGTTTCGATTTCTGTAAAAGCTTGGTTGAATTTATTAAATTATTTTAGAGACAAAGATTCGAATCAATCCGCCATAGCCATCAACCTTGATTTACAAAAAAACCCAATTCGCCATTGTTGCCGGTTTTCCTTTGTTGGAACAAATCTCCTATAATCGGCGATTTTGTAAATCTGATCCATAAAAGGCGATCAGAATCAATAGGTTACATTTTCTTCAATTATTCAATCTATGATTGTTTAGTTTGAGCTGATCGATTACTGTTATAATTTATCTGTCACTCCTCCATCTGCTATCATCATCTGCAACTCTGTCAACTATTGGTAAATAAAATGATTTCTTTCACTTTTGAATAATGGTGTATTCAACAAGGGATCAATACACAAATATTTAATATCGTTTCTTTGAATTGCTCTCAGTTTTTAAATTTATAGCCTTTGTTGCAGGTTCATCGGTTCTGACTTTTAATCAGGTCATCGTTGTGATTGGTCCTCTTAAGCGCAAATTCAATTTGCGTTTTGTAGATCAATCTATCATTTTCAACAGTATTTAACAATTACAGTATTTCAAGTTAACGACAATGATCGATCATGAGAGTCGTCATCTGCGATCAATTCCGTCTTCTCAAACATCAACATCAAATTACATCTTATATTATTTATTAGAAAATTTTATTTAAAGTGACATTATAAATGAAATACATTTTTTTAAGTGCAATAGATGGTACAAAATATGTGTTTTTAATTTCAATTTGGTGCAATTTATTTGATTTTCTTTTCTTGAACAGATATCACCTCCGCCAAACGTTCATCACAGTCACCGTTACCGCCGCCACCAGCTGTCGCCGGAGCGCCACTCCGGTGAGAGGAAGCAACAATCGTTGCAGCCGATTCCTCCAGGGGGGACTTCTAAGAGGAAATCATCTCATCGTGGAGACGATTATAATGAGGATGCCTACCGCCACCGTGACCACCGTCACCGACCGGTGCCGACAGCCATGGAAACACCGGCAGCCGGCGATGATCGACGCCAGAAGAAAAAGAGATCAAGCGTATTCTCTCGTATCAAATTTGCAGGCGAAGATGAAGAAGAAGCTGCTACCTACAGTGCCGCCACAGACAAATCCCGTTCTAGGAAGCAAAAGGTGAAATTTCCGACCATAGATACGTCGGATTTCGGTGGTCGAACACGCCGGAAAGATAAAGCTCCGTCGTCTAGGAATGAGGAACGCTACCAGCATCACAAGACATCATCAGCTGCCAAGCCGCCGCCGCCGGCGGTGGTGGTGGTGGTGGAGACAAGTGAGGATGACGAGAGGCATTTTAAATGGAGGCCGTCTAGATACTCGCCGTCGCCGGTGAAGGATAATCGCCGGCGATAGGCACAAGTCAAACCGTCAGAATTCGAGATCTGGAAGAGTCGTACCGTACGGATACCACAATAAAGACCAAAATTTTATTTGATGATGGAACTTTTATCATTTGACAAAGATGAGGGGGGTAGATTGATAAATATTATTTTTTGAGGGGTCAAAATTAGCAAAAACTGAAATCAAGTTAAACATTCGTTTTCATTTCACCTCCATGTTTGGCTTTGGCTTGGCGGCTGCTTCCAATTTGGCTTAAAACAAAGTCGACTACAACTTTCCGGTTTCCGGCGAACTAAACATCTTAAGCCGCCGGCCGGCGGTATCAACACCACCTCGACGACCTTTACCACCGACTCTGTGGGAGTGTTCAAAATAAAAAGAAACAAAAAAAATGAATTTTAGGTTTTCGCAGAGACTACCGTTGTTTGTTCATGGAACAATGTTCAATCGACAGCGTCTCCGTCCAAATTTGTTCTTCCTCCGTAAGCTGCATACTACTACCAAGAAAGCTGGAGCTTCAATTAATGGCGGTGGAAGTAGCAGCGACTCTAAAGGTAATTTGATTTTCTATGTAGCTTATTGTCGCTTAGGGTATGCATTCTGAATTGGTTTCAAAATAGAAGATGATGAAACTAAATACTTCTATAACATATAAGTAATTGATACATAAACTCTAGCTCAAGACTAAACTAAGACCATTTTAGTTCAAAGTTTGATGTCAATTTAGAGGCAAATGAAGGCAAGTAAAGGGGTATGATTGTATAAAAAAGGATCCTTGACATTTGACCTTTATAAGTCAAAATCTATTAAGATGTTGTATTTGTTAAGTTATATACAAAATAAGTTTGTTATGTGTAGATTACATATACAAATAACTGAATTGGTAAGTGCTTATCGGCAAGAGTCACCACATTGACTTAGCTTATTGGGAAACATTATCGGCCAATGCCATTAAAATGAATTGTTGGTAAGCACTTACCCCGGAAGAGTCTTCCCCCTCGCTTACTGGATAAAATTCATGGTTCTTGGCTCCTTGACAGTAAGCGCATATCCAGTAAGCATTTGGTAATATGATGTTATGAAGTAGGGTGAAATTATTAGAGATGGATTTCACTAGGTGATTTTTGCTTTTCTTCCTGATGTTGCATTGCTTACAGCTAACTACTGACATTCGACAATCTATGTAGGTAATCCATTTCTGGTACCTGGTGCAACTGTGGCAACTATATTGATGCTTGGAGCTCTCCATGCTAGACGTATGTACAGTGACAAGAAAGTATGTAATGCACAGTCCTGTTTAAGTCAATAGTGCTGAAAGTTTTGCTTGTCCTATGTTTTGTTTGATTTTGATCATTTAATCTTTATCTGTCCTTATATGGCTTTAGCAGTCCATTATGAGGTTCTGCTATAGTGATGAATGGAATATGCTGTGTGGGACTGATGTCTATGTTTCATTTTCAATTCAATGATTAAATTGAGAACTTAAATGCTGATAGCCTTGTCAACAACAACAGTGTTGAAAATTGAGGAATGTGTATGTGTATGTGTAATTGTATTTAAGTAATAAGCACATGAATATGATGTGTGGGGGTGGATGTCTATGTTCCTAACTAGGAGGTTTGATACAACTCTCCCATTTCTTGATTTTAATGTTTCACAAGAAACCATTCAAAAACCACAAGGGTTGTGGCTTACTGGTTGAGGCCCTGGGGGATGTGGTGGAATATCCCATATGCCCAGGTTTCGAATCCAGGCGTACACAAGTCACAACAATTGTGGCCACTAGTTTATCAGAGGCTGATGTGTTGCAGTCATAATTTGATGAGATTAGTCAAGGCATAGCTTGGGACACACCTTAAAAAAAAACCATTCAAAACCATAAGGGTTGTGGCGTAGTGGTCGAGGCCTAGGGGATGTGGTGGTATGTCCCATCTGCCCAAAGTTCGATCCAGGTGTACACAACAATTGTGGCCACGGAGTTTATCAGAGCTGATTTCTTGCCGTCACAATTTGCCGGGATTAGTCCAGGCATAGTCTGGGACACCCTTCCAACATAAAACCATTCAAGTGGAAGTATGAAAAGTTGTGTAGACTATATTAAACTAAACCAAACTAAATAAGCTCAGTATATGCCACCTGGAGGTAGGGTCTCAAGAGGGTGGAATGCACCCAAACCTGATCTCTGTCCCAAAGAGTAAAGCGGTTGTTTCTGTGAAGACCCTCGATTTGTGAAAAGTGTGCCCAATAAGAGAGAGTTTGCTGTCTGTCTTTATTTATTACATACAGTATGTTACCATGTAGCAGCTAGAAATGAATAGCCTTTTCATCTTAAGCTAGTTGGAGTAGGCTAAAATTGAAGTTATTTATACAGAGGTTAAGTAACATACTTTCATGAGATATCTAGTTCAACTCTGTTAGATATTAGTGTAATTATGTCGTTGTAGTTGTAACGTATTCCCCCATGGCCCATGAATGTTATCTAAAATAGGTGTCATTTCTCTAATAGTAATATACTTTTTTTCTGAGAAACCTATAGCTCTTAACAAACGCCTTTGATATATTCGACTCACTCAGATATCTCTACCTCTCCTAATGATCTCCTTTTACAACTCTTACTGTCTCATGGATGCATCTAGAGGTTTATGTTGGAGATGACGAAACCAGTTGAAAATTGAAACAAGTCCTCAACTGAGTTAGTTGCCTCAACTTTTGATGTCCTTTGGATGCATTGACTAACCAATGTGATATTTATTTTCACAATTTTTGGACAAACTTGAATTAAAAGGATGTTATCTCCAAACGTGCTTGTAGTTGTAGTTGTATATCTGTCATCAGATGAATTGTTGGAGTTTCTAAAGCGGTTTTTGAATGTTTATTAACTGACCTCTTTACTTCCTGGTAATCCAGATTGAAGAGGCAAAAGAAAGTGGCATTGAACTCGAGATCCAACCGGATGTGAAAGTATTTTTTTTCTCTCTTGCGTATCTGTTATATATATCTCAAACCATATAACTATCATTATTGCTTAATACTTAACTTCTAAATCACATTGTTTGCCAATTGTAGGCTAAATTTCTGAATATGTTACCTCTGCGCTCCATTTCGAGGTTTTGGGGTAGTTTGTCCAGCACGGTGAGTACGGATTCATTCAAACACAAAGGATTAGTTATCTTGTTGAGCTGGTAATTCAATGATTTGTTACACCCTTCAGCAGTTTAGCTTTGTGATGTTTTATTTTTTCAGGAACTTCCTGTTTGGCTGCGTCCATATGCTCATAGAGCTTGGGCTCGTGCATTTCATTCAAGTATGTTATGGAATTCTCAATCACCATTGTTAAAAGTTTTGTGTTATTAATATGTCGTTCAAATAGAATAGAAAGCAGATACATATTTTTTTAATAATATTTTAGACTTGGAAGAGGTGGCCTTGCCTTTGGATCAATATGCTTCACTTAAAGATTTCTTTGTTCGCACCCTGAAAGAAGGTTCCAGGCCAATCGATTCTGACCCACGTAGTCTGGTAACTGGTAACCAGCTGCTGAATATCGTAAATCATCTAACTTTTAACATTTATGAATTAGCCGGTAATCTGACTTTTTGCAACTGCAGATCAGTCCTGTTGATGGTACTGTAATAAGAGTTGGAGAGCTGAAAGAAGGGGTTCTGATTGAACAAGTTAAAGGGTTCTCCTATTCTGTATCTTCCCTTTTAGGGGCAGGCTCATTTCTTCCTCTTATGGCAGTCAGTGATGATATACAAGAAGATAGTAGTTATCAAGAAAACAATCTCAGGGATGAGAGCAGAAAGTCATGGTGGAGAATTTCATTGGCTTCACCAAAACTTAGGGAGTCTTCTTCATCACGGTAAATATATTGTAATTCCTTCTCATTTCCTACTATTATTTCTGTGAGATACTAAAGAATGCAAGTGAATTCACAGTTTTATGTTTCATTGCAGTCCGATGAAAGGTCTTTTTTACTGTGTTATATATCTGAGGCCAGGAGACTACCATCGAATTCACTCCCCAGTTGATTGGAATGTACTTCTTCGGCGCCATTTTTCTGGTAACTATAGTTGTTATAACTTATGTCATCTTTATAAGCTGAAGACCTAGGGAAGTTGAACGGTCATATACTGGCATTTTTATTTGTGATTTGAACAAAGGCTGAAGACACAAAGTAATTAGAATACAACTACAGTTACTCTATTTTCTGTGACCATGGTAACCTGCAAGTTGTACGTCAATATGTATATATATATAAAGAAAGAGAGAGAGAGAGAGAGAGAGAGAGAGGAGTGATCAAATACAATCCATTGCAATCCTACAACCCACTCATTCACCATCCATTTTCTTTTTAATTTTTTTTAATCAAGGGTGGTTAGAGATGATTAAATCTTAACCGTTGATGATCAAATGAATGGTCATGATTGGGGTTGTAAAGGTTGTATGAATGCAAAGGGTTGCATAATAACGGCCCTCTATATATATACATCTGAGTTCAGTGATGCATAAAATAGTATCACTATGATGATCATAGGAGACTAACCTTTATCTATATCTGTCACACTTTAGTTGCGTATTGCAAATTGTATACCATTTGAGTTAAAAAGAAGCATATTTTAGTATGATGGCTGTGATCAAAGGACTTCCAAGTGAATCAGTTTGCTCTTGCCATGTGGAGCTTGTAAATACTGTAGTTTCTATTTATCCCATACTGCAACATAAAAATAAATTATGTTGATAGTTGATAAATATAATTTGCTTCACATATGAAGTTTACCTTTTTTCAGGTCGGCTCTACCCCGTGAATGAGCGTGCTACCAGGACAATAAAAAATCTCTATGTTGAAAACGAAAGGGTAATTGTAAACTTCCTTCTCAAATTGTATGATGGTTGAGTTTTGACCTAGCCGATTCAGCTCAAGCTGATTCTTAATACTTTGTCTTAATGTAATTTGTTGACCTAATGACCAAAATTTTTAGTATATAGTAGTAGTCCAAAAAAATTAGTACATAAAAAGACCCAAAAAGCTTTAGTATATGAATTTTTTTTAACGATTCTTGCTTGGAGATCAATCATAAACCCCCTGATTGTCTGCCCACATATTTACTTCCATATGATTAGTATAGTTACTTAAATTGTCTAAAACGGTTTTTGCTATTGTAAAATTTATCTTTTTCGTGTTACCAGGTTGTTCTAGAAGGCAGATGGCAAGAAGGTTATATAGCAATGGCTGCAATAGGTGCAACAAATATTGGCTCTATTGAGGTTGTGTTTAACATCTTTCATTTTGTCCTTCCCCCTTTTCCACTTTCAATGTTCACATCCTTTAGGCTAGAGAAGGCTCACTTTTCTCTCCCAATACTTATTACTGACTTGATTATATGGCAGCTTTTCATTGAACCGGCTTTAAAGACGAACCAACCAAGAAAGAAGTTGCTCCAATCAGAGGCCCCTGAAGAGCGGGTGTATGAACCCGAAGGCACAGGAGTAACGCTCAAGAAAGGAGACGAGGTTAGATTCTTGTCATCAATGCAAAGCTTTTACAAATAATACTCCCTCGTTCCCAAAATAAGTGTCTATATATCTATTTAAGTTTGTCCCAAAAATAAGTGTCCGCTTTGAATAATAGATGGGTATAATTTATTAAAATTTCAATCCTTTATATGACACAAAGTTGATTAGATGTAGAGAGAGAGAGAGGAGGTTTGCCTTTATCATTAAGGGTAAAATCGTCATTCAGTTAATTAAAATAAGGTAATAATTTCACTTTTCTTAAAGTGAGTGTTTTATTTATTTATTTTAGGCATTTATATTGGGACGAAGAGAGAGTGATTCTGGATCCCATTACCATATACGTTATAAGAGGATAACCGAATAAGACCCACAAAATGGTTGGTTAATAAGACGATATAGGAGAGCATCAAGAATAGAAAGGGCAACCACAAGGCTTGTGGCGTACTGGTTAAGGCCTGTGGGGGATGAGGCTAGATAACCCATCTACCCCAGGTTCGAATCTAGGCGAAAACAACTTGTGGCGACTGGGGAATTATCTCAGGGCTGCATGCTTTAGCAGTATTAAAATTGTCAGGGATTAGTCTAGACAAATGCCTAGGATACCCTTTCCAAAAAAAAAGAAAGAATAGAAAGGTCATATGTTGTGTTGACTTGCACTAAACAAATACACTCATAATGTTGGACAAATGAATCTATACAACTTCCAAAATTAAAATCTCCTATTCCCTACTTAGGGCCACTTGAGCAAAATAACCTTATGATATTCTCTCTGCATAATGTAGTAACACTTGTATGTTTCAGGTAGCTGTATTTAATATGGGATCAACGGTGGTGCTAGTTTTCGAAGCTCCTGCATTGAAGAAAAAAGAAGATGAAGCATCGTCATCAGAATTCAAGTTCTGTGTTGAAAGAGGAGATAAAATACGAATGGGAGAAGCTTTAGGACGGTGGCATGATCTATAACACACCTGTTATTTGTGTTTTGGAGACATTAGAGTTATTTACAAGAGAAGCATGAAGTAGAGTTATTAGATCATGGGAATTAGCATTAGACATGGGTTTGGTCTTCTTTTGAGTCCAAAACCCCCTATTTTTGTAGTTTAATGAGTCTGAAACTGAACCAAATATGGCTATTAATTAAGACTTTTGTCTAGTTTTTGGATCCAACATTATCAATGATAAAACCGTGAAATATCAATCGACTAAAAGTATACCTAGTTTGGCCTCCCCTCTACAAACTATTATTTATGAATACCCCTTTTATATTGTTTAAATTATCGTTACGAGTTTTTGTTAGAGAACAAGGGAAGTTGCATCGGGTTCTATTACAAGTTAAATAATAAATATGAGATCTAATTTCAATTCATGAAAACCATTTGGACCGATTCACGGTTGGCGAATAAGGAGATGTTTGTAACATGAATATACCAATTTATGACCTATCATTATATTACTATATGAAAGGAATATTTACATTTACTAACTTCAATTTATTATTATATGCTAATTTCTTTCCCTTGGAATGTAAGCATGTTGTTTAAAAGCAAATGGCTTACTATAAGTTTTAAGGGAAAATTTTAGTTGCATCATTGTGCAATCAACTTGGCTGTAAATACAATAGAAACCATGGTGCTTTGGAATACAAAATAGTTGTTTCAATTTTTATTCGGGTTATATAGCTAAATGACTAGTGTGTTTTTTTACCACCGACCTTCTAACAAGTTTATAAGCATCATTATTGTGTATAGAAGTGGCATTCTTCTGTTAAACTCAAAACTATCAAACTTGATAGACGGTCATTTAACCAAATGACCTTTTTTATTCTCTATTGATATGATGCCCGCATTTACCCTTTACGCATAAACAGGATAAAAAAAAATTATGCATACGTTTATTAATCAAACTAACAAACGCAATCAATACAAGTCCTGATAGCAAATAAAAGATATCCATCAAATAAAAGGGAAAATAAACTGGATTTTCTGGTTCTTATAGAGATCAAACTACACATCAGGAAATATGTCTGAATAAAAAACTTGAATAACAGCCACAAATATGTCATTTCTAGGATGAATTCGAGCCTGAATATCACATATGAGAGTTTTGAGCTTAAAGCATTTACATTCCCTGTGTGTGCATACTTGCTATGAGCTCTCACTGACAAGTCTATCTCTTCTTTGAGTCAAACTACAAAAAAGCAAATACAATTCCATGTCTTTGCATCTCTATATCATAACTTTGCTCCTGAAACAATAACCACATTCTCATTTTAGTATGGGCCCTCATTTGACACAATGACCTTTTGAGTTCAGCCATCAAATACAACACTAAAATGTACAAACAAACGAAAACCCTAACTTGTGTACAAGAAACCCTATTGGGAATTGTGAAAACTAAGTTCAATCCTTCCCTTTATGTGCTATATAAGCACCCACTCATACATTGAATTAATTGTAATGCAGATTAAAATGCAGGCAGTGCAATATAAGAAGGTGCCTACACTCTTTGTCTGAATTGCTCACAACCCGATTGATTAAAAAGCTTCCACTTTATTATGGTTAGCTTCTTTATGCACCACTGTATATGGATTATTGGAGAAAAGAATGCCATTTGGCATGACTTATTGTGATATGTTGCTAATTGCCCCTAGGGTTGGGTTCCGGTGAGAAGCGTAAGAAGGGATCTCCACCCTTGGATGCACATTAGGATGAGTTACAACAAGATTAGGTGCACCGAGATACACCAGATCAACTCCCTTCTAAGGCGCAATTCATGGGTGGGTATGAGATTAAACGTGATCAAGGGCTCAGATCTCTTCTTACGCTTCTCACCTTAACTCTTCTTCTCACACGATCCTATGCCATTGCCCCTAACCATTAACTACCATTGTCAATGCTCTTTGTGATGCTAATCATTTTAGACTATCCTCATATTTTTCTAATGAAAGGGTTATTATCATTAAGCAGAAAGCTAGCCGATGAGACTGGTAGTTATACCGCTGATTCAGATACAGAGCTGTTCAAGCCTGGGTCTCACTGCTCAGCTGGGTATATCATGCTTGTGGCTCTGAAGTTGACACTAATGGCATTTTGGGCATATTGAAAGCTCTGTTGAGCATGACTCCTAAAATGCACAATTGGAAGGCCTTATTTCCCTCTGGTTTTAATAT
The DNA here is from genome assembly GCA_036898165.1 of Silybum marianum. Classification (NCBI taxonomy): domain Eukaryota; kingdom Viridiplantae; phylum Streptophyta; class Magnoliopsida; order Asterales; family Asteraceae; genus Silybum; species Silybum marianum. Next base: position 19,603,341 of record CM072539.1, read on the forward strand.
CCTCCTTTCTTCTCAACAAGAGATAGTTTTGCAGACGATATTGCCTCCTTAGCCACCAGAAATTATTATGGAATTGCATAGATACATTGGGCTGCCTTCTTTATATTTATTCTCCTATAACTGATGCTACTAGAAATCTCAGTATTTGGCCCTCCAGATGCAGCTATATCCTTCCTTTTTTACTTTGAATTGGTTTTTGGCTCCTAATCTGGTTATTCTGCCACTCTATTCCAACTGCTTCTATCTTTGTTATATATGTTCATCTATATTTCTTTCCAATAAGCAGGTTCATGATATTCAATACCTTCTTTATGATTTACACAATCTTCTGCACTTGATAGATTCCACTTCATGTCATGCCATGCCTTTGATCATTTTGGGGTCTTTCAGTCTCTTATTGACCAAATTTATCTCCTCTGGATGCACTCATTGGATTGGATGATATAATTAATGTAGAAAAAGAAGAACCCTAAGCAATTCCATCGAAAATGGAGCAATATCATCGTAAAATACACCGAGTTTCATTTTGCAATTCCATATCTAAACTGTAAGACTAGGAGGTTGCGAATTAACAGTAATGCGAGTGATTTATTTACTAATAATTCATAATGATCTACAAACAAACTACAAAATGAGAACTAAAAGAAAAGCACACCTACGTCTGTTTAGCAAAAGATGTAGAAGACGGAACACGTTTGTTGCGAAACATCATGTAACCAAGGGGTAAAACGACGCCAATCATCATGATTGCTGATCCAATCAAGTATCTCAGAGGACTCGGTGGTTCCACCTCCAATAAGAACCTCTTCATCTGCAACAAAATCAAAAAAAAACAACCTATTTGAATTAACACGTATGAAATTCGATTCAACACAAGTTAGTATTACAAATAGTAAGATGAGATCATAGATGTTCAGTAGATAAATCACAAAGTTTGTGTGTGGAGAGTGGAGTAGAAACCCTAGATCTCCTCTGAGAGTGAATCGAGAGAGATGACTTACAGGCATCGTTATGGCACGAAATTATAAGATCCAATAAATTTTCATATGATTCTATAATATTTACAATGCAAATACATGGAAATTAGCTCAAAAAAATTGAAATTAGAAATGAACAGAAATAAATAATTATCTAAACTAATCAAAAGATGGATTAGTCAGGGGTAGTTTACCAAATCTTACCCGGGTAAGTGCTTGCAGACAAAATTCAACAGTATTACTTACTTATCTGATAAGATTTTAGTCCAATAAAACGGTATCGTATGCAACAATTTACCGGGTAAACGCTTACCGTGGTAAGAGTCGCCGCAATCACTTACACGGGGTAAGATTCTTGGTCTTTGCGTTCTTTGTCTTTGCTCTTATCGGGTAAGATTTTTAGTACTTATCGTATTCCTCCGGTAAGGTAATATGACTTAGTAAGCGCTTACCCGGGTAAGCATTTGGTAAACGGCAAGGAAAGATCTGAGCCTTTGATTGCTTTTAATCTCATGCACACTCATGAATTGCGTCTTATGAAAGAGTTGATCAGGTCCATCTCGGTAAATCTCATCCTAATGTGCATCCAATGATGGAAATCTCCTTCTCACCGAAACCCAGTCCTTGGTTTGGATTCGGTTTAAAACACCCCACAAACCGGTCTAACCCAACTTTAAAAAATTCAATCCACAGCTAACCGGTAGAAATGCATCCAAAAAAAAAAATTATTGCCCAAAGCCCAATCTAGGGCCATCTCAGGGCCTAGTGAGCTTGAACCGTGTTCAAAGTCTGATCAGGTCGAAATTTTGATGACGAATTACAAATTTGAGTTATGTCCGGCCTGAGAAAGGCTTGGCTTGTTAACTCGAGAAGTCTTGCTTGAATTTCAACCCAAAAGCCACGCTCTAAGAAAGTCCAAGCCTTTTTTCTCACTAAAAATGGGATTGGGAGGCTTGGGTCTTGTGCATCTCTATTACCCTATAACCTAATTGATACAAAATAGTATCAACCGTATCTATTGGGTTGGAGGTAGAGATGGCCAAATGGGCCAAGCCCAGGACCGACGGAGGACCGGGACCGGGACCGATAAAAGCCCGGCCCGGCCCGGGACCGGTATGGACCGGTTATAGGACCGAAAACCGGGACCGGTTACACTTTTGGAGCGATTTATAGGACCGGCCTGGCTCGGCCCGGGATCGGTTATGGGACCGGCCCGATTTTTACAAAAAAATTGTATTTTTATATGTATTTCTAACTTTCTAAGTGTATTCGATTGAAATATAATTACAATTTATAATAAAACGTATTTTTAAATGTATTTGACTAAAAACCAAATATAAAAATATAATAAACGTATTTTTTAAGTGTATTCGTTTGAAAACCAATTATAAAACTACAATAAAACATGTTTTAAGGTGTATTTGAGTGACCCAATTGCATATATATAATGATTACATGTATAATATATTAAATTAATAAATAGAATTAATGTTTTTATAAAAAACAATTTTTTATTGAAGGCCCGGTTTAGGACCGGTTTGGGCCCGGGCCCGGGACCGGTTTTCGGGACCGGTTACGAAAACACACTAAACGGGCCGGCTTAAAATTGTTAGGACCGAGACCGAGACCGGGACCGGTCCCAAAAAGCCCGGTCCGAAAATCACTGTTGAGGCCCGGGACCGATTGAGGCCCGGCCCGAGCCCGGTTTTTGGCCATCTCTAGTTGGAGGTGTGTGAGGCCCAATGAAACCATACCTGACTATAAACTATCCTCAAACATCTTCAACGTTTAGGCCTTTACCCTAACAAAGTAACAATCCAACTCCATGTTGTTTGTACAATCGAAGTTCAGTCTCAATGGATTCTAATTTTCCAGTTAAATCATGTTTGACGATCATAAACGATCTTATTTATTGAATTTATTAAAAAAAAACTCTCTTTACTTATTCGGTTTTTGAAACAATACTTCGAAACAACTTAGTTTGGGTGGTTTTTTGGTTTTCATTGTCACTATGGGTAAGTTAGAGAAAAAAAATCGTCAATTAGGAAGGGCTAAGGGATTGTTTGGTAGTTGTTAAATTATTTGGTGCAGAATGATTAAAATGCTCTTATGATATAGTGCAAAATGAAATATAATTGTTTGATAATTGTTCAGGATGTAATCAAGGCTCTTAATGATTAAAGAAGATCCATAAAACAAAATGTCAAAAAAATTTGGAACCATTAAAATGCAGACTTATTTTTTTTCAAACATGATCCGTGATTCAGAGGCTACCTTTTAATGGAATTGTTAAGAAGTAAACAAATAGCCCCTAATATAAAAATAAGTAAATGATCAAAATTCTAAGACGACTGTTTTTGATATAGTATGATGTAGTTCAATTTAGATAGAGTGTTTTAGGGTTTTTTTTCGTTTGTTTGTTAAATACATAAACTAACAACGTATCTTAAATCATTTTCATTTTAGACAATATTTTTTTTGTATGAAAATTAAATAATACTTTGTTTTCATCAAATTTAAGTAATATGTTTTCGTCATCTTAATGCAAAATAAATACATATTCCATTTTTTATCATTTTAAAAATAAAATATGTTATTTTAATTGCTTTTATTTTATTAACTGTGAGTTCTGGATCAGTTTGTACATATCTCAACTAATCTTATAAGTCTTGAACAACAGTCAGGGTAATCTTCAATAGAATGGAATGGTAAATTCCTTTGACCAAATTTCTTTGCATTGTTTAGTTCGCGAAATGAATTAATTGGATTCCATCGGATTCCACCGAGTTCCACGATTGAGGAATGTGATCATTCCTTAGCATATGTGAAGGATTTTGAATCCCATTTCTTGACAGATGTAACATAATTTATAATTTTCATTTAGAAAGACAAAAATAAATTTAACCACCCCCCTCGCCCCACCATCGTCGGTAACATATCCGCCACCACCTCCGCTGTTGCTGCCACCACCAGCATCAATTAATATTATCATTCGACCACCACTACCCCACCCACCGCTATCGCCACCCCCACCGACCATCACCACCACACCACTATTTTTTGCCGTCATAGTCCCCACCCCACTAATTTTGTCGTCACAATTGTCACCTTCACCCCCGATAAATGCATATTTCTATTTTGTTTGCGAGATTCCATTCAAATTCCAATCAACCAAACGCGTGGTCAAATTCCATTTCAGTTCATTCAAAGTCAAATTTCTTTGATGGATTCCAAATCCATCGAATTCCATTATGCGAACCAAACACTTTCTTAGAAAACTCGAACCGATGATCTTTAAGAAAAATCCCCGAAAGTCCAAACCTTATTACCAATTTTTTTTGAACGGCAAGTTAGTAGTTGGTAGTTATTGATTCGGACCCACAGTGACATCCATATGGGCAGTATGCGGGACCCGAACCTTCACCTTAGGAGATAAACCCCCACTGCTGCACCATTTTTAGGAAAACCATCACTTCCAAGGCTCGAACTCGAGACCTTGAAGATGATGTAAAAACCCCGATACCGCTAGGCCAGAGGCCCTTTGGTAAACCTTATTACCAATTAAGCTATCTGAAAGTACATTGTTAGTTTGTGCATTTAAAGTAAGTTGCAATCATTATGGGGACAAAAACATGACATTTTGAAGTTCAAGGACGTAGAGGGAAAGAAAAACAATAGTTTGCATAAATAGAAAACGACGGCGTATCTCCCAGAAAAATTGCATCCAAAATTTTAACTGGATCAGTCAGTGGATGCAACAGGGAACGAGATTGGATGCTGCCATAGCTATAGTTCTAAAGAGAGAGAGCAATGGGTGTTCTTCGAAGAATTTCATCAAGAACCTTATTGTTCCCTAGGGTTCTTGAATCCGCCAATAGATTCTTCAATACCCTCCCGATGCCTTCTTCTACTCCCCTCTCCAATGGCATTCATGTTTTATATTGCCCTGTAAGTATAACTTGCTTACTCATACTATCACTGGAAATCGACGGATTTAGTCTCTATTGTACATTTTAAGAAATTCTCATTAGTTAACTGAAATTGATCTTGTCTTAAGATTTCGCACACGCACAATCAATTTTGAAGCTGAGTGATTCGTGCTAAGTAAGTCGATTTAGGTTTTGATATTTAAGATATGCTAATTTGATGCAAATTCAACACACATTCTATGCTATGCTCGTTATAACGTTTGATAAGTTGTTAATTTGTTCGGAATTCTGAAACGAAGAAGAAAGATTGGAACTCCCAGATTTTAGATTTTTTTTTGAAGTATAAAATACGGCAAATACAACAAATAAACTCACACACCCTCCTCACTTTTGGTGAGGTTTGAACCCCTATACTGCTAGGCCAAAGGCCATTTGGTCCAATTTTAGATTTTGATTTTGATGTTACTTATTAAAAGAGTGAAAATTCAATTTTTGAGCATCTCCAACAGCTATGCTAAAATAGAAAATGGATCGAACACATTCTAGTTGGCAAGAACGTAAAAAAGTGGACAAAAACGTAGTGGCCTTTGATTATTAATGGATTTACATGATGAACCGTTAAGAAGTTTGATGGCAGAATAACAATATTATTACCCTCCAGAAGAATTATCAATCACCTGATCAAGATTAGTAGCACTAACAAATTTTAGATATTTTACACACCTACAATTGAGAATGATGATAATATGTAGATACACTAACGTTTATTTAAATTTGAACAAATGTGGGTTCATACAAAGAAAATATACCTTATTTTTACATTTTTTTATTTAGCAAGTTTATATGTTATACCAGACATTATTTATATATACATTTTTGTAGAAAGAGTAAGAAAAGAGGATTTCACAGAAAAAATAGGCAGAATTCATATACTCCATGACCAGTGATATGGACCAGTGTTGAGATACATTTGTTGGAGAAAATTAAGTATTGTGATGCATTTATGATATCATTGTTGATTAGATAACATTAGCTGTCAATATGTTTTAGACTCCACATGCAAAACTCATTAATGTCCATCAAGTGATTGTTTATCTTTGTTATTTCGTTATTTTTTTTTACCAAGTATAGTGTTTTTTGTCATTTAGAAAAGTACGATGGTTCATTTAGGCAAAATCCATCAGTTAAATGAGTGGCCGTTAAGTTTTTGTCTATTTCCATGTGTTTTTGGCAGCTACAATGTCTTTTTTTATCTTTCAAATGGTCTAAAGTATAATGATTGGAAATATTCACTCCTTGTTAAAGAGTTTGATGTAGTTACCAATTACTAGTCGAAAAATTGTAGAATCCGGATCAGTTATGACACTGCGAAAAGACACTTTGATCCAAATGCAAATCATGCAGCTGTTCTTTTGAAAAGGAGTATTATGTTATCGATTTTCAGAAATATGGAGAAATAAACTTGATTATTGTAATGTTAATGATAGGACAGTGTTGGGATTGTAGCCAAGATTTCCGAATGTATTGCATCAAGAGGTGGGAACATATTGGAAGCCGATATATTTGTGCCCCAAAATAAAAACGTGTTCTACTCTAGAAGGTCTCCCTCTATCTCAACTCACACATGTGTTTGTATGTATGTCATGTATATTCAATTCATTTACTTTGGTCTCTTTTTGTTTTTAATTCAAAATGTGTTTTATTCTTCACAATGCCTCTTAGTTCCAGCCTTTATATTAAGATCTTTATCTGGTTCTATCTAAGGGCTGCTTGTTGGCAGCTTAATGAGCTTAATGGGACTCGTAGCTTATTCGTTCAACTATATATGACTGTTTGGTAGTGGCTTGATGATATAGATAGTGGCTTGTTCAGTAAGCTTCTAGCGGGAGCTTTATGCAGAAAGCCAAGTTTTTTTCCAAACTTTCCCCTCTCAATTAAAAAACATGCTCATTCCATCTATGAAAAAACCCTCTCAAACAAAAACCTTCCCAATCTATACATACAAATTTAATGCACACAAACATCTTTATCCATTAATGGAAAACCAACCAAACATCCCCTGTGTTTTCTTGGAAGCTCTACTTGATGTGTTTGTAGTTGAAGACAAGCATTAGCATTCAGGACACAGAGGTTGGAGATGAATTGACGTTTGCATTCAAAAAATGAAGATGACACTTTTATTTTCAATTTGCAGTGAATTCGTCTTCGATCCTACTAAATGGCCACGGGCACAAATGGATGAAGACATTCTTAACTTATCAAAAAAATTCAATGCAAACAGATCAGTTGTTCGGGTGCCTTCTATAGATCCCAAATATAAAATTGCAATTCTTGCTTCTAAGCAGGTTTCTTTCAAGTCTTCTTATATGCACAATCTTTTTTATACTTTTAGGTTATCTTTCCTTAACTTTATGCTTAATTTTTCACTTCTATTCTGAAGGACCACTGTCTTGTTGATTTGTTGCACGCATGGCAAGATGGAAAACTTCCTGTTGACATAAGTTCTATCATAAGGTAAATATGGGCTTTAAATCTTTAATTGTCGTTTATTAACTATGGTCATTACATATGTGACCAAAAGTGTATTTGAACAGTAATCACGATAGGCTTCCCAACTCCCATGTGATTCGGTTTCTTGAAAGGCATAATATCCCATATCATTATCTATCCACAACAAAAGATAATAAAAGAGAAGATGAGATACTCCACTTGGTTCAAGATACCGATTTTCTAGTTCTTGCTAGATATATGCAGGTAAATTGGTGCATAGTTGAATAACATAGAAAGATATGTATGTTTTATTGGATTTAACTACATCAAATGAGTAATGATTCTAATATGATCAAATAATATATATTTCTTTAAGCAGGTTTTATCTAGAAGTTTTTTGAATAGATACAAGAAAGATATCATTAACATTCATCATGGCTTATTGCCATCATTCAAGGGTGGGAATCCTTCTAGGCAGGTTTAATCTTCATCCTTCTCCATTTTCTTAAGGAAAAATTGAAATATAATCTTCTAACCATATATATATATATATATATATAGAGGAAAGTTCAAATGAGAACTCAAATTTGGTTGTGAACGTGAGGACAAATGAGAGCACGACACGTGTCTGAATGTAGATTATTCAGACTGAATAATCAAAGAAATATTCAGATTGAATATGACATGTGTCGCGCTCTCATTTGTCCTCACGTTCACAACCAAATTTGAGTTCTCATTTGAACCCGCCCCTATATATATAATATAATATCTATATATATGCATCAAGGAAAAATTGAAATATAATCTTTTTTAACTTTTTTCTGGTGTGCTGCAGGCGTTTAACGCCGGTGTGAAATTGATTGGTGCCACAAGCCACTTTGTGACGGAAGAACTTGATGAAGGGCCAATAATCGAACAGATGGTAAATTTACTGGTTTTACCAACTTTGTTCAATTTGTGCCTCCAATTTTGTCTGTATAGTTATACTTATATAGCAATAATTATGCTTAAATGACTTAATTCACGGATAATTTGATCTTATCTTTGGGTTTTCAGGTTGAGAGAGTTTCGCACAAGGATAATTTGCTGAGTTTTGTACAGAAATCGGAGAATCTTGAGAAACAATGCCTTCTAAAAGCGATAAAATCCTATTGTGAGTTGCGTGTTCTACCTTATGAAGAGAACAGAACCGTTGTCTTTTGAGGTAATAACAATGGGAATCTTTAGAGTTTGTACGCGCATTATTACCTCATTAATATTTGTTTCTTGATGTTATATTTGGAGTTTCATTTTCCATATATTACCATTAAGAAGTTCATTATATCATATGCTCTGTGTCATATTCACATCGATGGTTCATATTTAGTTCCTTAGAAGTTTTAGTAAAAAACTTTGGCCCGTTTGCTTTGAACCTTTCTTTCAGGCAAATGGCACACAGGGTTTTGAAGGTGCGGTTTACATGCATCATTTGCCTTTAGATATCACGGAATTCCGGGTGAGTTCTTGTTCTATGTTGAACCAGAAACATCATGCTCAATATGAAGCCATATGCATTCTCCATTCTGCATTTTTTTTGTAACTATGGGAATCCAAGCAAGTTTATGGCTTTATCCACACCTGGGCGCCCTAAAGTTAACAATTAGACAAACCCTCTATTGGTCCTTTGAGTCTTACCGGTTGAGCTATCTTTATGGGATATAAAGTTTAATTAGAGTTTTACTAAGGCCTTGTTTGTTTTCTCATTTTAAGCTCTTAATCACCGCTTATGTCTGATTCGTTTACACGTTCCATAACCATTTTAGAACTGAAATCAGACTTCAGACTTCAACACCTCTTAAAAAACAAACGCCCCTTAATTGTCCTACTTTTACTTTGAATGCTATATATGTATCAGATATCTCTATGAATTTGCTTCTTTTTTTAAAGGGTATCCTAGGCATTTGCCTAGACTAATCTCTGGCAATTTTAAGACTGCTAAAGCATGCAGCCCTGAGATAATTCCTCAGTGGCCACAAGTTGTTTGCGCCTGGATTCGAACCTGGGGTAGATTGGTTATCTAGCCTCATTCCCCCCATAAGCCTTAACCAGTACGCCACAAGCCTTGTGGTTATGAATTTGCTTTTTGTATATATAATACTTATATAGTTGTGTAAGTTACACCTTTATAAGTAAACAGACTATGTTACTTCAAGATGACGAGGGGGAAAGTTGAGATATTCATTTCTTTTGTAGATTGGGAACCGTTTGTCAACTGAGATATTCATTTTTTTTCAAATTGGGAACCGTTGGTCAACTGAAACCTTAGTCAATTGGCGTTTTAATGGGGTTAGGTTCAGGGTTTCGGGCGAGTGGTTTGAACGGTCTTAGTAAGTATTTTGTCATCATTCCTTTGAGTTGGTCATGGATGAGTTCATTCATAACTTCTATTGAAGATATCTTGTTGATTTATTTGACCAAATAATGTTTCACTAAAAAAATTGGAGTTATGAAATCAAATACGAAAGACTTAGAAACAAACCGCTAATTATGAATGGAAGAAAAGTCTAATAAAGATAAACTGTTATAAGTTCAGATGTGATATGTGTTTGATTTATTTTTTTCAAATTATCAACTTGATGTCATTTAAAATGATTTTTAATGCATTGAAAACTTGATATGGACCTTACTCATTGGTTCTGAGGCAGAAAATGAAGAGGATATTCTGAGATGTAAAAAAGGGTATGATGTCATATCAATCATACAACTGATCATGAAAGAGGTAAATCACGTGTCTTAAAATTCAAAAGAAAATATAAACACTTATTCACATCTCAAGATTACAAGCTTAGAATTTACCAAAGGGAAGATAAAGACACAAACTTGAGATTATGGTGTGGTCAAATGTGAATAAGATATATTAGTATCTCATCAAAATTGACCCTTTACCTTCCCATAATTCTCAAAATGATCTCGAAATAAAGAGGATATTACAATTTCAAACCCTTAAATAAACATGCAACACAATCGAAAATCGAAAACAACTAGAACTTCTTAAGCATAGTCTTCAGAGGCTGGTAGTGGAGCGTATGATCCGATGAATACATCACCATAGATAAGCCCAGCTAGACCACCACCGATAAGTGGTCCAACCCAGTAAATCCAGTTTTGTGAAAAGTCTCCGCTAACAACAGCAGGTCCAAAGGATCGAGCAGGGTTCATTGAACCACCACTGAATGGACCGGCAGCCAAGATGTTAGCTCCAACAATGAACCCAATTGCGATAGGTGCGATGGTTCCGAGTGAACCCTTCTTAGGGTCTGCTGCAGTTGCGTAAACTGTGTAGACTAGGGCAAAGGTTATGATAATCTCCATCACTACTCCTTGGATAGCATTCATGCCATCAGCAACTCCATGGGTTGGAACAGCCTATGAAATAACAAAACAATCCATATTCAATACTTCATAGAAAAATTAGTTGAAATTAACAATATTAAGTTGAGTAAATCATCTGCTTTTCTCAATTAGCTTATCGAACCCCCAAATTTAACAACCAATTAAAACTAGACTTGACTTGCAGTGTGTATGTATGTGAAAGAGATACTTGAGCCCAAAACTTCAAACCCTTAAGCTTAGCTATCAGACCATATATAATATATGTTTCATAAGAAAAAGAGAGTTATACCAGTCCACCGGTGACAAACTGGAGAAGGAATGAAGCAACAATGGCACCGAGTAATTGGGCAATCCAATAAAATAAGCCAGTTAGGATAGTGATGTTGCCGCCAATAGCCAATCCAAAGGTGACAGCCGGATTCAAATGGCCACCTGAGATATTGGCTGCCATTGCGACCCCGACAAATAGTGCAAAAGCATGAGCCACTGCAACAGCTACTAGCCCAGCAGGGTCTAATGCTGCATCTGCTGTGAGCTTGCCTGCAAAATTTCAAAAAAAAAAACATGTTACAATAACTTATATGGTATGCATAAAAATTAGTATTTTATTTTTCGAAATCATCGAATTTACCAAATCTAACACGTGTCAAGTCTACTGGGTATAGAAATATGCCAAGTTCAACTTATTAGATCCACTAAAACGAGTTCTTTTATTTTCATGTATGCAACTACACACGTATTAAAAAACGTAAATCCACCAAATACAAGCTCACCATAAGCAATAGCTGATCCAACACCCGCAAACACAAAAAGAAGTGTGGCAATGAACTCAGCTAAATATGACTTGAGTGAGCCAACACTGAACGAGTCACCAAAATCGCCAAACGCCAATTTCACCATTTTCAATAGTTTTAAAACCGAAAATATGAAGTCAAAAAGTCAAAGAAGTAGATGATTAACTTGGTTAAAGCTTGTGAGTTCCTAGTCCTTCAACAAAGGGTTATATAGTGCTCAATTTTCAAAAATTTCATTTTTAAAAAAATAAAATAAATAAAAATATTAACTTTATTTTAAATATTTCTTGGAATCATTAAATAGTGACCACTAGGTTTTTATGCATAGAGAATGTTTGGAGGCACCGACCATGGGCCCAAGAGGGTTAACCATCACCACTCATTGGTTCCAACCCACCGGCCTAAGATTTCAAATATTTTCTTGATTATGAGTGGAGACAAATAATTAAATAATTAAATATAATTAAAAAAGATTATGAAGATAAGCTTAATTATGTTCTATGAAATTATTTAATTGTAGTGAGCTCCAAATGATTGAAGGGATGAGTCATCCTCATTAAAAAAGAGTTTGAATAAAATACTATGCGACCGTTAAAATAGGTTAAATCTTAGGTAACTTTTAAGGAAAAAGATATATGCATACCACACGACCATTAAAACAGGTTAAAAAAGTTTGAATACATATATATATATATATATATATACACATACATACACACTAACACACATACAAACTAACACGAGAACACATCGTAAGAGAAAGAGAGAGATTCAAACGAGAACATGATTAAAACATGATTGAGTAATAGTGAGAGACCTTTTAATCAGAACGGTCAAAATATTCGACCTTCATCTATATTTATCATCAGCATGCACTTTTGTTTATCTCTGCATACTTACTTGTATTACCATAATTGAAACTTTAGTTAATTCATGCATACGAAAATGACCAAAAGTATCTAAAAGTACGTGAAATTAATACAGGTTCACATTTTTTTGTGAGCTATCAGATATAAAAGGTATCTATGGTCTCAAGAAAATGTATCATTCTCAGTCAAACTCATTTGTTCTTAGATTCCATCTCTTTCTAAAGTTTAAAAATATTACAGTTAATGCATATGCTACAAGTAAATAAAAAAAATTATTTACTTTCCAACTACAAAATTTAATAGACATGATATATAGTCAATGATATGATAGGATTTTTAAATACGAAGTTTAATTTATGGGATATGATTATTGAAGATTAGTTGTAATGTTGGATTAGGTAAGAGGATTGGTTGTCATTTTTAACATTTTCTTTCATATACACTTCAAAAATTCTAACATGGGATAGGTATAATTTTATAATATTTATATAAGGTAAGGTTTCGGGGAGAAAGAAAGTTATGGTGAGAAGCGTAATACGTTTGGATTAATTCTAAATCCTAACTAAATGTCAATACTAATTAGGTGCACTGAAATGCATTAGATCAATTTCCTTCTAAAGCGCAATTCATAGGCGGACATGAGATTAAAAGTGATCAAGGGTTCAGATATCTTATTACGCTTCTCATCTTAACTCTTGTTCTCACACAATCATTCGCCCATTTATACATATCCAAATAATTATATGTAGTTATATTGTACATATATTGGTTTTGTTTGCATTTTGATATATATATATATATATATATAGGCACATAATCATGTGAAAATAAGAGTTAAAGTGAGAAACGTAAAAAGAGATTTGAACTCTTGATCATCTTTAATCTCAAAGACACCCATAAATCTCACTTCATACTGGAATTGATCCGGTGCATCTCGATGCATCTCATCTCGGTGCATCTCATCCTAATGTACATCCAACGGTGCAGGGCCGTTCCAATTTTTTTGGAGGTCCTGTTACACTTGTAACAAGACAAAATATAAAATTTCACACCATATATTATATTAAAAGTCTAGCAAGTTAAAATAAAAAATTGTATAAAATATCATTTAGATGCACATATCCCTCTGGGAGGGCAATTAGGACATGGGCGTAAGGGACTTTACGACAGTTAATAATTCAATTCTTTTTCTATTAGGGCTTGCATCTAGGTGTGATGATTTACTTCAAGAGCAAGTCTCTGGTTCAAGTCCAGGATGGCCCAACGTCGAGGAAAAGAATTCAAGAAGCTAATAACAAAATTCACTTAAATATAATCATTTTTCTAACATGTTTGAAAGAAAATTTTCAATCAGTTCTTCATAGTCAACTTTCTCTAATAAGTCGTTAATCTGAAGATTAACATATAAGAGTTTACCAACCAACAACTGTTGTTTACCTTAAGTTCTCAAGAAACCCTAACTCGATTCTAAGGGTCAAATTCTCTCTAAACTCTCAACTTTGATGTTTGCTGTCAAATGACTATAGTGGTTTGAACAATGACAACTGGCATAATGGTGAAATAAGTCAACAAAATTGAAGGTCTCGTCGAACAAGAAAGTGAAAGATTATTAAATAGGCTGTCGTTGGTGCTTCAAATATAATATTAGCCACAAAGAAAACAAAGACGAGCACCAAGAGAGTTCAATCTTTAAATTAGAGACCTAAGAAGGAGGAACCATGGATTTGCAGTCAATCAAGAATAGGATGAATGAGCAAGTGTGGTAGAAGAGGGTAAGAATTGAGGCATTTAAGCTAGATTGCTAAAACATTATAATTGTCAAATGAGATATACTATATGGCTATGAGAGAACCTTGAATGGATTGAGCTAGAACATGGACTAAATATCAAAAAATATATAATTAGGTACATGTTAAAATATTTGAAATTGGGCCCTAAAAAGATTTGGGGGCCCCAAAAAAATTGAGGGCCCTGTTCGGAATCCCACATTGGTAGCCCCTTCGGTTCTCACGTTAACTCTCTTTCTCATCAGAACTCATACACACACACACACATGTATAGAGAGAGAAAAGATCAAATGCTAACTCAAATTTGGTTGTGAACGTGAAGACAAATGAAAGCGCATCACGTATCATATTTAAACTGAATAATGAAAGAAAATATTCAGTCTGAATGTAGCATTTTTATTCATATATGATTTTATATTGTTCTCTTATTTTCTTAAATATGTATCATTTTTATAGAGAGAGAAGTCTTTTGGAATATATCAATGATGAAAATGTGATTCGCAAAATATTGGATTGATAATTACATTGTGTATTATAAAATTTATAAAGAATAACGTATATTTGATTATGTTTGAATTTTTCAAAAAGAAAAGATATAATTGTTTGATCAATATAATACGAAAATTGTTAACTTGATATTTAAATATGAAGTTTTTCATCATCTATACTACCTACTACTCATGTTTTCTAGGTATAAAAGGATAATGTTCTAATATGCTTATTCTTACTACCTATAAACCATTGTTATACTAATACTTATCATAAGAAAACATAAAATCCAAATGTATCGTTTTCTTTATCAAAAATTAAGATCACAATCGAGAAACAATAATTCAGAAAAAAATGTAAACTTCATTTTAGTTATAAAGCCTATAATAAATTAGACTGAAAAAAAAAACTGTATACACATAGAAAAGAAATTGTACATGTAGAAAAGAAAGATATACATGATGTATGATATGACGTAGTTGCTCTTATCTCTTTCCTGTTATTTTAAACACAACTGAGAGGAAGTCAACGCTTACAGCTTGAAGAATATCTTTATTTTTAAGAATAAAGTTTTCGGGCATCTCCATGGATAACACCAAATACATAAATTGATGTAAAATATGGTACAAACAATAACTCGACAATGTGGACAACGCCAATTTTTACATTAAAATGTAAGATTCTAGTATATATCTTTTTATCTTTTCTCATTGAAGTAAAATTTGATGTAAATAGATAGTGTTGCACCAAATTTATTTGGTGTGTTACTATTCATTACATTCGTTCGTTTATGTTCGTTTACGTTCGTTTATATAAAAAAAATATTTATATATTATGACATTAGTATGTAAAATCATTAATTAAATAAAAATTTTAGAATTCCTTTTTTATGGCTCCTAAGTTTACCTGGTTTTTCATTTTGTTTTGTTACTTTTTAGGAACAAAATGATAAGTAATGGTGGTTTTATTCTATATTTGTGTTTGTTCGTTTATGTTCATCTATGTTTGTTTACGTTCGTTTATCTTCATTCACGATCGTTCATTTACGTTCATTTATGTTTGTTCGTTTACGTTCGTTTAACAGCTTAACAAAAAAACATAAACAAATAAATTTTCTTAATAAATACAAAAAAAATTGTTCGTTTACCGTTCGTGTTTGTTCGTTTGTTCGGTTAAGTTAAACGAACGAACACGAACACAAAAAATTCGTTCATTTACCGTTCGTGTTCGTTCGTTTGTTCGGTTAAGTTAAATGAACGAACACGAACAAGCCTCCATTCGTGTTCGTTGACTTCGTTCGGTTCGTTTGCAGCCTTATGTATAAGCATTCAAAATATAAATTTTAGAAGTACATTAAAATACAACTAAAAATTGCTTTCTTATTATTGTTATTATGATTATGATTATAGACGATGACATATATATTATTATATTTGAGTAAATTGCAAATTTGGTCCCTATGGTTTGTGGATTTTTGTGGTTTTGTTCCCAAGCAAATTTTTATTGCAAGAAAACCACTTAGTATGTATTTCGTTGTGGATTTGGTCCCTGAGACTAACTCCGTCAGATATTCTTCCGTTAAAACCCCTCATGTGACTTGCACATGAGGGCATTTTCGTCCTTTTAACTCTTTTTCACTAAAAACAAAAACAGAGGGACCAAAATTGTAAGTTACTCTTTATTATTATTAATATTATTATTATTATTATTAATATATATAGAGAGAGTAAACATCAGATCGTCGCCAATCCCACCACCCCCTTTATTTTCCGTTGACCAGATCCCATCACCGGCCAAACCTCCATCACCGACGTTCCTCCGTCACCGGCCAGTTTTGCGACATATCCCTGGTGAGATCCCTTCCCGACCATCGTCTTCTCCGGCCATCGTGGTTGGAGGTGTAGTTGAAGGAAACCAACAAAGATCGAAACCCATAGAGATCGACTCCGACGACTGGTTCTCCTTTTCATGCTTCAACGGATCGAAATGGGTTTTGGTTTTTAACGGTTTTTGAAATGGGTTCTAGCTTCAAAATGGATTTCGTCGGTGATGGAGGTTTGGCCGGCGACGATCTACCCTTGGCCGGCGACTTCGTATTTTCCAGCGACTTTGTCTTCTCCGGCGACTTCGTCTTTTCCGGCGACTTCGTTTTCTCTCACCACGCAGATTCTTCGTTTTCTCCTCACCACGCAGAACCTTCACCACACACCTTCGTCGATTTGCTTCTATCGATATGTTTGGGTGAGTTTTTGTTCAATTTTTGTGATCAATCGAATCAGAAACATTGGGAGGTTTCGGTATGGGGATCGATGGAGAAACATCCGGTCGTGATCGATTGAAGCAGAAACATCAAATCGAGATCGATCGATGTTTGAAACTGCTAATGGCGGTATCCGCTGGAGGTTTGGCCGGTGACGATCTGTTGTTTACTTGAATATGTTAATGACTTTCATCTTCAAAAGAGTTTCATCGAGTCGATATCGATCGAAGCAGAAACATTGAGTCGAGACTGATCGAAGCCGATGTCATCTCTGGTGGTGGGTTTCCTTCTACCATCGAGTCGAGATTGATCGAAATGGGTTTTGGTTTCGAAACGGGTTTTTTGCCATGGGTTTTGATTAATTGGTTCGGAGTAACGGAGGTCTTCTCTGGTCACACCCTCGGAAAAGATAGTAGGAGTTTGATCGGAAAAGATAATGAGGAAGATCGGAGGAGTTTGATCGAAAAAGATAGAAGGAGTTTGGTCGGAGCATTTCGTTGGAGAGGATGACCTTCACCCAGTTCATGAATATATATATATATATATATATATATATATATATGTTAGTCCCCAAGGAAAGATGGCTAACTAAGAGAGGATTTTGTAGAAGGGGGGGTTGAATATAAAACACACAGAATATACTCTTTTTAAATTTTTTAATATAAATATTAAAAATTTACACACAGATAGTTTGATGCGGAAAAGAACAGGCACACTATTCTATCAAATTAAACACACAGATAACAGTAATTAACTTATACACTAAGGAAGTTAAAACAATACTGTTATAGCACACAGCTTTGCCACAGTCACACAAATAATCACTCTGAAGATTTTTTGAAAGCGTGAGATTTCTGGGAAGGACTTCATCTCCTTTTATAGTGCCCATGCATGGGATGCAAGTGGACAGCTGTCAAGGTTTCATTAGCTGGAAGATTATCTGCTCGACAAAGGAAGAGACCACTTCCTTTGTACTAGAATAATGGATGAACCATTCCTTGTAGCACGTAATGTCAGATAACTTTATCTTCTTTTCTTCATGCTCTGTGAAGTCCCATCAAACCTTTTAGCTAAAAGACAAATATTCCTTTTATAAGAATAAAGGATAATGTCTTTATTTAAGGCTTGATGCCCAAGTTCTTGCTGGCTCACGTGTCTTGCAATTGATGTGAGTCAAGAACTTATCTCTTTGAAATTGCTAAGTGATACATCACACTATGTATCACATCGGTGGATACCTTGTAAGGCTGGAATTGATAAGTGTACACTTTGCTTGATAGACTTCATCTTTCACTAAATGCCAAAAGTGTACACCCTTGAACTTGTGACTTGATATCACAGCCTTAGAAAATATAACTGCAATTTCGGTGACCAAGATTATAGTGTCGGTGACCATTACATCAAACTTGATGACCTCATCTTATTTGATGTCCTTAGTACTTTTGATGACTTTTGAGTGTACCATCGGTGACCCACTATATTGGTGACCCAATCTTGACTTGGCAAAATGATCTGAATATTGAAGTTGTTTGATACATCCAAAATTCCACTTTTTGATGTACAACCCTTGATTGAATAGTCTTTGACTCTTCAATACTTGAAGCATATTTCAGACCTTCAAAAGAACCTGTAAAAGTTCATTCATACAAAGGAAGGTGGTTCATCACCAAATCATCGGTGACCCAACAATCTCCCCCTATTTGATGATGATACCTGTAAGTTAGAAAAGAATTCTTTTTGACCCTTTCTATTTTTCTTTTGGGTTCTTTTGACTCAGATTTTTTTTTTAACTGAGTATGTACAGTATAAGTATAAGAATAAATGTAAGTATAAGTATGTACAAGAAAAATAAAAATATTAACAAGAATTTTTAAGAAAGAAGAGTATGAACTTTTATTAATCAACACACAGCTTTGAAAAATAAAGTTCACACTATATGAAAACTATTCAAGGAGTGGGTTCTCTTCTTTTTAGCTCATCCAAGATAAGCCTAGTGATCCCATGGTCTTCAACCGAGGTACTCCTAGAATAGCAGAGAGGAAGGAGCTGTGAGCCCTTGGGATGTTAGATGCTCTGAAGAAACCGATGTTTCCAAAGATGTCTTCAAAGAAAACCCCAAGCTCAGGAGTAGTCAGCATGGTTTGCTCCGGGTAAGCAATAGGAGTAGGAATGGAAAGATCTATACCCGAAGCATTTATCTGGATGCCTCTTTCATGAAGCATAACAAAGTGTCCCTTCTTCTTGTTTTTAGGAGCTGTGATGACCTCTCCTTTAAGACCCTGTTGTATGAAGTACATTTGTTGTGCTTCAAGATATGTTACAAGAATATCATTCTCCTTTTGGATGTTGAGCATCTTGATGAAGAGTTTTCTGAGAATATTAAGTACCAGCTCCTTGTACTTGCTTTTGCTCTTGGAGATGCATTTACCAACTTCCATCCACTCAGTCATCCCAAGAACTTCCAACCATTCAGCTTCATATACCTTTGAGAGAGTGTCAGCTCTCTTAAGGGTGACAAGTAACTTTGGAGAATTTTTGGTTGAAGGTTGGATGGTGGCACTGATAATCTTGGAATCATCCTTCCTATTCTTTAGTCTCCTTTTAAACCACTCTACTTCCTTTGCCTTCTTGGCCTCATCAACCAATTTTGCAGCTTCAGATTTCTTCTTTATATTTTCAAGCTCATCTTTTTGAGCTTGAATTGCATCGGTGACTTTGGCATGAACAGCTTCATCATGAGCTAGCTTGAGTACATTAGTCTGATCAAATTCAAGCTGAGCCCTGATTGCTTCTTCTTTTCAGCTTCAGTTAGAATTACCCCAAGAGGATCAGTGGGTAATGAAGCAGGCTGAAGTCTAAGAGTGTCTGCTTGAGAATCTCTCATCCTTTTCCTTCTCCTTTTCTCTTCCTGTTGATCTTCAAAGGAAACTGGTTTCTTTCCTTTGGCCTTCTCTTTTCTCTTCTTTTCTTCTTCAGTTTTAAGGGGTTGAGCACTGATACTCTCCCCTCACCGGCTCCGAGACTCGGTGACCACGTGAGGAGTCACCTCGGTGACAAGGGGAGGAGTCACCTCGGTGACCGTGATCACAGCACCACCATCGGTGGCTGGGAGAGAAGTCACGTCGGCGGCTACTGTCTTGATGGCAGCGTCGGCGGCTGCTGTCTTGGTGGCAGCGTCGGCGGCTGCTGTCTTGGTGGCGTCGTCGGCGGCTGTGGAGGTGGTAGCAGTGGTCTTCTTATTTTTCTCCCCCTCAGTGGTTGAACCCTTGAAACCCACTGAAGAGAGAAAAGTCTTGATCTTTTCTATAACAGAAGCCATGGAATTCATTTTTCTTTCAATTCTTTGAAGAACAAATCTGTCTTGTTCCTGAAAGAAGGATCCATCCACATCAAGCTCAATAGTCGGAGGAGAAATTGGAATCTTGTCAATTTTGGTGAGAATAGTGGCAAGAGACTCCATAATGTTCTCTTGAGTAGTAGAAAGAGAAGCCAGTCTTTCCAAGTCTTTGGCTGCTTGATCTTCCAAAGTTTCCACCCGCCGTATAGTGTCACGGGTAAAGCTGGTGAAAGCTTGGAGAAGATCTACTCCTTGTTTGGAAGACATGGGAGCAGAAGGTTGAGGCTGTGGTGGTTGATCGGCATCATCATCACTGGAAGAATAATCCACCAAACTTGTAGGTTTTCTTGGGGGGATTTAGGAGATGTGGGGGAGACACGTTTAGGAGAGTGTCTATGAGGGGATTCCTTAGTAATGGGTTCTTTCACAACCTTGGTACGTACGGGAGACGTATGTGTCCAAGGTGTAGTGTCGGACAATAGAAAATCAGTAAATTGGGATGCTCCATCAAATGCACCTGGTTGTGATGCACTCTCATGTGGAGTAAGGAAAGGGAACTGTGAGAGCTCACGGGGTGGAGAAGAGGCAGCTTGGATGGGAGAGTCCAAGTCTTCTTCATCAACTAAAGAGAAAGTTGATGAAGGAATAATAGGGATGTCCCTTTTTACAACCATGTCCTTTTGGGAGGGCATGGAGGAGCTAGGTTGGGTTAACTGGTCCTTGGGTCGAGTAGGAATCTTTTCAACACTTACTAACTTTTGGGAGTTAGTAGGTGGCTTGTGAGGTGAGACCCTTTGGGTACCCTTAGACTTCTTTGAGGAAGTCTTTGGGGGGCTTTTGGAGTGTCTCCGCTTTTGGGACTTAGACGCTTGGGTAGAAGCCAAAGGTTCTTTTGGCTTCGTAGCATCGGTGGGTGCGGAGGTAGATGTGCCCGATGCTTTGGATCTCTTACGAGATTTGGGCACATCAGTTACTCTAGGTGCAGAAGGAGTAGAAGACATACCTGAGGTCCTTTGCAGACGGGGCTCATTTTCTCCCCAAGATAGAGTTGCATTCCTTGCAAACTCAACCATAGATGGTCGGAGAGGGTTGTCTGATGCTAAGACAGCCTTTTTCATAATCTGATTTCCCACTTGATGAAGAGGGAGATCATATATGATGTCATCTCTTTTCTCTAGTTTATCTGCCAACTTTGCATGAATAATAAGAGAGAAAAGTCGCTGAAATGGTACCTGAGGACGTCGGATTGTAGAGAAGGAGGAGATCATTTCATTAAAGAAATAGCTTGCAAAGTCTATCCTCCTTTGAAAAATTAAAGCATGTGCCAATTCTGTCACTTGGGAAGGTGACTGATCCGGGCCACCTGTCTTCTTGCTCAGGCACAGAATCAGATGAGCAAAAAGAAAGTTCCATATGTTTCCCATATTCTTGCGCAGTAAAATACCTGGATCCTTTGACTTTGAGTCCTTCTTCTCTTCTAAGTAATTCAAAACAGCCACCACTTGTTGGTGTTCATTTCCAAGAGGAAATGTTTCATATGAATCATAAGTGGGAAGCCTAAGGATGTTACGAACATCTTCAACATCAAAAACCACATCATGTTCATCATTGCTGAGAACAGATGCAAGGATTTGATCTGTAGAAGCATCAAAAGTACATGATAGCCAAAAGTTTCCAAGAAGAAACTTACTCATCTTGGGTTTTGCTGTAAGAGCATACTGGAGAGGGCACCTTTGAAGGAACCAGCAGATGTCATTGTACTCAGGATGAGCATTATCAACTCCTATTCGTCCAAAGTAATTGCATGCAGGAAAGGAGAGAGATCCAAATGTCATTGTTTGTTCTTCTGAAGTTCTTGAAGGAGAAGCCATTGAAGAGGAAAGGAGTTGCAGGTTTGAGGATGAAGGTTATAAGATGAGAAAGAGAGAGGGTGCGAGAAAGGTGGTAAGGTAGTGGAGGAAGAGGTTATATATGAGAGGGAAATTTCAATTTTCAAAAATAATGATTACTTTTGGTGATTGAAAGGTCAGAATTCTAAGGGTTTTAGGGTTGAATTCGGCGCATGTACTGACATTGATGATGTCATTAGGGATAATAACAAAGAATCTTGCTTATCAAGAGTGGTAAGTCAAGAGTTATCTTTAAGGGGTTAAGAATATAAAGGGTTATAACGGTTACCTCGGTGACTTGTACAACATCGGTGGATGGTCAGAGAGAGAGAGAGAGAGTAAACATCGGTGAGTGGAATACAAAGGGCAAATGTCGGTGGCTCAATAAGAAGGTAGACGTCGGTGTATATAACGTAGGTGGCTAGCGATGAAACATCGGTGGATGACATCAATTGATGATGTCGGTGGCTCGTGAAGAGGATAAACCGTCGGTGGCTCGAGAGTCTAGGAGACACCGTCGGTGGCTCGTGTTATAGTCGGAAAGAGGGGCGCCGTCAGAAGGTGACGCAAGCTAGGCGTCGGAAAGTGACGCAAGCAAGACGTCGACGGGTGACGTAAGCAAGACGTCGGTGGTTCGATGTGGCAACGGTGGTCGTCGGCGTCGGAAAGAGTTACGGTGGTGGAAACACGGTGACCGTCGGTGGCTTCAATGATTGATCTCGATGGCTGGTAGCATTGGTAAACGTCGGTGGTTGGTAAAGGGAGTCGCCGTCGGTGGATTTTGGTGGTGTTGGTGTCGGTGGGTGGATTTCTTGGTGGTTCTCGGTGGGTCTCGGTGGCCGGAGAGAGTGACAGTGGTGACTTTAGATTTAGGGTTTTGATTGAGAGGGAATAGAAGGAGAGAGAGAGAGAACCGCGTCGGTGACTAAGTCACCGACTTTATACATATATATATATATATATATATATATTTATTTTCTTTTTCTTTTTATATTATTTTCATATAAATATATAAATATAATATAATATCTAATTTATAAATATATATAATATATATATAAAGTATATATATATAAAACATATAACAGTTCATTTTGGCCATGGTACTAGGAAATGGAATCCTAAAATGGCACCTTATATCTCTGCAAAATATATAAGTTATAAATATATAAATGTATATAGTATATATATATATATATATGGAATATATATATATATATAAAACATACATTATATATAAATATAAAATATATTAGTCTATGTTTACCATACCTAACTCACCAATGAGGAATTTGAACCTTGCTTCATCAAGGGGCTTTGTGAACAGATCAGCTAGTTGATAGTCGGTGGGAATGAAATGTAACTCCACATCACCTTTAGAGACATGATCTCTTATAAAGTGATATCTGATATCAATGTGCTTGGATCTTGAATGAAGCACAGGGTTGTTGGCAATGGCTATTGCATTTGAGTTGTCACACATTATTGGGATTTTTGAGAAAATTTGATTATAATCACACAACTGATTTTTCATCCACAATATCTGTGCACAACAACTTCCAGCAGCCACGTACTCTGCTTCAGCAGTAGATGTAGACACCGAATGTTGTTTCTTACTTGACCAGCTCACAAGCTTTCCACCAAGTAATCGACAACTTCCGGTTGTACTCTTTCTCGTCTATTTTTGAACCTCGCAAAATCGAATCGAGTACCCGATGAGATCGAAACCCGAGTCTTTGGGATACCAAAGACCCGCATTTATGGTACACTTTCGTATACCGAAAAATCCTTTTCACAAGACCGGATGTGATTCTTTAGGATTTGCTTGGTATCGAGCATACGTACAAGTAGCAAACATAATGTCAGGTCTACTTGTAGTTAGATAAAGAAGGGATCCAATCATGGCTCTATAATTTGTAATATTGACAGAAATGCCATCAGGATCAGAAAAGAGTCTAAGAGGAGGAGCCATAGGAGTTTTCATGGTAGAGCAAGTATCAAATTGAAACTTTTTCTAAGATCTTTAATGTATTTACTTTGATTTATGAAAATACCTTCTGAGACTGTTTTACTTGCAAACCAAGAAAGAAAGTTAACTCCCCATCATGCTCATTTTATACTCTTTTTGCATGAGGGAGCTAAACTCATCACACAAGGATTCATCGGTGGCTCCAAAAATAATATCATCAACATAGATTTGAACAAGAATGATATTACCTTATGATTTCTTGAAGAAGAGAGTGTTGTCAACCTTGCCTCGTATGTACTTATTTCTAAGTAGATATTCTGAGAGAGTGTCATACTGTGCACGAGGAGCTTGCTTCAATTCCATACGTAGCTTTATCCGGCCCTATACACATGATATGGATGAACCGGATCTTCAAACCCAGAGGTTGCTTCACATACACTTCTTCAGCTAATTCACCATTCAGGAAGGCACTTTTGACATCCATTTGGAATACCCGAAAATTCTTGTGTTGCATGGGCAAGAAATATTCGGATAGCTTCCAATCCGGCAACAGAGCAAAAGTTTCATCATAATCAATTCCTTCCTCTTGTCGATATCCTTGAGCAACCAGCCTTGCTTTGTTCCTTATGACAGTTCCTTCTTCGTCCATCTTGTTTCGAAACACCCATTTTGTTCCAATAATAGTTTTGTTGGATGGACGAGGAACTAACTTCCAGACTTTGTTTCTCTCAAATTGTGAGAGTTCTTCTTGCATGGCAATTACCCAGCTAGGATCAGCTAGGGCTTCATTTATCAGCTTAGGCTCAACAATGGAAACAAAGTTGACATATAAGCACAGATTGCTTATGCCTCTTCTGGTTTTTACACCAACTTGTGGATCACCTATGATTTGATCTATTGGATGATCCATGGTCCACTTTAGTGCAGGAGGTAAGGTAGGAGGTAGAGAAGAGGATGAGGTAGGAATTTGAGATGGTGAAGATAGGTTTGAGGGAGATATGGTGTTTTGGTGGGTAAGGTCTTCTGTAGAGTTAGTTTCAGGAGGTGGAGAAGAAAGAGAAGATTCTGAAGGTAAGGTGGTGTTTATGGGAGGCTGAGAAGAGTTGCTATCTGGAGGATTGGGTTGAGAGGAGGATGGAATTTCACCAACACATGAATTTATCCATAGGTTTAATTCTTCTTCATCACAAGATAATGAAGAAGTTTCAAACTCATCAAACTTCACATGCATGGATTCATCTATGCATTGTCTTCTTAGGTTGAAAATTCTGAAGGCTCTTGAGGAGGGAGAATAGCCCATGAAAATTCCATCATCAGACTTCGGATCAAACTTTCCAAGTTGTTACCTGTCATTTAGCATGTGACATGCACAGCCAAACACATGGAAGAAGTCAACTGCAGGTTTTCTACCATGGAAAACTTCATAAGGAGTCTTGTCATGCCTTTTGACTATGATAGACCTATTTTGAGTAAAGCATGCAGTGTTAACTGCTTCTGCCCAAAAATAGGTTGGCAACTTGGATTCACTCAGCATTGACCTTGCAGCTTCACACAGTGTTCTATTCTTTCTTTCAACAACACCATTTTGCTGAGGAGTGCGTACGGTAGAAAAGTTCTGAGAAATTCCTTTTAGGTCAAAGAAATCTTCCAGAGCAGCATTCTTGAATTCTGTGCCGTTATCACTTCTGAAGGACTTCACCAGTTTACCATTCAAATTTTCAATCTTTCTTGTAAACCTGATGATTTCTTCAGCAGCATCACTCTTGTGTTTCAGAAAGAACACCCAAGCATATCTAGAGAATTCATCAACGATTACTAGCATATACTTTTTACCACCTGCATCGGGTGTGCTTCTGGACCGCACGGTATCCATGTGAAGCATTTGAAGAGGTTGAGAGATAGAAGAGCATTGTTTTGTTTTAAAGGAAGTTCTGGTGAGTTTTCCTTTTTCACATGCTCCACACAGCTTTTCTTTTTCAAAAACTATTTTTGGCATTCCAACAACCAGCTCCTTGTTGGAGAGTTTGTTCAAGGTTTTAAAGTTTTGATGAGAGAATCTTTTATGCCACAGCCAACTTTGTTTGGCTAGTTCTTGCGAGAGGAGACACACAGCTTCTCCTATTGCACTTTCCTTCATGTTGATTATGTATACTAGGGATGAGCATACGAACCGAAACCCCGAAACCGAACCGGTCCCGTACCGAACCGGTACCGGTACCGGTACCGAATAGCATTACCGGTTCGGTATTCGGTACCGGGATTTTTTCATATTCGGGATTCGGTATTTTCGGTTCGGTACCGGTACTGGTACCCATAAATCCCGAACCGAACCGGGTAATATTAACCGACACTTTCAAATTGAAAAAAAAACCCTTTTCTTTTTGGATTGGTATAAAAAACCTTTTTTCCCAACGTTATATCTTCCATTTTTATACCAAATCCACTAAATATTTTAAATTTTTTGGTTCTTGTAATATTCCCCCCAAATATCAATCTTTTCTTCGTATTTCGGCTTCGTAATTTCTCCAAAACCCGGTTTCTTGTAATATTCCACCCAAATATTCCACACCTTTTTGACATGTATGTAACACTGTATACATACCAAATATACGTATATATACATATATACGAACGAAGCCCACTTTCTTATCGTTACATATTTTGGATGTCAAATTGTAAAATTAAAAAATTAATTTTTATTGGTGTTTTTTAATCTTTTTTAGGTCAATTTAAGTTGAATGAGTTCCTCCCCACTTAATCTACAATTAGAAAAACCATTTTGAGCTATGTAAAAAAGTTAGTCGTCCCTAAAAACGGTACCAAACGGTGTTAGTCCCGAAAATCCCGGTACCGAACCGGTACCGGTACCGGTACCGAATTTCTATTACTGGTTCGTTATTCGGTACCGAGATTTTTTCATATTCGGGATTCGGTATTTTCGGTTCGGTACCGGTCCGGTACCGAGCTCATCCCTAATGTATACGTCATTCAGTCGGGTTCCTGCTAGTACAATCTTGTTCTGTACATCAAAGACCAAGCACACACACAGCTGGAACATGACCTTATAGCCCAAATCACATATTTGGCTGATGCTTAGAAGATTATACATTAGCCCTTCAACATGAGCTACTCTGGAGAAAGTGATGGTTCCATTTGAAATGGTACCATATCCTTTGGTGACCCCTTTTCCATTTCCTCCAAAGGAAACAGTGGGTCCCTTTTCTTTTGAGAAGTTAGAGAGAAGAAGTTTGTTTCCGGTCATGTGTCTTAAACACCCACTGTCCATGTACCATATGTGATCTTTATTTGGTACCTGCACCCAGAAACAAATTTAGACTTTTGGTACCCATTTTGAGGTGGGTCCTTTGGGATTAGAAGGCATTTTAGTTTTGCAAGGATCCAAATCTTTTGGGCAATTTTTAGCAAGATGAACAGTGTTGCCACAATTATAGCATTTCTTTAAAGCAAAGGCCTTTTTAAAATCCCTATCATCAAAACTTTGGACAGAGGTTGACGACTGAGAAGAAGAGGGGTGACCGACACCTGGTCTTGGTCCAAGAATACCTTTACCAGGATTTCTTGATTTCTTCAAGTTCACTGAGGCTTTGTTCCTGAAGTGGATCCCTCAGCAGATACAAGGGTAGTGTAGAGTGACTTTTCCATGTCTTCCAGCTCATCGATTTTGGCCATGAGGCATTTAGTGACATACTCACTCTCACTCTCAGAGGTTTGCTCATCCTCCCAGCAATGAGCCTCTGCAACCAAAGTTTTATTTTTACTTTGGTTTCTCTCTTGTATTTGGCTTTGTACTTATTATACCTGGAGGTTTCTTTTGATTCAGAATTTTCTTTAGAGGATTGGCTATTTCTCTCTTCATGCTTCCTAGAAGCTGATTTTGAGAAGTCATGGCCATAAGAAGAACAAGGTTTGAGAGAAGAGGAAGCTTTTGATCTGCATTCAGAAGCAAAATGACCTTTCTTTCCACAATTGAAGCATTCTTCATTTGCTTTATCAGAAGAGGATTTTTGAGAAAAAGGTTTTCTATTAAATTTGGAGCGCTTTGAAGAAAATCTTTTATTCTTAAGGTTTCCAGCAAGCATTGCCATACTATCAGAAAGTATGTCAATGGCTGATTCTTCTCCTTCATCATCGAAGACTATAGTATGCATCTGACAGATGAGAAGAGTCTTCCTTAATATATTTTTCAGAATCAGAAGAAGGATAGGTGATTCTAGGAATACAAGAAGAAGATTTTGAATCACCTATCAAAGCAATAGAAGAGGATTTGATATCCTTTATAAGAGATTTTCTCTGGTTCTTAGTTTGTTCATAATGAAGAAGAGTTCCATAGAGAGCAGTTAAAGGCATTATTCTAAGTCCTTGATTTGCTTGATGCAAGTACAGATAGTTTCCCAGAAATCTGGAAGACAATCCATGAACTTGCAGAGAACTTCTTCATTATCATAAACTCGTCCAAGAACTTTGAGATCATTGAGAAGACAGTTAAAGCGATTAAAGTAGGTAGAAAGAGATTCTCCTTTTTCATGGGAGAAGAGTTCATACTTTCTAACAAGACAGATCCTGTTAGATTTCTTTACTTCTTTGGTGCCTTCATATAAGACACTTAAAGTATCCCACATTTCTTTAGCAGTGGGAAGGTTAAGAAGAGAGTGATACACTTCATCAGGAATGGATACAGCAAGAGCAGATTTGACTTTAGTGTCTAAAGCAACTAGGCGTTTATCATCTTCACTAAATTTGTTAGAAGGTTTGATGATATATCTACCAGTTTTCTCACTTCTTTCGTCATCTGACTCTATGTCCTTTCCTTCAGCGTCCTTTTGAGGGCCAAAGCGAGCCCATATTTTAGGAACAATAGGTCCCTCACTAAGAATGTTGGGATACACATAATCGATCCCTTCCAAGAATAATAACATGCGATTTTTCCATAACCCAAAGTTATTTGGGTTGAACCTTGGAGGTTTAGCCAAGGATCCTAAATCATATGTATTACTGGAAGAGGTCTGCAAGGTACCATCAACATTTGAGGTAGTAGCCATCACAGATCTGGTTTATTGAATTAAACCAATCGCTCGATACCACTTGTTAGTCCCCGAGGAGAGATGGCTAACTAAGAGAGGGTTTTGTAGAAGGGGGTTGAATATAAAACACACAGAATATACTCTTTTTAAATTTTTTAATATAAATATTAAAAATTTACACACAGATAGTTTGATGCGGAAAAGAACAGACACACTATTCTATCAAACTAAACACACAGATAACAGTAATTAACTTATACACTAAGGAAGTTAAAACACTACTGTTATAGCACACAACTTTGCCACAGTCACACAAATAATCACTCTGAAGATTTGTTGAAAGCGTGAGATTTCTGGGAAGGACTTCATCTCCTTTTATAGTGCCCATGCATGGGATGCAAGTGGACAGCTGTCAAAGTTTCATTAGCTGGAAGATTATCTGTTGGATAAAGGAAGAGACCACTTCCTTTGTACTAGAATAATGGATGAACCATTCCTTGTAGCACGTAATGTCAGATAACTTTATCTTCTTTTCTTCATGCTCTGTGAAGTCCTATCAAACCTTTTAGCTAAAAGACAAATATTCCTTTTATAAGAATAAAGGAGAATGTCTTTATTTAAGGCTTGATGCCCAAGTTCTTGCTGGCTCATGTGTCTTGCAATTGATGTGAGTCAAGAACTTATCTCTTTGAAATTGCTAAGTGATACAGCACACTATGTATCACATCGGTGGATACCTTGTAAGGCTGGAATTGATAAGTGTACACTTTGCTTGATAGACTTCATCTTTCACTAAATGCCAAAAGTGTACACCCTTGAACTTGTGACTTGATATCACAGCCTTAGAAAATATACCTGCAATTTCGATGACCAAGATTATAGTGTCGGTGACCATGACATCAAACTTGATGACCTCATCTTATTTGATGTCCTTAGTACTTTTGATGACTTTTGAGTGTACCATCGGTGACCCACTATATTGGTGACCCAATCTTGACTTGGCAAAATGATCTGAATATTGAAGTTGGTTGATACATCCAAAATTCCACTTTTTGATGTACAACCCTTGATTGAATAGTCTTTGACTCTTCAATACTTGAAGCATATTTCAGACCTTCAAAAGAACCTGTAAAAGTTCATTCATACAAAGGAAGGTAGTTCATCACCAAATCATCGGTGACCCAACAATATATATATATATATAATGTTTTCTTTTAATTATTTTTAGTAAATTGCCTCTAAAGTCCCTGTAGTTTGTTATTTATGTTTGAGTAAATTTTATTTTTAAAAGAAAATGGAATTAAAAAGTAAAATGACAGTAATACCCTTATTTTAACGAACTCTTTTAATGGTGTTAGCCTTTAGGGACCAAATCCACAACAAAATGCATACCACAATGGTTTTCTTGCAATAAAAGTTTTTTAGGGACCAAATCCATAAAATTCCAGAAACCATAGAGACCAAATTTGCAATTTACTTATTATATTTTAAAACCGACCATTTCAAACATTGGGCCTATCTCCAAAACCATGTAAGTTATTTTCCAAAAAAGTTTAACTTAAAGTTTATTGTTGTTGTGAAAGTGAAAGTATTTTTAAATATTAAATTAGATAAAAGCAATTGTTGTTATTGTGATGTGAGTGTGACAACTTGTAGTTGTACATTTAAACATTTTTTATATGATTATAAGATATTAATAATTATTTTATTTTCGAATATGAACTTTAGGAATTTTTTTGAAATTAATTTATTTTAGTTTTTAACCATTTTAACATTAATTTTTATTACTTTTTTGTCTTTTTATCTTTTTGTCTTTTTGTATTTTGTCATTTTCTCTATTTATTATATTTATATTTAATATATAGTATATATACATATAACAATAGAGGAAAGTTCAAATGCGAACTCAAATTTAGTTGTGAGTGTGAGAACAAATAAGATCGCGACACGTGTCTGAATATAGATTATTCAGACTGAATAATCAAAAAATATTCAAACTAAATAATGCTTATTCAGACTGAATAAATACTATATTCAGTTTTATTCAGACTGAATATTTCTTTGATTATTCATTCTGAATATGACACGTGTCGCGCTCTCATTTGCTCACGTTCACAACCAAATTTAAGTTCTTATTTGAATCCGCCCCTATAACAATATATATATATATACATATATATATATAGGGTTAGGTTCAAATGTGAACTCAATTTTGGTTGTGAATGTGAGGACGAATCTCAGCCACACATCTTCGGTTATGGTGGACGCGATCACGGAGGATTGACGCGATTCATGGGAGGGTGGAGATTATTAAAGGAGGGGAACCAGGTCAAAGCCGTCTTTATTGACCGGATAAGTGGCTGAGATTCGTCCTCACGTTCACAACCAAAAATGAGTTAACATTTGAACTTTCCTCTACATATATATATATATGTGCATATATCACAAGCTTGCCCAACGCAGACACCGACCTCTTCCCTCTGGCAATGACACAAACATTATGAGGTTCTCCCTTCGACGAACACAGACATGGAGACCTCCTCCTTTCGGTTTCCATCCCTTTTGCCTTCCTTCCCCAACGATACAACACCTGTTATTGAGGTAGTTCTCAAACAACACCTTCATTTTCAACCCTCGGCGCACCCCAGCCGGCAACACCTTTCATCTCCGACACACTCATACAAACCTTCTCCATCAACGTCCACCACCCACGTCTTCCTCGTTCCTTTAACTATTGATATGATCAATGAAGACATCAATTTCAATTGAAGCATCATATTATTTTAGTTGGAACAATGGATTCATTTCAAGCTACAAGTTAGTGAATATGATTTGCTTCCTTCTTACTTAAAATTAAAAATATTTTATAAGATATGGAAGAAATATTCCATATTATAGTTTCCTTTTATTTTTATTCTAGTTTCCTTAGTTAATTGTTTCCTTTTGTTTGGAAAAATCCTAACGTTGTTAGGATATCGCTACCCTTAAAATTAACACAAAAATATACCTCGGCACAAGTATACACCTCGGGATACTATCGTATCGTAACAAGTAATAATAGTACAAAGTACCGGATTTATCGTTCCCACAGAGACAGTAGTTAAAGCTTGAAGGTATGAAAAGCCCGGTTTTCAACGGTTTGATTTCAGAGGGTGATTAAAAGAGGGATTTGTTGATTATCTAATTTTTTTGTTTGGTTTGTTGGTGAATTTTTGAGAAATACTTTTATAACAAACGAGTCTGGGATGTAAGGATAAATTGAGACGAAGATAGATAATTAGATAAAAAGATATTTTATAACATTAATCGTTGTCTTGGAAAATTAATACTTTTTATAACCTCATTGAGGTTAAGCCGTTTAAATACCGATAGTTAGTTGTCAATTAACTTTAGGGGTATTACCACGAGATATTAAAGATCCAATAATGACAAGTTTATCAACTATTATTATAAAGTCAATACACCTTTTAAACCATGTTATCCATCCTTTAATCTCAATTTATTGCCTTACACCCCAAACTAAGGGTTTTAGCCTTCCATACAAGAAATGGGTTTTTATAAAGTATTTTTTACGATAAAACGTAAAATTAACGAGACTAATTAAACTACGACGATAACTAAGTTAAACGTAAATAATAACGCTAAATATAAATGACAAGAAATTATAAAAACAAGGACAAGTTTACCATTGGTAATCTTGAGAATAATATAAATTCTTAAACGGATAAGTAAATTTATGACAAGTTCACCAAGTGCGATTTTGAGATGCATAAACGTAAAAAAAAGGACAAGTTTACCATTGGTAATCTTGAGGAACGTAAATATAAAATGGGGACAAGTTTACCGTTGATAATCTTGAGGTACGAAAATAAATGTTACGGGTAATATAAAATACGTACCAATCCGAGATGAGATCGTTGACGAGCTATGAAATTTAATCTAAAGGTTTTAAGGTATGATTTTATGACTAAACGATAAGAATCGCAAATGAAGGTGGTGAGGGTGATAGTTGACGTCAAAGGAAAAAGAAATATAAGTAGGTGCTTAATGAACTAACTTGATGGTTAAGAACTTCTAAATATAATTCTAATAACTAAAAATGTGAGAGAGAGAGAGAGAGAGAGAGAGAGAGAGAGAGAGTGTGTTTACGAATGAGATGAGAAAGGAGGAAAGGAAAATGCAAAAATATGCTTAGTGAAGAAAAAATTGGTGAAGATGCATGAAATACTTTATATAAAAAAAGAGCTTTCCAAGTTGCACACCAACTTGGCTAAAGTGAAACAGAATTGTTTCCTATTGCTTAAACAACTTTACCGCACAAAACACATCAACTTGCAAAGATATGAGTTATATTACAAACTTGCCAAACCACTTCATCTAACTCTCTCCAAACATTGTTTGGGTTTGAGAGTAAGTTTTCATTATATCCAATTGATACAACTAGAGATGCCCTTCCTCTTCTATCCATGCTACATATTTATAGCCAAAAAGATAAGACATATTGGGCTTGGCTTAATGATTAAGCCATTTCGGTTTGGGCTTTAACCCATGGGCCGAAATTATCCAAAATTAGCCCAAATAACTTAAACTAACATCCTAATTAAGATTAAACTAATATAATAAAGTTTTGACCTTAACAAAATATCATTACAATACAAAATTCACCCACACACGTCATTGGGTCTCCAGCCTTTTCCGGTTCTAACATGGTCAACTTTATGCTTTCGTGCTTCCAATTAACTTACCTGAAATTATCACGAGAGGAAAACGTAAATAATGGTAAAAATTCTAGCAATTTGTAACCAAAAAATACATATTTCCTTTTATTATACGAACGGCATATTTTATACTAAAAGCATTATAAAAGTCCTAATATATTTATAAAACTAAGAAAAACAAGATGAAAGATTCTAAAATGAGATGTAAATCCAGTTAATAAATTAACTTTATCACCTAGGTTTGTAGTCCTATATATTATGGATGAATTTTGATGTAAAAAGGGGGGGGGGGGACGACATTGAATCATTGAAATTTCATTATTGAATTTATTTGTCAGCTATTCTCTCTTGTGGAATTTTAGTGTTGAAAGAACATATCAAACTTACGAGCAACGTTTGTGGAGTGCTTCATATTCTTCGGTTCATAATTCTCTTATAACTAAGGGTCAAGAATCCATACCAAGGTTCTTAAAATTATTGATTAAGGATTGAGGTCGCTAGTTTGATTATCATCTCGTTTTTCCATTACTTCCGCATTGTTCGATTGGAATCTCGTGGTTCTAAGCTTCATAGCTTACGGGTCATCGTGGATTCACATCAACTACAAGCACCACAACACCTTATCCTTGTCGCTTCACTCTCGTCGATCCCTGCACTGTTACCCTCCTCCATGCCATCTCCATCAATCTTGCACATACATAGGTAATCAAATTCGAGAGTAAGTATACAACGATAAACAAGTGGGTTTGGGTGGAGAGTTAGGGGGAGTTACAGAGAGTATGTGTGGTAAGTAAAATGTCATTTTGGTTGTTGTGGGTAAAGGGTGGTGGGTGTAGGTACGGATGATGGTGGTGTGTGAGCTCGTGGGAGGGATGGAGGTGTTGGTAGATGAAGGATGGAGGAGATGACGCCGGTGAGAAGGGGGAGGGGGTGGTCCAGCGAGGTTTCACTGTAAATAATAGGGGAGAGATAAGAGTTCTTTAAAATTTCATGCTAAATGTCATCATCTAATTGATGGTTAAAAAAAGGGAAAAAGACAAAATGAGAAAAATGATAAAAATAATATAAAAATAAAGAGAAATGTTAAAAAGACAAAAATGCCCTTAAAGTTAACGGAGGAAATGGATGACCGTTTGGTGCAGAAACGAGATCCAACAAAAAGTGTATACCAAGATCAAGTATATAATGAATGAACTCTAGGGACTATTTTTGTAAAAATCCGCAAACCATGAGGACTAAGTTCATAATTTACTCTAATTTTATTATTTAATCAATGTATTTCATATTCGATATCTTTAGTAATTGACTCTTTTTTCCTTTAAAAATTGATTTCACAAAATATTTGGTTTGTCAAGAACAAATATGTTAGAAAAATACCATTTTTTTAATCTGAAGTATATCATATGACCCGGGAGTGATAGAAACATATGATATAATATTTAAATGTATATTCGTTTTCAGGTTAATTGTTTTATTTAATTTTTTTATTCAGAAAAGACACCGATTATATGAGATTGATCTGTTGTATATTATTGTTAATATGAATATGACTCTAATCATCGCAACAAAAAATTGTTGACGTATTATAGAGTTACGTGACTGAGTAAACACACTCTTCATCTGTAGGACCATGTTTAGAGAACGACTATCCACAATTTTTAAAAGATTACAACATAACCAACGCCCATAGTGACAATATAATTTGTTTATCAAGTTGTCATTTGACATTAATCCAACAGATTTTCTATAATTTTTCTAAAATAGATAATGAAAAGTTAAAATCTCTAAAAATAATTGCATTCAACTCCAACGAATTTTTTATTTTAGAGATTTTAACACAAATTATGTTAATATAATATTCTCTAATTTGTCTTCCCAATACACTTGAATTTTTTTTAATATAAAATGATAAAAATTTAATCTCATTGGTGGGATTGAATAATATAAATATATAATCATTTCTCTCTCACACCATCAAGTTTTAGAGAATTCTTTAAACTTGAAAAGAATTCAGGTTTTTTCTATTATAGAGAATAAGATAGCAAAGCTGTTGCAGAAGTTTAGAAAACAAAAACTCATTATTTTTCTATTTTGGCAAACATGTTGGAGATGCTCTTATATTCTAAACAATCCTTATATTTGTTCAGGCACTACAACAGATTTGGCCGTTAGTGAAGGAAAATATTTTGTTCCCAGAGGTCTGTAAAAGCATTGCTAAAGGTTTTAGTAACGTTTTTCTGTTTCATCAAAAAGTATTAGTATGTAATGATGTCTATAGGCTTTAGTAACATTTTTCAAAAGGATCAATTAAAGTCAGCTTTTTCATAATACGTGTTTGCCCTTTAAATACACAATGAAACCTACCTAAAAGTTATCCAAATTTCAAAACAGAAAAACACGTTTTTAAAGACACATTGTCGACGTTTTTATTTTTCAATGGTAGTAACAATAATAAAGATTACTAAATTGTACAATGAGAGAAAGTTCAAAAAACGTGATCCTTTAACTATGTTTTTCATAGTACTGTCATATGTTACATTTAGTAACGCTTTCGTAAAGCATGTCTGAGGTCAAGATTATTAGCTCTTTTCAAAGCGTGTCTAAATTCTAATTTTAGTAATGCTTTTGATATTTAGGAATCGTTTACCATATAGCTATCGGGTAAGTGTTTATAGGCAAGAGTCACCATCCTCTTTTACTTTGTTGGGTAACATTCTAGGTCATTAAAATGGATTGTTTGTAACGTCTTTACCCAATAAGCTTTAACCAGGTAAGAGTTTTCTAACTTACTTACTAGGTAAGAACCTCGGTTATTGTCATGACTTTTATAGGTAATATTATTGGTCTTTGTCATGCTTATACAATGAAGTAAGTGACTTGGTAAACGATTTGTAAACAATATGTTGGTTCTGGAAGGGTAATGACTAACACATAAGGTGTTTGTAGAAGAGGAGGGACAAATTTCAGTTTTTAATGTTGTATGTTTATAAAACAAAAGAATTACAGATTTATTGCCGAAGCTAGGGAGGTAAGACCTTATCCCAAACAATATGGTTGGTGAGAAATTTACTAGAGACTGAAAGAGTAAAGGAAGAAGGTACTCTTTCAGATCTGAAGAATTGAGATAGTCTAAAGACGTTGACGTCGATTTTGCCTAAAAACTATCACTCAGTAATTTCTTGCAAAATGGGTGAGTTGCAATGTTTTACAAAGGTTGCCTTTTAAAGCCACCATTGCACTGAATGTTGCTATGAACTTTAACACTTGTCTTCATATGATTTGCTAATCAATAGACGTTTGTACCCTTCATTTCATTCTTTTGATATTGATGTAGACGTTTGTTAACACAATTCATCTTTCTGTATGTAGAGGGAACGATAAAAAAAATTATGGTACTATTAAGATAGTATTTTTGAACTTACTTAGTTTGGCATATTGAGCATGTTCCTGTAGCGGGACAAAAGTTGGTAGAATTGATGAGCCAAACTGGTTGGTTAAGTTTGCATTCAAAAATCAGCTCGTCAAAAGTAGTGTTTGTCAGACTATTTTTGACTCTTGTTTTTGGAAAGGGTATCCTAGGCATTTGCCTAGACTAACCCTTGACAATTTTAAGAATGCTAAAGCATGCAGCCCTGAGATAATTTCCCAGCGGCCACAAGTTGTTTGCGCCTGGATTCGAAAATGGGGTAGATGGGTTATCTAGCCTCATCCGCCACAAGTCTTAACCAGTACGTCATAAGCCTTGTGGTTACTATTTTTGACTTTATTTTGTACTAATCTTCAATCGGCTAAACGACAATCTAATATGTTGTGGTGGCTAACTAGTTTTTGATTTTGTTGAATGCATTTTGTATTTGGACCATTACATATAATAATAGGACTTTTACAAACAAAATCGTATTATATTTTTCTCTCCAAAACATAAGCTACATTTCAAATTACAACAAGACTGGAAAATGTTTCGGATCCTAAAGGAATTTCACAATTGGAATCATAATTCAAATTTGGTTAGAATTAGGATTCTTCATGTTTTCAGATTTTGGACTGATCCAAATTTCATTAAAGATATACTAGAAAAATAATCTCGCAATGCAACGACATACATCTCGATTTTAATATTTCATTTTATTTTTTGTCTCTATCGATGTTATAATGGTTTTTATGTGGTTTTGAGAAAGTGATTTTTAATATTTCATTTAAAAGTTTTTTTATGTAATTTTTTTAATTGTATTTTGATTTACTGTTTAATAACAAAGTAATTTATTTTTGGTTTAATAATATAACTTTTTACAAAAATAATAATTAAGTATTCTGTTAGAAGTCAATGATTATCCTAATTATATTCTAAGTCTTTTATATTTAAAATAAGATGTTTATCCTGTATTTGATTATGTTTATCTGTAGTTAGTTAGTTACACGAATTTAGAAATGAAGTTTTAATAAGTTAATTTACTTGTGAACTTGAATTTTAAGTAATGTACATCAATAAACAATATTATATGTATAAAAAATGGTTTTTAATAGTTTTTGTCAAATGTTTTATAATATAGTATAAATATTCGATTGATCATATCCCGACACTTATCTTAATCTAGATGTTGGAGTTTATCCGGATAATTTATCCAAATTAGTTATTATATCCGAATAAATCTGTTAATCCGGTTGTTGGAACATATCCAGTAGAAACATCGGTTTTTAAGGCTAAGTATCAAAAATATTTTTAAGTGTTGGATCAGATGTATTTGTATTATTATAAAATGGTATAATTCAGACCAACAATCACCCTTTATTTGTTAATAATACATATAGACAATATTTATTTATAAAATTTATAGTTTAAAAATACTTGTTTCGGAAACATTTTTATAAAAGACATGTCACTATATAAAATTTAAATATATGCTTTTCAAGCCATAAACTCTTAACATATATTTTTAAACTAGGATTTTTAAATTTACAATAAAGTAATTTTATTTTAAACACAATTTACTATTTTATTTTAGATTTTTTAGAAGATATATAATTAAAACCAGACACTAAATTTATATATTGATTAACATTGAATAAAAAAAAAGTTATACTTAATACAATTGTTTATATTATATTATAAAACTTTTGATAAAAAAATTTAAAAATCATTTTCTATACATATAATAATATTTATTGATGCATATTAACTAAAATTTAAGATTATAAATAAATTACGAACAAGTATAACTTATTAAAATTTTATTCATGAATTCGTATAACTATCTACAAATAAACATAATCAAATATATGATAAACATCTCATTTTAAATATAACAAATCTATAATATAATTAAGATAATCATTAAGTTCTAATAGAATATCTAATTGTTATTTTTATAAAAAGTTATATTATTAAACTAAAAATAAATTAGTTCGTTATTAAACCTAAATTAAAATATAATAAAGAAACTGAATTAAAGTTTTTACATAAACAAGAGAACCTTTAAATGAAATATTAAAAATTGTTTTCTCAAAACCACATAAAACCGTTATAAAATCGATAAAGACAAATAAAGTAAAATGAAACATTAAAATCCAGATATATCTCGTTACATGCGTGAGTAACCTTCTAGTATAACTATAATACATGATCGAAAAAATGGTTTGTTTCAAATATTTGATTTAATTAAGGATGAAAAAATTGTATTAAAATCGAATATTTTTTGTTGTTATTATCTTGAAAAACATTTTTTTCAGAAAGTTCAATTTTTGGAAGCATGTAACCGGAAGAACTCTTTCGTTTTTAGAGCAAGTTAGAGATTATTTGATCCGTGTACTTTACACCTTTTAGCAACTCTTGTGCCGAAATGAAAATAAATACAAAATTAATGCATGCTTTTAATGCAATTAATCAAACATACTATGAGCTTGTGAAAAAAAAGAACATATTGAACCTTTTTTAAAAAGAATTTTGTATGATACGTATTAATCTGTCTTTAATATGTAGCTCCGTTAATACAGTAGTAGGATGTCTTTGTT
Source organism: Silybum marianum (assembly GCA_036898165.1). NCBI lineage: Eukaryota > Viridiplantae > Streptophyta > Magnoliopsida > Asterales > Asteraceae > Silybum > Silybum marianum. The sequence goes on from CM072539.1 coordinate 19,643,272, forward strand.
CAAATACAAGACATATCTCATATTTGATCTCAGACCCTTCTATGAGATTCAACCACTAATTGAGCCGAAAAAAGTGCCTTCACGTTGGCGTCCTTGAAAACAAGTTATGTATGAAGTTGATTAAAGTTACCAGTAATCAATTTTTCCCTCCAAATCATATGTATTAATCTTGTAGCTAACAATTGCTCTTGGAAAAATATAGTTACACCTTTATATTTAAGATATTTATTGTATATATGTAATAAAAGTTTTTAAAAGTAAGTTTTTGAGAGCATCTACAATAACATTGCTATAATAGAAAAAAAAAGACTTTTGTTTCTCTAAAATGCTCCAACAGCATTGCTATAAGAGCATCTCCAACAGGTTTTTTATATTTTTTTCTAAAATAGAGAACCAAAAGATAAAATTTCTAAAATGAATGACATTCAATTCCAACATATTTGCTATTTTACAGATTTTAACACAAGTTATATTAATATAATATTATCAAATTTATCATCCAATACACTTTTTATAAAAAAAACTTATTATAAAATTATGAAAATTTAATCTCATTGGTGGATTGAATAAAATAATCATTTATCTCTCCTACCATCAAGTTTTAGAGAATTCTCTAAATTTGGAAAAATTTCAAGTTTTTTCCTATTATAGCAAATAAGATAGCAAAGCTATTAAAGAAGTTTAGAGAATAAAAACTCACTTTTTTCTATTAGCAAAGCTGTTGGAGATGATCTAATGTTTTCTATTTTAGAGAATTAGGGAGAAATCTCTAAAATGGGAGATAGAAAGTATATACAATCAATCAAATTTTTTGAAGTTAAATATGTAGCAGAGAGAAACAACATCCAACCAATCAAAATTATTGAAATTAAATGTGTAAAAGAGATAAATAATATTTTAATAATATAATTAATGGTTAATTCTTTAAAATAGAAAAGTTGTTGAAGTTAGAAGAAATTGTTTTTAAAGATTTAACTAAGGGGTCGTTTACCAAACGCTTACCTGGGTAAGCACTAACCAAGTCATATTACCTTACCGGAAGAATATGACAAGCAGGGGCGGACCCACCTTATGGGAAGGGGGGTCCCGTGCTACCGCTCAACCATGTTCCGTAAGGGTAAAAAAGACCGCGTTTCGTAAGGTTTACATGAGGTGTATCCGCTAAACTCTGAGGGGTGCTCTGATATTTCAAGGGTTAAAGGAGCACAACTTAAAAAATCAACCAAAAATCTTAAAAATTTCATCGAAATCAACCAAAAATCTTAAAAAATCTCTCGTAATCAACCAAAAACCTTAAAAAAATTCTTCGAAATCAACCTAAAAATACATCAAACGGCTTTACAGACATTTGATACAATTTAAGGGTGCACCCGCTCGGGAAAAGTCCTGGGTCCGCCACTGATGACAAGTACCAAAAATCTTATCCGGTAAGGGCGAAGACAAGGAAAGCAAGGACCAAGAGTCTTACCCGGTAAGTTCTAGCGACGACTCTTACCACGGTAAGCGCTTACCGGCTAAAATTGTTGCATACGATACCATTTTCATGGACTAAAATCTTATCCAATAAGTAAATAATAGTGTTGAATTTTATCGATAAGCACTTTTTTATAGAAATTTTATCGATAAGCACTTTTTGGTAAAAGTCCCCTAAGTAATCAAAATTTATGAAATGATTTTTTATAGAAGACATGTTGTCGACGATCTAACATTTTCTTTTGCCGAAAAAACAAAAATCTGTCATAATAAAAATCTATAAAAAAAATTAGTTTGTGGATGGAAGGATAAGCCGATTCGCGTGTGAAGCAGGTCCAGATGAATTAAATTCTCTCATTCAATGCTCTCAACAACTCAATGGTGACAGAATTCAATTCGATTTCTGTATCAGCTACCACTGCTGCAGGTAAAATCTCTTGACTTATTAGGGTTTTTATAGATTCCTCTAATTGGTTTGATTCGTATCGTATTGCAAATTCGGCCGTTTGATCATTCAAATTTAAAATTATTATAAGATTTGTAGACCTAATTTAATATTTATATACGTTTCCGTTGAATTGATTCTCCCAAAGTTCATCATTTTTCACCTATGTCTGACGCCATTTATATCGTCTTTTGTTGTTTTCTGGAGAGCTAACCTTCAACAGTCATGTCATCAATTACTTGCAATTATAGATACAAAATGTATGATTAAGCATAGATGATGTTATACGACTTGTTATGAAATTGTGAGACGTGGGATGTCGAAATGTGTATTACTTACTCTCTTAATTCTGCTTGTTCAGCGAATTCATGAAAAACAATTTATTATAAGATTGAGACAAACAAGAAAATTTTTGTTTTGACTAGTTGTTTCAAGTCTACATGATTGGTGTATAGAAAATGAACTCATGGCAAATTGGCAATAAGAGTGGTCCTTGAGAGTTTGTGAAGGTTTGGGGAGAAGCTTTGTACACACTTGAATTTTACAATGATATCGTTTTTCTTGTGTGTTTTCACTTTTTTCACAAAGCAGTAACTTTTCATTTATTAGACTGGTCCATGATGGGTTCCAATCCGCTGGACCCCTACCCGCTTACCTTTTCTATCTGCCATTCCAAGGTTCAGCTTGTTATGAATAATTTTTCTTTAAAAGGTGATAAATATTAAATACAAATAAGCAAAGAAAATGTAAACGCACCCACGTACCAACAATCATGTCAAAGACCACCGGTTCTATTACTTGCATCAAATAAGAGTATAATAGTATGTGCAGTGTTTTTCTTGTGCAAAATCGTGGTTTACATATCGAAGAGCCTTTGACTTAGTAGTATCCGGGTTACCAGTAGAGCCCAACCTCTATGGAGGTCTAGTGTTCAAACCTTACTAAAGGTGAGGAGGGTGCATGAGTTCATTTATCATGTGTGTGTGTGTGTGTGTATACATATAGACTGCAAATCATGTAGAAACCGTCTAAAAGTTAGAAACCGTGAAAACCAGTTTGATAGATGAAACAACATATCTGAAAACCAAACCCGTTAAAATCAATCAAAACCATCCAATGAGTTTGATCTTAAGCTATGATTCATGTTTCACATGTTTTTGTTCTTCTGTGAGTATGAGTATGTTTCTCCTGTATAAATGTAGTTTTGTGTTTTTTTCACACGCCAAAATTCTTTGACGATTAATCAATCTATGAAGCAACACTGAATGAACACTTTACTTTTAGACGGTTTCTATATGATTTTCCCATATATGTGTGTGTGTGTGTGTTATATGGACGATAATCAAATGAGAATCACAAAAAGATCACAAACCCATGAAAACCGACATAAAAAAATTTACTTGATAATTTTCATCAAAAGCTATGATTTAAGGTATTGTTTCACATATGTTTGTGTTGACCTTGTGAAAAAATTACATGTGAAACTTTTTTTTGTTCACTTAGTGAAACGAAAAATGTCCTTAAAAAGGTTCCACATGGTGAAACAAATACATGTGAAACGATCGCAGATGTGAAACGATATCTTTAATCCTAGCATTTGATTAAAAAAATCATGTGAAAAAAATATTTTTTAAGATTTTTCGGGTTTATAACCTTTTTATGGTTCTTAATTGATTCCCCCCCCATATATATATATATGTGTGTGTGTGTGTGTTATACATTTATACTTAAAAGAAGTTGTTTTCGTGGTGGGTGACCATCTTTTTATCTGGGAGTAACCTTATCAGTTGTTGCTCCACCCTATTACATATATACATCTATTCAAAGGCATGTTCTATTAGTTACATTAAAGAAGAGTCAGACATGCTTTGAATTTGCTTGAAAAATAATGAACATGAGAATGGAGTATGTTGGTAATGACGAGCATGCACATCTTCATAGCAAACACAAGCGTTCTAAGAGGTGAATTTCATCTAGATTTTGTCCTTCAACCATTGTTTCTCTTGTTCATCATGTTTGGCTTATCTTTTCAATATCTTATTATGATTTCATTATCTGTTGATTTCATCTAAATAATCTTGATTGCAAATATGTCCTGATTTGATGAGCTTGTTGTCAGTAAGAATCAAATTTCACCCATTGCTCTCCAAGATCATAGATCAACTGGGATTGCAGTTTTCATGTGTGCATTTTATTAGGTTAACAGCAATACACGTCAATACAGATCCATGGAGAGTAGATTGGCAAATCACATTCCAAGGAATAGTATTAGAGACAAACTGGAAAATTTTCCCTTTTCTTTCTTTTCTTGAGTTGTTTCTCTTTCTGTGCTTTTTATATTTATATGGTGTTCATTGGCCTTTTTTTAGTTGTTGAAGGTTGGCTTGATTAAGAATTTGTGAATTTAAAGCATATTATGCTCTGTGGCATCATCTATCACCATGTTCTTCACTTATATGGAATGAAGAATGAATTTACTGCCATTAGTCCTTATGCTTCAATGCTATGAATTCCTTTATGTTGTGATTATATTTGCTATTTAGAGATCAGAGAGTTTATAATTATTCATGAGCTTGATGTACGTGAGCATATCAGATAAAAGGCATATAATGCTTCATCTAGTTGGCACTGAGCAGCCATTACTGCTTTTCCTGATTATTTTGTACAAAAAAAGACCCTATAGTCCTAACAATGAGGCATTTTGTTGATTCATTTCAGTGCTTCTGGGACTAACCATGCCTCGAGAGATGGAGGAGCTTCACATCCTAGAGAGCAGTGGAATAAATCAATGGTAAGATGGCCTTATATTTTTACTTTATGAGCAATCAGATTCATTCTTCCTATTCTACTTCATAGATGTGGTCAGCTACTTGACCTTATATTTGAATTATATAATATTATATACGGCAAATGAAACTGGTTTAGTTAGCAATGGATAGTATTTTACCCTATTCTACCTCAAATTCTGCACAGGGACTGCATTCTGAACCGAGGCGTATCAGCCCACATTCTCCTCTTCACAAATCTCCCAGTAATAACAACACAGATGTTGCATCAAAACAAAGGAATTCATTGGAAAAGGATGTAAGTATAAGATTAATGTGGTTTTAACCAATTGACCTTTTGTGACTTATATCGAGTTTAAACTGATATTGTTCAATAAAATGTGACAAACACACCTTTTATGCTTTTTTAATGAATCTTCTATCCACATAAAGGCAATGTAGACCATCTTATTTTCGCTAATAAAAGATAAACTATGACAAACATTTAAATTACAAGTGCATTATAGAAAGAGTTGCACGTGCAGATTGAGCAACTACAAATGCGTTTGCAACAAGAGAAATCAGTGCGGATGTTGCTTGAGAGAGCTTTGGGCCGAACTTCTAGCACTTTATCCCCTGGGCATAGGCATTCCGCTAATCAGGTGATTGTGTACATATTCAATTGGTCAACGTGTTTCCATATCTTAGCTAAAACAGTTGTTCCTCCTGTGGATCTTTGAAAAAAAATCCATTTAAAGATGCATATGTGAACCCACGTTACAGATTATTCATATGGGTCCACATATCAGATGGATTTTTTCAATGATTCACATATGAATTAGCCTTCTCATTTGAACCTTCCCCTACAAAAGTAAATGAATAAATAAATAAAAGATTACTCAGAAGGTGCCACGATAGTCTTCTTTTTTCTTTCCTTCTATCTATCTGTTGTGAATTACACATGTATTTGAAATTCTGACTTGAGTGTTTTATTTATTTAGACAAAGGAGTTGATTGCTGAGATCGAATTACTTGAAGAAGAGGTTGTGAACCGCGAGCAGCATGTTCTCACACTATACAGAACCATTTTCGAACAATGTGTTAGTCGGCCATCTTCCCAACAAAATTCACTGTTGACTTCTCCTGCACATACAAAGAAGGAATCAAGAAAGCATCCCACTATTATTTCGAGCACCTTTTGTTCTTCAAATAGCTTCCCTTTTCGGAACTTTCATGCCCTTTCTACCATGAACAACCCCGGCAAAGGAAACTTGTTGCAGTCTAAGACAAAGCATGCTTCACTATTCCGTAACAAAGCTAACAATTGTTTTGAAACTACTTCTTCCAATGATGTTAAGGTATGAATAATGTTTTTATGGTTTTAGTTGGTCATCCTAAACAATTATTTTTATTTTTAGTCTTAAGTATCAACCTTTTTTTGTTAAAAAAAACAAAAGTATCAAGATTTGGTAGAGCACCCTGTTAGTATCGAGTCTTGGAACTGGCAAATTTTATCTTAGGCTATGTTTGGCAAACTAGCTGATAAGCTAGCGGGTAGCTTATTAGCTAGCTGGTAGTTGATAAGCTAGCTGATGAAAAAATCATGTTTGGCAAAACTATTGTATAAAAATGTAAAATGACCAAAAAGGGCATATTGAAAAATAAAATAAATAATTAATATCAATGAGGGTTATAATTGGAAAAAATGACAATAAGCTCCCAAAACGCTACTCCAAGTAGCGTTTCAATAAGCTAGCTTATAAGCTAACTTATGGTTTGTCAAATGTGTACACTGAAAATAAGCTAGCTTATTTTTGCCAAACATAGCCTTAACCTTTTACGGTCTGATTTATATAGTTTAATCTTCATTATGCCGCACTATTGCCTTTTTTTTCAAAATAATTGACCATCTAACGTGTGTATCTAATAGCAGAAGAAGGGAAATCCCTCAGCAACGGGCAAACCTTCGGTACAGTTAACTTTGAAAGATCATCTTTACCAGTGCCCCAATAGATTATCAGAAGAGATGGTAAAATCTATGGCTGCTGTTTACTGCTGGCTCTGCAGTCCATCATCGACAGAATCGGAACATAAGAAATCGTCTTCATTGCCAAGATTGTCCACCATTGGAGAAGAGTGTGAATCAATGGTTGAAATATCTTGGATATCAACGGATAAGAACAACTTCTCACGTGCATCTTATGCCATAAACAATTATAGGTAAATCCTTACGCATAATATAGTAAAAAAGAACTATAAAAAACATGAAAAATGTAATCTTTTTCATTTCCGGTATATTTATTACTTGGAAAAAAGAACTATAAAAAACATGAAAATGAAATATTTTTCATTTCCGGTATATTTATTACTTGGAGCATTAACATGTGTTTGCCCATTGAGTTAACATGTATGCATTTTTGTTATTCAGACTTTTGGTGGAACAATTGGAGAGGTTGAATTTGAGCCAAATGGAAACAAATGCCCAGATTGCATTCTGGATCAATATGTATAATTCCATGATTATGCATGTAAGTTCACATATCTATTATCATATAACGCTACAACAGAATCAAATTTATAGGACGCCAAAAGTTTCTAAGTGTCTTAGACTGCTTTATAGGGCTTACGTTTATAGGAACAAACAATTGTGCGTTCTATGTAAAAGCGTTGTAATAAGTTTATAGGACATTTTTGGGCTTTTTAATAAGTTTTTTAGGACACTTTTAAAATAAAGTGTCTTATCAGTTTTTACATGATACTTTTGAGAAGTGTCCTATGAACATATCTTTTTATAGGACATTTTCCATATAATGTCATAGAAAATTTAAAATGACTTTTTTATTCATAAAATGTCCTAAAGCGCTGTTAAGACACCCAAAAGCGTCCTATAAAATTGTTGCCAACACTTTTACGTTACACAAAATTGTTTGGTCCTATAAACTGAAGTCCTGTAAAGCAGTCTATTAGGACACTTACACATTTTTGGCGTCCTATAAACCTGATTTTGTTGTAGGTTATGGTATTTTTTTTTCCCACTCAAGCATACACCTTTCTCAAGGAATTTTGATTTTGGTCATGCAGGCATATTTAGCATATGGGATACCCCACAACTCTTTGAGAAGGTTAGCCTTATTTCACAAGGTACTGCACTTCCTTGTTGAAAAATATCATATTCTACATTTATGGAGAAATGTATGTGGTCCAAACTTAGATAAAAAAAATGTTATCTCTGAGTAAAGGTAGTTTTGAAGCTTTATCTCGAATTCATCTATCAATAACGTGGGTTTCTCTCTGTATAGTGCAGGCTGCTTACAAAATCGGTGGCCATATAATAAGTGCAAATGCTATTGAGCAGGCAATATTTAAGTTCCGCACCCCCAGGGTTGGAAAGGTACTACCTTCTTTTTCATTGATCCATATATTCTCAACCAAATAATTTGATACCAAATTTGGGTTCTCTCATTTGAACCCGCACCTATATATATATATAGGGGCGGGTTCAAATGAGAACTCAAATTTGGTTGTGAACATGAGAACAAATGAGAGTGCTACACGTGTCCCATTCAAAGAAATATTTAGACCGAATATAGTATATATTCAGTCTGAATATTTCTTTGTATATTCAGTCTGAATCAGACACGTGTCGCGCTCTCATTTGTCCTCACGTTCACAACCAAATTTGAGTTCGCATTTGAACTTTCCTCTATATATATATATATATATAAAGGGTTGGGTTCCGGTGAGAAGGAGGGTTAAGGTGAGAAGCGTAAGAATGGATCTCCACCCTTGGATGCACATTAGAATGAGATGCACCGAGATGCACCGGATCAACTCCCTTCTAAAGCGCAATTCATGGGTGGGTATGAGATTAAAAGAGATCAATGGTCCAGATTTCTTCTTACGCTTCTCACCTTAACTCTTCTTCTCACACTATCCTATGCCTATATATATATATAGGGGCGGGTTCATACGAGAACCATACCTATTTAAAGAAACAAAGGAACAAACAAAATCACTATCCTATGCCTATATATATATATAGGGGCGGGTTCATACGAGAACCATACCTATTTAAAGAAACAAAGGAACAAACAAAATCACATATGATTTTGCACTAAGGGGTAGCGGGCGACTTTTGGGGCCACTTAAGTGGCATGGAAAGTTGTCCAGCCCTTAGTACAAAATCATATATGATTTCCTACTTGATAGACCAGTTCTCGTGTTCCTTTAAACCCAAAAAGTTCTCGTTTGAACCTCCCTCTATATATATATAGTAAGGGGTTGTTTACCAACGCTTACTGGGTAACAATCACCACCCTCACTAACCTTACCGGGTAAGATTTTCGGTCATCAAAATAGCATAGTATAAGCGTCTCTTACCCGATAAGCTCTTACCTCACTTGCCGGGTAAGATTCTCAGTTAGCATAATGGCACTATTAGCAAAATGATACAGTAAGATTGTTGGTAATTAATAATAACCGGTTTGTTTTTCCAAATTCTGTTTATGTGTAAGAAAAAGTTATTAATGAAATTTTTTACATTAATTTTGGTTTTTATATAAATAAATTACTAGTGGCTGGAAACCATCCTTTCAACCGCATTGTGGAAAAAATCTGGTGAAGAAAGGCAGCGAATCAGTACAAAGTTTGGTCTCGAGTTTTTTCAACCCCTTTTGTGCTTTGCCCTTTGCACAGGAACTTCATCTGATCCTGTGGTAAGTTTCTGTTTCTTTTATATCTTTTATATGTTTATGAAAAAATTGCAACTTTTTATTGTTTTTCGAGTTAAAATCACTTAATTTCCCATTTTTTACAAAGGGTATTTTAAAATACCATTTTTTATTATTATCATCAATTCATCCTTTTTGGCAGCTGAAGGTCTACACACCATCAAACATCAAAGAGGAGCTAGAAGCAGCCAAGAGGGAATTTCTTCAATCAAACATAATCGTGAAGAAATCGAAGAAACTTTTCATACCCAAATTACTCGAAAGATTTGGAAAAGAAACCAACATCTCACCAGAAAATCTCCTAAAATGGATAACCGAAAATGTTGACAAAAAGCTTCACAATTCAATAGAGAAATGCATCGAGCTTAAAACCAGCAAGAAATCGTCATCCCAGATAATCGAATGGTTGCCTCATAATTCAAGATTCCGGTATGTATTTTCGAAAGATTTAAGTGAAAAACCATGGTGGCTTTGAAATCTAGGTTAGCTGCTATATATTCATCAGTTATTTGCAAAGTGATTTGGAAGAATGAATGAATGAAAGTAAATAGATACCAAAATTGTAGTTTGTTGTTTCAGTGTTATTTATACCAACTTTCTGAGTGTTGGATTCTTGTTTTTCCAGTTTGGTTCATGAAAATTACAATGAAATCTATTGTTTTTTTTTATTTCTTTATATGAATTGGAAGTTTTAAGGCTTATAAGCTACTGCAATTATAATTTTAATTGAAAGATTTATGAAAGTTTTTAACTAATGTACAAGAAATTACAACTTCTCTATGTTTATAAGTTCTCAATTTCTGCCTAAATTGTAAGTGTCAATTGAGACTCTCAAACAAAATCATATAACCTAGTAGAGGGTTCGAAATATTGTTTAAAACCATAAGAAACGTAATACCCACAAAAAAGAATGAGATGCTATATTTATATCAAGTATAGTTGCAGAAGGATTTTCATAAGTTTTAGAAGTTGGTTAAATTTTAAATGATACTTATAAAAAGTGTTAAAAACTTAATTAATTTTGACCCTAAAAATACCACATGTCAAACACCCATGACGACACGACCAGATCTAGCCGTTCATCTTCAGCAGCTTTTATAAAATGAAGAAAATCAACTTTTGTTATATATAATGTTTTAACAACTTTTCTATCTTAATCTTTAAAACGGAATCATGAAAAAAAAATCTTCCAATAGATAGGATTCTCTATAACTACAAGGATGGTGTCCGTTTGGTTTGAGCTTGGACTCCAAAGATCAAAAGTACCCGAAGGTCCAAAGTTCGAATCCAAAGATGAATAAAAATCTTTCTGTGACCACAGAGGTTCAAATGCGGTGACTTCGGACTACCGGCAAAACAATGGTCGGAATGATTAAGAGACTCTTATGATATAGTGCAAAATATAATATAATTGTTTGGTAATCGTTCAAGATGTAATCAGAGATCTTAATGGTTAAAAGATGTCTATGATACAAAATGATTAATTTTTGAGGAACCATTAAGAGGCAGAGTTACTTTTTGCCAAACAAAATTCACATCTTAGCAATCCAAAGGCTGGCTCTTAATAGAACTGAACCATAAATTAGCTTGAGAAGCCCTGGCGAAGACTTCTGCAAGATGCTCCATTTTTCCATTAAGAGGTAAACAAACAGCCCCTTAATCGTCTTGCACAGCAGGTTGAATATTCAAGATAATAAAAAAAATTAAATCATTTCCCACCAAAAGAATCCTTAACCGGGAAAACAGAAAGCCGGAAACCTTCCATCTCCCCCCAAAGAATTTCATGAAACGCTTACCCGGGTAAGACTTACCAAGTCATATTACCTTACTGGAGGAATATGACAATTACCAAAAAATTTATCCGGTAAGAGCGAAGACAAGAAAATCAAGGACCAAGAGTCTTACCCCGGTAAGTGATCGCGACAACTCTTACCACAGTAGTAACTGGGTTAGATTTTAGTCCACCAAAACGGCATCGTATGCAACAATGCACCCGGTAAGTGATTGCTACAACTCTTACCACAGTAAGCACTTACCGGGTGAATTGTTGCATACGATGATGTTTTGGTGGACTAAAATCTAACCCGGTAAGTAAATGATAGTGTTGAATTTTGCCGGTAAGCACTTACTCGTAAGCTTTTAACCTCAAAAAACTTTCATAAGATAATTGTTCCCCTTCAATTTCCATATATGGAAACAAACCAGGTACTGATCCAACATGCATGGCAAGTGTTTGATAAAATGCCTCAATGAACATTTATTGAACACTTCACTTTGGTGACTTGAGATGGATGCTTTTTAGCAAAGATTATTGACATCAGAAGTGTGTTAGCTTTCCTAAATGCCAAATGAACAAATTAATAATCTCATCTACATATGATACAAGATGAACACACCTTTTTCTTTAAAACAAACACACATTTAAAGATTTTAGAATAAAATTATTTAGGAAACTTACCATCCAACTTTTGCTAAAGTTAATTTGGTTTTGCAACACTTGTTGGAGAGTTCTTGCATAATATTTGTTGCTCTACTGCCAACTTTCCAACAAATTTTTATTTTTCTTGCATATGTATTCTATGCCAAATAATTTTACCGGTCTTCTCAATAGTCCCCCATTTCTGAATGACCTCAAAGAAACATATCCCTTATTTGATTTAACGTTATCACAACAGTCGAATTACTCCACTTGTTTTTCATCATCGTATGCAAATTATGAGGGGACACCATTGGATGAAGATAATGAAGATACTCCTATTACACGTGGCAGAAAGAAAGGACAAAGAGCGGACAATTTTGACTCTGAGGAAGACAAACTTCTTGTTTCGGCATGGTTGAATGACAACATAGAAGCTCCTAAGCCTGCAAGCTTGAAGAGACCAGTTGGAAGAAAGACTAAAAAAAGAATAAATAAAAAAGCAAAAACCATAAAAGAAGTCGGTGAAAATGATGATGAATTATCAAAGGTACGTATTGAGTTAGAAGAACTGAGGGGGCATGGAGATTAGAAAAAGAACACATAAGGGCTAAGCAACTTCAGTTACTCCTTGCGATTGAGCAAAAACATGTTGAGCTTAATAAGAAAAAGCTCGAACTGTAGGCTAGAAGTAAGGAGAAGCAAGTTGCCTTGGAGAAAAAGAAAATGAAGTTCAAGATCAAAGGGAGGAAGATAGAATTATGGCCATAGATACTAGGGGAATGTCTCCAATTCAAGAAGTTGAATACTTTGAGAGACGCCAAAAGGAAATCTTCGCAAAGCAAACTAGGAGATTTGAAAACATCTGATCATGGGTAGGTTTTATGGATGATTTGGTTTTTTGACCAAGTTTAAGGTATGTTTTTTGTTGTTTTATGAAGTATTTGTACTTTTTGCTCAACATGCAGAAGAATCCAGTTTAGATGTTTGGTATGCACTCATTGGCTTTCTTGCAAGTCCTTTGAGATATTTTATTACATGTAAATAAAGTATAGAATGATGAAAATCAAGGTCTTTTAGGTTCTTTATTTATTTATGGTGTAAAATTTGTGTTTTGATAAATTAAGCATAATTAACCTCCATATTTAAGTCGCAAAGAAGGTCCGCTAAAAATGGTTTTTTGGAAATTAACCGGATCATCAAGAACCCAATTAAGAAACCTGAGTGAAATTAACCAATTAAGAATGTGTCAACTGCGAAGATAGACAATTAATCCTCTATTTTATGTTTTAGGGATGTTGATTTTTCATTCTTTATTTTAGAGATTTTAGAAAATATGTTGGAGATGCTTAGGCCTTGTTTGTTTTTTTTCATTTTAAGCTCTTAATCACCACTTATGTTTGGTTCGTTTAGACGTTTCATAACCATTTCAGAACTGAAATCAGACTTCAGTCTTCAGCACCTCTTAAAAAACAAACGCCACCTTAGTGTGCATTCGTGTACAAAAGATATAACAAGACTCGAGTTAGACAAAAATACATTATTTTGTCTCACCAAAATAAATAAAACAAATAACAACACGAGAAACATAATACCAAAAAAAATGAGATGTGATACTTATATAAAGTTTAGAGATATGTTCATAAATTTTAAATTTCATATTTAAAATGTTAAAGACTTAATTAATTTCGACATGGGACGGGATGGGACAGGACGGGACAAAACTGTCTGTCCCACGTTTGGTGCAGCATGGGACAGAACAAGAATTCACTGTCCCACGTTTGGCGCGACATGGGAGATGGATAGGACTGGGACAATATGGGACAGAGTGGGACAAAAAAGGGGGTTTTTCTTGTTCCACCAAAATAGGTGGAACAAGATGGGACAAGAATAGGACAGAAATTCAAATATCACTAATCTACCCCCATTTGATATATAAACTTAATATGATACTTGTTTTAATGGTCAAAACCACTAGCCACGACCACTGGTACCGTCGGCGACCACCGGTAGCTACAGTCGGCAACCAACCACCATCATCCATTGCAACTACGACCACCACCGTTAGCCACCTCCACCTTCTTTTCTAGAACAACAACCTCCTCCACTACCTCTACAACCACAGTCGGCCACCAACCACCAACCACCACCGTTCATCGCTACCACTACCACCGTGGCCACCTCACCTCCATTATAACCACTACCACTCCACCGTGACTGTTATCTACTACTAAACCACCGTCCATATCCACCACTGTGGGCCACCTCACCTCCACCATAACCACCGCCACCGACCACTACCACTGTGGGTCATCTCACCTCCACCATAGGCCACTGATTACCACCGCCTATCGCCGCCACCAATACTACCATTAGAATGAAGCATAATTTCTTATTTGTGTGAATCGGGTTTTTCAAACTATCATCAATTATATAACAAAATTCTCATTCAATTTTTTTACTAATATGTATGTATGTATGTATGTTATATATATATATATATATATATATGCAAGTTGAGTAAAAATGCTTATAAATTAAATTATTTAAGTTTTTGTTTTTTTTTGTGTAATTATAACTATTATATAAAAATATATAAAATCATCAAATAACATATGTGACAACTTGTCTAGTTCTATTATGTCATGTCCTGTCCTAGGCGTACCAAACACATCCTTGTTATGTCCTGTCCTGTCCCATCCTCTTGTCCCGTCCTGTCCCGTTCTGTCATGTCCCGTCCTGTCCAATCATGTCTGCGTACCAAACGCTACCTAAAAATGCTTCGCTTTTAAACATCCATCAAAGACACCACCATCCCCCCCCCCCCGGGACTACCATTGACCCAGTCATTTGACGACACCTACTGATCTAGTCGTTTAATGCGTTCGTGTGCAAAAACTTATTGTTTCATATTTGACATGACATTTAGATTAAAACATAACAGACACGATTTAGACAAAAATGCATTCTTTTTGTCGAGTAAAAATAGATGGAACAGATTTTTTGAAGATGAGATGGGACACAATTTAAAAAATTACTAAACTCAAATGGCAAATTAAAACACTAAAACATTTCTTTTTTTGCATGCCAAGTTTAAATTTATTAATCTAGTTTACTTTTTTAAAATATACGACTAAATAAATTATATTTGATGTAACATATTTTGTTTGACCTTTTATTTTCGAAGTTCACTTTAAAAAAAATTATTATCGAAGAACATATATGTACATTTATGCAATTAAAAATATTATGGGGTTTTTGGACAAAAAGAAAAATTGCATTGTAATTATATTAAGGTGCATTTGGTTTGTAGAATTGGAATGGATTTAGGAGATTTGGATTTCACATTCATTCCAATTATATGTTTGGTTTGTTGGATTGTACGGATTTGAAATCCTATGATTCAATTGAAATCCTACAAACATAATATTTTGAAATCTTTGGATGATGCTCGGGATTTCACGGGATTTCGTTGGATTATAAGAAACAATGTTTTAAAAAATGTTAAAAACATTTGTTTTATAATAATTGATTAATAAAAATGTAATTAAATTATTTTTATAAATTATTTATAAATAATGAAATCTATTTTCATGCCAAATCCTACAAAGCAAACGCACCTATGATATCAAATTTATTCCAATCCAAATCCCTCCATTAAATCTAAATCATTCAAAAACAATCCCGCAAACCAAACGCACCCTTAGTTTCGAATCCATGCAAAGCAATGGAATGACGGCTTTTCTTGTAAATCAGGTTTGGGAAACTTCTTTAATCGTTGTTAATAAGTTGTTTTTAAGATTGATTTTGAATCAAATGCTTTATAATAAAATAATACAGATATAGATAAACAAAATTATAAAATATCATGGTCCTAAATAACTCGTTATGGCCTTGTTATGGCGCGTTATGACGTCAAGGATTGGGTTTGAATGCCACGTTAACCTCTATGGCTCAACTATAAGGCTTGACTTGCATTGTAATGCGTTATGGCGTGTTGCAACATGTTATGACGCGTTACGACACGTTATGGTGCATTATAATTTTGTACGAGATATAGGACTTAAATAAACATAAATTTTTAAATTAAAAAATAAAATGTTAAATAGGTAAATACTTACTCACATTCCTATACACGAAAAGTCGAACGCAAATTCTTTGAAAATTGAAAAAAGTAGTAAGTATATATTTAAAAGATTTAATCTCGATTTTGCACTCTTGATATCATTTTCTATAAATCTATATATTTAATATCAAGGGTTCTTCTTTCTTTTTTATTTATTACTTTATATAAGTTTAATTTGTTCTACAATATAATTTAAAACACTAATACATACAAGTATGGATGTGTAAGTATATATACATGTCGTCTTAGGGTATGTCTTGAAAAACGTCATGGTCTCGTCATAGTAGGGCTTGGTCTCGCCATCACGGCTCATCTTACGTCATTTGAAACCTTGTAAAATATTTATTATAAGCAATAAAAATGAGGTTTTAGAAATATAGAGTAAGCTCTAATTTTGGTCCTTGTGTTTTAGTGAAATATTTGAAAGTGGGACCTGAACTTTAATAAGTTTATAAATCGTCCTTATGGTTTTCATTTTTTTTAAATGGTTCCTAGTCCCTAACTCTGTCAAAAATGTTCGTGAGTGTGTAGGGTGTTATGTTTTTACTAATTTTCTTTCAAAATAAAAAATATAACCTAATATTATTTTTATATCATATTGTTGTGTGTATTATTATTATACTAGAAGACGTACCCGCTGCAAAGCAACGGAATTTAAATATTTCATCAACATTAAATTTAGAACTTTCAGACTTTTTCAAGATATCAACTTGTCTATCGTTTGAACTTATAAAGCCACATTCATTATTTTTACAAAACTCAAGAACAATCGTAATATAAAAAGAACAAAGTAATACATTTAAGACCCATTTGATTTGACGACTTCTTTAAAAAATTGGAAATTTTGTTTGTGTTTGGTATAGGTTTTGAAATAAAATAAAATTTTATTATTAATTGATTTTTAGGAAACAAGTATTTTAAACATTTGTAACTTTTAAAAATCTAAACAATTATCACTTTTTATAATATATTAATATAGATATAGATAGATAAATGTGTAAAATGAAAATTAAAAATGAAAAATTAATAACTCGATACATATTTATCATTTTTAATATTATTATTAAATCCAAAAATATCGATATTGAGCTCTTTTAAGGTATTGAAGAAGACGATTATAACTGTATAGTTTATAAAAGAAAACGTTTTTAATTATTTAATATGTTTTAGTTAACATACGATTATATATGTTAATACTAAAATGGTGTTAATTGAAAAAATGAAAAAAGTAAAGATAAAAAAGTTAATTAAGTAACTATAATTTATAAACTATAAGTTTTAAAAATAATTCACTACATATTTATGTTATTTGCTAATATAATTAAGTCCAAATATATTCAATATTGACTCATTTCAAAGGTATTAACAAGACGATTACAATGATACAATTTGTAAAAATAGAAACATATTTTTCTTAATGTAATTTGATTTACCATTATTTATTTTAATTTGATACGGTTTAAAATAAAAAATAAAATAGTAAGGGATATGAATGAAATTTAAAAAGGAAAATTATTGTTTTAACCATTTCAAAAAATTATATACCCAAAATATCCAAAATCTCTCCCAACTTACCAAAATTTTGAATAAAGCATTTCATATCATACGAATTAACTTTTCCATTTAGTATGGAATCTCACACACACACACACCATTTTGTATCCATACGAAATGGCTTTATCCACACACACACACTTTCCATTTTGTATGGAATCTCACACACACACACCATTTCGTATCCATACGAAATGGCTTTATACACACACACTTTCCATTTCGTAGGGAATCTCACACACACACACACACCATTTCGTATGCATATGAAATGCCTTTATACACACACACACACTTTCCATTTCGTATGGAATCTCACACACACACACACCATTTCGTATCCATACGAAATCGCTTTATACACACACACACTTTCCATTTCGTATGGAATCTCTCTCACACACACACCATTTCGTATGCATATGAAATGCCTTTATACACACACACACACTTTCCATTTCGTATGGATATGAAATGCCTTTATACACACACACACACTTTCCATTTCATATGATATGAAATGCCTTTATATACACACACACACTTTCCATTTCATATGATATGAAATGCCTTTATACACACACACACACACACCATTTCATATGATATGAAATGTCTTTATACATATACACACACACCATTTCGTATGGATACGAAATGGCTTTATACACACACACTTTCCATTTCATATGATATGAAATGCCTTTATACACACACACACACTTTCCATTTCATATGATATGAAATGCCTTTATACACACACACACACACACCATTTCATATGATATGAAATGTCTTTATACATATACACACACCATTTCGTATGGATACGAAATGGCTTTATACACACTTTCCATTTCATATGATATGAAATGCCTTTATACACACACACACTTTCCATTTCATATGATATGAAATGCCTTTATACACACACACTTTCCATTTCATATGATACGAAATGCCTTTATACACACACACCATTTCATATGATATGAAATGCCTTTATACATATACACACACACCATTTCGTGTGGATATGAAATGCCTTTATACACACACACACTTTCCATTTCATATGATATGAAATGCCTTTATACACAAACATTATATAAAATGTGTGTGTGTGTATAAAACCTGGTAACAGTAAAATATAATGTGTGTGTTTAATATTTAACCTGGTTACAGTTAAATATAAAAAATTAATGTGTGTGTATAAAGGCATTTCATATCATATGAAATGGCATGTGTGTGTGTATAAAGGCATTTCATATCATATGAAATGGAAAGTGTGTGTGTGTGTATAAAGGCATTTCATATCCATACGAAATGATGTGTGTATATGTATAAAGGCATTTCATATCATATGAAATGGTGTGTGTGTGTCTGTATAAAGGCATTTCATATCATATGAAATGGAAAATGTGTGTGTGTGTATAAAGGCATTTCATATCATATGAAATGGTAAGTGTGTGTGTTTGTATAAAGCCATTTCTTATCCATACGAAATGGTATGTGTGTATAAAGGCATTTCATATCATATGAAATGGTGTGTGTATAAAGGCATTTCATATCATATGCAATGGAAAGTGTGTGTGTGTATAAAGGCATTTCATATCCATACGAAATGGAAAGTGTGTGTGTATGTATAAAGGCATTTCATATGCATACGAAATGGTGTGTGTGTGTGTGTGTGAGATTCCATACGAAATGGAGTGTGTGTGTATAAAGCCATTTCGTATGGATACGAAATGGTGTGTGTGTGTGTGTGAGATTCCATACGAAATGGAAAGTGTGTGTGTATAAAGCCATCATACGAAATGGTGGGTGTGTGAGATTCCATACGAAATGGAAAAGTTAATTCATATGATATGAAATGTTTTATTCAAAATTTTGGTTATTTTGGTAAGTTGGGAGAGATTTTGGATAATTTGGGTATATAATTTTCTAAAATGGTTAAAACAATAATTTTCCCAATTTAAAAACTAATTATAGTATAGATAATGATGTAAAATAAAAGATAAAAAAATTAAATAAATAACTATAAGGCATAAAATGTACATTTTTTAAAAATAACTCTAGTATAGATAAATGTGTAAAATGAAAAGGTAAAGAAATTAAATAAATAACTATAGGGCATAAAATGTACATTTTCTAAAATAACCCGATACGTATTCATGTATATAATAATATCATTAAATCGAAAAATATTCAATATTGTGCTTATTTTGAAGGTATTGACGACACGATTATAATGGTATGATTTGTAAAAATAGAAACTTATTTTTTAATTGTCTTTTGATTCATATAAATTATTTAGGTTAATATAATAAAGGTATAAAATGAAAAATGAAAAAGTAAGGGATATAAAAGAAATTAAATAACTAATTATAAGGATGTAAAGTGTAACTTAAATTTTAAAAATAATTTAATTTATAAAACTATATAGATAGTGGAGGTTGGTAGAAGAATTTGATGCTTTTAAGTGTTGTACCTCATGCATAAATGTTTGTACCTCTTAAGATTCCAACTCCAACCGTTTAGCATGCTTATATATATAGTATAGATATAGATATAGATATAGATAAACACTATATATATATATATATAAACTAACACACAGAGACATTTTAAAAAGTGATCGTTCGGGCGAAGCTCAACTCTATCGACCGGCAACCCCAATGAAGCTCCACTCCATCGGAGCTACTATCTTCCAACCTCATCTCCCCCTAATACACACACACACTGCAAGCTAGCTACCTCAAACCAAGTCGAAGCTCGAAACTATTAACACACGCATACACAAAACTTTGTCGAAGCTCAAACCCAAATCAAAGCTCCGACGACCTGCCACCCCATAGGCCCATATTCCCCTAAGCATCTCCATCATCGGCGACCACCCATCTCATTTTAGGGGTGAGCAAAAACCCGGAAACCCGACCCGAATAAATGGACATTTCTGTAACCCGATAAACCCGAACCCGAACCCGAACTCTTAAACGGATTAAGTAGGATCGGGTTGGGTTTGTCATATGCTACCCCAACCGAACCAAAAACCCGAATAAGATATATATATATATATATATATATATATATATATATTTAAATATTTAATAAAATCTTTTAATATTAAAAATATAGTCTTTTATTTAATATTAAAATTCTAAAACCTAATAATCAGAATCAGATCAGAGGCACCCCTCTTCTTCTTTTCTTCTTCTTCTTCTTCGTTCTAAAACGCTAAAACTAAACAGAATCAAACTTACGGGCTTACGGCTGTTCCACGCGCCCCTCTACCCTCTCTTCTTCTCTTCCACCGATTGTCGACCACACTCGACCACTCCGACGGCTGCCTCTCTCATCTTCTCGACATCTCCGGCGGCTGCCTCTCCTTCTGCCGAGTGCCGTCTGCCCCTTTGACTCAACTCAAGGTTTACCTCTTTAACTTTATGTTAACAAAATGAGGTAAACCAATTATTTCTACATATGTATTTCTATTTTTGGGCTGAATAGATGATTCAGATGACAAATATATGAGTTCTGTGTTCTGAATTCTGACGTTTTTGAAATAGATTCCGAGAGAGGGAGGGAAGGGCTCCGTTGGCGGTGATAGGGGCTTACGGCAGCGAGTCAGGCTTCATCGTTGGTGAAGGAGCGATAGAGAAAGAGGTGGTGGCTTAGGTTAAACTGCTCTTCATCTCTCTCTCTCTCTCTTATTAACGAAGGAAAGGAAATGAAAGGAAAGGAAAGTGGAAGAAACTCGTGTTCTCGAAACTTTTTTTTAAGGAGAGAAAGGAAAGAAAAGGGAGTGAAAATAAAGCTACCCAATCTTTTATCCTAAATTATATTATTTTAAAGGGCATATTAGTAAAAATGACATTTTTCTTTTCTTTTTCTCCTATTCAAGAACATAAAAACTATTTTCTTTCATTTCCTTCCTTTTAGTTCACTTTCGAGAAAGCAAATAATTTTTTTATTTTCCTTTCCTTTCTTTTCTTTTCTTTTCCATCCATTTCCCTTTATTTTCCTCTCTTTTCTTTTCCTTTCTTTTCCATCCCTTTCTTTACCTTTCTTTTCTCTCCAAATTCGAGAACACAACGTAAAGTTCAGGACCCATTTTCAAAGATTTCACTAAGGTTATGTTTGGCAAACTAGCTGATAAGGTAGTTGATGACTGATAAGCTAGCTGATAGCTTATTAGCTAGCTGATGACTTATAAGCTAGCTGATGAACAAATTATGTTTGACAAAAACTACTTGATAATCATTTAAATGACTAAAAAGGACATCTTGAAAAAAAAAATTAATATTAATGAGGATATAATCGGAAAAGATGACAAAACTTCATGTAAAAACTCAAAGTAACTTATCAATAAAATTTTTATAAGTTAGGCATACGTCCAAACATTTCTTTTGAAAATAAATTAACTTATAAGCTAACTTATTTTTACCAAACAATGTCTAAACCTTAGGGACCAAAATTAGAGTTTACTCAAAAATATATTATCATTGATTACATAACAATTTTAATCCAATTTTATTTTAATAAAAGAAAGATACTTTCGTCATTTAATTTTGCTCCTGCAATCACTGTAGCTCACTCACGGCGGCGCCGGACTAGGTTCCCGGCGAATGAAGAAGTGGTGTATCTTCTTCAATCCCTCGATTGATTCCACTTTGATAGAAATTATGCAAAGCTCAAACTTTCAAGCTCTTGTGTTTTGAAATCCCTTGCCGACAATGGCGTTATTATTCCGTTTATCTCGATCTTCTCGTAATCTTCAACCCCTTCATCATCATCTCTCACTCTCACTTTCTCAATCCATTTCCCCTAATCAAACAAACTCACCACCACCCAAACCTAGTTCAAACCACCATTACTATGACCATTTTTCCAATTCCAACAGGTGGAATCACGAATTGTACATTCCCAGTTTCGATAATTCCAAGTTCGATTACTTTCATCTGATCAGATTAGGTCGGAGTTCTGGCATTTCTACGTCTTCACATAGTTTAAGAGATGAAGAAAAGGAAAAACGTGATGGGAGTAACAATTTGGAGTTGAAGAACAAGGGTTCTGTTTCTTGGGTTGATTTGTATTTGCCTGAAAAGATACGACCGTATGCACATCTTGCTCGACTGGATAAGCCTATTGGGACTTGGTTACTTGCTTGGCCATGTATGTGGTAAGACTTGTGGACACTTTTTTCATTGCGTACAGTTGAATTTGTGTATGAAGATTTTTATGTTTTCATAATCAACAATTACTTGATGGTTATGTTATGGTGTTTATAGCAAATTATACTTGTGTGAATGGGAATGGGAACATCATGGCACTTTGTGGTTTGAAAATGGAGGTCTGTTAAGTGTTAATTCGCTTTTCAAGTGGAAGTAGAAAAACAGGTGGTTCTTGTAATGTTGTCTTGTAATGAAGGGATTAAGTACTCATTTTTTAATTATTTTTTTTGTAAGAGGGGGAGGGTTGAGGGGAACACACATGCTCAAGAATCAGGAATTCTTAGTTAGATTCCACTCTACAGGACAAGATAAGAAGCAAAAAGCTCCATATAAGACTCTGATTCAGTGTAAAATGATAAAAAGTTTTCACTTTGACCACTCATCGCTGCATATATCCTTAATCTTAAGAGGTCTCCAATGGTAGGTTCTTATAAAAAGGTGACAAGAACCTTGGTTCTTACCTTGAATTTTGTGTGAAATGTTAGTTTATTAGTTTTTTGATTAATTTAAAAAATACAATAAAATTAAAGGTGGAAAAAGTACATGGGATGGACCCACCAAAAAGAAGTTCTTGTAAGTCACTCCGTTGTCGGGTTCTATGTAGGCTCTTAATTTGGTGAGTTGGCAATGATGTGGCAAGAAAAAATATAAGTCGGTCCATTGGAGATGTCCTAATAAATTTGGCTAAGTGGATTTTAGCTGTGGAACAAATGGAGTATCAACAATTACATGGTGGTTCAGTGGTTGTACCCTTCATGCAACAGAATTAAAAATTATGTAGTTCATGTATGGAAGGATTTTCCCTTAGAAACTTTCACAAGTCATGATTCATTATGACGGTAAATGGGAAAAGTGTGTGTTTATACAGATTTTCTATTGATGTTACTTGGTTGTTATATTGCTATTGTTTTCTGGTGATACCATTTTTCCAACTAGAAGTATTACTCTTTTGTTGCATAAACTACAAATTTGCAATAGATAATTGGAATAGGAAGTACAATTTGGTTTTTTTAGATTGAGTTGGCTGCCAATGTCAGAAGCTCTAGGTAAATTTATATAGGAATTAACATCTTCGCCTAACTCATTTGTTAATCTAGGTCAATCACGTTAGCAGCATCCCCTGGACACCTTCCCGATATGAAGATGTTGACACTATTTGGTTGCGGAGCTTTTCTATTAAGGGGTGCAGGATGTACTATCAATGATCTGATTGACCGGGATATTGATACAAAGGTTTAAAAACTTCTATTTACAGATTGCAAGGTGTCATAATTATACATCCCTTTGGGATAATCTTTTACTCCATCCATCCCAAAAAAAACACCTTTCATTTTGGGCTGTCCCAAAAGAATGCAACATTATCTTTTTTGGTAATATTCGAATCCAACTTTACCTAGTAATAGTTGCAAGATATCGGTGAAACTGAACTTGGTCATTTAAGGGGCATTTTGAGTAGTTGATTATTAGGAAGAGGAAAAGAACAGCCAACAACTAGAGTTAATGCCAGTGCCTCTAAAGAGCTTCATTCTGATTATGGCAACCACTGTTAAAACCAGTGCCTCTTAAAATGCTTCATGCTGATTATGGTGCAAATCTTTATCTTTTGACTCTGGTTTTACGTATTAAGTTTTGGAATATAAAGACTGAAACTGAGGACAACTGTAAGGCGATCTACTTCTGGTGCAAAATCTTTACGTTTCGAATCTAGTGTGTGTATATGATTTTGCTTGCTAAAGGAAAACAGCTATGTGTGACTCTTATGATATAGTGCAAAATGAAATATAATTGTTTGGTAATTGTTCAAAATGAAATTAGGTCTCTGAATGGTTAAGGAGGTCCAGGATATAAAATGATTCAGAGGGTTTTGGAACCATTAAGAGGCAGGCTTATTTTTTGCCAAACAGGATTCACCTCTTAGTGATTCAGAGCCTGCCTCTTAATGGAACTGTTAAGAGGTAAACCAACAGCCCCTCAGTCAGTCTCATAGTGCAATTTGGTCCAACGTTTGAACACTTAAAACAAGTTGGGATCAAGGCTCCTCCTCCTCCTCCTTGCCTCATAATTATTTATCATATTGCTCAACTTCAGTCAATTTTATGTTTAAGAAATCCCGAACCATCTTTTTCAATAGGTATATAATTGTCGGTTCTTCTAGTCTGTTCGCTACTATTATCAAGGATCAGAATATATATATATATATAGTTATCTACATGTGTAATTGAATAGAAGTAAGGGTGTTCATCTCACTTGATAGATGTGTGTTGCAAACTGTATGGTATCAAAGTTTTCTTGCGAGATTATATGATTTGGGGTTAGGAATCAGTGATGAAGTGATAAGCTATTGGTGGATGCCACATTTTGGTCTTTTAAATTTCCTAAAAATTGATGTGATGCAGGTGGAACGAACAAGATCAAGACCAGTTGCAAGCGGTGCCTTGACCCCATTTCAGGGGGTTAGCTTTCTTGGTTTGCAATTGCTTTTGGGTCTCGGCATCCTTCTCCAGCTTAACAACTATAGGTCCATATTCCACCTGGCTTTTTATCTTGTTTTCTAGTAGCTTTAATGTTTATATTTGCATATAATCCTCAAAAAATGGTTACTCTTACTTGAAAGTTTTCTTCTTTGATAACAATATGTTGTGCATTTGGTATACTTTTTCCGACTCTAGTGAATGATCCTCATTTCTGTTGATGAATAAAACTAATTTCTTACAGCCGCATATTGGGGGCTTCATCGTTGCTACTTGTCTTTACATATCCCCTTATGAAAAGGATTACATTTTGGGTAAAACATTCACTTTTTGTTTCATAAATTTTATCTTTATCTTTTTAGTTTGATTAGTTTCTTGGACTAATTTATTTTATCGAAATCTTGGAACTTATTGTCAGCCTCAAGCCTATCTTGGTTTAACTTTTAACTGGGGAGCCTTATTGGGATGGTCTGCCATTAGAGGAAGCCTTGATCCTGCAGTCGTGTTGCCACTTTATCTTTCTGGAGTATGTTGGACACTTGTTTATGATACCATATATGCCCATCAGGTAAAAAGTCATCTATTTGGTACACCATATCAGTTAGTAGAAAAATGGTTTTTAAATCATTAAAAGAAACCTATAGGCTATAACCTCATTAAAAGAAATTAGTCGCATTTTATAGTTAAACTTGTTTTGTAAACCATATAAACATTGAAACAAATTCCAGAAGGGTTCTGGTTTTCTGAAACAGTAAATGGTAAATGTTAAGACTTTCTTGGTGAACATAAAGGAAATTATGAAAAATAGAAAACAAAACCGTTGCTAAATGATCCCTTAATATTGTTGATTTTGGATTAAATAGAATCGAGAATTAAAGATTGAATTCAATCACATATGCTAGATTAGTTCTTCATCATTTTCGTATTTTGATTACGTGTATCCAGGATAAAGAAGATGATAAGATAGTGGGAGTTAAGTCTACGGCCTTGAGATTTGGGGATTCCACAAAGAAATGGGTCAGTGGATTTGGAATCGCTTGCATTAGTGGTCTTGCGCTCAGCGGCTTCAATGCAAATATTGGTAATACAAAAGAAATTTCTCTATCAATGTAACAAAGTTTCAAAATTTCTTTTTTTTTACCCCATTTTGACCGTTGATCTATTGACAGTAACATTTGATGACGTGGATTCGTAAACGCCAAATCATCAAATGCTACAAGATCATCAGGTTTTTGGTCAAAATAGGTACAAAATAGGAAATTTTTGAAACTTCATTTACATCGATTGAGAAAATAAATTTCTTCATTACACTAATTAGGAACTAAACCAAGCTTTGTAACATTTTGCCCTAATTTTCATGGCACAATGGGAATACTACTGATATGAATGGCATCTTGCTATGGGCCATGCAGGATGGCCATATTATGTGTTTTTAGGAGGAGCATCCGGGCAATTAGCATGGCAAATTTGGACGGTAGACATATCTTCTGGAGCTGATTGCAGTAAAAAGTAAGTGAAATCTGATATGCACAACTTAGGGGCCGTTTACCAAATCTTACCCGGGTAAGTGCTTACCGGCAAAATTCAACACTATGACTTATTTACCGGGTAAGATTTTAGTCCACAAAAACGGCATCGTATGCAACAATTTACCCGGTAAGTGCTTACCGTGGTAAGATTCGTCGCAATCACTTACTCGGGTAAGACTCTTGGTCATTGTTTTTCTTGTCTTCGCTCTTACCGGGTAAGATTTTTGGTAATTGTTATAATCCTCCGGTAAGGTAATATGGCTTGGTAAGCACTTACCCGGGTAAGCATTTGGTAAACGGCCCCTAAGTCTTACCCGGGTAAGCGTTTGGTAAACGGCCCCTTAGTTCCTATTTAGTGTAACATAATAAATATTCTCAATTAATGTAACAAAGTTTCAAAATTTCCTATTTCTTTACCCATTTTGACTTATAAGTCTGTAACTCATGATGACGTGGATGTCAAGTTTTTACTGTCCAGATCGTTGCACCATTTAGTAAACAAGTATCCAGATCATCAAATGTTACAAGATCAGTAGGTTACCAGTTAAAATGGGTACAAGATAGGAAAGTTTGTAACTTTGTTACATTGATTGAGAAAAAAAATAATTCTTTGTTACACTAATTAGGAACTTTGTTGCATTTTTGATGCACCCATGTGTGTGTGTGTGTATATATATATATATGATGGTTATTTTAGTCAACTGATTAAGCTGTTTTTGTTTGGTCTTAGATTTGTATCGAACAAGTGGTTTGGAGCTATTGTGTTTGGAGGCATTCTAATAGGCAGATTATCGTCATAATCGTAAGTTCTTTATTATTGAAATTTTATTGAGTACGATATATTTGAACCCATTGAATTCTTGAAAGTGTGTATTATATATACGCAATTTTTTGTTCAAAAAATGTCCAGGGACATGTTTACTCAAAATATGGAAGTTCGTTGAGTTTTTGAAGACTTTTCCCATTATTATAGGTCGTAAGGATGTATTTATCAGGTTTCAGAAAGTCTAACTATTTATTTGTTAAAAAAATCGTCCACTGACTTAATCGCTCAAAATATGAAAGTTCTGTTAGTTTTTGAAGACTTTTCCCATTATTATAGGTGGATGTATTTATCTGGTTTCAGAAAGTATAACTATTTATTTGTTAAAAAAAATTGTCCAATGACTTAATCGCTCAAAATATGAAAGTCCGTTGGTTTTTTCAGACTTTCTCCTTGTTTTTATAAAAATGTAAGATTATATTAGTAAACCAAAATTATGAAAATGTGGAATTTTTCTGTTGGTTTGCAGGAAGAATATAGTTGAAAGACTTCTGGATTGAAGTGAGGTGAACCATGCACATATAACAAAAAAACAAATGATGAATCCGGTATTTGCTGAGTTGAGTAGCGGGTTGTTCGAGTTCGTATAATTTTTTTCAAAATTATGAGCCCACAAATTTTGGTCATGTGTTATACCTAAAGTTCAAATGTTATATAAGCTCGTTTTATGGGGTCGAACTTAGGATTATTGAATAACTCATTTATTGGGTCGAGCTCGTTTTTTTTTAAATATTTTGGTTATATAATTTATTTATTAACATATGAACATGTTTGACTTGAAAATATGTATATTTGAATGGCTCTGCCTGACTTGAGTAACAATTTTTTTTTATCAAGCCGAGTCAAACATTGGTGTATGAGCTTGACTTGTTATCCAAACGAGGTTTATTTTATGTTTGAGAACAACTCGAGTTTGAGAGTTATTAATATTGAGTTTGATTAGTTTGTTAAAAGTTTTAATCGTTAATACCTTTGGGTATATGAGTATATCTCACTTGAAACTAGCAGGGAGAATGAGATGTATGCAAACATGTCATCTGTCCGAAAAGAAAAAAAGAAAAACCTGAAATTTGATGGGTTATATGAATGTGAATTTTTTTGTATTAAACAAAAAAGAAGCCAACAAGTTTAAACTTAACAACATACTATGATACATGTCTCAAATTATAATTTGATTATTGTGTCCAAAATTTGTGTGAAAACCGGTAACTTAGAGCATCAACAACTTTTCTAAAATGGAGAAAATGAGGATTTTAAGCAAGTATTTTGTTCCAATAGTTTCCTCATAATCATCTCTAAAATGGAGAAAATAGAAGAGAGTGTGGGTTTTTCTCCAAATATGAAGTTCGCTCCAAAAAATGATTACCAAATGAAATGACCAATATGAAACTTTGAAAAATAAATATTTAAAGAGAAAAATAATATTTTAATAGATGATGTAATATTTTAATATTATAATCAATGTTGGATTCTCCAAAATGGACAATTTGTTGGAGATGAATGTAAATTTTTTTGAGAGATTTTGTCTTTTGATTCTGTATTTTAGAGAAATTATAGGAAATTTGTTGGAGATGCCCTTAGTCTTTTATATTGTATAAAATATACATATAATTTTTTATTCATTTGGTTCGGGCAAAACAGAAAAGAGCAAAATGCAAGAAATAGCAACCTACTTTCATAAATTTTTCTATTATAGCATTGTACTTTTAGTTTTTCTTATTAAAGCAATGTACTTTCAAATTATTTTTTATTAGGGCATTGTACTTTGAAAAATTTACCCATTATAGCATTGGGTAACCTTTTCTTTTAAATTTACCCATTATACTAGGTTTCCATTCCACCTCATTGTCCATGTAGGTTGTCCACATGTAATATATTGTTGATGTGGCATTTTATATTATAGCATTGTGCTTTACATATTATTTAATAAATATATTAGACTAATTAAACTAAACTAAATTTTTCATAAACATAAGAATATTAAGAAGATTTATAGGTGTCAATTTATTTCCCTAATATTAAAAAATGTTTAAAAATATATATTTTTTAACTAAAAAAATAAGAATTATTATGTTTTTTTACAAATAAAATATTTATATGGAAAAAAATATATTTATTTGTCTTAAAAAATTGAATTGACATATCATTCAATAAATATATTAAATTAATTAGATTATTTCTAAAATATTTATTAAAATGTAACAATATTAAGAAGATTTCTAAAACACAATTTATATCGTTAAATTTAAAAAAAAGTACAAAATAAGTATTTTTTGAACTAGAAAAATTAAATCACAAGTTTTACGTTTTTTATAAATAAAATATTTATTTTGAAGAAAAATATCACATTTGTTAAAAAAAAATGTAACTTCAAAATATTTAATTTGCATACAATTTAGTAAGAGTAATTTTTAAAAAAAGTGATGACGTGAAGAAATTACTAAAAAAATTGAGATAATTAAGAATAATATAAAAGAGTGGGAATTTTTTAAAAAAAAACTACAAGAGATTTTTTTTACTAATGCCATGTAATCATGATGACATGTTATCTATGTCATCTTATTTAAGCCATGTAAGCAAAAAAAAGTGGGGGTTAACTTGTTTAAAAGATAACAAGTTACCCATTGCTATAATGGGTAAATTTTTCAAAGTACAATGCCTTAATAAAAAATAATTTGAAAGTACATTGCTGTAATAAGTAAAACTGAAAGTACAATGCTATAATAAAGAAATTTATGAAAGTAGGTTGATATTTCTTGCATTTTACCCAACAGAAAACTATAATTAGATATAAATTGTTGTATCTATCTTGGTTGTAATTCAACAACCACCGTTTTAATGATAGTGACTTTAACATGTGCAGTTGGTTGCAATTCAACAAGACAACAACCATTGATTCAAATCCAATGATGATGACTTAGATTATATTTTATGGGTTTCATGTATTTTTAAGTTTTTAACCTTTTCATTTGGAAGGATTGTTTTTGAACTTTTTTTAATGAAATTTATTTAAACTTTTTTATTTTAAATTATTAAGTTTTAAATATTTGTAATAAATAAATCATCAAACTTTTAAAATTTGGTTAATTGAAACCTTTTAACCAAAAAAGTTGTATATAAACGACTAAAAAAGTTTTAAAGTAGAATAAAACTTAAATAAGTTTAATCATTACAAAATGATATGTATAGTCCAAACCCCTTGCACTTAACGTCATCGATTCTCTACCAGACTATGACTACCCAACTGATCACGGTCGTTGGCACCTTTCATCGATCTCCCTTTTTGTGAACGTTTTTATTGTTCTCTTTTTTTAAATCTATCTATATGTACTCCACTAAATTGTTGTAAAAGAAAAAGAACTGAAAGACAAAAAAAATGATCAAAAAGAGAAAGATCGTATTACCAGCAATAAACGGTATGGAGGACAAACAATGATGGGGCAGTGAGAAATGGAGAGGAAGTAACGTTATTGGGTGTAAGGGTTTGAATGTTGTAGAATTATGGAAATGATCAAACTTATTTTAGCTTCTTTTACTTTAAAATCTTCTTAAACAAAAAAAATATCTAAATTACAAATAGTTTTTGGGTTAAAAAATATACAGATAACCAATTTTTTAATATTTAATAATATATTTGTTAAAAAAATATTCAGAAATTTAGTCATATAAAACAAAAGAATAATAATTTATTCATTTAAAAACATAATTATTCAAATTAAAAAAGTTTATCGGTTTTTTTAAAAGTTTTCACCTTTTAAGTCTAAATTTTAATAATCGCTTGGTAGAGTTGTTGTTATTTATTAATTAACAAACGGTATCTAAATTTCCCTTTGTGTCAACTAAAAATATTATACATTATTGATGTTAAAAGCATTGTGAATGATAGGTATAGTTTTTATAAATCATTATTGTTATTGAGAAATCTTAAAAATCATTGATATCTTTGGGTTTTTTTTAGATCATAACTTTTTAAAATTCTATTATAATCGATTATAATATTAAAATTAAAGGTTGAAGTTTATCCTAACTACAAGGTTCAGATATTATATTCCATTCTCTACTTGTACTATAAATGTTCTTCTATAACCATGGAACATAAAAGATATAGCTTTACAGCAATATGGTTGAGACTCCCTATCCCATAATTTCTTTTACGTCTCCTCCATAAAACCTTTTATCATCCATGTCACATCTCGTTTCAATCAGTTATCAAATGATAATTATCTCCTTTGGAGAGCACATCTCCTCCCATGGGCCATGGGTAAAACCTTTTTGAGTTTATTGATGGCTCGATTCCTAAACCCAGTCAAAATCTTCAAGATGGAACAATAAATCTCGAGTTCAGTGCATGACTTCTGTAAGCTTAAGTGTTACTATCAATCCTTATCTATTATCTATCTGAGTCACTTGTTGGCTAAATCTTTCATCATCGTACATTATATTTGTATGGCTTACTTTGGAACACTTTTCGCTATTAAAATTTGAGATTTATCCTAGCTGACTCTTTAACTGCTACCTGCAAAACCCTCAAAGATGAAGAACCTAACATCATTTTCTTGATTGTTTTGGCGTAGATTTCGATCCCATTGTTGCATCTATAGCCACTTGTTCTACTTCTATCTCTCAACCATCTCCTCACCTTTGAAGCTCGATTGTTACTTCACACTCCATCCATGCTAGCTAATATAGTTATAAAGGCCTACAAACCATGTCGGAATAGAAACTCTCGGAATCAAGGGCTTAGAAGACGACTCGTAGAGGTACACATGGATTCAATAGTGCCAGAAGTCCATAAACCTTGGTTCTTACCTTGATTTTGTGTCATTGTGTTAAATGTTAATCATTATTTTTTAGATTAACTTAGAAAGATATAATAAAAATTAATGGTGAAGAAATTATATTTGGATCCACAAAAAAAAGTATTCTTGTAAGTCACTCTATTGTGGCGTTTTAGAGAAATTCTTAATTTCTAAAGACCTTTTAGTCTTTGATAACTGCTCCACTATTGGTTTCGTGCAAAAATTCTCTTATTAAGAAACCGGGGAGTGAATTATCTTCTCCTTTAATAAATTATATGTCAAACTTAAAAAACAGATAATAATCATTATCATCTAGCAAAAAATATGTTAAGATGCAAGGTTTTTACATCTTTCAGCAAAATATCGTTTGCCGACTTGCAACCACTTTCTAGCAATAATTTTTTTTGTTAACAAAATCACTTTCCAATTTAGTGACAAATAGGAAAATGTTCAAAATTTCAATTTTAATTCTAGAGTAATTCGTTTATACAGGTTTCCAAACTCCCAAAATATAGATAAAAAGCAAGACGTTTTAAACCTCTGATTCTTTCTACGTCTCAGATAACAGAAAATATATACAAAAATATGAGTTCTTATAAGATGCACTAAATAGAGAACGACCATCAACACATCTTATGGTGTTTATGATATTAAAGATAAAAAGTTTTAAAATAATATAAATGTAACAAACTTAATTAAAATCTTAAACTACACATGTAATAATTTAAGTAAATTTAAAATGGACATGATATTATTCATCTTTTTTTTTTTTTTTTTGGGAACAAATGATATTATTCATCTTAAAAACCTTTTAAACTAATACATGAAATTTCGTGTAAATTAAAAACTTGGTCCATGTGGTTTTTTAAAATTACTTTTCGTCCCTATAATGTTAAAATTGTTATCATGTTTTGTAAAAATATCCATAAGACCTTTAGGGGTGGCAATCCGATCGTGTTCTGGTTGGTGGGTTGACGGGTTGGCGGGTCAGGGAGGGTCAATCCGAGCACGACCCATTTAGCTAATCGTGTCGAAATATGCAACTCTAACACGCACACGCTCGGATTGACGGGTTGGCGGGTCACCTAATAATACAAACAATGAAAGAGGAAAAATCAGTCAAATAATGAAAGAGAAAAAAATCCCAAAAATCAGTCAAACACATTAACACAATGCCTATTTTACTTGACCAAAAAGTTTCGATACTAGCCGGTACGATTTGCTTTATTCACAACCTAAACTTGAGAGGGGGACCTTTGCATTTTCTCTTCGACTGAGTTTGAGCTAACGGGAGAAGTTCAATAAAGAACGTTCCACATTGGCGGCGAGTGGAGTGCCACAATCCCATTCATCATTTTTAACCAATTTGGTACAATATCAGTATCGATCTCATCCCTACCTACTTCTATTTTTGATTTTTTCTAAAAGAAAGAGGAAAAATCGCAAACAATAACACTAGTTGACCACATCAAATAGGAAGGTGAAATCAAATTAAACCAAATTAACCAACACTAAACCAGATTAACGAAATTGACAACACTAAATAGGAAGGAGAAATCGTTTATCGTTACTTAAAGCACCAAATTGTCCGTTTCCTTGAATCGTTGCCATAAATAAGTTAAATATCGGAGATGCGAGTTAGGGTTTTAGCCGAATATGAGGCTGTTAGGGTTCATACGAACAAGCTGTTAGGGTTCATAAGTCATGATTTGAACAGAAGCCATAACGATTAAGTATTAATGAACACTCGACCAAGAACTTAACTTAGTAAGTACGAACAGATTCCAGGAAATTCTCGATGGCGATGCTGGAGGAGACGAGGTCGAGGAGTGATTGTGGCCTGTGGATGGAGGCGATATACAAAAGTAACAAATAAGGCACAACCAATTTCAGTATTTTGAGAGTTTTAATTAAAAATTAAAAATATAATTTTTTTAAAAAATAAAATATTTTTAGCGGGTTAATCCACGACTCGTATAGGCTAATCCGAGCACGACCCGTTTATTTGGCGGGTTGACGGATCAGAAACTTCAACCCTAACACAAATAGAGAAAAGACCATCCCCACCAATTGAACATGTTTGCCTACAAAGAAAAGCTAGAGGGGCACAAAATAGGGGAGATCAAACTAGCCAACAAATCGTTTAAGGAAATAGATGGCGATAAAGACCATCCCCACCAATTGAACATGTTTGCCCACAAAGAAAAGCTATAGGGGCACTTCAAGTAACAATGCTCAATGGTTTCCTTTATATTTCTACAATAAGAACAAAGGGTGCGGTGTAGGTAACATACCTTTGTCATGAAGACGCCAAATAGAAAGGAAAATCTTTGAAGGCACACAATAGCTCCAAAGGGTAGGCATGACGACCCCGAGAACCTCCTGGATTTATGCTTAATCAAAAGCCTTAAGGTCACAACTGAAAAGACCCCATTCTTTCCAAGCCACCATACCCAACAATCCCAAACACTGGACCTAAAAGTAACATTGTTAAAAAATGAATTCAACTCCTCCAAGTCACCAAATGCTCTCTACCGAGGTTTCCTAGACCATTCCCATGCCCCAATCCCACGGTTCAACAAACTAGATACACGATTGCAAACCATCGCCTCTCTATCCAAATCCAATCTATACAGCCTTGGGAAAATTTTAGAAAGCCTAACATTACCTAATAATTTATCTTTCCAAAAGAGAGTATCCTTCTCATCCTCGATCCCTTTCCCAAAAGAATCAACAAACAAGATTCCATTAGCATCCAAATACTTTCACACATATAAAATTCCTTCCCAAGCATCTAGAATTCTACCTCTCGAAGTCTCAATGCTACCTTGTAACACCCTGATTTTCGTCCCAGTTGAAAGAAGTATTAATCCGAGCGATTCAATAACAGTACGATAATTTCAGTGTTTGAGCAGTTAGGGCCTTATGAGAGTGACCTATGTCACAATAGCACCGATGGTACCAAGTAGTTGGTGGTCCCAACAATTATGCCATGCTTTATTGACAATGACACAATGTATCAAACGGGTCTTTGGTAAAATGGAATATCGGGTCCTCCTTGTTTTCCACTCTTAGAATTAGTGAAACAAGTATTTTGAAGTTAATTATGTTGGGTATCATTTACTAGACGAGAAACGGGATCAAAATGGGTGAAAAGTGGGAAAAACACCTCAAAATGGTCCAGGCTATGATGCCCAGCGATCATGACAGTGTCATGATAGCCTGTCATGATCACACAAAGTGTACCGTGGCCAAATTCAGCACACGGGCGATCATGCCATGCTATCATGACATGTCATGATCGCGGGGCATGATCGCGGGCGGTCTCTAGTGGATAAAAATCGGGATTTCTTCATTTGGCCATAACTTCTTCACCATAGCTCCGATTTGGACGATTCAAAGTGCTACAGTTTCGTCTTTGGAAGCTCTTCAACATGGAAATAATGATATCTACAGGTTACTTGATGATTTTAGAGCTCATAGGGTGGAAGGTAAGATCACCTCTCCGAAATCTCAAATCTAGGGTTTGAGTTTTTCATCAACAACTCTCATTCTCTCTTGGGTTTGTTTTGCGTATGTTTTGGAAGCCATGTAGGTGTTCTTGGAAGAATTGCACCATGGATCTAGAGTTATAGCTCAAGGATCTAAAGTCTTCACTGAATGGAACTCGGTATTGGGGTAAAACCTAGATTTAGCCTAAATCTAGCAAGGTGAGTTCAAGATACTTTGTGAAAACTTTGTACATGCCAAAAACGTTCATTTTAAAGTATAAACATGTTTTACTTGTTATTTATCAAATGTGTCAGTATTTGGGTAAGGTTGCATATTTGGTATAAAAAAGATTTATAAATCATGAAAGAGGCTTATACTTGGGTTTTAGACATTTTGGCAAATAAAGTATAAGTGTGGGTTGTTTGGGTTCAATGTCTTTAAATGAAAACCATTTGGTTGTATTTGCATCTGTAAAGTATTGGAATTTATAAATCGTTGAAAAATACAGATTATTGCATTATGGGTCATTTTGTAAATGCATGAGTATGAGTTCAAATGTAAACTTATAAACTCAAATACTTGTTGTGAATATAGTATTTTACTGATTCCTAAACTTAATTTCAAGTGGTTGTGTATTTGGGTAAGTTTGGAGGTTTTGGGTCAAAATGAGGATTTTGAGTATTTTTGTTGTAGATGATGAGTTGAGCATCATTAATGGTTTAAAATACTTGGAAAGGTTATAAAATGAAATAGTCTTTAGTTTTGAAACTCAAAATGATTGACCTAATTTTTGGTAAAACTTGGACTTGAAAGGAGTTGGTTTGTTGGAAAGAGTTTTCAAGGTTGGAAAACGAGTAATACGTCTCGTTG
Source organism: Silybum marianum (assembly GCA_036898165.1). NCBI lineage: Eukaryota > Viridiplantae > Streptophyta > Magnoliopsida > Asterales > Asteraceae > Silybum > Silybum marianum. The sequence goes on from CM072539.1 coordinate 19,679,999, forward strand.
ATGTATTCGGTAGTAGGACTAGTATGTAATGGATCCATAGACATATAGTCGGTTTAAAGGCGGGATTGTTGTCCCTTTTTGGTCGCATAGAAGTCACCGGGGGCCTCTTACCATTGGGTATAATGCCGGATCATTACCGGATGCCATTGACTCTATGCATGCGCGATTTAGGGTCATCGGGGGTCGTGCACTGAGGTGCATAATCGGTTATTGCCGGTTGCCATTGACCATTGCACGGGCTTTCGTAGGAGCCATCGGGGGCCGTGTACTAAGGTGCATAATCGGTCATTGACCGATTGCCATTGACTCCTATAGTTGCTCAACATCGAGTAGTGACCTACTTTTGTATCCGTCACCAAAGATGGTATGATCGGGAATCCCCCGTGAACTTCGGATATTTCTATCCCTTTAAAGGTTCGCGTGAGTTAACGTTTTATAAAACATGGTTAAAGGTATGTTTTCTATCTCCACGTTTGTAAATTTAATCATGGTCGTGTGAGTATTGGAATTGGTATTACGTTAAAAGAATATTTCTATTTAAAGTTTTCTCTTCTAATGTCATTTTGGTCTAAAACTTTTATTATGGGACTACTGAATTTGGGGAAAGACGTTACTTTTATAATAAGGTTATTTCCGTTGAGAATTATATTTTATCAAGCAAATCTTTTGGTTTCAAATCAATCATAATATGTTAAAAACTCTTGAGCTCACTAGGCGTTAAGCCTAACCCTTTTTCTTTGTCGGCATATGCATCAGGTTATCGTCGGGGTTGGTACTAGCGACACGAATGGACTTGAGTGCTAGGAAATGACACGATAAAGACTCTTGGTGACGTTTTCCGCATTCGGAGATAGCGATTCTTATTGGTTTAGTAACACTCAACCGTAAGTAGGTCTTGTATAGGACTTGATTTGTTTGTTGTAGAGGGTAATTACTAATTGTGGTTTGAGGAAAGTTATTTATTGATGTAATATTAGAAATTTTAAATTAGTCGCTCTTTCCAGATTTGAGTGTGTTACATACCTAACCCTCGATCAAGACCATACAAGCTTTTGAGGACTTGAATCCACAACTCATCCTTACCCGAGAAAAAGTGCTGCCACCACTTGCCTAAAAGAGTCCAATTAACAGCCTTAAGACTACCACCCCTAGACCCCCTAAACAAAGATTGTTGAGGACGATGTCCCATTTACCCAATCTAATTTATAAGTAGAATCCACCTCTCCCCCCGTGGAAAAAATTCGCCTCACACTCTCAAGGGACTTAATAACCTAAATTAACCCCCCAAAAAGGGAGGAAAGAAACATATATGTATGCTACCTAGAACGAACTTTATTACAATTAATCTTCCTTGGATGACAAACATCATAGTTTCCAATTAGAGAGTTTGGCTTCAAAGCAATCGGTGATGATGTTCCAAGAGTTGATATTATTCATGTCCTTCACCACCGGAAGGCCAAGGTAAGAGAAAGGAGGATCCCCTGATACACATCGAAGGCATTGGCCATATCTAAAACCTCGTGATCCGCTACTCCCACCCCAAACAGGCTATTTTTGCAACAATTGTCTTAAGACCCGAAGCCATTTCAAAGCATTTTAGAATACCCATCAAGGTTCCAATGTTAGAGATATCTCTCATTTAACATAACCTTTATTGCCCATTAAAGAAATGATCAAATTCAAACGTTTTTTGTAAACCACGATATTTCTTGTAATTTTGAATTGTAAGTACAAAATATGTTTTGAATAAACCACATGGACCAAATTCATAATTTACTCTAAAAATGTTATTTAATTTGTAGGAAAAAAAACATATGCAAATAATTCCTTTTCTTTTAGACGATTTTCATTGGATTAAGTTTGACTTGGACTTTTTAGAAAAACAAAAGTAATCATAATAATAAAGTGAAAAAAAAGCTATTGGTCGCCACTTTTTCTTAATCCACTCACATGTCTCCACGTGGACAATCACTCTTACCATGTGAAATTACCTTTTTACCCCTCGATTCCTTTTCGAATTCCATTTTTGTCGTCTATCTCTCTCACTGAGGGACGGCTTTTACCTTACACCACCGTTTCTCTCTCTCTCTCTCTCTTGGTCGCCGTCTACTTTATCTTGTTCAGTTGATTTCATTTCATAGGGAAGTTTCTGTAAATCAGGTGATTCAAAACACTGGGTCAGTTTGAAGTTGTTGTTGCAGGTGTGTGTGTGTGTGTGTGTGTGTGGTGTGTGTGAATCAAAGAATTAGGGCTTTTTTGTTGTATTCTTTCAAAGTTTTTTAGAGCTTTGGAGGTTTTTGTTGTTATGAAAGAGCAGCTGCCAACGCTCCAACCAAGATTGGTGTTCAGTTGATCCAACAGTCAGGATTTGTACGCCGGATGGAGGGAGGTAGCTTCTTATTTAGACTTCTTCTGGTAATAACTGTCTGTTTCCTTTATTAATATAAGCTATGAGTTAGTGTCTTTTGTTTAGTAATTTTCTGCAAGAAGTTGGTTTTTCTTGTTAGGATGTTTTGAATTGCTCGGTGTAGTGACACAATAGGGTTGATTTTATGGGTGGAGTAAGACGGAAAGAGGGAGGGATAGTGGAATTTGTCAGAAATTTGTTCACTTTGTGTGTGTGTGTTACTGTTAGGTACGAGGTCTATGGTTGGATTTTATTGCAAGTGTGAGGTAATTGTAGTGGAGGATTTACATGAGTTTTGAATGAAATTGGTTGATTCTAAAATGAACCATCCCCTACTTTCTAAATAAAAAAGCCTTGTCATTTCCTCACTCATAAGCATAAGCATCAACATCAACTTCTCTCTTTTTATATTTTTGTATCCTGAGCATGAATGACTCCAATTTGGCTCAAAAGGGGTTCATTTTGCAACACCCATTGAAATATATAGGGAAAAGATAGATGTGTGTGTGTGTGTGTGTTGGGGGTGGGGAGACAACATCAAAGAATTTTGTATTAGAGTAGGTTTTGAGTGTTAATGTTTAGTGGTGGGTTGTTAAGTATATGTGGCACCAGACAGTGAGGTTACTTTAAAGTTATATGATGGTTTGGTTTTCTGCATGTCCATATGCTTGCATACTTTTTTCTAATGAGTGCAAGGGATTTAGGAGGTCTGTCACCCAGACTTTGGGACATAAGGTTCTAAATTGTTCAACCATCATTTCCAGTAATATGGTTATAGCTTCATGGTTTAAGCACTTTGAGTTTGAGTTTGAGTTCATTAAGTACCATTTCCTGTAACTTCCATATTTTCTCTAGGTTCAAGATAAGGTTCTAAATTGTTCAACTACCGTTTCCAGTGATATGGTCATGGCTTCATGGTTTTAGCACTTTGGAGTCCGAGTTCATTAAGAACCATTTCATAGTACTTCCATATGTTTTTTTGTATTTTAGATAATTGTGCCTATAATGTGACTAGTGGAAAAAAAAATATTATTTGTGTTTTGGGGCCTTTTGGAGTTATTATTTGTATTCACTGAAACCTCTTATTGCATTCCATAAACTATTAGTATGAAAGGACCCATTTAAACATAGGCTTATGCCTCAATGCTTCAACAACTAGCTATATTCCGTGATACAAACATTGCATGTGTCTACTTCTTGTCACGACTATGCCTATACCTCTTCTTTGACTACTCAACTTCTCAGTTTCCTTATATTTCATCAATTTGTTTTTGTGTGCTTTGGCATTCCTGTACTTCTCATTCCCTGTATCAAACTGAACATTTTTTTCTTCTGCAATTCTGGTTCATCTCATTTTCTTATTTCTTGTACTTTTTATTATTTCTGTGACAATCAGCGAGGTAGCGATGTGTTCTTATTTTTATCAGTACTTGAGTTATTGGCTTATCTTTGCATACTACAAATAAATGAATACCATTACTTCATTGTGAAGTTGTAAGTTTTGACAAATCTGCCAAGGCTAATTATTTTTCAAAGAGATAAAGATGAAAATTCAGATGTAAAAATAGAAAGTGTATTTTGTTAGATTTGAAACCTCAAACTTATTAAAGTTAAATATTCAAAGTGTGCCTTTTTTGTAAACTGCTTTTGTCAAGTTTATGATATATAATTGTTTTTAAGTATAGAATATTTATATACAATACAACAAAGCTTACAGAAACTCCTCACCTTTTGTGAGGCATGAACCCTTGACCTCCAAAGAGGCTGGGATCTACTGCTAACCGGGTGCTGCTGGGCAATTGATCCTTTGGCAATTTTATAATTGTTGTTTACAAAGTTTTGTGCACTTATTATGGTTTTTTAAAATGTAAACAGTTGGCAAATATTTTTTTCTATCAACTTTTCACTTTCCTAAACATAAAACAAGAATACAGAATCCTCTAAAAAACAAGAATAAAGAAAACAAATTTGAATGGATGAGTAAATTAATGATGAGGAAGAACCATGTTGACCAAGAAAGAAGAAATATAGTGATTTTGATGATGGCGAGGTGGAATATTATGATTTTGATGATGATGGAAATGATGGATGAAATGGTATAACAAATGAAAAAATAACAACCCACCAGTCAAGTAGTCATTGATAATCATGATTGATGGACTCCATTTACCTAGGCTTTACTTTAGTTATTGTGCTTTGACCAATCACCAATCTAGTAAATTACTTGATAAATAATAGTTGAACCATTTCTTAGAAGTTTTGACTATTAGTTAAGTGAACAAATGTCCTTCAATAATTATTGGAACTTGTGCACCAAAATCTGACCATAAAGAATTTATAATGACGACAATTGTATAAATAAGTAATTTGACTTAAAATGTTGTCAAAAGGAACATCACAACTGATAAGAGACATCCCAACATGGCTGCAGTTGCAATACTTGTAGGAAGGAAATGATTTTGCTTTACATTGATGGTTACTTCTGTCTATTGATTGTACTTTGTATGGTTCAATCAGTGAAAGACTTGACACTTAGTCACTGTTCTTTTTTGTGTTAAAGTAATAATTAATGATTAGTTTTGTCACTCTACATTTGATGTTATGATGACCAAATGTGATTCACTTCTGACCTATTAGTTTTCAAGGTCTCATATTTTTTCTGTTTTAAGAAAGGGTGCCATGGTTGAAATGAATATCTAGTAAAGCTAGGAATTAGTATATGCGTGGAATTAAGTAGTTATTTGTTAGCAGCACAGTTCAAGATTTACTGTACTCTGGTTATTCTTGTATTATTTGTGCTTTGTTTATATGCAATTGAGTGATCTGATGCCAACACGATTTTGCTGTTTTGTCTGTCTTTCTGTCTCACTTAAGTTCTGATTTACTCGTGTTAATATATGTACAAGATTTGTTGTTTATTTTTCTTCCCTTCCAACCTTATATCAACTGTAGGGTTATACCAATGGCCTATGATGACAATGAATTTCAAGGACAAAATCTTCATATAGCCGGGGAAAGTTGCTCCAAGGTTTCTCCTGTTTTGCATCCATATGCTCTTCCCAAATTTGAGTTTGACGATAATAGCCTCCAGGGGCACTTAAGATTTGACAGTTTGATTGAAAACGAGGTTTTTCTTGGTATCACAAGTCAAGAAGACAACCAGTGGATTGAGGAATATTCACGTGGAAATAGTGGAATAGAGTTCAGTTCAAGTGCTGTGGAATCAAGACGTAATAATGTATGGTCTGAAGCAACATCTTCAGAATCTGTTGAAATGCTTCTAAAATCAGTTGGGCAGGAAGAGAAAGTCGTGGTAGAAACAATAGTTGAACAGTTGGATATCAGTGATGAGTCTGGTAGCTTAACCAAAATTATGGATCCTAATTTGAATCAAGATGATGGAGAAGATCTTGTTACTCGTGCTCAAGATGCATCAGTTCCAAATGAGCTGGTGGGTAATTTTCCTGGGTTTAGTGTGAGCTCTGAATATGAGCATCTTAATGTTAGACTCACTTCACAATCGCAAGAGGCTCAAATATCTGGTGAAGAGTTGGATTCAGTAGTTATAAGCGAAAAGTGTAATATACCTGTTTCAGAGGAAAAAGTGGATGGCATATTTGATGATGTAATTCAAAAGGAAGCTGATAATTTGGTAAACGAGTCCATGAATAAGGAATTGCCGGAAGATCCTTCTGTCTCCAGGGCAGAAAATCCGTGCTCCTCAGAGAATGTTGGTGCAAGTATTGAGGGATTAATGGTTCAGGAAAACCTGCAGCAGGTTTCTGTTAATGCTAGTGGTTTGTCAAAAGACATATCTAGTGTTGTAACAGAGCAGAATATTCAAAATAAAGAAAATAGCATGGATGTTCCCATGGACAGTGGCACCCTGATTGTTGAAAGTTGTACAGATAACATGGAAAAGTCTCTCTGTGTTGTCCCAAATGCTGAATCTGTTGAGAACCGATCAGCTGAAATTAGCATCCTGTCCAGTGAGGACCCTACAAGGAGCTCTAACATGCAGATTTCTGAAGGGGGTGATGCCCCTGTTAGTTCAGCTGAACGGTCTCAGGGTAACAATTGTGCAGTCACTGGTTCTCTGATCTGCTCAGAGGTTGATCAGGATCGCAAAGAAAATATGCATGAAGAACCTCTGGCAGCTTCTGCAAATGCTGGAAATTTCGAGCTACAAGCTGTTCAGGATGAAAACACAAAGTCAGAAGATCCTGATTGTTCAGAGTCAAAGACGAATTCTTTGTCTAAGATATCTCCCATGAAGAATTCTTCTGTTGATAAAAACAAATATGCTCTAGGAAAGGATGTGCAGCAAGTGGGGTCTGCAGGCAACTCACCTGAAACGGGCGGTGGGAATAGCAATGATGTAGGTATTAGATTGGCAGCAGCATGCTTGCCAGGTGAAGTGCTTACTAAAGAAGTTTCAGATGAGGATGTATTACTATTAGCTGGTAACAACACTAAAATGGATCACACAGGCGACCCAGATGATAAAGATAGGAGCTTGTCTGCTAAAAGTTCTGGTTCAATGCAGGCGGACTGCGAAATTAGGTCATCTGAGCCAGGCACTATGCGTGTGGATCAAGATGTATCTTTCAACGAGAAAGAAGATTCAGGCTTGCCCCTGGAAAATAGTGATATGGATGTTGAGGTTGTTCAAGCTATTGATAGCGAAAAGAGTGTCGATCCATCTTTATCTGCAGAAGGCAGTAAAACGGGTACTATAATAGCTCATAATTTTGAATCTGACGTGTCAGTTCGAGTTGAACGAGGTAAATTAGAATTATGATCATAAACTATATAGGCTTCTTTATTACTTGTATAGTGCGTTTTTCAATCTTTGGAACTTATTCCTTTTTTATTTTGCATTATCAGTTGCTGCTACAGAATCTGATAAAAATTCAACCCCTGACACATCTGATGGTTCTCACCTACTTGCTGGGAGTCTTGCCACTTATGAAACCGATGACCGACCAAAATCACCTATACTTGGGGTGAGTTTAGTGCACCAGGATTACAAGGAAAAAACGGAAGTAGGATTTCCCTGTGAAGGAAATTCCCAAAATAAGATTCCACATGTAGAAAGTGTGGCTGCTTCTGCTTCAATGAATCCATCATCTTTAGATGAAAAAGAAGCATCTTCTGATCTTGCCAAAAAAGTTGTACATCATGTTACATCGATTGAAAGCAGCAATGTAAACCGGATTGAACAAGAACCGACTAACACTGATGGTCAAGAGTGTTTCAAGATCTTGGAGACAAGTCCTTTTGTGTCGTCTGAAAAAGGGGGCAGTAATTCTGAAGCTGGAGGTCTACAGAACCCTAAGGAATCAACAATAGAAGGTAATGAAGCGTTTTCTGTATCTTTGGAGGAAGTCATTGCTAGAAGGGCTTGCAAAGAAACCTTTTCTGTATCTTAGCGATCAAAATATTTTGTCATACAGAGAGATTACATGTGTCACTTATAAAGCTATTTATAATCTCAAAGATGTTATGATGCAAGTCATCTAAACACTATTTCTACCTCTGTTTTGGATTTTGCAGTCAAGTCAGATGAGCATCAGACTTTTATGAACGTAGCTCGTTCATCTGAATGTGATGCTGATCACATAGAGCCGGATGGAGGTAGCTTTTCCTCTTTGGATAAACCTCAAGTTGTTTCTCCTACATGTGTTAGCAGCATGGAACTTTCTGAGAGTGCAAAAGACAAGCAAGAGGCTACTAAAGATGTCAGCCATGGTGGTGCCCTGCCTTCTAAGGTCGCTGATGATGTGGAGGATAACATTCAGTCAGTTCCTTCAAGAAATGCTACACAAGAAGAAACAAACTTTACTTTTGAGGTCGATAAAAGTGCTGGTCTTGGACAAGCTGGCAAGGGTTTTCTATCATACCCTACATTTCAAGTTTCTGTTTTGCCAAAGGTAACTATTTTCACATTTATGCTTTTATATGATATATTTCTTAATTTCATCTAACTCTTAATCACGTCCTTCACAAATGTGACATGGATTTATTATAAACCTCTATAGATTATGGAAGGACCAACCACAGATTCTAGTAGTAGCCAAGTGGATGCTGCGAAGTTGAATGAAAGTTCTCCCACTCAGAATCTTAGTGGTCTGACTCCTCAAACAGGAGTCAAATCTGAGCGTAAAACTAGGCGAAAATCGGTTGGGAAGGAAAATGCCAGGAAAGGTAACCACTTAAAGGAAACACCTCCTGCAAGAGATTCAGTAAGAGTAGAAAAATCATCTGTGTCGTTAACGTCCCCTGCAACTGGTCATGTTATTCAATTTGAAGATGTTAAGTCCAATGATATTGAACGTGGTGGTCCAAAACCCGGTGGCGTCCTTCCTTTGCCAAAGCTTCCAGATCTGAATAATTCAACACCTATATTTCAGCAGCCTTTTACTGATAATCAACAAGTGCAATTGCGTGCACAAATATTAGTGTATGGATCGCTGATGTAAGTACTCTCTATTTATTAATATAACCTGCAGTTTTTAAAATAGAGGTACATAGTGCATTTTGATTTAAAAACTTTGTGGATTTTGTTGGTTGTTGGCTTTATCTTAGTGACACCGATGGCATGGAAAATGGAATCATTGGGTGGAAGTTTCTTTATGGTCTCCCTTGACAAGTTCCTCCCATTTTTTGCATATTTCTAAATAAGCACTCTCTTAGCAAAATGAGTTAAATAAGTTTCCTAACCATCATACTTGTAGTTTACTTGTGAACTAACCATTATGCTTGCTGAAATACAAAAGAAAGAAAAGAAAAAAAAAGTCATCATATGCTTTTTACATAAAAACAATGAAATTTGAACCAAAATGGTCATGTGGGCATTCTTTTCAATCAAAGAAAAAGGGGCATTGGGAAGATTTGTTATATTTCCTTGACTGCCGAGTCAAGTAAGCGATATGCATTTGGGGTTGGCTGTTAATTTCATTAATTCATTTTTTTTTCTGTCAAAATGTCTACTTTCATCCAAAATTGACTCCAGTTTTTTATGTTTTCATCGTCTTTTGATTTCAATATGCGCTAATAATTGGTGATTGTTCTTGGTTGCAGATCAGGGACAACACCTGAAGAGTCTCATATGATTGCTGCATTTGGGCAATCTGGTCAGTTCAGTAAAATGTTTGTCATGCTACATATTGTATCATAAATCTTATTTTACTGACTTCATATGTTCTGTATACAGATGGTGGAAGAACTTGGGAGGGTGTTTGGCGGGCGTGTTTAGAAAGGATTCATGTTCAGAAAACCCAAGCCAACTCTGCTACCCCTATGAAATCACGATCAGGTACCTGATGATATTTTGCTTCCAAAGTTCTTGTTTAATTTTCTGTTATGCTGTCTTGTAATGTATTAACTATTAAGTTCATTTCAGACTTGAGAGATGCAGGTAACAGAGCTGATCAAGGAGTTAAACACGCTTCTGTTCAAAACAAGCTTATTTCTTCACCAAGTGGAGGAGCAACCAACAAGGGTACTCCATCGATTGTTAGTCCTATGATTCCTCTTTCATCACCTCTTTGGAATATCGCTACCCCTTCTTGTGATGCTTTGGAGTCTAGTTACGTGCCAAGAGCTACTCGTCTTGATTATCACCAAGCCGTTTCTCCTCTACATTCTTTTCAAACTCCATCAGCACAAAATTTTAGCGGGTATAACCCTTCTTGGTTATCTCAGGGACCCTTTGCTGGTCAGTGGGTTGCAGCTTCTCCAATTCCTGCTTTTAACACAGGTCCTCATTTTCCTGCATTGCCTGTAACCGAGGCAGTGAAATTAACCCCTGAACCAGTCAGTCTAGGTATAAAGCATACATCCACTCCAGTGGTTCTCAATTCTGCTCCTATCGTTTTTCCCGAGGCTTCTTCTCTATCTGTCATGAAGAAGGCAACTGCATCATCTGACCAGCCTTGCAGTGATTCAAAAAGTAGAAAGAGAAAAAAAGGTACTCCTAGTGCTAATGTCAAACGGATATGTGATTCTCAGGTAGCATCTGTCTCTGAACCTGTAGTTATGAATTTGCCTCAGCCTCCTCGTACTGAGGGTCAGGGTAAGATGTCATTACTTACTCAAAATCTGACAGATTCAGTGACTGCCCCTGTTGTTAGTAGTCCTTTTTCTACTTCTGGTGTGGTATCAACACCTACTTTCATCACATCTAAAAGCAGCCCTGCTAAGTTCCATTCAGCTGTATCACCTACTACTCATCATCATCATCATCCTAGGAGTGGTGATCAGAACATGGAAAAAGTTGTAATATCAGAGGAGACTTTGAGCAAAGTTGAGGAGTCTAAACTACAAGCAGAGAACGCTGCTGAACTTGCTGCTGCTGCAGTCAGCCACTGCCATGGCGTATGGAGCCAGCTGGAAAGACAAAGCAAGTCCGGTTTGAATCCGGATGATGAAGCAAAGCTGGTATCTTCAGCTGTTTCAATAGCAGCCGCTGCCTCTGTTGCTAAGGTGGCTGCAGCTGCTGCTAAAATTGCATCAAATGTCGCGGAACAAGCAAGATCAATGGTTAACGTTTTTCTATCAAATAGAAGTGGAAATTTAGATCAAAGCGGCAAGATTTCACTTGATAAAGCTACCCCTGATGCAATTATTTATACTGCCAGAGAAGCTGCTCGGCAGAGGGTTGAAGCTGCATCAGCTTCCTCAAAACATGCTGAAAACCTAAATGCGATTGTAAAAGCTGCTGAGCTGGCAGCTGAAGCAGTATCTCAAGCTGGAAAAATTGTTGCAATGAGTGAACCGTTGCCCTTAAGAAATTTGGTTGAAGCTGGTCCTGAGGGTTACTGGAAAACTCCTCAGTCAGCATCCAAACAGCAGGCCATGACTGCAGAAAACTTGAATGGTACTGATAAAGAGGATGTCAAAGCTGCTCCTGAAGTATCTGATAAAGGAAATTCGACTATAAAATATGGTTTATCAGGAAAAAAGAATTCTGGGGATTTGGCAGATAATCAGATAATGGAGGTTGATGAAGTCACGGTTTCGATTACTAGCCATGAAAAAGATAAGAGAAAGCCAAGGGTTCGTAAAGGTCTTGACTTGTCCAAAACCTTTGGGTTTGCAACTGAGTCAGAGATTGGATCAATTGATGAGCCTAAAGTTATTTCAGGCACTTTGAAAGAAAATAATATAAAGGAAGGTTGTCTTGTTGAGGTAAGCTGCTTTCGATGCCGTATTCTTAACCTTATCTTTTTCAAAAAAGATTGTTTCCTTTTTGGGCTTTGCTTGCATTTTCTTTATATCCATGTAATTGTGTTTTAGGTGTACAAGGATGATGATAAAGATAATGGTGCTTGGTTTGGAGCTAATGTATTGAGTTTGAAAGATGGAAAGGCCCTTGTATGTTATACGGAAATCCAATCAGATGAAGGTAAGATTTCATCTACTTTGGTTGAACTTTTGTAGTTACAAAATGTGTTCTAATGGATAAAGTTAGTTGCATGATTCTACTAACAGTTGTGAAACTATGATACTTAACTTTACATTATTTCTTTTAGGTTCAGGGAATTTAAAGGAATGGGTGCCACTTGAAATTGAAGGCATTGAAGTACCCAAGATACGCGTAGCCCATCCTGTGACTACCATGCGTCTTGAAGGGACTAGGAAGAGAGGCAGGACAGCTGTAACAGATTTTGTGTGGTCTACTGGAGATCGAGTTGATGTGTGGATACAAGATCGGTATGTTTGTTAAAAGGAAAAAAGAAATTAGTAATTTAATATAAATGGAAACTCCCCCTGTGGTTTGCACTAGGTCCTTCATGGGTCCCACATGCTGGGATAGAGTTTTCCATGAGCACTAATTCTCGTCATAATCAGACAATCACTAAACAACAATTTCGTAAAGGGAAAAGTTCATAAAAACTATTCCATTTTGAATGATTAAGTTAAGTCCCTAATTTGGATGAAAAAACCATTAAACTTTCTCATTTTAAATGATCAAGTCCCTAAACTATTTTTTGGATGAAAAACCATTAAACTTTCGCATTTTGAATGAAAAAAACCCATTAACCTTGCTCATTTTTCTGCAGCTGGTGTGAGGGAGTTGTCGTGGAGACAAATAAGATTGATCTTACTTCTCTAACTGTTCAATTTCCAGGTCTGTTGGAAAGTTCCTTTCTTTTGTTACAGTGCTGAAATTTCTGCTTTGTAATGATTATATATATATATATATATAACTGGCCACTGTCTTCTTCCCTCTTATTTTTGCATATTTGTAGCTCAAAGAGAGAAATCCATTGTTCGATCATGGTTTGTTCGGCCAACTCTCATCTGGAAAGATGGCAAGTGGATCGAGTGCCATACATCCGAAAGACGCCTTTCATCCCAGGTCAATTTCGAATCTTTATATAACTTATACGGCAAGTATTTTCATTTTCGTTCCTTGTTGTCTAAGCTAGATTTTATCTGGTTACAGGGTGATACACCACTAGAAAAACGATTAAAACTAGGAAGTCCTGCTGTGGAAAGCAAAAGGAACGTGGGGTCATCAGAAAAGATTGACCTTGTTGACTCGAAGAAACAGGAAGAATTAAAAACACTACCCTTATCAACCCATGAAAGTTTATTTAATATTGGTAGCAATATCACTAAAGATGATAAGAAAGTTGGTGCTCATAGAACAATTAGAAGCGGATTACAAAAAGAAGGTCCACGAGTAGTTTTTGGTGTTCCTAAACCTGGGAAGAAACAAAAATTTATGGACGTAAGCAAACATTATGTTGCCGATGGAAGCAATAAGAACAAAACCACAAATGATTCCGTTAAGTTTACTAGATATTTAATCCCACAAGCACCAGGATCCCGTGGATGGAAAAACAATTCTAGAAATGACACCAAAGAAAAACAAGTTACTGAAACCAAACCAAGAATGCTTAAACCTAGAAAACCACCAATTCCTTCCGGAAGAACGTTAACATCTTCTAAATCCACAATCCGTGATACTAATACAATAAATAAAACCGGCCCAGATTCTGGAAATGATCATGAGAACCAATCGGGTCATCAAAACCAGATCGAGTTTGGGTCTTCTTCCAAAAGTGAGGATGCACCAAGGAGTGCTGAATTGGGTTCTTCAGTAGTAGTTCCAACAGAGCCTCTGAAGGGAGTTTCTACATCAAGCAATAAATCTGAGCGATTGCAGAAACGTAAATTTGCACCTGCTGGTGGAAAGCCATCGAAAGTTGAAAAGTCGTTTCCGGAAGTTGTTGAGCCACGCAGATCAAATCGTAAAATTCAGCCTACGTCACGGGTGAGAAACTAATTATGGGTTTTTTTAAATGTTGTTAGTTTAGATTATTACTGTAGTTTTCTTTAAATTACTTGAATTTTTTTTGGTTGCAGCTATTAGAAGGGTTGCAAAGTTCTATGACTATCTCGAAGATACCCGCTGCTTCACATTCTACTCAAAGAAGCCGCAGCAAGATTACTCCAAAAGGTAAGACGCAGATAGCGACAAGATAGAATATTGTTCAACGTGATCTTCTAATTTTAAGAGTTTGTGAGTGTTTGGTAAAATTACTAGAATGTCTTATTTGAATTTAGTTGTTTGATATATGTGTGTATATATATATATATAGGGTCAGGTTCCGGGGAAAACGTCAAAAAAAGAGAAAACCGAAGAACAAATGCATACCAGTAATTTGTAACATGCATTTGTGCATATGCACTAATGCATATATATGCACCGGTGCGTAGAAAAAAAAACAGCTTCGATCATTTGTATGCATTTGTGCATACCGTCCGGATGGAAGGCTCCTAGGGTGTTCTTCAGTTTTCTCTTTTTTTAGCGTTTTCCTCTGAACCTCTCTCTCTCTCTCTTTCTATATATATATATATATAAGTTTCATGAAAAAATATTTTGATGTAAATCCTACTTTCAAAATGAGATGTTCCCTAATCCTGAAATGACTGCAATAGTTTTTTCCTTTTTTAGATGTCTTGAAATAAATGCAACCTTTTTCCCTGTGTAAAATGTTCAATCCAAAGTGACCTCTTTTGTCAATCAGCCAGCCATCTTTACAAAAGTTTGATAGCATATATTTTCGTTTCGAAGAGGATATGCTAGAAAGTGTTTGTTTGTTTTAACAGTATTAAGTTAATATCAAACTATATAGCAAGTAGTCTTAAATAGGGAATTTATGTTTTCATTTGGATTTCTAAGTCATTCATTCAGCCATATTTAGTTTGATGATCGTATTAACTTTACTACTTGATGTTTGAACAGGGAACACCAACAACGGGTGAAAGGAAATAGTGTATGTGTATAAGAAAGAAGTAAGTAGAGAAGATAAAACTAGGAAAAGGCTAATCTCATCCTTTTTCTGTATCTTTTAGCATTTGTAGATGTTCATATCTTTGCTTTAATCAGCTTTGCTTCATCTTATCTTTTGTATATGGATGTTTCTTCTGGTTACTCAGATATGCATGTTATTAATTGTTATAATACCAAATTATTCTTCTTGAAGCTTTTGGTTGATTTACCACTATTTTTCTTATATGCATTGCAAAGTTGTTAATTAATAGGATAAATCATTTGTATGTTGCAGTCATGCAGTGATTTTCGAGTTAAAAGGGCTTGGTTGAGTGAATTTCTTGAATGGGTCGTTGTACTGTTATATACTAAAATAGATTTCCTTATATAAAGAAGATGGGGTGCAATTCAATGAAGAACTGATTAGTTTATCGAAACTGTAACCACAAACCAATGGTTAAATTAGTAAGCTTATAATTTGGTAATTTTGATTAATTTTTTTAATGAAAGGTTATTTTAGGTATTATAAACTCTCCTCTCTTTGTCCACTGTCCATCGTAATACAGTTACGTGCTACCCTCAGAGTCGGCATGATACACAAATACTCTTGTAATAGCCACTTTGATACCCATTGTGTTACTTACCGTGATACCCAATTTTACCGATCTACCATTTATACTATTTTAGTAAATAATATTAATTATTTAAAATGATTGATCCACATCAGTTTCCACAAACTGATTAGTTTTTATTTATTTGATTAGTCCCCTAAGAAGATAGGGGATATATACCTACTTATATAATAATTGCATTGTAAAGAGTATGGTTTAGTATTAGGTATTGTTTGGCAAAAATAAGCTGACTTATAAGCTAGCTTATTTTCTGAGTAATCGTTTGGATGCACATAAGCTAGCTTATAAGTAGCTTATGAGGAGCTTTTTGACACTTTTTCCAATTATACCCCTAACTAATATTATTTATTTATTTTCAACATGTCCTTTTTGGTCATTTCACATGCTCATAAGCTAGTTTTTGCCAAACATAACTTATTCATCAACTAGCTTATCAGCTACCAGCTAGCTTGTAAGTCATACGCTAACTTATCAGCTAGTTTGCCAAACATAGCCTTAATCTTTGCAATGAAATATTGATGTTACGACTTACGACTCTTTTGAGCTACAAACCTGAAAACGAGTGTTTCTTTTAAGGGATATAATCGTAAGAACTTATATATCTGCAATTAACCAAACAACCATTGTTTTTGGGCCTCTATCTATTTCACCTTTAAACTTGGAATTTGATTACAAAAGATGGAATAAAACCACAAAGATGTTAGATCTTTGAGGTTGTTGTAAGAGACAGCAAATACTTGACAAAACTACAACACCTTACAAAAACTATATAATCAACAAATTGTATTTGCAGGTTGCAGTTACACTTTTGATATACAAACATTTATAGTAAAATAGCACAGACAGAACAGTTGACTCGTGTGTCACTTGAAATTCTAACGCCTGCGACCCACCTTAGGGTAAAACTCTTCATCGATACAACAAATCTGCACACACTAGAAGTAGAAATGTGTAATTATTATACTTTCTAATTAAGTAAATAACAATTTTACCCTTGATAATAGAGGGATAATGAATCTCTTCATCTTATAATTAAGGGTAAAACTAGACATTTATTTTAGAACAAACCAGAATAGAAATGTGGACACTTGTTTTGGAACAGAGGGAGTACAAGAATAAGCTTTTTTATTTATTTATTTATCAAAGGTACCACATATAATGGCTCTTTTTAAATTTACATTCTTAACTTGCAAACTAGAGTACTCTTTTGGTATTTCCACAAGAAGAATATTAGAGTTTGCAATGAACAAAATCAAGTACATGAATCATTTTTATAAAAACATACCATCATCGGGTTTTCTTAGTCAGCCAAAAAGTCATCATCTTCCTTCTCTTCTAGTGATGATGATGATGCATTATGATGATGATCTATTGTTATCATACCTGCATTTTCGATTCCCTGCATACTATTAACACCTTGGTCTTCTTCATTAAGCCCATATTCAGATCCTGCTTCAGGGCTGAAAGGAACTTTTGTTGCTGTTTGGTTTCTGTGGTTATTAAGGACAGAGAATTTAAACGGTTTCTTGCAGATGCAGGAAGAAGGGTATTCATGGAAATCACCACGGCCAGGTTTCATCTCATCTGGTTCACCCATAAAGCCCCTTTGGGCTGATTTAACTTTGGTAGAGAAAGTGGTCCACAGCATCTTCTCTCGTTGCAAGAATAAAGCACTGAGCTTTTTTGCATTTGGTCGAATGGTTCTTTTATGTCCCATGTACCTCCTTTAAACATGTTTTGCAATCAGCAAGACTTATTAAGCTGGCTGAATATAAATCAAACAAGAAGAAATTGCACCTAAACATGCACAAATTCTAAGAAATATGTTCGGCTATGTTTCAACCGGATATTGGATTTATTTCGGGACAAAGAACATCACAAATATATATTTCCAATAATTAAATATGCAAAAAGATGTTTTTTAATTAACAAGATTTAACAGCATACATACCTTCGACCAGCAAGGATTTTTGCCATGTTCCCATTGTTATTTGTGACGAAAACATCACTCTCATCACAAACGATGTAGTCAATAGCTGCAAGACGAGAAGAAAAAGGAAGAAACGGTTCAAGCTCTTCACTAGCCAGCATCTCCTTTGTGTAGAAATTTGGAAAGAGTTCCCTAAGAGGCTGCAGAGTTTCTTCACCACCGTAAATTTCACCAGATGCAACGTAAATGTATGTGTCATTCTTAAAACCGAGAGCACGCAGCATTAACCCAACCTCATATGGCGTAAGGGGACACTTCCCTCGCTTCCGCTCTCCATCAGGACTTGCTTCCTAAATTAAATAAAAACAAATATGATCAAATAAATCATAATTGAACGAAATTCAATGCCTCTTGAACAAGTCTTCTTATATTAACTTCAATTATGCTACATTCATCACAAAATAAGAACAAATCCCTTTATGGGAAATCCCAAATTATTGGCAACATTTCACTTTTTTGGCGAAGTGTTTGATTAAAACTTACCTCGCTGCCAATATTAATATTATGTAATAAACATTAATTCTCATCCACAAGGTTTCTCTACTTTGTGTTTATTGATGGGATTTTTAGATATTTGAGTAGTAGTCCAACACTTGCATATGTGCGCAAAAAATCATGTCTTTTATGGAGAAAGCGAAGAAGAGCGGAAAAGGGAAACATAATATCATATAGAGAGCGACAAGCAATAACAAATTGTAAAGATAAAAATCTCACAGGCAAAGTTGTCCATCTTTTCCTGATTTCACCGAGCTCATATCTCTCTTTATCGCCACCACCATAGTAACAACCAGAAAATGCAAGCATATCAGGTTCAAACCTATCATTGAAAGAGCAGGAGATCATCAAAGGACACTACTTTAAAAGGATAAGGCTAAAAGAGCCTACTTTAAAAAAAAGTTATTTTTCCCATAAACTGAGACCTATTTCAAAACTATTATTAAGATAAATCTAATGTTCCTAAATAACTTTTTCTAAAGATAGGATAAAGAGTTGCTTCCTTGAATTCTAAGTTAATTATGTGTAATATTCTAAAATACATGGTCTTCAAATTCTTTTCTACGATTTCAAGTGGACTCCTTTTGTCGAATGATCTCATTTTGGACAGAACATAGATGATGACTATTTTGATGGACAGCCCATTATTGCACAAAAACTTCATGCATATGTTCAGTAATAAACAATAACTTACCTAGATTTTGATTCAACATGGTGTTTTTTTGTTTTAATCAAATCCTATACGACTATAATGGGATCGTTTAATATTTATGCATATCTTCAAATTCAACTACATATCACTACTACCAATTTTATTTATTTTGATGTCTATTGTAGTCTTCAATTGTATTCGCAGGTTCACAAGAGTTGACACCAAAATGACGGAAAAGGATCAAAGTAATACAACTCAAAAACAGCCAACCAAAGACAAGAAAGGAAACAGCTGCTGACCCATGATTTTCTAAGGCTTTCAAGTCTGTTTTCAACCTTACCACTCTAGGCATCAGCAAGTACATTTAACATAGCATTATGGCATTTTTTGGGACAAAATAAGATAAAAGAAAAACAGCCACCATCAGAAAATTGGCAACTTAGGAGAGAAACCTTAAGTGAACAGCAATAAAGCGATTTGCCATCTTCCTCATTTTCATCACCAGCTTATGACCAAGATTTTGCAACGGTTTTGTAAAGCGGAAAGCATGGTAATTGACCCGGCACCGTAGCCTTTGCAGTTCTTCGTTAAGGTCACTAGCAAGCCTATAATCAAACTTTGTCAGCTGAACAACCTGCAGAATTTGGTCATCACAAATCAGAAAACCAAAAAAATGTCGTATTTCAGCTTAACCAAGAAACATAATGCACTGAATACAGTATTGGACAGTTCAAAATGGAAATCGGATTTCATTTTGAAAGTCAAGTGGTTCAAAAGTTGTAAATAAAGAATTAAAAGTTCAATATCAAAAACTTCAAAATTCAAGTAATAATAGCATATCCTTCTCACATGTCGCCTCAAGAGTATGGGCAGAACTTCATCAAGGTAATACTGCGGTTCTGATTTTCGTGGGACCCGCATCGTATATGGGGGTTTTTCAAGTGATCGCATATATTTATCTGGTACTCTTTTGACGATAGGCACATCCTTTGCAAGGAAAGAGATAAACCAATTGACATCAAAAATGTTTGAGAAGTCACTGCAAAGTTGATATAAATCAGACAACAATGTGAACACCAAGCAACTTGAAAATCTTTTAACTAATGTAATCTCAACTCACCTATCGTCCTTCCAAAATGAATGATGATCCAACTCAGGAACGACCAAAGTAGCATTTAATATCCGTGCAACAACTACAGCATCAGTTATCTGTGTGCATAAGATCACAATGAAAAATACAGTTTTGATTAGCCCATTTTTTGCACCAACTGAGAGCAGACACGTTAACTTATTAGCACGTTCTGCATGCACACATCCCCGAGCATATCCTTCCACCAGTAAATTGTTTAGCAAATGAAATTAGAAAATATAAAAGAGAAAGGAAGGAATGCTTACTCCTGTTCTTTGTTGGTTCAGCCCTCCACTGGCACCAATAAGCAGATAGCCATTTGATAATGGCTCATGAACAGGGGCTGTTTACAGAATGATTTAGTGTGTAGACCTCTAAGCAGTAAATATTAGATTTAACATTTTAAGAATCTTGTCAGAAATTTGAAGCCCAACAGTTATCCAAGGAAATAAATGATTAAAGATAAAACATAAGTTCTTAACAAAGGGGAAACTATTTCAAAATCAAAATATTAACAGTATAGTATTGAACCCAAATTAAATTGATTCAACATTGATGCTTCTGATCATATAGAGAGAATATATCTACACTATACACCAATCACCAGCGGTAACTAAATTCAAAAACAAATTTCACATTGGGATTATAACTGTGTCGAATATTTGACCAAGGGAACATGGATGGTGTTTAGAGAAGTGAGATGTACGGAACAACCAAGTAACAAATATTATGAAAGCGTTGGAAGGAGAAGAAAGCACAAATGAGCGGTTGAAATGTGTGCTATTTTTGGTGGATGCTTTCTCCACAGAGCCGCCCTCTAATTAAATGAGTTACTTAACAGCAAAAAGGTATATAGATTAGAGCCCGGCAAGAATACACAAAGTAGTCTAGGCAAATACCTAGGATACCCTTTCCAAAAAAAATACACAAAGTATCAAGTACAATCACAATGATGTTGTAAGGTGTATTAACCAATTACCCGAAAAGAGAAAACTGGAAAGAGAAAAGTAAACATTGGGAGCAGGTTAGCCTGTTTCCAGTACTCAGAGGCTTGGTCGAAACCCCTGCCAAATGACCTGTTATCCCCAGTCAGAACAGGGGGGGGGGATTCCTTCCCTTAGAACCGTATTTTAGGATTTCCTACCTCATACAGCATGGCAGTCAACTCTTTTTGTATCTCTTTTGAATCTATTATAACTAACTGAATAAGATTTGTCGTAGATCTATCCAGGTTCCTTTTCTTAGGGTACTTGAAACAGATCCAATCAACATGGAGTCGGACTTCAGCTCAAAGGAGTGGAGCAAGTGACTACAAACTACAGGATTGTGTGGGTATATTGTTAGTGGATGTACAAGTAACTCATCCTGGTGGAAGAGTAAGTTTAGGGTTCATCTATGAAATTTAAGTGCTATTAGTAGCATGCTGTATGAGAAACTCATAGTGCTGGCCCATGGTTGGCTATGGGCAATTTTGAAACCAGCCACATAAATACGATGTCATATCTTGTGTTTGATTCATTATTTTCCCAGCACCAACGCAATTTATCATGAGGTTTTTTAAGCACAAAATTTGTTACGAAATAAGTCCCATTGCACATTGATTACAATAACACATTTATTTGGTTAACAATCTTGAAGCAAATTTGTTCCAACTGAAGAATCCTCACAAGAACAATTAAAATGCACTGAACGATAACTCGGAAACATAATAAAACCTAAAAACTAATTGTGAAATGAAGAAACGGGCAGCAAAGCACAAATCGTGATGATATGGCATTAACATAAGTACATAACACCAAGAAACATACCATACCCAAGTTAAAGCAACTTCTCTTGGTTCTTACAAATGTCCAAGAGTAACAATCATAGTAGGTAAGGTAACTTACGTGCATAATGAGGGCCTCTTTCACTGCATCCATAATAGAACTTTGAGAACTTGGATTTCCAGATGTCAATTGGTCCATGACTGAATCCACCCTGAATTTTAGAAATTGTCATAAATTTCAAAGGCAAATAAGCACAGAAGCATACAGATATACCCATAGGCACATTTCCAGTATTAATGCTACAAGAAGAATTAATGAAAATGTAACTTCTCCACATAATTGTGCCAAAACCTTCCAAACTTGGCAAAGATGTTGCCAACGCATGATGCAACGATGATAAATAGATAACAGAATTTCAATTCTCCGACGGGCAGTTCACAGCATAACCTGAAGCCATGATCCATGAACTATAAAGGAGATTCTTATACATAACTTACAAAAGGTTGAAATGAATGATTTTGGAACAACAAAAATACCATCTATCTTAAAAGGCAATAATAAGATACACACCATCAATAGCCATATGGCTTTAACTTTTAAGAATACATGTTTACAAGGAGTGGCCTCTCGTGGAGTTACCCATACTTTGCCTTATGCACAACATAATTATCCAATATTCATAATCTTTTAAGGACAGCTGTACCCGTAAGTCCAAATTAATTCACACCTTCGAGTTCATAAGAGTAAAACTGTATAAGACCACTTCCTAATTTGAATTGCTTTGGTTTTCTGAATGGAGACATTAGAAGGCAAACTACAATACACCAGTAAAAATAAAAAATAAAAGGAACGACCTCCGTGACTAATTACAAGAACCATTAGCTACTTAAGTCATATGGCTTTCATCAAAAGCATTGACAGTCTAGAATTTTAGGCAATACATGAAAGTCTACCCATAAAGAATTACAAAATCAAAACAAGCCTAAAAACTATTTCATACCATAAAGACTAACCCAGCATAAAAAAAACTTAAAAAGTGAGAAGCTTCTTGCATATTTAGAAATCCAAGAAAAGATCGAATAAATAAACGATATCAGAACTTAACAAAGCTGTAACAAATTCATCTAAATTGGTGTTGACAAAAAGTTATTTGTTTTGCTCACTTCTAGCTCATCTTCTTATGAACAACTACTTTTTTCAGTCTTTCTTTCCTATACCACATAAAAGGAAGATATCTTACAGTACATAATCAGAGTATCAACCACAAGACATATGTAGACAATACGTGGAGTTCAGTGTTGGTGGAGGCAAAGAGGGTGAGAGAAGTGAACACAAGAAAAAGTATCTTGTTGTTGACCCTTCAATAAGCTCTAGCAAAGCAAGAACTAAAATATGAGGGGAAGACCATCAATTATCTAAGCAACCTAATAAAGTTTCGATAGCAACAATCTACCAGAAATTTTACAAGTGGACAGGTTTAACTATGCCAGATACCAAAAGGCTTGGCCTTTGAACCTACATTATGACTCGCTTCCCAAGTCAAAAAGCAATAAATCTATGTAGAGAAAAAGGTACAGAACACACACATATGCAATCTTGCTTAAATTGCACACCCATCATACAGAGCAACCAAAATATCATGAACAAACAAAAAAACCCCACAAGATTCTAGTAGACGGTTACCAAATAACAATCATTGATTTCATAAAAACAAATAGATTGATGAACAAGAAATCATTTATATAAGCAAATATTTGACACAATGTACGTGAGATAGAAGGAAAATGTGAAAGAGATTACCATTTTGTTGTACCATAACCGATGTTTAACGAGTTTCTGAGAATACCACTCGAGATTCGAAGCCACATGACCGGTAAATAACGATATTAGACCTAAAGCAAACAACATCACCCCACACACCACCGACCACGAGATCCGCCGCCTCTGTCCTTTGCCCATAGCCGCCGTCTCCACCGGCGGCCATAACCAACAACAATGCTTGGGGTGCTGATTATGCTTCAGCTTTTTACGATGATTATTATTATTATTATTATTAGCCAAAACCAACACCCCTCCACTATATCTCCAAGCTTTTGCTTCCCCCATTTCTATTGTTAATATTCTTATTATTATCACTACATACAAAATACTCCCTCAATTTCATATTACATTCAACTGAGAAACCCCTTTTCGCTCCCTCTTCTTCTTCTTCTTCTTCTTCTTCCTCCTCCTCTTCCAATAGTATGTAAATGGCAGTGGATATGTGTATTCCACCTAAAGAAACCCTAAATTCGGCTCAATCAGGGTTTTAAAATTGCAAATTCTGCAATCAACTACAGGAGAAATTGATTTTTCAAATGAGAAAACAGTGTTCCACGTGATTTGAGATTAAGAAGAATAGTGGTGGATTAACAGAAGTAAAATTTGAATGGATTTGAAGAATTTAGGATGTTGAATCGTGTACAATCTACCAGATGCAAATCCAAAGACGTATAGATGCAGCAAATTTTTTTCTAATGGCGATTCAATTAAGTTTCTCAGAAGGAGGAATTGATGAAGAAAATGGTAAATTAAACCAATCATTTTTCTCATTTTATATTGTCGTAATAATAATAATAATAACAATCATTTTTGACAAAAATTGAATAAATGATTGATTTGACACAAGACGACAACAAAAATTGAGTAATAATGAAATGTCGGTGAATAGGCATGGAATGATACCCTTCTCGTTGGGAACCTAGTGTACCCGTTCAGACTGTGTCGGTATTCTTTAGGGTGCGTTTGTTATATGGGACATGACGGGATAAAACTGTCTCACGTTTGACATGACATGGGATAGGGACAAGATTGGGACAATGTGGGACAAAAAAGATTTTTTCTTGTTCCACCAAAATAAGTGGAACAAGATGGGACAAGAATGAGACAGAAAATCAAATATTACTAATTTACCTTCATTTGATATATAACCTTAATATGATACTTGTTTTAATGGTCAACATCACTAGTGACAATCGCCGGTCTCAAAAGAACATAGTTCAAAGTTTGTTTGTATAAATAAAAGGATCAACAGAGTTCTAAGCAAAAACTCTCAATATGGGAGACATACAAATGGTGCACTTCCAAGAAACAAAAGTAGAATGAGATAATGAATCTGTTAGGCCAAAACACAAACCCTCTCATAAAGCCCATTTGCATTGTTTGAAACTTGGGAACAATGAACTAAGTGTCATGTATCGTAAAACACGAAAAAGGTGATTCATGGGAGTCGTAAGTTATGAGAAAAACGGTGAATTTTTGTGTTGAACCATTGGAAGGCAAAACTGTGGTGATATCACTGGCAAACTCAATCTAGCACTTTGTAGTTGCTAACTTAGTTTTCCTTAGAATAGCTTAATTTTTTTTTTCTTTGTTTTTCTTCTTTGCTTTATTTTAGTTGCTTGAGGACAAACAATAACTCAAGTTTGGGGATGTGATACGGTTACTTTATTAACCACATTTTAGCCTTTTTCTTGATTTATTGTCTTGCTTTATGTAACTACTTTGAGTCTTTTCGTTCTTTATTTTGATCTTTTTAGGTAGAGTTTAGAGTCTTTGTCTAAGGTTATGATTGCATAAGTTTTGAGCCTTGAACCGTCTAAAATATCGCAACTTATGTTCATTCCTTTATGCTACCGTAGGTTGATGATGATCGGTTCCTACAAGTTACTGTAGGATGCTTGGATGGACTTTTGGACTTCACCTTTTGGGCCGGAAAATGGGCCGATGCTTGGAATGTCTTTTTGGGCCACAACCTTGGGCCGTTTCTTTTGGACTTTATATCTTAATTTGGGCCATTAGTTTACAAACACTTAATTATGTCTTATTATTATTTTTAAGGCTTTTTAGCCCAAGTAAAATTAGTATAAATATGTATGCCATGGTTGATGGAAACACACTTGATTCCACACCTCACTTCACTTCTCATTCCACACTTGAAGTGGTCCTTGGAAGGGAGTTTCTCTCTTCCTTGGATTCTCTCCTTTGGGTGGAGATTAGCTTAGTTGAAGAGTTTATTTATAAACTCGATACTAAGTTGATTTTCCATTCGGTTTTTGTTACCATCCCGTTGGCTACTTACGTTTTAATGCAATTTGAAGTTTTAGTTAATTCTCGTTGGTTTAATATTACTTTCATTCTCATTCTCGTTACTTCGTCTTAATTTCTCGTACTCTTTACTTTCCTTACATTTCACAATTTAAATTATTGTCGTTTATTTCATGCACTTTATTTCTTGCAATTTCATTATTGTCATTTACTTCCCGCAATAATTTACTTTCCGCATTTATTTTATTGTCAATTACTTGCTCTTCAAGTTTCGTCTTTTAATTACTTGCACGACAAGTTTCCTCCTTTTAAGCATTAACTTTACATTATGTTTTTTCCATCTTCATTATTTACAACTTTTGTGAAGAGGAACTTAGCTATGATAGGCTAACAACCTTAGCTAAGGGTGTAAAGTAACGTTGGGATTTAATTCGGTAAAAAGATAAAACGGTGTTTCGGATACGGTATGTATAATCTTAAGTTGCTGCAATTGGAATGCTAATATTAACGTTGAAGATTACATATAATTAACTGACAACTAATTATTTTGTATGAAAACGTGTTGGCTTTTAAGAAGTCACGTTTAATATTAATGTTCTGAGGCGATGATTATGCTACTGTAATATCTTTTTATTAATTTACTGAATTTTATCTCAACAAAGCTTTGCACCTTTTGCTTCTTTTTACAACTGTTTGTAATCTTAGTTGTTAATCAAACCCCCAATTTTAGTTAATCAAAAACCCTCGATTTCGCCCTCTGAAATCAATTCGTCAAGGACCGGGCTTTTTATTATAAAGATTTTAAAGACATCTCTGTGGGAACGATATCTGGTACTTATACCATTATTACTTGTTTTGAAACGATAGTAGACCTAGGTGTATACTTGCACTGAAGTTTATTTTAGTGTTCAATTTTGGGGTATACAAAATCCTTAACACCACCTCACCTCTACCAGAACCACTACCATTGTCGACCACCACCGTCACCGTTATCTACCATCTTCACCTACTTCACAACCACCATCCATCGCCACCACCACTACCACCGTTGGCCACCTCCACCTCCTCCTCTACTACACGAACCTTCTCTTTCACCTCCACAACCATTGTTGGCTACCGACCACCATCGTCCATCTCCACTATCAGCGCTGTGGGCCACCTCACCTCCACCGTAACCACCACCACCACCGCCGACCACCACCACTACTGTGGGCCACCTCACTCCACCATAATCACCACCACCACCACTACCATCTTAAGTCATCTATGATCAGCACCGGCCACTGATTACCATCGCCCATCGCCGCCACCACTACTACCATCAGAATAAAGCATAACTTCTTATTTGTGTGAATCGGGTTTTTCAAACTATCATCAATTATAACAAAATATTCTCACTCAAATTTTATACTAATATATATATATATATATATATATAAGTTGAGTAAAAATGCTTATAAATTAATTTTTTTTTGTGTAATTGTAACTATTATATAATATATAAAATCGTCAAATAAGTTATGTGACAACTTGTTTAGTTTTGTCATGTCCTGTCCAGTCTTAGGTGTACCACTTTCTTATCGTTACATATTTTGGATGTCAAATTGTAAAATTAAAAATTTATTTTTTTATTGGTGTTTTTTAATCTTTTTTAGGTCAATTTAAGTTGAATGAGTTCCTCCCCACTTATTCTACAATTAGAAAAACCATTTTGAGTTATGTAAAAAAGTTAGTCGTCCCTAAAAACGATACCAAACGGTGTTAGTCCCGAAAATCCCGGTACCGATACTGAATTTCTATTACCGGTTCGGTATTCGGTACCGAGATTTTTTCATATTCGGGATTCGGTATTTTCGGTTCGATACCGTTCGGTACCGGTCCAGTACCGAGCTCATCCCTAGTACCAAACATACATTTGTTATGTCTAGTCCAGTCATGTCCCACCCTCTTGTCCTGTCATGTCCAGTTCTGTCCCGTCCTGTCCAGTCCAATCATGTCTGCGTACCAAACGCTACCTCAAGGACCAGGAATGAGGACGGGGATCTTTAAGGAGGTGTTTGGTTTACAGAATGAAATTCGATGGAATTGGAATCCATTAAAGGAATTTGACTTTGAAGGAATCAGAATGGAATTTGATGGACTTTGACCACACGTTTGGTTGATAGGAATTGGAATGGAATCTCGTAAAAGAATAGAAATATGCATCTATCGGGAGTGGGGATGACAATTGTGACGATCATATTAGTGGTGGGTAGGTGGGATGGGATGGGTAGGGTAGGGTGTGGGGGTGGGTGGCGACTATGACAGTAAAAAATAGTGACGTGGTGGTGATGGTGGGTGGGGGTGGGGTGACGGTAGCGGTGCTAGAATAATAATATTAATTGATGGTGGTGGCGGCGGCGGCGGCGGATATGTTGCCGGTGAGGATGGGACGAGGAGAGGGTGGTGGTTAAATTTATTTTTGTCTTTCTAAAAGAAAATTTATAAATTATGTTGCATTTGAAACGAAATGGAATTCAAAATCCTTCACATATGTTGAGGAATGATCAAATCCCTCAACCGTGGAATTCGGTGTAATCCGATGGAATCCAATCTATTCATTCCACGAACCAAACAACATTAAGGAATTCAGTCAATGGATTTGGCCATTCCAATTCCTTTCAATTCCATCAGATTCCGTGAACCAAACATCCCCTAAAAGTTACAAACTGAAGATCGAGACGTGATGTATAACGTAATCCCTAATTCGTCTTGTGTCCGTATATTAAATATATTATTTATAAAAAATTAGATCTGGTATATTTTAATTTTTAAATTCAGAACAAGTATTTTAACATTTCTTCTTGTATTTATTTTTTCTTACTTGTCTTGCTTTTAGATAAATAAAATATAGAAAGTCATATGAATGTATGATGTTCTATAAAAACAAAATTTTGGTAATATGTGAAATTTAAACATGGACTATTCGGATCGATTATGGTACTTGACACATAAAATCTTACATTCCCCATTGGGGACAGGGATGAGGATTGGGATTTCATGTCTATCGATGAATTGTGGTTTAATGTTATGTTTGTGAAAATGGTCTTATTTAGGGTCTAGAGATCACGGTTTTAAGGTTAATATATTTTCATATGGAAATGTTCGTTTTTTCAGAATTTATGTTATTAATACATTTGATCTCTCTCTCTCTCTCTCTCAAGAGATTTGTGCAAAACGTTTACTTCATATGAATTGACAATTTTTCTTTCCGAAGGCAGATGTCATCTATTTGTAACGGAATGTCTCTCCATGGATTTAAACTCGATAATCCATCTTGTGTAAAGTGTTGGGTATGGGCAAGCAAGTCCTAGGGCGGACCCACTATGGTGCATACGATGGCACGTGTCACCGTTTAATTCCTCCGTCATAATGTAAAATACTCAAACATAGGACCTCACATCCAAAATGTTAGGAACTAATCAACAAACCAATTATGATTTTGTAAAAAATATATCCATACTTTCATTTTTTATGGTCAAATGGTGTCACCACTAGAAAAAAAAATCTAGGTCCGCCTCTGGCATGTTGTAACACCCTAAAATTTAGAGCAAATTTAAACTGAAAATAAAAAATGCGAAAATATCTAAAATCACCCACTCAATGGGATAGCGTATCGGAGTTTACATTTGCAATTAGGGTACTAAATGACAACCTAATAATCTATACAAATTCGGAACATAGATTACATTCGGGTGTCACTAATAACCTCAAAATAATGTTTCTATCTTCTCCAATATTTACACACTACAGTGTAATCCCAAAAAGAGTGCCTTCACCGGCACGCCACTCCGCTCCTCACTAAGAAGCCCCAAAGTCCCGAACACCTGCTAAACATGGCATTTAAGAACATGTAAGCCTAGTGAGAACATACAGTTAAATGGATAAAGCCATAAAATATTTAATTAAAAGAGTGAAAAACTTTAGCCCAATTAACTCAATTTGAAAGCTTACTCTTGGTGAGCAAGGATACTTTAAAACAATCGGGGGAGACCCGATATTCCATCTTTAGTGACAGATATAAACGTATGTCACTACTCAATGTTTGAGCAACTATAAGAGCCAATGGCAACCAGTAATTACCGGCTATACACCTAAGTACATGGCCCTCCAAGACTCCTACAAAAGCCCGCGCAATGGGTCAATGGCAACCGGCAACTACCGGCTAATGCACAACTGTACACGGCCCTCCAAGACCCCTACTAGCGCATACATAGAGTCAATGGCATCCGGTAATGACCCGGCATAATGCACAAATGTACAAGGCCCTCCAAGACTATTATGCGACCAAAAGGGACAACAATCCCGCCTTAAAACCAACTATATGCCTATGGATCCATTACATACTAGTAGACCGAATACATCTAACGAGACGTCTTAGTGGTTTTCCCAACTTGAACACCTTTCCATAAACCATAACTCTTTAAATACCGGTTTTACCAAAATTAGGTCAAATCATTTTGTACCAAAAACCAAAGGTTATGCCATTTAAATAACCTTCCCAAATGTTTTAAATCATAAAAATGCTCATTCCATCATTTAAAATCAAATTGCCCAAAATCCTCATTTTGACCTAAAATCTCCAAACTTACCCATAAATGTAAATACTTGCGACCATAAGTTTAAAATCAATGAAAGACAACGTTTATAACAAGTATTTAAGATTGTAAAGTTTGGATTTGAACTCACAAGCTAGATTTAGGCTAAATCTAGATTTTATCCCAATACCGAGCTCCATTCGGTGAAGACTTTAGATCCTCAAGCTAAAACTATAGATCCATGATGTAATACCTTCAAGAACACCTACATATCTTCCAAAACATACAAAAAGAACCCAAGAGAAAATGAGGGTTGATGGTGTGAAAATCCAAACCCTAGATTCAACATTTCGAAGAGGTGATCGTACCTTTCAACGTATAGCAACCCCAAATCATCAAGTAAACGTTAATCCTAATTGTTACCATCTTAAAGAGCTCTGAAATACGAAACCATAGCAAAAAGAATCGCCTCAATCGGAGTTGTGATGAAGAAGTTATGGCCAAATGAAGAACATCCCGTTTTTAACCACTGGAGGCCGCCCTAGATTGTGACAGGCGATTGTGACACAATCGTCGGCACACTAACCCGTGTCCAAAAATCAGCCCAATTCATCTTCTAAGCTACGGTACATTCGGGGCGATTCTGACAAGGCGATTGTGACTATAGCCGGGGACGTTTTGAGGTGTTTTTCCCACTTTTCACCCGTTTTGATCCCGCTACTCGTCTTGTGGATGACACTCAATATAATTAACTTCAAAAATACTTAACTCATTGATTCTAAGAGTGGAATACAAGGGGACTCGGGATTACATTTTACCAAAAACCTGGTTGGTACATTGTGCCATTGTCACTATAGCATGACACACTTGTTGGGACCACCAACCACTTGGTACCACCGGTGCTTTGTGACAGACGTCATAATCGTATGGCACAATAGATAAGACGACCATACTCTTAGTACCATTGGTGTTATTGTGACAGTTGTCACTATCTCACAGCACCACCACTTAAACTCTGAAATTAGCTTCTCTTTAATAGATCACCCGGTTCAACACTTTCTTCAACTTGAACAGAAATCAGGGTGTTACACATGTCCCTACAAAGTTGCCAATTTGGCATACCAAACCTTCCTTCCTGTCGCCTTATTTGGAATATCGACGGTGTTGAGTTGGGGTGCGTCTGACAACCCTTCATGTTATTGATGTTTATATCTCTTGTATTTAAATAACATATAGTTGTATAATCTTTTCCTTGTCATAAGTAATGGCAAATAGTAAATAAGCTTGTATATAATTGTACAAGTTTGGACCTTAGAGGCCTAATGAAAGAGAGACAATATCTCAATCTCGTAACTCTTCATGGTATCAGAATGGGAAAAATTAGGAACCCTTGTTTTTTTATTCTCGGCTACTACCATCTTCACAAGCACTCTCATGCCTATTTCTTCCATCTTTCAATCTTGTTCTTCACCATGCCAAAAACCTCGATCATATAACTCTCTTGGGATCCAACCTCGCCATTTTATCTTCACCCATCCTATCATTCGGGTTTGTCTATTTACCCAGTGACCTTGAAAGGGTGAAAATTACCAAGAATTGTGCACCACTATGACAATTACCTTTAGAGGGCGTTTGGTTCGTAGAATGGAATTAGATGGAATGGAATCTGTCAAAGAAATTTGACTTTGAAGGAATTGGAGTGGAATGTTGTCAAGTTTGACCAGCTGTTTGGTTGACAGAATTGAAATGGAATCTGTTGAAAGAATTGGAATCTGTCTGTTTGGTTCACAGAATGTAGCTTTGGAATTGGAATGAAATTCCAGTAAATGACTAAAATACCCTTTTTATTAAAACTTAAATTAATTTAATAAAATAATTATTAATTACTTTAATTTTTTTAAAACTAAAAATAATGAGTCTTTTTACAACTAAAAACTGCATAAAACAGCTAAAAACCGCATAAAACAGCAAAAATCATAATTTTTTTACAGCAAAAACAGCTAAAAACTGCAGAAAAGCAACAAAAAACTGCAGAACAACATCTGTTAGGGCAAGACATAGTTTAGTTGTTGCAAGAGACGATGGAGAGCCTAACTGCTAGGGGTGAGTAAAAATCTAAACAAAACCGAAAAAAAGCCGAGAAACCGAAGACGAAAACCGAAAATTGAACCCCCCCCCGAAAAAACCGAACCGAAATCGAAAAACCGAAAACTGAAAAAAAAAAACCCCAAAAAAACCGAATCGAAAATCCAAACGGTTCGGTTTTGGTATTGTTGGGTAATGTGGTAAGGGTATTTTAGGTATTAAAAAAAGAACAAATTTCATTCCAATGAAATCCCGCCTCTTACCTAAGGAATCTCAAATTGAATTATTTTGGAATCCATTGGAATTTACCAGATTCCATTCCTTGAAAAGATTGAACCAAACAAGGGAATTAAATCCGGTCAAAGGAATTCAGATTCCAATTCCACCAGATTCCATTCCATTCCAGCAAACCAAACGCCCCCTTAGAGCCAAGCACAAGATGGGCTCCATGATGCCCGAATTTGTAAACTCTTCCGAGCTTGTTGACGGGGGAATGTCACTTTGATGCTCATTAGGTGGATCATTCATCAATCGATCTCTTCTCGTGATCATCCATGGAACAACATCTTTTTCATTTTGAGGTATTACATCTTTCTCAATAATAAATCATATTATTCAATATAACCAATCATCGTAAAATCGCAAATTTGAGTTACCACTTATAGCAGAGGCCTTTATGTCTAAAAACCCTAGTTCGTCTCGTAGTGAGCTAAAACATCGTATGAATATAAATATAAATACAAAAACATGACATATTGAAATCAAATATCACCTAGTTTCCTTAGACATGCATATTACCCCTGTCTAATCCCGAAGTTCCTACCCTTAAGATGCATGCAACTAGTCATATGATAACTTAATCTTGGTGAGTTCAAGGTTTCATCCAATTGATATTCACATACTAAAACATTTTCTAATTGCTTTAAACATCATGCATACATAAACATCATATATGAAAACATGTTTGCCGTTTAAATAAAAAAATTCCCTACAACTCATAACTTTAATATGGTATTTAGAGGCGAAAGGCTTAAGGGGGCTATGGAGGCCATGGTCCCTACGTTTTTTTCCTTTATAATAATGAAGGATGCTTAAGTCATTTGTATCTTACTAAAAAAAATTACTTGGCCTCCCTACCTTAGAGTCACCACAAAAGTGAACAAGTCAAAGATCATTTGTAATTAATGTTTTTAATGGGCTTCTTTATTTAAGACTAAATATTTTTTGTTATTATAATTAACGCCAAATATTTTTTGTTATTTTAATTACAATTAAGGCTAAATATAATTATTGTGAAACGCTTTCGTTACAAGATGAATAATCACTACAATACTGGTAGGGTGCGAAACGTGATATCGAAATATGTAATCGCAGTGAGGTTAGCAACTCAGTCCATAGTGGACAGCGCAAGTATACACTGGTCACTATGATCGTTTACCAAGTAATAAAGTGGTAAGAACCAAATATCGTATCCTCAAGGACTGGAACTTAAATCAAGACACTATTATTTCATGAACTTCCTTTTACAAGTTTCGATTAGAGAGGAAGCAATATTTTGAGTTGGTTTGTTGAAAGTAATTTAACAAAGTTCTAATAATTAAAAGGAGAGATGTAGTTGTGATTTTCCCCGGATTTTACATCAAATACTTGATTTATAAAAATGGTCATGGTACTGGAGCAGTGGCCACTCTCTGTCTAGAATGCCGGCTCATCTAGCACTCGCATCTTTTCTAACTAAAGCTTTATATATATATTTAACCTTCTTTGATTTGTTAGTAAGTTTTCTGAACTCGGTCGAGTTTCGATGGTGTCTACGCAGTAAGCAAAAAGCCATAAGTATTTTTAATGCCCAAATGGTTGCTCCTACTCCATATGGTGAAAACTTACTATGTAAAGAATTCTTTCAAATTCCTAGCATCATCCAAGCTCGTGTCACTACGTTCCGCCCAGATCTGGGTCTCGAACTAGACAGTAAACACTTTCAAGTTATTAGCTTGTCCGCATCATTGGCATTATCGAACAATGAATGACCAAATCAAAAAGGGGTAAAAAGGTATATATAAAAACTACTCAAGAATTTTACATAAAGTCCGGATACTTCTCATTTTCTACATCTCAAAAAGAGTTTAGTTCATAGCTAAGAAGGAGTAGAAAACGGAAATTAAAAGTTTGCAAGAAAACATACCGAAAGATTTACTTACTGCAAGAACAGTGCCCACTGTCGTGTTCACCGAAGTACAATACCGAAAGTAAAAAATAATTCCTGCAGAAAATTAAATGTTAACTAATGAAAATTAAATGCTTCTAACTAAGAACATGAAAATAAATGCTAAGAACTAAATTATGCTCTCAAAGAAATTTTATCTCTACTTTCTATCTCTACTTTTCTTGCTACTTGGTTACTTGGTTGTTTAATGAAATGAATGCCTTGGCCTTTATATAGAAGGCCAAGGGTCTTCCATGTATTGTCTTCAAGGCAAGGTCCAGGAGGGAGCACTGCGTCTGGAAGGTAAGGACCAAGGAGAAACACACCACCTTGAGGGTAAAGACCATGGAGAAAGCACAAAGATCCATTGGAAAATGAAACTTTTCCCTAAAATGGGGCTAAGGAATAAAATAACATTTATAGCCATTCTTTTACTTTTGCTTTTCAACCACCAGCAGAAAGCATACAAAGAAGCTTCCTACTCCTGCTTTTGTGTTCCCCAGTCAGCACTATCTTGGCCTCCAGCCGTTTGGCTTAATGAATAAGCTGTTCGTCCCTCGGAGTGGACACTCCGGATACCAGTTTGATGAAAACTCGTCTTTTAGGCATAAAAACGCCTTAAATGGTTCCAAGATATGAAAACACTCACAAATGGCTCAAGAAAATGTTTTAGACCAAAAATGGGGATTTAGGAAACAAAGTGGCCGGAATTGTTTAAATAACATGCAAATAAAAGGCATGTAATAACTCTAAAATATAGAGTTATCAAATACGTTATGTTTATAAGATGTTTAAAATGTTTAAGTGTCATAATTAATAAATATTTTATAGGACTTGAGTTTATAGCTAAAAAAACGTTTTATCAATCTAAAAGTATTATAATAGGTTTATAGGATGATTTTAGCCATATTAATAAGTTTTTAAAACCCGTATTAATTATTTTGTACGACATTATTTAAGTGTCTTATAAACATAAGTGCCCTAGAAAAAAAATGGGTTTATAGGACATTTATCGAAATTGTGCTGTAAAATAACTAATATGACATTTATTTAAAAGTGTCTTAAAAATCCTATAATTTGATTCTATAAACTTTTTTTAGAGGAAACAATAATGATAAACGGCTCGTCTCGCCATGACCTTCTCTTGAATTCTCAAAACTTCTCCAAAAAAATATATTAAGAAAAGGAAAACAAGTCAACATAAATTTAATTCCTATAAACTATCATATTAGGACGTTTCCGTATTTCAAGTGTCCTATGAACTCAATTTTGTTGTAGTGAATAATAATGTAATAATTTTATAATTGAATATAGACCGTAAATATTTTAATTGAAATGAAGTTTTGATAATATAAGATCAAATAAATTGATTATAATGTTCTAATTTAATAAAATATTACTAACCGATAAATAATAGAAGTAACTCGTCACACTAAACATGTGTTAGTGTATGTGTTAGGAGACCATGTACTGACGGATTGAAATAAAACTACGAGAAATATACGAATGAACTAGATGAGATGAAACGATTAAACGATATAATCAGTTCTGGTAAGCAGACGCTCTTTTGTATGAATAGTCGACTCAAACAATGGTATATTTAGTTTTCTTTGTTAAACTAGACATCAAGAAATTTTCATATTTTATAGAAATCATGTATACCTCAAAAAGTATTTTTTTTTTAAAAATTAAAAAGTATATTTGGAAAACCAAAAAATGTGTGTTTTGGTCCCCTGAGTTACAAGGTCCGTGTTCCGCTCCTGATAATATGGTTTACCATTTATGTCATGTTGGATTAGACATGAGCTACCCAAACCTTATCGTTTGGATCCTTGCAACTCATACCCTATGTTAAAATCTTCGACATCCTAGTTGGTGCAACCATACACATACATTAAAATTATTTATACAATACATGCTCAACTGTTCCTCGTACTCATCTGAATTAATTTAAAGCAATATAAATCGCATAACATGCATATTTTTGTATTTATGTCATATATGTAACACAAAATATGGCATGTAATCATACTATACCTTTTAAAGCATGTTGCATCAGGACTTATATAAAAACATGTTATACAAAAGCATACCTCAAGGATTGTACGCGACTTTGAGCACGAGCTCCCTACGATCGTGTCTGGTTATGCCAAGCACCAGACCACGTGTGAGCTCGCCTCTAGTCTCACGTTCGACACCAGTATTATTCTAGGAGACCAACTTTTGTTCCCTCTCTGAAAATCCCACAAATCCTCATGTTTGACCATCCTTTTTTGCATAAAAATGTTAAGCACATGCTTTATGTTTATCTTACTTAATTACACGCACTCATGGATTTCGTTAGTGTGTGCCCAAAATTACAATTATTGAATGATTGTAATTTTGGATATATGATATGATATAACTGATATTATTTAAATAAAGACAATGCTCGGATCCTAAGAACACTTTCAAGACTATTTCCTCTCCTCTCGATGCTTTTATTTTTGTGGGGATGAAGGGAGAGAATACATACATATATATATATATATATATATATATATATATATATAACAGGAGTAGGAATGGCAACGACTCGTGTTCGGGGTGATTATGGTATCCCCTTTTTCGAAACCAATAACCAAAACCGTCCACATAAGGCCGTAACCGCCCTAATCCACGTCGGGTATTTTATCGGGGATCCCCGTCGGGTCCTGCGGTTTCCCCGATCCCCATTGGGAAGCCCGTTAAGGGTAAAAAAACTCCTTTTCTCGTTGGTTTCCTCGTTCACCATTGGTTATACTCGAACCCAAACCGGAAAAATTTACACTATGGGTGTGTTTGGTTCGCGGGATTGTTTTCAAGGGAATTGGATTTCACGAAGGGAATTGAATTTGGAGGGATTGGATTGGATTTGAAATCCTTCATTGTGTTTGGTTTGTAGGATTTGGAATGGAAATAGACCCTTTTTGTATGCTTGGGTTAGAGAAACAAGGACGCGCGTGGATTTCAAACTAGGGCAAAGGGGAATCCTCATGATTGGATTTGAACTACCAAGGTTTTAGGAAGGATTCTAAAATCCATTGTTCACGGGATTTTAAATTAATCAAGGGATTTTAAATCCTTACCATTATGCCAACCAAACACATGAATGGATTGGATTTTAAATCTAAATCCCTCGAAATCCATTACAATCACGCGAACCAAACGCGCCCTATGTTAATTTTCCCAATTAAAAGTAAATTACAATTTTTTTGAAGATGTAACTCTAAATGTCTGAAACATAATCAGACCAATTACAAACAATGTTTTAGGTTACAATATAAAAGTAAACTGAAGTTCAACCATCACACACTAACATCACAATTTCATGATTAGACAAATAAACTAGACTTTTTTCCTGAGCCTTATTTGGGTGTTGAGGTAAAACGGGTACAAGTTTTTTTTTAAATTTTTAATGTTAGTAATTTTCTTGTAATGATATTCTATATACATAATTAAAAATAAAAATAAAAATAAATATATACATATATATACACATATCGGGTCGGGTCGGGTCCCCCACTAAAATCCCCGAATTTATTCCAGATCCTCGCCGCATCCTTGAATCCAACCCGAATGTTTCAGTATTCGATTTTCAACATCAGTTTCGTTTTCCTTCCAAGGAGTGGTTTATATACATTTTTCCTTTCCAAATCCCTTCATTTACAAGTAAATAAGAATGAGAATCATCTCCCATAATTACCACCCAAAAATTGTCCCAATTTATAAATGTAATTTGAATTTAAAATAATAAACCCCCTTTCTCTTTTTCCTTTAAATTCACCTTTGAATTCCTTACTTCCCATAGTTGATCGTTGCATCAAAAAAAATCATCACTTAAATTCACCTTTGAATTCCTGTCCTGTCCCATGCTGCACCAAACGTGGGACAGACAGTTCTGTCCCCTCCTGTCCCGTCCTGTCCTATGTACCAAAGGCATCCTTAACAAGTCTAGTTCATCTTTACAATTTAAATCAACAATTATTGGTTAGTAATAAACCAAGAATACTTTAGATCATATTTGACATTGTCATTGACGTTAAAGTGGCCGATTTGTTTCTACTTATTTTGGCAATCTAAATAAACAATAGGGCAAACCAATGTGTTGTTGCTTACAATCACCTTGTAATAAATCATTCTTAGATTATCTTAATCAACTTTAAAAATAATCCTATCGATAATCATCCATAAATTATCTCAATCAAATTTGAAATTTCTCTAATACTTCAATCAAATTTGAAACCAACCTCGGATGTGTTATTCGAAAATCAAAACATCCACTATTTTTATATCACAAAAAAAAACCCACAATTTTAATCTGATACAATTCGAACCGAGTTTCACATAACATAGGATGTTATTCACAAGTGAATGAACGTTATTACATTAATTTATTTTTATGGATTTAAATGCGATTTGATGTTACATTAAATAACATTCTAGATTCATACGTAAATAATGAATTATGCATAATCAAGATAATATATAGTAACATTCACACGTGAATACAAGAGTGAACATTTTTAAAATACTCAACTTTAATTAATTTTTTATAGAATATAAGTTCGAGTTTCACATAACATAGGATGTTATTCACAAGTGAATGAATGTTATTACATTAATTTATTTTTATGGATTTAAATGCGATTTGATGTTACATTAAATAACATTCTAGATTCATACGTAAATAATGAATTATGCATAATCAAGATAATATATAGTAACATTCACACGTGAATACAGGAGTGAACATTTTTAAAATACTCAACTTTGATTAATTTTTTATAGAATATAACAATATGGGTATCGAATTGTAAAAAATAAAATGCTAATTTTTTTGATATAATTTTATTTGACTCAAATATTTACCAAAATTTAAATATTTTGAATAAGGGGATAATACATGTGAATTCAAAAAATAAAGTTCACATCCTAACATATATTAACATGGAAATATTAACTTAAGTAAGCATGAAAATGTTAATTCAAGTTCAAATACATTAAATGTGAAGTTCGTTTATCTAAACACTTACCCGATAAATGTTTATCTGTAAACTTCAACGCTATTACTTACCTTACATGGTAAGATTTTTACTCCACCAATACGACATTTTATATAACAATTTATCCAAGAAGCGCTGACTGGATAATATTCGTCACTCTCACTTATTGAGACTCGGTCTTTGCCATCAATGTAACACCCCTAAAAATGGGGGTTAGTTTAAACCAAATAAAAATGCGGAATAACTTCTATGAAATAAACATCGCCCATAAAGATGGGGAAAAGTTAGAGAGTTTACAATTCAAAAGGGATACTACATGACAACCTATTAATCTATAAAATACGAAATACAAATTAAGTTCGGGTGTCAATAAAATCCTCAAAATAATCTTCTATGTAACTCCATCTATGCACACGAAGGTGTACTTCAAAAAGGATGCCACCAACGACATCTAGCTTCACTCATCCCATCAAGCCCCACCTGCTTGATCACCTGTTATACATGTCATTTTAAGAAAAAGTGTTAGGCTTAAAGCCTAGTGAGAACAAACAGATCAAATATAGAAAAGCCATTTAAACTTCGAAACGGTAAATAAACATTTAACTGAAAGCTTTTCCAAAACATCTATTTTTCTTTACTTCCGGGATTTACACCTAAAAGATACGCTTTACTTCTTTTGAGGGAAACTTCTACGGGAATGACCCGCCATCACATCGATTACTCTTCCGCAAAAGTTCAACCCAAACCGGGATCTATTACAAGTGTCATCCTCAAATACTTCTGACTATATGTGTCTATGGATCCATTTACACTAGTCTAACTTCCTAATACAATTGTTTTCAATGTATTAACTTCTCCTCACAAACCTTTGTGAAGTATAACATCATGCTTCCAAAATCCTCCTTCCAAAAATTAGGTCAAATAAACATTTAGGTTTATACATCATATTTCTTGCATTTAAAACTAATGTTTTAAAACCCGGGTTTCAAGTTGACCCGGTGTGGTGACCGGGTTCCGGGTTGACCGGTTCAACCACCGGTTCAACCGGTTTCAATAATTCTGTTGTATTTTTTTCATTTTCCTGTGTACATACATGTATAAAAAGCTAATAATTCGATGTTTACAAATTCTAACATTAGAAATACATGAACATATATAATTTGATGTCTAAAAAACACATAACCATTAGTTTTTCAATCCAAATACATCAAACCAAATACATGAAACCAATTTAAGTTTTAAAACCACACATAACAATCAAACCAAATACATCAAATCCAATACATCAATCCAAATACTTCAAAAAGCAACATAACCATCAAACCAAAATACGATCGAACCAAATCATGGATTTTGAGACATTGGAGTGTTATATGCATCAAGTTCACGATCGCTTAGCAATTGAAACTCACTATCAACTTCATCATCCTCATCAACAAGATGGTTTATTAAGTCTACTTGCGCTTGAGAAGCCGGTTCGTGCTCTTGCTCGTCAAGCATATCTTCTAAATTACTATAATCAAGTTCTCCTTCCGGCTCTTCTTCAACCACCCAAAAGTCCGTCTTATCAATGCATTCATAATCAATAGGATCATAAGACCTTTTATCGATCTTGAGTCTACAAAAAACATTGACAAAAAAAAATAAACATTACATGTAAAAATAATAAAATGACATTGCTATTAATAAAATATAACGTACCTATTTTGTAAACGCAAGTTGTAATGAACAAATACAAGATCATTTAGCCTTTGATGTTCCAATCTATTCCTCCTTTTCGTGTGAATCCTTTCAAATACACTCCAATTTCGTTCGCAACCGGAAGAAGATGCGGTTTGACTTAATATTCTAATAGCAAACTTTTGCAATATTGGATAATCTCCGCCAAATAACTTCCACCACTCATCTATAAAAGAAATGGTTAGCAAAAAACACATTTCAC
The DNA here is from genome assembly GCA_036898165.1 of Silybum marianum. Taxonomy (NCBI): domain Eukaryota; kingdom Viridiplantae; phylum Streptophyta; class Magnoliopsida; order Asterales; family Asteraceae; genus Silybum; species Silybum marianum. Next base: position 19,721,279 of record CM072539.1, read on the forward strand.
AATAATAATGTATAAAAGTTAAATACTTAAATGTTACCTGGACGAGTAATAGTACGAGAAGCAACGGCCATAGATCTACCAGAAGTCCCTTCACTGTCACGAAACTTGCCTAAAGAAATTGTAAGATCTAAAACGTCCGTACTGGCAATATGCTTCTCAGCCATATCAAGAACACCTTAAAACACCTCTTTCTTACGACAAAAATTCTCACGATCATACTGGAAAGTTGGATTTAACCAATAAGTCGCACAATGAATACTTTTTCTTAACATTTTATCCCAACGACGATCAATTATGTCCGTATAAGGCTTGTATAATTCTTTCTTGTTTTTAAACAACTCCTTAACCCCTTTCCTTGCTCGATGCATTCCCTCATAAACATAACCCAATGCCGGTTTTTCATCCGAATCACATAATCGCAAAAGCCTTAACAAAGGCGTCATCACTTTCACCGTAATCAAACAATTCCTCCAAAAATTTGCACTCAAGACAATTTCTTTACATTCAATCGCATTTCCAACTTTCAACATCTTCTTAAACTCGTTAGATATGACCATTGCTTGTAAATCGACTTTATGGTCATACAAACTTTTCAATGCAATAAACGCGGTACCAAAACGAGTAGCACCTGGACGGATGATTTCTGTCCAACCTTCTCTTTTTCTTAACCAATTCAACAGCCACTTATGATTATAAACAAAAACAGTAACCCTCGATGCAAGAGTGACCAAACTACTCACATTATCTAATTCTGAAACATCCTTTAACACAAGATTAAGACAGTGCGCGGCACATGGAGACCAAGTAATAGATTTATATCTTTCACATAACTTAGTACCAGCAAGTTTGTAATTAGCAGCATTGTCAGTAACAATTTGAACCACATTATTTGCTCCTACCATTTCAACAATATCGGCAAATAAATTACACAAATTTGAAGCATTGCTCTCTATATCGGATGCATCAACTTATTTAAGAAATGATATCCCTTTAGGACAATAAACCAAGAAATTAATCAAGTGTCTTTGCCTAATATCCCTCCACCCATCACTCATAATCGTGCAACCACTTTCAATCCATTGACTTCTATACGAATCAATTAACAGAGAAACAGACTTTTTTGCATCTGACAATAAATTGACCCTCAAAGCATGATAATTAGGTGGTTTGTACCCATGACCAATACTCGCTAGTTTATCTACCATATGTAGAAAATAAGGAGAATTACAAGCATTAATAGGTAAGCATGCATCATAGAACCACATCGCAATAGCCATATTGACATCATGTAGTCTTTCCTTACTTTGCATGGCAGATTTAATAGTGGGTTGAGAATGATCATTCATACCTTTTGTGAAGAAAGGATGCAAACTTGATCCAGCTTTCCTTTTTCCCTCTTTGACCGATTTTGCTTTGACATTTCGCACTTGTGTTTCCCCTTCATCGTCATCCAAGATAGTAACACCACCACTACCTTTATCTTTTGTCTTTTTTGCCGTTTCTTTCAAAATACCATTCATAATAAAGCGAACATCCGAACGTACTTGTTTACAAGATTTAACCTCACCTTTAACACCGGCAAGATGTTTCTTAACTCTATTTATCCCACCACCTTTGAAAATTTGTTGACAAAAAATACATATGTGGATTCCATCATCCATATAGTTACATAATCCCATGCTTTATCCGTCTTCCCTCTTACATTCGACTGAACGGAAGAATGTGATTGAGATTGTGCTACCATAGGTTCTTTGTCTTTAGGTTCCATCTAAAACATGAAAACAAGCTAAAAATTACCAATATGATATGAAACATGATAAACAATTAAGAGTTACCCCTAAAACAGAAATTAATTAAACATTTTCCATCTAAAACAGAAATTAATTAAACATTAGTTAAGTTCCTTTGAAGGAAAAAAATTAGAAATTCTAGGTTTATAAACTGAATGTCACAACTCTGGAATTAAATACTTTAATCAAAACATATCCAAACAAGATTTCAAGAGTAACAATAACAGAAACCCATTTACACATTTACACAACAAGATTTCCAAACAAAATTACTAAACAAGTTACCTTGATCGAGAGCTGAAAAGATGAGATTGATGGGTGAGCTGCGTGAGCAAGTCAGCAAGATCGATGATTGGCAGGTGAGCAAAGTCGATGGGTGAGTTGGTGAGTAGAGATCGACGGCTTGTGTTTTGAGCAAAATCGATGGTGAGCTGCGTGAGCAAAATCGATGGGTGCGTTGCGTGAGAAATCGATTTGGTTTTAGGGTTTTTGTGTTTTGAGTAGAAAAGAAATCGATGCTTTCTGCCTTTCTCACCGTGAGCTGCTCTCTGCCTCTCTCTATTTGCTTTTAAGTTTTTATTTTTTAAGTTTGTTGTGAAAACCGGTTTTCTGAACCGGGTTTGAGACCGGTTTAACCGGAAAAAATGCGAAACCCGGCCGGGTTGTACCGGTCCGGTTACATGCTTTAACCTGTCGATTAATAACCCGGTCACCAGCCCGGGTCCCGGTCCAACCGGTTCGACCGGCCGGGTTGACCCGGGTTTTAAAACATTGTTTAAAACTCATAAGAGTATTCCAAAACCGTTCTTGAACTTCCATTTCATCATTTCAAAGAAAGCCCTAAATGATACATTTTGACCTAGTTTTACCAAAATCTTTCAAGTATGGAAATACTCATTTTAAACATCATGTTTAGGTAAAATACATCATTTTGACATGTATAAAGTTTAAGAAAGGTAAGAATGAACTCACGAGGCTAAGGTTAGGTAAACCCTAGAAATCTCCCTAAATGGAGAAGATGGAGGAAACTTGATGTAGGTGATGAAGAACACACTGATGAATCTTCACTTGAAGAAAGTAATAAATGAGTTGGATGAAGTAGGTGGAAGAGTTATGAGCCCTACAAATCGCCCCTTGCTGATGTCTCTCAATACTGAATTTTGGTAACTGATAAATGAGATACTGAGCTGAAAATCGCACCTTAATGGGTCTTCTGGTGGGCACGGGCGACCTTGCCACCGCGATGTTGACATGGCAGCATCGCCGTCAACAGCCCGTTATGTACCGTAACCCCTCTTCCATTTTGCTCGATTTTGGCTTGGCACGATACTGCCAACCGCGATGTTGACATGGCAGTATCGCCATGTCACAATCGCACTGTATGTACCGAAATTCATTTCGGGTTCGTTCTCGCTTCTTTCTTCCGTTTTAATGTTACCCAACATTAACCACTTAAAATACTTCATTGAATAATAGAAATAACATGGTATTAGGATGCGATATATATATATATATGTGTGTGTGTGTGTGTGTGTGTGTTATCTTAATATACAAAATTCCGGGTGTTACAATCACTCTTACTGGGTAATACTTTCGGTCCTTGTCATGTTCATCCGCTAATGTAATGTAACTTGGTAAAAGTTTACCGAGTATGTGTTTGGTAAACGGTCCATAACATAGCTTATAAATAACATGTTAATTTGTGTCAACCTCCGTTAACAAAGTGCTTTATATGTATCTCACAAAAAATTAATTTTCTGTCGGAATCCAATCCTACACACACACACACACTATATCATTACACATTTGATAAAAAAAATCTTAAAAACAAACTAGTAAGCATTAGATAAATATGCTCTTCATGATAGGGTTTCTCTTCCAGCTACAATCCAAAAGAATTTTGAAGCCCGACTCCAATTTATTTTGGGCTAAATACTTGTTGCAGGCCGAGTAAATAATTATATTTTGTTAGGCCAAAATGTTTCTGACTTGTTTGTTTTATTTTAATAGACCAATTTTCAGATTAGACGAGGGCAAGAAGGAGCAAATTTTAGCAAGATAAATGGTTTTGTCGAATTAGTGATGTGATAAGTAAATAATTTATCACATTTTGACCACTTATTATTTCATATTCTCTTTATTTTTATTTCCCAATTATCATAACTTGAGTCTTTTATTCTAATTTGATGTTTATTTGTGTCTGGAACTAAGTTGGAGAAATTGATCTTGTTTTGTGTTTTCAAGAGGAAAATTCGTAACACTTTAGGTTGCTGCAGCAGGGTGTCGCAGCATGCAGGCAACAGCTGCAAGGCAAAAGACATCACTTCATAAGTTTTTTGAAGGGAATCGATTCCCACCCTTTTTGTTCACTCCAGGCATGCATAATGGAGCATCTCTAGAAGAATATCTATGGAGTGATTCACATGTTAATGTTGGAAAAGCATCTTTTGACTTTTGTGTCATTGTTTAGGAACCATATTCCTCCTTTGTACCATCCTTAAAGATGTCTTTTCCCTAGTATAAATTGAAGTCATATGTAATGTATTAAACACACTTGAAAACCTACGGTGGAAACACCTAAGGCTTTCACTCTCATTTCCATTTCCTAGTTTTAAGGTTGTTTGACAAGGCAACCAACTAAGTAGTTCATCTAGATACTTAGAGATAATTGTCATTTCCATTTTCTTGCAATCTAAAAGCTTTCGGTTACATTTCTTGTCATTTACGATTCTCGCATATTTACATTTCTTGTCATTTACAATTTCCGTCATTTACAATTTCTGTCATTTACATTTAATGCAATTTACATTTATGTCTTGTATTTATTTTAAAGCGATGATGGGCTAAACATCCTAGCTTGGGTGTGAGCAAAGGTTTGGGAGATAAAGGCCTATGTGATAGTGGATAATTGCTTTCGCTATTGGCCATCTATCTTACTATTCACTCCTAGTTTATGTGTTTCATCCAAGTCATTCTTGAGGAGGTGACGTACCTTGTTTAGCTTGGATGAGTTGGACTTGAATGCAAGCCAACGTAAACATATAGAACTTTGAAGTGTTATAGAAGGTTATTAAGAATCATAGTAGCTTTCCCAAGTTACAACTATATGGAATGCATATGTAAAATTCATATGAACGTCAGTTGGGTCACTCAATTGGGTGCTGCTGGTATTTATCTATTTTAATCCTCAAAAGAGGCTGTGCAAACCAATAGTAAGATAGAGAACCAATGCTGCAGCATACCGCAGGGTCATGCTGTAGCAAGGTTCCCAACACATTGTTGCTAAACTCCAGCCTGAACTTACACCCTTGCTTTCTTTAATTACTGTTTTCAAGCACTTTTATTTTCATGTCACTGTTAACCAACATCCAAAGCATTCCTTCGAATTCATCATCTGAAATCTTACTTTAACTTTGACTTGTTAGAAATCCTTACTTTCCTATCCCTGTGGATCGGTATTCGGTACTTGTACCACTTTATTACTTGTTCAAACGATAGTGGTTTAACATGTATACTTGCATGGGATTCCATTTGTGATTTTCGGGTCACATAGTCTGCCGACCATGATGCAAACTCAGATCTTCGTTAAACGCAAAAAGAGATCTTGAAAAGATGAGTTGATCAGATTGAAGGCATTTGAACCATCCAACCCAATATTAGGGGTTTGAAAATTTTCAACCTACTCAACGCATTTGGGTTGGTCGATTTGATCGGGTTGTGTTTAAACAAAGTAAAATCAGAGAACATAAAAATACTAGAAACCTTCCTTTGGAATTTCTACCTAAGCTAGATCCTTTCAACGACGAATTGCAAGTCACCGACTACCTGGCGTGGTACTTCCTCTTCATGACATCATTTTACGACTTTAGAAGTCGTGACCACTTCATCTCACAACTTCTTATCCAGAGTCAACAGTTTCGACCTCGAGATTGGTTCCAATTGTTTTCAACCATTTCTACTATATATATATATATATATATATATATCTTACAGTTGTTTGCTACCAACCTATATAACTATTCCATAACATGCTAAAACATCAACTAAACTAACATGTTATGCATTAACTCGAGTTTGAACCCACTACTCATGACATCAACACTAGCCTTCCAATTAATTCTTGACAAACCGACGGTTTTAGACTAACTTCAATAGAACACCAAATCTTACATCAAATTTAATGAAACGTTTTTCATTCAACACCTATTGAAGAAAATTAAAAGAAATCTTTATATTTTATTGTAAGATTTAGGGATATGATTTATTTTTACACCAATTTCTATGATTTTAATTTAAAATTGAGTGAATTACAGATTTTGTCCCTGTGGTTATATGCAAATTATGGATTGGGTCCCCCAATTGAACTAGTTACAGATTCATTGTGGTTTCGATTTTATTATGGATTGGGTCCCTGGTTTGTTAAATATGGGGTATTTTAGTCATTCCATAATTTTCTTTTAAATTTTTATAGTGTTATTTTTAAAATCATATATATTATCCAACCAAGACAACAACGATATGAAAATCAAAATTTGAAGCTTGAGAATGCATAACCCAAAGAACAACGAAGATTTGTTATTCGCCAGAGCTCCAGATTGGAAGATCCATCACCAAATATGGGAAACAAAGTTCAAAATTGTTTGTCTTCTTATTTGAAGATTTCTTCTTCTAATTTCTCGGAAACAAAGACAACCAACTCCAAATTGTTGAGGATGGTGGAGATAATGAGTGTCATAATTTCGAAACCCAGAGGCTTCAAAACGCACGGATTCATTGAAATTATTATAAATGTCCTACAGAACCATTAAGTTCATCATTTGGTTCGAAAACCCCGCAATCGCCTTTTTCTAAGTTTTTGAAACTCGATGAAACTTTAATCCAAACCATGACGAAACCCCAAATCCTTTTCTTTTGATTTTCTTGATGAACTCTGGAGGGTTGACGACTGTAGCGGAAAACACTGGTCGAGTGAATAAAATCAAACATTTTGTTTCTTCTAGTGAATCTTTGGGTTTGAAGAAAGCATTTGGCAATCGAAGGATTAACTCTTTAAGTTGATGCATTTTATATATTTTGTATTCTTTATTCGTAATTTACTCTTTAAAATTTGTTGCTATCCATTCCACATGCATTAAAAGTTAAAACCACCGTTTCGATTGAATTTAATGCTTTAACAACTATATGGCACGCTACACAATTGGTCCATCAAGTTAAGTAATTGATTTTTTAGTCCCTGCATCTTTCATCAAAAAACACAACTAGCCCTTGAAATTTGACTTGACATTACTTGTTTTGTTATACAGTCGTCTCCTACAAAATGATGGTTTTCCTCTACTTGTATTTTCACAAGTTCTCACTAATTATTGCAAATTATAGTATTTATTATGATCTTTTACAAAAATAATAATTTAATTACAATATACTATTTCAATTTTATAAAACTAACAGTTCATTCGTAACAGTGTCCTGAAAGCAGAGGCGGAACACAATAGGGGCCTAGGAGGGCCACGGCCCCTGCGTTTTATTCCTTAAATACTAGATATTAGAAATATTATCAATGAATTGCACTTAGCTCAGGTGGTTATGTGTATATGGCCCCTGTATATGTGGTTATAGGTTCTATTCTCCTGTCACACAATTTTTTTTACAATGAATTGAGCTTATCAATGAAGATGTTTTTGTTGGGTTCGGCCCCCTTAATTAGAAGGCTTGTGTTCCGCTCCTGCCTAAAAAGCTTTTTTGAGAGGTCGTCGTGGCTCATGTGGCACATCTTGCCTTAATTGGTATATGAAATGGATGGCTGAGATTGGATGGCACGGGGTGTAACATTGGTATGGGTGTAGAAGATCCGGACTATATATATATATATATAGAGAGTTGATTTCCGTTACAAACCACGTCAATTCGTACAAACTATACAAACCCCATGCAACCAATTTTTTTTTTAAAATTTTTTCACTTTTTCTTAATTATTAGGGTTGATTATTCAATAATATATGAAAAAATTTCATCAAGAATACATGAAGGTTGGTGAATCAAGAATACGTGAAACAAGATTCATCAAATTGAGAGTTTCATGAAGCAATTCATTTTCATGTAAAAAGAAAAATAATTTCATGAAGAGGAGAATTATATGAAACAAATTCATCATATTAAACATTTTCATGAAAAAAAATTATTTAAAAAAACAATGAAACACGCGGTTTGTACGGTTTGTACGAATTGACGTGGTTTGTATTTGAAATCTCCCCTATACAAACCGCGTGTTTCATTGTTTTTTTAAATAATTTTTTTTTCATGAAAGTGTTTAATATGATGAATTTGTTTCATATAATTCTCCTCTTCATGAAATTATTTTTCTTTTCTACATGAAAATGAATTGCTTCATGAAACTCTCAATTTGATGAATCTTGTTTCACGTATTCTTGATTCACCAACCTTCATGTATTCTTGATGAAATTTTTTCATATATCATTGACTAATCAACCCTAATAATTAAGAAAAAGTGAAAAAATTAAAAAAAAAGTATTGGTTGCATGCGGTTTGTACGGTTTGTACGAGTTGACGTGGTTTGTAACGGAAATCAACCTTATATATATAGACACATCTTAAAATAGAAACCAGTTAAAGGTTACAAACTCGTACAAACCAATATAAAAATAATTTTTTCATGATTGTGTTTTATCAAATGCCATACAGAGCTCTGTATCAACCATATAGAGCTTTGTATCCGGACTCTAAACATGCCATACAGAGCTTTGTATCCGGGCTCTGTATCCTTATTTCTGATCAACTTTTCCACTATACTCCAACTCCAAAATTCTAAAGACCCAAACCCCGCGGGGAAGCTGTCCCTCGACCCTGCAGGGGCACCGCCCCTTGACCCCGCAAGGGGGCGCAACCCCCTTGACCCCCGACATTTCGTCGTTACCGAATTCATACTCGCCTTATAACAATCGTGCACTCCGCACCACCTAACTTGAATTAGATCACAGTTTAAAACTCATATTGACATCATGTTATTTTCAATCACATAAATGGACCGGTGACATTAAAATCACCAAATAATTGAAATTTGTTTAAATTAAAAAGAACATAATCGTCATTTTGGTAACATGAAGATTCACTAAATGAAACATACATATTCGTTCACCATATGAAACACATCCTAATTCACCACATTAAATACAAACATAACCGATCGTTCTTTATGAAACACATACTAATTCACTAGATTCACCATATGAAATACAATTTAGATGAATTATTGTCAACAATGAATTAGAAAAGTCATATAAGGTGACTATAACAAAATCCCTATTATGGTCTTCTCTTTTTATTAATATTAAAAAAATGTCATCTTGATTAATAATCTTTGATTAAAACTCTTTAATGATTGAGATTAGTCCCCACTGTTAGAGATGGAAATGGGATGGGTATTGGGCAGGTAATTCATCCCCCGTCCCCGACTCCTCCCTAACTAATCCCCGACGGGTTCGGGGAACCCGTTGGGTACCCGTTTAGTAAAATTCGACATATTTTAAAATTATAATTATATGAAACATTACTATATTAATCAACAATGTTGATAAACAAATATGTTTGTCATTTAATGATAAATATATACATACATATATTAAATAAAATTAAAAAATTAATCGGGTATTATTAGGGGCGGGTAATGTCATCCCTGCCCCCGCTTTGGCTATAAAAATAGGTCCCCATCTCCGCCCGTTACTCATCAACCCGCGGAATTCCTGCCCTAACGGGTAAATTTTTCATCTCTACTCAGAATCCTTAACCTTTTATAATCTTCATTTGATACACATATTTATCAAACCGGTACCGGACCGGTACCGAAACCGGGTAGTACCGAAACCGAGAGTGGAAAAAATCAATACCGAATACCGAACCGATAAGAGAAATTCGGTACCGGTACCGGCACCGGTTCGGTACCGGGATTTTCGGGACTAGAACCGTTTGGTACCATTTTTTGGGACGACAACTGTTTTTCACCGTTGACCATTAAACACAATAACAAAAACCAAAATCACTTGAGCGGAAACCGGATTGGAGGAGCCGATTGTGCATGAACCGGGTTTTGGATAAATTACGGAACCGATTTTGGAGAATTGCAATAATGAAATATGAAGAATTGCAAGAAAAAAATCGGTATTTGAGTTGAAAATACAAGAACCGAAAATTGTAATATATTTATGAGGATTTTCTATAAAAAAAAAAGGAAAGAGTTTGTTACCAATTCAAATAAAAAAAATGACTTTTTAAATTACCCGGTTCGGTTCGGGATTTACCGGGACCAGTACCAGTACCGGTACCGAAAGTACCGAATCCCGAATATGGAAAATCTTGGTACCGAATACCAAACCGGTAATGATATTCGGTACCGGTATCGGTTCGGTACGGGACCGGTTCAGTTTCGGAATTTCGGTACGTATGCTCATCCCTAATTATAAGTTATGCTTTATACGTTGTGGATTTGTCGTCTTTAAGACTTGATCTTATCGTCATGGTACACCTTCCACCATCTAGAATGATAATTAAATAAAAATCAATAATTCATATGTGACATGGAAAAAATAGTTTGAGTTGGTACCCTTGGCAACATTATTTTCAATATATAATTAGAAAAGTTAGAAACGACTTTATTATAAAAAAATGACTCTAGGGGTTTGATGGTAATTTCACCTAATTTTAGGTCAACAAACAAGAAGAGTCCCCAACTACATAACAGCACTTAGTCTAAAGTCCAAACCACTTGAGAATTGAGACTTGTAGTTCAACACCTTCCTTTTTCAACCTTAAAATTATTAACCTTTGTTTATTTCCTCTTTAGAATCAACCATTAACAACAATAAAACTTTTTGACCCCTTTATTAGATAAATATAATAATCAAATTGTGAAATTTTTATAAGAAATTTATCAATCATATATTGTATTGGTTAAAACTATATCAATAAGCTTTGAAATTTTAAAAAGAATTTATATTTTAGATAAAAATCAAACCGATTTAATAAAAAGATTATAAAGGAATAAGTGACTAAATTGCTTTATGCAAATGGTGAATATGGACTTAGATGACTTAAGTAGATCATTCTTCCTTAATTAATCATATATGTTATGAAATGAATAAAAATAAGGGACTATTTTGTATTTGTTGAAGACTTATATCGTTTAGATTTGAACCATTTTATTATTATATATATTGGCACTCCCCTTTTCTTCTCAATAGGCTTATTTGAAGAAGAAATCGGGAGTTATACATATGTTTAAAACATGATATAAAAGTCAAGGTCTGTTAATTTAGGGACATGACACCTTGCAGTTATCTATACTTGTTAACCCCACTCGACACTCTGGTATCATTTGAATCGTCTAGCCTCTTTTGAAAGGGTCGTGTTAGGGTTCCATAGTTACTAGACTTGGACCATTTTTTAAATATATGTAGGAGTCTCATTTCTCTCCTAAATGGCTCTTTAGAAGAGGAAATATGAGAGTTCAATATATTCTAAGGGCATATAAACAAAAAAAATGCAGAGGTATATAAGATTTTGCAATGTAGAAAAAATTACAAAATTATAGTACACATGATAGCGTTGAATCGTTTGTGTTCACACATTGGGCACAAAGTCCCCACAGTGGCGGTGCAACTGCACTTCTTGATTAAGTTTCGGTTTGAATAAAAGTTGGATTTTTGGTTGTGAAAAGCCTAAAAGACAACGAGACTTGTAATTAAAAGATGGATATGGGTGTAAGTGTTCCTTAAAATGAAAATAACAACATTATGGTTAGAAACTCATGAGATATTTATAGGAACTCCGATATCTCGAAAGTGAATTCCTGTAAACGACCCATAAAGTTTCCACAAAGTTCCCACTATCAATACTCCAAAACTTGCCGACCTAACATCAGATTACATTAGGCGAAAAATTCATACTCAAATATCTTTATAGTGTAAACCTTCGGCAACTAAATAAACTCTAGCTAAATACATACAAAGTGCGTATCTCTACGTAATTATCAAAAACTTTCTCAAATCTTTATGCATAATTTAAGCCGTATTTCGGATCCGTCCATCTCTAGGTCTAGAATATAATATTAACACTTCAAAGTGATCGACTTGTCCACTTTGATTTTAACTCCCAGCTTAAGTGACTAAGCTTCAAAAGTACTAAAAATGAAGACACCCAAAGAGTTGCATAATATCTTAAGTTAAACTCACACTCAAACCCATAGAGATAATTAGCTCATAATAGAAAGCATAATAAAGACAAGAAAATAACGCTTAAACATAACTTTCATTAAAATAGAGTAAAAGTCTACCACCACATTGGTAAGACTGCAATAAACAAATTACAGCTAAATACAAGAAATTAAATGCTAAAACTAAAACTTAAAAATAATAGAAAGATATATCAGCTAAGAGAGAGCTCTTAGGCCCAAAAATGGTGTGTTCCAAATGATGTCTTCAAGCCTTTTATATTGGGGGAAATGGATACAGATGGCTCCTAAAAACCCAAAGGATTAAAACATGCAAAAGACTTATGGTTAAAAGTCACCGACTCTATTATCCCGTTAAAAGCTATCATCCAAATCTTCAAACCAACCGGAAGATCCACGAAATCTTCAACAAATCCTCGTCAAATGGTTGCAGCTTAATCATCAAATCCAAGAAACTTCACACAGTGGTGAGATTGTGGCAGTTTTAACAAAAGAAAAGGTATAAAACGATTTTAATCTTTTGGTACGTTATCAACTCCTAAAAACAATTTATTAAGAAACGAAAACAAAAAGACACTAAAAGGATGAGAATAAAGGAATAAAAAGCAATGTTCTAAAAAGCTCGCCGCACAGCCGCCATGGCACCAAGGCTTGTGTCTTACGCCACGGTAAGCCCGTGGCACGTCATGGCTTAATGCACAATTCTTGTAATTCGATATTTGATTTTTCTTTGCGTTTTTAATGTCCTATCTGCTAGTTTTTAATATATAACTTAATTTAACTTGTTTATTACTATTAACTCATTGAATAACAATACAAACCATATGTTTTTTATATATAACATTGTATATGAATTTGAAATTTGACGCCGTAAGTCACGCCTTAAAAAAGCCATGACTTCGCCGTGGCTCTTATGGCTTGAGGCTTGGCCTCGACGCCACGCCACGCCTCACGTCATTTAGAACCTTGATAAAAAGGAGGAAAAGAATATGAAATAACTCTTACAAATAAGTGAGTTATCAACATACCCTAGGAAAAAAAATACATCTAACACATTTATATTTGTAAAAAATACATTTAACACATTTATATTTTCAAAGACTTACTTTCAAAATATTCATTTTGTTGTATATTAGGAAATATCTCATATAAAAGAAGTTTAATAGTTATTTTAAGAAATTTTACAAAGATATAATAATTATTTTCTAAAATAAATTTTCATAATAAAGAACAGCATTTTTTAACATGTATAATTATTACACTTTTAAAGTTTTAGTTAATTAAAATATACTTTTCTGTTTGATAATAGATAAAGTAATTAGTTTCTTCATTTCATAATTAAGATAAAAACAACTTATTTTAAAAGAAATATGTGGACATATTTTAAGACGTGGGGACTAGGGACTAACACCTTCATGGAACTTGAAGTTTATTCCTAACGATTACATCAAATATATATATATATAACGTCCTTTAAATAAACTTCTTTAAAAATAAATTTCTTAAAATTAAAATATATTCAATTAATTTTAATGCAATGTATACGTATAAAAATACTATTATGTTAACGTGTTATTTAATTTAATTTAATTTATTTTATTTTATGAAGTTATAAAATAAAATAAAAATAGAAAGCACCAACCAAGTGGTTCACCCACTATAGAATATCGCCGTCAAAAACTAGTCAGAATCAGAAATGAAAAGCCTTTATACATTTTGCTCTCAAGATTCCTCCAAACTCCCATTTTCTTGTACATTTATCTCATCTATTTTGTTTTCTTTTAATTAATCAGATTGAGATGTTATTGTATTTTTATATTTATTTATCATATTTTATTATTATATATATATATATATATATCAATTATATAACTTTTATTTATTTTTAATCAAATTTTTTATAATACAATCAACGATAAAGATTGAGATGCTAATGTCTCATTCCTATTAATTGCTCTTTTTAGTCTTTTTTTTTTCACTTATCTTTAGTCTTTGACTTGTTTAAGATTATATAATTCATATAATTATTAAAAATAGAAATAATTGATACTTATTTTATATAAATTTATGAAAATACAACTCTTTTTTATGAATATTCTTTTGGAAACTATATTTACGGAGAAAAAAAATATTCAGTTTTTTTTATATAATTTACCCAAAAACTAACAACGTTGTAGTTTATACATTTTGTTTTTAATAGAAGGATGTTGTTAACTAAAATTAATCCTCTTTATTTTGAGTCACGTTATGAATATAGGAAATCGGAACTTGATTGTAACCTACGAAAACAAAATATTCAAATTGGAACTGTTTAGTAAGATCAGCATCTCTAACAGTTATATTAAAATAGAGAAAAATGATATTTTAATAAAAAATTTACTCTAAAAGTTATGTTATCTGGTATGTTAAAATAATAATAAAAAAGAAACGGAAAAGGGAAGATAAAAATCTTCAAATTTGAAATCTCTAAAATCCACTTTTTGAAAAAGATAAATAATATGTCAATATTTCCATCAATATGAGATATTGAAGTAAAATGTTTAAGAGTTAAAAATAATATTTTATTAATCTATTAATTATTTAAATAATATAGTTAATGCTACAATTTCTAAAATAGAATAATTGTTGGAAACAATCAAATTTTTCTCGTTAATTTGACATCCATACTTATATACTTTTTCATCTGTTTTTCGTGATTTTTTTATTTTCAATTTATTTAGCGTTTCCTCTTGAATATGACCTTATATATAGTTGGGTATCATAAGAATATATCATTTTCGTCAGAATTATAATCTTCAAATAATACAGGTAAATATACTTTTATATTGTTTGAAAGGTTGAAAAGATGACTGGCTTCATAGAAACCGGTGAATATGACACATTCATAAAATACAACGTAACATGCATTCGATACAAGGGTAATGACACCATTTCTCACTTTTATCACCAAATATATACGTACATATGGTTGGTTTCAAAGGAAAACTATTTATTCTTACAAACCATAATCAATGTTTATAATAAGAAACAATTGAAATATTTATATATAATTATCATCATTTATTAATTATGATTGAGATTCATATAGAAAATTACAAAATTCATTTATTAAATCATGTCTTTAGATTAGAAAACAAAATAAAATTATATATTTATTAGACTATGAACGAATAATCTATGGTTTAAAGATTTTGTTAGAAACAAAAAGGTTTGTAAAATAAATAAATATCTATATCTATATATAAATATATATACACATATTAAACGAATATTATGGTGGTATAAATAGTTTGATTTGTGGTGGTAATACAACTTCAAACACTTTACAAATCCTATTTTACAACTAACAAAAAACATGTTTCAGTTTTTCAGTTACTTTAACTCCTCCTTCTTCTTCTTCTTCCTTCTCTTTCTCCCTTCTCTATTTCCCGCCAGAACCCTTCCCGCCGATTTATTCCCAGCCGACGTCCTCTCTCCTAACGCCACGTGGCACAACTTCGTCAACTTCATCGACGCCGGAAAAGGAGCCAATTTCTCCGGCATGTCTGAGCTCAAGAAATACTTTCACCGATTCGGATACCTCCAAATACCTGATAACCTCGTTGATAACTTCACCGATGTTTTCGATGATAACCTTGAATATGCCGTTGTGAATTACCAGAAAAACCTCGGATTAACGGTCACCGGAAAACTAGACGCCGGTACCGTCACACAGATCATGTCGCCGCGATGTGGCGTCAGTGATGCAACGAAAAAAACGACGTCGTCGGATAATAACATCCACGTGACTAAACACTATGCGTATTTCTACGGTGAGCCGAGATGGGGGAGATCGGGTCAGACGACGCTAACCTACGCTTTTTCCGGTAATCATATGATCGATTATCTTAGTTCCTCCGACGTACGCGATGCTTTCCGGCGATCCTTCTCCCGGTGGTCGTCTGTGATTCCGGTTAACTTCACTGAATCCGATAGCTACTCGACTGCAGATATAAAAATCGGATTTTACGACGGCGATCACGGCGACGGAGAGGCGTTCGACGGCGTTTTGGGAGTATTGGCTCACGCTTTCTCGCCGGAAAACGGTCGACTCCATTTAGATGAAGCTGAAACGTGGGCCGTTGATTTTAAATCAAGTAAATCAAAGGTGGCCGTTGATTTGGAATCGGTTGCGACCCATGAAATCGGGCATATACTCGGGTTGGCCCATTCTTCGGTCAAAGATGCAATCATGTACCCGAGTTTGAGTCCGAGAACGAAGAAAGTGGATCTTAAGATTGATGACGTGGAAGGGATCCAGGCGCTATACGGGTCAAACCCGGATTTCTCATATAGTTCGTTAATGGAATCCGAATTATCTTCGGGTTGGGTCATTGGAAGCTCATTTAAATGGTTGACTTATTTGGTCTTACTTATAGGGTTTTTAATTTTATTGTGACAAAATTGTTTTTTTTTTATAGATATACTTTTGTGATTTTTTCTATAGGGGCTTTTTTTCAAGTCCTCATACTTTGATTGTTTTTTTTTTTTAATGTTATTGTATAAAATTACACAAATAGAAAATATATACTCTTTTTCGTTTTTAATTGTTGTATCAAATGTTTTTTGTCATAAGGAAATTAAATTGCATTAATTATGGCTGTCTTTATGTTATGATAATATCTATGTTTATCTTTTTATATCAATAGAGTTGTATAAATAACAAAATTGTTGTGTCATGCCTATGTATTATTATATTTGTTCTATTTATTGAATAAAATTTTAAATATTTGATAAATAATCTTAATTACTTATCAAACCACTACAACAAAAATGATTTTATAACATGTCTATGATAAAAAAAAAATCCTAAAAACATATTTTATAGGATACAAGTTTATAGAACCAAATCAAAAAATGTTTTATCTAAAAGCGTTATAATATGTTTATAGGACGCTTTTAGGCACGTTAACAAGTTTGTACGA
This sequence comes from Silybum marianum, assembly GCA_036898165.1. Lineage (NCBI taxonomy): Eukaryota > Viridiplantae > Streptophyta > Magnoliopsida > Asterales > Asteraceae > Silybum > Silybum marianum. The sequence goes on from CM072539.1 coordinate 19,738,273, forward strand.
CACTTTTAAAATAAAGTGTCATATTAGCTATTGGGTTTATAGGACGCTTTTCAAAAGTGTCTTATAAAATAGTTAATAATACACTTTATTTTAAAAACGTCGTAAAAACTTGTTAGCGCACCTAAAAGCGTTCTATAACCCTATTATAATGTTTTTAAATAGAACGTTTTATGATTTAGTCCTATAAACTTGTGTCATATAGGCTAACTATAAAATCACTTTTATTGTAATGAACTAAACATTATAAATTCTATAGAACAAATTAAGTAACATGTTTATGTATTTATTAAATCATTTGCAACCGAAAATTATCATACGTTAGTTCATTATCATGCATATATGAATAAGAGTTCGTTTTTAGAAAAATGAAATTCGTGTTTATACATGTAAGGACGTGAGCGAGTTGAGTAGTAGGTTATTTGAGCTTGACTTAAAAAAATATAATAGATCTGAGCTCTAATATTTTTTGAGTTATCGAGCTCGAGGCTCGTATAGGTTTCGAACTGCATCGATTAACTCGGTTATTGGTTTGGTTGATAATATTTATATTTTTATACATGTTTCATGAACATATGAGCATGTTAGGCTCGAAAGAATGTATGTCTGAATGACCCGGCTTAACTCGACAAAAAGTTAATTGATAATTTAAACGATGTGAGTCAAATATTGGTGTTATTAAGTTCAACTCCTTAAGTTAAACGAGTTTTATTTCTGTATTCAAGATCAAGTTGAGCTAGATAATTATTAAGTTCGAGTTTGAGTAGCTCGTTTAAAGCTCAATTCTTTTACAACCTTACATGCAGGGGGCAGGGGCGGATCCAGCAGCAAAAGGGGAGGGGGGGGGGTCCCATCCCCCAGTGAAATGTTAAAAAAAATTATATAGGCTAAAAAACATCAAAAATACTGTATTTAGCCTTAATCTCCCCCTCCCCCCCAAGTAAATTTTTTCAAGGGACCCCATATTGCTGGCGATTAACAAAAACACTAAAAAGTTACTTCAAATCAATAAAATAAAACCCAAAAAAATCTTTTGAAATCGATAAAAACACTAAAAAAATCCTTCAAACTCAACAAAAACAATAAGAAAATCTCTTGAAATCAACTAAAAAACTTTAAAATTTTCCCGAAATACGTCAGGTGAATTTACGCACCTTTAGTCTATCTTAATAGGACCCCCATAGACAAAAATCTTGGATCTGCCACTGCTTACATGCAACTTCCATCTTTGGTTGACTTTAAACAATATGCATATTTTTTATAACTATATATATACAAAATGATTTAAATAAAAATAAAATAAAAGTGCCTTTGAAAATTAATATAATTATTGGTTTGTTTGATGGTTTAGCATTTCTCCAAGCCTCCAAGGTTTTGTCATTGGTGTGGAAGTTAGTTCTTGTAAATATTTGTATGATTACGACTAAGTATGAGATTCTATATATAAACTCCTTCTAAAATTTGTATTATTTTCATAAAATAAATAATTTATATGACCTTTTTATTATATATATATATATGATCCATTTAATTTATGTCAAAACCTATTATAAATGTCAACAAATAAGTTGTAAACAAGAAACACAATGTTATATGTTATTTTATAATATATAAAACCCAGTTCTAAACTTAGTATATAATTGTATATATAGGATATGTTATTTTAAGATTTAATGTCCCGAGGTTCAATCTCTTTCCGAATGAAACAAGGGCTAGTGACCGAAGCCTAGTGAACGACGGACATAACTAGATTGGACTTAAATTAGTTTATGATTTTAATTTTTTTATGTTACACACTATTTAGACGGTGAAATAAGGAGTGAAATATTATTAACAAAAATAAAGTAATTAGTTTTTTTAAATATTATATTGAATTCAAGATTGTTAAACACAATAGTTAAAAAGTTAACAATTTCGTTATTATAACATATAGATGGGACATATTTAATCAATTTACGTAAAAATATATCAAGTTATTTTATCATTAACGAGTCAAATAAAACAAGTTTAAAAAAATGAGTCAAACGGGTCGAGTAGTTTAAAGATATTGCAAGGTATATATAAAACTTTTACAAGATTTTAAATTGTTTTGTCGAAAAAATTTAGATGTAATAATAGTTTTTAAACCATAAATAAATAAATAAAACATATTTATCCACACTCTTTGAGATATCTCTATATTTTGATTTTTGACTTGAAATCTAGCCATCCATTTTACCACATATATTCATGGGGTGTTTGGCTCTGGAAAGGGAATGAAATTGAAAATAGGAATGAACGGTTTAATCAGAAATGAAAATTTGAGCTTATGGAGAATGAGTGAGTCCATTATATTATATAAAATCAAACAGTTTCTTTTATTATCATTTAAATTATTATTGTTTAATACCTTCAACCAAACACCTAATTTTGCTATCTATAATAATGATGGAATGTTAACAACTTTTTCTTTTTTATGTATGTATATATTTGACGTCTTTAATCCAAATAATCAACATGGTTCTTATAACGCGTTCATTCTTCATATTCGAGATAGAGTTCCTTTTCGATCTATATAGGTTCAAATATTTGCAAAAAGTCAAAAACTCATAGTTTCGAAAGTCAATTGTTTGCGTCAATTTACAGATACGTCAAGAAAACATTCTTCATGTACGACTGAAAACCAAGAATCGTATAAAATTAATTTAATTTCCGTGTAAGTAAGATACTTCCCTTGTAATTGTATACAACATTTAATTATAATACATGTAGTGATTGGATGTCATGGTAATAATTCCATGGATTTAAACATTTCTTTAAAAGGAAGGACCTTCCTACAAAAGGGGAAATCATATCTCGTTTGTTTTTTAACAACAACGATGTTTTATAAAAACAGAAAACTAGCAAGATGTTAAAACAAACAGTTATATACATGAAATGGCTAAAAGAGGGTTATGAAGCCAACGCATCAAATTAATCTTAAACTTGCTACTTCTATTAGAAACTCGTTTACTATATCAATCTAAACTATATCGAGAAAAGAAGACTTGATTAAGCGGTCTTTTACCAAACACTTACCGGGTAAGCATTTACTACTAAAATTCAAAACTATAACTTACTTACTGGGTAAGATTTTAGTCCGTTATATGCAACAATTTACCAGGTTACCGCTAACCGTGGTAAGAGTCGTTACCCTCCCTTACAGGGTAAGACTCTTGGTCCTTGTCTCGTTCTTACCGGGTAAGATTCTTGGTCCTTACCATATTCATTCGATAAGGTAATGTGACTTGATAAGCTCTTACTTGAGTAATCGTTTGGTAAACGGCTCCTAAGGTTGTAGAACGTTTACAAAAAAACATATTTTCCTCTTAATTGCTTGACCATATGCGTAAATTGTCCACTTTTTATCAGGTCAACGCCCCGATCAACAACATTTGTTGTTCCAAAGGTTTTGGTAAACAACATTTCCTTTACCTGATAAGTTATTGTAAACACTCGATAAACAGTCCCTAAACAAAGTGGTGTGTCTTAAGTTGGATTTAGTAATGGCTATCGACTTATCATGGATACGTTGATGTCCAGGGGCAGATCTATAGCCATGGGAGCGGGGTCCCTGCACCCGCTCAACCTTATTTCACAAGGAACAAATTTTATTGCGTATGTGTGATGCATTGATAAGTTTGTAGAAGTATACACTTTTACACTTATTTATGACCATATTTTACTTCATTTCTATTATTCTCAATCACCTATTTTTTTATTCTTATTTTATGGTTTTAGAATATTTGAAATTAGGTCGTAGAATTTGGATCAATTCTATGTATTTGGTGAAAAACTGTTAACGAATTTTTTAATACAGCGTGTGTTGCTGCATCAAGGTGATATTGGGCGAACAACAAGGTGAAATGGAAGCCAAAATGACAAAAAAAAACAAAATTTAAAGACCAGGGACGAAAATAGTTATAAACCACAAACCACAAGAACAAAAATTGTAGTCAAAACTTAAAAAATAAATAAATATATATATATATATAAAAGAAGGGAAATGTTTATAAAAACCCAATGAACTAATCCATTTTGAATGATTAAGTCACGAAACCATTTTTTGAATGAAAAACTCATCAGACTTTTTAATTTTGAATGATTAAGTCTTTAAACTATTTTTCTTTTATTGAAAAAAACATTAAACTTTCATCATTTTGATTGATCAAGTTCCTGGACATTTTTTTGTAATAAATAAACCATCAGACTTTTAAAAATTAGTTACCTACATTCTTTTAAAACAAAACTACTAGTAACCAACTACTAAAGGTCTTAAAGTAAAATAGAAACATAAATAAGTTTTACCGTTTTCAAACCTACGCCATTCGAACCTCTCACAAAGAGCAATATCATTCCCCCTCGCCATTCCTTGATGTCCCATCGTTGTCTATTCTTCATATTGGCTATCACGCTGTTGGCCCCTGCCATCGGCCTCCCTCTTTTTGCTCTACTTTTAGGGTTATAAGTATTTTTACTTTAAGACCATTCTAGTTGGTTACAAATATATTTTTGGGTTTAAATGATGTAACTAACCAATTTCTAAAAGTTTGATTGTTTATTTTTTTTAAATGTTTAGGGACTTAGTTACTTAAAACGAGAAAGTTTAATGAGATCTTTATAATTCAAATAAATAGTTCGGAAACTTAATCATTCAAAATAAGAAAGTTTAATGGTTTTTTCATTTAAAAAAAGTTCCGGACTTAGAACAATCAAAATGGGATAATTCATTAGTTTATTTCTAAATTTTCCCATAAAAGAAAGAAGTGGGCAATTATTGTAGGGTGTGTTTGATACATGAGACAAAACATGACAAAACTTATTGTCCCACGTTTGGCGTGACATGGGATAAGACAAGAATTCGTCGTCCTACATTTGCCACGACATGGGACAAAGACAGAAACTGGGACAAGGTGAGACAGAGTAGAACAAAAAAGGCTTTTTTTTGTTCCACCAAAATAGGTGGAACAATATGGGACAAAAATGAGATATAAACTAAAATATCACTGATCTACCCTCATTTGATATATAACCTTAATATGATATTTGTTTTAATGGTCACCACCTCTAGCCACGACTGCCACCGACCATCGGTAGCCATCTTCGACCATCAACCACCGTCGTCCATCGCCACCACCATTAGCCACCTCCACCTTCTCTTCTACAACAACAACCTCCTCCACCACTTCCACAACCACCGTTGGCCACCAACCACCACCGTTCATCGTCACCACCATCATCGTGAGCCACCTCACGTCCACCATAACCACTACCACTATCGACCTCCACAAAAACATTGTCCATCGCTACCACCACTATCACTGTTGGCCATCTCCATTCTCCACCTCCACAATCATCGTTGGCCACCGACCACCACCGTCCATCTCCATCACCACCACCCCTGCGGGCCACCTTACCTCCACCATAACCACCAACACCACATCAACTACCACCACCTCCACAACCATCTTAACGTCCTCTATAACCATCATTGGCCACTAACCACCACCGCTCATTACCGCCACCACTAGTACCATCAGCCACTACCACATTTTCCACCATTGTCGACCACCACCATCTTCATGTCTTCCACAACCACCATCATCTACCAATCATCAATGCCTCTTCTTCCACAACCATTGTTGTTGCAACAATCTTCACTGTGCCTCCGCCAAACCAAATAAAGCATAATTACTTGTGCAAATTGAGTTTTTTCAAAATATCATCAATTATAACAAAATTTTCATTCAAAAATTGTACTATTATATATGTATGTATACAAAATTTGAGTAAAAATGCTTATAAATTAAATTATTTAGTTTTTTGTTTTATTTGTGTTATTATAATTATTATATAATATATAAAATCGTCAAATAACTTTTGGGGACAATTTTTCTACTTTTGTTTTGTCCAATACAGTCGTAGTCGTACCAAACACCATACATACATTTGTTTTGTCCAGTCCTGTCATGTTTAGTCCAATCATGTCTACGTACCAAACACTACCTTAAAGAATATCTCTAATTTTCATTTAATTGTAAACTAATTAACCGTAAAATATTAAAAAAAATATAGTTAAACTATAATATTATAGACTAAGTAGTTTTTTTGATGTCTTTGTTTTTCTTCTTATTGTTGAATATTCTTTGTATCTTCTGTTTGATTTTTTTTATCTTTGTTCTATTGAATATTTTTCATCGTTTTTAACCTTCTTCCAATGATAAATTGAATCGTGTTATAAAGCATCTGGCATTTTATTTAATAAACATCGACACCATTTGCATTGAATGTTGGATTTAAAGTCGAGTCACATGAAAGAATAGAGAAATATCTTTCAAATATTTTATAATTTTTTTCCCATCAATTTCACAGTTGATAACCACAAAATTATTATTTTGATACTTTTAAAGTTTTAGTTATAATAAATAATGAGGTAAAAACAACGTGTCTTGACCCATTTTTTGGACATTCACTGTGCCTTAATCTGACTAGTATTCAGTTCACCAAGGACCAATTTTCGGGCTTTATTCTAGCTTTGATTTAACCGCTTAAGGACATATCCTAAATTCAAAGTTTATGATCAAAACAAGATGAGTGCAAACCATTTATATTCAAACCGAAGAATCATTCTGGAATTCTCAGTCAACGAATAGTTAATGGTTCCCATCTGTCATAATTTTTGGCTTTTCTGGATGCATGAATGCGATGCACCAAAAAAAAATTGCGGTTCCTAATGGAATAGGTAACAAAGCTACCTTGCCACTCGCTTCTACTAAATCACCGCCCCCAAGTTAATCAAATACAATTTGAAGGATTTTGTAGGTTAATTGATCAGTATTTGACAGAAGAACTTTCCAACTGATAATTGACGAATTCAAAGTTCAATTCCTACCAGATACATGCCACTTTGACACCTATCGTAATGATAAACAACTAATCCTGCCGTAGCCTTCTCTTGAAACTAATCGTAGGTCCAATTTCACTTGGATCAGGCTTTTTCTAACCAATCTTACGTTTCTAACTTTTAGATCTCTATTTTAGATAAATTATAAAGAAGCCGTGAGAGACCCTTTAATCTATTCGGATAACCATGGTCCTTCGTGCTAAAAACTCAAAACCCTAGAAATATATTTGTTTGGACTACATTTTTATTCTTTTTTTTTTCCATATCTTCCATCTCGTGATATTGGCCATGGCTTCAAGATGCAACAGATTCATGAACAAACCTTCAATTTCTTCTCTTAAATCCGCTTTTAAATCAACTTATATTCCCAAATCTGCACCTTCGTCTCCAAAATCTCCTCTTCCAACCAGGTCCACCGCCTCGCCACTTTCCCGCTTCTTTATGTCAAGGTATCTGACTCCATATGCATTTGTGTAGCTGCTCTTTATTGACATTATCTGTTTTAACTTTTAAGGTTGATATTCAAGTTAATGATTGATATGTGTAATGTGTACAGTTCAATTTCGAGATGAAAAGATTAAGTGTAGTTTAATGTGTACTCATTTGGTTCGATAAAGTATTAATGGGTGTAGTATGATCTAGTTAATTTCATGGCTGTAACTATAAGAGATTGTTTGGGTTACAAAAGAGATGATATGATATTTATGTTTTACATCCAATTATTATCTTAGAGAAATAATTAAACATTTGTACTGAGTTTATCTTCAACAAGTAGTTGATTTGATCCCAAATTTGCAATGAAGTTAGTAGCATTTGTTCATTCTGATTTTCGATCACAACTGCCAATGGATGTATTTAAGCCTCTATAGGTTTGTTTAAAGGTTTTAAGCAGCTGATCCTTTTCTGTGTACTCAGTCTCACTGGATTTATGGGAATTTGCATAAGCTATTTCTATTGACATATTACGGAATAATAATTTGCTGTTTGGTGTAAGAGATACCTTAATGAGCTTTGCAGAATAAAACATATATTATCATGCTAAAAGGATGTGTTTTTAATAGGTTGCCATCGGAGCTTGGATGTGTGCATTCCATGCTACCTCTACATAATGCAGTAGCTGCAGCAAGAATGACATCGTGCCTAAGCACCAGTTCAAGGAGTTGCAGAGCTCTTTCACAGGGTACACTCTGCTGTACCTCTCCAAGCCTCTAAAATGTTTTTTTGTTATTTGACTGTGAGTAATTGTTTCTCCCATGAACACAAAGTTTTGCATGTTCATTCTATGTGTTTGGTTGTTGTAGCATTTTATTTGAAAGGGAAAGATTTCACGTTGGATGTTTGCTTTTAATGATTTGTTGGACTAAATTTGCAATAAATTATAATTATGTGGTTCATTGGTTATGATTCTGTGAAGGCTTGTTAGAGTATCTGCATGCTAATTGTCTACTTGTAATCAATTCATTTTTGTTTAATGGAAAAAGAGATTTTATTTGTGAAGTTGTAGGTGATATTTTAGAAAAAAGAGACATCATTTCACTTTCAGTTGAATGTGCATTATGAGGCCTGACTGTTTCTGTTTGGATTTTGAGGTAGATGATGTGAGTTGGTCATATGTATGGTTTCAAATTGCATGAGTTGTGATTTGCGTGTTATGCTTTGATTTTATTTATGACGCACACAATGAACACTCATCAGCAAATGAGAATTCTGTCTCATTTCCTAATCTATTGGCAAACACACTTCTATAATTCTATTAGAGAATCAAATACTATTATACAATAATAAGGTTCACTGAGATTACTTTCCTATTTGTGCTGTTTCTCATGTATCTAGACTTACTGGTATTAACATGAATAGAAAACAGTTTCGTCAATATGTGGTAAAGTCATCACGAATGACAATAGCATCCTCATGATTGATGTACATAATTATATATTTTTTGTGTTTTTCATTACCTACATTGGATTTTGTATAACAATGATCATGTCATGTAAGATAAGCCAATGCATATGTAGGTGATGATAATATATTTAGATTAGATTATAAGCAATTATATATATATATATATATATATCTCTAGGTGATAGACCATGCTTCCAAAACTTAGCTTTCAGTTATCGTGGCCTTGGGAAAAGGAAAAAGTGCCCAACGTGTCTTATGAGATGCATGTAGCTTGATTTGTTTATGTAATAATAATTCAAACGATGTTTTTTTTCTGGAAGTTACCTGATGAAGGTCACTTTTGCCTTTCTTTCTTCTCATTGTGATTGATACACATAAGAATGAACTAAATTGAAAGCCTAATCAAAATGGGAATTAATGTTTCATCTCTTCATAATCAAATTTTGGTTATATTTCTAGGGTGAAGAGACATGTATAATTGTATACCGAGTAGACAAATTTGGATACAAGTATTACAGGACTCACTTACTTAAAATCCCTCCTCCCAAAATAAATGGTACTACTCCGTTTTAGGATGTCTTGAACTAAAATAATTTTTTAGAAGCATCGACTAAATTATTCTTTAACGTCAACCCTACACTATCACCTTATAGTTTATATTTAGTGTGTTTCTGGTGGTTGTTATCCACTTGAATGATGAAAATTACTTACTCCCTAGGACCAAATCTAGAATACAATTATATCCTAAAGATAGTACACAATCAACTTATTTCTTGACCCCTATGAGAAACTGAATGCATTTTATTTTGGGAAATGTTTCACTTGAGCTACTGATTGTTGAATGTACACCCATACACCTACAAAGTGGTTGAATTTATTTAACTGTCAAGAAATCTTTATAGGGCCTGATATACGAATAGGCTCATACATTAAGATGAGAGTATTAGGGGTGGGATTATAATAGAGTGAGGGCCTGTTTGTTAACAGCTTAATGAGCTTAACGGGACTCACAACTTATTCGGTCAGCTATACATGACTGTTTGTTAGTGGCTTAATGATATAGAAAGTGGCTTATTCAATAAGCTTCTATGGGAGAGCTTTTTGCAGGAAGCCAAGTTTTTCCAAACCTGTCCCTCTCAAATAAAAACATGCTCTTTCCATCTATGAAAAAACATCCCAAACAAAAACTTCCCCAATCTATACAGACACATTAATCCATACATGACTTGATGGAAAACCAACCAAACAGCCCCTGAGTCAGGCCCGATTGTTATAATGATCCAATGGATAGTTCAATCCAACTATGTAGGATTGAGTTCTTAAGGGGCAGTTGATGATATCTTGGAATTAGATGTTCTCAATTTTGAGCATATTGCTAGCATAATTATCTTAACTTTGAGGTTTATGAAAGATAAGTTAATTCTCCTTTATCGAAGAATTTCATTATGGTCTGAATTCTTGGGAAACCCACCTGCTTTAGATATTGGGATGTTTTTCAGAGACAGAATGCATTGATCAAATATCTGATTAGAATTTGGTTCATGCAGGCACATGAGCTTGAAAACAGATGAATTGGGATTTGCAAGACTTGTCATCATACCAAGTACGAAACCTATGTTTAACCATCTTAAAAGTGTTAGGTTTATAAGAAGATAAAGAAAAAGATGATTAATTGCAAGTGTCGTTAATCTTTGTTTTTAGAAGCTGATAAGGAACTCTGTTAGTATTTTTCATATGATTCCTTTAGCCCTTCCGAGGCTCGTTTGCAGCCATAACCATCCTATAAGCTCGTATTAGTGTTAGCCTTGGCTCAACTTGTATAAGGTTAAACTTAAGACTCTTTATATTTATAAAATTACCATAAAAACCTCATTGAAAGAAATAATAATTAGAAATATTAACCTTGGTTAGCTCACTTCATTTAGCGATGTCCAGCTACCAATCTCAAGCTCACAAGCTGTCTTTATCTCACCTGCCCCCTTAGAGATGCACAATTATTAAGCAGTACAACTGTTTAGCTGGATATACAATACATATATATTATATATATATATATACTTCCAAAATCAAGGAAATAATCAGATCTAGAAACATTTTTTATTTTGTGGCATGAAGAATTTGAGATCAACTATCTGCATATATATATAACTTGAAGTATAGCCTTACAGTAACATCATCACTTTTCGTTTTCCCAGATGAGTTTGATGGAACGTGACGTTGTGCTTTTCTTTACCTGGGCTTGCGAACTCCACCCGATCGATCATATATATATATATATATATATATAGAAGGAGGTTCAAACGAAAACGCTAAATATTTAAGAAAACAAGAAAACCTTTTTTCATGTTCAAAATCACATATGATTTTGTACTAACATGAAAAAAATGGACACGGGCGACTTTTGCCACGGGTTAAGTAGCGGGAAAAGTCGCGGCTAATCATATATGATTTTGTATGTGAATCATATATGATTTTGTACATGAAAAAAGTTTTCTTGTTTTCTTAAATAGGTAGCGTTTTCGTTTGAACCTGCCCCTATATATATATATATACATATACTGCATTTACTGATTTGTATTAGAAATTATTGAGATCTGTTTTTTCATTGATGGCTGCACAGAAGCTCCTACTATTGATATGTATATCTGATATGGGATTCTTTTTGTTTGAACTAGAACTCGGTTTATCGGTTCCAAGGTGACCTGTGACTGTGAGCAGGCTTTTCGGGTGCATTTTATGAAATGCAAGTAAAGATTTTGTAATCTATTCTGGTTCTTCTGCAATTCATAAGAAATACTTCAAACTTTCACAAGGAAGAAATAGATTGAATATTGGTTATCAATGTTTTATAGCACAAATGAGTTATGTTTTGGTGGTTTGTTTTTAATTTACATTTTGGTAGTCATGTTAATGTTGACATACAAACTTATTCGAATTTACTTTAGTATTTTACAAGTGTTGTATAAATTACTTTGGTAACCATCAGCGGTGAATCCAGGATTTTTGTCGAATAGGTGCACCTTTAAGATGGATCAAAGACCTGCAAAGTGGTTCAACGTCCTTTTAACCGTATTCCACTGTTTCGAGGGATTTTTTTAATAATTTTTTGTTCATTTTGAGGGACTTTTTTGGTTGACGTTTCTTGTATTTTCAAATATCCCGGAGCAATTCTCGAAATTTAGCATGGACACCTTTCATAATCCAAAAAGAATTATACTGTGAAAATCAATTGAGCGGATTTATGAGACCCCACTGGGGCCTTTGTATGTCCACCCCTTGTAACTGTTATGTGAAAAACAACCATCGTATTCGAAAAAGACACTAAAAACAATGTAAAAGGGCAAATGGCATGAAAATGTAATGTACTTTAGTCTGATTTTTATTTTGTGTAACGTACTTTCGAACTTTCCTTTTGGTACCTAAGATGTAATATCTCAATCATTTAGGTACTTGGATAACCTGTCTATAACATGTTACAATGCTAATATGACAAATAATATGATATGCAACTCATTTTTATTTCGCAGATGTGACCAATGTCATGTTTTTTTATAAATAGTTTTAAAATCAAATAAAAAACCCTAATCTCGTTCTTCCCTCTCCCAATGGATGAAAACTTATGGATCTAATTTTCTTCGTGACCATCCCCCACCGACAGTGGAGTAAGGCACAATTACAAAGTTGGGGGAACCGAAGACCCTCACTGTCGTTGCAATTTTTGACATTGACAGAGAGTGTAACAGGTGGAGAGGAACGGTCCTCGCTGGAAAGGGATGAGACGGAAGGATGACCTTTATGATGAAAAATATGAATATGTTAAAATAGAAAACTGAAAAAAAAAATTATAAGAAAAATATATTTTATATAAAAAAAGTTTGTCATTGGCTATATCAGTAAAATGAAAATGAGTTTTATGCAACTTCATTTATTATGTCAACATTATAACCCGTTAATGACTAAACATATTGCCCATATACCTAAATGATTGAGATATTACATCTTAAGTACCAAAATAAAAGTTTTGAAAATACATTATCCAAAATAAAAATCGAAATCAGACTAAAATACGTTCTCCAAAACATAAATCAAACTAAAGTAGATTATTTCTTTATACAATTTATCCTTTTTTGATACATTTTACACTTGTAAAAATGTACATTCATAACTCTACTTTCAAATGAGATGTATTATCTATGTTTATTGAATTTGGTTCTTAATTTTAGCTTTAAATATCTTTGTGATTGTCCAAATTGGGGACATGTGTTTACGTTCTAAAATTGGGGGCGTTATTGGCCAACGAACGACACCATTTTTGTCTTTTCCTTTTGCTTCAATTTGACCCCTTTTTTCTATTTATTTACCAAATTGCCATCTCAATAATTACCAAGATGCCATCAATTTATTTACTATATAAATAGGGAGTTATATGTGAGAAAGAAATTCACACCATTCTTTCTCAAAATATTAAATCTCTAGCTTACATCATAATTTGTTATTTCCATTTTGGTTTCAATAAATATTTGTTTCCTGATTATTTTGTTCCAAGTTTCCATTTTCAATTAAAAAATGATGTTATATTATTTTGAATCTTAAATCGTCAGTTGTCAAGTCAGGTATTCGATTCCTATATTTATCATCGAAGTAATTTTCAATCATAACTGAAAAGTCACACATTGACAAATTACGATGCGGCAATTCTATCAAATGGAAGAAAGGTGTTATATAAAGTTGTCGTAGAAGAAATACTAGTAATCTACCAAAAGGTCGAGAAGTAGTGGCAATCAGAGCATGTCCAATGCATAACTCATTAATAGGTTATTAGAATTTAAAAAAGGTTTGTTGGGTCACCGATGATTTGGTGATGAACCACCTTCCTTTATATGAATGAATTTTTACAGGGTCTTTTGAAGGTCTGAAATATGCTTCAAGTATTGAAGAGTCAAAGACTATTCAATCAAGGGGTTGTACATCAAAAAGTGGAATTTTGGATGTATCAACCAACTTCAATATTCAGACCATCTTGCCAAGTCAAGATTGGGTCACCAATATAGTGGGTCACCGATGGTACACTCAAAAGTCATCAAAAGTACTAAGGACATCAAATAAGATGAGGTCATCAAGTTTGATGTCATGGTCACCGACACTATGATATTGGTCACCGAAATTGCAGGTATATTTTCTAAGGCTGTGATATCAACTCACAAGGGTATACACTTTTGTCACTTAGTGAAAGAAGAAGTTATCAAGCAAAGTGTACACTTATCAACTCCAGCCTTATAAGGTATCCACCGATGTGATACATAGTGAGATGTATCACTTAGCAATTTCAAAGAGATAAGTTCTTGACTCACATCAATTGCAAGACACGTGAGCCAAAGAAGAACTTGGGCACCAAGCCTTAATTAAAGACATTCTCTTTTATTCTTATAAAAGGAATATTTGTCTTTTAGCTAAAAGGCTTGATGGGACTTCACAGAGCATGAAGAAAAGAAGATAAAGTTATCCGACATTACGTGCTACAAGGAATGGTTCATCCATTATTCTATTACAAAGGAAGTGGTCTCTTCCTTTGTCCATCGTATAATCTTCCAAATTTAATGAAACCTTGACAACCGTCCACTCGCATCCCATGCATGGACACTATAAAAGGAGATGAAGTCCTTCCCGTAAATCTCACGCTTTCAACAAATCTTGAGTGATTATTTGTTTGACCGTGGCAAAGTCGTGTGCTATAACGATATTGTTTTAACTTGCTTAGTGTAATAGTTAATTATCGTTATCTCGTGTGTTTAGTTTGATAGAATAGTCCGCCCGTTCTTTTCCGCATCAAACTATCTGTGTGTAAATTTTTAATATTTATATTAAAAAATTTAAAAAGAGTATATTCTGTGTGTTTTATATTCAACCCCTCTTCTACAAAACCCTCTCTTAGTTAGCCATCTCTCTTTGGGGACTAACAATTGGTATCGTGAGCTTGGTTTAATCTCATAAACCGTATCCGTGATGGCTACTACCTCAAATGTTGATGGTACCTTGCAGACCTCTTCCAGTAATACATATGATTTAGGATCTTTGGCTAAACCCCCAAGATTCAACCCAAACAACTTTGGGTTATGGAAAAATCGCATGTTATTATTCTTGGAAGGGATCGATTGCAGTATCCCAACATTCTCGATGAGGACCTATTATTCCTAAAATATGGGCTCGCTTTGGCCCTCAAAAGGACGCCGAAGGAAAGGACATAGAGTCGGATGACGAAAGAAGTGAGAAAACTCGGTAGATATATCATTAAACCTTCTAACAAATTTAGTGAAGATGATAAACGCCTAGTTGCTTTAGATACTAAAGTCAAATCGCTCTTCGTCGTTTCCCTTCCCGATGATGTGTATCATTCTCTTCTTAACCTTCCCATCGCTAAAGAGATGTGGGATACTTTGAGTGTCTTATATGAAGGCACCAAAGAAGTAAAGAAATCTAACGAGATCCGTCTTGTTAGAAAGTATGAACTCTTCTCCCATGAAAAGTGGAGAATCTCTTTCTACCTACTTTAATCGTTTTAACCGTCTTCTCAACGATCTCACAGTTCTTGGCCGAGTTTATGATAATGAAGAAGTTCTCTGCAAGTTCATGGATTGTCTTCCGTTTCGGGAAACTATCCGTACTTGCATCAAGCAAACCAAGGACTTAGAAATAATGCCTTTAATCGCTCTCTATGGAACTCTTCTTCACTATGAACAAACTAAGAATCGTAGAAAGTCTCTTATAAAGGATATCAAATCCTCCTCTATTGCTTTGATAGGTGATTCAAAACCTTCTTCTTGTATTCCTAGAATCACCTATCCTTCTTCTAATTCTGAAAAAGATATTAAGGAAGACTCTTCTCATCTGTCAGATGCATACTATAGTGCTGCTGATGATGAAGGAGAAGAATCAGCCATTGACATACTTTCTGATAGTATGGCAATGCTTGCTGGAAACCTTAAGAACAAAAGATTTTCTTCAAACCGCTCCAAATTTAATAGAAAATCTTTTTCTCAAAAATCCTCTTCTGATAAAGCAAATGAAGAATGCTTCAATTGTGGAAAGAAAGGTCATTTTGCTTCTGAATGCAGATCAAAAGCTTCTTCTTCTAAACCTTCTTCTTCTTATGGCCATGACTTCTCAAAATCGACTTCTAGGAAGCATGAAGAGAGAAATAGCCAATCCTCTAAAGAAAACTCGAATCAAAAGAAACCTCAAGGTACAAGAAATACAAAGCCAAATACAAGAGAGAAAAGGAGAGAAACCAAGGTAAAAATAAAACCTTAGTTGCTGAGGCTCATTGCTGGGAAGATGAGCAAACCTCTGAGAGTGAGAGTGAGTATGTCACTAAGTGCCTCATGGCCAAAATTGATGAGATAGAAGACATGGAGAAATCACTCTACACCTCTCTTGTATCTGCTGAGGGATCCACTTCAGGGACAAAACCTCAGGTACATCCTTTTACCTTTCTCTCTGATGATCAAAAGGCTGATGCCTTTGACTCTTTAACTGTTGACTTCAGTGACTTAAAGATTCAAAAGAAAAAGGCTGATATGCATATAAAATGTCTAAATGATCAACTCCTCTCTTGCTTTTCAAAACTAAAAGATTTTGACAAAATGAAAGTCGATCCGGAAAACCTTCGGTATTTAAACGACGGTTTTCCGAGGAAAAATCAAAGATTTCTTCCACTCTTGAAAAGGAACAAGAGGTTCGTCTAAATGGACTAAATCCTCTAAAAATCTAGAAAGGATCCTTCAAGATCAAATCACCAGCAAGGATAAGTCTGGCCTTGGTTATGGAAAAGATGTTCCTCAACCTCTTGACCTTCCATTCCCTTCTTCTTCTGAGTGTCAAGGTTTTCCTGCTGGTTTCCTTTCCGATGACGATGATGATCTCTTCGGTTACTCATCTGAGGATTCTACCTCCGTTCACTCTATAGATCTACTTGACATGCTCAAAGTAGAATCTGGTTCCAAAAAGTTTGGAGTCTTTGTTAAAGCTAAAGAAATCTCTTCTGAGTCTTCAATGGTTTCAACTCTTCCAAGCTCTTCTTCTTCTCCCAAACCTATCCAAAGACTTTTAAATTCCTTAAGTCTGCATGAGTCAAGGTACTCCCGTGAGCAATTTCTCCGAAGTTGCCGAGTATCCTTCTTCAAAAAGATTTTCTCCTCAAAAGAAAAATTTTTCTAAACCAAATTTTTCATCTAAAAGGAAATCTCAAATAGCTCGACTTTATTCCTCGGTAGAACTTGAAGAAATCAAGAAATCCTGGTAAAGGTATTCTTGGACCAAGACCAGGTGTTGGACACCCCTCTTCTTTTCATTCCTCAACCTCTGTCCAAAGTTTAGATGATAGGGATTTTAAAAAGGTCTTTCCTTTAAAGAAGTGCTATAACTGTGGCAACACTCTTCATCTTGCTAAAAATTGCCCAAAAGACTTGGTTTCTTGCAAAACTAAAATGCGTTCTAATCCCAAAGGACCCACCTCAAAATGGGTACCAAAAGTCTAAATTTGTTTCTGGGTGCAGGTACCAAATAAAGATCACATATGGTACATGGATAGTGGGTGTTCAAGACACATGACCGGAAACAAACTTCTTCTCTCTAACTTCTCAAAAGAAAAGGGACCCACTGTTTCCTTTGGAGGAAATGGAAAAGGGGTCACCAAAGGATATGGTACCATTTCAAATGGAACCATCACTTTCTCCAGAGTTGCTCATGTTGAAGGGCTAATGTACAATCTTCTAAGCATCAGCCAAATATGTGATTTGGCTATAAGGTCATGTTCCAAAAGTGTGTGTGCTTGGTCTTTGATGTACAGAACAAGATTGTACTAGCAGGAACCCGACTGAATGACGTGTACATAATCAACATGAAGGAAAGTGCAATAGGAGAAGCTGTGTGTCTCCTCTCTCAAGAACTAGCCAAACAAAGTTGGCTATGGCATAAAAGGTTCTCTCATCTAAACTTTAAAACCTTGAACAAACTCTCCAACAAGGAGCTGGTTGTTGGAATGCCAAAAATAGCTTTTGAAAAAGAAAAGTCGTGTGGGGCATGTGAAAAAGGAAAACTCACCGTAACTTCCTTTAAAACAAAACAATGCTCTTCTATCTCTCAACCTCTTCAAATGCTTCACATGGATCTATGTGGTCCAACAAGACACCGCCTGCAGGTGGTAAAAAGTATATGCTAGTAATCGTCGATGAATTCTCTAGATATACTTGGGTGTTCTTTACGAAACACAAGAGTGATGTCGAAGAAATCATCGAGTTTACAAGAAAGATTGAAAATTTGAATGATAAATCTGGTGAAGTCTTTCGTAAGTGATAATGGCACGGAATTCAAGAATGTCGCTTCTGGAAGATTTCTTTGACCTAAAAGGAATCTCTCGTAACTTCTCTCGCCGTACGCACTCCTCAAAGAAATGGTGTTGTTGAGAGAAAGAATAGAACACTATGTGAAGCTGCAAGGTCTATGCTGAGTGAATCCAAGTTGCCAACCTATTTTTGGGCAGAAGCAGTTAACACTGCATGCTTTACTCAAAATAGGTCTATCATAGTCAAAAGGCATGACAAGACTCCGTATGAAGTTTTCCATGGTAGAAAACCCGCAGCTTGACTTCTTCCATGTGTTCGTCGTGCATGTCACATGCTAAATGACAGGGAACAACTTGGAAAGTTTGATCCGAAGTCGGATGATGGAATTTTCATGGGCTACTCTCTCTCCTCGCAGCCTTCGTAATTTTCAATCTAAGAAGACAATGCATAGATGAATCCATGCATGTAAAGTTTGATGAGTTTGAAACTTCTTCATTATCTTGTGATGAAGAAGAATTAAACCTATGGATAAATTCATATGTTAGTGAAATTCCATCCTCCTCTCAAACCAATCCTCCAGATAGCAACCTTTCTCAGCCTCCCATAAACACCACCTTACCTTCAGAACCTTCCCTTTCTTTTTCACCTCCTGAAACTAACTCTTCAGAAGACCTTACCCACCAAAACACCATATCTCCCTTAAACCCTTCTTCACCATCTCAAATTCCTACCTCATCCTCTTCTCTACCTCCCTCCTTACCTCCTGCACTAAAGTGGACCATGGATCATCCAATAGATCAAATCATAGGTGATCCACAAGTTGGTGTAAAAACCAGAAGAGGCATAAGCAATCTGTGTTTATATGTCAACTTTGTTTCCCTTATTGAGCCTAAGCTGATAAATGAAGCCCTAGCTGATCCAAGCTGGGTAATTGCCATGCAAGAAGAGCTCTCACAATTTGAGAGAAACAAAGTCTGGAAGTTAGTTCCTCGTCCATCCAACAAAACAATTATTGGAACAAAATGGGTGTTTCGAAACAAGATGGACGAAGAAGGAACTGTCATAAGGAACAAGGCAAGGTTGGTTGCTCAAGGATATCGGCAAGAGGAAGGAATTGATTATGATGAAACCTTTGCTCCTGTTGCCAGATTGGAAGCTATCCGAATATTTCTTGCCCATGCAGCTTACAAGAATTTTCGGGTATTCCAAATGGATGTCAAAAGTGCCTTCTGAATGGTGAATTAGCCGGAAGAAGTGTATGTGAAGCAACCTCACGGGTTTGAAGATCCGACCATCCATATCATGTATATAGGCTGGATAAAGCTCTATATGGACTGAAGCAAGCTCCACGTGCCTGGTATGACACTCTCTCAGAATATCTACTTAGAAATAAGTACATACGAGGCAAAGTTGACAACACTCTCTTCTTCAAGAAATCACAAGGTAATATCATTCTTGTTCAAATCTATGTAGATGATATTATTTTTGGAGCCACCGATGAATCCTTGTGTGATGAGTTTAGCTCCCTCATGCAAAAAGAATATGAAATGAGCATGATGGGGAGTTAACTTTCTTTCTTGGTTTGCAAGTAAAACAATCTTCAGAAGGTATTTTCATAAATCAAAGTAAATACATTAAAGATCTTCTGAAAAGTTTCAATTTGATACTTGCTCTACCATGAAAACTCCTATGGCTCCTCCTCTTAAACTCTTTTCTGATCCTGATGGCATTTCTGTAAATATTACAAATTATAGAGCCATGATAGGATCCCTTCTTTATCTAACTGCAAGTAGACCTGACATTATGTTTGCTACTTGTCTATGTGCCCGATACCAAGCAAATCCTAAAGAATCACACCTAGTCATTGTGAAAAGGATTTTCGGTGTATCCGAAAGGTACCATAAATGCGGGTCTTTGGTATCCCAAAGACTCAGGTTTCGATCTCATCGGGTACTCTGATTCTGATTTTGCAGGTTCAAAAATAGACAGAAAGAGTACAACTGGAAGTTGTCAGTTACTTGGTGGGAAGCTTGTGAGCTGGTCAAGTAAGAAACAACATTCGGTGTCTACATCTACTGCTGAGGCAGAATATGTGGCTGCTGGAAGTTGTTGTGCACAAATATTGTGGATGAAAAATCATTTGTGTGATTACAATCAGATTTTCTCAAATATCCCAATAATGTGTGACAACTCAAGTGCAATAGCCATTGCCAACAACCCTGTGCTTCATTCAAGATCCAAGCACATTGATATTAGGTATCACTTTATAAGAGATCATGTCTCTAAAGGTGATGTGGAGTTACATTTCATTCCCACCGACTATCAACTAGCTGATCTTTTCACAAAGCCCCTTGATGAAGGAAGGTTCAAGTTCCTCATTGGTGAATTAGGTATGATAAACATAGACTAATATATTCTATACTTATATATAATGTATGTTTTATATATATATTCCATATATATATATATACTATATACATTTATATATTTATAATTTATATATGTTAAATGTTTTATATATATATTTTATATATATATTATATATATTATATATTATATTATATTTATATATTTATATGAAAATCATATAAAAAGAAAAAAAAAAATATATATATATATATATATATAAAGTCGGTGACTTAGTCACCGACATGTCTCCTCTCTCTCTCTCTCTTTCTATTTTTCTCTCTCTCCAAACCCTAACTCTAAAAACCTTAAAAACATACACCTCCACCAAGCCACCAAGTCACCATAAGCCACCCTAACCATCATAGCACCCACCGATGGTCGCCGTCCACCCACCGACACCAACACCACAAGCCACCGACGTCTTCATTCCATCAAGCCACCGACGTTGCCACTAAGCCTCGTCATCCACCGACGGTCACATATCCACCAACGGTCTTCTCTCTCTCTCTCCGACTCTATCCACCGAAGCCACCGATCTCTCACTCTCACACACACACACACACACCGATCTCTCTCTCTCACCGATCTCTCTCTCTCACCCACACACACCGAAGCCACCGATCTCTCTCTCTCTCTCACCGAAGCCACCGATCTCTCTCTCACACACACTCACCCACCGACGGTCGCAACCATCTCTCTCACTCACCGAGGTCACCTCATAAACCCAAAGAACACTTAGCCACTCCTGCCTCCTCCATGCCCTCTCAAAAGGACATGGTTGTACAAAGGATATCCCTATTATACCTTCATCAATTTTTTCCTTAGTTGATGAATATGACTTGGAGTCTCCCATCCAAGGTGTCTCTTCAACCACCAAAGCCTCAACCATCTCTGCTCCCATGTCTTCTCAACAGGGAGATGATCTTATCAAGGCTTTCACCGCCACTCGTGCTACTATCCACCAGGTGGAAGTTCTGAAAGATCATGCAACTAAGGAAATGGAAAGAATGGCCTTTCTTTCTACTACTTTTAGATCTAGCATTGAAGAGTTGTCGGTGAGTCACCCAATTCTCATGACATGCTTAGATCTCCTACACTTGGATGTCTTTGGTCTTCAGCAAAGGGCTTCTCTCAAGCCAAGATTCTGTGCTTTCTTCTATCGTAGAACTTCGAAGTGCCTCTCGCTCAAAGAAGCCACCGATATTGCTTCTATCCTTGTCAATCAGAAAGAAATTTTTGGAATCTCTTGCAACTCTTGATACAAAGTTGACAAGATACCAACTTCTTCTCCAACGGTTGAACTTGATGTTGGTGATTCCTTCTTTTAGGATAAGGATAGATTTGTTCTTCAAAGGGTTGAACGGGTTGATGTTGTGGGTTCTGTTGTTGAAAGAATCAAGATCTTTCTTTTCAGTGGGTTTCAAGGGTTCAACCACTGAGGGGGAGAAAAACAAGAAAGTACAAGAAAGTTAAGTTGTTGCTGCTTTTCCATCTCCAGCCACATATGTGACTCCATCCACCTATGTGACTTCAACCATCTATGTGACTCCATCCACCGATGTGACTCCATCCACCGATGTGACTCCAGCCACCTATGTGACTCCAGCCACCTATGTGACTCCATCCACCTATGTGACTCCATCCACCTATGTGACTTCAACCATCTATGTGACTCCATCCACCGATGTGACTCCATCCATCGATGTTCTAGCTGCTCTTCCATCCACCGATATTCTAGCTGCTCTCCCATCCACCGATGTTCTAGCTGCTCCCTCCATCCACCGATGTTGCAGCTACAGCCACCGATGCCGCAACTACAGCCACCGATGCCGGTACGAAAACCCACCGATGTTGCGGCCCACCGATCACGGCCTACAACCACCGATGTCAGTAGCCACCGATGCCGCAGCCCACCGATGCCGCGCCACCCACCGATGATGTAACCAAATCCTAGGTCACCAAGATAACTGAAGCAACAATTGAGGAGGAGGGAGTCAGTGCCCGAACCCTTGAGTTTGATCAAAGAAATGTGCTCAAAATAGCTCAAGAAGAGGCTACTAAATTCACAATTGAGGGGAGAAGTCTAGTGTCTGACTGGATGAAGATGTCAACATTGATGTTAGCTCTGAGGTGGATAAACAAAAAGACAAAGGCAAGAAAAAGTCTATGTGAAACAACCTCATGGTTAGAAGACCCCACTCATTCTGACTTTCAACTTACCGATCTATGCACAAAATCATTGGATGAAGTCAATCAAATTCTCGATCGGAAAACTAGGTATGTCACTCCTTCAATCTCTAAATTTAAAAAAAAAAAAAAAATTAAAAAAAAAAATAAAAAAAATAAAATTAAATTAAATTTTTTTTTGCTGACGTCAGCCACCGACATGCTGACGTCAGCCACCGACATTGTTGTCACCGACCAAAAAAAAAAAAAAAAAATTTAATTAATTAATTTTTTTTTTTTCAAATGCTGACGTCAGCCACCGACATGCTGACGTCAGCCACCGATGTTGCTGTTGTCACCGACGAAAAAAAAAAAATAAATAAATAAAATAAAATAAAAAAAAAAAAAAATTTTTTTGGTACTCTCCTAAATTTTCGGTAACTCCCAAAATTCATACTCTGAATTTTGACTCCCCGATTTTAGACAACTAACATCCCTCCAAAATTTCATTTCTTGAAATTTTATTTATCTCCCTATCTCAGAGTTTGGACAGTTAAAATTCCTAAATTTCTCCTCAGATATACTTTTCCCTATATATCTTTGTCAAAATATTTCTCCGAATTCTCTTGCTGTTAAAATTCTCTCTAATTTCTGTCATGATAAAATTTCCTCCAATAATTTTGTCAAACTACTCTTTGAATTTTGTCTGTCAAAATACCCACCTATCTTTGACTGTCAAAACAGCTCCTGATTGTTGACTGTCAAGATGTCCATCTATTGACTGTCAAAATTCTTCAATCCTCTCTCTTTCAAAAATATCCAAAGTCTCTGATGTTTCTCTCTCTATTTTTGGATACTTAATATTCTTCACTCTTTATTCTCTCTGATCTCATGAGCATAAAATTCCACAAATTTTGCTCACAAACTTCTCTCTCCGACATATGGACATGGTGAAGAAGAAAAAGAAATCTCGGGTTTATAAATCTTCTACCATTTCCACCTCCGCGCTCGCTTTCTACGGCTACGATACCGAAAAGCCTTCGGTATCTACCCAAGCCAATATCCTTTTTAAGAAGCGGAGGAGTTCCAAAAGCCCCCCAAGTTCTCCTCAAAGAGACTTAGGGAACCTCAAGAGGTCAAATACTCACAAGCCACTCTCTCGATTCCCAAAAATTGGTGAGTGTTGAAATTCTTCCCATCGGACCCAGGGAATCCTTTAAAAACTCACTTAGCTCCTTCATGCCCTCTTAAAAGGACTCGATTGTATTTTCGGGGACCCTCACTAAACCCTTCTCAACATTCTCTTTGGTTGATAAGGATGACCTGAACCTTCCCAATCCAAGGACTATTTTTGTCACTACGCGCCTTGCACCCAAGATCTATGATCTTGATGACCTCGCACATCTCTATGAAGATTCGACGAAACCGGTCGAATCGAGGGACTCCCATTTTTCTTGTTCACCAATATCTCCTTCTGGCAGAAATGTTTCCACCTAGTGAACTCTCCGATATATGGGTTTGAGAAATAAAAATAAAAATAATTTTTTATTTTTATTTCTGATAGCTTATTTATCCCTCTGGTGGACTCCCCAAATTTGTTCCACCTTCTCACCTCATTTACTCATCTTCTCCCCTCGCCCGCCGAGGGGAGAAAATTCAAAGTTCCCGATAAAGGCTAAATCAACAAGAAATTTGAGAGGAGAAAAGAAATCTTCTCAAGAAATCAACTAAGGCTAAAGTATTGTAAGCTGAGAAGGAGAAGAAGAAATCCTCCTCATGCAGCTGAGAGGAGAAAAGAAATCTTCTCAAGAACTCTACTAAGGCTAAAGTATTATAAGCTGAGGAGGAAAATGAGAAATCAACAGAGAAGAAGAAATTGAAGAAATCTTCTAAATGATAAGATATCAGCTGAGGGGGAGCATCTAAGTGATTCTAAGAAGAATGAGTCGAAAGCAATAGTTGAGGGGGAGAAAATCAAAGACAGACAAAATGTTAACCCCGATGCAGACTGAATTCTTCTCTCTCCCATTCCACAAGAAAGCATTCATGATATCTCAAATTTTTGATCTATCAAATCCAACCTTGCTAGTTCAATTAGCAACAACCATCATCACTCCGTAATATGCAAAGATGAAGGAATTCTCCACAATTTAATCTTCAATGAACTCAAGAGTAGAGATGCTGCAACAATTCCCTTCAAGTACCCAGATGCTTGGTATATATGTAAATTTATTTAAATTTTTTTTCATATGTTGGACATAATTTTTTTTCATACATACTGTACATACTCAGTTAAAAAAAAATCAAAAAAAAAAAAAATGAAAAAAAAATCTGAGTCAAAAGAACCCAAAAGAAAAATAGAAAGGGTCAAAAAGAATTCTTTTCTAACCTACAGGTATCATCATCAAATAGGGGGAGATTGTTGGGTCACCGATGATTTGGTGATGAACCACCTTCCTTTATATGAATGAATTTTTACAGGGTCTTTTGAAGGTCTGAAATATGCTTCAAGTATTGAAGAGTCAAAGACTATTCAATCAAGGGGTTGTACATCAAAAAGTGGAATTTTGGATGTATCAACCAACTTCAATATTCAGACCATCTTGCCAAGTCAAGATTGGGTCACCAATATAGTGGGTCACCGATGGTACACTCAAAAGTCATCAAAAGTACTAAGGACATCAAATAAGATGAGGTCATCAAGTTTGATGTCATGGTCACCGACACTATGATATTGGTCACCGAAATTGCAGGTATATTTTCTAAGGCTGTGATATCAACTCACAAGGGTATACACTTTTGTCACTTAGTGAAAGAAGAAGTTATCAAGCAAAGTGTACACTTATCAACTCCACCTTATAAGGTATCCACCGATGTGATACATAGTGAGATGTATCACTTAGCAATTTCAAAGAGATAAGTTCTTGACTCACATCAATTGCAAGACACGCGAGCCAAAGAAGAACTTGGGCACCAAGCCTTAATTAAAGACATTCTCTTTTATTCTTATAAAAGGAATATTTGTCTTTTAGCTAAAAGGCTTGATGGGACTTCACAGAGCATGAAGAAAAGAAGATAAAGTTATCTGACATTACGTGCTACAAGGAATGGTTCATCCATTATTCTAGTACAAAGGAAGTGGTCTCTTCCTTTGTCCATCGTATAATCTTCCGCCTAATGAAACCTTGATACCGTCCACTCGCATCCCATGCATGGACACTATAAAAGGAGATGAAGTCCTTCCCGTAAATCTCACGCTTTCAACAAATCTTCGCAGTGATTATTTGTTTGATCGTGGCAAAGCCGTGTGCTATAACGGTATTGTTTTAACTTGCTTAGTGTAATAGTTAATTATCGTTATCTCGTGTGTTTAGTTTGATAGAATAGTCCGCCCGTTCTTTTCCGCATCAAACTATCTGTGTGTAAATTTTTAATATTTATATTAAAAAATTTAAAAAGAGTATATTCTGTGTGTTTTATATTCAACCCCCCCTTCTACAAAACCCTCTCTTAGTTAGCCATCTCTCTTTGGGGACTAACAAGGTTTTAAAAGGTTTTTGATCCATTGGAGTAAAAGGTTTTTTATTGAAAAGGTTAGAGCATCTCCAACAGTTAGGCTAAACTTTTTCTAAAATAGCATATCAAAAATCAAAATCTCTAAAAAAATTTGTATCCAACTCCAACAGCTACTCTATTTTAACAATCTTATCATAATTATATTATTAAAATATTATATATATTTAATATCCCAACAACTTTTTAAGCAAACTTTCAAATAATTGGTGGAACTATTAAAATAATTATTTCTCTTTCTATTTAGATATTCTCTAAGTTTAGAAAAAAAATTCCTCCTTTTTAGCATTTCTCTATTTTAGCATATGGTATACCATAGCTGTTGGAGCCTAAAATTGCAAAAAACCTTCATTTTTCTATTTTACAATAGCTGTTGGAGATGCTCTTATAAAACTTCAACCTTTTCTGTTAAAGACTTTTTGTAAGAAAATTTTCATTTTTCACCCTCCTTAATCATATTTTCATTTTATATCTTATCATATTTTAATTAATTAATCTAATTTATTAAATATTTATAATAAAACTAAATAGATTTTATAACAAAATACATTATTAAAAAACTCTCGTCAAGACGACCAAAATGACACCAATATCGAATACCTAAAAAAGATCTAAAGATCATATAATATGTTAATCGTCTTTCATTTTTTTTAACAAACTCATTTTTTTAATGTTAAGTAAATTTCGTTTTCGAGAAATACGAAGTGAACTTTAAAATGGCAAATTAAACGAGGGGCTTTTGTAAAACATTTTAAATAGATGAGGGTAGATTATAATGTAATTGATGAAAAAGCTTTTGGAAAGGTTTTTTGCATTGGAGAAGATTTGCAAAATAGGTTTTTGTTAAGAAAGTGTTAGTGGAAAGCTGACGTCGCAAAAGTAAAAAGCCTTTAGAAGGGTTATGCATTGCGGATGCTCTCATAATGAATTAGGTATTTATATGGCGTATAATTTTATGAGTTATAATAGCAATAATAATATTGGCCCACCTCGATGTATTGGCATGGTGGGAAAAAAAACCCCAACTTCCAGTACTTTGTGTTGTTGCCCGATATTGACTAACTGTGTAAATATAAATCATAACTTTGAAATCCATCTTTTCTTGTAGTAGCAGGATGCTTCCTTTATGCAACACCCACCATAATCGTTCGAGTTATGCATTTGCTTCAAGAATTACTTGGATAACAATGACTGCATACAAAAACACACAATTACTTTCTACGTTAATCACGATATACCTGATTAAGAAGGAAACCAATATTTCAAACTCCAATATTGGAGAGCCGAATAGTTTTTCTTTTAATCAGATATCTTTAAATCTCCATCCAACGACAACAACTTACCACTTGTCCTCCTTGGTGGACACGAAACTTAACATTTGTAGTGTTCTCTCATTCTGAGATCGTCAAATTATCTTTCAGTTTATTCAAAAGATCTTTTTTTAATTTATAAGCATGCAGGCAAAATACATGATTATTTTTATATAATGGAGAATTTAACCAACAACTGTATATATTTATTTTATTGATTAAGTATGATGACGTGATTAAAACTCCTTGAGTATAATTTAAAGACCTAATGTAAGATCCCATTTTGGTGCAATCTTAATATATTACGATACGTGTCTATGGTTGATCCATGATTTTGTCGAGCGAGTGCACATTTAAGGTGGATCAAAGGCCCGCAAAAATAGTTTGATGTCTTTTTAACTGAATTCTACAGGAGGGATTATTTTATGTTTTTGTTTGATTTTGAGAGATTTTCTGGTTG
Organism: Silybum marianum; assembly: GCA_036898165.1. NCBI lineage: Eukaryota > Viridiplantae > Streptophyta > Magnoliopsida > Asterales > Asteraceae > Silybum > Silybum marianum. The sequence goes on from CM072539.1 coordinate 19,766,353, forward strand.
ACTTTCCTTCAAAGTTTAGTGTGTATATATTTCATACTTAAAAATATTTATATTTGTGAAAATCGATTGAGCGGGTAAGAACCAACTGGGGCCTTCATATGTCCACCCCTACGACGTGCATCAATGAATACGAAACATAGTACAATATTTAATATGGTTTTCACCTTTTCGGCGTTAAATTATTTTTATGCAACCAAAAGAACATGTGTTAGAAACTACATGTAATGTTTGGAAAACATCCTTTTCTAAATCTTGATTCTATTGAAATTCGGTAGGTACGCTTGTACTAGTTAAATCACAGAGACTCAAATTCCTAAATGTAGCGCAGAATTCCAACAACCCCACCAAAAATACCCGTATGACTTCTTCCAATAAAGAGAACATAACCGACAATGGTTCGGCATATGTTATATATATATATGTGTGTATGTGTGTGTGTGTGCGTGTGCGTGTGTGTGTATACATGCCCAGTCAGATGAAAACCAAATATGTGAACCTATTTTCATGTGTTAATTCATATATGAAACAAGACATGTGAAACATGCAATGTTCATACAATGTTGTTTTATATATAAACTTTTAGAATAAGTTTGCATATGAAAAAAACACTAAAATACGTTTCATATACAAACGCAAGAACAAACCATGTAAATCAATAAGAATTACAGCTTAAAATCAAACTTAGTGATTAGTTGGGATTGGTTTTCACGTGTTTGAAATCTTAAGACCATATTTTTTAAATGATTATTAGTATGCAAGGAATTTCGTAGACTCAATATCCTACTTGTAACAATGCTTTTTTCTAAAGCACTCTTCATGTTCAAAATAATAAAATTTACTTCACAACGTGTGGTTAACATTGAAGTCAAAAGTTAAAGAATGATACTGACCCATGATTAAGTTTTTAAGTTTCCAAAAGCTTTTGTCGGAAGTTGTCATGTCCTTAACTACTTATAAAGTTGGAAGTTTAAACGATTCGATTAATTGAGAATACACAACAAACTAAATTGCTCTTATTTATCATATGTCGTTGAGGTGGGCAATGTTTTCTTGTCGTCTCAGAAATTATATCTTATTTTGGGATAACTGGGGTTTTAAATACTTATAGTTTTGTTTTAAATTAATTAATTTTTCTTGTTGAAAACCAAAAAGCACACTGAAGTATGACATAATGGCTTATTCTAACCATCATGTTTCGTTGTAAAACATATCAATAAGAAGCCGTCTAAAATCTCAAAGGGGCTATTTACTTACAACTTAATTGAGCATAATCATCTGAGTGCCTTTATTCGCTCAACCATCAAGAGTACTCCTTTACGCTTAACCGTCAAACATTAAGCCAAAATGGCTGTGTGGAATAAACTAGGACCCCTCACTTGTCCCCACTATATCACCTCATACAAATTAACACAAAAAATTCCCCCAAAAGTAATATAACCCTCTCTCTTTACCTTACCGACTACCTTTTTCTCAAACATACAAATTTATCCAGACAAACAACTTAACTAATACACGGGCTTAATGGAGAAAAAGTAAACAAACCTACCTTTAACTTACTCTACCACAAAAATTTACTCTTGTACTCTTGTTGTAACTTTATTTGGCATGGTCGTTAAAACGATCTTGAGATTGCAATGCTGAGTGTCTAAATACTCAAAAGGAGACATTAGTAGTAATATCCCTCTGAAAATTGGAGAAACAACGACATAATTAAAATGAACATATATTCATTCTTCATAATCATCATAAACTGATATCAACCATTACTAATAGTTCAGATGATCAGTAGCATTTTCCTCATCAACTTGTTCTACCCTCGTCATGATATGTCAAAACAATCACTTAACTTATTTAATCCGATTAAAATCAGACGAAAGTAATTGATGTGGCAATAATAATAATAATGTAAAGATATAATATGAACCCCCTTTTAAGATCAAATCGAAATTGGTTGGGGGTTTATTTTGAAATTGGATGGGATATTTTGCAAACAAAATGAGTTTCTAAAAACTTGAGGGACTGTTATTGTAATTTTGCAGAACAAAGATAAATCCATGCTGTGGTGGGTTGTTGAGTCATCCGATGCGAAATCGAGGGCTTGTCTACACTCCAGCATACTCCCCTCTTCTCTTCTTTCTCTCTCTCTATATACATATACATATAGATTCTGTGTACGTATCGGGATTTCTTCAATTTGTCGTCTTGATCCTTAATTTAATTGGGTAATGTGTAGTTTTTCGGTGTAATCGATCATCTTCGATTTGATGAGGTAAGTAAGACTGTTCAAAGGTAAAATTTTGCTTCCAATCAATTTGAATGTTGGTTGCTGGATCGGTGAAAGCATATATAGATCTTTCGTTTTTTCGTCTGCACCATATCAATTCAGTGGTTTTGCTAAATTTGCTAGAAGTCCCCTTTTCGGATCTATAACGTAAATAGCTTGAATTTTGCTGAGGTTTTTGGGTTTGGATTGATTTTGTTTAGCTCTTTTTAGGCTAGGTTTTCAGTGTTGTAGATGGCTTCAAATCCTCCCTTTCTGGTGGAGGATACTGATGAAGATTTTTTTGATAAATTAGTCAATGATGATGATGATGATTTTAAGCCAGCCCCATTATTATCTTCAAAGGAGGTGAGTAATACTACTAATACTGTTGATGATAATGATTCAGATGAGGCTAAGGCTTTTGCTAATTTGAGTATCAGTGATGTGGGAACTGGGCTTGAGGATTTGGAGACAGTAGGTATAGGGGAAGAAGATATCAAAGCTTTTACTTCAATTAATAAGGATTACAAAGATGAATCTGTAAACCCCCATGTAGAACAGATTCATCCGTTAGTGAATTCGAATTCGTTTGCTTTTGATAGTGTGAATGAAGAACCTGATAATAAGGAAACTGGGTTGAAGGAGCCACTGGATTCTACAGCAAGTGAGAATCATGGATCTGGAGGTACAGCTGGTGTTAAGGAGGTTCAATGGAGTGCTTTCGCTTCTGATTCTGTGGAGAATGGTCGGAATTCATTTGGATCATACCCTGATTTCTTTAATGCATTTGGAGATAGTCCGGTTGACCAAATAGTGAAAGATGATAACTTGTTTAGTAGCAAACCAAACAATAATTCCTTGCAGGTGGAGAATGTAAATGATTACTCACAGCAATTTCAAGGGGATCAGGTGTACGCCACCACAGGGGAACAAGCGAATGTTAATGATTACTCGCAGCAACTTCAAGGCGATCAGGTGAATGCCACCACAGGGGAACAAGTTACAGATGGTCAAGATCTGAATAGTAGTCAAGATTGGGAGAATCTTTATCCCGGATGGAGGTATGATGCAACTACTTGTCAATGGTATCAAGTAGATGAAAGTTATAATGCAACAGCATCTGCACAAGGAGCATATAACTCGAATTCTGCTTCTGACTGGACTGCCTCCAATGAGAAATCAGAGGTTTCTTACTTGCAGCAAACTGCCCAATCTGTTGCAGGAGCTGTAACAGAGACAGGTACGACCGAAAGTATTACAAGTTGGAATTCGGTTTCTCAGACTAATGAGAGTTTGTCACAGTGGAATCAGGCTTCACAAGATAATACTGTGTATCCTTCACATATGGTTTTTGATGCCCAATACCCTGGTTGGTATTATGACATGAATCTCCAAGAATGGCACTCTCTTGATGAATATAATTCTCAATCCACTGTTCAAGCTCAGGACCAGGTCAACCAAAATGGGTTTGGTGCAACTAATTCGTACTATGGTAATGATCAGAAAACATTTGGTGGGCAGGGTGAGTTGGAACAGTCTAGATCTGAAGCCTTTAGCAGCCAAGGACAAGATTATAACTGGAATGGGTCTTTCAGTAATGCTGAACAACAGAGTTCAACTACGTGGCAACCTAATACTGTTGCCAATAGTGCTCCTGTGTCGGACTTTAAAGGCAACCAACAAGTATCAAATCATTATGCCACTAATTTTCCGGTGGATAACCATGTTAATCAGCAGCAATCTTACAACTATGGGACAACAGCTTCGTCTTTTAACCAAGCTAGCCAGGTTAATAACGAGTTTCCTGTTTCTGGGTCTCAGTCGTTTGTTCATAGGGGAAGCTTTAATCAGTCATTCAGTCAGCCATTGGAGCAAAATGAGATGATGAATGTCTCAAAGGCCTATGGCAATCAGAACCAATTAAGTTATTCCCAGCAACCAGTTCAGAGTGGTCATCCAATATCTTATGCTTCTAAGGCAGGAAGGTCATCTGCTGGTCGTCCACCTCATCCATTGGTTACTTTTGGTTTTGGTGGGAAGCTGATTGTGATGAAAGATAGTACTGCCTTTGTAAATACATCCTATGGAAACCAGGTTTGTCTGTATATTTATCATCCTTGTTAGTCATATATTAGTATTTTGGTTTGGATCCACCTATATTTCCCTTTTAATATTTTCTTTTGCTATTATTCACCATCTAGTGTTTGTTTGTTTTTTGAAGGATTCGAAATCTGGGTCAATTTCTGTTCTTAACTTAGCAGAAGCTGTTACTGGAGGAGTTGATGCATCAAACAGTGGGGCAAGTGTGCATGACTATTTCCATGCTCTCTCCCAGCAATCCTTTCCCGGTCCACTGGCCAGTGGAAATGTTGGTGGTAAAGAGTTGAACCGATGGATTGATGAGAGAAGCTCACACACTGGAACTTCGGATTTGGATTACAGACAAGCGGAAGTTCTAAAATTGCTCCTTTCCTTGCTGAAAATAGCTTTGCAGCACTATGGCAAATTGCGTTCTCCTTTTGGCTCAGACACTACATTGAAGGTAAAAGAAAAAAAACCCTTTTATCTTTGAAGTTTTCTCAATGTGTCTATCTGCAATCATAATTTGCGTTGTGGCAGATTTTATGGTATGCTGAATGCTGTTGCTTATGGTGACCGAAATGTCATTCATAAAAGTTAGCTGGTGTCAACGTCTTTGCAACGTGTTCTAATCCATGAGTGATTGAATCCATCTAATATCCGTTATTTTCTCTTATATAGAGTTGTTCATAAGTTTTTTTTTCTTATAGTAATTTTCTAGAGCCAGCTTCTGTGACACTTGGGAGCCAGTGGTCTGTGTCGAATTGTAAATATACAGTAGTATAATACTACAAGTTGAGAGCCAAAGTAAACAAATTTCTGATTTTAATTAAAACGAAAAAGTAAGAAATAAGTAGCTGTGATTCCATTTGTAGGATTAAATTGAATGGCATACATTTGATTGCCTGAAATACCTTTTCAAGCCACTATGACTGCCAGCAAACTATGCGAGTAAGAAGGGGGCCCTTTTGAGGAGAAGTTGTGTAGCATGGAGACTGCGGTCAACTGTTACATCTTAGAATTTTTTTACTTGATTCTTCAAAGTATCTAGACTTGGTCTATTTCACCGATCATCAAATTGGTTAATCGGAAGTCCGCATGTCATTGGTTATGCCTATAGGTCATAGTTAAAAGTTGCATGGACATGCCTAGCCAAGAAAGCCATCATGTGTGACATAAGTGTGTTTTTCTTCATCTTGGCAGAAATATATGATCAATTCCTATAAGCCAGAAGTTGTATTCCATTGTAGTTTTTTATATTTGGCTAGGATATCTTATTGGGTCTTTGATGTTACACTAATACTCTGACTTGATGTCATAGTTGACTTTTATGTTTTTGCTATTCGTACTGATCAGGTCAACTCGGATTAGATTTCCAATTGTTAGATAACATAAATGAATTGACAATAAAATTGGTATTTTGATGCTTTAACTAGGAAAACGATGCTCCAGAAGTAGCTGTTGCTAGACTGTTTGCATCCGTGAAGGGCGGTGCAGAATACAACAATTATGGTGCTTTTGCTCACTGCTTGCAACAAGTGCCTTCAGAAGGACAGATCCGGGTATTTATTTGTCATCTTTGATTATTTGTTCCCCTATTAGAAATGCATCACATTATAAGATGCATTAATTGTTCTTCCCATAACAGAATTGCTTTTCCTTCCAATGCCTATTTATGTATTATGATTTAGGAAACCGCTGCTGAAGTCCAAACCCTGCTTGTTTCTGGTAGAAAGAAAGAGGCTCTTCTTCGTGCACAAGAAGGTCAATTGTGGGGTCCGGCACTTGTTCTTGCTGCACAACTTGGTGATCAGGTATATCTCTCTCTTTCCACTGTCCTTTCTTCTTGATTGACTTTTGCTCATGAGATTAACTATCTGTTTAGTGTGCTTTTCTTATCGAATTTATTTGGTTTCTTTCTTTATGAAATGAGGTTTGTTTTCTTGTATTGCAGTTTTATGTGGATACAGTTAAGAAAATGGCTCTTCACCAGTTAGTACCGGGATCACCTTTACGGACATTATGTCTGCTTATTGCTGGTCAACCCGCAGATGTGTTTACACCTGATGCTTCAACAGATGGTAGCATACCTGGTGCTGTAAATATGTCCCAACAGCCTGCACAGGTAATGCGATTAGTTCGGTTAATCATGTCGCAATTTTGCTTTGTCATTGGACCATATCCATTCTTCCATTTTGAATATTACATCTTTTAGGCATATATGTATCATTTTACATATCTCTTGTGTCTTAATAGGCTCAACTTAGTGTTAATCGTATGCTTGATGACTGGGAGGATAATTTGGCTGTCATTACTGCCAACAGAACCAAAGATGATGAATTGGTGCTTATTCATCTTGGAGATTGTTTGTGGAAGGAAAGGAGTAATGTAAGTACCTCACGTTATAATCTACTGAATCTCACCATCTGTTGAATGTATTAACTCCCATGATTTTGATCATTGGATTTGGGTCTGTGGTTCTTTAAAAATTAATCCAGATTATTGCGGCACACATTTGCTACATAGTCGCGGAAGCAAACTTTGAACCATATTCAGACACTGCTAGACTGTGTCTGATTGGTGCAGATCACTGGAATCATCCCCGAACATATGCATGTCCAGAGGCTATTCAGGTTAACCTCATCTCCTGTTGCTAGTTCTTTTGCAGAGTTATCTCCATTCTTTTTTTTTCTTTTTAACAGCAGAGTTATCATGTTATCTTCTTCAGATACGTTTATTGTTACACTACTCCCTTTGTCCCAAAAAATGCAATGTTTGACTCGGCACATAGTATAATAAAAATATTTGACAATTATTTAATAACTAAAATGCTCTCTAATAAGAACAAAATAGACAAAACTTGTAGATCGCAGTTGAAGTCCCAAATATCAAGTAACGGTTACTAATGTCCAAAAGAGTATGTATTTGGAATTTTCCAGTAAAGAGATGTTGCATTTTTTTGGGACAACCCAAAAAGAAAAGTGTTGGATTTGTTTTTTGGGAAAGAGGGATACGTTTCAGGACATTACTTTCAGAGCATCCATGGGTTTGTTTACCTATCTTCCTCCTTCAAGATTGATTTCAATGATCATGAATACCGAAACCCTAAATGTGGGAATGAAATAGAAGTCGAAAAAGAAGATAAAAAGGCACAAAGCATTTTGCTTGTAGTGGCTTTGAAGATCATATTCTGCCTAAGTTAGCTTAGTTTTTAACCTCTTTTTTCACTTTGTGGCTTCTGTTTCTTTCTTTGTGTTGATAATCTCATTTTATCAGTCAAGAGAAAGGAAATGTTCAACCTTTATATGCTGCAGTTGTAGCTTACAAGCCCACTATTAAGGGGCCGTTTACCAAACACTTACCGAGTCAATTACCTTGTCGGGTGAGCATAGCAAGGACCAAGAATCTTACCCGGTAAGAGGAAAGGCAAGGATCAAGAGTCTTACCTGGTAAGTGAGGGTGTTGACTCTTACCCGGTAAGTGCTTACCAGATGTCGGATGATAAACGCTTGCCATCAATCCATTTTGATGGCCGGGAATGTTACACGATAAGGTAAGTGAGGGTGGTGACTCTTGCCGATAAGTGCTTACCCAGTAAGCGTTGGGTAAACGGCCCCTAAGTTACAAAGTTCTACAAGCAGTTCCTACACTATAATTTTATAGTTCTTGGCTTTTTCTAAAAATTTCAAACACATATATATTTTATGGAAATTTCGATCAGACCGTGTTATGGTTTGTTGAAATAACAATATCTGGTAATTGTGAATAAGCAGAGGACAGAGGTGTATGAATATTCAAAGCTGCTTGGAAATTCTCAGTTCACCTTACTACCATTTCAACCGTATAAGCTTATATACGCACACATGTTGGCTGAAGTTGGAAGAGTGTCAGACGCTTTAAAGTACGTATAGCTGTATAGAAAATCATAATGTTTTAATAGTTCATTATCTTTATTCTACTTCTTTTTGTGTTCTCCCCTAAAAAAGTTTTCGTTTTAATTCAGGTACTGTCAAGTGGTATCAAAATCATTAAAAACTGGACGGGCCCCAGAGGTAGAAACATGGAGACAATTGGTTATATCCTTAGAGGATAGAATAAAAACTCACCAACAGGTGCGAGTTTATACTCTAGTTCGCCACTTTTTATTGTTATTTATCCATCTCTAAAAGTAAAACATCTTCGTTCTAAATTTCTAATCATCCTTTTTCCATTTTCACAGGGTGGGTTCACAAACTTAGCCCCCGCTAAATTAGTTGGTAAATTGCTCAATCTTTTTGATAGTACCGCACATCGTGTTGTTGGGGGCCTACCGCCACCTATTCCATCAACATCTGGCGGCAGTGGCAGTGCCCAATACGACCACCATCATCATCATCAACCCAAGGGCCCTAGAGTATCTACTAGTCAATCAACAATGGCAATGTCATCACTGATGCCATCAGCATCTATGGAGCCCATTAGTCAGGCTGAAGGAAACAACAGAGGAATCATGCATAACCGGAGTGCTTCAGAACCTGATTTTGGTCGATCACCCAGGCAGGTTGTGATACAGATTCATAATATCATGTCGTTTCTTTTAAATTTTAATCCCATTTTCAGTTTTCCTTTCTGTCAATAAAGCCAAATCCTTTTTCTTTAAAATATATTATAATGAAAGGCAAATAACTGTTTTTTATTATATGAGATTGATTGTGGAAAACTTGATGTAGGATCAGGAGGATACGTCGAAGGAAAACTCTGCGGATTCACAAAGTAAAGCCGCTGGGAATAATAATACTTCACGATTTAGTCGTTTTGGCTTTGGCTCCCAGCTCTTCCAAAAGACCGTCGGTTTGGTTCTAAAGACTCGGCAGGATAAACAGGTATCATTCATTAATGAATATGTCATATAAAGTGGTATTCATTAATGAATATGTCAACACACATGTTAAATATCTGGTAATTGGAATTTTTTGTTTTGGTCTTTTTCAAATTTACATTTATGTTTTATAGGCGAAATTGGGCGAGACTAATAAATTCTATTATGATGAGAAACTTAAGAGATGGGTGGAGGAAGGTACCAATCCACCAGCAGAAGAAGCAGCCCTTCCTCCACCACCAACAATGGCAACTTTCCAGAATGGAACAACATCAGATTATAATTTAAAGAGTGCTTTAAGAACTGAATCTGTCAGCAGCATGAGCTCGGTCTTTGGAAGCCCAGCTCCACCAAGTCTTAGTTCAGGAATTCCACCAATTCCAGCCACCTCAAACCAATTTTCTGCACGTGGAAGGACGGGGGTTCGAGCAAGGTGACTGAATACGTTCATCTCTTTCTTATATTACTGATCTGTTCATAATATTATATATATATATATATCCTTGGTTTAAGATCATTCACATTTTTTTTTCCGACCAAAGGATCATTTAGTTTAATGGCTATTTAGACGTTATCATCATCCGTGACACATAGCTAACAAAATCAACACTTTGGGTTAGGAGGTTTGGTTGGCTTTATATTAAGCCCTGTATGAATAAAGCTGTCTGTGTGGATTAATCTGTCTGTACAAATTGGGAAGGTTTTTGTTTGGGAGGGTTTTTTTTTTATAGATGGAAGGAGTGCGTGTTTTTTTAAGTGGGAGGGGTAGGTTTGGAAAAAAACTTGGCTTCCTCCTAAAAGCTTACTGATATAGCCACTCTCTATATCATTAAGCCACTACCAAAAGTCATGTATAGCTGACCGAATAAGCTGTAAGTCCCATTAAGCTGTTAACAAACGGGGCCTAAATGTGTTGTAATTAAGCCATGCCGCTAAACCGCCTTTGCCAGAGTAGATTTTTAAAAGCTAGCTTATGACCAACCAAATGGGCTTTTTCAATAAGCTAAAAAATAGGGTAGCTTAAGGTTGACTGGTGATATAATATAACTGTAGAATAAAATCAAGTTAATTAAGGAAATTTTCCTTCTTGTAATAATGGTCTCTTTTTCCATGGTTTTTTGCAACAGGTATGTTGATACTTTCAACCAAGGTGGTGGCAACCCAACCAACTTATTCCAATCACCTTCGGTCCCTACCATCAAACCTAAAACAACAAGTCCCAACCCAAAATTCTTCGTTCCTACAGCCGCCCCCTCAGCTGAACAACAGCCAGCCGATCCCGCCCCCGATAACTTCCAACCACAAACCACACCCAATATCCAAACCCCCTCAATTTCTTCTCGAACCACCCCCGCCCCCACCCCCGCCCCCACCCCATCAATGGGCATGCCAAGATTTGCAAGCATGGATGATATATCAAAAGGAGGAACATCGGCATCCACTTCCACATCATCGTTCACCAATCAGCCAATCTCGTTTAACTCACGAAGAACACTTTCATGGAGTGGAAGCGGAAATGAAGATTTATCGGTTTCTGGTAGTAACAATGAATTCAAACCATATATGGCTCATCCTCCTCCTCAGCCTACGTTTATGCCAAATAAGATTGGTTTAACACACTCGTCGAATGATGATCTCCAAGAGGTTGAACTTTAGAGCAAAAACAAGAAGGGTTTTTTTTATTGTTTTTTTTTTTACATTTTTATATTTTGATATTATATAACCATTTGTATACTGAAATGCATTTGGGTATACTTAGTTGTTTGGTTGTACTTTTTTTTAGAGATATATTTTTGTTAAAAATTCTAAAGAGTGGTGGTTCTGCAGAGATAGCAAAAGAAAAAGAGCTCCCACTGTGCAGTTTCAGTTGAGTACATTTGTTCATTTATTTGAGGAAGAAGTTGTGACCCTCCTCCAAGAACCTCAAAGTATTAATGGTGACTGTAATTTTATATATTTTTGGTTTATTTAATTATGATCTTTTATGTTAATTATAGGATTTTTAATCTAATAAATCATAATAAATCATCAATAATGGTTGAAAATGATTAATAATCCTCCATCAAAATGTTTTTGTTAGTCTTTTTGTACCAAATATGCTAATGGAATAGATGTGTGATTGATAGATTTTGTTATTTGAATGTATATACATTTGGTTTTTATCAAAAACTTTGGTTTTTAGTCCGACTGTAACGGTAACTCTATGGTTTGTATTTCTTTACAAGATCGTGTTCTTGGTTCTAACGACTGTTAAGTGCCCTCCATATGCAAGTTACATGAGGGCATTTTGGTCATTTTTGTCATTTTTAACATTGATTTAATTGTTAAAGAGTAAATTACAGAAGAAGTCGTCAATGTGATTTATCAAAATTCTTGGTTTTCGATCATGGAGTTTTGAAACTACGATTTCGTCCCTGACCCTGACAACTGTTACTTTAGACTCAGTTAAGTGACCATGGTTTTTGTTCATAGAGTTCTGAAATTACTATTACGTCCCTTACTCTAACAATCGTTACTTTAATTAGATGAGGAGGAAGATGGTACCAATTGAAAATCATTGAGGCTGAGAAAGAGAGAGAGGAAGAGAGAGAGGAAGACGATACAATGATTATGATTTCTTTTATTTGAAGTGCATAGGAGATCTAATTATATTTACAAGGCCTGTTTTGAAACTCATTCAAACCCTTTATCCGCCATACAAATTTCTTTAGGAAATTTATCTTTTTATGCATCCTTATAGTGTTTCTATAGACATTCCCATGCTTGTTGCCTTGGACAAGTTTGGGAATTTATTTGCACTTTTTCAATAAAATTAGGGGTTTTTACTTTTTACACTCAACCTAAATCGATTTACGCTCTATGTAAATCGATCTTGCGACATTCTAGCTGTTTGATACATACTGATCAAAACTCTTCGATTCTATCTTTGATGCCTTCATATATCGACTTATAAACGTAAGTGACCACACACCCAAAAACAATAATCCACAATGCCAAGTATTTGCTTTAATATAAACACATAATTTGACAAAATTGACAAGTATTCGGGAAAAAGAATGCCATATTTTAATATGTAAACTCATGGTAGCCGCCATGGCAGAGGTGAGAAGTGCTAATGACTGGTTTAGGGAACCATTGGAATAAGACAAACAAAACGACTATATTGCCCTCACGTGACAGACATGTAGGCTCACTTTAACGGATGGCCTTGATGACATTTAAGGTCAAAGACGAGAAATCCATAACAAGATGCAAACCACAAGGTTAAAGTCTAAGGATAAAAACCTTTTGAAGATTTAAATGTTTACCTTGTTTCGTTATGAATATTTAGTGTTATTTATGTGTTCTTTACGAAAAAAAATATGGTCTTGTTTTTGAATAAGAACATTTATTTTGGGACGGTGAAATAATGGGTTGGGTTCACGTAAGACCAATCTGTTTTCATGATACCCAAAAAATCATATTTTCACACTTTAAACTTCAAAATAAGATAAAATATCCAAACCTACGCATCGAAAACACTTTGAACTTTGAAGGTTAGTTCACAATGTTTTCCTGAGAGTTTGATACGTGATAAAAAAAAATGGTTTCACGGATCTCACGAAGACAGTCTGACATTAAATGATCCAAGTTGTGAAATAATTTTTTTAAATATTTACATTAATTTTACATTTAACAAGTTAAAATTTTAAAGCACTATAAACGGTTGGCTTATTAAATTGTTAAGATTTTGATGATTGTGTTGTTGTGCCATGGAACCCTAACTGATTATCGTCATCCATCCCTATGTTCTTCGTTACCTCACAATCACCGTCCCCAAATGAGCGCAACTGATGATACAAAACCCTAATTCCATTCTGTCTACACCACCAAATCAATCTCCATCAATGGATTTATCCAAACTCCCCGATTCCCAACGCCAACAACTCGAACAACTTCAAAAACAGTTTCAGGAACACCAAGCTCAACAAAAGAAACAACAAGAAGAATCTGCCGCTGCCGCTGCCGCTGCCGCCGTCGCCGTCCAACAACCACCACCACCCGCCGCCTACGATCCATCTCAGGTTCATCAATCATATGATCCGTCCCAAACTTACGATCAATCATACTATTACAATTACAATTACCAAGACCCATCACAACAACAGCAGCCTCAGCCTCAGCCGCAGCAATACGATGCTTCTTATTACCAAAACTATTATCCGAATGCGTATCAACAACAACCACAACAACATCAGTTTACGCACCCGGAGACATCGGCGGCTACGGCGTATACGGTGCCGCCGAGTGAGCAACAACGTAATGAAGGATCTGTATCATCAGGGTTAGGGCATGTGCAGGTGCAGGTTCAGGATCCGTATGTTGATCCGAGTAATCAGGTGAATTTGGGTGGGACGCAACCAAATCCTGGTTACCCTGTTCCTCCAGGGCTTAATGCTGCTGCGGCTGCTGCTGTGGCAGCCTTGTCTCAACTGACGCAGTTTGCTGGCTCTATGGGTGCTGCTGAGAGGGCAATAGGTGGTGGAGGGTATGGTCCCCCAATGGCCGGTGGGGGACATTACGGTCAGGGTCATTTCCGTCCTCCGGTACGTTGGTTGTACATTTTTTGCCTACTTTAGCAATTATCTTATGTTCAAAGTTATTGGAGATATAAAAGTAAAAGTTGCCGTTATTCTGTATTCTGTTTGATCACTTTGATTCAGGGTTGATTTAACTTGGGCATTAGCATTTGTTTGTGGAGTAATTCTTCCATTTTAGCAATGGGAATTAGGAGTATAAATTTGGAGATATTACCCTGGTATTGTTAGTGGTAGACTAGCACATTCTTGCACTTGTGCACATATCTGGACAAGACTTGACTCTAGCCTGAGGTTAAAGATGTCTGAAAAAACAGTTTAAGTGCAATATCACAATGTGGGTCTTCATTGGAATCTAGAAATGAATTTACTAATATCTTCGTATAACAATTAGCCACATCGATGAGGGACTCTTCCTGTACCTGACTAGAGAACAAAAGGAAAGTAGGTGCATGTACATGTGGAATTAAGAACGTTGTGATGTTGTTGAGTCTATTGAAGATTTTGTGTACCTGTGTTTGTTAATTTATGTTGAACTGAAACTTTTACTTTTGATTGGTAAACAAAATACATCACATGAAGTGTCCATGTTATTGAAGGCACTCATTTAGGGGTGTTAAAAGTTATTTGTGAATGTATGTGTTTCATGTTTGCATTTTCCTCATGATGAGGTATCAAGTCTGGGAGCCTGCTGTTTTTTCTTGTAAATGATAGCATAATTTGATCTGCATAAAATTGATGTTATGGCTATATAAAGTATCCACCATTCAGGATTTACATGTTTTGGGAACAACATGCTTGTTCATGTATTCCCGGTAGTTGCCTGATAACAAAAAAAATCATTTTTTTGGCGCTACTTTTAGGGACGATTCTTGGATCAACGGTTAAGGTTGCTCCTTTGTAACCAGAAGATCGTGGGTTCGAGTCACATAGACCTAAGCAAGAAGACTTCCCTCATCAACCCTCGCAAAGCTGAGTGTTGGTGGTGCTACTTTTTTTTCCCATGAACCCATTACCATCTTAACTGGTGATGTTTGTAGGCGAAACATTTGTGAGCCAGATATCCTGAGCGAAAGCGGCCTGTGGCATATAGCTAACAATCTATTTAGCATGTTATTGGAATTTAATGATGATCTCTTCATATCGGATCCTAAACTTTTATGCTTATAGCATCAGTAGTGTTTCTATCCTGTTTGTTTCTAGGAAGCCCATCAGTGAGTGTGTATCAGGTGCTTGGGTTTGACAGTATATAAAATACCAAAATGTGGGTGCAGCATACATATACATATGTTTGTTCTATGCATGCATTTTTTTATTATAATAGAAGACAAAAGTAAATCAACAAAGGAAGTGGACAGAAATATTTCAATTCATTAGCATCCTTCAGGTACTAGTAGATATTATAGTAAAGTTATTGAAACAAAGGAAAAAGTGGACATAAAACGCTAGTTGTCAAGATCAATATCTAAAAGAAATTTAGTGTGGCATAAAGAAATACTAGTCATCATGATAATCAAACTAAAAATTATTTCATCAATCACTATCACAACCACCACCATCATTAAGAAATATGACTTTTAATTCTGATTCATTATGTCAAAATTAATGTAAAGGATGTTAAACTGGGCACTTATAATAACCATTTAGCACTTGATACAGCCACTAAACACCTGTGCTGGTTCTTCCTAGATTCATTCGAACAGTGTCCCTCTTTTCCTTATCTTTTACTGGTTGTGGTTCAAATTGACTGCCCTTTTGGGATAAATAGAAAGTCATCATTTGATCTGGATGTAAATCATGAATTTCACATATATATAGAGCCAATATTCCAGTAGGGTTGGGTTCCGGTGAGAAGGAGAGTTATGGTGAGAAGCGTAAGAAGGGATCTCCACCCTTGGATGCACATTAGGATGAGATGCACCGGATCAACTCCCTTCTAAGGCGCAATTCATGGATGGGTATGAGATTAAAAGTGATCAATGGCTCAGATCTCTTCTTACGCTTCTCACTTTAACTCTACTTCTCACATGATCCTATGCCTATTCCAGTATTTTCCTATTTTATTTCATCTAGTCCATCATTTGGACCCCTTTCGTCATCCTAGCATTAGATTTACTATCATGTCTACCTCCATGGTAGTAAAACTAATGTTCCAAGGCTACAGGATTTCAACCAACAAGCATTTTTGGTTGTTATCTATTATGGATTTCGAGAGATGATCATAAAAAGCAAATTGGATGAGTTTTTTATGCTCTCTTTGGACTTGCATAACTGTTCAGGTTTTTGTTAAGAGAGTTATGTGTGGATAGCGAGCTTTAAGGTTCATGCTGCTCAAGAACACAAATGATGCATTTGAGGATGTGGAACTACGGTTGGTTCTTTTCGCTTTTTGTCTCTTTCTGTCTGGCTAAAGACAACAAGTAGTGACGGTGAAGGAATGAATTTGTTCAAAAGATTAATAAAGGTAATACATATGATATTGACAAGAGGAAGCTGTTGTTCCAAAACATCAAGTAGGTTAGCGGTATGCTTGAGAATCGGACTGATGGAAAATGCATCAGGATGCATATTTTGAGACGTGTTTTCAGTTTCCCTTGACTATGAAAGCACTGCTCAAGCTGGTCATATGTGATTCTTAAAACCTATGTGATGTTTTGTAATTTTTGGGGAGATGTTTACTTGCTTTGAAAGTTAAAGACTTTCCAGCTTCAATAGGAAGAAATGAGAATTTGACACGGGTCTCATTTTATATTTTTTGTTTTGTTTGACAGAAACAGATTTTCTTGATACTGAAATTAGTAAAATGATCTAGCAAAGGGAGCTGACTCATTTCTGGGTGATCTAGTTACAGTATCAAGGGATGAGTGTTGGGAATTTCTTATAAACATCCGTTTTGCTTAGTTTGACTTAAACTTTTGTATTGCTGTTTGTTTACCTCTTAAAAGTTCCATTAAGAGGCAACCTCTGAATCGCTAAGAGGTGAATCCTGTTTGACAAAAAGTAAGTCTGCCTCTTAACGGTTCCAAAACCCTATGAATCATTTTGTATCCTTGACCTCACTGAACCATTAAGAGCCCTAATTACATCCTGAACAATTAACAAACAATTATATTTCATTTTGCACTATATCATAACAGCCTCTTAATCATTCTGACGACTTAATCATTCTGCACCAAATCATTCAGCAACTGCCAAACAACCCCAACTCTCTATATAGGCCTTAACCACAATCATACAAATTGTTTCCATACTTGAGATTATTGAGAATAACCACGTTGTATAGATTAACAGTGCTATAATGTGTTTGGGCTTGTATTCTAACCTTTACTACTTTATTCACATGACAACTGTTTGATAAAAAGGGTTGGATAAATATTTGAAAAAAAAAGTAGAAATGGCACAGGAAAAATCCAAAGTGCGTATCTTGATTTACAAAGAAGTGTGGAGACCACCTGATTTCTATGTGTTAAAACACCATTTGGGGGTGGCTCAATCCTACTGTGTAGCTATAGCTCACAGTTTACAACCGCTGAATATTTTAACATCGTTCATAATTATATCTCCATTATGTGCTCTGGGGTGTTTTCTGAAACTTTTACTTTCAATTAACTTGTTCTGTAATCATAACTAATCTAGTTGATTCCTTAAAATTAATAGTATGGGGTTTTTGTCTTGGGTAAGACATGATCTTTTTTTTAATTTATTAAAGAGTATTATGTTCAAACATTTATTTTTCCTTGCCATGACATATACTGAAAATTGGTGTTTTATAAATTTGTTTTCCTATATATGAATAAGAACAATTTGTCTTCTCTGATGCCATGAAATCCCATGAGACTTTTTAGCAATGATAATGTAACTTCTATTAGTTGAATCAAGTAATTGTTGCCTTCTGTTTACCTTTTTAGACTGATATATTTAAAGGTCGATTCCCTAGGTTTATTTTTAGTCTACTTTGTAAGAATGAAGCAGTAAAAGATGTTTTATGCCTAATTATGATGCCTTTTGGATTTCTCAATGTGTTTGAAAACGTGCTTCTTGTTCTCTGTTAAAATTTCGACTGTTTTGCAGGGTGGTCACTCTCCTTACAGGGGTGGCGGTAGACGTGGTGGAGGTTCGTTCAGAGGTGGTGGCCGTGGTTTCCGACCACCAAGTTTTGGTGGCTCAGGTCCACCTTTTCATGGCAGAGGGCGTGGCCGTGGAAGGGGTAGGGGGGGAGGTAGGCATGACCAGTCATCATCATCTTCTCATCCGGAAACTTCCGCTGTGGAGGCGGCAAAACCCTCGGAAGGATCCGAATCTTCAGCACAGCCTAATGATCAACCACCTATCCGGATCGCATGGTGTGAATTGTGTAGGGTTGACTGCAACAGTAAGGAAATCCTCGAGCAGCACAACAGCGGGAAACGTCACAAAAAGAACCTCCATAATAGTACAAAGGGCGCGCCCAAACCCGCTTCCGAAACTCAAAAAGACGAAAACGCCCCCACTGATATCAAAGTAGGTACTACTACTGATGACAACAACAACAAAGTAGAAACCGAGGAAAACGACGGTCAAGAAAAGAAACCATGGTTGAAACGCAAGATGAGAGGCGGCGGTCGTGGCGGTGGCCGCGGTGGTGCTAAGCGGCAGAGACAGGGTGGTGCAAATGGGCCACCAAAGCCCAAAATAGTGATCCCATTGATGTGCGATTTGTGCAATGTGAAGTGCGATACACAGGAAGTCTTTGACCGCCATGTGGCTGGTAAGAAACACGTTGCAAAGCTGAAAAGGTTCGAAGGCCATCAAGCCATGTATGGTCCAACCGCGGTTCAGGCTCTGTACCCACCTAACCCACTTTCACAAACCTTAGGTGGTCCACAACCGGGGTATTATGGTGCACCAGCTCCTGATGCATATATAGCACCACCACCCCATCAAACCGAGAACCCTAACCCACAACTAGCAGATGCTCCACTTGAATTTAGCAACACCCAAAATAATGGTGCAAATGAACCACAAGCTGCATCAGATGCTGGCAATGGAGTTTAATAATATTGGCAGGTAAACTTGAGTTCTAAATTTTATATATGTGGTTAAAAAAGACATTTGTGTTTTTTTTAGGGTTCTTTTATGAATATTTGTTTTTGGGTATGTAGGAAAAGATGGGATCTTTCATACTTTTTCAAGTGAGCAATTGTATTTCATGTAGTGAAAAGGTTATTATACCATGCTCTGAATGAATTAATCAGTTTTTTTTTTACTAATGGGTATGTTTTGTGTTGAACATTTTTAGTGAAATCCTTCTTTAGTTGGTTCTAGAAACATCTTTCCTTGAAATGTTTGATAAAGATTAATGTAATATAATTTTGAATATACCTAACCACATGTTGGTTTAATGTAATGTATTAATCAAAAACTTAATAATCGTAATAAATCCGTAATATATATAGAGGCATCGGGTTGGGTTGGGTTCAAATTACCCCAACCTGTTACCAACCCAATAGATGCGGTTTGATCTATTTTTGTATCAACCATGTGTCGGGTTATCGCGGGTTGAGTTTTTTTGGGTTTTCTCGGGTTGGTCGGTATTTTGAGCAACCCTAGTGGAAGCTAGCTTAGACACTAACGGGTAACATATATAGGGAATGGTTCAAACGAGAAAATCTTCATTTTACAAGAACGCGAGAACACCCTTTTTATTATAATGGATCACATGTGATACTATAATCCATCACATATGATACACATTTGTTACTAAATCAGATACGCAGACGACCTTTGCCGTGACCTAGGTTGTAGTCCAAGTCGCCTGTACACCCCTCTCACTTGTATTATCACATTTGATAAGATGTTATTGATGTTAATATTATATTATAATCCATCACTTGTGGTGCTAAATTAGAGACGCTACTGACCTTTGGCGAGACCTAGGTCGTAGAACACGTTAAGCTGGCTGCACACCACCATTTCACCTCACATGTATTATCACATGTGACAAGAATATTCTCACGTTTTTTTTATAAATAAAAGCGTTCTCATTTTAATCTCCAACTTTTATATATATACACTATATTTTGGTGGGGTTTGTTTTTTTAAGAGGTGTTGAAGTCTGAAGTCTGATTTCAGTTATGAAACGTCTAAACGAATCAGATATAAGTGGTGATTAAGAGCTTAAAAAAACAATGCCAGATAGTTGAGCAAAAATTACTGACATTAAAAAACAATGTGTCGATCATCATGTAAAATTCGTACAAGAAATGACTCAATATATCGCGTCCAAAATGCATGTGTTAAAATACCAAATCAATAAATAATTATATATGTATAACACTGATGAAACAAATTCCTTTCAAATAAATACAATAACATCTATAAAAAATTACAACAAAAAAATATATATTAGTGAAGATTATTAATTTTCTACATATATAAATAAATATATTTATATATACCTGAGAAGAAAAATAAATAAATGAATAAATAATTGTGTGAAGTGAAGAAAAAATCTAAGCATCAGAAGGGGCAATCCAATGTCGTCCATTGACGAAGCTCTTGACGAGAAATTTATGGGCAGATTCGTAATCTAACTCTCGGGCCCACGAGACTCCTCGGACTGCTGCTGCCCCTGGCCCCCAGCATCTGTACACTCCAAAATACGCTGTCCTGCCATCAACAAACGAGGCTAAAACTGTAAATTTATTGTGACAACTAGGGGTAGTTTCGTCAATTCGTTTTGAAGGAGATATGTATGGAAGAAATTGACCAAAATAGTCATTCATGTCACTGATTTACTTAAATATCACTATCTCTGCAAGCAGAGGCGGATCTAAGAATTTTTGACACTGTGTTGTACAAAATAATTATCATAACATATATATTTTTATTTGTGTTTTTGTCCTACCATCAACAAACGAGGCTAAAACTGTAAAATATATATATATATTTTTGTTTGCAAGTGGCATCTCTCCCACTTGCAGACCTAGATAAAAGACAATTTTTTATCAGATTTGGCCCCTGTCCCCATTTTTTACGGTCAGGTCCATAATTACGATGGTACCACTTGCTAACCTGGGTTAAATTTGTATTTTTTGATAAATCAAAGAGATAAATGACTAGGAGACTAATTTATATAAGAAGAATCACTATTTTGGCTAATTTCCTTGTGAATGTTGCATGCTACATGATTTTTACATTATTTTAGAATCAAACTCTTCGGGTGTGAAAAATAATTTTTTATAACCATAATTTATCCACAATCGACTAATTTCATGAGGTCTTGAAGATAACAGTTAATACAGTTTCGATTTAACAAAATGAAAGATTGGATCATGACACTTACTTGCTTTTATTGCCCGTATGGTCCCAGTCATCCCAACCACCATGGGCAACCACGTTATCAAAATAGGTGTACGAGTAGACAATCCGAGAGTACTGACCCATGGCCCGACCAACATACAATGGCCCAGTACCTGTCACCTTACAGCCCACGAAAGCAAAACCGCTCTTATCATCAGGTATTCTTCTATCCTGTGCTGCTATTGATCCAAATCTCTTTGCTATTGAATGCAGCTCGCAATCCTGAATCACCCTCAGACATATACAACATTGTAGTCAATAAGAAAAAGTGAAAAACCACGATGATGTTTAACTAAATTAAACATATGACGATCGAAATATGTAAAATTACTGTTTTACCCTTGAAAAAGCTACATATTTAAAGGACTTTTACGTAAAAGTGCCTTTTGGTCCTTTGAAAAATGAGTACCCTAGTGGGATACCACCCTTGTAGATCAACTTGCATGCTGACACCAAACAAATTTAAAACCACAAAGGGACACAAGACAAAAAAAACATGCAGCCTTTTCAACTTAACTCTTATATTTTTTATTCACCCCCTCATCTTTTATAAATGTTCATTTTTTTACCTCTTCCATAAATACATATCTGCACGAACTAGGGGTGAGTAAAACCGGGTACCCGACCATTTTCCATGGAACCGGAACCGGCGGTTCCTGGAAATCCGGAACCGCTAACATCGGTTCCTAATATTTTGGAACCGGAACCGGTTCCGGTACCGGGTACCCGGTTTTAATTTTTTTTAAAATATTTTATATTGCATACAATAAAAATATAATTATAAAGTACAAAATACCGACTTAAAGTAATAAATACAACAAATGGTTAAAACTAATCCGATAAAAACTAATTATTACATAAAAACTACTAGAAAGTTTGAGTTTTTATTTATTATTTATAAATATATAAAATATTTTTTATTTAAAAATAGCGGGTAGCGGATACCCAGCGGGTAGCGGATACCCAGCGGGTAACGGTTCCAAAAAAATGAGAACCGGAACCGGAACCGGTCATGATCGGTTCCGTATTTTAGGAACCAGAACCGGAACCAATCACATCGGTTCCGGTTCCGAAACCGGCAGTTCCGAAACGGTTCCAGTTTCAAAAGCGGATACCCGGTTCCGATGCTCACCCCTAGCACAAACTCTTTCCAAGAAGAAAAGTGGACCGATTTTTTTAAGACAACAAAAATATATACCCTAGTTAAATATTCAGAAAATATGTAATCAAATAAAGTCGACATCTTTCAAATATCTTTAGTGGATGCTTAACTTGACATAATGTTTTAGAGATAGAGTGATTTTAAATAATATTCAAATTATAGAAATAATCATAAATATAATTAATTAATTATCTTTTATTAATTTATATTACAAAAAGAATATTTCAATTAAAGATACATTATAAAAATAGTAAATTCATCATTTATTAATAAACTAATTCATCTTTTATTGCAAACAAATCTAATGAAATTCTAACAAATAATAAACTCCATAAGACTTTTTAAGACAAATTTGTATGATTTCATTAAAAATATCCAGTAATTTCAATTCCTAATCTTTTTATTTAAACCAAATACGAGATTGAAATAAAGTTTGATTTTTTTTTTTGAAATAAACTTCAATTTTAATCCCATAGGTCGAGCTCGTCTGTTCTCGAAAACCAAACGAGCCCTTATTTTCTTTTAAAACAAAAATCAAATTAAAAAAGTGTTAATTAATTAGCATTTTACATAAAGGAATTAATTCGAAAAGAAAAAGCATACGTACTTTGTACATAGAACGACCATTGCCAAAAATGAAGTCTATGGAACCTTCAATATAACACTCCTTAAAATAATGACGACCAGCATCGTCACATAAAGTATCCTGCGCCCCATAAAATCCACACCCTGAGAAATACGCTTTATCGCCGGAAATACGAAACGCCGCCGCTTGCCACCCATGCATTCCCGGTAACGGCGCCGGCGCCGTATTCTGCACCACCATTTTTATAATTATTGTATATACGTAATAATTAAAACTAATTGTGGTATATATATATATATATACACGTACCTTAAAGCTGATATTACGGGCAGAGAAATAGTTAGCATAGACGGTGACCGAAGCTGTCTGATAAGTACGCAACTGCTGCCCATCGGGTCCACGGTCACTTGCTCTGTCATGCCATTCTATCACCGTCGTCTTCCGCCCTTCTCCTTCAAAAGTTATGTACGGTTTATTCGCCGGAACCACCACCTTTTCTCTGTTCCACCACCATTAATTAATTACCCACATTAATATTGCATGCAAACCTTAATATTAATAAATTAAAAAAAAAACAATAACGAAATTATTCAACCGTTAAAATCTGTTCATTAAGGGTTCGATTCCAGTGGCCACTTAATTTTCTTTTGGAAAATTTAAGCAAATAGCCCTTTTCGTAAAATGATTTTCATTTTTTAGTCACTTTTCATGGGTTTTTCCTGAAAACTTTCATATTTTACGCAGAAGTTTGGCTATGTGAACCACATACTGGTTGAGGCTTGTGGGGGATAAGGTTAAATAACCCATCTACCCCAGGTTCAAATCCAGACCCAAACAACTTGGGACCATCGGGGAATTATCTCAGGGCTGCATGCTTTAATAGTCTTAAAATTACCGGAGATTAGTTTAGGTAAATGTCTAGGATGCCATTTCAAAAAATAAAAGTTCTGTCTATGTGTAAAGTTCATTTTTTCTTTTAAAAAGGTTAGATTTTTTGGACTTTAGACGGAAAGTCTACTTTCTACGTAAAGAATGTTTGGTATGCGTAAACTTTATGGGTTTTTTTTTTTTTTTGTCAACAAGACATAGTTTATGCAGAAACTTGACTTTTTACATAAATTCTAAAAATATGATTTTTTTTTTTAAAATGTACCCTACATAGAGACAATGCTTCTACATGAATTATTTGCATGAAATGTGACTACTTCATGAAGAAAAAAAACCTTAAAAAAAATACTAAATAATGAAATCCATATTACATAATATAATGGCAAATTTGAGTAATTTCAATATAATTTATTGGAATTAGTCTAGAAAAAAAATCTAACCAATTGGCTGCATTATAATTTATATATATTTTTTATAAAATTATATATACATACACGTAAACACCGGCAGTGATATGAATGAGGATATTCTTCTGATTATTTGTGGAAACGGAGTCGACGGCGGCCTGAACCGTCGTGTAGTCACCGAACCCATAGATATCGACGGTGATATGACGGTGGCCGGAGGGACCCACCCATTTGTGGTTGGTGGCGGTGGTGGAGTTGGATGATGACGTGGAAGTGAAGAAAATGAAGTAGTAGAAGAAGAAGAAGAAGTACAAAATGTAGGCAGCCATTGAAGAAAGCAAAAATGAAGATGGGTTGGTAAAAGGGTTCGCATTTATTATTTATAGAAGAGAAAGTGTTGTACTAAATGGAGTAAATGTTGTACAGAGGACCAGGGAATTTGTGTGGGTGACGCTGTAGAGGATAAAAAAACGGTGTAAATAACACTACAATGATTTGCAACGGTCGTCTTTTGAAGTCACCTAAGTGGCTCGGCTTCGGCTCGGCTTCAAATTGTTAAAAGTCTTAAAGATCCGTGACTTTTTACTATTGAAGTTAGTTATTCTAGCTCCTCGTGGTTTGGAACTTGACAAATTAGGCCCTAATATTTTTGAAAGTTTACAAGATTAGAGCGATTCGAGGGTTTAAGAGCATCTCCAACAGATATGCTAAAAAATTTCTATAATAGAGTAAAAAAAGTCAAAATATCTATAAAAATTTACATCCATCTCCAACAGCTACTCTATTTTAGCAATTCTACCATTAATTATATTAATAAAATATTCAATATATCTAATAAAATAATACTTCTCTTTCCTACACATTTTTATCTCCATACTTTAATTGGTTGATATAATTAAAATATTATTTCTCTCTCTTCTAATAAGTTTTAGAGATTTCTCTAAACTTAGAGAATTTTACAACTTCTCTCCTCTTTTTTCTATTTTAACATATATGATAGAATAGCTGTTGGAGCAACTAAAATGCTAAAATTGCACTTTTTTTCATTTTAGCATAGCTGTTGGAGTCTGAAGTCTTAAGACTTCAAAATAAAAAGGTAGCTTTTGTTTTTTAAGAGATGCTGAAGTCTGAAGTCTTATTTTACTTCTGATCTATAAGAGGTGGTACTGAAGTCTGAAATCTGAATCAGTTAGTCTGTTTGTTTTTATGTCTGAAATCTGAATAAATCATTGATTTATAAACCCCAAACAATGTGGATGTACGCGAATAAGAGAAATTAAGTGGTGAGGTTACCACTTATTTTTCAGATGATTTTCAGACTTAAGAGAGTGTTTAAAAAAGAAAAAAACAAACGGTCTGAATTTAGAAACGTCTAAAAGAATAAGTGATAAGTGGTCGTTAAGAGGTAAAATTGAAAAAACAAACAAGGACTAAGTCATAAATCTGAAACAAAGATAGGTTTGGTCGTGCTAGCCACATCGTTGGATGGTCTTCAACTGTCACTGAATTTGTCTTCAGTTGTCATTGAATTATTTTTAATTGTTGTTGATCGGTCTTCAACTATCGTTGAACCAAAGACGGATTCAAAAAATTTTCAAGTAGTTGTATTGATTAACTATTGTAAAATAAAAATTAATAAAAAATACAGTTTTATTTAAAACAATAAATTAGTTACTAACGAAAATTAACCTCAAATACTAATAAATTACTCATATTTTCAAAACTTTCCATGTTTTTCTTTTTAAAAATGTACATATATCCTTAAGCTTTCAATAGTTATGGTTTCACCATTACCAAACTTAAAAAATTTACAAACTATGTAACAAAATCTGTGTTGAACACAGACTGCCACACCGCTTCATGTGGATCTGATCCGCCCTTGATGATATGCATGCAACTAACGTTAAAAATATGTTATTTTTTATTTGTGTTAATATTAAAAATATACATTAATTTAAAAATATTCAATATAGGTCTGTTTCAAAGGTATCGACGAGACTTTTCTGACGTTGTAATTTGTAAAAATAAATACGTATTTTAGCTAATAATTAATTAATTAATTATTACGATTAGGGCATAAAATAAAATTTGAAAAAAGAAGGGAAGTAAACGAAAATAACTAAAGCTTTGAAGGGTTAAAATCATAACTAATTTCCATCGGTCATCCGCAAATTTAGCATCATGGACATGGTTTCTTTCTTAAATTTTCATTTAAGCTTCGTATATTTTAATGTTTATAGTTTGAGCCCAAAAAATCTTATGATTTCATACTTAAATACCTTGAAAATTTTACACTTGGACCCCCACAGTTTTATGGTTTCACGGGCAACCACACGTCCACATGCCAAAGCATAGGTCCGCCCCTGTCGCCGAACATGAGTATTCAACTTATAGCTGACCAACAAGCCTATCATTGAACGTGAGTCATCAGCTTATCGATGATTAACGAGCCTATCGCTGAACGTGAGTCTTCAGCTTATCGCTAAATCTGCATGTTTCAGAACTCATATTTGGTTGTAACTACCGTTCGATTTTATCCATTAACGGTTTATAACCATTAACCGCCAATAACCGTTGATCCCTCATTTAAATATGTAGAACGAGAATATGAGTATAAGGTCTCGATTTTTACAGGCTTTGGAAAAGATAGAAAAACCTTAAAAATTATCTCAATACGAAATTCGTGAACCCAAAGCTAATAGGATCGAATTATTGTATTTAGAAAGTGCTTTTCCTACACGATTATTAAGTTAATACAATTCCTTTCTCTTCTCTTGTACACAGTCTCTTACACATTTAGACGAAGGGGAGATGAACACTCGGTAATAATTAATGGACTGAAAAAAAATTAATAAACTTAAAAATCTTGAATTTTAGGAAGATAACTAACCGTATAAAAATATTGACAAGTTAGAAAATCTATATAGTTTACATCTCTAATTTTTCTAGTATTAACCCAAGTGATTTATGACCAAAACAAGATTGCAATTTGGTAATTGTGGACTAATATAAGTTGAAAAATAACTAATTTTGACCATGCAAAGTCAAAATTGGAGTAGGCAGTATCCAGAAAAAAAAACCCGTTGAAACGATGTCGTTTTGCCTAACTTAAGGCGGCTTAGGCTCGTAGAATGCTGGTGAGTTGGCGGCTTGGGCCGAGCCAGCTTAATAAATTTACCTTTTTGTTTTTCTTTCTTTTTATTTTTTACATTATAAGCCATCCGTAGCCCATCCTGTTTAAGAGGACCACCTATGTTACGTGGGACCCTTTCTGGACTTGCAAAATTCGAACGTTACAACCAAATAACATTTGCCCTCCATTTTCTATCTTTATGTTTTTTATCTTATCTTTTTTTCTTTTGCCATTAAAATTTTATAAAATTGGTTATTATTTATATATACATTTACAATAAAAGTATACACTTTTACCCTTTTTTTTCCTTTTCTAATTTAGTAATAATTGAGCTCTAAAAGTTATTACATAAAATACCGTAACTTTTCAGTATCATAAAAAAAACCCATAACAATAATAGTTTATAGAAATATAATATTTTTTCATTTTAAAAAAAATTATAATTTTTTATTGCTGTTTTTCAGAATTGAATTTTTTATCCCGATTTTAAGAAGTTTGACGTTTTATCGACTATCTTTAAATTAAAAAAATGTACAAATTGATAGAAAACAGAAAATAAACTTTGTAATCTGGCTTTTGTAGATATTGAGAAGGAAACAGAGAACTTTAATGATAAATTTCCTTGAAGAATACAAGAGAAATAAACTGAATGTATAAGCAACAAACGTCTACCATTAAGCCACTACTTCTACCACTAACTACTTGGACCTAAAGAAAAGGAAACATGACCAACAAAATAGCAAAGACTTGTTCAACTGAAATAAAGGAAAATCACCAGGAGAATCTGGATTAAACCCAACATTCTCCCCTTAATCCTGATTCGACAACGTAGTCATCCCAAGCATACTCCTTAACTTGATGAACGATTCGAACTTCAATGGCTTGGTCAGAATATCAGCTACCTGTTCCTCAGATTTACAATACTTGAGCTCTATCTTCTTCTCTTCAACTAATTGCCTGAGGAAATGGAACCTTAAATCAGTGTGCTTGCTTCTTCCATGTGAGACTGGGTTCTTGGCCAGATTGATTGCGGAGATATTATCAACGAATATCTTCAAAGGCTTCTCAGCTGGTACATGAATTTGAGTCATTAAATTTTGCAACCAAACTGCTTGACACGCCCCCGAGGCAGCAGCAACGTATTCAGCCTCACACGTTGAAAGTGCCACTACTTCTTGCTTCTTAGAGGACCACGAACATGCTGTTTTGCCATAGTTGAAACAGTAACCTGAAGTGCTTTTGCGATCGTCTAAATCACCACCCCAGTCGCTGTCGGAGTACCCAGTCAAAGCATATAGATCAGAAGAGGAATAAAACATACCATATTCTTGAGTACCCTTCAAGTACCTTAAGATCCTCTTCACGACTTGCATATGTGATTGACGAGGAGACTCCATGAACCTACTAATTAACCCAACACCATACGAGATATCGGTCTCGTATGAGTGATATATCTCAGACTTCCCACAATCTGCTTGAAATAAGTTGGATCAACAGGAGATCCTTCACCAATTTTAGTCAACCTTGTGCCGACCTCCACGGGAGTCCTAGTAGGATTGCAATCAAACATTTGATACTTCTTCAAGGTTTCAGCAACATACCTCTTTTGAGAGATAAAAATTCCACCATCTCTTTGAATCACTTCAATGCCAAGAAAGTAAGACATTAGTCCAAGATCAGTCATCTCGAACTCTTGTATTATATCTTTCTTGAAAGCTTCCATCATGTCGGAATTAATACCTGTGAATATCAAATCATCCACATATAGGCACACCATTAGAATATCACCAGAAGTATTGACTTTTATGTATAAAGCATGCTCGGACGGACATTTGCTAAACTTAGCCTTGAGGAAAAATGAGTCAATGCGCTTGTTCCAAGCCCTTGGAGCTTGTTTTAAGCCATACAATGCCTTGTTCAATTTGTACACTTTGTTTTCATTGCCTTGCTTTATGAAACCCGGTGGTTGTTTGACGAACACTTCTTCTTCAAGTGGCCCGTTAAGAAAAGCGGACTTGACGTCCATTTGATGAATTTTCCAAGAGTTTTGTGCCGCCAAAGCAATGAACAAGCGAATGGTTTCCATTCGAGCGACCGGAGCAAATACCTCTTGAAAATCATATCCCGGTCGTTGCTCGAATCCTTCGCTACCAATCTCGCTTTGTATCTTTCCACCTCACCATTTGGCCTCATCTTTACTTTAAACACCCACTTTACATTGATCGGTTTTTGACCTTGTGGGAGATCAACAAGCATCCACGTGTTGTTCTTCTCAATTTCCCTAATCTCCTCTTGCATGGCAACCATCCATTGTGGATGTTGAACTGCCTCTTCCAAAGTTACTGGTTCAACATCTGCAAAAAGAGCAAAATGTGCCATTTCTCCATCATCGTCAACTTCATCATCACAAATTACCTCATACTCTTGCAAATGGCTTGGTAGTTGGCGCTGCCGATTAGACCTTCTGATTCCAACAGGAGATTGAGGCATCGACTGTCTAGAAGATTGAGACAAGTTTTGTTCAGAAGGTTGAGGCAGCGGCTGTCTAGAAGATTGAGACAGGTGCTGTTCAGAAGGTTGAGGCAGTGGCTGTTCAGGTGATGGCAACTCTTTATTTATGTCGAGTGTTTCTTCCGGCTCTTCTTCAAGAGGATAAATCACATGATTTTGAGACTGGAGATCTTTATTCCAGTCCCACACTTCTTCTTCAACAAACTTTACGTCCCGACTAACCACCACTTTCTTTGTAGTGGGATTAAATAGCTTGTATCCTCCACTTTTATATCCAATAAAGAGAGTCTTTTCAGCACGATCATCCAGCTTTCTTCTCGTCTCTGCTGGAACATGAGCATATGCGACAGCCCCAAAAACCTTCAAGTGCTTGACACTAGGCTTGAGCCCAGTCCATGCTTCTGTAGGTGTGATGTTTGGAACGCCTTTTGTCGGAGACCTGTTCAAGATGTAAACAGAACAAGAAACAGCCTCTCCCCAAAAAGAATTTGGCATATCTTTGGCTTTCAACATGCTTCTCGCCATATCCATAATCGTTCGGTTTTTCCTTTCGGCCACTCCATTGTGCTGAGGAGTGTAAGGAAAGGTCACTTCATGTCGTATCCCTTGTTCTTCACAATATTTTTTGAATTCATTTGACGTGTATTCACCTCCACCATCTGTGTGCAATACTTTAATGAAGTGCCCACTTTGTTTTTCAACATAGATCTTGAACTTCTTGAAGTAGTCAAAGACTTCAGACTTCCTTTCAAGAAAATAAACCCATATCTTGCATGTAAAATCGTCAATAAATGTCAAGAAATACCTGTTGTTCCCATTAGACAAAGTACTCATCGGGCCACAAACGTCAGAATGAATGATCTGAAGCGGTTGAGTTGCTCGATGGTGCTGCTGTGTGGTGAACGGTGTTCTGTGATGCTTTCCAACGGTACAAGCTTCACAAAGTTGTTCAGGATGGTTTATAGTCGGCATTCCTTTCACCATGTTCTTTTGAGCAAGCATCTTTAGACTCTGAAAATTCAGATGTCCAAAATGCATATGCCACAACCAAGATTCATCTTTTATAATTGCATTTAAGCAATTATGTACACCAGCAGAAGTATCAAGTAGAAACAAGCGATTCTTTGTCAAAGGAGCGTCAAGAACGAATGTACCTTGATTATCAAAGATGGAGAACAATCGGTCACGAATGGTCATTTCATACCCCTTCTCCAGCAGTTGTCCGATACTCAACAGACAAGTCTTCATTCCAGGCACATAAAAGACATCTGAGATGTATTTGTGGTCTCCATTCTTTAAACTGACAAAGATTTGTCCCATTCCGGTTACCGGTATGGTGCGACCATCTGGAAACTGAACTTTGGTACGGAAGGATTCATCAATATCAGTGAATAACTCTCTTTTGCCACACATATGATTGGTAGCACCGGTATCAAGATACCATGTGTAGTGATCAGACACCTCACTTGCTGTTGTAACCATTAAGAGAGCATGATGATTTTCATTTATATCTTGCACATGGTGGGCATTGTGTTCATTGTTGTTCCTGCATTCATTTGCATAATGACCATATTTATGACATACAAAACATTCAACATTTGTTCTGTCATACCTTACATTGCTACGTCCTCTTCCTCTTCCTCGACCTCGAGTGAAATGTTGAGGACTTGCGTAGGACCTTCCTTGACCATCATCTCTGTCATTTGCACCTCCAAAATTACCGTATCCACCACGATTTCTGTTGTTCCAGAATTGACCGCCTCGTCCTCGTCCTCTCCCACGAGAATTTCCGGCTTTCTTGCTTGCATCACTGCTGATGGAGACATGAGCTTGGAAGGCTTGCTCAATTGGTTTCTTTGCTTTCTTCTCAGTCATCCTCTGCTCATGGGCTTGCAGAGTGCCCGAGAGTTCATCGACTGTCATCGAGGACAGATCATTGCTACCACGATATGCTCGAACTCGACGTTTAATGACCGCAATATCTTCTCTACTTTAGCTTGCTCCTTTTTCTCTTCTCCATAAATTTTCATTTGATTTGTTAAAACGAGAAGTCGACTTACATAATTGGCAACCGACTCTGATGATTCCATCTGCAACGTCTCGTATTGATGTCTCAAGGTCTGGAGTCTCACCTTCTTGACTCTCTCAGCACCTTTGTATTTCATCATCAGGATATCCCATGCTTGCTTTGATGAAACCGCCCCCGCAATCTTCTCGAACACTTCATCATTCAATCCTTGGTGAATGAAAAACAACGCCTTTTTATCTTTCTTTATGTTCTCTCGATGGGTAGCCTTCTCTGCATCATTTGCCCCATCTTTAAGAGCAGCAACTCCATCCTCCACTATGCTCAACAACTCATGATAGTCGAAAAGAACTCTCATCTGGACGGTCCACCGGTTGTAATTCTTTCCATCTAGAACTGGAATCGTGAGTGGGTTTGAGCTGTTCATGGCTCTGATACCACTGATAGAAAACAGAAAATAAACTTTGTAATCTGGACTTTGTAGATATTGAGAAGGAAACAGAGAACTTTAATGATAAATTTCCTTGAAGAATACAAGAGAAATAAACTGAGTTTATAAGCAACAAACGTCTACCATTAAGCCACTACTTCTACCACT
This sequence comes from Silybum marianum, assembly GCA_036898165.1. Lineage (NCBI taxonomy): Eukaryota > Viridiplantae > Streptophyta > Magnoliopsida > Asterales > Asteraceae > Silybum > Silybum marianum. The sequence continues at coordinate 19,798,782 of CM072539.1, forward strand.
AACTACTTGGACCTAAAGAAAAGGAAACATGACCAACAAAATAGCAAAGACTTATTCAACTGAAATAAAGGAAAATCACCAGGAGAATCTGGATTAAACCCAACACAAATCATGTCTAGCTCAGTTGATTTTCCTAAGAGCGGTAAAATCCTGGGGGGGGGGGGGATTGTGGACGGTATCCCAATCTACCCGGGTTCGAATCCAAGGGAAGTCAATTTGAGGGCATGAGGAGTACCCAGTCCTTGGGATGGTCCAGTCTTTGACTGGGCTACCCCCCAGCCCAGTCTTAAACTGTGGTTGGGCTCTAGGTTCGGCGTAAGCTGGGCCGGGACAGTGGCGGATTAGTGGACTGCCCGTGGATGCTCGATACCGCGGGAGGTGTGTGTGCATGTGTTCGTGTTACTCGTTCGTTGGTTCAATGCCGCTATGCCTTTAAAAAAAAGTGAAACTAGTACGATTTATTGTATATCATTGACATCAATTTTATAAAAGTAGTGTAAAAAAGATCATTGTCATTGATTATTTATGAGATAGTTGAGGTTGAGTTCCGATCAAAAGGAAAGTTATGGTGAAAAATGTTAGAAGAGATATTTACTCTTGTATCAATCCTAATTGAATGTCAATACTAATGAAGTGTACCTAGATGCACCAGATCAATTTCTTCTAAAATGCAATTTATAAGGAGACATGATAATGAGATTGAAACTGATACAGATATTTCTTATGTTTCTCACATTAACTATTATTTTTAGACTATCATTTGTTTAATTCCATAACATCATTGTCATTGATTATTTATGAAATAGTTCCATAACATCATTTGTCATTGATTATTTACGAGACAGTTCAGTTAGCATTAACTGCATATATATACTATTAATATGCTTTTATGACATAAGTACGTGATTGGATATTTTTTCATTAATATACTAAAATAGAAAAAAACAATGATAGGCTATTTACTTTTTTTAGGGTTTTTTATTTTTTCTAAAAGAACCATATTTGAAGAATAACAAAATTTGATTATAACCACTTTAAAAATGAATGGTTCATAATTACATTGTACCTAAATGGTCTGTAATCGTTTACTGTTTAATCCTCTACCCTCTAATCCTTTTAACTAGAGATAGGAAAACATAAGTTATAACCGGCTATAATCAGTCCTGATTAATATAAGTGCTATCAACTGATTAGGATATGATTAATTTTAGAATTTTTAACTGGTTCTTTTAATAACGAGTAATTGTTAATAACCATTAAAAATGATCCTTAAGAAGTAGTCTATTTTATAATCCCAATATTTTAAAATAACATTAAATATTTATTAAGTTTCATTAAATATCAACCTCTGTATGATAAAAATCGTGCTAATAATTTATTAAATATGATTATAATTTTGAAAATAGAACTGAGAATGAGTTACACTGTTCAAACTTAGAAATTTTCAAACTCAAGTTGATCTCGAGCACAAAATAAAGTTTGTTTAAAAGGATGGTTTGAAAGTTCGAACTTAGCCAAGTCAAGTCGAGTCGACGTACAGAATTTATACTTATCGAGCCATTCATGTTCAGATGTTCATAAATAAATTAATTAAAATTTAAAAGTGATCTTGATTTTCAAATGTCAGTTTGTGTTATTAAAACAACCTTTTCAAGCTTGAGCTTTCAATTAAACAAGCTAATTGAGCTTATTGCACAAGTTAATAAACAAGTTAATCAATCTCAACTTTGTGCCCATAAACGTGTTTATAAACTTAGATTTTAGGCTATAATGTGGAAGTGGAACTCATAATTGTTAAATGAGCATCGGGTTAGAATATTGAGAGAAAAAATATTCAAGCTTGAAAGGCTTTAATGTGTTTAATTTACTTTTTTTTTTCTTTTTCGTTTCATACCCAGATCATATTAATTAATTATTAGTAAAAATACATTGAAAAAATACGTTTTTTTTGCTAATTACACTGTTAGAAAGGTCTTGTCGATACTTTCGAAATGAGTCCAATATTGAATATTTTTAATTTTAACACAAATAAAATATATATAATGTATGTGTGATAAATGCGATATTTAATTATCTTTAATACAATTTAACGTGATTACAAATTTTTATCAACATTTTTTTTGTTAAGGTTAAGTTGTTTATAGTGAAGTAATAGTATTAACATAATAGCATGTTTACTATGCAGGGTTATTTGCGTTCAGTTGACCTTCTCTATAGACTATAGAGTTATTTGTTTAGAGTTACGGGTCGTTACTAAACGCTTATTCAGTAAGTGCTTACGAGGTTATTTTGCTCACCAAATAACATGACAAGAGTCGAGAATCTTACCCGATAAGAATGATGATAAGAAGGAGAGTCTTACCTAGTAAGTGAGAGTGACGGCTCTTACCTAGGTAAGAGCTTACCGGGTAAATAGTTTATATTACGATAATTATTTTGTACAACCACTGTCAAAAATTTCTGGATCCACCTTTGAGCTTACGGTCTCTTGAAAGCAAAGATTCAATATTTTGAGATGTCTCCTTTTCCATTTACAATACAAAGAAATATGGTTATTACTTGTTTTGCAATAAATAATTACATAAAAGAACATGTAGTATTCTAGAGGGAGTGCAATAAGGGCACTGTATTAACCAATGAAGAAGGCGAAGGAAGTGGAGAAAAAGGATTGACGGAGTGCTAATAGCATACAATATGTCTAATTTTCATGATGAAGTCGCAAATATCGTGGAGAGCAATGACGAGCATGAGGAAGGCCGAGAATAGCAACAGTGATATGATGGCATGACAAGGGGTGTGAGAGTAGGGACAGACCGAGTAATGTTTTTATACGGTGATATCATATAATATAGACAAAAAATAGTTACAAAAAATATGGTTTTTATGACATGTCTTCATGCGGAACACGGCCCTTGTGGTCTTGGGGGGGCGAAAATATATATTACAAAAGTCTAGAGATCCAAATGATACGCACAAAACTTTCTTTTGTATGTTATAATATTAATTTTTAGAGAAAATTTGGTAATAAAGACTAAGAAGTCATTTACCAAACGCCTACCCAATAAGCGTTTAACAAGTCATATTATGTTATCGGATGTATCCGGTAAGGACCGAAAATCTTACCCGGTCAGAACGATAGTAAGGATCAAGTGTCTTATCTTGTAAATAAAAATGATGGCCCTTACTCGGTTAGCGTTTATCGACGTAAATTGTTGCATATAATGTCATTTTACTTGAGTACAAATCTTACCCGACAAGGTAAGTAATAGTGTTAAATTTTACTAAATATTTGAGTAAATAGCCTCTATAACTCGAAACCTTTAAACTATTAACTAAAAAAATAGTAATACAAATTTATTATATTTTGGTACTATTATTAACTAATAAAAACAAACTTTTAATATGACATTATATATAATAACTCAAACATTGTTTTTTTGTATTTTCTGAAAACTGATTTTCATATGTATTTGATATTAATAGTTTAACATCATATAATATGACAACATGTAATGGATGAAAAAATACAAAAATGTGTAAAGAAAAACTGAAATTGAAAAACACCTCTTGTACATGAACCCAAGCCTTAACCACTGGCGCTGTTAAGCTCTATGCATCAATTATTGGAACTAAATGCTATTTAAGCCCAAAAAGCGGGGAGGCCATGGCCCCCAGGCTCCTATGGGGTTCCGCCACTGGTTTTTACTAACGTTCAATATTGTTTGATGTGTTTTAGCCTAATTCTATCGTTTCGAGGAAAATTTAGAGTTTTTTTGCGATTTTGAGGGATTTAAAGTTTCTTTTATCAATTTAGAGGGGCTTTTCCGGGTTTTTTGGTTGATTTAAAGAGTGCTTTTTTGGTTGATTACGAGGTATCGGTTGCACCTTCTTTAACTTTTAAATATCACACGGTGACATCTCTAAAACAATATGATTGTACCTTTCATAAACGTAAATTTTTTAACCTAAGTGATCTGATGGTGCTGGCTCAGTAGGTGCTGACCGAACTCCTCCGGTCAGATCAGATCGATAGGTAAACAACATTTTCTGACTAAGTTCGGATCAACAAGACAACAAGAAGTAAACAGGCAGCTACCTTGATTAACGCTATTATGTTGTTTATCATGGCTTCATTTTCATAAATTTTACTCTATTAATGCTCAATAATTATCAACATGTACTCGATTAATCTACATTTTCATTAAATTATATGTTGTACCAAAGGGGCCTCTGGCCTAGCGGTACCGGGGCTTTTACAACATTCTCAAGGTCTCGGGTTCGAGCCTTGGGAATGGTGGTTTTCCTAAAAATGGTGGGGGGGGGGGGGGGTTTATCCCCTAAGGTGAAGGTTCGGGTCCCGCATACTGCCCTTATGGATGTCACTGTGGGTTCGAATCACTAACTACTAGCTACTAACTACTAACTTGCCGTTCAAAAAAAAAATTAAATTATATGTTGTTTCATGTTTTACATGGTCTATCATATTTGGTTTTCATGGAAACAATCTCTCGACCTTTGGAGGTCGAGGTAAGGTCTAAGTACACCTTACCTTTATTAGACCCTACTTTTGAGTCAGATATATACCGAATTTGTTCAGTTTGGTTCCGTTTAGTCATTGGTTACTGGGTATAATTAACCATGATAAAATCAGACGGTTACTCCTTCCGTACAAATTGAATGTTCACATTTCTATGTTAAGTTAGTTTGTCCCAAAGTAAGTGTTCAATTTCAAAGATGACAAAAATATAATTTCCAACTATGTCCTTAATTATGAGACGAACAAACTCATTACTCCCTCTATTATTAAGGGTGAAATTGTCATAGTTATTTAAAAAGTGTAATGATTACACATTTTTAAAATTGTGTTCTGAATAGACTTGAGACCCACTATTTTAAACTTCCATAAATTGCTCGTTGAAGTAAAACCACAGAACTTGTTATTGCATAAGAGCATCTCCAAATAATTTTTCTAAAATGGAAATCCAAAGGTAAAAATCTCTAAAAAGAGTTATATTCATTTCCAACAGATTTTATATTTAGAGATTTTAACATAAATTATATTAATATAATATTATCTAATTTACCATGTCAATACACTTTTAATTTTTTTTTAATATAAAATGATAAAACTTTAATCTCATTGGTGAGATGAAATAAAATAACAATTTCTCTTTCATACCATCAAGTTTTAGAAAATTCTCTAAACATAGAAAAATTTCAAGTTTTTTCTATTATAGAGAACAAGGTATCAAAGCTGTTGGAGAGGTTTAGAGAACAAAAATTCATTTTTTTTTCTATTTTAAAGCTGTTGCAGATGCTCTAACCAGTCGTATTAGGATTTTTAGGGTAAACCAACAACGTTAACTAATTTCTAATTCCTAATTCCATTAGGCTCTGAAGTTGAAAACCCTAATAGTCTTAAAGAGACTCGAAACGGTGACTTATGAGAGTAGTTCCAAGGTCTAGCTTTTATTTATAGGTTGAGTTGGATCCTATGTTGTTCATCCGTCGTATTGTAAAAAAAATTGGGTTGTGAAAAGTGTCACCATATTAATTTCTTGTGTGCTACTATTGTATATATTTTGAAACTATAATGAGAACAAGTTGTTTTTTGGTAGAGCTAGTTTGCAAGGTTTTTTCTTCCATCCATACCCAGTTCGAATCTTGTTAGTCAAATTATGTCACCGTTTGTAAAAAATTATGGGTGGGACCACGACAACGGTACTAAATCCACAACTTTTCTTGTGCTTGATTTGGGCTCTTTAGTGTTGGGCTCAGGCTCTTTCGGGTTTGGGTTAAAATTTATGTTCACAACTTCTTGGCTATGCTTTTTGAAATGATGTCAATTTGATGTTAGAAATTTAGTTTGTTGACTTTATATGTCATTCGAGACTTTGATTATATTTTTAACCGTTTAACGGCCGAAACATACACTTCCATATGCAATTTCTTTAACTATTAGATGACCTTTTTAGTTTTTACTGCCAAAATATACATACATACATTACATAAGATTCAAATGAAAAGACAGTCAGTTTACAAGAAGTTTTAAGATTATAGATGAGCACACATGATGTACACACTTAATTATATATGATTAAGCACATGTTGTGTTGATTGGCACATAGCGGGGACCTTCCCCGACAACCTCTGGTAATCGCCCATATCCTTTTTGAATGTGTTTAATCATATATGATTAAGGGTCTGTTTCATGTGTAATCATATATGATCTTGGAACTTCTCACAAATTAATCAATTTGTTGGTTGATATTCCCTTTGCATACATATATTAAATATATAGTTCTAATTATTATATGAACCTTTATTTTGGAGCGTTTTACCATCGCCACAACCGCTATTTCAAATCACAATCGTGACCGTTATTTCAGATCGTGACCGCTATAACAACATCGTGGAGCAAAAGGTTTGTTAGCATTGCATGTTATCCTTAAGTTGCTTGTTGTTTCATAAATGATGTTTTATCTTTAATTTTGATTCAAAGACAACATCAAACAAACTTAAGGATGTTTTCAAAGAACTCACTACATGTGAGGATGTAACCATAGTTTTTGCAAGTAATGTATTCATGAGGTAATATAATGTATAGAATTTACTCCAATTTTTGTTATCTCAATTTAATGCTCAACAACATTAAAACCCATGAGATTACTAGAGAAAGAAGGTTTCATACTTTGGATGCATTTCAATCCCTATTTCATCTTGGGCCTATCCATGTATAAAACACATCCATGGAACCTCCTCTGTACTCCTTAGGGTAAAGGAAAGGTCTGTTTAAATTTTATACTTTCTGGATACTACTTTATGTAGGATTTATCGTGTTTGTTTGGTTTACATTGATCAGAGCTCAAGATTCATCAATTTTGCCGTTGCAAAGATGATGTTGACATAGAATTACAGTTCTTTTATCGAATTCATGATACTTCAACATTTTCACTAAACTATAGGTGTTCTTGAACTTTAGCCTTTAGGGTGCGTTTGGTACGCAGTCAGGACAGGACAGGACAGGACAGGACAGAACAGAACCATTCGGAACAGAACAGAACAGAACAAAACATGACAGAACAGCTGTTACACGTTTGGTAAAACATGATATGGCGGAACAGGACATGACAGAACAGAACAGAATGACCAATTTACCCCCAGTGAGTTGTTTAGTGTTTTTAACCAAATAACCCCCACATATATATATATATAGAGAGAGAGAGAGAGAGTGAGGAGAGAGAAAGGGAGAGAGTGATAGGAGAGAGAAAGAGAGAGGAGAGAGAGAGAAGAGAGAGAGAGAGAGAGAAAAGAAAGAGAAGAGAAGAGAGAGAGAGAGAGATATGGAGGAGAGAGAGAGAGGATAGATAGAGAGAGGAGAGAGAGAGAGTTGAGGGAGAGAGTGAGGAGAGAGAAAGGGAGAGAGTGAGAGGAGAGAGAAAGAGAGAGGAGAGAGAGAAAAGAAAGAGAAGAGAGAGAGATATGGAGGAGAGAGATAGGATAGATAGAGAGAGGAGAGAGAGAGTAGAGGGAGAGCAGAGAGAGAGAGAGAGAGAGAGAGAGAGGGAGAGGAGAGAGAGAGAGAGAGAGAGGAGAGAGAGAGAGAGAAGAGAGAGAGAGATGATAGAGAGAGAAGAGAGATAGGAGATGGAGAGAGGAGAGAGAGATGAGAGGAGAGAGAGAGAGAGGGCGCCGGAGGCGGTGGTGTTCGTGAGGAGGTCGCCGATGGTGGTGGTGGCGTGAGGGAGGGCCCCGGCAGCGGTGGTGTTCGGCGGTGGTGGCGGCGTGAGGGAGAGCGCACGGTGGTGGTGTTCGTGAGAAGGTCGCCGGCGGTGGTGGCGGCTTGAGGGGGTGCGCCGGCGGTGGTGGTGTTCGTGAGGAGGTCGCCGGCGGTGGTGGCAGCGTGAGGGGGTGCGCCGACGGTGGTGGTGTTCGTGAGGAGGTCACCGAAGTGGTGGTGGCGTGAGGGAGGAGAGGGTAAAAAGGGAACAATTTCCTTGTTCTAGTTAGTTCTAGGGGGTAAGGGGTGAAGTATCAAATGGTACTATTATTTTGGTAGTTTTCAAGAAGAAAAAACCGATGCATGCACGAGCAAATTTATTTACAAGATTTCGGCTGCACGGACTGCTACTCAATTAACTCGTTATAATTTGAAAAAAAAAATCATGGACCTTAAAGGTGCATGATAGCTAGATATTGTATCTCTACGATCTAATTAGTTTTTGTAATTCGGTAATTTTTTTAATAAAAAAAATAATAATGAATATTATCTTGTATCTTATGCATGAAGTAATTGCATATGTAATTGAATTTTAATGGATATGTAATTTCCTTAAATAAAATGTTTTATTATATAATACAAATAACCCAAATTTTAAAGGGTTTAAATTCAATATCTCTAATACCAGTAGCACATATTTAATTATAATTACTGGTATACCCCAAGACCACTTAAAGGATTACATTAATATAACTACTAGTAATATACTAATATCCAACTCTAGCTAGTAATTACTATTATGTCCTTGAACCAGCGCTACTTGTAATCCTAATCAATTAAATTACTGTTATATCCTCTAAATTAACGGAACAGAATTTGACCCTAGCTATAGTCAAACACCTGTTTAACCAAACCAAAAAAATTATGGTTATAGTGCTTAATTAAGTTGGTACATGTGGTGCAGACCACAGGGATAACACTAAGATGATGTAAATGTTATTACAAATACGGATCCAGAAATTTTTATAAACGGTTGTATCGTTTAACTATAAAAAATAAATGTCGAGATATTTTCCATGGTGTGTGTGTGTGTATATATATATATATATATATATATATAGAGAGAGAGAGAGAGAGAGAGAGAGAGAGAGAAGTTTTGTTAAGAACCAAAAGTTGATTAATTAGGAACCCAGGAATGTCCACATTGTTCCACGTATCCCTATCAGGATGCATATTCATCATGAATAGTACATTCATGATGAATATTGAAGTACTATTTATCATGAATCATACATTCATGATGAATATTTCTAAACAAACATGTAATCTATCGTGCTATAGGGGTCTTCTTTTGATAATCCATAAAATTGTGATAACTTGGAGAAAACTTGTGCATCATGTGTTATTTCATATTATTATTTTTTCATCTAAGACTAGAATTTGAAATATCGAATAACATATATTTGTTTCACTATGTGTATGCTTCACATTTACTCGGTTCACAATGTGAAACTTTTTGAAGTGTTTGTGAAACAAAAAATACACATAAAGGTTTCACATCGGGAAAAGAGTTCATATGAAACAAACACATTGTGAAACAATATGTTAATCAATACATTAAATATTATGTCTAGATAGAAAAAAAATCATATAAAATAACACATGATGTACAAGTTCTCAACATTATCATAATTTAATTGGTTCTCAAATAATTAAGCCCATATATATATATATATATATATATAGAGAGAGAGAGAGAGAGAGAGGAAATTTCAAATGAGAACTCAAATTTGATTGTGAACGTGAGGACAAATGAGAACGCAACACGTGTCTGAATATAGATTATTCAGACTGAATATACAAAGAAATATTCAGACTGAATATTTCTTTGAATGAGACACGTGTCGCACTCTCATTTGTCCTCACGTTTACAACCAAATTTGAGTTCTCATTTGAAGCCGCCCTTATATATATATATATATATATATATATATATTATATAGTAGGTCCTTGTAAGGAAGCTTCATGGAAGTTCAATTCTTATTTCAAGTTTTCAAGAGTTTTGCATGAAGACAAGACATATTGTCATGCATGGAATATATAGACAACGAATTAAAGCTCCGACCAAAACAAAATACACATGGGGGGTATACATCAACTCAACTATAGCTTTCATTCATTATATATCATACATAATATTATATATATATATAATATTGATAAAATTCAAAATTTGAGAAGGGCAAAGTCAAGAAACTTTTGGCAGAACGAAGAGCCGTTCTTAGAATCGAATCTCAAATCCATGAACACAAAAAAAAGCTAGACAAGATAGAGCTTCAATTCATAGAAAATCAAAACTACAATTGTTGAACTTCACAACTTACAGAAAGTGAAGGAAGCTTCAACGGCATTGTAGATGTGGCAACTGGCAACCGGACCGGTTTCAGATATTTTGGGGAGAAGAAGAGAAAAACCACGTGGGTTGCGACTGGGGGAGAAAAGGAGAAGACGTGCATGTGCGTGAAAGGGAAAAATAGAAGGAACATGTATCACAGACGCAAAATCTGAGAAAATATCACACAAATATTCTACCATAATGGGAGACACACGCTGGCCAAAACCCTCCTCCCTTTGTATACTATATAGATAGATATATAATACATTGATAAAAATTTCATAATTTCATAGCAACCATTTAATTTATTAATAGAGGTTAACATAAGTTAAAGATTTCATATTAAGGTGCGTTAATATATATACGATAACACTAACTATTTAAGAAAATAAGAATTTTTTTTTATGTACAAAATCATATATGATTCACGTACAAAATCATGTATGATTAGGCGCAACTTTTCCCACGACTTAGCCCGCGACAAAAGTCATTCGTGTCATTTTTTAATGTTAGTACAAAATCACATGTGATTTTATACATGAAAAAAAGTTTTTTCTTGTTTTCTTAAATTGTTATGATTATCACATTAACCTATATATACATAGGGGTCGGTTCAAATGAGAACTCAACTTTGGTTGTGAACGTGAGGACAAATGAAAGCGCGACAAGTGTTATATTTAGTCTGAACAATCTACGTTCACAACCAAATTTGAGTTCTCATTTGAACTTTCATCTCTCTCTCTCTCTCTATATATATATATATATATATATATATACCTATGTTAATTTATGTGAACCTCTGCTAACAAAGTGGTTCTAATCATTCTTTCATACAATATATGACAGCTTAAAATTACCAGAGATTAGTCTAGACAAATGTCTAGGATACCCTTTCCAAGAAAGATAATATATATATATATGTATAGAGGCCCCACCCCTTCAAGTGTTAACTCAATTATTTGTGTTAACTTTGTTAACCAGACATTTTCGTCTTTTTAATTATTGATACCATATTCCTTAAATATCTTGTTCAATTAATTATTACATTTTTTAAATACCACATTTCTTAAATATCTTGTTCACTTAATTATTACATTGTTTAAATACCACATTCCTTGATTATCTCATTTACTTAATTGTTAACCTATGAAATTTTTGATTTCACCGATGAACTTGTTTAAACTTTCTTAGTTATCTTGTTATGTTTCTAGTTTCACCTATGAACTATAAACAAAAATCATTTTTTCACTTTAAGGTTTCACCTATTAGAATTTGATTATATGGTTTCACTTATAAACTTTAAATAAAAATCATTGTTTCATTTTTTGATTTCACTAATGAACTTTGATTATATGGGTTCACCTATATAATTTAAATAAAAATTATTATCTCATTTTCTGGTTTCACATTTGAATTTTAAACAAAAATCAGTGATTCACTTTCAAGTTCACCTATAAAGTTTTTAATTTTATCTTTAAACAAAAATCATATTAATATTATTAAAAATATTAATTATTTTTCAAAAATAAAATATGAGTTATTCCAAAAATAAAATATGATAAATTATTCCGAAGTTGTCCTTCATTTAATATCATTTATTTCATTTCATTTTTTATCAGATTATAATCTCCATTTAATCACAATCGTTAATAAAAATAATGAATGGCTTAGATCGGTTAACAAAGTTAACACAAATAATTGAGTTAACACTTGAAGGGGCCTATATATATATAGAGGGAGATTCATGCGATGACGATATCTTTTTACGAGAACGCAAGAAGCTTTTTCCATGTACAAAATCACATATGATTTTGTACCAACATCAAAAAATCACATGTGATTTTGTACTAACATCAAAATCACATATGATTTTGTACATGAAAAAAGCTAATCGCGTTCTCGTAAAAAGATAGCGTTCTCGTATGAACCTGCCCCTATATATATATATATATATATATATATTTAGGGGTGGTATACGTTGCAAACTATTCAATATTTGCAAACTTGCAAACTCACCATTATCCAATAGAAATAAGCCACGTGGATAATATTATTTTTATAGCTTATTAATTCATTGAGGGTATCATCATCATTTTATAATTTAACCATTTTTAAATTAATATATACTAATTTCCTATCATGAACACACTTTCTGACGACTTCGTCTTCTCTGGCGAGTTTTCCGGCAAGTTTTCTCAATCATGAATATACTTTTGCCATTCATGAATACACTTTCAACATTCATGAATATCCAATTGGTGTTTTATCATTGTGTTCACGACGAGTTTGCACGGTTTGCAAAAATCGATTAGTTTGCAACGGATACCACCCCTATATATATATATATATATATATATATATATATATATGATAGCTTAATCTATAAAGGAAACTAATTTATTAAATACATAAACTCTCAGGAATAAATTTATTAATTAAATGGGTATAACTATAACTTAAACTATACAAAATGAAATGTTGTGTTTGGATTATGGCGTTAAGTTGTTCTTTGATTTTGTATTTTATAAAAAAAATTATATTCTAAACAAATTATAAAAATACTAGAAAGATACTCACACAATACAACGAGATACATTTCGATTTTCATGTTTGTTTTATTTTATCCCTATCAATGTTATAATACGATTTTATGTGGTTTTATTTTTTAAATAAAATATAAATTTGAAGATATAATAAAATTTTATCAAATTAATTATTTAAAAGTTTTTTTGTGTAATTTTTTTAATTAATTTTGATTTAATAATATAATTTTTAATAAAGATAATAATTAAGTATTCTGTTATAACTCAATAATTATCCTAACTATTTTTTGGATTTTTTATATTTAAAATGAGATGTTTATATTGTATTTAATAGTATTTATATACAGTTAGTTACAAAAATTCAAATATGAAGCTTTAATAAGTTGTACACATGCATAATCTACTTGTAATTTTGAATTTTAAGTAATATGCATAAATAAACAGTATTATATGTATAAAAACTGATTTTTAAGAGTTTTTGTCAAATGCTTTATAATATGGTATAGATAGATAATATAGTATAGATATTTAAACATGGGTAAAAGATAACCCTCAAAGTAATATCAAATATGCTACAAGTAATTAACTTAAAAATAAATATTTGTAGAAATAATCTCAAATCTAACAATGTTAAGATCCACGAACGTGCACATATATGCACCGTTAAGCTCCGCCAAAAACGAGGCATAACTCGATCGACCTAATCAAAATAGAATTTTTTTTATTAGAATAAACAACAAAATAAATTTTACATACACTATATCGCTTGTTCGTTGGATAATTTATAAACAACAAAAACTCTCTAATTTTTTAAGAAAAAAAACGTATATTTTAGAGACATCGCAATAATTCTAAAAGAAAAATCTTTTGGCCCTGATTTATTATTTCCCTTTGTTGTTCCACCAATTATTTTAAAACAAAATATTAATTTTTTTTAACATGTATATTATTTATTACTTTTTAATGAGAAAAAATGTTAATATTAAATTGTTGGTCCATAATATTTTCTTAGTTAAATAACAATATATATGTTCTTTAGAATGAAAGGAGTGATGATAATGATTATATAAGACAAATATTAACGACTATGAAAACATTTATTAATAGCATACTACAACATTTATTCAGCACGTATGTATCCTTTTCAACTTCATTTTTGTTTGTAGGACTTAATTTATAATATCATTTCCAATTCAACATTAAAAACATAAAAATAAAGGTGTTATTATTTTCAATCCAACACTAAAACACTAAAAATATAAAGGTATAAAATGTTGGTCCTTATATATATTTAAAGGCCAAAAAAGTAAAACACTAAAAAATATACTAATATTTTATTCAACTTTTTCAAATTATTTGAATAGATTAATAGTTTAACATATAAAATAATAACTACATATATTATTTTATTATTATTGTAATATTAAAGATATTTTTAGTGTGTGATTAGAATTGAATTTTTTTAGTGTTCTATTTTTAGTATTTATAATATTTTAGTGGCTATTTTTTAGTTGTTGGGTTGGAGAGATCCTAAGGTAAGTTGCATTATGAACGTCGGTATAGTAATAGTTGTTGGTCTTATTTGTTGGTAGTCATCTCAAAACTATTTTATTTTCAAATAATTATTTAACCACTGCAGATTAACTAGAAACTTAATAACTATATCTTAACATACGAAATAAACACGTGTGTGTTTTTGCTTTCAATTTCGTAATATTACTTAAAGACGACGATTTCTTTCATGATTCAGATACAACCGAAGTTCTTACTATATCAATATTTAATCATTTATACCCAGATTTCTAACAATAACTCTTGTCACATCATCTTTTCTAATTTGTCCTATCGATTCCTCTCACTCCTATCTATCTTCCAAAGATGGATCGTTCACTGCAATATTAAAATTCTGGGTTTCATCGACGGATTTTTCTGACTGATATTCCATCAGAAAATTATCACGGATTTCAGATGGATTTCAAAAGACTTGTACCAAATTTCAAAACTTAATCTTCTCATTAGAAACCACTATAAAATTTATAATCATTCATTTAAAAACTCAGATTAAATATTAATTATCTCAATTTTTATCAAGTATACAATCTTTCGGTATTAACTCTTCTACCATTTCAAACAATACAATGTAGTTAATCAAAACATGTCAAATGATACAAGCTAGTTAATCAAAACATGATATATACATACATAAATACATATATAGATGAAACAACATATACATGTAAACATACAATATTATATAATATTGTCTTATAGATGAATAATTAAGAGATGTTTTGTATGTTAACTAAAAAAAACACAAAAATACGTTTATATATGAAAAACACCATATTATTCACACACAAACATAAAACATGTGAAACAATATGAATCATAGCCTAAAATCAAACTCATTAGATGGTTTTCATATGCACTGTTTCATCTATGAAACAGTACAATACTAGAAAACTGGTTTTCACAGTTTGTAACATTTAGCTGTGTGTGTATATATATATACATACATACATACATACATACATACATACATGTATATGTGTGTAAATATATACGAAGCAATTGATATATATTACCTTAACAACGTTGATTAAAGGGCGACCATAGTAAGAGTATGCAAGCTATCCTCATCGTGGGCTGCAAGAGCGATTGTTGAGCGTGTTGCTCTGGCAATGTGTTCATGAACCAAACGGATAAGTCGATGCCATCTTCTGCCACGATCTTGATGAGAAGTGAATACTTGGGTCAATTGAAACAACAAAATATTGGAATCGAATGCGATGCTTTGAACAATGTCTTTAATAGGTCTCAAACTGATAATGAGTTTCATACAAAATGGCCATATTAAGCTAGCCAGAATTTGAGTAGCACTAAAACTATGAATCTTTGCTGCAACCATTAATAAGTGCAAAACCATTTCTTTAAATTTCAATGTGTACCTACCTACTACTCACTAGAAGAAAGGATCCAAGATTTTTAAATGGAGTTTGATGGATAGATGTTGGAAAATGATGTCTCTCTCTCTCTATATATAGGGGCTTAATAAAATAAAAACCATAAAAATATATTACAAACTCGTAAAAACCGATATAAAAATAATTTTTTTCATGATTTTTTTTTATCAAATGCTAGCATTTAAGATATTATTTCACATATATTTGTTTCATAAGGTGAAATTTTCACATGTATTTGTTTCACCATATGAATCTTTTTTATGCATATTTTTTGTTTCACTAGGTGAATCAATTTTTTTCCCACGTGTAATTATATTCACAAGATGAATACAAACATATATGTGAAACAATATCTTAAATTATAGGTTTTGATAAATAAAAAAAAAAATTATCGATTTTTACGAGTTTGTAACATTTTTGTGGTTTTATTTGATTATCGTCCTATATATGTGTGTGTGTGTGTGTGTGTGTGCATGTATTTACATGTAATATTAATGTTAAATCAAAGATAATAAATTGATATTTTTTGTTAAGTTTGGGTCAGCCACGAGTAAACACTATTAGAAAATTTAGTATTTTCAACGGAAATTAATTTTCAACGAAAAATGTCGTTGAAAATTTTCTACGAATTTTAGAAGATTATTGACAGAACATAAATTTTCTATGAATTTTCAACGAATTTTCGTTGAAAATCTTTCACAAACATATATGCATTTTCAACCAAAAAAATTTCAACGGAATGTCTCGTCAAAAAGTTTTTGGTTGAAAATGCATTTTGTGAGAGATTTTCAACGGAAATTCGTTGAAAATTCGTAGAAAATTTTCAACGACATTTTCCGTTGAAAATTTTTGTTGAAAATACTCAATTTTCTAATAGTGAAACATCCCCTATTGTGAGACTAGCTTGATTACCATTTAATGGCAGATTCAGGATTTTGGTCGAGCCGGTGCACCTTTAAATTAGATTAAATGCTAGTATAAAGTCGCTTGATTTGTTTTTAGCCGAATTCCGTAGTTCGTGGGTTTTTTTAAGTTTTTTTGTTTATTTTGAGGTATTTTTTTAAAGTTTTTTGGTTCATTTCTAAGGACATTTTTTGGTTGATTATGGGAGTTGTTCGCTTTTTTGATTAATTTCAAGATAAATTTTATGTTTTTGGTTTGATTTTATAAGAGAATTTTTCGGTTTTTAGGTAAAGACTAATTTAAATATTTAAAACAAATAAATCATGTAAACATAATTGTATAACATTATAATTAATCAATGTGTTTACATTATTGGTCCCTCACTCCCTGCTTCATATTACAAAAATACTAAAGTTGATAGAGGGTTAACCTAAATAGAGAAATATATACTCAGGGTTTTAACTTAGTCTCACATGTCATCCCACCAAATGCTTGTTTGTGTTACAAGATTTGTTATAAAATAAGCACCCTTCAAAATCAAGCGGTTGCACCTTCAAAACGCCTATGTTGTACTTTCTCCATTTACGGTAATCAAGTGAGCGCACGAGACCCCGCTGGGTCCTTAGTAGGTCCACCCCTGTTAATGCTTTCATGTTGTTTATCAGTGGTCCATTTTCATAAAATTTACTCTATCAATGCTCAATAATTGTTAACATCACTGGAATAATCTCCATTTTCATTAAATTATATCTTGTTTCAAGTTTTACATGATCTATCACTTGCACACAATATTAAATATGTGATAAGCTGAGGGTTTTCATTAAGGTCCGAGTCATAAGTCATATACCCTACTTTTGAGTTAATCTAACTCAAATCAGTACGATTCATCCGATTTACTAACATCACCATATTCATTTGCATAAAAAAAACCAAAATACTTAGTCATCATACTTATTATAAATGGTCAAAATTAAAGTTAAATACTTCCAAGATTTGCATTCATTAGTTGTATTTCAACGTCGATTCCCGCCAATTTTTGATAAAAAAAAATCCAAATTTCTGAATTTCTTGCTTATCATTGCCGAATAATTAGGGCTTCAAATTAGGAATGAATCGTCTTTTATTTGGAGAATATATCGGTTGCAGTTTGATGATGAAGGTAAATTGTCCAATATGCCCCTATGCGCTCCATTTAATTAATTCTGAAATTCTAAAACTTCTGAATATTACGGAAATGCCACCGAGAAATGCATCATTAACAATAGCCGTTGATCAATATAACGTGTAGTAAAAATGGGGGTTGTAGAGTTTGCAAGAAATACAAGGGTTACTCTTGAACATGCACGGATTTAAGTTATAACAATGGGGGTCATAGGCCCCCTACTAATATATTTAATCAAAGGCTAATTTTTTTCCAAAATATGATTTTTTATTGGATCTCTAATATTAAGTTGATAACGGACCTCAACTAATAATTTCTTTTCTAACTTAGGCCTTATTTTTTTTAATTAACTATATGTTTATTAACCATTATAATGTGTTCCTTTACACATTGGTTTAATACTAAGTGTCAACATGTTTTTATTACAAATTGGTTTAATTGTTTGTTCTTCTTCATTATGAACCAGTCGGCTTTTATTTTAATTAATATGTAGCGTGTTCATTTGGTTTAAGTGAAAACGATATAGAAAAATATATAAGTAGTAGTATAATGTGTCAATTTAACCAAAATAATAAAAAAATAACTGAAAAACCGAACCAAATAAGTTATCTTTATTCTATTCTGTTAACCAAACCGTTTTAGCCGAAAACGAAAACGCGAAACCGTTTTGGTTGGGATAAATTAATCGGTTTCGAAAACATTTCGACGCCCCTATATAAATATGTCCCCAACTATAAAAGTTTTTGGATCCGCCACTCCTATATATATACGTTTTATTTTGATAGTTATTTGTTTTGTTATATATATCTTAAAGATAAAGATAAAGATAGAATTTAATCCTTCGATATTAAGTATTCTCTGAAACCCGAGTCGCGTTGCCTTGAAAGTCCTCTATTTTAGCCAAGATTGGTGTTGAGTGAGGTTGGGCGTAAAATCGTTGACAGTGATGAGAGCTTAATATGGAGAGATTTGTTCGATCATTTTCTTTAAGGTGTAATAATAATGATTCTATTAGATCCTTAGAGTTAAATAACTTAAATAAGAATAAGAAGCTTATAGTTCATGAAAATCTAGATAAAAATCTAGATGATTGGAAAATTCCGGCTTATCCAGCATCAAAATATATAAAACAGGTAGTTTTTTTGCAAAAATCTGATTATATTATAAAAACTGTTGAAGAAGCCGTTCCTTTATTGGAAGGAAATAATTCTTTTAATTTATTTTCTAAAAGGCTTATAGCCTTGCATAGAGAAAAATATAGATTTCTTCATATTGGTATGGTCCAAGTAGCAGTTAAACCTGCTACTAGATTAGGTCTTAATACGTCAGCAGTTATTGTTGTCAGAGATAAAAAACACTTGGGATTTCACGACTCTTTATTAGGAGTAGTGCAATCTAGCCTCTGTGATGGACCAATTTATTTTTCATGTTTTCCAAATTTTACTTTATCCTTAACAGATCCATATTTAACAAATGCTTTATGTTTGGATATAAAATCTCAAGGTTTTAAAATGCTACCTGGAGTTCAAAACGCTATTTTTATTTATAGGATATACTATAAAGTTATGAATTCAGTTGTTCCTGATATGAAAAAGATTTCTTTTGATAAAACCCAGACAACCACTATGTTTATAACAGATGTTTCTGAAAGTAATGTGGTAATTCCCAAAACAATTAGTTGGGATCCAATAAACCTTCCTGAAGAATGGGTGATAGAGGAAGCTATAGAACCAGTTAAACATGAAAGTAGTGTTTTAAAGGAAATTATTGAATTTCCTGATGGAAAAGTGAGATTAAAATTTGATAATTTGTCACATCCTAAACCTTCTTATAGAGAAGAATTTATGTCTAGTAGAAGTTTAACTTCTTCTATTCCGTCGGTTTATAGAGATGAATTTAAAAATTCACTTTCTCCAATTCATTCTTTTCGGAAGGAAGATGTTATTTTGAAAAATACTTTAGATGGGGTAACTCAACCTCAATACAGGGTTAAATACCCTCCTCTTCCGCAGGAAGAACATCACCTACTCCTTCAGATATGGGAATAGGGAGTAGTTATGGAGTTTTGGCTTTAACTCTTGATGAAAATAACGAAGAATTTCCTATAGATGGAAATTTGAAAGAATTATTTTATTCTTCTGAAAATAAAATAAAAAGAAAATGGTTTTTTATGAAAAGTAAAAAAACTCAGAAAAAATGGTTTGATCTTTATAAAAGGTTTTTATTAAAGATGGGTGAAGATGTAGAATTTTTTGAAGCCTTAAAAGCCTTGTATAAAATATTTTCTACAAAATCCTTTCCTGATTTCTCAAACTTCATTGAGGTTCTTAAAATAGAGTCTGCTTATCAAGATTTTATTTCAAAAAATGGAAAGGTTATAAAAAGTGTTCACCCTCCAGAAATTAGTTTATCTATTGAGATAGATAAAGAAAAACTTACGGCAACTCCTTATAATAAGAGTGAAGATTTAAAATCGATTATTGAACAAAATAATTTTACAAACCTTTCTTTACAATCGATTGGAAAGCAATTAATTAGGATTGAAACTAAAATAAATGAAGAAAAAGATTCTTATCAAGAAAATGTTGTTTCTACATCTAATTTAAAAAGTAAAAAGGTAGATTATGCTACCTCAATTATTGATACAGATAAAGTTTTATTTAAACCTTTATCTTCAGAAAAAATAAAACTTCAGGTTAACGAGAGCAAACATAATCCCGAGTTTATTGAAGAAATTATATCTAGATTAAAGAATCTAGGATTAAAAGAAAATGAGATGGCACCGTTAACGGCTCCTTCAGATGATACCACATCAGAAGAAGAAGAAGAAGATGTTGACGGAACATCTGAAATATCAGATTTAGAACAAATGTTTTTGAATGAACAAAAACAACCTTATCAGGTAAATGAAATTAAGTATATTCTAATACTCCGTATAAAAAACCCTATTATCATAGGCCAACTCCAGTTGATACTCTTTATGAAGAGGCGAATGATTTTGGGTCAGTATCTTTTGATGGTAGTTCCATTACTGAATGGAATATAGATGGGTATTATGAATATCAAGTTTTATTGAAACTTCATTATATGACTATGTATGCTACAGCATGTCGCATCAAAGGTAACAATGATGCAGAGATAGTTAAAGCTATTATTCAAGGTTTTACTGGCCAGTTAAAAGGTTGGTGGGATTTTCATTTAACTGAGGAAGCTAAACAACATATTATTAGGGCTGTAAAAATAGAAAATAATGTAGAGCAATCAGATAGCGTTAATACACTAATTTATACTTTGTTAAAACATTTTGTGGGAAAAACTTCTTTACAACTTGATAAAACTCAAGAGCAACTTATGAATCTTAAATGTCATTATTTATCTCAGTTTAAATGGTATAAAGATGTTTTTATGGTGAAAGTCATGTCTAGGGAAGATACTAAGGCTGATTTTTGGAAAGAAAAGTTTTTATGTGGCCTTCCTCATTTATTCGCTGAAAAGGTTAAAAACCGTATTAGACAACAACATAATGGGGTTATACCCTACCACCTTTATATCTGTGGTGATTTATCTTCTGAAATTGTTGCAGAGGGTCTTTGCTTATGTAATGAAATTAAATTACAAAAACAATTACAAAAGGAAAAACTATTTGGTAAGCAGGCCCTAGGAAATTTTTGTGAGCAATTTGGATTATCTAATCCAAATCCTTCTAAAAAAGTTTCGAAAAAGGGCTTTAAAAAATCTTATAATTATTTTAAAAAGAAAAGAGACTTTGAAAATGAAAATAAAACTAAAAGTTTTTATAAAAAATCAAAGAAATCATCTCCTAAGAAGGAGAAGAAAGTACCTATTTGTTTTAAATGTAAAACAGCAGGTCATTACGCTAATAAGCGTAAGAAAAAGGATTTGTGTCTTGATATTGAGGATGATTTAAATGAAAACCTAGTTCCTACTCTCAGAGATCTTATTATAGATTCTGAACAGAAAAATTTAAAAATTTCAGTAATTACTGAAGACATATCAGAAGATGATACTGAGTCAAGTAAATCTTCTGATGACTGTGATGGAAATTGCGATTATTACAAAGCCTTATGCAAGGCTAATGGTCTTTATGGTTTAACTAAAGATGAAAATCTTTTTTTAGATTTAATTGATAAAATTTCGGATCCAGAGACTAAGAAAGATATGCTTAAAAGATATCTTGAGTCTCACTCTAATAAGAGTAGTATCTCTTTGAAAAAAAGAACCAGAGATTTATAATCTCAAAACTCTTATAGATCGAGTCAAAAATGAAGCTTCTACCTCTAATCAAGTGCCTTTAGAGCCAAATGAAGCTAGCATAGGTGATTTAAGGCATGAGGTAAACACTCTTAAAAAGGAATTAGTTCTACTAAAATCAATCAGGGAGAGCGATATAAAAGAAATAAAAACGAGAGTTACTGCTCTTGAACTAAAACCTGTTATAACAGGAGAAGAGAAACCAAAAAATAAAAAAGATAAAAATTCTTTAACTAAAGAAGATATAGCTTCACTAAATTTTATTAATATGATTGATAGAGTTATTACTCATAAATGGCACACCAAAGTAACTATAGTGATGCATAAGGAATATGTATTTTTCACTATAGCTATGATTGATTCAGGTGCTGATTTAAACTGTATAAATGAAGGGATGGTACCTTCTAGGTATTTTGTAAAAACTTCTGAAATTTTAAATGCTGCAAACGGCAATAAACTTATGGTTAATTACAAATTACAGAATACTGCTATTTGTAATGGAGGTTATTGCCTTGAAATGCCATTTATAATGGTTAAAAATCTTTCACATGATGTTATTTTAGGAAATCCATTTCTACACATGTTATATCCAGGTGGTTTTTCAAAAAGCGGGATTACAAATGTTATTAATGGAAAAGAGTTGAAGTTTGAATTTGTATCTCAACCTCATTTTCATGAAATTGATATTTTACAAAGATTAATTTCACGAAAAGTTTTAAACTCTTTATCTAAAGAAATCGATTATAAGCAAATTGAACAAAAGATTTCTTCACCTTATATGGTTAAAAAAATTGAAGAACTTCAAGCACGTATTGAGAAAACGTTATGTTCAGATCTTCCTAATGCTTTTTGGGATAGGAAGAAGCATATTGTTGATTTATCTTATGAACCTGATTTTAAAGAAAGCCAAATCCCGACAAAAGCCAGACCCATTGCAATGGGTCCTAGACATTTAGAGATTTGCAAAAAAGAAATTGAGGAACTACTACTTAAAGGTCTAATTAGACCTTCTAAGAGCCCTTGGAGTTTTTCAGCTTTTTATGTTGAAAATGTTGCTGAACTAGAAAGGGGTGTTCCGAGATTGGTTATTAATTATAAGCCTTCAAACAAGGCACTAAGATGGATTAGATATCCTATCCCTAATAAGAGGGATCTTTTAAATCGTCTTTATAAGGACCGCTACTCCAAAGAGTATTACACCCTTGATCGTGAAATATCGATTGCTTGTTGAACATTCCGCCAAAATTATGTCAAAATTTGATTTAAAATCCGGATATTGGCAAATCCAAATAGCCGAGAAGGATCGGTATAAAACAGCTTTTAATGTTCCGTTTGGTCATTACGAATGGAATGTTATGCCTTTTGGGCTTAAAAATTCCCCTTCTGAAATCATGAACGACGTTTTTTATGATTATACCTCATTTATAATTGTTTATATTGACGATGTTTTGGTATTTTCAGAATCAATTGATCAACACTTTAAACATCTTGAAATCTTTATAAAGATTGTTCTTAAAGCTGGTTTGGTAGTTTCAGCAAAAAAGATAAAATTATTTCAAACCAATATTAGATTCCTTGGTCATATGATTAAAGAGGGAACTATTATCCCTATTGATAGAGCAATTATTTTTGCTGATAAATTTCCAGATGAAATTAAAGATAAAACTCAATTGCAAAGATTTTTAGGAAGCTTAAATTATATAGCTGATTTTTATAAAAACTTGGCTTATGATGCCAAACCTTTATTTGAAAGGTTAAAGAAAAATCCTCCTCCGTGGACTGATGAGCACACCCAAGCTGTAAAGAAAATAAAATTAAGGAATAAAGAAATCCCTTGTTTAGCAATAGCTCATCCAGATGCTTTCAAAATTGTTGAAACGGATGCATCTGATATGGGTTATGGAGGTATCCTTAAACAAAGGATAAAAAATAAAGAATCTTTGGTCAGATATACATCAGGGATTTGGAAAGGCCCCAGAGTTAATTACTCTACAGTTAAAAAAGAAGTATTATCTATTGTATTATGTATACAAAAATTTGAAAATGATTTAATTAATCAAAAGTTCTTACTAAGAATTGATTGTAAATCAGCAAAAGAAATTTTACAAAAGGATGTTAAAAATATAGCATCCAAACAAATATTTGCTAGATGGCAGGCTATTTTATCTGTCTTTTATTTTGATATTAAGTTTATTAGAGGATCAGATAATTCATTACCTGATTTCTTAACTCGTGAATTTTTGCAGAGATGAAGAAGGCTAAGGAAAAGGAAAGGGCAACTACATCGGTGGCACCAAGGATTAATACTCCAATGGGTTATCAGAAGTTGAATCAGACTTATAAGCCTGCAATAGAGAAGAGGGAAGAGGTGTTGAAGGCAGAAACTTTCAAAACCATCCCCGAAGATCTTCATCTTGAAAAAGATGCTTATGATAGAGCATTAGAATCATCTTCACTAAAGGAATATATATATATATATATATATATATATATATCCTTTTGTTCCTATTTCAAGAATTTGGTTATCACCAGTTGAAGATAAATATGTTCATCTATCAGCTGCAGAGGTTATGACCTTTTATTCAAGAAATTTTACAGATCCTTTTATGTTTCCAAAGGATTATACATTTTATCAGAATATTCTCCATTATACTGGATCAGATCACGGCTCATTTAAGATCAGGAGATGAGTGGGCCTATTCTAAAGCCCAAATTCTCAAAATTATCACACCTAACTTATGGAATGGAGATTTATTTCAATCTCGAGAAATTACTATAGATGAAAAATATAGAACTAAAGTTCTATTTAATTATTTTGATTATATCAAAGCTTGGGATATAGCTTTCTGCTATGATAATCGACAGAGAAAGCATACGTGGTTTATGCAGTGTTGTCCGTTAGCTAAACTTGATTTTCCGGCATGGTTTATCAGGTGGTTTTCGGATTGGGGATTATACTCAATCATTCTCCCAAAAAAGATTAGAAGGGTTTATGAAAAATTTAAAACAAAAAATCCTTCATGTAAGTTTCTTGGACTTTATTTTGCTGTCTTATATCAAGTCCCTTGGATTTTTAAATGGGACTATATTTTAAGTCCAAGATCTCTTGAAAATCTTGGAGAAAAATACAATATTCCTTATTTTGGACGAAGGATTTCAATTGAATGGTGGGATAAATATGATTTCTTTCAAGCATGCTCAATATATTCCACTAAAGGGATTATTAATCTCGAACCTCCACCGGCTCCAAAAGCGAGCGCATCAAGTTCAAGGAATTCCCAAGATATTCTGAATACTCTTAAAGAGTTGAAGTCTCAAGGTACTTCTAAGAAAGACTTAGAGGAATTGCTGAAGGTGATCTTTATGCCAGAAGATGCTCTAAAAATCCTCCGTTAATGATTAAAGAAAAGGACTCATAGGAAAAGGACTCACGTGATAGCGGAAAAGATGACATAGTAAGATGCTCAAAATCAGGAATCTGATGATGATTTGTTAGAAGAATAAACTTGCTGACGTCAACCTCTATTATTAAAGAGTGACATATGCAATTATGATGGCAGTTGTCGTTTTCAAAACAGTATGAGAGTTTTGCCTATTTAAGGCTACTCTTGTTAGTGGGAGAGGTGTGCACAAAATTTAGTGGGTTTATCCATATTTCCAATTGTCTCCCAATAAGTTTAGTGGGTGTTATCTAGTTTGCTTGCCACCTTTCTTGGCTATCTTTCAATCCTTTGTACTATATATATGTATGTTTTATGAATAAAAAGCAAGCTTTCATCTACCTTCTATTCTTGTTCTTCAATCTTCCTTGATATTGATAATACTCTTCCTTATATATATAAATCCATCCTCTTATATAAATCCTTTTAGATCCTGTTGCAATCTTTGGTATCAGAGCCATTGAGTTCTTACTATCTCCTTGGGAGATCAAGCAAGAGGAGCAAGAAGATTATTTTAATGCACAATTAAAACAAATAACTATCAAAATAAAACGTACATTTGTCTATAAGACAGATCAATTGTGCATTAAAATAATCTTCTTGCTCCTCTTGCTTGATCTCCCAAGGAGATAGTAAGAACTCAATGGCTCTGATATCAAAGATTCTTTATTGTTTATCCTTTGTTTAAGAATACCTCCATAACCCATATCAGATTGGGGGGCATTCCGAGAAATGAACTCAGGACCTCTCGCACACAAAGCGAGTTCGTGGAAGGTTCAATTCTTATTCCAAAATTTCGAGTTCTGTGTTTAATTTGCATGAAGACAAGATCATGTATTGTCATGCATTATGTATGGAACATATAGACAATAAATTAAAGTCCGACCAAAAGAAAAGACATATGGGAGGCATATATGCATTATAATATATATATATATACATATATATGAATATTTTGGCAGAAATTCAAATTTTCATAGGAAACACTAAATTTGTTAATAAATGTTCATATAAGTTAATAACATCCAAACATATGTTTATATTTCATATTCATTATTTAAGTGTGTTAATATATATTAACTTATGTTATTTTTAGGTTAACGTATGTGAAAGTGTTAACTTACATGAACATTTGTTAATAAAGTGGTCATTATTTAAGTGTGTTAATATATATTAACTTATGTTATTTCTAGGTTAATGTATGTGAAAGTGTTAACTTACATGAACATCTGTTAACAAAGTGGTTCTAATCGTTTTTATGATATATGTGTCAATCTGTGTGTGTGTGTAGTGTTTTTTTTTTGGGAGGGGAGGGGTGGGGTGGGGGGGGGGTACATGAAATATGAGTGCGTATTCGATACTTTTATTTATAAACGAGAAGAAACTTATTTAATACATAAAACTCTCGAGAAGAAACTTATTATTAAACGGGTATAATTATAATTTAAGTTATGCAAAATGAAATTTTGTGCTTGATTTTGTATTTTATTCAGAAACATTTTATATTTTGTAAACAAATTAAAAAATATTTTAACATGGGTGAAAATAACCTTCAAAGTAATATATATCAAATATGCTACAAGTAATTAATTAACTTAAAATAAATATGTATACAAATAATTTGGCAAGAATATCTCAAATCTAACGATGTTACGGTCCACGAACGTGCACATATAGGCACCGTTAAGCTCCACGAAAAAACGAGCCATAACTCAAGATCGATCTGTTCAAAATAAAAATTCTTTTTGTCAGAAGAAACAACAAAATAAAATCTACATTATTGTTTGTTCTTTGCATAATCTATAAACAAAATACTCGACTATTTAAAGGGAAAAAGTTATAGTTTGTACTGTACACATGGAAATGATTCCAAAAATTTTATCTCAAGGACTCTAAAAAAACAATCCATAACTCAGATCAATCTGTTAAAAATAAAAAACATTTTTATCAGAAGAAACAACAAAATAAAATCTACATTATTGCTTGTTCTTTGCATAATTTATAAACAAAAAACTCGACTAAACAAGGATAGTTTGTACTGTACACGTGAAAATAATTCCAAAAAAATTATCTCAAGGACTCTGTAATAATCCCTCGCGGTCCCACCAATTATTTTGAAACAAAATATTAATTTTGATACATATATATCATTTATTACTTTTTAAAATGATTTCCATGATATCTAATTAAATAGCAATATATATGTTCTTTAGAATGAAAGGTCAAAGGAGTAACGGTAATGATTATTCAAAACAAATAATAAATACTATGAAAATATTTAGAGTAAACTATTATTTTCGTCCCTATAGTTTGGTGTTTATAATGATTTTCGTTCCTGTAATTTAAAAACTGCTTTTTTTCGTCCCTATAATTTGCATTTGCAACAAGTTCTACACCTCATATACTGAAAATATTTCTTCCTTTGATTGTCGCAATCTTCACAATTTAATTTCTGGGTTTTTAAAATAGGTTTATTTGTTTTTTAGTTTTGAAAACAAGTTTTGTGATTTTTATGGTTTCTTTCTATGATTTTAATTTTTATTATTTCCATCTATGATTTAGATATTTATGATTTCCTTCTACGATTTACTTTCTTTTTATGGTTTTCTTATATGATTTGGTTTTTATAGTTTCCTTCTATGATTAAAAACTCATGGAAGAGTATGTGCAGTTGGTGGTGAGGAAGCAGGTGGGGTAGGGGGAGAAGATAAGTGGATGTGTGTATTAAATAAATAAATATTTAAATATAAACATAATATTATATTATATATATTCTTTTAATTTTAATGAAAAATTACAAAAAAAATGTTAAAAGACACTATAATACCCTTTACTTAGCATTTTTTTTTTAAATTATTACCATCAGGGACGAAAAACAAAATAAAATATAAACTATAAGGATGAAAAAAATAATTTTTAGATCATAGGGACAAAAATATTTATAAAACCAAACCATAGGGACAAAAACCGTAGTTTACTAAAATATTTATTTATATCATACTACACCATTTATTTTGGAGGTATGTAATCATTTGAGCTTCAATCTAGTTTGTAGGACTTGAATTCAGATGGCAAATTATATTTTAAGAGCATCTTCAACGGTTTTTTTAAAAAGAGAAAATACGGATTTTAAGTAAAATTTTGATTCAACAGCAACCCCCTAAAACTTTCTCTAAAATAGAAAAAGTAGGAAAGAGGATACGAAAATCTCCAAATTTGGAAATATCCTTAAAAATGATTAGTTTGAAAGAGAAACATTATTTTGTTATTTTTCACCAATAAGAAGTATTGAAGTTAAATGTTTAGGTGAGAAAAATAATATTTTATTAGAAATATATAATATTTTAATAATATAATGAATGATGTAATCTAAAAAATAGATAAGCTGTTGGAGTTGAATGTAATATTTTTTAAAGATTTTGAATTTTGAATCTTTATTTTAAAAAAATTATAAAGAGGCTGTCGGAAATGCTCTAAACATTGATCTAATAATTGTTGCTGATTTTATTTGTTGGTAATTTTATTTGATAACTATTTTATTTTTAAATAATTATTTAATCATCGCAAATTAGCGGAAAAGCCTTTTTGCTTATTTGAGGGGGGTTTTATTTCATTTTTAACGTACGAAATATATAACATTCGTGTGTTTTTACTTCTAATTTTGCCTACAAATCTAGATTCTAGTGTGTGTTTTAATTATTGTTGAGTAAATATTGTGATGCCATATACTACAATAAAAGTCGAAATATTAACTAAGGACAATAATTCCTTCTACATTAATATCTGATAATTGTAATAATAACTCTATCTTATCATCTTTTCTAATTTCTCGTACGCATTTTGTGTTCGAGATCGATTCCCTATCTATCTAATTCCAAAGATGAATCCGTCACTGGGTTTATATGAACCTAACGTTATAATGCTCTAAAAACTTGTATCATATTTCAAAAATTAATCTTCTCATTAGAAACCACTGTTAAATTTATAATCATTCATGTAAGGACTCGATTAGATACTATAAGTTACTATAATCTTCTCTGTTAATTCTTCTACCATTTCAATCCACAGTACAAGCTAGTTAACTAAAACATGAAACATATACATATATATACATAAATACATATATAGGTGTTCTTTCGTATTTAGATGAAACAACATATGTGTGAACATGTAGTGTTCATACAATGTTATTTTATAGCTAAAACCTTAAGAAATGTTTTGTTTGTGAAAAAACACAAAAATATGGTTATATATAACACATCCATATTCACACACAAGAATAAAATATGTGAAACAATATGAATCATATATTCATATATAGTTTAAAATCTAACTTTATTGGCTGGTTTTCTTCCATGTCGTTTCATCTCTGAAACGAGTTTTCACTTTTTGTCAGTGGCGGATATAAAGGGGAACCTGTGGTACCAGTGCAACCACAAAAACTTTCAAACGACATAGTCTAATTTTGTTTATGGCCCTTAACAAGGCTAAAATTTTGTTTGGTTACGTGCTACTGTGCAACCACAAAGATATCCTCCTTTTAGCCGATGTCTATTTGATGTTGGGTTTATATATAATTATATGTACATATAATTATATATATATATATATGTGTGTGTGTATGTATGTATATGAAGCTTACCTTAATGTTGATTAAAGGGCGACCATAGTAAGAGTATGCAAGCTATCCTCATCGTGGGCTGCAAGAGCGATTGTGGAGCGTGATGCACTGACCATACGATCATGAACCAAACGGATAACGCGATACCATCTTCTGCCACGATCTTGATGAGAAGTGAATATCTGGGTGACTTGAAACACCAAAACATTGGAATCGAACGCGATGCTACGAACGATGTCTTTAATAGGTCCCAAATTGAGCATGAGTTTCATACAAAATGGCCATATTAAGCTTGCCAGCATTGGAGTAGCAGTGAACTTATGAATCTTTGCTACAGCCATTAATATGTGCAAAGGCATTCTTTTAATTTCAATTTTCTAACTTTCATGTGTAGTTGCCTACCTACCAATTGAGAAAGAAGGGATATCCAAGACTTTTCAACGGATATTTTGATGGATAGATGTTGGAAAGTGATGTCTATATATATGTTATATCTTTTATATATCATGTGAGATAACATTGTTTTTATATATCATGTGAGATAACATTGTTTTCGTGATACTCATATGAATAAATTTTTTTACATTTAAAACTTTACAGCAGGACATTGTGAAGGTTATAACATTTACAATGTTTTGATGTGAAGGTTCGAATGTTTTTACTTTCACAATGTTTTGTTGTGAACCTTTAAGTGTAAAAATATGGTCTCGTGAGAACCAAACCCATATTATATATATATATATATAGAGAGAGAGAGAGAGAGAGAGAGAGAGAGAGAGAAAGAAAGAGAAAGAGAAAGGTTCATGCGATAATCGTAACAATTTAATAAAACAAGAAAACTTTTTTCATTATAAAATTACATGTGATTTTGATTTTGTACTAATATCAAAAATCACATGTGATTTTGTATTAACATCAAAATCACATATGACCTTGTACGTGAATCATTTATGATTTTGTACATAAAAAAGATTTTTGTTTTCCTAAATTGTTAACATTCTAGTATGAACCTACATATATATATAGAGAGAGAAAGAGAGAGAAGCAGGATCAAACGAGCACGATATTTATTTAAAAGAATACGAGAACGGGAAAATCATGTGATTTTACACTGACATCACATACAAAATCACACTTGATTCAGTCGACTTATGCCCTGTGACCTGAAGACGCAACCACAAGTCCCCCACACTTTTTTTTGACCTTTAATGGAAAATCATATGTGATTTTGCACGTAATTTGTTCGTTCTTATGTTCTTTTAAATAGATACCGTTCTCGTTTGATCCTGCCCTCCCCCCCCCCCTCTCTCTCTCTATATATATATATATATGGACAATCTTCTCAAATTAAGATGAGAAGCGTAAGAATTGAAGGGATCTGGACACTACATCACTTTTAATTTCAAACTCACCCTTAAATTGTGGTTCATACGAAGATTGATCCGGTGCATCGTGGTGCATCTTATCTCAGTGCATCTCATTGTAATATGCATCCAAGGGTGGAGATCCCTTCTTACGCTTCTTACGTTAACTCTCCTTCTCACTGGAACTCAACCCTGAATATGTATATATTAATTTACATTTTATTTTATCAATGATTCATACATGAATAATTTATTCTTACGATATTTTTTTTTTATTTTTTTAATTTTTGTATCCTTATTAGAAGTGTTGCGGTCCGGTTTGGACGGTTTAACCCCTCAAACCACAAACCAAACCGCTAGGGCCGTTTAGAAAATATTCAAACCGAATGGTTTGAAAGCAAGTGAGAAAACAAGTTAAATCGGGTCATAAAATGGCGGTTTGGTTTGATAGGTTTAGACGTTTAAGCCTCTTATGAGCTTTAAACCAAAAAAGTTTACATATATATCTAAAATGAATTTTTTATCAATATCGCACTATTAGAAAATTGTATACGGAATTATAAAAAACATAATCTCTAAAATATACAAAAAGACATTGAAAAAATGTTAAACAAATCCACTAAAATAATTAGAATTTTGGACAGATAATGAACCAGGCGAACTAGGATTTGAAATTTGAAATTTGATTTTTGAAGGATTTCATAATTTTCTCTAACCAAGAAATGAAAAGTAAAAAACATAACGTCATTAACGAATTATCCATAACTAGACCATAAAAAATAAAACCTACAACATTAAAAATAAATATAATTAATACATTTTTTAATGGTCGGTTTAGTCCTGACCGCTAAAGAAAATGTTCAAACTGCATTCAAGACCAGAACAAACAGTTTAGCTATTTTTTAGACTAGTCCGGATTACCAAACCGTCAAACGATCTGGTTTAACTTAAATCGACAGGTTTAAATGGTTCGGTCGATTTAAATGGTCCAACGTAAATACCCCAAGTCCCTGTTTAATGTATATGTGTGTCGACATGCTTGAGTGTACATTTCTTCCGACCAACTTCCTTCAATTTTCACTTACCAAACTTCATCACGAACACTTATTGGAATCATGTGGGAACCAATTTTATATATAGAGAGAGGCGGGTTCATACGAGGACGGTAACAATTCATGAGAATGCGAGAACAATTTTCAGCCAATCATTTTGTAGTTTGTGCATGAAATTTTTTTCACTTATACAAAATCATATGTGATTTTGTACTAGCATAAAAAATGACATGCGCGACTTTTGCTGCGGGAAAAGTCTCGGTTAATCATATATGATTTTGTATATGAATCATATGTGATTTTTTGTACATTAAAATTTTCATGTACAAAATGATTGGCTGAGGATTGCTCTCGCATTCTCGTAAATTGTTACCGTCCTCGTATGAACCTCTTTCTATGTATATACATATACATAGAAGAAAGTTCAAATGTGAACTCAAATTTGGTTGTGAACGTGAGGACAAATGAGAATGCGACACGTGTCTGAATCTGTATTATTCAGTCTGAATAATATTACATTTAGACTTAATGTAGTATTATTCAGACTGAATAATACTACATTCAGTCTGAATATGACATGTGTCGCGTGTCGCGCTCTCATTTGTCCTCACGTTCACAACCAAATTTAAGTTCTCATTTGAACCCGTCCCCCTACATATATATACATATACATATGTATATAAATAATTAAATACATACATACATAAATCTGATTTAATTGCATGCTTAACATTGTTTCATTAGAGTTTTACGATATATATTGTTACCTATGTAAGGTTGGGTTTCAGTGAGAAATAAAATTATGGTGAGAAACCTAAGAAAAATCTCCGGTTTTGGATCAATTACAATTGAATGTTAACACCAATAAGGTGCACCGAGATGCACCAGATCAGAGTTTTCTTCTAAAGCGCAATTAATAGTTGCGCATGAAATTAAAAGCGATCAAGCGTTCAGATCTAATCTTACGCTTTTCACCTTAATTTTTCTTCTCACACGATCCTTCGTTGTTTAAGGTGAATGATTGTGTGAGAAGGAGAGTTAAGATTAAAAGCGTAAAAAGGGATCTAGACCCTTAATCATCTTTAATCTCAAAACTCACTCATGAATCGTGCTTGATACGTGGATTAATTTGATACATCTCATCTTAATATACATCAAATAGTAAAGATATCTTTTTATGTTTCTCATATTAACTTTCCTTCTTATCAGAACCAACCTTTTTAAATTTTAATATGTGACATTTGAACATATCTTTTAACACCATTCTGATTTTTAATATATCCATTTAATTTACATGCATATTTATGTATGTTTATGGATAGAATCATAAAAAATAATATGAAGTTGAAAGTTAGATTAAGATTAGAAAGGTGTCAATTTTGATAGTTGATTTAGGAAACTTCCTTGAAATTGCTGTTAACATCAATGCAATGGAGTTATTTGAACTTTTGAACCATGATAACAATGGAGACAATATACCATGACCCCATAACATTATCATGTCAGATTTCAAGCTTATGGAGCTTATGTGGGACAAGTTATATGTCCTAAAATAATTATTAGAAAAAAATAAAACTCAAATAATTTTATTAAAAAGTCAAGATGTACATATGTGGATGGATGGTCTAATAATTAAATACAACCCTTATAAACAGGGGCGGATGCATCATAGAAAAGGGGTCCAAAGAACCCAGTAAATTGTTTACAAAAAAAATTACAGCTTAAAAAGTATCAAAATACTAAATTTAGTTTTAGTTTTCTCCAGTAAAAATTTCCAAGGAACCTCATCTTGTCGATGATTGACAAACACACTAAAAAAATCTTCAAAAACACTAGTAAAATCTCTTGAAATGAATTAAAAAAATAAAAAAATTCCGGTGACTTTAGGCGCCTTTATTCTACCTTAATGGGACCTTAGTGGACAAAAATCCTAGATCCGTCATTGCCTATAAATGTGATGGCTTATCTTGTTTCATATAGTTTATTTTTGTCTGTTTTATTTTTTATTTTTTTCAAGACGCAAAACAATTATCGTTGTATCATATATGAATCAATATTGCATGTTTATATATGTTGTTCCTTATACGAAATAACACATGAAAATTGGTTTGTACATTTGTTGGGTTTTTATCTGATTTGCTCTTTACAAGGGCATTGATGACAAACAAAACCGAGATTTCTTTTACATATAAACAAGATGATATGATACAACCATCTTGGTTCACGTGATTGTTAGCACGGCCGGACCAATCGAAGCCTTTGATGTGGCATATGCCGTTGTAAGATTCATTTGTTTTAATGGAGAAAAAATGTTGTCTTTATAGGCTCGAACTGTTATATTTTAACGTTTGTCTATATTTCTTAAGAACTAATCTATATATATTATATATAAAAGGTAGATGTGGGAAGTATGACTTGGCATCTCTTCAAGTCTAGAAATTTACTTATCTTTTTTCTCATTCATACTCTTTTTAGTCTTTTCCCCAATTTCTCAATTTATTTTCCATCAACATTGATTATTTATTTATGTTTGCATTTAACATCGGCCCCTCCGCTAACTCCCTTTATCTCTTAACTGTTTTGTTTTATATTCTTCAAAGAATAAACCTCCAAGCTCATTTTCATCTACTCTTTTAATACATCTGTTTTGCTTTCTCATACTCAAGTTGCTTCAAAAAGATGAATTCGGATATGCATTTTTGTTCAAATTTTAAAGTTCTTTTACTTTTGTCTTATATATTTTTTGTAACTTTTTCCTAATGAAACCAAGAGTTTGTTCTTGACAATGTTTATAAAGTTTTGATGGCAATGACGATTCAATTATGAAATATTGAAAGTATTACAAAACCGAAAAAAATGCCATTGAACCTGCTTCAGATGTTATCATAGAAGAAGTTGTTCTTTTGATGTAGCCTCGACAAATTTCTTATTTCTGTTTTTAATGGTTATTCTTTTCAAGTACATATGGAGAAAACTAATCCGGGTATGAATTGTTTTTTACTTCTGTTGAGATTTTTTTTGTTTACTTATTTATCTAATATTAATTTTCTAAAGTTTTTTCAGTGATGGAACATGGGAATTGTTTTTTGTAGCGGTTTTAGAGTTTTGAGGACTCCCGTCAATGATGAAATTTAAAAGTTTTTCCTCTCATTTTTATTTTATTCTAAAACATTTTCAACACATTAATCATTGAAAGTTTCTTTATCCATTTTTAAAATATTTTCAACACAATAATCGTTAACATTTTCATTTTTAGTTTAAATAATTAATGCATATAAATCTTCATATAGTATAAAATTTAAATATCTCAACACCTTCAATAATATAGAGTTGATTTCCGCTACAAACCACGTCAATTTGTACAAACCGTACAAACCACATGCAACCAATATATTTTTTTAATTTTTTCACTTTTTCTTAATTATTAGGGTTGATTAGTCAATAATATATGAAAAAATTTCATCAAGAATACATGAAAATCGGTGAATCAAGAATATGTGAAACAAGATTCACCAAATTGAGAGTTTCATGAAACAATTCATTTTCATGTAGAAAGAAAAAAAAAATCATGAAGAAAAGAATTATATGAAACAAATTCATCATATTTTCACTTTCATGCAAAAAAAATTATTCAAAAAAATAATGAAACACGCGGTTTGTACGGTTTGTACGAATTGACGTGGTTTGTATTTGAAATCTCCCCTATATATATATATATGTGTGTGTGTGTGTGTGTGTGTTCTCCCTCTATGTGGGGGAAGGATCATATGAGAACACTACCAATTTAAAGGAACAAAAAAACTCATTTGGAATCACATATGATGTGGGTCCCACATAATATTAAATCATTTATGATTTAATATTATATGGGACCCACATCATATGTGATCCACAATTGTCCTTTTGTTCCTTTAAAAATGCAAAGTTCTCATTTGAACCTCCCTCTATGTGTATATATGTATTTGTACGTACGCATATAAATCATTTTATTTTATTTCTTAATTTAAGTTAAAAGTAACTGTTATTTCCTTTCTCTCTCTCACACACACACATATATATAAATTATGTATATATATTTCTAAAAAATGTAACTTAAATATTATGTAACCTTAAAAAAAACTTATTACAATTGTTGATGCCATCATAAATTTAAAAATGCGGTCAAGAAAAAACTCCCGATTTCATTACGAAAAACTTCCAAAAAGATATAGAAGACAAAAGTGAGAGAACTCTAAAATCAAAAGAAATATTGCATACATGGATTACTCTTCTCAATATAAACTTGAAAATTGATTTGTTAAGAATAAAGGCTTATAATGAAGAACAAATTAAGTGGTGAAATGGAGATGAAGAGATTGAACGATGAACAACTTATGAGAAAACAAAAGAGACACATTACAATAATAGATGAAAGGGTTTCGAGATTTATTCTTTGAAAAATGTAAAACAAAACGATTAGGGGATGAAGAGGAGTTAGGAAAGACGAAGAGGACAATGTAGCTTATTACAATCATTTGTGTATATAATTCAATTTATTTGTCCTTTTGAATTTGCATTATAGGAAATATCTTTCTTATAATATAAAAATTACATGATTTCAAACTTATAAAAAACAACCTCTCTCAATATTATATATATATATATATAGTTGGCATCAATGTAAAAATTATATACACACACATATATATATGTGTGTGTGTGTAATTGGCATCAATATAAAAATTAAAATATTGATGATGGTAAATAACATTTATTGATTAAGTTTTTATAGAATACGTCGATTATTACTTAAAAACATTGATTTGTAAGTTTGGAAATTTGTATTAATACGAATTTAGCAGTCGTTTGATTCTGGCAAGGGAATGAAAATGGGAATGAGAATGAAAATGACAGGGAATCAAAATGGGAATGAATTTTCAATCCCCCCAGTTTAATCAGGAATGAAAATTTGGGCTTCTGAGGGAATGAGTCCATTATATTATACACAACCAAACAGTTTCTTTTATTATCATTCTCATTAATTCCTGATTAATACCTCTAACCAAACACACCCTTAATATTGTTTATACTATTTATAGGTATTATTAGTATCTTGCCCTATAATACTTTATATGCGTTAACGATCAGTTAATATTGTTTTTCATATTATTTATAGGCTAAGTTTATGTTTACACATTTTGTACACATCATTATTTACCGTGTTATTCAAGTATACGTTTGTTTATTTCTTAATAACATTGACATAGTTGTTGTCCTTCTTTTTAAAATAAAACCATCATAAAAATCATCAATCATATAGACAATGCGAAAATAATTCACGCCTCCATCCTTATTTTAGTTTATTTTATAACTTTATTCCCTAAAAAATTCTTTATCTCTCTCTATGTATGTATGCATGTATGTGTGTGTGTGTCCATATATCTATGTATATATTAAAATTCCACTAATTAAATTCAACTAACTTTTTTAAAATATTTTAACACGATGATATCATTTAACAATTAACATATATTTATATAGACAATCTCCGAATAATAATCAAATTACTCACGTTACCGCGCAACGCGCAGTTATTTTACTAGTTAAGCTAATAACAAAAGTTGTAGAAGCTAAGTTGGTCTAATGTAACACCTTAAAATCTGGAAAACACAATCAATTTAAAAAATTTAATACATCAATTGAAGGATAATTTCCTCTGTAACGGACAATACTCGAATTACCTGAAATGACAATTTAAGGTTTAACATCAATGGATTACAATGGCTGGATTTCATGAGAAGGAGAGTTAAGGTGAGAAACGTAAGAATAGATCTACACCCTTGGATGCACATTAGGATGAGATGCACCATGATGAGACGCACCGAGATGCACCAAATCAATCTCCATATTAAGCACGATTCGTGGGTGGGTTTAAGATTAAAAGTGATTAAGGGTCCAGATCCCTTCTTACGCTTCTCACCTTAACTCTCCTTCTCACACGATCCTTCGCCTATAATACAAACCAGACCTTACAAAACAATGATCATTATCTCCAACATGTTGAAGACATCCCTGAATGGCTAGGTCTTTCGTATGCCTCTAACTAGCACTCAACTCTTCTCGAGTGTTACTAGAACCATTCCTAACCAGGATATGATGTATATGCTGAGAAATAAAAAGAGTTAGACTTAATGCCTAGTGAGTTCAAGTAATTTTTATCTTTAATATAAAATGGTAAAACACCATTTCTAAAATGAAATGTATTTAGTATAAAAGAAGCATCTTTCACAAAACCCACCATTTTTCATGATGAGAACTCATTAATCAAAATACTTATTTAACTTGAAACCAAAAACCAATACTCACATAAATTCTAATTAAGGTTTAATATTCAAATACTAAAAATAAGGAGAGAACTCTATTATCCAAAACATCAAAACATAGTTAAGGTTCAATACTTAAAATCACAAACTATGGATAATATTTCATAAGCAAAATGACACCAAAAACGTAGATAAACTTTATATTTGAAAAACAACACATTTAGATGACGGGGGAGATCCATTTCCATTTAACATGGCGAGAACACAAAAGTATGCCACATATTGATGTTACCGAACTGCCTCTTAGATCCATTAACGTTAGTGCACACTACAACAAGTGTCACCTCAAGTCCTAAATACTTTTAGTACACACTCCCTACCGGACATCAGCTCAAGGTCACGGTACCTTAGTGCACAATACCTACTGAGACCCTTGTCGCATATCCAGTCTCCTAACTCTGTGTTTCAGGATTTCAGCTTTGTTTTAACGTTTATGTGAGTTAGGCGACTTTGGTTGCGACCCAAGTCGCGTGCCAAGTCAACGAGACCTTTTTTTATTCCCGAAAATCCTCGTTTTTTGTTGTCCTTTTGACCACAAACAACCCAAGGAAAATAGACTCGGTTTATAAATTTATTCCCAGTAGCTCAACGTTAATACATCATATGTAATTTAATTAACCCATAATTGCATGTAACAAAGATACGAGTCTTACATCTAAGGTACTATTTTGAAGTTTCTTCACTAAAAGGGTGTGGTTTCGATTTTGGCTTATAGCAAATTTAATGTTTTTATCTTTTAATTTTTGATGTATATAACTTTTGTTATTCAAATTTTGTTAGGAGGAAAGCTATTGTATAAGAGCATCTCCAACAGCATTGCTAAAATAGAAAAAAAAAATGTGTTTTTTTTTCTCTAAACATCTCCAACAGCTTTGCAATATGGGTTCCTATATTTGAGAAAACTTGGAGTTTTTCTAAATTTAGAGAAATCTATAAAAATTGTTGGTGGTGAGAGAAATAATATTTTATTAAATCTTACCAATAAGATTAATTTATTATCATTTTACATTAAGTTTTTTTTAAAAAGTGTATTGGGATGATAAATTAAAGAATATTATATTAATTTAATTTGTGTTAAATTTTCTAAAATAAAAAATTTGTTGGAGATGAATGAGTTTTTTTTAAGATTTCGACTTTTGGTTTTCTATTTTAGAAAACCTGTTGGAGCGCTCTAAGGATTGAACTAGCGACCTCTACTTCTACATGCTACAACCCAATGGATAAAAACCATCTGTCCTAAATTCACATGTCTCATTCATGTCCTATCAATGAAATTAAGACACATCAGCTTTCTATTTATTTTAAATTTATTTAATTTATTTGTATTTTCTCTTTCTGCTTACGGGTATCTATATGATTGATGAACATTGATGAGTAATGAAAATTTAGTACGAATGATTTTTATTCAAAAGCCCAATAGTGTGCACTTTTGAATAACCTACAATAACACTTTTGAATAAGAGTGTTAACTCTATAAACTTTTATTTTTAAATAGTTGTAAGCATCATGACAACCTCATTATGTTGGTCTTTTTATACAAGTATATAATTTAAAAAAATGAAGTAAGCTACGTTTTTCATCTCTTTAATTTGTTAAAAATTTACTATTTCCGTCCTTATATTTTTCTAAATTACAGTTTCTATCCTTATAGTTTATAACCCATTATTTTTACTGTTTTTATCTCTCACACATAATGGTAAAGCACTGAAGTTGTTAAACTTGCAAACCAAGTATGAGAGTCGCACTTTTGTAGTTTACCCCTTATGAAAAGCCATATTAATGTTCTTTTATTGCGGATAAATATTGGAGCAAAACGTATATTTTCCAGACACGCAAACCTGCCTACACAGGCTGCCAATGTGAGGTGCATACCTGACTCACTCAGCAGCAAGTCGATTACGAGGGGGTCTGGGATCGAACCCAAGACCAAGGGCCTATTGGAGCAAACATCTCCTCGCCCCTTAACCAACTGAGCTACATGCCATTGGCAATTGCAGAAAAAATATTGGTCTCTATAAATGTACGATCCAAAAAAGAATCGACAGTCTGACCTAATGACACCATGGACCGGTGTTTAACTAGTTCTAAATGCACATTTCTACATAAAACCAAAGGACCTACCATTTATTAGTTGGAACCAAAGAATCAAAGGAAACTATATATAGATGATAAATTATGAAATTTAAATGGAAATAATATGAGACAAGACCACCTACACAAGGTTCTCTTCTAACCCCCCCCCCCCCCCCCACAAGACTATATATATTATATGTATCAAAGGGTAAATAATTAATGTAAAACATTGAATTTCTTCTCTTTTCTACATTTTGATGAATTTAAAGTTAGAAAAGAGGGTTAAAATGGGTTGATTAATTAATTCTTCATGAGGTACCCCATAAGTAGACCAATCAAGCTGATGGCGATAACAACCATGATCGAGACACCCGCCCCTTGACTTTTGTTGCTTCCACGCTTCAACAGATCCTGTATGTTGTACCAAGAGCGTGTTTTAGTTCATTTTCCGTGTATATATATATATATATATATATATAGAGAGAGAGAGAGAGGGGGGAAAGAGAGAGAGAGGGGAAAGTTCAAATGTGAACTCAAATTTGGTTGTGCATGTGAGAACAAATGAGAGCGCGACACGTGTCTAAATTTGTATTATTCAGATTGAATAATGAAGAAAATATGCGGACTGAATAATAGTATTATTCAGTTTTCTTCATTATTCACTTTGAATATGACACGTATCGCGCTCTCATTTGTCCTCACGTTCACAACCAAATTTGAGTTCTCATTTGAACCCGCCCCTATATATATATATATATAATATTAATTAAAAAACCGTCTTGTGCAAGAGTGTGAGTAAACAGATGGAAGGAATAAAGACCAACTCATGGTAAAAGAAGCACGAAACAGAAAAAGAAAAATAAATATGTAAGAAAAAGTAACGAATAGGTGCATAGAAAACATAGAAACGGGTAAGTATATCCCATCGGAAGGTAAGGTATGGGAGTAAGATATTTGTTGGTAAAAGAAAGGCCTAAAAAGCTTGAAAAAGGGTATACATATATATGGGATAAAAGATATCTCACCATTTCTTGTTGAATTTTGCTGGTTTGTTGAATAGCAGCATTCTTCTCTTCAACCAACTTTGTAATAATAGATCTTGCCTGCAAATTCATAAGTGTTTAATCCGAAACCTTAAGGAAACCCAACCAAATGTAAAAAGATAATGAAATTGAGGTTTTACTATATGGGAAAGAGAAATATATATATATATATATATATATCAACAGTTATAAAAACCGACACATCTTTTTTTTTAAATGCATCTGGGGTTTCTCACTAAGTCATGATATTGTAATATGACGTAAAACTAGTATACATCGCATAAATGTAGCAAAGGAAAAGCAGTATAAAACCACCAAACGAGCCCAATATATCCCCCTTGGATATACATAGACCTATCCTCTATCCCAAAGAGTAGTTTTTCGTGGATATACTTTGCAAAAAAGAAAGTTATATATATAAAAAGAAATTACATTATCAATTTCCTTCGGGCCATGGCCTTTGGCCGGAAGACTAAAGTTTACCTGAGTCATCATGTGGATAGGTGTTTTACATGGACCTAAAGAGGTCAAAGGTGTCGGATACCACATTATTGATAAAAAAGAAGTATGAATATAAAATCAAAGGTGAATCCTTTGAGTTACTAAAATAATGAATGTACATAGAAAAATGAACTCACGTCTAAGAGTTTATCACGAGAATCCACATATTGTCTTGGAGCCGAAGCGACAGCTGGAGCCGGAGCCGGAGCCGAAGTGGCAGCTGGAGCTGGAGCCAGAGCCGGAGCCGGAGCCGGAGCCACAGCTGGAGCTGGAGAAGGAGCTGGAGCTGGAGCCTGAGCCGGAGCCGGAGCTGGAGCTGGAGCCTGCAAGTATGACAAAAGGAGGAAACTTGTTATAAGATGACCAAATTCATCCAATGAAAATAATTGAAAACGAAAATAAAAACATAAACCAACCTCAGATGACTGAGATGAGTTGAGGTTTGTGTTTTCCGTGAAGGACACTTTTGGTGACATTCCTTCATTGG
This sequence comes from Silybum marianum, assembly GCA_036898165.1. Classification (NCBI taxonomy): domain Eukaryota; kingdom Viridiplantae; phylum Streptophyta; class Magnoliopsida; order Asterales; family Asteraceae; genus Silybum; species Silybum marianum. The sequence continues at coordinate 19,841,683 of CM072539.1, forward strand.
GGTCCTCAAGAACGGGTGAAGGTGGTTGGGGTGGGGGAAGATATACTACTTTCAATTTGCACTCTTCCACAACACGCCCTGAATTCTTACTGAACTGTAAACTCAAACCATCATCAAAGTAACAATCTTCAAGTCATTAAAAGATAATAAATGGTTTGTATTTGTTTATTAACATATATATATATATATATATATATCGAGGCAAAAGTGTCCAATTCTAGCCGATATGGCACTCCAAACACATATAATGAATAAAAGTGGAGAAAGTAATTACCATTTCTGGGGTAATGTCCTTTGGGGCTGTTCCTGGGCCTGCAGCTACACTCTGAAGTAAAAACTTATCCCTGCATTGCATGTCAGCAGGAGCTTCCTTCTGAGCTTGCATTGTTACTGGAAAAAGATCATAAATTAATCAAACAAGCAATACATATAAAATAATCAAAACCCAAACAAACCCGGTGAATCCTACACAGAGTATGAAGTAATCCACACCTTTCAATTGAATATATGAATCTAGGATATAAATCACCCTCTTCTTGAGATATTTTGTTTGGTAAAAAAGACGTACAAAGTATATTGCATATTGTTCTAATATATTATGAACCTAATAAAAAAATCCATACTATCTGATATCTTATTGAAAGAACCAAAACAAACGAACGCAAAATATCCCGCACAATGTAAGGTTTGGGGGATAGGATTTATGCAGACATTGACTCTACCCAAATTCTCTGAAATCTTAATGCTGCTAAGTTAAACATAATATCTGAAGGTCAACATTTTGTATTCAAACTATTCTCACAAACTATATAAAAAGTTACAAGTGCATGAATTTTGTTTTAGCAACCATAGGTGTCTGGGCCAGCTAATCCCATGAGCCCATGAAGATAACAGTCAAGAAAATCCCTAGTGGACTTGAGGAGACTCAATCTGGCGATCTATGGAGAGGAGTCCCATGGCCTAAACTTTAAATGTCGGTTGAGTTGGCCGTAAGGGTTCAAGTGCATGACTTTCCAAACCATCATACGTGGGTTCATTGCAAACATACCACCTTGGCACCCATAAATTCCAATTTCTGTTTTGTTTGTATCAAATAACCAAAGTAATGGTAGCTTCAAATCTAATAATGCAAAATAGAGGAGTGGTTTCCAGTGAAGTTTTTATGTGAGAAAGTCAAAACATGGAGTCCTCCTCTCATTCCCTTAAGGCCAAAAAATCGTCTTGGTGAAGCTTCTTTTGAATATGAAATAAGAAATACAATATATTTGCAAGAATGAGAGATTAAGGGCAAAAATTTTGATAGGTACAATGGTTGTTTTGCATTCGATTTCCAAAATTTGTTCAACAACTATCGTTCTTGTAAGAGAATTGTGTGTTCCTTTTTACATTTTACATATACAATGACTATTTTGCAACGAAAAAGAAACTTAACCACAATGGTTCGAAAAGATGATCACTCAAAAAGTTCCTACTCGTTCCAAATTTAACCTTAGGTTTGAAAATTGTGAATGGAGTCATGAACGCATGAAAGCCAAATAAACTCTATAATGAAGAAAACTGGATTAAGTTCTGATTCATAGAGGATTCCTCAGCAACAAAACAGATAAATTTTTATGATGAAAAAACCTAATTAGAGAAATGTACCTATTACGTCACATGTTGATCGAGGCAAAACTACTCCAGTATTCGGACGAACACAATACTTCTTTGGATTCGTCGTCTTCACCTACAAATTGTTCATGAAATTTTGGAAAACCTAAGCGATTTTCTCAAAAATTCAGATCATAATAACATAAACACACTCCTACATTTATAAAATTCAAATGAACATGCAACACAATCTCTCTAAAACCACCTCAGATTAACGATGAAAATGATAATTCCCAAAACAAAATCCCTCGTATTGATCATAACGAAATCGCATGAGATATTAGAAATTAACAAAAAAAAATGTACCTTAAAAGCTACATGATTCTCGGTCTTATTCGATAACTGTATCGAGCAAGAGATCTGTTTCTTTAATTCAACTAATTCATCAAGGAGACAAGAAGAATCAAATTAATATAAACAGGAAAAAAGAAGAAACGATTAATGGCGTAGGATTGGTAAATGAGATCGAATAACTTACATGGGAATTTGAGCTCTAAAGGTTCGACATTGAGAAGCTCCATTGTACCCATTTTTGATTTGGAGAAATGAAAAGAATCATGAAAAATGTTTGTGATTTAGGGGAAATTGGAGATTTATATATGATCCGATAATCTCTCTTGAGAGAGAGAGAGAAAGAAGGAGACGTTTTGTTTTCCAAACTTCTGAAAAACATAAAAAGCAAAAACAAAGAGATGTCGGGATGAAATATGTTTGAATTTTATGGGAATTTTTTTCCATTTTCAGTTTTTATAATTCTTTTTTATATAATATTCGAAATTCAAACTATTTTTTTAAATAGTAAATGATAACGAAAAAGACCGTAGGGGTGTTTGGTAGAGAGAATTGAGAGGAGAGAAATGGAATTCTCTTGTTTGGGAGAATTGGTCTTAAATTTTGGACGGAGAATTGAATTCCTGGGAATTAGTCTACAGTGTAAAAGTAGAGAAATGCATTTCTCTCCATTTTGAGGAGAAATGCCGAGAAATGGTCCATCATTGCCACCCGTCCTTGTCGTCCGATCTTCACCTTGACATCCGCTCTTGCCGTCCGCCTTTCAACTTGCCCCTCACACCTTGCCGTAGAGATGGCCAAAAATCGGGCTCGGGCCGGGCCTCAATCGGTCCCTGGCCTCAACAGTAATTTTCGGACCGGGCTTTTTGGGACCGGTCCAGGTCCCGGTCCCGGTCCTAACGATTTCAAGTCGGCCCGTTTAGTGTGTTTTCATAACCGGTCCCGGGCCCAAACCGGTTCCAAACCGGGCCTTCAATAAAAAATTATTTTTTATAAAAACATTAATTCTATTTATTAATTTAATATATTATATATGTAATCATTATATATATGCAATTGGGTCACTCATATACACCTTAAAACATGTTTTATTGTAGTTTTATAATTGTTTTTCAAATAAACACACTTAAAAAATACGTTTATTATAGTTTTATATTTGGTTTTTAGTCAAATACATTTAAAAATACGTTTTATTATAAATTGTAATTAGTTTTCAATCAAATACACTTAGAAAGTTAGAAATACATATAAAAAATATATAAAAATACAATTTTGTTGTAAAAATCGGGCCGATCCCAATCGGTCCCATGACCGGTCTCGGGCCGGGCCGATCCTACAAATCGCTCAAAAATGTAACCGGTCCCGGTTTTCGGTCCTATAACCGGTCCTTACCGGTCCCGGGCTGGGCTGGGCTTTTATCGGTCCCGGTCCCGGTCCTCCGTCGGTCCTGGGCCGGGCCGGGCCCACTTGGCCATCTCTACCTTGCCGTCCACCATTTCTCTGTTTCATTTCTTTGATGATACCTAGGGGTGAGCAAAACCCGAAAAACCCGATCGCCCCGACCGAACCCGACCCGAAAAAATTCGAAATCCCCGACCCCCGAATTCCCCGACCCGTATCCCCCCGACCCCGAAGGCCCGATCTGAAAATTATGGACGGGTTGGGTTTGCGTTATAGGGCCCCGCCCGACCCGATGACCCGATGATCCCTTAATATATATAAGATTATAAATTAAAAAAATTAGATTTTTTACCTATTCATTTTTTCAGTTTTCACAGCACGGTAGAAAGTAGAAACTAGAAAATAGAAAATAAATTTTACAAACCCTAGAGAGGCGCCGGCGACGTCTTTTTCCCGTTTCTTTCCGGCGCCGTTTGGGTTTCTTTCCGGCAGGCAGCGACGAGCCGACGACCACCACTCCACCAGTCATCTCCGGCTGTTCTCCACTTCTTCAGAGTTCTGTCATCTCCGTTCCAACTGTTCTCCACTTCTGTCATCTCCGCTCCGGCTATTCTCCACTTCTCCGGTCTCCGGCCGTCCGGCGCTGTAAGTGTCTGTACCATGTATCCCTATATATTCGATATGTTAAGTTGTTAACTAAAGATGTAATTTACTCTATATGTTAACTATTAACTAAAGAAAATTTAAAATGATAGATTGTTTACTTTATTTTTTTCATGACGTTAAATTGATAGATTGTTTTGTAATTAATTTTACCTATACTGTCATCACTCATCACTCATCAGTCATCACTTACTGTTTATGCCTTTATGGGGTAAGTGACAAAGAGTTCTCTAAGCCTTGATGTTCCTACTAGATGGAACTCAACGTACATGATGATCCGGACTGCGATTGTGTTTAAAGAAGTTTTTCAATCTTATGATCACGAGTCTTTGAAGAATGATTTAGGTGAAGATGGTATGGTTACATCTGCCGATTGGTTATACATTGAGATGATGCTACTTCTTTTGAAGAACTTTTATGAGATGACAGTTAGAATATCAGACTCTCTTTATGTTACTTCTAATTCTTTCTTACCTGAGATATCTGATTTAAGTTGCATAATTGAGGATTTGACGAAAGCCGCTACTAAAACTGAACAGGTAAAACTTAAATAATTATGTTACTTTTGTTGGATTGTATTTTCTTTTTGTTACTTAGTACTTATCATATAAAATTATAAATTGTAATCTTTCTTTTTTTGCAAACAGGAAATGGGTACCAAGATGAAAGAAAAATTTGTTAGGTATTGGGGGGATCCGACAAAGATGAACTTCATGATATTCTTTGCAAACATTTTGGACCCAAGAGATAAAATGGCATACATGCAAACCCAGTTGAATCAAATGTTTGGTAAAGAGGTAGGTAAAGATTGTTTTACGAAGATAAAGTCCAAATTAACTGATTTATTTGATGACTATGTGATAGAATATTCTAGTTCTAGTTCTAGTTCTAGTTCTAGATCTAGTTCGGGAGCTTCTAGTGCAAATGTCTTCAATTGCCCTCCCCCGACTCCACCCGTGCAAAATGTAAATCCGATCCCTATTGCAAGGGGACCATCTAGATTAAAGAGTCAAATGCTAAAGGAAATGACAGAAAGCGGGGATGACCTAAACAAAAAGACCGAGCTTCAAATATATTTAAGTGAGGACCTACAAGTGGAAAAGCCTAATGAAAGTAGTAACTTTGATATTCTTGCATGGTGGAAAGTAAATAGTGCAAGGTTTCCCGTTCTTTCTAAACTTGCTAGAGATATCCTTGTCGTGCCAATTTCAACCGTGGCGTCCGAATCGGCATTTAGCACAAGTGGGAGGGTGTTGGATTGTTTTAGGAGTTCTTTAACTCCTAAAATAGTACAAACACTCTTATGTACACAAGATTGGTTACGGGGTTCTAATCAACCACTTGCGGTTGAGGAAAACTTGGAAGATATCGAGAAGTTTGAAGAAGGTACACTTAACTTTTCATATCTAATATTAATTTTTAATGTTTATGTGTCAATAATATTAATTTTAAATGTTCTATAAACTTGCAGAATTGACAAATTTAAGGGTTGGAAGTGTTGGTGATGAATGATGATAAATGATAATGCTAGTTCGGCTCCGACACAAGTTTGAAGTCTTGACGAATGAAGATGGTTGAGGTCTTGATGATGGTAAATTGGTGATGGTATTTGATTGTTTGATATTTTGGTTACATTACGAAATACGAAATATGAATGTTTGGTTATTTACTTATTTTGGTACTTTGTAGTTTGGTATTTAATTTTTGGTACAAAACATGAATGTTTGGACTTTGGTATTTAATTTTTGTTACGAAATATGAATGTTTGGGTACGAAGTCGAAATATGGGGAAAAACAGCAGGTAGGGGCTGCTGGAAAGTGGAAAAAATAGGGGAAAAAAGCTGGAAAAAAATAGTGAAAAAAGCAGGGGCGGACTTATATAGGATCATACGATGGCACGGGACACTGTTTCATGATTCTGTCGTAAGGTGAAAAAATTATGTTGGGTGTCACCATATAGTTTTGAAAGTGAAACTTTGCCATCTGTCTCTAACGATTAAGTTGGTATATGTTGCTCAATTTGTACAAAAGCCTCGAGTTTGAGTCCCATCAGTATTAATTCTTTTAGTTTTAAGTTTAAAAAAATAGGTGTTTTTTTAATATGTTTTAGATTAAAAAAGTTATAGTTTATACAAACTATTGAAAAACGCCCCCAAAAACATCCATTTGTTGTAGCGATTTCTCCACCACCAAACCAAATTCTGAGTTTCTAATCCGTCATGAAGGTTTTCATATAACCAAATGGCCTCTGGCCTAGCGTTACCGGGGTTTTTACATCATCCTCAAGGTCTTGGGTTCGAGCCTTGGGAGTGGTGGTTTTCCTAAAAATGGTGGAGGAGTGGGATTTTATCCCTTAAGAAGAAAGTTCGGGTCCCGCATACTGCCCATATGGATGTCACTGTGGGTCCGAATCACTAACTACTAACTACTACCTTGCTGTTTAAAAAAATGAAGGTTTTCATTGAAGTTTTCTACAAATAATATATATTGAATTAATTTACATGAAGCCGTTCTAGCTCAGTTGGTAGAGCGCGTGGCTTTTAACCACGTGGTCGTGGGTTCGAGTCCCACGGATGGCGTTATAATTATTTATTTGTAACTTTTTGCAAATTTTATCCACTTAATAACATTTTAATCCTTTTACATATAAAATGGAGTGCACTTTTTTTTTTTACAGATTACTTTTTAAAAGCTTTATGTTATTTTTTTTTATGACAAACGGATTTCAATTACAGGAAGGGACTTATAATACATCACTAAACTAGAAAGATTAGATTTATAATTATAGATAATTATCTTACCAACATTATAATAAAATATATGTCGATAACTTTTTATATCCGACAACGTAATATGAGGGAAACATAGTGGGCTTCAAGTCTTCAACCGTCACCGAGGAGTCAAACATGAAACTCGACCCAATATATATATATGTGTGTGTGTGTATGTATGTTTGAGTTGTCATCCTTCTGGTTCTCTTATTCAAACACTGATATAAACAATGACAAACAGCATTTTAGTTTTGGAATTATTATTTCTTGAAAAATTAACCTAGTTAACATTCCACAAAAGAGTGATTGCGGTTATGGAGATTATATACTTTGGAAACTGAAGTCACGGACCCGCTCCATCGTCCGGATGCGACGGACATTTTATAAGGGCCTGAAAGGTGTACCTGCCTTATTTATTTGTATTTTATGAAGCTAAACTAAAACAAAAGTTTATGGTGGCAAAGTTGGTGTATCTTGTCTTTCTAAGGAATGAAAATAACTATTTTTTAGCTCTTACTTCAAAAGATTTGTAATAAAAGGTAGTGAAAAATTAAGGTCTAACACGAAAACTCTCTTTGTAGAGGTAAGGAATCGACTAATAAATCTAAAAAGTTTTTGCAAAATATTTCTATAGATTTATTTTCTTATAATTAAATGTCTCTATAGCTTGAATTTTTTTTGGCTCCAACTATGACTAAAGTGGTGATTAACAACTATTGTTTGCATAACATACGTTTATTTCCTTGCACGTTGTTAACCTTCTCTATTAGTTTGTGATTGTAGCATATGATGGTTGATGTCTCAAAGGCAGAATTTAAAGATGTAATGTTATAAGATTCAGTTAGGGTTTTAACTTTTAATGCATGACTTTCTCGTAAATGTAAGAACACTTGAACATAACAGAAGAATACCTCATTCCAACACAAGAATGCCTCAAATTTTGTATGAAGTTAATGTATCTAAAAAAATCTATAAAAAACTATTCTCCTAGATATCTTTATATTAGATTGTAAAACAATCCCCAACTTTAGAGAACTTGCTGAAGTAAAATATTTAAAGGAAAAAAAATATTTTTTTATTGTTTTCATCAATAAGTTTGAATATATTTTTTTGTACGCGCAAAAATTTAAAGTTTATTGAGATTATAGATTTATAGACTATTTTAATAGTAGAGTAACTTACCAAATGGCCTTTAGCCTAGCGTATGCGACCATTTAGCTTCCTAGGAGGTCAGAGGTTCAAACATCACCAAAAGTGAAAATGGTGTGTTAGTTTATTTATTCAATTTTCCATATATAAATGTCATATACTTTAAAAAAATAGAGTAACTTACAGATTGTGTCCTTGTAGTTATATCAAAATTATAGATTGGGTCTTCCAAACGAATTAGTTGCAGATATCATCATTATGGTTTCAATCTTGTTGCAGACTGGGTACTCAACCTAACTTTGTTAAAATAAATTATGTTACATAAGGGACATGTTTGTCTTTTTATTAATATCTAAATAACAGAAACAAAACCCAATCTCCCTCCAAAAACCCCCACCATTTGCCTACAACCAAAACCACACCCCCCCCCCTCCCCCACTTGGGTTGTGGCGCACTAGTTAAGCCTTCAGGGAATGTAATGGAAAATATCATCTATCTTGGGGTCAAATCTAGGCACTACCAAAACCCTTGTAGCCATGGAAGTTCACATGCACCGACTTCAAGCCATTGGTGATCGTCGTGGGGATTAACATGTGCGTGTAAGCTAGCCCAGAAACCCACGATTACCCAAAACAAAAACCACCCCACCATTCTCCCAAAACCAAAACCACGTCTCCTTCCCCCCAAAACCACCCCATCATTATGTTAAACCTAATAACCGCCTTTAATGACTTGCAACCCAATTCAAATATGAACCCACCTAATTCATATCTCAGTGTAACTACTTACCCATGTTTCATTTCTCGGCGTGACAACCCACCACCACCTAAAAAACGTTGACGGATCCGCCTTGTCATTTTTCCAATGTTACCTTAAACACCAACCATCACCATTCTGGTTTTAAGTGACTTTTTTTTTTGTATGAAGATGTAGATCGAGTTTTAAGGTTAAAACTTCTTCTAACTAGACTCCCTGTGATTTTTTGATGCAATTTTGTTTTTGTTTTTAAGGTTTTTCAGATTTATATATGTTTTAAGTATAAGTGTAGTCTTCTAGATTTTCTAAATTTATGAGTTGTCCCGTAATAAAACCAGTCGTTGTTGATACCTTCGTTTCCCTTTCTTTAGATTGTCATCATCATATCTGATTTATAACAAACCCTTCTCAGTTCCTTCTTCTCCTTCTTCCATAACGTGAGCTTGGAGAAGGAAGAGATAGGAGGGTCCTATGGAGAATGTGGTCACAAATCCATAATAGAGTCCGACCACAACGACCAAATCAGATTTTTTTTATTTTTACGGTATCTAAATTGAATCTTGTCTATTCGCATCCTTCAACTACTCTATTGAATCTTTCAACCTTAACCTTCGAATATGTATATGTGTATGAAGTGAATTATCCATCGGAATAATACTCTTACAGATCTATTAACAACAAGTATAGTTACGCCAGAAGAATTAATAATATCTCAGGGAAGAGTATTGTACCGTGAGAGAAGCAAGGAGGTCAACCTCTTTCAAATATATAACATGGATTCTGGTTATATTTCATCTCTTCAACAAGTTTAGTAATGAGCATAACGGCCCTATTGTTCCGATGGAGAGAGGAGCCTATGATTAGCTTTTCGGGAAATTTCCAAAGTATGTCGCTTTGGTTTTTAAGTTTTTTTTAAGATCTCTAACTGGTGGTGTTAGGTTGGGAGTTGGCCGGAAAAATGGAGTAGGGACAGATGATTGTTCCTAATGTTGCAAATGTGGAGAAAAAGGTTGGTCTCTAGAGGAGGGTTATTTGCAGGAAAAATGGGAGAGGGAGAGAGTGGGACCAGAGAGGTGATGGGGCGGCGGGGTGATGTGGTGGGAGGGAAGGAAAGGGACCGCAAAAGAGGGAATGGTGGCCGAGGGGGAAGGGGGAGGTTCACCGTCATCAAAAGTATGGGAAAAGGGGTTGAAATAAATTCTCATATTATATAATCTTTTATTTTTTGAAAGAAAATGGAAGATACTGTAAAAGGATCACAACACACTTGACTTAACTTGGCTAAAATGACCCAATCCTTAACAAAAAAAAATGAAACCACAATAACAATACTTGTAATTATTTCGTTTAAGAGACTCAATCCAAATTTGTATAAACCCACAAAGAAGAAATTTGTAATTTACTCTTGATAATATTTATTAATATTGAAATGTTTAAAATAGAAAAACAAAATTAAATGTAATTTTCTTTAATTATTAATAATAACTTACATATAAAGAGAGAACGATGATTCGTTGGAAAATGGAAATGCTCTTGACATCAACAAATTTCGTATATTGATTTATGTAATTTAGGGGATTGTTGGTTAAAATTATTAAATAATACAATAAGAATGAAAAAAAAAACAGTTTGTTTTATCTATACTACAGTATAAAGCATTTGATTAAAAACTTTTAAAAATAATTTTTTAAGCTGTAATTACTGTTATTTAATGTTAATTACTTAATTTTTAAGATTACAAGTAAATTGTGCTTAAGTACAACCTATTAAATCTTCATCTCTAAATTTGTGTAACTAACTACAAATAACTGATTAACTACAGGATAAACATCTAAGTTTAAACATAAAAAATCTAAAATATGATTAAGATAATCATTGACTTTTAACAAATAAAATAATTATATTATTAAACCAAAAATAAATTATTTGGTTATTAAACCTAAATTAAATTATGATAAAAAATTGAATTAAAGAAATCAAAGAAAAAAAGAGAACTTTCAAGTTTCAATTGAAAATACTAATTTTTTTTTCTCAAAACCACATAAAATCATTAGAACATCGATAAAAACAAAAATTAAAATGAAACTTAAAATCGAGATATATATCTTGCTGCATTGCGCGAGTACCCTTCTAGTATAATATAATATAATTGATGAGAATGACTGAATGATAATGTTATCACTTTCTTTCCTAAAAGCCTAAACCAAAGAGTCTTTACGCTGTGTTTTCGAATTTGGAAAAAAAAGGAAAAATGGGTGGAAAAGAAAGAAAAAGAAAAGAAAGGAGCGGAATTTTTTTTTTTTATTTGCGTTCTCGAAAATGAAGTTAAAGGAAAGAAATGAAAGGAGAGAAAATAGTTTTTATGTTCTTGAATAGGAGAAAAATGAAAGAAAAAAAATGTTATTTTTACCGATATACCCTTTAAAATAATGCTATTTGGAATGAAATATTGAATGGTTTTATAATTTTATTAAATTTTTTAAATGATTTTAATTTCCTTTATTTTCTTTCCTTCCCTTCCCTCTCATATTTGGGAGGAAAGTTTTGGAAGGAAACTAGCATTATTTTCCTTCCATTTCTCTCATAAAAAAGTTTTGAGAACAAGATTTTTTTTCAATTTCCTCAACTTACATCCAGTGTTCAAAAAGACGCGTCATGACTCGATATGACGTAAGACACGTCTCCGCCGTTATGAAACAACTCATAACATATTTATAAGGCCTGGCTCAAGCCATGGCGTTTTGAGACACGCCGCGACACGTGTTTTTTTGTATGACATGAACTTGAAAAAAATATTTTTTTTATCTTTTGTATTTTTACACTTTTAACTTTAAATTTTACACTTTATAGATTTATCTAATCACATCACTCATAATCTCATAAATTTATAGACGTTATGGACTCACGATTAAAATGAAATTGTGAAATTACATTTCTAAGTTCTATATTAAATATTTAATCAAAAAACTACGTTTATAATAATAATCTATATGATTTTTCTTCTTATAATATGAATTACATTTTTTAATACTATTATCTAGTTAGATAACATATATCTTTATATATAATTGTATATATGACATACAGATTTTTCGCCTTATGTCAGTGTCAGTGTGTCACGCCTTGAAAAATGTCGCGTCATCGCCGTGACATGTAAGGCTTAAGACTTGACCTTGCCGCCACACCATACCTCACGCCTTTTTAAACCTTGCTTCCATCTCTTTTCCTCGTAAAATGAGTTTCGAGAACACAACGATACTGTTATTTATTACAAAAGCGAAGTGAAAAAAGAAATAGTAAACCTAAACCCCCGTCATTTATTTACGACTTATCAATGCTTCTCTCATTTTGCCCCGAATTTCAACCCGAATCCGAACCCGACCCATTAGGGTTTCTTCCCAACCCGAACTCGATTCAGGTCGCCGTTACCATTGATCGATCGATTGAAGGCTCAAGACGGATTCATTTCGACAATAAGTGAGTTTAGATTTCCAACAACGTACCAACATGAATCAATCTCATATCTACTATCGATTTAAACAAACTGAAATGATTCGAAGTTGCAATGGTTTTGGTTCCATTCGTTGTAGATTTTTTGTCCCAAATCTTATAGTTAAATCATCTCAATGATTCTTATCAACCTCAACTAAGTAAAACAACTCACATACATGTTCGTATCCACGGTCATCGTCAACGAGATTTCGAGTTTCATTTTGCAAGATTCAGTTCTCGTTCCTAGTTAGATTTTATATTTAATGCAACTATCGTTGATTCACAACGTATTTTGATCCCTGCTACAATGTATGTGATCTAATGGCCAATGCGTGGAGATTATGTCGTGAAAACGAATCCAATTTTGCCGTTAACACATTCAGATGATAAGTTGATAAATGGGGCTGAAAGAACAAGCTTGGTGTGTATGTTAATACATCTGTTTCATCACATTGCATAAGTTCGTTTGAGTCGCTGTTCCTCCTCTCCGCCTCTGGCTCCGGGCTCTTCTCTCTGCTCTTGTTCAGTTGCTCTCCCCCTCTCTTATCAGGTTAGGGTTTCAATTTCAAATTTCAGAACATTTTCTTTTGATGATTAGTCAATGGAGATTTGTTTGTTACTTTTTGATTGAAAATTAATCTGCAGATTGTTTCTTTGTGAATTTCATAACTTTGATTTTGTTGTTTCCACCAATTTCATTCGATTTACTATGCTATGATTGAGTAGATGCCATGTGGTTTACAAAGCATCCTAATAATCCCATTTATCCAACTATGTTATGCATATGTAATTAATTGTTGAGTTCTTCTTGCTACATTAGAGTCCTCTGCTTTATTCATTTTCTGGTTTGCGGTTTTGTAGTTTAATGAACAAAACTCTCTACAGCATTTTAACTTTCTTTCTTGTATCTCTGTATCTTCTGCATCTGCATTGATCAATTCATTGAACATCTTTAGTTACTGCATTGTGGTAACTTTCACTATAGTATGGTTGTTTTTGCCTTGCCATTTTTGAAAATTTAATATTTATTTTATCTATCTGTGTTCGGTACTCCCCTGGGTCGGCCCCTGTAATTACATGTTCTGTTGATGGAGAAAGTTTGGTAGAGAAGATCCAAACATTCGAATGGTGGGAGGTGGAGCAGAGCAATAGTTAGTTATTATGAGCACTGGTTTGTCAACTCTGAGATTCTTATTAGACAGATGTAGCAAAAAAGAGAACCTAATTGCGCAAATACATGCTCAGGCTATAACACAAGGTCTCTTTCGCTCTCACCAAGACTTTGCATGTAAGCTACTCAACATATATGCCAGAAAACTGAACAATCCAATCAAAGCTCATAGAATCTTTGATCAGATTCAGAATCCAGATATAGTTTCATGGACTTGTCTCATGTCTCTCTACTTGCACACCCAAGTCCAACAGCCCTTGAAAACTCTCTCTTTATTTTCTGATATGATCGTGTCAATGGGGTTAAACCCAGATGGGCATTGCATCGTTGCTGCACTTTCGGCTTGTGGGTCTGCGAAGAACTTGGTGGTAGGGAGGATAGTTCATGGGATGGTGTTGAGATACGAATTGGGTGGTGAAGGACCTATTGTTTCTAATGCTTTGATTGATTTGTACAGTCGAAATGGACGAATAGATTCAGCTAGGAGAGTGTTTGATTTAATGGTTGCAAAGGATGTTGCTTCTTGGACGAGTTTGGTTAATGGATATGTCATGTGTTGTGATATTGTTTCTGCCAAGCAAGTGTTTGATGAAATGCCTGTTAGAAATGTTATTTCTTGGACAGCTATGATTGTGGGATATATTCGTAACAAGAATGTTATCTGTGGCTTAAAACTGTTTCGGGAGATGAGAACTAAAGGTGGAGATGGTGACTACGATAGTCCTACTTCAATCACAATAGTTTCTGTTCTTTCTGGTTGTGCTGATGTCGGTGCTCTCGATTTTGGTGGATCATTACACGGATACATTAATAAGATACCTAGTCTTGTTACCGATGTTTCAGTAAACAATGCTTTAATAGATCTGTACGCTAAAGGGGGAAGCCTTGAATTTGCTAAAAAGGTATTTTCCGAAATGCCTCAAAAGGACGTCTTTTCTTGGACCAGTGTGATTTCAGGATTGGCTCTTCACGGTGAAGGAAGATCCACAGTTAAATTGTTTGGCAATATGGTGTCGAGTGGGCTGATCCCAAACGAAATCACATTCTTGTCGGTTCTATCAGCTTGTGGTCATGAAGGCCTAATAAAAGAAGGGCGGTCGTTATTCGACGTTATGGTTCATCAATATGGTCTAAAACCGACAATCAAACACTATGGTTGTATGGTGGATCTTCTCTGCAGGGCAGGGCATCTAAACGAAGCACTGGAGTTGATCGAAATGATGCCTTTGGAACCAGATGCGGTCATTTGGAGGTCGGTTCTGAGTGGTTGTATGATAAAGAGAGATCTACGGTTAGCAGAAATGGCAGCAAAGAAAGTACTCGAGTTAGAACCTTATGATGATGGAGTGTACATACTTCTTTGGAACATATATCGGTTAACCAACAAGTGGGAAGATGCATTAAAGACGAGAAAGATGATGAGAACTCAGAAGATCAAGAAACAGCCTGGTTGTAGTTGGATTGAGATCAATGGGCTTGTTCATGAGTTTACTGCAGAGAATATAATGCAGCAGTTTGGCACTGGTATGAACACTATTTTAGAAGTTTTAAGTGAGCAGTCCAGATCCATTGATGATCTCTTTATCCTCTGATCCACACATATATATCTTCATCAAACAAGGTAAGGCTATTAAAGCTTTTGTATGCCGCTATTAGAAATAATGTTATATTCATCTGTTTAATTTAAATGAATATATGAATCAAAAGTATTCACAAAACCATAGAAGAAAGGTATATGATGTTTGCCATGAGCGTATTGGTATCTATGGTTGAAGATTAGTTCATTTCTTTCTTGCTAACCATATTTGCCAAACGTCCGATGGCATGATAAAAGTCCAAAAAGTTTCTACATTTTGATGGTCATTTCTTCATGGTAATCATTGAAAATAGAAAATGTTAGAGAAGCTGTGGTTATCCACCAGTGAAATAGGTCAATTGCACATAATGTCTCTTGGAGCAGCAAGAACAGAGTCGAGTTTCCGACCTCTAAGAGCATCTCCAATAGCTTCCCCCATAATCATCTCCAAAATGGAGAAAGTTGGAGAGAGGGTGGGTTTTTCTCCAAATATAGAGTTCACTCCAAAAATGATTACCAAATGAAATGACCAATAGGAAACTTTGAAAAATAAATATTTAAAAAGAGAAATAATATTTTAATAGATGATGCAATATTTTAATATTATTTTGGAGAAATTATAGGGAATTTGTTGGAGATGAATGCAATTTTTTTTGGAGATTTTGTCTTTTGATTCTCCATTTTGGAGAAATTATAGGGAATTTGTTGGAGATGCTCTAAATGGACGATTTAAGGTAAATCGTTATGTTTTGTGTTCTATTTGGGCTATGTTTGGCAAACTAGCTGATGGCTTATAAGCTAGCTGATGAAGAAATCATGTTTGGCAAAACTAGCTTATAAGAATGTAAAATGACCAAAAAGGGCATTTTGAAAAATAATCAATTATAATATGTTTAAATATAATTAAAAACAAATTTCTAATAATATAATATATTAATTAATACAAACAAAATGGTAAAATAAAAATAAAAAATATATATATAATATGTTAATTAAAAGAATTTTAAATTGATTATTATATATATTGCAATATATGGATTTGTTAAAACAAAATTTATAAAAAAATCTATTATTTATGATTTTAAATAACCATTGCATATAATATAAATAATAATAAAATTGATCAACGTCACATATTTTAATTAATTAATAATTTTAAAATTTTATTTAATAATTAAATTAAATATTTTATTAAAATTATTTAACAAAATTTTTATTATTTATGAAACAAAATAAGTATAAATTAACTTTTATGTTATATAAACATTTTAATAATTGTTATATTTGTTTTTGGATAACTAAATATGTTAAATAATAACTAAAGAAAATAATTGGTATAAGTAATAATTATTGTAAATAATATTATTGTATAATTTTTAATTCATATTAATAATATTTAATATTTATTAGTATTTATTTATAATTAATAGAAATAAATGATAATGAGGGTTATAATTGGAAAAAGTGACAATAAGCTCCTAAAACGCTACTCCAAGTAGCGTTTCAATAAGCTAGCTTATGGTTTGCCAAACGTGTACCCTGAAAATAAGCCAGCTTATTTTTGCCAAACATAGCCTTGATTGATAAAAGATTTGATGCATTTACATATGGGTATGGTAACAGCTATTTTAGCTGCTTTTCAGTTGTGGGTTCAAATGTGAAAAGCAAAAAAAAGGTTTGAGAACGGACGAAGAAATGATTCATATGTGAATAATTGACTTTTGGTTGAGAATTATTTATTCTTACTATTTCAACCTTTTTTGTGTTTCTCATTTTGAACCCCCTTTTATATATATATATATATATATATATAATCAAACAAGTTGTGCTGATTCTGTTAATCCATAAACACTAATTCTTATGATCATTATTCATTAATGTTCCAAAGGCAATACACAAAAACAAGACAATACAACACCTCATTTTTGTATCTACAATATTCTTAACGACTTGGCTTTCTGCAGAAACCTGTAAAAATGAAAGATTTATACATACCCATTGAAAAGCTAAATGCCAACCACAGAATGGGCTCTACCATTGGCATCCGAAAGAAAGTTCAATGAAATTGATAGACCCAAATCTGAACGGAAAACTACTTAGAAGACAAGCTGAAGATGGTCGTTTTTGTTGGTCTCGGATGTGCACATAATCAGCCCCAAAAACGACCCACGATGATTGAGGTGGTCGAGTCGCCTAAAAGGGGAGTTGAAAGAAAGATTTGACGCGATTGAAAAATAATGACATGTTTACAATAAGTCAGGCTGGTGACTGCAATCATGGGGGATCAGTTGCAGATGAAAGTTTGGATTTTGTTTCAGAAGAGAGAAAGAAGAAAGACAAGAAATTGAGCCATAGTTGTAAAAAAGATTGTTTTTTTGTTTTTGTTTTTGCAGGTATGCTCTGATTGATTAAGCTATGTATTGAGGGTGTGGTTTGTGCTGAATTGTGATAATTGTCATTATATAATTTGGTCAATTTGAACATCCATCTTAATAGTGCTACATTATATATGTGAAAATGAGGGTTTTTGTAAGTTTTTATATTAAGCGTGTTATAACTATAGTGAGATGGATGAGGCTAGATAACCCATCTACCCCAGGTTCGAATCCAGGTGTAAACAACTTGTGGCTATTGGGGAATTATCTCAGGGTTGCATGTTTTAGCAGTCTTAAAATTGTCGGGGATTAGTCAGGCAAATGCCTATGATACCCTTTCAAAATATAGTGAGAGGGTGTTTGTGGTCTTACTCTTTTTGTTTTACCATTCACAATGCAAATTCATCTTAAATAGTTTCAAACCAACGACAAGAATAGACTTCATTATTTATGTCAAAAATTCACTTTCATCTACGGTACTTCTCTTTTTGTCGGTGGATGTGATTCATAATGAGAATCGGTCGGTTTTCCATTTATTCAAGTTACAGTTCACGCCAATTTATGAGATGGGCAGGCAAACAAACAAACAAACAAACAGATAATCAAACCTGAAATGACTTGGCGAGTTTAGTCTAGGTTTTTCAATTTAATTTAGTGATTTAGATCATATTTTAGTTGCTTTAAAATTGGTTTTACCTTCATAATCGGTTATCGATAAATATTTTTTGTCCGAAAGATGTACATATCTAACCAGACAGTTCCCTAGCATTTTTACAAAAAATGGAAACCCCGATCATAATGTCTCAAACTCTACTTAAACCACCAAAGCTTCAAAATAATTTGCTTCCAGGGCACCCGGCCGGCGCATTGCGGATACATGACTAATATATAATCTAACAAATTGTGCTCATTTTGTTAATCAATAAACACTAATTATGTTTTGTCTTTTGTTTTGTATATGTGAACAAGTTCGCATTTGTCGTGTTGGAATTCAATTTTAAGAGCGTTTGGATTTATGGGATTTGACTCATTTTATGAATGCCCTTTAAATGCTCGTTAATATAACCTTTAGTTTGTTTTAGATTGTTTCAAGTGTTAGTGCGAGGGCCATTGACGGATCCAGGATATTTGTCCACTGGGCTCCTATTAAGATGGACTCCCATTAAGATAGACTAAAGGCACGTAAAGTTACCCGACGTGTTTCGGGAAAATTTTAAAGTTTTTCAGTTGATTTCAAGAGATTTTCTTATTGTTTTTGTCGATTTTGAATGATTTTCTTAGTGTTTTTGTCGATTTCGAAAGAACTTTTCGGGTATTTTATTGATTTCAAGAGACTTTTTAGTGTTTTTGTCAATTGCTGGCAATATGAGGTCCCTTGAAAAAATTTACAAAGGGGAATTATTAAGATTAACTACATTATTTTTTATATTTTTTAGTCTATATAGTTTTTTTTAACATTTCACTAGGTGAAGGGACCCCCACCCCCCTTTTTTGCAGCTGCATCCGCCCCTGGTGAGGGGGTATAAATGGTCTTTTGTTGAAAAAAGAAGCTTTGTGCATCATTTGGCCTCTATGCATATGCACCGCTCAGCAAAAACTAAATAAGTTAGAGTTCTACATCAACTATACTTGCATCATTTCTGCTCAATATATGTTGGAACCTCTTTTACAGATAAATCTAACAGAGTTTCACATATTCTCACAGTATATGTATCTCATTCTCGACAATGCACAAATAGTTAACATCCCACACATCTTCCACCCTCGACAATGATATCAATTCACCCAAAACTTTATACATATTATCCGATTCAATGTGCGAGTTATCCGCAACCAAAAACTCATGAAACTCACCCTCCACTTCTATACAACTACACCCAGGTGTTTTCTTAACACCTTTCCTTCTCATCATACTTCTAACCATCTTTACTTCATCCCATTTTTGTCTCATGGCACATAAACTTTCCATAAGCACATATATACCACTATCATTTGGATCCAAAATCAAGAGGTTTTCAGTAGCAACTTTACCTAATTCCACATTTCCGTACATCCTGCACGCATTAAGCACCGATCCCCAAACAGCTTTATCAGCTTCCATCGGCATTTCCATTATCAACCCGTAAGCTTCATCCAAAAGCCCATTTCGGCCGAGTAAATCAACCATGCATGCATAATGTTCAACCGTTGGTTTTAATCCATAAATGTTCTCCATTTCTTTGAAGTAGGTTCTTCCTTGGGTGAGTAAACCTCCATGGCTACAAGCGGATAACACACCGATGAATGTAATTTTGTCGGGTTTGTATCCAATTTTGATAATTTGTTCGAAAAGATTAAGGGATTTCATTGCTTGACCATGGGAAGCAAAACCAACAATCATGGAGTTCCAAGAAACTAAATCTTTTTCTTGCATGCCATTAAAGAGCTCGGTGGCTGCATCTATGTGACCACATTTGGCATACATGTCTATGAACGCGTTTCCTAGAGTAATGGTGAGTTGAATCTGGTTTTGTTTGATGTATCGAAAGTATATCCATTGGCCTAAATCTAAGCAACCCGATTGAGCACAAGCAGATAAAACACATACTAAAGTGGTTTCTATAGGAATCAAACCTGCGTTTTCCATGGCGTAAAAGAGTTGTATAGCTTCTTTTGGTTTATTGTTTTGTGAATAGCCTGCAATCATAGCGTTCCAAGATACGATATTTCTCTCAGGCATTTCATCGAACAGTTTCTTTGCTAAAACCAACTCTCCGTTCTTAGCATACCCGTTTATCAGACTCGTCCACGAGAAAACATCTTTAGTTCTCATATTCTCAAAGATCTCTTGGGCTGTAACTAAAGAACCACATTTAACATACATATCCAATATCGAATTCATTAGATTAAGACTCGAATTTATATTCATTCTTTTAACATAATCATGAAAAGATCTCCCCAACTCCAAGTCCCCTTTCTGAGAACAAGCAGAAAACACTGTTATCATCGTAATCTCATTAGGTTTAACCCCATTTGCTTCCATTAACTCAAAAACTCTCAAAGCTTCATCTGACATGCCTTGCTTCATATACCCACTTATCAAACTAGTCCAAGAAACAACATCTCTCACACAACTTTCATCAAACACCTTGCGTGCAGAATCCAATTGCCCTCTCTCACCGTAAAAGTGAACCAACCCGTTTTGCACAAACAAATCACAGTCAAAACCCACTTTCCGAACTAAAGAATGCACCGATTCTCCGGCCAGTAAACCCTCACACGCTTTCAATCCAAACACAAAGCTCCTCCTATCCATTTCTACGCACTTCCGTACCATCAAACGAAACAAAGATAAACCTTTTACATGTAAATTTAACTTTAAATACCCTCTGATCATAATGTTCCACATATAAACGTTGGGGTTAGGGAAGTGGTTAAAAAGACGATGAGCATATTTTAGATCTCCGGTGTCTGATAGAGCACAGAAAGTTAAGATTCTGCTGATGGGAAAGACATGAAAGATGATGCAAGTTCTAGTCATTTGTGCTTGAATTTGCTTCAAATGAGGCATGGAATTGCATGATTCTACGGCTAATAGAATTGGGTTTGTGATGAAGAGATTGGTTTGTGATGAATTCCATGTGGGTTTTGAAAGAGTGGTGTATAAATGGATCTTGAGACTCCGAGAAGAACAAAATTTCATGTGAATCCGTTCGTCGTCACGGAATCGGAGAAAATCTGGAGCTCTGTTCAGTTTGAACTTTGAACGAACCCAATTATAAACCTTCAAATTATTTTTGTATTACTAATTTACTATTTGATTGAAATTTATGAAAATAATATAGTTATAAATAGGATTGGGGTGTAAACAATTCGAGCTTTTGACAAGCTATTCAGCTCGAGTTCGTTTATTTCGAGCTCGAGCAAATAATTCTCGAGCTCTAGTCGATCTCGAACATAAAATAGAACTCGTTTAACTAAACGAGCTGAGTTTTATAACACTAATGTTCGACTCGGCTCGTTCAATGAGCAAGTCTGTCACACCCCGCTAAAGCGGAAACACGAGAAGTGATAGTTCAAGATTTCATAGCAATAGAGCAATAACAACACCAACTGTCCAATCAGATACATAACAAAATAAAACTGAACATTACATCATACAGGTTCAAGTTTTAACAAAATAAAAGAAATAAAATATTCTACAAAACGATTTCAAATTTAAACGTGGTTGTTGTTGATGCGCCCCAAACACAAGCATTTTTAGTTACCCTTTCTTACCCCTGAAAAGCATGAATAAAACAAGGTCAACTACAAAGAGTTGGTGAGTTCACAGTTTTCAATATTATAAACATCTTTTGTATAAATGAATATTGAGCAAAATAATTTTTATGGCACTTGATAAATCTTTACATCTTAAAACGTTCAAGGCATTTTTGTACCCTAATTAATAGTAAGTAATGAGCCACGACTAAACCTTCGACCACAAATTTTTTTTTAGTTCCACCGCAAACTCGATTTAATTTTTCGAGCCGAGTCGAGCCATTCGAGCATACCCCCTTTTCAAGCCAAACATGCTCATATATTTATTAATCATACGATAAAAATATAAAATTTATCGAGCTTAAGCCGATAAACGAGCTAATTGATCGCGAGTTCGAACCCATAATCAAGCATCAAACTCGAGCTCGATAACTCAAAAAATATTCGAGTTCGAGCTCGAGCCCTACATTGAAAAGTTATTCGAGCTCGAGTCGAGCTCGAGCCCAGTATTAAGTTTTTGGGTCCGGCTCGATTAACCTACTACTCGACTCGGCTCATTTACACCCCTAGTAATATGAAATACATGCTTAATAAATTTCTCGTGTTGAATTATGTAATGAAAATCTAAGTGACAATAGTAAGTAGACATCGCCAAAAATCAGTCCGGAACCAAACAATACCTCTCATAATTGATCCTAATCCTAGTGCTTTGTTAAAAGAAAATTAAATCTGTCTTTTTTTCATTTTTTTCTTTTTGATGTTTTTTAAAGAATACAAACGTGTTATTATAATACATTTAAAAACATGTAAATACGTCAATTAAATACACTTTAATATACGTTTTATTATAAATTTATAATTAATTTCCAATCAGATACACTTAAAAAATATGTTTTATTATATTTTTATAAAAAAAATTCAATCAAATACACTTAAAAATATATTGTATTATAGTTTTATAATTTGTTTTCAATCAGATATATTTATAAAATATGTTTTTTATAAAATTTTAACTGGTTTTCAATCAAATACACTTAGAAAATTAGAAATACATATAAAAATACATTTTTTTTCAAAAAAAATGGGGTCAGGCCTTTTTTTTGACGAAGACTGTAACCAGTCCTTAACCGGCAATCCCAAACTGACAGTCCCAAACCGCTCACGGGCCGGGAGGCCAATTTAGCCATCTCTAGTGATAATTGAGGAAATCTTTTTATTTTATATTGAAATAAATTAAATATTATAGAAGAGAAATGATTGTATTTCTAGCGGATGTAAGCAAAAACGGTTGATCGAAAATTATTACAAACTCTTAACTACTAACAATAGAAAAATATACTTGTAAGAGTTGTTGGTTTTTGTACAAGTGTTTAGCTCGATACAACGTGGGGTGTTCAGGTGTTTAGATTAATACTACTTGATAGTGTTCACCTCCAGCTCCAAGAGCGGACAGATTAAGCCCCGAGCATGCTTCCATGCACACATTTAATTTATTTTTGTAAGTAGATATTTTAGGGTATGAGTTGCACACCTACTACAAGAAATATCAACAGAAAAATTATATCGAAATAAACCAAAAAACTTTATAAAAATACCCTCGAAATGGTGGGATTAGACAAAAATACATCTAACAACTTTGCAGGCCGTTGATTTTCCTTACAGGTGCACCTCGTTCGTCAAAAATCGTAGGTCTACTGCTATTCAGCCTTATATTTTAACACAATACAACTTGATAAAGTTAAGGTACAACTAAATAGTTAAGTAGTTTAAGTGACATCTCGAATGCCCCCTCCCTTAAGTTGGGAGGGGAATATTGCACTCCCAAGTCCCAAGTTAAAAATAATAGCACGATGTTGTAGCCTTGTGGCTGTGTGAGTTGTTTGGCGACATTAACCCGTGTGAGTGGTTTGGTGAAGATATCAGCAAGCTAGTGACAAGTTGGTATATAAGATGATGAAATGAGTCATAAACATAGCTTTTCTCTTACAAAATGGCACTTGATGTTGATATGTTTTGTTTGTTCACGGTAAAACAAGGTTTTTTTTTGGTAATGTAAATGATTGGTTGATTGTCACATTAAACAAGATTATGAGTCATGTTGGGAACTTTAAACGCGTGTAATAGCTTAAGCCAACTTTTGTAGTTACTTTTGTTAGGGATACATATTATGTTTCAGGAAATGATATAGATAATGTGTTGTTTCTTGGAGTTTCATGAAACAAAACAACTTCATGATATGCCTCAAACAAAACCCTTTATAAAGCATGCATGCCACGAGTGAGAAAGTTAAGTTAGCATGACACGAGTGAGAAAATCAATGATATATATGGGCCCATGCGATCATTTGAACCACGATCAATGATCAAGACAACATCGTGAACATCGGAAAAGTGGGTTACATGAAAAAATAATTTGGAACATTACCAACATAATTGTCCATAGGTGGATGAGAAACAAATTCATAAGTTTGAGTAGTACCTGTTAGAGTCTTATTTCAGTTAAACTTGGATAATTTCACCTTAATATATGTTGGAAAATCCTTCTCTCCTTAAGAGATCTTCTATAGAGTAATATGGAGGTTCCTCGTGTCTTATATGATATCACAATCGATGTCTATCATTATTGCACAATATGTACTTGTATAACCCTCCCACCCACCCACCCCCTCCGGATACTTAGGGACAATATGTGCCTTCCATCCTTTATTAGAAGAATGTTACAGTCTCACATCGACTAAACTTGAACCAGTTCTTCTAATTTATACTGAAACACTCATTCTATCACCAATGACTTTGTTGAAGAGTAATATGATAGTTACACAATTCTCACAATCTTTAGTAAATTCATGATTTAACACTTTACCCAAATCTCATAAAATAGCCATATTTCAAATTTAAAAAATGAAAAAACAAGTTTAGTTCTTGTTGAATCAAAATGGAATAAGAACTCAACCAAACCTAATATCAGTTACAAAAATTTAGAACCAAGTCGAGCATACCCTGGTCTAATCGAGGTTTATTTATCTTGTTTATGTTATTCAACTTTACCAATCCAAACCGAGTTCAACCAAACCTAACCAGACAAAATAAATACTTTTTTGATATAAAAATTAAAAGTTTTCAACAAATTATAAATTTGTTTTAGTTTATCAAAACAATTTATTGACTTATTCCGGTGTGACATCAATAATAAGTCATTTTAAGGATATGACAAAAATAACTTATTTGGTATCAAATCGATAATAAGTCATTTTTTAAGAAAGCATTTGATAAAACTAAGTTATGTTTTGGATCCAGCCTAGGGCCCGTGAAAACAAGGATTCAAAGGCAGCAGGCGTCTGACCTCAACTCATACGCCGGCGACTCCTCCAACTTCCAGAACCTCCGCTCAGTTCACCGGAAACAATGCAGCGATGGTGCTCCAAGCTCCGATTACTCGCCGTCGTCCGGTCATCTTCATCATTTCCTAAACCTCAACAACAACCTCCATATATCCACCACCACCTCCGCAGCCGTCTCTTCCATTCTTCTGGCCCAAATTTCCTCAATAAATCCCTAATCATTCCTTCTATGATTTCTCCCAATTTTCGTCCCCTGCTATGCACTTCCTCTTCAACATTACAAGTTACGACAAGCTCCATTCGCGCTTCTTCACTTCCTGTCTCTGTAAGTTAGGGTTTTTCTTTTGCTCGTATTTTTGGGAATTTGATGTTATGTTATGATATCGGATTCGAAATCTAAGGACTTGCGGCGGGGATAGCTTATATGCACAACTGCTATCTTAAACAATTTGGTCGTGAAGGAAAATGTTAGATAAACCTTTATAGTTTATACATTCGTGAGCTTAGCTTACCTCAAAGATTTGATTAGTTTGTAATTGTTATGTATTATGAATCTGATGTTATGCAATCGGAATTTCATGTGCCTGTATGTAGAAGCCACTTATTGTAAAAAAAAATCTACATTTTGCCTTTGGGATCACACTAGTTGCTATACGTTTTTAACTTCAGGTTGATACTGGTGTTAGTTTTGGGGGAAAAGGTTTACCAACTTCACAGACTTTATAATGATTAATTCAAGTTGAATTATGTTGGTGGTCAATTTGCAACAAAAATTGCATCAATTTTATACTTGAAAGTTATTAGGTTTCTCATCATAAATCAATATGTGGTGATCTTTTTTTTTTGTTTGAAAGGAGTTGGATAAAATACATGGATCCAGTAACGGATAATTCAGTCTCACCTTGGTAGCAAAAACTGTCAGGTTTGCAGGAATTATGAATTTGAAAGGTGGACCTTATTCTATTCAATCAACCGTATGCCTCTGTATGTAGAAAATATAAAAGACTGAATATAGACGATGATTGGATGAGGATAAAACCTACCCCCATACTCTACAAAAAGATATGCACACCAATTTTGATGTCAAACTAGTACTTGCCAAATGCAATATTCGATATGGATTTTATTTATAATTTTAACAAACATTAGTTCGATTATGTGTCTGCCTTGCTTGTTATAAAGGTCTTATGTTATGTAAAACTTGACAAGTGCATAAATATTCTCAATCTGAATTTCAACCCATTTGACCTTAAAAGTCGAAGGTTCTCACATTGGACTTGAGGGAGTAATGGTGAATGGTCTTAAAGAAATTATTATCCTAAAAGCAATAGTCTGCAACTAATGTTGGCCATATGCATACACTTAGAAAGCATTTGCAACTAGAAACTTGAAGATAAAACTGATTGCATCTGTTCCAAAATTGGACCTCCTTTAGCATGTACAAATTTCATAGCCATTTTTTGCTTCCTACTTTACCAACAAATGGTAAGTGATGCCATGATGTTGATGATGACACTGATGAGAGTTTAAGTATTGTATTGTATTATACTGCAATCTATATACAGAAAGGTGTTTCTGTTTATGGTATCTATATCATTTTTTCTCCTTCCATATATTATGGAAATAGTGATGTACAACGATGATGAGAACTTGCATGTGGTTAATTCCATTGGAAGCTAAACACGTGTGTTAACTTTCTCACTTACTTGAAATGCTTTAAACTACTGAATTGTTGGTTTCTTGCTTATTTATCTCATGGGATGACATTCTAGTTTACCACTATATATAGTTCATGCAAGTGCGGCATCTTACTCTGAAGCAGAGGAAGAGGAAGTTAAAGAGTAGGCAGCCACTTAGCCCAGTAGTCTCCAAGTTGAAGAAAATCAAAATGAAATCTTATTCGTATGTGCTGCTTCCTCGCATTTTAATCTCATGAATATTGAATATATTATATGCAAGCATATGATGAAGAAGTTTCGTGTTTCTGGAATTTTGATCAGGTCTTTCAAGGGACGATTTAGGACTATGAAAGATGGGCAGATTAGGCGGTGGAAGGAAGGCAAACGACATAATGCTCATCTAAAGGCATGTTTATCATTTCTCATTTTATTCGCCATACACTCATACTATTGACCATATTAGAATATTGAAATATCAATAAGGTCATGCTTTTACATACTTAAATATCTGCTTATTGTGAAAAAATTATGCTCTAGCTAAGACACACACACACACACACTGTCTCTCTCTCTCTCTCTCTGTTGGTATTTAATGAATGATTGGTTCTCACTATATCTTCCCTAAATTTTGGAAAACAATTTTCTTTAAGAGCTTGTAAGATACATAGTTTGACATCCTTTATTGCAGAAAGTTCTTTTTGACCTTGCATTAGTGGGGTACATATGAAAAGAAGTGAATAAAGTATATAAGATAGCCAAGCTGCTTTCCTGTAGATTGGTGATGTGCATCACATTAATCCACTCATTGACTGTAAAGTAAAAGTTTAACTGCACTAAACAATTATATTTATGTGAATCAACCTTCAAATATCAAATGTCCATGCATGTACTTAATTGATACTTGGATTTCCATGAAAACCTGTCACCTTAGATTTGATTTTGTACTTACTATCCGATCTAGTCAAACACATCATAAGTAATTCTATACCACGTTTTATATGCAAGAGAATCTGCACAAATAATAAGTTCCCCAAGTTTCCTAGAGCTTCATGGAGGTCCTGTGCACAATACTGTTATATGCTATAGAGAAGGTTTAGGCCTACTATCAAATTTAATTTCTTAGGTTAAATTTTTGTGAAAAAGATTTAAGGATGGTGATCTTGTAGTTCTTGGAATTGGGATGATGACTGTGGATAGAGCAGGTAATGAAAACAATGGTGCAAAATTGCACTTTTTATTTTGTATATGAAATGAAGTTCGTGAAATGTAGATGCATTTTTTCTTCTTGTTTCCAAAGTAAGACGTAGTTCTGCCCTGATGATGGTTTATAGGAGGGGCTGTAATGCTGTATACTGATATAGTCTATTTTTTCTTGGAATCTTAATTTTTCGGCCAAAAAATGAGAAGTTCGATGCAGTTAATGGTTTTGTATAAAAGTCGGGTGACTTTCACTTTACCCTTCAAACCATGAAAAAATGTTTCAAATTCCCATTTACAATAGTTAACAAATGGATTAGGTTAACGTTTTGTGGTAACTTATCAAAACACCAATAAATTATAAAAACTGGGACAAACATATATACTTTTCTGACAATTTAATGTCCAGAGAAATCATATTTCTAGTTATCTATTATCCAGGTCTATTACTGATGTCACTCTAAACAACAATACAACCGGGAAATCTGATCTTTACCCAATTTTAATAGGAAACATCACCATGACACCATATAACTTCAGCAATGTGGCAACAATTGGAAAAATAAAAAGATTATATATATAGGGGAGATTTCAAATACAAACCACGTCAATTCGTACAAACCGTACAAACCGCGTGTTTCATTGTTTTTTTGAATAATTTTTTTTTCATGAAAGTGTTTAATATGATGAATTTGTTTCATATAATTCTTTTCTTCATGAAATTATTTTTCTTTCTACATGAAAATGAATTGATTCATGAAACTCTCAATTTGATGAATCTTGTTTCACATATTCTTGATTACCAACCTTCATGTATTCTTGATGAATTTTTTTCATATATTATTGACTAATCAACCCTAATAATTAAGAAAAAGTGAAAAAATTAAAAAAAAATTATTGGTTGCATCTGCATGCGGTTTGTACGGTTTGTACGAATTGACGTGGTTTGTAACGGAAATCAACCCGGTCTTCTTTTTTTGTTTGTACACAGATCTTGCCTCCACTAGAATGAAAGTAAACCAAATGAACCCCATATATTCCTGATAAGACCCTTTTCGACGTAGTCAACCTCCCGAGAAATAATAGGAAATAAGAGACAACTTGGAGCAATTTTTATATTTTTCTCAAAAGAAAAGCATACATATTTAAAGGAAGCAAAAAAAGACTAACTACCACTAAACTTTAGGAACAAGAAAGACGTTGGAAATTATATAAACTGCATGAATCTAGTCTAAACTTTATCTATCCTTTTATTTCTTCCTATGAAGATTTCATGCCCGTTTTTCCTACCTTTCATGTCTATTATTGTTTCTACGCCTGTGACCTTGTTGTAGATTAGTCTTAAAATTTGTTCTTGTGATTGTAATTATATATATATATATATATATATTGCACTTTGTGTTTCCTTATTTGTTTAACATCTTTCCCTTACATCTATCCCTGATTCATTTTGCACACATTCACCTGTAGCTTACTCGCTTATTTCTTATAATTCTTGTTTTGCAAGCCGGGGGTCTTCATAAAAACAATCTTTGTGCCTCAAGGTCTGTTTACATTGTATCCCGGTATATTTACGTATATAACCTTAAAAAATGAGATTTTAATTAAATCCATGACCTTCTCATGAGTGTGGAGCCATTTTTTCTTTAGTAGGTCAGGATGTCATGGATTTAATTGTAATCTCATTTAAGGTTATATACCTAAATGTCCGTTTGGTTTGGATTTTGGAAGATTTCACCATGGTTAAAAGTTATTAAATAAATATATGTGTAATGTTTAATTGTAGTTTAAATCCAAATAATAATCATAAAACTAGTTAGCACTGATGCGAGTACATTAATTGCTTCCTACAGTCGAAGATAGCAAAACGTAGAGGCAGACTACCTGGCATAGTCCCAGCAGCATACGCAAAAGTGATGAAGAAGCTCAACTTCTGCGGTTAAATCAATCCATCTCTTCATGTTTTTACAGCAGTAACTCCAAGGCAAGCTCTTTTACTAGTTTTTACTGACTTTTTCTAAATCATAAAATCTTGAAATCTTCTCTTTTGGTCATTTCGAATTTGAGATATTGACCAAATGTTGTTTTCGACAATGTCTGATATTTATTATCTGTTACAACATGCAATGGCTGGAGGTGGTTTTGAAATTTACCTCATTCTAAAGATGAAAAAGATCTCAAATTTCCAATTATATTTATACCCATACTTGTGTAACCTCTTATTTAACCCTACGTGGGATTTATTCGATTCGTGTGGCTTTGCCTGCTCTCATTTTATGTGTTCTAAAAAAAAATAAAAAATCAAAGACAAGGCCGTCAGAAGGTTTGAACAACGGTTGTTTTTGTGCAAAGGCAAGGAACCAACCAGTAGATCTGTAACAGTTTTATAAAAACACTTGTATATTCTTATAGTTAAAATTAAAATGGTGTCTTATCGCTTGAAAACTAGTGATAACTTTTATGGGTGAGGCTTAAACCTCTAAGAAGGTGATTGTATGATAACCACAAGGGTTGTAGTGTACTGGTTGAGGCCCTAGATAACCGCAAATGGAATATCCCATTTGTCCACAGTTTGAATCCAAGTGTGCATAACAATTGTGGCCACTTAGTTTATCAGTGATGTATTGCAGTCATAAATTGCTGGGATTAGTCCATTTATAGCTTGTGACACCCTTGTATGATGCATGTTTTTTTTTTTGTATTTTTCCACATTTTTGCACTGTGAAACAACTGCTCTATATTTTGGGGGTAAATGATACGTATGTGTTAAGCTCGTTTAATTTCGAGTGAGATGATAATTTTGCATAATCTATCCTCATGAGGAGAAGTTTGGTTTGGTTAATATACAAGAATATGAATAGAATTTGTAGATATACCTACATTTTTAGATGATATTGTTTTTATGATTTTCAAAGTTTCTTAAATATAACTATAGTATCTTCTATGATGTTAAACTTTAAAGCATCACTTGTTTATGCAATGATATTTTTTTATTACTTTTTATGTGACTGAATTTTATAACGACAAATTTCTAGAATTATAAAATGAATCTTGTTGTTTAATCTTTTTTTAAATATAACTAGTTTTTTACGACCATAATTTTAAAACATAAACTGATTTTTTTTTAAATGTTCACTTAATTTTCGTTTATTGATTTTAGTATTTAGTAATCTTTGGTCATGACGTTTAATTTGTGTTAGAACTTAGGAGTATTCAAGTCGGTATAGATCACGTTCAATTTGTTTCAATCACACACCTCGATTCAAGTCAAGCGTGATTTAGGCCTCAAAGCCTAAATCAGGCTGAAAATTTTGAGAGTGGGTCCGTGGCTAGGCCCACTCAAAAAGCCCGTTTGAGCGTTTTTCAACCCAAAGCTAGGTCTGACATGGGCTTGAAAAGCATAAATCTTTTTTTTTTGCTCACTAAAAACGGTGACAACAAAATTGGTGATTGTGTGTGTTCAATGTTGAAATGAGATATTCGACTGCATTTGCTTTAACAAAGTTGGTGATTGTGTGTGTTCAATGTTGAAATGAGATATTCGACTGCATCTGCTTTAACAAAGTTGGTGATTGTGTGTGCTCAATGTTGAACTGAGATATTCGACTGCATCTGCTTTAACAAAGTTGGTGATTGTGTGTGTTCAATGTTGAAATGAGATATTCGACTGCATTTGCTTTAACAAAGTTGGTGATTGTGTGTGCTCAATGTTGAAATGAGATATTCGACTGCATTTGCTTTATTAGTTTACTTCAAGATCAAGAAATGAGGATTGTATTATACCAATGTGATATGTTCCATGACTTGTGTTTGATCAATATATCGAGAAGAAGGTTATTTGGATACACACAATACTGTAAATGCACAACTTCTCTTAGTGTGCTTTCCGAGTAAAAGGGGTATGGTAGTGACTCAATTTCCGAGTAGATACAAGCAAACCGCCTTGTTTTTTGTTCATGAATTGATCAAAACCAGATTGTTGATTCATGATTGAACGCTTCAATACTAAAGTCATAAATATACTTATTTGAAGTTGCAAGTCATTAAGGTACAAACTTTATATGTTTTAACCATGTATTACCTGTTCGTACTCTTTGAAATGGAATCGAGATTTTATACTTCAGTATACTTGTGTCATGTGTAAAATTGTTTTTGGATAACTTTTGATACCTACCCACTACATTCAAGATCCACAACCATTGACGAGAACCTTGTAACTAATCTCATTATATTTTTATAATCGATTCTATAATTTTTGCTCATTGTGGTTGAAAGGTCACTCTCAATGATGGTGGAGTGGTTATGGTGGTCGATGAAAATGAAGATGTAAATGATAAGGACGATTATATTGCAAATGATGAATGAACATAAAGATTATATCTGAACAAAATTAAAATAACGAAACAATTTAGTTAATTAACCTACATGTCATGTCAATGCCACTTCAATTTTATGGTATTTTTTTGACAATCATAATTTACCTTATTTTTTGAGTTTATTGTAAATATTTCGTTTGAATAAACAAAAAGTAATTCATAAGCTAAGTTATTGAAATACTATTTATGAAATAAAATAAACTAATTAATGTTTAAATTATTAACTTTGATTATGCTGATAAAATATTTTTCATTTTATTTATATTAGAATATTTTGAACAGTTAATTAATAATCAAATACTATTATTAAAATACTTGTTATAAAACATTACATTTTGAAGAGAAATGAAATATCATAAAAAATTATCAAAAGGGAAAACTTTATGAAAAGTAATAATAAGATTTAGATAAGGGAATTTAATTATTTTGACCCATTTATAAAATAGATTTATCAAAATAACCAAAATCTTTTTTAGTTTACCAAAATGATCAGAATTCCATCGAAATACATATCGATACACACATCAGATCGAGTGGAAGTGAAAAACGGCCAAAACGACGTCGTTTTGGGCCGTTTTTCGCGTATCCATGGACCGTATACGAATACCTCCGCCACACCGTATGAATACGACCCAAAACGACGTCGTTTTGGGTCCTTTTTTTGCCTGAAAGCTTTTTATTGATAGAAAAAATTAAAATATTATTTAACCTTTTGAGCAAATAGCCTCTCGTTCCTTAGACCATCTCCAATCCACCACTAAAAACACAAAAATCACAAAAATCACAAAAAACCTTCCAGATTTTTCAAAAAAACCTTCCAGGTTTAAGTTAAATAAATTAAATAGGCTATTTTTTCAAAAAAGCTTCCAGGCAAAAAAAAGGGCCCAAAACGACGTCGTTTTGGGTCCCCTTCGCCATGTGGCGGAGGTATTCATACGGTGTGGCGGAGGTATTCGTATACGGTCCAGGGATACGCAAAAAACAGCCCAAAACGACATTGTTTTGGGCCCCTCCGCCATGTGGCGGAGGTATTCAGTGTTTGGCGGAGCCCTTTTGGCCAAAACGACGCCGTTTTGGGTGTTTTTGACTTCCACTCGATCTGATGTGTGTATCGATATGTATTTCGTAAAGATTTTGGTCATTTTGGTCATTTTGGTCAAATCAGAAAGTATTTGGTCATTTTGATAAACGTATTTTGAGGAATGGTCAAAATAATTAAATTCCCTTTAGATAATCTAATACCACCTACGAATATATTGCACATGAAAAACTTTATGAAAAGAAATAATAAGTTTTAGACAATCTCATACCACTTACGAAAATATATTCCAATGTACAAGTCATTTTTACATCAAAGTTTTTTCGATAACCATAAGTTTTTCTGTCAATTTACATGCATCGATTAATCATTTGGACGACAATAAATGGCTCAGAATCCTTACAGTTGAACCTCCACGACTATAAAAGATTTGACAGCGTTTACATTCAAACTCAGATTAATGAGAATTCTCGCTACATTTCCTTGAAACTTAACAAATGTACAACACCCAATTGGTTACATTAACGATATTTGTTTTACTATAAAATCTCATATATATTCAAGATTTAATAGTTGTGAATTTAAATGATATGGTTGAAAATATGTTTATTCACTTATATACATCAATTGTTTAAAGTAGTTATTTTTTATTTTGTTTTGTGGAGCAATATTCTTAATTTTTGCAAATACCTCCTTTTTACAACCAATTAATTAATGGTTAATACCTGATAATTTGTTTTTTCTATAACAAATGCAATAGTTATTATCAACTATTAGCATCGATTTCTTTTGTTTGGTTAAATCTTAATAGTTTTTGTTTTCTTATAACTACAATACTTAGTACTTGGTAAATATAGCTATTAACATTGATTCCTTTTGTTTTCATGAAGAAAATGCATTAAAATGTCTTTAATATACTTGTTTGATATTTTTCGTTCCTAAATAATTTTTATTACATTTTTTAAATTAATTAAATAACAATCTTTTTGAATAATAAATGAAGTGATTAAATTTTATTATTTTATTATTAAAGGTAGAAATAAAAAGTAAAAACTCATAACTATTACACCTTCTATCATTAATAATAAATGGATTAATAAAATTTTCCATCATAAAATTAAAAAGAGAAATTTATAGCTATTATACTTTTTAATTAATTAAATAAAAATAAATTTTGTTTATTTATATTGAAGGTAGAATCAGAAAGAAAACATTTTTGTTTTGTTTCGTCACTCAATTGGCCCCGGTCATTCTTCTTATTGTTTTTTTATCAGTTTCTTTTGTTTTTCAATTCTCCCTCTTTTTTTATATGTCTATAAATACTTCATTAAACAGTTGTAAACATAAAAAATCAAAAGACAAATAGAATAAATCAAAAAGAGGGATTGTCAATGACATAGGTCAACGACGATGATGTGGGCATGAAAAACAAGTGGAAAACAATATCGTTAGGTGTGAGGGGTTTGATTAACATACAGTTCGTGAATGGTATATTGATATATGTTCTTTTTTTTTTACTTTAAAACATTCTTAGCCGATTACACATAGTTATTATAAAATAAAACTGATATAATTAACCGATTTCTAAAAAAAATCAATAATTTATTTATTCGAAGAAACCCTTTAGATTCTTAATCATTTAAATCGATAAAGTTTAATCGTTTATTTATTCATAAACAAAATCCGTAACTCCTTAAATCATTATAAATAAATAAAAATCATGTTTTTTTTTCTAGTTTTCCAAAAAAACATTTATAATTAAACTTGTACGATGTTCTTTGTCCCTTGTTTAATTAAAGAATTACAAAATTATTTTTTATTATAAACACACTGTCTAAATGTGAAGCATAAGCCACCTTTCCACCGTCTTCTACCTTCTTCCACCACCATCCAGCCACCTTTTTGGTTTCCATTTTCATTTCTATTTTCCATTTCCATTTCCATGGCTAGTCTTGGAGATATTGGGGTTTCTGCATTTTTCAACATAATCAGTGCCTTCGTTTTCTTATTAGCTTTTGCTCTTCTCAGAATCCAACCCATTAATGATAGAGTTTATTTCCCCAAATGGTATCTTATTGGGGAAAGAACCAGTCCTACTCATTCAGACAATTTCGTCGCTAAGTTCGTCAATCTTAATTACAAGACTTATCTTACTTTCCTTAATTGGATGCCTCAAGCTTTACGTATGAAGGAGCCTGAAATTATCGATCATGCTGGCCTTGATTCTGCTGCTTTCTTGAGGATTTATGTTCTTGGGTACTCTTAATTCTTCCTTATTTAATCTGGGTTTTTGTTTATTTATCATATTTTATACGATTTCAGCTAAGTTGGTCATTGTTTTTTAGTTAAAAAGGTTATGATATTTGAGGTTTTCATTTGCTGTTTTTCTTTTCTTGAAATCTTGGATGCTTTTACATTTATTTGTAATAAATGTTGATAAGTTGAGATTAATTACTCATTAAGTGTTTTTTTTTAATACAAATTTCTTGGAAAGCTTTGTGAAATTTGGGATTCTGACTGTTGTTTTTTACTGGAGAACTTGAGGGTTTTGAACTTTTTTTTATGTGGGGTTTTGTTAGATTTGGTTGAAGTGATCCATAAATTGAGCTTAAAAAAGTGAAATATTGTTTGTAAGTCGTGAATTTGTTGAATCTTGTGAAATTTGGGAGCTGTTTTTTTTAGAGATTTGAGCACTTCTGCTGTTTCAGTTTGATGGGTTTTTCTTTTTGAGATTTGAGCACTTATTTAATCGTGGATTTGTGTAGAAGCTTGTGATATTTGGATTGTTATTGTTGTGTTTCTTGAAATGTTTCTTGAAATCTTGGGTGATATTTGTATTTTCATTGTTGTGTTTCTTGAAATCTTGGGGTGATATTTGGATTTTTTATCAACTAGTAAAATTGCCATTTAGTTAATTAGAAACTGTAATAATTATACTTTTCTAAAACTGTGCGTCTTTTCCGCCGTGTACATCTATTTTGGGAGTAATATGGTCCGTCCCAAAATGGAAACTGTCCCAGAAACATTTTTTCTGGGACATTTTAAGTGCTTTATTATCAATTATATATATATATATATATAGACTCCATGGTCTCTAACTTTCTGTGATACTTACGGTTCGTTCTCCATTTGACCATTTCTTGTTTTTTTGTAAAATCCCAGCATAAAAATTTTCGGGCCGACCGCTATTGTGGCATTCTTGGTTCTTATTCCGGTTAATGTAACGGGTGGATTGCTGTTTTTCCTCAGCAAAAAATTGGTCATCAGTGACATTGATAAACTTTCGATATCAAATGTTCCACCTAAATCTCCAAAGTAAGTTTACGTTCTTCATTATTCATATGAAAAAAACATTATCCCAATTCAAATATTTTGACCCCTAACATAAATAACTCAATTTTTTTAGAAAAGGTATCCTAGGCATTTGCCTATACTAATCCCCTGACAATTTTAAGACTGCTAAAGCATGCATCCCTGAGATAATTCCTCAGTGGCCACAAGTTGTTTGCATCTGGATTCGAACCTGGGGTAGATGGGTTAAATCCACCTATACTTATTAGATGGGATCACAATATATTTTTAAAGTAAGAATTATATTCGGGCCTCATATATATAGCTTACATCTTTTTTATTTTCAGATTTTTTGCGCACATTTTGATGATGTATTTATTCACATTTTGGACGTGCTACATGCTCTATAAGGAGTACGATGTGGTAGCAACAATGAGATTGAACTTTTTGGCTTCAAAAAGTAGGCGAGCTGAACAATTTACGGTATGTGTGTATGTATGCTTATTTTGTTTTCATTATTCTGCACACCTTTTTAACATTTGCAAAACCAAATGTGAATTGTTTCTTTAATAAAAATTTATAAATCTTGCTATCTTTGACTTTTTGTAGGTCTTGGTTAGAAATGTGCCTCAGGTGCCCGACCGTTCTATCTCGGATACTGTGGAGTACTTCTTTAAAAAAAATCACTCGACCCATTATCTTTGTCACGAGGTAATATAATGCATTTTTTAAACATGAATTTACGGTTAGTGGTTATATTTTTTGGCAATGAACAACTCAAAACACATTATTCCTGATTCAATCGTTGAAGTATATATACATAAATACATAGAGGAAAATTCATTTGAGAACCATAAATATTTTGAGAACCGAGGAACCAATGGATATCATGAATATTCATAATGAATATCATGATATTCATTATGAATATTCTTTTGTTCCTCAGTTCTCAAAATATTTACGTTCTCAAATGAACTCACTCCTACATATATATGTATGTATATGTGTATACATACACAGAGGGAGGTTCAGGAGAAAACCTCAAAAAAAACTAAAGAACACCCTGTGATCCCTCCATCCGGACGGTATGCACAAATGCATACAAGCGATTGAAGTTGTTTTTTTCTATGCACGAGTGCATGTTATGCACATGTGCATGGTACAAATTACCAATATGCATTTGTGCATACCGTCGAGATGGAGGGCTACCAGCCTACCAGGGTGTTCTTCAGTTTTCTATTTTTTTGAGGTTTTCCCCTGAACCTGACCCTACGTACACGTACACATGTATGTATTTATTCACACATGCACCCATGCACACATGCCAACTCTGTAATATTTTATAACTATCGCATAACCATGATCCATTTCATTTTTATCTCAGTCCGTCTACAATGCAAACAAGTTTGCTAGAGCAGTAAGAAAAAGACAAAAGCTGCAAAATCGGTTAGACTACAATCACCTTAAGTTAGAAAGACGTCCGTATAAACGGCCAACAAAAAAGGTAAGCTCCTATATGTGCATCATAAACTTTGCAAATTTCCAATATAAATTATTTATACCTTCTTAATAAGCCGTAAAAAATTGCAATTTTTCACATACCAAATATTTTAACTCTCAGACAGGCTTCCTTGGACTTTGGGGCAAAAAAGTAGATTCAATCGAATATTATGAACAACAAATTAAAGAGCTCGACGAAAAGGTGAGTGACTCCATTAATTCCCAAAAAAAAAACAGAAATAAAGTTTGACTTTTGAGGTCAAATGGGCTTAATTCCAACTTAAATCTTGATCTCAAGAATGTATGGAAGTATTTCGTTTTTTTTTCCTCATTTGTTTTATTTTTCTTCTCGAAATAGTAGTTAATAATGGAGCGCAAGAGGATTTTCGAAGACCCGAAATGCATCATGCCAGCTGCGTTTGTATCGTTCAGCACTCGGTGGGGTGCGGCTGTATGTGCTCAGACACATCAAAGTAAAAACCCGATTCTATGGTTGACGGAGTGGGCCCCTGAGCCTCGAGATGTTTATTGGAAAAATCTCGCTATACCCTTTGTTTCTTTAAGCATCCGTAGACTAGTTATATCGTTAGCGGTTTTTGCTCTGGTGTTTTTCTACATCATACCCATTGCGTTTGTTCAATCGCTCGCTAATCTTGATGGTCTTGAAAAGGTCATTCCTTTCCTCAGGCCCGTTATGGAATTGTAAGCAAACTCTTTATTTTTCTGCAAGTTTTTTATTCGTATTCTTGTTACTCACATGGAAATTGCAACATTTTTGAAAGAACGAGATTTGATGGCGTTGTTTTTAGAACTTTAAAGAGTCGTTAGAAAGTCGGTTATGAAATCAATTAACTTTGTGGGTTTGTTTGGCTATTGGCTTCAGCGCCATGAGATCAGTCGAGGTGCGCGCAAACTGGCCCAAAAACCCTCAGTCATTGGGCAGGTTCAGGGGAAAACGCCAGAAAAGGAGAAAACTGAAGAACACCCTATGAGTCCTCCATCTGGATGGTATGCACAAATGAATACCGGTAATATGTAACATGCATTTGTGCATATGCATTGGTGCACAGAAAAAAAAAACAGTTTCAATCGCTTCCATGCATTTGTGCTGATGTGCATACCGTCCGGATTGAGGGCTCCCAAGGTGTTCATCAGTATTCTCTTTTTTTAGTGTTTTCCCTTGAATCTCTCTCTCTCTCTCTATATATATATATAGAGAGAGAGAGAGAGGTAGGTTTAGGAGAAAACCTCAACAAAAAAAACTGAAAAACACCCTAAGAGCCCTCCATTTGGACGGTATTCACAAATGCATACAAGCGATTAAAGTTGTTGTTTTTTCTATGCACGAGTGCATGTTATGCACTAGTGCGTGTTACAAATTATCAGTATGCATTTGTGCATACCGTCCAGATGGAGCTCCCAGGTGTTCTTCAGTTTTTTTTTTTTTACGTTTCCCACTAAACCTGACCCTATATACATATATACACGCATACATATATATATATACACACATACATATATATATATATATATAAAGTTGCAACATTTAACTTCACAAGGAGTCTTGTGACTATTATGATGAAAAAATATGTAAATTTAACATGAAAACTTCCCAAAAAAGGAAATGTTGCAATTTTCACAAGACACAGGGAGTAGTATAATAGTTCGTTAATCTTAATTTCGGTTTTTTGATATCTTCGAATACTTGCAGGAAATTCATCAAGTCTTTCCTTCAGGGTTTTCTTCCGGGTCTCGCTCTCAAGGTTTTTCTATGGCTTCTTCCCGGTCTCCTTATGACCATGTCAAAACTCGAGGGCCACGTTGCGTTTTCCGTATTGGAAAGACGAACAGCTGGAAAATACTACTTTTTCATGCTCGTAAATGTTTTCTTAGGAAGTATCGTAACCGGAACCGCTTTTGAGCAGCTCGATTCTTTCCTTCACCAATCGCCCACCCAGTAATGTTTCTTTCTCTTTCAACAATATTACTTAAAAACGAGGCTTCGAGCGATGGATGATGCTACTCATTTTGTGATCGGAAGGTTGTTTGTAAAAGCAAAATGCAAATAACTTTTTTTCTTCTCAATTAGTGTAACGAAGTTCCAAATTTTCTTTTCTTTTTTTTTCTATTTTGACTGGTAACCTGTTGTGTTCCTGTAACATTTGATGACGTGGATGCGAAACGCTTATCCATGTCATCAAATATTACAAGATTAGCAGGTTGATGGTCACAGTGGGTAAAATAAAAAGAAAATTTCAAACTTTTTTTTTTGATTAACCTGATATCCAAGCCGCTATGCGAGCTGACTAATCCCAGGGCGACTACCTGCTTTGCGGGTAGTCCGGAGTCACCACATTTGAACCTTTGTGGCCACAAGGGGATTTTTTTACCCCTCCCTGGATTTGAACCTGGGACCTCCTGGTACTGTTGACCTTTGGAGTCCAAGCTCAAGCCATTGAGGCACCACCCTTGTGGTTGAAATTTTGAAACTTGGTTACGTTGATTGAGGAAAAAAAATCTTGATTACACTGAATAGGAAATCAACCAAACTTTGTTCACATTATGATGCATTTTGCCCTATTTGTAATGCGCATTATAGGGGTGAGCATAACCGGGTGCCCGACCAAATTTCATGGAACCGGAATCGTTGAGAACCGGTTCTAGTACCGGGTACCTGGTTTCAATTATTTTTATTTTTACATTACATACGATAAAAATGTAATTTTGAGTCTATTATAAACTACAAAGTACCAGCTTAAAGTAACGGGCAAATTGCATTAAAATGTAACGTACTTTGCTTTTATTCCTATTTTGAGTAACGTACTTATAAAACCTTTATTTTGATGCTTAAAGTATGACATTTCAACCATTTAGGTCCTGGGTGACCTGTTTAACCATTAACAGGTTATTATGATGACGTGACAAATGACATGGCATATGACTCAACATTCTTCGCTTACATGGCCGGTGACGTGGATTTTGTTTGTATAAAATACATTTTACTTTTTATTTTTCTCTAATTTATATTAAATAATTTAAAAGTATATTATATTATATTTTGATATATATATATATATTTATCTATATACAAAAATCACACAGATCCGCCGTCGACCACCGACTTATGCATAGTAGCTTGAAGTTCCTATCACTGCACCTCTGTGAATGACTCTGTGAGTGGCACCCTGTACATCTTCACCACCACCATTAATTGATGTGATGTCACTCATTACCTCCACACTCTCCCTCCCAATAACCACAATTTTGTTGTTTTTCTCTATAAAGAACTTATAAACACAATACAAATTACACATCATATATATGTGAGTGTATATGCATATATATATAGGCACACATATGTACACGAATCAGAAGGGTTTACATTTGAAGAAAAAAATCTAGGGTTTGCTCACAATTGGGGATAAAAAAAAGAATAGATACAGGAAATGGGATTGCTCTAGAAATGTCTTAATTTTGTGTCTTCCCTCAAGTCGTTGCTTCTGTCCTTAATATCTGAAACTTTGTTTGTGCATCTACTCACCTGAGACGGTGGCCGGAAATAGATGCCGGAGATGATAGTCGGTGGTCGGTGGGGACGTCGTGGTCTCGATGGCATCTTCGTGAATTTTGTGTGCAGATATATGTCAAAATAAAATATAATATACTTTTAAATTATTTAATATAAATTAGAGAAAATAAAGTAAATTGTATTTTATACAAACAAAATCCACATCATCGGCCACGTCAGCAAACAATGTTGAGTCATACTGCCATATCATTTGCCACGTCATCGTAGTAACCTGTTAATGGTTAAACAGGTCACCCAGGTACCTAAATGTTTGAAATGTCATACTTTAAGCACCAAAATAGAAGTTTTAAAAGTACGTTACCCAAAATAGGAAAAAGAGCAAAGTATGTTACATTTTAATGCAATTTGCCCTAAAGTAATAAATACAACAGATGGTCAAAACTAATCCGATAAAAATGTAATTTTAAGTCTATTATAAACATACATAACTCGTCTAACTCTAACAAGGTAATATAATTTTATTAATAAATATGTAAAATAATTTTTTTAAGTAGCGGGTACCCGTCGGTTCCGGTTCTGGGTACCCAGCGGGTAACAATTCCAAAAAATGAGAACCGGAACTTGAATCGGTTCCGTATTTTAGGAACCAGAACCAATCACATCGATTCCGGTTCCGGAACCGGCAGTTCTAGAGCGGTTCTGGTTCCAAAGGCAGGTACCTAGTTCCGATGCTCACCCCTAAATTGCGCATGAAGCGTAACGATTTCATGGATATTTATGTTTCTTGTAGGATTCCGAGAACCATTGGGGTATCAATTCCAATGAAGGCTACGTTCTTCATTACGTATATAATGGTTGACGGGTGGGCGGGTATGGCCGGAGAGATTCTACGGTTGAAACCGTTGATCATGTTTCATCTCAAAAACATGTTGATCGTAAAAACCGAAAGAGATAAACAAAAGGCAATGAATCCCAAAAGCATAGATTTTCCCGAGGCTATTCCGTCTCTTCAACTATACTTTCTTATGGGGGCCGTTTATGCCGTAGTTACCCCTATTCTTCTTCCGTTCATACTCGTCTTCTTTGCTTTTGCGTATTTCGTTTATCGTCATCAGGTAAATCTTGCTCGTTTAATATATTGTGTCGGTGTTAATTGTCGTTTTTGCCCCTATAAAGAAAAAAACATACGATGTTATTTACGAGAATAACCTTCTAACGGATGTTTTTTTTAAATGCATGACTTTCTACCAGATTTGGAGGGGCGTTCTTAAATCTTTAAAAGGTCATGGATTTAAAAAAGATTTGTCATAACTCGGAGGGTTATTCTTGTAAATAACCCAAACATAAGAAAGAATCGTAAAATGATGAAAAACGAGCGTTTTGTCGGCGTGGGCTTCCAGAAGGAAAGGGTATATAACCTTAAATGAGATTTTAATTAAAATTGTATCCTTCTAATAAGTATGAAGCCATTTTTTCTCGAGTAAATTACAATTTCGTCCCTGTACTTTAAAAATTGTGATTTTCGTCCCTATGGTTTGCAATTTATTGCTATTTTTCATCCCTATGGTTTGCAATTTATTACTATTCTTTGTCCTCGGACTAATTCCTACCTTTAAAATACAAGAAACCAGTAAAGAATTTAAACCACAGGGACTGGACAACAATAAATTGTAAATCATAAGGATGAAAATAGCAACGAATTACAAACCATAGGGATGAAAGTTACATTTTCTAAACCGTAGGGACGGAAATTGCAAGTTTTAACAAACCACACGGATGAAATATGTAATTTACTCTTTTTCTGTAATAGACCATGAAGTCGTAAATTTAATTAAAATCTCATTTAAGGTTATATAATACCTAAATGACTCGAAGTTGTGAAGGGTATCCCAGGCAAAGCCCAGACTAATCCCGACAAAGTTTTTTGACTGCAATAGTCAACCCTGATAAACTCAGTGGCCACAACTGTTGAGAGCGCTAGGATTCGAACCCTGGGTTGTTGGGATATTCCTTCAACCCCCAGGCATTCGACCAGTAGGCCACAACTCTTCCTTCAACCCCCAGGCATTCGACAGTAGGCCACAACTCTTGTGTTTAAATGACTCGAAGTTGATTCAACAAAATAGTCCCTTGGTTTGCTAGGGGTATACCAATGACCGTGCTATTAACGTAAAAACCGCTTTGGATCGTGGAAACAGCTTCCTTTACATGAAGGGTAAAATTGTAATTTTGCTTTTTTAT
The DNA here is from genome assembly GCA_036898165.1 of Silybum marianum. Taxonomy (NCBI): domain Eukaryota; kingdom Viridiplantae; phylum Streptophyta; class Magnoliopsida; order Asterales; family Asteraceae; genus Silybum; species Silybum marianum. The sequence continues at coordinate 19,885,409 of CM072539.1, forward strand.
ATACGGATGCAGGTTATTAACGTGTACAACCAACGATATGAGAGTGCTGCTGCATTCTGGCCACATGTTCACACTCGGATATTAGCGAGCTTGTTGATATCTCAGATTCTTTTATTGGGACTACTTAGCACGAAAAAGGCCGTAAATTCTACTCCTTTGCTTGTCGTGTTACCGATTTTGACAATAACGTTCCATAAATACTGCAAGAACCGGTTCGAACCCGCTTTCCGAAAATACCCTCTCGAGGTAACTTCCATTTTGCCCCATAGATCTATTAATAACGTCAATGTCAAGTTATCAAATTATACTGTAATTTTTTATTACTGGAAAAATGTCACATCAAAATCAATCATTGTCAAGTTGTCAAATTATACAGTAATTTTTTATTACTGGAAAAATGTCGCATCAAAATCAATCAATGTCAAGTTGTCAAATTAAGCTGTAATATTTTTATTACTGGAAAAATGTCAAATCAAAATCAATCAATGTCAAGTTGTCAAATTATACTGTAATTTTTTATTACTGGAAAAATGTCACATCAAAATCAATCAATGCCCACTTAGGTTGAAAACCCTTTTATCAACCGGAAAAATGTCACATCAAAATCAAATCAATGCCACTTAGGCTGAAACCCGTTATAGGTAAAATTGAACATTTATTAATTGAGAAAAAATCGTTACATTTTGACACATTTGCCCCTAAACCTAACATAATTTTTGTTCCGAATTTGATGTCTTATTTTCAGGAAGCCGTGGAGAAGGACGCACAAGATGAAGGTTCGGAACCCGAAATCGACATGAAATCTTACTTATCCGAAGCCTATTTACATCCGGTTTTACGTTCGTTTGAAGAAATCGAGCTAGTTGAGGTCCGAGTCGACAATAAGCGGGCCCACATCCCGAGTCAACCAGCCACCGAACCTGTTTCTAGGTCCCGTTCAAACGAAGGTTCTCCTAACGTGCAACATCTTGAAGTAGTAGTCGAACCAAAAAACGAGATTGTATACAAGAAGCATCGTGAAACGTCTATTAGTGTGGGTGCGGTGCATGATCAGTGAACCACCGCACCCAAGGTAGAGTCTGACCCGAGCTAGAGTGTTGACCCAACGGCTAGATGTAGGTTCCACAACCGTGGCTAACGTTGAACGTGTTCTTTTTAGAGCGGTGAGGCTTGTTGTTGACTAATTTTAGAACTATAGTGTTTTTTGGCTAGTAATGGTTTGCTATACTGAATCAAACCACCTCTTTGCATGATACATGGTCTATTGTGCCACTTGAATATAGATTGGTAAGCGAACGGTCATAGGACCAGACTTGGACCTAACCAAAGGTTAGGTGAACTGGTCTTGGTCTAGATCTGTTACGTAAACAGTATCGTATGCAATGATTTATCTGGTAAGCGCTTACTGGGTAAGAGTTATATAACTCAGTTATTAGTTGTGAAGATGTGTGTTAATAAGTGTCATATAAACTTATTATCACACTTTTAGGTACGATACTTTATTGTTGGTCTTATAAACTGAAGTCTTATACAGTGGTCTATTAGAACACTTAAACATTGTTGACGTCTTATAAACCTGATTTCATTGAATTGGACCTAAGTTTAAGTCATAAGAAGTTTTGTGTTCATATATTTGTTAGCTCAAGTATTTAGAGTTCTAGGTTATTTTCAATTTCTCATTATTCATTAATTTTTGTTTTAAGTTTTGTAAATGTTGTCTTAATTTTAGGTTACAATCTTATTAATCATTAAGTTTTCTAATTAATCTTGAGTTTATTGTTTTGGACAAATTTTGTAAATGATTATTTGAGTTTACAAATTTTTAAATTAAGATTTATGGTTTTGTTCGTTTGGTCTTTTTTGATGTTCGCATAGAATAGAGATTGAAAATTGGAGAAAACAGTGTTTTCCTTTTATGCTTCATAAGATACTTTGTTTAAAAAACACACAAAGAGATCGTGTTATAGCTAATATGTTTTGTGTTTTATTATTTTGGGTTTTGATTTATATTTTCCATTTGTATCATTTTTTGTTATATTTAATAAAAATTGACTGAAAATGAGTCGTCTAGCTTGACTAGATTTCAAACATCTTCAAATAATTTATTTTGTTTATATATATGGGAAGCTTTTTCGGTGTTCCTCCACAAGCATCCGAAACCTGAGAACTGGCCCTGTAATCATGTAGTTAGCAAGGTAATTTATGTATTTGTTTAGAGTGATGCATTGTTTTTTCTTTTCTGATAGATCCCAAGAAAGATCATTCAAATCAACTTTTTAAAGCATCAAATGAGTAGAGCTAGCTGAGTAATATTACGAGAATTATAGCTACCGCTATCATCGTGGATATTGGTATTTTTAATTAAATCATAGTTGTAGCGACAAAATAAAAATATAATAATTAGACATCAACTAACAGATCTTAACTTTAACAATAAAAAAATAAACTTGGACATCAACTAATAATAACCTCTAATCCTACAATTAACAATAATGATAACAATTAGGCATCAATTAATAAACCATAACCCTGAAAAATGATGATTATATGTCACCAAACAAACTATAACCCTAGTAAAAAAATTGAACAATGAACTATAACCCTAGTAATTAATATAAGAAAACTAACTATATATAATAATTGACAATAAGATCAGGTTAAAGTTTTTTTTTTTTTTTTTTTTTGGGGGGGGGGGGGGGAAACTTTATCTTTGTTGGGGGTCGAAAGAAATATATATAGTTATAAAGATCAAAACTGTAATATGAAAAATCAAAAAATGCACAAGTTTATGGAGGGTAAATTGACCTCCTTAACCAAGTTGTATTTATGTCAATGTCTAACCGGTCCCAACGGATTTTAACTTGACAAGCCAAATGCTTGTCAATAAAATCATGAGGTAACACCCCCTGTTAAAAGTAAGGGTGTCAACTGTCAAGAGATATGGGGTCTTCTTCCCTTTTTTTTTTATCGGAAATTCTCTATAAGCTCTTTTTTCTGCCTTTTATTCCGGTCAAGTTTTAGTCAAAACCAACTCTTGATCAGATTGACACATCCTTAAATACCCATCTCTACCCGTATATGGACGTCCATGATTTCCACGAGTGATTGCAATATAATAAAATATGCTTGATTGTTGATTGTCTTTCAGCATCTCCACCGATGACAAATTATAAACCTTTACTTTTCATATTCATTTCAAAAAAATTGGCTTAAAATTTGTGAGTTCTATATGCAAAATAACGTATTGTAAGAAATTTGTAAACTAATTACATCAAATAAAACACTTTCGAAAGACATTTTTTTTTCAAACTCTACTTTCGAATGTGATAAATCGAGTTTTCTTTATTTGGTTGGGCTAAATTCACGTATTTGATAATTTGGGCTAAATTCATTTCAGCCCAACCCAAATACACTCTTCTTTGACTTTTAGCTTTCATTGACAAACCTGTTTGACTTCCAAAAATTCCACATGATTGATTCCTTCTCTCATTCTTGATCTTCATCAAATCTTCTTACATCCACACGATTTCTCTTCCCAATTCCCATCTCAGCTCCAAAAAAAATGTTTCTCTTTTTCACCATCACTCTCCTGATCTATCAACAATTTATCAATGGCTGCCACCTTCCCTGTTTCTTGGAACTCCCTCCTAAAGAACAACCACCATTTTCAACATTCAAAGCTATTCTCAACTGGATCATCATGTTCCACTTCTTCAAATTATCCACACAAACAAACCCCAGTAAATACATCTCTCAAATCCATCAGAAATACCCAAATTTCTGCTCCAATTTCAGTTCACCGATCTCCATTAACGGGTACTCGAAGAACTCGGTCTAATCGGATCGTTTCGTTGAAATCTACTGGATCAGATAGCAGCATTACCTCCAATATACTGCAAACTGTATGTGAAAATGCCTCAATGGGTTTTTGTTTTGTTTTAGATGATTTTGTTTAAATGGGTGTTTCTAATTTATGTTGCATATTTATATTTTTAGGGATTGGGGATAGTTCATTTGGTTGTTTCACTTGGGATTATACTGGCAATGGATAAGTATTTGAAAGAGGCTTTTGTAGCTGCTGCAATTAAGTTCCCAAGTGCTCTTTTTGGGATGTTTTGTATATTCAGTGTTCTTGTGGTTCTTGATGTTACAATTCCAGCTGCTGCTAATGGTTTGATGAGTTTCTTTGAACCTGCACTTTTGTTTATTCAAAGATGGCTTCCTTTGTTTTATGTACCATCTTTGGTGGTTTTGCCTCTTGCTATTCAAGATATTCCAGCAGCTTCAGGGGTCAAAATCTGCTTCATTTTAGGTACCTTAATGTTTTCTTTTTTTGCTGATTTAATGTCATAAATGGTTTGCTTGAAAGTTAGCAATTCGGTTCGAATATAAGTATCAACTACAGATGAATGTGAATATGGATATATGACCATATATATCCTGATCAGTGGATATCTCAATCCAGATGTTGTTAATGTGATACTAGAAATGAGAGTGGATGTTATATTATCTGTTAAGTTAGTTTTAGAATGCCACTTTCATATACAAATTTCTTATGGGCTTAATAGCTTCTATAGCTTATTCGATCAGCTGTACATGGGTGTTCGTTTATGGCTTATTCATTAAGTCATGCCGGTTAGCCAAAAAAAAGGGAATTCGTATAGATTCAGCCATTCCTTCAACCCTTTGTTCCATATTTACCCCCCTTGCTTTTGGTATGCACCTCCTCACAACACACCTTCCTCCCTTATTACTTTTTACGTGCTGTGTGTATATGTGTATGTATATGTATGGTGTATATATATATGCATATAGATACACAGGTGAATATAATGTATATATGTATATATATAATATAGAAGAAAATAATATAATCTTTTATTTAAAAAAAACTTAAATTGATACTTTTTTTGTTCCAAAATCAACCACTGACATTCAACATACTTATCAAACATTTATTTTAATCAGTGTTTGATATATATATACAGAAGGTGAAATAGTAATTTTTGTCATTCAGGCCATTTATTCAACACCACAACCAAACAACAACTTAGCCTAATCCATACAGACAACTACGTGCTTAATGAAAAACCAACCAAACAACCCCCAAGTATTAGTCTATATCTAACTTTTAACTCGCTTTTTATTTGTTGCATACAGTTGGAGGGTGGCTAGCTTCACTTGCCGTTGCAGGGTATGCAGCTATAGCCGTTAGAAAAATGGTAAAAACAGAAATGATTGCCGCTGAACCTATGGCAAAACCTTCGCCTTTTTCTTCACTAGAATTGGCTGCTTGGAGTGTGCTTTCTGTTGCATCGTTTATTGGGGCTCTTAAGTACCCTGATTTACTTGGAACAAGTGCTAGAACATGTTTACCGTTCTTATTAGGATCTACTGTCATAGGCTACATTGTTGGTACTGGGTAAGACTCGTTTTCTTGAGCTTAATCTGTTCAGCCGTTTTTGGGTTTCTTCTTGATTGTTTCTTTTGACTATCTATAATCTATGGTCATCAGGTTACCATCTGGTCTGAAGAAGGTTTTTCACCCAATTATCTGTTGTGCATTATCAGCTGATCTTGCAGCATTTGCTTTCGGATATTTTTCCAAATCTGGACTTTATCCGGTTCTCGGTATGTATAACATATATATATTTATATAATTAGTCTTTTTTCCTGTTTGATGTTCTAATATTTGAATTAATTTATGCAGGATATTACCTTACAAAAGTCTCATCGAATCCTGGAGCTGGTGACATTTTAATGGGGTTTTTAGGATCGGTTATCCTCTCGTTTGCCTTCTCAATGTTCAAACAAAGAAAGGTAACACGTTAATTTTTATCGTATTTTTTATTTTCTTTGTTAGTGATATTCATTAGAAATTGCAAAAGATGTAGTAATATCTTTAAATGGATCAATTTTATCAATTATATTACTCCCTTCTTCCCAAAACAAGTCTCGACATTTATATTTTAACATATCCCAAAATAAGTTTCCACTTTCTAAACAAGTGTCTGCTTTCCAATTCTACCCTTAATTATGAGATAAACAAATTCATTACTCCCTCTATTATTAAGGGTAAAATTGTCATTTAGATTTAGTTTGTCCCAATTCCTAAAATAAGTGTAATATCCCACATTGGTTGGGGAGGAGAACAGAAGTTGCCTTATAAGGGACTTGGATACCTCATCTATCAGATGCGTTTTAAAACGGAATATCTGGTACGGTTGGTACGGTTGGCCTGGGATGTTACAGTAAATGTTATAGCTTTTTTAGGTTATGCAATAGAAGGGGCTATAGCTATGACTGGCAACCCCTATAAGTCAGTTTTTACTCCCTCTTTTAAGGTGCTTTCAAAAAGAAGTCCATGATTTCCGATTCTAACCTTAATTATGAGATGGAGAAATTCATTACTCTCTCTATTATTAATGGTAAAAAAATTTCATTTAGTTAATTAAAAAGTGTAATACTTTTAACACATTTCTAAAACTGTATGCCTTTTTTCATTGTGGACATTTATGGATGGCAGCTTGTTAAACGACATGCAGCAGAGATCTTTACATCTATCACCATAGCAACTTTATTCTCTTTGTATTCGACTGCATTTATGGGCCGACTTGTTGGGCTCGAACCAACTCTAACCATATCCATTCTACCTAGATGTATAACTGTCGCACTTGCTCTCAGCATCGTCTCCCTTTTTGAAGGTTAGTAGCTCGTTTTTTATACATATTCTAGACTGTTAAATCTTTCGGTTTATCTGTTTACTAAAAATTTCTCATATTTAGGAGCCAATTCATCTCTAACTGCTGCTGCTGTTGTATTGACCGGTCTTATTGGAGCAAACTTTGTACAAGCGGTTCTCGATAAACTTCAATTCGATGACCCTATTGCTCGAGGAATCGCAACTGCATCTAGGTATTTGTTTATGTTACTCCCTTTTGGGGCCGGGTTCAAATGAAAACTCAAATTTGGTTGTGAACGTGAGGACAAATGAGTGCGTGACATGTGTCATATTCAGACTGAATAATGAAGGAAAGTATTCATACTGAATGTAGTATTATTCAGACCGAATAACACTACATTCAGACCGAATAATACTGCATTCAGACAGAATGTAGTGTTATTCGGTCTGAATAAAGACTACATTTAGTTTGAATATTTTCCTTCATTATTCAGTCTGAATATGACACATACCGAATAATACTGCATTCAGACTGAATGTAGTGTTATTCAGTCTGAATAAAGACTACATTTAGTCTGAATATTTTCCTTCATTATTCAGTCTGAATACGACACATGTCGCGCTCTCATTTGTCCTCGTTCACAACCAAATTTGAGTTCGCATCTGAACTTTCCTCACTCCCCTTTTCTCGTAATAAGTGTCGAAATTATTCTAGTTTGTCCCAAAATAAGTGTCAACTTTCCCATTTTACCCTTAATTGTTAAGGGTAAAATCGTCACTTGTTTTTGTGGTTCGAACCCATGTTTTTCAACCTAATTTGGAAGTTATTTTTGCAGCGCACATGGATTGGGAACGGCAGCGTTATCGGCAAAAGAACCCGAGGCTCTGCCATTTTGTGCGATAGCCTACGGTTTAACAGGTATTTTTGGTTCGTTGGTTTGCTCGGTTCCGATGGTCCGACAAAGCTTGCTTGCTATCGTTGGCTCGGCTCCGGTTGTCCTCTGACTCGAGCCATGTTTCTTGATCCGGTGACGCTAAGTCGATGACTTGGATCGTTCGTTTCGTTCGCCAATTTCCATAAATGTGTATAACGTGTTGCGTTTTTAGGTTCAACGGTTTCATTCGTTTATATCATTTTATAAGTTTATTGCTGGAGTATAATTCTTTATAAATTAATGATGAATGATTTTATATATCAATTTTAAAATGATTTTTATCAACAATTATTTGAAAAAAAGAGTGAATTACATTCTGCTTTATGGTTTTTGTCCTTATAATTTGTAAAGTATGTCAGTGGTTCATTTTTGGTGTTTTGAAACCCGAAGTAGTTTCTCCTCTTAATGCCGTTACTAAAGACTCTGTTAATAACAAGGGTGGCAATTCTCGATATGACACGAACCCGACACGAAAATAAACAGATTAGGGTTGAAGTTTTTGACCTGCCAACCCGTCAAATAAACGGGTCGTGTTCGGGTTGACCCAATCGTGTCGCGGGTTGACCCGCCAACCTGCCAAGCAATTTTTTATTTTTTAAAATATATTTTATATTTAGTTATTTACTTAAAAATTAAAACTCAAAAAACAAAAATGAAAAATGAAAAATCGTGAACTGATTATTTCTAATTTCTAAAGTCTAAACCCTAACTCTGTAATCTGTATCACTTCACGTCTTCACTCAAGTTCCACTCAAGCCGCAACCAGTTACCAGTGTGAAGCCGTCGTCGTGAACGCTCTCCGGCCGGCGTCCTTCGCTTGAACCCTCCCCGTCTCCGGTCGGCGCCCTTCGCCTGAACCCTCTACGGCTCTACCTCAGTCGTATACTCGTATGCCCTAACTAACTCTGTCTCTCGACTCTCGTATCTGTAATCTGAATTATATGCTCATATGAATGTCTTCTTAAACATACAGATTGGATTTGTTTGGATGTTTATATCTGGCTGAATTTTGGATTTGTTTGGATGTTTTATGTGTTTGTTTGAACGTTTTATGTGTTTGGATGTTAGAACTTTGAACGTTTTATGTGTTTGTTAAGGGTTAGAAGTTTCTTTTTTTTTAATACTTTTTTACTTAGTTCCCCCAATAAATTTTTGCAAGGGGTTCTACAATTGTAGTTGACTCCAAAAAAAACTCTTCAAAATCAATCAAAAAACCGAAAAAAGTCATTCGAAATTGACAAAAACACTAAAATAATCTTTTGAAATCAACCAAAAAACTCTAAAATTTCCTCAAAAGGGTGTACTAGGCTAAAAACATCTCAAACGATTTTGCATATCTTTAATCTACCTTAAAGTGATGTCCACTATGCAAAAATCATGGATTCACCACTTATCTAGTCTTTTGGTTTTCCACATTTGAACACGATCTTTTGAATAAAAGTTAAATGGTTTTTAATTATAAGTTACAAGGTATATTCTGATCTATACTTCTTGAACAAAAATATACATAATGAATATGTTATGCAAGTAGAGATGTTCGAAGTTGGAATCGTAATGCAAGAGTCGAGGTCAATAAAACAATAAATATCTTCTGTCTTTAAATCTTATATCTTCTACCATGGTTAATCAATTACATAAAAGTACGTTGTGAATAAAATAAAATAATTATACACATTTACTTTTTATTTTAATATTTAAACAATTTAATCAAACTCGACCCAAATCGTAAAAGTTTGCTAAGTCTTGGCTAAACCTTGGAAATCTTAATGTCATAATGTCTTTTAAATCCTCCTAGCCATTATCCTACTCCAATAATTCTTGCTAAGAAGAACGCCCAAGCAAACTCCTAGCCGTTATTTAAGGTGAAGTAAGGGCATGTATGTCAGCAACTTAATGAGCTTAATGGAACCCACAACTTATTCAGTCAACTATACATGATTGTTTGGTAGTGGCTTAATGATATAGAAAGCGGCTTATTTAGTAAGCTTCTAGGGGGAGCTTAATGCAGAAAGCCAAGTTCTTTCCAAACCTGCATCTGTCAATTAAAAAACACGATCATTCCATCTATAAAAAAACCCTCCTAAAACAAAACCCTTCACAATCTATACAGACAGATTAATCTACACATACAACTTTATCCATACGTGACTTAATGGAATACCAACCAAACAACTCATAAATCCCCTATATCTTATAGTTGTAAGCCTATAACAGGCCTTCTTCTTTGTCATTTCCTCGCTCAATCTCATATAAGTCAGTCGCCTTACTTTTGACATTGATAGCAATATGGGGGCCTTTTTCAAAGCATTACTATTCCTGAGTGCAGGTTCGGTGATTCCATTTGGTAGTTTTTTTCTTGTTGTTGATACCGACCAGACCCAGTCAGATGATGTCTGATGGTTGGTAGTGAGACAGTTTCAACTCTGGACCATACCGCAGCAGCGGTTGCCGCTCGATTGAAATGGGTGGCAAATCTTGTATGATAAAGCACTCTCTCTCTCTCTCTCCTTTCTTTCCCTGGCTCATTTGCTTCTTTCTCTCCTCATTCGTGCATCTAGGAGAACGAAAACGGCTACCTCTTGACTTCTCCAGATTAATGCAAAAGAAAGCATCTAAAGAGGAAGGCTCCTTGTAGAGCTAGATAGCCGCTACTTTAAATTAGAAAGGCAGATCATTTCCGTAACGCTTTCGCAGAAAGGTTCGTTCCAAATTCCTACCCCGGGTCTCATAGCCCCTGTGACCTTCAGAGAATCTCCAAAAGCTTTTCTAAATTTTCTCTAAAATAGAGAGTAAAGTCAAAATCTCTAAAATTATTATCTTTCAACTTTAACAAATTCTCTATTTTAGAGAATCTATTACAAATTTATATTATTAAAATATTCAATAAATTTATTATTTAAAAAATCTCTAAAATTATATTGGTTGTTTTTTGTGAGAAATCATTAAAAATAATATTTCTCTCTCATCCTTTTAAAGATATAGAGAAATCTCTATATTTAGAGATTTTTCCAAAATCTTTATTTTAGAGAATGATACAGAGATGTTGAAAAAGTTAAAAAAAAATATGTTTTTCGTTATTTTAGAGAAACCGTTGGAAATGCTCTCACGAGTTAAACTTTAATACATTATTCTATAAGGATGTTTAAACAAAGTAAAATTAAATTAAAACATAAAATATATTAAAAGATATTTGCACTTTTAACCATTACATAATTGCTTTTTAACTCGCCACCCACCACCGATTGCCTCGGAGAACGGAGAATCTCTCGCCCTACTCTAAACTTGATTGTAAGTTCTTCCTCATTACTCTTCTGCATCTGCATCTGCATCTGTGTATGTTCTGATTTCTCTTTTATTATGCTATTATGTCTTCAATTGTTCCACTTTGATCTTGTTTTCTCATTGATCCGATACTTGTTGATGTTAATTTATGTGTGTTCGATAAGCAAGCAAGTGACAATCTGAATGTGTATATACATCAAGTTCATTGCGATTAATCGGCTTCATTTAAGAGCTAGGTTTTGATTTTTTTTTTAATATGTCAGACCTGTTAAATTTCAAATGCAAGCGTATCATGAACTTTGTTAAGGAATTGATGCCAATGGTCCAATGCTATTCGATTATTTATACACGCTGTGAAGTTAAAATCGTAATGAGCATTTCTATTTTGAAATTGATATCATATTTGAAGTGAAATTGTTTACAGACTTACAGGATTGACATCTAACAACAACAGCAGGGACATGAGCAGATTGTTTGACCTTTAGAATTTTGTGAGCTCTGTTTGGCTGCCATCTTTATCACAAGTTTCTCTTTATGAATATGCTTCTCTTTCTTTCTTGAAGAAGGGTGGGGGATATCTTGGGAGTTCTTCCTTCATCTTTAAAGTTCTTAGAATTATGCAAGATGTTAGGAAGGTGGAAAAGAAAAATGTCTCACTTTGACTTTGGTTGTCAAACTATTTACCAAAGTTATGAATGAAACTAATTCATTTCATACTTCCAAGACCTTAAGATGTGTAACTGACACTCCTTTGTTCAGGAGAAGTCCAATGACCAAGAATATATGACAATAAAGTTCCATTTCTTTTTCTTTTGATGATAAAATCTAGGGTGATTTGTTGAGGATACCATAGGGATAACAAGATGTTTCTGAAGTTCTGTATACATGTGGAGTTTGACATATGCCACAAGGATAACAAGATATGTTATTATACATGTGGAGTTTCGTATATGCCACTCCAAGTTTCTTGCTATATGGATTTTGTCTTTGCAAACGATTCGTGGTTCATGTGTTTGTACATCATAAATAACAGTAATTATTACAACACAACTAATTTTCAGTTATTTGATTATTCTCTTACAAAGAGTTGATGCCAATACTGATTCTGTAATCAGGTTTGGAAGAGGGTTTGTTTATAAGAGCCTGTGATGTCTGAAACCAATGATGGCGGACCCTTCTTTGATCAATTTCCCTGGTTTCCACCATGGGCTACTTCTCCGACACTGACGACAAGTTCAAATGTCTCTCAAGAAACTTATACTGAAGCTGTCCCAGTCCGTTCCGTTGCTCCCACCACTGAACCAGACAACACGAAGAAAAAGGAACTTTCTTCCAAAACCCCAAAAGGGCCAAACAGAACCACCAAGAGCAACTCTTCTATTTCTAAGAAATCCAAGAAAAAAACCATGCTGAAACCAAATGTTGAGAGAAAGAATCTTGACATTGCTTTTGATGAATCCAACTTTGATTTTTCCAAGGTACCTCCTCCTGTATGTTCTTGCACCGGTGTAGCTAGACAGTGTCACAAATGTGGGATTAGTGGATGGCAATCTTCTTGTTGCAACTCTAGAATGTCTGTTTTTCCCCTTCCAATGAGTCCTTGGAGGCCCGGGGCACGTGTGGGTGGAAGGAAAATGAGCCATGGTGCATACCGGAGACTACTCTGCAAGCTTGCAAGCGAAGGTCACAATCTTTCTCATCCAGTAGACCTGAAGTTACATTGGGCCAAACTCGGTACTAACAACTTCATTACAATTAAGTAAATATGTGTAACTATCTGTTTTAATTTCCTTATAACTTAATATCTGCTGTTTAGAATCTTAGAAGTTGGGAAAAGCTAGCTGTAGATATGTCGAGTCTGTCGTGAGTATGTCTTTTTAATGTTATTATACGTATGTTTTATGTTTATTGTGTTTCCTTAGTTTGTAGTCTAATAGTATATCTTTTGTAAGTTGGTAATGCAATAGAACAATTGCATATGATAATGTGCTTGAATGAAAACAAACCTTTGGCATGTTAATTCTAGATGACTATTTACTGTGTTTCTCATCATTTTGAGAAGCTTTTAGTTGTCAGATGAAGAAATGATAACAACTGCTAACAAAATAGACAAGAACAAGCCAAAAAACCCTTTGGGTATCAATTTTATGATGTTGTGTAGTGTTTCACCATCAAGATACTTAGGATAGCTCATAACAATTGCTAAAGCTTCCTATTAAGCTTCTTTGTAAGTTAAGAATTACAGTCTTTACCAAGAAATCATTAAAGAAGCTTCTGTATTGTGTATTGTATACTGGAATTTGAAATAAATTTCAAAATCATACATTTTGAGTTTTTGACTAAAATGAAGAAGATGCTTGGTGTAGTGGCAAGTAAAATCAATGTGTGCTTCAAAAGCGTTAGATGCCTGAAAAACAAGGATTATTTACAGGTAACAGTAACAAGGAAATCACATTCAAAGTTCTTGGAGAACTTAGCAGACAGTTTTATATATTATAACTTTGCTGCCTGCACTTATATTTTTGGTATATGCAGATAATCTTAATAATAAGTTCTTTGATCTTCTCAAGATTTCAGTCAAGAATTTGATTCTCTATATTACATATCTTCATGGAAGAGACGAATGGAACTAAATACATATGGGAGTGTAACTCTCATGAAACTCGCGATAAAAAGCCTAACACTCGGAATTTTACATGACAAAAGAGGTTGTATAGGAAAGAAAAATCAAGGGACTTTTTCGTTCCATGTTAAACCACTTCTTGTTTTTTTAACTTTAAGCTCTTGTAGCTTCCACTGTAGCTGAAGCCTTGCTGGCTGTGATTTGTTCAAAGAGGTCTCGGATTTTCAAACCAACAATGGTTTGGAAGAGACCAGTGCCATTGTTACTTCCAGGGAAGTCGGAAAGCTTCAACATTTGTTGGGTAATTTCTCCATAAAATTTGGTGGAAATGTTGCTCAAATGGCTCTCAACATAGATGAGTTCATCCAGTCTGTCAAATTGCCCATCCATCTCCAACACAGAGACCTGGAAGGTAAAAAAAGCTTTCAGTTTACTTACTTACCTGCTTATTAGTGTACTTACCTCATTTTATAATAGAAGATTATATAAACTTACCTCATTGCCGAAGTAAGAATCAGGGCCATAGGCGAATTTGATACCAGGGTAAGAACAGGTGAGTTTCCTCCCACATGGGATCCATGAGATGCTGGATCCTTCATCAAACAAGTAAACAGGGCTGAAGTATTTCACTCCTTCTTTCATTATCAGTTTCACTCTCAAAACCTTCCCTTCGTTATCGCCTGGAATCAGCTGTGTAGGCAGCACTTCGATAACTGCATCTGCGTACTGCTTTTGTGGGTCTGCATCATGAAAAAAGGTGAAGTTCAAAACAGGAGATACACAGATTAAAAAAAATCTGGTTTGATCCTCTCAAGTTCTGAAAAAAGGTAATCCGTATCCCATATATAAGTTTCCCAATTGTTTATGTACAGGGAGGTTTAAATGAGAATGGTAAAAAGGTTGAAAACCCTACAACAGATCTTAACGGTTAGATGGGTTTTGATCCAAGGGATGTGATAAACTTGTCTTTTAAAAATAAAATAGATTACCCTCTACTTTTGAATTGAAAATGTACTAAAAATACTCAAAGTTGAAGCCAAACAAAATTATACGAAAAATAGCATTTTATTCTCTTTAATTTGACATCCATATTGTTATACTTTTTTCATCTGTTTTTTTTGTGTATCACGTTTCTCAACCTCTTTTTACCGTTCTCATTTGAACCCTCCCATGTTTATGTATATGGATATATGCTTTTGATATTGTGCAACTATTTGAGTGGCAATTCCAATTGACCGAGTGCAAGTTTTGCAGGAGGTAAGAACATATATAACTTGATTAGAAGTTTGAAGTTATAGCTTATAATATTTACCGATATAAGCATCAAAATCTGGCTTTCTGGCTTCAATACTAGCTTTGATACTTTCAAGACTGTGTCCTCTTTCTGCCATGTCCCTCTGCAATTCATAGAAACTGTTAGCACTAGCCCTGATACTGTTGCTACAATTTGTCAATATATCCCATCATTTCTTTTTCCATTCCCTGCCTCTTCAGTAGCATAAGTGATATATGTGTATATATATATATATATATGCTAATTCAAAGAAAACCAATAAGGCAATACTAGGGTAGGAGTGATATCTGACCACCCGAACTTGATAGATTATATATATATATATACACAAAATTCTAATTGTTATATGAACTGCTATTTTTGGACCGCTATACGACCGTTTACCATCGCGAGAACTGCTATGTGCAATTTCAGATTTTGACCACTGTAACATCATAGGATAGAACACATTATTGAGGATTTAATGATACCTGAATTTTCCAGGCAAATTTAACATCGTTGCTGATATCCAAGTAGATACTGAAGTCCAAGAGGTCTCTTACTCTCGAATCATACCTACATATATTGAAAAACATAAATTATATAACCAAAGCTTACTAACTATGGCTCTTCAGCAACTTTGTGAGGGTTGGAAGCAAAGCCTTTCTAGAGATTTTCTCTTTGCATTTTGCAGAGATGTTTTTTGTTATTCTGTCACAAAGAGTGACCTAAATCTTAACCTTATTGGTTGATCCTAAGATTTTCCCTTACATCGATATCTTTATTAAAAAGTTCCTTTAGTCAATACTTAGAAGAGAAAAAAAATTAAAAAAATTTACAAAAATGAAGCTTGAAAATGAAAGCGAAAATAGGTTAAAAGAACCAAACCCTTTGAACATAGTGCATTGCAAGTATCATAACTTTCTCATCCATATAAAGGAGGGCATATCAATTATCAAGTATCTTAGATATCTTCCTATCCTCAACTAATAGAAATCATCTTGCTTCAAACGAAACCGACTTTTAGTCACACATAGACATCTCTAGGATTTAAAACCAGGGCAATATATAACGAAATTTGTACTTGTTCCTATGTAGCGTTCTTTTTCTCAATTAGTGTAACAAACATTTAATTATTCATATTTTGTACCCATTTTACCTAATAAAACCTACGTGACATCAGTTAATTTTGATCTAACGTTTTTCCATGTAATCAAGAATTACAATATAATATGACAACTTAACATCCACACAATCTATAGTTAAAAGATCTACCAGTTACCGTTCAAGATAGGAAAAATTGAACGTTTGTTACACTAATTTAGGAAAAAAAAAACAATAATATCCATATAATGATAGGAGTATAATATAAGATCATAAGTATTTGTGGACTTACATTGGGTGCAAACCTTCAATAACAAGAATCTTAGGTGGCTTAATGAGCTCTGGAGGGTCCAAAAGACCACTAACATGATTATAGATAGGCTTATCAACAGCAATACCGTCTTTAAGAGCCTTAACCTGTTCATACATAAGATCAAAATTATTGGCTCTTGGATCAAGTGCGGTCACCCCTTCCACTTTCCTTCCTGTTCTATCTAACGAATGGTAATCATCTAAACAGATCACAGTTGTTGTATCACTTATAAGTGTGTTTGAATCTGGATTGCCTCCCTTTGGTGGTTCTGCTGCACCTCCAAACACACTAGTTAACCTCCTCATGAAGGTACTCTTCCCACACCCTGAGTCTGCTGCTAGTCCAATTACTATTGTGTCCCCTGCACATCTTATCTCACCACCACCTCTCACCCTGCCCTTATTGGTCTTTTTACCACTAGCATTGCTGTAGAACAACACTTGTCTTTTTTGCTGAATTCCTAAATGGGTTTTTGTGGGTGTTGAGATTGAACATGATGAGTTGAGAGCTTGGACTGTGTACACTGTGGACACTGCCATTTTCTTTTTTCTCTCTCTTTTAAGTTTCTGAAGTTCAAGAGAGAGAAAGAGAGAAATATAGCTTTTTAATGTGTCACTGGAAATGGGTTTTTGGTCATTTTCTCCCTAAGTGATAGTTTTTGTGAGATACAAAATGAAAGAAGGGGTGGCTTAGAGTGCTACAAGTAATTCCAGTCTGGAAAAAGCATTGTACAACTTGAGTTTCACACAGTACAACTCTCTAATGCACTTGATTTGGACAAATTATGTAAGTAATCTAAAGGTGTGGAGAAAGAGAGTGGTTATAGTTGTCTTTTAAAGTTTGAGGGTATTTTTGTCATTTCAGAACAAATTATTGGGAAAAAAAAAAGAAGATTGGTGTTAGAGATGAGGTTATGGCATTTGTGATAACAATAGGCATGGAAAAGCTTGGTGGTTATTTGATGCAGTTTGGATATTTGTGATGCCACATGGCATCATGGTATTGGTTGATTGAAGATGAGGGTAGTAGGATTATGTGGAGTGGGTCTCTAGAGTCCTTATTTGCCAACCATATCAACTTTGGTCAATCTTAAATTCCACTCTCTTTTTGCCCAATTCACAAAATAAAAAAGATCATAAATGCATGTATGTAATGTACAACCCTTAAAGCAATAGGTACAAGTATCCCAAGGCTTCCTTTGACTTTAGTTGACTTTATTTCGTGAACGTTATCTGTTAAGTTTCGTTCTTATTACACGTGTCGGCATGCTAAGATTCAAGACAAACTAAACGTAAGATGAAAAAGTTTAGATCTCTGAACAACTTAGAAAGATCAAAAGATCAAAAGGCATTTGTTGTTTCGAAGGAGAGTTTGCGATATTTGCTATTTTGAGTGGTGTTATCGAAGCCCAACCCTTTTAGAAGAACTCCCAAACTCATCGATGTCTTTATTAAAATTGAAATATTAGAAAAATAAACATTGTATTTTAAGACATTGTGAAGCTTCCGATATCTTTAGTATGTTATTAAGTATTTATCTATTTACTTAAAGTTAAAATTTCAAAGTTTATAACTTGTTACTGTATATGTACAACTTCTTCACAAAATGACCTGATAAACATGTTGGAATGCAGTATAACCGTTGCTTTAATTTCGGAATTTTCTTTTTTAACAAGGAATTGCATTAATTTATCATTCGTGGTAATAAAATTTTAGATCGGTGGTATGAAGTAACACTATAATAGAAAAAGCATTAGAAATTAGTTAATACTTTATGAAATTTGCTTATGAAACATAAAAATTTTGAACTTGTAATTGTTTACTCGTTGAAATAAAGAAGAATTAACAACCTAAATTGCATCCTAATCATTGATGATAGTCATTGTTATCCAGGTCAGTTTGAATGTGCCTCGACTAATCTTCTGAGCCCGTGAAATTTCATGCAAACCTTCAACGGCCCTTTAGACCAATATACTTGATTGAAAGAAGATTCTGCCAAAATGTGTTTAATAAAAAAATGGATTTACTCCCATTAGGTATTTTGAGGGTTTTGAACCATTAACCCTTAGAGAAACAAATCCAAAATCTTATCAGTTAAACTATCTTTCGTATGGGTGAGCAAAAACCGAGCCGAAAATGAAAAAACCGGAAAACCGAAACCAAAAAAACCGAAACCGGGGAAAAAACCGAAACCGGGGAAAAAACCGAACCGAACCGAAAACCGAAAAATCAAACGGTTCGGTTTCGGTTTTGGTTTCCAAACCGCACCGAAAGCTAAAAACCGAACCGCACCGCACCGAACCGAAATAAATGTAATTACTTTTAATTTTTAATTTATATATATATATATATTATTATATTATTATAATTAATTTTATATATTAGTTAACCTAAAAATGATATAAGATTCTATTTTATATTTTCGTAAACATTATTCCATTTTCGTAAACATGATTTTGAACATTGGATTTGTAATTTTGTTTATGATATATGATATTTGTGTTTTCGTAAACAAGATTTTTAACATGAGATTTGCATTATAATATATGATAACATGATTTTGAACAAATTAAAAGGATTTACAAGTTGAAAATAGAGAAAAATTATATAACCGAAAACCATTCGGTTTTAAAACCGAACCGAACCGAAAAAAACTGAACCGAAAAAAAAAAAAAACCGAAAACCGAAAACCAAACGGTTTGGTTTTTCAAAAACCGAATGGTTCGGTTTTGGCCAAAAACCGCACCGTGCTCACCCCTAATCTTTCGGGATTGAGTCCTAATCGTTTAGCAATATGTACTCAACTCGAATAAATATCATCCATTTTTTGTAAAAGCTAGAAATATGTGTATTATGTGAAGGGAAAAAAACGAATTTTTATCCTCAAAAGAGTTTATATTCTATTCGGATGCCGTATCCTACAACTGCATTAATAAGGTTGCAACAAGCTTATAAAGTCTTGGTTTATGGATAGACTCGGTGTTCAACACCTCCAACTCATTAAAGAAAGCAAATGAGGCATAAGAAACACATAAAGAAGACATTCACATATGAATAAGAGAACCTATGATTAAAAAAAACTGAAATGTAGGCAAGAGTAGATATGTTTTATTTTATATGTTCCCTATAATCAATCTCAATTATACATACATAAGATTCAAGCATTATGCTTCTTCTCACGAGAATTTTGAAATCCTTTACGTAACAAGCCAAGCCGCGACCAATGCATTCTAACTCAACTATCAGTGTTTCATAGATAGATACAAAACCAACCATCCGACGATATAGAGTAGGTTGAGGAATAATCACAAATCGACAAATCTCACTTGTTCCCACGGAAATACGTGTAAACTTTCTGTATAAACCAAAGAAGAAGCATATATTAGCCTACTAAACTTAACTAACAATGAAGAAATTAAAAAAAAAGGACTAGAGTTTTTACCTGAAGTACCCAGAAACTTAGAAGTGATTCTAAGCAAAAGAATCCAAATCCTACCAGATAAAAGATCTGCAACGACACCAAATGGAAAAAAAAGATCATGCACCATTTGACTCTTTTTTGGTTGTTTTTTTTTTGGAAAGGGTATCCTAGGCATTTGCCTAGACTAATCCCTGACAATTTTAAGACTGCTAAAGCATGCAGCCCTGAGATAATTCCCCAATGGCCACAAGTTGTTTGCGCCTGGATTCGAACCTGGGGTAGATGGGTTATCTAGCCTCATCCCCCACAAGCCTTAACCAGTACACCACAAACCTTGTGGGGTTTTTTTTTGGGTTGTTTTTTAGTGAGCACAAGTAGCTAAATTGTGCATATTTCTCATGTAGGTGAGTTTTGCCACTTTGTTAATTATGATATTAATTGTAAGCAGAATATATGCATAGTTTATTAGGACTTACCCCTGCTAGAGCATGGTCAGAAAAAACATCGATTGCAGCTAGGATTCCCCTGTTGATTAAATACAAGATAGCTACAATTAGTAGATGGACATCAAGAACAAAATACGTAAATCAATTATACAAATATAATACAATGCTACGCTCAGATGGACATCAAGAACAAATATGTAACTGAATTATGGTATAATACTCTATTAGGCTCTTTTAATAACTCAACCTGTTAATGATCATCGGTTCAAAGTTAAGAAAAGAACAGAACAGAACTTACGTCAATGACTTCCCATGAAAGACTATTGGAGGAGCTATAGAAGCAAATATACAAAAGCCAAGATGGAGCTGCAAAATGACAAGTTTTGTAAGGGAGAAATAATTTGAAATCAACCACCAAAGTCTTGAGAATGAGATGGTTTCTTAGCATGAATTTACCAAGTAAAACAAGAAAAACCCGCCAAATTTCAAAGCACTGTCGGTCCTGCAAAATAAAGAAACAGAGAAAGACTTGTGATGAACTTCCAATTATCTCTCGAGCACTTTCATGTAATGAACAGACAACAATCTAAAAACGTGTGAGAAGCTGTTTTAAAAGATTAATGTTTTGCTGTTTTCATACTTGCTTTTAGAATGCAAAGAGAACATAGTGTTGTGTGATATCAAAAACTTGATAGTTGAAGATTCATTAATAAAACAACACCATTTATATACAATTCTTTTCACCTACATACCTCAACAGAAACTTTTAAATCCCATACTTGAAATCACACAACCATATATATATATATATATATATATATTGCATCGTCTTCATTTGGGATGAGAGACAACAGGAAGCACAAGGGCATGAGGAAATGTAAATCATCTCCGCCTATAGATCCATTTATATTAGGTAATTGGATGACAATTGGACAAATATAGCATAAATGATTTAGCTGTGAGAAAAGGGGTTGTTTGGTTCATTGAATTCAAAGGATTTCAATGGAATTGGAATGGTCAGTTCCTTTGACCAAATTCCAATTCCTTTCTTTGGTTCACATATTCATAATGTATGAATATTTTGAATTCCTTCGATTAAAGATTTCACCATTCCAAGTTTCCAACAGATATCCCAAAGATTCCAATTCCTTTTAACAAATTCATTCTAATTCCATCCAACCAAATGTGTGGTCAAATTCCATTCCAATTCCTTCAAAGTCAAATTCCTTTGATAGATTCCAATTCCACCGAATTCCATTCTGCTAACCAAACACCTCCTTAAGTGTGTAACTAATAAAGCTTCTTTGTTGAGGTATGCAAGTGAAAGACCGAAATCCAAGTTATCGCTTCATCTATTTTACCCAGTTGGAAATATTGATTTGTGTGCCATATCAGTAGAAGAACATACAAATTGACCACTCCAAAAACCTCAGTAAAACAAAAGCATGGGCGCCAGTAAGTAACCACATTATATCTTAAAAGACCTCAAAACTCTTTACTGCTTTCTTATCAAAAGATGAGCTATAGTGACCACATATATAAATGTTGAGCCAAGGCAGTTTCACTGTTTCAGCAAAGCACTTAATCGTAATTAACTTTTGATGGGTGAAAAGGATACATACCTCATTGCGCGATAGAGTGGCCTATACCATAATACATAGGAAAGGGGTACTCCAAGAAGTGCATAAATTGTTGCAAGGAAAAAAATCTTGACACCTGCACATGGAAAGTTCCAGAAGCTCTGAACTTGACACTGCATTGGTTCACATCAGTTAAGCTGCATAAACAAATAAAAACTTACCACCGCCTTTGATCCAACAGACAATCACTGCTATAACGTTAAATACAAGGCAGAGAACTAGACCTGCATGGTAAGTTTTGATACCAACATTAAGAAAAATATAACTTTCCCACTATTAAAAAAATTAAGACATGAAAGCCATACCTAACCAACTTGCAAAGGCCAAATACTGCAACTTTTGTGCATGAACTGGTATCTCATTGGCTATATCATGATGAATTATTGGGAAAAATGGAGGCCAGTTTCTATCATCTGTTGGGATGGCAGCTGTTTTTACATGTTTAAAGAGTAAAATTTAAAACTGTGCCACAATAAATGAAACCATAGTTCAAGCAAAATGATATTAAACAGCAATACTTACCACCAGCAACAACTTCTTCTCGTCGTTTGATGTCCTGTAGGATACATGACAATAAGTAACTTCAAGTCATTCTATAGGATGCATTGCACAGTAAACAAATACAACCGAAAAAATATTAACAATGACAGCATGTCACTCCTTGCATGGTTGAGAGCACATTTAGTCGTTGTTCACAAAGGAATACGAATTGTCACACCCATTAGCAGGGCAAATGGCATTTGGTTACTAAAAAGGAAGTGTAAAACCGACCTTTTCCCTTCTCTTCAAGTCGGCTTCCCAGTTTGTAAGTTCTTTCTCCTTTTTCTTTGGATCCTGGAACATGACACCAGCAGGTACAGTAAGCATCCCAAGAGAGTTAAAAGGAATTAATACAGGAAAGTGAATATCATATTACATTGGTTGAATCCAATGGTATATCAACAGTTGCATCATGCTTTTGACCAAAACCAAGAGTGCTAGCAACCATCTGAGGAATACGAGATTTTGATCCAGGAGCAGCATCTCCATTCTGCAATCAAGCCATAAAAATAAAAAATAAATAAAAAAAGAATGCGTGAAACAGAGGTTATAATTCCTATAAGATTAAAGAACTTGGTTATTGTGATCTTTTTGCAAATGCATTGTATACCATATTCTTAATAGTAGGGAAATCCATTAACACAAATACTCTTTAGTATTTCATGTAGATGAACTATAACTTCTTAACGAAACACACAAATATTTCAAATGAGCCGATGAAACTTTACATTTCTAAATGTTTAGGCTACAAATTTAGAACCATGTTTTTAGTCTTGTGTCAGATCTGAGATCCATAACTCAAATTTATCAATTTCTTGCGAACTGCAATACACAAATATATAACAAGCAAAAACTTTAGTAAGCTATTAGCTTGCAGTATCAGTCAAATTGATGGACTGAAGTTACCAGCTAAACAAGAGATAGTAGTACTAGTATCTGGCTTGTTCCATTGAATCTTCACATTCTACATTGTTTGCTAGCAAATAGTCTACCATTACCTATTGGATGGATCAAGTGTGGATACCAATCTACTCTTTTTCTGAATTCTCACAGCCATCGCCTTAAGTTAGGGGCCGTTTACCAAATGCTTACCAGGGTAAGCGCTTACCAAGTTATATTATCTTAACCGTTGAATATGGCAAAGACCAAGAATCTTACCCGGTAAGAGCGAAAACAATGACCGAGAGTCTTACCCGGTAAGTGAGGGCCACAGCTCTTACCCGGTTTGCGCTTACCGGGTAATTCTTTTGCATACAATGACGTTTTAATGGACTAAAATATAACCCGGTAACGTAAGCGATAGTGTTGAATTTAACCGGTAAGCGCTTACCAAGTAAGTGTTTGGGTAAACATCACCTTACTGTCGTAGGAACCATGCTAGTTATCCAAGTCCAGTCAGAGTTTAGGATGTTGGCCATGAACAGCAAAATACTTATTTCATGTTCTTTTCTCCTCCAGTTGAAAATTTTCAGATATCCTTTGTCTATGATCTCTTTCCCATACCCCAAGAGAAACATGGATAGTCCACTATTTATGGACTAGGGAGTTCATATATTTTGATGTATTATTGGTTGTATTGGATTGTATGTGTTTTTTGTCTTTAAAACAACAACCCTTTTTTCTTGATCTTTTAAATTAATATCATTCATATTAATTATTAAAAATGTGTGACAGACGGTGCAAATTGTGGCATTCTTTTGCTTATCCCATTATCCCTATTAAGCAAGACGAGATGATTAATGGAATTCAAAGACATGTTCGTGTCGACTAAGATCTGTAGGTGATTTATTCCTGTAAGTAACATTCATCAAAAGTCATGTCATCATTTAGTATTTATCTTTCTGAGTGTTCTCTTATCTATTCTTTTTTTAGGAGGGAGGGTATACTCGGCATATATTTCTTGTGGCAAATCGAACTGTGACCACTGTAATGATGTTACGAACAGCAACAGATATTTGATATGAAAAGAAACTAGCTAGCATACAATGAAAGTGCCAATAAAACTGCCCCCGGTTGGCTGGTTCCCATGCTGGGCATCAAAATAGAGGCAACTATCTCCAGCAGATTTATGTTTAATTTGAAGTTTTCCATTGCATTCGCTTGCAAAATCAAAGGTTGATGTAGAACGGAGGTAGTGAAATAAGGTTAAACAAAAACAAATCAATATTTGTTTGGTTCATACTAAACAAATGCCCATCAAAAATCCAATTTCAATTGGTTAATACCATATCAATAAATAAAAAGGTGGGGTTGACAAAAGAAAGATACCAGTTTTGGTCCTTAAATGAATCCCCCCTCGATTATAATTGCAACGTATCTTCTTTTAGCAAATTTCCATTATGTACTTGCATTTGCATATTTGGGCATTGTGATGATTAAAAAATATTAAAAAGATATAGACTTTGGTCCACGGCATTCTTGTTGTCATGTAATTATTGAAGGTATTTAACATATATAGAATCAAAGATTGCAATCATATACAACTTATCCTATTTGTACAACCAAAACAACCCAATTAATTCAGATATTTATGAAAGATGATTAATGAACCACCTCTAATAGATATATGTCATTCTGCTTTGTTTCTTTAATCCACAGAGTCGATCAATGAACCAAATAAAGCACAAGAAAATGACAAGAAACAAAACCAAATATCCTAAAGTTTGGAAGTAGGGTGCTACTAGCCTACTACCCCTCTTGAACCCCCTGAATCAGGTGCTTTGATTACCCATATACCAAATTCTTAGGATATGGTAGGCCCAATTTTGGTCCTTTGGTATAAATAAATACAGAAATGGAAGTTCACAAATTAAAAAATTTAGAAATTAATGTTAACAATCTGAGATAAAACTTACATATTATCCCTACAAAACAAAAAGGAGGTGGGTGATGTGACAATAAATTGTTTAGACTAGCCAAGTTGGGCCACAAGAGGTTGTATTCTTATATTATCTCTAAGATAATTTGGAGGTCCATGAGTTCTAATCTCAAGGTTGGATATGGTTCTCATGTCTTTTGGAAAAAAACAAAAAAAAAACTATGTTTATTTTATATTAATATAATTATAATATGAGATAATTCTATTTTTTGTTGGTTTGGTTTCAGACATATGTACAAATGCTAGTTTAATTGCGCCCTATCATCATTTTCTAAGAACATCCCAATCCTGGTATCTAGTTACCACACATCCCTATCACCATATTGCCTAAATTCCCGTAATTATCGATAAATCCTGGAGATTCAAATGATCCTTGCGGCGGCAATCCGCATTAACGTGCCAAATGATCCTAAATCAAAACCATTTTTGAAACAACATCTCTAATCATTTCTAAATTAAGAAACAACACAACACATTACGAACTTATACACAATTAATCAAATTTTCATAATCAATTACCTCAGATCTACAACAAAAACTACCAAAATTACTACAAATCTACATGCACAGCCCAAAATACCAAGCATATGTAAACATTAATGTCTTAACATGAAAAATGCCGTTCATTTAAACCTAAAAAAACAATTGATTACCCAATCTAGGAGGTAGAAAGCTGAAAAGTAGACAGATCTAGAATAATGGTTACCGAAAATGGATTGACTTCTTCATCAAAAGGATTGGGATCTTCACGGCGATTCATGACTACTGATCTTCAGCTTCTTATTTAGAAATTGAATCCAATTTTTTCGCAGAAAGAAGTTCCGTAGAGAGGGGTTATCGTTGCTTCGTCTCTCTCACTAATCACTATGTGCGTTATTTTGAGTTGAGTAACTTTTATGTTCATTTTTGCATAAAGCGGAATATCTCAATATTTATATTTTTGGCCCCTAGAGTTTAGACATATTTCTATTTTGACCAAAATTCAAATAAATATTTTTATATGTTCTAAATTAAATGATAAAATAAAATTGTGTAAAATGCTTGGTATTCTAACTTTTATCGGTTTTATCCATCCTTTTTATAACTTTTTTTAATAAAAGTTGAGAGTGATTTTATAAAGTAACTTTTACAAAAGCAGATTTAAAGCAATTGCATTTTTATCAAGGTTCTAAATGGCGTGAGGCATGACATGACGACGAGGCCAAACCTTAAGCCTTATGAGCCACGGCGAAGCCATGACGTTTTCAAGGCGTGACTTACGGCGTCAAATTTCAAATTCATATACAATATTATATATAAAAAAACATATGTTTTGTATTGTTACTCAATCAGTTAATAGTAATAAGCAAGTTAAATTAAGTTATATATATATTAAAAACTAACAAATACGACATTAAAAACTTAAAAAAAATCAAATATCGAATTACAAAAATTACGCATTAGGCCAGGGCATGTCACGGGTTTAACGTGACGTAAGACACAAGTCTTGGTGTCATGGCGCGCCATCTGTACGACGAGTTTTTTAGAACATTGATTTTTATAAAATAATAAAGTTTGTAAGGATGCTTTTTTAAGAAACTCTTTTGATTTTAATTACTTCGGTTAACTAAACCAAAATCATTTTTAATTTGGTTATCTCTAGATCCAACTAGGATCCATATTGTGGTGTGGAATAATAGATAGAATTGAGTTCATCTCCATATATCAAAATCGTGCGTAATCAAGTGTTCAAACGGTGTATTTCTACTTTAAAAGAACAATACAGTGGATTGTCTCATTAAATTCACTTAATAAAGAGGATTAGCCCGTTTTTTGGTGAACTTTTTCCAAATTCTTTTGCATCTGTTTCTATCTCTTTATTTGTTTGCTTGTTTGGTTGAACTTATGTATTACTACACATCTTCTTAACAATTATTTTAAAAACAGGTTTTAAACGGGAAACAACTTCCCCCAAGGTTGTCCTAACAAACAATATTGGTCCCCCTCGCTGTCCCATCGTCATATGTTATTTATCGCTACCTAACCATTATAGTCGTCGGCCCTTGTCATGAATCTCCTTTTTTAAGTCGTTTTTTTATTTTGTTTTTCAATTATCCCTCTTTTTTTATCTATAAATACATATTTCATCAAGTTGTTGTAAAAGAACAAGAATCGGGAAAAAAAACGATCAAAAAAAGGGAGATCGATGGCAGGGCGGCCAACAGCGACGATGGACAGTATGGAGAACAGACGACGATGAGGCATCAGGAGGGGAAAGGGAGTGATGTCATTAAGTGGAAAGGTTTGAATGTCGTAAGGTTTAGGAACGAGAAAATCGGTTTAGGTCTTTTTTACTTTAAAATTTTTCTAGTCGGTTACAAATATTCTTTTTGTTAAAAAATTTATATGATAAACAATTTTTAAAAATCAATGGTTTTTTTATTCGGTATAAGTGTTTAAAAATTTAACCATTAAAAATGAAAAAAATTCAATAGTTTATTCATTTGAAATAAAAAAAAGTCGGTGATGGTCTTTATTCCTACAAATGCGCATTTGATTTGAAGATATGGGCCACAACATTAACTCACCTCTTATATTTTCCAATAAAATATATAGTAATAATTAAAATTTTGATTCCTATGGTTTGTCGAAAATAACAGTTTTCGTCTTTGTAGTTTTGAAATAACGAGATAATTATTGTAGCTTGTAAAAACGTCTAAATTTGATCTCTTCCTTTAACGACCAGTAAAAAAAACTCCATTAAATAAGAGACATTTTTGTTCTTTTATCAGTTGTATTGTCCTTTACCCAATCAAAATCGATTTTATGATCTTAGTTCTTGTGATTTTAACTGATATAAGAATAAATATGCTCCTTATTCAATGATATATTTGGGACACTGAATTGTATCATGTATCAAGTAAAATGTCATATTTTAACCTATGGACACACCGAATGTAGTAATACTATATAGTAGTTAGTATTGATAGGTAAGGGTAAAAGGGTCATTATACGTTTAATTTCTTTATTTCTCAACTCGATATTTAATAATAAAAAAGAATAAATCAGTATTATACATTTATAGCCTTTGGTAAAGGATGAGACAACTTTGCTCAAATACAAAAAATATATCTTTGTATTAGTGTGCTCGAAGACGGGTTCCATGTGGAGTAGGTTGGAATTATCGGTAATCAGTTTTTTGCACATTTATACTCATATTAATCATGTTGCAATGTTATTTAGTTATATTGACAATGTAGGAAGTTTCGATAAAAAATTCAATCTTGAGGGGAGTTCATGGGTTCACAACGAATGAATTTGGATGGATCCAATCAAACCCAATAATCCGTTAGATATTGAAACGATCGAATCAATCCAATTCAGTGAATGAGTTGATTAGATTGGTTTTATTCTATAGATATTATTATTAATTATTTATTGGATCAATTCAATTTTTAAACAAATTATCCAACAATGTCAACCAATTATGCATTCATTTCATATTAGTGAACAGATTTCCATATAAATCGAATGACCAACATAATTTATAAGTATAAATGAAGGAAAAACAATTCGCATACACCAAAGTACCAATATCACATAAATTAAATATTTATTCCTTGATTTCGATTTTCCATTCCTCCACAATTTAGATACAAAAGTCCAGTATTCAAAAGCATCACTTCGACAACTTAGCATTGTGAATCAGCTAGGAACATTCTTGCTTCATTATGGTTTTTGTAATTTTCCGTGACGTATGAATGTTTTAAAGGGATGCGTGCGAGACAGAATAGTAAAAAAAATCCCATGTTTTGCATAGCATTGCACTGGGATAGAACCAAATTGAATGTGATAAAAATGAACTTTTGTGTCCGTCCATAATAGACAGAACAAATTAAAAATACAGATAAAAGATTAATAAATTAGTAAACTACATATTAAATTAAAACTCTAAGAAATCTCATTTGCACACCAAACACGCCTCAGTTACCAAGAAGTTTGGTATTTGTTTTGCATCAATCTAGTACAACCTAAGAGTTTGTTTTCCACATCGACAAGCTTGTTTTAGGACGCTAATATCGCGTTGTAACAGTTTTTGGAGTACGAATCTTGCCCCTTTCCTAAAGCAGGTCCATTTTCACACGAATTTTGCACATTTAGTATATGCAACAGACCAAGGGTGCCATTTGTTTTTGGAATTTTTTTTTTTTTTTGTTATTGACTATTTATGTTTTATCAGAGAAAAGTTTGAGCAATAAGAGTATTTGTTTTTTTTTTAATGATAAGAACTTAAAACCTATTACCTAAATCTTACATTCCTATTTCCTAACAAGAGGTTAACACACCATCCTTTTATTGGACAAAAGGCCTTCACCATTATATAGCATCTCGAGTAGATAGATTCTCTAAAATAGAGAAAATAAAGATTTTATTTTCTATATTTGCTCAACAAATTATATAAAAAGTTTTATAAAGTAGAGAAAAATGAGAAAACTCCAAAGTTTGGATAATTCTCCAAAAGTTGAGGATGATAAACTAAAAAAATATTATAATTTATATAAAAATCTCTAAAATAGAGAAATCGTATATTTTTAACTTTTGATTTTTTATTTTAGAGAAATTACAGATTAAACATGCTTTTATATTTATTGAGTTAATTAAATCATTTTCTTTTAAATGAGTAAAAGAGCAAAATTTGTTTATAAATCTACAAAAACAAACAGATTCCACTTTTAAACTTGAGACTTTAACATCTTTTAAAAAAAGAAACAATAACCATACTTGAACTGAAACCTTTTGGTCATATAGAAGCAAATGTTACTCAAATTCCAACCTTTTCACTTATATGTACAATAATACCTTTTCTCTAGATACAAAAAAAGGATAAAAGAGTGTTACAACAGTGGTACATTTACTCAAAAACCTAACCCCCCAAATACACAAACTAAGGACTCACAAACTTACAAAATTCCGAAGCTTTTTCGCAAAAAAAAAGGGACCCACAACCCCAAAAAAAAGCTTATAACTGCACAAACAAAAGGATGAGTTTTTTTCGAACCCAAAAAGCTCCATTGTGAACGATCTTTCTATTTGCTAATTACTAAAATCATTTCCTAATGCAAAGAACCTTTGGCAGGTTCTGAAATTGCTTCCTTTATGTTGACGTTTTCAACTTCTTTTTCCCGATGTGTGTCTTCTATGAAAGCAAAGACTCTCTTTTTGAAAATCCGAGCCAAATCCACAATCTCCGATTCCCTCATGGTGTCGGGCTGCCATAACCATTTGCCTTTCTGTGATAACCTACTAGCAATGTCCATGGTCAAACACGCCATGTCTTTTCTATTCGTAAGAACACATAAAACCGGTGTTGAGTATTGAGAATTTGATACGAGTCTATTTAGAAGAATAAGTGCTTCACGGATTACCAATGTTCTGCATAAAAAGAACAAACCCGAATATGAAAAATGGATTTCTAGAGATCATGAATGAACGATTTGATAGTAAAGTTGCATTATATGACTATGGGGGTTTTAAGAACTCACTAGTTTGTGAGATCCGTGAGATCCAATATAAACCACAAAAAATAAGTTTAAAAAATAAATATAATATTACATTAAAAACATCTATCCTCTCTCCTATTTTCTTCTCCTATATCTTATCTTTCCTCATTCCATAAAATGCACGTATACACATAATTGAATATGAACTCAAGGTGAAGACATTGTGAACGCTTTCTTATAAATACTATTATAGTTTGTGAACACACTCTAAATCTACGAGATTTGGTATCGTTTAGGAACATAACGCGAACACAAAACAAATATAAACATATCACTTGAACAAAATACGAACTTTGGTGTTGTGAATAACCTAGTAAAAATTTATTAAGGTTGTTTAAATTGTGTTCACATCGTGTTCACTTTGTGTGCACTATGTGTATGTTAATACGAAGATACAAGAGAGAGAAAGAGATAGGTATGGAATTATTTTTAAAAATGCATTAATCTTTACTTAATAAATAACGATTATTATCTCCTTAATTATATAATTAATTAATAACATTAATTATCTTAAATTAGTGGGCTTAGAATGGATCTCACGGATCTCACTTATTTTGGAGTTCTCAAATGATTAAGCCCCATGTGACTATAATGTAAAAGAAGCTGAGAAATACTAGATTACCTTTCTCTGAAATTATCAAAAGGTTGAATACGATCGGATGCCTCCACATCTATTTCAGATGCCAAAATTTGCAGAATCAAATAAAGAAAATTGGTCCTTCTCTGAAGATTATATCCCAACAAAATTTCAAAGCCACGTCTCCCTAATGATGCTAAGAAAGCCAGCAGAATGATGGTATTCCGTTGAAGTTTCAAGACCTGAATGTAAATAAACTGCAGCTTTCAGAAAATACATTCTTTCAAGCTGAAGCACTTGAGATCGATAGTATAAACTCCCTCAAATCTACAAGAATTTTGCTGAGGGAAAACTTCAAGAATTAGATATGATCATATGAGACAATCAGACAACCATATTAAATTGTGACCATCTTAATGAACCAGCCAGCGCTGTGAGGAAATATTTAAAATGTTATGCAAACAATAAACCAGAAGCACTTCAGGAAGAACTAATGATAACCATGGAGTGCTAAAAGGTCGACTCTATTGTAGTGATCTTGATTAAGTTTCCCATTTATTACAAGTTAGAAGAAACTTGCTCTGAAAAACAAAAAAGTACACAGTTCGTGTCTACTTAGGCTACTGGGGACTTTCCTTGCTGTTATATTCGTCGAGATGCACTCAAGCTAGCATGGACACCCACGATTACCATTAGTATATATAGGGTCAGGTTCACGGGAAAACGTAAAAAAAAACTGAAGAACACCCTGGGAGGCCTCCATCTGGACGGTATGCCCTAACATGCATTTGTGCATATGCACTAATGCATTGATGCATAGAAAAAAAGAGCTCCAATCGCTTGTATGCATTTGTGCATATGCACTAATGCATTGATGCATAGAAAAATAATAATGTCCAGATAGCGGGATCTCAGGGTGTTCTTCAGTTTTCTCTTTTTTTAGCGTTTTCCCCTAACCTCCCTCGGTATATATATATATATATATTCATATACACACATATCAAGAGAGAGAGGTTCAAAGGCGGTCAACCAACGATTACCATTATATATATAGGGTTGGGTTCAGTGAGAATGAAAGTTACGGTGGGAAGGGATCTCTACCCTTGGATCCATCCTAATTGAAGATCAACATTAATTAGATGCACCGGATCAATTCCTGTGAGAAGTCCAATTCATGGAGTGGGGATGAGATTAAAAGTGATAAAGGGTCCAGATCCCTTATTATGCTTCTCACTTTTAACTCCTACTCTCACACGACCCTTCGTCTCTCTCTCTCTCTCTCTATATATATATATATATATTCATATACACCTATATACAAACACGTGGGGTTGACCAGCCATTGCACTAGGAGTACTCGCACTACCTTTGGTCGTCTTGACCAAATCGCCCACGTCCTTCTGGACGTGTTGTATCACATGTTATTTTACCCTAGAATCCTTCTCGGACTTCTTGCAAGTTGACCGGCTTCTCGCATCATCCTCCTTATATATATTGTGTTTGTGTGTGTGCACACAAAGCCATAGACTAAAGATAGATTAGATAAAATAAAGGATAAACAGAGCATCCACATACCAAGGTCGGTGCGCCATTTCTACGACAAGCTAAACAATCAGCTAAACCATCTAGTATAGCACTTGAGCTTTGAAATGAAGGAGCAGTTTCAGCATTTGTGATTACAACTTCAGCAGTTGTCCCCACTTCTTTACAAGAGGAGCAGAAGATCGACATTAACTTTGGACCTTTACAAGAAAAGAAAAAAACATCAATTGCTGGTAAATATGTAATAAAGGTAAAATAAATGAGTAAAAGAAAAAACAAAATTAATAGCTACTTTACATGCACAAGTGCTTAACCCAAGAATAAACAATTAAAACATCTACAGAAGTACACAACATATTTCAGCAGTTAAAAGATTTGATGTTAACAAATTAAGTTGGATTCCTGCTCCTATTATATTGTAACAGATGCATGATAGATTCTTTAAATAGATGGCTACAAAAGACAGCAAAAATTAAAATTGAAATAATAACATGTTTCCAGGCTGAATAACTGTATAGGATTCTGGTTCACTACATTGCAATGACCAATTAAAAGCATCAGGACATGTGTGTGTGAATGACTTCTAAAGTTCAATTGACCACATGCAAACAAACAAGATCACATGTGACGAGTGACGACATCTATATATAAACTAGACTTGTATTGAGAAGTAGAAGATATCATCAAAGATAAATTAGAATATGAAAGTTTTAAAGTCAAAATTTGTCTTCAGTGAACAACTTCACATCATAACTAAACGAAAGAAAACAACATAATATCCTACAAGAACAAATAGAAATCATAATAACTAATCCACCATTTAAAGAAATCGATTCCCAGACAACCTCACTCCAAAAACAACTTTTAAGGGTATAATCCAGTATTTTTATTAATTCAAATCTAGTACAATTCTTTTTACAATTTTGCACCAAAACTTTTTGTAGTAAATACTTGATGTTTAGGCTTGAAAGTAACTTTCTTAGCAAATTAGGATTAAAATTAGATAAAGATGTGAAAAATTACAATTTAGCAAGAGGTATAGAAGACGGACAGTTTGCTTTTGCACACCAAGGCCAGCTTCTTTTCTCAATAGCTGAGAAATACTTTGAAAAACCATGACCTCCCCGTACCTATTTACACAAAAAAATTGAGGAATTGTACGTAACAAATATGAGATGCCAAGCTGCAATCATCAATAAAACTTACATCTCCCTTTCCGCATAAGCATCAGTTCTTAAAAGAAGAATATTCATAATCGAAACTGCCTCCACTCTTATAATTTCTTCACTGTTTCCTGTGACAATTTGAAGCATCGTTTGATAAAGAGACAACCATTTTGAACTAGGAATCAACGATGAGGATTCATCCCTCAAGCTCTCCTTGTTCCAGACTTTATTAGCGTTTATCAGCCTTGTGAAAACTGGATGGTGTAGATTAGACGTCTTAATGATATTCCCACACAATTGACGTGTCATTTCAGAATGTTTTCCAGAACTTCTATTCACAGTGGAAGAGTCATTAAAAATGATATTGTCCCTGCGCACAGTACACTGGAGAGATCAAATCAAAGTTCATAAGGCGAAGAGCATCATGACCCACAAGAAAGAATGAAAACGATAAATAGAATCTTAACAGTACGATGGGGAAGAGAGCTAAAAAACAAGTAAAGATTATTATCGACAGAAAAAAAAAAGCAAATTTGGATTGTAAACTTACCCAAAAAAGTAGTTACATTTTTGGAGGAAACTCAAAAGAATAGCGTTGCATTTTTTTTGAAATAGAGGTAATAAAAAATCAGCAAATTTAACAAAAAGTTAATAACATGATGATGAAAGCATCAAACAATGAAGCTTTGTATCAAATGGTGCACATTCAAATTTACTTTACCATAAGCAACAAACTATGAAACCAGTAATACATCTGATGTGTCAATGTATATATAAGCAACAAACTATGAAACCAGTAATACATCTGATGTGTCAATGTATATATAAGAGAACAAGTTTCAGTTGAACCCATACCTGCTGCACAATTTGCTTTCCATACTCGAAATGTATTTTAAGACCACATGTAGCACCCGGAGTGATCTGTGAACAATCATCTTCTGTTGACAAAATTTGAGTTTTTAAGCAACATAAAACCAAGAAGAAGAAAAAAACGGTACTGAAATCTTGATTCTTGATGACACTGGAGATTATATTTATAGTGAACAACAGCATCCGATAAAGAAGATACATCAAACTCTATTAATATTATTGATTTGTAAAAGAGGGTCATATAAAAAAATAAAGCTTCTGGGGTTCAATTTCATTAGGGCCTCAGGCATGAGCCTGAGAAGTGAGAACTTGTAAGTTATGATATAGGATGCTCAAAACAATCCAACCAATGAACCTGGTCATTAGAATCAGTGTTCTAAAAAGCATAAAGCAAAGTAAAAAAACAAACTTCTAGCATTGAATTGTCTAAGCATATGTTTAAGCAGATATACAAGTGTATTCAAATATATAAAACAAAATTACCTTTCGATAGTTAAAACATATGAAACGGAATTTCTAATACGAATATATTTTCTTGATAGAATTGCAGTTCTAGGTAACTAGTTTCATTGTTCTATTGATTATGATTACCAACAAAGCCCAGAAAATATCCCTCCAAGTTGAGAAAAGCCAATTGATAGACAAGTTGAAAAATGAGTGTCCCTGCCTATTTTTTAAACAGTGGTGAAACTTAACTGCTAGAGAGCCAATTCACATAACAATGGGG
This sequence comes from Silybum marianum, assembly GCA_036898165.1. NCBI lineage: Eukaryota > Viridiplantae > Streptophyta > Magnoliopsida > Asterales > Asteraceae > Silybum > Silybum marianum. The sequence continues at coordinate 19,920,967 of CM072539.1, forward strand.
ATGCATTAAGCCTAGGTGGCCACTTAAGTCACCCTAACCAAAAAAGATTAGAACACTATTATCACAAGTATTCTTAGACTAATTCATTCAATCCCTCTACCTTTCTCAGTAAAATATTAAATCAAATAACAAAAAGAAGGTCGAATAAGTCAAGACCTAAAATACATTCTAAAGCTCCTAAACAACAATTATCAAATTCCTTATAATGACTGTTCTACCAGACGCATAAAAAACTCTAATCGGTCAAAGTACAATATAACATAAATTTTGAACAAATCAGTTAGTATAATAATTTCTGCAAACATATGATAAGTTCTCCATTCCTACAACACTTGCTTTATATGATATCCAGGAAAAAGAAAATGTACCAATACGCTAACAAAAATTATAGATTCATAAACACAAGCTGTAAAATTTGTCAGACTACTGATATTCAGGTGTATCAGGATTCGTAAAATAATGAACTCACATTTTCAAGACAGCAGAGATCAAGCAATGCTTCTAATAAATCCTCTAATCTTCCTATATCAATACTAATCTGCATCACCAACAATCATAAGGGGTAATCAGCAAAGATACATATTTCTCGTTTGGACATTTCATGACAATGATGATTAACACATTCATATATCACTAAAAGATATTAAAGAAAATGACAGATCCTGTAAACAGATACAATTCAGTAACATCAATGCAGCTAGGACTGACATGACATATCAGTAAGCAATAAAGATGCACATTATTTTGGGTGACATGAAATACACTTTGATGACTTAAAAGAATACCGTGAAAGCATAATCTAAAACCTGTGGACTATACTATACCAATCCAGCCAAATACAATCTCTAACCACAAGAGAATGATAAAATGTATCGTACCTTTGTTAGCATATAGTAAAGATGAGATACTTTTGCAGCTTCAGCAGCCGGAATGCAGTGGTTTGGAGCCATGTGTGAAAAATTAGGTTTCGAACAGTCCATTTTAGTTGTGGTCTTTTTAGATGGCATGTTCAAACCTACACATCCAAATAGGGCCTGTAAATCTGCTTCACAAGCCACAAATAACTTGGAAACAAGACTAGTTCTTGGTTGTTGGTCACATTGTGGTTCCCAAATGCCTGCCAGCTTTCTTGAAGGGTAGGTGACTGATTGATTCTTCTTTATTGTCAAGTCAGTTGTTATGGGAAATTCATCAGTCTGAACCCCCACCACCTTGCAGGGGATTATACCTTTGAATCAAAGCAAGACCCAAAAAAGTAATGATAAGACAATTTGAAACAGATATTCAAACCACATACAAATTCTATAATTTACAACTTTATAAGTGCAACTCCAACAAACCCTCTGATACAATTATTTCATAAAGCTAAATGATCTCAGTACCTTCAATTACTGGTTGAATGACAGAATGGCCTTCAATAGGATCTTTATTTTTCCTGCCACATCAAGCAGAGTAAATATTGGGAAAAATATGTGTGATGCCATTTATACAAGAAATCCCTCAAAAACCAAGCGTTGAAAGTGTAAAAAGACAACATTATCCTTTTTTCCTAAAGCTCAAGCATTTTCAAATCTACAGGTAAAGATGAAATGATGTTAGACAAGTCCAAATCAAAATGTATCACCATTCAGAAACTCCAGTGGAAAGAAAGAGGTTGAGAAAAAGGACTCTGGCACCAAAATGCTCAAATAAAAATATTAGAAACAGAGCTATGAGCGAAACCCATGGCTGAGGGCGAGCAATCACTTGACATTTAATTCAGATTAACCAAGCACTTTAAAGCTGAACATGTATGAAGAAAGCTCCAATTGGATTGCATCAAGAGAACAAAATCATTTACATCACTGCTGAGACGACCAAGACATGTATGGCAGCAAAGACCCCAAATAGATCCCTGATCCCTTAGAGGATAGATGCACTAAAGCATAACGACATTTGAACAGCTATACATAAAAACATACATACAGCAATGTATGATCTAACTAGCCTGCATGTTTCACAGAGACCACCACAAAGAATCAATGGTTTAACTTTGAAGAGACTGGTAACACAATTGAAGGAAGATATTGCTCACAAATTTGATTTCTTTGTACAAAAAGATTCAGCATCCTTAGCTCCATTTAGTGAAAGTACTGGTCTAAGATGTATCTCGTTCTTATCTCTTTCCTTCCTAAGCTCCAAACACTCTTGTTCCTGCAATTCAATCAACAATTATTACTTACAAACTCCGTATGGATAGACAAATTATAAGATATATGCCATAAAGTGATTTCAGAAACTAGCATTGGATAAACATAAACTGTTAACAAACCAGAAAATTTGTAGCATCAGTTGCAATGGACAAAGACGTATAAAGAATAAGGTTGAAACAACCAGTTCGGATAATCAAATAATCACAAGACTTTTGTCGAAATTAAAATAGCATTATAGATAATCGCCACAACTATACAATTAAATCATAACAGTGTTCCTGTTAACAATTTCCTATATGGATTATTTATATAGATCATAAATCATAGAGACTGTTTAAACACATTTATAATATGAACAATACAATTAATTTATCATCCTCACAGTTCTAAAAGCTTCTTATATCCTGTTTCCATTCATCCTTAACTACACCATGCTCACCAGTGGTTTTCAATTTTAAATTGTTCACAAATTATTTCAAATTCTACATGTTTGAATGTGTTTTTAACTAGTCTGTGGTGAATTGAACTTCCACTAAGAGCAGTAATGAATAGAGATTTATGTATATGATTACGATGGAACATACCAGGTTAGTAAGCTCCTTTGACACTCTTCCCAGCTCTTCCTGCAAAAAGAACGGCTAATTAGAAGGACTTAACACTGGTAATCGTATTTCCATCCACAATGGATTTTGAAGACTCCACAAACAACCTCATTGACAAATGCTCCATCGTTACCCAAATACAACTATACAAGGGTGCAAAATTTTCATCCACTTAAAACAGAGCTACATCAAAGAAACAATCAAGTACATGCGTGTGGTTTAAACCTTCAATCGAATGATTTCTTGCTGTTTCGAACATTTATCCTCATCATGCAATCGAGAAGAGGGAGGCACGCTATTGAGACCCTGATTGATTCCATTCAACAAGACCGGAAAATCAAAACCCTTATCGGGAAAGTTTATATGATTGTTCTCTTTCACTCTCTGAGACAACTCTCTAGGAGGAGAATAACTGATGTGATGAGCATAATGAGCTGTCGGAGGCGGCTGGAACAGTTGTTGCGGTGGTTTTGGCGGTTGAGTAGGGTTTGAAGAAGAGGAACAAACGGCAGCTTCGGTGGCTTCGATAGCTTTTTCCAAGAATTCATCATCCCACGGTTCATAATCTTGATCATCCGCCATAGTTAGTGGTTAGAGAGATTGATTCGAATTCCAAACTATACTCTCTCGTATTTGCGTAATTAGGAAGCTTTTTGGGGGGAAAATGGAGAGACCGTAAATTGAAGACCTACCTTTTTTGTTCAATCGTAGAGTTCCCACAAATGGACCAGTACATTGCCGACCGGCCCGGTTCAGCGGTTCATATATAATTGATTCCATATAGGCATGGGAATTGTCCCCGACCCGTCGGGAACCCGGTCCACCCGCCCCGGTCGGGACGGGGATTCCCCGCTAAATTGGGGACGGGGATCTCCGTTTTTCTCAAACCGGGGATGGGGACGGGGAAGGGTATAGCACTCCCCGTCACTCCCCGTACCCGTTATATATTAATTAATAAATTATATATATTATTTATTTTAACTAAATTGGTAATTTACGATTTCATATTTCCTACTTAGGTTTAAAATCTAAATTTTTTATTTCTTTTCGATGTTAGTGTGTATTATTTTGGATGTCAAGTCAAAACATAATTACGCTTATGTTTCGTATATTACTGTATATGGTTTTATATTACTCGTTATATGTTTTGATACGTGTCACGTCAAGTATTTTTTGGATTAAATTGAATTCCTTTTAATTTTAGGCTATGAATTATTATATAATGTTGTGATTTTTTTTCTATTAAATTAAAATTCTTTTGATTTTACGTTTATTGGAAATATGATAAATTTAACGTGTGTGGTCTCTCGCGTATTTGATTTAAAATAGCTTATATAAACGGGGAAAAAATCCCTGTTTCCCCGTTGGGGATGGGGATGTGATTTTAATCCCCGACGGGAATGGAGACGGTAAATTTACAATAGCTGTTGGAGACGCTCTAACTATTAACCATGTGTTCGTATAATGAAATTTGAATATTTCATAAAAAATTGACTTTGAAATGATTTAATGAAATTTGATGAAACTTGACCGTATGTTTGACTGATAGGAATTGGAATGGAATATCGTAAAAGAATAGAAATATGCATCCATTAAGGATGAGGGTTGTGATGATGAAATTAATGGTGTGGTGGTGGTTAGGTGAGGTGGGGTGGGGTGGGGGTGGGGGTGGAGAATATGACCGCAAAAAATAGTGGCGGCGGGTGGGTGGGTGGGTGGGTGGGGGGGTGGAATGCTAATATTATTGATGGTGGTGGCGGCGCCGACAACGGTGGTGGTGGTGGTGGTGGTGGTGGTGGTGGAGGCGACGGCGGATATGTTGTCGGTGAGGGTGGTGCAGGGATAAGGTGGTGGTAAAATTTACTTTTGTCTTTCTAAAAGAAAATTATAAATTATGTTACATTTTGTATGAAATGGAATTGAAAATCCTTCACATATATATGTTAAGGAATGATCAAATCCAACCGTGGAATTCGATGGTATCCAGTGTATTCATTCCGCAAACCAAACACCATTTAGGAATTTGGTAAAAAAAAATGTCATTCCAATTGCATCAAATTTCTTTGAATTCCACGTACCAAAAATGCCCTAAATTTTCATTCCTAATTAAATTGGAGGGAATGAAAAGTGTTTCTCATTTTTATTTTTATTCTCATTTGGTTCATGTGGTTTTAATTTTATTTTGGATTTGGTTCCTGTAATTTGTTTATTCCAAGATAGACTTTAGATTCTGTATTTTCGTAACATGTTGGTTCCTGCCTCTAACAATCATAATGATGCATTCATTAAAGGAGGGTTGTTTTGGTCTTTTTCTAATTCCTATATGATAACTCTCACTTTGAGTGTTGTTTTATACTTCATTGGTGTGTTTTTCATTTCCTTGTAGTGTGTTTTCTCTTTATTTGTTCGTGTTTCCTTTATTTGTTTATTTATTTTTATTTGGAGTTGTTGAGAATAAAATTTTATATTTTGATTAATGTATGTGCCGTTTTGGAGCTGATGCATCCTGGTGGCGAGCAAGAATTGGAAGAATTTGGCAGCATATTTGTTGCTGATTTTATGAAATATGGTGCAGATTTAAGCACTTGGTCAACCCTGAGATACTCATGAAATGGAAGAACAAAGATGACAAAGGATACCATGACAAAATAGAGGAAGAGGGCACCATTGAAAGGTCCATCTCCTCTCTCAAGTCTCTATTATAAAGAGAAAAAAAAAAGACTAGCTTGGAGAAGAAGACAACCATGAGTAGTCTCTTTCTTCTCTTAAGTCCCTTTCAATTCTCCAACTATATAAAGAGGCTTGGGGCAAGACATTTGAATCATCCATAAGTTGAAGAATCATATGATAATTGTAGTTTTTTTATTTGCTTTACAGATAGTTTAATTTTTTGCAAGTAATTTACTTTTGATACGCCTTGTAGCCACTAGCCACAGTGGCCAATTTACGCTTAATGCAATTTACGTGTTTTTGTTTTTACATTATGTATTTAATTATGAGCAGTACCCCCCCCCCCCCCAATCCATCCCTTAGGCGTGGGTGTAAGCCAAACCTGATAGGTCAAATGTAACACTTGGGTGTTACCACTTTTTTTGCTAACTCTTCAGTTTGGTACTTTGGTCACTCGAGTTGAAGCTTCATCTCAACGCGGACAAGTTGATCACTTGTAAGTGTTAATATTAGATCTTTGACCTAGAGATGGGCGGATCCGAAATACGGCTTGAATGATGCAACGAGGTTTGAAAAAATCTTCAATAATCGCATAGAGATATCTATCGATTGGGTATGTCATAAAGATATGTGCATCTCTCCACATCCGACGGTGCTAGGATATTCGAGATCTACTTAAGTATGATTGGCAAACGGAAGTTTAGTATTTGTAGCGACTTTATAATAAAATCGTTTTCACAACCTATATGATGTAGATTTTAGAGGAAAAATTATATGTGACTACATTGTGACCGGCTTTATTAACCATTTAAGTTATTAAAATACTCTCAGAGGAAAACTTACACCATACCCGCTTTTTATTTAATTGTTATTTTTAAAAAGATATCAGTATTCCAACAACAACAAACCATTTTTATAAACTCTAAACTTTGCACCGAAAACTCATAAAAAAATCTTCGATTCTTAGTAATCAATCTCTGTGGAAAACGATCTTTGAACTTGCCATTGTATTACTTGAAAAGCGAACACAACAGTTGGCGTACACTTGCACCGCTATTATGCCATGGTTCCATGTGTGATTGTCTTGCTATGACTATCATTTTCTTATTTAAACAAATACAAAACATACTATAGTACTTATTTTATATGTTTAAGTAACTATTTTATATTATAAAAATAACATTTCTAAATTACCCCACTTGTAACCCTACCCTATATGTCTCCCTCTATTTATTTGAATATTACATCTTTTTTAGTGTATTAGTTATTCAACTGGAGTCATATAATTTAGATTGCACTGCAATGAATCTATAGGCATAATACTTAGTTTTATTGGTATAAATAGGATGATATTCCATTATTGTAACTTGTAATAAGCGTTATGTTTTCATATCCAATATGGTGTGGACTCTTGGAGTCAGGCACCGACTATTGACTAATACAATTTTATTTTAAATACACGAGCTTAACTATGATCATTGGAGATCTCAAGATATAAACATACAGTAATTGAGCTTGATGATGTTTCGTCCTTGTTTCATCTTGATTTAGGTTACCGTTTTCATCTCAATTTTGTCCTTGTCTTTGTATACATTTGGTGATGTACGTAACACATGGTTTAGTTTCATGATTTTGAGTTTTTTCTTTAGGGTTATCAAAGGGGGAGAAGGTGTCGGAGAATCGAGAAGGGGGAAGGTAGTTGGAGTTGCAGGTGGGAGGGGAAGGGTTCTTTTGTTTTTGAGAGGTGGATCCAGGAGGATATCTATGTTGTTGCATCGTAGCACATAACGGAACAAAACTTTAGTATTCTTAAGGGCTACAAACAAAATTACATTACGTATGAAATTTTTTGTGTTGCACGGGTACCCACTGGCACCCTTCTAAATCCTCCCATGGTTTTGATAACGAGACTCAAATGGGGTTTTGGTATATATGTAATAGAATAAATTACAGGGATGGTAGGGATTGGTGATCACCAGAGAAAGGATTGCTGCCGGAGAAAAGAGTATGTGTCGAATATGGGAATGGTAGGGGTGGGGTTTTGTGTTTGTGTAAGGTGAACGGGGGCGGGGTGTTGAGGGTGTGGGGTAGGTTGTTTAATAAGAGACAAAAATAAAAGAGGAAAAGACAAAAATGGCCCTCACCTAACCGATGAGAGTTAACAGCTGTTAGTGGTATGGACCAATATGTTATGAAAACGCAAGTTCTAAAGAATATATTGGAATAAACAAATTCTAAGAACCAATTTATAAAATCACAAAGACTAAATCTGTAATTTACTCTAATATTTATAAATATTTGTATTGAGAATAAAAACGATAGGTATTAGATTTGTTAAGAAGTGTCCTTTTTAACCGCCCGTTTTGAAGTCTTTGCATATATTCCCTTTCATGAACCCCCACGGCCCACCCCACTAAAATATGTCTATCTTTCGGAAAACGAAAAGAATTTTTTTTAGAGTAAACTATAAATCGGGTCCATGGTGTTTTAAAAAAATAATATTTTACGTTTTTATATTATAAGGTAAACATCGTGATTCGTAAAAGTGTATGAATTTAAATACTTCTTTTAGGACCATTAAAAAAATTCTTTAAATAAATAGCTTTTTTATTATTATTTTTTTTGTCTTTTATCTAATCAAAATCAATTTTATGACTTTAGTTCTTGTGGTTTTTCTCTGAGTAACAGATAAAAAATCAATAAAAAGACATAAATACCTCTTATTTAACGAAATCTTTTAACGACCGAAGATGTCGGGGGTTGGGGGTTCATTTAATTAAAAAAGAAAAATTGTTTAAAAAAATGAAGTTAGTAGAAAGACCAAAAAATATAAAAAGTAATAATCACAGTGATGAAAAGTGTATCTATCTTAAAAAGACTCGATAACAAATAATAATCACATGAATAAAAATGTAATTTACTCTTTACCTTTTAATAAATATTATGGTTTATAGTAATTTTATTTTTTCTAACTTTTATGGTGAAATCACTTGATATAATTATTCTTTACATAATTGACGTATTCGATAATAATTGAAAAGAACAATCTATTTTGGCTATGTTTGGCAAACTAGCTGATAAGCTAGCGTATAACTTATAAGGTAGCTGATGACTTATAAAATTATGTGATAAGTTTTATGAATAAGTTATGTTTGGCGAAAATAGCTTATGAGCGTATGTGAAATGACCAAAAAGCGTATTGAAAATAAATAAATAATATTAGTTAAGAATATAATTGGAAAAAGTGTCGAAAAACTCCTCATAAGCCTACTCCAAGTAGACTTTATCGATAAAGCAAACATAAGATGAGCATAAAATTTAACTTATTATGTGCATCCAAATGATTACTTTCATAAAATAAAATTTATAAGTCGAACTTTATAAAATTTATTTTGTCAAACAATGCCTTTGTTGATTTATATAATATGAAAAAAAAAATACTTCCAAATCTTTTTTTTTTTCTTTTTGATTTATTTGTTAATTTTATGCTATTTTGTTGTCCCAAAATTTACTCGTACAAGTTAGTGTTGCTAGGGAGAAAAGAAAAGAAGAGCAAAGAAAGGATTTTTTTTTTGTTTTGTTTTGTTTGTGTTATCGAAAATAGAGGAAAAGAAAAAAAAAATTACTTGTTCATAAACAAAAGAGAAATAAAAGAACGAATACGTTATTTTTACAAATATAACATTTAAATTTATATCCTTTAAAAATGAAAGGTTCAATAGTTTAGTGATTTTAATAATTTATTTGATGAGTTTTAATTTCGAGTAAATTACGGATTTGGTCCCTGAGGTTTGAAAAACGTTTTGAATTTAATCCCCATAATTTGTTTATTACAAGATAGACCTTAGAGTTTATATTTTTGTAACACATTAGTCCCTGCCACTAACAGCCGCTAACAAGCATCCGTTAAATGAGGGGCATTTTGGTCTTTTTCGTCTTTTTTGTTTTTTCTCCTTTTTACAAGGACCAAATATGTAATTTACTTAATTATATTTATCAAATATATATTAATACATATATACATATACCCATGGACCCACCCACCCACCCACCCATCATCTTCTTCATCTTCTTACCTTTCTTCATCTTTTGCACAAGATAATCCGGCCACCACCACTACAACCGCCGCCATCGCCGGCCACCACCACCTTCAACCTCTGCCGCCGATGAGAACACCACCATCTCGTCGGTGACTCACCCTCCACCATCGTGGTTCTCTCCTACAGCCACCATCGTCACCATCGAACCACCAATCGTCGACCCCCCTTCTTTCCCTTTTCTCTCACCGGCCACCAAGCTGTAAAATGTGATCGTTTATGGCCGCCGAGTGCTTGACCTGAAGCAAAAACCTTAAAACAAACTGGACATTCATGGATTCTATCTTCTTTAATCGATACATTTTGTGATTGTTGATTGTTGTTATTATGGTGAATAAATTTGATTTTCTTATGACTCGCTCTATGCCCACCAAGTGCTTGATAAGATCCAAAAACTTTATTACATGTATTACATTTGTATTTCGATCTCTCCTCCGATTCAGAATCTGAATATGAATCATTTTCATCTGGTTTTTCATCTTCTTCTTTGATCTATTTATCTCTTGATAACATCATTAAATAGTAAGCTACATCTTCTCCCGGTGAGAAATTTGAGATTGAACTCATTGAGTCAGAAAGATCAACAGAAGACGATTCGTTAGCAATCATCATCGATTTCTTCTTTAGATATTTCGATTGATTTCAAGTTTTGATATAATTATAACGATCGATTTGATGAAAATATCGCTGATCATTGAATAATGAAATCACTGGATTCCGAATTCGTCTCGATCGTCGCTGGCCAACGGTGATGTTTCTCAACGACTCTGGTTAAGGATGTTTTTGGATTACATAATCGGGATTAAGTAATATGTTGTATGCAATTTGGTTATCAACGACGGTGAGAGAAAGGGGAAAGAAGGGGGGCCGACGATTGGTGGTTCGATGGTGACGATGGTGGCTGTAGGAGAGAACCACGGTGGTGGAGGGTGAGTCGCCGACAAGATGGTGGTGTTCTCGTCGACGACAGAGGTTGAAGGTGGTGGTGGCCGGCGATGGCGGCGGTTGTAGTGGTGGTGGCCGGATTATCTTGTACAGAAGATGAAGAAGGGTAAGAAGATGAAGAAGATGATAGGTTGGTGGGTGGGGTCCATGGGTATATGTATATATGTATTAATATATAATTGATAAATATAATTAAGCAAATTACATACTTGGTCCTTGTAAAAAGCAGAAAAAACAAAAAAGACGAAAAAGACCAAAATGCCCCTTATTTAACGGATGCTTGTTAACGACTATTAGTGGCAGGGACCAATGTGTTACGAAAATACAAACTCTAAGGTCTATCTTGTAATAAATAAATTGTGGGGACTAAATCCAAAACATTTTTCAAACCTCATGGACCAAATCCGTAATTTACTCTTTAATTTATTTCATTTCTTTTCTTTTCTTTTTATAGTTGAAATGAAAAACTTGGACGAAAAGTTATTATTATTTTTTTCTTATATTTTGAGCATATAATAAATAAAAATAAAAATAATTTGCTACTTTGTATTACAATGCTATACAAACACTTTGCTATATATAAAAAAAACAATGGTAGATTATTGATTTTTGTTCATATGATTTATTAACGATTTTGATTTTCATTTGTATGGTTTAGTAAATTTGATTTTTATTTATAATATTTTTTGCAACTTATTATTATTTTAGTCGATGAACTAATTTTTAACATTTAAGGGCATCTACAACGATGATGCTACTTTTTGGCAATTATAGCATTAAATATATTCGATACATTTAATAAAATGTTATTTATCTCAACATTTTAATTGGCTATATATAATTAAAATATATATTTTTCTTTTCTAATAAGTTATAAAGATTTCTCTAAATTTAGAGATTTTAAAGCATCTCCAGCAACATCTATAAAATGGAGAAAATAACAAAAATGAAGATTTTGGATTAAAATTGTTTTCTAATGACATTTCTAAAAGTTTATCAAAAATGGAGAAAGTATGATAGATAATGCTTTTCTCTCCATATTTTGAGATTACCCGAAAAATAACTACCCAGTGAGAGAAAATAATATTTTATTTATACTCCGATTCTCCCACCCATAATATAATATAAAAGTTAGTTTAAAAGTTTGCAAATATATTAAATATTTTAATAATATAATAAAATATTGAATTCTCCAAAATGAAAATACTGTTGGAGATGAATGCATTTTTTAGAGATTTTACCTTTTGTGTTTCAACTTTGAAAAAAAAAATTTAGAAATCCTATTGGAGATTGTCTTTCTTATATTTAACATAAAGGATATCATAGATATTGGAACAATAAAAGTGCTAAAATATCACTTTTTTTATTTTATTATAGATGTTAAAGATGCTCTACAAGAGACCAAAACAATAAGAAATTATAAACCTCAAAAATTAAAATAACAATAATTCATAAATCATAAAAATAAAAGTAACAACAAATTATAAATAATAAAAAAAAAACAACAATAAATTATAAATCACATACACAAAAAGTCAAAAACGGTAATTTCTAAATCATAAGAGCATCTCCAACAGCTATTGTAAATTTTTTCTAAAATAAATATTAAAAGTCAAAATCTCTATAATAATTTACATCCAACTCCAACAGCTACTCTATTTTAGCAACTTTATCATTAACAATATTAATAAAATATTTCATCATTTAATAAAATATTATTTCTCTCTCCTACGCACTGAACTTCAATTATTTTGATTGGTTGAATATAATTAAATATTGTTTCTCTCTCTTCTATATATTTTTAGAAATTCTCTAAATTTAGAGATTTTTCTTCTCTTTTTTCCCATTTTTCTATTTTAGCAATTGATATAGCATAGCTGTTGGAGCACTTGAATTGCTAAAATCCCTTATTTTTCTATTTTACAATAGTTGTTGGAGATGCTCTAATAATATAGTAGATGAAGTTGACATAATTGACAAACCCTAGGGACCAAAATTGACATTTACACAAATAAAAAACTAACATTTACAAATAGAGAATCGAACCCAAAAAAGTAATTATAAATATAGTAGATGAAGTTTGTGATAGATTGCATTATTTATTTTTCTAATCGATATAACAAAGAGAATCAAACAAAAACCAACAAGCTAAGCTACCATTTTCAAAGAGCTCTATCCATCCATCCATCTTCATCTTCATCTTCTTCCCCCCATTCGATTGATCAGATTTCGAGCTTTTTCTTTTGTAAATTAAACCAAAAGTAGCTGAGCGATATGGTCGGTCTGTTTTCAAGGTTTTCCGTAAGCAGAAATGGTCATCGTCGATCCCAAACTTCAATTGTAAGTAAATAAACATCCATCTCTGTTTAATTCCTCCATTTCTTGTGGTTTATTAATCGATTGATTGCTTATTAGCTGACTTGCTCTCTGATCTGAGTTTCTTAGATTTTGTTGTTCTGCCACTGAAGTTTTTTTTTGTGGTTTGCTTGATTTCAAATTGTAGTATTATCGGATTCTTCATTTTGAGTTATTGAATTTGAAATTGAAGATTTGATTGACTTTCATTTGATAGGTTTATAGATTTTTTGTAGTTAGGTTGTGAAACGGTCTGATTTACTAGGGTTACGTATTTTGAATTTGTAATGTTTGTTCATTTGTTCTTAATGAAAATTGCAGGTATGGTACTACAAATAGTCGAATACTAATATAGTGTTTGGATTCATGGAAATTTCTATAATGACATTCTGAAAAGAAAGAAAGGAATCTTATAAAAAGGAGCAATCATTTGCAAGAATAACAATGGTCTAACTTGTTATTGGAATTTGCCAAGAACAATGAGATATTGTGATTTTGGCCTCAAATCCTGAACTAGAAACGATTGCAATCTTCTTCATGGTTTTATTGCAAAAATTGTGCAAGGTTTTAGGGTTTTAATGGGTAGTTTAGTAATCTACCAATCTTGTTAGTTCGCTGATTTTTGTTCCACCTATTTTGACGGGACAAAAGAAATGCATTTTGGTCCCACTTGGTTCTGTTCTGTCTTGTCAAGTCCTGTCTTATTCTAATGTAGAGGGGTTGTTTGTTTACCTCTTAACTGTTCCATTAAGAGGCAACCTCTGAATCGCGGCTTAGAGGTAAATCCTTTTGACAAATAATAAGTCTGCCTCTTAATGGTTTCAAAACCCTCTAAATCATTTTGTATCTTGGACCTCCCTTAACCATTAAGAGCTCTAATTACATCCTGAACAATTACAAAACAATTATATTTCATTTTGCACTGTATCATAAGAGCCTCTTAATCATTCTGACCACAACCAAACAGCCCCTCACACCAAATAGTGGAGAACAAAGTTTTTGTTCTGTCCTGTGGTGTACCAAATGCACCGATTATCTAGGATTACCTTGTGGATGTGTGACACCACAATAAAATTGCGTAGCGAATGGTACATAGCACACCTAATTGCGAAAAGATAGTGCAAACTGCAAACTTTGTCCAAATTGCTCACTTAGGCACAATTTAGTATTTTTTAATACATATATTTCTTTTGCATTTGAGCAAGTATCATGGTTAATTTGGAATGGAGATACAAATACAATAGTTAGAAATACTAATTTGCTCAACTTTTAATGTTAAGGTTGGTCTAAGTGATGAAAGTAGTCTCTTTTCACAAGGAGGCGGTGTACAAAACTCTCGTCCTCCTTTCTATTTTTAGCACATTTCTCATAAGCCGGGGGTCTTCACGGAAACAACCACTCTACTTTTTGTGGATAGAGGTCGAGTCTGCATACATCCCCCACCCTCAGACCCTACCTCCGGGTGGGATAACTGGGCTTGTTTGGTTTGGTTTAGCTATTGTTTAGTGTGGATGTGGAAGGTTTATTGTGCAAAATAACTCTAGATTTTCTGTCTTTAGTTATTTTTATTAAGTAGTTCATCATACCATTGTGTATCATTTGAAACATTTTTGCAGTGTGCCTACCTTTTCAGACTCTTTTCAATCTTTGCTAATTCCGGCTTTAAAAAAATTAATAAATTATTTTTGAACATTTTTGTTGTTGCAAAACTATGGCTTTTAGCCATGCTTTCTAAATCTTTTTTCACAGGTGGGATATATTGGGTTTGTAAGTTTGGTTTATACCATAAAAGTGTTTTATAGTAATCATCGACGATTAAAGCGGTTTATGTTGATGATTGTCATGACTCATGACACTTCTCGTTTTTCTTGCAATGTGATTATTGGTGTGCTCCCTTTTTATTTTATTTTATAAATTGTCTATTTAAACATATGCTTGTTTCTTGGGCTGCTTAATGCCATTAAGGATGAGAGGGAAGTGTTACCTCCGGATACAGAAGTTACTGAATCCTCCACAAATGTTGGAGCCACGACAACTACTCATCATGGAATTGAGGTAGCGATTGAGTTTAAGCCCGTGGAGCATCCTACTGAACCTCTTGACAATGATCAACCGATTAATTGCCCATTGCCTGAACCTTCAATTCTCAATGTAAGTTTCAACTCAAATTACTTTTTAACGTTTTATTGAAATTCAATATTTCATGTTTAATATCTATTTGAAAAAAAAGTTCCCCCCTTCGTTGCAAAAATAAATGCAATGTTTTACCGTGCATATAGTTCAAAGAAATTCTTTGATTGTTATTCAAATATCTGAAACACCCTTCACTAGTGCGAATCCTTTGAACCAAAATCTATGCTCTCAGTATTTTGAGACGATTACTAATGGGTAAATATGTAATTATAGTCTGTAGTTTCACCTACTAAGGAATTATTGCATTTATTTTGAAATAGGAAGAGTAATCTAATTCTCCATTGTAAGTTGCAATAAGTATATTTCGGATCATACACCATTTGCTTAATTTCGTGTTATATATTTCATTTGTGATGTATATTGAAACAACCACTCTACCACATTGGGTCTTCGGTAAATGTCAGGTCTGCATCCATCCCACCCATAGGCCCTACTTTCGAGTGGGACATAGTAGGTGTGGTTACATGTTATATAAAATGTTATCCAAATATTTATAATCTATGAAATTCATATAGCATTTTTTGATGAAATTAAGAATCGACAACTATAATCATAATGTATAATAAGCACATTGGTGTGCAAAAGACCATCTATCCAACATAGGTAGCAACATCATGTAATATATACTCCATCATCTGTTCTCCTATGAAAAAAGATTATGTTAAAATTACATATTTGCCCATTACCATCACAACAAATAAGACATCATCATCATTCGGATTCTGCATCACTAACACTCGTCTTTTAACATAAAAAGGATGGGCGAATTTGGAAAGAGAGGGTATCTGCAGGCGTACAAAGGAGGGCTGACTTGTCAGCAGTGGACGAAGGAGCGGGTCCGCCACCAGAACCGGAGCCACCTGGAAACAAATCTCAAAGAAGAACCAACCGAACGATATTGCCATCGATCAGTGCACCTGAACATAACATTCTAAAGCTGCTGGAAGAATGTAATGCCTCTGGGATGTAATTTTTGCATTTATAACTGGGATATTTTTTTTGCACCTGGATCATATATATATATATATATATATACACACACCCATAGGTTTCAACATCTGGTATGTATTTTCCTTCACTTCCCCAAGGGCATTTTGGTCATTTACTCCATTTTGTATCATTCTGAAAATACACAAACACAAATGACAAAGTTATGTATATTTTCCCCATGTTATATGAAAGTTCCAAATTGAATACAAGCATTCTCTCTTGTCTTCTTGAAGTAATTTAGTGGCTGCTGATATGACAATGTAAAATGACCTAAAATCACATGTTGAAAAATTAATTGGAAAAATATAATAGGGCATAATTGGAAAAAGAAAATGATGGTTATTATGCTTTTCTACCCCAACTCATTGTAAATTATAAAAGGATGTTTAGCTCATGTATGGTGAAATGAAAATAGGAATAAAAAAGAAAATGACAGGTAATTAAGATGGGAATGAATTTTTATTTCTTACAGTTTAACTTGAAATAACGATATGGGTTTGTATAAAAATGGACCTATTATATTATATAAAACCAAAGAATACTTTTATATTCAATCCCCTTAATTGACTTTTTATATATCCAACCAAACACTCCCTAGATTACTTACATAAAAAAGGTGTCAAAAACTATGATGATGAACAACAAATGAAACTACATTTTTACTAAGGGTGCGTTTGGTTCGCGGAATTGTTTTCAAGGGAATTGGATTTCACGAAGGGAATTGGATTTGGAGGGATTGGATTGGATTGGATTTGAAATTCTTCATTGTGTTTGGTTAGAGAAAAAAGGAGGCGCGTGGATTTCAAAATAGGGCAAAGGGGAATCCTCAGGATTGGATTTGAAATACCAAGGTTTTAGGAAGGATTCTAAAATCCATTGTTCACGGGATTTTAAATTAATCCAGGGATTTTAAATCCTTACCATTATGCCAACCAAACACAAGAATGGATTGGATTTTAAATCAAAATCCCTTGAAATCCATTACAATCCCACAAACCAAACGCGCCCTAAAAGTTTGTCATGAGTTTATTGCAATTTTAGAAAGAGAATAATATTAGACATTTAGAGTTAAACTTCATATTCATCAATCAATGTAAATTATTTTTACATTAAATCTTTGGAATAGAGAATCTAGTTATTAATTGAAATTTTTCAGTTCTACAAAGGCAGACTTTTTCCAGGTTAGCTAGAGAGAGCGATATTCATTATTTATAGCTTGTTTACCGGAGGCCTAGTTTTCAGGTTTGATAGAATAAAGAAGTAAAATAGATCTGTTGAAAAAAAGTTGGGACTTTGGTTGAGATTATATATAGTTCTGGATGATTCCATACAGAGTTTTATGTCTAAATCACTCAGACATGGTGAGTGTTTGGTAAAACTTTAATTTCCTCTTAACTGTTCCAAGATGTTCTGAATTGTTCAATCTCCCCGACATATGCATACGATCCAGATGCGCCTTCTTTCCCTCATTACCCTTCTTCTCTTGCTCCTATTAGTTGTTTTTTGTGAAGGGTATCCCAGGCAAAACCCAGACTAATCCCGACAAAGTTTTTTGACCGCAATAATCAGCCCTAATAAACTTAGTGGCCACAATCGTTGAGAGTGTCTGGATTCGACCCCTGGATAGCTGAGATATTCCTTCAACCATCAGACATTCAACCAGTAGGCTACAACCCCACAACCCTTGTGGAATCGGATTGAAGTTGTTGTGCAACTTGTGGGATCTTTTATGTTGCTTTTCAAGTTCATCTTTGCTTGCACAAATGTTAAAATTATATTTCATTTTGTTCAATAATCTATGTATGTAAAATGTTCATAAATTACGTGGTAATTTATATTTTTTTTGTTATTTATATTTGCAAATCAAATTATTACTTCTATGATTATCAAACAATCATGTTGTATTTAACATTAAATAATATACAAGATTAAAATGGAATGATCATTCAGAAAGTCTAATAAAAATACTTATCAAATAGTCATTTTTCATTATAAACTAACTTAATCATTCTGATCAATTAATCATTTTGCACAAAATCATTCAAATTCTACCAAACATGTGACCATCGCACCCATTCTATATTTCTGTTATAAATTTTGGTTTTAAAATACTCAAGGATATCCCGCTAAATTAAGCAGGTGTATCTATGAGGCACCTATTTTTTTCTTCTTCATGTGATAATCAAGTGAGCATGGATACGTGACCCTTTGTTATTAATAGGTCCTTCTGTTTGTAACTTGTACTGTAAAATATATGATTTGTTGCTCAAAGTTAAAGGAGACAAAACGGATGGATTAGGTGACCTTCTCCAAGAGATTCTCTAGAACGGATATTTTTGGTGAATTTTTTGAAAATTTGTCTTACTATATTTTTCAAACTTTCTCCAAGATGAAAAAACTACTATAGAGTGAAATTTCTGAACTCAGATAACTCAAAAAATTATTACAATAAGAAATAAATAATTTTTTGTTACAATCTCATTGATAAGAATCATCGATGTTAAATGTTTAGAAGAAAAACAAAAATTTAATAAATATATAAAATATTTTAATAATATAATTAATGTCGAAGTATCCAAAATAGAGAACTTTTCGGAGTTTCGTGTATTTTTTTGAAGATTTTGTATTTAATCTTCTGTTTTTAATAGATTTTGGAAAAACCATTGGAAATGTTTTAATGTTCAAAACTATTGTTCTAAACTTCTAACAGAAGTCGGATAGGTAAAACCGCTGAATTAATCTACCATCTTTTTTTTTTGAATTACCAATGTATTTAATGTAATTGCAAATCACATGTTATTAAAATAATAATATTTTTATAAGATTAAGAACATTAGAAGGTAATGAATGAAAATGACTATCACTGATCATGTTTGGTTCAAATCAGAAATGGAAATGGAATGAAAAGTAGTGTTTGGTTTCAAATTTTTAATCAATCATTATAATAGATTTGGGTAAAGATCATTCCTCCCTATTTTGAGGAAATAGAAACGTGTTCAATCGCAACATCACAAGTACCCTCTTCTTCCGGTCTCCATGGCAACACCACAATCCACTGCTACAATCCTGTTACCGATGGCCTACAGATCTATGAGTTCCTTCTTCGTCTATCTCGTGAGTCATCGACCACCTCCAGAATTACCACCGAACACCAACACCTCCATCTCCACCACCGCTATCCAGCTCCAGGGTTCATTTGTATAAACTGAGTTTTTTCAGCTATATCAAAGTATTGTTTCGTCCAACTCTATTAGTACAAATCACCAAGCACACAACTTATATTGTCCAACTCCAGTCTTGATTTATTCAATATTGTTTACGTACCAAACACGATCTTATAATTTAACTTTAATTTTGATTATATTTTATCATTTTAAATTAAAAGCAAATATTTTATAAAATTATAAATTTCCCTATTAACTCCATAACGTGGAAAAAAAACGTTGGTTCAATTTCATATATGAAACAAAATTCGTAGGGTGAAACAAATAAGTGAACCAACGTTTTTTTTCACTTGTAATATTTTTTTTTTCATATGAACACATAAATATGTGAAACAATATCTTAAATCATAACAATGAAATTTTTTATGGTTTTTTATGTATTAGTTTTATATTGGTTTCCACGAGTTTTCACTTTTAAAAAAGTTTCTAAATGAATGTCCACACACACATACACACACACATATATATATATATAGGGAAGTTCAAATACAAACCAGTTGAAGGATATAAACTATACAAACTGGTTCAAATCAATATAAAAAAATTATGATTTTTTTAATCAAATGCTATGATTTAAGATATTATTACACATATGTTTGTTTAGATATAAGGATAAACCATACAAAAGAATAAATAAAAAATAAGGAGCACCCTAATAATTATTAATCTGTACGGTACCTAAATATTTATAAAAGTTATTTATTTTTGTCTGGTATGCATATATATATAAAAAGTAATTTGTTTGGTATGTATACGTGCATAAAATGCAGAGTACATTTATGAAACATTTTCTATTATTTTTATGTATACATACATACTACACAAAAGAATAATTATTAAAATATTTCTCAATTTTATTTACTTGTAGTGTTTCTCTGAACGTGAGTCTCGGTTTTTATATTTTTTTTTATGATAGTAAGGTTATGTTTGATAAAAATAAGCTAGTTTATTTTTAGTATACATGTTTGGCAAACCATAAGTTAATTTATTGAAACGCTATTTGTATTAGCGTTTTGGGAGCTTATTGTCATTTTTTCCAATAATAACCCTCATTAATATTATAATTGTTTATTTTTCAATATGTCCTTTTTGGTCATTTTACATTCTTAGGGTGCGTTTGGTTCGCGGGAATGTTTTCGAGGGATTTGGATTTTATGGAAGGATTTGGATCTGGAGGGATTTGAATTGGAATGAATTTGAAATCCTTATATGTGTTTGGTTTGTAGGATTTGGAATGGATTTGAATTCCATTCCTTTATAAATCATGTTTGGTTTGTAGGATTTGGAATGTGATTTATTATTTTTTTTATTTTTTTGTAATTCTTTGTTTGTTTTTAAAGAACATGTTTTTATTGATAAGATAAAGTCCATTAAAACTGCAGCGTATGCAAAATTTTATCCAATAAACATTTATTAGTTAAAAGTAATTACTCTGACTTACCGGGTAAGACTTTTGGTTTTGTCATCGTTCTTATCGGGTAGGGGTGTAAACGAGCCAAGTAGAAGATTGATCGAGCTAGGCTCGAAAAAATAACAATATGCTCGAGCTCGGATATTTTTTGAGTTATCGAGCTTGAGCTCAATGCTCGTTTATGAGTTCAAGCTCCCGATCGATTAACTCGTTTATCAGCTTGAACTCGATAATATTTATATTTTTATTGTATGATTAATTGTTTGACTCGAAAAAGTGTATGCTCGAATGGCTCGGCTCGAAAAATTGAATCGAGTTCTCGAATGAGTCGAGTCGAACACTCGTGTTATAAAGCTTGGCTCGTTAAGTTAAACGAGTTCTATTTATGTTCGAGATCGACTCGAGCTCTAGAATCATTAAGTTCAAGCTCGAGATAAACGAACTTGAGCAGCTCGAGATAAACGAACTTGAGCAGCTCGAATGGTTTACACTTAAACGGACAACATATACGAGTTATGGGATTGGGATTTCAAATACCAACGCATACCAAAGGATTTTCAAATCCATCAACCATGGAATTTTAAACCAATCCTAGGATTTCAAATCCGAACAATCCTGTAAACCAAACATCGGATTGGATTTGAAATCCAAATCCCCCCAAATCCATTCCATTCCCGCAAACCAAATGCACCCTTATACTCTAGTTTTGCCAAACATGATTTTTTTCCATCAACTAGCTTATCAGCTAACAGCTAACTTATAAGAGCATCTTCAACAAATTCCCTATAATTTCTCCGAAATGGAGAATCAAAAGACAAAATCTCCAAAAAAAAATTGCATTCATCTCCAACAAATTCTCCAAAATAATATTAAAATATTGCATCATCTATTAAAATACTATTTCTCTTTTTAAATATTTATTTTTCAAAATTTCCTATTGGTCGTTTCATTTGGTAATCATTTTTGAAGTTAACTCTATATTTGAAGAAAAACTCATTTTCTCTCTCCTACTTTCTCCATTTTGGTGATGATTATGGGAAAGCTACTGGAGCAAAATACTTGCTCAAAATCTTCATTTTGAAGAAGCTATTGAAGATGCTCTAAGCTACCAGCTAGCTTATCAGCTATGATTTTGAGTTTGAATTCTACATTTGGGTATGTTTGTAAAAACACATTAGGTTAAACATAAATGCACAAGGGAGTGAAATATATGAACACATAAACTCCAAGGGAGTAAAATATATGAACACATAAACTCCAAGGGAGTAAAACGAAAAAACAGAAAAAAGTTAAAAGAGAAGTTAACCCCTCAATTATCAATTATTTACAATTATGCCATGGTGGATTCTTCTTTATTCTCTTTCTTTCTCCTTAAAAGCACTTGATGAGCCTATTTCAGATAGAAGAAACAGAGGAAGAGAGCAGGTGGCCTTCTCCCTTAAGCCATCTCTCTCTCTCTCACACACACACACATATATATATATATATATACATACATATATATGTATGTATATATATATCCTATCAAATCTGTTCAAAACCCTTTTTGTTTGTGATGAATAAAAAAACAGATTGAATTTTGAAAAAAAGAAGACGGTGATAAAAATATCTTCTGAAAATGGCAGATTTGAAGAAGAAGCCAAAATTATTAACACAAAAAGCCCTACCCTTTTTCTTATCTTTATCAAAAAATCCCAATAATGATGAAAACAAGTCGCAAAAGAGATTTGGAGAACAAAACGGTGTCGTAGGGCTGGGAATCGTGGTTGCTTTGGAGGATAATGAATCATCGGGTCAAAATACTCCAAACCCGGTTTTTTCTTCTTCTTCTTCTGCTTCACCCAGATCCGACCCGATCCCCATATTTAGCAAAAGACCCAAACCCATTAAAGATGATGATGATGATATTGAAATCGAGCTATTGGAGGAGTATACCTGTGTGATTTCACACGTGGGAAATAATTTGATCAAGAAAAGGGAGTATTTTGATGATGGTGGTCGTACTACTAGCTATTGGGTTACTGCTAATGGTGGTGGTGGTGGTGGTGGTGGTGGAGTGTTTTGTGATCCTTCTCCTCCGGTGGCTGGTGGTGGTGGTGGTGGTGGTGGTGTTACAGTGTTTCACGATGGTGATTTCTTGAGTTCTTGCCATCTTTGCAAGAAAAAGCTTCATGGATTGGATATATTCATGTACAGGTATGGAATGGAAACCTTAATTTCTTTAATCTTTTATTAAATTAACAATCTGGGTTTGTTGTTTATAAGTTTTATTTTAACTTTGGAACTTATTCTCTTCATGTGGTCTAAAAAGTGAATAGGATAGATTCTTGTTGGTTTTGATTATTGTAGTCTTATCTTATAAATGGTATTTAATTAGCTCTTGATCAGAAAGAAACCCATGGGTAATTGTAGTTATGCATGAAATGAAAAGTTTTCCCTTTTAGAAAATTTCTGGAAAATAATTTTTTTATTTACTAACCTTAGGTCCTTTACTTTCTTGTTTTACTCAGCACTTTTGCACAAGTTGAGGGTCTTTATAGAAATAGTTGCTCTATTCTTTTTTTTTATTTTTAAGAAAGGGTATCCTAGGCATTTGACTAAACTAATTCCTGGCAATTTTGAGACCGCCAAAGCATGCAGCACTGAGATAATTCCTCAGTGGGCACAAGTTGTTTGTGCCTGGATTTAAACCTGGGGTAGATGGGTTATCTAGTCTTATTCCTTACAGGCCTTAACCAGTACGCCATAAGCCTTGTGGTTCAGTTGCTCTATTCTTCAAGGTAGAGGATAGCCTCCGCCTACTTTAGGGTCTTTATAGAAACAGTTGTCGTATTCTTTTTTTTTGAAAGGGTATCCTAGGCATTTGACTTTAAACTAAACCCTGGCAATTTTGAGACTGCTAAAGCATGCAGCCCTGAGATAATTCCTCAGTGGCCACAAGTTGTTTGCGCCTGGATTCGAACCTGGGGTAGATGGGTTATCTAGCCCCATCCCCACAAGCCTTAACCAGTACACCATAAGCCTTGTGGTTCAGTTGCGCTATTCTTCAAGGTAGAGGATAGCCTCTGCCTACATCCCACCTACTTTCTAGTAAGATACCACGGCGGTTCGAATGGTTTGGATTTATGTATGTATGTATGTATCTATCTATCTATCTATCTGTGTGGCTGATTGCTCCTTTGTTTTTGGTTTGTAGAGGTGAGAAAGCATTTTGTAGCGAAGAATGCCGATACAACCAGATCACGATTGATGAACACAAAGACAAGTATGCATTGGGGGTGAGGAAACAACCCGAATGCGCAGATTCTCCATGCTCAAGTCCTATGCAATTACC
Source organism: Silybum marianum (assembly GCA_036898165.1). NCBI lineage: Eukaryota > Viridiplantae > Streptophyta > Magnoliopsida > Asterales > Asteraceae > Silybum > Silybum marianum. Next base: position 19,944,980 of record CM072539.1, read on the forward strand.
TGTCGGGATGGCTGTAGCATGAAGGTTTTCAATTTATATATATACATATTATACATATAGATATAAAATAATGAAAATGAAATATAAAGTATGGTTCAAAAGCGAACCCAAAATAAGTTAAATATTTATGTTGGGCGGCAATGGAGGTTCATCTGGGAAGTGGAAGCAAAGTCTTCTTCTCCAAGTGAAAGAGGGGTTTTAGGGTATAGTATTTGTTTCTAAGTTTTGAAGTTTTGTTTTGTTTCGGATTATGGTTGTTTATAGTTTGTAATGGATGATTCGGAATTTCGATATACTGGGGTACATCTAGTCATGCACGGTATACAACCCATTAATACATTATGGTTTTAAAACCATAAGCTAAACTTATTTTTTTGAGCTTATTAAAAAAGCTTCATTCTGGTTGGTCATAAGTTAACTTTTGAATAACCCTTCAACTTCAAGTAGTGTTTCAATAACCACCTTCGGGGGTTTTATTATTTTTCATTTAATTTTTTCAACTAGTCCTAAGTCATTTATTTACATTATCATCTAACTTATCGACTTACGGCCAACTTATCAGTCAAAAGTTAGCTTATCAGCTAGTTTGCCAAACGAAACTACTTAATAGACCCACAGAATAAGATAAGTGTATAAGGATGTAGATATCAAGAAACTATTCTTTTTCCATAGAATTTTAACAAATACAGCTAACTGCCAATGTACACTAGTACAACAGGAATGCAAAAAACTAGTTTTTTTAAAAAAGGAACCCTTTGCTATGAATCAAATATGGTTTTTATCTATCATGCTAACGAGCATTTTTCCAAATCTAAGATAATCGTATCGTGCTCACAGATATAGAGAATTTGCAAACATGATACCTCTGCGGAGGCTCTCACTGGCTGCACCAAATTTGTCCTCTAAACCAGCTTCTCCAACAGCATGGGCAGCAGCACGCAACTGTTATAGTTGATCAATAAATATTTTTCGTATATTAGTTAAAAGGATCACACTCTCTAATCTAAAATATGTTGTATGTAAAGAGTCAAAACCAACATATGAAATATTTGTTATTTTGAAACCTTTTTTTATCTCCATTTCAGGCTTGAGCTGAGATGGGATTAATTATTTCCACACCTTTTAACTAGAATAATGTTCAAAACTTTTTGAGCATAATAGATCAACTTGCCTGATTAAGAAACTCATCAAGCCTTCTAGCAAGTCTAATAATACTCCCTTCAAAGATATCTGTCATTTGTATAACTTCAGAAAAAGATGATCCCTGGAAGCAACATAAAAAGTATTGTCATTTGTTTCTACCAACTGTAAATAGCTACAAACCATATTACAAGTTCGTTAAATAGGAATAATTGATATGAGAGAAAAGAGAGATTAAAAAAATGATGAAGTTGGAAGGAAGGAAGTAAGGAAGTAAGTTACTTTTGACCAACAATATATGACATCCATCAAGAATGGTCTAACTGCTGCCTCCACATATTCATCCACATTAACTTCCAATTTGCATTCATGTTGTATCTGCGGATTTGAACATATTAGTTTTGTGATCTTTCAGTCAATAACTCCCAACAATGATTCAACTCAACTCACCTCTGCTATTCTACGTGCACTGTCTTGAAGTTGTTGCAACGGTTTAGCAAGTTCTGACCTTAAATGTATTTGCTCATTTGATTTATCTCCTGGAATAAAACAACTTGCAAGGGCTGCAATTTGATGATGATCCAGATCATTGAAGGTACCTGATCAACAAAATATATATATATATATATATATATATATATATAATCAGAATCTTCTATACTTAATAAGACGAGTCAAGTGAAACATTGCATGAGATGCTGCCTATTATCTTATTTTAACGCATATATAATAAATGAAAAAATTACCATTAAACATCAATTCAGTGACGAGCAGTTCGTCTCCTGTGTCGATCAAGCATGCTGCACGGCCCTTCACTTGCACTATTCCTTCACCATCAATATGTCCAAGCTTTTTTAGAACCCGAGATCGGTTCTTTAGTTCATCACGGAACTTTTGAAGCTGCATGAAGAAGCAAAAGATGCATTACCACATGAATTTACGCAAGATAACTACTTGATAGATAAGCAATTTCATCATATAGGAAGACATTTAACACTAGTTAAATATAACTGCACAACATTCACAGAGAGAAATGCATTTAATTACCTGTGAATCACGCATTTTTGTTTTCAACTGCTGAATTTCATGATTCACTTCTGCTTTCCTCTGGAAACATTTCATCTGGTTTTCATCTTGAGACTGAAAAGGACGCTTCGGATCATATTTGGCAGTGCTAAGTGAAACTTGATATTTGGAAAAAAGAAGTGCAGTATTAAATATAACAAACCTTGTTTAATGGGTGAGAAAGCAATTCTTGTTCAAGTTTCTCAATCTGATTTACAAGGTCGACAAACTCAGCTTCTTCTATGCCCATATCCTGAAGACAAGTCATGTACTAGAGATTAATAACTTCCAAATAAACAGGTTCTTCATTTTAAGATAACTTTCATCAAGTATGTCAACACAAATAATGCATCATAATACCTTCAGTAACACAACAAAGTATTCTATTCTAATAAAACTCAACCAGAAACCATGACAAACAATTTTGGCAGACTATGATGCTATCGTTCTCATGTCACCTTCAGTTGTTACTTTGTCAAAACATGACATACTTATGGAATAACAAATTTCAGTTGATAGTGATGAATACATACACTTTGATATATATATATATACACACACACAGGGCCGTTTTATGCAACCTATTGCAATCGTACAACCTTTACAACCAAATCATGACCGTCCATTTGATCATCAACAGTTATCATTTAATCACTTGTAACTACCATTAATTAAAAAAATTAAAAAAGAAAATAAAAAAGAAAATGGATGGTGGATGAGTGGGTTGTAGGATTGCAATGGGTTGTATTTGAACACCCCCTCTATGTATATATAGGCAGGGGTTGAAACGAGAACACCCTGTTTTACGAAAATGCAAGAACACTTCTTGGCCTCCAAATTATTTAATCCATGATAAAAAAACAAATAGACCAAATGAAACTAAATTAGTATTTATCAACAACTTTCTGTTACCTTAAATTTGTCTTTATCCCTTAAATGTTGCTAGTATCATTGAAGACTTCTTATGTGATGCCTCCATTGTCGACGATGGTGTGATAATGATCTGATTGTGATGCAATATGCTATAAATCGAAGACTTCTTATGGTGTGATTTTAATCTGATAATTACCTGATAATTATGTGATTTTGCTGTGATAATCGAAAACCAGTGAGGATCACATCCACAATCATCACTCTTTCTATTCATTATGTGATTTTGTTGTGATAATGCTTGATACATTGTGATAAGTGAGTATATTATTTGTACGTGATTTTAAGGATAATGGAGTTACCAAGATTACAGATAAATACTAATCACACGATTATCCTTAATTATTTACTTTATTTTCTTTTAATTTTAATTATGGGTTAAATAATTTAGAGGCTCAGAAATGTTGTCCCACTTTCCTAAAACAAGGGTGTTCTCTTTTGAACCCCTCCCTATTATATAGAAATATATATATATATATAGGTTCCAACACCTACACGTAAATGTAAACATCATTGAAAAAGGAATTCTTATCAGACTTTCAACACAAGCATCCACATTGTAAATTCCAAAGCAATGTGCAGTTCAGTTTAAAGAAGCTCGTATATACCTTCACAGGATTAAGTTTTGGAAGACCTTGAGGAAAGCGTTTTTCAAGCTCCTGTACTGCCAATAGTATGCTTTGTCGTGCTTCCATTGGGCGGAGATCAGGAGGAATTGATATTCTGAGCTTGCTCAAAGCTGATATCAAGGGCAATTGAACAGGAACCTGAAAAAGGGGTTTAGTTTACATCAAATACTTAACTCTTACAGTTAATAACAATCCTGGGTTTGAATTTATATAAGAAAGAGATAACTACTTGATTAAAGAGCAATTCAACCCAGATTGCCAATTAACAAACTGAATGAATCAACCATTACCAGACGCAAAAATCATAACTCACCACATGCATTTCGCCCTTCTGTCCAGAACGTGGTGGACAGGGAATTGGACGAGAACCACTTTCGCTTGAACCAATAGAACAATGAAGTAAAGTGTCCACTATATAGCTACTACCACGTGATGAAGACATGGAGGGGGGCAATGAGCCTAGTGGTGGGGCAGGTTTTTTCACCACATTGACAACCACTCCCCACCCCCAATCTGTTCCAGCTTCTCGAACCTTAACCTGCATTTTGCAAGGTTGAATGGATAAGAAAGAGTTACAATACAAACAAGCCAAAGATGACCCTAGCCAAATCCAATGTGCATCTTGCCACAAAAGACAACATCAAATAGTGACCTTTGACTGATCAAGAAGCAAACAGACACTGAAATAAATAGCAATCTAGTAGGTATAAAAAATGAATATGCTAACAAAGAGGATATTGATTAGCATAAAAATAAATGAAAAATGAATCATTTATCCCACCACATACCAGCCTACCAGGTAGAAGAAAATATAGAGCTCTCTCTGGCCTTGTTATTTCTGCCATCATCTTCTTCTCAAGTTCAGATATTTCAAGCTTAAGCTTATGATATTCAACAACATCAGCCTACATAATGTAATGTAAAAGAGAAAAGGGGTTCATTTAAATGCATTGAGAAATTGAAAGACTACAATCAAAATACTGAAGTTAGGGTGAGGATGGATTAGTTACCTCTCCAGAAGCATCAAGCTTGGCTACTTCCTCTTCTAACTTGGCAACCTTTTTCCCTATATCAGGTAAGGTCTGAAATAGGTGAAACCAAAAGAAAGTTAGAATAGCTATGATTCTAAAACCAACCAAGTCAAATAAGGTGGTAACAACAGTTTGGCTCAGAAGAAACCTTTTCATACTGAAACTGGTGAAAAGAGTTTCTGATAACATGCTCTGCCGTAAATTGGCCCTCAGCACGTCTCATTAAGTTCAAAATTGAGTAGTAGCTCAGCCTGAAGGTACTGACCAGTGGAGCTGGTTTCCCCAAGACCATGTCCTTGAGAGTATTCATCTCCATCTGAAATGAAGATATGTTTTTATCATTAATTAGTTGATCCAGACACTATATGCCTCAAACGTTACTAGATAAAAACAAAAATTTTAATCTTGATCATTCCCTTTTGTTCATTTTATAGACGCTACTTGTATCCTGGTTGAACCGACGACATAACACACAAGCTATTGAGGATCGTAACTATAAACAAGAAAACAAAAACACTTGACCCAAATGTGACCTACAATTTGGTGCTTCAAGATAGCAGAGAGAGGGCCTACAGGCTGCAAAGCCATTATAAAATAGAATGATAATGGAAGTATGGAACATGATTTGGATTTTTGAGTCAATTAAAGCATGGCCCAAAACACTTCAAGGTACTGCTCATCAAAGTACACAGACCACAGGGGCACTTCACATCAAGGTTTACTTTTATCAAAGCACAAATGAAGTAAGGCTTATGACCTACTGGGACAAGAGAATGAAGTTTGGTGCAGCAGCTCAGATTCAGCTGGACATCATGTCATTTTTTTATGATTAGAGTGAGGTTTGGTGGCTGATTTGTTGTCTTATTTGCATGTTAATATTGACCTCCCTGGCTCCTCATTATTGTTTATTGTGATAGATTGCAGCAAATCACATTGCTTTTAATCCTCTTGACATTTGAAGACCAACCATATTTTTACCACCAAGTAACAATCCGCTGAATTGTTCACCAAGGCTTTGGGTTGTACCCTCCATTACCACTTTATAAGCAAGCTTGGGGCTAGTACCTCTCTAACCCCATCAACTCAACTCAAGGAAGAGCATTATGATGCAATTTCTGGGTTTATGGTGTAATTATTTAGAACGTTAATTTGTTATCTGTTGGTGGTTTCCCATTCACTTCATCAGGTGTTAGTTGAGCTTAACCAGTCCGTTTTTATATTATTCTGAGAAACTGAGAATTCACTTCTTCCTATCTTCAATTCCATATTGTTCTCAATCCATGGAAGTAATCTTCTACTGAAAACCAGGGAGAGGGGAAGTAACAAGCTTTAGTTTATACCTGTTCATCTATCATTATAATACATATACCACGTTCGTCTTTGCCACGACGTCCAGCTCTTCCACTCATCTATTAAGTAAACAAACACAATGAAACAATCAGAAACTTATTGCAGACAAGGTGCACATATTGCTGTATTATAATATGACACTCACTCACCTGAATATACTCACCAGATCCTACATACCGATGGCTATCACCATCCCATTTCCTTACACTAGTAAAGACAACTGTTTTGGCAGGCATGTTCAACCCCATAGCAAACTGTTGCACGTTTAATCCAAGTGAAACACATTAATGAAGGTTTGAAATGCTTATCTACAGAAGAAAAGAAAAAAGATGAAATCATACCGTCTCTGTGGCAAAAAGTGCTTTTACAAGGCCTTCTTGGAATAAGAGTTCTACCAGTTCCTTGATAATAGGAAGAAGGCCAGAATGATGAACAGCAATGCCTCGCTGCAACAGAGGCAACATCAGCTCAATTGCAGGGAGGTTTCTATCCTCCTCGCTCAGGCACAGTATTGCATTTCGGAAGACTTGCTCCACAACATCTTTCTCTTCCTGGCTATTGAAATCAAGTTTAGTCATTGACATTGCATGTTGCTCACACTCTCTTCTGCTAAAGCTGAAAATAATAACTGGTTGAAATTTTCTTTCCATGATCATCTGAAACATAAAGAACGACACTTAGAATAGTCAATAGAGAAGAGTAAAAAATAAATAATATAAGAACATTATTATCATTTGAAGATGACAAGTTTAAAAAACAAATGGAGAATCTCACAAGTTCCGACTAAAGTAGGTTAAAAAAAGGACAGACAGAAACACCTTGACGATTTTGTATATGTCAGATCCACCAGAGGCATTTCCTCCTTTAGCAATTCTCCCACTCGGTTTGGAATTTCCGCCTAGATTTGCACCAATTTGCTTCTGCTTAGCGAAAGTGTCTTGCAGCTTCAAAAAATTATCCTCTCTAAACTGCTCATTCTCATCCACTACAAGATACAATCCTGATCCACCCATGGGAAACACATAATGCTGCAGAGGTGTGGGTCTGAAATCAGTGTAGACCACATGACAAGGCTGTTTATGTATGTTACATATCCATTCAGCAAACTCGGTAGCATTTGACATGGTCGCTGAAAGAAAAACCATCTTGATAGCTGGAGGTAAAAATATGATACTCTCTTCCCAGACGACCCCACGTTCGCGATCCTTCATATAGTGAATCTCATCAAATATAACCCATGCAACTTCTTTTAAAACCTCAGATCCTCTGTAAAGCATTCCCCTAAGAATCTCTGTTGTCATGACAAGGCAACTTGCATTTGGAGAAAGTGTGACGTCACCAGTCATCAAACCAACATCAGAAAACTCCTGACTCAGTTCTCTGTATTTCTGATTGCTTAAAGCTTTCAGTGGAGAGGTATAGATGACCCTTTGCTTGTCTCTAAAAGCCATAGCAATCGCATACTCTGCAACAGCAGTTTTACCGGCTGATGTATGTGCTGATACTAGAACTGATTCTTTTCGTTCCAAACATGACACGGAGATTTGTTGAAATGGGTCGAGAACAAATGGGTAAGTTTTAGCCATTTTCCCATTATAAATTGGATCCGATAATGTCCCATGAACTGTTTCGTCTTTACTGCAAGCATACCCACTCGGAACAGCTACCTCATGCACACAAGTTCGTGCCACAAATCGTTGCTTCTTCGTAATTTCGGTATCCATCACCTCTGAGTTTTCTTCTGGTAGCTTCCGTTTTTCAGCACTTGAAGAAATCTCCATCTTTTGGTCAACTCAACAATTCTCTGTACAAATTAAACTTCTCTTAAGTTGACTGATAGAGTTGTTAAAAAGAATATGTCAAAATATAAAGATGTACAAACTTGATGAAATCAATTTCTCTAGAGGAAATCACTAGTTACCACACCAATGTTATAGCACCCAAAATCCAAAAATATAATACAATGGAAATGACATCCACAATTCTACTCTTCAGATATAAAATAGAAAACATAAAAGGACAATTCAAATTTTTTTGTGATTAAATGGCAGCCTCTTTGCAAATTGCAACATAACCAGGGGTAGCTCTCGTAGTAGGCTAACAATGCTAAGTTTGCAAGTAATACAAATAATAGATTCCTCCCAACCACTGTAACGCAAAGATGCCTTGATTGCCATTGTTACGTCTTGTAATGGCAGACTCAAAAGTATTAGAAGTAATAGAGGGCAACATTTGGAAGTATTACGACATGAAAGGCAAATTACCATATAAGTTTATTCTCACTTTTCAGCTCCATAATAGGAGCTCTCTCTCTCTCTCTCTGCACACAGAATCTATCCAAAACACATATTTGGTTATGTTGAAAGAGAAGCTTTATCTTGTCCAGATAATATTTAATACAAATGGTGCATACGTAAGCGACTGTATTTTCCATGCAACTACTCCTACTTGTTTTGCTCTGTTTTTGTAAGTTGCTTTTTTGGAAATTCAACCGCTGCTACATGGTTGTTAGCAATGTTAGCTACAGGCCACCATGAGTTTTTAGCAACTCACACAACATAGCAAATGCATTCTTATCCATCCGCAACTCATTTACACAAATAATGTCACTTTCACATGTGATGCCATGGATTTCTATCGACCTAATTTGATATCTAGTAAAAGTTCTTTGGCGTAAAGTTCTACTCTCATGATGTCTTTGTTCGTGTTCGTGTTCAATTAACCAACTTGCAAATTTGGCCAAAAGTATAAGCACGTCTAGGTAAACCTTCATCACCTTAACAACTACAATTAGATGGTTTTGATCCATTCTACAAAAAAAAATCAAATAACCAAGCTTTTATCAATGTTTACCATCAATGTAAACTAATAGAAGAAATCAATGCAAATTAATTGGCAGTGCCTATGAACTTCGCTTTATGAAGGTTGAACAAAGTTGTTAAAGGCTCAAGGCGCACTTAAGCGCAAAGGGGTCTTGGGCCTAGGCGCGAGGAACATACATGAGGCGCGTGCCTCAAGAATGCGAGCCACCATATCCTATAACATTTTCAACAATTTCTAGGGAAGAAAATTAGGACTAATGAGTAATGACAATCTATTCAATTCTATGAGAAGCATAGTTGAAGGTTTAAATTGCAATGATAACATCATCGTTATATTACAAGTACCCCCAACACACACACACACAATTTAGTGGGTATTATTCCCCTAAATTTGATGCAAGTTAGAAATCAGTAGCAATGTCATCTAAAGCAAACAGGGTGTGTTTTCTACCAAACTTCCAACCTCAGTTGCTTGCATAAATCTCTCTAATCTCCTTCTCAAAAAAATTATTGTATTCCGTTCTAAAAGCAAGCAACAAGAATATAAACCAACAGAAACAAAACTTAAATAATGGCTAAATCCCTAAGTATAAACTAAACTAAGCAAAAGTAAACAAACAAACACTAAACACTAAACCAAACTAAATAACCCTAAAAGACTAAATCTCTAAGTATAAACAAAACAAAACAAAACAAAAAGTAAACACCAAATAAACAGTAACCACCAAATAAAGCAAATTAGGAACCAAAATTCAGAAATGTACCAAATAAACAGTAACCACTGCCCACTGGTCAGGTCACGAGAAGAATCAAAATCACTGGTTCGAGACTCGAGAGCTAGGTCGAGAGACGATAGTGATGCCTGAATCTGATGAGCTACAGATTTCTTCCCCAAAAAAAACAAAAATCAAAACCACTGGTTTAATCGTTTTCGTTCGTTCAAAATTGAGGGGGATGGCGATGACACGAGAATGAAGATGCCGGATGCCCTTTGCCTCTTGCTCCTTTAGCCCTTGGGCTTGCAAACGGTAATATGTTTTTTTTCTAAGGCCCAATAGAACCTACCTTACCTTACAAAAATAAAAATATTGCTGTCCATGAACCTAATGCTGTCTTATGCCGTCGTCCCTTGGGCCTTGGATCTATGGCCATGGCCGACCCTCAAACGTTATTGATTCTATCCTATCTGATAGTAGGGGTGAGCACAATCGGATATCTGGTTATTTTTTATAAAACCGAAACTGGAACCGGATCTGATGGTTCCTGGAAATCCGGAACCGCTAACACCGGTTCCTTATATTTTGGAACCGGAACCAGAACCGATGGGAACCGGTTCCGGTACCCGGCTTCAACTTTTTTGAATTTTTTTTACGTTGCATACGATAAAAATGTAATTATAAAATACAAAATACCGATTTAAAATAATAAATACAACAAATAGTCAAAACTAATCCAATAAAAACAAATTATTACATAAACAAATTAGAAAGTTTGAGTTTTTATTTATTATTTATAATATATAAAATGTTTTTTATTTAAAAGTAGCGGGTACGGTTCCAAAAAATGAGAACCAGAACCCGGTTCCGATGCTCACCCCTATCTCATAGCAAGTGTTCTATTTTCCCTGTAATCCGTCCTAAAATAAAGAGTAAATTACATGATTGGTTAGTGTGGTTTACGCATTATAACACTGTGTGTCTCTATTTTAAATTAATTATGGATTTGGTCCTTGTGGTTTACAATAGTCCCTGAAAGTGACATCGTCTCTTTTCCAGCCGTTAGGGGTGTCACATGAGATGCACATGATGGATAAATTTGTCATTTTACTTTTTATACTTTATTGACTTCTCCTCCTATCCTATGTACAGTTTTTATTTTAGAGTAAATTACATGATTGGTCACTGTGGTTCACACTTAATAACACTATACATCCCTATTTTCAAATAATTATGGATTTGGTTCCTGTGGTTTACACTTTCACACTTTTTTGGTCCCTTAACCCTAACACCATTAAATGAATTTGTTAAATATTTTCTTTTAAATCTAGAGGGACCAAAAATGTAATCTATTAAACCAAGCCACCTCTCATATAAATCACATAGACCAATCATGTAATTTACTCTTTATTTTATTTTATTTTGCACACCAATCAAAAAAAAATTGTAAACTACAATTTATTTTATTCTTAAAATTATATTTTACTCGTTTTATTTCAAAATCAAATTATGATCTTTTGTACTTTAAATATAGTGATTTATAGAAACTGTTATTTGAGAGATTGCATCTTTAATGAAGGTTTTATAATAATCTAAGATTTATTATATTTTTTGTAAATTTTATTGTCTTATTATTTCTAATTGTTTGATTATATTTAAAAAATTAGTAAAATGTCAATACTATACCAAGATTCTTGTATAATTAAAAAGTTAATAACTCAAATAATGTGGGTTTTTATAAGAACTGTATATTTTTTTTTAAAGGTCATCAAACTTTTATTCCAACACCAAAAGCCAAAACACAGTTCACAAAACACCCAAGACTACGCTTTACACAAAAGCATAGGATTGCAAAAAGTGTATTTAATAGTAAGTTTTTATAAACAAAAAGTGTGAGTTCTAAAATAACCATTATTATAGGAGAAAAAAATCAAAAATCTTATTTTAGATTTCTTGTATAAAAATATTGGTTTTTACCTTAAAATTGATAGTGTAATATTTTTTTTATTTTATTGACTAAATAATTGTGATTGATTTTGAAGAACACATGGAACCAACAATTTTTTTTTTATAAAAATATATAATTATGAAGTTCTATGTAGTTCTTAATTTGGTTATTTACTCACACTTTTTGAGTTTTTTGTGCTAAAAATATTGATTTTTATCCTAACTTTTATGTAAAATGATATTTTATTAGCTTTTTATATTTATATTATTGTTGTTAAGAAAATATGTGGGGCCTACAAAAAGAGATTCTTTTCAAAATGGTCTAACGTATGATGTGTGATGTATGTATAAAAGAGAAGGGGGGTAAAGACAAGAGAAGTCAACAAAATACAAAAAGTAAAAGAGAAGTACAAAAGGTAAAATTACAATTTTACCCATCATGTGCATCTCATGTGACACCTCTAATGGCTGGAAAAGAGACGGCATCACTTTCAGGGACCAATTACGTGAAATAGTGTAAACCACAGGGACCAAATCCATAATTAATTCAAAATAGGGACACACAATGTTATAATGTGTAAACCACAGGGCCCAGTCATGTAATTTACTCTAAAATAAATGTCCCCAATAAAGAAGAGAGTTAAATACAAATTTGGTCACTGTGGTTTACAAATATTAAAGGATAAGGTCCCTCAAAAACTTTTTTAACAATCAACGTCCCTGTGGTTTCCATTTCATAACAGATATGGTCCCCCATCCAACTTTTTCGTTAAATATTAAATTTAGTATATTTTTGTTATCTTTCATAATTTTTCAAACTACATGGACCAAATTTGTAATTTACTCTAAACTATATATATATATTGTATTATATAATTATATTTATTTTTTATATATTATATAATTATATTTATATTTTATAAATTATATAATTTTATATTCTATAAATTATATTATATATTTATATACAATTTTTATTTTTATTTAAAAATTATTTTTTATTTTTTATTTTATATATTTATATCTATATAATATATTATCTTTATCTTTTATAAAATGTATTTTGTATTTTGTATTTATATTTATATATAAAATATAAATACTTTTATAAAATATATGGAATGTTTAATTTATGATATAAACAGTAAATCATATCACTATATAAATTGCATAGATGGAAGACTCAAAATTCAAATAGATAAAATATATAAAAATATAAATAGAAGTACAAAATACATTTTATAAAATATAAATATAATATAATCTTTAATATACAAAGAATTAATAATGTGTAAATATACATATTTACAAAATATTTATAGATGAAAGGTTCAAATACATAAAATATATAAAAATATAAAATATAAATACAAATACAAATACAAAATAAATTTTATAAAATATAAATATAGTATAATCTTAAACACAAAAAAGTAATAATTTGTATATATAAATATATATACATATATAGGTAAATATAAATATAAAAGTTAAATTGAAACACGTACAACATCGTTGTATCAAAATGACTCTCTTAAAAATCTACCGTCTCACCCTTGTCATCATCTCTATTTATCGTATGTATGTATATCTACAATTTATTGATTTTTTGTATATTTAAGATTATATTATATTTACATTTTATAAAATTTATTTTGTATTTATATTATATATTTTATATATTTGAATTCTAAAGCTTTCATCTATGCAATTTGTATAATAATCTTATTTAGTGTATCTAGCATTAATTAAACCTTCCATATATTTTATAAACTTATTTATATTTTATATATAAATATAAATACAAAATATATTTTATAAAAGATAAATATAATATATCATATGACTATATAAAATAAAAATAAGTTTTAAATAAAAATATAAATTATACATAAATATGTAATATAATTTATAGAATATAAAAATTATATAATTAATAAACTATAAATATAAATATATAATACATTATATATATATAGTTTAAAGTAAATTACAGATTTGGTTCATGTAGTTTGAAAAATCATGAAAGATAACAAAAATATGCTAAAAAGTTAATATTTAATGGAAATGTTAGATGAGGGACCGTATTTGTTATAAAATGAAAACCACGGGGACGTTGATTGTTAAAAAATATTTGAGGGACCTTACCCGTTAATATTCGTAAACCACATACCAAATCTATATTTAACTCTAAAGAAGACATATGGTTTAGAAATGTTACAATTTTTTAATTAACTATGTGATAGTTCTATCTTTGATAATTATTTCTCTCCTTATAACTAAAGGTAAAACTGAAAAGTAAAAAATTATTTTTAAACGTAGACAGTTATTTTGGGACAAATTAAAATATAAATTTTGACATTTATTTTAAAACGAAGTGAGTATATTGAAACCGAGGATTTTGATGCTTACCGTGACGACAGTCAAGTACCATAATGAACTAGCAAATATTTTGGACATGGTGGATTTGCCAAGAAAAGTGCTTAGATAACAAAGATTCTAACTTCGGAATATATGGTTTTGGAAGCTCAATAATCATGCATTTTTTGTCCAAGACATCTTTACAAATAAACAATATTAACTTTTAGTTTTCTTATTAATTGACTTACAAATTGACAGAAGATTTTATATACCTTAGATATGTAACAAATAAGATCAAAAGCAAGTATACCTTTGACCCTACTATCGCTTTTCAAGTAATAAAATGGTAAGTACCAAGTATCGTTCCACAGGGATAGGTATCTTAAGTTGCAAGATCTCGAGATGAGAAACTAACTTCAGATGGCGAATTTGAAGAATATATGATTTGTTGATTGTTTGATTGTTGTGGCTTCACAGTTTATAAATAACATAATAAAGCATGTAGCATGGGTGTAAGATTTTTAGGTGAGACCTGAACATAAATTCTGATGAACAATTTAGCAATAATAAATTCCACCATCCATCTTGAGGGTATTCCTTCCGGACCTAACCATTGTTACTAGTCTTTAGCTTTCAACTCATATTCCTATGTAGCATCCGGACCAGTGATTGTAACAGACAGTTTTCTCAAGATGTATGGACTAGCAAATTCCTTTGTCTAAAAATCGTTCTTCCGAGCAGATTCCCATATCATCCAAGCTGGGTGTGTCATAGTAGCTCATTCCTGAGTACACCACACTTTACACTTTGAAAGCAACCAACTCGTCGAGAATAATCAGTTAGAAAAATATAGAGAACAACTCTTCCAAGTCTACTTCCCATGCCATTCGAGCTGACGTGCATATCGTGGCTTATTCCTAAATCCACGGCACTTAAACACTTTCAAAGTGATCAACCCGTCAAGAAGTGCATTTGGATTTATAAAACTTGAATGAAATAATGAAATATATTTTTGGTAACAAAAATCCACCATAATTTAGTTTAGAATATTACATTTTCATCTCACACCCAAGCTAATAAATTTAGTTACACATTGTAAAAATAAGAAAGAACTTCAAAATATTTACTAGATTAGAGAGATAATCCATCTAGAGAGTTGTCAATTCTCTAGATGGTGGTGTCTCTATTACAATTACTGAACCATCTATTTATACTAACAAGGGAGGGTAGATTGGTCATTACAAGGGAGACCATAAAAGTCAACAAAAAGCCAACCAAGCACAACTTGCTCCCCAAGTTGTCTTGATAGGAAGCTTCCTACCCTATTTAACTACTACAATATTAATAAAAATATATAATTGTTCAAAAGAAAAGATCTGAAAATCTATGATAAATCTTTTTGCCCAAGTTAGCTTATCCATTAAGCTCTTCCATCAGCTGCACGTAGCTGCCCTCCATTGCTCCAGCAATGCTCCAGAAACTGCAGTTTTCAACTAATATTAACTATAAATCACATAAAACAGGAAATTCATCTAACTTAATTTCATGACTCAATAAATGATAAAATAATATAATAAAAGACTCAAAATTGGGATGAAGTGTAAAATAACTATCTAAAAGACATTACAAAAGGGTACTAATGTGTTGAATAATCAACACATATCACAAATAAATCACACAAACTCATGAAATACAATCGAGATGAATGAAGAAGCATGGTCGAGATGCTTGAAATTTATGATTCACTCGCGTTGTATCGCGCGTGTAGATTATATATATATATATATAGAGAGAGAGAGAGAGAGAGAGAGGTTCAAATGCGAACTCAAATTTGGTTGTGAATGTGAGGACGAATGAGAGCGCGACACGTGTCATATTCAGAGTGAGTAATCAAAGAAATATTCAAACTGAATAAATAATATTTCCAGTCTGAATATTTCTTTGATTATTCACTCTGAATAATGCTTATTTAATCTGAATATTTCATTGATTATTCTCTCTGAATATGACACGCGTCGCCCTCTCATTTGTCCTCACGCTCACAACCAAATTTGAGTTCGCATTTGAACTCGTCCCTATATATATATATAAGTTGAAAATTAGATAACTTATTTATTTTATTAAATTGTTTTTTACATAAATCAATATTCATAATGTTGCATTATGTAATTATTATTTAAATGAATATTGTCATTATATAAAAGGTGTTAAAAGGCGGCCCCCAACTTTTTGTTGAATGGCGAGGTCCTCCCGGAGGAACCGCCCTCCTATGTGGCAATAAACCTTAAGGGGGCGTTTGGTTCGGTGGAATTGAATGGAATCTGTGGAATTGGAATGTTAAATTCCGTTGACCACATTCCATTCCCTTGTTTGGTTCACTTTTTTTTATGGAAAGGAATCTTTAAATTCCATCAAATTCATGAAAGAGGCATTTTAACATTCCTTAGCAATAAGCTGGGAATCTGTGGAATTGGAATTCAACATCTTTATAATCCCAAAAATACCCTTTATTATAATAAACCCTAACCTGATTAAACAAAACAATAAAATACTATCAAACCTAAATCAGATATTTCCAAACACAACATTGATCTGTAGAAACCACGATTTATGGCTCACACACATGTAAGAAATAGAGAAGGGATTGTTGACAGAGATGGAGAACGACACTGAATCAGAGAAGGGATCGTCACCATATTTCCATGCTTGATGATCTTTGATTAGGGTTTTACTGAATCAGATTTGAACCATCACGATTTAGAGGAATAGAATGACAGAGATGGAGCCGATGAGGAGGCTGAAGATGTCGATGGTGGTTGTGGTGAGATGGGTCGCCGGTGGAGAAAAAAAGGGGGCGGTGGCGACGGCTGTGGGGAGCGGCGGCAGTGGCTGTTGGGAGAGGCGGCGACGGTGGTTGTGGAGAGCGGCGACGGTGGTTGTGGGAGCGGCAGCGGCGGTGGCTGTGGAGAGCGGCGGAGGAGGACGATCAAAGGAATAGGGTTTGTTGTAGAAGGTGAAGATGTTGGGCGGTGGCTTCTTTTCCTGCAAGATGAAGAAGATGGTTTCTATATATAATGTATTAATTTATTAATTACTGTTATTAATTTGATAAAAAGTAATTTATTTATTTATTCATTACTATATATAATTTATTAATCTATATTAATGTAACATTATTAATTACTATATATATTTATTCAATTTATTAATATCAAACTAAAATTTTAGAAAAGGGTATTTTGGTCACTTACCAACATTTTATTACAATTCTATAGCTACATTTTGTGAACCAAATAGACAGATTCAAATTCTTTCAACAAATTCCATTCCAATTCTGCCAACCAAACAGGTGGTCAAACCTGACAACATTCAATTCCAATTCCTTCAAAGTCAAATTCCTTTGACAGATTCCATTCAATCCAATTCAATTATGCGAACCAAACGCCCCCTAAGGCTCCCAATGGTATCCTAAATTTACAAAGCGGTCCATGGTTTTGAAGAACCTTCCGCTATGGTTGCTCTTAGGTCAGTGGTAGTATGGTACAAAATAACTTGTTCTACATAGTTCCATGGGGTAAGTGGGGATGCGCATATCCATGGTTTGTTCTACTTAGTCCTTGTTCCATTTACTTACAACTATATCAAACGTGGGACTAGTATATCCTGTCCTGTAAGGATTGCAACGAGACGGAGATTCGGCTGGGAATACAATCCCCGGCCCCGGTCCCCGACGAGTACAGGGAATCCAATCGCATCCCCGATTTTTTTGTTCTTATCTCCGGTTTATCCTCGGTTAACCAATTAAAAAAGAGTAAAAATTGGTTAAAAATGTATAGTTTTCTAGTTAATATACACATACGGGACGGAACGGGTTGGGGAATACATTACCAGCCCCGTCCCCGTCCCCGGTTTTCAACATTTAAGGGATACCGGCCCCGACTCCAGTACATGTTTTAACGGGGAATCCCCCGACCCAAATGGGTGAACCGGGTTTCCGACGGGACAAACCATTTCACCATCCCTACTGTCCTGTCCTGTCATATCCGGTTCAAAATGCTCCCTAAATGTTTTCATATTTTCAATTTTAAAATTTAATTATGTATATTTGATTTTCAAATATAAAACGCACATATGCATAAAGAGTTGTACGTTTGCTTTGGCTGCCATTAAAAAGATAAAAGGCTGAAAACACGATGTTAGTATTCCCGTCGGCCCAAATTAGAGTCGGAGTTCGGCGTATTGGAGGATCGATCTCTTCTACCTCCGCTTTCCCTTGCTTGTCTCTGCGATTCCGCAGAGGAAGAAGAAGTTGCAGCTCCTCATCCTCCACCACATCAGCCATGGCTGCAACTGATTCGGCAACCAATTCCACTAATCTGCGCCCTCCTCTGCCTAAGAAGGTGAAGCACGAAATGGAAATGTTCGGAGACGTTAGGGTTGATAATTACTACTGGCTTCGTGATGATTCTCGTTCCAATCCGGAAATGCTTTCGTATCTTCAACAAGAGAACGCTTATACTGATTTCATCATGTCAGGTAACTAAGTTCTATGTCATTTCTTGTACTTTTAGTCTCTTAGTTCCTACTTCCTAGGATAGTTTCTCATATTCAAAGTTGATGTGGATTGGCTTATGTGATAGGGTTAGTGTACGTATGTGTGTATCTATATTATACTTGACAATTGAAAGAATTCGATGCGATTTGAAGATGAAAAGGGTTAATTCTAGCCTAACAAAGTGAAAGCAGCTAGATACTATAACTAACAAGTAACATGAAAAGGGTATGCATTTCAATTTGAAGAAATTGAAAAAAGCATAAACCGAATTAGGAACATAACCATGTTATTGAACAGAAGTTGATATTTCAAGAGTATGTGAGGCTGAGTTTTGAACATGAAGTCAGGTCATGATCACTACCGTACTTGGAGATACATATTTCTAAGCGTTGCAAACTCAAAAAGTTAAATATATAACTCCTAGTCCTAGATCAAAAAATCGTACAAATTTGAAATGAAAGGCAGAAAAAAACTACCCAAGAATATTGTAATGGAATTATATTAGAAGTTTAAAACCATACAAAGTAATTTATTACATGAGAAAAGTGTAAACATGTTCCAATCAATTAATATTTGGGCAAAAGTATTGGGTTTCAAATCTCAAGCTCAATGTATTTAAAACCATAACCACACCAATGATCCAATCAAAACAGTGTGGATCAGGTGTTCTGTAGCTTTATCTTTCGCTGAAACTGTTGAAGCGGTTGAACTGAACTACTGAAGGCTTCGAACTCCAATCCATAGCCGTTCGATCAAATCCCAGGAACGCCAAAACTCACCGCTGTATCGAAAACAGGAGTAAACGTCAAAAAACGTTTCAACTTTGGGAGAGAGGACACATATAAACCCTAAACCTCTGCTTTTGCTTGGCTGTGAGTCATGAAGGGAGGAGGGAGGCTTGCTTATAAATAAGCCTCTCCTTAAAGTTTTTTTAGGCCTTTTGGTTCATCCCTTTTGAAACTAATTAATCTCGTTAAATATTAATTCATTAATCCCAATCAACCAACACCGTGGTTGATTTCTTTCTTATCCTAGAGTGCTAGTTTGTGACCCTTGGGTTCTCATTATGTTGGCCATAATAATAGATCTCATATGTTATTATAAGATTTATCATCATATGTAATGAATGGTATCTTGATGTACACCCAATCAAAACAGTAATTCAATGGTAATATAAAAAAAATGGTTAATGACAGTATGACACACTCAACCAATGAACTATGACTTAATTATTCCATTGCTACGATTCACCCAGTCGAAGTAAAGTAACTACGAACTTCAAATTCACTCCGCTTTCCTGATCAATACCCGCCTTCTTGTACCGAGAGCTGTTCCCTACTATCTGATTTTATTTATAAGGTAGGGGGTTGTATTACTCACAATCAAATGCTTAACAAAGGGTTCTCTGGCTTACGAGAGGTCAAAGACTCTCCACAGGACTCACTTCTAAATTGTCTACAAAACCGAAGGCTCACCTACTGGCCCATCACAGCTTATTTATACTCAGGCATATGCAATACCTACTTGTACGCTAT
Source organism: Silybum marianum (assembly GCA_036898165.1). Lineage (NCBI taxonomy): Eukaryota > Viridiplantae > Streptophyta > Magnoliopsida > Asterales > Asteraceae > Silybum > Silybum marianum. Next base: position 19,965,061 of record CM072539.1, read on the forward strand.
ATGCAGTAACTACTTGTACCACTACTAACATAGGGTATAACATATCTACAACACTTCAATACTATCCCAAATGACGAGAATTAATTGATTAAACCAATCATTAATTCGTGATAATATCCATTGTATATTTTACGTCATTTGTTGATGTCTATATTGAATAGGACACATAGATTGTGTCATTCTCGCTATGTCCAATCACAATTTCTTGATTCCCGAATATACCGACAAAACATATCTTGTATTTCATATTGACTAGTTGAGTATGCATTTCCAAGGATTGGCAAAGGCGTAAGCGTCGAGGATCCAAGGCGTAAGCCCTGTCGTGGAAAACAGTTGAAGTTTTATAAAAATTATTAACTTGTAAAACATCATCCCATATGCCCATAATACAATACATTAAAATATACGAAATATATATATACCGTATATACATATACATAAACAATATATATACACATACACATATATTTTTGTCTCCACTGTGCTATAGATATATAGTATATATTTTTGGCATTATGACAAATTCCGGTATATATATCAACACAACATAGTGACAAGATAGCATGAGTGGACACAAAGTGACAATGATATATATATATATATAGGAAAGTTCAAATGAGAACTCAAATTTGGTTGTGAACGTGAGGACAAATGAGTGCGCGACACGTGTCATATTCAGACCGAATAATGAAGAAAATATTCAGACTGAATAATAGTATTATTCAGTCTGAATATGACACGTGTCGCGCTCTCATTTGTCCTCACGTTCACAACCAAGTTTGAGTTCTCATTTGAACCCGCCCCTATATATATATATATATATATGGGAGGGATCAAATGCAAACCTCCCCATTTGTACAAACCATCCTCATCCGTTGATTTCATTGTTTAATTTAATGAAATTGTTTCATATAATTCTTTTCTTGAAGAAATTGTTCCATATAATTCTTTTCTTGATGAAATTGTTCCATATATTTTTGTTTCTATGTAAAAATGAAATTGTTTTATGTATGTCTCATTTTGATGGAATTTGTTTTCTAAAACTAATATAATGAAGATGATAATGTCCATAATTAACGCCCTCCACAATAAAAATGAGTAATCAACCCTCAATTAAAAAAAAGTGAAAAATAAATAAATATGATTGGTTGAATGAGGTTTGCACGGTTTGTACCAATGGGGAGGTTTGCATTTGCATTTGATCTCTCCCTATATATATATAAGCACAACATCTTTTTACCGGGGAAGGAATGAACAAAGTGAGAAAACCACTGTCCTTTTGGGTTTTCAGATAAAAAAGTACAAAGGCGTACCCACCTTAAACAAAGGTGTGTGCCTCACTTATGCTTACCGCCTTCGACCACCAGGAGAGTAGTGGAGTACGCACCTTCCAGGGGTTGAGAGGCGTTGCCTCATGAACGATTTTGGGCCGCCTCGAGGCGTATGCCTCAACCAATTTCTAAAACCTATGCGTTTCTTAAGTACTATTCTTACAAGGGGCATAAGGATATCACTTCCATCATATATGAGAGACAAATCTTATAGTTTCTTTTTTGGAAAGGGTATCCTAGGCATTTGCCTAGAGCCCTAGACTAATCCGTGGCAATTTTAAGACTGCTAAAGCATGCAGCCCTGAGATAATTCTCCGGTGGCCACAAGTTGTTTGCGCCTGGATTCGAACCTGGGGTAGATGGGTTATCTAGCCTCATCCCCCACAAGCCTTAACCAGTATGCCACAAGCCTTGTGGTTGACAAATCTTATAGTTATTGTATAAGTGTATGGCATATCCAACTACCTTTCTGTCACCTATAACAAACTTCACAACTTCAAGTCAACAAACCACATATGTCATACAATGAGCAAATGAGAAACGTTTATGAAACTCACAGGAATCCAATGCAGTGTTCTTATAACGGGTCTGTTCAGTATACATATTCCCCAACTTGTACTTATATGTGGATTCTACATCTCATATGAACCCCTACATATGCTAGTCATTGCCGTCTTACCTCAATGCTAGCCCAAAGTGGCACTTAACAGTTAACAGAGACATTAAGTAGGGTTATTATTATGTTTAAACATAACAAAGAACACAAGATAAACACAATAATTTGATAAATAATTTTTTAAATAAATTTCAAGATTGAATTGTGCACTAGAATGTTGTAGCCTAGCTGTAGCAAGTAGCAACAAGCGTAATACGAGCCAAAATTTAACCTTTTAGTGTAGCTACTAGCTTGGTAGACTATTGTCTCATTGTGGATTTAAAAACAAAACGTATGCCAAAATCAGTTAGTTGGTGTTTGGTTTGTCGAATTCCAATGAAAACTAAAGGAATTGGAATCATCACTTATGTTGACCAAATTCCATTCCTGCATTTGGTTAATTCTTTGGGGTTTAGTAAAATATTCAAATTTCATCGATGGCTGAATTCAGATTCTTTGGGGTTTGGTAAAGAACAAACATTCCATTCGTTGGAATCTATTGCAAAAGACACACATACCCTCATTTTTCTCTCATCTCTTTCATCCTTAAGAACTCTTGTCGCCCCTCCTTTCCTTTCCTTCACCATTTTCATGCCAACCACTGCCGTCCTTGACCATCTTTGCACCGCCGCTGACCGCCGTGAGCCCCGTCGTGATCTTCATCTCGACCAGCAACCCTCTTCACCTCCGTCGTTCGGAAACCCCTTATTTACAGAAATTCGGGAGCATGAAAACTTGCAAACCGAACTGACAGATTCCAATCCCTTTGACATATTCCATTCCAATTCCTGTTAACCACATGTGTGGTCAAAGGGTTAAATTTCAGTCCAATTCCGTCAAATTTCAATTTTTGGACGAATGTCATTCTTTTAAAAAACATTATCCGAACCAAACACCACATCACCGCCTTAAGTTTATAAAGATATCTTAATTCAAACACTCAAGACTATACAAGGCAAGGTGTATATTTCTGTATCCAAGGGAGATAAAATTCTGTTGTGCAAAAATGAGTTAAATATGGAAATTGCTTGATTGATCCACCAATTCTTTTTTGATTCTGCTTTCATCCTCATCCTTCCTTTTATAGATTTTCGACTTCTGTCTCCTGCCTTTGGCAGCTTTATCTCCTCCACCGTCTTTGCCACTGCAACTGTTGTCCATACTTTTCTCCATATCTCCAGTTTGCCCCTCCTTTTAGTCAGAAAGTTGTAATACTGCTGCTGTTCTATTCCACTATTTCTGCTTTGTTGCTGCTCCCAAAAGCTTTCAGCTCCACAACCAAAACTACAAGAATATCTCCATCATTTGTTCCTGGCCCATGGCCAGTTACCACGCTAAACTACACTTCACTCTTGACATCAGCTCAAAAAAGAAAAGCAATAAGAAATAGAGATAAAAAAGACTCAAAAAATGGACTTATAATATCACTCCTTTGTATAAACTAGCTGGTTTAGGGATATAGAGTATGACTCTTGTTCAAGAGTTATCAACAGATATCTGTTACATTGGTCTAAAACCATCACCTTAAAAGAAAGGAGTTATATTCGTTGTTTTTAAGTAAGTTGTTGAGAGCAAACCCTAGTTATAAAACGGAGGCAATGTGTAATATGGAGAAATGAACACCCTTATGCTATATTACATTGATATGTTCCATATACAACACGCCACACATGTAGCAACTAGCTGGACACAGCACCTAAGACCCCCTCACTATGCACACAGTGAGAAAAAGAGAGTTGGAGCATCAAGACTTAGGGTAGTTGATTGCTTGTATCATTGCTTTCTTTTATACTTCTGTCTTCAAAACTTATAGTTATGTTGGAACAACCATATCACAGTCTTTGCTTTCCATCAGTTATCTATCTCTTGGTAAATCTTTTTCATAGCTGCTTTTTGTGATGATAAAAACCAAACCTTCTAATGCAAGAGTGCTCAAAATTTTAGGGACCAAACATTTGGAAAATCAGATTTATGCTGAGTTAAGAGGCCGCATTAAAGAGGATGATATATCTGCACCTATACGCAAAGGGAATTACTACTATTATGAGCGGACTTTGGAGGGGAAGGAGTACGTACAACATTGTCGACGCCTTGTAGAAAATGTTGGGGCTGTACCATCTGTTCATGATATAATGCCAACAGGATCAGAAGCTCCTCCTGAGCATGTGATTTTGGATGAAAATGTGAAGGCTAAAGAACATGCATATTATAGCATTGGTGCTTTTCAAGTGAGACTAAATTTTCTTTCTGCAACCTTATGCTTTCATAGTTTCATCTTTGTTGTTCTTCCAAACACCTAGCACAAAAACAACAAAGGAAAAGGCATTTAAGACAGAAACTAAAATTGACTCTTTGCTCCATTATCTTTAGGTTAGTCCAAATCACAAATTGGTAGCATATGCGGAAGACACTAAAGGAGATGAGATCTATACCATCCATGTCATGGATGCTGACACTTGCACACCGGTGGGTGAACCCTTGGTTGGTGTAACTGGTTATCTTGAATGGGCAGGTGATGAGGCTTTGCTATACATCACCATGGATGCGATTCTCAGGCCAGACAAGGTAATGATTTTTATGCTAAGTATAATAATCATTTTTCTAGATTATACAATTAATCCTGAGACTTGGTTTTAAACATGGGAAATTGTTCGTTTGAGCATATTCGTTCATCTTGTCTGGTGCTTATATGCCTGTTGGTATGCGATAAGTGTGTAAAAGAAGCAACAATATCTTAATAAGAAGCTAAAGAAGAGTTGGTTGACAAGTTGTCCCCTTACTACTGAGTTCTAAGAGTACTCAGAAGTGGGTGCACCATCATTATGATATTTGAATAAAAGATAAAAGCAGAAACATAAAATTTTACTGATTGAAGCAAAATTTTGGGTTAAGAATAAAAATTAGAAAGATAAGCAGTCTTTTAAATAAAAGAAAAAACAGTGAACAAAACTGCATTGTTATTAAATGCTGACTTTGTAAAGAAGTTCTATAAATCATTTTCATGTATGACGATATTTTATAATTTAAGTAATTATTGATCAGGTAGTATCAAAGTATATCAAGTATAAATGTAAAATTCATATTGCGAATGACTTGTCATGTCATTTATCCCTAACCGCAAAGGGAGACATTAGCTTCAGTTTTAGTTTTATATAGTACTAAGCTTACAATCAATTTTGCGACATAATATTTGGTTTTTACAGGTGTGGTTGCATAAGTTGGGTACAAATCAATCAACAGATGCATGTCTTTATCATGAAAAAGATGATATGTTTTCTCTAGATCTTGAAGCTTCTGACAGCAAAAAATATCTGTTTGTTGGATCTGAAAGTAAAACTACCAGGTCTATGTTCTATTTTGATATCTCAAAGCCTGAGAACGGTCTTATGGTTTTGACACCTCGGTCAGAGGGCATTGATACATCAGTCAGCCATCGTGGCAATCATTTTTTCATTAAAAGGAGGAGTGATGAAGCTTTCAACTCAGAGCTGCTAGCCTGTCCGCTAGACAATGTAAATGCAACTACAGTTCTTCTTCCTCACAGAGAAAGGTACAACTGGACTTCCATAAGTTGTTAATTATTGCCGAGGGGCCCATATGTTTTTAGCTTGAGTGCAAAGTATGTGTTCTTCCTTGTTGACTTAAAGATATTTATATTTCATGCATTTACTTTATCCACCACAAATGATGAATACCTTTAAGAAATAAAGAAAATTTCTTTACACAATGGCATGATCATAGATGGATATACCAACGGTAGCTCAGATCCAACTCTGCACACAATAATGTGTACCAACTTTGGAATTATTAAGAAATTTAACTTGAAATTATTCCCGATCGTCTCCAGTTCAGAACTTCCTTTTCAACTTTCAACTTCTCCATTGTAAGTAAAAGCACTAGAACTATAGACTATGATGAAATTGTAGTTTAATTATTTTAAATCATTTGTTGACTTATGCCCTACATTTGTTGTTGAATTGCTTAATAAACGTATTATTGGTGCAATACCTTCAAAACATGTGTATTTTATGTTAGCAGAATTATTTCATTTTTCTGAAAGTTTAATTTTTTATATGCCTGCATCTAACAATAATTTAATCTTGAGGGGGGTTCTTTGGAACAATTATGCCAATTCATCATTTTCGAATAACTAGTTCGAATGACTAGTTACTTGGATAGAATAGGTCTTAATTTATATCATACATGAGTAAACATATTATATATGCCTGGAAAGTTTTAGGCACAAAAAGGGACCTACAGTACATATTAGCGGAGAAGTTTTTTCTTACAATTGATGGTTAGTTAGTCTACGCTGTTCCTTCAATTTGTCTTTCTACTGTTGATTGATGAACTGTAAATAATTTTTTTACTAGGCTCATACTTCTCCCTATCTCATTTTGTCTTCCTTTTCCTGGCTTTGTCTTGTTCCAGCATAAAGATACAGGATGTAAAACTTTTTAGTGACCACCTTGTAGTTTATGAGCGTGAAAAGGGCCTACCTCGGGTAACTTATTACTCTCTTCCCACTGTTAACGAACCACTTGAAAGTCTCCAAGGTGGTCGAGCTGTTGATTTTATTGATCCTGTTTATTCAGTGGATCCAGCAGAGTCACAATTTTCTTCAAGTTTATTGCGGTTTTGTTATAGCTCTCTGAGAACGCCCCACTCTACATATGATTATGACATGAATACAGGAGTTTCAGTTCTGAAGAAAATCGAAACGGTAAGTTACATTACATAATAGTTGATATTATTCAACTTAGTTTACTTTCTCTTCTTTTTAAGCCTGCCAGAATTCTATAATCATGGAGGTGTGTTTAATTACTTTGTTACACCTTTATTGTGATTCTTGTTTAAGTAATTAAACAGGAATCACAATAAAGGTGTAACAAAGTAATTATGAGGTCTAATGGACAACCTTTTGATGGAATCAGGTATTGGGTGGTTTTGATGCCTCAAACTATGTAACCAAAAGGGAGTGGGCAATTGCTCAAGATGGCACTCATGTTCCTATATCAATTGTCTATAGAAAGGATCTGGTCAAGCTTGATGGGTCGGATCCACTGTTGCTTTATGGTTATGGATCCTATGAGGTAATAGATGTGGTGTCTTTTACTTTTATATTTATTTGTTTTTCTCTGTATGTATGCATTATGTTATTTTGCAAGTGACACAATTCTCATCTGTCCTGCAGATATGCGTGGATCCTAGTTTCAAAGCATCAAGGTTGTCTTTATTGGACCGTGGTTTTATATATGCAATTTCCCACATTCGTGGTGGAGGAGAAATGGGGAGGAAATGGTATGAAAATGGGAAATATCTCCAAAAAAATAACACTTTCACAGATTTTATCGACTCTGCCGAGTATCTTATAGAGAAGAAATATTGTATAAAAGAAAAACTTTGCATCAATGGAAGAAGTGCAGGGGGATTGCTTATTGGTGCTGTTTTAAACATGCGTCCTGATTTATTTAAGGCCGCTGTTGCTGGAGTACCATTTGTAGATGTTGTGACTACAATGCTCGATCCAACAATTCCTCTAACAACAGCCGAATGGGAGGTGATCTTTCTATATTCCATTTTGGAAACTTCAGTGCTTTTATGCTTGTTTAGATAGATGTCTTTTTATGCCGATTTTCATGTGGACGGCTTTTTTTTTATTGCAGGAATGGGGTGATCCTCGGAAGGAAGAGTTCTACTTCTACATGAAATCATATTCACCAGTTGACAATGTGAGCACCAATGTCCCTTTTTCAGTTGCAATTTTAAGTTATTTTTATATTTTGGAGTCTCACCGTATGTAGATTTTCAAATGTTTAAAGTTAACTCGTTACTTTTTTTTTTAAACAGGTGAAGGCTCAGAATTATCCAGCCATACTTGTTACTGCTGGATTAAATGGTAGGCTGCTGTTTCTAGAGTTGTAGATCTTATTTCAGTAGAGATGCACAAAAATGCCTCTGAGCCAAAGCCCGGCTCAAAAAAGCCAGGGCCTAGTGAGTCCGAACCATAGGCCCATGCCAGGCCTTAAAGTTAAAGCCAGATCAGGCAGCTTTTATTTTCCCCAGGCCTGGGCTAAGCCCAGCCGGAAAAAGCCGGGTAAGGCCCAGTTTTTGGTCCCCAAGCCCGGCCCAGAAAGCCTGGTTTTTTGTTCTTTTGCTATGGGTTAAAATTGTTTTTTTGACCCTCCTAGCTTTTTTTTTGCTTTTCCTAGCCGATTTTTGACCTTTTGTGGTTTTTTTACTTTTCCAATAATTTGACTATTTTTACCCTTCAAACTAGTGGTTATAGCCTTATAGGGGGTATTTTAGGGAAACTTATTTTTAGATGAATTAGTGTGAATAGAGTATAAGTTTATTTCTTTTCAAACTAAAGCTCTCAAAATCTCAAGAGCTCTCTCCGTCCTCGATTCTCACGATCTCTCCATTTGCGATATTGTTTCACAAAAAAGCTCTCAACTCATGAATTCTATTCACAAGTTCTATAGTAAGTTTTATGCTATCGTTATTTTCGTTTCATTTTTATAAACTCATAATTCTCATATCATTATTATAGTCTTGTGGTTTTCATATCATTTTGAAAATTCTTGTAATTGTCGTGTCATTTTTAAAATTCTTGTAATGGTCTTATCAATTTCAAGATTCCAGTAATTTCCATATCGTTCTTATAATCTTGTAATTTTTGTATCATCTTTATAATCTTGTAATTTTCGGATCATATTTAAATCTTCTGTGATTTTCTAATCATTTTTGTAATCTCATAATTTTCTTATCGGTTTTAAAAGTCTTGTATTCTTCGTATCATTTTCAAATTGTCGTTATTATCTAATCATTTTGAAAATTCTCGTAATTTTGTATGTAAAAGAATGTCTTCAAACCAAAGTGCTAGCAACATTGGTTCTTCTTCTTACATCCCATGTTATGTGACACAAAATTACACTTCTATCACCACCCAAAAACTGTAAAAAATCCCGATACGTGGTTGGAGATGGTTCCTATATGCTTGTATATAATGCACCTTTTATCTCTAGTCATTTAACCATTGCCATTTGCGTGTTCTGCAGATCCACGTGTACTTTATTCTGAACCTGCTAAGTTTGTTGCCAAGTTGAGAGAGATGAAAACAGATGATAATGTATTGTTGTTTAAATGCGAGATGGGAGCAGGTCATTTCTCAAAATCGGGAAGGTAATGATTTTAATATCTTTTTTGGCAAAAGTTTATTCGAGCTAAGCATCTTTAATAGCACGTTCGACCTTTCACTTAAGGGCCCGTTTGTTAGGAGCTTAATAAGCTTAATGGGACTCACATCTTATTCGGTCAGCTATGCATGACTGTTTGGTAGTGGCTTAATGATACAGAAAGTGGCTTATTTAATAAGCTTTTAGGAGGGAGCTTTATGCAGCAAGCCAAGTTTTTCCCAAACCTACCCCTCCCAATAAAATAACAAGCTCCTTCCATATATGAAAAAACCCTCCCAAACAAAAACCTTCTCAATCTATACAGGCAGATTAATCCACACAGACAACTTTATCCATACAGAACTTATTGCAAAACCAACCAAACAACCCCTTAGGGGAAATATTTGTAGCATCCTCGTGGATGAAAATAACATAATTACAGTAGATAATGAAGTGAAAAATAACACGCTGCAATGACTTACTTATATGCATCATCAGAATCTACTGTTTCAAATTCTCAACCGTTGCCGAAAATTTTATTTTTAAAAAGAGGGATATTAAAATCCCATACCAATTTGTCTTAATATTATTTATGTTTTTCATTGATTTATCTTCAGGTTTGAGAAGCTTCAAGAGGATGCATTTACCTACACTTTCATTTTGAAGATTCTGAACATGGTCCCTGCTCTTGCTTAAAATCATGTTTTCATGTTGGATAATTGGGCAAAATTCCTTCAATTGCAGTTGGAAGCTTCTTCAAGGTCACCAAATTCCTTTTCTTAAATTTTAAGATGGTTTTCCATGATTTTACCTTATCATGTATGCATAGTTGAATCCACAAATTTTTCCCAAAGTAATAACATAATATAAAATATAAAAAAAAAAAAAATTAATTATAAAAAGCATGGCTAAATTCAAAATGACATACAAATGGCTTTTTTATCTTTTTTTTTTTTCCATTTTTACCCTTCCTAGATCCCACTCTCTCTGGAATTTACTGGTTCGTTTGGTTTGGTTTGATTTGATTTATGTACAAATTGAATTTATCTGATTCTGCTGCAATATATTTGATCCACAGATCTCGATGATACTAAAACGATAAGGAAAACTGTGATGCATGAAGGTCCTCCTTGCTTTTTGTGATAAGGAGGGAGGTTTTACGATTGTATTATGCAAAAAAAAGCTTTTTTCATGACTTGTGACCTATTAATCGCAAATTATTTTGAATTCAATATGTTTTGGTGATTGTTCATTTCTTAAACCCGTTATTGTTGATCTATGCGATAACAATAGAAATGTCTAAAGTGGCTTCTATTCTCTATTACTTTCGTGCTTACTTTGATGAACAAATGAAACACCCTGATTTGGTAGAGATGGGCAAAAACCGGTTATCATCCATCACGGTAAAAAAAAAAAAACACCACCACATAACTAGTTGTGACATAACCAACCTAGCCCAAAATGTGTAACTGATAGTGATCAGTTATATTAAGCCCTTTAATTGGCTCTTACGGCGTGTCTACTTTAATTGGTCTTTTTTTGAAGTTTTAATATTGACCAATGGAGTAGTGCCATCTGCTGTTTTTTTTTCCTTCCAAAATATTTGTTCGTATACGGTCTCTTAACTAGTTCCTAGCATTAAAGAAATTGGGGGTTTGGTCCGAGTTTGGATTGCGACCTTAACTGATACTTGGTCGTTTTTCATTTTGGAAAACGGTCCAACAATCCCAACCCAACTCCTGTTATGATCACACCTGATCTTAAAAGTTAGTTATAACTGGATTCAGATAAAACTGATATAAACATAGGTAGAACTGTTAGAGCATATCTATCAGACAACTTTTTTAACATGGAAAATCAAAAATTAAGTTCTTTAAAAAACAAAGTACAATCAACTTTTAACATGTTTTTTAATATAGAGATCTAAATATCTATCATCACAATACATTTTTTAGAAAAAATATGTATATAATAACTATTATTATAATTTGAAGAATAAAAATAATCATTTTTCTCTTAAATTAAATTATAAAGAGTTCTTTAAATTTAGAATTATTGTTTTGCTTCATCTAATATTAAATAACAATATAGAAATTCATCCAAATAAAATAGAAAACAAATTTTCTTATTTTTATTATTTGCAGAATTTATTGAAGGTGGTGTTATTGGCCTATAACTATAAATTTATTGGAATACCATATGAAGATTTAAATACTAATAAATTTTGAAGTATTTTTAAAAAATATTTTCATTTTAAATTCACTTATTTGTATTGTTTAGATTTGTAATCTTTAATAGTTTAATTTAATTATTTCAAGTATTGTGATAAGAAAAACTTGCGGACTTATAAAACAATTTGAATATTATTGAATTAAAAAGCTCAAAAATAAAACGTATGATGAACCAAAAGAAATAAAACAATCAAATTTAAAAGATATAAAAAAAAACTGAAAATAAGCACATGGCCTTTGATAATTGAGCAACGGAAATACCTTTCTTTTATGATCACATTTGACTTTTTTTTATTATCTTTTTATTCGTTCAAGAAGATATGTTTAGTCAACAAGACTCGATGGCAGATTTTGATGGCATCAATAATGATTTTGCCTACCAGATGATGTTTACCAATAAATAAAATTATCATAGCTACTAGTGTTAAAAACCGGTTTAATAAGACGAATGAACGTAATTGATAAGGGATATTTTATTCGAAATAAGTGAGGATGATCACTTTTTATCTGTAAACATCATTCAGTAAGATTATGTTTGACAAAAATAAGTTACGTTTGACAAACCATAACTAGCTTATAAGTTAGCTTATTGAAACGTTACTTGTAGTAGTTTTTGAAGCTTATTGTCATTCTTTTTTTCAATTATAATCCTCATTAATATTATAATTGTTTGTTTTTCAATATGCCTTTTTTGGTCATTTTACATTAATTTTTTTTTTTGAATCCAAGTTAGCTGTTAGTAGTTAGTTAGTACGATTCGCACTCACAATGACATCCATACGCCATACGCGACCCGAACCTTCACCTTAGGGGATAAACCTCCACTCCTCCACCATTTTTAGGAAAACCACCACTCTCAAGGCTCGAACCCGAGACCTTGAGAATGATGTAAAAACCCCGAACCAAACATGATTTTTTCATCAGCTAGCTTATCAGCCACAAGCTAGCTTATAAGCCACCAGCTAGCTTATCAGCTAGTTTGCCAAACATAGCCTAAGTATTTAATAAACGACCCTTAAACTCATAGAAACTCAACAAGAAAAATAAATATATAAATAGCCACACCATACAAAAAAAAAGAAAAAAAACTTGTTCGATTTACTCCACGACATAAATAAACAAGCGTTCTACTTCGCCGATAAAAAACCGTAAAAAAGAAACCTTATGGCTTCATTACATTCGAAAATCGGATCTTTACCCTACTCATCATCTTACACAAAGGACCTATAACGACAATCGAATCATATAAAATTCCAACTCCCAATTGCATACCTGTTCACTAACTCATAAATAAAAATAAAAATAACTTATTCACCAACCAACCCGCTCGACCATCTTTATCTACAACAACAATAAATAAAAAAACCCGAAAAATCAAACATACTTTCAACTAACTCGTCTCATTCTGCCTGATAAACGGTGGCGAGCTCACATCCGTTGTGCTATAAAACGAGTCCTCGGCCCCATTATAATACGTCTCTTCCTTCTCGTCATCCCATTTCACGATCTCGCGAATATATTTAAACGCTTCGTCCACCGTCACTCGGTCGCGGGCCCGGGCTTGCCAAACGAAGAGCTTTCGGGTGGTCAAAGATGCATATAGGTCCTTAAATTTCATAGCCACATAGTAATAGGCTTGGTGGGCTAGGTTTTGGTTGTTGGTGTAGGGTCGAACCGGGCTGAAATCGGTGAACCAATCGCACGCACTTAATGGGTTTTGTTTGAGTTTATCTTCGAAAAGATCGTATTTATTGAGAATTAAGACGAAAGGGGTGTCTTTAAAACACGGGTGTTTGACCATGGCTTCGAAGAGTTCTTTGCTTTGGACCATTTTGTTTTGGAGGAGTGAACCGCTTCCGGTGGTGGTGGTGGTGGTGGTGGTGGTGTCGGGTGATAGCCACATTTGGTCGTAGTCGCTTAAGGCGACGCAAAAGACGACTACTCGAACATCTTCGAACATTTCGACCCATCGACAACCTTCGTTCATTCCCTTGGCGTTTACACGAATGAGTTGATATCTAACAAAATGATGGTAAAGATATAAAAAAAACGACATGATGAAATGAAAAAAAAATATAGTGAGAGTATAACCAAAAGAAACTCAACGAGCCCAATATAAAACCAAACCAAACGGGCCCAGTATTATAAGCAAACAAACCCACAGTATATATTTGTGTCGGTCAGGTTCAGGGGAAAACGGCGGAAAAAAAAGCTGAAGAACACCCTGGGATCCCTCCATCTGGACGGTATGCACAAATGAATACCGGTAATTTGTAACATATGCACTAATGCATATATATGCATTGGTGCATAGAAAAAATACAGCTTCAATCGCTTGTATTTGGATGGAGGGCTCCCAGGCTCTTCTTCAATTTTCTCCTTTTTTAGTGCTTTCCCTTGAACCGCTCTATTTGAGAACCGTACGTGTGTGTGTATATATATATATAGAGAGAGAGAGAGATGGAGGGAGGTTCAAGGGAAAACACTAAAAAAAGAGAAAACTGAAGAACACCCTGGAAGCCCACCATCCGGACAGTATGCACTAATGCATACAAGAGTTTTTTTTCTATGCACCAATGCTTCTATAATTACATATGAATGCTTCTATAATTACATATGCATTAGTGCATACACACACAAATGCATGCTACAAGTTATCGGTGTATACCTCCATCTCCCAGGGTGTTCTTCAGTTTTTTTTTGCGTTTTCCCTTGAACCTGACCCTATATATATATATACGTATGTATATATATATATATAATAGTTGGTTCTCATGGTTCTCAAAATATGTACGGTTCCTAAATGAACTTATCGCCATAACGACTTTATCCAAAAGTATAATTACCTGGTAAGAGGTTGGGATTGAGCGTCGAGATTGTCCGTATAAGTCTCGGACATCGGGCTACGATCATCGAGAGAGAATTCTATGAATGCCAAACCATTCCCTTGGGTGACTCCTTCCGCATATAGTATGTCATGTTCCGAAGGTTCATATTCATTGCTAGAAACCTCAACTGCCTGAAAACCGACACATGAAAATTATTGTATGTTATTTTCCATGAATACCCCTAAATTTTGCAAAGATCGCTAGAACTCATTTAGTGAAGTTGTATGCACTACGTCCAAATTTGAAATTGTTCGACTATTTGTCAAATGTCTAAAATACCCTTCAACGAAGACAAGATAGCGCAAACCCATCAATCTGTTTTTAGTAGTCATAAAAGGGCAAAAACGTAATTTCAACTTGAGATCATTTCGGAAAGAAAATAGCAACTTTATGGAACAACCCGCGAAAGAAAATGCAGCAATTTCATAAAACAAAGAAGCATTTCATCGTGTATAAAGATCGTTCAAAAGATTGTCTTTAGAGTACTTCAAGAAATTAAAAAAATGGACCTTTTTCGAGACGAAAAGAGAGCTTTTATTCGTCAAATAAATGCAAACCCACAATCACATTTCCATTTTTCACCTCAAATAACACAAAACGATGATATTTAAACGAAAATTGATTCGAAAAAATGATGAAATACCCGGCTTAAGAAATACTCTGCAACATCAGGAAGGAAGTGTAGCTCGTTTCTCCTTTTATACGTTTCTTGGATGGCGGGATCCTTCCAAACCTCTTCGACTAGTGGAGCATACTCACGTGTTGCTGCTGGAAAAAAAGCATCCAAATCTCCGGTAGCAATAATATCAAGAAGCCAATCAGAAAAATGCTTCAATCTCGGGTTAAGAGAGTAGATACAGTGATCACTTTCTTCAGCATCACCCTCGTTTCCTGAAATGAAACCGGTCGGTTAATGATTTAAATGTTTAAATAAATGACAAATTTACCCTTAGTAATAGAGTGAGTAATGAAATAATAAAGGGTAGAATTGAAAACTATCTTTTGAAAGATGACACTTATTTTAGGACAAATAAATATAGAAATATGTACAATTAATTTGGGACGGAAAGAGTATGTTTTATTATGTATAAACAAAACATAGAGAGAGGTTCAGGGAAAAACGCTAAAAAAATAGAAAACTGAAGAACATCCTGGGAGCCTCATCCGGACAGTATGCACAAATGTATATGCACTAATGCATATATATGCACAAATGCAAAATTACCGGTATGCATTTGTGCATATTGTCCAAATGGAGGGCTCCCAAGGCGTTATTCAGTTTTCTCCTTTTTTTGGCGTTTTCCCCTTAACCTGACTCTACAAACATATAAATGAAATCATTTGATATGACGAAAGGCTTCACGAGCCCAATACCATATAGCTAATATGGAATCAAGAAATAAATTATGGGCGCATAGATCTTTTGTTGATAGATCATTTACATTTAGCTAAGGGGCTTCACGGAAACAATCATCGAGGAGAATAAAATGTGCACAAATGGCTCATGAAACACTAATTTTTATGTGAACCATATTAATATGATACAAAAGTTCATATTCAAGGAGAATAAAATATGGTTGTGGGTCCCATTTACGTGAAGGAACGAAGATGGGACCCACAAATACGTGATAATATGTTTGACTTTAGAAAGTCAAAAAAGATACCTGTTTCATTGGATTGATCATGGGATTCAATGGAGTTCTTCTTCATCACCATGGCTTCTTCCTCGAAACGCTCCCTTCCATCAAGTAGAATGCTGAGGTATCTATACATGTTGCTTTGAATCATAAGCTTAATATTTTGCAACTCTTCATCACTAAATCTGTTTCCATATAAGAATTTTGCCTGCAACAACCATAACAAACTAAGTATATATATATATATAGATAGTAAAAATTAAGTATATATATATATATATAGATAGTAAAATAACGCACACATTTTAAATATTATGAATATTTTGGTGTTCATGAAGGATTTTTTATTTTTCGGTAAATCTATCATGTTTCTATGTTCTCTATTCTTGATTTTGTACGTCTAGTATTCCTTTCTCGTTGCATCAAGAAAACAGGACCTAAAGTCGCAACTTTTTTGCTTCCGATGTCATATAAAATGAGACCAACAAAATGAAAATGCTAAGGGTGCATTTGGTTCCAGAAAACTGTTTTCATTTTCCTAGAAAACGTTTTCAGAAAATGGAGTTGAGTTTTCATTCTCAGTTTTCTATGAAAATGTTGGAAAACACGTTTGGTTGAAATGGTGGAATTTTCATTTTCCATTTTTAGAAAATAAGAAAACGTGTGGGCCAAAATGTTCCTGGAAAAGTTTTTAGAAAACAAAAATTTGGAAAACTGTTAAAATTAGTTTTCTAATTTACATAGGATTTTAGAAAATGAAATTTTTTGTTTTCTTGATTTTTTTTTGAAAACTGAATGAACCAAACGGGTTTTCTAAATTTTCATTTTCCTTGGAAAATTTTCCTAGAAAACTAAAAAAAATTCAGGAACCAAACGCACCCTAAATGACTAAAATAAATAGAAAAATGAGACATTTTTGCCAAAGAGTCATTCGCCCAACCTTCTCGGATGTCAAGGGTTCAAACCTCACAAAAGGTGATGGTGTGCGTATTATTTGCCGTATATAAATATTAGGGTCAGGTTCAGGGGGAGACCTCAAAAAAAGAGAAAACTGAAGAACACCTTGGGACCCCTCCATAATATGTAACATGCATAATATGGAGGGCTCTCAGGGCATTCTTCATGTTTTCCCCTAAACCTCCCTCATAAATATTATATACTTAAAAAAACATATTGTAACACGTCAGACAAAACGGACCCATATATGACACCCGGAGGTGGGGTCAAGGGAGGGTAAGATGTTGGCAGACCTGACCTCTATCCCAAATAGTAAAGCGGCTTTTTTTGGGTTATACCCGACAAATGGCTTAGAATCTTGAATTCTTAATTTCATTTCTCTCTCACACAAGACAAACGTGACACAATTTCTTTCAAATTTAAAAAAAAACGATCTCTTAATTTTGTTTCTTTCTATGTGACTGGATCGAACAACTACTTATAAGAACAAATAAATTTTTTAGAATTTTTGAAATGAAATACCTGCTTAAAGATGGTGCTGGTTCCAGATCCCTCAAGTCCAAGTAACAAAAGCTTTTGAATCTTTTTGGGCTCAAAGTAATTGGGAACAGTAGTATAGTTGCTGGCTTCATCCCGTTCACGTTGAGGCTGACCATGTGGCACAGGTAATGATAACAACGTACAAAGAAACCGTGTTGTAGCCTGTCCAAAAACACGTTATCTTAAGCATCTTCATACACATTATCAACCATCATTTGCGAGACCCATGTGTTATATATATATATACATATAGAGAGAGAGAGAGGGAGGTTCAAGAGAAAACGCTAAATGCATCAGTGCATATGGACAAAAGCATATATATGCATTAGTGCATATGCACAAATGCATGTTACAAATTACCAGTATGCATTTGTGCATACCGTCCAGATGGAGGGCCAAGGTATTCTTCAGTTTTCTCTTTTTTTGGCGTTTTCCGCTGAACCTGACCCTATATATAAGGTTCAGGTTAAGGGGAAAACCTCAAAAAAAGGAAAAACTGAAGAAGACCCTGGGAGCCCTCCATCTGGACGGTATGCACAAATGCATACCGGCACTTTGTAACATGCATTCGTGCATAACATGTAGAAAAAAAACAGCTTCAATCGCATGCACAAATGCATATTGTACAGATGGAGGGCTGGCTCTCAGGGTGTTCTTCAGTTTTCTTCTTTTTTTTAAGGTTTTTCAGGGCGTTCTTCAGTTTTCTTCTTTTTTTTAAGGTTTTTCCCTGAACCTCCCTCCATATATATGTACCTTTTCCCAGATATTTCCCTTAATATTGTTCTGGCCTTCCTCCTCATAACGACCATCATCGTACACCCAAAAATGAGTGTCACGAGGACATTGCACATTTGCTAGCTGAAAGAAACCAATAAAACGTATTTCAGAAGAACAGAAGAAATCATATAAAAAATTCATAGTTTTGGTGTCGTTGACTCAAATTATTTTCTTGAGATAAATGGAGATATTAAATCTTTTTGTGCGAAAAGGGTTTTTAACCGACAACCCCCGAGCCGGGCCCACACCACCATGTTCCGACCCAACAACATCATGTGAGAGGCAATCAGACAGTGGCGGATCCAGGAATTTTGGTGATGGGGTCTGAATTTAATCAACATAATATAAAATTTAAATAAAAAAAGTCTAGAAATTAGAAAATAAGGCAATTTATATGTGAAAAAAATAAAATTTATAATGTAATAAAAAAAGAGTATAATCTACAGGGGCCAAAAAATAACGCATTTATACTTTCGGGTTCCATTTTTGTTTCTAGTTCCTACTCGTGTTTCTTAGTGATGCATAACTTCAAACCCGTCATAACAACGATAATGAAACTATTTCCCTATAAAGAAACATCACGAGTAGTAACTAGAAACAAAAATAAAACCCGAAATTAGAACACATTTGCATCTTAAAAGATCGATAAATACATTTAAAAAACTAGAAAAAGAGAGAGTTAACCTTCAGCACTCTTAGCTCACGGCTAGTAATTTCTCGACCATTCATATAAACTTCCGTGTTCCCATTACTCGCAGTCGGACTAAGTTTCCCAGTAAAATTCAAATTCGAACTCACAACCCTATCGGGCTTATCTCCCTCCTAAAATATCAAAAAAACCAAAAATATCAGAATCTTTATAAACGAAAACTCAATACAAATTAATAAAAAATCAAAAAGATTGAATTTTTTTACCTTTCCCCAAAGACCCGATTCTTTATCATACCAATACATTCCGGGTTTTAACTTTCTTGGCGGTAACGGGCACCCTAATAATTCAGCCATTTCATCGGGTTTTAGCGGAAACCCGTTAACAATTAACTGTTCGGGCCGTAGCTGATTAGCGGAACATTCTTTTTCCGCTTTCATAATCTGTTTAACTTCCAAAGGACTAAGCAAACGAGATAATAAACGCGAATGTTTCCCTAAAGTTAGCCGTTTCGACTCATCTATCGCGTCACCGATACAACTAACACATTTCCGACCTTCTGGCATCGATCCCATTGCTCTAAGAACGCAATTACTACAATATTTAGCATCACAAACTAAACAAGATTCTTTCGTTTCCCATTTCCCTTTCCCACATCGATAACAAACCCGTCTTTTCTTCTTCTTTTTCTTATTCTTTTCTTTAGAAACCGCCACATATTCCGGATAAACGGGCCTTTCCGATTCCACTTCTTTCCCTTCGGTTCGATGATCAACCGTGTTGAAAGTGACCACCGGGGCCCGTCTAACGTCATTTCCGTTGGCATCATTCCGTTGTTGGTTCTGAACGGAATTGGGAGAAGCCGATGGCGAAGCGGAGAAGGAATCGGCGTTACGAAGAACCGAAACAACGGATTCGGAACTACCGGATAACCGCGGGCTTTGATTGGGGGAATCGGCTACACCCGCGATATAGGAAACGGGTAACGGGATGGGTTCGATTACGGGTGGCGGGCCTGTGTCTCGAGTGATGGATCTTCTTGAATCTGAAAAAGATTCAGCTATAGATGCAGTTGGAATTACTACATCTAATGGTTGTACCCTAGGGAGTTCATAAGATACATCTGGACCCATATATTCTAAAGCAATTGAGTAATCTTCTTCATCTTCTTCACAATCTTGAGGTAATGAAACACCAGGTGGAAGCATCTTCTTCACAACTTTTCTCCAATCTTTTTCACCATTTTCTTCCATATCCCTCATACCCAATTCTTTAAATTAACAAAAAAGGAACTTAATTAGGGTTTCAAATTCATCGATTTTGAAACACCCAATACTTGATTCGATTAGCTAAGAAAATACCCAAATCGGATTAAAGAAGAAAGAAGAAGAAATACCTGAAATTTTCACAGCAAAATCCAACGAAAGATGGGGGTTTTTGATTGAAGTCAATATCTCCTCATATTCAACAGCCAAAAAGGGGAAAATGGTTGCAACCAATCGGAAACAAGGACCCACCAAACACACCACAAAAAAGAATCAACCAAATTTAGGACACATCCCACAAAATTAAAGTCAAAGTCTTCATGATTTATCAGTCAAAGTCCTCAACTTTTTTTTGTTCGATCTTCAAAAAAAGCCTTCAAATTTGAACAAAAAAGATTAGAAAGAAAACCCAGTTGAAATCTGTCAAAAACCAACAACTTAAAGAGACCTAAATTTCACAAGATTCAAATCTAGTAGATAGAACCCTAAAAGAAAAATGGAAGACAGATTTCTGGAACCAAATTACAAGTATAAAAAAAATATGAGAATCAACAGAGAGGATAAAGATTTTGTCAGCAACAAAGATGGCAAAAAAAGAATAAAAAGACTTACTTTGGAGCAAGTATTTAAGTAAATGGTCTTTTAGAAAGAAAAAAGAAAAGAAAAGAGTAAAGGGTATGCAGATAATAAAAAGGGATGAAGGGCGTGCGTGTACACTGTAGTCTGTACAAAGATAAATATATATATATATATATACATATTTAACTGAGAAAGTGACAAGCAAAGGAGAAATGAATCTGAAAGTTATTTACTTTTTTTTACCTTTTGGGTTTCTGAGAAAAAAATATCAAATACTGATAAAAAGTTTCATAGGGAACAACCCCACCACCCACCATTGGAGGATAGATATATAGATAGATAGATATATATATATACATACAAATCTGTGTGTTTTTGTGTGTGTGAGAGAGAAAGAAAGATGATGGTTATGGGTGAAGAGGGTGATGGGGTTTGTGGAGACCATCTAACGTTGGTAGATAGTGTAATGTGTCATAAACCATTATTTTTGGTGTCTGAAATAATTGCAGTTTTTATCCCAGTATACCTTGTAATGTTTCTAAAATCGTACAAATATTCAATTATTTCATATTCTTTGTTACAAAATTTGAACCATATTTTGATGAAATCATGTGATTTTTGAAAAAAAAATTGGTGAGTGTTTTTTTTTTTAAATTGGTAAGAAAAATGTATAACATTAGTTTTTAGTTAAAACAATTCTTTGAGGTATTCTTTTTAAAAATGTCAAGGTATTTTGATGACTGTTTTGGGTCATTATATGTTTTTGGGTTAGTTTATCTGTTTATGCCTAACTGCTAGTCCTCGAACAACCATGTATGGTCTGATGTCATCACAGGTAGAGATGACAACGGGGCGGGGAATGGGCGGGGTCTATGATCCCCGACCCCGGCCCCGGTTGTTGAGTACTTCCCCCGTCCCCGGCCCCGGTCCCCGGCGGGTACGGGGATACAGATTCCAGCCCCGCGGCAAACCCCGGTCAAACCCGGCTAAACCCGGTCAAACCTGTCCCCGGTCAAAACCCGTCCCCTGACCCGGTCAAACCCGGTCAAACATGCCCCTGTTTTAGTTTTTGTTTGAATTTCCAGCACTGTTTTAGTAACTCTTTCTGTTTGAGACTAGTATAACACAAGATAAAAAAAAATACATCTAGAAAAATATATAACACAAGCTAAAAAAGTAATCCATCAATCAAGCAAAGTCCAAAGTCCAACCGTAACAAAATACATCAAAAAACATTGTAATGTCCAAACTCCAATCGTAACAAAATACATCAAAATACGTAGTAAAGTTTCCAACTTTCAATAAACATATTCTAGTCTCTAACCCACTCAACAATCAACATCTTCATCGTATGCAATCGTTTCATCAAATCCTCGGGGTTCTCCGGCTTTTTTATCTGAAATCAAAATAATGCAAGTCAGAAAAATTATATATAACAATTTAAATAATTACTATGACAATTTATATAATTATTAGTTTGTTACCTTCAATTTCTTTTCTTAACCAACTTTGGCTACACATCAATGCTCCAACTGTTTGGGATTTTAGTCGATTTCGTTATTTTGTTATCTTGTTCCCGCTCATGCTAAAAGCGGATTCAGAAGCAACTGTAGAAATAGGAATGGCCAACACATCCCACGCAATCCTCTGCATGATAGGAAACTTACTACCATTGCACTTCCACCACAACAATATATCAAAATCTTCTTCATCATCTGGTACCAATCTATCTGCCAAATAATCATCCAACTCGGTCGCTGCAAATATGTGATCCTCAGATATCATATTCTTAAAAGCCAATCTCCATGTGTCGGTAGGGTCACTTTGTCCCCCACTTGAGGAGGTAGTGCCACTTTGTCCTTTCCCTCTATTCGAATGATCATACTACTTTTTGTACTCATCAAATAAATCATCACATAGAGTACGTATCCTCATAACCTCATGTTTTGAGTCTACACCATAAATCATTGGGAAGAAATAATTGATCAACTTTAACTTATACCTAGGATCTAAAACAATAGCCACACTCATGACATCATGTATGATTCCCCAATATTTATCAAACTTACTCAACATAGTTGTTGCCATGTTCTTAATAACTTCATCCGGATCATCTACCCAACTCCTAATAGCTAATTTCATTTCACATATCAAAGGAAAGAACAAGTTGGAAGTGGGATACTTGGTCCCGGAAAATTTCTTGGTCACATTGTAAAAGAAACATAACTTCTCACACACATCAGATGCCAATTTCCATTCCTTTTCACTAGGTAAAGACACATAACTTTTCTCTTTCTTGCTTAAACGAGTAAAAACATCTTGGTATTCTAAGGCAACATTTAACATTAAATAAACAGAATTCCATCTAGTCTTACAATCAAGTACCAATTCTCTTTCACAATCATTTCCTACTTGTCGGGCAACTACTCTAAATTCTTGGGCTCGTTTAGGAGAATGTGTCCAAAATGAGACGCTATCCCTAACTTTCTTGATTGCATTCTCAATCTTAGAAAACCCATCTTGAACAATAAGATTAATGATATGTGCACAACATCGCATGTGAAAAACCCTACCCTTTAAAATTAATGATGAAGGAGTAAGAATACCTAAGAGCCGGTCAACCAAGGCATCATTTGTTGAACAATTGTCAAGTGTCAATGTTGACAATCTGTTGTCAATGTTCCAATCCATAAAACACTCAACCATAATTTGCGCCAATGCATCAGCGGTGTGTGGAGAAGGAACATGTAAAAAACTGCATCACACAATATATTAAAAATTAATAATGTTGATATTTAAAAAAAATACTAAAATAAGAAATACGTCAATAACCTGATAATCCGGTTTTGTAACTTCCAATTGGCATCTATGTAATGTGCTGTTATTGCCATGTAACCTTTCTTTTGGTTACTTGCTGTCCACATATCCGATGTAAGAGCAATCCTACTTCCATTTTCTTCCAAACACCGCAAAAGACTACCTCTTTTTGTTTCATATATCTTCATGATGTCGGACTTGATTGTAGCTCTCACAGGTGAACCTACATAGCCACAAAGATTATGATGGTATCTGAATTCGAACCAAAGGTTGTCTGGCCTAGCGGATATTAGGTAACATCCTAAGTCACCAGTGGATGGTATCCCTGGTTGGCGAGGGTTTGAATCCCCGGCTGACATTTCTAAGGTATCCGTCTCTTGGGCCGGTCTTTTGGGTCGGTTCAGAGTCGAGTTCATGGGTCAGTCCATAGTGCTGGATTATGGGCGCAGGGGATTAGTCGGTGCCCATTTGGATCCAGATATCTCTGGGATGTGTGAGTGTGTTAAAATGCCGTTAAAAAAAGTATTTGGATTCGAACTCGATGAAGATGAAATTTTCACTACATCCCCTTAACCTTAACTAATAGACCAGGGCGTACGTGGTTCTATCTAATAAATTTCGAGATATTTTTGCATAAGAAAAGACATTCTATTATGAGATAGAAAATTTGGTAGACGGTCGTGTGTTTAAAAATTATGATATTTTTACATAAAATTAGCATCTCTTTTTTAATTTTAATATAAATATAACATGTAGTTTGATGTACAGTTTTATAAATATATCATTAATAAACAAATATATATAAATAACGATAATAATTTAGCAATTAATTTTGTTAGTTTCAAAAAGTATCGTTGAAGAAGACACTATTTTAAATTGAAATCAAACCATATCTTTTCAAACTACCACTTTTGTTTTTCTTTTCTTCAACATTAAAATTATTAAGCTTTTTCTTAGTCAGAGCATCTTTTTTTAACTTTCTGGGAATAGAGAAAAAACTTAAAATTTAAAAAAGAATAATATTTGATCATAATTATAAAGATTTTAATATTAATTATATTATTAAAATATTTAGTCTTAAGTTAAATTTAGATCATATTTAACAAACATAAATTTAGATCATATTTAACAAACATAAATTTACTTACTATTTTGAGTTTTTTTAAAAGTTTTGTTTAAATGGTCATAAATTATTAAAACATTACTTAAAATAATATTTAAATAAGCTATATAAATTTTAGCTACTTTTTCCAACTATATCTATGATTATTATTAATTGATATTAACTTAATATAAATTAAAATTTATTAATTGATATTAACTGTAAATCACTAGTTAATATCACTTTTTATTATTAATTGATTAATTATTATTAACGTTAAAATATTAATACTAAATATTATTAATAATATTAATTATTATTATCATTTAATTGATTTAATGTGTTAAAAATAAAATTTAACAAATTCAAAATTGTTTTATTAAGTTAAATAAAATCTAAAATTATATTTTATTCTGTAACATGAAAATTTTCTAAATCATAAAGCAATATTAATTTTAAAGACATAAATAACAAAATCCTCAAGTAATATGATTTTTTTTCTTCCTAAAAATTCGTATTTACGCAAAATCCACATCAATAATTTCATGTATAAGTATAGGGAAATTAATGATTTTGATCAAAATGGAAAATTCATTTACCAAAATGACCAAAAACTTGTTTAGTTTACCAAAATGACCAAGATTCCTTCGAAATATATATCGAAAACGAGTGGAAGTGAAAATACCTCCGCCACAGCACTGTTTTCCTCCGCCATGCCCCAAAACTACGCCGTTTTGGGGGTTTTTCCATCGTATTTGTCACACATACAAATACCTTCGCCACACGTATAAATACCTCCGCCACATGGCGGAGGAAAAACAGTCTTGTGGCGGAGGTATGGCGGAGGAAAACAGTGCTGTGGCGGAGGTATTTCACTTCCACTCGTTCTCGATATGTATTTCGAAGAAATCTTGGTCATTTTGGTAAACTCAACAAGTTTTTGGTTATATTGGTAAATGGATTTTCATGGTTGGTCAAAATCATTAATTTCCCATAAGTATAACTAACAATTACATTGAAGTTTTTATTAATTAGAATATTATATTATAATAAACTTTTTAGGGTTTTATTTGAATTAATTAATATATTATACAACGTTACTATTACCTAATTTTTTAACATCCTCACTTTTGATTATTTTATATTATCAATTAGTGACAAAGGCACAGGGTTTTCTATCGAATTTCTTGATAAAATGTTTTATTCTCTCTTCTGATATCATAGAAATTCTTTCCATATTTTACAAAAACAATGTCTATGTGATTGACATGTCTTCTACTTGATCATCATTTCTTCAAAATGTTTGTTTCTTCTCTAAACAAAACTGGTTATGGCATAAACGTCTATCTCACCTAAATTTCAAAACTATCAATAAACCGTCACAAAAAAGACTTGTGAAAAGGCATCCTTCTTTATACTTTTCTAAAGAGAAACTTTGTGGTTCTTGTGAAAAAAGTAAGCATTCCAAATCCAGTTTTAGATCTAAAAGTCGTTCATTCATCACATCTCCTCTTCATCTTCTACACATAGATTTATGTGGACCAGTAAACGTTCTAAGGCTAGGTAGAAAAAGGTATACTATTGTGATTGTTGGTGAATTTTCAAGATACACTTCGGTCTTTTTCTTACAGGTAAAAAGTGATGCAACTGCATAAATTATTTATTTTATCAAAAGGATTGAAATATTGAATAATATTTCAGTTTGTTCTTTAAAAAGCGACAATGGAACAAAATTCAAGAAGTATATTCTGGAAAACTTTTATTCAAACAAAGGTATATCTCAAAACTTCTTTGCAGCTAGAACTCCTCAACAAAATAAAGTTGTGGAAAAAGGAAATAGAACTCTATGTGAGGCTGTTAGACCAATGATTAGTGAAGCATGTCTACCCACGTAGGGGTGTAAACCAGGGACGGACCCAAATTTTTTTCAAACGGTTGCACCATTTAACTATAAAAAAATGTCGAGATGTTTTTCACAACATCATAGTTGGTCTATTGGTTACTTCATTGATTTTCATACATCGGGTCATGGGTTCAAATCTTTTATTGCGATTTTTTATTAGAAACATAATAAGTTTGAAATTAAAAGCTAGAAAAGCTAAAAAAATGAAGCTAGTGGGATTCAAACTTGAGTCTGGGTGTAGGAAAAGTCTTTAGAGCATCTCCAACAGCTATGGTAAAAAATTTCTATAATAGAATATGAAAAGTGAAAATCTCTAAAAAAATTTGCATCCAACTCCAATATAGCTATTCTATTTTAGCATTTCTAACTAAAATATATTAATAAATTATTCAATACATTTAATGAAATATTATTTCTCTCTCTTACAATTGTCATGGCAATAATTCTAATTGGTTACATATAATTAAATTATTATTTCTCTCTCTTCTATATGGTTTTAGAGCTTTCTCTAAATTTAGAGATTTTTTCATCTCTCTACTCAATTCTCTATTTTAGCATATGGAATAGCATAGCTATTGAAGCAACAAATATGCTAAAATCACTTTTTTTTTCTATTATACCATAGCTGTTGGAGATGCTCTTAGAGCATCTCCAACAGATATGCTAAAAAATTTCTATAATAGAGTAAAAAAAGTCAAAATCTCTATAAAAATTTACATCCATCTCCAACAGCTACTCTATTTTAGCAATTCTATCATTAATTATATTAATAAAATATTCAATATATCTAATAAAATAATACTTCTCTCTTCTACATATTTTTATCTCGATATTTTAATTGGTTGATATAATTAAAATATTATTTTCTCTCTCTTCTAATAAGTTTTAGAGATTTCTCTAAATTTAGAGAATTTTTTACAACTTCTCTCCTCTTTTTTCTATTTTAGCATATATGATAGAATAGCTGTTGGAGCAACTAAAATGCTAAAATTGCACTTTTTTTCATTTTAGCATAGCTGTTGGAGATGCTCTTAGTAACCAACTCTACCAAGGAAAACTTGTGTCCATATTATAATTTTAAAATATATATGGTGGCACACAACAAAATAATACGGTGGCCCGTGCCACCGTATGCTACCACACAGGTCCGCCCCTGGTGTAAACGAGCTGAGTCGAGTCAAGTAGTAGATTAATCGAGTCGGGCTCAAAAAATTAATACTGGGCTCGAGCTCGGTTAACTTTTTAATGTAGAGCTCGAGCTCGAATATTTTTTGAGTTATCGAGTTCGAGCTCAATGCTGGTTTATGGGTTCGAACTCGCGATCAATTAGCACGTTTATCGGCTTGAGCTCGATAATTTTTATATTTTTATTGTATGATTAGTAAATAAATGAGCATGTTTGGCTCGAAAAAGGGGTATGCTCGAATGGCTCGGCTCGGCTCGACTCGACTCGAGAAATTGAATCGAGTTTTCGAACGAACCGAGTCGAACATTAGTGTTATAAAGCTCATCTTGTTTACTTAAACGAGTTCTATTTTATGTTCGAGAAGCTCGTTAAAAGTTCGAATCGTTTACACTTATAAAACGAAACATATATATAAAACCCCAACGACCTTTCACATTTTAACGATTAGGTCTTGGACATTTTTTTAACGAATATTTTTTTACACATATAAAACGAAACATATATATAATTTATCTCTTGATGTACCAACAAATCTGTAACAAAGTATAATAAATTATAGAGTAAATTACGTTTTTCATCCATGTGGTTTACTAAATTTTGCGATTTCTGTCCCTATAGTTGAAAACTTGAATTTTTCATATATGGTTTGTTATTCATTGCTATTTTTGTTCTTATGATCTATAATTTATTGTTGTTTCGGTCACTGTGGTTTACAATTTTTTTTTACTGTTTTGGTCCCTTGTACTTTAAAGACATGAATTTAGTCTAGGGACAAAAATAGCAATACATCGCAAACCATAGAACTAAAATCACAATTTCTAAACCTCGAGACTAAAATGAAAATTAATAACAAACCCCACAGACAAATATCGAAGTTTACTCTAATAATTAAGGAGTGATCATGTACGTTTCCATTAGCCATTATTTATTTTTCATATTCAAATAACAATCATAAGAGAAACTACCAATTATATAATTTCCAGATTCAAATGAAAATCACGAGATCTTAACAAACATCTATGATTGTTATTTGAATTTGAAAAATAAATAATGACTAATAAATTTGGTATATTCTTTTTCGTTCAAAAAAATGTTCATAGATTTATTCGCTCAAAATATAAAACTCTCTTGGGTTAGTTTATGTTTTAGTAAGTTCAACGATTTATTTGTTCGCTTTCAGTAAGTTTAAGAATTATTTGTTTGATTTCAATAAACTTTAGAAGTTATCTATTTAAAAAGTTATTTGAGATTGCATCACTCAAAATAGGAAGGTACGTTGGTTGAATTTTTCCAAAACAATATCAATGAGTTGTTTGATTGGTGTTTTATTGAGTCATATATAAATAAAGTTGTTTGTCTGCATTAACGTGTTTATATAGATTGAAAATATTATTTTTTTAATTGAAAGAAACATGTTGGAAACAAAACTCAGTCTTGTCTTTATGTGATCACTTCTTTATATTGACAATTTTTTTAAAAATATGATTGGTTTTTATCATGACAAGTTATAGAAAGCTTGTCATAAAACTAGTAAACAGCATTTCCAACACATTTTTTATAATTTTTCTAAAATAGATAACTAAAAGTAAAAATCTTTATAAAAAATTATTTTCATCTTCAACAAATTTTCAATTTTAAAGATTTTAACACAAATTATATTAATATAATATTCTCTAATTTATCATTTCAATATACTTTTTTTTAAATATAAAATGATAAAAATTTAATCCTATTGGTGAGATGGAATAAAATAACAATTTCTCTCTCATACCATCAAATTTTAAAGAATTCTTTAAACTTAGAAAAAATTTAAGTTTTTTTTTATTATAGAGAACAATATAGCAAAGCTGTTGGAGAGGTTTAGAGAACAAAAACCCATTTTTTTTCTATTTTAACAAATCTGTTAGAAATGCTCTGATATTGTTAAAGACATCAATCATTAAAGATGTTTTTTTAAATCTGGTAAAATTTAAAGAAATTGGAATGATTTTTTCTTTTCTTTTTTCATACTCTATTAATTTGTTTGGTTGGCTACGAAAGAGAACAAAAAGACATTACAATCACAATTTAATTTTACATGCAATTACAAAATACGGTCAACGTAAAAGTACGTGAATCACATATAATTTTATAAGTGATTTTAATGTAAAATCACAAGTTATTTATATTTATTAATCCAATAATATTAGTTATAATTACTATTTAATATCAATAAGCTTATCATCATTCTTTCATATTATTATTATTATTATTATTATCTCACAATAGCATTAATAACATCAATAATGATAATTTTACACATGGTGGTAATTTTATTAGTATTTATAATTTAAGCAACAAATCACAAAAAGGTGTCACAAAATAGTATTTTGGTCGTTTATCATTATTTCATTCTTGTTCAAAAGCTACATCTCCAAACCAAACAAATTCTAGTTCTTTTAATATATTTCATTCCAATTTTCACTGCCTTTCATGGTCAAACCTAATCAAATTCTGTTCCAGTTTCTTCATATTCCAATCCCTTTGATATATTTACGCTCATTTTTCGGCTATATATGAATCTAGTGAAGTTTGAAAACAAGAAAAAGAAGAAACTCTAAATGCAGATTTTTGCCAGAAAGCCAAGCAAATGTAATAATAGATGCATAAGATGTTTATACGCTAAATACGAATTCTAGAACCAGAAAATAACGAAACAAGTAAAACATACAAATGATTATGCGCGAATATCTCTGTAGACAACGGTCACACGAACCATGAAGAAGGTGAAACCCGAGCCAGACTGCATCCATATACATATATACACACACACACACACCAGAACATAATTAAAGTTTTCACAAATTAAAATCATTCAAAAGATTTCGAGTTTCTAGAAAAAGGAGTTGAGATTTCAATCTACCGGAAATGTTTTAAGTTTTGGGAAGAATATCCAAAGCAACTTCCTTCAGGGTTGGCATATCTTCTTGTTCATGCACACAAACATATCTACTTCCTAATCTTTTTAGCACCTTCCAGGGGCCAGGGTAACACCTAAACCAAACCAAACCAAACGAAACGTAAATCCCACATGTAGTAGAGTCTGGGAAGGTAAGATGTATACAGACCTTAGCTCTACCCGAGGAGTAACAGGAGGTAGGATCTATACAGACATTATAGAGTGGTTGTCTCCGTGGAGACCCTCAACTTGTAAATAGGTTTTGGAGATTATGATTTTGTGAATTTTTTTTGAAAGGGTGCCCCAGGCTATGCTTGGGCTAATCTCGACAAATTATGACTGCAAGAAATCAACCCTGATATATTCAGTGGCCACAGTTGTTGTGTACGCCTGGATTCAAACCCTGGGCAGATGGAATATTCCACCACATCCCCCAAGGCCTCAACCACTGATCCACACCTCTTGTGGTTAATATTTTTTGTGCCAAAGGTTTTACAGATTTTTCATAAAGGAAAGAGATATGAAAGACAAAGAGGGTATTGAATTTTAAAATATTGGGAGGGAATGGAGAAGAACAACGAGGAGTGAGTTATAGCATAGGAGAATGGATTAAACTAGATGCATCAAGAACATAATTTGAAGGAGTGATTAACTTTTCCGACCATTATACTACATGATCTTTTGTTGCCAACGAATCATTGATAATTGAGAAAATGAAGGGAAAAATACTACATTTTGTTAGAACAAGCTGTAACGGATGAAATGTGTAAATGTAAGTGCAAAAAATACCATTTCACTTTGGCACTTTTTGTCCAAATAGAGCTCATTCATGCCAAATTTAATGTATTTTTTTTATAAGAATGATGGTTTGTTAGCAACAAAAGAACGAGTACCGTGGTTAAAGGAGTTAATCACCGTTTGAAAGGATAAACAATTTGTAACGATACAGAAAGTCATTTATAAATTTCTGTTATGAAGAAGAGGTTATAAAGAGCATAGGCTGCAAACCTGAAAAGGGCTCCGCCACTGCGACCTTTGAAATTATGGATGTAATATACGGTTTCCATTTTGGGAAAGAGTGTCGTCAGAAGTTCAGCTAGCTTTGGATAGAAGAATGATGGGTAATCTTGTTTTTAATCTCAAGGACAATCATATGTCAACCAAATTCAGTTTTTCAAATATTTGTTTTATCAAAAGGTGACGAAACTGGATCAGGGATGAATAAGGGTTATCAACTAATGATCATCTAACAGCTACCTAATGAGCATAATGACTTTAAAGACAGAAAAATAATTATCAATTTCTTTAGCTACTTGGCTTTTCATTGCAAATTAACCAACCTTTTTGTAAAAATGCTAAAGTCTGCAAGAATGGGTAGTATGTGACAACTCGTGGTATAAATGTAAAAATAAACCATCATACGTGACACTCTTTTTGTCCAAAATCTCTTGTTCATCAAGACGTGTTTTTTCATTTTTTGTTGCATTTTCCAAGAATAATGGTTTGGTCGCAATAAAAAGTCATATATGATGGTTATAAAGTCAATCACTCAAACAAATAACCGTAAGAAAGGATACATCCAGATCTGATTCGATCAAGTTCCCCATTGAATATAATCATTTGCCTAGCAGTGGCTGCCACTGCTTCCCTATAAAGCTCTTCCACAACTAGCATTTCTGTGTGCCAAAATTATGGTGGCTTAAAGCCTTAAACAACCTGGTGATAAGTTAGATTTGGAAGGAAAGGGAAGAGTTGGAGAATACCATTAACGTTGAAATAAGGATAGCCGACTATGAATAATTCATCTTCTTCCTTTACACGATCAACCATTTTAACTTTTTCAACAATCCCAAAATCTTGAAAGAATGAGGGCTTTGTTAAATAATCCAACTTGAAAGAAGCACCTCCGAATGCTGATTTTCTTGCGAATTGAACTTCATTAGCCTCTGGGAAGAACTGCAAGGTTTGATGGATCAGTTTATAACATATAATAAAAGAAGAGATCTGTTAATAAAAGAAATAAAAAATCTATAAATTGTAGTAAATGTAGATTCTTCTAAAATATTATGTAAATAATTTATTTTGTGAAGTTTCCTCGGTTATGTATATTTAGGTATCTTTGCAATTATTCCCTTGTATACTAGGATTCTTCGTATCTCTTTGTTATATAATGAGAATACATCACAAACCGTCTTCAAGGGATTCAGTCACACGCTTAACAGTTCATCTGTTATCGTTTGATACTGCATTTTTATAAATATTATAAATATAAGATATATGTTGCTAATTGTGAAATGAAGGATGGATTGACCCTTTAAAGCTCAAACGGCAAGATGAAGTCGAATAAAATTCTAAAAAATACCATATTGAATATTCACTTTCCCTTTTGTAAACTAACTTCTACATTCTTGATGGTAAAAAAAAGGATGCTAAATGTTCTGATTCGAGGAACTTCTGTGGGAACATGGCGCATTAATGGAGCTGTATGAGGGTGCAAAAAAATTGATTTCCCTAGAATTAATAGAGAAAAGAAAATTATAAATATATTAAAATTACGGAGAGATAGTTGTTTATTGACATACTATTCTGGTCCGTGTAGCCTTTTCTGGTATTATGAGGAGGTCACAAAATTCACGAATCAATTGCATACTTCCGGTCATTTCAATACCACCTTCACCATCGCCTAAAATATACATTTAGAGGTCAATTATATCATAAGAGCATTGAAAGTTCAGTAGATATGAGAACTAATAAATTTGAAGAGATACATTGAAAAACAAATATACAAAAGGGGGGTGAGGGGGGGGGGTGTTTAGCAAGGACAAACCTGGCACCGATTCCAGCCCAGCAGTTGGAAACTCAATCTCCTGTGGTTGAAAGTTGTGGAGTACAAACTCTATAGGAATTGTAGACATGTAATTTTCCATCTTCCATCCATAAATAAATAAAAGGAATGAACTAACTCACCATCAACTGTATTCCATCCTTCAAAGCTACCTGAGTTGCTTCTTTTGCCTGTTAATCACAACGTTTTAGAATTAGCACAATAAGGGGTAGCTTTGAAAAAGAGTGAATATATATATATATATATAGAGAGAGAGAGAGAGAGAGAAAAAAAACAAAATATAATTAAAAAAAATCAACTCTGTAATGCTAATTACTATCAACAGATAAACAGGTGGAATTGGCACTTTGTCTGGAATATTAAACCTTATTACCACTATGGTTTTCTCAACAAAAAAATGTCACATGAAAGGCCTAGGCGTTACTTGATGTGAACTTTTGGATAAAAGCCGAAACTTTAAAGTTTCAAAAGAAGTAGAAGCCATAAAGGGAGGAATTTTGCATACAGCAAGATGACTAAGCTTCAAGTATGAAGGTTTCTCGATTTGAGTTATACCTTGAGCATCCAATTGTCAAACTCACAAATAGCCAAGAGGGAGAGAGTATTGAAGGCTGAAATGTTACTAACAATTTTCAGTGATTGCTCATGGGTCATGACTTATTCTGTACAAGTGAAAAACTGCCTATATTATATGTCCCATGGATAAACTAATAAACCTCTATGCATCCATATAAATAACTTTTAATTCTCAAAACATAATATGTGTTGGAGGAACATAACTATACATACATTTCTTTCTATTTCCTCCTTTTTGTCGAAATAAATAACCTTGGCATGCTTAAATAGATAAGCACTAAACCATCTCTTCTGAAAGCAAAACCAAAACATATACAAACATCATTGGCCATGCCAATAGATAGAAGAGTTTACCCCCTTGATCCACCTCAAGTGTAAAAGGGAGTAGGGAGCACCAGCATATGTATTTGGTCCCAAGTAGAAGAGGAAGTAATATTTTGACCTTCAATAATCAGTATAGGTTTTTACAGTGGATCAATGTAGAAGCTTGAACCATTAGGGTTGCTTGTTTGGGATATATGATGTTTGAGCCCTATTCTGGTTTGTAGATGGCTAGGTCTGTACCATACGTTCAAGGGTGAGCATTCGTTGGTTTGGCACCTGTAATAACTATATGTATAAATAGAAGTTGAAAACTGCCTAATTACTGTTTTGATGATTGATAAATTGGTCCCTTTTGTTAGTAACAAACTTGTTTCGAGTATGTATCACTTTTTAAGATGCATCTCAGAGTATAAATGCAAACAAAATCCTAACAAGATTACAAGATCTTAATTTTCTAAATAACCTATTCCCCTGCTTCTAGAGTTCTAGGTTACAATTGGTGTCAAAACATAAATTGTCCATACACTAACATCTCAACTTCCATGTGCTGTTCGTACATTGGACATGGAAGTAGATTTCAATGTAGCATTTTGTTTCACGACTCATGTAAAGACTTCAGTTCTAGTTCTTCCTTAGGTGTTGTAGGTAGATTGTTGGGTGCATGCCAATAGTTTTGCCTTCAGGCGGGGTCGGTACTTTCCCAAACCCGATCATACTAGGCGTAGACAGCACAACCAATTCCAACCTTGACATGACTGATAATCGGATTAGGCACCATCTAACCTGAGTAAGAACAAACGTTCTTCAAACGTCACTCCTAGTGAGCATAAACCCGAACCCAAATACGATCATGCCAAATCAAATATTGTGGTCCAATAACCGAACAATGCCAATTTTATTATTAGTAGAGAATTTATGAAATTCAAGTGAGGAGTTTTTTTTAATGCCTAACTGGTGTTGAGTAAACATACTTCCTGTAATAAATCTAAATTCATGAGCTGTAGAGAGGGATGTATGTCCCCACAAACAGAGACTAAAGCAAGTTTTGGATTCAAAGGTGGTTTATAAAGATTATAAATGGACTTATAATACTCTTCTAAGAAGTCGTTGCCCTTGCTGTTATAGCTGAATCTATTACAACCACGAACATAATCATGGTTGAGCCTCAGTAGATGGCATGACTACATGTCTCATTTTGCCTTCACGAATGGTCTTTGATTTCCTCTTCGTCACTTCAATCCCCGCTTGTTTATTGAACGATTTTAGTGGGCAACTTGCCACAAATGAAGTCATGACTATAAATTTCTTGACAACCTGTTGTACCATCGAGGTGTCCATCCATTTAAGGTTACTTTTGGTTAACTATTAATTTTTTGGGTCTAAATAGTTCCACAGCTTATAAAAAAGAAAGGGTGGTATCAGCATTCAGCAAGTAATCTCATAACTAATAATGCTACTTATCACGTCCTAATATCATATGGTTGTACGATTGAGGGATCTTGAACCGTCTGACACAAAATGCACTCGTGTTATCAGAGTTTATTGAGAATCACTCTAGTAAGGTACCCAAAAGTCCGAGCAAGGTCACATGGTTCTTCGGGCATTGAATTTTAACTTTGTTCTATCATATAAATTGTATTTGACCTTTGGGTTTGACTTGAGCTGAACCTGCTCAATCAAATTTGTAATGTTGATGACTTCATTCGGAATTGCGATGATGACGGCCTTTCAGTGTGCTTGTTCTCCATAAGCACACCAAGTTTAAAAGGGAATAAACCCCTTTAGGTAAAGGTTGGCAAGGTTGTTCAGCATAAGAGGAAACCTGAATCCCATGAGTCTTTGTTCTGGCCAATCCTGAAAAATCTTAACCCATTGGCAATGGGCACATGAACATTGGCTCAACACCCCAACATAGTAATATGTTGTTATATACTTACATATTGTAATTAGCGTCTTTAACATATAACTAAAACAACTCTTTTTAACTTAATGCGATTCAATTCACACTTAGAAAACAGAAGCTGATTCTTTTTGTGGACATGGAGTATGATACTATTACAAAACCATATAAATTACTAAACACTATAGTTTAAATCTAACCTGATCAAGAAGTTCTTCATAATCACCAGGAAACTGCACATCAAATTGAATCGAAGAACCACTGGTATCCCCTGGAGAAACTGACCTAACAGTAACAGGCAATCCAACATTTCTACCAATCTTGTTCACCACTACTCTTCTTGAGCTTCCAAAACTCACATTCGCTTTCACCTACAAGAAACTTTAACTTATTCACCCAATATGTTCCAACTTATCAGCAATCAATACAAATAAACAAACGATTAAAATGACCTAGAATGATTGAGACAGTAGATAAAATCGCTTGATTTTGTGCATTTTCGAGAAATTCGAAAGCAATGGAGAGGATCTTCTATAGGATCAGCATTGATTTACCTCTTGGTGTTGAAGAACAGGGATTGCGGTTGCTAAGCTCAATGCAGTTGGGATACTACTGGATAACGGCATTTTGAAACCAAGCAAAATTTGAGGGGTGAGGAAGACGCCTTTCAATGGCCGCTGGACCGGGTTCGATTTTCGCTGGTTAAAATGCGACCGGATTTTTATTTTGACAGAGTAAATTACAGATTTGGCCCCTATGGTTTTTGTCATTTTAAATTTTCCACCATAGTTTATCATTTTACTCGGTTTGTTCTTTCATCGTCCACACTCATGTTTTCCTCATCTACATTACATTCCGAGGCTTTTCAGCTCTGATAAACACCCTGTGAGCCCTCCATCTGGATGATATACACAAATGCATACTGGTGATTTGTAACATGCACCCGTGCATAGGAAGACAACTTTAATCGTTTGTATGCATTTGTGTATATCGTCCAGAATGATGGTTCTCAGTGTGTTCTTCAGTTTTTTATTAGGTTTTTCCCTAAACCTCCTTCTATATTTAAAGGATGGTTCTGTGTTTTACCAATTTTGCAAAAATTCCAAATTAAATTCTAAATAACAGAAATTTTGTTTTCAAGATAGTATGTGATTGAAATATTTGATTTCACGTCATTTATGTCAAAACAAAATCAAATAAAAGCTAAAAAAGAAATTGAAATTTTGCGAGAGTTTGAATTTGATCGAACAGGTCACCGAGGGTTTCATAAGTAGTTTAATTTTCTTTTTTCATTAAATTTTTGGTAATCCGTTTGTATCCAACGACTGTTTGTCAAAAAATAAAAATAAAAATAGAAAATTAATTAGACTATTTATTTAGCCTGATGATCGACGGATTACCAACGTATCATTTAATAGTTAAATTCCTATATTTTTCATTACTATTTACTTATCAATAGGCAAACTAAATGTCCTGTCGATAATCAACGAATTTGTGTCTTTGATGATTTTCAGTTGTCTAGTTGGGTCTTTCACCCGTGTTTTTACTTACTTATTGTTTACATAATTAGTTGTTAACTCTTGCAAACCCAGTGGTGGATCCAGAATTTTTGTCCACTGGGGTCTCATTAAGGTAGATTAAAGACGCGTAAAGTCACCCGATGTGTTTCGGAAAATTTTTAAAGTTTTTTAGTTGATTTCAAGGGATTTTCTTAGTGCTTTTGTCGATTTTGAGAGAATTTCTTAATGTTTTTGTCGATTTCGAAGAATTTTCCCCCTTTTTTATTGATTTCAATAGACTTTTTTTGTGTTTTTGTCAATTGCCGGTAAGTTGGGGTCCCTTGAAATTTTTTACTGGTGGGAACTAACGCTAAATTTAGTATTTTTTATCTATATGATTTTTTTTAAAATTCACTTGGGGGGGGGGGGGGGGGGGTGGGTCCCCCCCTCCTTTTGCAGCTGCATCCGCCACTGAGCAAACCAATTTCATCGAATTCTCCATCTGATATATTATTTTAAGATTGACTTATTTAAATCCTTACTTTTATGTTCATGCAGATCGATATCTTGTATTCTTACCATTATTACTTGTTTTAAGACGATATTGGAAGAACATATATACACTTGCATGATTTCTCAATTGTTAAAGTCTCTTGGAGTTGCATAAATCTGACAACAATGCCAGTCTGTTTTTAGCAAGGTCTTTTCCCGTTATTTTCACCCTGAGACTTCAATTTTCTTTGTTTTGTTCGTTTCCTACGATTTTCATTATGCCGTCAAATACACACTAGAGAAATTGTTATTACAAGTACTCTACGAATACGATATAGGACGAAACTCAATCCCACATAAGATGAGACCAGCCATAGTTCCTTCAAAACTTATAAGCTTCAAATCCATAGGAATAAACTCACCATTATGCATATCAGTTATAGTTTCCCATACTATAACCTCCATCCACCCATCTTCTCTTTCTTCTGGTATCCATTTAATTTTGATCATGTTCACCGTCGTTGGGGATGTGAAAGAAATAATTTTGGTTCTTTCCTTTTTGTAAGGTAGTAGATCGCGTGCCTTCACTGGACACTTGAGCCCACGACATTTCTCTGAAAGCTTGAATATAAGGAAACAAGCATATGTCGTATCTGATGAGAGCATTTGTGTTTCAATGTTGCATTTGATACGAAATTCATGGTGACCAAGAATGTCGATGCATTCTGAGAATCTGCACCAATAATAAGTCGTGTATTGCATCATTAATCCATGAAATAGTTTAGTATTGACATATCTATTTACCGGTCTAGATGGAGGTTCAGGGGAAAACCTCAAGAGAAAACTGAAAGAACATCCTGAGAGTCCTCCATCTGGACGGTATGCACAAATGCATACAAGCGATTGAAACTGGTTTTCTTTTCCTATGCACGAATGCATATTATGCATTAGTGCATATGCACAAATGCATGTTGCAAATTTCCGGTATGCATTTGTGCATACCATCTAGATATATGGAGGGCTTTTTTTTAGATTTTCCCTGAACCACACCCTACTGGTCTATATATATATATATCAAACAAAAAGAGGTAAAGATCTTTAATGAATGAATGATTATTACTTGAGATGATGAGAGTAAATTAAGTTGGTATAAAAGCAA
This sequence comes from Silybum marianum, assembly GCA_036898165.1. Lineage (NCBI taxonomy): Eukaryota > Viridiplantae > Streptophyta > Magnoliopsida > Asterales > Asteraceae > Silybum > Silybum marianum. The sequence continues at coordinate 20,004,489 of CM072539.1, forward strand.
ACCTGGATTGGGATTGAGGTTTTATGTTGTAGAACTCCATATTTGAAGGGTTGTATATAACAGCTTTTGCAGGTAGCATATGACATTTCTTCCCATTCACTTTGCTTAGTGAAAATAGCTATTCATCATAAGTTACAAGTTATCAGTTGTTAAAATAATAAACCACCTCTCTCTATATATAGGGGCATAATCAAACGAGAACAATAACAACTGGTATATGAAATAATTAGTTAATGTGAAAATACAGTGGCATTTCACATTGTGAAACAAAAAATAAACATTGAAAATGATCACATTGTGAAACAACATTGTATTTTCGCATGCATTTGTAAGTGTTACTAGTACTAAATGAAAATGATAAAAAAGCAAACCTTTTCACCATTGTCAATAAGAATTCCCTTGAAAAGAAGGAAGTAGAGCTCCTCTATAGAAGTTTTTTGGGTATTGTTTTCAGATCTCTTGATTATATCTTGATAGTCAATTGCCATTTGTTCCGCCAAGTTCACGTCCAACTCGGGTTTCAAGTGTTTTCGTACATTCTTTTCATCATTTAAATCTTTATTCTCAATACAATCCACCTGCAGACGTACAATTGCATATATACCATTAGAAGGAGGTTCAGGGGAAAACCTAAAAAAAATGGAAAAATAAAGAACACCTGTTAGTCCTCCATCTGGACGGTATGCACAAATGCATACATGTAATTGAAACTGTTTTTTTTTCTATGCACGATTGAATGTTATGCACGTGTACTTAGTTACAAATTACCAATATGCATTTGTGCATACCATCCGGATGGAGGACTAACAGGGTGTTCTTCAGTTTTTCATTTTTTTGAGGTTTTCCCCTGAACCTGAACCTAACCCTATACCATTATAGCATATTCTTACATCTTTTCCTCACATATCTTATATATACAAAAAAGAGATACAAGCATTCCTCGATCGACTTACGCTACTAATGGCCCGAAACTCTATACCTTCAACAAAGATGCCACAATTGCCGCAATAATAGCGAGAAAAGCTCTCGAGTAGAACATCATAATCAGTTGTTTCATTATTATTCCAAAATCGGAACAATTCAACCGTCAACCACTTGCTTCCGGCTCTCCACTCTGCAAAATATGCGTTTAAGCTTTCACCTGCCTTCTTGTATTTTAGGTTCACATATAATGGTCGGCTAGTAAACTTTCTTCGATCCCAAAACTTAAACACTAGATAAGCTCCATACATGGTCTTCGGAGTTAAAAATTGAGTTTTTATCTTGATTTGGATATTGATATTTGAGATATCTGATATCTTTGCAACCTTTGTAAACCTACACACATATTATAGAACATTAAAAACTCTATATATATATATATATAATACCAATTATATTGAACCAAGATTAAAACAAATTGACCTTTTCAATTCCCTGCATGGTTTAATTTAAAGTCAATGAAACTAAGTGGGAATCCCATGAATGCAAATGAGAGAGATAGACCTTGATTTTCGTATTGATCTCCACTTGACATTTTTGTATGAAAACTTTGTAGCTGATACCATTTCATTTGTGACTCCATCCATGCTTATTGAAAGCCACTGTTACAATAAAAGACAATCAAAAGTGGCATGGATTATACCTTCTATTTTTGCCGATATCGGAGAAAAGGAGATGAAGAAGCAATATTTATATATATATATATATAGAGAGGGAGGTTCAGGAGAAAACGCTAATAAAAGAGAAAATTGAAGAACATCCTGAGAGAGTCCGCCATCTGGATGGTATTTTTTTTTTATGCATCAATGCATATATATATGCATTAGTGCATATGCACAAATGCATATAAGCGATTGAAGCTCATTTTTTCTATGCATCAATGCATAAATAAATATGCATTAGTGCATATGCACAAATGCATGTTAGGGCATACCGTCCAGATGGCGGCCTCCCAAGGTGTTCTTTAGTTTTCTCTTTTTTTAGCGTTTTCTCCTGAACCTCCCCCTCTATATATATATAAACCATTTCAAAAAAATAGATGTAGATATGATGTTAGGACCGAGGAATGTAGAAAACAGAAGTGGTTCGCATAGCGGGTTGGATATCCAGGTTAATAAAAAAAGAAACCGTTAAAGATAGAATCACCCGTTGTTCATTGTGAAGGAGGATTCCTGAAGAAAAAAGGGAATGGAGATCCTTCTTGGAGCTTGTGTTGGACACTGGATATTTTGACATCTGGGTTATTTTCTCATAATCTCTTGGCAGCTTTTGCTCCCATTCCCACTCATCCTGTGTACAAGTGAAACATGAAAACATTAAAGTTAATAGAAGTTCAACTTTGTGATCAATCATGCACATTTACTTCCAACATTTATGAGAAAATATTTAATTAATGAAAAACTAAAGTTCTAGCACTAATGTGCACACTTAGGTGAATTTTGTTTTTTAAGAGGCGTTGAAGTCCTGAAGTCTGATTTCACTTCTGATTAATAAGAGGTGGTGCTGAAGTCTGAAATCTGAATAAGTAAGATTGTTTGTTTTTAAGTCTGAAGTCTGAATCAATATGATTGTTTCTTTTCATCTTGGATCAAAACTGTATTGTTAATGTCGTTGGCTAGCTAGGAGTCTATCAACTACTCAACATTTGTGAGAAGATGGTTTGAAAAGTCAAAGACTTAAAAAGTAGAAGCAAAGTGAAAGAACCGGAGGCGTGGGAAGATAATAAGAGGGATTTTAAGAGGTTAGGTTACCACTTATTTATTCAGACCATATTAAGTGATAAGAGGCTCTAAAAATAATAATAAAACAAACAGTCTGAATTATGAAACGTGGTATAGGAACTTACTTGACATTCGAAGGCTTTCTCAAGTTCTTTTACAACCTCTTCCATCGTTGGGCGGTACTCTAGTTGTTCTTGCAAACACTGATAAGCAATTGTTGAAAAAATAACCAAAGATTTCGCGTCAATTTTTCCCTTGATATCACGAAAAATAATATCTTCTAACTTTTTGTTTTCGAAGCAATGTTCAGCCAACCGTGCAAGAAAAATCATCTCGCCATCTTCATTCGACCCTCTTTTCAATAATGTCTCATCAATTGCTAATCTCCCAGATAAGACTTCAAATAAAACCACGCCAAAGGAATAAACATCCGATTTATGTGTTTGTATGCCGGTGGTTGCATAGAGTGGATCATAATAGCCTAAAGTGCCCACACCTTTAGATATGATGAAATCGGAAATTACAGCTTTCCAATTATGATCTAGTAGAATGCTATTGCTACTTATGTCACCATGAATCGAGTGTTGGGTATCAGCACCACTACTATGAATGTGAGCTAGCCCACGTGCAGCATCAACGCATATCTTGAGTCGTAGTTTCCATGTTAAACTAGTGCTTTTCAGATGCTCTTTCAGACTTCCGTTAACCATATGCTCAAAAAGAACAATCTTCTCGTTCGCCTCTTCACAAAATCCTAAAAGAGGAACGAGATTCTTGTGGCTATAGCTATAAAGAAGTGCAATCTCTTTATAAAATTCGTTTCCAAATGAGCCGACTATAGGATTGAGTCGCTTTGCAGTAATAGAAGTATGTGTACGTCCCTTGGAATGTGGAAGTTCTCCTCTATATACTTTGCCGTATTCTTTGTGCTCCATGATATCACTGAAGTCATTTGTGGCAAATCTAATTGCATCAAGTGAAGTTCTCAGGGCTTCGACTCCTTTTACCTGTATCATTGTTGTGCAACATGATGATATTACGAATTTATGCACTACTAAACGAAAGACTTTTTCCTATGGACTTTTCCCTGGGAAATCTGTTGCTAAAGGGTGATTTCTCATAAAACCGTCACAAAAATTGGGGGGTAATTCAAATAAGTGACAGATTACCCACACTACTAAACGGAAGACTTTTCCCTGGGAAATCTGTCACTAAAGGGTGATTCCTCACAAAACCGTCACAAAAATTGGTGAGTAAATTGCTGGTGAGTAATTCAAATCAGTGACAAACTACCCAGGGGTTATCTTCGTGATCCGTTGGTATTTTCTCAAAAAATATCGAATTTTACCACACCATTGGTAATTTCTGGGTGTTTCGTGGGTAATCACCCACGGAAATTTCCTTGGTAATTTTTGTAGGTAAAAGTCATTTGTTTTGTAGTGTCAGGGATTCTCTGGGTAATCTGTTGGTATTTTCTCAAAAAACATTGGATTTTACAGAACCATTGGTATTTTCTGGGTAATCCGTGGGGTAATCACTGACGGAAATTTTCCTGGGTGATTTTCATGGGTAAAAGTCATTTGTTTTATAGTGATGATTAATTTAGGAATAAAATTAAATCATTTGATATTAGTGAACCAAAGTTGGGTGATTTTTGTGGGTAAAAGTCATTTGTTTTGTAGGTTGTTCTTACAGATGTATATTTGTCATGTATAAAACAATCCGAGTACTTACATGAGATTTCAATGCCTTTTCAAGTTCTTCCACGACATCAGGCATTGTTGGGCGACCCTCTCGTTTTCCTTGTAAGCATTTATATGCAATCGCCGCAGATATATTTACAGAATCCGGACAAGTTTCCTCATCAAAAGTGGAACAAAAAGAACCTTTTTCAAATTCTTTCTTTAACTTAGAATCAACAATCTCGTTAACCTTATTTTGCTCAAAACAACATTTGGCCATACGGGGTAAAAATTCTTGGTCACCTTTCGACTTCTGTAAATACGCCAACCTCCCACTTAATACTTCAGATAAAACCACTCCAAATGAATACACATCTGACTCCTTTGTCAACATACCCGTCTTATGATACTGTGGATCAACATATTCGAGCGTGCCTGCAACTTGAGTCATAACAAAAGTGGCTTGCAAATTTGCAGGGCCGATTCTTGACAACCCAAAGTCACTAATCTTTCCTACCCAATTCTGACCCAATAGAATATTTGAGCTCTTTATATCGCGATGTATAATCCTATGATTCTCTCCAACGCCATTATGGAGAAATTCAATCCCGCGGGCAGCATCAAGGCAAATCTGCAATCTTTGCGCCCATATGTGATTATTTTTGGTATCAGTGCTACAAATATATGCATCAAGGCTTCCCTTTGATGCATACTCGTATACAAGAATACGTTCATGACCTTCGTCACAAAATCCAAGAAGTGAGACGAGATTTTGGTGCTTAAAATAAGGAAGGACTGAAATTTCTTGCAAGAACTCCGCGGTTCCTTGTCCGTATCTACGATCTAACCGTTTAACTGCGACTGTGCTTTTTCTTCTTTGGTAGTTTTGAGAGTTCTGCCATTGATGCTTGATGAAATATATTCTTGTGGACGTATTTTTGAACGTCAAAGTGGAAGAGATCAACTTTGTATACTTTCCTGTATCCACCACGACCGATAACAAAATCATCGTGAAAATCATTAGTTGCTAGCTTTATTTGTTGTAATGGAATTTTCATGTATTCCAGGTTTTTCACCTTGTAGGAGTCACCTTCATCTTCTAGTTTTCCTTTGAAAATCAAGGGCAACCTAATATATAACATCCAGCCATTCACAAATAGAAAGAAAAATGAATTAATAACATTCTTTTATACAAGATGTGAAGTGATTGATTTCTATATATAAAACATAATGAGCCATGATACCCAACTTCCTGCTAATATTCTTTAAAGAAATATGTATTCTACAGATACAACAGGTAGGGTCAGGTTTAGGGGAAAACCTCAAAAAAAAAAAACTGAAGAACACCCCGGGAGACCTCCATCTGGATGGTATGCACAAATGCATACTGGTAATTTGTAACATGCACTGTTGCATACAAAAAAAACCCAGCTTCAATCGCTTGTATGCATTTGTGCATACCGTCCAGATGGAGATGGAGGGCTCCCAGGGTGTTCTTCAGTTTTTTCTATTTGTGAGGTTTTCACTTGAACCTCCCTCTACACAGGTATTTGTTAAAAAAATCAATATGTAAACCTTCAGACATGTTTTCTTTTAGGCACTTACTTGCTCAATATCCAAATTACTTTGCTATTTATAAGGAACACGATGTTTTACACCAGACCAGATCAAGAACACGCAGATACGCGCTATTAACAGATTAATCTTTCAAAGATTCAAGGTGGTTAGCATCTTTTTCTACTAACAATAAAAGGGCTTCTTTTTTTTTATCTTATACACATTGATGTTTGGGGTTCATATTTTATTGGTACTATTGGAGGACAAAATTGTTTTTTGACAAATATTGATGATTAATTATAATAGAAGTACTTTGATGCCTTTCAATTGATGTTTCTATTGCACATGTGCACACACCGTACAGATGGAGGGCTCCCAGGGCGGGTGTTCTTCAGTTTTTTTTTGTGAGGTTTTCCCCTCAACCTCCCTCTCTCTCTCTATATATATATATATACATATACATACATACAAAAGCACACGAGAAAGTGCCTTTTTGAAAGAAAATATAGTTCTTTAGAGATTTATGTTCTTGTCAGAGAGATGTATAAACATAAGTTAATTAACTTACTTGTTGAAGTGCCAATGCCTCCTCATATTCTTGTTGAAGTCTCAAGACTTGTTAAAGTTTTTGCACAATCTCAATCATTGTTGGACGTTTGGACCGATAGTTTTCTAGACATTGATACGCAATGGCCGAAAACGCCTCCAAGGAATCCGGGTTCATTTGTTCCCACAAAATGGGATCTATGATCTCGTTTAATTTCCCCTCTTCATAATGAAGGCGAGCAAATGGACCAAGAAGTTGTTTATTATCTTCATATATTTCATATACTAGCCTTCCACATAGGAGTTCAAATAATACCACCCCAAAAGAGTATACATCCGACTCTTTTGTTAGAATACCAGTTTGTAAGTATTCCGGATCAACGTAGCCCGGTGCACCAACGTTACCCAAAATGGTAGGATCCGTTGAACCCGTTACAGATAGCCCAAAACCAACAATCTTTGCTTGCCAATTTTTGTCTAAAAGAATGGTTCCACTCCTAACGTCACAATGAAGGGTAGTTTGGTCTTTAACACCATTGTGAAGATGATTCAAGCCACGAGCGGCACCAAGGCAAATTTGGAGGCGTTCCAACCATGTGAGCTTTGCGCTACTTAAATATTTATCGAGGCTTCCGTATGTTACAAACTCTTGAATGAGGATCTTGTTGTCATCTTCATCACAGAAGCCGATAAAAGATACGATATTTGTATGTTGATATGAAGAAAGTACTTTGATCTCATTTAAAAAAAGCTTTTCTTTACGTCTGTATTGATATCCTCGCTCAACTTGTTTTGCAGCGATCGTGATAACTTCTTTCGAGTCTAGTGAAAGTTTTCCTTTGTATACTAAACCGTAACGACCCTCTCCGATGATGTTTTCTTGACCGAAGTTGTTGGTGGCATCCTTTATATCTTTCAGTGGAATTCTAAAGTGATCGAGTTCTTGGAGGAACGACATCATCATCATCATCAAGATTCAAATTATTAATTATCTGGTAAAGTTGGGAGATCTAGAAATAAGTTGCAAAATAAATGAAAAATTAATAATAAAGTGAAGGGATTCATGAGTGTTTTTTTAAAACTTAAGATAAAACTTTTGATTAGTAAACGCTAGCTGAATTTGGTCAATGAAATTAATAATCCTATGATACTCTTTGAATGGGACATCTTCTGGTCCAGTTGAATTTGTCAATGGCAGCAGCCAAAATTGAAAAACATTCATTCAGATCATCTTAATAGTTTAACTACTTTTGTCTTAATAGGTGTCGTCGGCCAAAATTTTCATCTTTATAATTATAAAGGCATTATAAGATCGAAATATTACTTACAGAAAGTGATTCCATTTTACGATCCAAGATTAAATCCAAAAGTTTGATTTCAGTTTATTCTTTATGCCAACCTATCCCCAAGTTCTAACGAATACCTTTTGCATTATTAATTTTTCCTCCTTATTTTTTTTGGTTGATCCAGTTTCTTAATCTCCACTTATATCTGATTCGTTTAGACGTTTCATAACCATACTAGAACTGAAATCAGACTTCAGACTTCAGCACCTCTTAGAAAACAAACGCCACCTATAATCTTGTCCTTTTCAGACATGATGTCAAATACACACTACTACATAAACAGGGAAAAAGATCTTTTACAGAGCTGTAAAAAGATGAATACCAACTGTTACTAATATAATAAAACGGTGGAGTGATTCTTATTACGTTTAGGGGATGTTTGGTTAGCAGGAGTCCGATGGAACTGGAATTATTAATTTCATTGACCAAATTCCCATTCTGGCGTTGGTTTACTTATGGGTTTGAATTGAATTCCATACATTCCACCATTCATGGATTTGGTCATTCCATCACAATTGAGAAGGAATTCAATTTCATTCCATCCTATTTTCTTAAAAAGACAAAATTATCCCAATTTTCCATACTTATCTGAACCATTATCGACCCCAAGGATTTGAAACACCGTCGACCACCACCAATCTGAACCACCGCCAACCACCACCACCGCCGATCTGAACCATCGCCGACCACCACCGATCTAAACCACCATTACCGATATGAACCACCATCAACCTGAACCGCCGCCAACCTCAACCGCCATTTTGAACCACCGCCGTCAACAACAACCTTTCTGAGCCACAGTAGTTGGATTTCAGTTTCAAAAAAGGGTATTTGGGTAATTTACCAATATTTCATTCCAATTCCAAAGCAACATTACGTGAACCAAACAGACAAACTCCACTCCAATGTAGGTCAACCAAACAGGTCGTCAAACCTGATAACATTTCATTCCAATTCCTTTAACAGGTTCCATTCCATCCAAAAACATTCTGCGAACCAAACGCCCCCTTACTCTACGCAGGACGAAACTCAATGCCACATACAATAAGACCAACCATCGTTCCTTCAAAACTTATAAGCTTCAAATCCATAGGAATAAGCTCACCATTAACCATATCCGATATAGTTTCCCATATTATAACCTCCATCCACCCATCTTCCCTTAGTTTTGGAATCCATTTAATTTTGTCCAAATTCACTATGCTTGGGGATGTGAAACAAATAATTTTGGTTCTTTCTTTTTTATAAGGAAGTAGATCTCGTGCCTTCGCTGGACACTTGAGCCCACGACATTTTTCTGAAAGCTTAAACACAAGGAAACAAGCATATGTTGTATCTGATGAAAGCATTTGTTTTTCAATGTTACATTTGATACGCAATTCATGGCGAGAAAGAATCTCAACAAACTCTCCAAACCTGCACCAATTTATGATATTGGGTCATTTTTTGCATCATTCTATGAAATATTATAGTATTGTTTATCTTTATTTATATATTTAATAACAAAACGAGTTAAAGATATTTAATGAGAATAATTAGTAATTAAGTTGATTCAAAAAGCAAACCTGGATTCGGGTTGATCAAGTTTTCTACTGTAGGACTTTATATTTATATTTGAAGGGTTGTATATAACAGCTTTTGCAGGTAGCATATGACATTTCTTCCCATTCACTTTGCTTAGTGAAAATAGCTGTTCATGATAGAGTTACACGTTCTTCTTCATCATATCACAAGGAATATATATATATATATATATATATATATATATATAATTCGAGGAAGAACCGAATAGTTTGTGGAAACTGTAAGAACTAATCTTATCCACAAATCAATGGTTAAATTAGGAAACTTATAATTTGGTAATTTTGATTAAATTTTTAATGAAATGTCATTTTAGGTATTTTAAACTCTCCTCTCTCCTCTCCCCGTCCACAGTCCACTGTCCACTGGACTGTGATACAAATATGTGGTACACACTGTGATATCATTATGTTACTCTCAGTGTGGTACACAAATACATATAAGATGCATTGTGATAACCATTGTGATACCCATTGTGTTGCCCACTGTGATACCCAATTTTACCAATTTACCCTTTATGCTATATTAGTAAATAACATTAACTATTTAAAATGATTGGTCCACATTAGTTCTTATAGTTTCCACAAACTAATCAATTCTTATTTGATTAGGCCCTTATATATATATATATATATAATTTATTTCTGAGTTGTTGGTATGAGAAAAAAATTATGAAGTGTTACCTTTTCACCCTTGTCAATAAGAATTCCCCTGAAAAGAAGAAAGTAGAGCTCATCTTTAGAAGCATTTTTGGTATTGTTTTCCGACCTGTTGATTATATCTCGACACTTGACTGCCATTTGTTGCCTCCAGTCGATGTCGAACTCGGGTCTCGAAAGTGTTATTAACTTCTTTTCATCATTCAATTCTTTATTCTTAATACAACCCACCTGTTGACAATTATCTGATCATGTTATTATAGCATATTCTTGCATCCTTTCCTCACATGTACACAAAAGCTCTAGAAAAAACAAATGGCCTTACGCTACGAATGGCCTGAAACTCTATGCCTTCAACAAAGATGCCCCAATTGCCACAATAATAACAAGATAAGCTCTCTAGTAGAACATCAAAATAGGTTGATTCATTATTATTATTCCAAAATCGGAACAATTCGATAGTCAACCACTTTCCTTCGGCAGTCCACTCTGCAAAATATGCATTTAGGGTTTCACCTGCCTTCTTGTATTTTAGGTTCACGTATAATGGCCGGCTAGAAACCTTTCTTCGATCGTAAAACTTGAACACTAAGTAAGCACCGTACATGATATCCTGAGTTAAAAATTGAGGTTTTATCTGGATTTGGATATTGAGATTTGAGATATCGGAAATCTTTGCGACCTTTGAAAACCTACACATATACATAGTACAACATTGAAAATTATATATAATTAATACACAAAATATTCAACAAATTTTAAAATCAAATTCACCTATTCAGTATTCACGGACGGAAAATGTGAGAAGAAATTATAAGCATGATCAGTGTTATCATAATTGACATGCTACATAGCTACTATAAATAAGATCCTGATTTAATGAAAAAGGTTATTACTATATATTTTTTAAATTGTGACCAAATTACTCAAATATAGTCTCTTGTAAAGGAGTGAGCTTGCAGAATTCAAATTTAGTTTAACATGTTAAAAAGTAAAAAAGAACCAAGTGGGAACCTCATGAAGAGGGGGGGAGGGGGAGAGAACCTGGATTTTCGTATAGGTCTCCACTTGACATTTTTGTATGAAAACTTTGTTGCTGATACCATTTCATTTGTCACTCCATCAGTGCTTATTGAAAACCACTGTTAAATCAAAAGTGGCAGATTAGAATTTCGAAGAGATCTTAATAATGACAATGAAGAGAGAATGTTGAGTTCACTGTAATGCATTTAGAGATTTTGTCATTAGTTTTATTGTAGTCCATCAACATCTATTATTGGCTCTTGCATTTTATACAAGTATTTGGACCTCAAGATTGTAATTAATTAATATCTATAGTGAAACTAGTTTATAATCGGTAAAAAAAACTATTAAAAGTAATCCGACAACAGGCCACCACTTGCTATAGATATATGTATACAGATGTTCAGAATGCAGACAACAGAAATAATTAAAGATTGAATCACCAGTTGTTCATTGTGAAGGAGGATTCCTGAAGAAAGCAGGGAATGGAGATCCTTTTTGGTGCTTGTATTGGACACCAGATATTTTGACATCTGGATTATTTTTTCATAATCTCTTGGCAGCTTTTTCTCCCATTCGGACTCATCCTGTATACAAATGAAATATGAAAGACTAACATTAAAAGAAGTTAAGCTTCCAAAATCACACCAACTTATGTATACATACTCATCCTTTGTATAAATGAAATATTGGAACTTACTTGACATTTGAAGGCTTTCTCAAGTTCTTTCACAACCTCCCCCATTGTTGGGCGTTCCTCTAACCGTTCTTTCAAGCAATGATAGGCAATAGTTGAAAAGATAACCAAGGATTTTGCGTCAATTTGTCCCTTGATATCACGAAAAATAATATCTTCTAACTTTTTATTTTTGAAGCAATATGCAGCCAACCGTGCTAGAAAAATCATTTTACCATCTCCATTTGCTCCTCTTTTCTGGTCTTCCGGTTCATGGCATGGATCTTGCTGATCTATTTTAAGTGTTTCAATTGCAAATCTCCCAGATAAGACTTCAAATAAGACCACGCCAAAGGAATAAACATCTGATTTATGTGTTAGGATGCCTGTGGTGGCATAAAGTGGATCATAATAACCTAACGTGCCTACACCTTTGGATATGATGAGATCAGAAATAACAGCTTCCCATTTGTTATTTAGTAGAATGTTGCTGCTTTTTATGTCACCATGAATCGAGTGTTGGGTATCAGCACCAGTACTATGAATGTGAGCTAGCCCACGTGCAGCTTCGACACATATCTTCAGCCGTTGTTTCCATGTTAGACTAGCCCTTTTCACATGCTCTTTTAAACTTCCGTTAACCATATGTTCGAAAAGAACAATCTTCTCATTCGCCTCTTCACAAAATCCTAAAAGAGGAATGATATTCTTGTGGCTATAACTATAAAGCAATGAAATCTCTTTATAAAATTTATTTTCATATGAACCCACTATAGGATTAAGCCGCTTTACAATAACAGCATTGCTGCCCTTGGAATGAGAAAGTTCTCCTTTATACACTTTGCCATATTCTTTGTGCTCCATTATATCACTAAAGTCATTTGTGGCAAATCTAATTGCATCAAGTGAAGTTCTTAGAGCTTCCACTCCTTTTACCTGTATGATTGTTGTGCAAGATGATATTATGATTGATATATAGAGAATTTCAAGTCTTCGCTAATAAAATTTGAGTTCATAAGTGGATGGGTAGTTGAAATTAATGAGAAATTAAATGAAATTTAAGCACTGAAATCAATAGACCAAAGCTGTTAGCTGTTCTCACAGATGCATATTTGTCATAAAACAAACGAGTACTTACATGAGATTTCAATGCTTTTTCAAGTTCTTCCACGACAACATGCATTGTGGGGCGTTCATCTCGTTTTTCTTGCAAGCATTTATATGCAATTGTTGCAAATATGCTTATGGAATTTGGACAAGTTTCATCATCAAAAGTGGAAGAACAAGAACCTTTTTCAAATTCTTTCTTTAACTTAGGATCGACAAGCTCATTAACCTTATTCTGCTCAAAACAACGTTTGGCCATATGGGGTAAAAATTCTTGGTCACCTTTCGACTTCTGAAAATACGCCAACCTTCCACTTAATACTTCAAATAGAACCACTCCAAATGAGTACACATCAGACCCCTTTGTTAACACACCTGTTTTGTGGTATTGTGGATCAACATATTCGAGTGTGCCTGCAACTTGAGTCATGACAAAAGTGGCTTGTAGATTTGCAGGGCCGATTCTTGACAACCCAAAGTCACTAATCTTTCCTACCCAATTCTGACCCAATAGAATGTTTGAGCTCTTTATATCCCGATGTATTATCCTATGATACTCTCCAACACCATTATGGAGAAATTCAATTCCACGGGCAGCATCAAGGCAAATCTGCAATCGTTGGGCCCATGTGTGATTTTTTTTGGTATCAGTACTAGAAATATATGCATCAAGGCTTCCCTTTGATGCATATTCATATACAAGAATACGCTCACGGCCTTCATCACAAAAGCCAAGAAGTGAGACAAGATTTGGGTGCCTAAAATAAGGAAGGACTGAAATTTCTTGCAAGAACTCTGAAGTTCCTTGTCCGTATCTACGATCTAATCGCTTAACAGCAACTGTGCTTTTTCTTCTTCGGTAGTTTGAGAGTTCAACCATTGACACTCGTTGAAATATATTCTCTGGGATGTATTTTTGTACATTAAAATGGAAAAGATCTGCTTTGTACACTTTCCCATATCCACCACGTCCGATAATATAATCATCATGAAAATCACGAGTTGCTAACTTTATATGTTCTAATGGAATCTTCATGTATTCCAGGTTTTTCACCTGCACCAACCATTGAATATCGTTAAAAATTTGAAGTTAATTAAAGTTTTCTTTCATACCGCGAATGGAGGTAGCACAAATAAATATGGGTATGTTATTTACTGATGCTAAAAATGTAATATCCAGAATTCAGAATTGAATTTCTTACTTGTATATTTTCAAAGGTGAGTTAATGAACAAAGTATTTATATAATAGTAAGTTTCATTTACCTTGTAGGAGTGATCATCTTCTTCTTTTCCTTTCAAATCAAGAGCAACCTGATATTTACAAATTACACCCAACAATCACAAACAAGAAGAAAATGAATTAACATGTGACGTGATGTCTAGATACAAAATATAATGAACCAAGATATCAAACTTGATACAATTTCTGGAACAAATGAATGTCTAGAGTTCCGATTGTTCATTATTCTGTAGTTTTCTTTTGTTGAAATAAAAACTTTAATTTCCTGGGTTAATTATCCACTTTGTGAAAAGAATGTTTTGTTAGCCCATACACGATCAATCAATTTATCTATAAATATAGTTAAAGTACTTGGCATCTTTCCAAGAAATTCAAATAAGGGTCCATTTTAAATACACACAAAATTACACGTAAGGTTCTCTCACATCTCATGATGTTTTATGAAACGATACTTGCAGTGCTCATAGGGATAGTATTAGGATATGTGGAACCCCTAGATGAATCTCCAAAAGAGCCCTTGAGGAGAAAGGGGAGGTTCCAACATATATAGAGGAGAAATGGTCCAAGTCTAGCCGATGTGGGATTCTAACACGCCCCCTCCAATGAGGCTAGATGGACATTGAATTGTCCAGAGGGGGTTATCCAGAAGTGTCAAGTCCCTAGAGTGGTAGACCTTGGCTCTGATACCATATTAGGATATGTGGAACCCCTAGATGAATCTCCAAAAGAGCCCTTGAGGAGAAAGGGGAGGTTCCAACATATATAGAGGAGAAATGGTCCAAGTCTAGCCGATGTGGGATTCTAACAGATAGCAAGAAACTTATATCCACTAATCTGGCAGGCTTCTAAAGATACTCGGTATAAACTTGTTGCTAAATTTCAAAAGAGGTAAACAAGGCTACTTACAGAAACTGGAGTGTCTCAAAAGTCATGCATAAGCAAGTAGTGTGGTGGAAACAGAGAGCATAAGGAATCGCTTGAAATTGCTAGAGCCTTGCAATTACAATCTAATTTTCCTTTTGTGGACATAGTCTACACATTTCAATCTTTTTCTTTTGTGAGCTCCAAATTTTAAAATTGGAATGATCTTCGGAAAGCCAGCCAATACAATCACATTATGATGATAGGATACTTATGTTTTGTTGTTGATAACTTTGAAGGCAAGTTTGATTCAAGAGCACCTAAGCGATGTGTTGCTAGACATAAAGCATTGAACAATGTTATACTACTGTTCTATATAAGTTCATCTACTATATTTTAGGCAATCATCAACATGATACTTCTATTCAAGATCCTCTATCACAATAAGTAGTAGTATCTGTTGATATAGATAGAGCTCATGACATCTGTAGGTTATAAAATCTCTAAATTCTCTTATTCATGTATATTACACCCATACCTCATATACGTATGACATATACACATACATATATACATAAGCACACGAAATAATAGCCTTTGCGAAAGAAAAATATAGAAATTATGTTGTTCTATGTATAAATGTAAATTAGCTTACTTGTTGAAGTGCCAATGCCTTCTCAAATTCCTGTTGAAGTCCCAAGACTTTTTCAAGTTTTTGCACAATTTGATTCATTGTTGGACGCTTGGATTGATACTTTTCTAGGCATTGATATGCAATAACCGAAAAAGCCTCCAATGAATCTGGGTTCATTTGTTCCCTCAGAATAGGATCTATAATATCATTTAACTTCCCTACTTCATAATGGTAACGAGCAAATGGACCAAGAAGTTGTTTGTTATCATCATATGTTTCATATGCTAGCCTTCCACATAAGACTTCAAATAATACCACCCCAAAAGAGTATACATCTGACTCTTTTGCTACAATGCCAGTTTCTATGTATTCTGGATCAACATACCCTGTTGCCCCAATGATACCAAAAATGGTGGAATCCATAGAACCCATTATAGAGAGCCCAAAACCACCTATCTTTGCCTGCCAATTTTTGTCTAATAGAATGGTTCTGCTCCTCACATCATGGTGAATCACACTACTTTTGAGATCACTGTGAAGATAATTCAAGCCACGAGCAGCACCAAGGCAAATTTGGAGACGATTCAACCACGTGAGCTTCGCACTACTCACATATTTATCAAGGCTTCCATATGTAACAAACTCCTGAATAAGGATCTTCTCGTTATTCTCATCACAGAAGCCAACAAAAGAGACGATGTTTTCATGTTTATATGAAGAAAGCACTCTGAGTTCATTCAGGAAATGCTTTTCTCCATGCCTAAATCTTCGATCAACCTGCTTTGCTACCACAGTGACAACCCTGTTCGAGTGTAGAAGTTTTCCTTTATGCACCTTGCCGTAACCACCGACTCCGATGAAATTTTCTTGACTGAAGTTGCTGGTGGCCTCCTGTATGTCTTTCAACGGAAGTCTGAAGTGATCCAACTCTTGGAGGATCGACATCAAAGTTTCAATTTTATCAGGTTAATTTGGGAGAGAAATGAAAAGGGATTGTATGTATGTATGTGTGTGTAGAAAATGAAAAGAATAAACCCTATGTTGCAAATGAATTGAAATTGAAGGGATATATGAGGGTCTCAATGATTAATAAATACTCCCGTTGTATTTGTCTTATGGAAACGCTGCCAAAGTTGAAAACATTAGACATTTTATTAAAACCCGGGTTTTTAGTTGACCAGGGTGTGGCGACTGGATGTTGGGTTAATTGGTTCAACTGGTTCAACCATCGGATTAATCAGTTTCAATAATTCCCTTAATTCTTTGTATTTTTTTCATTTTCCTACGTACATACATATATATATAAAGTAATAATTTGATGTCCACAATTTCAACATTAAAAATACACAAACAACAAGTTTTACATCACTCCAAATACATTAAAAACATACATTAATTTTAATATAAAAACGGGTTAACCGGGTTTGAGAAACGGGTTTACCACCGGTTTAACCGGATTTTTGAGAAACCTGGTCGAGTTGAAACGGGCCGGTCATATGAATTAACCCGCCGTTAGTTAACCCGGTCACTACCCCGGGGTCCCGGTTCAATCGGTCGGTTTAACCCGGGTTTTAAAACATTGGTCACAGGTTTAATTATCACTTTGACTTAAATCTAACTAGTTTGAAAATTATAAACAAAGTCTTGTTTTAATTGTAAGAGTTAGGTTTCGGTGATAATGATAGACGCGACTTTTGCTGTGACCAATGTTTTAAAAAAGGGTAATCCTCAACCAATCTTGTACATGAAAATGAAAATTAAGGGTAATCCTCAGCCAATCTTGTACAAGATTGACTAAGGATTACCCTTTTTAACTAGGTTTTGGTGATAATGAAAATTATAAACAAAGTCTTGTTTTAAAACATTGGTCACACGTTCAAATTGTTACCATCCTCGCATGAATCTATAAGGGTAAGTTTAGGGAAAAACCTCAAAAAAGAGAAAATTGAAGAAACTCTGGGAGCTATCAATCTGGATGGTATGTACAAATGCGTAATGATAATTTGCAACATGCACTTGTGCATAGAAAAAAAAAATCAATCGCTTGTATACATTTGTACATATTGTCTATGTACAAATAAATATCGTTTAGATGGAGGGCTTTATGTTTTTTAGGTTTTCTCTCTTGAAACCCCCCCTCTCTAAAAAAATATTATTCAGACCGAATAAATACTATATTCAGTTTTATTCAGTCTGAATATTTTTTTGATTATTCATTCTGAATATGACACGTGTCGCGCTCTCATTTGTCTTCACGTTTACAACCAAATTTGAATTCTCATTTAAACACGTCCATATATATATATATTTGAAGCATTAATATTACTCATTTGAACATCTCCCTCAGAGCTGTTCCTGGGGGAGAGCAGGCCGGCCGGGGCCCAATTTTTTGCTTGTATATAGTATACTATATAGTATTAATTCAAAAAAATTAGTAAATAAAATATAGACACATTTTTTTAGTATCTAATGTGATCCAACAATAATTTAACATTACATTAAAGGCCCACACATATATTATTTAATTACATTAACAATAAAATATGTAAAAATTAATTGGTTGTTCATTTTATAATTTTGTTTATTGTTTCTCTAAGTTTTTTTACCTACTACTAAAATCTAAAACTACTTTGCCTAAAAAACCTTGATATATTTTCATTATTCATCTCTTACCTACTCTTTTGATTTTTCCATTCACATGAATTCTATTTTTGTATTTGAATATATACATTTTTTTATTATTCACTAAGAAAACTCCCACATTTTGAAAAAAATTACCAATACGACCCAACTTATATCTATATTTAGGATTTCAAAACTACTATTGTTTATTCATACATTATTGACTTCTTATTACCTAATATTTAAAAAATGAATTTTAAGTACTCTTTTATCTATAAAACAAGAATAAGATCTTAAGTTAGAACCAAAATGTTCTTTTGATTCTATGATTGATGGTTCGTAAAAAAGTTTGTTTTAAGCGTAAAGTTAAATACTGCGATGAAAACATTAATATGAGGTGACATTGAAATCAACTAATTTATATTGATTTCCATAAAATGTTACTCTGAATAGTCAACATTATGACTCTAACCGATATCAATCATATATTAAAAAACATATTATAGAATGTGTTTCAACGTGGATCGGATTTACCATGCTATGTAAAATGACATGGTACATAATATTAGTTTAGAAATAATTATTGATTGATTTTGCGTCTAGAAATACTTAGAAAAATGGTTTATATGAATTGTCAATATTTTATGAATTCAATGTTATTTATTATGATAAAAACAATATATTGAATTTTTTTTCCTAATTATCAAGGACCCATTTTTACCCATCGTCCAGGACCTATAAAATGTCATAATCGGTCCTATCTTCCTTTGTATATTAATAAAGTATATTAGTTTTTATTTATAAAAAAGAAAATAAGCAAAAGACAAGAAAAGAAAAATGAAATGTCCCTCATGAGTGAAAGTTAACAACAATTAATGGAATGGATCAAAACCATGCAAGAAAGCAAACTTGTATCAGATGAATTCAGTGGCGGACCCAGGATTTTTCTTAAACGGGTGCACTCTTAAATTTGATCAACTGTCCGCAAAGCCATTTGATGTATTTTCGGTTGATTTCGAGGGATTTTTTAGCCGAATTCCCCGTTCGGGGATTTTTTAAGTTTTTCGGTTGATTTCGAAGGATTTTTAAGGTTTTTGGTTGATTTCGAGAGATTTTTTATAGTTTTTGGTTGATTTTGAGGGATTTTTTTAGGGTTTTAGGTTGATTTCAAGGAATTTTTTAAGGTTTTTGGCTGATTTCAAGAAATTTTCAAAATTGTGCTCCTTTAACCTTTGAAATATAAAAAAAATGAGCGGGTGCACCTCATGTAAACCTTACGAAATGCGATTTTTTTACTCTTACGGAACACGGTTGAGCGGTAGCACGAAACCCCTATCCATAGGATGGGTCCGCCCCTGAATGAATTCTACGAACCAAAACTAAAAAACAAGGACAAAAAATGAAGTTTAGTCTAATTGTTACTTACTTACTCCATCTCAAATAAGATTCCATGATGAAAAAAAGGCATATATTTATTTTTTATGAACGTATAAAAACAATTTTACTCAAAATTATAGATGTTTAATTTTCTATCTCATAGTTAATACTTAACCGTGGAAACAGAAAATAGACCCTTACATTTAAAAAAGAATGTTTATATTAAAACAAATAAAAATAAAAATATTGGTGTTTATCAGTTAAAACTCAACTGATGAACATGAAATTAGATCCGAACCGATCATTCAATGATCGTTATATTTTGGATCCAATCCAAATCAACATTGTACTTTCGATCAAATATAATCCAATGATAACCGGAACCAATTACTTTCATCCATTAGATATTTATTATTGATTATCTAAATTCTAAGGTTAGTTTCCGTTGAGTAGAAAAGTCATGGTGATAAACGTAAAAAAAATCAATTCTAATTGAATGTCATTATAGATTAAAATCAGATTAAATCCATCGGATATTTTAATATATTTTTCAACCAATTTTATGACTTTCTAAGAGCACATTCTTTATAATTTCTCTAAAATAGAGAATCAAAATTCAAAATCTCTAAAAAATATTGCATTCAACTCCAACAACTTCTCTATTTTAAAGATTACATTATTCATTATATTAATAAAATATTATATATTTCTAATAAAATATTATTTTTCTTACTTAAATATTTCTTATTGGTGGAAAATAATAAAATAATATTTCTCTCTCAAGTCAATCACTTTTAGGGATATCTCTGAATTTGGAGTTTTTTTTACCCTTTATCATACTTTCTTTATTTTAAAGAAAATTCCTATTTTCTCGATGTTCGGATGTTCTAAACACCCCTCTCAAAATTGCTTTAATCCGAATTATTCAAATAAAATCAAAATTTAATCAAACATTTTTCCATTGGTAATCCCATTGTCTCTGACTCTCTCTCATCCCCACACTCCAAGACTGCCTGCAGACCGACATCATCAACTGGAAGCCGTGAACTTGAAGAAATTGATTGTATGTTCATCTTCTTCAACTTATTACACACATATATATGATATAAACACAAAACTATTTGTATAGATACATCCAGCGACTCCATAATAACGTCAATTATGCCGTCAAATTTACTCAACTTTGCAGGCCGATTTTGACTTATGTCGCTTAGTTTGACCAGGATATTTTGTCTCAACAGAACAGATCGCCGTTGTGGATTGGACTTTGAAGAAAATTATTGTGTTTTCTTGGATTGTGGGGTTTAGGTTTACGGTTTTGATTGATTACATGAGTGATTGATTAAGTTTTTTGGAGTGAACGGTTGAAGACAATGCGTAGTGGTTATTGAATAATTGAGAAATAAGAAGCGAAGAATTAAGATGTCGAATTCCAAGGTAGTGTATGAAGGGTGGATGGTGCGGTATGGGAGGAGGAAGATCGGGAGATCTTTCATTCATATGCGGTATTTTGTGCTTGAATCGAGATTGCTTGCTTATTACAAGAGGAAGCCTCAAGATAATGTGGTAAGCAATCAATGGTGCATGCATTATGATTTGTAATTTGGTATTTGTGTTTGATCGTTTGTTCAGCATTTATGCTTTTGGCATTTCATCAATTATGAAAAAGCGATAAGATATAATAGGGAACTTTTAGATATCTGTTGGAGCAGATGAGATGGATTTTAGTTGTTGTATTGCATTTGACTCTTGACTATGGAAATTAGGTTCCAATCAAGACATTGGTTATTGATGGCAACTGTAGAGTGGAGGATCGAGGCTTAAAAACCCAACAAGGACTTGTAAGTCTCTTTTCATCCACTTTTGCTATTTTGATGTATTTAATTGATATATGAACTGGAACTTGAAAATGTACGCACTGCAATATTAAACATGTACTTTCTATTGCTGGGTTATATGGAAAATTGGAAATAGTTAGTGGTATATAGTTGGTACTTTCATCTTTACTGTCTATTGGACCTATGAAAATAGAGAGGAAATGTTTCAGATTCATATAGCAATTCCTTTTTGAGATTTCAGCACCTTTCTACTGTATTTAATATTTTGGTAATTTCTGCGACTTTGGAGGCCTGAAGATGAAGCATGTTACACAAGAACTTTATTTCGATCTAAAGTGCCTGATAGTCAAAGATCGATTTGTCATAAGATGTTTGCTTCTATATCGATATTGCAATGACAAAAATAAGTAATGTTATGATTTTGATATAGCTAATGGAGTAATGGGAACTATTTATTGACTTCATTTTGTTGTTTTCTACTACCTACGCGAAGTTAGATCCAACTTATTCATTCAGTGTCCTATAATCATGTTTTATTGTGATTGGTTCTCAGATTCTGTGTATTGTTAAGCTTGACTTCTGACCAGTGTTCCTTGTGAATATCTAGTGTCAATAAATTATCTTATTGTATGCATCTTCATCTGTGTCCTTTATGCTCTTCCATATCTGAATTTGCCTGTGCTGTTAACCAGTAATCTGTATTTGGAGAAGTTTAAGTTGGTTCAAGATTCATGGAAAAGGTTATATATGCTAACATCACTTCTTTTTTAGTGAGCCAGACTTTTTGTTATGAACCGAATAGATTTAACAGACAAAATGGGAACTAAATGATAAGAACAATATCAAATGCTTTGATTAACACTGGAAAAAAAGAACAAACTAGCTTTCGAGAGGCTAGCACTCTCCCAATTAGAACCTAACAATTTTCTGCATATCCAAACCTACAGCACCCTCTCCTATTTATACTAAATATTTATTCTAAGCAATACCCAAAATACCCCTTCTTAGCTATTTTAGAATATTATATATAGATGGGCTTGGGATTAATTGGGTGCATTACACTTTTATCCTCCTCCTAGTGCCTCCAGTTATCTATTTTCTCTTCGCCAGCAACTCATATATTTGTTATTGGCTATCTGAATTTTAGTTGAAGCTTTGTATAGCCTAGCAGAGAATTCTGGAGAGTTTTTGAAAAGAATCAAAACTAGAAACAGTAAAATAAGGTTACACAAGGCGTATTTAGCTCAATGACTTCTCAAGAAGTGTGCTTTGCAAAATGACCTAGCGTATTTCTAAGTTTATACACGGGAGCAAGTTGTTTTGAACCACAGGTAGGTCAGGTGAAGGCCATTGAGCTAAAAACATTTTTAGAAGGTTATACTCCTAATTGAGAACTCATTTATGGTCATTTATCCAAAGTCCCCATTAAACAATTAAGGACATAAAAGATTGGAATATATAGGAAAAGTATGAAAAACTAAAAATCCCTCTATGACTCTATCTATCTTAAGGCTTTGAAGCCTATCTGTCGACTCCACAACCTTCCCTTCATCTCGCCCTCTACCTTTCCAATCATCCCCCTCCCATTCACGTTAGCTACAGGTCCCTACACATAGTTCTGCGCCTCAATAAGCTCCTATCAAGATGGTTGTTCGGTGTGATGTTTATATCTGTGGCACAATAAGGGAAAAAACCAGTATCATATGTTTCAGAAGACATGGTGCATGGCATCTCCATGAGACAGTGTATGAATTTTGGGTGATTTAATGAAAATATTTTATTTGATATGATGATACGATTGGAGGCGTATCTCTTGAGAGCTTTTATCAAACTAATATAGCACTACAAAAAATCCACTAAACTTAGGAATTGAGACTATATTCAAACAAGCAGCTACAAACTTCTTCGTCTTTTACAACTTAATTTCACTATTCGTCTTATCTTCTCTTGATATGTTCTTGTATGCTTTGTTGTCCCTTCAACTCCCTTACTGTTTAGATCGATGTATTTACTTTTTTTAGCTTGAAATCATGAGGGTTCTCTTTGCTTTTCTGTCCTTTATGATAAACATTAGTGTTGCAAAATGCATTTATTTTTATTGCTAGTTAATTACGTTTGTTTTTTCATATGCGAAATACGAATATAATAAAAAGAATATTATTGATCGATTATAAAATCTTTTGGTTAAACTTTTTAAAATAAGAAAGCACACCTTATCTACTAAATAAAAAACCAATTTGAAATTAACCATCACACAAGTTATGTTTTGCTAATAAAAAATAAGAGTTGTTTTCCATATTGAATCTAATTCTAATGTGTTAATTTAGGGCACATAAATATGAGACTGAGTTTGTTTATTTATTTATTCATGAGCTACATTGCTCACCACATGTTATAAATCATTTAGGCTTCCACCATGGACCTGATTACTAGATGGACTTAAACTCAACTAAGAATAACGATACCCTTTTCTTCATCATGAAATGTATGCATACCAATGCAAATACTCATATGCTTGCAGAAGTTTACTCGCTTATCAACTACATGGAATCTTAGGAGCATATAGGACACATGTTATTGTCCGAAGCTTGGTTAATATTTCTAGTTTAGATTTTAGAAGGATGAATCCATGTTGTAGTGTTGTCTTTTCAACTGTGGAACGTGAAGAAGCTGTCTTTCTATTGTGCTAATAGTACTTCACTCCTTTTTTTTTGGAAACAGATGGTGTACGTATTGTCTATTTACAACAAGAAAGAGAAATACCATCGGATTACGGTATGTGATATTTGCTCTTTATCTTTTAGGTAAAAAGATGTGCTTTCTTGTCATTTGGTGGCTTTTTATACAACACATCTCTGTGACAGTGCGAGATAGGGGTGAAAAGAGGATAGAATATGAGACAGATGTCGTCATATTGCATCCTCTTATATTGGATGCTGATGCATATAATATTAACTTTATTTTTCATATACAGTTTAAAAAAAAGCTAATTTGATCTTTGCATGTATGTCAAATCATATCTGGTAAGAATTAGATGGATAATTATTGCTATGCCGGTGTAAACATTCATATAATGAACAAGGGTGTAAGTTTTATTAATTTCACTTCTTCTAAAACTGTAGTTAAATTACAAAAACAACCCATGACTAAGTAACTAAGTTTACATCCTTATTTTTTAAATTATATTGTCTTTAAATTCAATCTTTACATTGTTAATTACAGATAAATATTTTACGTAGAGAATTTGTATATAGGATGTTTCAGATGTGACATGGCTGCATACTTATCTATATGCGCATCCTTTTATAGTAGATACAAATAGGGAGTTAGGGATCAATTAAATCGGATAAGACTTTGGACAATATAGGGATTTTAGGGCATTTTTCACTGCCCTGGTGAGAGAGATCAAATAAGATGGATTATTTTTTATATCCGTGGCATATGACACCTTTAGCTTAACCATTCCATTGGAATTGTGAAAACTGAAGTATTGGTAACCCAACGATGGTAGGATATCTCTGATACATACTTTTAAGTGGTCAAATCTAATTCTGCTTGGGTCTCATGTTTGATTAACAGGTGATGAACTATGGAAATGTTCTATGTTCATGAGAATATTGATTGATAATTTAGTAGTAATAAACACAAAATTTGTTCCCTGTGTCTTTTTGATGGGTGGGGTGGGGTTTGAACTTCTCATTGATGATGCAGAGGTGGCTTTCTGGCTACTGCAAGGGAAACTAAATCTTAGGTTCTAATATTGAGTCTGCTAAATAATTGATTTATGCAAGTAGATATGTATTATGTATGATTGGAAGCCTTGGTTGGCAGGGCAAACTAAGGACAGGTCATTGTGGGAGGATTGAAGTAATGCTTGATCATAATCTTCTGTGTCATTTTATTATAAATACTTCACAATACCTTGTTAATGCAGCTGTGCGACTGTCTGGAGCTAAATAAAATGTCTCTTTTGTGTTTTAGATGGCAGCTTTTAATATCCAGGAGGCACTTATCTGGAAAGAAAAAATCGAATCTGTTATCGATCAGGTATCTTTTCTTGCAGGTTGATATTGTTGGTATAACGGTATATTAGATTACTGTTTTTTTTATCTTCATTTGTCTTTAAAAAAACCTTGATACATATGATGATTTCTTGTAATTTGACCTACTGATCATGTGCATGGGTGTTGTTTGGAATTGGATTATGATGACTTTAAATACATGAAGCATCAGGAGTCTCTAACTGCCAATGGGAATAAATATCAGTCTTTTGAATATAAATCTGGAATGGACAGTGGCAGGAATGCTTCCTCATCAGATCAAGAAAGTCAGTAAGTAAACTTGCACATGTACTCTGCATCAACTGTTAATGTTACACTTCAATGAACTTCAGTACATTATAAGATCAAAATAGAAGGAATTTGGCTTTGGAAACCAAAATAGAATTGAGATTTCATGGTTTCTTTAATTACTCTTTTGGCACTTCCTTTTTTTAGGTATAGTGCTGCCGAAGATGAAGATGATTCAAATCCAAATTTGCTCCGAAGAACGACCATTGGGAATGGTGATTGATTTCTTCGTTTGTTCGACAATTGATCAATTTTTTCGTATGTTTGCCACCTTTTATAGCTCCTTTATTTGGCAGGTCCTCCTGAATCTATATTGGATTGGACGCAAGAAAGTTCAGCATTAGCAAGCCAGAATACCGCCAATCAGGCAATTTCAAGGAAACACTGGCGGCTTCTTCAATGCCAAAATGGTAACATGCAGTAGCTCATATTATATCACTATTTGACACGGGAATTTAATTTTTAAGACATCCATATGGGAAATATCAGGTACTCCATTTGTAACACCCCTGTCCCGCGTGGCCAAGAAGGGGGTGATGTCACAGTTTAGGGGACTTTTCAAAACAATAATAAATCTACGAAGTAGATTTATAAAATCCAGAGCTTAACTAACCAACATAAACGTTAAGGTTCAACTATTATAAGAAGACAACTAAAGTATCGTTTACGGTTATATTTTTCCAATTTACCTAATTGACCCTTAAGTTTCACTTATTGCAATTCTAACCAAATTAGAGGATTCCTTCACATTCTAAGTCCTAACCCAAATCTTTTTGCACATGTTTAACCCCCATTGTACCATTTTGATATCAAATTAGTCGGTACAATACTAGAAGCAACATATACAAGCTTTTATTGCTTGAATCCCGATTTGAAAATATTTAAGCTCTATATGAATTAGATAATTGAAAAACTTGGGTATTACACCATTGGTGGAACTTGGAAGTAATGGTTATTAATGAGTTCTCTAATTGTTAAAATTTCCAGGACTTCGTATCTTTGAAGAGTTGCTTGAAGTTGATTTTCTTGTAAGGATCATTGGTTTATATCACCAATTTTGTGTCATATATAGTTACGACACAGTATCAATAACATTTTCATGTTATTTTTCTGCAGCCAAAGAGCTGCAGTAGGGCTATGAAGGCTACTGGTGTTGTGGAAGCCAGTTGTGAAGAAATATTTGAGCTTGTAATGAGCATGGATGGAACACGCTCGGAGTGAGTCTTGTTTACGATTCATTATGCTTTGATGTTCATTTGCAAGATGCTTGTATCTATTTCTTTTTTACAATTATTATTATCGTAGCTCTAGTCAATATATATATATAGGCATAGGATCGTGTGAGAAGTAGAGTTAAGGTGAGAAGCTTAAGAAGAGATCTGAGCCATTGATCACTTTCTGAACCCGCTATGTAGGCCTTGTGCTTTATTGCTGGCACTTGCTGAAATATGTTTAAGTTCTAGCTTATCAATGCTGTTTTTGTATCATTATTCTCTCCATAACATCCTGTATTTATTCATTGAACATATGCAGGTGGGATAGTAGTTTCCAGGATGGTAGCCTAGTTGAGGAGGTGGATGGACATACAGCTATTCTCTATCACAGACTTCAGCTGGATTGGTTTCCAACGTAATTTTTGCTTTTCCTTCAACATAAATGTTATTGTTACTATTTTGCTTGATTATATAGAGAAACAAAAGGTTTCTGATATACTTTACTTGATTTGTATAATCAAAATTGATAGTTTAACTGCACATGCCTTCCTGTTGGCAGCACGCTGTTTTAAGAATTAAAATTTGTATCCATTCTTAACAGTAGATAGTTTCAAGCACATTTTATATGCAGGGAGGTGCAAGTTTTTTCTTTATTTTGTTTTGTGTGTTACTTTTTTCCTTCCCCACAACTATAGGCTATAGAACTCAACAACCCAGTAAGTTAATGGTCAGTTTTAAATTATTGACTGGTCTAACTCAACTCTTTGTATGTCGGGGCCTGCTTTTGCAGGTTTGTATGGCCACGTGACCTTTGTTATGTGCGGTATTGGCGCCGAAACGATGATGGGAGTTATGGTGAGTGTATGCATTTACCTTTGTTGCTTAGCCTTTACAGGCTCTCTTTTTATTTTATATATATATATATATATATATGTTCTTGTCATTTTTGCAGTTGTACTATTTTGTTCAAGGGAGCATGAGAACTGTGGTCCACAACCAGGATATGTCCGGGCTCATATAGAGAGTAAAAATTTCCCTTAATTATAAAAATTAGTTGATTAATTTTCTGATATCCATGTAATACTTACAATTATGTTTTTATGATTTTTCGTTTAGGTGGAGGGTTTAATATTTCTCCTTTGAAACCTCGAAATGGGAGGCCAAGAACACAGGTTCAGCATCTCATGCAAATTGATCTGAAGGGATGGGGTGTGGGTTATATTTCATCATTTCAGCAACATTGTTTGCTACAAATGTTAAATAGTGTTGCTGGTGAGCTTCTATTCTTCATCCATGGGATAATGGGTATTAGAAATTGGAATTCTTTTTGCCCAATGGATATGAGTAGACGATTCAAAATTCATTATTGACTTTTTCTTCTATTTTCTTTTTCTTTTTTCTGAGCACCTGTATTGATCGACTCCTATAATGAGATAATCCTTTCAAATTAAATATTCGATGATAGGACTAAGGGAATATTTTGCTCAGAGTGATGAAAGGACTGTTCCTCCAAGAATTCCGGTTATGGTTAATATGGCATCATGCTCTGTTCCCACAAAAGAGAGACAGAAAAACCAGTTGACTTCCATTCATGATCGAAATCAATCTCTTGATAATGCTGCAAAATTAATGGATGAATACTCAGATGAGGATGAAGACTTCCAAATCCCTGATGAAGAGGTTGGGAATGAAGTTTATGTATTTAATTTTTTTATCACTCCCTCCCAAAATAAATGTCCATCATAAAAAGGCACACAGTTCTAGGAATGTGTAATTATTACACTTTTTTATTTACAAAAGGACAGTTTTACCCTTGACTATAGAGAGAGAAATTTCTATATTATGGAATCATGTTATTCTTTTCTTGATTTTGGTATCAAATGTTTTCAGGCATATCATGTTGAGCAGGAGATGAGACGGACAGGTAGGTACTCATTAATATCATATTTAGAAAGCTTTTGTCATTGAAGGCATAAGTTATCCAAAGGGAAATATTACTCACAATGTGGTCTACCTCTTAAAGCCATTCATGAAGGTCCTGTTTTTCAAATTGACTTGTCCTGCTTTTCGGGCAACCTTCGTCGGGATGACAATGGAAGTGGCCGTGACTGTTGGAGAATATCTGATGGGAACAACTTTAGAGTGCGTAGTAGGCGTTTTTGCTATGATAAAACAAAGGTCTGCTACCCACTTGCTTCAATCGCAAATTTGTGTTTTGGGCCAATTAAGTATATCTTTTCCATTATATTTGTTTTTTTTTTTCAAATTTCTCTCTTTCCAATAATGCTTGTAGATGCCTGGAGGCAATCCACTTATGGATCTTGTTGCTGTTGACTGGTTTAAGGACACCAAACGAATGGACCATGTTGCTAGGCGTCCAGGTTGTGCGGCACAAGTAAGTTTTTGGACTTCCAAGGCGACAAATGCAACTCATATCAGTATTCTTTTACATTGTCAATACTTAATATAATTATTTCGTTATTTTGTATTTACTTGCCAACTATGGAAACCTTTGTGGCTTGGATATTTTTGGTATGTTACATTCATGTTTTGTCACTACAGAATTTTCTGCAACTGCAACTTTTTTCTCTCTCTGTTTTTAGTATAATGGCAGATTTCTTGAGGAATGAAAATGATTTCAGCTTAGAAGTGTACAAAATCTGTTCAAGTCACGTAGCAAAAAGTGAAAAGTTTTTGCATTAATTGGAAATCTTTCAAAATATTGACGCTGAAATTTCAAGATAGGATCTACAAACAACACACCATGAATTTCAGCAAAGCTCATTGTCAAGATTTGAAGAAATAAGAATGAGATGTCAAGACTTTGATCAACATTGAGAGCACTACTGTCCATTCTTGGCAAATTGTAGTAGTTCTTAAATAAAGTTATTTTGGATTTAAAAATCTTGTAGGTACAAGTAAATTGGCAGTTCTAACTTGCAAAAACTCAAAAATATATTTTTAGAGTGTGCTCTGGTTATAAAACATATGAAAATCGAAATAGAATTGCTAGTCAGAACATCGGACATTTCAGTAGAAATTGTAAATAGTAGCCCTATAATTCATATCTATTATTTAGGCTAAAAGCACCTTCAGTAGGCTACAGGATAATCCAAGATAAAGAAAAACAAGACCAGGATAAAGAATGTTATGAAAGTGCCACGAACTAAAATGACTCAGGTAACACTCCTCTAAGTTGGAGCATAGATGGTGATCATGCCCAACTGCCGGAAATGAAATATATTCGACTCTTTTGTAGGGGATTCCTTAAAATGCAGATTCTTACGAATATGAGTTGTTGAATAGATGGAGGAGTCATTGAAAGTCCCCAAAGTATACTCTAGTGTTTTCTACCTCCTAAATTGCTTTATTGATCATTATTATAAGGATAGTTTTTGTAATCATATATAATATTATTAATAATTTTTTGAAATTGAAAGAATGGACAAAAAAGTGGTCGAAGTTCAAGCCAACCCGTTTTGACCTGTCCTTAAAATTTGACCTGTTTCGTCCCGTCACCCGACCTTCCCATTTCTCCACTTATATGTGTTGGGATTCAGATACGAAAGTATCAGACACGTTTTTCATCGGTGTCTTGAAGCCAGTTCCTAGTAGAACTCTTCAAATCAGCAATGCCTGAAAATCAGCTCCGACCATAACTCTGTCATCGACATATATAATACAACCAAAATAATAAGTCATGGCAGCGCCTAGGGTTCTTCGCTTACCGTTTAGCGCAATCTAGGGTTTCTGTGAGGAGTTTGTGGTTTAGGGGTTTTATCTAGAGCCTTGCTCTGATACCAGTTAAACGTTAGGGGCATAAATCATATATTTAATTGAGGTTTAAACAACCTTAAATAGGCTACAAGATAATTTAACATGAAGCTACATAAGACTAAGATAAAGATAATTATGGAGAGAGTTATGAACTAAATGACTTGTAACGGATTCATGGGTCTTATGTAAAGATTAAGTAGGTCCAACCCACCTAAACATTCTACCAGATTCTGATATGTGGGAAACAGTGATTTCTGCAGGTCAATGATATGTGGGATATTCTCATGGTCAGCGGTGTATTAATTGTTTTATCTCAAGAAGTTACTTTAACAATGTAGTGTTAGATTTCTATACCACAAGTGCATAACTATTCTATAGGAAGTAGATGGAGAAAACAAACTCAGATCTATCTTTGGAAGGTCTTTCACTCCTTGAATCAATCTCAGTATTTTAAGAGGTGAAAAAGGAACTTAAAGAGCCTCCAAGTAGCTAAAGGAAACTAAAGCTAAAAGAGTACTTTAAAAGGAATCTTTTAAGAGTGAATGCTTTCCTTTTAGTTTAGGTTTTAGTCTGCTAATTCTCAGTCAATTATAGCTGGTGTGGTTGTTATTTACTACCATTACTTTTGTACAGGCTCTTTGTTCTTGACTCTTTATGTATGTATATATGTAGGTTGCCGCGGAAAAAGGGAATTTTTCCATTGTGTTCAACCTCCAAGTAAGTTATTTCCAATATCATTTTCTAATATTGTGCTTGAATTTTTGGGGAAGAAATAACATCCAATTCTTGAAGGTACCCGGTTCCACAAACTACAGCATGGTTTTCTATTTTGTGACCCAAGAATTACTGCCTGGGTCTCTCTTGCAGCGTTTTGTTGATGGTGATGATGAGTTCCGTAATAGTAGGATGAAGCTCATACCATCAGTTCCCAAGGTATCAATCTCGTTTATTTTCTGAATTTGATAGGTCAGATTTTGAACATCTTTGTAACTATTGATCTTTAAACATGTAATACCCATGTAGGATTTAGTTAATAGATTAACTATTTGTCTATGTAGGATGTAATACCCATGCAGCTCGTGAAACAAATATGCATACTTGTTCTTATAGTTAACAATTAGGGTCTATTTGTTAGCAGCTTAATGAACTTAATGGGATTCACTGCTTATTTGGTCAACTATACATAACTGTTTGGTAGTGGCTTAATGATATAGAGAATGACTTATTCAGTAAGCTTCTAGGGTGGAGCTTTATGCAGAAAGCCAAGTTTTTTCCAAACCTGTCCCTCCAAATTAAAAAACACGTTTCTTCCATCTATATAAAGAAAACCTCCCGAACAAAAACCTTCACAATCTATACAGACAAATTAATCCACACATACAACTTTATCCATACAGGACTTAACGAGAAAATCAACCAAACAGCCCCTTAGTATGATATTGCAATCAAATGAACCACAATTTATTGACTTTTACCTCCGCCTTGCCTTCGAGTTTGACCATGATTCTATTTATTTATTCTTGACATTATGTTATTTATATTCAGGGGTCGTGGATAGTACGGCAGAGTGTTGGAAGCACCCCTTGCCTGCTGGGAAAAGCAGTTGACTGCAACTATATCCGTGAAGCCAATTACTTAGAAGTAAGTTTTCATTCTTTCATAAAGCATTTGGACCAAGTTTCCTTTTTTTGGCTTAATATTGTTTATTTATTTATTTAATCTTATTTTTTTTATGATTGGCAGGTTGATGTTGACATCGGTTCTTCTACTGTAGCTAATGGAGTATTGGGTCTTGTAGTCGGTGCTATCACTAGCCTCGTTGTTGACATGGCTTTCCTTGTACAGGTATGTTAATTAATTGCAACTGACCTTCTACCAAAAGTATAAGTTTCAAAACTAAGCTTCAACATTATACCAAAAATTGCATATTAAAATTGCAGAAAAAGGAGATACATATTAAAATTGCAGAAAAAGAACGTAAGAAAACCATGAAAACAATAAACGCAGTGCTAGATTTTGAAAAACAGTTAGAAATAAGCAACCAAAAAATAAATTCTAATAGCTGTTCACATTAAAAAAAATGTGATTGAGAGATTCTTGTGTTGTAAACTGGAAATTTTCTGTTGATTGTTTTTATTTATTTTCATTTATCAGGCAAACACTACGGATGAGTTGCCGGAGAGGCTAATAGGTGCTGTTCGTGTTTCTCATTTAGAGCTAAAGTCTGCTATTGTTCCCACGTTGGAATCAGATCCAGAACCATATCCTTCAAAGCCATGATCTCATCTAAATCAATGTATAAAGTAAGGGGCTTTTAGGTTCATTTTTCATTAAGCTTTGTGTGGATTAAGCTGTTTTTAGGGATTTAGTTGTCTGTATGGATTAAACTAAATTGATGTTCAGTTATTGTGCTGAATGAACAGTATAAATGGCAAAAATGACTATTTTACCCCTGAGTTTATATTAAGCAAAAACTTCTTTCTTGTCGTTTAACAAGTCAAAAATTAATACATAATCTATTTGCTTAATGAAAATTCATTCTTCAATTACTAAGTTAGATTCTTTCTTTTCCATATCCAACCAATATGAAGGTACACAATGGAATATTGTCTTGAAATCCTGTAGCAGCAGATATTCCTGGTGAGTTCTTACACTTTTCTGTTTCTTGCCAACAACATCTTTTCCCTTTTTTGCTTGTTTTATTTGCTTGCAACTCAAATTGGCAGCAAACGGAAGTGCAAATATAAACGATTTACTTTGAAAAGAAGAAACATCAGAAGCTGCTAGATTGACCAGATGAGCTTCAAGCTATTCAAGACGAAGTTGTAAAACTAAAAGGTAATATCCTCGAAATTCTTGATACTGGAATATGATTGAACAGGTCTTAGGCCCTCAAGTAATCGTTCCACCTTTGATATAAATCATCCATTTTTCATTGGAAAAGAATAAAGAATTCAAAACTTTATTAATAGATACAACGTTCCGATTCATTTTCATTGGCAAGGGTTTGCGTACATTTTATCCCCCCTATCCTACCTCTGTATGAGATATACTGGTTTCGTTTGGTTTTCATAAAGATGCACAAAAGGACCAAAAAGGGTCGCTTTTTAGATCTAATCCCTAGTAGGATAGGTCTGGGATAGAAAATGGTATTGGATCTATTTTTAGATTCTATATCTATTTTGTGTGTGTACGAGAAAATCGTACAAGCGTTTTTCAACATATCTCACCAGTATTGGATAGGAAATGATATATTCCATTTCTTGAATCCTAGGAGTGGTTTACCAACCGGAACCGAGTAAGATTCTCGGTCAACCAAATAGCACTAACCTAGTACGAGTCACCACCCTCACTTACCATGTAAGATTTTGTAATGAACCAAGCCGATTTAACAATTGAAATGGAACCAAATGATAAGAAAACTGTCAGATGCTTTGATTAACAATGGAATTGAATAACAAACCAGCTTTCGAGAGGCTAGCACTCTCCCAAATAGAACCAACTAAATTTTCTGCATGCCTTCTACCATCTACAACATCCCTATTTATACTAAAAACTTATTCTAAGAGTACCCAAATTACCCCTTCTTGGATATTCTAGAATCTTCTTAGGAATGGGCTTGGGCCATTAGATGGGTGCATGACAGATTCTTGGTTTTCAAAATATTAGGAGTAAGATTCTTGGTTTGTAAAATGACATGGCACAGTAAGAGTGTTGGTAAAGACCATCATCATGTATGACATGACACAGTAAGATTGTTGGTAAAGACCATCATGTATGACCTATACAACATGTTGAGTAGCATTCTTACAGAATGAGTAGCATTACATGCGATTTACCTGTCTCATGATGGTCATGGTACCGTACAATTGGGATGCTCTAGAAGGTGGTGTCGTACCCTTTTAATTACTTCCACTTTAACATAGAAGCGTGTATAAAGGCTTGAAAACTATCCACGGCATGGATCCGGACCGACAACAATTACATTTTGATCGGTTGCGGGTCTAAGAACCAATTAATACTATAACTGGTTATGTGGGATCGGTTATAGGCATAGGATAGTGTGTGAAGAAGAGTTAAGGTGAGAAACATAAAAAGAGATCTGAACCTTTGATCACTTTTAATCTCATACACACCCATGAATTGCGTCTTAGAAGGGAGTTGATCTGGTGTATTTCAGTGCACCTCATCTTGGTGTATCCCATCCTAATGTGCATCTAAGGGTGGAGATCCCTTCTTACGCTTCTCTCCTTAACTCTTTTTTTCGCTGGAACTCAACCTATCGGTTATAACCGGTTTAATGACTTATCGTAACCCTTTTTTGTTCATCACGATCTTGATTTGAGAATTTCTTTCATAATGGTTGGATATTGATCAAATAACAATTTACGACATGTGAACATTTTCAATGTTGTTTGTTAAACATCTTCGTTTTTTTTTCTGTTAAAGCATTACAAAGAAAAACGATTCACATGGATATTTAGAACATATGCTCAACCCATCGAACTAAATCGAACACCTGGAACTCTGTAATTAAAACAAATTAAAACCCTTCATAGAAAATAATTGTTGGTTGGAAATATTACCTTTCGAGTTCTATTTTATTGAAGGCATTTGATGACTGTCACCCTTTTGTTAATACTGTTGAGTTAAATTATCGGTCTATTTTTTGTAAATTTGATTAAGAGAATATGGGGTTGTTAGTAAGTTGTGGACTGCACACTGATGTAAGCTAACTAGAACCTAGGATCACTGTATGGCAACGTATGGTGGGGGGTCAAGGGTGTCAGGCTCGGGGTTCTAGGGTAGCGCCCTTGGCGGTGGGTATTTATCAATATTTGATAATCAAATATTGATAAATGATTCATCAGATGGTTAGCAAATGAGAATCAACCGGTGAAACTATCAATTGATGTGCTATCATCAAGTTATTAGCTAATGGTCCTTCAGTTGATGGTTCACCTATCAATCGATGGTCATCAGTTGATAAGTGTTTCCCATTAAGTTCTGTAACGAATATCCGGTCTGTCCTTTTCATTTAATGGGAGATATTTTTGGCATTAAATACAAGAGAGTTTACAATTCTTTTGACTTAAAAGGTAGTTCTATTTATGGCAAAGTTATGTTTCATTGAATTTACTCTTACAAGATAATTGATTAACTTTGAAACCATTAAATTTTGTTGCAAATGAAACATTGATTTTGGAGGGAAAACAAAAAATAAATAATAAGTTTTGTAAAACTATTTCGGGTAAAATACATCAAAATGTAATTAAATTTGCCTTGATTCCTAAAGTAATAATTAGTTTTTTACTTAATTAGTGTAATAAACGTTCAATACTTTCTAAGTTTCTATTTCGTACTCATTTAACATACTAAAAAAAGGGTTTCAGTTTAATAAGAGTTACAAAATCTATTGGTTAAACATCAAATTGGGTGCAAAATTAGAACAATTAAACATCTGTTATGCCAAATAAGTAATTTAAATAAAAAATTTACTCTATAAAACTTATATTTGTTTTGTATTTTCCATAAAACTGATTTGTTTATCTATAACTAAAAAAAAACACACAATGATTAGAAAGAAAAAAAATGTTTGAATCAACATCCTCGTTTCTTCATTTTTTTTTTTAATTTGTTAATAATAATAATATTGAAACCGAATATTTTAAATAGATGATAAACAAGAAGGGTCAAAGAACTCACAAATAGACGTTATCTTTAAATTCAGTTCCATACAAAAACGTCACAGTGTTACTTTTGGAATATTGTTGGTATATCTAATTTTGATGTTAAGATCGTAACAAATCTATAAGTATGATGTATACGTGACTTATAATGTAACACAATTTATGCACAGTGTATGTGATCAAGTTTAACGATCTAGACACGCAAACATGACACATCACACTGTCAAAGTAGACTTTCAAACACGTTAACGTATGTGGTCCATAACTTCCCAAGGGATTAAGAGAGAAAACGAACACATTAAAAGATACGAAACACGACAAGTAGACAAACTTGTAGCAATTTACTTCATTTAACATTTAAATTTTTGTGCATTCATCGTTTCTTAACGTGGACATGGTGACAAGAACATTGTTCTAAAAGGCGTAATTTGGCAGCATCGTGGTGGCAATGTGCATCTCTCATGTTCCGGTAAACTTCATGGTATCTGATTAAGATGGTATGGCATGACATTACAACAGAAGTGTTATATAAACAAAATTGGGTTTATAGAATGCTAAAAATATCCTAATAAATTGCTTTATAATATTTAAATTTAGAGAATAAAACGTTATATCTAATAGTGTTATAATAAGTTAATATGATGTTTTTGAACGTTTCAACAAAATTTCTAAGACAATTTTAAAATAAGATGTTGTATTAACTATTTTATAGCAAACTTTTGAGAAGTGTTATATAAACAGATCTTTTTATAAGACATTTGTGTTTATAGGACATTTTTTTTTCTAAAATAGTGTCACATACAAATAGCTAATACGACCCTTTATTTTATAAATGTCATACAAATTTGTTAAAGCACCACAAGCTTATTGTTCTTATCTGAACTTAATATATATATATATATAGGGTTAGGTTCAAATGTGAACTCATTTTTGGTTGTGAACGTGAGGACGAATCTCAGCCACACATCTTCGGTTATGGTGGACGCGATCACGGAGAATTGACGCGATTCATGGGAGGGTGGAGATTATTAAAGTAGGGGAACCAGGTCAAAGCCGCCTTTATTGACCGGATAAGTGGCTGAGATTCGTCCTCACGTTCACAACAAAAAATGAGTTTACATTTGAACTTTCCTCTATATATATATATATATATAGCGGGAGGTTTATATTGCAAACCACGTTATTTATACAAACCGTGAAAACTCATTCAACCAATCATAATTTTTTTTAATTATGAGAGGTTAATTCGTCATTTTTATTGTGGAGGATGTTAATTATGAATATTATCATCTTCATTATATTAATTTTAAAGAAATACATCATAGGTTTTCATTAAAACATAGAAACAACCATATATGAAACAATGTCATGAAGAATGGTATTATATAAAACAATTTCATTATATTAAACAATTTCTTTAAATTAAACAATGAAATCAACAGAGGATGGTGGTTTGCACGGTTTGTACAAATATTGGTGGTTTGCATTTGATCGATTATATATGGGGATGTTGAAATAGGAAGTTAAATATCGTGAGAATGTAAAAAAGGAAGGTTCATGTTTGAATAATTGAAAAATTCCATTTGAAGATGCATATATAAACCTATATGAATAACCGGTAGCGTCTGTTCATATACGCATCTTCAACTAGATTTTTTTGGATACACATCTTCCACAAAATCACGTGCAAAATCACATATGATTTTACAGTAACGATCAACACAAGGATCTGCGAGCGACGTGGCCTGCAACCTCAGGTCATGGCCAAAGTCGCATGGATCACATGTGGTTTTACACACGATCGTAATGTAAAAAATCACATGTGCTTCAAATGTTTTTTATTTTGTTATTTCGTTAATGTTCTCGTATGATCCTCTCTCTCTCTCTCTATATATATACACACACACACACACACATATATAGAGGGAAATTCAGGGGAAACTAAGAAAAACGAAATACACTTCATCAACCATTAGATTAATTGATCAATTGGATGTGATTAAAAAGACGGTTACAATTTTATTTTTGGATTAAAAAATCCCCCAACCCCTATTTTGTTGGAAAGGGTATCCTAGGCATTTGCCTAGACTAATCCCTGACAATTTTAAGACCGCTAAAGCGTGCAACCCTGAGATAATTCCCCAGTGGCCACAAGTTGTTTGCGTCTGGATTCAAACCTGGGTTAGATGGGTTATCTAGCCTCATCCCCACATGCCTTAACCAGTACGCCACAATCCTTGTGGTTCCCCAACCCCTATTTTTTATGTCAAGAAATACAAAATATGATCAAAATTCAAACCAAACTAATTAATTACACAAAAAACAAACAATCATATTTTTCTCATTAATTTGACATCCATATTCATATACTTTCTTATCCGTTTTTGCGTGGTTTTTTGGTTTTTCATTTATTAGTGTTTTCTCCTGAACCTCTCCCTGTATATATGTGGGGTTAAATCAAATGAAAACCATGAAAATGTTACAAACTTATGAGAATCGATTTAAAAATAATATTTTTCATGATTTATTTTCATCAAATGTTAGGATTTTTAAAATGTTATTTCTCTGGTGTAAAACTAATTTTAGTAAAGTTAAACTGTGTCAACTCTCAGAAAATCACACCAAAAAAGATTAAGGCATTGTTTGGTAAAAATAAGGTGATTTATAAGTTACCTTATTTTTTAGGTACATATTTGGCAAACTAACGTATAACTTATAAGTTAACTTATAAGCTAACTTATTGATAAGTTAGTTGGAAGTGACTTATTAATAACTTATTGAACTTTTTATCATTTTTTTCCGATTATACCCCTAATTAATATTAATTATTATTATTTTGAAGCTACTTTTTGGTCATTTTACATGTTTATAAGCTACTTTTTGTCAAACATGACTTATTCATCAGCTACCTTAAGTCATCAGCTACCTTATAAGTCATAAGTTACCTTATCAGTCATAAAGTACCTTATCAGCTACCTTTGCCAAACATAACCTAAGTTCCTTTTACCATTTCCTTCTTGATTAATCACAAATGCAAGATTATCGTCGTATCAAATTATCATCCCATTTTACGTTTAAGTTCTTTACAAATTACAAGTATGGACAATTATTTTACATATTTATTACAATTCTTATAATATTTATTTGGATTTATCCAATTTATATATCTTATCTACGTTTTAAAATATCTTGAATAAGCAGTTTAAGTAACTTTATTAAACTATTTACTAACATGTTTGTAATTTAATTTTGTATTCAACCACATTATTTCTCACATTACCATTTAAATATTATTATATATATGGTGTCATTGAATGTATATTATTTTCATATTTTGTTAGAGTAAAAAAATTTGGTTCCTATAGTTTGTTGGTTATACAATATTAAGTATGATATTATATTTTGTAATTAATATGATATAATTTCTTTATAAGAAAAAAGAAAGATAATATAGTTAACAAATAAAGATAATAGAAAAGGACAAAGGAATATGTAAAAAGACAAACATACCCTTCATTTAACAGACATTTATTAACGGAGTTAGTGATTGAGGACCACTTTCAGAGTAAAATGAAAACCACGAGGACGATTTCTAGAGTTATCAAAGTTTAGGTCCCACTTTCAAAGATTTCTAGAGTTATCAAAGTTTACTTTAAAACTTTTGGCTCATACAGCTTCAAAATTACAAGATAGTCATAATGGTTTGGAAAAACGACCGGATTTGGTTCTTTCCTCTAACGGCTATTAAAAGAACACATTAAGTCAGGGACATTTTAGTCTTTTTAAACTTTTATCTCATTTTTCTTTAATAAATAAATATGTAAATTAGAGGGACCAAATGTAACTTGCTCTAATATAAACAATAAGACACGACGCTACTCCATGGTTTTCATCTTTTTCACAACCTCTCTCCTGGGACTCCAGTGCTTACATCTCTCACTCATAACATCTCCATCTCCGGTATCCTTTTGTTTTGATGCAGCCCATCCCATATCGGTCTCATCTTGGTTGTCGTTGCTGACATCAAAGAAATGGGTGAGTTTCTGTCGATGGTAGGATGGAGAGAGGCAGTTAGGAGATGGTGGATATCGATAGCCAAAGTTCACCAATTCTTCATTTGGTGTGTTAAGGCATCGAGTGGTGGTGATGTATGGGGTTAAGGTGTCAATTTCTTCATTGATTTCTTGATTTTAAGGAGGTTTCATCAATCTCATACTCGACACCCCAAAGTCTTAGATTTTGGGAAAGTTTCGTCGATCTCATATTAATAGATCCAAAGATTAGGGTTTTGGTTTTCGTTTGGGGGAAATTTTCATAGATTTTGTCATAGTGATTTTGGTTTTCGTTTCGACTTTAGTTTGTGTTGGGTTTAATGCAACTTTTATAACCGTTTAATGCAGCGGAAAATTTAAATTTTGATACAAATAAATTAGAGAACTTTTCTATCTAAAACCCAATCGGATCCAATGATACTTTTAGTTAAAATTGCACACCATATAGTGTTTATAATTGTAGCGTTATAGATCAGAAGTTGAAGTTGAAGTTGATATGGTCTGAGCATGCATAAACCAAAGCAAGTTTCCTCTACATATGATACACACATGAATGTATTGTAACTCCCATCAGGTGCTAGCCCAAGAACTCTAGTTCTATATGTATATTATAGAAAAAGAAAATGTTTGTTTTCTGTATATTTTCTGTAAGGCTAAATTCTAAGTTTTCAGCCAGTCAAAATTAATTTAGCTTAACACTGTGATCTAAATTATTGATAGATTATCATTCAAAATATGGTTTAGTAATTATTGGCAACATATATATAATTATCTTAAACTTTAATATGATTACATATTTAGTGATAACACCATGTAATTATCATAATTACGTTTCAACACATATTTTCATAATTATCGTCTAAAAATAATTATATCCATAATCAACTTGATTCAATCTGGATTTTTTTTAAAAGGAGAGCAAATTTATGCTTTGTGTACGACCCTATAGGCTTACATAATCTCCAGTAATATCTTAGCTTTGATTTCGCCGAAGAAGATGATCGGAGGTTTCACTGACGGAAAGGGATTCATGGTTCCCTGAAAAAAAGTTAAGACAATGGCATGAATCTAGTGCATTAATCTAGAAAGGTTTTTTTTTAATTTTAAAAAAAATGAGACAAAATAAGAAAAAGACTAAAATACTCTTTAAGTTAACGACCATTAAAGGAAAGGACCAAATACGGTCGGTTTTGCAAACTACGATGGTCATCTTGTTTCGAAACTGTAAGGACCAAAAATATTATAACCAACAAACTATAGGGACCAAATTTGTAGTTTGTATCAAATGTTTTATACAGCAAACTATAAATTTGGTTCATGTGGTTTACACCCGATTACAAATGACGTTTAGGAATGTTTTAAGTTTTTATAATAGGGGAAAAAGGAAACATATTAAAAGACAAAAATGACCCTTAGTGTCAGGAACTACTTTAAAAGTCTTATACAAATCACGATGATTATGATACTTAGGCTATGTTTGGCAAATTAGCTGATAAGCTAGTTGGTAACTGATAAGCTAACTGGTAGCGTATAAGCTAACTGATGAAAAAAATCATGTTTGGGAAAACTAACGTATAAGAATGTAAAATGACCAAAAGGGCATATTGAAAAATAAAAATTAATAATTAATATTAATGAGGGTTATAATTGGATAAAAAAACAATAAGTTCCTAAAAAGCTACTCCAAGTAGCGTTTCAATAAGTTAGCTTATAAGCTAGCTTATGGTTTCCCAAACGTGTACATTAAAAATCAGCTAGCTTATTTTTACCAAACATAGCCTTAATTAAGTCTAGAAATATATTCGTAAATGTGTCTAAACCACAAGGACCAAAATTGTAGTTTATCTTTTTTTTTTTAATTTAAATTTCTCACAAATTGATACATTTACGGTTTTTTATTCTGAATATTGAGTAAAACAGTAATTTCAGTTTATTAATCACACAACAAACAAAGCTACAATATTTAACCGAAAAGATAGATTTTTACATAAATAAATAAATAAATAAAAGTTAGTTTCTCCAAATTCGCATCTTTATTCTTGTTTCAGCATCAAACCAGAATTAGAATTGCGTGACCGTCTATAAACCAGGCCACGTAGATATTCTGAAGAGCGCAAATTCTTCAATATACCAACCACCATTCCATAACCATCCCCAAAATTCGTCTCCATGAGTGGTGGATGGTAATCGGAGGTTTTCTCATCTCCGCCGTACGTACGTGATGGCCGGCGAATCTCGGAAATGGATGATTCTGATGGCCAGCATATGGATCCAGGCCTTTACAGGTACCAATTTTGATTTCTCTGCTTACTCGTCGGAGCTTAAGAAGGTGTTGCAGGTGTCACAGGTGGAATTGAACTATCTGGCCACCGCATCTGATTTAGGGAAGGCGTTTGGGTGGTCGTCGGGATTAGCGCTCATATATTTTCCGTTATGGATCGTCATGTTCATCGCGGCTTTCATGGGGTTTTTCGGTTATGGACTTCAGTGGCTTCTGATTCGTCGCATCATTACTCTTCCTTATTTTCTGGTGAGTAGTGATCAAATTACTCTATTCTGTTCATCATCATGCATCGATCCATGCATGAATTCTGTGTATTTCATCTACCATTAGACATAAATTGCTATTTGATTTAAGCTTTTGATATTTCAAAATCGTAGGTTTCTTTGTCTCGCTTTAATTTGATTGATTAAATGATCTGAACTTAAAACCTTAACCTAACAATGAATTCCCGTAGAGCCTTGTTTTGAGGGTGAGATCAAGTATGATGTTCGATTCTCGTTGTTTTAGAACTATGTTATAGGCCGAAATAATTGCTATAATTTGTGAGATTTTACATAGAGCTTCCAATGCAAAGTTGCTGTAAGTAAAAAAGTGCACCTTCTTATGACAACCAACTGGTAGAGAGTTCTTGAAGTTGGTGTGAACTGATCATTTCCAGCTTTTTATATATTTTCTTAACTTTTATGTCTAATATAATAATTATATGTTAATATTTATTTAACTTATATTATATATGGAACCCATAAAATAAGTTTGTATAAGAACTATCATTGTACAGTTTCATGTAGGTTATTAACTTTATGAGTTGAAATGACTTGGCAATAAAAAGTATAAAAAATTAGGTTCTTATAAAAACCTCTGTTGAAGATGTTCTAACATCTTCAAAAAGGTTCTTGACAACAGAGAGATTGGAAATTTTGGACTCATTTTTTGCTTCAGAAAAATTCTTAAAACTTATTTCAAACTAATAGAAGAGAGATAATAAAATTTTCCAAGTTTATTAGAGAACTCCCTCAAAATTATTAGAACACTTGTAATAGATTCTCCAAAATGTGTCCGTAACAAAAAATCAAAATCTCTATAAAAATTTACATTCAACTCTAATAGATTCATTTTGAAGAATTTGTCGGAAAAGCTCTATCGTGGAGAATTTATCGTAGAATCTCGTAATTAATTAAACATATGAAAAGTTATTATTCTTTGAAATTGTTAATATATTATATATTCAAATTATAAAGGATTTATCAAATGGATATGTATACTTTTGCATCAATATCAAACAAAAAAGATTCAGGAAGTTCTCTACCTAATATTTATCAAAAAACCATCCAACTAAAGTAAAAAAAGAGCATTGCAAGTGTAGTGTGTTGTATAAATTCCTCAAAAATGAAGAAGACAAGCCTACAATGCATTGATATTACTTGTACTTTATGCTACATAATGTGTACCTTGTTTCACTTTGGCCTTGTAGAACCATGAAAAGAGTTTTTTTTTTCACTTGTTATCTTGAGCTTGAATAAGGTATCAACGAGCCCATGAAAGGTGTCGACTCAAGATGAGCCTATGAAACATTAGGAAAGGTAAGGCCCGTATCTTAATATGTTAAATGTGGGATTTTGAACAATTTTAGAGGCCCAATTTACATGTGTTTAGCTGTGTAAAGCCTTAACAATTTTAGAGGCCCACTTCAACAGAGGTTTACCTCTGTTCTTCTCTAATTTATATC
Organism: Silybum marianum; assembly: GCA_036898165.1. Taxonomy (NCBI): domain Eukaryota; kingdom Viridiplantae; phylum Streptophyta; class Magnoliopsida; order Asterales; family Asteraceae; genus Silybum; species Silybum marianum. The sequence continues at coordinate 20,049,033 of CM072539.1, forward strand.
AAAAAGACAAAAGTAACACGACTCATCGTCGCCAATCTAATTTTCCATTTCCTCTTCATTAATCATATTTTATTCCCGATTGGGCAATTGAACTCTTCAAAATCTCAAGAAACAAATTTGCGTACTTTGAACATGGTTTTGGATATTCAACAATTATAGATAATCAGATTGTTGATTGTTTAGGTTAAAATTGTTATAAATGTTTAGGTTTAGGTTCAGATTGTTGATTAGTTAGGTTTAGCGTTTTTCTATGCTTTTCTTTGTTATCTCATTTAATGTAATCAATAGTTTTTGAATATATAACATCCCTTAAAAGGTGCTTAAAAATGATGGTGTAAGGTTGGTTTAGCTGAATGCTTAGGACTTATAACCTAAAGATTATGAGTTTAAACTCTTCCATTGAGATTCTTGATGAACTTTTTTGGCAGTGTGGCTACATATGTTCTTTTATTTCAATGAATAATCATAAATATTCACTATGGCCTTACTAAAATTCGGTTCTAACGAACTTCACCCGCCATTAATTGCAGGTATTTCTACTATGCTTGTTATCAGGATGTAGCATCTGTTGGTTCAATACAGTTTGCTTTGTTTTATGCATCCAAAACTTCCCCAAAAACCGACCTCTAGCCATTTCCCTCACCGTAAGCTTCAATGGTGTAAGTGCAGCCTTATATAACCTCGCAGCCAAAGCAATCGACCCATCATCCTACGATCTTTACCTTCTCCTAAATGCCTCCATTCCACTCTTCACCTCAATAACAGCCCTCATCCCGATCCTCCGCCAACCCCCATTAAGCCCGATTCATTCAGACATCACTCGCCATGATCAATTCATATTCATCATCTTAAATATCTTTGCTGTCTTCACTGGCCTCTATCTCCTTTTAGCACCTTCAAATCATGCAAAAATCTTCTTTTCTGGTGCAATTCTTTTGCTTATTCTTCCATTGGGAATCCCGGGTATGGTTCTTGGTAGAAACTGGTTTAAGGATACCATATACCCAAAGATTCTTGTAAAAGGGTCGAGTTTTATTCTTGTTGATTCAGATGATCTCGATCTGCGAAAAGAGCTCCTCGATGGTAGTTATGGTGATAACGGGATTGAAAATGTACAAGATGGTATGGATCGTAAAGGGTGTTGGGAGATGGTGATAAAGAGCGATAGATTGGTAATGCTTGAGGAAGAGCATGATATAAAGAGGCTCCTTTGTAGGCTCGATTTTTGGTTGTATTACTTTGCGTACTTTTGTGGGGGAACAATCGGGTTAGTTTATAGTAACAATCTAGGCCAGATAGCGCAATCGGTTGGTTTACATTCGAGTACTTCCACACTCATCACACTTTATTCGTCTTTCTCCTTCTTTGGCCGGTTACTTTCAGCATCACCAGACTTCTTGAGAATGTAAGTATATATGTGTGTATATATATATATATATACTAAGTTACATTCAGCTGTCGGAATGAGATAAACACATACAAAGGGTGTGTTCTATACATCAAGTATGTGCCTATCTCTCTTCGACTATTTTTCTTAAAGTGGTATCGATAACACCCCACTAAATACTAATCCACATGGTTTAAGTTTATTAAGGCTGATTTAGTGGTTGAGGCCCTGGAAGGATGATGTGGTGGAATATCCCATCTGTCCAGGGTTCAATTCCAGGTGTACACAAAAGTTGTGACACTGAGTTTATTATGGCTTATTTCTTGAAGTCACAATTTATCGGGATTAGTCTGGGACACCTTTCAAAAAAAAATCTGAACCCTTGTGTGGCCTTGTCTTATCAACTGTTGCCATCCCTTGTGTGTTTGGTACACAAGCCAGGACAGTACAACAATTTGTTGTCCTATGTTTGGTGTGACATTATACTGGGACTAGACAAGCAGGCCTCCGTGGGACAAAAATGCATTTTTTTCCGGTCCCACTATATTAGGTGGGATAAAATTCAGGAAGATCAGAAAAGATTGGTAAATTATTAAATTACCCATGTCAAATCAAAACCCTAAAACCTTCCAGAATTCTTTCGTCCGTTGAGTCATGGCTGTCTGCATACCAAACACACCGTAAATGATCCATGATGTCTAGAAATTTGATTTATAAAATGCATATAGGAAGTTGTACTTGGCAAGGACCGGATGGCTAGCCATCGCACTGGTGCCAACACCGCTAGCCTTGCTCATACTTTCGTTGACAGAAGCCAAGATAGCACTTCAGATTGGAACTTCCCTTATCGGGTTAAGCTCCGGCTTCATTTTCTCAGCAGCCGTTTCGATCACATCAGAGCTTTTCGGACCTGGGAGTGTTGGTGTCAACCACAACATTCTCATCACTAATATCCCAATCGGGTCACTCGTTTACGGTCTTCTTTCTGCCATCGTCTATGATGCCAACGCGGTTTCTTATAGGGGTTCGTTGGTATGTATGGGAAGAGAGTGTTATTTCGTAACGTTTGTGTGGTGGGGTTGTGTTTCGGTTTTAGGCCTATTTTCAAGTGTGTTGTTATTCTTAAGAACACGATATGCTTACGATAGGTTCGAACGTAACCAGGCTTCTTTAGTATCATAATAGATATTGTTTCAAGTAGTGAAGATGATATATATATATATATGTATATTAATGGTGAGTAGACTCGGTTAGACTCGTTTTAAGTGGTTGGAATTCAGTCGACATAAGAATCGACTCATTCCAATTGGTTTAGATTCTTTTCAGATAACTTGGAGAATCCGATACTCGGCTATCGATCGAAAACAGATCCTCAAAGATGATTGAATGGGTAGGTAGAAAACTAAGGTTGATTTGATACATTGTAAATTTGATAAGTAGAATGATTGTATAGTACTAGTCATACATATAGATATAATGTTGTATAAAGTTTTTTTTGTGTATCCATGGACATAGATTGAGACTATATATATATATATATATAGTTGTATAATAAGTAGAAACAATTCCTCTCAAAATGTGTAATTGTCCTTTTTCCTTTTTGCATATATTACACAAGTTGGAGACGATCATAAAAACAATTGTTTTATTAATTAGGATAAAGGTCTATTCTACATATTTGAACTGGATATATTAAACTCATTTGGTTTGTTTTTTAGTGGGGAAACTAGAGGTGCACATAATACTATGATTGAGTTGTGTCGACCTCTAAAAACCAGGAGTCATCTGATCGATTTATTTTCTTTTCCAATTTCATATTAGTAATTTATTAATGTTTTATCAAAATTTTAAATTTTTCTTGTTAAAATGTAAATATCAAACACATTCCTTTTTATTTGGTACGTGAAGTGACGTACCATACCACTTGATTACTATTTCTTTTTTATTTTTCTTTCAATTATATATATATATATATAGAGGAAAGTTCAAATACGAACTCAAATTTGATTGTGAATGTGGTTATAGGTCTTTTAAGAAGTGACATGTATTTAAGAAGTAAAGAGGTGATTTCACCCCTTCATTTGGTCAAAGATTTGTGATTTTGACAGTGAAACATCGGATAGTTCGGTTGCACGGTATGCAAAAGATAGATGGGTAGTTTTGTAACTTTTAAAAATAGGCGACAAACAAGTACATATGTGAATCCGTGTGATTCACATATGAATTAAATGTTCATATGTAAGCTCATGTAATTCACATATAAACTATTTAAGAAATTCACATATGAACCCGTGTGATTTACATATGAACTATGGATTCACATATGCACTTGTTTGCCGTTTATTTGTAAAAGTTACAAAAGTATCCTTCTATTTTTCACTTGATCGGTCAAAGCCGCAAATCTTAACCAGTTAAAAACTACAAATCTTGACCATATAAAAGGTTAAGATAACTTCTTTACTTCTCAAATGAACCTCTATTATTTTGGTTTATACTTGAGTCTATTTTGAGAAAAGCTAACAAATTTATTTGCTATATTCAGTGCGCATATTTAGGGCTTTCGATATTCGGACAATGTTTACATATTTTAATAGTTTTCAACATACAGTTTAATACTTTAAACCAATTTAATGATTATACATAATTTATTTTATAACTAGCTTGAAATAGTTTTTTATTAATAATTTTTTTGGAAATTACACAACAAAAAAAGTATATAAGTCAGTTGAGACCTTTTGAATCTCATATTTTTAGTCTAATTATATCAATCTAAAACGAATGCGTAAACGGATATTTCAAGTTTCGATACAATTACTTTTATAATGGATTTAACAATGTTTTATTTATACAAGTATAAGAAAAATATTGAAAAATGGAAAAAAAAAATCAATTGACGATGGATCTTTACAACCTTAATAGTTGTAACTTCAAATCTCTACAGAAATATAAATGTATCAATTTGTTAACTCTTTCAATATAACCTATATCAACCGAATGAGATATATATATATATATATATATAACCTACGGATAAATACAAAACGTTTCGTTCTTTATACAAAGAAATAGCCTCTCGTACGCTAACGCCATTTTTCGAGCCGTAAACATCGAGGTTGCAAATCTCCGGCAAGCCTTCCCCCTCTGGAGAAGCCTTTTCGGACCCTCAGCAACCACAATCTCCAACGTCTCCACCAACGACTCCACGTTCGGTGAAAACATAAAACCAAACTCATCATCAACCAGTATCGTCCCTTTGATACTGGGAAACCTGGATGCCATCACAGGTTTCCCAGCCATCATCGCTTCCATAAGCGTCAGATCGAGCCCCTGAGGCCTGAGCGTTGGGTTCACAAAGATATCAATCCCGTTGTAGAACCCGCGAAGCTCAGACGGGTTCATGGACCCCAGGACTTTCACCTGGGGTCCTAACTCCATATACCTTTGTTGCCATGGGCCCGCCCCAGCCACCACCAGATAAACATTTTTGTGGTTTTTAATTAATTTCGCAAAAGCTTCATAAAGCAAAGGATGGCCTTTATCTTTCACTAGTCTCCCAGCCACCCCTAATAACAAACTAGCATTTTGGGGGACTCCAATTTTGGATCTAAATTTCTTTCCCGATTCGGGATCTTCTCGAAAATCGTGCTCGTTAACTCCATTAACGATCACGTGAACTCGTTTACTCGGGATTTGGTAAACGTCTCGGAGCATTTCACCACAACTATCGCTAATCGCGATGTGATGTTGGTAGTTTCTGAAGAACCGAATCTCGTTAAGGACTTTCGGGATCATAACTTGTAGGCTTTTATTGAACGATGGCGAGATGGGCTCGTCGGTTTTTCGTAATAGATCTTGGTAGATGCTCGATGAGACGCTTTCTAACGCGATTCCGTGCCAAGAAACGGCAAGATTCGGGATGTTACGAGCTTTGTAATGAGGTAACGCTACGCTCTCGGTGTGGATAACGTCAAACGGGCGGCGGTTGTTGTTTTCATCCTCGTATTGTTCCCATGCTTTATTGTACCGCCATTGGCCGGGTTCGCCGTCGTGAAAATGGACGATTGGTGTTTTAGTGGTTTTTGTGGTGATCGAGGTGAGGTCTTCGTTTGGTGGAGAAGTGAAGATGTGGATCTCGTGGCCACGGGCGGCTAATGCGGTGTATAACGTGTATGCGTGCCGCTCCATGCCGCCAGGGGTGGTTCCGACCGGCCATTTCCGAGTGAAGACCGCCACTTTGAGGGAAACTGGTGGAGGGATTTGATGGGAAAAGCTGAGGTGGTTCCATGAGAATTCGGCTGAGCGGAGGTCACCGGAGAAGGTGGCGGCGGTGGTGGTGGTGGTGGAGTTGCAGATGGTGACCGGAGGTGTGTGGAGGAGGAGGAGGGCTGGGATGGTGAAGAGGATAACGAAGAAGAGGGTGGTGGCTAAGCTGGATTGGATGGAGCAAATGGGTCTTTTGGATTTGGTGGTGGTGATGGCCATGGTGGTGGCGGCGGCGGCGGTGGTGGTGGTGATGGTTTGGGGTGGTGGTGTTGTCTTTTTAATGATATTTGATCTGGCTTTTGTAGTTGTGAACATTGTTTTTGTGAAGGGGGTGGGAAGGTATTCATGCACTTAAAAGAAAGTACTTTTTTTTTTGCTTTTCCAAGTGCTTTTCTCACGCTTCTTTTGGGAAATTGGATGTCACATTTTCTCCTTGACTTATTTCATTATTTATATTTTATTTCTTATATATACATATATATATATATTATATACATAGAGAGAGAGAGAGAGGGGAAGAGAGAGAAAAAAGAAAAGGAAGTTCATACGAAAATAAAAGCAAAATACGAGAACAAATCACAACCCTTCATCTCATATAATCTTATACTTGTTAGATCAAGTTATTAAGGGATTAATCAAACGAGAACCATTCATGAGTTGTTTCATACTGTAAAATAACACATGTGATAGTATAATGTTGTTTCATAATGTAATTACCTCTAGTGTCTATTCTAAATATTTTATGTTTCATATTGTAAAACAACACCGTACATTTACATGTATTTTTTCTACAATGTAAAACAACACATAATTAACAGTACTCACGATTCTCAAATTTTTTACGGTTATCATTTAATTATACCTCTAAGTTATCCCAATTATATTAATAACTAAAAAGGTATGAAAATAAATAAATCATGTAAAAAAACAAGTTTTTTTCTCTTACAATTTCCTTTGTTCAACTTTTGTATTCTATTTAAAACTTCAGCAATTAAGCAATCTCAAGATGGCCCTAGAATGTGCATTTAGGTCCGGCTAAGCCAAACTGGACCGATACTCCAATCAAGATCGATTCAGAATTGGCTAAAATCGGACCGGTTGGTTCACAATCTTTTAAAAGGGCAGTGTTATTATATAAATATGGTTATATATTTTTAAATATTTTTTTGGATGTGGTACATAAATATATTAATTTGTAATAAAAAAAAATAGAAGGTCAACCATTTGTGAGTGGTTAATTGCCCGAAACAAATCGTACAAAATTGACCAGTAACCCATGAGAGCAAATTCCGGCAGAATATGGGGGCGTTTTTGTAAATATGAAGGAACTTTTGACTTGTACAAGTCTCACCCTTATACTTTTATTTATTTAAAATATAAAAAATGATGCGTGTTCAGCAATTAAAGGCTGCTTACAGCTTATTTGCTTATCCCTGAATTAAGCACCCCCCCATGTAACTAAAACTTTAATTCCACACCCTCATTTTATAAACACTTGTTGTTTTTAATCGGTTTCCACGTTTTAAGTAACTTACGAATACATATCAAGTGTTAATCCTTCGTTCATACTTCATACTAAAGTTCGAATCTTATACTTGAAAACGGTTTCTCGTGTTTTACAAAAGAATCGGTCAAAAGTTCCTGATTATAATGGTCTAGAGACTAGAACATCTTTTATTTATTCAATTTTCAATGAACTATGTATCCTAAACCATGTAATGTTTTTTTTTATAACTGTGGACATCCAGATTAACTTACATGCAATTCGACTAATGCCATGGGCCCCTGAAGCAGGGACGGACCAAAAAAAAATCAAACGGTGACACCATCAGTTTATAAGAAACAAATATAGGGATATTTTTCACAAGATCATCGTTGGTCTGTTGGCTAGTTCATTGTTTTTCATATGTTAGGTCCTGTGTTCAAGTCTTTTTTATTTGGAAAGGGTATCCTAGGCATTTGCCTAAACTAATCCCTGACAATTTTAAGACTGCTAAAGCATGCAGCCCTGAGATAATTTCCCAGTGGCCATAAGTTGTTTGCGTCTGGATTCGAACATGGGGTAGATGGGCTATCTAGCCTCATCCCCCACAAGCCTTCAAGCCTTTTATTGCAAAAAAAAAAAAATTAAGAAACATAGAAAATCTGATATTAAAAGCCTAAAACTAAGAAAATGAAACTAACAAGATTTGAACTCGGGTTTGGGATGGAAGAAAAATCTTGCAAACCAACTCTACCAAGGGAAACTTGTATCCTTGTTGTAGTTTCAAAATATACACAACAAACTGATACAATGACACTTTTCACGACCCTATAACTTTGTAGTCATATTTGTAGAGAGGGTAGAAGATGAATCGTAAAATGTAACGACTTATAGAAAGACGTGTGAGCAAAGCATGAGTGTTGCTACTTTACTAGATACACAATGCAAGTGACCATCACCACTATGTATTCGCAATTGGATTTGTTAGGGCTATTCACATAAACAGCCGCTCTACTGTACTTTCTGGGTAGAGATCAGATCTGCATATGTCTTACCCTCCCAAGACCTGACCTTCAGATGGGTTATACTGGGTTTTGTTTGGTTTGGATTGGGTACACTAAAGGCAAGAAAATCAAATCGTAACCATGGTAGGTTTAAGTCTTGACTCATTCCATGTTCATTCATCAAGAAAGGCAAGGAATCAGGAATGAAAACAAAGATAGCACTGGAGTTGCAGTATTTGTAGCATCAATGAAACTTTCAAAATATTGAAGTCCAAGAACTATGCCATGTTTAATGTTTTGCATGTAATGTAAGAGTTTAAGACCAAATCAAACCACACAAACTCAGTAAATTTGTTTGTCATATATATATATAGAGAGGGGGGGGGGTCTGGTTCAAATACAAACTGGTTCATCAGTTGAAGGGTACAAACTATACAAACTGGTTCAAATCAATATAAACATAAAAAAATTCATGATTTTTTTTCATCAAATGTTATGATTTAAGATATTATTACACATATGTTTGTTTTATAATGTAAAAATTTCACATGTATTTATTTTCATAAGTTGAAAGTTTCTCATATATTTTTTTTATGAAAAGTTTCAAATGTATTTGTTTCATAATGTAAAAGTTTCACATGTAGTTTTTTCACAAGGTAAAACAAACATATATGCAATAATATCTTTAATCATAGCATTGGATGAAAAGAAATTCATGAAAAACATTATTGTTATATTGATTTGAACCGGTTTGTATAGTTTGTTTGTACCATTCAATTGGTTTGTATTTGAACCAACCTCTATATATATAGATATATAGAGAGAGAGGGAGGTTCAAGGGAAAACACTAAAAAAAAAAAAAAAAACTAAAGAACACCCTGGGAGCCTTCCATCTGGACGCTATGCACTACTGCATACAAGTGTTTTTTGTTCCTATGCACCAATGCTTCTATCATAACATATGCATGGATGAATATTCACTAATGCATGTAACAAATTACCGGTATGCATTAGTGCATACCGTCTAGATGGAAGGCTCTCAGGGTGTTCTTCATATTTCTCTTTGTTTGGCGTTTTCCTTTGAACCTGACCCTATATATATATATACACACACACAAATATGTTTTCTATTTATTATTCAATAACATAATATATTAAAAAAAATTACATTCCTATTGAAAGAAGAAAAATCATATATATAAACTAGTATTATATAAAAAAAGTTCGTGATCAAATATTCAAAATAGAACTTTGGTTTTACAACTTCATTTTAACCCGCAGTCAATGACATGTGTGAATCCAAGAAATTCTAAGTGACGTGATTAACTAAGTTTGTAAGAATATAAATCTAAAGTTAAAAAAATAAAAATAAAAATAAAAAATTGAAAAAAATACAGGCAGCGTTAAAATTTGAAAATGAACTTGATGAAATGCATAAATAGAACATAAAAACATTCGAAAACGAACTTGAAAAGAAGAAAGGCTGCTTTCAAATTTGATTTTTGGTCATTTGTGTAAATCCCCAAAAGGTGTACGATTAAAAAAAAGGCCAAACATTTATTTGAGATATGGTACTTAAAACAAGCATTTTTCAGCATTTGTTTGGCTACAATAACATTAAATATAAGAACCAAACAGCAAGATTCAGAAGTTGGGCGAACCTGATACAAGTGTAGATCATACAACAGTAGTTACATGCACACAGACAACTACAAACAGCATCTCTTCAACAGCTTTTTGGCGATAGTAGGCAGCTTCTTTTAAGCATCTGCAGATTATAAGAATGTATTAATCCAGGTTAGTTCTATTTTCAACTGAGGAGCTGTTTGGTTGGTTTTCCAATTAAGTCTTGTATGGATAAAGTTGTCTATGTGGATTAATCTGTCTGTATAGATGGGGATGTTTTTTGTTTGGGAGGCTTTTTTTCATGATGGAATGAGCATGCTTTTGAAAATGGAGAGCCATGTTTGGGAAAAAACTTGGCTGTCTGCATAAAGTTCCCCAGTAGAAGCTTACTGAACAAGCCACTTTCTAGTTTCTATATCATTAAGCCACTACCAAAAACTCGTGTATAGCTGACTGAATGAGTTGTGAGTCCTATTAAGCTCGTTAAGCTGCTAACAAACAAGCACAGGGCAAAAATGAATTTTTTGTCTCACCAAAATAGGTGTAAAAAGAATAGGGAAACGGAACACGATTGGTAAATTACCAAACTACCCATGTCAAGTTAAAACCCTACAACCCTGGAGCATCTTCAACAGATTCCCCAAAATTTCTCCAAAATGGAGAACCAAAAATCAAAATCTCTAAGAAAAATTACATTCATCTTCACCAGTTTCCCCAATTCCCCGTTTTGGAGAAACCAACATTGATTATAATATTAAAATATTCAACCATCTACTAAAATATTATTTCTCTCTCTCTCTCTCTCTATAGATATATATATATTTGTTATCAAATTTTCCTATTGGTGATTTCACTTTGTAATCATTTTTGGGGTGTTCTCCATATTTGGAAGGAAAAAAACACACTCCTACTTTCTCCATTTTGGAGATAGTTTTGGGGAAGTGCTAGAAATACAGAGACACATGTACAAAGACGTACCATTTGGCGGACAAGCATTTCTTGCATTAAATTCAGGATCCATCGACATGGATAGCTGAGTTGTCGCATCAAGACTGGACCATTGTTCTTTGGCTTTCGGCCACTCATCAAAAAACTGACGCATTGATTGTTCATGCTTTATTTGCCCTGGTGACCCAATCTCGTTACCAAAAAAGGGATGTTGTTGCTGTTGCCTTTGCTTTGACATAGAAGTCGTATCAACCATTGGATCAAAAGTATTGATCATGTTCAGCTGTAGGGAGTTGCTTTGTAAGTATGAATCATTTTGTGGCTTCAACAACGAATTTGTGGAAAGTTGGGAAGGCATTAGACGTCTAGAACCATCTATATTAATGTCCATGCCAAGACCCCTTACATTCTCTGAAACTCCAGAACCGTAATTATGATCATCAAGATTGACGGTTAGTCCTTGAGCATACCTGCATATTCCATTTTTGAAAAAGAGAAAGAACATAGGCATTATCCATAAAGTTCATTTTATCATTATGAAAGCATTACTAAGAAGCACGATTGATTCCTTTGACCAAAATCTAATTAGGGGGGTGTTTGGTTCATTTTGAGGGAATTGGAATGGATGATTCCTTTGACCAAATTCCAAATCCTATGCTTGGTTCACATAATGAAAATTGTAAGAACCGTTTGAATTCCACAAATTAATGAATTCATCATTCCTTGGCATGGTGGTTGGTAGGGTGGGGGCAGGGTGTGTAGGGGTGGCAGCTGTGATGACGACAGTAGTGGCCTGGTGGTGGGTGGTAGTGGGGGCGGGGGCAGAGTGATAACTGTGGCGCCAAGAGTAGTGGCATGGGGTGGCATGGGGGCGAGACCACCAGGCCACCACAGTTGCCGCCCCCACCCTCCCTCCAAACAAAGATAAGAGCTTTCCAATTATTTTGAAAGATTCCATTATAATTTCTACAACCAAACGCATGGTCAAATTCCATTCCAATTCCTTTGATGAATTCCAGTTCCATCAAATTCCATTATGCGAACCAAAATGCCCCCTAAGTAATTTGGAGTCACACAAAAAGATCTCAAAGAAAGGATCAGTGAGACATAACTATTCTTGGAAGCATCGCATAGTATGATTAAGTGTGTCCACAAACAGAACTTAACCGCTGACATATGACATGGGGAAAACAGTTGACTATTATGCTTGTAGAAGAATACATATCAACAATGCTACAAACAGCACACTGACTATCCAAAGGGTCTTCCCATCCTAGTCTCACCACATTGAACCTATAGGTCTATTGATCCTTATGTCATCAGCCTAATCAATTAGCAAAGGAATCTATCCAGCAAACAGTTAGGAGATTAAAATCCCTGATTAAACACCCAAATGCTACTTTAACTAAACATTCATGGTGCATATAGTTAGATGTAAACGATATCCAAGCTTAGTGAGGAAGCGCAATTTTGAACCAAGTAAAGGGTTAATCATAAGACAATCAATATTTTCTTCACATGTTGATTATTGAAGACCATAGTTTAGAACTTTAACAAATTTTTCCTTGTTTAAGAAACTATAAGAATTGTCATCATAAAGTTAAAATTCAAAATAGATAAAGCAAACTCAGCTAATATAAAATAAATGGAACACCCAACAAATATCATACTTACCCTTCTTCAAGACTTGTGAAAGTGAACTAGTTCAATTTTCTAAGCACTTTAAGTTTAATTTCACAGTTCAATTACTATTTATGTAATATGTCAAAAAAGAAGGCATGCTCACATCCAACAGAAATCCCCAATGCCGAAGTAGTGCTCCATGTTCATACTAAGAGGGTTAGTTGGGTAGTCCTTGAAGTTCAATAATATGAATAAAAAACTGTGTGGCTAGAAGGTTGATATTTCATAATAAATGTACTAATGGCATGCAAAAATTGAAGAAATCCTAGATAACTACCATGAACTTTTGACACATCTTACCCCATAGGACTATGTTCATAAACAACATTTTCTTGATGTTAAATGATAAAATGTGCTCACAAAAAATGATCCTAAAATGACGGGAAATGAAGTACCTAAGATCTTTGTTGTTGATCACATAAGAACTGGTATCCACCTGTGACTTGGATGCATTGCTTCCAAAATCAAAACTCTCCGAATTAGTGATGGGATACAACGACTGGCTTGGGGAGCTCGCGTTACTAATATTCTGGTAGCTCCGTTTAACACTGCTAGTGCTGTTCACAGTACTGATGTTTGACGATAACGACTGAGAAGTAGATTGAGATTCCACAGGCTTTCTTGAACGGTTACGGCCACGATGCATGTGCCGCTCACAATATTTTGATTCGTGATAGGCATCTTTGGAGCATCTCCACTTCTTACCATCTGTCCTCCGGCACCTCCCTGGCTCAGGATCAAACTTTTTCCCATAATATGAACAATATCCCACTGCTTGATAAAAGGTTCAAAGTGGCCATCAATAATTTGAAGAAAGCCATCAATAATTTGAAGAAAGCCAGAAACTTTATATAATGAACAATAGACAATCTCTCTGGAGAAAGATACACTAGAAACTAAAACAGATGGAATTGGGAAAGAATAGTCAAGTGCCTTCAGAAAATCTAAGTTGAATCTAAAAGTGGGATGCTAATCTCTTCAATTTTTTGGATAAAAATAAAACACCTAAATAGTTGTCATTGAACCCACAAACATGAACTCATGATTTTAACTAGATATATAGCATTGCAGAACAAGAAGTCTTTAACAAGATGAACAGCATTCTTTATAATACTCCCTATGGGAGATCTTGTGGACCAACATAGCAATATGCTATCAATGATTACTAAAAAGAAAAGTTTGACTAGAGATCTTAAGATAAAAATGCAAAGTAGCAAATAATTTAAGCCATCCAACAAAGAAACTGTTGCATTTATTGCCACATAGGCTTTTTTGAACTACATATAGAAATGGATCTTGATCTTATATAATAAGGCCCTGCACCAATACATTCCTGAATTCTAGAATCCAAATGGAAGACTCTGAAAAGCAGCCATCAATCCCATTTTGCCAAGTGATAGTTATTACCTATTTCTTCAATATTCAAACTCAAAAACTTGGATATCTTAATCTAATCAAATAATTTTCGAAAAGAATCCTTATCATCTCTGGATATCAAATCAAAACTCAAAGTGCAGCTAGTATGTAAAAATTGAAATAAAATCCAATAATAGCCAATATTGCATTAACTTACAGGTCGGATGATGAAATACCCTAGCAGATAAAGCCTCAAAGCTCCTTCTAATTGGCATAACAAGGTCAGAAGGAACAGGCACCCCTGCCACCAAGTACTTATATATTAGAGCTTGATGTTCCAGCTCCTGCCACTGCACCGCCGTGAATGGTGGCCTGTAACCATCTCCACCACCACCACCACTCACCGCAACCGATGTGCTGCCACTCATCTCCTCCACACTCTCCCTCCCAAAAAAAAACCACAAGCTTGTCGTTTCCTTGTACACAAAACTGCAATAGATATAAACAGAGTATAAATTACACATGATATCTACATATACATATATGAGTGTATATATACACAGAAATAAAGAAACATATGTAGAGCAATGAGAAGAGTTTACCTTTGAAGAAAAGGATCTAGGGTTTGCTCGTAGTAATTTGGGTATAGAAAAACGAATAGAATAGAATAGATGTAGGAAATGGGATTTTGTTTTACGATAAAGAAGGCGGTCAAATTCTTTTACCAAAAATGGACAAAGAGGTGAAACTCTTTGGATTTGTTTTCTCAAATAGTTTACTAAAGGGTCGTTTTACCTCACAGTTATTCGGTCAAAAAGTGTTTGGACTAGCTTACGGCGGTTTCACACCGTAATAGTTGTTTTTTAGTGTTTGACAAAAAAGTGTTTATACATACAAAATGATCAAAAAAGTGCTTATAAGTCATAAGCTGTTTTTCATAAGTCACAATCTTTTAACTTATCAAAATCTTCTTTTCACCGGTTGGGAACCAGTATAAGCATTTTTTTCCTCCCATCCAAACACTCAAATCATCTTTTATACCGGTTCCACACCGGTATAAGTTAATAAGTTGTTTTGATAAGCTAATCCAAACACCCCCTTAATTTATGAAAACGACATTGTATGTAATAATTTATTCGGTAAATGCTTACCGTGATAGAAGTTATTGTACTCACTTACTAGGTAAAACTCTTGATCTTTGTCTTGTTCTTTATCAGATAAGATTCTTGATCTTTGTCATATTCTTTCAGTAATGTAATATTTAGTAATATATTTAGCGGTTGTTTGGTTAAGATTGGAGAATAAAAATTTAAAATTGAAATATTCTTAAAGAGATATTTTTACTTATTTTTTCATTAGTTTAATGTTGGTTTTTATCTTTTGAGAAGTTTAAAGAATATGTTGGATGTATTTTAAATGTTGGACCAAAAAAAATTAAGTTTTATCAAACAACCGTCTAATATTCTAGTTGTTGCTGAGTTCTATTAACTCTCCATTGTAAAAAGATATCTAAAGATATTTTATGTTTTGATGATTGAAGACAACATTTGTGATAAATTATAGTGGTTAAATTCTGAACTATTAAAAACTTTACTAGTTATAGTTTTTTGAAATATTATTGATTAAATGACCGAGATAATCCATAAAATACTCCTTACATCGTATTTAATTATATTTTCAATGTGTATGTATATGTTTACATTTAATGAACATATATACAAAAGAATTATATAAAGATCAAGAAAAATATGAAAACATAATATATATACTACAATGATATGTAATGATGTTAATTGTCAAGTGTACAAATCAGTAAGAACTTAACAATTATATTAAATTCAATAATAAAAGAATATTAAATTTATCATGTTAGATTGGATTTAAATGACTATAACCAATTTAAAGATTTTCTAACTCAATTAAATAATGAGTTGGGTTATTATTGTTAGGTTGGGCTAACCGACTAAGACCGATGGATACTAGGGGTGAGCATAACCGGGTACCCGGCCATTTTTTATGGAACCGGAACCAGAACCGGACCCGGCGGTTTCTAGAAATCCGGAACCGGAACCGACGGGAACCGGTTCCAGTACCGGGTACCCGACTTCAATTTTTTTTTAATTTTTTTTACATTGCATATGATAAAATGTAATTATAAACTACAAAATACCGATTTAAAGTAATAAATACAACAAATGGTCAAAACTAATTCGATAAAACTAACTATTACATAAACAAACTAGAAAGTTTGAGTTTTTATTTATTATTTATAAATATATAAAATATTTTTTAATTAAAAGTGACGGGTAGTGGGTATCCAACGAGTAATGGTTCCAAAAAAATTAGAACCGGCACCGGAACCAATCACATCGGTTCCGGTTCCAAAGACGGGTACCAAGTTTCGATGCTCACCCCTAATGGATACCTATCTCTGGCGGTAACACTAGCAACAAAAAGGGTTGATGTGTTGATTTTGATTATCAAAACCACAAAGTTTAAACATTTTTCATACATTTTTTCCGATCCAAAGGGACAAAAGTCAATATTTGTTTTAACTATTGATAAATGTCTAAAAATATTATTATAAGAACAAAAATCAAATTTGAGGACCAAATCGTAAATACAAGAATCATGTAATTATTAATACATTTACGTTAGAGAACACTAGAAAGATACTCGCACAATGCAGCGAGATACATCTCAGTTTTTAAGTTTCATTTTAATTTTTGTCTAATGGGTTTATGTGGTTTTAAGAAAACGATTTTAATGTTTCATTTAAAAGTTTTTTTTTTATGTAATTTCTTTAATTCAAAATTTTTATCATAATTTAATTTAGGTTTAATAACGAATATAACTTTTTATATAGATGATAATTAAGTATTATGTTAGAACTCAATGATTATCTTAATTATATTTTAGATTTTTTATATTTACAATTAGATGTTTATTTTGTATTTGACCAAACTTATCTGTAGTTAGTTACACGGATTTAGAAATGAAAGCTTTAATAAGCTGTACTTACGCATAAGTTATTTGTAATCTTGAAAATTAAATAATTAGCATTAAATAGCAGTACCTAAGGCTTAAAAAATAGTTTTTAAGAGTTTTTGACCAAATGATTTATAATATAGTATAGATAAACCAAACTTGACCCAATAACTCCTACTTGAAAGTCAAAAAGTAGGGTTTGGTGTTACGTTTAAATGAGAATTTTATTAACAACATAAAAACATGGGCAACAAGAAATAAGTCCACGTTAAAACTCAAAAGCAAACACGTCGTTTTCTTGATCACAAGTCAGGACAGTATAAAAACTTGTTCCACTTTTAGCTGGACATTAGACTGAGACAAGTCAGGACAGTATAAAAACTTGTTCCACTTTTAGCCGGACATCAGACATGAGTGGGACAAAGATGCATTTTTTATGTTCCAACAAAATAGGTGGAACAGAAATCAGGGAGACAAAACAAGATTTAGTAAATTACTAAACTACCCATGTCAAATTGAAACCATAAAACCCTCCACAGTAGAACTCCAGTCCAATCCCATCCCATCCACGTGCCAAATAATCTCATAGCACCAAATGAGTGAACAAGGAAAACGTGATCTCACTATACATGATCAAAGATTTCTTCGTTCCAACTGCCATACAAAACGATCGACTGCAGCCATTGCACGAGAAGCTGCACCAATGGAGCCATCATATCTGCATCAACTCATTGCACAACAAAAACAAATTAGAAATTTAAGGTCGTTAAGCGTATCTATTCAGAATTTCGTATATAAAAGAACAAATAAAAAGATATAAATGCAAATAAAAAAGGCGTTTTCTTACAATGCAACGAAGAGAAAAGATGGTGTTTTGTAGACTATAGCTCCTTCACCAGCAGGCTTTGAAGTGTTCATGCACCTTCCAACAAACCAACTCTCATGTATTGATGTAACAACATCTGCCCCCAGAATTGGGAAATTTCCGTAAATATGATTAGTATCTTATGTCGTCCAAATTTAGAAAAGCTAAAAACAATCTAGTTATACTCCCTCTGTTCTAAAATAAGTGTCCGAATTTCTATTTTTAGTTCGTCCCAAAATAAGTTTCCACTTCCAAAAGTAAGGGTCCGTCCGTTAGCAACTTAATGAGCTTAATGGGACTCACGACTTAATCGGTCAGCTATAGATGACTGTTTGGTAGTGGCTTAATTATATAGAAAGTAGCTTATTCCCAGGGGGGGAATGCAGAAAGCCAAGTTTTTTCCAAACCTATTTATCCATACAGGACTTGATGGAAAACCAACGAAACAGCCCATAAGCGTCTACTTTCCACTTCTACCCTTAGTTATGAGATGGAGAAATTCATTACTCCCTCTATTATTAAGTGTAAAATTGTCATTTAGAACTTACATTGATTTGAATCGATAAAGAAGCTTTCACTCTGGTAATTGGCTCGTTTGATGAAGTTCACAAACTGACCCACTTCAATCGGATCTGCTTCTATACCTTCCTCCTCTGCACTACAAACATCACAATCATGAATCAACACCAATAAGAAAGATCTCAAGATATATATATATATATAGAGAGAGAGAGAGAGAATTTTGTATATTTAAAGGAACAAAAGAACTCCCTTAGGACCACATATGATGTGGGTCCCACACAATAAAAAATCATATCTTATTCAATGGTGGGTCCCATTGAATCAGATATGATTTTTTATTGTGTGGGACCCACATCATATGTGGTCATAAGGGAGTTCCTTTGTTCCTTTAAAGAGGGGTGGTTCTCGTATGATCCCTCCCCTATATATATATATATGGCTATTGTGATTTGTGTATCATAACTTTATGATCACCATGTAGTTAAAAGTTAAAAAATAATGTATAGAATATAGATCATAGATGTATGATTATATTTCAGAACCTTACATTGTGGACAGTAGGCGAGAAGGTCCAGTTGGATCGTAGTTAATTAAGAGCGCAGCCTTCAATGGTTGACCTGAAATAGTTACAAATCAACACCAAAAGTATCTATATATAAACAATGTGAAAAGAAAGAAATTATCAGAACTTCCAAATGAATTGTGGTTTGCACACCATCAGAACCGACACTGTTGCATGCCCATTTCTCCCAGTTTCTATTCACAAAAGCCCAATCCATGATAGCTGGTTTACGACTGCAAGTTGCAAGGCATACAAATAGTTCAAAACAGAAACCTGTAAAAGAAACAAAAATATTTTCAGTAAATAAAGCTCAATTGCCCACCATATATAAAGTTGACAGGTGAATCCCAAGTCATAATGTTGTTCCTTTCTAGTAACAAAATGGGGTATAATGTTAATTTCAATATGTTGTAATAGCACGTAACCAATTAGTAGAGCTTTTTGGAAATACATAGTGTAACACCCCGCCTTACCACGGCACAATATTGTCCGCTTTGGCCTAAGCCGCACGGATTTGTTTCTGGCGACCTGGCGAGGACTTCCCAGGGGGTCACCCATCCTGGTACTACTCCCAAGCACGCTTAACCACAGAGTTCCAAGAACCTACCTTGCGTGTGGCCCCAAAACGCGTTGTGTTTAGGAAGGCCAAGGTTTACTTATGAACCCAGCATCACTCCTGTCCACGGCCGATATGGGATCTGCCTAAGGTGTTACACATAGTGTGCAAGTAAATGATGTTATATATGTTAATGAGTTTATCGTCGGCTGTTTGGTTGGTTTTCCAATAAGTCCTGTAGGGATAAAGTTGTCTGTATGGATTAATCTGTCTGAATGGATTAGGAAGGTTTTTGTTTGGGATGGTTTTTTAATAGATGGAATGAGCGTTATTCTAATTGGGAGGAGCAGGTTTGGAAAAAACTTGGCTTTCTGTATAAAGCTCCCCCCCCCCTAGAAACTTACTGTATAAGTCACTCTCGATATCATTAAGCCACTACCAAACAGTCATGTATAGGGACTTTTCTGTATTTTTGGTCGGGTCCAAGGATTTTTCGTTCTTTTTGCTTGATTCTGAGCGACTTTTTTGGTTGATGTCCAGATTTTTTGATCTTTTTACAGTGTCAAGGTATCTTTCTGTTGAACAATTAATAACAATAGTAGCTAAAAACAGATTTAGGGTAAATCTACAATTTACAAAATTTATCACAAAACAACAAGCTAATAACAATAATCAAATCAATAACTAAACCTACATTGCAAATTAACAAATACAAACAACCAAATCATATTCTGGGGAAATAGCAAAATATAAAATTTAGGGCAAATTTTAAATTTTGAGTTAGGGTTTAGGAACAAAACCTGAGAGTTTGAGTGAGAGAGACAGAAGCAGCGGATCAGAACTGGCCGAGTTGACGGTGACGGATTCCGGCGAAGATCAGTGGCCGGTACGGCGAGTTGGCGACGGACTCACGGTCAGACTGCTTTTCTTTCTTCAAGAGTTGGAGAACAAATAGAAGCTTTTCTTGTTTTATAAAAATATTTACATTTTGGTCCCTTAAAATTACAATCATTCTAGAGCATCCCTGTATTTTCAAGTATTACATAACACCCCTTGAAGTTTAACGGATGTATCTTTCAGCCCCTAAAAGATTTTCATTGTGGTTAATCGGTTGAGCAGATATACAAGATCTCCTTGGTTCTTCATAGGCCCACCCCCTGTAAAAATTAACAAATATGCATCAAGTAATTACAACCCTAACCCTAACAATTTATGGATTTTAACGATTCAAGTTTTCAAGGAGTTACTCAAGTTCGAGTGTACTCATCTCGAGCTCGAGCTTAATCATTTTCTAGTTCCAGTTGATTTCGAACACAAACTAAAGCTTATTTAACTTAACAAGTTAAGCTCCACGACACTAATGTTCCACTCATCTCGTTTGAAAACTTGATTAAATTTTCGAGTCTAGCAGAGCAATTCGAGCATATCCTTTTTCGAGCAAAACATGTTCTTATTTTCATAAAGCATACATTTTTTTTCAAAATATAAAATTACCGAGCTTGAGTCAATAAACAAGTTAATTTATCTCGAGTTTGAACCCATAAATAAGTTTGCAAAGCTTAAATTTTTGATTTAATATATAACTTAAAAATAGTTAAACGATCATCGAACTCGAACGTTGGATAAATATGATAGCTCAAGCCTTATTTTTCATTCAGTTATTCGAGTTCGAACTTTGTATTAATTTTGCTATAAATCAAGGGCATACTTAAAACATATAGGGTCCGTTTGGTTGGAGGGATTTGAAGGGATTTGGAGGGATTGAGATTTCAAATAAGTCATTCCCAGTGCAAACTCTGGTGATTTTCTTGAAATTATACTGTACTATATCTTAATATTTATGCCAAACACTGCAGTCAAATAAGTCGTCATGTCAGTAATCTGAGAACTATCCCCAATACAATGGATTGGATTGAAATCCCAATCCCTCCAAATCCCTTCAAATCCATCCAACCAAACGGGCCCACAGTGGCATGTGCTACCATGTATTTCTCACATATACCTCAAGGATGGACCTAAAGCATATGATGGTATGTGCTATTGAACGTCTTATTCTTATGAGTGGCCTATGTGAATATGAGCCAGGAGCAAGGATTCCTGAAAGTGAATCCTCCATTAGTCAAGAGGAGTAGTAGTGTTGACTTTGTCACGGGACAACCCTTGGGATACCTGGCTTCCTGGCCACTCGCCTATCGATAGATAGCAGGTTGCTTCCAAGCTCAAATCATTTGAAACGAAATTGCTACTTCTTTTTCTTGTTATTGATAGAGTGGGATAGGCTGGCCTCTACGACAGGGGGAGATTCTTATGGTGTGCTGTAGGAAGGTTAGATGTAGCCGGTACCTAGAAACTATTCCCTAGTGCGGCAGGCTCAGTACCCGAAGACAGGCAAGGTTTCAATTGCTTTCTTTCCCTCCTCGTTTTATTATACTGACTAATGAAAAAAGATTATGACTCTTAAAAACAATCATATTTTAAATTTTTAATTATACATTGTGTCACCATTTTAATTAAATGAAACAAAATAAAGGTGTAAACCAATAGCAAGAGTACTATTAAAGGAAAATAAAGTGATGGTTAAGGTAATTTAAAGGCAAGAGAGTTTTTAGAGGAAAAGGAAGTCTTTGTCAAGGTAATTTATTCAATGGCAAAAATGTTATATGGTGTTTCTTTTTAATTTATATTTTGCAAGATGATGTATGATATTTTTGTAAAGTTTGTAATTTATATTTGCAACTTGATTTGCTTACAAGGTATCTTAATAACTTAAAATAAATATCAATAATACAAAATCATACATATGGTTAGAATGATATATTTTTATCGTTTAAATTATCCATTCACGATAATTATCAAACAACTATTTTTCATTCTTCATTAGAGGATTGTTAACTTTTGGTTAAAACAAACTTAATGGTTTAATCAACTTATTCAGTTATTCGTATATCCATATTGAAACTTACTTACAGCTTAATGAAAAATTGATTGAATTATCAGATCAGTCTTATATAATTGAAAAACAAACATTAGCTTATATCCATTAAGTTGACTAACAAATACCCTTTCAACATCTAAAATAGAAATGGAAATTTAACAACTATATCAAAAACTTAAAAACAACATTTTTTTTTGTCAAGTTCAATGTTAGGTATTCTTGCTCTTTCTCTTGTTTTCTTTAAAATAAAACAAAAAAGATTTATCATCTATTTTACACAAACAGATCTTGATCTTTTATATTGTTTATTAAAATAGAGAAACAAGAAAAAAAAAACTCCAAAATAATTAATTTAAGATAAGGAGAGAAAATTAATGATTTTTTTTTCTTTCTTACCAATAAAATTAAATTATTATATATAAAGTTTTCTACAACTATTTTGGAATAATAAAACTACATAATAATTTAATAATAAAATTAATGATAAAATATAAAAAAAAATCTTTTCAAGTTAGATAGAATTGTTTTTCTAATTAACTTTTGGTTTTATTTTAGAAAAATTATAAAAAGTATAAATGCTCTTAAACATCAATTGGTTTTGAAACAGATACAGGTATCCAGATGCCATTGATGTTGTTTAATTTGTTATCTTTCAGATGACACTTTTTAAATGATTAACAAACACACATATTCATGTTTTTTTAAGTAATTTAAGCACAATTAAAAGGTTGTAAAGAGTCGATTAAAATTAAACCAATTCTAATACAATGGTATTAAACATTAATCGACTCTTTACAACTTCTATTGGTACATGGAACAGTTACGACAAAAACATTTAGACAGAGACAAGGCATAACTAAACAAGACAAAATAAGGCAGAACAAAAATCAGGAAGATGAGACAAAATTGGTATATTACTAAACTACCCATATCAAATTAAAACCTAAAACCTTACAAAATCTTAGAATCGGCAGTTAACAAGTTTAAGTGTTAACGGTCTGGAACACCAACAAAATCTTTAAACTAGTTTTTTATGGTAACTGTCGGTGTTTGTGCCAATTTACATGCACCTCGACTAATCCCATGTGGCCCTAAATATAACAGTCAGGAAAATCGACAGTAGCCCTAATGCCAAGTCACAAGGAGGATGGTGTTTATAAAAACAACGATCCGCCTTGCAGAAATCCCATTGATCCGAAGAAGATGAACAATCAATATCTTAATTTACCTTCGAGAGTCGCAAAATTGAGGATAATCGCATTGGCATGGTCCTTTTCTAACCTACAAAAAACACGTGAAAAATAATAAGATTTTGTTACATTCCTTCTACTATCTATTATCAAAACGACAATGATTGTAATGATGGAATACCATTTTTTCAATCTCTTGTTTCACCAGATAAGATTCTCGGTCCTCGTGATGCTCATTTGGTAAAGTAAATGACATCCAGTAAGCATTTGGTAAACAGACCCTTATTAGGTTTCATTTTGTTTGTTTTAAACTTTATTGGGTGTGAGATTTACCAAGTTCATTTGGTTTGGTTTAAACCCTATTTCATTTGAGATTTATCGGGTTCGCTTAGTTTAAGTTTAAACTTTAAACCCTATTTCATGTAAGATTTACTAATGAAATGCAACAGAGGTTTATAGTTCACATACCTTTCGAAATGTGAAGGATACTCTTCGTGAACCCCTTCTAATCACAGTGTCATTCACCATATCAATCTACAAAACAAATTCAGTGAAAATCCACCCCTTCCATCGGAAAAAAAAATCAAAAAAAAAATTAAGATTCTCAACCAACAATCTCATGACCAAATAGTTTGTAATATCCCACATTGGTTGGGGAGGAGAACAAAAAGTTGCCTTATAAGGGACTTGGATACCTCCTCTATCAGACACGTTTTAAAACCGTGAGTCCAGGATGTGTGGAGAAAGCGGACAATATCTGGTACGGTTGGCTTGGGATGTTACAGATGGTATCAGAGCCAGGTCCCCAACTGGCGTGCCAGCGGGGACACTGGGCTCCCAAGGGGGGTGGATTGTAATATCCCACATTGGTTAGGGAGAAGAACAAAAGGTTGCCCTTATAAGAGACTTGGATACCTCCTCTATCAGATGCGTTTTAAAACCGTGAGTCTAGGTGTGTGGACAAAGCATATCTGGTACGGTTGGCCTGGGATGTTACATAGTTTCATAGTAGAAGTATATCACAAAAACATGCAAATAATAGAAAGAACTGAAATCCCGCAAAATTGTATACCTTATGGTGCGGAATATAATGTTGCCAAGCATATCTTCCCTCTCCGGAAAGCAAAAGCATTGATCGAGGGGGAAGATAAATGGCCCTCCTTATAAAATTTGATATATTATCGGAACTTTCTGTATCTCTATCACCAACAGAAGCAGTAGCTCGAAACTCCATAATGCAAGGTCCTGATAACGAAAGGCTGTAAATTGAGTCCTCAAATGCTGAATGGGTATCTATATGTGGGGATAAGCCCACACCTGCTGGATATTCATTAACCTGTGTACCAAAATAAAAGGGAAATGGAATATGACAATTAATTACAAAAAAAATGGATTAAATATACTTTTTGGTTCACATACCCACTTCAATAAATCTATAATATAGAGGGACTTCTCTGATTCAAACGTTAAAATTTAAAAAATTAGTATAGACGGTATGTTTGTAAGTGTTGTCGGATTTTTATTTTTGTTTAACTTTATACTTCTGAAGATAAAGGTAACATGGTATTCCAGAAAATCCTCTGTTTGCTCTGATTAGTAAAATGCCGGAATGAAATTTGACCAAGAGGGCAGATTAAAGATTGCCGTCAACTGATGGCCAGATATCGGTTAGCTCATATACATATAATTTGAGGAATCTCACACAATGAATGGTGTTTGTGAAAGCTTTACCCATCCCCACTCCAAAAAACCATATATATATATATATATATAGGGGAGAATTCAAATACAAACCAAGCAATTTGTACAAACCGTACAAACTCCATGGTTTCATTGTTTTTTTGAATAATTTTTTTTCATGAAAGTGTTTAATATGATGAAATTGTTTCATATAATTCTTTTTTTCATGAAATTATTTCATATATTTTTGTTTCTATACGAAAAGGAAATTGTTTCATGTATTTCTCATTTTGATGAATCTTGTTTCATATATTCTTGATCAATCAACCCTCACGTGTTCTTGATAAAATTTGTTCACATATTATTGACTAATCGTGAATTTTTTTTTAAAAAATGATTGGTTGAATGGAGTTTGTACGAATTGCTAGGTTTGTAATGGATATCTCCCGTGTGTATATATATATATATATATAGAGAGAGAGAGAGGGGGAGGTTCAGGAGAAAACCTCAAAAAAAACTGAAGAACGCCCTGGGAACCCTCCATCTGGACGGTATGCATTTGTGCATACAAATGATTGAAACTTTTTTTTTTCTATGCACAAATGCATGTTACAAATTACCGGTGCATCTCGATACACCTTATTAGTGTTGACATTCAATTACGGTGGAGATCTCTTCTTATGCTTCTCACCATAACTTTACTTCTCACTGGAACCAACCCAATATATACTAATATCTAGGGTCAATAGGATATTACACAGGGCTTATGCATGACTAGAACTTCCAGAAGCTCTATTCGCTGTGTGGGATTCTAAAGATGTTATTTTCCAATGCATATAGATCATCAATTTAACATGTTCATCTATTAAATATTACCGTCAACTGGTCTAACGATACATCTGCAGCCTCATCAAGCTTCTTAAACAGAGGGATTTTTTCAAGTATGCAGGCGACAAATGATGGAAGATCACCCAGTTGCTGTTGTGTGTTAACATTTCTTATCTGCACCAGAAATGACAAAACACATGATTTGATCATACTGGATCTTTCTAGTTTCTGTCAGCAATTCAAGAAAACAAACAAGAAACTATGCACACCCATATAAAGTTTTAAGACAGTTCACCCTCATAAGTCATAACACAATGACTAAAAAAATGATGATAATAATAAAACCCATCCCACAAATGTCATGATAATGGTGAAATGTTAAAACTGCAACATATCCATGTTATTTGTGTATATTTGTATGTGATGAGAGAGAAATCATACAGATGAGAACTTTTAAGCAATTGAAGATCATCCAGCAAAGCAGGGTGGACCCATGAATTTTTTTTTATACATTGGCACCATATAATATAGACAAAAAATAATTACAAAAAACCAAAGGGCCTTTGGCCTAGTGGTATCGTAGTCCTTGCCCTCCTAGGAGGTCGGGGGTTCAAACCTCACCAAAGGTGAGGAGGGTGTGTGAGTTTATTTGTTGCATTTGCCGTATATAAATATTATATACTTCAAAATAAAAACTACAAAAAACACAGTTTTTATCGACGTGTCTTCATGTTTTTACTGACGTTCGATATCGCTTGATGTGTTTTTAGTCTAATTCCACCGTTTTGAGGAATTTTTAAAGTTTTTTGCTTGATTTCGAGGAATTTTTTAGTTTTTTTAATCGGTTTCAAGGTACTTTTTCGGTTTTTTTGGTTGATTTCAAGGGATTTTTTTGTTTTTTTGGTTGATTACGAGGTACGGGTGTCACCTTCTAAAACGATACAGTTGCACTTAAAAATTTTAACCTTTCGGCAGAGAGATAATATGGTGGCACGTGCCACCATATGCCCTTCTATGGGTCCGTCCATGCAGCAAAGATTTGTTTAAGATCCAAAATGCTGAAGTTGGGTTGTGCCATTTATTTAGAACTTACATCATAGCAGAACTCGTAACCATAGTGTTGAACCCTTCTCTTTGCAAGTCTATGCCAAGGCCTAGCATCAACTGCAGCAAGCAGTTGCTGAAAATGTAAAAAAAAAAAAAAACCTTCAGTATGCAGTATCTTAATTTACTAGACGGCTAAAGTGAATAATGTTCAATAGCTTTTATATATATATATATATATATATATAACAAGGCAGAGATCCATCACCTCCTCTTCTTGAGCTGAAACAAAGTCATGAATCAAGTAGATGCCAGGAATATTCAATTCTGATGCTCCTAAAGAAACCTGAACTGAATCGGTAGCTACAGCCTATAAACAAAAGAGGCCAAGTTTAAGATAAAATGCTAAAAAATAGTTAGTTCTGATTTCCACAATAGTATTATCAGCAGGAAGGAGTCTCCTTCTATATATATATATATAGAGAGAGAGAGAGAGGGAGGTTTAGGAGAAAACGCTAAAAAAAGATAAAACTGAAGAACATCCTGAGAGTCCACCATCTGGACGGTATTTTTTTTCTATGCATCAATGCATAAATATGCATTAGTGCATATGCACAAATGCATATAAGCGATTGGAGCTCCTTTTTTCTATGCATCAATGCATAAATATGCATTAGTGCATATGCACAAATGCATGTTACCAGATGGCGGCCTCCCAGGGTGTTCTTCAGTTTTCTCTTTTTTTAGCGTTTTCTCCTGAACCTCCCTCTCTCTCTCTCTCTCTCTCTATATATATATATATATATATATCTTATATCCGAACAAGAAAATCATTTGCATGTACATTGGTCAATCACCATGAATAATAGATAGATGCCATCTAGACCCCTTTCTTAATAGAGTAATATGGCAATCAACAAACTTCATACTTTTTCCTTTCTCAAAGATAGTGAGGTAAGTTAAGTGGTTGGCATAGGTTCCCTCTTCTTAATATAAGATAGTAGTTTAATTTTATATATCTTCCAGATAATATGTAAAGGTAAGGTAATGACATAGATTCACATATCAAATACGTAAATCAACTAGATGTAGTTAACTCGATTAAATGTGGTATACATAGCATCACCAGTAAATTGTAAAAAATCTTAAAATGTCACAGCTAAAACTTATACCTATAAAGGGCAAAGAAGCACTAATAAGTAATAACTAATACCTGATATAGTGGTCGTTGTACAGAATAGCGAATGTGCAAAGAACGACCTCCAAGATCAGGACATGGATGTCGATTCAAAGCCTCAAGTGCTGATTGAGCAGAACTCTCATCATGGTAAGAGACAATAACACGGCAGCCACTCTCATCAGCAGGATATACTCCTTTTACGGTTCCATATGAGCTGAATGCTGATGCAATAGAATCTAAAGTAAGTCCAACAGCTGGACCGCAGTTAGCGACATAAAGGTTAGAACTTAACTCATCGTGGCCTCCTCCCTTAGGGCGTGTAAATTTGGGCAAACCCATTATGTATATTCTACCAAAAGGCTGCAAACAATTTTGAACAAAACTCAGTTTTCTTTTTAACTGAAACTATATAAACAAACCAAATCAGAAATTTAGAGCAATCCTTCTTTAATATACAAAAAATATCATTATTTCAAACTAAAATCATAACATCTTGTCATTAGAAGAAATCAATCTGATATTTTGATAATAGATTTATTAAAGTTACAATTCTGTGTCTTTTTTCTACTTTCCAAATATGTGATCCCAGGAATATCATATGCGTCTGGAGGAACACTTTATAAAAGGACATCAATCATATAAATTATTTATAAATTCATAATTTTAGGACAGACAGGCACATCCTCGGAAGTTGCTAAAAACCAGTTTGAAGCCGGTTGATTAGAGGTCTAAATATTACATACTAGCCATCAAATGTGAAACATGTTATATATAGCCGAAGATGTTTTTAGTAAGAATTAAGAAAATAGATATAGGAACATATATCTCTCTTTCGGCAATGTGAAAATATTTACTAATACAGAGGTTACCATTTTAAAGTGTTTTTCGGCTCCCTTACACAAGGTTGAAGTTGAGTTGCATTTGTTCCAGAAGAAAATGAAGTTGCTAGGTTGCACCTCTTTGCCATCCTATACACATATAAACTTCTCTTTATTTTCATTTTTAATCATATATAAAGGGTTTTCCAGCTTTATAATGCGCAATTTTCTGATATCCAATGCCTTATCCTTTATCAACTGTAAGGTTTCACTCTCAGTGGTGTTCAACAAATTTTAACTTAAGTTATCTCACTTAAACTCAGCCACAAGGTACTGTTGCACAATTATATACCACCTCATTTGTTCATCCACTAATATGTAATCCACAACACGCCCTCTTTCATTTCACACTCTTCCACTTCTCAATCACCAAAACTAGACTTGCACTTAATTAGCCATTTGCTTTGCAGAAGGAACCACTAACTACAACTTACATATAATAAAGTATAAAGTGGTTGGGCATTATGATACCAACTATATTGGTTGTTCATGATACCAAGAATGTTATGAGTTAGGGGTTGTTTGGCAGTTGCTGAATAGTTTGGTGCAGAATGATTAAGAGGCTCTTACGATATAGTACAAAATGAAATATAATTGTTTGGTAATTATTCAAAATGAAATTAGGGCTTTGAGTGGTTAAGGGAGGTCCAGGATGCAAAATGATTAAGAGGGTTTTGGAACTATTAAGAGGCAGACTTATTTTTTATCAAACATGATTCATCTCTTAGCGATTCAGAAGCTGCTTCTTAATGGAACTGTTAAGAGGTAAACAAACAGCACCTTAGAGTCAAAGAATCATGGCAACAGGATATGCTATCACACTGCCAACACTAGCTTTTGCTGTAACAACACAAAGCAGCAGAGAAAGAGCAGTGGCACTCAAGAATCTTGGTTAATAAGGTTACTAGAAGATCTACAACAACCATTTTCCAACTCTTTTGAGTGAAAACAGAAGGATAAATAACCATTACAGATTTACAGTTTAGGGCTTTACCTTGATCCCTTTTTTTCTTTATTGGAACAACACTTTTCATCTTCTCCAGAAACAGAAATTTAGCAAGAAATAACATTTTTCATCTTCTCTAGAAACAGAGAAAATAAAGGAATGTAGTGTTGTGGCCCCAAATCAATACAATCAATTCATTATCAACCATGATAAATTAAAGGTCAAATAAGCAATTAGAAATGTTACAATCTGAAATACATAAATATTTCTTATCACCAATAAAGCTAATATCTTTTTTGTGGGAAAGTAATCCAATCTGTTCCTCTTCCTTGGCTTAGATTCCCTATTCTAAGATTCCATAATCAAAATGACGAAAAGAAATCATATAGTTACCAGAAATCTATATGGAATGAAGCTGAACGCTAATGGTAGGGATTTAGATCAAAACCCCTAAAAGAAACAAAATGAATTCCAGTTTGGAAATGAATGAAAATATGTAAAAGTAATTCGAAATACGAGAGAATGAAGACGATGTTGTGAAATGAAATTCTGGTTTACAGACCTTCAGTCAGAGGCACTCGACATCGGTCGTTCTCTTCTCCCTCGCACCGCTAATATCTCAAGAAAGTGTTTTATAGGAGGGAAGGAAATAGAATGAATTAAGGGGGTGTTTTTTATTAGTTTATTGACTTATAACTTATTTGAAAGTGTTTATCAAAAATTGATAATTTAATTTTTTTAGCTTTATATTTGTTACCGGTTTGATACCGAATAAGTTGTTTTTATCAAACACTTAAAATGACTTATTACCGGTGTTACACCAGAATAAGTCAATAAGTTGTTTTGAACACTAATTAGTGGTTGGGGGATGATTTATATGAGTTTAGTCGAGTTTTAAATTTAAAAGTGAAGAAATCGACAAATCATGGTTGGTGTTGGATTTGGGGTCAAATAGACAGACCAGGCTCATGCTTTTATGTTGAGGTTGCAAGTTTGTCTATGATTAAGAGTCTAGGCAGTATTGAAGCTAGCTCATTGTGGTCCGTTCCTTTCCCAACTATAATGGAACTTGCCCGAAGGAAATCTTTGATCTTCTTACCGGGTTCTTCTTCAAATCAAGAAGTGAATTGTGCAGGTGAAACAATCGGGAATGCAACCCCTAATGCGGGTAAAATGGCATGGAACCCGCTTTGTCCCATGTTTGGCAATTTTCATTTTTTGTTTTAAGTCTAGTTAAGGTTTGTAACTTGGGTCCTTATTTTAGGGTTTGCAAGTAAGTTATTTAGGGATCCTTTGAGATTGTTAACTTATTATTTGGTAACCTTAATTCATGTGTTCAGTTGGTGTAATTTTAGGCTGAAAGTGTGCATGTAAGCTGGGGCTTCAAGTGAGTTTCCACGTTATTTTTTTCCAACAAAAGTATACTAACCAATATGATAGGTTGTATTTGTTTAAATTCATATAATATGCATTGTTTAAATGGGAACTGATCATTTTCATAATATGAGTTTGTACTTTGATACTTAATTTACGGCAAGTGTATATCCGAATGAAGCACATGAACTCGTTTCATGTAGCTTACTAAAAAGGCAAGTGGAGCCTAGTTGTTTGATCACAAGTGTGCGTGACAACAAGTGTGTTTAATCATTGCAATGGGTATTGGTGTTTTTCGATTATGAGAGGTGTGTGTGCATAATTCTTTTAAACTAATGGATTTATAACGACTGGAATTGTTGTTTGTTCATGTGTTGGAGGAAATTCACTAGATCTTTGGTCTAACTCTTGCTTTTATAAAACCGAAACCAACTTTAGTAAAATACCATGTTGATAACTCTAGCAAAAGCAAGGGAAATCTGTGAGCTTGAGGCGGGAAATGAGGGCAATACTTTATAGTTAGATAGCCACCTAGAATTTATCCTAGTTCCGTAATAAATCTCACCGCTGCAACTCTTGAGATCATGTTGAATCGTGGACTCATATTGGTATTTGTATTTATCGGTCTAGACAAAGGCTATGAAATTCCTGTTTTGAGTTTATGGTTGTTACATAGAAACTTCTTTAACATAACAGATGTTTGTGATGAATGTGATTTGTACTTATTGCAAATGAAATAATATGATTCAAGAAAGTGAAAAGGAGAAACTCCAAGAAGCTATCGATAATGGTGAAAAATTGGAAGTGGCTTAAACCAAGAGTTTTCTTTTGTAACCCCGAAGATACATGCTGGGGTTAGCATTACAAAAGACTTGTAGTTAGTTGATTTGTTTCCATTTGTTGTCGAGGTGCTTGAATATATTAAAGAGGCAAGATGATATCCTTTTCAATCAATGTCAAACAAATGCTCTTCAAGTATATCTCAAATAATTCGATCTTGTGTTTTATTTACCATTAATGTTGCACATTTGAGGATCACAGATTTGTCGTCACAAGCTCTTCAAATAAAATACCAACTTATCTTCAATATTGCTTCATCAGTGAAATCACCCAAATGACAATTGCAAAAGTTCAAAGTTGATGGATTTTATTTACTTTTAAAGGAGATTCATATTTTTTTTTTTTTGGGGGGGGGGGGGGGGGGACCTGATATTGAAATGTTGAACATGGAATAGAGTTATGTTAACTCAAAAAACCGAAGACAAAAGACAAATATCACTTATCGACATTATTATGAGTTTGATTGTTTTAACACGATTGTGGGTATGCAAATTCAAGAGTTGGGTGACATATTTAGTGAGGTAAGTTCTAAATTATTCAATTGTATGGTGGTTTTGAATCTGCATGATTCATTTTTGTGACTTTGATCTATCGAAGTTATTGAGCCTTACTAAGTTGCATCCATATGATTTTGGTTATGTGAAAAAAATGTTTCTTATGTATGAACTTAATCTCTACATTGATAATGTGTAAGAAGATGAAAGATTTGCTAGCTTGAAAGGTTTTTGTTACTGTAATGGTGGAAACACGAAAACAACTTACTTTTCTTTTAAGTGCATCTCCAACAAATTTCCCAAAAACTTTCAAAAATGGAGAAGGAAAAGTTGAAATCTTTAAAAAATATTACATTAATCTCCAATAGATTCTCTATTTTGGTCTATTTTGGAGAATCCAACATTAATTAAAGTATTAAAATATTTCATTTTTTATTTTCAAAGTTTTTATTGGGAAAAATATATTAAAAATATTTTTTTCACACAATAATTATTTTTAGGGTAATCCTCATATTTGGAGAAAAAAATTTATTTTTTTCTTACTTCTCCAATTTAAAGGAGCTTAATTTTAGCTCAAAATCTTTTTTTTTTATTTTTTTTTATTTTAAAAAAGTTATTGGAGCTAACAATTATTAAAACTATTATTGGCTTTATCCGTTGCAAATGCATAATTGCATTTGTGATTATTTCTTGTTACTTGTGTAATTTGTAGCTACGGTACAAAGAGACTTACCAATGAAAACAAATCGATTTTAAGATAAAATTCATCGAAAACAGTCGTAGGATGTTATTTGCTTCTTAATTTTAATAGCATTTATTTTATTTAATTTAACTAGCATTGTATAGATCTAAATTAATTTTATATTATGATAACTAAATATGTGACCCGATTAGGGGTGAGTATCGAAACCGGGTACCCGCATTTAAAACCGGAACTGCTTTAGAACTGCCGGTTTCGGAACCGATGTGATTGGTTCCGGTTCCGGTTCCTAAAATACGGAACCGATCAGGACCGGTTTCGGTTCCGGTTTTCATTTTTTTGGAACCGTTACCCGCTGGGTACCCGCTACCCGCTACTTTTAAATAAAAAATATTTTATATATTTATAAATAATAAATAAAAACTCAAACTTTCTAGTTTAATTATGTAGTAATTAGTTTTTATCGGATTAGTTTTAACCATTTGTTATATTTATTACTTTAAGTCGGTATTTTGTAGTTTATAATTACATTTTTATTGTATGCAATGTAAAAAAAAATTAAAAAAAAGTTGAAACCGGTTCCCATCGGTTCCAATTCCAGTTCCAAAATATAAGGAACCGGTGTTAACGGTTCCGGATCCATGAAAAATGGCCGGATACCCCTAGACCCGATCATCCAAGATTCTACATCCACCCGTGAGTGTTGAATGACTAAAGCCGATGTGATTGTATCCTGATTGTGACACCACTTTTTCTACTATTAAATATTTTCCAAAAGAAAATTAAATTCAAATTACTTATACAAGTATATAACATCTCATCACTAACCAAATATTTAAATATTTTTAAGAAATAAAAAACAAAGACACCAAGTAATTCTTTTTTTTAACCATAGTCATTTTATGAAAAAGATTGGGGTTATGGGGGTAACATAGTCATTTTATGTTTTGTCCCATGTTGTTCCATCCTTTTTGACGGAACAAAAATATGCAAGAATAGTCCCATGAAAACCTATTTTTGTCCCATGTTGTCCAACCTTGTTTTTGTCCCATGGCATCCCAAACATGGGACTATTGTTTTTTGTCCCGTCCTATATCCAGTCTGCGTACCAAACGCACCCTAATGGCCGACTAAAAATTATGAGTTGTAATGAAATAAAATTATTTTTTTTATAATAAAACCGTTAATGTACTCTTCTTTTGTTTGACAGAGGATGAATTTTGTTACAATAATTGAAAGTATGTTGTTACGAAGTCCCTTGTAATTTAAGCTTTACAACAAAAATCAGGTTTCATATATTAATCTTGTTTTAATTTGTTTGATGAATAATCTGATCATATTAATGTTTTTGTCATGTCAACACTATATACATAGCTTCTCAAACACTATATCACTAACTTGTCCAACTTTGTTTTTCAGGGGCTGTTTGTTTACCTCTTAACAGTTTCATTAAGAGGCAGTCGCTAAGAGGTGATTCCTGTTTCACAAAAAATAAGTCTGCAGTTCCAAAACTCCATGAATCATTTTGTATCATGGATCTCAACCATTAAGAGCCCTAATTACATCCAATTACCAAATACTTATATTTCATTTTGCACTGTATCATAAGAGTCTCTTAATCATTCTGCACCTAACCATTCAACAACTGTCAAATAGCCCCTTAATCGTACCAAATGCTAGACAGTCTAGTAGTGTTCACTGTTCAGTCTAACCCAATTAAGTCATGTCCATATACTAAACTGTATTCTAAATATTTATCAAAAGTTGAAGCATATGTTTGTAGTCTTTATTATAACATCATTTACATATATAACCGTTATAACCGAATTTAAGGTGACATTTTGGGGGGTGTAAAACAAACCTCTTTACCCATACAACATCGAGGGCTTCGACTAGGTGTTGCCGTGGCTGAATTCGAATTCGGTTGGTCGCTTAAAAAGGCTGTATACGAAGCCTTTTCAGCTTTTAACAAACCGAATTTCCCTTCTATGTTGTTCATCTTATCAATGAGAGTGTGCCTTGTACTTATATTGGAAACGGAAATACCTGAGATTCCGGACAGATTTACCCCTGGAAGGCTATTGGCTGCCATTGGTGAATTAGGATCGATCGAAACATCCTCTTGAGAAATGTCTCCGATTCTAGAGAGTATGCTGAATGCCACATTTCCTAGAACACGAGAATAAGCTTCTAGAATTGCATGGGCTATATCCTGTATATATACATATTTCATGATTAACCATATGTTATAGTTCAGAAATAAACCAAACCGAACAACACAATGGCCGTTTGGTTGGTTTTCCATTAAGTCTTGTATGGATAAATTTGTCTGTGTGAATTAATCTCTCTGTATAGATTGGGAAGATTGTTTCATGCATGGAAGAAGCATGTTTTTTAATTGACGGGGACGGGTTTGGAATTTTTTTTGGCTTTCTGCATAAAGCTCCCCCCAGAAGCTTATTGAGTAGTCATTTTCTATATCAATAAGCCACTACCAAACAGTCACGTATAGCTGATTGAATAAGTTGCGAGTCCCATTAAGCTCATTTAGCTGCTAACAAACAGGCCCTTAAGTCTTGTATGGATAAAGAGTGGGGATCTTTTTGTTTAAGAGGGTTTCTTTTTTTACATGGAAGGAGCATGTTTTTTTTTACTTGGGAAGGACATGTTTGGAAAAAACTTGGCTTTCTGCATAAAGCTGTCCCCTATAAGCTTACTGAATAAGCCACTTTCTGTATCATTAAGCCACTACCAAACAGTCATGTATAGCTGACCAAATAAGCTGCAAGTCCAATTAAGCTCATTAAGCTGCTAACAAACAGGCCTTTAGTCTTGGATGATTAAGCTAAATAGTGTAATGTAATAATGGATTTGCTGACCTTTCCATATTGGATTTTCATGACATCAAGAAACGTTTGAGGAAGGTTTGGAAATCTGATTCTGATTTGCTGCAGAAGAACTTCAGCTCGGTTTATCAAAAACTCCATCTTATCGAGCTCCATGGAAGGATCCTTTAAGGACCATGATGTTCTTGCTGGAGATTTAGTGCAGCTTTGTTCCGAGATTCTTTCTTTCCATGCGTATATTGCTGCTTCTAGTCTGTTAATAGTATCGAGGGCACTGTGTTCAGATTTTATATTCAGCGAGTTGAGCATTCCAACAGCTGAAGAAGATATTGTATTTAGCGTCCTATAAAGATCATCACCAAGGCTTGCCTTTCCGGACTGCAACATATATATACATGAGAAAAGAAAGGCATTAGGACAAGTTGGGAGAGGGGGGAGTAAAGATATTTCAACCCATATATATATATATAGGGTCAGGTTAAGGGGAAAAGCAAAAAAAAAACTGAAGAACACTTTGGGAGTCCTCCATCTGGACGTATACACAAATGCATACCGGTAATTTTTAACATGCATTTGTGCATATGCATTTGTGCATATGCATTTGTGCATATGCATTTGTGCATATGCATTTGTGCATATATATGCACTACAAAAACAACTTCAATCGCTTGTATGCATTTATGCATACCGTCCGGATGGAGGGGTCCTAGAGTGTTCTTTTGTTTTCTCTTTTTTTAGCGTTTTCCCATGAACCTCCCTCGATATATATATATATATATAGAATAACCTTTTGTCCAATAAATGCATCACATTCTGTCAGAATTGTTAAACCATGACATTAAGCATTTCAATTAATGAAAGAACTCTATTATATCAACCACAAGATCATATCAGAGTTGACTAGATCCTGACCATACATCTATTTTGAGATCTCACATATGACATTTAAATTTGCTATCACATAACGGGTGATTATGGATTAACGGATTTTCAGACATTCTTGTGTTAGAGAAATGCATTCTTTTGTTAGATGGATGCATTTCTAAATCTATCAGAAGGTCATGTATTTAAGTAAACCTGTTAGAAGGTTATTATCCTAAAAAACCCCCTCTTAGGAGGTAAAGAATTAATGGGCAAATATCATTCAAGTTAAAAAGCGGATGGTAAGTTAGGATAGCTTACCTTAGGAAGTGCTTCTCCGATGATATTTGGTATAGGCATTTCGAGCAAAATAGTTTCGTTTATGGATTTAGCAGCCTTGAAAATTTGGTGGACCAATTTTGACTGGTTGAGCAACTTCTTCCTCTCGCCATCTGAGAGCCCGCCTACAGGTACTTGTGGCATAGGAAGCCACCATCTTTTACTTTGTTTTACACTATTGGTCCTTCCTTCCGCTTGACTACCTCCTTCCTCGTACCAAAATTCCGTAATTGTCATTGCGTCTAACGTTTCCTGCCAGTGTTTTTATGCCAACTCAATGATTCAGATCAACACTGATATTGGAATTTGGAAGTCATTCGAGTTTTAATGAGAGTGATGATATGGGTTATTTAGCTAAATGAAAATTTGAGAAGTTCTTTTTAAATCCACGATCTTCTGACAGATTTCTAGGCATTCTTTTGTTAGCCAGAGGTATTCTCAAAACCTGTTAGAAGGTCATGGATTTTAAAAAAAATGTGATCATTTATCTAAATAACTATGGTGAGACCACCTACAAGAAGCATGGAGTCTAACTTCCGTAGTGCTGGGAGATTCATGTGAACGTCTTCACGCGCTTTTGGTCTCATGATCTGCTTCAATGTCAAGTGAAATAAGAAACCCTTTTAGATTGATTTGAAGAAAAATGCTGAAATTAACTTTGAAGGAGTTTGAGTATGATTTAAAGAAATATATGCCTCTAGAGTCCGGCCGTTGGCACCATATTGCTTAGCAGGAACCAACTCAACCATATAGTTAGTAGGGGCAAGCAGCCATTCCATTTCTCTTCTCCACTTGTTCTTTCTCTCCTCCGGCAGAGGCTCCAGTTTCCATAGCTCCCCAAATACAGCTCCTGCAAATCGACAGATAGATTACAGCTTGACTGTTTGGCAGTTGCTGAATGGTTTGGTGCAGAATGATTAAGTGGTCTGAATGATTAAGAGGCTCGTATGATATTGTACAAAATGAAATATAATTGTTTGGTAATTGTTCAAAATGAGAATAGGGCTCTGAAGGGTTAAGGGACGTCCAAGATACAAAACGATTAAGAGGGTTTTGTAACCATTAAGAGGTGGACTTATTTTTTTGCCAAACAAGATTCACCTCTTAGCGATTCAGAGGCTGCCTCTTAATGGAACCGTAAGAGGTAAACAAAACAAAACAATTATGCTTCCTAGATATAAAAAGTGTTGCAATAAGTTTATAGGATCGTTTTTGGGCTTTCTAACAAGTTTTTAGGTCACTTTTGAAACAAAAGTGTCATAATTCATTTCTATATGACACTTTTTTAGTGTCCTTTGAAGTATAGACACATTTTTTTTATAGCACACTTGTTTTTTTTATAAGATACTGTTTCAAATAATGTCATATAAAAGAACTAATACCAGCGAGCTTTGTTATGGCATTGGACAAAGCCAAGGCAGAGGAGTGACCCTTTTGCCCTCCTGTACTATCTTCACCCAAAAGAAGCTTTGCAAATTTTTCTTTCATTATTTTCACATCGGAGATTTGTACTGTGCATGATGGTTTCTCGTTGGCAACGGATT
Organism: Silybum marianum; assembly: GCA_036898165.1. Classification (NCBI taxonomy): domain Eukaryota; kingdom Viridiplantae; phylum Streptophyta; class Magnoliopsida; order Asterales; family Asteraceae; genus Silybum; species Silybum marianum. The sequence continues at coordinate 20,087,955 of CM072539.1, forward strand.
GTCGTGAGCTCTCTGAGTTCTCCCATTCGTGCTCATCCCTTTTCAGCATGGTCCACTGAGAAGAAAATGATCCGGAAGCGTTGTTGCTAGAAGAACAACTTGAATCATCTTCATCAAGGGAGTCAGTTGGGCATTCGTCTCCTCTGCTTGCCACACTTTCATCCTCACACGGGTTAGCATTGAGAATGCAGCTCTCAAGCCCGTTGTATGTCATAATTCCTGAAATTTTTCGGTTTTTCTTTAGTTCTGCAAAGTGTCGCTAGAGTACTTACTACCAATCTTCTACAGTAGAGAATATTTGAGATCAGATCAAGTAAAATGAAAAATTATTCAGGAAAGCAAGAAAACTGATCTGTTTTTTGTGCATTAGGATCAAATAACTTAATTGATCACAATCATGTTAAGACTTTTGTAAGTCATGTATTTAATTTAAGTTATATCTTTGCATTCAGTTTCATAATGTCATTATGTCAATATTCACAAAAGGGTTTACGTAAAATTATTTGAAGGTGCATGTTCATTCAGAAGTTTATAAGGTCGTATTTGATAATTAGAAGGTAGCTTATTTTTTGAGCTTATTGAAAAAGTGCCATTTGGTTAGCTATAAGCTAGCTTTTTGAAAAACTATTTCAAAAGGCGTTTCAATAAGCTCTAGGGCTATATTTTCACTATTTTTCCAATTAAAGTTTTAACATGTCTTTTTACAGCATTTTACATTCTCATCTAGCTTATTAGTTAGTTTTACAAAATAATGACTAGTTTATCCGCTAACTTATCAGGCAACAACTAGCTTGCCAAACATACCCTACAAACCTCAACACCTATAAGTTATTTCTTGCTAAGTGGTTTCTCGTAAAATCGTTTTATGTCTTGAAGTCTTCCTAGAGGTAACAAAAGTTTCTTTTACGTATTGTATCTTTAGAGAACCAGCAGAAACTATAACATCACGAGTGTATTTGTACATAGACTTTTGTTAAAATTTACATGTCTAATTCATATGATCAATATGAGAATTTCCAAAAGTGAATGGTTTTGGGAAAGGGAAGGATTAAAATATGAATTTATAGTTTTATTATAGAGACAAAACGTCTGGAGTTTGATATTGAAGATGACTTCGATGAGGATTTGTATGACAATAACATGATAAAAATAATCAGAAAAGAGGGCAGGTGACACAAATTTGATATCATTACTAACTCTCAAATAATGCAGATTCTTCAGTAAAAACAAGCACATGCTGCTAGCGTTGTAGTTGCATTTAAAATGTTCTACTTCATATGGAATGCAGCAGAGGATGTTGGACTTTTTGTATATCTGAGAAAATAACTGGCCAACAATAAAGTTAATTGGGCAAAAATTTATGAAATTTCATCTTTTTATTACTGGGTTAAGGTGTATAGTAATTAAATTGGTATGATCAAGACTTGTAGGGTACCCATGTAACCAGGGAAGAACAAATCTTTACCAATAAAAAGGAGAAGAAAAATAACAATAGAATACTAAAAAAAACAGACTGGAATATGCTCTGAACTTCTTTTTCTCAAGTTTAAAAATGACAAATTGTTAATATTTTGACATGCTTGTAATATTATTACAGAAAAATATATAAGCAATTAATTGTTACATAAAATTTGTATACAAATATCCAAAGAGAACATCTTGAAGCATAAGATATGTAAGTATTTAAAGAGAACATCTTAAAGCACAAAAATGTGTTTGGATTCTAACCAAATCGCGACTATTAAAATTTGTGAGGGTATCCCATTGTTATGATTCTTGCAAATCTAATACTAATATACTGTATTTTCATTAGCTTTTACTAAAAGGGCAAATTGATCCAGATTGCCTAGTCAAGTCAACCATTCTATAATGAAACTGTTATAGGTCAAAAAATGCATGTTGGCATCAAGTATTCGATTGAAACTATTCAAATGGTGCCACCTAGGGGCAAACCTCATTCATGGATTCCACTTTCATTTGTGGTGGGACATTCCTTGGGTTGTGTATATAGGATTTTGAACAATGTGGTCACATTATAGATCATTGAGGTACTTGACCATATATATATATATATAGGACGACTGCACCTTGTATTTATATAATCATCTCAGTGTTTTATCTTTTATTATTTTTACAATTATATATGATATATCCACATCAAGTGTAGGGGATATCAATAATTATATTTTGCTTTAGAAAAAAAGAAGAACAAAAGGTAACGTGGGAATCCCAGAAACTGGAGAATGATCCAACAAGAAACTAGCTAGATAGCATGTTTGATAACTTTCCGAAAGCTATAAAATGACTAATGTCCCCACCACCACTATTGGGCGTCTTGTACTTATTTCCTTTGTGGGTGTGATACAACCAGTCGAACAGTGCCATGCAAGAAATGAATTTAAGGGCCACATTAATTATATCTATATGTCGATAAATTAAAATTTCATAAATAAGAACCATGCAATTTCCATGGATTGTGTCATTGGTACTCTATATCACAATTACTTTCATTCTAGAATTTAGCTTTTTCTATCGCTACTGCTAACCTTTTGGGTTAAGAAAGTTTCTCTGATCCAAGATAGATGGCTGATTTTTTCAATAGTTTTCGTTTTTTAATTCAAAGCGAAACAACTACCTTCCTTTCATATGAAAAATGGTTACTTTAAAATAGTTTATTGGGTTTTTTTCGTTTTTTTTCAATTATGCTCCTTATATTTTACATAAATATTATATACCAAATAACACCTATTTTTTCAGACAACGGTTAGTTTATTAACTAGTTTACCCCTGTCAAAATATATACACCTGAAAATGATAATTAAGCTGTGTAGGAAAAAAGGGATTGCCTACTTATAATTCAACAAGGTCAGTAAATTAATAAGAATGTTTGATTAATCCATATATATATATATATGTATGTATGACTTTTACTATATAATGATGCTAACAAAATAAAATAATTGTATATAAAACCAATACATTATTATGTTGTGGTTTTCATCAATCGGAAATAGGTAAAAAGAGGTATTGTCAAAAGAATGAAAACTTCATTTGTTTTAGGATATCCCCAAAAAAGTTTGAAGTAAGAAAATATGTATTTTTTGGCAGCGGTCTGTAGTGTTCTTATTTGACTTTTGGGTTGTGCAAGTATGCATTATTTGTATGCACTTTTTTAAAAACCATGGAAACAATATTAAGGGTAAATATTTTATCATTTGTTTATTAAAATACATAGTAATTCATTAGGTGATATGTAAAGTGGATACACGAATAAGGACTTTCAGGTGGTCATGGCCGGTAAATTTCAACAATATCCAAAGCTCTAACTTAACATTATATATGCTTATTTATTACTATTGTTATGGAGAATTAAAAAGATGTATAAATAATAATATAATAGGTAATTACAATTTATACAAAATCTTTCAACCTTCACGTTGCAATTTATTAATGTCTGCTGGTTCAAAAAAAAAGAACTTAAAAATCACATAAACCCTTTATATATTTTTGGTTTCCATAAAACATAGTTATATAACTAGACATCTAAATGCCCTTTCCACAAACACCTTCAACACGTAGTAATGCTTAGTTTAAATCTAAAAACAATCAAATTAAGGCTGGTAAACTAAAATAGCTGACATAAGATTTTCTCAATCTCTTTTCAGATGAGTTTAATTCGTGACGTCATCACACAAAAATTATGCAGCAATCTCCTTTTTATGAATTTCAAATATATATTTCTCTTAGCAATTTGAAATTGATTGGTGGCACATGTAATAATGGACTTTGAAAACCATATAAGTTGTTGCTTTCAACCATGTGATATAGATGGTAGTGGGTAGACAAGGATCAAAGTCCAAGCACTATTATTAATTAGTCCATCTAGCCATCTAGGCATAAAGCATAAATCACGGCATTTTGTCAAACACACGTATATATATTTGAAATTTTAAACATGCATCTGTCTACTATGCTTGTTTTATTTATTTATTTATTTATTTATTATTATTATTATACAAAGACTCATGAAATTATGTTACCACATTCGTGTATAAGAAATTCAAAATCAAATTCCATGATAGTGGCCAAACTAATTACCCATTTAATCATTTATGACTTGGATCAATTAGATGCAAGATAGTTGAAATTAAGAAACATGGAATCTTTCTCGGTTTTGAATCAAATATATATATATAGGAAGGTTCAAATGAGAACTTTGTAAATTTAAAGGAATAAAGAAACACTTTGTGGACACATATGATATGGATCCCACATAATATTAAATCAGAAATGATTTAATATTCTTTTAAATATATATATATATATATATATTGTTTTGGGATGACCACCCTGTTTCCATGAGACCCGTGAGACCACCCTTTTACACTTGAAATTCACGGCAAAAACATTGTGAAGGTAAAAAAAAATGATGGGTTGACGTGAGACCAGCCTGTTTCCGTGAGACCCATCGGAGACCCGTGTAACCACTTTTTTACTCTTGAAATCTTCACAGCAAAAACACTATGTAGGTTACTTTCATAGCAAAAATACTTTAAAGATTCATATTTTTTTACCTTCATAGTGTAGTGTTTTTACCGTGAAGTTTCAAGTGTAAAAGGATGGTCTCACGGGTCTCATGGAAACAGGGTGGTCTCACGTGATCCCAAGTATATATATATATATGTATATATGTGTGTGTGTGAGAGAGAGAGAGAGAGAGAGAGAGAGAGCGCTTACTGTTTGGTGGTTGATGATCAAAGTCGATGCTATTGTTGATTTCTCTGTTCCATGTACAACAAGCGAGCCTCCTCTTCAATAACACCATTTTCAATGGACTATTAATATTTAATTAATTTATGTAAACACAAAACTTTACAGATGCTGTTTTGGGCGGGAAATACAAGAACAAGGAACCAATGCCCTGCATCACAGCAACAATTCATAAGAAGTTTAGATTCTCCTAGGTATTTCCATTGTTTAATATATACTTATTTTGTTGTTGTTTTTTGTGCATAAAGAACGACAATGAAAGTTCAATCTTTAAAGGGAACAAAGAAACACTTTGTGGACCAGATATGATGGGGGTCCCACCGTCCCACATTATATCAAATCATATATGATTCAAGCCCCACCATTAAATCATATATAATTTAATATTATGTGGGACCCACATCATATGTGGTTCACAAAATATTTTTTTGTTTATTTAAAAATGCAAAGTTCTAATTTGAACCTCCCTCTATACATGATTTAAATGTTGTATAGTTTTAGATAAGAGAAAATAACTTAATCACAAGGCTTGTGGCATACTGGTTAAGACTTGTGAGGGATGAAGCTAAATAACTCATCTACCACAGGTTAGAATCCAGGCGCAAACAATGTGGCCACTGAGGAATTATCTCAGGGCTGCATGCTTTAGGAATCTTAAAATTGTCAGGATTAGTCTAGACAAATGCCTAGAATACCCTTTTAAAAAAGAATAACTTTTTATTCTTATTATTTGTTATCATCTAACATTTTAAAGAATCCGAATCCAAACACTGAACCCATAAACTTTCAATTAAAGAATATGACCATCCATACTTTTACTCAACAACTTTTGGTAGCAAAGAAAAATGCTAGCACAACAAAATTGTCGTTGATTACGACAGATGCCAATTCCCTGCCTTTTATGGGTTCTCAAGCTAAACTAGACATTGACATTGTACCAAAAATCAATAAAGACATAACCAAATGGTATATTTAATTTAAAGTAGTTACAAATAAAAGAACGTAAAAAAATATTAGTGATATCAAAAGCTAGCAAAATGTCAATTTAGAAAACGACTCATACCCGAAAAATATATCTACACGAATCTCCTTTCCAAAACCCAAAACGATTGAGACATCGTCGGCTGATCATGTATTTACAACAAAGGGGGTAAATAGGATAAAGTTAGTATTTGCTATTCATTTGTACTTTTTAAAAACTTAAAATTAGTTTATAAAAACCACAAGGTTTGTGGCGTACTGATTAAGACTTGTGGAGGATGAGGCTGGATAATTTATCTACCCCATGTTCGAATCCAGGCGTGAACAACTTGTGGCCACTGGAGAATTATCTCAGGGCTGCATGCTTTAACTGTGTTAAAATTGTCATGAATTAGTCTAGGCAAATGCCTAAGATACCCTTTCCAAAAATTAGTTTATAAAGTTGTACAAATACTAATTATACAATTAATATGTATATACACACGTATATAGCATTTATAAAGAATGAAACTCGACCGAATTCCTCCACCAAAAAGACTCTGCTGCCTTGTAGAATAAACCAGATTACATTTACGATGATTTTCCATTTGATAAAAGCCATCACAAAATGTAAGGTTCATAAAAATTGAATTGAATATCATACGACACGAACCCCATCCAACCTAGTAAGACAATATATTTGTGAGGTTAGAAAACTAGATGTGTCGATACAGCTAGTTAAACGTCTGATTATGACATATAAGAACGAATATGATATGCAATGATGACGATGGAGAAGTCAATTTTGTCTCTACTATCTCCATCACAAAGAAAAACATTTTTTTATATTTGAGAAACAAATTTGTTAGTTTTTAAATTAAAGTTGGTATTTTATTTTTTATTTAAATATTTTACTTGCTGTTCTTTATATATATATATACATACATATATATATGTGTGTGTGTGTTTTTTAAATAATAGACATCAAAATTTTGCATTATTGATTTCTCGTCGTTGCAGAAGTTAATGCTATGTTCTAAAGAAAAGATCATGTAAGAAGGAAAAAAAATGGTGTTTAAGAAATTTTTAGAAGGTAAAGAAAGAAAGAGAAGAAAAATATTGATAATATTTTCTCCCAAAAACTTTACCACCAATTTGGAAGGAAGTGAAAGAAAGAAAAAAAATTTAAAACTGTTTAATTCTTTTATAAACTTACAAAACTACAAACCTTTCATTTTAAAGGATATATTAGTAAAAACAATTTTTTTTTTCATCTTCTCTTTGAAAACATTAAAGTTTATTTTATTTCTTTTTCTTTGATTCTTTTATTTACATTCCTTTTCAAAAAGACAAAAAAGAAATTCTTTCATTTAATTTCTTTTACTTTTTTTAAAATTCGAAAATACAGCGTAAATGCTATAAAACCATGATAAATACATAATATTTATAAGCTTACAAGCAGGGGCGGAACACAAGCCTTCTAATTAAGGGGGCCGAACCCAACAAAACATCTTCATTAATAAGCTCAGTTCATTATAAAAAAATGTGTGACAGGAGAATAGAACCTATAACCACATATACAAAGGCCATATACACATAACCACCTGAGTTAAGCGCAATTCATTGATAATATTTCTAATATCTAATATTTAAGGGATAAAACGCAGGGACCATGGCCCCCCTAGGCCCCTATTGTGTTCCGCCTCTGCTTACAAGGTAAACATATAAATTATTTGTTTTTTTACATAATAACATTCTTATGAAAGAAACTACGACATGTCTACCCAAGAATAAAAATATGATTTTGTGGTATAAAAAAACCAATAACCAGTAAATCTAATATTTGTGTGTACTTTATTATATTATCATATATAATAATTTACCAAATGAATTTTGAACTATATAAATGCAATAAACAATATATTAATAAGTATGCAACGTGTGACCAATAATTAACTTTTATCTAAATAAGGGCATCTTCAACGATGGTTTTTATAAAAACTTTTTTTTTTACATTTTTTGCCACATTAATATTAGCTCATGAAATTAAGAACTCATTAAAAATTTTACAATAGAAGTTCTTATAAGAACCTCCTTTTGTGAGTCCCATGGATTTTTTTAACATCAATAATTTAATAAGTTATATTTTAATGATTAAATAAGTCAAAGAAATAAATAAAACATGATTGAAATGACATTTTTTACAAAAATCATGGTAAGAACCAATGTTCTTGTTGGGGTACCTATATATTATTAGGTTCTTATAAGAACCTCTCTATAACGATAGTTCTTATAAGCTAATCTACTTTTTGCTTATAAGAGCATCTCCAACAACATCTCTATAACTTTCTCTAAAATAGAGATTCAAAATAAAAAAATCTCTAAAAAATATTACATTCAACTCCAACAGCATCTCCATTTTAAAGATTACAATTCATTATATTATTAAAATATTCTATATTTCTAATAAAATATTATTTATCTTATCTAAATATTTAATTTCATTTTTGTTATTGGTGGAACATAATAAAAAATAATTTATCTCTCATGGTAATCATTTTGGGAGATGTCTCCAAATTCTCCAAATTTGGAGATTTTTGTAATCTCTTTCATGTTTTCTCTATTTTGGAGAAAGTTTTGGAGATGCTGTTGAAGCAAAAACAATGCTCAAAATTTCCAAAAATCCTTATTTTCTCCATTTTGGAGATGCTGTTGTAAATGCTCTAAAAATAATTTATCTCTCATGGTAATCATTTTTGGAGATGTCTCCAAATTCTCCAAATTTGGAGATTTTTGTAATCTCTTTCATGTTTTCTCTATTTTGGAGAAAGTTTTGGAGATGCTGTTGAAGCAAAAACAATGCTCAAAGTCTCCAAAAATCCTTATTTTCTCCATTTTGGAGATGCTGTTGTAGATGCTCTAAGAACCTTGCATTAGAGATGCTCTAAGCATCCAATAATTTATGGGGAGTGTTAATGGCACCCTTTAGTAGGAGTGTGCACGAAAATAATTGTACTTTTATAGCCTTGGAATTATAAAAAGAAAGGTTTTTGACAACGATGTGTGTGAAAAGGATTCATTGGACGCCATTAGCAACTCATAGGAGTGCCGTTAGCCTTCCCCTAATTTTTTACCACCAAAACATGATATCCAAGAATATTTTTAAAAGGAAAGAGCAAAAAATTGTAAATCAAAATATAACCAACTTGCAATGTATTACGACTTAAGAAGTCAAAGAAGATTTGACATATTTAAATTTATTCCCATTTTTGGATTGATTTCATTGAAAAAACCAAAACCAAAAACATTATTGTTTTTTCTGATATCAACCTAAAAATACAAATAAAATATGTCAAATTCTATAGCTTTGCTTTTCTGCCATTTTTCTTTGGCATTTGATGGTTCATTATAATAGAATATAAAATTTTGTAGTTACATACAGTAAAAAAGACTGTATCATCTTCTATCCAAGTATTTTTAACAACAATTAACTTGTTTACCAATCGATTAGGACTTCAATCAAAATTATGGTTCTGAAAAGCGTCCTACAGCTTCAAAATCACTTGAACAAAAACCAAAAACACAAAGGAAAAAGGAAAACAAAGAAATAAGTGAAGAAGAAGAAGAAGAAGATTCTGATGATGATAACGAGAATCCAGACAAATGCAACCACTAGCAATCAACATCGGCTAATTTAGATGTTAATTAACGCGTTTGTGTATGTGTGTGCGATTGGCGTTCACACAAATGCTAATTACATAAAAAAAGGGAAGATCTAAATCGCATCAAAACGATTACGTACAAAAAAACTTATTAATCAGTTCAAATCTGATCACCGGATATTGAATCAATCGTTTTAACAGAAGAACAGATTTCGCAATGAAAGAAGAGGAGCATACCTTTTCGATTACAGAATTCAGTTGTTTAATGCTCGTCTTCAGGAGCTTGATAGCTGAAACGGAGACATAGAAAGTGGTTATACATCGAATCTGCATCGCCATTAATGAAGAATGTAAGAGCGAGAAAGGAGGAATAGGTCAAAATGAGTAGGTAAATTACCGGACGATGTTCATTCAATTCGAATCTACCATCTCTGAGTCATGCGGTTACTGTTTGTGTGTGTGTGTGTGTGTCAGTGTGTGTGTAGCAGAGCAAGAGCGAATTCAGGGGTAAAGAAAGAGTGAAGAGAGAAGGATTCGGTTTTATAATGGTGAAGGGGTTTTGTATACCCTTTATAATTTGGATATGTGATCGGATAGCTCGAATAAAATTTTGGGGTTTTGAATATTCAATTTTTTTAATGATTATTATGACTTGAAAATTTAGGATTATAAAAAAGTATTCTTTTTTTAACATAATTTTTTTATTTTATTTATTTAAATCTTCTATTTAGAGGTTGTTTAATTCAAACATGAGAAAGAAAATAACAAATTTGGACATTTAGAGGAATGAAATTATTATATTATATAAATTTAAACAATTTTTTTTTATTTTTTATTTTTTAAATTATTAATTATTGTTTAATACCTCTAATCAAACATAATTTTTAAAATTAAAATATAATTTTATTGAGCGTTAGAAATGAATTACCGTAATCGTAGGTCCAATCCAAACACCTCTCAACTAGTAATAAATGTTTGAGATATCACGTCTAGGGTGCATAAAAACCCCGACTAACTTGAATACCCCGAAATAACCTAAAGCGACTTGACACTTAATTAAAACCGTGAATCCAGGTAGGAAGATATGTGGACAAAGCGGACAATATCTGGTACGGTTGACCTGAGATGTTACAAATATGAGGCATATAAATAGGAAGTCATAGTGTTAGGAGTTTATTATGAGAGTTAAGTGTGTTTTTAATATCATTGTTAAGTTTGTGACTAAAATATGTATATTGGATATTAAACCAATTTGTAACTAACTCCATTCATAATTATATCACAATTTCAACTGTAATTTTTACGTTATTATTTGCATGTATGTTCAACTTTTTTTTATTAACCTACATATCCAACACGCTATGCGAGCTGACTAATCCTAGGGCGACCACCTGTTTCGCAAGTAGCCCGAAGTCACCACATTTTAACCTCCGAGGCCACAAGGGGATTTTTATTCCTCACTGGATTCGAACTTGGAACCTCCGGGTACTTTTGATCTTTGGAGCCCAAACTTTAACCATTGAGGCACCACCCTTGTGTGAATATTCAACTTTTTTTTGAGTTTGTTAGTCTTATTTGTATGTTCTTATTTTAATTTTATTTCATTTAAATAAAATCATCAAACAAGATTGCAAAATAATGTACCAAAGTTTCAACTTGACCAACTCGACCTACCCTCACATGGTTTTGGATGAGTTGGATTGAGTTTTTTCAAACTGTAAACATTGAGTTTTGTTATTCAAATGCTTTCAACCTGACCAATTCAATCCATATACAACCCTAATCACATCTACTCATTAAAATTTCACTTTAAAGACCGTACTTGTTAAAATCAGGAAACGACATGGACGAAAAATGTAAATCACTCTTTATTTTATGGTAAACTTTTTCTTCTAAAATCTTACGTTATTTTATGGTAATATCTTCTTTTATTTTATCATTATTTATACTTAAAAATATAAAACATTTGATAAAAAAATTAAAAAACATATATTTAAACATAAGGTACTTTTGTTAATACAATTACTTTAAAATTCAAGTTTTCAAGTTGTAATAGTGATAATCGTATTTTCACGTGTTAATTATTTGCTATAAAGTCCAATTTTTGTTATTTTTATCCCAAATGCTAACACCTAAGCCCATGTTTTCTTTTGCAATGTCCAGCCCAATAAAGAAAAAAGGAAGTTTATATATGGATTGGATGGAAGCCCAAGATGTAGCCCAATAAAAAAAAGTTGAAGTCTAGTAGAGAAGTTGGGAACAGAGTCATATGAGAGATACTGGCGTTTTGCCGGCGGCCAAAGCCGCACACTACCCGCTTTGTTCACTGTTAAAGCACGGTCATGCGACTTTCTGGCATGTATACCCGCTTTCTTTACTGTTTGGACGCCTATTTTCGTCCGAGCGGCTTCAAATGCGGCCAAAGCCGCAATCTACTCGCCCCATCTCAAAATCGAGGACCCAATCTGCGTTTTTCTGAATTGAGGACGATTCTTCACGAGATGGCATATAAAAACGAGATGGTAACCGTCAATTGGGGGGAATCGGTTGGAGAAAAGGAGAAAAACTCAAGAAGCCGATTCAGGGAGAACTCAACATCAAATTCTCATTACTTTTGGTAATTTCTTGCACATTTTGATTTGTTAACTCTAGTTTAGCCATGTGTGGCTAGTTTCTTCATTCCAACATTACTCAAATTTGATGTTTTTCTACCTTGAGATTTCGTTGTAATTGTTTGAGACAAGTTTATTTTTTGGATTTCTAGGTTAAATGTCAATTTCATTTTGAATGTTAACTAACTTTACCAATTATTTGATATTCTTGTGAATGATTCTTAATCAAAATCTTAGATACATAACTGTCTAGTGATTTTGATAGAGTGACAATTGAACTTTTTTGATTTCAATGAGGTTTTTGAAATGAATTCTTGAAATCTTACAATCAAAGTGATATTAAGCCGACCTTATGAGCTTAATTCTTTGAGTAACGTTTTCTTAATTCGTTAAGGCTAACTACACCAGGGATTTTGAGAGCTTATTCATTGTTCCATTTGTAGTTAAAATTGAGCTAAATAGCTTATTTTAGCTAATGTCCAATTAAGTGAAAATTTCAGGTTGTCAGAGCTTATTGACTACTATAATCGACTTAAACTTGTCCTATCTTTTTATATTTGTGGAATCAATGATAGGTGTTCATCATCATTATCAAGAGTGGTCTAATGTTGGGTTTTTTAATTTCTTGCATTTTTATTAAATTCACGTTACCTGTCTCTGTCCCCATCCCCGGTTTTTAACGTTCGACGATCCACGTCTCCATCACCGATCCCCAATTTTGTGGGAAATCCCCATCCTCGTCGGAACGGGTACATCAGGTTTTTCGATGGGACAAGTTTCATTCCCATGCAAGATATATACTTTTAAGTGATATTTTTGAAAGAAACAAGAAAGAAAAAGGATTTCAATTTATATGATTCTTTTAAGAAGAAGATATTATGATATGATATAAAAATAAGATGAAAAGTGATAAAGTTAAATAGATGATAACTTGAATGAGATTTTGGAAACTTGTTATAATATATATGCACAATAATACCCCTATTCAAGGGTAGCTACAATATAAAATGGGCTACAAACAAGTTTTGTTAATGGAAGAAGACTTGAATTTGTGACTTTCTCCTTTATGCTTTTTATACCTTTACTGTTGGAAGGTGCCTTTGGTCTTCACTAACTTGTAATGCTAGATTTACACATTAATATTGAATATAAATAATTTATATCAATATACAAACCAAGATGCATACATAGGTGTATTTTAATATTTAATATATGGTTTTAAATTCCAATCAATGATATAAATATTGAGTCTTAAATAATCAACTTATATAAGAGCTTTAACAACATTATCAGTTAAAACAAAGATCCTTAGTTTTAGAAAAAAATTATAGATACATAAATACCCTTCAGAAAAATAATATTGTAGTTGGAAGACTTGAAAATTTAGAGATTGTCATCACATTAGGTTTGATAATTATCACTTATTTATTATACAACACTGAAAATTCTTATGGTCAAAATAATCGTATTATGGCTATGTTTGGCAAACTAGCTGATAAGCTAGCGGATGGCTGATAAGCTAACTGGTAGCTGATGAAAAAAATCATGTTTGGCAAAATTAGCGTATAAGAATGTAAAATGACCAAAAAGAGCATATTGAAAAATAAAAAAAATATTTAATAATTAATATTAATAAGGGTTATAATTGGAAATAATGACGATAAACTCCCAAAACGCTACTCCAAAACTACGTTTGATAAAAATAAGCTAGCTTATAAGCTGACTTATAAGCTAGCTTATTTTCAGTCTGAAAATAAGCTAGCTTATTTTTATCAAACATAGCCAATATCACAACACTAACAAGAGAGGTTGATGTCTAAAATGCACCCATAGTAGCCGAATGATATATATCTTCTTTGTCTTTGAGGAAAGAACCTACTTGTATCTTCCCTATGAGAACCGACTTTTCAGGTAGATGTATTTTTGTTTTGTTTACCTACAATAGACTAAGTATATGTTTGACAAACCATAAGCTAGCTTATAAGCTAATTTATTGAAACGCTACTTGGGCTATGTTTAGCAAACTAGTTGATAAGCTAGCGGGTAGCTGATAAGCTAGCGGATGACTGATAAGCTAGTTGATGAAAGAATTATGTTTGGCAAAACTAGCGTATAAGAATGTAAAATGACCAAAAAGACGTATAGAAAAATAAAAATTAATAATTAATAATTAATATTAATAAAGGTTATAATTGGAAAAAATGACAATAAGCACCCAAAACGCTACTCCAAGTAGCGTTTCAATAAGCTAGCTTATAAGCTGACTTATAAGCTAGCTTATGGTTTGCCAAAAGTGTACTAAGTCTATACATCAAAGAGTAATGACTTAGTTTTCTTAAAACATTTCACAAAATTTATAACGAATAGGTTTAAAAAGAAAGACAAATATCATAAGAATGTAAGAATAATGGTCAAAGAGTAATGACTTAGTTTTCTTAAAACATTTCACAAAATTCACATTTGTATCTTCAAATGGATTTTTTTTCAAATTACTTGTACATTATTACTTTGTACATTATTACTGGTTTTATCTTCTTTTATATGTATAGATTTAGGCTATATATATACATATATAGAGGGGAAGTTCAAATGCGAACTCAAATTTAATTGTGAACGTGAGGATAAATGAGAGTGTGACACGTGTCCTCAGTGTCCACATTCGGTATGAATAACGAAATTGAAGTTCATAAACTATTTATAATGAATGCTACAACATTCAATATGAAAAAACATATCATTCAATATGAATAACACACGATCATAATAAATTCATGATGAATAACCTATGTACGCATGGGACACCTCTTTCGTTTTTGACCTTATGTTCGCAATGAAAAATGAGTTTTCATTTGAACCCGTCCATATATATATATATATATATATACATATATAGGGTTAGGTTCAAATGTGAACTCATTTTTGGTTGTGAACGTGAGGACGAATCTCAGCCACACATCTTCGGTTATGGTGGACGCGATCACGGAGGATTGACGCGATTCATGGGAGGGTGGAGATTATTAAAGGAGGGGAACCAGGTCAAAGCCGCATTTATTGACCGGATAAGTGGCTGAGATTCGTCCTCACGTTCACAACAAAAAATGAGTTCACATTTGAACTTTCCTCTACATATATATATATATATAGGGTGAGTTCAAATGAGAACTCAAATTTGGTTGTGAACATGAGGACAAATAAGAGCGCGACACATGATATATATATACACACATATGGAGGTTCAAACGAAAACAATAACCTAATAAAATAACACAAAAGCTGTTAAATTACATGCAAAATCACGTGATGTTACACTAACGTTCAACACAAGGGTACGCTAACTAAGCGATCCGCGGTCAAAGCCGTGTGTATCACATATGATTTCATGTAAAATCATATTTGATTCAGCTGTTTTTTTATTCACTTATTTAGTTAGTGTTCTCATATGAATCTGATTATATATATATATATATAGGAAGGTTCATGCGAGGACGGTAACAATTTACGAGAATGCGAGAACAATTCTCAGTCAATCATTTTTGTACATGAAAATTTTCATATACAAAATCACATGTGATTCATGTACAAAATCACAAATGATGCGGTCCCAAAAGTCGTCCGCTACAGTTAGTGCAAAATCGCATGTGATCTTGTACATGAAAAAAGCTCCTCGTATTCTCGTAAATTGTTACCGTTCTCGTATGAACCCGCCCTATATATATATATATATATTATAGATGATTATAGAACACAACTCCTATAACATACTCTTTGATGATTAGAAGACCTAAAACCCCAAGAAACAATAGTACAAAAGTTATCTACTATAATAATATCAAATGAATGGTAGCTTTAAATCAAGGTAACGTACCTTAACCTTTCCCATCAAATTACAACACCCAAAGAACTTGGCCTCACCTCTCCCCCTTCCTATATTTCCTCATCCTCCTAACCCTAATCCCTTTAATACCCCCCATAAAATCCACCTTTTACACTTTCAACCCCTCTATGCTGTCCCAATATTTACACTTTACCCCCTCCCACTCCCAATGCCGCCAAAGCCACCGGTACTAGGTCGTCAACGCCGCACCAACCCCTTCGTCTGGTGCTTCGCCATTATCTGCTCCCTAATCGCCACCACCGTCATCGTCGCCGGAATCGTTGTGTTTTCCGGCTACCTCGTTATCCGGCCAAAAATGCCGCTTCTCTCCGTCCACGCCTCTCGTCTCGACCAGATCTTGTACAATCAGGCCGGCGTTCTCAGCGTCCGATTAACGATCCTGATCCGAGCCGAGAACCATAACCAGAAGGCGCACGCGAGCTTCTACGAGACGAAATTGCTGCTAGGTTACCACGGGCTGAACATCGCGCAGCTGGTGGCGGATCCGTTCGATGTAGCGAAGAACGAGACGACGGAGCTGAACTACGTGGTGCAGTCGTCGGCGATACCGTTGCCGCCGGAGGAACGGTATTTGACGCAGCAATCGCTGAATAAAGGTAAGATGATGTTGTTCTTCTTGAAAGGGAGTTCAAGAACGATGTGGAGAGTTGGTCCGTTGGGATCTGTGAAGTTCTGGTTGCATATGGATTGTGAGATCTTCCTGCCCATCAATGGCAGCGTGGTGAATCCCCATTGTAGCACAAAATCACATTGAGATTAAAAAACGGTTTTTCTTTTCTCATGCTTAATTGATGGACCCCCTAAGATCACGGAGATGGGTCCCACTTTATTCTGTAGATTTTGAGGGGAAAAAAAAATAATCTTAGATAAAAAAAACATTATTATAATTTTATAATTACATATTGACAAAATTTATAAGTTATATAAATTATTCATAATAACATTTGAAATGGCTAATAATTTTCTTTTGTTTTAAATTGATCGTTTATTTTGGTGGATCTGTACTGAATTAGTTGGGTGGATCTGTATTGAATTAGTCGGATGCTCCGTCAAGATTGGTTGATGGGTGTTATCTGTTTCAGAGTTTCTGAATTAGCGTACATGATCGGCTATGCAAACGGAAAATATTTCTGTTGGTGAACTAACGCATGTAACCTTTTAATATTGACTTACCTTGTTACTAGAGACATTGTTATAAATAGATGGTTGTGACTCTCCGAATTATTGTTGTCACACCTTATATAACCTGAGAGTTGTGAATAAAATTAAAAGTAGGTATGCGGAATATTGTTTACAATATGTTCAATCTCTTATATTGTCATCTCTATCTTCTTGTCATTAGGGTTTAGAACCCCTTTGAAGGTTATGAAATGGGAAACATGGATTTAGTAAGAACCCTAATCAAGAATAAGAACTAGAATCCTGAATTCAAACCAAATTGAAATCAAAACTGAAAACCAGATTAAACTTTTGGCTTCGAAAAAAGTTTCTATATGTCTTCTTCCATTTTAGTTGATTACTTACGTTAGCATGTCTAGACATAAAAATAGCCATTTGAAGACGACTGTTAATAGATCATGCATCCTGAAACTATGTATAAAGTTAGGGTACACATTTACTTGTTGATGTCTTATGCAAGCAGGCAATTTTGTTTCACCTATAATACACTTACTATGGTGCAAAAAGATGTCCATGCTTATAAGGGTCACCAAGACATTGTTTGTTTACAAGTTAACAGTTTAAACAACTAATTCACTTAACCATATATGCATGTTTGCTCACGAATTAAACATTAAGTCGGTGTGGATCACAACTCAACTATTTATTAATATATATTTGTAATAGGTACTAGCCAGCTATATAAATATTCTAGATAGTTCGTTTTATGTGTTGTACCAGCCCACTATACAAATATTCTAGATGGTTAGTTCTCTATGTTGTACCAACCCACTATACAAATATTCTAGATGGTTAATTCTCTATGTTGTACCAACCCACTATATAAATATTATAGATGGTTCTTTCTCTGTGTTGAATAAGACTGAGATAGGAAAATATATTCTGTATGTTTATCAATTTATCCAATTTATTTATTTCATGTTGATGAATTATGAATAGATGTCAAATGGCATTGGAGCAATAATCAACAATTCTGAATTATACATCATTACAAAAAACAAAATATAGAATGTGTCTTAACACTTGGATTGCGATTGTTGTTCCTAAAGGGAAAGAAACCTATTAATCCAAAATGGGTTTACAAGGTTGTATATTATGTCAACGATAGTGCAGAAGATGCATATTGCAGTCTTATATTGATTATATACAAATTACAAATAATTAAATTGTTATACTGGTCAAAATGAGATGGCTTATGTATCCACTTGACAGCTTTGATGTCAACAATCGGTTTCATCTTAGGGATTTAGATGAAGAATTGACATGAAGCCTTCTCCTAGCCTAATCAAGTGTGCAACTAGCGAAAATCTCAATATATTTTCCTTAAATCTCATCGGGCTTATTATGTGACTCTGATTGGGCTTCATGTCTAGGAATGCGAAAAAAGTGTCTAGGAATAAATCCAAAAAACATGTGCCTAATCCCCTTTCTTTAGCAGAGGCAGAATATAAAAACAAGTGAACCGAGGAAGTGTTGGAAATAAAAATTGATGGTAAACGAAAATCAACACATTTCATTTAAGTTGTTTCGATTAGAATGAACGACATAGTGTTATTATATAGCAAGTAGGTTGGGGGGAAATCTTCTGTTACCTATTCTTCCCTCCATGTCTCTTCAAAAAGACGTCGACACATCATCTTTTTTATTGTCTCTCCTACTACCATTTAATTTTAATATGCACCCTCCTACATTTACACAAGTCTCCCCTACATTAATTGTACATAATCATCTCTTATAGTTTTGTATTGGTCTTGTTTACCAATGTTCTAAAAAAACTCGTCGCGACAGCCGTCATGGCGCACCGTGACTTAAGACTTATGTCTGGCGCCACGTTATGCCTGTGGCACGCCATGGCCCAATGCACGATTTTTATGACACCATATTTGATTTTTCTTACCCTTTTAGTGTCTTATTTTTGTGTTTTTGATATAAAATAACATAACTTAAAATGATTAATATCATTAACTCATTGAGTAATAGTATGAAAAAAAATGTTTATATATGTATAATATTATATATGATATACAAATTTGTCTTCATAAGACACGCCTTGAAACACGCCATAACTCACCGTGCCTTCTAAGATTTAAAAGGCTTGACCTCAGCGCCACGTCATGCCTCACGTTATTTATAGCCTTGATATTTACATATGTCGAAATTTGATGGAAACAGATAAATGATAAGAGATGCTTTTAATTTAGTAGGTGGGATGGTCAAATATTCTGATATGAATTATGTGGGCAACTTGGTATGCAAGAATGGTAGCCTCTTTCATTGGCATGCGATGATGTGATCATATTCTTTGGTTCATTAAGTGAGGAACATTTTATTTGTAAACTATTTTTTTATTACTTGTGTACCCACAAACAAAAACAACATTAATTATAATGTTCCTTTAGTTTTTATAAAGTCTAAAGTTCAATCATTTTTTTTGGTTGGGAAGGTGGATTTTATTTAATTACATGCATATCTTTCCACTTTAAATGCAATCCAAAATTTTCGGGTTGGACAGATGGAAATACAACATGTACACGTATAAACCTCATAAAACATACAATACAGCTATACAATATATTGTGTTTATAATATATTTAGAAGAGAGTTCATATGATAATCTAAAATAATTTAAGAAGCATTGAATTGATCTTATATCGTTGATTCGTTGATAATTATACACTAGATGAATAATTTCATCAATAAATATATACAATATAAATATTTATTTGTATTTATATTCTGTCGGTTAATATATTAAGTAACATTAATACACAAAAAAACTGGTTCTTGTCATAGACGGAGCCATATGGTGTCCAAGGTGTGCATGTACTCACCCTCAAATGCAAAAAAAAAAAAAACACCAAACACACATAGGGATAATGATGGTTTTTGTTTTTGTTAGGGTTTTAAATTTTGATTTTAGGTTACGGTTTTTAATTTTGATATTAGGTCAGGTTTCGTGATTTTGATTTCTGGTTAGGTTTTTTATATTTATTTTTAGGTTAGGGTTTTTTTTTCATTACTCATTTCCTCAATTTAAATTATAAAGCATTAGTTGTTCAAAAGTTAATGTGTTCACATTCATAGTGTAGTATTGAAGGTCTCTGTATTTACTGTTTTTTTTGTAAATTGTCTAAAATCTACATATCCATTGTAAAATTCATGTGATATTTATGTGTCTTGAATCTATGAACTTTCATGGTTTTGAACTTATTTTATGAACATGATGTATGAAAACATTATGAACATAAGTGTCAGAACATATTGTGAACTGATGTATGTTCCCCTGTTCACGTCTTATATGAACAATATGCTAATTTGTCAGATCTTGTGGATTCATATGTGTGTCACAGTGTGTTTACCTTGTGTTCATAATCTGCAAAATATTTTTTCACGAAATGATCACAAAGGTTCACAACGCCGGATGACGTGATGTTGATCGAAGGTGTTGGACGAGAGAGGAGAGATGAAATTTACAAATACTTTTAACGCCCTTTATTTAATTTTGAAATTCAAAATTACCAAAAATACTAATTTCTTAATTTAATACAATTTAGTGGCTTAAAATAGACTCACAGTTCCCACAAATATTCAACCTTTTAAAAGGCCTATATATGTGTGGGTGTTTGAAGATTGGTCATGCATCGCGCGCGCGCGCACACACACACACACACATATATATAGGGAGGTTCGGGTAAAGATGTTATAAAAAGAGAAAACTGAAGAACACCCTGAGAGCCCGTCATGTGGACGTTATGCACTAACATGCATTTGTGCATATGCACTAATGCATATACATGTATTGATGCATAGAAAAAAAGAGCTTCAACCGTCCGTCCAGATGGAGGGCTCCCAAGGTGTTCTTCAGTTTTTTCTTTTTTAGCGTTTTCCCCTGAACCTGACCTTATATATATATATATATATTGTTGGAAATTTTAGTTAAAATTGTGATTTTTAACTAACTTTGGACATAATTAAATATGTATATATATGTTATATATAATATTTTATGGGTTTGTGTTCTCCTATATGAGAGCTTCAAAACCATATATTATGTGTCCAAAACGAATCAAGTGTGAATGAAATATCGATGTTTTAAGTTGAGCATTAGCAAAAGACAACCGGTTTTTTGCTGTTGACCCAGTTTAGTTTTATAACCGAAAATCAGTTTTATTTTTCACAATAAAATTAGTTTTATTTTTTATTTCGGTTTTGTTTTTAAATAAAATCGATTGCGGTTATAATCTTAATATTAAAATTGATAATTAATTGGTTTAATTATCAGTTAATATCGAATTGAATTCGTCAGTTTCATCGGTTTCAATTCTCGTATTTAATATCGAATTGAATTTGTCGGTTTCAATTCTCGATATAAAAAGGGTCGTTGGGTTTCATTCTAAAGGATACAAAAAAACAATATTGAGACTTCGGTTCTCTCTCGGTTTCTCTCTACCACACTCGAGTTTTCCAGTGATTTTTCTAGGCAAGTTTTTCATATCCGGCAGTACACACTGCTTTAGTTGTTGTACCCTGGGAACAGACGACGAATCTGTTTAAGGGAATCGTGTTATACACGAGCCTCAGCCGGTCTCTTCTTACTATTCGGGACGTTACTTTCATCGGGAATCAGGTTTCTCGTTTATGTTAATTTTTAATTATGTTATAAGGAATTTGTTTCCTAATTATATAAATAAAACAAACTCTGCTTCTACCCCAGTTCTAACATATATATATATATATATCCTTATATATATATATATAGAGGGGGGGTTCAAATGAGAACACCCCCAATTTAAAGGAACAAAAGGACTCATATGTGGTCCCACCAATAAAAAATCATATCTGATTCAATGGAGCCCACCATTGAAAATCAAATATGATTTTTTATTGGTAGAACCCACATCATATGTGATCTCAAGTAAATTTACAAAGTTCTAATTTGAACCTCTTCACACACACACACACACACATATATATATATATATATATATATATATATATATATATATAGAGTTCACTTTATGAAGGCAAACAGTGTTCCTGATGAAATTACAAGTTGTACCATGAATTCACAATGTAATCATTTTACCCAAAATTTCTATCAAGTTTTAGAAGCAAAACAATAAGTTGTAGGTGTAAAATAAACAAATTAGCAGTATTAACAACAAGCCATAACAGAAAATAAGTAATTTATTTTGTTTTTCTTGTTCATGTAACTTGTAAGGTCGTAGAAAAGATTCAAAATAGTGTGAGACATGACGTGACGGTAAAATGAAGTCTTAAACCTTACATGCCATGACGTGGGCATGACGCTTTTTCAAGACGTGGCATAAGATACGACAAATTTATATGTCATATATATATATACACATAACACATATATGTTTTCTATATATTATTCAGTCAGATAATGATATTAAAAAGTACATTCATATATATATATTAGAAAGAAAAAAATTTATATATATCACTATTATAAAATAGTCTTTGATTAAATATTCAAAATAAACTTAGAAAGATAAATTTACAAATGTGTTTTTAACCGTGAGTGCATGACGTGTATAAATTCGTGAAACTATAAGTTATGTGATTAGATAAATCTATAAAAATTTAAAGTTCAAACTGTAAAAATACAAAAGCTAAAAAGCTATAAGACAATTTCTTTGAAATCAAGTCACGCTGCAGCGCGTCTTGGTGTGAGCCACCTCTTTTATAGGCATTATCGTAATAACAAAGACACGTCTTGCACCTTAATACACCATTTCGGCCTTTTGATTACTGGTTTATAGACTACAGTCCTAGCCAACATACCGCTACAACCATGTGCTAAAACAAGAACTCAACAAAAACAATAAGGACATATATGAATACACGAGATCGTATCATAATTGTATGCTTATAACAAAATTTTGATATAAATTTGTGTATATGAGATTTTTAAGACTAAGAAGTTTCGATGAAGTTTATGTGTTTTATAAAACCAAGATATATGCATATGGGTCATTGACAAGTTTTTGTTCGGGATTAGCAATTTATATGGGCTAAATCAAAGACTTTTGGGCGTTACATGTACTATTGCTATATCACCAGTATCAAATAATGGGTATTATATATCTCTATAGAAGTACTATTGCTTTAGTTTATAGGAAGGTTAGACCAACTCCAATTACACGGCAAAATCACTAAGGTGACGTTTGTTTTTTAAGAGATACAGAAGTCTGATGAAGTCTGAAGTCTGATTTTAGTTCTGAAATGGTTATAAAACGTCTATACGAATCAGACATAGGTGGTGATTAAGAATTTAAAATGAAAAAACAAACAAAGGCCTAAATTTGCCGATGATTTCTAATCACACAACTTAACATCAATTTTTTTACTGATCAAAAAAATCTAAAAGAAAAGATATAAATTTGATGATACTCTATTCACCCGGTAAAATGGGTTGGCCCACCGCAATTTCTTTTATTTTGTTTTTTCCCCTAAAGTTATAAACTTATTTGTATTTGTATTTTTATTAAATATTATTTTGAAATAAAATTTGATGTTTTTTTGTGTTAATTGATATTATTTTAATTCATCTTTTTTCATTACATATATTTATAATTGAATTATAAATAAAAAATAGTACTATTAAAGAAAACAGAAAAAGGTATAACTTTATAACAAACTGAAATTACATCATATTTGAAATTAAATAACATAAATTAATAAATCTTTACTATGATAATTATTTATAAATTATAAATATTCAATTTAAAATAATTTAATCATAATGAAATATGTTTTTGGTGTTTTTGTAAGTACTAGTAAGGTGCCCGCACGGTGTGGCGGTGTATCTTGATTTAAAGTCGATAATTAAAAATGTTAATCATGTTTTATTTTTGTTCTATTTTCAGTTCGCAGCGATACTATTTGTATACGATGCAGTTAGGTGTAAATTTTGAATACATGTTAGCAATAAAACCTAGTTCAAATAATTTTTACCAAATAAAACGTACATATAGATCCATTTAGATTTTTATGTAGAATTTGAGAATGAATAAAAAAACAAACTATGGTATTCATTTCATAATGTATCTGCAAGCATAGATTACGGTCACATGGCATGAGCCGGAGAAAATTGAAAGACACAAACATCATTAACATATTGCTCCTCATTGATATTGATGGCATCAGGCTTAGTAGCGTAGCAGCAAATCTAAAAATTTTGTCGATCAGGTGTACCTTTAAGGTGGATCAAAGACTCACAAAGTTGTACAATGTGTTTTTAACCGAATTACACCATTTTGATAGATTTTGTAAGTTTTTGGGTTTATTTAATATTGAATTTTTTTTGACAATTTTGAATACATCAACAGGAACATGAATCTCTTACCATCAATTAAACAAGTCCATGAAAAATACAAAAAAAAACATATATATATCTAGTAAACTCACATTTAAAATAATTGAGACAGAAGGGTATCGTTAAAGTAAACTCACATTGAATTATTTATCTTAATCACGATGATTTGTGTTTCTTTTTTCTATCTTTAGAACACATATAAACCCCTTATGAAAAATTATGGATCAATTGATCTATATTGGATATGCAGTAATGCCCCTTTCTAATCTTTTGTGGCCTTTCTTCTTTTTACCCATCTTGTGTGTGATCATTTTTAACCATTTTGGCCCTTTGCAGTTGGACATGGCAGAGGATTGTTTGAAGCATGCAAGCGATTTGAGTGGTTTGCTACTTGTATTCTTCCAAATTTGGGGGAGCTAAATTATATAAGGCCAGCAGCATAGAATCATATATAATATACAATATCCACCATAATACGTGTTAACTAAAACAATGCATAAAATGGTTCCATATTTTGCAAGGAATTATATTAAAAGCTTTAAGTATTTCTTTCCAAATTCAAATAACATTTAAAAAGGCTACGGTTGTTGCATATTATTAAAAATATTATTGATCAAAATATTGGGTGCATGGTTGATGCCTATGCAAGTCCCTCTTAGCCAAAAGATTGGCTAGTCTTAATATTTATAGAACAAAACACCTTTTTCTAGTCTAAGAATAATCGAATTAAAATCTATAGAAGCAATTTTCTGACTCAACTGTCAAGGATCTGCATATATGATGCTATTTTCAAACTCTTAAAATCTTTCATGACACACTCACATTAGATGACAAACATAACCAATTACCCTTCACTTAATATATCGACATTAAGGCGTTGTTTGTTTTTTCATATTAAGCTCTTAATCACCATTTATGTCTGATTCGTTTAGGCATTTCATAACCATTTCCGAACTGAAATCAGACTTCAGACTTCGAACCTCTTAAAAAACAAACGCCACCTAAGTGTTTCTGGCTTGCTTTAGGATGCTGTCACATTAACATATATTCAACTTTATCAAAAATATTACCTGCTGGACAAAATGCATAGGAGGAGTATCAAACTTTATGCTAATTGGATTGAGAGCAGCAATCATTTGTCTTAGAAATTCCTCATCAAGAAACCAATAGAATGTGTCCCTGCAAATAAAGCAATTATTACAAAAAAAAACCCAAAACTAACCAACTAAGCATAAAGAGGATGTGAAAAAGGTTCATGGCAGGATTCTCAATGAAGGTAGAAAACCGAATCTTTGAGGAAGATGGAAAAACAGTAAAATTACAAAATAAAATAGGACGGGGTAATGGGTTTTAGGAGGAATTCATTATTTTACTTGATATTCTCTCTCAAAATTACAAAATAAAATCCTACCATTCAACTCGCAATAACCTAAATTTACAGAAAAATCATTAAATGTTGAAGAAAATCCAAAAAATCTAGAAGAACAACAATTCTTGTATCATTTGGAAGCAACATTAACAAGAAGAACAACTTTGCCTCTATAGATACTCAGAGCCACGTCTTTCCCGTTCTATCCTGCACCACAGTAAAAACAAAAGGTCGTAAAAAGTCAAGACTAATACGTTCGGTTTGGCTTTAGTTAGGAAGCATTTTTCAACTACATCAACTCGATGATTGGTGTTATCAATCTTGATAGCTACCTGAGTTACACGATTTTGGTCCTACGATAATGTAGCTGTTTTTTTGGCTTACTTGGTTTCATTATTATGTTTTTTAACGAGCGTACAATCCAATTGTGCATCTTTTGTCTTTATGCCAACTTGATATACTTTTTTAATATGATTTACTTCTTGAAAAGTCTTTATTTTTGGTTAAAATTGACTGAACTTTGGCTTTTTTATTCGTTTTACTTCTTGAAAAATCTAACTTTTAAATGATGATTGGCTCTTCTAATTAAATGCTCTTGCTTTTTGCCATAAGAAATTAATAGTGTAATTAATGTAGTTGTAACAAAATCATAAAATATTCCCAGTTGAGGAATGCCATTAATAATATATATTTTTTAATAATAAGTTTGTTACGTAGAAATATATCAGATAATACTCACCCTACATGGTTTTTACGTTGTAGGATTTGGTAGACAGTAATGCACATAAAGATTGGCCCATTCACGACCCTTTGTAAAGAAGAGATTGTGTTTGTGTCTTTTCACGTGTGTGTATATATTCATTTACCTTTGTATTTTAAATTTTTCTATGAAATATATATATTTTATATTATAGTGGTGTCAAAAACTTCATTGTTTTATACCTCGTTATGCATTTTGGTTGGTGCATTGTTGGGCAGGAGGAGCTTGGCTACATTGTTCACAAAAGTTAACAATCTAAACATATGTATATGTATGTCACAAGAAATAATTGGTATTTTAAACGTTCATCTTAATAAATACTTGGTGAGACTTCAAGTTTATAAGATTAAAAACTGAATTTCTATTTAAATTTGTTATAATAAATTGTTAGCATAAATATAGACAATTTAACAAGTTATATATGGGTGAAATTAGATAATGTAATAGAATAAAAAAAATAGATCATTCTATAAGATATTCTACATCATAAGTGTATACAAATGAAAATTTTAGGATTTTATAAATGTGATTTCTTGCTTTCTTTGTTCATTTCTTTGTGAGTGGATCACAAAATAGTCCTTTGGGGTGCATTTAGTATGGTGAACATGATGAAACAGAACAGAACAGAACAAACTTGTTCCATGTTTGGTGTGATAAAATGTTGGACTAAGTGGAACACGTGTGGAACAAGGGTATTCCATCCTACCCTCTAGAACTAAGTAGAACAAGGGTTTCATGAACATTTTACCCTCTAACCTAACACATACACACTCTCTCTCTCTCTCTCTCTCTCTCTCCCCTTCTCTCTCCTCTTTCTCTTCTCTCTTCTCTCTCTCTCTCTCTCTCTCTCTATATATATATATATATATGTGTGTGTGTGTGGGGGGGGGGGGGGGGGGTTATTTGGTAAAAAACACTAAACAACTCACTGAGTGTAAATTGGTCATTTTGTTCTGTCATATCCTGTCCTGTCCCGTCATATCATGTTTTACCAAACGTGTAACAGATGTTCTGTTCTGTCCTGACTGCGTACCAAACGCACCCTTGACTATATTTTAATCGACACTTTTACTTTCTAAAGTTTTTAATTTACGTTATTTTTTTGTTTTTTTAAACGATCAAGTCCTTTTCATAAATCATAAAAAATTGCAAAATAAACAACATAAATAATAAAGCATAGAAGAATTGTTTGAATTTATACAGTTATAAAATGAATTCTATGTTATTTGTTTTAATCAATTTACTTATAAAAATAGAAAAAAGAAATAATATATAAACGTACTTATCAAATATTCTATCTACATTTCAAATACGTATATACCAAATCTAACCCTTATAGAAAATTTAGTGTGCATACAAAAATAAATGAGTCGCAAGTAATTCACAGAGCTCGAACAAACGTTGATTAAAAGGAAGTCGAGGTTAATAAACTTGTAATTTATTAATTCGGGGAAAGTTGGTTGCAAAATCCAGAGGCGGAACACAATAGGGGTCTAGGGGGGCCATGGCCTCTGCGCTTTATCCCTTAAATACTAGATATTAGAAATATTATCCATGACTTGAACTTAGCTCAGTTGGTTATGTGTATATGGCCCCTGCGCTTTATCACTTAAATACTGTTGGAAACATTTTTATTATATATTTTTTAGATGCATTTGTTAGGTTCGGCCCCCTCAATTAGAAGGCTTGTATTCCGCCCCTGGCAAAATCAATAACGTTTGATCTTATTTTAAATTCCGTATATATTACAAATTCTATAAAGATTTTTAAGAGTTTAAATTCATAATTTAATACCATTGCGTCAATATTTATTGCTGATTTTGAATCTCTATGATAGTTATTTGAATAGGAATTCAATTTGAAAATGTCTTCTAATAGTTATTGTTGGTGTCTTAAAAGGCTTGAATTGGCACCTGTGGTGTCAAGCTTCTATTCGACGTGAAATTAAATATGTGGAGGATGTTTTTAGTTTTTAATTTATAACTTAATTTAAGTTGTTCAATGTTATTGACTCGTTGAGTAAGTATATAAAATATATATATATATATATATATATAGGGGAGGGATAAATACGAACGCGCTTTTTAAAGGAAACAAATGGACGCATTGTAGATACGTATGATGTGGGTCGCATAATATTAAATCATTTCTGATTTAATATTAAATCAGAAATGATTTAATATTATGTAGGGCATACGTATGTATTAATATATGTCACTTTATTCCTTAAAAATCAAAAGTTCTCATTTGAACCTCCCTCTGTATATATATATATATACCAGTAAAATGCCCATGCGGTGTGGCGGTGCATTTCGATTTAAGCCGATAACTTAAAATGTTAATCATGTTTTATTTTTGTTCTATTTTTGGTCCGTACCGATACTATTTGTAATGCAGTTGGGTGTAAATTTTGAATACATGTAAGCAATAATACCTGATACAAGTAGTTTTTTTTTACGAAATAGAACATGTATATGGATCCATTTTAGATATGATGTAGAATTTGACTTTTGAGAATGAATAAAAAGAAAATTTTGGTCTTCATTGCATAATGTATCTGCAAGTATAGATTATAGTTAAAATTGCATGAACAAATAACTGGAGAAAATTTATGAACACAAACAATATCAAGATGTTGCTCCTCGTTGATATATATGGCATCAAGGCTTGGTAGTGTAGCACAAACTTAGAAATTTTGTGGAGTGGGTGTACCTTTAAGGTGGATCAAAGGATCTCAAAGTTGTACAATGTGTTTTTAGCCAAACTCCACCATTTAAAGAGATTTCGTAAGTTTTTTGGTTTATTTCAAAGGACCTTTTCAGGTTTTTTTTTGTAAAAAAAATCGAATTTTGGGTTGATGTCCCTTGTAATTTCTAATATCCTGGAGCACCCCTTGAAAAAAGCAGTTGTGTGATGCATAGGACCCGTTTTGGGGCCTTCATAGGTCTATTGTGATTATTAAAAAAATAAAGAAAACTAAGCATATGTACCTAATTATTTATAGGATCATTCAGGAACAAAAATATTAGACGACTACCCTTATCAATTTATCTACTATTGCAATCTCAGTGGTCAGACAACTCTTTTTCACAAATCCTGGTTATGGCCAAAGAAAATACAATTTTTAGATCAGATTTTGTATCAGTACTATTGCATGCAATAAATTTAGATTATGCAAAAAAAAGAAAAAACAATTTGATCGATTTCATCATAGGAATGAAAATAACAATCAATTAAAAACTATAGTCATAAAAAACAAAATTTCAAAACGACATGGACAAAAATCGTGGTTTACTCAAATACAAAACAAATTAGTTCATATATATTTATAATATTTAATAGAGTAAATTACGTTTTTCGTACCTATGGTTTGTTGAAAATTTCTGTTTTCATCCCTGGTCTTCATTTATTACACTGTTAGTCAATGTGGTTTGCAACTAATTTCGTTTTTCGTCTATGGACCAACTACCATTAAAACCATCCGTTTAAGTTTTAACTCAAATTCATTTGGACTTTTTTTTACCTTTCCTCTATAATTTCTTTTTAAAAATAAAAAACAAACTATATATATATAGAACCAGTGATCGACTTCATCATCGACGATCTTCATCACCGACCAACGCTCATTCCGCTTTGTCCTTTGTCTCCTTACTCATCTCCATGAAGTCTGGCACACTCTTTTTGATCGTGTGTGAGGCATCGGTTACTGTCCGTTGAAGAAAACACATACAGATTTACAGACACACCGGAGATGGAGAAACAATCACACAGAATGATGAAGATGATCGGTGGAGCTAATCATTGAGTGTGTGTGTTTCAAACACAACTACACAAAAATATAGATGATCAAAGATGTGCCTGTGTATTTGTAACGTGTTCACGCTGGAGATGGGTGGGAGATCAAAATAATGAGATATATGCTTTTAGTCAAAATAATATTTAAGGTAAAATTATTAGTTAGATTAGGGTCATGACGTAGTGATTGACACTTAGGGAAAAGTTGATCATAACGCTTAAGGAAGACCAAAGATATAAAATTATTGAGATGGTTTTAGAATCATTAAAAGACAGATTTTTTTTTGTCAAATTAGCGTCTAAGAAGTTGTCTCTTAATGGAACTATATTAAAAGGTAAACAAACAACCCCCAGTTAATAATAAGAGTTATATTGTGGCAAATAAAACCGTTTTGAATTGAGGTTTTGTTTTATTATTGAAGTTCAAATATACGTTACAAAACTGGTCTAATATTTGTATTTGGTTTTGTTATGTCCTCTCAAATTTTCAATCAAATAAATGAAAGGAACTTAACCACTTGATGGTTTTAATTTGAAGTTTTGCATCATAATTAGATCACATGGAGGTTGGTTTGAGTTTTGCATAATATTATTATATCTTGATTAGATTAAGATAGTTATCTAATACCTACATTACTTGATATATATATTATCGGAAAGTCTATTTATCGGCGGGAAATTAATAAATATTAATTCCATATTAATCTATAGTTACTATATATAATATTTTAATTAAATAATAATTAAAATTGATTAAAATGTAAAATGACGATGATACCCTCAATGAATTAATAAACTATTAAAAAAATTAATAAAATAGTATCCTCATGGCTTATTTCTATTGGTCCATGTCAGTTTGCAAAGTTTGCAAAAATCAATTAGTTTGCAACGGATACCACCCCTATATATATATATATATATAGAGAGAGAGAGAGAGAGAGAGAGAGGGAGGTTCAATAACACAAGAACAAGCTACCCCCATCCCCCCGACCTCAAGGGGGAGGGTTTTTTTAAAATACGAAATGCAGATCCCCCCCCCCACATCAAGGGGGAGTGCTTATTGCCAGCAAGAAGTTCAATCCAAGGGTAGGAACTTCTTGCCAGCTTGCTTCGTGTTTTGTATTTGCATATGTGATCAATTAAACTGCTTTACAGATTTTCTCATTAGGCAAGCGATTCTCGGGCGAAGCTCAACTAAGCCCAAAGCAGACAAGACGACATTGATTGAACAAGTACTTCAGGAGGCCCAAAGGGTTGGGCAGTCAAGAAGAGCTGTTGTTTTATCTTTGTTCGCTTTGAGAGAGTAGTGACCTTTCAGGCATGCTGTGAATAAGCTCTCAACTAATCTTGTACAATACAAAAGAGTATTTGCCCTAAATGTTCACACCCTTTCACTCTTGGGACTGACTTGCCCGTTGGAGAGTTATCGAACTACCTTCCTTGCTTACCTGGAATGAGAGGACATACCGAGATAAAGATCGCAGGAAAGGAATTGGTTACTACAGACAGACCGGATGAAATAGTTGTGCTCATTCTTGCAGTGGTTATTGCTAACGGAGGAAGTCTCACTCCCTCCAACCTTATTGTTCGACCGTTTCGCGCCCTACGACTAGTAGTGCGATCACTACCTTTAGAGTAGGATTAACACTCACTCAACAATAGTGCTCCTACTATTAACAAGTACGCTTCCTGCTTACTCTAAGTCCCAAGATGGAAAAATCCAGTTGCTTATTATAGGATATGATGCACATCCAGACCGGTGAAAGGATCTCTTTTCCTGTAGGCTTCTTCTGTGCTTAGTTCACCTAACATGGAAATAAGTTGATCGTGCTAGTAACATCGTGAGCGTGAACAGAGGTTATCAAAAGTTAGCTTAGGAACATCCCATGCCCTTTAGCCTTAGTTGGAAGTTAAGTCAAAGTTAAGCTTGTAGGCTTGTAGAGAAAGTTATTGTGTAGGTATACCAATAACCCATGTTCATGAATAGTCTCCTTCGAACATCTAATTCACCTTAGATCGGACACTTCACTTCAAGCTTAACGTCCCTCCGTCTATGATCGGCTTGCTTTCTCGGTGTCATGAGTCTAAACTTTTTAAGCCGACTAACTAATAGATAGAGATATAGCTCAGTAAACACGGGAATCACTTCGGCTTAAACATGGCTATGCTTCGCTCTTTTTAACTATCGTTAATCTGTGAAAGAAGATTTTAGTTTGTGGTCACTTTCAGTCTAACCGGATTTACTTAGTTAGTCGAGACTTGCTTCTTAGCGTGTAGTGGATCAGCCAGGAAGTGACCATCATGGCTTTGAATAGGGTGTGCCTTTTATTCTGTACATTTTTTATGAGGAGTACTCTTGAATGGACTATACAGTAGGTTCCCAGTGCCCTAAGATCCCAATCCCAGATCGAATTCCAATGGTAGAATTGTTCTCAAGCAAATGGCTTTTACTTAACCTCAATTCATTTACTTAGGACCTCCCTACACCAACAATGGTTGGAATTTTGGACATACATTGAGTAAGACGAATTACAGTTTGGATTTTGATTTTTGAGAGATTTCTGAAATTTGTCAATTTATAATTGAAAATTTAAAAAACACAGTGTCTTTGATGAATTTATAAATGGACCATAAAAATAAAAAACATACGATATAAAAAATAAACATAATTAATACATTTTTTTGCCGTTCGGTTCGGTCTAGACTACTTAAAAAAATGTTCAAACCGTAGACCAGACCGAACCGAGTGGTTTGACTATTTTTCAGACCAGACGAGACCGTCCAAATCGCTAAAAACGGTCCGGTTTGAATTGGTTCGATCGGTTTGAACTGTCCAACGGTTTTTTTGAACACTCCTACTTCCAAAAATGTATTTAAAAGTAACTTAGCTTATTTTTACAAAATAATGCTTTGAAAAACAAAACTAAATGGTGGTTTAAGATTGACGAACACAAACAGATTCAAGAATGTTTTGAAATGCTATAACGAAGTAAATATTGTTTTTATTTAATTTTTTGTATGTCCAAAAACTTCTAACTTTTATGGTTCCACCCACAAAAATCGATAGTTACATATTCAAAAAGATTGGTTCGCCATTGGGTGACGATGAACCAATAATGAGATATATGCTTTTAGTCAAAACAATATTTATGGTAAAACTATTAGTTAGATTAGGGTCATGACGTAGTGATTGACACTTAGGAAAAAGTTGATAATAACGCTTAAGGAAGACCAAAGATATAAAATTATTGAGATGGTTTTATAATCATTAAAAGACAGATTTATTTTTTGTCAAATTAGCGTCTAAGAAGTTGTCTCTTAATGGAACTATATTAAAAGGTAAACAAACAACTCCCAGTTAATAATAAGAGTTATATTGTGGCAAATAAAACCGTTTTGAATTGGGGTTTTGTTTTATTATTGAAGTTCAAATATACGTTACAACGCTGGTCTAACATTTGTATTTGGTTTTGTTATATCCTCTCAAATGTTCAATCAAATAAATGAAAGGAACTTAACCACCTGATGGTTTTAATAGTGAAGTTTTGCATCATAATTTAGATCACATGGAGGTTGGTTTGAGTTTTGCATAATATTGATATATCTTGATTAGATTAAGATAGTTATCTAATACCTACATTACTTGATATATGTATTATAACAGGATTTATTTAATGTTGAAAAGAAAAACAGTTGATGACCATATATATTAATTAGTTCAATAGATACAAGTTTATACGATATGCTATTTACTAAACAAAATACGGGCCGGCATAACTAAATTACGTGTAAAATCTTGTGATTTTAATTTTAATGGCAAAAAAAAAGTGAGCGGACAATCCTATGGATGCGTGTCAAGGTCACATGAATTATATGAGATTTTTTTACGCGGTTTTAGTGTAAAATCACATATGATTCGACCATTTTCTTATTTTCTTAAATATGTATTATTTTTGTATGAACCCGACTCTAGTTCAATATACTTCTACATATAGATTGTACTAAAAGTAATTACTGATGGATTTAATTTAGGGAAAATTTCATCTATATCCTTTAAAACTTCCTATATTACGTATATATCATTGTTAAGTTTGAAACTACGTATATATATATATATACTTCTAAACCTCTAGAACTCACATATATGTCATTCTCTCTAATTTAGTTATTATTAAAACATTTGAAAAATACATATCATTATCTCTAAATTGAATTTATTTTCTAAACTACTTAACTACCATTCTGAATATCCTTCCCAAAATCGTGTGCGATTACTCTGTTCCCAAAATCGACTGCTCTGTAATCGTCGACCTCCCTTAGGGTCGATTTTTACATCAATACTGTTTCAAATTTTGTTTTTTATTTGTAAAAAATATTACAAAATATATTTAAAATAAATCGACTCACGGTTTTATTTGTAATATTACAAAAAATTAAGATTTGGATCGATTTTAGAAGGGTAGGTAAGTAATTTAGAAAATAAATTCAATTTAGAAATAATGATTTGTATTTTTTAAATGTTTTAATAATAATTAAATTATGGAGAATGACATATATGTAAGTTCTAAAGGTTTAGAATGATATATACGTAGTTTCAAACTTTAAGTAAATATACGTAATATTGGAAGTTTTAAAGGATATAGAAGAAACTTTCCCTTTAATTTAATATTATCTGCCAATGATAATTTTCCTTCAATTCTGTATATATCTTGGGTCTTCCAATAAACCACTACTAAACGAAAAAAATTGTCCACAGACTTTTATCGGAAAATATGTCGCTAAAAGGTGATTTCTCATAAAACCGTCATAAAAATGGGTGGGTAAATTGTTGGTGGGTAATTCAAATCATTGACATATATTATTACTCATCGATTCTTTCGGTGATCCATTAGTATTTTCTCGAAAAACATCGAATTTTACTGAACTATTGGTATTTTCTGGGTGATCCGTGGGTACACACTGACGAAAATTTTCCTAGGTAATTTTTGTAGGTAAATGTCATATGTTTTGTAATGAATTGATCATGGATCATCACTTGCTATAATTTAAAACCCATTTTGTAAGACCCTTCGTAGGTTGAGAAGGAAACAAATGTTATCTTATAAGTAAGTTGATGCATATTTTATCAGACGTATTTTAAAACCGTAAGTCGAAGTGTGGACAAAACACACAATATATTCGTACAATTATCATGAAATATACAGATGATATCAGGGCCGAAATGTGCCAGCAAGGAAACTGGCATGGCTCCCAAGGAGAATGGATTATAAAAGCATCCACGTTAACAGAACGTCCAAAAACCTTAGTTTTCCTATTTTCTTCAGTCACAACTGAGATTTCACATTAGTCAGGAAAAGAAACAAAAAAGTAGCCATATAAAAACTATAAATAAAACGATGCAACTAATTTGGAATGTTACACGTTTGTATATAATACTACATAAAAACAGTCTTTTTCAAAATACTCGACATATAATTAATTAAATTATATATAAATCAAGAAAATTATTGAATAGAAATTGATGAAATAAATTATATATGCATTGGGTGTCGTGGAGGTCCAGAATCCAAGCATTTATGTTATTTGCTGATTTTGCATGGTATCAATAGGCAAAATATTAAAGAGGTATGGTTGGCAGCTCTACATATATATATATATACACTTGATTGGATATCGGTTTTTTTATCGTTTAATTTCAGGACATTAGGGTGGTCTATTTTCGGTTCGTTGTTCGCTTTATTTTTCCGGTCACATCATGGTATTAAGTGTAAGATGGTTCAGTCTTCCTAACTGAGCCACGACTATGTATATCGGTTCAGTCGGGTTGGGTCGGGCCAAGAGAGGTTTATGTGCACCGTTTTCGGAAATAATGTGTTTGTATTAACATCGATCCTAATCATAGGTATTTTTGGAAACAATTAATATCTCCGTCTTTGTGCGATAGAGGTATATAAGTTTGGGTATATATATTATCAACCATAAATTGTATATTCGTCACATGGTTATATATAGCGAGTCTGTTTGGTTTGATTTATATATATATATATATATAGAGAGAGAGGGAGGTTCAAAGGAAAAGACAAAAAAAAAGTTAAAGAACACCTTGGGAGTCTTCCATCTCGACGATATGCATTAATGCATACAAACGTTTTTTAAGCTCCAAGGTATTCTTCTGTTTTCTCTTTTTTGGCGTTTCCCTTGAACCAGACCCTATATATATATACACACACTACTATAACATAATTGAGTTTATAAGACACCTAAAATATTTAAGTGTTCTAATAGAGTACCTTGAAGTACATGAGTCTATAAGAACAAAAAATAAAATGTCATATTAACAAGTGTCACTACAACAAAATTAAGTTTATTATGGGCGCCGCCAATAAATAAGCGTCATAATAGACTGCTTTAAAATTTTTTAATTTAAAGGACAATAAAATAACGTTCTATCTATAAAGATCGACGTTGTAATAAATTTCTACGCGCCTTTGGACGTCTTAACACTTTTAATACAAAGTGTCACATTAGATATTTTATAGGACCCTTTTTAGAAAGTATCGTATAAACTCATCTTTTTATAGGACATTCGTGCTTATCTAAAATAACTAATAAACTTGTAAATGTGTCCTAACTTATTACAACGATTTTAAATAGTACGCTTTACTTTTTGGTCATATAGATTAAGTTTTATAAAACAGTTTATTAGGATGCTTATTTATTGGTGACGACCTATAAACACAATTTTGTTGTAGTGACACTTGTGGATATGACGTATTATTTGGTCTTATAAAAGTATTGTCCTAATAAATTTGTCACGACGCCCAAAACGTATAAATTTATTACAACGCATTAGATATGTCGCCTTATTTTTTGGTCTTATAAATTTTGTCTTATAATTATGACGTTTATTTATTGGTGGTGTTCTATAAATCCAATTTTGTTACAGTGTGTTACAATAAATTTATAAGACGTTAATTTTTGGACGTCGTGAAAAATATTTTATAATTTTTTAATAAAATTTTATATCAGCTATTTTATAGAACGTTATTTGAAAAAAAAGTCCTCTAAAAAGGTTGGTTTATAGTTAGGACACTTCTAAAAAATGTATCTATAAAATAATTATTACCACATTTTATTTGTAAAAAAGAAAAGAAAAATTAACTAATACTACACTTTATTTGTAAAATGTCTTAAGAAAATTGTTATGACTTTAAATAGTGTCTTATAAACTAACACTAACGTCATATTTCTTTTTTAATTTTATAAACGTAAGTCCTATTAAACACTTATTAGCACTTTTAAACAAGTTAAGCGTCCTACAAAGTCGATTTTGTTATAGTTTAACGGTTATAATAAGTATATTAAATAGGCCCATCTTTTTATTTGGTATGTTTGAAAATAAATGTATCTTATCAAAATAAGTTTTCCCTTCCAATTTTATTTGTAAAAAATTATAAAATGTTCAATTAGAAGTGCAATTGTCATTTAATTAATAAAAAAATCACACATTTTGTAAAACTGCATGTCAAGGTAAATGGAGCAAGAATAATGCTAATGGAGTTGAGATTTCGTTAGGACATATGGTTCACTATGAAACAAATAACCTTTACCTACAAAAATTACCTAAAAAAAATTTCGTGGATGATTACCACGGATCACCAGAAAATCCCGATGATTCAAAACAATCCGATGTTTTTAGAGAAAAAACCAATGGATCACCCCGAGAATCCCTGAGTAATTTACCATTGAATTAAATTACTCGCCAACTTTTATGATAGTGTTGTGTCGAATCACCCTTTATACGACATTTTCCAAAGAAAAGTCTGTAGGTAAAAATCTTTCATTTACTAAAATTTGTTTTATGTTTATGTTTATCGTAGAATGATATATAATAATCTAGTTGTTTCACAAATGATATACAATAATTTAGTTCAATCACGAATGACATATGAACTTTACAAAATCTTTTTAGGAATTCAGAAGTTGATGGATTCAGAGTTTATACTATTACTAATTAAAATCTTTAAATAACTTTTTTGGATAAAGAATCTTTGAGTCAACTTAATTAACCGATAAATGGGTAAATTATACAAAAATAATTTCAAAAAAGAGACTGATATTGTCGAACGTATTATATTATCAGAGTTACAATATAGAAAGAGAGAGAGAGAGAGAAATTATCGCTATTGACTTACTTGATAAAATTACATAGAAAGAAGCAAATATATATACATATAACAAAGCTAAGCTAAGAAACGGATTAACAACTCACAAAGAGACTAAATATGAACAACTCTAACCATAAAGGCTAAAGACTAGTTTACCCTTGATTTAATATATATTCTTTTTATAATCAAGCAAACATAATTTTTTTTGGATACAATTGAACAAACATATTTAACTTTGTAAATGAAAATGATTTAAAAAAATGTTATTTTTTTTAATCAGTTTATAACCTCTAGTTTAATCATAACCATTAATTAAAAAAAAATAAAGAATCCAGAAGAATTTATAAAATTAATATTAAATTTGTTTAACAAATGATTATATCTCTGTATATCATAAATATATACCTTTTCAAAAAATCATTCTCTAGAACCCCTCTTTTCTCCCTATAAAATAATAACCTTCATCTCTCAACTTCCTACAAATCTCAGTTCATTCACCTATCCCCTCCTTCCTCCCTTTCTTTCTCTCTCTCTCTCTCTCTCTCTCTCTCTCTCTCTCTACATATATATATATATATATATTTATATATGTACGTCTAGCTCTCTTGTTATGCGTGCATATTCCTATAGATATCTATACATATTAAATTTGTGAACTTTTTTACCTTCATAAATCCGACCAATTTTACATATGGAGAAAAATAGGTGTGTTGACGAGAAGAGTTGGATAAAAGGGGATGATCATTATATAGAAAAGGAGGAATATACAATGTTACAGATCGATAAACAAAAATATCCGCTTCAAGAAGAAGAAGAGACGGATAACGAGCATAGTTATAATCACAGTACTCATTCATTTTCTTCTCGAAAAATGGAGGTTATCGTTGCCTTATGTGACACATTATTACCATCAATCAACGTTTCAAAAAAAGATAGCGTTATCGTTGATAATTCACTTCTCAAACTCTACGAGACCTCAGCTTCCATGGCCGGAATTCCCGTTCAAGTAAATTTAATATTCTCATTCTAAACAACAATAATTCGTAACCATTAAGGCTTGTGGCGTACTGGTTAAGGCTTGTGGGGGATGAGGCTAGATAACCCATCTACCCCATGTTCGAATCCAGGCGCAAATAGTTTGTGGCCACTCAGGAAAATTATCTCAGGGCTGCATGTTTTAGCAGTCTTAAAATTGTCAGGGATTAGTCTAGGCAAATGCCTAGGATACCCTTTTAAAAAAACAATAATTCGCGATTAATTAATTAATTAATCAGTTGATTTTCTAACTCTCAATTATCTTTTTATATATAATGTAGGTTGCCATGATGATGTCAACAAAAACGGAGCACCCAAAGCAGTTTTTGGTTCAGTTGACTTTATGGTTGTTATCAACAGCTATTGGAACTTTGATTCTGTGTGGAAGGGCAAGTTTGTCAAAACACTTTCCTTACGTACAAAAGTTCACTAGGGTTTCAGCTAAGAACCGAGAAGCGATATTGGTATCGTGGTCCATCGGTTACTTTTTTCTCTTGAGAATGTTTTATCGTGCCCTAAAATTCGTTGTTTCATTGGCTTTCTTCACTCAGGTAATTAAGTTCTTTCACGTAATTTTTCTCGCAATTATATAGTATATGATATTTATATATATATATATAGAGGAAGTCAGGGAGGTTATAAGGAAAACATTAAAAAAATG
Source organism: Silybum marianum (assembly GCA_036898165.1). Lineage (NCBI taxonomy): Eukaryota > Viridiplantae > Streptophyta > Magnoliopsida > Asterales > Asteraceae > Silybum > Silybum marianum. The sequence continues at coordinate 20,128,163 of CM072539.1, forward strand.
AAAAACTGTAGAACATCCTAACAACCGTTCATCTGGACAATATGAAGATGTGCATGCAATCAATTAAAGTTGCTTTTTGGTTTACGGTTACCTGATTCTTACTCAGTTTTTCAGTTTTCTTATGATTTTCCCTTTGAACAAGACTCTCTCTCTCTCTCTATATATATATATATATATATATATATTATAATACTTATATCATATAAAAACATCCTTTACTAGAATTGTCAAATAAATATCATTTGATATAAAATATAATGAAGTAAAACAGACATATATATATGCATACACCCTTGCTCACATACGAATGTAGGTATCAAGGATATGTATTTTAATATGTTCTATTGATATATCTTATATCTTAATTAACTTATATCGACGGACAAGGTCCGTGTAAAAGAAATCAATAATATTAATAAAAAAACTATTATATATATATATATATATATGTATTATTTTATAAATTCAATATATACCTACTAATTATTAATTATGCATGCATCACCTCAGTTGGACTGTGGACAAAATAAGTACTGGAAGCATTCAAGAGCATGTCCAGTTAAAAGAATCGAATTCCTTTTCATTTATTATGGATATTAATTAAAGCTAAATAATTAATGTCGGATTAATCTTTTTTAAGTTTTTATTAGCAGGATTTGGAAATTGGAATAAAGTGTAGAAAAACATAATATTAACTTTTTCATTTTAACATATTAAAAATAGAATACTTTTTATTAAAATTTATTAACGGTTTAGAATGATAATGGTTCTTGTAAAAAGGGGTGATTTGTATGCCTGTTTTTTTGTTAAAAAGACTAAATTGTCCTCACGTGAAGGGCAAGTTGCTGATTTAACCAACACTAAGCTAATACTGTTAAATTGAGAGATTTGTATGATATATGAAACATAAAATAAAGATCATCAATGTATTAAATGAATTTTAGGGCTCAAAACACACACAAAAAAGGGGGCCAAATTACAAGATCAATGATGGCATTTAATATAACAATTACTACAAGATATTTAAGACCTATATTTTAGTTTTTGTTATTTGAAAGTATATGGGTTTATATAAAGCTCGTTTAACTCATAATGATTAATTATTTTGTATGATTAGGACAAAACACTTATAGGACTATTGTGAAGCATTTATATTTTATATCCAATGTCAATTCGAGCTCTGAAATTAATAAGTTCAAATTCTAGCCAAACAAACAATTAATAGATTACCAATTGCTCAAATTAATACCTATTTCTAAATACGTATGATTTATTCAATTGTAGTCAAAATTTGAGTTATTTTAATTTATCTTGATCCTTTATCTAAAAAAAAATATTTTGATGGATATTTGGTTAGAAAAAAAGTATATGATGGATATATATTTGATTTAAAAAGGTGATGTTAACTCTAGCAACGGTATGAATTTTTTTTAGAAAGGGTATTCTAGACATTTGCCTAGACTAATCTCTGTCAATTTTGAGACTGCTAAAGCATGTAGCCCTGAGATAATTTCCCAGTGGCCACAAGTTATTTATGTCTGGATTCGAACCTGGGGTAGATGAGTTACTAGCCTCATCCCTCACAACTCCACAAGGCTTAACTAGTATGCCAGAAGCTTTGTGGTTAACGGTAGTGGATTTTGCTTTCCAATTAAATTTAAAATGATTTTCAAAGTAAAGTCTAATAATGCATCTTATAAAATAAAGTAATCAAGGTAACTATATTAAAATATACAATGGTTTTTTTTGGGAATCATAAAGAATTAAAATCTTTAATTTAATACTCACACTAAAAAAAAAAGGTTTCCACCATACGTAAATGTTGATTAGCATAGTGATTCCGTAATCTGTAGTGGATTTCCTCTGTCCTCCTTCTATCGTGCCTGAGGGTTCGAAAGCCATATGTTCCTATCAATTGCTAACTCACAATCCCTATACGTAAATGTTGATTAGCATTCTGTTTACTTGGCGTTAAATCAATATTTCACTTTGTTTTGATGTCAACTAAAATATCAAGTCATTAATAACGTTTTAGAAGATTGCAAAATTTATAATGCTTGTAGAAAATAAATTGTTTATGTTATTATTAATTTTACACCTTAGTTATCTTTTGCTTACTTGTTATTTAAAAAATTATACACATCAATCACGTGTCCTTAAAACCAGATTTTAATCAGCATTTATAAGTAGTTTGACAAAAAAATATATTTTAATATTTAAAATATCATATACTATAGTCATTAAAATGAAAATTTTACCCTAGCTAAAAATATAGCAAAGTACTTCCATTTTCAGGCCATAATAAACGTGAAAGTTATGAATTAATAAAATCAAAATTACATCTAACCAACCTCATGAATGGGGTAGTTGGTAAGATTCCTCTTACTCCCCTCAAGTTGTATCATAGAAGTACATCCATTTTTTCCGACCCGGTTCATTAAAGCCAAGTTCGATATCCAACTAATATCGATCGACCCAAAGTTTGATCCTAAAAAAGAGGACTCCTTATGTTTTGTTTGATTTAGATATAAAGATCTTTTTACATATGTACCATTAAAGCAGATCAATATATATTATCTACATTGTAGACTTGTAGTTCATTCAAATAATATTAGTTACTTGTAAGGAGATTTTCCATGTGAGTATACATAGACCATAGATTAGCGTAGTACGTTATCTCTTAGATAATAGGTATCTTTAGCTTAGTCACAATTATCTTCTAGATAGTTAGATAACTTCATTATATTTTAGTTTTTAAATCCTTGCACATTGTATTTATATGTGACTTCAATTCCATATGTCTAACTCACAATTGAGAAGACAACCATATTTCTTTTCTCTCAAATTTAACATGGTATACTTAAGATGTTATACGATTAACCATGAGGGGTTAACTCACCGTAAATAAAAACTAGCCCTTTGAGTCTTAGACATAGCTTATTGGAAATAAGATTTGGCTCTCCTCTATAGGTGATTGATTCGAGTCCCTCCACGATGGACCTACATACAAGGCCCTTATCACCGTTCAATCGATTCATAATAATAGAAAATTTTTAGGGTTCTTAAAAGTCTACATGCTTTAAATTGATGTATACTTCTTTAAACTAACAAAAAGTATCTACATGTGTCATTTACTTGTACTATTATGGATAGCAAGATTAAACAACTTTAGCCACTTTTCATTTTTTTTTTCTCTAAACAACAAAAGAAAATAGAAAAAAAAACGAGCATCTCCAATAAATTTCTCCAAAATGGAAAATCAAATATCAAATCTCCAAAAAAAATTATATTCATTTTCAACAGATTCATCAATTGAAAAATCCAACGTTAATTTACAATATTAAAGATATTTCGTTCATTTATTAGAATACTATTTATCTATTTAAATATTTATTTTCAAAATTTTTTATTGAAGATCTCATTTGATAATCATTTTTTAGGTATTCTTTATATTTGAAAAAAAAAACTCTTCTCGTTTTTATCCATTTTAAAGATAGTTTTTAAGAAGTTGTTACAGCAAATCATTGATTCAAAATTAATTTTCTTCGTTTTGGAGAAGTTTTTCGAGATCTCTTATATGTTGCAAAAATCCCCTCCTTCGTCCCTTGTACCATTTTCAATAGAACATACTTTTTATGGTTAATATTTTGTTTTATTTTATATTATTATGGGGGTGTGATTGCTTATTTAAAACAATTTATGTTTTTGTTGTAAAAGTGTTTATTAATTTATGTGGTATTAAACCATAGTTTTATAAAAACTGTTTGAATTAGTTTTTTTTTTGGAAATGGTATCCTAGGCATTTGTCTATACTAATCTCTGACAATTTTAAGACTGTTAAAACATGCAACTTTGAGATAATTCCCCAATGACCACAAGTTGTTTGTCCCTGAATTCGAATATGGGTAGATGAGTTATCTAGCCTCATTCCCTACAAGCTTTAACTAGTACACCACAAGCCTTGTGGTTGTTTGAATTAGTTTATGATGGTATCAAAACGTAATAGGTTGATAGGTTGTTTTTAATGTTTGGCAAATTTTGTTTATACATGTAAAATGACCAAAAAACACATTTTTCCACATTATTGACTTGTCTGTTTTTTAACATAGAACAATTTGTTTTTCGTCATTAATAATAATATCTTTGACACAAACCCACTTAAAAATTTATCATAACATAGAGGGGATTTGGAGAGATGGAGAGAAATCGAACACAACCCCACTTAAAGATTGAACCCTAGATGCGTTGACGGAGAGAAATTGAGAGAATGAACACATTTTCCTGAGATTTCGACCGATGATTGAGAAACCAATGGAGAAATTGAGCGATGATGGACAATGATGATGGAGAAACCCAGTGTATAATCGACCGAAGAAGAGGAACCAGTGGAGGTCGATGGGAGAAATCATGCAGATGAGAGGAGATGAGGAGAAATCCTGCGATGAGATGAATATAATGAATAGATAGGTCTTTTTAGGGATAAAGAAAACTATAAAAAAATAATTTGATTTTCAAAACTAATAAGTTGTTTCAAATAAGTTACAAGGAAGTAACTAATCAAAAACTTTCTGTTACCCGTGCCAAACCGATATAAATATTTTTTTTCATCCAAACATTAAAACCGGTTATTGATACCTTACAAGAATAAGTTAATAAACAATTTAAATAAGCAATCCCAAACAGCTTCTCTGCTCCTGTATCAATTATTTTGTGCCTACACTTTAAAAAATTCATGAATCCTATCGAAAACATGATTAGAGTGTCTTACGTAAGATTTCAAACCGGATAAAGAAAACTTATTAGAGCATCTCCAACAGCTTTTCTAAAATAAAGAAAATAGAGATTTTAAGCAATTTTTTGCTCTAACAACATCCCTAAAACTTTGTCCAAAATAGAGAAAGTAGGAAAGTGGGTACAAAAATCTCTAAATTTGGGAATATCCCAAAAAATGATTACTTTGAGAGATATATATTATTTTATTATCTTCCACCAATAAAAAATATTAGAGTTAAATGTTTACATAAAAGAAATAATATTTTATTAATATAATAAATGATATAATCTCCGGCTATTGGAGTTGAATGTAATACTTTTTATAAATTTTTTGAATTTTGATTATCTATTTTAGAGAAATTATAGAGAAGCTCGAATATTGTTAGTTATTACAACAATTTTTCTATGTTATTTGCAGGTAAATGAAAATAACGAAAACCCTTGTTGGAAGGCAATAGATTATTGCGGACCTGACCCTGATTTCAATCCACAAATTCCACATACTTTCAACACCGGCGATGTTTTCGGGCCGCTTTACACCGCCGTCGTCTGCCTGAATAAGCCCCGGCGAATGGTTGCAGAAGCCCTACAAAGATCACGACTATCAATCTCAATCCCACGTCATCCTAAACTTCCATCTATGATCATTAAATGCGATGCCGTTGTAGTTGGCTCCGGCTCCGGTGGTGGGGTGGTCGCCGGAGTTCTTGCTAAATCCGGCTACAAAGTTCTTGTGTTGGAAAAAGGAAACTATCGTGCAAGAAGTAATCTTTCTCTTCTTGAAGGTCCATCCATGGATGAAATGTATCTTGGAAAAGGATTGTTGGCCACTAGCAACATGGAGGCTGTGATACTTGCAGGTATATATGGTGTAAAGCGAGTTGAGCTTTTAACGAGATACTCGAGCTCGAGAACTAATAGTTCTCGAGCTCGAGTTGATCTCGAACACAAAATTAAATCTGTTTAACTTAAAGAACTAAGCTTCGTAACACCAATTTTTTTGACTCGGCTCGTTAGAAATCTCGATTCAACTTTTTGAGTCGAGCCGAGCCGAGCCGAGCAAACATTCTTTTTGAGTGAAACATTGCTCATATGTTTATAAATCATATAATAAAAATATAACACTATCAACTTCGAGCCTATAAATGAATTTATCGATCATGAGTTCGACCCATTAACGAGCATCGAACTCAGCTCGAGCTCGATAATTTTGGTTCAAGTTAGGTAATGAAAATGAAAATGAAAATAACAAAGAATGAAAACGGGAATGATTTTATAAAATTTGGGATTCTAAGGGAATGAACATAATATATAATATAAAATCAAACAGTTTCTTCTATTGTCATTCTCATTGATTATTGCTAAATACCTCTAACCAAACAGCCCGTAAATATTCGAGCTCGAGCCCTAAATTCAAAAAGTTACGAGCTCGAGCCTCGTATTTTTTTTTTCCGAGCACGACTCGAATAACCTACTGCTCGACTCAACTCGGCAAATTGCAGGTTCCACCGTAGGTGGTGGCTCCACGATAAACTGGTCGGCATCGATCAAAACCCCAGAACACGTACGTAAAGAATGGTCAGAATGTTACGAACTGGAGCTGTTTCAGAGTAAATTATACGAAGAAGCCATGGAAGTTATCTGCAAAAGAATGGGCGTTCAATCCAAAATCGAAGATGAAGGATTCAATAACACGATTTTAAGAAAAGGGTGTGAAGAATTAGGTTATCCAATCAACAACATTCCAAGAAACTCACCTCCAGATCATTATTGTGGCTGGTGTTGCCTTGGGTGTAAAGACGGAAGAAAGAAAGGCACATCGGAGACGTGGCTGGTCGACATGGCGGAATCCCGCAACGGTGCGATTTTACCGGGATGCGAAGCCGTAAAAATCGTGCACGATCGTAAAAAAGGACGAGATCGGAGCACCGCTCGAGGGGTCGTGTTCGAGTATCGACACCGAGATGGTACGAAAGAAGTTTGTTTAGTGGAGTCGAAAGTAACCATCGTTTCGTGTGGAGCTATGTGCACTCCTCAACTCCTTAAAAAAAGCGGATTAAAGAATCCGAATATCGGAAAAAACCTCCATATTCATCCGGTGGCGATGGCGTGGGGCCATTTTCCGGCGGAAAGGTGGCCGGAAGTCGAGAAAAAGAGCTATAAAGGTGGGATAATGACGGCTATGTCTACGGTTGTTGCGGATTTCAAAGGCTCGGGTTACGGTGCCATTATACAAACACCGGCGTTGCACCCAGGTATGTTCTCAGCTTTGATGCCGTGGGTTTCCGGTTCGGATTTCAAGAATCGAATGACTAAATTCTCGAGAACCGCCCATATATTTGCATTGGCTAGAGACAAGGGTTCCGGTGAATTAGGGCAAAAATCATCGATCAGTTACCAGATGGACATTATCGACGAAGAGAATCTGAAAAGAGGACTCGAGAAATCGTTAAGAATTCTGGCGGCCGCCGGAGCTGAAGAGATCGGGACCCATAACAACAAAGGGAGAACAATAAACGTGAAAACGGCAAGTTATCGTGAATTGGAGAAGTTTGTGAGAGAAGAAAGCTCGAGGGCGTTAAGAGATTTATCGACACCAATATGTTCAGCACATCAAATGGGGAGTTGCCGGATGGGGGTCGCCGGAAAAGGGTCGGCGGTGAATCCGATGGGGGAGACATGGGAGGTGGAAGGGTTGTACGTGGCGGACGCTAGTGTTTTTCCGACGGCATTGGGTGTTAATCCGATGGTTACGGTTCAAGCCATTGCTTATTGCACTGGTGAAGCTGTTCTTGAATCTCTTAAGAGAATGAAGGATACTTACTAGCTATGGTATGGAGGGGAGGGATCATACAAGAACACCCCTCATTTAAAGAAACAAAGAAACGCATTTAGGACCATATATGATGTGGGTCTCACACAATATAAAATCATATTTGATTCAACGAGGCTTACCATTGAACCATATATGATTTTATATTGTGTAGGACCCACATTATATGTGGTCCTAAAGATGTTCCTTTGTTTCTTTAAAAATATAAAGTTCTCATTTGAACATCCCTCATGGTATGTAACCATAACGTACGTATTTTAATTGAAAACTTATGATATGATGAAATATTATTGAATTTTGTTTTGTAATAAATCAAGATAATTGTTGTATTTATTTTGAAATGAATCACAACAGTCAAGATTGATTTTAAGATTATGATATGAGTCGGAGATGCGATGGACAAAAACCTTACCAATCCGATTAACTCGGCGAATTTATTCTGGAGTCACCTGATGTATAATCGAGTTCTAGAATATTTAAATCGTACGTATTGAGTTGAAATTAAGAAAAAGTTATTTGAACTCAATATGACCTGATGAATATCATATCCTTCTTACATGTGTTATATATATATATATATATATATATATATATCTTCTGCTAGACATGTTAGCGATGCATGTGATCTACACGGCCTTGGCAAACGCTTGGTTAGCCTTTTTCCATGATTGTATGATGATAACTCTCAATTTTGAGAGTTGTGTATTTTTCAATATTCGTATTTTTGTTCTTCTTTTGGTCTAAAGTGTTCTTAAAAAGTGATGAAAGGCCAATGGTTTAATTTTATTCTAAAAACCATCACTCTGTTGGTGTAACAACCCGCAAATTCAGATAAAAAAAATATCACATAATGAATGTGTCACATTGGGGTTACAATTTAAGTCTTATCCTATAAAACTCTACAACCATCTGAAATTGTCTACAATTTTTGTTAATCAGTTTCCTCGTACCCAAAAAAGGTATTACCTCATAATATGGAGATCAAAAGTAGAATTCATAAAATTCATCAACACCCTTCACATTCCACGATTAAAATCGTCGTCTCACATTTTTTCTTTACCCTTCTAAAAGTTGCTACCCTGGAATACATATTTACATCTCAAAAAATAAATACATATATTATTAGTTCAATTTAGAGACCAAATACAAAACTTAATCCAAGTAAGTGAGGATGTGTTCTTTGATAAAGGTTAATTTATGATTGTAGATTAGGGTTTAACAATTGAGCTTTAAGTAAGATTGATTTTTAAGTTATGACTTCTATCAACATTTACAAATGAACACGATAAATCCTTGTAAATTCGAAGTCAATTGGTCGGATCAGTAAATGCGAATATCAAATAATTGGTATATATATGCAGTGGCGGATCCAGGAATTTTATAGACTGGGGTGCCTTTAATTAACAAGTACCAAAAGTCCAAAATCATATCATTATAATTAATAATAAGTGCTTACATAAGTTGATTTCTACGGGTTTTCATCATTTGAAAACGAGTCATTACATCTTGATTTGTAACCTTAGCAAGTAATTTTTTTTCTACCGCACATGTATTACACATGTATTCAAAAACTCGTCACAAATCCGATTATGCGAAACCGATTTCACAAGTTTCATTGCAAAAAAACATCTCTCAATTGTTACAGTTGCAACAGAAAAAACCAATGCAAGCTTCAATAATCGATAAATCAAGAGGAAACACAAGATGTTTCCTTGTTTAAATTATCACTCTACCAAGCTTAGATATACCTTTTCAAGTTAGCAAATAATTCATCATGTTGGACATTGTCAATGTAGGGTTGAAGTTAACGCTCAAGAGTCGTTCTTTCGTCATTGGTAAAATCATTAGGATAAAACTACGTCAACCTTAGTAATTTTGATGGGTCAAAGTTACAAACTGAGTAATGAGGATTCAAAGCGGCCATACAAATGAGCATTTCAGAACTTACCTCATCAAACATTCTGACTTCTTGTTGTCGCTGACTTGCTGCCTTGCTGGTGATGAGAATGAGAAGAAATCAAACCTTTTTGAGATGAGAAGAAATCTGCAATGTATGTGATACTGAAATCAAACCCTTTTGTCACCGACTAGCTGCATGTGCCTGGTGGTGGGTTTGCTTCCTTGATGGTGTTTGGACGAGTGAAAGACGACCAGACGGTGTGTGGTCGAAGGTCGGCAAGCCGCGTCGACGGGATGAGGTTTGAAATCGCCGGCAAAGCAAGAGAAGATGGGATCTCGTTCAGTTTTTTATTGGGGGGACCAATGGTATTTTTTTTATAAAAGATAAAAAAATCTAACTAGGTAAAAAAATTTGACTTTTTCACTGCAGTCCATTCCCCCCCCCCCCTCCTCCCTTTATTGCATTGTATACGCCCCTGTATATGTTTCATTCATTTATATAAAAACAACTTCTACCAACGTGAGAATGGTATCTAAATTTAGTCAGATAGCATCAGAAGTCAATGTCAATACATCAAAGAAAATTTATTTAATGGTATCACAATATAACAAAATCACACGTATACATACATACATACATATAAAGATTTTAGCAATACGTAAATGATTTCATCTAGTTTTCCGTTAGGATTCTTTATAACTTTCTTTTTAAAAAATGTGAAGAGATATGACAATAATTGATATATACGACAAAAACATAGAAACTCTCTAACGAAACTCTTTGTATATTTTTAGTAGTATTTATCGTATTTCATTCATCAATTTTATGTATACTACCAAACTGCTAAACCCGCAAGGGTTGGGTTGTACTTTTGCATGAGTTGGGTTGGATTGAGATTTTCCAAACCGCCAAGTTGGGTTGTAAAAAAATGTTAAAACCGTCCAACCCAACATGCGTACACCGTTATCTGATTGATCAAAAATGGCAAAATATAGGGTAAAGGGTAAAAAAGACCATAATGCCCTTGAGCTTAACAAAGAAAGTGGACGACCGTTAGCCTGAGGGACCAAATCCATAACAAATCGCATACATGGAGATTTCTTTTGTAATAAATGAAGTTAAGGAACCAAATCCGTAATTTTTGACATACCTTAGGGACCAAATTCTTAATTTACTCTAATTAATATTTATTTATAATTAATAGTTAATATTTTAATAATTATTAATTATTTATAATTAATAATAATAAGAGTAAATTACATATTTGGTTCCTGTGTTATATGAGTTTTAACAGTATGAGTCCCTAAAATGAAATAATCACGGAACTCATACTCGTAATTTTCATTTTATAATGTGTTGGATCCCTAAAATCAATTTTGTCCAAACTTTTATGTTAAGTAGGTAAAGTAGAAGGGTATTTAGTCATTTTACTCTTTTTTCTTCTTTCTTTCTATTAAAAACCATTTGGACCAAATATGTAATACATAAAAATGAAGTCTATATTCTCTGGCGAACCATTGTCTTCTCCGACGAACCATATAATACAAACCGTTGTCTTCTCTGACGATTGAAACAGCAAACCCCCACTCGTTGTCTTCTCCGACGAACCATATACTGCAAGTCATTGTCTTCTCCGGCGATTGAAACAACAAACCCCCACCCCTTTGTCTTATTCGGCGATTGAAACAACAAACTACCCTCCCCATCTTCTCCGGCGATTAAAACAGCAAACCCCCACCTGTTTTTCTTCTCCGACGACACAACGACCCTTCTTTCTTCTCCGGCGAACACAACATTTGATGCACTTGGATTTGTTCGAATTTTACAGAGACAATTGATCTAGTGGTTGCCATTGGTACCTACTGTAGAATAGGGTCAAGCAAGCAGCAACCCAACCGCGAGTGAGTGACCACCACAGGGACCACGGTCTCCTCCATTTTTGTCGGTGACATCATGCCGGAGAAAGCACAGTTGGAGATTGAGTTGGAGACGGAGGTGAGGGTGGGACGAGGAGAAGACGACCCATACTGTTAAAACCAATTTACCACAAGCACCAAATATGTAATTTACTCTAATAATTAAATTAATATTAACTAGGGTATAATTGAAAAAAGAATGTCAAAAAACTCCTCATAATTATAAAATAGTTTATCAATAAGTTAGTTTATAACTTATCTTATGTACATACAAACGGTTATTCAAGAAATAAGTTACCTTATGTTTGCCAATGAATACCAATGTTTCTATATTTACATAATACTTTAATTACATATTGAAAAAAAAACTATCAGTTATACATTTACAATTTGAACTTAAAATCATATCAATTAATCGTTCTTTCAACCTTAATCAAGTTAATTGGCATGGGCTTTTAATTTAAGACAAGAGGAAGTACTAAAGAAAAATTTGGCAAATTAAGAATTAGCATCTCATGCTAGGATATTTGATCAAAATTATATAATTAATAATGTACTTGATATGTTTATGATAGTAAAATTATTACTATTTTTGAAAGACAAACAATTATATACCATTTCACCACTTCAAAACCAATACATAAGTTATGGAAACAAGATGTAAGCAGAAAAGGAAACAAGAACACAAATGATTGCAAAATGCAAACCTTTGTGCCTACCAAACCATAACAGAAGAGTTTCAAGCCAAAACAAAACAGAATTGTTCGAAATTTTAGCTGTCGAACAACAACTTGCTGCTACCATCTACGTTGCGGTCCACCAGTGCCTTACTCAACCAAATTTCAGAAAACTATATATGTTATTCAAAAAATATTTATATTCGAATATGTTATTCAAAAACACAATGACACTTTGATCTATATATGTGTTCTATGGCTAAGTATCAACAAGAATTTTGGGTTCAGTTATCTCTAATTATTTCATCTGGGCGTGCACCGCTCGACTTTTATTTAACGCCAAGTAACATGATAAGAGTGTCAAACTTGTCGCGATAAGTACCAGTATTCCCGAGCCAACATATACACCATTCTTCACAAGGTAACACTTGTTGTCCACCCACCCTTCTCCATATACTTGTCTCTGGTTCATGGTCGTTGCCGTTCCCGTTAAAATCATCATAATAAAAAAGCTCAACCTGCAATTGAAAATAAGCTTAGAAATTCCTTTTAACAAAATTACCAAATTTTACTATTTCGTTGACTGGGCACTTATAGTTTCAATCGTTGTGTGTCTATTTAATTCAAGGGAGAATTTCATATACATCCTTAAAAACTTGCAATATTACGTATATATACTTGTAAAATTTCAAATTACGTGTATATCTTTCTAAACCTGAAAAACTCACGTAGATATCCTTCTCCCTAATTTAATTATTATTAAACATTTTAAAAATAAAAATAATTAAAACTAAATTGAATATATTTTGGAAATTGCTAATATAACCTTTACATAAATATTTTCCAAAATACAATACAATTTAGTTTTAATTATTTGGAAGGGATATGGGAAAGTTATATCAGTAATTTCCAAATATATTCCATTTAGTTTTAATTATTTTTATTTTTAAAATGTTTAACAATAATTAAATTAAGGAGAATGATATATATGTGAGTTTTTCAGGTTTAAAAGGATATACACGCAATTTGAAATTTTACAAAGATATATACATAATATTACAAGTTTTTAAGGACGTATATGAAATTCTCCCTTAATTTTCAAATCCTACATATGAACATTACTAAGTCAATTATTATAGACATGTTAGTAAACAAATGATAAAAAATTTCACACATTTGGATATGGCTTTTAATCATGTCTACCATGTGGTTGACAATATATTCATTATTTTTTAAGAAAGATAGCAACAAACGTCAAAATTGAACAAATAAATTTTTTTGGCATCCAATAAGACATACGTATATGACGCCCTTGTAATAGAATTTGTGAAATAACATCCTACGGAAAAACACACTAGTAGAAAATTGAGTATTTTCAATTAAAATTTTCAACGAAAAATGTCGTTGAAAATTTTAATGAATTTTAAAAAGATTATTGATAAAACATAATTTTTCTACGAATTTTCAACGAATTTCCGTTGAAAATATCTCACAAAATGCATTTTCAAACAAAAACTTTTTGACGAGACATTCCATTGAATTTTTTTCGGTTGAAAATGCATATATGTTTGTGAGAGATTTTCAACGAAAATTCGTAGAAAATTTATGTTCTGTTAATAATCCTCTAAAATTCGTAGAAAATTTTCAACGACATTTTCCGTTGAAAATACTCAATTTTCTAGTAGTGACATGAAACCAAAATAGTAACGTTTTTAAAAGTGATGATGTCTTTGTATCTAAAAATAGAATATCGTTATCTTTTAGGATTTGTATGAATGACGTAGTTTATAAAATATGTATGTGATACACACGTTTAAACAAAATTAAATTAAGTTATTAACATCTTTTGAGTGGGTATAAATTGCTATTTTTATTTGGTAATTTTCAATAATGAAATTACTAAAAATGAATATAAATTAATAGATGAAGTTGACTAATAATAATATACATATTTCTAATGTTTTCTGGAACGTAAACAAATATGTAACGTTTGTTTAAAACAATAAAATTATAACGTGCTTTGTAACTGATATAAAAAAAATATTTATAGAAATTTAAAAAATTTAAAAACCAAAAAATAGAGAGAGAGAGAGAGGGTCAACCCATTCAAAAATACATAATTTTTTTTAATTACTGACCATACATTTTAAATTTGATTCATATTTTTTTAATTATTTTTTAAAACCCATATTTCTATTTAACTATTAAGTTTCTATTTTTTATTTTTTAAAACCCATATTTTCTATTTAACTATTGGAATTTCAAAAAAATAAGCCATAATTTTTGTGTTTGTTTATTCTTATTTTTCAATAACAACAAAGTCCAAGTTAAATATAACTCCATCTATCGTCAAATAATTTTTTTTAAATGACAATTACTTTAAAAATATAATATATATATATATATATAAATAGAAAATCAAAAATAAAAAATTACCAAAGGAAACTTAAAAAGACAATGTATAGAAATCATAGTGATTGAAAGAGGCCTACCATGAGAGAAACAAAAGAATAGTTGCAAAGCAAGACTTTGAATCGGTTGATCTTCTACATAAAACGAAGAATCCGGTTCCTACAATTTGAGCGATAACTGAACATATCAAAGCCGCGATCCCGTAACCAAAGGCCTTGCTTCGTGGCAAATAGCATAGCTCTCCATCCACAAGAATCTCCTTCTTCTGCAAACGTTAATTAACATCTAATTAAATAAGTTGAAGAGATCATCAAATTAGGAGGTGGGTATCAAGTATATATATATATAATATATATATATAGAGAGAGAGAGAGAGGGAATTGATGTGAATATAATATATATATATATATATGTATGTACCTTTGATTTGTTGAACTCAGATATGATGCAGAAAGCAAAAGAAGCAATGGAGAAGGAGATGATGATGATGGTGATGAGGAGAACATGATGAGAAATGATGATTGTTTTGGATTGTTTTTCCATGTAAAAAGGAAGATTTATTAATTGATTTTTATATCAATAGAAATTAGAGAAAGGAAAAGTAGGAGATTTGAACAAGAGCTTGGAGGTTACTCTAAAAGAAAAAGGAAAAGGAAAAGAAAAGTAGTGGTTAAAATGATTCTTTCATTTCTTTAGTTGGGAGGTTGGGGGTAGGAGTAGGAGATTGCTTGGAAGGAAGGTAGATATACCATCCCTAGTTGAATGTATTTGATTGATAATTGCACCTTGGAATATTGGGGGGTTTAAAGAGCAAATCATTTATGAATTAATTTGTCAACATAGACACACACATATTATATATGGGGATGAATCATACGAGAACCACCCATTTTTAAAACAATAAATGAACAATTTGTGGTTGTGAACCACATATGATGTGGGTCCTACATAATATTAAATCAGAAATGATTTAATATTATGTGGGACCCACATCATATGTGGTACACAAGTGTTCCTTTTTTCTTTAGAAATCAAAAGTTCTCATTTGAACCTTCCCCTATTTTATATATATATATATAGAGAGAGAGATCGAGAGAGAGAGGGTGGGGGGGAAGAGAAAGGGGCCTACCACTTTTGAATATGTTTGATAGATAATTATATTAGTTAGATTCATACGAAAATGATATATATTTAAGAAAAATAAAATAATTGTTAAATTACGTATAAAAATATATGTGATTTTATATCAATGGTTAAAAAAAATGTGCGGGCGACCCTATGGTCGTGTGGCAAGGTCGCATGAATCATATGTGATATTTACGTAATGTTAATGTAAAATCATATATGATTCGACGATTATTTGATATTTTTTAAATATGTATTATTCTCGTATGAATCCGACCCTAGTTTATGTATAAATATATATTTATAGAGTTTTGATAAAATAAGAATCATAAAAATAATAAAACATGATTCTTTTATATTATTAACCGACTACATATAAAACAAACAACTTGTAAAACAATACCATAATTTTTCCAAGTTTTTGTGATTATTACATGATTTAGTCTATATACATATACATGTATAGAGAATGTTTCATTGACAAATAATCCAATTCTAACAACCAATCTTAGTTGGCCATGTAATAAATATCTGATTTTATTTTGCTTCCTAATGTAAATTTATGATCATAATGAATTAATTGACCTTATCATTCTCCATATATATATTTCAATCATAATTAATGATTCATGATAATCGTTCATAAATATCTTTATTGTTTTCTAATATAATCATTGATTTGTAGAGTTTGTTAGAATTAGATGATTTGTAAATGAAACGTCACCTACATGCATATACATATACATACATATATAAGGAGTCGGGAAAACTCGGTATTTTGTAATATCCATGGGATCCAATCTCAACAACAAATCGATTGGTTTAATTAGAAAGTTTATAATTTTGGTAAATTTTGACCTAATTGTTTTTATAATGACATTTTAAAAATCCTCTCTCTCTCTCTCTCTCTCTCTCTCTCTCTCTCCCCCCCCCCTCCCCTCCGACATGAAGATTCCATCTGATACCCATTATATACACGTTATGATATACTAATTAGGATCATTATATTTATATACCCACTAATATATACTCTATTGATGTCCACTGTAATACACGTTGTGATACCTAAGATACACAATATAATACACTGTAAACAATAAAAACACATAATATCATATAAAGGAAACATCGAAAATACTTTCTGTTATGAACACCAAAGATTCAAAGAAATACACTCTGGATAGTTATGAATTTCTTATTCATGGGAGGTATTAGTTTTCTATTTATAAAGAGAATAAATTAATTAAAAACATTTGTGAGTTGTCTTTTTATTATTAAATTATTTTTCTATTTATTTAATAAATAACATAACTATCTTAAATTATCGACTCACACCGGATCTCATGGTTAGTACAAATTACCGAGCTCTGATTTGATTACGTATATAATATTATATATATATATATATATGGGAGTGATCATATAATAACACCCCTCATTTAAAAAAACAAATTAAAAGAACACATTTAGGACCACATATGATGGGGGTCCCACACAATATAAAATCATATCTGATTCAACACCATTGAATCAGATATGATTTTATATTGTGTGGGACCCTCATCATATGTGGTCCTAAGGGTGTTCATTTGTTCCTTTAAAAATGCAAAGTTCTCATTTGAACCCCTATATATATATATATATATATAGAGAGAGAGAGAGAGAGAGAGGGGAAAGTTAAAATGAGAACTCAAATTTGGTTTTGAACGTGAAGACAAATGAGAGCGCGACACGTGTCTGAATGTAGATTATTCAGACTGAATACTCAAAGAAATATTCATACTGAATACAGTATTTATTCAGTCTGAATGTAGTATTATTCACTCTGAATATTTTCTTCATTATTCAATCTGAATATGACACGTGTTGCGTTCTCATTTGTCTTCATGTTCTCAACCAAATTTGAATTCTCATTTGGATTCGCCCCTATATATATATATATAGGGGCGGGTTCAAATGACAACTCAAATTTGATTGTGAACGTGAGAACAAATGAGAGTGCAACACGTGTCCCATTCAAAGAAATATTATAGTATATATTCAGTCTGAATATACAAAGGAATATTCAGTCTGAATATTCCTTTGTATATTCAGACTGAATATATACTAGACTGAATATTCCTTTGTATATTAAGACTAGACTGAATATATATACTATATTCAGTTTGAATATTTCTTTGTATATTCAGTCTGCATATTGTTTATTTTGACACGTGTCACGCTCTCATTTGTTCTCACGTTCACAACTAAATTTGAGTTCACATTTGAACTTTTCTATATATATATATATAGGAGAAGGATCATACGAGAATCACCCCTCTTTAAATAAACAAAAGAACAATTTGTGGACCACATATGATGTGGGTCCCACATAATATTATATCATTTCTGATTTAATATTCATATTAAATCAGAAATGATTTAATATTATGTGGGACCCACATCATATGTGGTCCACAAATGTCCATTTATTTCTTTAAATTTACAAAGTTATCATTTGAACCTTTCAGACACACACACACACTCTCTCTCTCTCTCTCTCTCTCTCTCTCTCTCTCTATATATATATATATATAGGGGTAGGTTCAAATGTGAACTCATTTTTGGTTGTGAACGTGAGGACGAATCCTAGCCACACATCTTCGGTTATGGTGGACGTGATCACGGAGGATCGACGCGATTCATGGGAGGGTGGAGATTATTAAAGAAGGGGAACCAGGTCAAAGCCGCCTTTATTGACCGGATAAGTGGCTGAGATTCGTCCTCACGTTCACAACCAAAAATGAGTTCACATTTGAACTTTCCTATATATATATATATATATATGTATGTATGAGGGACAATGATGTGGTTGCTTCATCATGGGTTGACTATGTAGGTAACTTCCAAGCTTGTTAGCTAGGAGAAAGTGAGAGGGAGTGGTTATGTCAAATAATATTCACTAGTGTCATATTCCTTCAAATCGTGGTATTGCTAATAAATATTCATGATCTATTTCAATATTATATTATATTAAGCATTTAATTTTATATTTTTAAATTTTAGTAAAATATAGATTTAAAATGTTTTATTGTGTACATACAATTTTAAAAATAAATCAACTCATACATAATTTGAATAAATGCTAAAGATTAAGGGGTCGGTTGTAAAAAACTTATCCCATTAAATGTTTATCGGTAAAATTCAATACTTTCGTTTACTTACCAGATAAAATTTTCATCCACCAAAACGACATCGTACATAACAATTTACCCGGTAAGTACTAACCTTGATAAAAGTTGTCGCCCTCACTTACCAGATAAGATTCTCAGTCATTGACTTCACTCTTACCATGTAAGATTTTTGGTATTTATCATATTCATCCGATAAGATAATGTGACTTAATAAGCGTACCCAGATAAGTGTTTGGTAAACGATCCTTAAGTCTTATTGATACAACAAAATACTCACAAATTTTGGAGTTCTCTAACAAGAATTATATCAATTTTCCATCCACGGTTACAATACAAAAGTTCTTTCAACTATTATTTTGATTTCAATTAAAGGAGTTCTGATTGACAATCTCTTATTTACTTTCAATATGTTAGATTCTCTTATTGACAATCTCTTATTTACTTTCAATATGTTAGATTCTCATCCTGATCTAACACATAACTTGTTTCTGGGTTCTAATATATGGCTAAGAAAGAATAGTAAATATCTACTACTTATTTTTCAAGGTGAGTGAACTCTCTATCCTTAAAGCAATTTCGCACCCACCGTATGTGCTTTGAGATATGGCGAATCGATTCTCAAGATACAATGAAGCAACGTTTGTAAAACGATTATCAACACCGCACTTGTGGTGATAATCCCGGTTAAACTATTGAGTTTCAAGGATTTCAAGAAACTAAGAAGTTGTGTTTCTATAGCAACACAACCCTTAGCAATCTGATATATAGAATGAAAGAAAAGAATGAAATTTTGGTGTCTACTGATGGGTTTATATAGGCATATATGACAGCCTTTCTTGACAGTTGTGACCTTTCGCGACGCTTTGATATGTCGCAACTGTTCCAACAGGTATCATCTGCGACGGTCGCATCTGATCACGAAGAGGTGTCTTTTAATTCCAACCGTCATATTTACACGAATCATCGCGACTGTTGGAAATACCCTTTCATGAACCGTTGCGTCTGTTCGTATCTAATTGTCACTAATGGGACCGGTTCATATTAAATGGATTAAGGCGGCTACAAGCGGCTCGCGAAGTGTGCCATCAACGCACCACATGCTCCCACGGTGGCGTGCGCGTAAGCCACCACCATTTTCCAATATATTAATTTAATATATAGAAAATTTCTTCCCTTCATAAACCCACTTAACTTTCACTCCATGTGGGACAAGGAGAAACCCACCAAATTGAACTTTTCCTTTTCTTCTCCTAAGACTCAACCCAAAAAACAAAGACTTTATTTTATATTTTTAAAATATACCCAACATAACTTTCCTTAATCTATCAAATCTATTTTGATTCCTAATTACTCAAAATAAGAAAACTATGAAGAAAGATGAAACCGACAAATGGTATTATCGATCTTCTAAAAAGTAAGATGTAATACATTCGACTACATTTTTACCAAATATTAGTTGAGAATTTTGGGTGGTCGTAAAAAGACATGGTAGTCGGCATTGTTGGCTTGTTTCTTTCAATAAAAGTTGAACTAGAATTCTAATAGTAAGTTATACGTGTAGAGCCAGAACGATCACATTCATAGACCCTTATTTAACTTTTCAAAAGTCACCAACCTTGTACATTTGACATAACATTCACATTGTCTTTCAATCAAAGTTTGGTTGGATCATA
Organism: Silybum marianum; assembly: GCA_036898165.1. Classification (NCBI taxonomy): domain Eukaryota; kingdom Viridiplantae; phylum Streptophyta; class Magnoliopsida; order Asterales; family Asteraceae; genus Silybum; species Silybum marianum. Next base: position 20,148,645 of record CM072539.1, read on the forward strand.
ATGATCAAATGACTTGATCGAACAAACAAAGACCCGAACATACATGTAAGTGTCACTTTTTTATACATATCTTTATCTAATAGGGTTTGGGCAGTATCCAAATATCATGTGTGTGTTATCAGTTGTTATGGAGCTATGATCGTTTATTGGAAACGAAAATTCTATTCAGACCATGTAAAAAGGAGATTTATTGCAATTCATATAGATTAATAAAAAAATAACCTTATTTTCTTTGTTTTCTGCACACATTTTTTATAAGCTAAGGATTTTTATGAAAACAATCATTATAATCTTTGATATAGAAGATAAGTATATATGTGAATCCCACTCTTAACCTCACTTTTGACTATAATATATTGATCTCATTTGATTTTGTTATTAATAATAAAAATGTAATTAAAAAAGGTAACAAAGAACAAGTGATGAAAGTAATGGTTATGGTAAGGTAGGATTATTCTGGTTTCAAGTTGCAATTTGTTGACCCCCTTTGATAATTCTAAAAGGAGAACAAGTTGGGTTTAGGAATCTAATGCCTTCCATGAAATGATTGGTTTATTTCCAATTTTATAGAGATATTTGGGGATGATTTTTGTTCATTGATATTACGCGGATGATTACCAAATATTCTATCAAGTCTTGTACGGATAAATTTGTCTGTCTCTAGATGAAAATGTGTTGTTATTTTTTTTCTTTCTAAATCAACAGTTTAAAATGACAAAAATGACGAAAATGACCTATCTATCCCTCAACATTAATTAAAGTTTGTTTGTTAAATTGTTGTTTATTTTTCAAATACATATAACATTCTATAAGAAACAAAAAAAATCAACAATTAGAGAAATTGATAGGCAAACACATTGAAATACCAAAGAACATCCATAGAAGCAAAATTTGTTGTAGAAATGGATATGCAAACGAGTAGTACCCGATTGAACGATCCATAGGAGCAAATTGAGTAGTACCTAATTGAACAACCTTACAATCTCTTTGATTACAATCTCTTTGATTCTCTACATCTCTAATTGATAAGTCGTTTTCCACGTTAAACTCTTTCCATCTCCCAACCTCTGTTTAATCTAGTGTGGATCACTGACAAGGAGAAGAAGCAATCGAAGAGTACAAATTAACAAGAATGATAATCCTGCTTAAGGTCATGAAATATGGATTATGTAATCGGCCCTAAGATTATGAAATCTGGATTATGTACTCTAGTCCTAATTCATGAAATCGATTCCTAGAAATTAGTACCTGAAAAATAAAGTGTCTTATCTAAAAACATTCATAACATGTTTTGTAGAAAGAAAAAAAATGATGTATTGGCTATTTTTTTACATGACACTACTTGAAAAAGTATTGTATAAACATAAAGAACCTATAAAAAGAATGGTTTATAGGACGTTTTGCGTCCTATAAAATAAATATAACACTTTATTTTAAAAAGATCATAAAAAAGTTGTACGATGCCTAAAAACATCATATAACTTAAATAGAATGCTTTATTTTATTTTTCTGGTCCAACAAGATACTTTATTAAACACTGTAGGCTTCATATAAATACACTTTTATTGTAGTAATAGGACTTCAAAAAAATTATTTTATAAGAACTCAATTGGTTAAGATTCTCAAACTCATTCTAACAATTTTATTATAAAATCTATATGTGAGACACAATTGGAGTCTTGTATAATTGTGTGCGTCCTAAGAAGTCAATTAACATTGCTATAGTGTTAACCACAAGGGTTATGGCCCATTGATCGAATGCTTGGGGGTTGAAGGAATATCCTAGCCATCCAGGGTTTGAATCCAGATACTCTTAATAATTGTGGCCACTGAGTTTGTCAGGGCTGATTATTGCAGTAAAAGAATTTTACCTGGATTAGTCTGGGCTTTGCCTGGGATAACCTTCACAAAAAAACGTTCCTATAGTGTTGTATATCATTTATTTGCAATTTGCCAAAAAAAAGACGTGGTTGATACAATGTAGTTAATGCATATAATCAATCAGTATTTTAAAAGACTCGTCATGCCAGCTATTATGAAGAGTTATAGATTAAGGCTCGTCTTTCACGCCAATATTAATCTCGTGACACACTATGATCTGATGCACAATTTTCATAAAGTGATTTTTCATTTTTCTAATACCTTTTAATCTATTACTTTTTAATTTTAATATATAATCTAATTTAAAGTGTTTAACGTCATTGATTCATTAAGAATGCTAGAAAACATCTCTCTCTCTCTCTATATATATATATATATATATATATAAAAGAATGATCATGCGGGAAGTAAAACATTTTACGAAAGGACGAAAAGTTTTAATATCATAAATGATTAGACTTCTTTGGATGTGTTTAATCTATATAATTAAACGTCTATGTCTTGTCAATGTAACATGTGTTTAATCACATGTGATTAAATAGGAATTGTTATTCATATCCCCTTCCGCACACATTCATTTATTTCTTAGAGCATTCACAGGAGGCTAAATTATAAGGTCCATGGACCGGTCCGTAATTTTTTCAACTGCTGGGAAGAAGTGGTTCACTCCACGTGGAAGGGATGAGGTCCTTCTGCATAGACCGCTTCATTTCTCTTATTAGGCCCCACTTTCATTAAAGTAATTAACAAATATAAATATTTAATAATAAATTGGTTTTTTACCCTTCCTTGAATATTGCCTTTTAATATAAATGAATATTTTGTATTTATCAGTTTTTTGATTTTTGAGTAAGGGGGTGTTTGGATGAGGTTATTGACTTATAACTTATTATCGATGTAGAAAAGTGCTTATGAAAATCTGATAAGTTAAAAAATTTACTTTTTAGAAGAAAACTTATTTCTGACTTTACACCGAATAAGTTTTTTTACCCAAACATTCAAAATGACTTATTACTATACCACACCGAAATAAATCAATAAGCTGTTTTGATAAACTCAAACAAACACCCCCTAAATTATATGGTTTATTCTAATGATTTATATGCTATCATTTCTAAAATTTTATTTTATCATACTTTTAAGTTTTTATAAGTGTAGACCTTTTTGAAAATTTTAATTTTTATAAGTTTTATTATTATAATTTCTAATTATTGTCTTTTAGTTAAATAATTTTTAACTATTACATAATATGAGGATAAAAAACGAAGGAATTTTAGCAACTAGTTGGGAAAGGTTCACGTAAGATTAATGTAGGTTTATTGAAGTTAATTTTTAGTTATTGTGATTCTTATTATTATAATTTTTATTATATAAACCATGGACCGGTCCATGATTAGGGATGAAAAGTTTATAAAATGTGTAGGAGAGAGAAAATTGATATGGCAGAGGAAGAAAACTGATGTGGCAAAGTTATAAACCTATGAAGAGGTCCATGACTGCCGATGCTCTTACCCCTACTTCACACACATACCTCTATATATACTTTATACCCCTTACTCACTCACATACATCTTATAGGAGGGGGTGTGAATAGAATACTCTGATTAAATTTGTGAATCGTATGTGTAATTATACATGATATTAAAATTTCACATATTTTTACCAAATATTTAACTTCTCGTGTGAACCTCACCTTATATAATTATATATATGATTTATAGATTTATCATAATAAGTTATGTCTTAAAAAACAATATGGAATTATCAGTGATACGGTTTAACCTCACCATCAATTCATCGTACCAGTTCTTACACAATTTAAAACCTCGTAAGCAATTCAAAAATGAAATTATATATTACTAAAAATCCTTTAAGTAAAGGTTTATCAGTTATATAATTATTTAAAGAGTGAATTACACCGGTGGTCATGTGGTTTGTTGAAATTTTGGATTTGGTCCCTAAAACAAACTATCTACACTGGTGGTCCCTAACTATTCATTTTCATTGCACTCATGGTCCCTTCACTTAACAAGGTTAGTTAACAACCGTTGGAAATGACTAATCGGTCATTAAACATACTGTAAGGATCAAAAGTATAATCTAGTCTAAATTTTAATTTTATTAACCCTTTTTAATTTGTTATTAAAAAATATTTTATTTATTTTATTATAAATTAAATTTCTTAATTGTTTTATACATACAGTTACAAACTTGAGATTTATAATTTTTTAACGCTTGTTTTTTTTTGTAATTTTTTAACGCTTGAAGCGGGTGGTCGTCCTGGAATTAGTCGGCTTGCATAGAGAGTTAGATATCCAGATTAATAAAAAAAAACTTATGTGAATTTATCTTGATTTATTTTGTACTTGAAAACTTGAGATTTTTTAATGCTAATTTTTGTGTGTAAATTAAATAGTTTTTAAATATATATAAAGATTTTTATTTAATATGTATTTTATTTTATAAAATTTGATTTGTAATTGTATAAATAAAATATCTTTTAATAAGAAAAATTTATAAAAAAAATTGAAAATCAAGAAATTTGATATAAAAATATATATGAAACAATAAAAAAATCATCGTTAAATTTTTTAAATCTCATGCTTATAATTGGATGTATAAAAAATATATAAAATAATTAAGAAATTTAATTTATAATTGAATATATAAAATATTTTTTAATAAAAAATTTAAATAAAGTGTAGATTACACTTTTGGTCCCTATAGTATGTTCAAAGATAGGTTAGTCCTTCCTAACGGTTGCTAACTAACCTTGTTAAGTGGAGGGACCATAGGTGCAATAAAAATGAGAAGTTAAAGACCACTGGTGTAGATAGTTTGTTTTAAGGACCAAATCCAAAATTTAAGCAAACCACAGGGACCACCGGTGTAATTCACTCTTATTTAAATGTATTTTTTAAGTTTAATGGAATTATATAACATAAATAACAAATATTGTTGCATCATCAACTTTTTCCTCTTTGCCATCGTCTTGTTAGAAATTAGTCATTTATATAACTTATTCCAATTAAAAATTCAAAAAAATAACGTGCTTAACATAATTGTAAAAATATAAAATACAAAGTGAATTATACTGAAGGTCCATGTGATTTGCTCAAAATTTGGATATGGTCCTCTTAAACACACAATCTAAACCTACTGTGAATATTGCTAACTTTACATTTTCATACACTAGTAGTTTCTCAAATTAACAAAGCTGACTTGAGGCCCGTTATCGTCAGCCACCCCATGTGGTCATTATGTGAGGGGCAATTCCGTCATGATTTAATTTGATATATTCATCTTCTTAGTTTGTCTTTACGGATTTTCTTCTTCTCCATCAACTTCTTCTCCATCAACAACATTAAGAACAAACTTTGAATCAAAATATCTAAATTTAAACATATAACCTTAAATCAATTTTAAAAGGGTTTTTCCTTTTACACCCTACTCTATTTCCCAAATGCACCATACTCTATCTTATTTATCTATTTTAATTGGTAACACACTAACTCCTATGTTTATTTATCAGTTTTAATTGGAGGCCATATATATAGATTAGAGTTTAATATATAAAGTACGGTGTAAAAGGTAACACCCATTTTAAAAAAAAAATCTAAATGCAAAACAAATAGGTAGTGGTAGTGCAAGCATTGTTTATACCAAATTCAGATGTATAAAGATGGTAGTTGTGCAACGCAAAATTAGAAGATACGTATACACTTAGGTGGCGTTTGTTTTTTAAGAGATCCGAAGTCTGAAGTCTGATTTCAGTTCGGAAATGGTTATGAAATGCCTAAACGAATCAGATATAAGTGGTGATTAAGAGCTTAAAATGAAAAAACAAACAAGGCCTTAGAGAAGGAGGCAAAGGTGGGTGTAGGCAGTTCGAGGGAGAGCTTCTTCTTGATTCAATGGATTTTCACCGTCAGAGAACGGGAGTGAGGTTGTGAGGGGGAGGGTTTTCATCGACAATGTCGATCTGCAGAAGAGTGAGGAACCGTATTTAAGAAAAGATGTCTAATATTTATTTAATTTATTATTATTATTATTATATATTTAAACTAAATTTATTTATTTTTCAAGAAAAAGAGGTAAAATTTTGCCCTCATGTAAAACACTAAAAGGCATAAACCTCGTTGGTGGATACTATATAAATAAAAGTAAACCCTAATTTTGGTCTTCGTGGTTTGCTAATTTTTTTTTGAAATAGGACATAAATTTGATAACTCTAAAAAAATTATTTTTGTGATTCTCATTTTGTTTTAAAAGTGGTCCCATCACTAACTCTATTAATTTTTTACGTTAGGGGTCGTTTACCAAATCTTACCCGGGTAAGTGATTACCGGCAAAATTCAACACTATCACTTCCTTACCGGGTAAGATTTTAGTCCACAAAAACGACATCGTATGCAACAATTTACCCGGTAAGTACTTACCGTGGTAAGAGTCGTCGCAATCACTTACCCGGGTAAGACTTTTGGTCATTGTTTTCCTTGTCTTCGCTCTTACCGGGTAAGATTTTTGGTACTTGTTATATTTCTCCAGTAAGGTAATATGGCTTGGTAAGCATTTACCCGGGTAAGCGTTTAGTAAACGACATTTTTATCCATTTCCTTCTAACACTAACAAAAGAAATTAATGATGTTAATAATAAGGACCACTTTTAAAGAAAAATAAAAACTATAGGAACGATTTTTGAAAATATCAAAATTTAGGTCCTACTTTTAAATAGTTTAGTAAACCCGGTTACCAAAATTAGAGACCTCCCTTACCGTGTGTAGATTGTACCGTACGTTTCATAACACGCTATTAGAAAACAACGTTCATCCGACCCGTATTTTTTTAAACCGACCCGAGTTATATCCAACCAATAACGTATATATTTTGTATAGCCGTTGCACTGAATGATCATCAAACGCTCTGTAACTCGCCCCCCTGTTCTTGCTCTCGATCTGCTCCAATCGCCATTAACGAATCGCTTCATCTTCATCTTCATCTTGCAATCGATCATCTAACCTTTCTTTTCTCATACTTTAATCTGTTTATCGTTAATTTTCGTAGATATAATTTTTTTTTTTTTTTTTGTTGTTTCTTCATCTTACAATCGGTTATGGATGCAGGAAATCCGTCGGCTAAGTCACCTTCTTTTTCAAATCAGAAGCATCGGAGGAGGAATTCTCGTGATGATAATGTAAGAGCCTGTGTGTGTGTGTGTGTGTTTATGATTGTGTTTTGTTCAAAATTTACGATAATTTAGGGTTTTATTTGATCTGATGCGGTTCTTTGTGTGTTATATGAGGTTTCTTGGTTACGATTGTGAATTTGTTGTTATAGTTTATCTTGTAAGAGACTTCTTGCTGTGTGATTAGTCACTGATTAGGATGCTATGATTATGATTGGTTAATCTGAACTCCGATGGAGGTGAATCATTCATCTATACTTAAACAACTTCAGTTATAGAAATATATCTAATTAGTCCTATTTCTTCTTGGAAATCTTTTTGATGTTTAAATGTTTTCCTTCTACGCCTTTCTGAAAAGAAGGGTTTTATTGTGGGTATGTATATAAGGGTGTTCTGTATGTTCTATGAAAACCAAACCTATTCTTGGTTCATACATTGAGATTTTGGTGCTTCTTTAGACTCTTGCAATGAAATATATATATATATATATATGCACACACACAACTTATGAACCATGGTGTTTCTTTAGACTCTTGCAATGAAATATATATATATATATATATATGCACACACACAACTTATGAACCATGGTGTTTCTTTAGACTCTTGCCATGAAATATATATATATATATATATATATATATATGCACACACACAACTTATGAACCATGGTAGTCTCTCCTAACTCTTTTGTAGCAGGCCAAAGAGATGTCATCTGTTTCTGTTCTTGATTTGTATTTTTATAATACATATTGGTACTACTTCAAGTAAAAATTTTGGTTTATATCAAGGTTTTTGTAACTGTGTAATATGGTTGATCATGTATATTTTGGTTTAAATCTGCATGTATTTATTGAACCTTTCTTTTTTGGAACAACAGTTGGACAGGTTCATCCCAAATCGTTCTGCAATGGATTTTGACTTTGCGAACTACATGCTTATGGGCAGGAAGGTTGAAAAGGAAAGCACCTCTCCATATTCACCATGGGGAGAATCTTACCGGAAGCAGCTTGCAGAAATCTTCAACGTTAACAGGACGCGAATTCTTGCATTTAAAAACAAGCCACCAACTTCAAGACTGGATGGTGTCAAGGAGATTCCGCCACCATCCACCACATCAAAATCTGCAAAGCCAATGAGACATATTCCACAAGTATATCTTCTTTCTTCAACTCTCATTTAATCATCATCTATTCTGTTATAATCTTTACATTCAGTCTTTACATTCATCTTCTCATTTTGATTTGTGGTTAGTTGATTTGATTCTTATGGGTTTTTTTTCGTTTGGTAATAACAGTCGAGTGAAAGGACTTTGGATGCACCTGAGCTTGTGAATGACTACTATTTGAATCTGCTTCATTGGGGTGTCACCAATACTATCGCTATAGGTCTTGGAAACAGTGTGTATCTTTGGGATGCATCTGAAGGGACCAGCTCTGAACTTCTATCGACTGATGATGTTTGTGGCCCGGTTACAAGTGTCAAATGGGCACCCGATGGAAGACACCTTGCTGTCGGCTTTAACAATTCCAAGGTTCAGCTGTGGGATCCTTCCACTAATCGACTGGTATTATATAAGTTTCCTTCGCATTTTATTTTGAAAACTAAAGGTTTTCAAGATTTTGATTTCAAAACTTACGTGGGATTTTTATTTGATCAGCTGAGGACTCTTCAAGGAAATGGATCAAGGATAGGATCGCTTGATTGGAACAACCACATCTTAACAACAGGGAGCATGGATGGTTTAGTCATTAACAATGATGTTAGAATAAGATCATATAACATTGGGACATATAGAGGCCATAATCAGGAGGTTTGTGGATTGAAATGGTCAACATCCGGTCAACATTTAGCGAGTGGCGGCAATGATAACCTCCTCTTTATATGGGACCTAGCGGCCAACCGGCGGCTCCACCGCTTCTCCGACCATACTGCCGCCGTGAAAGCGCTGGCCTGGTGTCCGTTTCAGAGCAACTTACTGGCGTCTGGTGGCGGCGTGGGTGACCAGTGTGTTAAGTTTTGGAACTCGAACTCTGGTGCGTGCTTGAATTCGATGAACACGTGTTCACAAGTGTCGTGCTTGCTTTGGAACCGGCATGAGCGCGAGCTTTTGAGCTCTCATGGGTTCAGTGACAACCAACTCATCCTTTGGAAGTATCCTTCTATGGTTAAGTTGGCAGAACTCCATGGGCATACTTCGAGGGTGCTACATATGAGTCAGGTATGTGAAGTCTAGTCCTTAAAATAAGTGTCCATAATAAAATAAAAGTAATAAAGCATATAGTTTTAGAAATTTAGAAATTTATAAATTATAACATGTTTTAATTAGCAAAATCGATCATCTGTTATTAAGGATAGAATTGGAAAGACGTACTTTTGAACCTGAACACTTTAACTTGGGAGTTGGGACAAACTAGAACAGAAAGAACGGCACTTTATACATTTTTGAATGAGCTAAATGACAATTTTACCCTTTACAATAATAATTAAGGGTAGAATTAGAAAGTAGACACTATTTATTTGGGTATAAACTAAAATAAAGTGTGTATACTTATTTTGGTAGGGAAAGAGAAAGCAATACAAGTGGAAATGTACAAGTGTTTGATACGTATGTTTTATGTTTGTTTGTTTCAGAGTCCGGATGGATATAAGGTTGCATCGTTGGGAGCTGATGAGACGCTACGATTTTGGAACGTTTTTGGCACGCCACCGGAAGTGACGAAAAACGTAAAAGCAGAGGAACCGTTTGCTTCTTTTGCATGTATCAGATGAAGTCTGATCAAAACCAGACATACGGTCGAGAAAGTCGAGTTTTTTTGTAGATGATTCAGTACTTCATGTAATCTTGAAGGGTGAAGGGTCTAGAATAAGCTAGTATTTTGGGGAATTTTCTTATGAGATAGTGACATCATGTATACCATAATTTTGTTTTAATCTATTATTGGACTAATTTTAATACATTTTGAGAGTACATTTGGGCACTATGCTTATACAACAAAAACCCAACACGAATCAATCAATATTCGTATATATATATGAAATATAACATGTTGAACTTAAATGCAGCCTTTCTCAAGACCAAACAAAGCCCACTGGCTTGGCTTGATTTTAAGGGTTAGCATCGGAACCGGGTACCCGTTTTTGGAACCGGAATCGCTTCAGAACTGCCGGGCTCCGGAACCGGAGCCGATGTGATTGGTTCCGGTTCCTAAAATACGTAACCAATCAGGACCGGTTCCGGTTCCTAAAATACGGAACCAATCAGGACCGGTTCCGGTTCTCATTTCTTTGGAACCGTTACTCGCTGGGTATCCGCTATCCGCCACCTTTAAATAAAAAATATGTAATATATTTATAAATAATAAATAAAAACTCAAATTTTGTAGTTCGTTTATGTAATAATTAGTTTTTATCGGATTAGTTTTGACCATTTGTTGTATTTATTACTTTAAGTCAGTATTTCGTAGTGTATAATTACATATAAAAAAATTAAAGTCGGGTACCTGGTACCGGAACCGGTTCCCGTCGGTTCCGGTTCCATGAAAAATTGCCAGGTACTCGGTTATGCTCAACCCTACTTGATTTGGCAAAAAATAAGAGGTGAGGCAGCCTCTGAATCGCTAAGAGGTGAATCTTGTTTGGCAAAAAATAAGTCTGCCTCATAATGGTTCCAATAAAAGCCCTAATTACATCTTGAACGTTTACCAAACAATTATATTTCATTTCACAATATATCATAAGAGCCTCTTAATCATTCAGCACCAAACCAAACCATTAAGCAAACTGTCAATGAGCCCCTTAACCGGCCACAGGAAAACACTTCTAACAAGTAACAACCTAAATAAAAGGAAACCATTTTGTATAAAAAATCACTTGCTCAAAATCACCAGTTAAAAAAGGATGTGTTCGTTATCAGTCATTTGCCGAAGAAAATTTAAATCACGAACAACTGGAAAAACAAAACAAATGAAAATGGATGCACTTTAGTAGTACAAGCATTTGTAACACATAATGCTATCTCTAAAACTCTTTCAAACAAATTCATGGTTAAACAGCTGGTTTTGGTGGCGGCTTAACCGTCAGTCAGTCAGCCATCCGATAAATTAGTCATCCAGATAATAATAAGATCCAGCAAATTTCTGCTCCCTGTCCTTTGTTGAATTAAGCTTGTTGATTCTTGGTCGAAAATTAGTTGGGTCCCGCCTAAACGTAATGTTCAGATGCTGTTGTACCACATATATCAAACACCATTTGGTCAATAAATTATAAATGAAAACAAAAATTTAAGCAGAAAAAGAAAAAAAAAAGACGAAATTGGCTTAACAGTTAAGTGAGTTGGATACTTACAGATAAGAAGAGGTTCATTCCGGTCAATAACGACTGAGGTGCATTTGCAGTACAATCAACAGATGGTGTACCTTCGTAAACGATCACCCTATCAGCTAAATAAGTTGCCATTATAAAGTCATGTTCAACCACAAAGGCGGTCTTTTTAGCGTGTAGTATAAATCTCTTTATAACTTTTGAAGCAACAATACGCTGCTCGGAATCGAGGTATGCACTTGGTTCATCTATCAGGTAAATATCAGCCGGCTGAAAAAGAAACACAAAAAAATGCCAAGTAAGATCTCATAATAACTCTAATGAGCTTAATGGGACTACAGCTTATTCGGTCAGTTATACATGACTGTTTGGTAGTGGCTTAATGATGTACTAAGTGGCTTATTCAGTAAGCTTCTAGGAGGAGCTTTATGCAGAAAGCAAAGTGTTCTCTAAATCTGCCATCCCAATTAAAAAACATGTTCCTGCCATTCATGAAAAAACCTTTCCAACAAAATCTTCACAATCTATATAGACAGATTAATCCACACAGACAGCTTTATCCATACATGACTTAATAGAAAATTAACCAAACGATGCATAACTCCCTTCTCACACATAAAAAATGAAGCTATATTATTAGTATTAAGTTAACATGTGCTATTTACATAAGCTGAAATATACAAACCAAGTTGGCAGATGCAAGAAGTCTTTTAAATAAAGTGTTTGGATACATCCATCATTAGAAATGCACTGAACCCAATGCACACCTAGCAATGAAGGTTTGATCTACAGATCTCATGCCAATAAAAAACTACAATAATACGGTTCACACATTCTTCACAAAAATTATGATGACAAATCCGAGATGGATATATCCAATCAATATCACATACTAGAAAAGTAGAAGTAAAAGAGCATCATCTTTTCTTTGATATTCACATCATCAGTTGTAGATCACAAAAAAAGAGTCTTGATGTAGAAATTCAGAACAAAGTAACAAACATCAGCTTTGAAACTTTAAAGTACACACATATATGTATATATATATAGAGGTTCCTTCATTTAGAAACTCTACGAAGAGTAGTAACTTTGGAAACCAAACGGAAAACCAATAAAAAATAAAAAATTTCATCAAATGTTATGATTTATGATATTGTTTCACATATGTTTGTGTTCATAGGAAAAAAATATTACATGTGAATAAAAAAACGATGGTTCACTTATTTGTTTCATCGTATGAACTTTGTTTCATATGTGAAAGTAAACCAAATTTTGTTCACATATAATATTTTTTTTCCTTATGAACACAAACATATATGAAACAATATCTTAAATCATAACATTTGATGAATTTTTTTTTATCTTATATTGGTTTTCCCCTTCGTCTCCAAAGTTTCTACTCTTCGTATAGTTTCTAAATGAAGAAACCTCTAGATAGATAATAGATATATGTATACATACACACACACACACAAAAGAAGCAAAAGCATAGGACTACAGTGCATTATCGATGATATATATATATATATACAGTGCTTATTGTGCAATTTCGGTAACAAAATAAAAAATCAAAAATATGGTTCCTTAGAAAGTAAATAAACAAGAGAAAATCACCTTGCCAAGGCACAGACACAATGCAACTCTTTGCAATTCACCACCAGAAAGATTCACAACTTCTTGATCCATTAGCTGCTCAATTTGAAGAGGTTTCATAACATCCGATACAAACTGAGGATGCATATACGAATCACGAATCTTTTGATGCAGCAAATGCCTGACTGAATGAGGGAACTTAGGACTGATCTTTTGGGGCTTATAAGAGACATTAAACTCAGGTATCTCTACATCAGTGTCTTCCACAGTATCAGGCTTCAGTAAACCAGCCTACATATTTAATAAATATAAAGACTTTAGGCACACCCAAGATAACAATCGTCACATTTTATATAATAAAAAAAAAGTCTCACCAGCATACGGATAAATGTTGTCTTCCCTGTTCCATTCTCACCGAGCATTACAATGATCTGAGAGTCTGTGAATTCACCTTCAAGCACCTTAAGTTTGAAACCACCTTGAGTTTTAGACATAGTTGGGTATCTGTAGCGTGCATATGTTTCAATTTCTTCGGCAGTCTCTTGTGGTGTCTCAGCGACCTTTTTTCCATAGAGCATAGGGGTAAAAAGGTCATTTCAAACAAAATCAATGATGATTATGGTAGTAAAGATTTATGAAAAAATTACCTTAAAAGTAAGAGATTCATCGCGAAAACGAAGGTTTTCTGTCGGCACATACCCTTCTAAAAATATATTAATTCCTTCTCGGACGGAAAAGGGTAGTGTTACAACACCATATGCACCAGGCTTCCCATAGAGGCAGCAAATGAAGTCCGAAAGGTAATCAAGCACACTTAGATCGTGTTCAACAACAATCACATAGCTGAAATAGAAGTTTCAGAGGTGAAATTTTATTAGTATTATATTAGTATCTTTTTAAGATCATAAAACCAAATAGTCAACTAACGATTGCAAAAAAAAGTTAGTAGAATAACCTATTAGGTCTAAGCAAAGATCTGATAACTTGAGCAGCTTTAAGCCTTTGTTTCACATCAAGATAACTTGAAGGCTCATCAAACATATATATTTCTGCATTCTGTATAGCAACAACAGCAATGGCAAACCTCTGAAGCTCCCCACCAGATAAATCTCCAACATTACGATCTATAACCTGATTCAGCTCAAGATCGGCACAAAGCTCTGCCTTCACGTCTCTCTCATCCTTCTGTTCAAGGACTTGTCCAACGTTCCCTTGAACTGCTTTTGGAATATGGTCAACATACTGGGGTTTTATGATAGCCTATTTAAACAGAAAAAAAACCTAATCAGAAAATAGTAAAAAAAAACGAAAATAAAAGTGTCTGGCGATCATTAGATCAGAGCCATGGGCCATTATCAACAAAAAAGGGAATAAAGAAGACAAAATGAAGTTAAATGCACCTTTAGATTATCTTCGAGAATACGAGTGAAGTAGTTTTGCAACTCAGATCCTCGGAAGTATGTCAAAATCTCTTGCCAGTCTGGAGGGTTCTGGAAATATAATTAAAGCATTAACTAAAAATTTTAAAAGATTATATAGAATACTCGTTCCTGCAATAGAAAGAGATCAATGATAGAAGATCAACATATTTACATTAAAACGACCCAAATTGGGTTTCAATTTTCCGGCCAAAACTTTGAGGGCTGTAGACTTCCCAATTCCATTTGTTCCAACCAAACCAAGAACTTGCCCTGGTCGAGGGACAGGCAACCTGCCATTCGAAGTTTCTCAAATCAGTGATCAGCATAACAGCAACAGACACCAGTGTAACGAAGCAGTGTGGGTTTGTAACCTGTGTAATTTGAAGGTATTGACCCCATAACGGTGAGTTGTATCTTTATCCAAATCCTTTGGTAAATTAATGATCTCAATTGCATCAAATGGGCATTTCTACATTAACAAAAGCAAAGAATATCAGGTTCAAGCTGCAATTCTTGTTGGCTTGAAAGCAGAAAGTAAGACAAAAAGAATATCACACGGTAAACAAACCTTAACACATATCCCACACCCTATGCACAGCTCCTCAGAGATTTGTGCAATCTTGGATGCAGAAGTGACCTCAATACACAGCTTACCTGCCAAAAGAAAGTGAATGTTATAAAAAGCATTAACCATATATATTTCTGGATGGTCAACGAAGTGCACCATTGTATGTATTTATAGATAGAAAAACTAATAACCAAACATGTATAAAAGAAACTGAAAGAGTTTTAAAAATAAAGATGTACAACCTAATTGAGAGTCAGAGAACAGCTTTATGTACCATGGGACCATTGTTGTGAAAGGTGCACCTGGGCTCATGTCTAGGCCCGAGGTCCATAAAGATACAACTTTGGTGCATCACCTTCACTAATGCTCATCAGCTTCAATGAGACACATGCCCTTAGCCTAAGAGTTGCAGGGCATGTGGCATAGTTCCATCCATTTCAATGAATCAGGAAAAAATATTCTTTAGGCCTCTTAGGAAATTAAAATCCAAACCCATGAAGCATCTTGTATGCGGGTCACAACTTTTGTTCATCAGCTGAATTTTCTCAACTAGAAGGTAATCTTTATAATATTTTCAGAGCAATTTACCATTAGAAAAAAATAAAAAAATAGTTATTTAGATAAGTAATTGCACCAAAAGTAAAGTGATACCAAATTCTTAATTCTCATATAATTATAAAATCTATCAACATTTTTTATAAGTTAGATGAACTGCTTATACATCCACTTAAATATCAGCTGAATGCCTCTTATGCCATACAATGTAGTAATGAACAACTCAAGTAACTGCTTCCACAATTTTCGGACATCCTTTCAGTCCTCCTCGGGCCTTACAACAATGTATCAAACAAAAGTACTAGTACCACTATCTACCCAAAGTAGAACCAGGTGTACCTGAACCAATTCTGAAGGATCTTACCAACTACCATGTGATGTAATCCTTATATATCATTAACTTGTAGAAAGCTTCCTATGTTATAAATCTACCCTAAAACTTTCTATCAACATCATGAAAAGTTTGTCATCTTTAAAGTCTAGTATTTACCATGGAACATGTCAAATTAGTGAATAACTGTAACTCCTTTGATATGCTTAAGATGACTGAATTCTCTAGTTTTCTTTTCCAACTTTTCCTTTAATCAGTTAGTTATACTGGTATATACATGATTAGCATATAAAAATGCCTAACTTTCCGCAATGTCTCAATCCATTATGATGAAATAAAAAATGACATGTAGAACACTCCAACTTTGTCAGGAAATGATTCCTGACACAAAACAGTTTATATTTATCAGGCATTAATCTGGAGATTAAACAATAAGGGTACAAATTTATAAAGCCAACACCAAATATTCTGTATAAGCTAAACCACCAATCAGATGACAGTTTTTTTTCTGAAAACAGCAACCGATCAGATGACAGAAGCTAAAATGTTAATGCAATCCCTTGAATCAGAGGAGAAAATTAGCCCACTTTTCCATCAAGAGAACAAAATTAGCCAATTTTTCAGGCTCATTGTTTAGTACCCTACCATATTAGAGCTGCCATCAATCCAAAAAAGAAACCAGACAACCAAAATCAAACGATACTCCCTCCATTCTACACTGAATTACTTAAATAATCTCTCTGGATCTAGAAACTTCTATATAGATTGTCTACTTACGATTAAACCATCTAAATGAGTCTCAATTACAACAGAATAAGCCCTGTACATATCAATACAGAAAAACAAAGCAATTAGCCAATCAGACTGAATCAATACAACATATACATATAATCGAATAACAAAAAACGTAACAAATTTCGTGATCCAAAATTCGATAGATTGAGAATTAAACAATTTTACCAGTTTTGACAACAGGGCAGCTCTTTTTACATTCTTGACGACACTTCTTCGGCTTGCAACGGTCTTCTTTTAGGATGGCGATACGCGTTAATCTATCGGCCATTGATGAAACGATCGAAAAGAGAAACAAAAGCTTTGCAGTTCAGAGGAAGAAAGAGTGCGGCGCGTGTTGCGAACACGATGACGGCTCAAAGGGTAGAAACCCCAGCAGACATAATACGCAGAGTAAATTACACTTTTAGTCCCTACAGTTGATACTTCCTGTCAAATCTTGTCCCTATTTTGAATTAATTATAATTTTGGCTGTCGTGGTTGCCAATTTATTACACTTTTGATCCCTAATACTAACTTTCGTTAAAAAAAAGTGTGTGCCACTATGAAAACATGAATAATGTACTATTTAAAAATAACATTTAATACAACGAGGAAGACACGTATCTGTTAAGACCCTCTTGGTCCGATCTGATCAACGGTTTGAACGTTTCTTTGAGCGATTTGCATTGAATCGACCCCTAAAATACACATATATTAAGTATATTATGTTTTCAATTTTCATTTTTTAATTATTGGCATCCTCAAACCCATCAAGCTAAATCACAAGAAAAACATATTTATGATGGCCGATAGGGGTGCTCAAAACTCCGACCAACCAGATCAACCCAATCCAACCCAATGCGAAATAACTCAACCTAGGGGTCAGCAAAAAC
This sequence comes from Silybum marianum, assembly GCA_036898165.1. Classification (NCBI taxonomy): domain Eukaryota; kingdom Viridiplantae; phylum Streptophyta; class Magnoliopsida; order Asterales; family Asteraceae; genus Silybum; species Silybum marianum. Next base: position 20,166,169 of record CM072539.1, read on the forward strand.
CGAATCGAAACCGAAAAAACCAAGAAATCGAAACCGAAACCAAAAATCCAAATGATTCGGTTTCGCATTTGGTTCCCATATCAACCGAAAAAACCAAACCGAACCGAACCGAAAATGTTCGGTTTCTCTAAGAACCGAACCAAACCGAAATAATATAATTTTTTTTAGAGTAAACTACATACTTGGTCCCTAGGGTTTATTGGTTTTAACAGTCTGGGTCCCTAAAATGAAATATCTATGGCTTCCATCCTCGTGGTTTCCATTTCATAACGTATTAGGTCCCTAAAACTAACTTTGTTAGACTTTTCCTGTTAAGTAGGTTAAGTAAGAGGGGCATTTTGGTCATTTTAAGTATAGGGACCAAACACGTAATAAGAATCGCGGGGACCAAACACGTATAATAAGAACTACAAGTGACCAAAATACGTAATTTACTCTCTATATAATTTATATATACTTAATAATTAATAATTCATAACATATATATTGTGGGTGTATATATATATATATATTATATATTTTATCAAATACTTTCACATTTTTCTTATTATAATATTTTCTTCGTTTTTTCTTATTAAAATAATATATTTTTAAATTGTATTTTTGTTATGGCATTATAGTTACATTTTTTTATCATAGTAATATACTATCATTTCTTTTTTTACACATTGTATTTTTAATTTTTCTTATTAAATTGTTTAAATATTTTAATGTAACATATTTTTTAAACAGACACATTTTTTTTTCCTTCAAAAAACACATACTTTTTAACATTTTTTAAACGTTAGCAATGGAAAATGTGTTTTACAAATTTTCTAAATATTGTTATATTAATGAATAATTTTGTTTTATTTTTGAATAACTTCATCGTTTTCTCTCCTGATTATTCATATACCACCTATATTATGTTTTTCATCTATTTTTTAAGAATTTCTTTAAAATGTATGAATAATCGGAAGGTAAAGTGAGGAAACTATCTAAAAATTTGATGTTCCACTTTATCTATGCCACGTAATTTATTTAAAAAAATATATGTTTTTTAAGGAAAAAACATTCATATATGTTACATTAAAATATATAATTTTCATATAATTTAATAAAAAAGTTTAAAAGTACAATGCCTAAATACAAAACAATTTGAAAGTATATTGTTATAATAAAGAAAAATATGTAAATATAATGACATAATAAAAAAATAGTTTGAATATATATTGCTATAATTAAAAAAATGTAGCTATAATACCATAATAAAAAAATAATTTAAAAATATGTTTCTATAATAAATAAAAATGTAACTATAATGCCATAATAAAAAAATAATTTAAATATATATTGCTATAATAAAGAAAAATTTAACTATCATGCCATAATAAAAATACAAAATAAAAAATATATTGTTGTAATAAAAAAAACAATGTTATAAAAAATTGTGAAAATTATGGTGATAAATTATATACAATATATATATTATTAATTATTAATTATTAAGTATATATAAAATATATAGAGAGTAAGTTACATGTTTGGTCCCTGTGGTTTTTATAACATGTTTGGTCCCTAAACTTAAAATGACCAAAATGACCCTCTTACTTAACATACTTAACAGAAAAAGTCTAACAAAGTTAGTTTTAGGGACCCAATACGTTATGAAATGGAAACCACGAGGATGCAAGTCATAGATATTTCATTTTAGGAACCCAAACTGTTAAAACCAATAAACCCTAGGGACCAAGTATGTAGTTTACTCTTTTTTTTATTATATATATAATAATTTATGGTTAATACTAAAATTGATACTATATATAATTAATATTATATATAATATATACATGTTATTCGTTTATTTTAATACCATCCGGTTTTAAAACCGAAAACCAAAACATTTTATACCATGCGGTTTTAAAACGAACCGAACCGGGAAAAAACCGAAGCAAAAAAAAAACGAAAACTGAAAAAGCGAAAACCAAACGGTTTGGATTTTCAAAAACCGAATGTCTCGGTTTTCTGTTCGGTTTCAACCAAAAAACGAATCGAACCGTGCTCACCCCTAACTCAACCCAAAGTATCCCAATGTCTAATCGAGTTGTAAAAATTTCAGATTGTAGATATTGGGTTACTTTTATTTGAACTTAAACCGATCAACCCGATGAACCCGATATCCGTATATTTCTTAGATTTAATACGATTGTTCTCTATTAATATGTACATTAAACAATTACATCGTCATGTACCCTCTTCATATAGATAAATTTTCAATCTATTATTCATCTCTATGTAACTACTTTGTATATGTTTAGTAACTGTGAACGTATACAAACTCAATACTCAGTCTTATGTAGTTTTGATCGTTTTGCGCTTACAGCTTTTGTCTTTATTATTTTTTAGCATAAGTCTCCTACTTAGAGGCCAATACAAAAAATATTACCAATTAAAGTTCTAGTAGGGTCTCTTTTGAGTCTATTAGTTTTGGAATCATCTCATTTGGATCATCCATCTATTTTATACGGATTTTACAAAACAACAGTCAAGATCTCAAGTACACTGTGAACAGCCCAAAAAACACATTGTTTTGGGCTACTTAGAGTCACAACTGGGTTTGACATCCTTCATGACAGTTGTAGTATACAATAAGGTCTTGTCGGCATACGGTTTAAGAGTTATGCACTACTAAACTACTGACCTGCAGTTGTCCGTAAATTCGATCTTCACATTTTTTTTCAATTCATTTTTATGATCCAAACTTAATAATTTGATACATTTAAATGCTCTAAACATACTTTTACATACTAAACACTAAAAAGAAGTTCAATGGTCATTAACCTGAGCTTGATCGTGCAATCCTACTCTCTTAGGCATTTAATAGAACATATTAGGGATGAGCATACGGACCGAAATTCCAAAACCGAACAGGTCCCATACCGAACCGGTACCGAATATCATTACCGGTTCGGTATTCGGTACCAAGATTTTCCATATTCGGGATTCGGTACTTTCAGTACCGGTACCGGTATTAGTCCCGGTAAATCCCGAACCAAACCAGGGAATCTAAAAAGTCATTTTTTTATTTGAATTGGTAACAAACTCTTTTCTTTTTTATAGAAAATCCTCCTAAATATATTACAATTTTTGGTTCTTGTATTTTCTACTCAAATACCGATTTTTTCTTGCAATTATTCATATTTCGGTTATTGCAATTCTCTAAAATCGGTTCCGTAATTTATCCAAAACCCGATTCTTGCACAATCATATCGGCTCCTCCAATCCGGTTTCCACTCAAGTGATTTTGGTTTTTGTTATTGTGTTTAATGGTCAATGGTGAAAAACGGTTGTCTTCCCAAAAAATGGTACCAAACGCACTACTAGAATATTGGGTATACCGACGGTTTTTACTGACGGCATAAATCGTCGGTAATTACTGACGGTTTACCTACAATTTACCGACGATAAAGGATATTTTTATTTTTATTTTAAATTTCTGTAGAGCCATCGGAAAACCCTTGGAAAAATCGTCGCTAAGCCGTCGGTGCACTTATAATATTAATTTTTTATACTAATATAAATGGTAAACATAATTTAATTATTAAATGCATTACCCTTTCACTTCCCCAAAAACATCGATCAGTTCCCCATCCCCAAAACCCAAAACCTAGTTACGCATCGTCTTCTCACGCTCTAAAAATCTCTCGCCTCTCTCTCACAAACATACTCTACAACCAAACCCCATTGTTAATCTCTCTCATAAACATACTCATCTTCCGAGCAAACAAGTGATTCCGATTCATCAACAAACTCTCATATACTTGCCTTCAATCTATCATCTTCCTAATGGTGATGGTAAGTGATTTCTATGTTTTATTACGCTCTAATTCCTTATCATATTTGAATTCGACTTGCTTTGTGAAATAGTGTTTTCTCCAATGAATCTGTTGATCTTCTCATATTCTCTTCAATATTTACCTGATTTCTGGTTTTGAAATGAAGGCAAATGAGTCGGTGACGGAGGAATCGATGGTGCCGTTGATAGAGCACGAAAAAGGAGAAATTATACATTTGGTATTAAACGACACACGGAGGAATCTCGATGGTTTCTAGATTTGTTCACTGTGCACTTGCTGCAACGTCGGCAACGACGGCGGTAAATATTGCTTACCTTCTCCTTGTTGTTATGCAATCAACTGCAACATTCCAAATTGGCCGTTTGGATTCTGTTCTTTCACTCCAAAGACATGTAATTGCTTTGGATGCCATATTTGATCAAAAACCCTAAAATCTATTTTGATTTGATTTTTGTGTGAATTTTAGGGGTTTTTTGAAGTTAAAAAGAAAAGATAATCACCTTCCCTGAATGGTCATCCGGAGTATAAAGAGAAGGGAGATGTTCATCAAAAGTTGTATTCCAGATATGAAAATACTATGAAGTTCGGCCCGGAGAGTTTTAGGTTAGCTATATATAGCCTTACATTCAAATTTGATTTCTATTTGTTTTTTTTCTTATGTAGGACCAACTCTATTTATATTTATGATACTACTTATATTTAAATTAATAAACTGTTCCTGTAGCATTTGGTAAGTTTTGACTGCACACACTTCTATATAATATTTAGAAACATTAATAATAAGCATTGAATCATTTAGTCAAAAGTAGTATAAGAAATGTATACAAAACGTCAGGCATGAAATATTTTATTTGATTATGTGGGTTGCTTTGTCTAATTGCTCTCACATTTATTAAATTTGACAGACTGTAGATGTTGACAACTGAAAGTTATACAATGTACTGTCAGGTTTGTTATCTTTTCATTCAAAATTACCTCTGAATAAATGTTTAAGCTCTCCTCAGAAATGTGACTTTTTCTATTACAGAGGGTTATTGTCAGCGATATAAAGGAATGTGTGTGTCGTGTGCCTGATACTCCATATGATGGTTTGTGTCCCTTTCATATGTTAATCCATGTGTCCCTTTGTATCAAATCAAGGATGAATGAAGTTAAGAAAATGAACATAGGATACTTACCTATAGAAGATCTTTCAAATGTAAATCTATCAACAATGTGGCGAAGAGAATCGCACAAGTTAGCTAAAGCCCAAGAAGTTGCAATGCGAACCTAAAAGTAAGCAAAATAAATTCCGCTGACAAGATAGAAATGCATCAAATATGATGAAATAAAAACGTTAAAAATATATACAATGAAAGAATGATTACTGAGACCAGTGAATGATTATTGAAATTTTCTTCAAAAACACAATTAGCTGAAACTCACAGAAGTAGGAAGTCAAAGTGGAGCATTTGGGGATCTGTACTTGGGTGGGTCATTAAAGGTAGGTCATTCCAAAATATTTGGTTGCATCTTTTTAATATCTAGTAAGGTGATGTAAACCTTAATTGGCTACACCTTATGTAGTTCTTTTTTTGGTCTTCAGCAGCTTTTGTGAAATGTAGTCCACAAGGACCAAGGAGTCAATGACACATTATGTAGTTAAAGCACTCAAGTTCTCTTCTAGATACCTTAAAGCACATTATATAGTGCTCTCAATATAGGAGTTTCTTGTTACTAATCAGTGTTTTTTTTGCTATCCCGAACTTTGATTATATTCTTTTTGGGAACCAACTTTCATATTTTTTTTCAAGTTTTTGGACAAAAAGTTATTAGATACCCATCTAAGCAGAATCATTGCCAAATAGACCCTAAAAAATGATTATGATTACCAAACCAAATGATATTATGGTTTTTGTTCTACCTGAATTCACAAATGTCAATTGCTTTACCAAGAGCAACTCCGACTATCAATTGATGTTACTGTGTGGTCAGCGATGGTAGTTTTCAATTTTTCATATTATTCTAGTTCTTAATTATTAACGTTTAATGTGTTTGTTCTATTTTGGTAAAATTTCGTTGAATTTATTCAGGTTTAGAGGAGAAGAATGTCTTGAAGCCTGCTCGTGACAAAAGACATTGTAACTGTAGGAATGAGATTTACCACAAGCAAATTGGTCTCGTGATGTACCAACAGATTATAGCGAAGGTAATCCGTCTACTATGCATGATTATCTTGAAACGTTCTCTCAAAACCATTCTTTTGAAGGTCCATATGGTGATTTTGTGTGTGGCAACATATATTTATTCTGTTTGCTTCCCTTGGTTTGTGTCATAATATATTTGAAGTATGAGAGAGAAGGGAACTTCATCATAGTGGATATTGAGAAAGGAATGCTCTACGTATTCGCTTTAAATAAATCATGCCAAAAAATTAGTGAAATGGTCCATGGGCTATTTAGCTCAATAACCTTCTTCAGTAGCCGGTGTTGCAAAATAACCCCTTTTAGCTCAACTGGCAATAAGGCTTGGACCTTTCGGGATCCTCCTAATAGGGGTCCTGGGATTAGTCGAGGTGTACGTAAGCTGACCTGGACACCCATGGTTAACAAAAAATATGGTTGCATTTGATACCTTCAAAACGACAACAACCATTCTTCCCTTTTCCCCCTTTTTCCAGGAGGTAGTCTTTTATGAAGAGGATGAACCAATCATAGACGGTGAAGCCTGAGATCTGAAGGTTTGTTTGTTGTTACTTATAATTCGGTATTATAGACCTGTTTCAAGGGGTTTTTTTTGCTTTGTGATATAATTGAAATTTTGTGCAGTTCCGAATTCATACTGTAGTTCATGACCTGTTTGGGAGGGAAGGCAATAATCTTCACACAACCGTTACAACAAATCTGGTAATTATACTCTGACTCACTCGTTAGGAATTACCATTATATCTGGGTGGGTGAATCTATAATTGAGTTTGATTTTTTTTGTAGGTGCAAGCTCTTGGTTTTAAGAGGGCCATTAAGCACCTTGATGAGCATTTAGTGGATATTATAGCACAAAGGTTTTCTCTTTTACCCAATTGTGCCATGTATGTCAATATAGCACACTTTTGGTTGGTTTTCTATTAAGTTATCATGGATAAAGTTGGAACATATGTGTCAATACACTCATTATGTTATATATATATATATATATATGAGGAAGGGGCTGTTTGGTTGGTTTTCCATTAAGTCAGTTAAAGTTGTCTGTGTGGATTAATAAGTCCCATTAAGCTCAATAAGCTGTAAGGGGCTGTTTGGTTGGTTTTCCATTAAGTCCTGCTTTATTAAGTTGTCTGTGTGGATTAACAAGTCCCATTAAGCACAATAAACTGTAAGGGGTTGTTTGGTTGGTTTTCCATTAAGTCATGCATGGATAAAGTTGTATGTATGGATTAATTAGTCCCATTAAGCTCAATAAGCTGTAAGGGGGTGCTTGGTTGGTTTTCCATTAAGTCCTGCTTTATTAAGTTGTCTGTGGATTAATAAGTCCCATTAAGCACAAAAAACTGTAAGGGCTTGTTTGGTTGGTTTTCCATTAAGTCATGCATGGGTAAAGTTGTCTGTGTGGATTAATAAGTCCCATTAAGCTCAATAAGCTACTAACAAACAGGTCCTGAGTGACTGTTTTTTCATTAAGCCACTATCAAACAGCATAATCTATAAGTTATGAGTCCCATTAAGCTTATTAAGTTGCTAACAAACATGCCCTAGGTATCATTAATCTCAATAATGTATAAATGGACTTATATGGATTTATGTACGGATATTTATGTACGGATTTGTTAGAAAATCTATTGTTCAATTTTTGGATTTTGTGTGTGATATTATATACATATATATATATATATAATAATAATTACAGGTTAAAATGCATATAATATAAACCGTCGGAAAGCCGTCGGTAAAATAAACCGTCGGAAATTCGTCGGTAATATAAACCGTCGGAAAGCCGTCGGTAATATAAACCGTCGGAAAGCCGTCGGTAATATAAACCGTCGGAAAGCTGTCGCTACACATTACCGACCAAGGTTTTAGCGACAGTTTGTTCCTATCGGAAAACCGTCGGTAAAGGGCATTTCCGACGGTAATCTGACGGTTTTGCACGTCGATAATAGACTGTTTTGTTGTAGTGACGGTTCTAGTCCCGAAAATCTCGGTACCAAACCGGTACCGGTACCGAATTTCTCTTATCGGTTCGGTATTCGGTATTGATTTTTTCCACTCTTGGTTTCGGTACCGGTTCGATACCGGTCCGATACCGAGCTCATCCCTAGAACATATGGTGTGCGGTTGATCATATACACACAACCTAACCATATTGGATCCATTATTTTACCCTTTTATTTCCTACTTCAATTTTAGTTAACCTAAACATTCTAAAACATAGATGATTGCACTATTAATTCCATTAGCTTAATTTTTTTATGCATCTATTGAAGATTATTTCCAACAAATGGCTTTTCAACTCATACTATATGTTTTATATCGCAGAAAAAGTGAGTTTAGTAGATGGTGTCCATAGTTATGAAGTATTAGAATGACGATTTTTTATGTGTATCTTATACTTATATATCTACAGATGCATGATAATAATAGTAAATGAATAATAATGAATATAATATCATTAACTTAATTTTTGTATGTATAATTACTTTTTTATGTATCTATATATGCTTTAGGCATAATTTTTATATGTTTCAGAATTAATAATATAATAGTATAATTTTTCTCTGTTTAATTGGTTCATTGTACTTTGTTGTGATGAGATGAATTGTATATCTTTTTTTGTTTAAAAATAAATTCAGATTTATTTGTTCAAAATTAAATTCATTCTTTTTAAAAATAAAGTTTGGGATTTATTTGTACAAAAAAGTTCGGAATTTATTTGTAAAAAAAAAGTTCAAGAATTTATTTGCTAAAAAGATTTAGAAAAAAATTTAGGGATTTAAAAAACAAAAGTCAGAGACTTAATCATTCAAAATCAAATAGCTTGCTGGGCATTTTAGACTTTTTTCCAAATTTTTATTAAATTAATTTTTTATAGGTTATAAGGATGTATTTAACCAGTTTTAGAAAGTTTAAGTAGGCATGGGAGTTGTCCCCGACCCGTCGGGGAACCCGGTCCACCCGCCCCGGTCGGGGATGGGGATTCCCCGTTAAATCGGGGATGAGGACAGGGACGGGGATCCCCGTTTTTCTCAAACCGGGGATGGGGACGGGGAATGGTATCGCACTCCCTGCCCCGCCCCGTACCTGTTATATATTAATTAATAAATTATATATATTATTTATTTTAACTAAATTGGTAATTCATGATTTCATATTTTCTACCTAGGTTTAGAATCTAATTTTTTTATTTATTTCCGATGTTAGTGTGTATTATTTTCGATGTCAAGTCAAAACATAATTACGCTTATGTTTTGTATATTACTGTATATGGTTTTATATTACTCGTTATATGTTTTGGTACGTGTGACATCAAGTATTTTTTGGATTAAATTGAATTTCTTTTAGTTTTAGGCTATTAATTATTATATAACGTTGTGATTTTTTTTTGTATTAAATTAAAATTGAATTGATTTTATGTTTATTGGAAATATAATAAATTTAACGTGTGTGGTCTCTCGCTATTTGATTTAAAATACCTTATATAAACGGGGAAAAAATCCTCGTTTCTCCGTTGGGGATGGGGATGGGGATGTGATTTTAATCCCCAGCGGGGACGGGGACGGGGACGGGGACGGGGATGAAGTTGAGGAATCGGGGACAGGGATGGGGATCGAGGTCCCCGCCCCATACCCGCCCCATTACCATCCCTAAGTTTAAGAGTTTTATCATTAAAAAAGATAGTTAAAAAATTAATCATTCAAAATCGGATAATTTGTTAGGTTTTTTTAGACTTTTCCTTTTATAAAATTATATTAAAAATCAAAATACTTCATTAATTGATCTAACCTTACATTGGGGAATTGGCAGTCTGTGTGGGTCGGTTTACGTGTCCGAAAAATACACATTTTGCTCAAATATTATGAATCATTATATATAAATGAAATACCGTGTAATAATTTAATACATTTAAATATATATGATAATTTTTTTAATTAGAAGGCTTAATTGTATTTATATTTTTCTCTCTCTCATTTTGATTTATTTTTATTTTAAACTCAACACATTAATTTCTGAACTTTTCATTTTCATTTTATATTACATAACAATCAATATATCTTTTTTTTTCATTTTTATTATCTTTTATTTTGACGACAGTCAATATAATCAAAAGCATAAATATTGTAATAAAACGTATTTTTGGATTTATTCTCTCATTAGTTGGAGAAACTTATCATTAATTTACAAAATAAATGAAATATTTAATCAATTAATGTTATATATATATAGATTTTGAAAACTAAAATTGAATAAATAATAAAAACAATCATCGAAGCATTCTCAAATGCCAACATACATTCTTTTAGTCTTTTTTATAATATTGATTGATGTGTAAATAAAAAAATATTGTAATAAAGCTAAATTTTATATATTATATTAATGTATTGATTAGTGTCTTTTCGAGGTCACTGGAACTGTTATCTACAGAAGTCTCATGGAATTAATCAAGATGCTCACAAACAGTCATGGACACCCACGATCACCAAAAATCTAAAATCTAGTCGACCTTAGTTACAGTTGACCATCATTTTTCTAGGATAAGGTTGCCAAGTTTTTTGTGTATTTTTATATAGTAATATCATTATCATAAGAGAAGTAATATAGTTTTTTTTTGTCTATCCATGACAAACCCACCTTTTGATTTTTATTTAACTAAAACCAGGACGTCTTTGGTCCAACGTCTATATTATGGAATATAGTGTTCAATGTGGAAGTCTTGTCCCGCGTAGGAAATAAAGTGAAACAATTATTGCTTTATATGCATGCAATACTAATTGGTTTATCAACATGGAGAATGATGTATTTATAGAGTTTGGACTTGATTTTTAGCTTGGTTTGGGCTTGAATATTATAAATTTAGTGGTCAAAAGATAGCACTATCACCTTGCACGGGCGTAATTTCTGAAAATCAACATTTTTGTTTTCTTGAAACAAAGGATGCGGCGATTTTACACGCGGTTTTGGTCGCAGAGTAACCCGCGTTACTCTCTAGAATCTCGAATAGTGTATCACGCGGCGACTTAGGCCGCTGGATAACCCGTGTAACTCACTGTATGTCGATTTTTTAAATCTTTTTGACATTTTTTTGTTGCTTACATTCTAAGCTATATTGGATATGATTTGGTGACAATTTTGTTGGTTATAAACTGTCAACAGTCAAACACTATAAATAATTAAATATGTATTACTTTTATCATTTTTATCTAATTTTTCCTTTTCATTCTTTCTCCCCCAAATTTGTGCCGATGTGATGTTCATGAGATGCGAGGATTTGTTCTATCCTTCATCCAGTGGCGGATCCAGAAACTTAGGTAACTGGGATCCCTAGAGTAAAAAAGAATCGAAGTCGAATAACTCACCCAAACGAAAAACGGTTTTGGGTTATTTCGGTGTGCGGATTAAACGATTTTGGTTAACCAATTTTGGAAAATATTGATTTGGATAATCTTTTTTACCATATCAGTTAACTGGATAGCAAAGTATAGTGTTATTTAACTTATATAATGCCCTTCTTTATAAATTGGTTTGAACATATATAAAACTAAAAGGATATTAAATTGAGATATATTTAATAAAATCGTTAACACATGTTATTATTGTAGCATGATTGCAAGAACCACTGTTACAATATACAAGGAGAATGATTGTCAAGCAAGAAAGTGGGGGTTTCATTAAAATGGACTACCCCACCAGGGAACCATAAAAAAATGAGTGGGGGAAACCACACATATGAGGGTAAAAAAGCAAAATTTTACCTACAATTTTTTTAAAAATTTCTATTTGCGTGGGGGCCTTTCCCTCAATCTTTTATAGTGTATGTCCACTAAATTACGTTAATCATGTGGGTTAGTTAGCCTTAACCCAACGACAAATAATGGGACTAATTTTATCCTAAGCCTAATCTTGGTTATCTATAATTTTTCTAATTGTAAGTGTCTTAAACTCGGTAAGAGACATCACTCTCGTTTATCTAGTAAGACTCTCGATCTTTGTCTTCCTTCTTACCGATTAAGATTCTCGGTCTTTGATATGATCAACTAGTAAAGATAAATGTTTAACATAAATATCTCCTTGGCTTTTGGCTTGGTTTTTGACTGATAATCTAGTTAATGAACAATTAACTTCTTCTATAAAATCTCCAATAAAGAAACTATTAACCCATAACCATGCCTTCCAAAGATAGGCAAGTTATTCCATAACCATAGGTAACCCATTTTAGTTGGAATGATCCAAAGGAGGCCCTATATGATAAACTTTAAATCCCACATGATTCCTTCCTTGTATTTTTTTTACATGTTATGTTTTCAGCATTTCATTATGACTAGACTAAATCCAAATTGTTCAAAATGTCAAGATTGCATATAAAGTATGTTTTTAGCTCGTCACACAATATGTTTCAAGTTTTAGAAATGTATTATATTTGTTATTGTTAAATAGTGATCTCCTAAATCTACAACCTACCAAGAAGCACACCACACAGTCTATTTTTAGTTATACTCTAGTTAGAGGGTGTTCTTGGTGTGAATAACTTGTGATTATTCAAACGGATTGAGTGACATTAGATATAGACACCTTTGGACTGCAGAGATGTGGTTTCTTTTTTGGATGAATCCATTCCGATATAAATATCACTATAACCGGATGAATCCATTCCGGTAGGTATATATCAAATTAATTCTAACTGAACCTTAGGTCACCTTCAACCATTATTGTGGTTATGACACCGACAACAAACACAGGGCTATATATGTACTAGTACTTTGTTGAAACTGAAACTCATCCTTGTTCAAAAAACTCTTATTATCTGGTCCAATGGAGGTCTCTTTTTCTTCTACTTCAATTCTCTCTCTATATACATGCATGTTATATACATATATATATACACATATATGTGTGTGTATGTATGTGTCTCTTTGACATTTTGAACTGGAATTGGGTGAAATGGAAAAACCGAGGAAGTCTACGAATGTAATGTATGACAATGTAATTTGTTGACCATGTGTCTTATATCATATTTCAAATCATATATCACTCTCTTTCGTTAACTTAAAGATGCATTTACTAAAATCTTTATAAACTGATATAGCAAATGCTTGGAGTATGTGGCATATATACTCAATGCAAAAGATAATGTAATAAAAATGTATTTAATGGGTCTAGTGTGCTAATCATATATCAAAAGTCTGACTTCTTTTATAAGTTTTTAATTATTGGAAAGTGAAAAATCTCTACAAGTCAAAAAATTCAGACGATGAATACAATCTAAGGAGCATGGATCACTTTGGAACTTGGAAGCTTACATCAAACAATCGTATGTGGGAATGAGAACACACGTACTCGTGTATTTAACAATGATTTCAATTAATCAAAGTTGGTTGCACATTTTCTAACTTTTCTAATTTAAATTATAGATTTTTTGTTCACCAAAAATATTTTAAAGTCACTTTTTTCGGTTATTTTAATACCAACTTAATTGTTTAAAATGGATCATATACCAAAATAAATTAAATATAGTATGTTCGTTATTGCGACCACCATTAGTTGCTATAGGTAAAAACAAAATTTTGTTTTTTTTATCTAGTGACGACTTGTTGTCGCAGTAGGTAAACTATTGATTTTTAATATTTTATCTCTGCGATGACATTCATCGCTATAGATTAAAAAAACCAAAATTTTATATTTTACCTATATATAACAACGAAATGTCTTTGAAATAGGGAGCTATAGCTACGGACATTTAACCATGAACACTATAGTGACGACCATCGTCGCAGTAGACTTAGGGGCCATTTACCAAACGCTTACCCGGGTAAGTGCTTACCAAGACATATTATCTTACCGGAGAACCATAACAAGTACCAAAAATCTTACCCGGTAAGAGCGAAGACAAGGAAAACAATGACCAAGAGTCTTACCCGGGTAAGTGATTGCGACGACTCTTACCACGGTAAGCGCTTACCGGGTAAATTGTTGCATACGATCAATAGCGGATCCAGAAATTTTAATGATGGGGGTCAGAATTTTCGGAATTCGAGTAACATAATATAGGTTGGGAATATTACAATAATTATTATTATCACTACCAATTTCGAATGTTACTATTTTTTTTTCAGGAATCTTTCTATTTTTCTAGTGAAAATTAAATAACAATTAGTCACAATACAATTCATAATTAGGCATATTGAGAAATTGAATTTTAAACATGACACAGTTAGCACAAAACAATTATCAATTATGTATCAAACTCTAACATTTAACAAACCCTAACATTTAATAATTAGGTATCAAACCGTAACAATTAACGATTAGTTAGGCATCAAGCAACTAAATAAATTTTGTTAATCAACAATCTCTAACAATTAATAAAAAGTAAATCGGCTTTCCACGAACCGTGACTTAATAAACAACAAAATAAATTTTGTTAATTAAACATCCTAATAATTAATAAAAAAATTAATAATAGACAAAAAAAAAATATCAAAGTGGGCTTTCCTTCTTTCATGGTTCGATATTTTTTAATTGGGTGTCAAAACCTTTTTTGCATGGGTGTCAAAACTAAATAAACTGCATATATACACCATGAAATTTATCATGAAAATCTTCTTTTTTTTGAAAGGATCATATGGGGGTCAGCTGACCCCCTTTTCTTAGGCGTACGTCCGTCTTTACATACGATGCCATTTTTGTGGACTAAAATCTTACCCGGTAAGTAAGTAATAATGTTTAATTTTGCCGGTAAGCACTTACCCAGATAAGATTTGGTAAATGACCCATTAGCAATGAAGTTTTGAGTTTTATTTAGCGACGAATTTTGTCGTTGCAAAAGGCTAGATTAATTTGTTGTAGTTATATAAAGACATATCTCGTTGTACCATTAGCAACTGCAATTATTACACAATTCGCAATAATTTGGAAGAAACTTTTGAGTTTCTTTTGTAGCTTTGTTCGTTGCAAAGTTCTACGACAATTTGTGAGCCGTATTGGTAGAACAAAGGAAACACAAGGATATGATGCAGAAAAGGCATGGATTCAAAAGATTAAAAAGAGTTGGCATTTTTATTAAGACTATTTTCATTTTGTTTGTATCACTTTTACGTTGTTTTGGTTATTTGGTAATTGGTATACTTGGTTTTGATATATATTTAGTATTTTTTATTGAATCACTCCTTATCTTAACGCCTTGAATTGACACATGCATATGGGTGGAAGTCCCACGCCATTGAGTGTACTTTTTTTGTTTTAAAAAAAACATGGGGTAAAATCATTCATATGACTTAATAGAAAAGTAGCCAAACAACGCTTAACTGATAAAATTTTATGTCTCGCTACATCATAATGGTACATGGCTGATATAAATTTGAACTCTAATATAAATATATATCAGGTTAGGGTTGTGGTACCACTATTATACCACTGTCCTTCATCATAGTCAAAACCTTACTGTCGTCTCTATTTTTTTATTTTTTTGGTTTACCTGGATATCCAACCCGCTATGTGAGCCGACTAATCCCAGGATGACTACCCGTGAAGCAGGTAGCCCGGAGCCACCGCATTTGAACCTCCGTGGCCACAAGGGGAGTTTTTTTACCCTTCCCAGGATTTGAACTGGTGTTGACCTTTGGAGCCCAAGCTCAAACCATTGAGGCACCACTCTTGTCTCCTTCAAAACTTTGTGCTTGGAAAATCTCTGTATACGGTGAACAATACCTAACATTCTTCACCTTGCTCCATGTGGCGGTGGTCGGTAACAAATTTGACCGCCTCCTTGGCCGTAAACAGCAGTCGGTCATTACTGTCATCCGTGCTAAGCATTGCAGCAAGGAGAGCGTGAATGTTGTACCGACGATAATTAATGTTGAAGAAATCCACAATCTGAGAATCAACATTAATACCGGTTTTGACTTGGATCTGGTCTTCAAGGTAGATCAAGGCGGCACCGGATGGTATGCGGGTGGTTCGACCACCATCATTTTTAAGAACGCGCGATCGACGCAATTAATTAATAGATGAAAAATAAGAGGACAAAGCAGTTTTCTCTCAAGGTAATTAAGGTATTGATCATAATACTCTCGATTTTCTTAGCACCGCAAATTGGGCCACTCTTCACCCTCCTCTCAAATACCACCAAAAACACACAGAAAAACACACACAAAAACACACAGAAAAACACACGCAGTTCCAGCATGTTAATTTCAAGCCTTTTTTTTCAACAAAACACGACTCAACTTCTTCTCCAGAGCAACAGCGGCAGCACCCGCCACCATAAAATTGTACAATTCTCTGAAACGTAGAGCGAGGGTTGTCGGAGGGTATGTGGAGTCCAATAAAAAAGACAAAAGAAAAACAAAAAAAGACAAAAAAAGACTCATTAGAACAAAATAGAGGGAGGTTATGTTGGTTAATTTCTTTAGAGACTTTCTCAGCCAGCCATAGGAAATTGAATTGCCATTGGCAAGGTTCATATAACTTAGATCTTGAGGCGTAAAATTGTGGAGACATAAATGTTTTGTCATCTTTGTTCTTCAATACCAAGAAATCAACAAAGATTTTTTCACAAGAGAGTGAACTAAAAGCAAAGAGATTATAGCAATGACTATCGTAGACTCGTGAAAAGATACACGGTGAATGCAAAATATTAATCGAAAGAAGTATATAAAGAAGTAGGATGTCTTGACCGTTACCTAACGGCTATTTTTCAAATATGGTGTTTTTTACTATTTAAAAAAATACTAATAGTAAATTATGATCGTTGTAACGGTTATAAACATAATTACTAGTTTGAATAAAGAATTGTAGGTCAGAAAGTCAAAAAAATAGTAAGTAGTAGCGATCACCACTAATACCTATCGAAGAAGTAGAAAAAGAAGCCACATGTGTTGACCGTTATCCAACGGATAATTTTCAAAAATGAAAACTCTTATTTTTTCACAAAATACTACTAACAAATTATGATGGCTGTATAACGGTTATAAACATAATTCCTAACTTAAAAAAGGATCGTTGGTCAAAAAGTCGAACAAAATTGTAAAGAGTTATGATTACAACCAATATATCGAGAGGTTTGTAATAATAAATTTAAAATTTTGGTTGGATTGCATTTTTCAAATTACTCAAATGACAATTTCAAATATTGGAAAAAGACAACCATGGGCTTGTCATTAAAGAGAAAATGTCAAGTATACTTGGATTTGTCCTAGGTATTGCTAGATATATGATACTTTTTTATCATACAAGAGATATTTGATAAGTATAAACACTTTTATTTTTAATCACAACTTAAAAATATTTGATAAAAAATATTTAAACCTACCTTTTCTGTTTAATGTTTTAATAACTTGTTTGTTCTCGTAGAGGTTAAGCCTAACACTTCTTTTCGAATAATATTTATATTAGATTTTCTTAGCCATGGGGTTCCCAATGTTTGAGTGAAACGGTGGTTGCCTTATCCTTGACAAGCTTGTTAGCTTATTTGGATGTTAGGTTTTGGTGAATTGACGTCACTTATCCTTGACAAGAATTTTTTTGGAAGAAGATAGAGACACCCGTCTATAATCTAGACATAGAATTGTTTATATTAGTAGGTTGTTATTTATCTTCCTTATACCTCTGGGATTTAACCGATATACTACTTCCGCACTAACGGGTGATTTTATTTGATAGGCTCTATTTCCACCTAGTTATTCGGTTTAATTTGTATCCTATTTTCAGGGTGTTACAAGAATCAATTACAGTGTTTGCATCACAATCGAAAGTGAGATATTGCTGGGCTTTTTAATTATATTGTATTTATTCGTATGATTAGCTTTCACAATCTCAACCCAACCACCCTTTACTTAAAGTATAGAAGTTGAATAATAGTCACGAACTGTCCATGTGGATTTGAAATGATTTACCACTATTATAATTAATATTCTAATTTAGGATGGTTAGAACTTATTATTTGTCGTTGTCGATCGACAACCGTAACTTACCACACAATCTATTTTGATGACTAATAATATAGTGTTAACCAACAAAGGTAAGTGAGGATGATGACATTCGCCGATTAACAATTACCTGGTAAACGTTCGGCAAACAACTCCTTTAATAGATAATAAAAAGTTTAGTTGCTAACATTAAAGGACACCGATTAATTTATACATTAAATCATTCTCTAGTGAATGTGTTATCCACAAAGACCAAATGACGTTATGGTTAAGGAATTTTTTTTTGAACGGCAGCGTGTTAGTGTTAGTGGTTATGTTAGTAACGAGTTAGACTCCAACCACTGGGCAGCACGGGATCGAACCCTCACACCTCTACAGAGCCACATCACCTATGAGGAATAAAACCTCCACCAGTTTAGGGGAAACCACCACTCCCAAGGCTCAAACCCGAGAACTTGAGGATATTGTAAAACCCCGATACTACTAGGCTAGAGGACCTTATGGTTAAGGAATTTGGATCTTTAAGTTGGTAAAATGTTTAATTGAAAACCTTTAACGAGTCAAGATGAAGTCAAAGGAAGATGGTAGAAAATTGAAAGTTTGAAACTAAGTTTTATTTTTAAAGTTGTCAATTGATCAGTGTTTGAAAGGGAAATCCAACCAAAATTAAAATTTATAATTACAAACCTCGATAGATTGGTTGTGATCGTAATCTTTACTATTTTGTTTGACTTTTGGAATATTGATTCTAGGGGTGAGCACGGTTCGGTTTTTGGCCGAAACCAAATCGAAAACCGAGCCGTTCGTTTTTTGAAAATCTAAACCGTTCGGTTTTTCGGTTTTCGGTTTTTATTCGGTTAGGTTTTAAAAACAGAATGGTTTAAAATGTTTTGGTTTTTGGTTTTCAGTTTTTGGTTTTCAGTTCGGTTTTTAGAAAAAATACAAACATTTCATATATGTTTAAAATTAAAATTTGGTTTATATATATATAATAAAAAATTAAAAACATTTCATAGTATTATATATATAATAAAAAATATAAATAATTATATTTTTTCGGTTTGGTTCAATTCAGTTTCGGTTCGATTTTTGGAGAAACCGAGGATGTTCGGTTCAGTTCGGTTTTTTCGGTCCGTATGGGAACCAAAACCGAAACCGAACCATTTGATTTTTGGTTTTCGGTTCGGTTTTTGCTCACACCCTATTTGATTCTTTTTCAAACTCATATTAAACCGTTGTACAACGGTCATAATTTATTAAAAGAGTAATGGTCTTTCAATTTGAAAATTAGCTGATGGGTAACGGTCATGACATCCGACTTTTTTATATACTTCTTTCTGTTAAGATATTGCATTCGTCGTCTATCTCTCCGCAACTCTATGACAATCATTGCTCATATATGTTTGCATTTAGTTTCACTCTCGTTTGAAATATCATTATTGATCTTGAAGAACGAAGATGATAAAACATCTCCACAACTTTACACCTCCAAATATAAGTTGTATTGGAAATCTTGCCATTGAATGGTGTTCCCGCATGGCTCAGAAAGTCTCTAAAGAGTTTTGTGAGTTCTTTTTTCTTTACATCAGCCGTCATGATCCAAGCAGCCATCATTCTATATATGGTCTTTTAGCCCTTTAGCTAGTGATCTGTTAGCCAATAGAATTTAGGTGTCCCTTCGCTTTATTGAAATCGAAATATGGGTTTTTTTTGCAAAGGGTTTCAGGGAGAAAGAGGAGGTGAGGGAATGGGGAAGTGGTATGATTGAAAAAGGGAGAAGTTGCAAAGTAAGGATCACATTCTAAACCTTTCAGTGGGGAATATATATAGGTTTCTATCATTCTCTCATAAAGTTGCAACACCCGTGAGTCGCTATAAAGGTTGTAAATCGTATATTTAAATTCATGTACACAAGGATCACCTACTTAACAAATTTTTTTAACGAAGTTAGGAGACATGGACCAAAGGCATGTGAAAATATAAACCATATAGACCAAATCCATAAATATTTTGAAAAAGGGACGCACAATGTTATTAAGTGTAAACCACATGACCAATCATGTAATTTACTCTAACCTATTTAACTATACCGCTAGGACAAAGGCCCCTTGGTAAGATGAAGAGTTTTACCCGGTAGGTGAGGGTTACGGTAAGCGGTTACGAGATAAATTATTGCATACAATGCCATTTTGGTGGACTATAATCTTACCCGGTAAAGTAAATTAGAGTATTGATTCTTATTGTGCTTATCACGCACGCGTTTAGTTAAACAAATACTTTGTAATGCTTTGTGTTGAGGCTTTTGAAAAGTACTTATGCAAGAAAATTATTCTTATGTGGCATTCTAGCGTTATTAGTTGTCATTTGAGTAATTTGAAAAGGACAGTCCAACCCAAAAATTCAAATTTTATTATTACAAATCTTGATAGATTGGTTATGATCGCAACACTTTACTATTTTGTTCGACTTTTTGACCAGGGATTCTTTTTCAAACTTGTAATTATGTTTATAGCCTATGCACAATGGTCATAATTTATTTGTAGTGTTTTGTGAAAACAGTAACCGTCTCAAATTTAAAAGTTAGTCGTTGGGCAACGGTCAAGACATCTAAGTTATTTATATACTTCTTTCTATTAACATTTTGCATTCACCGTGTAGCTCTTCACAATTCTATGACAGTCACCTATAATGTGTTTGTGATTGGTTTCACTCTCTTTTGGAAGATCTTTGTTCATTTCTTGGTCTTGGAGAAGAAAGATGACAAAACATTTCCATCTCCACAACTTTACACCTCCAAAATACAAGTTGTATGAAGAACCTTGCAAATGGAAATCCCCCTATTGGCTCAGAAAGTTTCTAAAGAAATTGGTGAGGATAACTTTCCTCCCGTTTTTCGATACATCAACGACAATCATCCCTGGTTTGGTCATTGAGACATCTTTGATGACCAGTTAACCAATCTAACGGACAATTTAGGAGGTTGTTCACTCTTTTAAAACCAATATATGGGTTTGCAAAGGGTTTCAGAGAGAAATGGGGGAAGGGTGCGGCGATTTGATTGAAAAAGGGAGAAGTTGTATATATTGTCGTCATAGTGAGGTTTATAGTGAGCTTTGTCCCAAATAGAAATAATAGTGAAATCTTACTTGAATTGGTGATATATATATATAGAGGGAGGTTCAAGGAAAAATGCATAAAAAAGAGAAAACCGAAGAACACTCTCGAAGGCTTCCATCTGGACGGTATGCACTAATGCATACCGGTAATTTGTAACATGCATTAGTGAATATTAATCAATGCATCTGTAATGATAGATGCATTGATGCATAGGAACAAAAATCGCTTGTATGCATTAGTGCATACCGTCCAGATGGAAGCCTCCCACGGTGTTCATTACTAGAAAATAGAGTATTTTCAACGGAATTTTTTCAATGGAAAATGTCGTTGAAAATTTTCTACGAATTTTAGAGGGATTATTGACAGAACATAAATTTTCTACGAATTTTCAACGAATTTCAGTTGAAAATCTCTCACAAACATGCATTTTCAACAAAAAAATTCAACGGAATGCCTCGTCAAAAAAATTTTGGTTGAACAGGCATGTTTTTGAGAGATTTTCAACGGAAATTCGTTGAAAATTGGTAGAAAATTTATGTTCTGTCAATAATCCCTCTAAAATTGGTAGAAAATTTTCAACGACATTTTCCGTTGAAAATACTTAATTTTCTAGTAGTGGTTCTTCGATTTTCTCTTTTTTTAACGTTTTCCCTAAACCTCTCTCTCTCTCTCTATATATATATATATATATTAGGCATATCGCTTCTCCCGACATTAGAAGGGTGGTAAATTATCACTACTAAATGAAAGACTTTTGCCTACGAACTTTTCCCTTAAAATCTGTCGCTAATAGGTGATTCGTCACAAGACCGTCATAAAAGTTGGTAGATAATTTAAAAGAGTGACAAATTACCTGGGTGATCCGGTGTTATTTTCTAGAAAAACATCGGATTCGACCAAATCGTTAGTATATTTTCTGGGTGATCCGTAGGCAATCACTCATGAAAATTTCCCCGGGTGATTTTTGTGGGTAAACGTTGTTTTTTTGTAGTGTATTTTTTAGGTTATAATCTCTAAACAACATGTAGAGTTGTTTAAGAGATCAAATGAGCTAAGGAGGATTTGGCCTTGTTATGTGAATTTTACACATATATTAGGTGGTCAAAATATAGCACTAGCACTAGCACCCCACCACAACCTTTGATAGTCGAGGTTAATAATATCCTTAGTACAGTGTTTAATCACACCCTAATCATAGATTTGTTGCACTATTTCTCCATCTATTACTCCCTTTTCTAACAAAAGGTGCAAAACAAGGATCACATTGTAAACTGCTTTCAATAGAAATATAGGTTCCTACCATTTTCTCATAAAGGTGCAACACCCGTGAGTAAATAAAAAAGGTTGTAAATCGTATATTTAAATTCTTGTACACAAGGACACATTTCGTTGTACAATTAGCAATTGCAATTATTACACAGATCACAAAAATTGGTAAAAACTTTTGAGTTTCTTTTGTAGCTTTGTTCATTGCAAAGATCTAGAGCAATATTTGAGTCGTATTTAGACAAGAGCCCGAGCCAAAGTTTGAAAAGAGGTGGCATTTTTTTAGACTATTTATGTTTTGTTTGTATCACTTTGATGTTGTTTAGGTTATTTGGTACTTGGTTTGGAGCATGTTCCAACCGTATATGTTAAGTATTTTGGATTAAAGGTCTCCGGTTTCAACGTCTCAAATGGGAATGCGTTTGGGTGGGACTCAGGGAGTCCCACGCCGTTTAATCAATGTATCTTTTCTGTTTCTAAAAAAAACAATGGTAAAATTGTGATTAGTTTATTCAACTCAACAAACAAATAATAATGTAGCTTAATCCATACCTTACACAACTAAAATGGAAGATTTTAACTACGAACATTTCCCTGTGAAATCCGTCGATAAAAGATGATTTGTCACAAAACCATCACAGTTGGTGGATAAATTGTTGGTGGGTAAAATCCATTGGTATTTTCTTGAAAACATCGAGTTTTACTGGAATGGAACCATTAGTATTTCTTGAATGACCCGTCGGTAATCACCCACGGAAATTTCCGCATGGTGATTTTTTGTGGGTGAAAATCATTTGTTTTGTAGTGTAACCAAACGCTTACCGGGTAAGTACTTACGGTAAGAGTCGCCACCCTTTACTTACCTCATCGGGTAACATCCTTGGACATCGAAATGGATAATTGGTAATTGTTTTTTTACCTGATAAACGCTTACCATTTAAGAAGTCTTCTCTCATTCAATAATTATGTTTATAACGGTTACACAACGGTCATAACTTATTCTTAGTATTTTTGAAAATATTAACGGATGCCATATTTGAAAAGCATCCGTTGGGTAACGTTCAAGACATCGGATTTGAAAAGTAGCCGTTGGGTTACGGTCAAGATGGCCGATTTGAAAACTAGCAGCTGGGTAACGGTCAAGATGTCCGACTTCTATTATATATACTTCTTTCTATTAATATTTTTCATTCACTGTGTATCTCTTCACAATGCTTTGACAGGCATTGCCATAATCTCTTTGCGATTAGTTTCACTCTCGTTTAAAAAATCTTTGTTGACTACCGGGTCTTGAAGAACGAACATGACAAAAAAATTCCGTCTCCATAAGGTTACACCTCCAAATATAAGTTGTAAGCAGAACCTTGCGAAATGACAATTCCTCCGTGGCTGAGAAAGTCTCTAAAGAAATTGGGGAGCATAACCTCCGTAAGCATTTTTGCGCCACGAAAGACCACAATGCTCATAGATTTCATTTCATGCTTTGTTGATCTTTCGATTGGCTTGAAACCAAACACGTTGATCCATGTTTTCAAAACAGCAGGAACAACGGGAATAACTAGCTCCCCAACGCCAAGAGTTCCCGAAACCTGAAATTTAACGACCACTTTTTCCAGCGGCTTCAAACCTTTCTTATCCCTTTTACGAGGTACAGTTGGTGAAACAACTTGAGATTTTTTTCTCTTACCGGTAGATCATTTGATCGGAGATGATAAGTTGTCGTTTCCTCTTCAACTTGAGTTTTAAGCTATGTGGTACTGGTTCCGAAGTTGTCTATGTTGACTTTGAAGATAATGAGCTTCACAAAAGATTTTCCCCTCCATCAGCGGCAGCAAACATTGCCACCCCTTACCGTCTGATCTTTATACCGAAGTTATTCTAGAAAAGTATGCGGACAATTACAGTGCATGTATTTTAGAGCAACGATTACATTATAAACTGCTTTGAATGGAAAATATAGGTTTCTACAATTTATTTAAGTATGGCCCAAACTTGTAACAACTAAATTTTTCGACTAACAACTATATAGAAGTTTGGATAATCAAATGACTTTCGGATATGTACCTCTATTCGTAGATTTCATGATGACAGTGTGAGTGATAAATTAACACTTGGTATTTTTGTTAGTTTAATCGATGATAAAAAAAGTCTAGTCCCTAACACCGGAACCAAAAAGCGCCAATAGAAAATTGAAATTTAAGTTTTCTTCTTGAAGTTGTCAATTGATTCGTTATTCCAACCAAAATTTCAATATATTATCACAAACCTCATAGATTGGTGGCGATTGCAACTCTTCACAGTTTTGATTTACCTTTTGACCATCAATTGTTTTGCAAACTCGTAATTATTTTTATAGTCGTTATACAACGACCGTAATTAATGTTGGAGAAAGTCCCGACTATCAATTCGATTGTTGGAACCGTGTAGGCAAACAAGGGGAAATCAATCACCGGATTAAATTGAGAATCGTGTGAGACACTTTCCGAATTGATATTTCGACCCTATGCCTGGGCACGAAATTCAATCTAGGATAAGACTCAAGACACTTTCGTTCTTAGGCACAAAAACGAGAGCAATTTTCTGGAGAGTATATGGGAGTATTGTTCAAAAAACCGTATCTAAATCCATGAGTATAAATTCTTATCTATACTCATAATTACGTAACTGAAATTATAATCATGGCTGAAATTTAGGAGTATTGGCCAGTTACACAATTTCTTGTAACTGCTCAATAACTGCACATTTAATGCACAGTAACCGTTTCAGAAATAACTGATCAGAGTTGATCATCCAGAGCCTCTGGTCTAAAGTCCAGAAGACGAACCTCTGCATAGTCCATGCAGAGCTTCTGAGCCTTTATGCAAAAACTCTAAGTCCAGAGAACCCATCCAGAGCTTATGTATACACTCTGGCTCGACTGGCCCAGTCGAGTCTTCCAGAAGACCACAGAGGCCTGTGAGCTTCTGTATAAGCAACTTCTGAATCATGCTTCTGAATCCCAATATACAGAAACTTACCTTCTGAACCTTATTTCCCACATTTACTCCAAGTCCAATTACAGCCCGACTGACTCGACTCGCCCAGTCGAGTACTCCAGAGGATGCCAACCCAAATTCACAAAGATCGAATGGAACCAGTCGAGCTTGACTGGGTTCCAGTGGAACCTTGTAGTATTCAATTGTTACCGGGTTCATACTCGTCTTATAACAAGCGTGCACTTTGCACCACCTAACTTGAATTAGATCATAATATAAAACCCATATAGACATCATGTTATTTCCAATCACATAAATGGACCGGTGACACTAAAATCACCAACAATTAATTATTAGTATTTTTGAAGACAATAACGGTCTCCATATTTGAAAAATAGCCGTTGGGTAAGATCAAGATATCCGACTTCTTTCTATTAATCTCTTGCATTCACCATGTATCTTTTTGCAACTATATGATAGTCATTGCTATAATCTGTTTGCGATTAGTTTCACTCTCGTTTGAAAAATCTTAGTAGATCATTTCTTGGTCTTGAAGAATGAGGATGACAAAATGTATTTGTCTCCACAATTTTACACCTCCAAATATTAGTATTAAAATGGCAGTTCCCCCATGGCTCAAATTTTTAAGGATAGTAACTATGAGGAAAGTTCAAATGCGAACTCAAATTTGGTTGTGAACGTGGGGACAAATAAGAGCGCGACAGTCTAAATATAGATTATTCAGACTGAATATACAAAGAAATATTCAGACTGAATAAACATTATTCAGACTGAATATACAAAAAAATATTCAGACTGAATATACAAAGAAATATTCAGACCGAATAAGCATTATTCAAACTGAATATATACTATATTCAGTCTGAATATTTCTTTGTATATTCAGAATGAATAAATACTATATTCAGTCCGAATATTTCATTGAATGACACGTGTCACACTCTCATTTGTCCTCACATTTACAACTAAATTTGAGTTCTCATTTAAACCCGCCCCTAGTAACTATAGCTCTAAAATTTCGAACTAAACTTTAGTTGCTAAGTACCTAATCCAAAACCATTTGCCACAAAATATCTACAATGATGTGCGGATAGAAGTACTCCACTCTGTCCCAAAGTAATTATGTCAGACTAATGCATTTTGGTCTTTTCTTGGATGCAATCAGCCTTTTTGGCACTTTGAACTTTTGCCTTTTTGCATCTTCTCTCTCAAAATTTTAGGCGAACTCAAACGGTTTAAATAAAACTACGTAGTTTGTGATAACTGTGAGATCCAACGTACATTAATTCAAATTTTCTAGAAGTCCATTCAAGATGGCATTCTTCCTGAGAACGAGCCTCTTTTAAGGCTAGCAGAACAATAGAACCCTGCATCTACAGATTTGACCAACAAAACAGGAAAAAACAATTACATGCAGCTTGAAAATTCAAGTCTCCCACACGTTATATGAAGACAACATTAAAACCAAAAACCCAGTTGTAGGAGCTTTAAAAGAAATTATTAGTTAGAATGCATAATTTCCATTTTCTGAAACGAAATCAACAAGGTCCCAAAGACAATAAGCCATAAACTCTATTATACGATTAAGCTCTCATCACCATCAAGGTATCCTAGATAGATCCAATGAATCCTATCTAGAGAGCCATTGTTATTAAGTTTTCCATGCTTAAATCAAGGTTTCTCTTAGAAACCCTTCTTTTGGGCATTTTTGGTTGAGAAACTGTAGATTAATTTATGTTTTGGATTGGGTTCAGTAGTAGGATTGTTTTTGGATGAAACCTCAAGTATTGGGATTGAGTTTGGGTGATTTGAGGTGTTTAAAATCGAGTTTTAGTCCTTGGGAGTGTTTTGGGGGTTAATTCTTATTGATGTGCAAGAAAAGGGACATACCTATACCCGGCAGAAATTTGTGCGGGATACCCTGCGGCTTGAAGCCACGGGAAAAGTCTCCCAACTCACTGTTGGGTATATTTTCGGTTTGGTCCGTTTCTTGTTGAGTGCTTGTTTCGAGGCATGGTTTAGGGGTTTGTTTTGGAGTTTATAAAGGATCAATTTTAGGATGTTTAATGTGGATTAACACCAATTATTTAATTGACGTCCTATTCAGGTGTTGGGTTTGGGTCAAATTTCCGTTTTATCCGCTAGAGCGGTGTGTTGCGATTCAGGTGAGTTCCCTTAACTTTTAAACTGGCAATGACTTTACTTGCTACACTGATTATGGTATTTGAACTTGTAAGCATGCTATATTTCATTATTAAATGTTTATAAATTGCTTGGTAGAGATGTTGGACTATATCATCATATATGTAGTTGCTTGGACATGCATAATATTTGTAGTGTACCTTGAGACCTTGCAATCTCTTGGGAGTATACATCCGTGTACCTCGAATTCATTTCGTGGGTACATTGGATGGGCACCACTTTGGACCATTCATTAGAGTCACATGGAGAATTTGTGGGAACATATAGCTTAATTAGTTGCATAGGGAATTGCGTGGCAAGCGTTGGTTCTACTACTATTGTGCATGATCCAAATTGAGAGTTTTTATAACTCCCGTTATATGAACTGGTATTTTTATAACTGTGGCTTTGTGAGGAATTCACTAGACCTTTTGGTCTAACTTTCGCTTTCCAAAACTTAAAACCATTTTCAGGTAACACATTTGTCGAGAGCATGTCTAAGAGTAAAGGGAAGCTTTGAGGTTAGATAGAGAGGATGAGAAGACTGACTACTCGTTAGATAGATAATTTTCTCAGCTGTGGATGTTTTTACCGCTGCAAATAAATTGAGATGTAGTTCATATTAGAACTTTATGTAAAATTGTTGGTTGATATTTAAGTATACGTCTTTATGGAATTTGGGTTGTTGCATATAAGTCATAAATAAATATTAGCAAAATTGAAACAACCAATTGTAATGTGCAGAATTAATATATTTTTGTAATTTCTGAAAAAATAAACACTATATTCAAATATCAACAACATGAAAAGTTAAACACCACAAATAATATATATTGAAATCTTGACCAACTACTGAAACCAAAACTTTGAATCTGCTCTTGGTTCAACCAACAAGGTGAAACCGAAACCTTCAACAAGCCTTCGTCTTCAATCAAGCTACTTCCCCCAAGCAGAGGCGTTTTGCCTCAATGGGTGCACAAAAGAAATACCATAATATAAAATAAAAAGTATGATTTTATTAAAAACGATAGAAAAGTATTGCCATAAGAGAACAAGAATCAAGCAAATAACTATTAGACCATAATGATGAAAACTAATATTTTTTTCTTCATAAATATCATATGGTAGAGTAGTTGGTTTGTTGTTGCATGTAACGTTCAGGGATTCAATTTCTCCATGCTGCTTTCCTTCAAAAAAAAAATTCACTAGTATTATTAGAAACCGAAAATTTAGAAGGTGAAGAACTGGATTTTCACTAGAAACACCCATAATCTCTCAAAAGACACTAGTATTATAAATTTGGTTTGAAAATATTTAATCGCACCCCTAAAAACTATGGAGGTGCACCCTTAAAGCCCCTAATTTTTTCCCATTGACGAGATGATTGAACGATATCCCGTGCCCCCCCCCTATCACTAGGTCTGCCCTGCCCCAAGAATCTATTACAACATCACCAATATAAAAAGTTGCAACACTCTCTAGTCGCTAAAATAGTTGTAATTAAACCGTATATTTAAATTTATGTACACAAGGATACATATACGATTCGCAATAGTATATTATCACACAATCCCCATAATTTGGTAGAAACTTTTGAGTTTCTTTTGTACCTTTCTTCATTGCAAAGATCTAGAGAAATATTTGAGACGTAACAAGGCCCCGATTCAAGATTGAAAAGAGGTGGCATTTTTATTTAGTCTAAAATGTTTTGTTAATTGTAATTGATCACATTGACCTTGTTTTGATTATTTGGTACTTGGTTTGGAGCTTGTTCCAATGATGTATGTTTAATATTTTGGATTAAAGCTCTTCTATGTTAACGCCTCGAATGGCTTCGCATTTGGATGGGAGTCCCACACCGTGTGAGTGTACTTTTTCTATTTCCAAAACAAAGAAAGGGTAAAGTTGTTCTTCATATCATTTTGACAATTTATTCAACACAACAAATAAATAATAATTTAGCTTATTGACAACTTAATCAATACTAATATATAGAAAACTAACCAAACAACCCTTAGGGTGTGTTTGGTAGAGAGAGTTGGTAGTAGAGAAAGGGAATTGGAAACAATTCCCTTGTTTGTTGACACCAAAGAAAAGAAGGAATGAGAAAAGAAACAATTCATTTTCTCTATTTTCATTTCTCTCCCACATGAAAAGAAAATGGGAGAATTGAAAATTTGGTTTCTCTTTGAGAATTGAAATATTTCAATTGACACTCGTTGTTTGGTTCAGCTGCTATTTTGGCTTAATAGGGTTTGTTTTGGCTTAATAGGGCCTCTTTGCTTAATATGGTCTCTTTGGCTTAATAGGGTCTGTTTTGGCTTAATAGGGTATGCTTTGGCTTAATAGGGTCTGCTTGGCTTCATAGGATCTGCTTTGGCTTAATAGGGTCTGTTTTGGCTTAATAGGTCTGATTTGGCTTAATAGGGTCTGTTTTGGCTTAATAGGGTCTGTTTGGCTTAATAGGGTTTGTTTTGGCTTAATAAGGTCTGTTTGGCTTAATAGGGTCTGCTTTGGTTTAACAGGGTCTGTTTGGTATGTTGTTGTGCTAGTCTGTTTGGTTAAGCTGTTGTTTTGGCTTAATAGGGTATGTTTTGGCTTAATAGGGTACAATTCTCTATTGAATTTTCTGTTGTACCAAACAAGAGAAATGATTCTCTATTACATTTCTCGGTTGAACTCTTTGTGCTACCAAACAGAAGAGTCAATTCCTTTTCTCCAGACCAATTCCCTTTCTCTTGCAATTCCATTTTCTGTAACCATTTCTCTACAATTCCATTCTCTGTACCAAACGCACCCTTAGGAGCTTATTCAATATGGTAGAGTTGTTGGTTGTTATTGTATTTTGTTAGGAAAGGTTGTGGATTAAATTTCTTCATGTTGCCTTCATTTTCTTTCACAGTGGTATTAGAAACCGAAAATTTAAACTGTGAAGTACTGCCCTAGAAACACCCATAATCTCTCAAAAGGCAAGGATTAACGCAATCATCTCCGCCAATAGCATTATAAGTTTGGTTTTGAAAAATTTAATGGCACCGCTAAAAACTAAAGGGGTGCACCTATAAAGTCCCTATTTTTCTTATCATTGCAACGAGATGATTGAACGATATCCCGTGCACCCCCTATCAGTGGTGAATCCAATTTTTTGCCTAATGGAGTCACCTTTAAGGTAGACTAAAGGCGCGTAAAGTCGCCCGACGTGTTTTTAGTCTAATTACACCGTTTTGAGAGATTTTTAAAGTTTTGTGGTTGATTTCTAGGATTTTTTAGTGTTTTTGTCGATTTCGAAGGCCTTTTCAGGTTTTTTAATTGATTTCAAAAGACTTTGTTGGGGTCGGCGATGATCAGATAAGATTGTAGGTCCCTTGCAAAAATTTACTAGAGGGAACTAAGTTAGAAATTAAAAAAATTATGTTTAACCCTTGTAAATTTTTTAATTTTTAATGGGTCCCTTTAATTTCCCCCACTCCCTCCTAATTGAATCCGCTACTGCCCCTATCCCTTTAGTAGGTATGCCCCTGCCCCCAAGAATCTATTACAACATCACCGACCATTGAAATAGGATCCACACAAGGATAAACACTTGCCATTCGTTGGTTAATAGATAAAGCTAGGGTGACCATTGGATTTCCATTTTTGGACCAAGCCAGACCAACAATGTACTTTTTTCAAACGCGTTCGATATTTATCTTGTGAGATCTAGATTCAGACCGTATTCACTAAGATTTGGCAAGACGAGACTTTTCTAGACCCGATCCTGTGCGAAAAAAGCTCGACCAGTACGGTATCTCTTGGAATCCTGAATATGGTGATACCCCCGATTGGTTAGCAATCTTTCCCCTGCGAACAAAAGCCCGGAAATATCCGTTGCAAGCACCGCCCTGTCAAGGCGGAAGTTGCGGGTTCGAGCCCCGTCAGTCCCGAGGTTCCCCTTGGGGTGGGACGTACATAAGAGTGGAACCTAGATAGAACGCGGAGCACCGGCCCCAACTCTAAAGTCCATATATAAGGGTCGAACCTAAATGAGAGTCATCTCCCTAGCTGGCTTGATAACGTATACAGAGTAAATGCAGAATTGTAGGTTCTGTGTCCTCTGGCTGATTATAGCCATTACAAATGATTCTTTTTTCAAACTAGTAATTATGTTTATAGCCGTTATACAACGGTCAGAATTTATTAGTAGTATTTTGTAAAAATAGTAAAAGTCTTCATATTTGAAAATTAGCCGTTGGGTAACGGTCAAGACATCCGACTTCTTTATATACTTCTTTCTATTAATCTTCTTGCAATCACCTCTATCTTTTTTTGCAACTCTATGGCAATTAATCATTACTGTAATCTATTTACAATCAGTTTCACTCTCTTTTATGTGAAAAATCTTTGTTCATTTCTTGGTGTTGATGAAGAAGATGACAAAACACATATGTCTCCACAACTTTACACCTCCAAATGTAAGTTGTACGAAGAACCTTGCAAATGGAAATTCCCCCATGGCAGTTCCCGCATGGCTCAGAAAGTCTCTAAAGAAATTTGTGAGCATACAACCTCACCTTCCGTTTTTCGTTACAACATTGGCCACGATCCCTCATTTGGTCATTGATCTATCTTTCGATGATCTATTAGCCAATCTAACAGAGACTTTAGGTGGCCCTTTGCCCTTTTGAAACTAAAATATTGGTTATGCAAAGGGTTTCACGGAGAAGAGGAGATGGAGGAAGGGTGGCAGTGCACTCGACAAGAATCAGTAGCGCTGAGTGAAATCGTTATCGCCAGAGACGGAGAGCGTGTGGAGAATCTCGAAAAAATGTTTAAGGTATTAAAGCATATCAAAGATTATTTACACACAAATAATCAAAGTGTAGATTCATCTCCAGGTGAAAGCTATATTTGTGCCAGGCATGGAATTGCCAACATAATTAATAACGATAACAAAGTTATACCGAACGAATTCATGTGTCCTATATCGCTCCAAATGATGCGCGATCCCGTCATCATCTCCGCCGGGTAAAGCAACATTCTTTTTCTAAGATAATATGGAAGTTCTTATGATCATTTGCTCACTTGAACTTGCATCTTTATTGGATCATACAAGGGGCTGTTTGTTTATCTCTTAACAGTTCCATTAAGAGGCAGTCTCTAACTCGCTTATAACAGGCGAATCTTGTTTATCAAAAATAAATCTTCATTTGAATGGTCCAAAACCCTCCGAATCATTTTTATCCTAGGCCTCCTTTAACAATTCAGATCTCTCATTTCATTTTAAACAATTACCAAACAATTATATTTCATTTTGCTCTATATCATAAAAGCCTTTTAATCATTTTGACCATTTAATCATTCTGCACCAAACCATTTAGCAACTGTCAAACATATTTTTTACATTAAGTATCTTTCTTATTTTTGTAGACATACGAGCGCTTGTCGATTGAAACTTGGATCCAACAAGGGAATGACACTTGTCCAACAACGATGCGGTTCATGACTGACACAACTCTGAAGTTGCAAAGCAAGGATCACATTCTAAATTGCTTTTAATGGGGAATATAGTTTCCTACCTACCATTCTCTCATATAGTTGCAAAACTCTTAAGTTGCTAAAAAGAAGTTGTAAATCAAATATTTAAATTCGTGTCCACAAGGACACATATACGGGGATATTAATTATATTATAGAATTCACATAATTTTGTTAGAAACTTTTGAGTTTCTTTTGTACCTTTATTCATTGCAAAGATCTAGAGCAATATTTAAGCCGCAACAAGGCCCCGATTCAAAGATTGAGAACAAGTGGCATTTTTATTTAATCTATAATGTTTTGTTAATTGTATCGATCAAATTGACATTATGTTTTGGTTATTTGGTACTTGGTTTGGAACATGTTCCAATGATATATATGTTTAATATTTTGGATGGGAGTCCCACACGGTGTGAGTGTACCTTTTCTATCTCCAAAAGAAGAAGGGCTAAATTGTTATTTATCTCATTTTGATAATTTATTCAACATAACAAATAAGTCATAATTTAGCTTAATCTATATCGACAACTTAAACAATACTAATATATAGAAAAATAACCAAACAACCCTTTGGAGCTTATTCAACATAACTCAAATAATTGTTAATAAGTTGTTCCACTAACCTATAACCATAAGCCTCACCTTGAGAGATTAGTATGTGTGATTTTATTAAATTTTCAGATAGTGGGGTTTATTTATTTATTTGGAGGTTTTTAAATAAAACCAAAATCAGTTAATATATTTAGTCATTTATGTACAAATGTGTATGATATATATGTTTGTTACTTCTATTTTGTTTAAGTTGATTTTTTTTAATTTGAACATGCATATATGAACAGACGTTTGCTTACTACCTTTTTATCGATTATTCACATATAAAGATGCATATTTAAACCCATGTTTTTTTTATCAATGATGTAGAACCAAACAGGTGAATCCCCATAGGTGAATCCTCATAGGCATTAGGGAGGTGTCAACATATAAAGATAACTTACTCTTATCTCCTACCAATCCAAAAGGGTTACGATTCAAAAGACCACTTCTTTGATTTTGAAATATAGTATTTTTCTTATTATTTAATAACGCTACTATATCAAATTATGATCACAGTGAAGGAAAATCTAGGTGCTAACTTTCCAATTCTTCAAATAAGTGTTTTAAAATAAATGTCCACATTTGCCTCTATACAACATAGGCCAATAAGTTTAGATCTCAGGCCCTCTCCCAGCCTCAGTCACTGAGTGAGCCAAAAGACGCCCCTCACATTGTGTCCTTGGAGGCGAGTTCTTATTGGGGCCGGTTGAAGAAGTTGCCGTTAATCAACTTTTTCCTAAATAAATGTCGACATTTCTTTTTTAGTTTTTCTTAAATAATGTTTTGTTTTCATAACTGCAACTTAATTTCAAACTCTACCCTTAACTATGAGATGGTGAAGTTCACTACTCGCTCTATTATCAAGGATAAAATGGTCATTTAGATAATTATAACGTGTATTGATTACAAATTTCTAAAACCATATGCATGTTTCAATGTGGACAATTCATTTTGGAACAAGAGAAGCAATTGATGTAACACTGATAGCGAGAGTAAAATGGACATAAATTAGTTCCAAACGACCAGATCCCTTGAACGGGTCTCCTTCATCCATTGTACGACCTTGTTACCGTTCCTAAAGAAATAAAATTTTCAAAATATATGAATTCCTAGAAAAACTTCAGTGCTCAAACTCATGATTAATTTGAAGAAGAGAGAAGTTTTAAAAGTGTCGCAAGCCAGCTCTACTTCTTTGAGCAGGTTAGGTCTGTATACATCCCACTCCTTTTAGCCTTTACTTCTAAGAGGCATGATTGGGTTAGAAAGTTCAAAGTGGTTAAACTATGACGTCATTTCATATTTCAAAAAGCAAAAAAGGGCGTCCTCACTTGGGACGAATAATTAACTTTTACTTGGACGCAAGATTCAAATAGCGTAAAGTGTGGCATGTCGGTGAGGTCAAGTTTAGGTTGTCGTCTAGTATCCCTTGAAGTTGTAAACTCACTAACTTTCTCCCCATCTTTACGAGTGATGTTTCTTTTATGAAGTTGAATTCCACAGTTTTTTTTTTGTTTAAATTAACTCCCATTTTTAGGGGTGTTACAAAATTCAATCTGGAATAAGACTCAAAACACTTGCGTTTTTAGGCACAAAAACATAAGCAACTTTCTAGAAAGTGTATAAGGATAATTCAAAAAAACCGTGTCTAAATTCATGAGTATAAATTCGTATTTATACTAATAACGAAATTGAAATGGTAATCATGGCTGAATTTTAGGAGCAGTGGTCAGTTACACAATTTCCAGTAACTGCTCAATGACTGCACCATTAATGCACAATAACCGTTCAGAGATAACTGAGTAGAGTTGACCATGCAGAACTCTGGTCCATACGTGTAGAGGTCTGGTCCATACATGCAGAGCTCTGGTCCAAAGTCCAGACAACTCTAAGTCTTGAAGACCAAACCAAATACTCAGATCAAACCATGTAGAGCCTTTGTATCAACCATACAGAGCTCTGTATCTGCGTTCTGATCATGCCGTATAGAGCTATATATCCTATTTCTGATCAACTTTTCCATTATACTCCAAGTCCAAAATTCTGAAGAGCTTTTGGGGCGTTGCCCCAAACACCGCCAGGGGCTCTCCCCCTTGACCCCCGTCATTTCGTCGTTACCGGGTTCATACTCGTCTTATAACAAACGTGCACTCCGCACCACCTAACTTGTATTAGATCACAGTATAAAACCCATATAGACATCATGTTATTTCCAATCACATAAATGGTAGGGGTGGCAATTATCGACACGCCACGAAACACGACACGAACCCGATACGAAAATAAACGGGTTAGGGTTGAAGTTTTTGACACGCCAACCCGTCAACCCGCCAACCCACCAAATAAACGGGTCGTGTTCGGGTTGACCCAATCGTGTCGCGGGTCGACCCGCCAACCCGCCAAGAAAAAAATAATTTTTTTAAGTATATTTTATATTTAGTTATTTACTTAATATTTAACTAGAAGGGTACTCGCGCAATGCAGCGAGATTCTCTTAATTTTAATGTTTTATTTTATTTGTTGTCTTTGTCGATATTATAATACGATTTTATTGGTTTTGAAAAAAAGATTTTATTTTTTTGTGCAATTTCTTTAATTTAGTTTTTTTTTATATTATAATCTAGGCTTAATAATGAAATAATATTTTTTGGTTTAATAATATAAGCTTTTATAAATATAATAATTAGCTATTTTGTTAGAATTGAATGATTATCCTAACTATATTTTAGATTTTTTATATTCAAAATTAGATGTTTATCCGTACAGTTAGGTACACTAATTTAAACATGGAAGTATGGAACTATAATAAGTTGTACCAATGGATATATAACTTGTATTCTTGATTTTTAAGTAATTATGCTTTTATCAATTGTACTTATTGCATAATAATATGTTTTTAAGAGTTTTTGTCAAATGCTTTATAATATAGTATAGATATTTTTTGAACGTTTTATGTGTTTGTTAAGACTTTTTGTTGAATTTTGGATGTTTATATATGGCTGAAATTTTAGGTGACCTGCCAACCCACCAACCCGCCAACCCGTTTTTGACCCGCCAACCCGTCATCAACCCGTTTGTGACCCGTCAACCTGCCCCCAACCCGCCAACTCGCGGGTTGACCCGCCAACCCGCCAACACGACCGTGTCAGGGTTAGTGTTGTGTATCTCGACACGATAAGTTAAACAGGTCGTGTTCGGGTTGAGCCTCCCTAACCCGCCAACCCGTGACCCGCCAACCTGAACACGACACGATTGCCACCCCTAATAAATGGGCCGGTGACACTAAAATCACTAACAATAAACCCAAACTACCAAACCATTTCGTAAACAAAGGAGAATAAAACCCCTGATTCAGAAGTTTGAAAAGAGGTGGCATTTTTATTTAGACTATTTATGTTTTGTTGTATCACCTTGACGTTGTTCAGGTTATTTGGTACTTGGTTTAGACTTTAGCATGCTTTTGGGTGGGAGTGCTCCCACGCCGTGTCAATGTACTTTTTCTGTTTTAAAAAAAAAAACAAGGGGTAAAATTGTTATTTATATCACCGAGGGAATTTATTCACCTCAACAAACGATAATAATAATATAGCTTAATCCATACCGACAACTTAGTCCATACATGGGTTAACAGCAAAACAACCAAAGCCGCTTACCAACTTAGGGGCCGTTTACCAAGCGCTTACCGTAAGAGTCACCACCCTTACTTCCGGTAACATTGTTAGACATCAAAATGGATTATTGGTAACACTACAAAACAAATGATTTTTACTCACAAAAATTACCCACGGAAATTTCTGTGGGTGATTACCCACGCATAACCCAAGAAAATATCATTGGTTCGGTAAAATTCGATGTTTTTTCGAGAAAATACCAACGGATCACCCAGAGAATTCCTGTGTAATTTGTCACTGATTTGAATTACCGACCATCAACTAACCACCAAGTTTTGTGACGGTTTTGTGAGGAATCACCCTTTAGCAACAAATTTTCCAGGGAAAAGTTCGTATGTAAAAGTCTTTCATTTAGTAGTTTAAGTGTTTTTTACGCGATAAATCTTACCAAGTAAGAGTATTCTCTCATTCACTAATTACGGGTAAAATTCTTAGTCTTTGTTTTATCTTTTACGCGGTAACTAAATGAGAAGACTCTTACCTCACTACAAAACAAATGACTTTTACCCACAAAAATTCCCTCAAGAATTTCCGTTGGTAATTACCATTGATCACCTAAAAATACCAATGGTTCGGTAAAATCCCATGTTTTTCGAGAAAATACGCGGATCAGCCAGAGAATCCTTGGGTAATCTATCACTAATTCGCCACCAATAATTTACCCACCAACTTTTATGACGGTTTTGTAAGGAATCATCTTTTAGCGACAAATTTCTCAAGGAAAAGTCCGTAGGTAAAAGTTTTTCGTTTAGTAGTGTCTGGTAGATATTTTGGTGACGGTATCAACCACTTGATTTTCTTTAACACGTTTTAAACTTTTTTCCTCTAAGCAAATAGGTAATAACTTTAGGTGTTTTTTATGCGTTAATGGAACATTGGATTTCCACGTAGTGGATTTTTTATCTGGAGATCCATTTAAGAAAAATCGAACTCAGTTAACATATTTAGCCATTTTTGTATAGATGTGTATGATATCTATGTTTGTAACTTTTATTTTGATCAAACATAAATTTTAGGTTTAACTTTTTGATGAAAAATTGCATCAATTTCTAATTCTCGATTTATAAGAAAATTTGTATCTTGCTGCATTAATATAAATATAAACTGAACTCTTATAAACATATATCATGTTAGGCGAGTACCAACCTGCTACCAAGTATATACTATATGTGAATACGTTACGTGATCAGATCTGGATTTTTAAATAATAGGTTGTCAAGTATTTTGCTATTGTAGACTATGGACTCAGAAAGTTGATAAATCCTTGGAAAATAAATATATTAACAAACCATATCAGATAACATTTATATGCAGTTTTTTAAAGGTTCTTAATGTTGATCACAAAACAAACCATGAATTGCATGTCCTTTAGAAAGGAATTGATCAAGTGTATTTCATTAATGTTTATCTAGTGGTTTTCTTCAATTAGTATTGATCCAAGGGGTGGAGATCCTTATTACTGTTATTACCGTAACTTTCATTTTCACGGGAACTCAACCTTGTTCACATAAATGTTATAAATAATCTTCTAATACGTAATATAAAATACTGTTTTGTAATTTTGCTAAAATGTTGTCTTAATAATATAAAAGTTTTAGGTTTTAACCTTACATCATATCATTTATATTTTGATCTTTACTTTCATTGGCATTTTCAATAGGACGAAGAATGCACGTTGATTTACTTAGCCTACATATTTGTCCGAACTCCGTCTTAAATAACATCGAATAATTGAACCACTGATCTTTATTTCATTTCTTTTTATAATATTTATTAGCAATCATAATCCAAATTATAAAACTCAGGATTTTATATTAACCCAATTACAATTTTGAATGTCTGCTCTCTGACCAATGTTTACATTTTTCTTTCATGGTATAGAATCCGGTCTTTAAACGTTCATTTTATCTTTAAACATATAACAATATATTTGAAGCACATTCCTTATTGATGCCAAGCGTACAAATGTAATACAAAAACCCATTTCTCAAACAAGTCGATGGTACTTATTGGTTACAACATCAAACCAACACGTAATCCATTAGTGTCTTTGGAGTATACGAATTAGCTCGACTATTATTAAAATACTTGCAAAATTCGCGAAGCATACCATCCAAGAAACCAAACTGAGACGAGAGAAGAAAGCTTATATTACTTCTTTTGGAACAATTGATCAACAATTGGAAACTCTGGTGCTATATCCACCGGAACCTGCAAATTGCCAAAATACAGATCAAATCGAGGAGCTAAGCATAATTTTTTAGGGCAAAATTGGAAGTGAAATATTGAAATATGTGTGAAATATGCGTTTAAACGTTTAGTATAAAATTATAAATCATGCCGAAAGAACAACATAGGAAAATGGAGGTATCGAGAAAAAGAATACATTCGCTTTCCATACTAAATGGAAGTTGAATTGTGTCTGCACGTAACGAGGTGGGCATCCTTGTTGAATAAGTGGGTGGTTTCCGGGTTCGACTCAAGGCACCACCCACTTGCGCACGGGGGACGAGTTATTAGGAGAAGAACCTTCTACTAGATTTTTTTTAAATCATGACCTTATGATATAATTAAGAATGTCTCCACCTAACAAAAAAATGTCTTTTTCTAACACAAGAATGCCTAAAAATCCGTCAAAAGATCATGCAATTTGATAAACTATGTAAGAAGGTTACTCTTCTATGTAACCCCCTGTACACACCATTTACCAAACTCATGATGGCAGTGGGAGCGGTATAGTATCGATATGGTAGGGGTAGTCGAGAGGGTGGCGTCATACCATTTTTGCG
Organism: Silybum marianum; assembly: GCA_036898165.1. Classification (NCBI taxonomy): domain Eukaryota; kingdom Viridiplantae; phylum Streptophyta; class Magnoliopsida; order Asterales; family Asteraceae; genus Silybum; species Silybum marianum. The sequence continues at coordinate 20,206,242 of CM072539.1, forward strand.
AAATACTCCAATCATGCCATAAAAAATTCAATGGTTGGCCACATTTTTGAGTAAAAAACTTGGGACCAATGCGTAAAATTCTGGTCAATAATAATAAATATAAGTGGGAATCTTGGGTCAAAAAATGTTGATTTTTTTCCTAGAAGTGTATAATATTTATATATGGCAAATTAAACTCACAAACTTATCACCCTCGCGCGGTGAGACCGAACTGACCGTACCTGACCTCCAAGAACGTGGGAATACCGCTAGGCCAACGGCCCTTTGGTCAATATGTTCAAATTTTGCCAGAAATCCATAAACTTGAAGAATGACAGTAATTGTGTAGTTTACCTGAACCATTTCCAATTTTTTCAAACCAGCTTCCAAAGGATTTGTGATCACACCATATTTTGCAAGAAGTTCTTGGGCTGCTTCTTTGTCGCCTTTCGCTTGTGTTGTTAGTATAACCCTACTTAAGCTCTCGACTGCATCTTCAATCTATTAGGCCGAGTGAAAAAGTTAGCGAAACAAACCTAGTATATCCCACTTGGAGGTGGGGTCTAGGGAGGAGGGAGGGTAAGTGTATGTAGACGTGACCTCTACCCTCAAAGAGAGAAAGTTAGATAAGTTGAAATTTTGAAAATCTGGCTAAGAGTAATCAATAATAACATATAGAGAGTGTGTGCTGTTGTATTATGGCTCTATTTTCTCAGTTGGCTATTATTATTAAAAGCAATAATAAATTGCTAATTAATAGGACAGCAGTAAGTAACTGCAGGACAGTTACAAAAGAGAAGAAAAAGACGTGTGGTTTCTTTCTGAGAAAAATGAAGATTGCTGTGAGTTTTTGAGTGTGTGAACCTGTTGTAATCTCCACAATTTGATAGTGAATTTGTCCCTGCTGCTCTGTGGATGTAGGCTAAGGCCGAACCACGTAAATCTCTGCGTTCCTTCTAATTATTGTTTTCTGATTTGTATCACAGCACCAGTTTTGTGCTGCTGTGAATTTGTGCGTTAACCACAGTTATCGCTGTGTTCTCTGTTTATCACAGATATTTTGTGTTTGGTGATCTTTGTTTTACAACATGTGCAAACAAGTATTTATCTCGAAACAAATAAAAGGAAGAAATTTGGATAAGCATACCTTATCGAAGTCAACCGAGAATGTTTCATCATCAGGATGTAAAACAAAGGCCCCTTTCTCGAATAACCAGTTAAATATTAGTGCCTGTCCTTTTCTGATGGCAATTCAAGAAAATAATTTATGAAATGACAAACAAAAAACATTTAATTTAATTAAAAGAAGTAGATAGCTAGACAGATTTACCCATGAGCTTCTTCTAACCCAAAGCGTACCGATCGGAAGCAACCTGCAAGGAAAGAGACATACATGGACTTGACCATGCTCTCTGGAAGTAAATCCTGGTGAACCAAAAGAGATGGTCAAAACTACAGATGTGCAAAAAAAAGCATAGTCCGGTCAAAAAGCCCGATCAAGCCTAGTATTTTTTTTCAAGCCCAAAAAAACCAGGTGTGGAAGGTTTAAGGTTTTCAATTGACATGGGTAGCTTAGTAATTCACCAATCTTGTGTGGTCTCCTGGACTTTTGTTCCACCTATTTCAGGGTGATAAAAAAAAGATGGTATATATATCAAAATACTTACCTTATCAATAAGAAATCTCAGGGCCCAGAGGCCAACAATGTCAGCTTTAGCTTCTTCCATAGTCGAATGAAGTTCTTGTAGCTCCTGTTTCATCATATACGAGAAGAAATAAAGTGATTACACTTATTACAACAAAGCAATTTCATGAACTTTATCTCGCATTCAAAGTGAATAAAAATCTCTATCTTGTTCTCTTTTTATCTTGCATGGTATTCAATATCAGCCGAAGTCTCATGGTATGCATTTTTAATCAGTTGTAAAAAGATAAACAAGAAGCATTGAATTGGTAATAAATAAAAGAGACCCAACTGACCAATCTCACAGTAGACTTCTGACCATTTGGAAGTGTTATCGTATGTGGTCCTATCCCATGACAGCATTCATGGCAAATTGTGTGAGTGAAGTAAGAGTCGAAATCCACTAGTTCCTGCTGTTCCTTTATTATACTTAAATCAGCTATGGGCTGAAGAATAAGCTTGAACCTGGTTAAAAGAAGCAATCTCATCTATGAAATCATTTTTCCAACTCAGTTCTCAATATATACTTTGGAAAAGGCGAGTTTGGTTATCCATAAGCTAGCTTATTTTTTTTAACTTATTGAAAAAGCCCAGTTTGGTTAGTCATAAGCTAACAATTTTACAAGCTACATATATAAAGTAGCGTCTCATAAGATTCTGGCGATTTTTTCTACCTTTTTCCAATTAGGCCCTTTATATTTAATTTTTCATTTAATTTTTCAATTAATTTTTTAACGTCATTTACCAACTAGCTTATTAGCCAACAACTAGTTTTTAATCAGGTTTTGAGCCAACTTATAGACTTAATTAATGGTAAGATAAAGGGGTCTTTTCTTTAATTACTTTGCCTCGGAAACATTCTTCAGCATCACCATTGATGTTCCACGATCGTTTACTATGCGCTCATCATTTGGAAGATTGAATGCAACAATTTGAGGACCCTTCACATCCTGCACTAACATTAAAAATTGAAAACCTCGTATCCCAAATTTTTATGCTTTCATGAAAGCTTCACTGTTTAAGTGGAAGCGATCATAAGGTTATGAAAATATATTATTTTAATTTAACATAGTTTTCAAACATTTCCACTTATATTTTCAAAGGACTCACCCCTGAATTATAAACAAGCTGCATAACACGAATAGGTGCGGCTGTCACTTCTGATGATTTATAGACGTCATCAAGTGGAAGATTTTGCTCCAAAACCTACATTTTTGGTTAACTAAATATATATAGAAAGAGTTGACAAAGTTCAACGTAAGTGAAACCAATGATCAATCTAAAATTGCACCTGCAAATTATCTCCAAATAGTTTAACTTGAGCAGTTGCTTTATCATCCCGAACTCCAACAAATGCCTCAAACGTGGCCTAAGGAAAAACATAGAAAATCTTTGTGCATTAGCATTACCACAGGAGACGATCACAAATATATTCAGGCTCTAATATATTTTTCTGCCAGTGTGCAAGGGTGACGAAAAGGGTGACAAAATGCAACGAAAGGGATGCACAATAGTTTTGGGTAAGGGGGAGAAAAGGGTCATAAATTATTTAGTAAATTGGGCTTAATAATTATTTAGTTAATTATATTAATTAAATAATTGTTAAAAGGCACAAAAGTTTTCAAAAGGGGGAGAAAAGGGTCATAAACCCAAAAGGAATGTGGCAATTAGAGTTTCCCTGTTTTGAGTATAGAAGGGAAACACATGAGAACTCCTTGCTCTCTAATATTCAGCCTCCCTCCCTCTTCTCTCTTTCTCCCAATTCAGTGCAAACCCCAAGTGTTTAGGGTTTGTGCTAACTTTAACACACAACCTTTGAAACCTTTAGCCGATTTCTCCCCTACTCTGAAAGGACGGCTAGCTAGCTAGCACCATAACGGAGTCTTGGTCTTCCTATGATTTTATCATGACCCATGTTCAGGTGGACACCATTAGAGGGTGCGAACATTTGAGCCTAAATATTCAACATTGAAGTTGCAAACTTTGAAGTGGTTATTAAATCACAAAGTTTGAAACTTAGGTTCTACCGGTTATTCACTACTAAAATTGAAGGCTTTCAACTACGAAAATTTCTCTGGGAAATCCGTCGTTAAATTCATCACAAAATCATCACAAAAGTTGGTGGTTAATTTGTTGGTGGGTAAATAAAATCAGTGACAGATTACCCAGGAAATTCCTGGGTAATCTGATGGTATTTTCTTGAAAACATTGGATTTTACCAGAACCATTAGTATTTCTTGGGTGATCCTTGGTAATCACCCAAAGAAATTTCGCTAGGTGATTTTTTTGGGTGAAAGTCATTTTTCTTGTAGTGATTTTTTATGTTTCACATGGATACTTTTTTTGGAATAACATTTAATTTTATTATTTGGTTGCATGTATGGTCCCGAAGTCATTACAAAACAAATGACTTTTACCCATAAAAATTACCTGGGGAAATTTCCATCGGTAATTACCCACAGATCACCCATAAAATATAAATGGTTCGGTAAAATCAAATGTTTTTCGAGAAAATACCAATGGATCATCTAGAGAATCCTTGGGAATTTGTACCGATTTGATTTACCCACCAGCAATTTACCCACCAACTTTTGTGACGGTTTTGTGAGGAATCACCCTTTAGCGACAGATTTTCCACGAAAAAGTCCTTAAGCAAAAGTATTTTGTTTAATAGTGAGTCCCAACCGAGCTAATAGTTCAAAGTATGTTCTCTCGTGGTGGGGGAACTAGCAAATGTTTCAAGTGAAGGGGCTTGATGGTGCTACATTCCAAGGAATCATTACCAAACTGGTAATGGATCTATGATATTATGATACTTTTTTTTATTAACCTGGATATCCAACCTGCTATGTGAGGGGATATGTGTCCTTGATCTTCTTGTCGGTTGGTGGTCGGGCAACATTTGAATCTTGTGAATATTTTGTTTACTAGAAGTATTCCTTTAAGTTTAGGAATAGGAATTAGATTGATATGTTTTAGGTAGCTGCTATTTTCTCTATCGAAAAACTTGTTTAAATAACTCATTTGCAAAGCTTGTAATTATGACTTATGAGAGGTACAAAAATATGATTCTCTTTTACATAAGGAGCTACAATTGTGCTCATCAAATTTAACATTTGGTTGTTCACCATTAAACTTCTTGACATTATCCGATGATTACTTCTAAGATCAGAGCATAATTTGTAAATAGAACAAAATAATCAATTTGGGACCCTAAAGCATCGGGTATCCACCTAATATTAAAGCATATGCATCACGAAAAATGCAGAAAACATGAGCAAGGACAGAATATGAGATTATGCAAATATAATAATACCTTGTATCCGAATAGCACATCTTCATAAGTCTCGTATGGGCCAATAGTAACATCCACCTTAGAGTCCTTAAAAGCCAGGAAAGATGCACACCATTAAACTAGCTTGAAGAAACTAGTTTTTACAGTTTTCCAAAGAAACAAAAACTAGTTTTTACAATTCTAGAGAAGTAAGATTTAAACTTGATTTTTGCTAAGCATTGTCTTATGGTCTATGCAAGCGAAAGAGAACAAATTTATTTTGGATAATCTCAAAACAAATGTCACTTCTAAGGAGGGGAGTCAAAGTCATACCAAATCAAACCAACCGCCAACATGGTTACCAACTTATATAATTCGGTTAGTACTACCGTACTGAAGTATATTATCTTCAATTTCTCCATCTGAAATTGTCTTAATTTGACTAAAAAATCTTACAAAATAATGCCTACACTACAAGGACTAATCTGTTTTTTCTTTCATCGCCCAAAATGCAGAGGGATAAAAAAATTCAAAGTTGTGACAAAAAATTCAAAGTTGTGACGCTACTTGAAGTACCCTTGTACTTTTTTTTAACATAACATATCTTTACACAGAGCTAATTTAATATATGTAGGATAAAGGCTGCTATCATACACGAAAGAAAAGAATTGTCCTTGCTTTCTGCAAGTCAACATGTAAAATAGAAAACCGATAAATGAATATATAGATATATGGAAAGGACGTGAGCACTAACCAATTCGATCCAGGCTATATCCGAGTCATAATAGTCATTTGAAAGGAAAGCATCAGCCTTGCTATGTAGCAGTCTCTTCAAACTATAAAAAGTACGAATGACATTAAAGTCGATACCTTATAAAACAATGTGACTACAAAATTCAAGAAACACTCTATACCTAGGTGAACTTGTCAAATCGCCTGCTTTATGCAATAACTCGGAAGCTTTTGCAAGAAATGCAGAATATTCTTGAGAATAAGGGATGCTATAGAGATCACTGGCCGCAGAACTAGTTATATTATTGGAATGAGAATCGCTATGCCTTCTAATAACACTGAAAAACCCAGTTGCATTTTTTTTCTCATCACCTGAAAGCCCTTTTGTCCACGATTCATATTCCTGAGGCAAGAAATAGAAATATGAGCCATCATGCTAGAATATTTATCAGACCATATGAACAATATTAAAAAACTATACCATTTTATCCATGTCTGGAGGATAGAAATTGGCACCAGGTGGTTTCTCTATGGGAAAGGCAGCCTTGTATTCAAGACCTTTCCACCCAGCTATTGGCTTTGTTGCTTCAGGAAGTAATTTAATGGCAGAGTCTGCAGTCGTCAAATATGCTTCATTTTCATCAAGGGAAGACCTGCCAAAGGCAAATAACTTTAACTCAATGGTTCACCAATGATTGTTCTACATTTTAAAATAGAAAATCAACAAGATGCCACGCATAGATTAGACAATGGAATCTAGGAGAAAACGCAGAGGTTAAGATGGCGAATCTAGAAGCCTAGCTGCGATGATTAATTAAATCCTTTGTGGGCATTTTACATATTTAGTCATTGGTCACATATGTTAAGGAATTTGGTTATTGTGTTCATGAGAAATCACAACAAAGATTTGGATAAGAATATGAGATGTGCCTAGGTTACATGAAATTTACTTGAGGATAATCTCAATTCACACTCTTGATTTAGGCAGAAAATCGAGAGCAATAAACACAGAGAAATTCATAAAGGTTTGTGCGCTAAAACCAAGAATATGCTTTTCCAAAGATGATTAAACATCATTACTTCTAAGAAATACCATTGTAAATGTTCAACAAGAATTGCTCGATTTCAAATGATATTACTCATTTTGAGTTGGCATATAAGGAAAAGCGATGCCACTTCAGGTTTAAAAAAAGATTTCATTACATGGTTAGCTCGGGATTAATAAAATAGGATAGCTATCAAAGATACGAAGATGAGATCCTATCGGAGAAATCTTGCATGGCAGTACTTGTGGGGGAAACGCGGTCTTACCATGGACTTTTGTTTATTGAAAAATAAAGCCATTTGAACTTGTCGAATTGGGACATTGAAGCACGCTCCTTTAACCATTCCCTAAGAGATGGATTGCTGCCCCAAACCTGATTCAAGAACAAGCAAGAGAAAATAAATAATAAAAAAAACACTCTATCAAGTTAAGCCGCTCACTGTTTCACATCCATCAAACCTTTTAAATTACAAATGCTTCCACATGAATATAACCAGAAGTTGGTATGAATTCAATAAGACATACCTGCTGGTTGAAGATGTCATCCATCATTCTTGCAGCATGAACAATTAAAACCAGAGCTTCCTTGTCCTCTTCCGTCAGACCTGTCAACTGTGCCATAAACCAGATTTTGATGAAATTCCAAATTTACAGTTCAATTACTGCATAGGAAAGATCAAATACATACAAAGGGACATGCCTCTAGAAGGCTAGGAGGTTGAAATGGTTCATATATATATATATATATAGAGAGAGAGAGAGAGGGAGGTTCACCGGAAAACCTCCAAAAAAATGAATAACTGAGAACCACCACCTGGCACTACTAGAAAATTGAGTATTTTCAACGGAATTTAATTTTCAACGGAAAATGTCGTTGAAAATTTTCTACGAATTTTAGAGAATTATTGACAGAACATAAATTTTCTACGAATTTTCAACGAATTTCCGTTGAAAACCTCTCACAAACATATATGCATTTTCAACCAAAAAAATTTCAACGTAACATTCGTCAAAAAGTTTTTGGTTGAAAATGCATTTTGTGAGAGATTTTAAACGGAAATTCGTTGAAAATTCGTAGAAAATTTATGTTTTGTCAATAATCCCTTTAAAATTCATAGAAAATTTTCAACGACATTTTCCGTTGAAAATTTTCGTTTAAAATACTCAATTTTCTAGTAGTGTGGTATTGGTAACCACTCATCTGTAAAATACACACATGTGCATACGAGTAATTGAAGGTGTTTCTTGGTTTCTATGCACGTGTTACTTGTATGCATATGTGCATACCTTACAGATTAAGGGTTAGCAAGGTATTCTTTAGTTTTTCGTATTTTTACGCTTTTCCAGAACTTGACCCTATATATATGTATATGTGCGTGCGTGTATATATATATACTTATGTATGTGTGTGTGTGTGTGTGTGTATGGATCAAAGCAAAGGCTTTTGTGGCATATAGATGTATGAAGCCAATCTGTGAGAGTTTAAGAGTACCCAAAGGAACAAAGACTAAGTGATGTAGGAGAATACAACCTCTGCACTAAGTGAGATAGGAGCATAACGATTGAGCTTCTTTTCAAGATCCAAACTCCGTGCTTCCACATCACACTGGTACCTACAACAGTTTAACAAAGAAGTAGAGGTATAAGCAAGTATCCAAACTATTCAGCTTTGATAAATTAGGATTGAGCTGGACTTGAAACAATTATGGTTCTCCGATTAGACAGGGTTTATTACACTATATCAGTTGAATTCAAACATGTTTACAACATGGTATTCTTTTTTATTCATACAAACCACTCATAACCCTTCAAATTCAGTTCCACTGAAGACCTTATCATCCCAAGAAAATGAGTAATCTTTGTAGTCCTTTCATAGCAAAGAGTACATCCTTTAAAGTTTCCCTTTATAGCCACATTATTCATCCATGTGTTATTAGCAAAATATATATTATGAAATCTGAAAATGTATAAGAGTGCTCGCATGCTTAATGATGTACCTTTTGGTAATTATGTCAAATAGTTGACCATATTGTCCATCTACACTGTATGGAACATACTGAGGATCTTCTTTAACAAGTGCCTGCTTATACTCCTCGATGGAGATATACTTAACCGCAGAAACTTCAGATTCCTAGAGGAAAAAAAATACCACATGCATATATGTTTAGATTTGGGTTAAACACCACACACTGCACACAATTAAAGTGTACTTTGCAAAAGAGAGAAATTTCTTCCATACAACTCATATTATGTATATAATTTACTTTTGCACACTCCGGGAAGTACACTCTAATTATGGAGCTGAGGGAGAATCAAGAACAAATTTGAAGCCTATATGAGAGCACTATATAATACAAGTAGCGAACTAGTTATGAACATATATAGTCCTAGAATAAACAATGACTGAATTATCCATCACCTGTAGAGTAAAAGCCTCCAAGGGAATTGGGGTTACTGTTGTCACCAGATAAACATCATGATTGATGACGTTACCTTCATCTGTGACACTGCAACCAAATGCAAAGACAACGATAACATGACATGAACATAAATCATAACATTTAATCTATGTATGACAAAAACAGGCACATGCAGAAATATGAACAAAAAGTAACAGAAGAATACAAGTTGGTATACCACTATAAATACTAAAATAGTAAAATGATATATATATATATATATATATAGAGAGAGAGAGAGAGAGAGAGATGTGAAAAGTGAAAAATACCCCTTAGTAAAAAAAATCCATAGAGTTCTATCGGATAAGAATGGAAACATATAAGCAAATTGGCAGCCAATAAAACCAAGGTCTACCTCTGTTGCGGGAAAACAAATAGTAATTCAAAGGCATCCGTTGGCACTGTTAGACCAAGCTCTTCTTGAAGCTCTCTCCTGAAAACACATACAACTTTCAAAATCGCCACAAACCAGTCGGGATGAGCTTTGGGGGGGGGGGGGATGACTTTCAGAAAAAATATGTAAAACTTCCTCTCGATTTCTTTCACAAACAATTATATATAAACCAACACTCGATTTCAAAGCTTGTTATCATAAACCAACACTCGACTTCAAACGATTCATTAGTTGTATCAGTAATTATTCCAACCACTCAACAATTTAGTCCAAAAATTGCTCTTCGGTAAGTTGAATATATAATTTATACCTGGCCTTAATAAGGGATGCATCCCCAGCAGATATATGAGCAGAACTGGAGATATCCCATAATCCAGCCCATGAATCATTGCAAACAGCCCGCTGCTGGAGAAGAAGTTGTTGGGTACTTTCAGCAAAAATCCACACATGAACAGCTCGATGGTAATCTCCATCTTTGTTTTTGTGAACCACTCTCCTGCATGTACATCCGATCAAGTATCATCATTCATTTCAATCCCGATATAGATTTTCAACTTTTACTTACAAAAGTTGAAGCAACTTCTTTTAAGATCATAAAAGGAACCATAATTAACAGACAGGCCCAATGTGTAATCATAGCAAAAAGATTATGAACAGTCTACGTAGAAAACGTATAAGTATTGGGGTATGATAATCATGAGGGAGGTTTAAATGATAACTTTGTAAAATTGAAGGAACAAAGGAACACCTTGTGCCATGTGGACCACATATGATGTGGTCCACATATTAAAAAATCATATCTCATTCAATGGTGGACCCCATTGAATCACATCGGATCCACATCATATGTGGTCCATAAAGTGTTTCTTTGTTCCTTTAAGTAGGGGGTGTTCTTGTATGATCCCTCCCTGATAAATCATGGAGGGTTATGAGTTCTAGCATGATCTGAACTCCATATAAAGAAAATTATTAAAAAAATTAACCATCTAACAATTATGTGATTGTCTTCCAAGTCCAACATATACTGCATTGACGTCAAGCCTATTACTCTTCACATGAATTTGTTATGGATATGCTTAAAGAAACTTAACACAATAACACCTACTTCAAGTAGTTGATTAATGGAGTAATGAAACCCAAGAGACTCATTATATATATGTTGATTACAATTTACAAATGAAGTATAACACATTTCAAATTCGGAAATGAAAGAAAAGAATTAGAAGATGAAAAGAGTAATGAAATCTGACCTGGGTTTAGAGAATTCAGTTTTCTGACAAGCTCTAGTGAGGACGTTGGTAGTGTTGCTCATTTTGTTGCGTGTATATGTTTCTTGTGTGCTTGCTTAATTTCAATTCAATGGAGTCTATATATATATATATAAATGTCTGTTTGATATAGTTATGGGCAAAAGAATCTTTCCAGAAATTTCTTGAAAATAAAATTGCCATGTGTCATTATTGCATTTGTCTTGTATTTGTTTTTGAAATTCTGGTTCTTGTAATTTCATCTCCAGATAAGTTTCATCTCTCGAGAGGTGTGTCATCTGGGTATAACCATATAAATAGAAATAGATATATAGGGGTGTTTAAAAACTCGACTAACCCAAACTAATCAGAAATAATCCAACTCAAAGCAATCCGATGTCTCGAGTTGTTGTAAAATTTTCAAACCGTACGTAGGGAACGCCACCTCGTTCAAGGCTTCAAGCACAAGAACTCGATAGGACTGTGATAAGGTGGCGGCATTCGTATGTATTGCATACTACAAAAAAAAATGACCTTGTCAGAGAAGGTTTTCTTTTTTATTTAAAAGTTCGAAAAACTTCTTTAAAGGTTTAGAGAAGCTTTTCACTTCCGTCAATAACCTTCCCTATATAACGGTAATATAACGGTAGCTAACGTTATGTTCTAGAATGAATTTGGAAAGAAAAGAAAGGAAAAACAAAAAGAAATGAGAGGAAAAAAATTATTTGTGTTCTCAAAAGTGAATTAAAAGAAAGGAAATGAAAAAAAATAACTTTCATGTTCTTGAATAGGAGAAAATGAAAATAAAAATGTCATTTTTACGATTATGCCCTTTAAAATAATATCATTTAAAATGAAAGATCGGGTAGTTTTGTAATTTTATTAATTTTTTAAATGATTTTAATTTATTTCATTTCCTTTCCTTCCCTTTTCTCCCATGTTTGAGAGAAAAGTTTTGGAAGAAAATTAAGTTTTATTTTCCTTTCTCTCTTAATTTTTTGTCAAGAACACAGTTTTTTTTTCACTTTCCTCTCAGCTTTCCCTTCCTTTCCTTAATTTTCTTTTCTTTCTTTCGTAAAATGAGTTTCGAGAACACAACATAAAGGTTTAGGGAGGGTTTTCGAAGCATGCATTTATGTTAACTTTAGAGAACTTTTTTGGGGGCTTAAGGTACGCTTTCAAAGCTTATCTATAGGTTGATGAATTTTTTTAAAAGCCTTTCTAAAAGTATGTATTAGTGACGTTTTTTGAGCATCTATTACGGTTTTTAAAATAAAAGGTACTGTGAGATAATGTTTTTGGAAAACTTTCTCTAAAAGGTGTATGCTTTAGTTACGCCTTCTGTAAACCTTCTCTAAAGGTATCGTTTAGTTACCCAATCCAAAACCAACTCTAAATGTAATCTTCAGATACACATTATCAAAATCCTCTCTAAAAGTATATATTTAGTTACACTTTCTTTTAACCCTTCTCTAAATTAAGATGACCTTAATTTAGTTACACTTTGGAAAAAAAAAATGAATTCCTTCTCCTAAAGGGTATAATATGTGTGTGTGTATATATATATATCATTCGTATTTCAACATTATATACATATATCGGGTTGGGTTCACGTGAGACCACCTTGTTTTCATGAGACCCATAAGACAACATTTTTACATTTTTAAGTGTGAAAAAGTGATCTCACAGGTCTCACGAAAACAGACTGTTCTCACATGATCCCACGTATCTATACACACACACACACATATATATATATATATATATTACAAGAAAATAAATAATAATATTAATCAAGAATAACATCAAAATTCAAAAACGACATTTCTATACATTTATAATAAAAGACAAAAATTCTTCAAAACAACCCATAACATTTAAACGAATCCACACATTTAATTTGTTCAAGTTTATAGAAAAAATCTAAAATCATATTACAATAACCCAAAATCTACGATGTGCCAATTCCCCTCTTTTATCTGCAACAAGAAAAGAGAACATTAAGACAGCTTCATTTAATTTCTTTAATCACAGTGAAATGCTATGGAGAAACGAAATGTTAATTAAACCCAAAATATCAAAATAATCAATTATTTTGATAATTACAATATGCAAAATAAAAAAAAAACTTACCCCACCTCTGGGACTCAAAATGCAGCTAAAGCATAAACTGTGAGATCATCATTCCCATCCATTGGAAGAGTATGGTGGGTTTTTGGATAAACCTGCATTATAAGTGGAAGTAAGTGTTGGAAAATATTGGGTTTTATACCAATTTAGAACCCAAAAATACACTTGAATCTATGAACGTAGTCCCTTGTGAAAGCTTCGTTTCGACATACTACAAGTATAAAACGAAGTTAATGTGAATGAGTAATTGATCATCAAAGTAGTAGGAAGAGGATAAATGTGAGAAATGGAAATGGGTTGTCCCACATTGGTAGAAATTGGAAAACTTGGCATGTTTATAAAGAATTCCACTTGTAGATGGATTAAGTTGTCTTGAAGGAAAGTCTCCCTCACGTGTGCGCGCAGGGGGGAGGCGTGCAAAAACTGGACCGAATTGTACTTGAACTCATGCACGAGCGTGCGTCCTGCAGATACGAATGCAGCTTGAGGTCGACCAGAAAAGTTCAACTAAAGTTTTGCCAAAAACCGTTTAAAATTTTCGTCAGTTTTCAGTTCCCACCAAGGTTTGAATTTAATGAAATACCATATGTAGCGAGTCGGTTTCCTTTTCTATACCCGGTCTCAACAGTATATAAAGGGTATTCCGCTCACTCCATTTCACACAGACAATCTCCTCTCCTCTCTACTGGAACTCGACATTTTGAAGCAAGGTAAACGACTATCACTTTACGTTCGCGGCTCTCCCTTTCTTGAGCCGTTTTGCCGTTGTATCCTGGGAAACGGACGCACCGTTAGGGGTGAATCTGTTTTAAGGAAACCGTGTCAAACACTGGACCCGGCATCTTTTATTTGTTTGTTTTCTACGTTTTCCGAATACACCCTACATACAGTAAGCATAGAAATCTTCAAGATGATTTCTACAATGAAAAATTAGGCTTGTTCGTCACCAAATAATTGAAGCTTCTATAATAACAAAATTACTATGTAAAACAAATAACAATCAAGAGAATTCCCGATGCTTCTGCTGTGATGCACATGTAACTCATCGTGTATAATGGTTTGGATAAAGCTTATAAAAGCTTGTTGTTTAATTATAAAAGCTTGTTGTTTGGATAATGCTAAGAGTGTCGTTTATAAAAGCTTGAAGTTAAAAAAAATGGTTTGGATAAAGGAACACCTGTGATGCACATGTAGCTCATCATACGGGATAAAATGTGTTTGAAGTTACTCTTAAATTTTAATAACGTAAAAAGTAATTAGGTGGAAACATAGAAAATGATTTAGGAACATCAAATTAATGATATAAGGTCATTTTGTTTTTTTTTAATGTTGTTTACATAATTATCTTATGCATTCATGTATATTATAATTTTCTAAGGATTTATGTTTGAATTTAGTAATAATTAGGAGGCTTAATCGATCCCATCACCACCATTATCCACCGTCTTCATGTCCTTCACATTCACCATCGTCCACCAACCACTACTCTACCTCCACAACCGTGGTTCCTGCAACAATCTTCACTATGCCTAATGCCTCCATCAATTGATAAGGATCTATAAACCGAACAAAACACATAGTTTTTCGTTTGTGTGAATCGGATTTTTCACACTATCATCAATTATATCAAATTGTTCATTTAAATTTGCAACCATTTATATGTGTATGTATTTATGTATGTGTAAAAATGCTATAAATTGAATTATTTGAATATTTACTTTATTTTTGTCATTTATAACAATGATATGATATATATAAAATCAACAAGAAATTTTGAAGGGTAACTTGTCTACATCTATCTTGTCCGGTTCTAGTCGTAGTGTCCAGTCTTGTCCGGTCCGATTCTATACATTTATTGTCCAATCCCAACACGTCTGCGTACCAAACGTTAACTTAACGTAATGAATTCTAGATTTAATCATAGGGAAGTTCACAACATTATGCACTTACGTAAATGAGTAAATACAAGTGATAATTATTTAACAAATGACTCGTTTGTAGTCAGCCAAATTCAAAACTGCTTTCAATTATTTTAAATTGAGAAACCATTTTGCGAAAAAGTGTAATTGACATTATACAACTCCCTCTTATTCTATTATATTTCGTAAAACATCGTTTTTTCAAAGTATAAACGTTTGAATAATCAAATTGGACTGCTTTTTACACAAAATTGTAATGTAAGCTTATATAAAAGGGTGTTTGGTTAGAGCATTTTCTCATAAGCTCAATTTTTCATTCCACATTAAAACGGTGTTTCCTTGTAATTTTCATTTTCATTCCGCAATATGTTTGAACCAAACATAGTTTTATAACTTCGGCAAGCAATTACCTGATAAACATTTGGTAAAAGATCCTTTAGTTTAATATCGTTGATAAAGAAAAGTTTAGTTGCTAACACTAAACACAAAGGAAGCGGGTAGAAAATTGAAATTAAGTTTTAAAATAAAGTTATCAATTGAATCCCTTAAAAAGGCAATCCAACAAAATTTCAATTTATTACATTGATAGATATCAGCTGTGAACGCAAAACTTACTATTTTGTCTGAATTTCTGACAAATAATTGAAATTAAGTTTTATATTTAAAGTAATAATGTTTATAACCGTTATACAACGGTAATAATTTACTATTAGTATTTTTTTTAAATAGTAACAAACATCATATTTGAAAAATAGCCGTTGGGTAACGGTCAAGACATCCTACTTCTTTCTATTAATATTTTGCATTCACCAAGCATCTTTTTGCTATTTTTTTGGCAGTCATTACTATAATTTGTTTGCATTTAGTTTCAGTCTCGTTTGAAAAATCTTTGCTAATTTCTCGGTCTTGAAAAACGAAGATGACAAACCATTTTCGGTCTACACAATTTTATATACCTCCAAATATAAGTGCTATATATGAAGAACCTTGCAAATGGCAATTCCTCTGTGGCTGAGAAAGTCTCTAAAGAAATCGGTGAGCATAAACTCCCTTAAACACCCATCAATTCCTCAAAACCGAAGAAATCTTCGATCTTTTGAAATACGGAATAGGATTAAGTAAAGAAAGATTGAGTGACTTATTCTGGAAAGTTGGGTGGCCTCGTCTTTTAGCAACAGGGCGGTATTCTGAGCTGCCTAAACCTATTCTCTCCAAAGCTTGACTAAATCTTTGTGTTTATCGTATCCGGAATCAAGAAGTTTTCTAAAAGGGGACAGGAGAAAAGAACACAATATTTTGAATCTTATATTGATGTGCTGAATAAGGTTGCATCTGTGACACAACTTCTTGAAATTGAACCGGACCAGGCCGGCCCTAGGGTGTGTCGGTGGTGCCGGTCGCACGGATCTTCAATTCTACTGCCAAGAGCCTCTGATTATTTGTATTTTTAATATATAATAAAATGAAAATATAAAAAAGTGAAATACGTACACGAATTATAGAAAAAGACTTTGCTTCCGAGTTGACAAGTTGCTTACTGTAAAGGATAGCGAACCTGGGTTCAAGTTTGCTTGCGATCATATTTATAATTCGAATGTAAATGTAATTAAACAGAGTGTATTTAATAAGTTTACATGTATAATTGGTCAATATTCTTCTTTTTATTTCAAATTTTACTTTATTTTATTTTGTTTGATTATATTATGAAATTGATAACTTGTTTTTAATCTTTGTTGATTAAATTTCAAGACCCTTTTTGATTAATTTTTAAAGTTATTAGTGTCTTATTTTAATAAAAATTAATAAATTAATAACTGTTTCCATTGATATTCATATTTCTAACTATTAATGACCATGACGGATTAATTATATATAAAATGTCTCCAACTTTTTAAATCCGGTTACCCTAAATGTCAAAAATTGACAAACAATTTATCTAAAAATAAAAAATTGCTATTAATCGATTTACATCAAATAAATATCTAAATATCCCAGTAATAGAGAACAATTGAAGTATAGTAAAATTTGTTTGGAGTTACTCTTAAATTTTAATAACGTAAAAAGTAATCACGTGGAAACATCGAAAATGATTTAGGATCATTTTGTTTTTTTAATGTTGTTTACATAATTACTTTATGCATTCATGTACGTCATAATTTTTTAAGGATTTATGATTGAATTTACTAAAAATTAGGAGGCCTAATCGACCCATCACCACCATTAATTATTCACCGCTTTCATGTCCTCCACATCTATCGTCGTCCACCAACGCTACTCTACCTTCACAAGCGTTGTTGGTGCAAAAAATTTCACTATGCCTCCATCAATTAAACCGAACAAAACATATAGTTCTTCGTTTGTGTGAATCCGATTTTTCAAACTATCATCAATTATATAAATTGCTCATTCAAATTTGCTACCATTTATATATTGTGACAACTCGTGTTCTCATATAAGAAATACTGCAAATTATACAATTAAGTTACTATATTTGAGGCTACAAATTGGGCCTATTTCTATACAATTTACCTGAAAGTGACAATAAATTTTCGCTAATAATCTTCACATAAACGATCTAAAAATCATGAAGATTACATTAGACTCCGAAACATGCTCGACATAAATCATATCTTTAACCCGCAAATAATAGCGTCAGCTGAAACCCTGAAATGCATATTTTTGAAAACAAAATAAGGGTTAGACCATACGGTCTAGTAAGTGAATCCCTGTTAGCAAATCTTTGACTAAATTTTTTCTCAAATAGATTTAAAAGTCAACTAAAAACTTGTATCATTTAAAATGATAATTTCTCAAAATCCAAACATTCCAAATCTTTCTCATCTTTCGTATCGACCATCCAACTTACATATTTCAAAGTAAAAACTCATTTACAACAAAATCCAATAAGTAATTTCCTTTGTTTATAAACCCTGATTTGATAAAATAGTAAGCTTATCGATAAAATGATTATCGCATCTCGCTAACCCGACAACCCAGGTTATCGCATCACACTGGTGCGACAACCCAAGTCCTCGGATCAAAAGGGACCCGATAAACTCTTTCCTCGGATCAAAGGGATCAGATAAACTCATTCATTGGATCAAAGGAATCCGATAAAATCTTTCCTCGGATCATAAAGATCCGATAAACTCTTTCCTCGGACCATAAAGATCTGATAACTTTCTCTTTAGAAATCGTTCTAAGTCTTTCCATCATATAACAGGTTACGAGGTTTTACCTCTTCTCAAAACTCTCAACCGGTATTACTTTTATCAGGGTCATTCTCTCATCCTTTCCAAACCATCGCCAGCGTCACGTGCGCATGGTTCAGTTCGCGCTATCTGAAATAGCCGAAATATCGAGTATACCATCCACAATCATTTATACGTTTTCTCCGTCCACTCATCGCGGATACAATGCCATAATTCTCGTGACTCAAATAGTTTTGGTCAACCTCTTTACTTGTTAGTTTTCACAAAATATTAACAATTAACATTATATAATCTAATTTATATGAAATAAATCACGTGTGACGGAAATAACACATATCTCATCAAATAAAGCTTTGTATAAACTCCCTTATCTCATCAAATAAAATAACACATATTTTTACGTGGAAAATATTTAATAAAAACTTTTCAAATAAAATCCATATGTGTTATTTTTCCCAACAACTCATGATCAAACTCTGTAACTCATATAACGAAAATAATCCAATTATATTAATTCGGCGTATTATCGAAATAAAAACCTTTTTCAATAACGTATGCATTTTAGTTTATAAAACTCATTTATAAAAATTCACCTCGGTTCCAAATAGAAAGGTAAACTTCTAGCGGGTATCAAACTCGAATATAGAACACGTAATTTGAAGTCTGAACCATCTTTACCGCAATATATATATATATATATATATGTGTGTGTGTGTACGCCATATATGTATATAAAATACAAACCTTACCTCAAATTCGACACTTTTTCTCTCTGCCGTCTCAATTCACCACAACACACACACACCTTTCTTTTCTTTCTTTTCTTTCTGTTCTTAACCAACGAAACCCCAGAGACAAAAACCTCTCAAACTTCACCAAATAAAATTAAATCAACAGAAAAGTAAAGAAGTAGGATGGAGACGGTGCATGGGTAGAATCCTTCCACGTGATCATCATAGGCATAATGGATATGGTATTCCAATTGGACCAAATTAATACCATTAAAAGGAGGTTAACTAAATGAGTTCTTATCCCTCAACTTCCATTAAATCACTAAACTACCCCTTTCACTTCAACCACTAATTAAATCGAAATTTGGTTATTACAATATCCCCTCCTTAAAAAAATTCCGTCCCAGAATTCAATCACTCAAACAAACCAGGGTATTTCAATCTCACTTCAGACCCTCACACAGAAAACATTAAGGATACCCCTCAACTTTTCGAACTGTCCAACCGGTAGACTACCAACCCCGTCCGATCACTAATCACACTTCAGATTTCTGTTATTACCCAAACAGACAATCTTGTTTTACTGGAATATGTTTACCAACACATATATCTCTCATCTGAACTATGTCGGTTCATAGTATTATCACCGTAACCTTTCTGTCAATTCTGAACCATCATTAACTGTTCACTAATCTGACCTTTCTCAACCATCAGTAACTGAGCATAAATATACCACAACTTCTAGCAGTCAGTCATAATACCACAATAATACTGTCGGTTTACTTTAAACCCATAACAACATAACTGCAAAACTGCATAACTGATACAAGATATCAATAGTGAACTTCAAAGTATATGAAGACACGAGTTGAGTCAACAATAAGAAGATCAATAACACGACTTTGAAGAATTTCAAGCTCTTGTAAATATGCCCCCGTATTCCCATCGAATTATTACTACAACTGACATAATATTCCACAACTCATTCCACACCTTTGGTGTTAAACCATGCAATATAGAGTATACACGAAGTGACCCAAGATATAAAGAAACCCAAGGTATAATACCTTTCTCCATGACTTAGAATATAAGTCAGTTAAATCTGGTGGTTCAAATAAACATATACCTGAACCAACTTTACTTCTGTTAGAATAAGCAGACTCATGATACTTTCAAACCAACACCCAAACGGTTGTGGAGCAGTTGAACCAACTGTGACATAAATTGTACACAATTCACATGTACCAAACAGTACAACAACCAGAAGAAGAGATGTTCCAGCCATGAATAAGCCAAACCAATAATATCTCGGCCAAGTATCAGAATTAGCCAACATTCCCATGTTATAAGAACTACAATCGGGGAAATGACAACCACCCACACAACCTTCCCATCTGAGGCTCTTGTAAGAAACTCGACAATTTTCTAGCAAAGATCTAAATCCAAATGGATATATCTATCACGGTCGTCAATCAACAGCCCAGAGCAATACAAAAGAAGCCAGCTCCAAGAAAATAAGGATTCCCGAAATCACGCCTCTTTAGTTTTCTGAAGATATTCTGTAACCACTCGAATCGTGGTACCAACCCTTCAGTTATTCCAAAATCTTTTCTTTTCGATTTAAAATATCGACTATCATTTTCTCATCCCAGTTGACACTAAAATTTGTCAAACTTTTTCCATACATCAAATTAGTATTCAAAGAAATGAAACACTAAACTTGTGAACTTCTTTCAATACTTTTTGATTAAATCATCACTTCGAGGAATCCAAATTTCCAATTTCTCTTTTCAAACACATCAACCCATTATCGTCTTTTATAGAAACAAAATAAGTTAACACGCTTTATTTTCTTCTAAAAATCGAGTTTTACTCAAAACTTCGACGGTCAAACATGTAAAACCCTTAACCGAATTTTACTCCAACGTTATCGATAACGTTAAAATATAAGAATACGCTTTATAAAACTTTCTGTTGGAATCCAACAATGAGAACTCGCAACTCAATTTCCAAAATATTTCAAACCTCCAGTCAAAAGATTTGACTATTAGAAATTAATCCCAAATAATCTAATTTTCTCCATAAATTTTTAACAAAACTTGAGTAAACCCAAAAAGTTTTCAAGTTTCTCCCACTTGAAACGAAAGATTTCATGTTCATTAAAAACTCAAAATCTTTTAATAACTTCATTAAAAGATACCAAACCTCAAAACCAATTTTAAACATTAATCGATAAAAAGGATCGGTACAAAAAAGAAAATCCAGATGGTACCTTTGAATCGGTAATTTAAGAAGAGAATGCCAACAAGAAGTGCATCTTCTTCTTATGTCCATGGCCCTCTTTTCAATCCAGTCTTCTCACAATATAGTGAGCTCCCCATTTCTTTGATCAGCTCGAACCGTAATTGTCGTCGGTATGTTAGTCAACCCAAACGACTTTACTCGAAACCCAAAATTCTCATGCCTGATACATAATCACTTCTTTACAATCAGTTGATCAAGTTGGTTTTAGTTTGCCTGTTTTTTTAAGGGATTCATTCGATTTGGGGGGGGGGGGAGTAGTTGTAGCTTTAGAATGGGTTGGAATGGTGTTTGGAGACCATGACCATAAAAATGGGTTTGGGAAACCATGACCCGAGGAGGTTGGCCGGCGAAAATGGATTTCTAATCTAAAGTAAGATCAAATCTAAAAAGACTAAAATACCCATGACTTAACGATTTGTTTTAACGGTCATTAGAGGTAGGGACCAAATCCGGTCGTTTTTGCATAGCCATATTATAATTTTAAAATTATATGGACCAAAAGTGTTACAAACAACAAACCACAAGGACCAAATTTGTAGTTTACTCATAAAAATTTAAGGGCACCCCTCAAAATTAAGCCAATTATAAATTCCTTATTTTTTCCATTACGGTGAGGTGATTGAACGATAGCCCGTGCACCTCCGATCCCATTTATAGGTAATTCGTTCCTTTCCTCCAAGAATCGATATTAGTGGTGAGTACTTTTGTATACTAGCTGTCTCACAGGTTCTCATTGCGCAGCTCGCTTCGCTCTTCAAGTTCCGCCCCTTTCTTTTTTAGGTTTCCCATGCCTTGAAGAGGTTGGAGAGGGATCAAATCCAGAGCATGACCAATACATTTGTATTTCCTTTTTTAGACCATGCAAGACCAAGACAAGACTTTTTTCAGACCCATCTCACAAAATCAGTCTTCGCTTAGTCTTAAGCTTGCAAGATCGGGATTGATACCATATTGACCGAGCTTTGACAAGACCAAACTTTTTAGACCTATTCGTGTGTAACTCAAAAGTGCATAAGGGTTCAACCGAAATGAGAGTAATCATCCCTTATAACATATACAGAGATTCAAAATTGGAGCTTCTCGTTGCCATTACTTAAAGGGTGCATTTGAATTGGAGACATGACAATGGAAAGAGTAAGGTAGATGGGTGAAAAAAAATGCACAAGGTTTTAAGGATTTAATTTAGTGTTGGTTATTTAGTAATTTACCAATCTTGTTCCATCTCCCTCATTTTTGTTCCACTAAATCCAAAAAAAACATTTTTGTCTTCAATCAAGCTGTCACCCCAAAGCAGACTAAAGATTTTTGCTTAACGGGTGTACAAAATAAATACCTTAATATAAAAAAAAAGTATAGTTTTATTAAAAACGATACACAACTATTATTGTAAAAAAAATTGTAAATCATTTTAACTTATCTTATTCTTCTTCTTCTTACGGTTTCTTCCATCTCCAAGAACCCCATCACCAAACCTAAATCAAATGATAGAATTAACAAATTAGTTGAAGGTTTGGAGGATTAAAGCTTAGAAACTCAAAGGTATGTGTGTAATTTCTACTCCTTTCAAGTTTATAAGTTCTTATTTGAGTGAATGATCAATCATTGGATGTAAAATCTGTTTTAGGCTTTCAATTGTGATAGGATTGAAGGATTGATGATTGTATGAAGTTGGAATCATCACTGAACCAAGGTTTATTAAGTTCTTGACGTGTAAATGCACTACTTTAAGGTTTTAGTTCATTTTAGGGCTCACATGATGAATTGCATATATGAGGTTAAAATATCTTGATTTTATGCTTAGAAGGACAATTAGGATGAGTATAATCATTGGTGTGAAGGACAATTAGGATGAGTATAATCATTGGTGTTAATTGCATATTGAATGGATCAAAAATCATGTAGTTTGGTTGTAAAAGCGTAGGTGTTGTACAAGGATGATCAGAAATCACCAGTCATGTTATAAAATTCGTATAAAATCATTTGTTGGTCAAAATTAGATGTGTAATATATCTTTGAAATCTTGAAGTGTCTACTACATCTTTGTAGTTTACACCAAGAGTTGATTTTGATCCTAAATAGCTCAAAATCATAAGTTTCCATAACTGATGAAATTGAACTCGGGAATTGCATTCCGTGTTTGCAAAATTCATGGTAAATTGATGTTTGCTCCAAATAAGGTGATTCTTGTGAGCTTAGATTCCTAACAGATGGTTCTACAACTTTCATTTAGAAGTTTAAGTTTCATCTAATCTCTAAGTAGGTTTAAAGCATCAAAAGTTTAAAGGTATAGAAGCTGAAATGTGTAGTAACTTGAGCTGCAATTTTTGTTTGAACCTTGTGCATATCCGGCTTGTTCCTTGTGAGAAACTTATACCAATCAAACCTAAATATATTTAGGACTACTCTAGATATAATAAGGAGTATAAACAATTGTCTAAGTCTTATTTTCTCAAGTCTATATGTTGGTTATTATATAAGTGGTAATATGTTAATTGTTTATGTAAATGTGTCTTTGGGGGATTGAAACCAAAAATTAGAGCGTCCTAAACTCGTGGTATTCCATTGATCACTATTCAGGTACAAATTCTATACCTTACTTGATGTGGGGATAGCCATTTGCATTAAGCTTCCTAATCCAATAAATTCTGATAAATTCTAAATACATTGGTTCCAAGTTCTCATTGCTTGTTAAATGCTATTGAGCTCTTGTCCCCTCTTGAAATATGACTTACTTATGTGGAGCATGGATCACTTGACTCGTTATTGATGGGTTTTATATGAACTATAAACAAAACAAGGCAGTGGAAACTATGGTAAGAATCATATAACTAAACCCTACAAGGAAACCTTAGTAGATGATATTAACAACAAGAAAGAAAGATATTACCAACCTTTAATCCAATCTTGTAATTGGATTGATCCACTTGTAGAACTCGAACACTTCGATCCAATGCTAAGGAAGGTAGTAACCAAAGAAGATTACCTCTAATGGTTTGTACCCAATTTGTCCAAGATTATTATTCTTCGAAATATCCACCCAAGTGTAGTAAGAGTACCCACAAGGAATGGAGCAAAGAGAGAAGAGAAAACTCAAGGTTTAAGAATGCTTGAGTAGGACATTTGATTTAGGAGCCATGAACCTCAATTTATAGTGGTAAGTAACTTAGGGCCAAAGTTAGGGTTTTAGAGAAAAGTCATTGGTTCATCTTTCAAAGAACAACCAATTAGCCCTTGCACTTTTAATTGCACAAATTAATTCTAAATTAATTCCAATTAATTCTATAGAATTTCCATAATAATTTCTAATTAATTATTATCAAATAATAATTAATAAACTATTTATCTCTCTCTCTTAATTATTCTAATAACCTTTGGGCAATTGAGGGCAACCCAAAAAGAACCCTGCTATTAATGAAAAGTCATGAGTAATTAGTTATGACGTTGGACACCCATTCCAACAGTCTCCCACTTGGACAAGTCATTAACTACTGTTAGTCATAAACTAACCAAACAATCAGCAGAGAGTGCTACCTTAGCAACTGTCGAACTCTGATTTAGAGACAGCCCTAGATAAGTGATCAGCTTATTCCTTCGTTCTTCAAGATATCGTATGAACTGAGTCATGGACATGAATCAATATTCAAGTTCAAGGTTGTTTCCGGTCTTCAATTTATGAGCACTTTATTAAACTACAGAATTGAACACATCAATCTAGTCCAGGCTGGGCCCAACACTATAATGTCGTCATCAAATCACCGAGGGCCCCACAAATATCGCTTTTCATTAACATGCAAAAGGAACGAATAAATTTTGACTACATAATCTAAATCTAATCTTCAAATTATACATGGCAATATCTTTTATAACTCCCAATTACGGTTGCGTTTAGATTTACCAATGCATAACCGAATCATAAACTTAAACTCATGCATCTCCATTTGAAGAATAATAGATGTTATCATCTTAGAATTACTTGTGATTTTAATCCATGAAGTAATCTCTAAATGCGGGTTTCTCAAATACCTAAATCTCTATTTAAGTACTCATGAGCATTAGAAGCATCTCTATGCTATGTCTTTCTCTAAAGACATCAACTAACACTCCATGACGGTCTTAAATCAATACTTACTTCCAAATGTATGACCGACTGTAGAGGTTTGAATATTCAGTCGCATTCTCATGCTATGTTTATCTCTATAAAAATCGACTTAATACTCGGGAAGTTAAACATGCAAAAAGAAACACAATATTAAATAACTCAAAATGGCAGTTCACTAACACATAAATAATCTCTATTATTCATCATCAAATCAGTTACAATTTATTATTGTTACAATGTTTCGAATATCACATAACTACTAAAACTAATATCTTGTCTCATGCCAATGCTCCTAGCATGCATGTCATGCTTAGTTTTGCTAAGCGCCTTTGTGAAAGGATCAGCCGGGTTTTCTTCTGACTATACTATACTCACTAAGATGTCTCCATCTTCCACTCTATGTCGTACATAGTGAAATTTCCTTTTGATGTGTTTGGTCTTTCCATGATCTTTGGGTTCCTTTGTAAGGGCGACATCACCAGTGTTGTCACAAAAGATCTCTATGAGTTCACTGATAGTTGGAACAATTCCCAGATCACCAATAAAGTTTTGCAGCCATGTAGCTTCCTTAGAAGCTTCAGAAGCTGCTATGTACTAGGACTCACAGGTTGATTCCGCCACAGTAGGTTGCTTGGAACTCTTCCATGTCACTGTACCTCCATTCAATAGAAATACCCAATCGGACTATGAACAACTGTCATCCACTTTCGTTTGGAATCTGGCATCAGTATACCCGCAAATTCTAAGCTCTTCACTCCCACTGAATACCAAGAACATATCTCGTGTATTTCTCAAATACTTGAGTATATTTTTCACTACTGTCCAATGACTTTCGCCTGGATTACCCTGATATCGACTCACCATACTCAAAGCATATGAGATATCAGGATGAGTACATGTCATGGCATACATGATCGATCCTATAGCCGAATCATATAGAACTCGACTCATTTTGTCCACCTGATCATGAGTGACGGGACATTGAGCTTTACTAAGCTTTATGCCTTGATGAATGGGTAAAGACCCTTTCTTGGAATTTTCCATATTGAACCTTCTCAATACTTTATCCACATATGTACTTTGGCTTAGTCCTATTAGACGTTTTGTTCTATCCCGATAGATCCTTATACCCAGTATGTACGTCGCTTCTCCTAGATCCTTCATAGCGAAACAATTTCCAAGCCAGGTTTTTACATCATTTCAATTTGGGATATTGTTTCCTATAAGGAGTATGTCATCCACATACAAGACTAGAAAAGTTACCATACTCCCACTAGCTTTGACATATATGCAGGACTCATCTTCACTCCTAGAAAATCCAAATGCTTTGACCTTTTCATGGAAGCAAAGATTCCAGCTGCAAGAAGCTTGTTTAAGTCCATAAATAGACTTTTCAAGCTTGCACACTCTATTGGGATGCTTGGCGTCTATAAAACCTTCCGGTTATGTCATGTACACATCTTCTTAAAGTTTCCCGTTAAGGAAAGCGGTTTTGACATCCCTTTGCCATACTTCATAATCATATAAGGCGGCTATGGCAAACATTATCCTAATAGAGTTGATCTTGGCTACCGGTGAAAAAGTTTCATCATAGTCAATCCCTTGGGTTTGAGTATAACCCTTTGCCACCAGCCTAGCCTTAAATGTGTGTACATTTTCGTCCATGTCGGTCTTCTTCTTGAAGATCCATTTACAACCGACCGTCTTACGACCGGGTGTTTGATCAACCAAGATCCAAACATGGTTATCATACATGGACTGAATCTCGTTGTCCATTGCCTCTTTCCATTCAATAGCCTCAGTGCCTTCCATGGCTTCCTTATAGTTAGCTGGTTCATCCAAATTAACAAATATTCTATCACTTACTAACGTATCCCCTTCCGCAGTAATATGAAGACCATATAAATCGGGAGGGTAGCTAACTCTTTCGGATCTACGAAGAGGTAATGACTCGTCAACTGGCTCAACAGGTATTTCTACCTCGGGTTGAGTGCTAGTGCCAACGTCAAGTATTTCATCGTTTGTTTCTTGAATTTCTTCAAAATCAATGTTACTCCCACTGACTTCTTTAGCTATAAGTTCTCTTTCTCGAAAGACTCCTCTTCGAGCTACAAACACCACATTTTCAGTAGGTCGGTAAAACAAATAACCATAAGACTTTTGTGGGTAACGGATGAATAGACACTTCTCAGATTTGTCAGCAAGTTTATCTTGGCTCTCGTGTCTCACGAAAACCTCACAATCCCAAACCTTGATATGTGCGAGTGAGGGTTTCTTCCCAGTCCACATTTCATGAGGTGTCTTTTCAACCTTCTTTGTTGGTACAAGATTTAGGATATGGGCGGCTGTCTCTAAGGCATGCCCCCAGAAATAGATTGAAAGAGGAGCTCGAGTCATCATGAAACGAACCATGTCTAACAAGGTTCGATTGCACCTCTTAGCAACACCATTAAGTTGCGGTGTTCTAGAAGGTGACAATTGTGAAATAATTCCACATTCCTTAAGATACTCATTGAACTCAAGACTAAGATACTCACCACCCATATTGGAATGTAGTACTTTAATCTTTATACCCAATTGATTCTCTACTTCGTGCTTAAACTCTTTGAACTTTTCAAAGGTATCTGACTTATGTTTAATCAAGTAAACATAACCATATCTACTATAGTTGTCGATAAAAGTCACGTAGTAGCGATTGCCATCTTTTGTGGTGGATCTAAATGGACCACATACATCTGTATGTATTAGGTCTATCCATCCTTCACCTCTTTGTAAAGAACCGGTGAATGGTGACTTGGTCATTTTTCCAAGTAAAGAGGACTCACATGCATCATTCGATTTTAAGTCAAATGATTCCAAGACTCCATCCTTTTGGAGTTGGGCGATGCGTTTCTTGTTTATATGACCAAGACGACAGTGCCATAAATATGCATGGTCTAACTTATTAGAAGAATCAATAGCTAGCACATTACTCAAGTTATTATCACACGCAACAGATTCATAAACACCATTACAAGGAGTAGCTTTAAAAACAAACAAGTCATCTTTATAAACTAAAATATCTCCATTCAAATTATCAAAGTAATAACGGAAACCTTGTTTAAATAATGCGTGAACTGAAATAATATTCCGAGACATATCGGGCGAATAACAGCAATCTACTAACTTTAATCTAAACCCACTATCCAAGACAAGCTCAAAAATCCCTATCTTCGTAACAGGTGCAGAACGCCTATTGCCCATGATGAGATTTAGTTTTCCTGGCCGCAACTCCTTGCTATCCCTTAGTCCCAGATGCAGTGGCAAACGACTTGCCCTTGCATTCTTTCAACTCTTGAAGGTATTTTGGGCAGTTTCTCCTCCAATGCCCTGTTCGCCCACAGTGAAAACACGTTGCCTCCTTCGGATCTTTGGAAGGCGGGATATCATGATTAACCATTCTCTTTGACCCGTTGTTGGACTCTCCAACATGGGCTTTCCATTTCCTAATGGGTTGAGTAGTGGCTTTTTGTTTCTTCCCCTTTCCATGCCGAATGGCATTGACCTGTGCAACAGCAATTGAGCTTGATGAGGCATGGGACCTTTTCATTCCTTGCTCAGCTCTTTGCAGTAGGTTATGCAGCTGCATCATGTTGGTCTCACCATCATTCATATGAAACTGCATAATGAACGGGTCATAAGAATCCGGAAGTGAATCAAGGACCATGTCAATGGCCATATTCTTGTCAAACTTCACATCCAGCTTCTCAAGTCTTTCAATGAGCCTTTGCATCTTTTGCACGTTGGCACATACTGACTCACCGTCCTTGTGTTGACACTTTTTCAGGGCTTTAAGAACCTCCAAGAGCTCTTGCTTTTGTCCCTTAGCGAACATTTCGCAAAGTTTCTCATTTATTTCATATGCGCAGCTCTCATCAAACATCTTTTGAAGTTCAGAGGACATGGTGGACACCATGATGCAAGATGCCTTGGTAGAGTCCGTGCAATGCTTGTTGTAAGCATCAATTTCTTCGGGAGAGGCAGTGTTCATATCGATTTCGACGATTTGGTTATCAAACACATATTCCTTGTTTTCATAGCGCAAGGTCAATCTTAGGGCACGCATCCAATCAAGGTAATTGGGGCCCACAAGCTTTTCCTTCGCCAGAATAGGAAGGAGAGTGAAACCGGAATTTCCGGTAGGAGCAGGAGGAGGAGGAAGATCATTATGGATTCCAGACATCTTTAATACAAGCAGTTTTAGTTAGTGATATTAAATAATCCTTAATTATTTACCTAATTAATATATTAAGGCTAGGATCCAATTTCTAACATTCATTATATAAAGACGGACGTCGCAATTATATACGAATTTAGTTTAGGTAGGCATACAACTTGCCAATTTCATCTTTATGAAATTCCTAGAACGTTTGAGACTCCTTGTACTTTCAAGGGCATGTTTACTCTCGAATATGCATCTTACTTATTGTGGTTGGGATGCCGAGGACCACAACTAAGATTGTGAATTAACCATGCAAAACGTGTTGGTACATTCATTCTATTTATAGTTCTCAAATTGACGTGCCGGTTATAAACACACGCTCCATCAATAAACCATAAAAATGAATTGCCACATCACCTTGCCTATCACAATCTCAAATTAATGTGCCGGTTATCCACACACGCTCCATTAATAGACTATATAGAAATGATGTGCGTTTTCATGGGTTTGCATACATATTCACATTTTCGTATATGTATCTAAAAAGAAAATTTTATTTTAGATATAGGTTCTAGATTAATACTTTTAATCTTAATATCGAAAATATTGGATACGTTCGATAACTCGCATTCTTTCACACAAAAGGTCGTTGAGCTGGAAACGCAAAGCGTTTTAAATACCCTTCTCATTAGCTACCATTTTATAGGCAGTTTCCTTGTACCTTCTTAAAGTGTTAGGAGATTGATGGGTCTTGTAGTGATCCAACTACGATATATTTAATATTAGTTATACTATATACATATAAACAATGTATAAGAATAGGGTAGATTTTAAACATTTTAAAACTTACCAATTATTTAATCAAGTTCATTCCAATTTATCATGTAATCTTACAAGATAATATTAACACATAATTAAATATTTCAATCATGTGAGGGCACATGTAAATAATTAACATAATATAATCCTATATGCCGAAATTTAATTGATATATATATATATAATAATTCTATTTGATTTTCTATTAATCCTAATTATCATGTTTAAATCATATGACAATTTAAATTTACCAATT
Source organism: Silybum marianum (assembly GCA_036898165.1). NCBI lineage: Eukaryota > Viridiplantae > Streptophyta > Magnoliopsida > Asterales > Asteraceae > Silybum > Silybum marianum. The sequence continues at coordinate 20,236,727 of CM072539.1, forward strand.
AAATTTAAAATCACGTGAGGACACATGATAATGATTAACAAAATCAAAAATTATCTATGTATAAACCAAAAAGATTTCGGCCATATATATATATAACATAATCACTTTCAATTTAAACCTTTTAAATTAAAACCTATTTAAATCTTCCAATTTACCAAATTATTTTAAATCAATAGCCAAAATTATCCAACCTTTCATTTAATCCTCAAATTTCCGAAATTTGACAATTAAATAAATATTGTATAATTTCTATCATTATTCAGTGTTTACCAAAAGCTAGGAGATAAATGCCAAAATATTTTAAACATTCCAAAACAATTTTAAACACCAACTATCTCCTAATGTTTTTGATCCAACATATGTATCCAATAAAACTTTAGCAAACAAGATCTAAAACAAGTGCTAATATCAACCAAACTAAAGGCTCTGATACCACTGTTGGGTTTTATATGAACTATAAACAAAACAAGGCAGCGGAAACTATGGTAAGAATCATATAACTAAACCTTACAAGGAAACCTTAGTAGATGATATTAACAACAAGAAAGAAAGATATTACCAACCTTTAATCCAATCTTGTAATTGGATTGATCCACTTGTAGAACTCGAACACTTCGATCCAATGCTAAGGAAGGTAGTAACCAAAGAAGATTACCTCTAATGGTTTGTACCCAATTTGTCCAAGATTATTATTCTTCGAAATATCCACCCAAGTATAGTAAGAGTACCCACAAGGAATGGAGCAAAGAGATAAGAGAAAACTCAAGGTTTAAGAATGCTTGAGTGGAACATTTGATTTAGGAGCCATGAACCTCTATTTATAGTGGTAAGTAACTTAGGGCCAAAGTTAGAGTTTTAGAGAAAAGCCCTTGGTTCATCTTTCAAAGAATAACCAATTAGCTCTTGCACTTTTAATTGGCACAAATTAATTCTAAATTAATTCCAATTAATTCTATAGAATTTCCATAATAATTTATAATTAATTATTACCAAATAATAATTAATAAACTATTTATCTCTCTCTCTTAATTATTCTAATAACCTTTGGAAAATTGACGGCAACCCAAAAAGGACCCTGCTATTAATGAAAAGTCATGAGTAATTAGTTATGACGTTGGACACCCATTCCAACAGTTATATGGTATCTCTTGCAAACTCGTACTATAGACTCAATATTCGGAGCACCGTATTGAGATACTTCCATTGTGGCTAAAACTATCATGGCGTCCTCATTTATACATAGTTTTTAAAACTGGACTTGAATAAATAGCGGTAAACTAGAGGATGTATGGATCGATCCTAGGAACCGTTATCGGTTAATATTTGCGGTCGTCATTAAATCCATGGAGAGGATTGTTTGTGCTCGCACCGCTTTCCTCACTCATGCCCAAACGGACTGATCATCCTTTGGGAACGTGTCCTCGTGATACGGTTTGGTCTTCGGACCCTTGATATGCCTTCGGGGCATTTTGAGTTCTTTTGGATTATCACTTAACGTTATGAATTTCTTTTGAACTTGTTGTCTCATGTTTATTGGTTTGTTGTTATCATTTGTTCACTAAGCATTAAGATCTAACGTTTTATTTTTCCTCAACAGGTACATGCCTTAGCAGGGATTTTGGACGGAAAGCTACGAAGATGACAAGACTGAATATAAGCCGATATCTACTTTTGTGTTTTGAGGACTAATGTAGCTATACTTGTACCTTGGGACCATATTTTGATATACACTATTATCTCCGTTTGTGGATGTGTAAATATTATGTTTGGTAAATTATATTATGTGGATCCCAGTAAATCAGGTAACATTGAAGAACACGTTGAATATGTCGATAAGAATACTTTATGTTGTATATCTCACTTGTAGATTTCTTGAATACAATGATATCTATCTAATAAGCTCTCTCTAGAATGATATGAATTAATGTCCTAAATCCCTAATGCTAGCCCTAACCCTCTATTTATATGAATCAAACAATCACAATAAGGAAACTAAGAGATAACGCAATATTCACGTGCCACATTTACAATAAGATCTTTTCTATTAATTGAACATTCCATAAATTCAAATAATTTTCTTGAAAGAACAACACTATAAGTTTCAGAATCTATAAATTTTTCTAACTCAGAAATTTTGGTTTTCAGATCAAAGTTTACTTTTATCAACTCAAGATTTATCTTTTTGCAAAAGTCTTCATACCTCATATGATTTGTATTCCTAGAATACTCATTGTTTTGTGCTTGCAAAAACTCATTTTCATTTTTCAAAGCTTTTCTTGTTTCTTCTGAGTTATGAAACTTAGATTTGAGATAAACGTGTTCTCTTAAAAGTTCTTCAAGCACTTTCATGTTATTCGTGTGTCTTGCTTCAAGTCTTTCAATTTCAGATTTGAGATCAGAAAATTGATTTTGAGAGCTCATCTTGAACTAAACCTGAATAGCTCAAATCACACAATTAGTTCGTGGTTACCTGATAAAGTGATCTCGATCGGTGAGTTTTGAAGGGTTTCTAAGATTTCTGTGGAAGTGGGTAATTTTATCTCGGTTGACAATGGAGAAAAAAATCAAGTTAAGATGTCTCAACAAGAATTTATGTCGGGCAGGCTGGGCTCGACAAGTATTTATGTGGGCAAGCTGAACTCGACAAGTATTTATGTCAGGCAAGCTGGACTCGACAAGTATTTATGTCGGGTGATATGGGCCCGAGAAGGTAAGAATGTCGACTCTATATGTCTCAAGAATATTTTAAGTCGGGTCAGATGGGTCGATAAGTCTATGATGTCGACTACAAAAGACTCGAGATAAGAATTTTGTCGAAATTAAGGATGTCGAGAAAACTTTAAGATCTGAGATATCGAAACCAGATTTCTCTTTAATCGATAAACTTAGAAAGCAAGAACGAAGGATTATTGACTAAAAAGATCAAGTCTTTTTATTGACAAGAAGGGCTAAGTTCTCGGGTTTCCAATTTTCACAATTAAGAAGAAAGAAAAAAAAATTACTAAAGTTTATGATGTTTACTTGAGAATTCTTTAACCAGAAAAGCTGCAGGAGACACTAGTTCCTGAGCTTTCTATTGTTAAAGAAAAGCAAAGGTACCCAAAATAAACGAAAGTAACACAAATTTTAATAAAATTGGATTCGATTAACACTAGATCAAAAAGATCTCGAGTGATATGATAGGTGAGTGGTGCGACAAGTTTTATAAATTCGAAAACAAAGTATTCAGAATTAAAACACACACAGATGAATTCGAAAGTTAAGAACAAACTAATATCCAAAAGAAAGAGATCGATAAGGATTTTAAAAATTGGATTTTTTTTCGAAAAGATGAATGGTCCGAGAACTTTTATAAAAACAATTTAGATTTCTTGTTAAAGTAATCACAGATTAACTTGAAACTAACAAATAAACTTGAAGCAGATGAATCGAGATTAATAAAAAGCAAAAGATCTGGGTTTTTAAAAAAATGGGATTATCGAATGAAACAGTTGAAGTATGAATCGAGAAGATTAAAAATCGAGAATTTACCTTGCTTTCAACGAGATCGATTAGAAACTTGATTCAAAACTCTGATCGTCTGCTCTAATGCCAATTGTGGATCCCAGTAAATTAGGTAACAATGAAGAACACGTTGAATATGTCGATAAGAACACTTTATGTTGTATATCTCACTTGTAGAATTCTTGAATACAATGATATCTATCTAATAATCTCTCTCTAGAATGATATGAATTAATGTCCTAAATCTCTAATGCTAACCCTAACCCTCTATTTATATGAAGCAAACAATCACAATAAGGAAACTAAGAGATAAGGCAATATTCACTAGCCCTATTTACAATAAGATCTTTTCTATTAATTGAACATTCCTATTTGTTAAACATTTCCTACTATCAAACCTTTCTAATTAATGACTTTGTTGACTTTACACTTTGGCCCTTCATGTCTTCAATATTTGTGATCTCGGATACAATATTTTCAGACCAAACATATTAGTTTCTCTGTTTAACCAACGGATTATCTTGTATTTGTTTTGAAACCAATTGTAGCACATTCCATCATTAAGCCACGCGGGACGGGGGTGTTACAATGAATCTTCCTCCAATAAAAGCATTTTGAGCTTCCCCGAAAACTTTACCAACTTTCTCTTTTCTACGCCAAGAAACTTACATTGTATCATTTGTATTATTTGAAGTTGTCATTTGAGTAACTTGAAAAGTGCAATCCCACCAAAAATTCAAATTTATTATTACAAACCTAGATATATTGGGTTTTATTTCGTTAACTCTTTACAATTTTGTTCGACCTTTTGCTAAATGGTCCTTTTTTTAAACTTGTAGTTATGTTTATAGCCCGTTATACAATGATCATAATTTGTCGGTAGTATTTTGTGAAAAAAGTAAGGCTCTTCATTTTTGAAAACTAGCCGTTGGATAACGGTCAAGACATGTGCCTTCTTTTTCTACTACTTCCATAGATATTAGTGGTGATCGCAACTACTTACTATTTTATTTTGTTTGACTTTCTGACCAACAATTCTTTATAAGGCCAATAATTATGTTTATAACCGTTATACAACGGTCATAATTTATTGTTAGTATCTTTTGAAAATAGTAACGAACGCCATATTTGAAAAATAGCCGTTGGGTAACGGTCAAGACATCCTACTTCTTTATATATTTCATCCTATTAATATTTTCCATTCATCATGAATCTTTTCATGATTCTATGACAGCGATATAATCTCTTTGCGTTTAGTTCGCTCTCGTTTGAAAAAAATTTGTTCATTTCTTGGTATTGTACGTAGAAAGAAGATGACAAAACATTTCTGTCTCCACAATTTTACACCTCAAAATCTAAGTTATGTGAAGAACCTCGCAGTGCAATTCATTCTCCTTGGCTGAGAAAGTCTCTAAAGAATTTAATGAGCATAGCCTCCCTCCCCTGTTTAATGAGAAAGTCAAAATCGGTGGTAATTCCTATTCTTGTATTATCTATTACTTCCTTGTTGCATAACCGGATTCTTTACGACCAAGGAGGCGGTTAGATTTGTGTTGACAACCACACGGAGCAAGGTGAAGAATGTTGGCGTTGTTTAGTGCACACAATGGTTTTCTGCACAACTATATACTTGTAATTAATTATACCTTCCAAAATGACTCTGAGTACATAACATCATACAAGAGGAAAGATTTCACTTTGCCACTATATCTTGTATAATTACAAGTATATAGTTCTTCGGTCTGATCACTTCAGAGTCATTCTCTCCACTTTTCACGGTTACTTTTGGCACCCGCATTGAATTAACTCTCAGCTTCATATGATGATTTATTAGTCAATCTAACCATGGATTTTAGTTTTCTGGCCCTTTGTTCTTGGAGCCGTTTTCTGATGAGCTACTAATCAATCTAATGGAGGATTTCTATGGTCATTCGTACTTTTGAAACCGAAATAGTAGTAGTTTTGTAGAGGATTTAAAAGAGAGAGAAAATACTTTTGGAGATGGACATGCCTAAAGTGTAAAAAAATCTTAATTTGGAAAGATTTTCTAGACAACCATGGATGTCTCATGATACTTCTACTTTTTTCATTAGTTATTAGTTTTTATGGTTTTTTGTTATCACCCTTAATTATAGGTTGTTTCTTGGGATATATGTAGATATTTTCGATATCGAACTCTTAAATTGAAATCCTTATTCAAGGCTTTAAGCTTTTTTGTTACTTATTCTTTACTCTCCTTGCTATTTATTTTTCTTCGCTATTTTAATACGTTGTCTTTTGCATTTTTTATTTTGGTTATATATGTTGTAAGTCTTTAATTTTTTTTAGAACGGTGATACACTAGACATTGTTTTAGATTATGTGTTTTGTGTTCTATTATTCAGGTTTCAGTTTACCACCCAATGAGTGAGAGAGAAGGCTCTTATCTGAAAAGAAATTACTGGGTAAAAGATGCTTACCACACAATCTATTTTGAGGGCCAAAAACGTTACCCGACAAGATACGTGTGGTGATGACACTCTTCACACTTATTACCTGTTAAGCGTTTTATAAATGACCCCTTGATAAAAAAATATTTTAGTTGCTAACACCTTCAAAAGAAAGCTAGTAGAAAATTGAAATTAAGTTCTATATTTAAAGTTATCAATTGAGTTTTGGCAATCCAACCAAAATTTCAATACTATTATATCAGAACTTCGATAGATTAGTGATTGCAACAATTTACTCCTTTCGTCCTAATTTAAGTATTCACATTTCTATTTATATATGTCACAAAATAAGTGTCCACTTTCAAAAGTAAATAAGTAAATTCACAAATTTACCCTTACTTAATGCATAAATATTTAAAAGTTGTGAAAATGGAGAAATTAAATACGGGTAAAGATGTCATTTGATTTACCAAAAAGTGTATTAATTATGCATGTTTAAAACTGTGTGTAATTAATTTCATTTGTGGACACTTAAATTGGGAAGGAGGGAATATTATTTTGTTTGACTTTTTGACCAATATTTCTTTTTTCAAACCACTAATTATGTTTACAACCGTTGACGGTCATAATTTACTGTTAGTGTTTTTTTAAATAATAACAAATGCCATATTCAAAAAATAGTTGTTGGGTAACGGGCTCTCTCTTTAAGGTTTTCAATTGAGTTGTTTAAATTTTTGACCATTGATCCTTTTTCAAACTCGTAATTATGTTTATTACTTTCATACAACGGTCATAATTTATTGTTAGTATTTTATGAAAACATTAACGGTCTATAAATTTGAAAAGTAGTCGTTGGGTTAACGGTCTAGACATCCAACTTCTTTATATTCTTCTTTCTATTAACATTTTACATTCACTATGCATCTTTTTCACAATTCTTTGACAGTCATTTGTATGATCTGTTTGCGATTAGTTTCACTCTCGTTTGAAAAATCTTTGTTGATTTTTCGATCTTGAAGAAAGAAGATGACAAAACATTTTTGTCCCCACAATTTTACACTTCCAAATACAAGAAGAACTTTGCAAATCGCAATTCTTCCATGGTTGAGAAAGTCTCTAAAGAAAGAAATTGGAGAGCATAACCTTCCTTCCATTTTTCCATATCTTCGCATTAAGATATGGAAACATACATACTCGATTGAATCTATAAGGCGACGACACATCCCTTGACGCCTATAGATCTCTTGAGTTGCAACAAAGGCATTTCTACTTGCTTACTTCCATGGATCTGCAACGATCAAGACATAAGTGGAGCCCGTACGTGATACAATTCAAAAGAACACCCGAACTCAACGGATTTATAAGAATGGAGCTAGAGAAATCAACCGTATTGAAGCTACGGAGATTGTTTCATAGCGGGATTCCGTGGTCGTTTGGTAATAGAACCATCTTTTCATGATCTATTAGTCGATCTAACGGAAAATTCGGGTGGTCCATTGCTCTTTTTGAACCGATATAAGGGTTTTGCATAGTTTTCAGAGAGAAAGATGATATGAGGCAAGGGGCAACATTTTGATTGAAAAATAGAAAAGTTGTACAACAAGGATCACATTCTGAATTGTTTTCAATGAAAAATATCGGTTCCTACTATTTTCCCATAAAGTTACAACGTAACACCCGGGAGTCACTATAAGATGTTGTAAATTGTATACTTAAATTTGTTTGTAAACAAGGACAAAAATCGTTATACAATTAGTACCATTCGTACATAATTTGAGTAACGTAAAAACTTTTGAGTTTCTTTTGTAAATTTGTTTGTTGCAAAGGTCTAGAGTATCATATGAGTTGTATTGTTAGCCTAAAAAATTAAAAATGATTAGCGGTATCCAAATGAATTAAGAGAAAATCATCAGCTTAATTAAGATAGACCCGTCGAACTGAATTTGGGCTATCCGTCGCCTTTACAATATTTATGTATGCTAATTACTTCGATAACATATTCAAGAACGGAAGACCTGGCTTCAGAGAGACTTGAATAAAGTGTAGATCATAAATTTGAAGCTGAAAGGATATAAACATTTATCGAACCCTGAATATAAATCATAAATATATCAAAATTGAAATAACCAATTGTAATGTGAACTTGAGATTTCTAATACAAAATTCATTATAGATTGAGAGAAGGGTGTGAAAATGTTTTTTAACAAAAAAAACTCCTATTTATATAAAAATATAATGATATTTTATTAATAAAATAGTTTTCATATTAATAATTATTAAGATGATATAATGGTGATAAATAAACAAATAAAACGGTCATAAATGATCAAATAGTACATAAAATGTCATCTTTAGGTTGTTGGAAAATAGTTTAAACATCAACTCATAAAAAATATATAAACGGGTTATAGGTCTAGTCAACTTAACAATTCATGTTAGGATGAATTTACTGGTAACCCGTGTGTACACTGGACAAATAACCCTTTTGTTACATTATACTGTTGGTGCATTAGTTTGTTGTAACTCTATGTTTTCAGTTTTGACAAATCCGTCCCCACCTAGAAATAACTTTGTTTAGGCTACTTATGGTACATGGGACTTCTCATTGTCCAACGTTTGACACAACATGGATCAAGACGTCCACCATCGACCACCTCCTCTTCCTCTACAACAACCTCCACAACTATCGACTACCACTGTCCATCAATTCACCACCACCACTGCCACCATCGACCACCTCCACCTCCTCCTTCACCCCAACAATCTCCTCCACCTCCACAACCACCAACTGCCACCGACAACCACCATACATCACCACTACGACTGTCATCGTCAGCCACCTCCACTTCTACTATAACCACCACTACCGTCGATCACCTCCACAATAACCATTACCACGGTCGGCTACCGCTACCGCTACCACTTACCCACCACTACCACCATTACCTCAACTACGTTGGCCATAACTACCTCCTCCACCACTATCTACCATCTTCACATTATCCACAACTACTACTACCTCTACCTCCATACCTACCGTCGGCTCACTACCAATTCCCACCACCAAGTGTCGTCTTCAGCCACCACCACCACCACCATTGGCTACCACTACCACCGGGAAAATTCATTGTTCTACGTTTGGCGTGACATGGGACAGGGAAAAGGTGGGACAAAAAAGGATTTTTATTGTTCCACCAAAATAGGTGGAAGAAGATCGGAAAAGAATCAGAAACTAAAATATTATTAATCTACATCATTTGATAAATAACCTTAATATGGTATTTGTTTTAATGGTCACCACTAGTAACAATCGCCACTACCGTTGGCGGCCACTACCGTTGGCGGCCACTACCGTTGGCGGCCACTACCGTTGGCGGCCACTACCGTTGGCGGCCACTGGTAGCCATCGGCCACCAACCACCATCGTCCATCGCCACCACCACTGTTGGCCACCTCCACCTTCTCTATAACAACAACCTCCTCCATCAACTCCACAACCCCCGTTGACTAGCCACCACCACTATCGTGGGCCACCTCACTTTAACCATTACTACCATCGACTATCACTGTCGACCACCACCGCCACTGATATCTACCATCTTCACCTCCTTCACAACCATCATCCATCGCCACCACCACTGTTATCTACCATTTGCACCTCATTCACAACCACCATCCATCGCCACCACCGTTGGCCAACTCCTCCTCTTCCGCCTCCACAACCATCGTTGGCCATCGTCCATCTCAACCACTACCACCACCGTAGGCCACCTCACCTCCACCACCACCAGCACCATCTTAACGTCCTCTTCATAAACACCATCGGCTACTGACCACCACCGCCCATCGCCGCCACCTCTGGTACCATCGACCACTATCACCTCCTCCATCATTGTTGACCACCACCACCAGCACCACCGCTATCCAACATCTTCACCGTGTCTCTGCCAAACTGAATAAACCATAATATCTCATTTGTACGAATCAAGTTTTTTCAAACTATCGTCAATTATAACAAATTTTCATTCAAATTTTGTACTATTATATATGTATGTATTGATGTATATGAAAGTTGAGTAAAAATGTTTATAAATTAAATTATTTAAAATTTATCTTTATTTGTGTTAATTATAACTATTATATGTGTATAAAATCGTCAAATTTTGGGGGCAATTGTATAGTTCTGTCATGTCCAATCCTAGTCGTTCCAAACACCAAACATACACTTGTTATGTCCGGTCCTATCCTCTTGTCTGGTCCAGTCCTTTCCAGTTCTATCATGTTGTGTCCCCGTCCATTGTCTAGCTCTATCTTATCCAGTTGTAGTCGTACCAAAACACCGGACAAGCATTTATCATGTTCAGTCATATTCCATCCAATCTTGTCCAGTCCTACTCTCTTGTCATGTCCGGTCCAATCCAAACACGTTCGTGTATCAAACGCTACCTTGACATAGTGAATTCTAGATTTAATTATAGGGGAGGTTCACAACATTATGCATTTATGTAAATGAGTAAATACAAGTGATAATCATTTAACAGGTAACTCGTTTATTGTCAGACAAATTCAAAACGGTTTTCAAGTATTTTAAATCGAGAAACCATTTTGAGAGAAAATGTATTAAAATATGAGAATTTTTCTGTAGTAGACAACTCTTGTATTGACGCTCTTTGCCTCTAAAACCCATTTACCTTATCATGTCATAAATGAATCCCAATTTAAGAAGTGAAGCTTTCTTCTAATCGACTTTGAATATCAAGTTCCTTTTTTTGAAATTGAGCGTTTCGTTTGGAATAAGCGCTCCGCTTAGGATGAATCTACCTCCAATAAAAGCATTTTTGATATTTGGTATTGCCTTGTGTATCTCAACAATAATCCCTATCTCCTATATATAGAACAATATCAATGGTTATCATAGGAAACATGATAACTCCCATATATAAATAACAATTCCTATAATCATGGGATTGCACAATATTATCGGCTATTACTCCCCCGCAGTCGAAGCGGGGGGTTGACGAACGCTGAGACTGGAACGGAAGTCTTCAAACAAGACACGTGGAAGACCCTTGGTGAACACATCGGCAAACTGGTAACAGGACGGAACATGAAGAATGCGGACCTGGCCGCGAGCGACTTTTTCACGCACAAAGTGAATATCGATCTCCACGTGCTTAGTGCGCTGATGTTGCACCGGGTTTCCCGAGAGATAAACTGCACTTACATTGTCGCAATAAACCACTGTTGCTTTGATGACCGGAACGTGAAGTTCGAGAAGAAGATTTCGTAGCCAACAAGTCTCAGCCACTACATTCGCGACAGTCCGATATTCTGCTTCAGCACTTGAACGGGAAATAGTAGCTTGACGTTTAGATGACCATGAGATGAGAGAGTCACCTAAGAAAACACAATAACCATAGGTTGACCGTCGAGTATCCGGACAACCACCCCAATCGGCATCAGTATATGCAACCAAATTCAATGAGGAAGAAGGCATCAAATGTAAACCAAGATGGAGAGTCCCACGTATGTATCGTAAGATACGAAGCAACGCCCGGAAATGAGTTTCCCGTGGATCGTGCATGAACAAGAAAACCTGTTGCACGGCATATGAGATGTCTGGGCGTGTGAAGGTCAAATATTGCAGAGCCCCTGCTAAGCTCCGGTATAAAGTAGGATCCTTGACAGGAGGACCGGAGGAGGCGCTGAGTTTGGCGTTCGTGTCGACCGGAGTGGCCGTAGCATTACACGAAGTCATATTTGCACGAGCTAAGATATCGGAAGCATACTTGGATTGTGACAAAAACAGGCCTTTAGCATGTTGGGACACGGAGATCCCTAAAAAATAATGTAATTCACCAAGATCCTTCATTGCAAACTCAGAACTTAACTTTGCTATAATGGACTTTCGGAGATCATCAGAAGAGGCAGTTAAGACAATGTCGTCGACATATAATAACATGTAAGCCATGTGTTGCCCACGGCGATAAATAAACAAAGAATTGTCCGAGAGGCTATGAGTAAAACCAAGAGTCTTAACGAATGAGGCAAAACGAGTGTACCACGTGCGCGGAGCCTGTTTTAAACCATATAGTGACTTCTTGAGACGACATACATGATTCAGGAAATGAGCATCTTTGAAACCGGGGGGTTGATGCATGAATACCGTTTCATTTAAAGTACCATGGAGAAACGCATTTTTCACATCAAGTTGGTGAATACCCCACTTCTTAGTTAGAGCCAGGTTGAGAAGGGTTCGTATCGTAGCTGGTTTGACCACCGGACTAAATGTCTCATGACAATCCACTCCGATTTGTTGTGACCTGCCATTAACAACCAATCGAGCCTTATGGCGCTCGAGTACCCCGTTAGCATGAAATTTATGCGTAAAAACCCACATGCAACGAATAACATTAACCCCAAGAGGTCTAGGCACAAGTTCCCATGTATCATTTTTAAGAAGCGCTTTAAACTCATCATGCATTGCGTTGGACCAATTACAATCACGGAGAGCATCTGTGTGAGAAGAGGGAAGAGCAGAAATCGATGGACTAACGGTGTGAAGAGCATACTTTGGATTGGGTTTAATAATGCCTGCTCTACTACGAGTCGTCATTGGATGTTGGGGTGTAGGACGAGTTTGAGTAGCATTGGGAATGGGGTGGCTTTGGAGAGATGGTATAGAAGATGACTGAGAAGAAGATGTTGTTGGGACGGTGGGAGGATGTAAAACAGTTGGGCTAGACCCGGAAGGTATTGACACATGTGTAGGAGTGGTTGGGGACTGTGTAGAATTGGAGGGTGGAATAGAAAATATGGTATGCATGGGAGTGTCGAGAAAAGTGTAAGTGTCTGGTGGGTTAGATTGTTGAGAGAAGGGAAACTTGGTTTCATCGAAAGTGACATGTCTTGAAATAATAAATTTCTTGGAAGACAAGTCATAACAATGATACCCGCGATGATTTTGTGGAAACCCCAAAAAGACGCATGGAGTGGAACGAGGTTGAAGCTTGTAGATAGTAGAAGCGGGGGCGTGTGGAAAGCATAAGCATCCGAAAACGCGGAGATGAGAGTAAGAGGGAAGTTTGTCGTAAAGGCATTCGATAGGAGATTTGAAGTAGAGTGTTTGATTGGGAAGAATGTTATGGAGATAGGTGGCTGTTTGGAGAGCATAGGGCCAAAAAGATGATGGCGTGTTTGAATGGAGAAGCAAAGTGCGAGTCATTTTATTTAAGGTTTGTAGTTTGCGCTCGGCTTTGCCGTGTTGAGATGATGTATACGGACAAGAAAAACGAATATGAATACCGTGATCGGAACATAGTTGACGAAACTGGGTATTGTCATATTCCCGTCCGTTGTCACATTGGAATTGTTTAATATTTCTTTCGAATTGAGTACGAATGTAAGTACGAAAACGGTTAAAAATTAAAAAAGTTTGTGATTTATTAGCTAGAGGAAACGTCCAAACAAAATTGGTAAAGTCGTCAATAAAAAGTAAATAGTACTTGTGTCCAGTCGTGCTTAATATAGGTGATGTCCAAATATCACTGTCAACAATCTCAAAATGTGTAGTAGATAAAGAAGTAGAAGGGAAAAAAGGCATCTGATTATGTTTACCCAATTGACAAGAATAACACATACAAGAAACAAAATGTTTTAGACTAGAAATAGAATGACTAGAAATAAGATTGTGTAAAATGTGATTGCCCGGATGTCCTAAGCGGTCATGCCAGAGTGTAGAAGAGACGGCTGCCAATGCGGAAGGTGGAGATGGGTTTGACGTGAGTGGGTAAAGAGTACCTTGACTATTACTGCGCATGAGTACGGTTCCCTGCTTGAGATCCTTCACAGAAAAACCATAGGGGTTAAATTCGATAGAAACGTAATTATCTTTGGTAAATTGTCTTACCGACACAAGGTTTTTGATCAAGTTTGGGACAACTAAAACATTATTGAGTCGAAACGGAGGATATGGGGCTGAAAAAGATGTTGTACCCGTACCCGTAATTGGAAGCGAATTGCCATTACCAACAATAATGCGATCAGTTAAAGGCTTATTAAAAAAATGAGACATTGTACCTGGGTCCGAGGTCATGTGAGACGTAGCTCCCGTATCCATGTACCATTCATCTCCTGGTGGATTAAGCGACATCGTGTGTAAAGCAGATTCAATATCTGTAGGAGCATATTGAGACTGAGTGTCGGTGTAGTATGCTTGTTGTGGTCGAGGACCTAAAATACCTTGATCTTGCGAAGGACGTGGTGGTGGTCGAGGGTTCCAAACGGGTTCCGAATATCCCGTTGTTGGATATGGACATGGGGGCACAGACCAGTGACTTTGCTGCCATGGATGATATTGTTGCCATGGAGGATGTTGCGGTGAAAAAGACCAAGGTTGTCGGGGGTGGAAACCACGATCAAAACCTCGACCACGATAGTTGTGTCCTCCGCGTCCTCGAGTTCCACGACCTCTCCCACGGCCACGGTATGGTCGATAACCGTGGTGCTCCGATGTGGGGTATCACGGCGGTGGGTTTGGTTCGTCTGGAACCGTTGTAACAAGGGTCGTAGGAGGAGTGGTGGTTACTTGTTTCGCTTTCCGGGATTCCTCCAGCGTGAGCATGCTTCGAGCACGATAAAACGAGGGTAGTGGGTCAGATTGTTGAATGAGAGTCGCTACTACGCTTCGGAAAGACCGGTTACTAACTGTAAAACCAATCGTTGATCGGAGACCGGTGTACCGACGTTCGCCAACTGATCGGACAGAACTTTTAGTTGTTGACAATACGCTGAAACAAAGGGAAAATCAGATTGTTGGAGTCGTGTGAACTGATTATCAAGCAATGCCGCTCGTGAGTGCTTATTGTCTTGAAAAACCTCCTGGAGGTGATTCCAAGCTTTTTGTGCCGTAGAATTCGGCTCAAGTATCGTTTGTAGCAGATCAGACGATATCGTTCCATAGATCCATTGTTGTACAATAGCATCTAATCGCTTCCATAAGACGGGATCCACCGAGGTATCTTTCGGTGGGATAATATGGTCGAGAACTTGATATGCAGTAGCATGAATCTTAAATAATTCTGCCCAGGAGAGATACTGACCTTTTTTGATTTCTAACGTGATAGGAATAAAAGATTTAATATTCGACACAGCAAGTGCCGGATGAAACGACGGTGAATTTGTTGAGGAAGAAGAAGATGTGGTAGAAGAAGATGTGGTAGAAGAAGATGTGGTACCAGTCATGGCTGTGTACCTCAGAAGAAAAGAATGATTATGAAGAAGATAGGGTTAGGAGAAAAACTTTCGTGAGGCTCTGATACCATGATAATTGGTATTGCCTTGTGTCTCTCAACAATAATCCCTATCTCCTATATATAGAACAATATCAATGGTTATCATAGGAAACATGATAACTCCCATATATAAATAACAATTCCTATAATCATGGGATTGCACGAGATTATCGGCTATTAATTTTGAGTTTCCCCGAAATCTTTACCAACTTCTTCTTTTCCACGCCAAGAAACTTACATTGTATTATTGATCTATTAACAATCCGCTAATAGTGTTTAATTAATACTCTAAAACATTTATCTTTATATAATTAATATTTACTTCTACCACAAACTTTCTCTCGTCCACATCAAGAAACCTACGTTAGGAACTAGTGACGATCTTATTAGAATTTTCAGTTATTTTATCACGTATTTTTGAAATCCTTTATATTTTACTAATTATAATATGTTTAAGTTATTATTAAACATAAAAATGTTTATACTTATCAAATATCTCTTACATGATAAACCAAAATCATATATCTTAAAGCCATACCTTGGACCAATCCATACTTGATATTTTCGCTTTAATGACAAGCCGATGGTGTAGTCTTTTCCGATCCCAATATGTGAAGTTGTCATTGTAATTTGAAAAGTGCAATCCTACCAAAAATTCAAATTTATTATTATGATAACTCTTTACAACTTTGTTCGACCTTTTGCCTAATGATCCTTTTTCTAAACTTGTAATTATGTTTATAGCACGTTACGACGGTCATAATTTGTTAGTTGTATGTTTTGAAAAAGGTAAGAGTCTTCATTTTTTTAAAATTAACCGTTGGATAACGGTCAAGACATGTGCCTTCTTTTTCTACTACTTCCATCCATAGATATTAGTGGTGATCGCAACTACTTACTATTTTATTTTGTTTGACTTTCTGACCAACAATTCTTTATAAGGCCAATAATTATGTTTATAACCGTTATACAACGGTCATAATTTACTATTAGTATCTTTTGAAAATAGTAACGAACGCCATATTTGAAAAATAGCCGTTGGGTAACGGTCAAGACATCCTACTTCTCTATATATATATATTTCATCCTATTAATATTTTCCATTCATCATGTATCTTTTCGCGATTCTATGACAGTCATTGCTATAATCTCTTTGCGTTTAGCTCACTCTCGTTTGAAAAATCTTTGTGAATTTCTTGGTATTGAAGAAAGAAGATGACAAAACATTTCCGTCTCCACAATTTTACACCTCAAGATTTAAGTTACGTTAAGAAGCTTGCCAATGGCAATTCCCCACGGCTCAGAAAGTCTCTAAAGAAATTATTGAACAGATGGTGGCCGGTGAAGGATGCAGCGTTGCCGCTGCTGCCGCCCCTGTAGAAGAAGAACTGGATTCGTGTCTGTGTGTGTTTTTGGTGGTGTGTGTGGGAGGAGGGTGAAGAGCTGCACAATTTGTGGTGCCAAGTGTTAACACTGGTTATTACTTCCTTGTTGCATAACCGAATGCTGTTTACGGCCAAGGAGGCGATTAGATTTGTGCTGACCGCCACACGAAGCAAGGTGAAGAATGTTGGCGTTGTTCACTGTATACAACGGTTTTCCCTCAGAACTATATACTTGTAATTAATTACACCTTCCAAAATGACTCTGGATATATCCATCATACAAGAGGAAAGATTTCACTTTGCCACTAAATATTGTATAATTACAAGTATATAGTTCTTTGGTCTGATCATTTCACGGGATTTCAGAGGCTTTCTATTCTCTCCACTTTTCAGAGTTACTTTTGGCACCCGCATTCATGAATTAACTGTCAGCTTCGTATGATGATTCATTAGTCAATCTAACCACGGATTTTAGTTTTATGGTCTTTGTTCTTGGAGCCGTCTTCTGATGATCAATTAACCAATCTAATGGAGGATTTATATGGTCCTTGGCACTTTCGAAACCGAAATAATATTAGTTTTGCAGAGGATTTCAAAGAGAGAAAATACATTTGGAGATGGACATGCCTAAAGTGTTAAAAGATCTTAATTAATTTGGAAGATTTTCTAGACAGCCATGGATGTCTCATACTTCTACTTTTTTCATTAGTTATTAATTTTTATGTTTTGTGTTATTATATCCCGAAAAAAAGGTTGTTTTTTGGGATATATGTAGATATCAAACTCTTAAATTGAAATCCTTATTCAAGGCTTTAAGCTTTTTTGTTACTTTTTTTTTTGGACCAGAGCGTAAACTTATCTATACTATTATATAAAGCATGCTATTCGGTTATGTTTACACTTTTAAGAGGTACAAACTTTTATGCATAAGGTACAATATTTAAAGCACCAAAAACTTCCACAAACCTCCCACTACTCATATAATTTTATAAATTAAATTATTTTTAAAGTTTAAGTTACACTTCACCCCCTTATAATTAGTAATGTAATTTATTTTATGTCCCTTAATTTTTTATTTTTTATTTTATACCTATCATATTAACCTGAATAGTCGTATATGAATCATAAGACAATTAAAACATAAGTTTCTATTTTTACAAATTATATCATTATAATCATGTCGTTGATATATTTAAAATGAGCTCAATATTGAATATTTTCCGATTTAATCATATTATTATACACATAAATACGTAACGAGTTATTTTTTTAAAGATTTACATTTTATGCCCTATAGTTATTTATTTAGTTTTATTATCTTTTCATTTTACATCTTTATCTATATTATAATTAATTTATAAATTTCATTCATATCCCTTATTATTTTATTTTCTATTTTACACCCCTATCATATCAACTTACATTAAATAAGTATGTTTTTTATACAAATTATACGATTATAATCGGTCTTGTTAATATTTTCGAAACGAACCAAATATTGACTATTTTTTAACTTAACCATATTATCAATAACATAAACACGCAGTGAATTATTGCTCAAACTTAATTACAGTTTATACATTATAGTTATTTAATTAAGTTTTATATATTTTACTTTTTCATTTAATGTCATTTTCATATTAACAGATAATCGTATATTAACTAAAACATATTAAAGAAAAACGTTATTTTTATAAATCACGGTTATAGTTGTTTCTTCAATACCTTCATAAGAGCCCAATATGGATATTTTTGTATTTAATAATAATATTAAAAATGATAAATACACTGAGCTGTTTATTGAAACTTAGCATCTTAAATTTTCATTTTTAGTTTTTCATTTTACACCATTATATATTTATATCTATGTTGTACTATAAAAAGTGGTTATTGTTTAAATTTTTAAGACTTACAAATGTTTAAAATGCTTGTTTTGTAAGAATCAATTAATAATAAAATTAAATTTTATTCCAAATCTTACAAACCAAACATACCAAAAACTCCAAATCTTTCCATAAAATCCAAATTATTAAAAAAAATCGTCAAATCAAATAGGTACTAAATGTGCTACTTTGTTCCTATTAAATTAGGATTGTATTTGAGTTTTGTAAAAATAATGGATGTCGATTTATAAGTTCATAACAATAGACGATTTGATATTTTCAAAGAATTCGAAACTGTTAAAGTTTATGCTGATGAAATATTTAAATTCCGCTACGTTGTAGCGGGTACGACTTCTAGTATTAATGAAATCCTTATTCAAGGCTTTTTTGTTACTTATTCTCTATTCTTCTTACTATTTATTTTTCTTTGCTATTTTAATAAGTTCTCTTTTACAAATTTTTTGCATTATTTTTGGTTATATATGTTGTAAGTCTTTAACTTGTTTTTAGAACGGTGATACACTAAACATCCAAGTGTTAATGGAAATGTTGTAAAAAAAATGTAGAAAGGTGATCAATTAGATCTTTAGAGAGCGTGGGTGCAATTTAAGGGGAGATGGACAAGAGATTAATCTGTTTGGTTTTAATAATTTTTCACATATGGATTTTCTTACCCAGAGGTGTTTTAAAAAAAAGATCATTTAACATATTAAATTTCATTCCGATTCCTTCAAATTTCATTTCCTTTGTCAAATTCCAATTCCGACATATTTCATTCTGTGAACCTAAGGGGCTGTTTGGTTCACGAAATCCGTTGGAATTAGAAGGAATTGGAATGGCCAAATCCATTGACCGAATTCCTTAATGTTGTTTGGTTCGCGGAATGAATAGATCGGATTCCATCGGATTCCACCGAATTCCACGGTTGATGGATTTGATCATTCCTTAACATATGTGAAGAATTTTGAATTCCATTTCGTATCAAATGCAACATAATTTATAAATTTCTTTAAGAAAGACAAAAATAAATTTAACCAACACCCTCTCCCTGCCCCACCCTCATCGGCAACATATCCGCCACCACCGCCGACACCGCCACCACCGCCACCACCACCACCACCATCAATTAATATTATTATTCCACCACCGCTACCGTCACCCCCACCCACCACGTCACTATTTTTTGCCGGCATACTAATAGTCGCCACCCACCCCCACACCCTACCCCACCCACCACTAATGTCCTCATCACAATTGTCACCCCCACTCCCGATAGATGCATATTTCTATTCTTTTACGAGATTCCATTTCAATTCCTGTCAACCAAACGCATGGTCAAATTCCATCAAATTCCATTCTAATTCCTTCAAAGTCAAATTCCTTTGATGGATTCCAATTCCATCGAATTCCATTCCGTGAACCAAACGCCTCCTAAGTTTTAAGGGTGAAATCATAAGATTTTTTTGGTTGAAACCATAAACATTAAAACCTTTATACCGAGTTTAGATGAAAAATTAAGAAAGAAGCCATGTCCATGATGCTAAATTTGAGGATGATGGAAGGAAATCAGTTATGATTTTAACCATTCAAATACTTTAGTTTTTTTAATTTACATCCCTTCTTTTTTTAGTTTTTATTTTATACCACTATCATGCTAATTAATTAATCAATTATTAGCTAAAATACATTAAATATATGTATTTCCTTTTATAAATTACATCGTTAGAAAGGTCTCGTCGATACCTTCGAAACCAAACCAATAATGAATATTTTTAAATAGTTATATTTTTAATGTTAACATAAATAAAAAATAACATTATTTTAGTGTTAGTTGCATGCGTGTATCTGGCGGATCAGATCCACATGAAGTGTGTGGTATCTGTGTTATTTTGTTCCATTGTAGTTTTTGGAAGTTTGGTAATGATGAAACCATAACTAGCTTAATGATATGTATAAGGTTTTTATAAATTAGGAAAACATGGAAAGTTTTGAAAGGGTGAATAATTTAATAGTATCTGAGGTCAATTTTCGTTAGTAAAACTAATTTATTGTTTCTAATAAAACCATATTTTTGATTAATTTTTATTTTATTTTACAATAGTTAATTGATGCAATAACTTCTAAATTTTTTTGGATCCGTCTCTGCATATATGTAATGATATATATGCTTGTAACTTCTACTTCCTTCTAGCACAAACTTCAGGTTCAATTTTTTCAATGGAAAATTGCATCAATTTTCAATCTATGATTTACAGTAAGGTTATATATATCTCGGTGTACTGCATAATTACACGACAAATATAAATTTAACTCTTTTATTAAATCATTTATGATTTAATAATAAATCATATTAAATCATAAATGATTTAATATTATGTGGGACCCACATCATATATGGTCCACAAGGTGTTCTTTTGTTCCTTTAAATTTACAAAGTTCTCATTTGAACATTCCTCTCTCTCTCTCTATATATATATATATATATATATGGGAGAGATTAAATCCCTACTAGAAAATTGAGTATTTTCAACGAAAATTTTCAACGGAAAATGTCATTGAAAATTTTCTATAAATTTTAAAGGGATTATTGACAAAACATAATTTTTCTACGAATTTTCAACGAATTTCCGTTGAAAATCTCTCACAAAATGCATTTTCAACCAAAAACTTTTTGACGAGACATTCCGTTGAAAAAATTTTGGTTGAAAATGCATATATGTTTGTGAGAGATTTTCAACGGAAATTCGTCGAAAATTCGTAGAAAATTTATGTTCTGTCAATAATCCTCTAAAATTCGTAGAAAATTTTCAACGACATTTTCCGTTGAAAATTAATTTCCGTTGAAAATACTCAATTTTCTAGTAGTGAATGAGAACCAACTCTCCTTAAAGAAACAATTCATGGACCACATATGATGTGGGTCCTACATAATATTAAATTATAAATGATTTAGGGGCCGTTTGGTTCTGGCAAGAGAATGGGAATGGGAATAGGAAAGAAAATGACAGGGAATGAAAATGGGAATGAATTTTCATTCCCCCCAGTTTAATCAGGAATGAAAATTTGGGCTTCTGAGGGAATGAACCCATTATATTATATAAAACCAAACAGTTTCTTTTATTATCATTTCCATTAACTGCTGCTTAATACCTCCTACCAAACACGCCCTTAATATTAAATCATATTATGTGGGACCTACATATATGATCCACAAGTGTCTCTTTGTTCCTTTAAAAATGCAAAGTTCTCATTTGAACATTCCTCTCTCTCTCTCTCTCTCTCTCTCTCTATATATATATATATATATATATATAGGGAGGATCATACGAGAATGTTATCAATTTAAAAGAATACAAGGACGACTCTCAACCAATCAAAATTCAATAAAAAAAGAAAATCATTTAATATTAAAATATGTTTTAAAGGGCATATCCGTCTTCTTCATTGATCCTCTATTATAGGAAACGATTTCATCCCTAAAATTAAGCGATAGACTCATTCAATCTAAAAAAATGTTGTTAATCAGTTCATAAACATATTATCGATTTTTAGGAGATTCGCTTTCAAAATTAAACACATTTCAAAATCGTGTATATATATATATATATATCATGCTAGGTGAGGAATGAGGATTAAACCCTTGACTTCCTATGAGGGCCGAGATCTACATGGGTGATGGGTACCATGGGCAATAGATGTACAATGACCTTTTGGTTACATTATATTGTTGATGCATTTTTATAACTCTATACTATCATGATTGATAAAGCTATCCCTTGTTAGTAACAAGTTTGTTTAGTATTATGAATTCTAGACTTAATCAATGGGGGGTTTGATACATTTTGCCTAATATATCAAAACCTTGGAATTCGACTTTAAGGAGAGTTATTCATGTGCGGTACAATCCGTTAGACCTGGCTTGTCTGGCCGTTAGAAAAGTGGGACTGGACAATCATTCTAATCATTCTCGAAAAACGAGTAGACTCGAGCTAGACCATTAAAATCAATAGGCAAGTCGGGAGATAAAAAAAATCGGGTAGGCTCGCCCGACCGGTTATATTATTATAATTGATTAAAATTTATACATAATTAATATTTTGTTAGGTTTTTAATTAAAAAAGTAGAGATGGCTTTGGGATGGACCGCTCTATTGAGTACGACCAACTCCCAAACCTATATTATATGTGATATGTCATATACTACGTCTTGAATTTGGATTTTGAAATATTAGGTGGACAAATAATATGAATTTGGACTCTGAAAATTTACAAATCCTTGAAAATAAATAATTCATACTCCATATTTTGTGAAACTATTTTTTATATGTTGTCTATATTGGTATATTTCATGTCTTTTTTTTCCGTTGGAAAGAAAACTCTGTATTGTGAATCATTTTACATAACTTCTCATTTTATATAAGTTTTATTTTATTATTTAAAAAATAGGCTCAAAACGGGCATGGGTTTGCAATAGGATGTGAACAAGCAAGTCCGATCCATTTATAGGATGTGTCCGAGCAAGTCCTAAGTCCCACAAAAATGGGCTTGGGTTTGCAATAATAGGCCCGATGACAAAAATATATTATGTTATACTGACCTAAAGAAGACTTGGACGATGGCCATAGACAGCAAATCCCAGACGGGCATCATCGGCCCAAGGCTTCTTAGGTATGGTAGGTTGCTCCACTCTTTGGGCTTAAAGGAAAAACGACTATTACTAATCGATTTGCTCTCAAGTCTCACTATTTACTTGTGAATTGATTTCACCTTCTGATCGACTAAATCTCTCGTTCGCTCTAAAATGTTGTCCTAAATACAATCGATTATTCCCCTAAACGATCTATTCTTGTTCTAAAAAAATACAATCAATTGTGGCTCTTGCCCTAAATCGATCGATCTGCTTAACTGCCCCATGAAAGTATTAAAACTATTAAAATTCAAGTTGGCCAAATTAAAAGGTTGTAATGCAATCAGCTCAAGATATGCTTATTAATATGGTCTTGCAAATCAAGAGGGATTAGTTTTTGAAAAATAAAATGCAAATTGGGTTTGATCATGCTATTAATGAAGCTAAAGAAATTGCAAATAAGATTGGCTATTAATGAAGCTAAAGAAATTGCAAATAAGATTGGAGTTGAGCCTGAATTTGGCTATAAAGCGTTTTTTCTCTAGAGTCTACCATGAGTCAATTGAACGAATTAGCTTTTTTTAGTATTGAAAGTAAGTTTTTAGCAAATGTTTACGATGATAAATTGATTGATACTTTTGCTTCGAAAGAGCACTAAGTTTGTGTTCTATTATTATTCAGGTTTCAGTTTATCCCCCCACACCCACAATTGTATTATTAATTTATATTTAATAAGTTGTTATATTTAATAAAAATCAACTTAGGGATGTGCCATTAAGTTTGAATTGGTTTCAAGCCTTTCATATTGTTTATTTTGTTTTGTATATATATATATATAAATATATTAGGGAATTTTCGGGCTTTCCTTCATAGGCATCTAAAATCTCAGGACCAGTCGTGCTGGTAAGCAT
This sequence comes from Silybum marianum, assembly GCA_036898165.1. Lineage (NCBI taxonomy): Eukaryota > Viridiplantae > Streptophyta > Magnoliopsida > Asterales > Asteraceae > Silybum > Silybum marianum. The sequence continues at coordinate 20,260,758 of CM072539.1, forward strand.
GCAAAGACTGAGAACCTTACCTGATAAGAGGCATAGTAAGGACCATAAAATTTACCCAATGAGTAAGAGAGAAGGCTCTTATCCGAAAAGAAATTACCGGGTAAAAGATGCTTACCACACAATCTATTTTAATGACCGAAAACGTTACCCAACAAGAAACTTGTGGACGATAACACTCTCTGCACTTACTTACCTGATAAACGTTTTATAAATGACCCCTTGATAAAAAAAAATAGTTTAGTTGCTAACACTACCAAAGGAAGCCCGTAGAAAATTGAAATTAAGTTCTATATTTACAGTTATCAATTGAGTTTTGGCAATCCAACCAAAATTTCAATACTATTATCACAAACTTCAATAGATTAGTGATCGTAACTATTTACTATTTTGTTTGACTTTTTGACCAATAATTCTTTTTCAAACCACTAATTATATTTACAACGGATATACAACGGTGATAATTTACTATTAATATTTTTTTGAAAATAGTAACGGACGCCATATTTAAAAAATAGTCGTTGGGTAACGGGCTCTCTGTTTAAGGTTATCAATTGATTTTTTAACTTTTTGACCATTGATCCTTTTCAAACTCGTAATTATGTTTATTACTTTTATACAACGGTTATGATTTATTATTAGTAGTTTATGAAAACAGTAACCGGTCTATAAAGTTGAAAAGTAGCCGTTGGATAACGGTCGGGACATCCAACTTCTTTATATTCTTCTTTCTATTAACATTTTACATTCACCGTTTTTTCACAATTCTTTGACAGTCATTTGTATGATCTGTTTGCGATTAGTTTCACTCTCGTTTGAAAAATCTTTGTTGATTTTTCGATCTTGATGAAAGAAGATGGCAAAACATTTTTGTCCCCACAATTTTACACCTCCAAATATAAGTTGTAGGAAGAATTTTGCAAATGGCAATTCTTCCATGGCTGAGAAAGTCTCTAAAGAAATTGGTGAGCATTACCTCCCTTCCATTTTTCCATATCTTCGCATTAAGATATGGAAACATACAGATTCGATTGAATCTATAAGGCGACGACACATCCCTTGACGCCTATAAATCTCTTGTGTTGCAACGAAAGGCATCTCTACTAGCTTACTTCCATGATCCTGCGACGATCAAGACATAAGTAGCGCCCATACGTGATACAATTGAAAAGAACACCCGAACTCAACGGATTTATAAGAATGAAGCTAGAAAAATCAACCGTATTGATGCTATGAAGATCATTTGGTATGTGAGCCATCTTTTCGTGATCTATTAGTCAATTCCGGTGGTCCATTGCTCTTTTTGAAACCAATATAAGGGTTTTGCATAGGGTTTCAGAGAGGAGAGAAAGAGAATATGAGGGAGGGGAAACATTTTGATTGAAAAATAGAAACATTGTAGAGCAAGGATCACATTCTGAACTGCTTTCAATGAAAAATATTGGTTCTACTGTTTTCCTGTAAAGTTACAATGTAACACCCGTGAGTCACTATAAAATGTTGTAAATTGTATACTTAAATTTGTTTGTAAACAAGGACAAAGATCGTTGTACAATTAGTAACGTACCATTCGTATATAGTTTGTGTAACGTAAAAACTTTTGAGTTTGTTTTGTAGATTTGTTCATTGCAAAGATCTAGAGTATCATATGAGTTGTATTGTTAGCCTAAAAAGTTAAAAATGATAACCAATATCCAAATGAACCCGTCGAACTAAATTTGGGCTATTTGTCGGCTTTTTGATTATGTCAGGAAATTACTTCGATAACATATTTAGGAACGGAAGATCTGGCTTGAGAGAAACTTGGATAAAGTGTAGATCAGAAATTTGAAGCCGGAAAGATATAAACATTTATCAAACCCTGAATATAAATCATAAATATATCAAAATTGAAATAACCAATTGTAATGTGAACTTGGGAGTTGTAATACAAAATTAATTATAGATTGAGAGAAGGGTGTAAAATTGTTTTTTAACAAAAAAAAATCTCATATTTAAAAATATAATGATATTTTATTAATAAATAGTTTTTCATATTAATAATTATAAAGGTGATATAATGGTAATAAATAAACAAATAAAACGGTCATAAATGATCAAATAGTACAAAAAAATAGCATCTTTAGTTTGTTGGCAAACAGTTTAAACATCAATTCATAAAAAAATATAATCGGTTATAGGTCTAGTTAACTTAACAATTCATGTGAGGATGAAATCTACAGGTAACCTGGGTGTACACCGGACAAATAACCTTTTGGTTACATTATGCCGTTAGGTGCATTAAATTGTTGTAACTCTATGTTTTCAAATTTGACAAACTCGTCCCCTCTTAGAAATAACTTTGTTTTGGCTACTTATGGTACATGGGACCTCTCATTGTCCCACGTTTGACACAACATTGATCAAGACCACCATCGGCCACCTCCTCTTCCTCTACAACAACCTCCACAACCATCGACTACCACTGTCCATCAATTCACCACCACCACTGCCACCATCTACCACCTCCTCCAACTCCTCCTAATTCACCACAACAATCTACTCCTCTACCTCTACAACCACCAACCACTGACAACCACCATACATCACCATCACCACTGTCATCGTCAGCCACCTCCACTTCTACTATAACCACCACTACCGTCGATCACCTCCACAGTAACCATTACCACGGTCGGCTACCGCTACCGCTACCACTTACCCACCACTACCACCATTACCTTAGCTACATTGACCATGACTACCTCCTCCACCACTATCTACCATCTTCACATCATCCACAACTACTACTACCTCTACCTCCATAACTCATGCCGGCTCACTACCAATTCCCACCACCAAGTATCGTCATCAGCCACCACCACCTCCACCATCGGCTACCACTACCACTAGGAGAATTCATTGTTCCACGTTTGGCGTGACATGGGACCGGGACAAGGTGGGACAAAAAAGGCATTTTATTGTTCCACCGAAATAGGTGGAACAAGATGGGACAAGAATGAGTTAGAAACTAAAATATTACTAATCTACCTCATTTGATAAATAACCTTAATATGGTATTTGTTTTAATGGTCACCACTAGTCACGATCGCCGCTACCGTTGGCGGCCAATGGTAGCCAGCGTCGGCCATCGCCATCGCCACCACCACCGTTGGCCACCTCCACCTTCCCTATAACAACAACCTCCTCCATCGACTCCACAGCCACCACCGTTCATAGCCACTACCACTATCGTGGGCCATCTCACTTTAACAATAACCATTACCACCATCGACTATCACTATCGACCACCACCGCCACCGCTATCTACCATCTTGACCTCCTTCACAATCACCGTCCATCGCCACCACCACTGCTATCTACCATTTTCACCTCCTTCACAACCATTGTCCAACGCTACCATCGTTGGCTACCTCCTCCTCTTCCGCCTCCACAACCATCGTTGGGCACCGTCCATCTCAACCACTACCACCGTAGGCCACCAAAACCACCATCAACACCACCATCACTACCATCTTAACGTCCTCTACATAAACACTATCGGCTACTGACCACCACCGCCCATCGCCGCAACCTCTAGTACCATCGACCACTACAACCTCCTCCACTGTTATCGACCACCACCACCACCACTATCCACCATCTTCACCGTGTCTCTGCCAAACCGAATAAACCATAATATCTCATTTGTACGAATCATGTTTTTTCAAACTACCATCAATTATAACAAATTTTTCATTCACATTTTGTACTATTATATATGTATGTATTTATGTATATGAAAGTTGAGTAAAAATGTTTATAAATTAAATTATTTAATTTTTTTCTTTATTTGTGTTAACTATAACTATTATGTGTATAAAATCGTCAAATTTTGGGGCAACTTGTATAGTTCTGTCATGTCCAGTCCTAGTCGTTCCAAACAACAGACAAACACTTGTTATGTCCAGTTTTATCCTCTTGTCTGGTCCTGTCCTTTCCAGTTTTATCATGTCGTGTCCCGTCCATTATCTAGCTCTATCTTATCCAGTTGTATCGTACCAAACACCAGACAAGCATTTATCATGTTTAGTCATGTTCCGTACAATCTTGTCCAGTCCTACTCTCTTGTCATATCCGGTCCAATCCAAACACGTTCGTGTATCAAACGCTACCTTGACATATTGAATTCTAGATTTAATTATAGGGGAGGTTCACAACATTATGCATTTTATGTAAATGAGTAACTACAAGTGATAATCATTTAACAGGTAACTCGTTTATTGTCAGACAAATTCAAAACGGTTTTCAAGTATTTTAAATTGAGAAACCATTTTGAGAGAAAATGTATTAAAATATGAGAATTTTTATGTAGTAGACAACTCTCGTATTGACGCTCTCCTATTCTATTGTTTTATGTAATAACGTTTTTCCGGCTATCAACTATTTTTCAAAGTAAAAATGTTTGGATAATCAAATTGGACTGGTTTTTACACAAAATGGTAATGTAAGCTAAAGAGGGTGTTTGGTTAAAGATATTAATGGACTTGTTCTTTCAGAAGCTCAAATTTTCATCCCAGATTAAAATGGTCATTCCTAGTAGTTTTCATTCCCCAATCCGTTTGAACCAAACATAGTTTTATAACTTCAAATAGATTGAGAAAGAATGGTTTAAGTTTTTTTACACAAGATTCCTATCTTTACAAAAATATAATGACATTTTGATGAATAAATAGATTCCATACCTATAATTGTTGAGATAAAATATTGGTGATAAATAAATGGTCACAAATGATCAAATAGGACAAATAGCAGCCATCTAAAAGATAGTCTATTGGACAATTAAGTTACGCCAAAAACTAGGGGTTTTTGGTTCGCGGAATTCAAAGAAATTTGATGAAATTGGAATGATAAATTCTTTTAATCAAATTCTTTAATGATGTTTGGTTCGCGGATTCTACTGAATTCTATGGTTGAAGAATTTGATCATTCATTAGCATATATGAAAGATTTTGAATTCCATTTCGTAGCAAATGTAACATAATTTATAATTTTCTTTTAGAAAGACAAAAATAAATTTAACAACCTCCCACTCCTCGCCCCACCCTCACCGGCAAGATATCCGCCACCGCCGCCACCACCTTCATCAATTAATATACCATCAACAATATTAGCACCCCAACCCCGCCACCCCCACCCGCCATCACGCCACTATTTTTTGCCGTCATAGTTGTCACCCCCCCCCCAGGCGCTACCCACCACCACACCACTAATGTCATTGTCACAATTGTCACCCCACCCCCCAATAGATGCATATGTTTATTGTTTTGCGAGATTCCATTACAATTCCTATCAACCAAACGCGTAGTCAAATTCCATCAAATTTCAATCTAATTCCTTCAAAGTCAAATTTCATTTGATGGATTCCAATTCCACCAAATTCCATTCTGCAAACCAAACCCCTCTTAACGGTGTGTTTGGTTCATGGATTTTGAAGGAATTGGAATGGATAATTCCTTTGATTAAATTCCAAATCCTATGTTTGGTTCACATAATGAGAATGTAGGAATCCTTTGAATTCCACAAATTAAAGAATTCATCATTTCTTGGTATAAGTCAAGGAATTGAATTCCATCACTTTCCATTGAACCAAACGCATCGTAAAATTCCATTCCAGTTCCTTCAAAATCAAATTTCTTTGATAGATTCCAATTCCATCGACTTCCATTATGCAAACTAAATGCTCCCTAAAAATTCAAAAAACAAAGCGACATATTTATGTATAAACGTGATTTCTTGAATAAAAATTCCTTAATCTAATGGGCCTAATCGATCCTACATCAATTATAACGGCTCCCTCCCTAAATGTTAATAAATCGATACTAAACAAGTTATGACCAAACCGGTACCTTGAACCCGGTTTATTAGGTGTGTTCATCCGTTGAAATCCTATGGATGTAGATGGATTCAATCATACATTATTAAATGTTGGATGTTGCTATCCAATCTGATCAGATTCAATTTCTATGATGAATATTACTAATGGTTATCTATTGGATTTGACTGAATCCATCCAATGTTTTGATCCAATGTTCTACCCATTGATCCACAATTTCAACCAACTATTAAATAATTAAGCCATTTCCTAAGTTCCAAAAAAACAAACACTTACAAATCAACAACATGAAAAGTTGAACGCATAAATAATAATTATGAAATCTTGGCCAACAATAGAAACCGAAACTTTGAATTTGCTCTGGTTCAACCAATAACATAAAACCGAAACCTCCGACAGGCTTGTCTTCAATCACGCTACGACCCCCAAGCAGAAGTGGACCAAAGAGTTTTGCTTAGCAGGTACACAAAATAAAGACCATAATTAAAAACGATAAACAAGTATTACTGTAACACAAAACAAAAAAAATCAACCAAATGGGGTATTAAACCATAAGGTTGAAACCTAATGAAAGTTTTTCATAAATATCATACTAGAATAGTTGGTTTGTTGCTCTCTTTTGTTAGGAAATGATGCTTTCTTTCATTTTAAAGAATTGAATTTCCATTATAAGTTTGATTTTAAAAAATTTAGGGCACCCCTCAAAATTAAGCTGATGCACCTTTATAGCCCCAAAAAAAAATCATTGCGACATGATTGAACAATACTAGACTTTTTTTAGACCTGTGCGTGTGCAACTCTAAAGTGCATAAAGGTCAACCAAAATGAAAGTAATCATCCTTGGTAACATATAAAGAGAACACAGAATTCGAGCTTCTGGTTGCCATTACTTAAAAGGGTGCATTTGAAATACAGACATGACCGGATGAACAAGAGTGAGGTAGATGGGAGAAAAAAGTGCAAAAAGGTTTTAAGGTTTTAATATAACATCTGATAGTTTAGTAATTTATCAATCTTGTTCCATCTCCCTGGATTTTGTTCCACCTAGGAACCAAAAATATAACACTTTTGTCCCACTAAATCTTGCCTTTTGCCAGTCTAATGTTGCACCAATTATGGGACAATAAGGCCTTGTTTGTTTTTTTCATTTTAAGCTCTTAATCACCACTTATGTCTGATTCATTTAGACGTTTCATAACCATTTCAGAACTGAAATCAGACTTCAGACTTCAGCACCTCTTAGAAAACAAACGCCACCTAAGGTTTTGTACCAAACACACCCAAGAGGGGAAAAAAAGGGCGGTGTTGAGGCTAAACAAATTAAACGAAAAATGCAGGTCAAACAAAGATACGTGAAAGCATGACTTTAAACCAAACAGATAGGCCCGCGGGAATTAGAGAGGTTCCAACATATAAAGAATATGTACCCTCATATCCCACCAATTCAAAGGGTTACAATATCTCAACTGGGCCTGTATATTTCTAGGCTTTCACAGTTTTGGTTATGGTAAGAAAACTAGTTGCCACTTCTTTGATTTTGAAATATCGTACAGAATATAATTATTTAATAACGCTACAATATCAAATAACGGTTGCAGTGAAGGGAAATATAGGAAAAACCAAAAATTGGGTTCAGCAAAACCTGAGGCAGGCTTCAAGTTCTTTTTCATCTTCACAGTTATAACCCAACTGGTAAGCCCGCGCTATAACAAATATAATATATATATATAAACATGTAATGAGAGATTATTATAACATACTCCCTCCGTCCCAAAATAAATATCCACCTTCTCAATTTAGTTTGTCCTAAAAAATAAGAGCCTCCTTTCCGACTCTACCCTTGATTGTAAGATGGAAAAATTCATTACTCTCTCTATTATCAAGGGTAAAATGGTCATTTTAGTTAATTATAATGTGTTATAATTGCACAACTCTAAAATTTTATTGTGGGCATTTATTTTGGGACGAAGAAGTAATTGATAATGATATAACACCTGAATGCAAGAATAAAATAGACAGAAATTAGTACCAAAACGGCCGGATCCCATGAAAGGCTCTGCTTCATCCGTTGCAACACCTTGCTGCTGTTCTTCCTAAATTTTCAACACAAAAAAAACAAGAGGATTAACGGTCTCAAGTAAAATTATGCTTAACCAGTCTATATGGGACTCCTTTGGTTCCTATAGAAGTAAGCTTTTCAAAATATATATATATATATATATATGAATAATAGACAAACTTCATCAAGTTCATGATGTAAAGATTTGACACAATGAAGACTCCATGGGCAAAAATACCAGAAAAGAAAACCCAATAAACTGGTAAATGTTGGCAAAGAAAAGAAGGTTCCAAAACAAACATAACACAGACTCATCAAGTACATATCCTGTATCTCTTAACAGTTATATCTGAGTTTTGAAACTTTTTGGTGTTCGAACAAAGTAATAAGCTAAAATTAACTTGAAAATGTGTTATTGGGTGAAAGACATCATGACCTTTTTTATTTAATCCAAACAAAAAACACGTTGAACCCCTACTGTACATGGCAACAAGATTAAGGGGCTGGTTGGTTGGTTTTGCATCAAGTCCTATATAGAGCTAAATACTTAACTCCAAATACACATAACATATCTCTAGTATATATACTTATAAGTTTTGCATATGAACGATCACCAGAAACTAAAAAATGAATATATGTTGTAGGTGAAACATGTTATGCACTTTCTTATATCTTCCAAAAAGGAAAGCCTTTCAAACCTCTTTAATGCAAGGCAAACACATAAAGAGAGATACAACTTACCATGTCTCCTCCAATTTCCGATGGGGAAAGCAAACGATCGAAACAATGGCCCGAAATTGTACACACCAAAAGCTCATTCTCTGGATCAAGAACAACCTCCTTGCAAGTATCATCACATACTGCACAAATAAAGTAATAACACCAATGCTCTTAAAAAACTCCATTAGCCAAGTATCCATGCATTTCGAATGTTTTGAACAGAAAATGAAGGCCAGAATGTGCAAAACGTGATTTGTACCATGAACGTATCCAGTATTCTCACAAACAAACACATCTCCAATTTGATAGTAAGAACAAGTTTCTCCAGAACAAGCATGATCAGAGAACACTTTGTCAGTCAGTCCTTTCTTACTCTTCCATATGGAAACTTGATCAGCAACAGATTTGTCCAGAATCATCCAGTCATCTTTCAACTACAAACGCACAAGTAAGAATGAAAGATAGTTAAATAGATAGTCACCTTTTCTTTGTAGTAGAAAGCTATGTTGTTATAACGGTGAAAATAAAGTATTGTGGTAGGGACTGATATTTGAAATAACGGTTATATCGGTGGTATAGCGGTCCAAATATAACGGCTCATATAATATTTCTTAGAATCATATATATATATATATATATATATCTCGCACATCAAATGAAATAACAATGAACTCTATTCACCTGAGAAGGAAGAGGTGCTTGGCTTCTCTTTGCTACTTGCATTTGAATGTAGTATTCTTTGAACTCATTGGGGCAATTCCTAACAAACTCAACCATGTCTTCTTCATCACGCTACACAGGGGAAATTTGTTTCTTAGGTAAGTATTGAATTAATTATGGATCACGATAAAATCAGACATCAGACTTATGCATTTTGGTTTTGTCTCGGATGAAATTAACACTTTTGTTGATGAATTATTCCCATGATAATCAATCTTAGATATTGAGATGACCATCATTTGGAAACATGTTTTCCATTCAATTCCACAAATAATAGCTCGGTTCTTTATATGAACTCTACAAAAACTATAAAGGCAACTTTTTCAGATGTTTGATAGAAAAATCGATTTAAATTCTAGTATAGACAATACTGCTTTTGTCCCAAAAACAGAGTTAATTTCTAAGGAATTTAAATGTAAGATTGTAAAAAGTTTTTATCCTTGAATACACAAAAATGAACAAATCCTACATTAAATCCATAGATAATGACAGCTGATAGAAATAACAAATTCATCTTCATGATAGATTTTAAAATAGGACCTTTTAAGCTAAGGCAAAGACACGTTGCAAAGTGGACTCTTTTGGGATAGGGAATAGTAACTTCTGATCTAAAATCTAGTCTTAAACTTATGTTTTGAGCATTTAATCTATTATGGGACCAGGCAACCAAATATACAAGTGTTGTTTTAGTTGGTTAGTTTACCTGGATATACAGCTTTTTCCATGCACGATCACGCAACTTTTTTGTTGGTGGCAGGATACCCCACCGCATACAGTACCTACAGTTAGTGAACAGTTTAGGGATTATAATGTCTTTTCCTGTAAAGATATTCAAATAAAACTCATACACCTCTACATTTAGTACTTAGCCAGGTATGTTGACTGTTCTTTTATTCCCCAAGTGAACCAGGGAAGAGATGTTTTTAAGCTAATATATAAGAAACAGGCTAACGTGCCACTTTCTGTACAATCTATCAAATTTTCGTGAAGTCCATTGATTCAAGAAGACGTTCTTTTTCAAGATGAGCATCTTTTAAGGCCTGCAGAACAATAGCACCCTACATCTCCCCCTTTTATGCTAGAAACAGGACTTTAAAAAACAACAGATTTGACCAACAAAATAAAACAAAATACTAACAATTCCATGCAGCTTGAAAATTCTAATCTCCCACACGTTATATGAAGACAACATAAAAATAGGAAAACCCAATTGTGGGAGCTTTAAAGGAATCAAGATGCTTAATTTCCATCTTGTGAAACGAAATCAACTAGTTGCAGAAGACAATAACACCTTGTCGTAGAGGTGCTAGACGATAATAAAACCAGAAACTCTCTTATTTACATTTCATCTCTCACCAACAGCACATAGCAACACAAGAACGACAAAAAAGCAACAATAATAAAGTTTTTTTAAGCAATAGACAAGGTATTAACGTAGTTGGAGATATGGCAAATAATTACTCACAGGCGACGCCACAAGGATTCTTCAGAAGATGCAAAATTTAGGAATCTACAGACCAATGAGCATGCAACAAGATCCTGCCATTTCACAAGATCATCATCAAAGCCATCAGAAGAAAGAAAAGAAAACAAAACTAAAAAACAGACTCCCTCTATACATAATAATTAGTAGATATCCCTTTTGTGTTTCAAGTGTCACCCCTGGGTACATCATCCAATTCAAAGTCAATATGAACCTTACATACTCTTAACACCCAATTTTTATCAATTTGTGCCGCTTCCAGTATTGTTTAATGCAGTTAAAGTTTATAGCACAAATCAAATAGATTTACATCAACTTTTATTTTAAAAATATATCCTGTTCTACTCTCAAAAGTTAATAAATCAGGACCATTAGAGAGAGTAATTAACAGTAGCACCACCTCAGAGGAGAGAAACTTAAGGATGTGTGGGAAGAGCTCGGGAGGAATCCTGCTAAAGAAACCATCATCTATCCTCCTTGGAGTAATTCCTCTGTTACTCACACCGACACTTTGCTCCACCCGAAGCCTCTTCGCCTGCCGCACGTCCTCTTTGTCCGATCTTGCATCCTCCTGAATCTCACACCAACATCCAATTTTAGCCCCAAATTTCACATAACCAACCAAAATTATCCATATGATATATTAATTCACACACAAGAAGCTCGATTCTGCATAACGAGATAAAAAAAATCCAATCGGTCATCTAAAAACAAACGAATTACGTGTTACCTGATCGGAGATCTCTGAAAGAACCTCGGATTCTAAAAAGTGAGCCAGATGTTCGTCCTCGTCTTCTGAAACGGTCATGATTACACCACGAATTCGTCGATCGAGATGAACTACACTAATTTGTTGAATGAATATGAAAACTATACGGCCGGAACTAGCCGGAAAATAACGCCGGCAGAACTGGTTGTTCGCTGATGATTCTGGATGAGAAAATCACCATATGAAATTGGGGCTGCATCGCGACGCGTCGTACAACTTCGGGTCTTCGGATATTCGGGTCGAATCATACCGGGTCAAGTCGGGTTGAAAGCCGTATAGTCTTTTTCACTTTGTTTTAACCGTCAAATTTCGACCTCTAAAATGTACTCACGACTCAATACACACAAGATTTATTTAATGCAAAATACCAATTGTTTAAAAAATGTTTTTCATTTAAAAAAATTAATCAAAGAAATTAATTAAAATAGTCATTTATAGCTGACGAATTAGCCACATTCTCCTGAAAATTATTAATATAGTCATCGGTTCGTAAAAGGTTTAGCTAAAAAGAGACAAAATAAATTACACTTTCTACCCTAAAAATTTAAATTTTTCATCTAGATCTGCAAAAAAAATTATATTTTTCACCCAAGTCTGAAAAAAATATTTACATTTTTTACTTAAATCCAGGAAAAAAAAAAGGAACTTGTAGCTATTTTGATAAACATTGAAAAGAAATGACTAAAAAATCAACATAACTTTGAAACTAGATAACCACAGGGTCTTTGGCCTAGCGGTATCATAGCCCTTGGTTTCCTACGAAGTCAATGGTTCAAATCTCACCAAAGATAAAGAATGGTATGTAAGTTTATTTATTGCATTTGTCGTATATAAATACTATTTACTTCAAAAGAAACTTGAAAATAGATATTTTAATTAAGTTCCCTTTTAAATATATATGTTCGATCATTTAGATTAACAAATAATCTTTAGCTTTAATTGAGAATCTAATAACATATCTTGTCAACTAAAATTAATTGTAAGATTTCTTTTATCTTCTTAGATCTTCACATGAATCATTAAACATTATAACTTGTAATTTGACTTTTCTTAAATGTTTATTGAATGATGTTGAAGTTCTATCCTTGAGAAAAGTCTTTTGCAACTTCATAACTTGTGTATGTGGTAAAGACCACGTTTCTTTCATATGGAGTAAGATGCATCTGTCTTATCTATCCTCCTTATGTCTCAAATTTGTTTTATTTATTATCAGAGACAATAAATACATTATTTTTTCTCTAACAGGTTATAAAAACTATAATCTAATATAATCAGACCATCTGTCATAAAAATTAAAAAAAAAACTTGCTCGTGAGCAGAGGCAAGAGTATATGCTCTGATACCGGTGAAGAATTCTTGGCTTCGAATATTAGACATGTATCACTACCGTATGGCGGCAATGATGCAAGCAGATAGATCCAAGAATTGATATATCCGCTCATAAATCAGCTAGACAAAAGTAGACAAGTTTAGAAATAAACCCAATTCAAAAAGGTCATAATTCATAATATTGATTACTTGTTTTGTAAGAATTTTATCGAAGTAAAAATAGTCAATTGCGATTGTTTTTCTTATTCAAGTTTCTCTAACTAATATAACATAGTTGTTGTGTATCAATCAAGTTTCTCTTAACTAATAGAACTTGTTAATTTTTTTCCCTATCTTATATATTATTCTCTATATATATACACTCTAATGCGAACTACGATAGCAAATTTGTATTCAATGAACTCTAGGAATCAAAACCAAGATTTTCGGCAAACCACATGGACAAAAATTGAAGTTTAGTCATATAAAAAACTTGTTTCATAAGGGTCAGGTTCAACGAAAAACCTCAAAAAATGGAAAACTGAGGAATATCCCAGTAGTTTTTCATCTGGATGGTATGCACTTGTAGATACAAGAAACTTGTAACAATCCACTCTTTAAACGTTCATTTTATCTTAAAACGTACAACAAGATATTTGGTCTTAAAACGTACAACAAGATATTTGGAGCACATTCGCCCACCATCCAAATATAATACAGAAATCCATTTCTCAAACAAGTTAATCATATTTTTTTGGTTACAACAACGTTGAGTAAAGTATTTTTTTGGCTTCTCTACGATCACCAAACCAAACCAACACGTAATCCGTTAGTTTCTTTGGACTCTATGAATTAGCTCAACTTTCACGAAAATACTTGCAAAATTCGCGAAGAATGCCATCAAAGAAACCAAAATGAGAAGGAAGAAGAAAAGGCTTATAATATTACTTCTTTTGAAGTAATTGATCAACAATTGGAAACTCTGGTGATATATCCACCGGAACCTGCAAATTGCCAAAATACAAATCAAACTGAGGAGCTAAACATATGAACTTGGGGGGTAAAATTGGAAATGAAATGCTGAAATATATGTGAAATATGCGTTTAAACTTTAGTGTAAGTGTAACATTATAAATCATGCCGAAAGAGCAATAAAGGAAAATGGAGGTATCAAGAAAAAGAATACATTCGCTTTCCATACTGAATGGAAGTTGAATAGTGCCTACTGTCTGCGGGTAAAGAGGTGGGCATTCTTGTTGAATAAGTGGGAGGTTTGGGGTTCGAATCGAGGCACCACCCACTTGCTCAGAGGGGGCGGGTTATTTAGGAATAGAACCTTCTAATAGAATTTTTTTTTTAAATGCATGACCTTCTAACAGAATTAAGAACGTTACTACCTAACAAAAAAATATCTTTTCCTAACACAAAGGAATGGAGATTTTTAGGTATACAACCTTAAATGAGATATTAATTAAATCCATGGCCTTCTGATGAGTATAAACACATTTTTTCTTACATATGTCAGAAGGTCATGAATTTAATAAAAATCTCATTTAAGGTCATTTCCCTAAATGACCCCCTTCGGTGAGACTTGAACCCTGACCTCCAAGAAGGTAGGGTTACAGGATACCGCTAGGTCAATGACCCTTTGGTCAATACGTTGAAATTTTGTCAAAAAGCCATAAACTTCAAAAATGATCGCAATTATAGTTTACCTGAACCATTTCCAATTTTTCCAAAGCAACTTTCAAAGGATTTGTCATCACACAATATTTTGCAAGAAGTTCTTGCGCTCCTTCTTTGTCGCCTTTTGCTTGTGTCGTTAGTATAACCCTACTTAAGCTCTCAACTGCATCTTCAATCTATTAAGACGAGTGAAAAAAATTAATCAAACAAACCCAGTATATCTCACTTGGAGGTGGGGTCCAGGGAGGGTAAGATGTACATAAACCTGACCTCTACCTCAAAGAGATAAAAGTCAGATAAGTTGTTTTTCCCAACCACTCAAAATGACTTATTACCAGTCCCACACCGGAATAAGTCAATAAGTTGTTTTTATAAGCAATCCCAAACACCCCCATAATTGTTTGGTAATTGTTCATGATGTAATTAGGGCTCTTAATGGTTAAAGGAGGTCCAAGATACAAAATGATTTAGAGGGTTTTGGGACCATTAAGAGGCAGATTTATTTTTTGCCAAACAAGATTCACCTCTTAGCGATTTAGAGGATGTCTCTTAATGGAATTGTTAAAGAGGTAAACAAACAGCCCTATTTTATCAATAACATACAAATAGAAAGTGGGGTAAATTTAAAGTAAGAAATTTGGATAAACATACCTTATCGAAGTCAACAGAGAATGTCTCATCCGGATGTAAAACAAAGGCCCCTTTCTCGAATAACCAATTAAACTGTAGTGCTTGTCCTTTTCTGATGGAAAATTCAAGAAAAACAATTATGAAATGATAAAGGGAAGCCATTTAATTTAATTTAACTAAAAGAAGTAGATGGATAGATGGATTACCCATGAGCTTCTTCTAACCCAAAGCGTACCGATCGGAAGCAACCTGCAAGAAAAGAAACATACATGGACTTGACCAGGGTCTCTGGAAGTAAACCCTGGTCAACCAAAAGAGTTTTAAGGTTTTTTAATTTGACAAGGGTAGTTTAGTAATTCACCAATCTTGTACCGTTTTATCAAAATAACTGACCTTATCAATAAGAAATTTCAGGGCCCAGAGGCCAACAATGTCGGCTTTAGCTTCTTCCAAAGCTGAATGAAGTTCTTGTAGCTCCTGTTTCATTATATATACGAGAAGAAATAAAATGATTACGCTTATTACAACATAACAATTTCATGAACTTTATATAAGTGGAAAAAAAATCTCATATAACATTATAACTGAAGTCTCGTAGTATGCATATTTAATCAGTTGTAAAAAGAGAAACAAGAAGCATTAAATTGGTAGAGGTAGAGGGAGGTTCAGGGGAAAACCTCAAAAAAAAAAAACTGAAGAACACCCTGAGAGCCCTCCATCTGGCCAATATGCATTTGTGCATAGACAGTATGCACAAATGCATACAAGCGTTTTTTTTTTCTATGCACGAATGCATGTTACAAATTACCAGTATGCATTTGTGCATACCGTCCAGATGGAGGACTCCCATGGTGTTCTTCAGTTTTCTTTTCTTTTTTCGAGGTTTTCCCCTGAACCTGACCTTAAATTGGTAATAAATAAAAGAGACCCAACTGACCAATCTCACAGTAGATTTCTGATCATTTGGAAGTGTTATTGTATGTGGTCCTATCCCATGACAGCATTCATGGCAAATTGTGTGAGTGAAGAAAGAGTCGAAATCCACCAATTCACACTGTTCCTTTATAATACATACATCAGCTATAGGCTGAAGAATAAGCTTGAACCTGCTTAGAAGAAGCAATCTCATCATCTATCAAATCATTTTTTCATAAGCTAGCTTATTGAAAATACCCAGTTTGGTTAGCCATAAGCTAGCTTATTTTTTAGCTTATTGAAAAAGCCCAGTTTGGTTATTCATAAGCTAGCTTATATTTTAGCTTATTGAAAAAGCCCAGTTTGGTTAGCCATAAGCTATCTTATGTTTTAGCTTATTGAAAAAGCCCAGTTTGGTTAGCCATAAGCTAGCTTCTTTTTTAGCTTATTGAAAAAGCCCAGTTTGGTTATAGCCATAAGCTAGCTTATTTTTTAGCTTATTGAAAAAGCCCAGTTTGGTTAGCCATAAGATAGCCTTTTTAGCTTACTGAAAAAGCCCAGTTTGGTTAGACATAAGCTAGCTTTTTGACAAGCTACTTAAAGTACCATTTCAATAAGATCCGGGGGAATTTTTTCACCTTTTTCCAATTAGGCCCTTTATATTTTTCCAATTAATTTTTCGACGTCATTTTACTTTGTCACATGGCTTTATCAGCTAGTTTTTACCAAACATGACTAGTTTTTCAGCTAACAGCCAGATTTTCAGCCAACTTATCAGCTAGTTTACCAAACATAGACTAAATGGTAAAATCAAAGGTTATTTTCTTTACTTTGCCTCGGAAACATTCTTCAGCATCACCATTGATGTTCCACGATCGTTTACTATGCGCTCATCATTTGGAAGATTGAATGCAACAGTTTGAGGACCCTTCACATCCTGCACTAACATTAAAAAATTATAAAACCTTCGCATCTCAAATTTTAATGCTTCTATGAAAGCTTCACAATTCAAATGGAAGTCAAAAGGTTCTGAAAATATATGATTTTAATGTAACATTGTGTTCAAACATTTCCAATTTTATTTGTTTTCTGATTCATTATGCTTGTAAAAGAACGACGAAAACAATATTACAATATGGGTAAGGTTCAGGGGAAAAACTCAAAAAAAATGGAAAACTGAAGAACACCCTTGTAGCCCTCCACCTGGACGGTATGCACAAATGCGTACTGGTAATTTGTAACATGCACATGTGCATAGGAAAAAAAAACAGCTTCGATCGCTTGTATACATTTGTGCATACCGTCTAGATGGAGGGCTCTCAGGGCATTCTTCAGTTTTCTCTTTTTTTGAGGTTTTTCCCTGAACCTCCCTCGTTACAATATTATTTGTTTTCCTTATATTTCCAAAGGACTCACCCCAGAATTATAAACAAGCTGCACAACGCGAATAGGTGCGGCTATCACTTCTGATGATTTATAGACAGCATCAAGTGGAAGATTTTGCTCCAAAACCTACATTTTTCGGTTAACTACATAAATATATATAGAAAGAGTTGACAAAGTTGAATGAAAGTGAAATCAAGGATCAATCTAAAATTTTGCACCTGCAAATGATCCCCAAATAGTTTAACTTGAGCAGTTGCTTTATCATCCCGAACTCCAACAAATGCCTCAAAAGTGGCCTAAGAAAAAACTTAGAAAAGCGTTGTTCATTACCACAGGAGACAATAACAAGAAGATAATCAAGATAACAAAATATCAATTTTTTGGATTCAGGCTCTGATATATTTTTTTGGACAAAATATGAGATTACGAAAATATATATAAATAATGTAATAATACCTTGTATCCGAATAGCACATCTTCATAAGTCTCATATGGGCCAATAGTAACATCCACCTTAGAGTCCTTAAAAACAGGAAAGATGCACACCATTAGAACAACATTCAGCATAAAGTACAGCAAAAAGTTGTATCTACTAGCTTCAACAAACTAGTTTTTACAATTCTAATGAAGTAAGCTTTAAACTTGATTTTGCTAAGCATTGTCTTATGGTCTATGCAAGCGATATAGAGAACCAATATTTTTTGGATATTCTTAAAGCAGATGTCGCTTATATGAGTATATTTCTTAGTTATTTTGAAAAAAAAAATACAAAATAATGCGTATAGTACAAAAACTAATCCGTTATTTCTTTCATCGCGCAAAATGCAGAAGGATAAAAAAATTCAAAGTTGTGTTGCTATTTTGGAGTACCCTTGTACTTTCTCTTAACATATCATGTCTTTACATTGAGCTAATTCAATATATGTGGGAAAAAAGGCTGCTATCATTCACACAAGACAAGAATTTGCCTACTTTGTTCAAGTCGGCATGTAAAATAGAAAACCCATAAACGAATATACATATACATATATATAGGGTCAGGTTCAGGGGAAAACCTCAAAATAAAAAACTGAAGAACACCCTGGGAGCCCTCCATCCGGACGGTATGCACAACTGCATACCGGTAATTTGTAACATGCATTTGTACATATGCACTAATGCATAATATACACTCGTGCATAGAAAAAAAATCAGCTTCAATCGCTTGTATGCATTTATGCATACCGTCGAGATGGAGGGCTCCCAAGGCTTTCTTCAGTTTTCTCTTTTTTGATATATATATATATATGTATGGAAATGAAGTGTACACTAACCAATTCGATCCAGGCTATATCCGAGTCATAATAGTCATTTGAAAGGAAAGCATCAGCCTTGCTATGTAGCAGTCTCTTCAAACTATAAATAGCACGAATGACATTAAAAGCCGATACCTTTTTAAAACACTGTGACTACAAAATTCAAGAAACCCTCTACCTAGGTGAACTTGTCAAATCGCCTGCTTTATGCAATAACTCCGCCGCTTTTGCAAGAAATGCAGAATATTCTTGAGAATAAGGGATGCTATAGAGATCACTGGCAGAACTAGCTACATTATTGGAACGAGAATCGCTATGCCTTCTAATAACACTAAAAAATCCAGATGCATCTTGTTTTTCATCATCTGAAAGCCCTTTTGTCCACAATTCAAATTCCTGAGACAAGAGATAGAAATATGAGTCATCATGTTAGAATATTTAACTGAATATCAGACCAGAGGGAGGTTCAAGGGAAAAACTCAAAAAAATTAAAAACTGAGGAACACCCCGGTAACGAACGATTCATTTGGACGGTATGCACATGTGCATACAAGTAACTGAAGCTCTTTCTCGGTTTTTATGCACATGTGCATACCCGACAAATTGCTCAAAGATTACTTGTATGCATACAAGTAACTGAAGCTGTTTCTTGGTTTTTATGCACATGTACATGTTATTCACATGTGAATACCGGACAAATTGATTAAAAATTACTTGTATGCACATGTGTATACAAGTAACTGAAGCTATTTCTTGGTCTTTATGCACATGTACGTGTTATTCACATGTGCATACCAGACAAATTGCTCAAAAATTACTTGTATGCACATGCGTATACAGTCAAGATGAACGGTTACCAGGGTCATGTTCCCCAGTTTTTCATTTTTTTTGCCGGTTTTCCCTTAAACCTGACCCTATCAAACCATACAAACATTAAAAAAACCATACCATTTTATCCATGTCCGGAGGATAGAAATTGGCACCAGGTGGTTTCTGTATGGGAAAGGCAGCTTTGTATTCAAGACCTTTCCACCCAGCTATTGGCTTTGTTGCTTCCGGAAGTAATTTAATGGCAGAGTCTGCAGTAGTTAAAAATGCTTCATTTTCATCAAGGGAAGACCTGCCAAAGTAAATAACTTAAATTAACTCAATGGTTCACCAATGATTGTTCTGCATTTTAAGTAATATTTCATCGATGTATCTGCCAAAGCAAATAACTTACCATGGACTTTTGTTTATTGAATAATAAAGCCATTTTAACTTGTCGAATTGAGACATTGAAGCACGCCCCTTTAACCATTCCCTAAGAGACGGATTGCTGCACCAAACCTGATTCAACAACAAGCAAGAGAAAATAAATAAATAAATTAACATTCTATAAAAGCCTTTCACATCCATCAAACTTTTTAAATTATATGTATAACACATGAATATAACCAGAAGTTGGTATGAATTCAATAAGATGTATATACCTGCTGGTGGAAGATGTCATCCATCATTCTTGCAGCGTGAATGAGTAAAACCAGAGCTTCCTTGTCACCTTCACTCAGGCCTGTCAACTGTGTCATACAAGATTTAGATAAAAATTCTGAATTTCCAGTTCCATTACAGCATACAGGAATGATCAAATTTATACAAAGGGACACTCCACTAGAAGGATAGGAGGTTGAAATGATACATATATATATATAGAGAGAGAAGAGAGGGAGAGAGAGAAGAGAGGGAGGTTCAGGGGGAAATCTCAAAAAAAAACTGAAGAACACCCTGGGAGCCCTCCATCTGGACGGTATGTACAAATGCATACAAGTGATTGAAGCTGTTTTTTTATGCACGTGTGCATGTTACAAATTACCAGTATGCATTTGTGCATACCGTCCAGATGAAGGGCTCCCAAGGTGTTCTTCAGTTTTCTATGTTTTTGAGGTTTTAACCTGAACCTCCCTCCCTCTCTCTCTCTCTCTCTCTCTATATATATATATATATATATAGAGAGAGAGAGAGAGGGGGAGAGGGAGGTTTAGGGGAAAATCCTCAAAAAAAAGAAAAACTGAGGAACACCCTGGTAACCACTCATCTGTAAGATATACACATGTGCATACTAGTAATTGAAGTTGTTTCTTGGTTTCTATGCACGTGTGTATGTTATGCACATGTGCATACCAGACAAATCACTTACAAAGTACATGTACGCACATGTGCATACCATACAAATGAATGACCAGGGTGTTCCCCAGTTTTCCCTTGAACCTGACCCTGTGTGTGTGTGTGTGTATCTGGACGAAAGCAAAGGCTTTTGTGGCATGTTATGAAGCCAATCTGTGAGAATTTAACAGTGCCCAAAAAGAACGAAGATTAAGTGATGTACGAGAATACAACCTCTGCACTAAGTGATATAGGAGCATAACGGTTTAGCTTCTTTTGAAGATCCAAACTCCGTGCTTCCACATCACATTGGTACCTACAATAATTTAACAAAGAAGTAGATCGTATAAACAAGTATGCAAACTATTCAACTTGATAAATTAGGATTGAGCTGGACTTGAAACAATTATGGTTCTCCGATTAGACAGGGTTTATTAACTATTACACTATACCAGCTGAATTCAAACATGCTTTGAACATGGTATTCTTTTTTATTCATACAAACCACTCATAAATCTTCAAATTCAGTTCCACTGAAGACTTTATCATTCCAAGAAAATGAGTAATCTTTGTAGTCCTTTCATAGCAAATATTAATAGTACATCCTTAAAAGTTATCCTTTATATATAGCCACATTTTTCATCAATGTGTTAGTAGCAAAATATATATATATATTATGAAACCTGAAAATGTATAAGAGTGCTCGCATGCTTAATGATGTACATGTACCTTTTGGTAATTATGTCAAATAGTTGACCATATTGTCCATCTACATTTAATGGAACATACTGAGGATCTTCTTTGATAACTGCCTGCTTATACTCCTCAATGGAGATATATTTAACGGCAGAAACTTCAGATTCCTAGAAGAAAAGAATGACCACATGTTTGGATTTCAATTGATTAGATCAATCAATGCTTATGCAGTCTAGCAATGAATAATATATATATATATATATATATTCCCAGAATAAAGAATGACTGAATTATCCATCACCTGAAGAACAAAAGCCTCCAAGGGAATTGGTGCTACTGTTGTGACCAGATAAACATCATCGAATTCATTATTGATGAAGTTACCATTATTTGTGACACTGCAATCAAATGCAAAGATAACGATAGCATTTCATCAACAAAAATCATAACACTTAATCTCTATAGAACAAAAGGTAACAGAAGAATACAAGTTGGTAGAATGTTATGAATTTATATATATATATATATAATAAAAACTCACTATAAATACTAAAATCATAAGAATGAAAGCAACATATAAACACATTTAACAAGTGAAAGAAGGTCTACCTCTGTTGCAAGAAAACAAATAGTAATTCAAAGGCATCCGTTGGCAGTGTTAAACCAAGCTCTTCTTGAAGCTCTCTCCTGCAAACATACAACAATTCATATTATTAGCCTTGGGTATCACGAATTTAATATTGGGATAATCCAAATGAAAGATCTCATTTTAAAGACTGTAAAAATCGAGTCTTTATATACACCCAGATTCCATGTTTTACATATTTATATGAGAGATCGATTATCACAATATCTTACGTTGGTTAGAGGAAAGTTCAAATGCGAACTCAAATTTGGTTGCGAAAACATGAGGACAAAGGAGAGCGCGACACGTGTCCCATTCAGTCTGAATAACAAATGTGAAGTTCATACATTATTCAGTATGAATAACACAACATTCATACTGAGTAACACAACATTCAGGGTGAAAACACAACATTCAGTCTGAATAATTCCCTTCGTTATAAATACTGAATGGGACACGTGTCGCGCTCTCCTTTGTCCTCATGTTCGCAACCAAATTTGAGTTCGCATTTGAACCCGCCCCAAGGTGGTTAATACGTAATTGCACAGCAATAACAACCGCTTACAGATAATATATATATATATATATATATTATACCTAGCCGTGATAAGTGATGAATCGCCAGCAGATATATGACCAGCACTAGAGATATCCCATAATCCAGGCCATGAATCTTTACAAACAGCCCGTTGTTGGAGAAGAAGTTGTTGTGTACTTTCAGCAAAAATCCACACGTGAACAGCTCGATGGTAATCTCCATCTTTGTGAACCAATCCCCTGTATATTTATTTACATCCGAATGAATTTAAATATCATCATTCATTTCAATCCCAAAATAGATTTTTTTTTTTAACTTTTACTTACAAAAGTTGAAGCAACTTCTTTTTAAGATCATAATTAAGGAACCATAAACAGACACAGGCCCAATGTGTAATCATAGCAAAAAGATTATAAACAGTCTACGTTTTTTGTTTACCTCTTGACAGTTTCCATTAAGAGGCAAACCTCTGAATCGTTAAGAGATGAATCATGTTTGGCACAAAAAATAAGTCTGCCTCTTAAGGGTTCCAAAACCCTCTTAATCATTTTGGATCCTGGACCCCCCTTAACCATTCAGAGCCCTAATTTCATTTTGAATAATTGCCAAACAATTAAATATCATTTTCCACTATATCATAAAAGCCACTTAATCATTCTGATCACTTAATCATTCAGCAACTGCCAAACAGCAACGAAAAGGTATTGGGGTATGATAATCGTGGAGGATTATGAGTTCTAGCATAGCATGATCAGAAATCCCTAGATAAATATCAACAAAAACACCCTTAACAATTATGTGATTGTCTTCAAACATATACTCCAATGACATCAAGCCTATTACTCTTCACATGTGAATTTGTTATGGATAAGCTTGAAGAAACTAAACACCAATTCTACTTGAAGAATCTGTTTAGAACTTTGACGCTATCCAAAATTTCTCCAAAACCCAATAAAATACCCATCAAATAATGAAATAATAAGAAGTTTTTTTTTTCCATTTTCTTGCAGAAAGTCGCAAGTAGTTTGATTAATGGAGTAATGAAATTGAAACAACCCATTATATACAAATGAAGTGAAGTATATAAACATTTTAAAATCGGTAATGAAAGAAACGAATTAGAAGATGAAAAGAGCAATGAAATCTGACCTTGGTTTGGAGAATCCAGTTTTCTGACCAGCTTTAGTGAGGATATCGAAGTGTTCTTCTTCAATCTTATTGCTCATTTTGTTGTATATATGAGTTTCTTGTATGCTTGCTTTCAATTCAATGGAGTCTATAAATGTCTGTTTGATAGAGATGGGGATGAAGAAGAATCTTTTTACATAAAAATAAAGAATATGTCTCTTTATTTTTATTTTTATTGATTATCATTTTTTTCATTTTTCACCTATTTACAAAAATGACACTTCCAATTTTCACCTATTTGTCAAAAAGGCATTGGACACACTTTAAAAGAGAGCGAAATAGAGAGTTGGTTGTATTTCTTCAATATCATTCTCTATTTTACTTTTTAAAAAAGAATATTTTAAATATATTATCTTATACTTTGATGATCAATAATATTATTTGTACTTGTTAACTTTATAAATTATACTCTTATATAATATCAATGTTATTTAAAAATCGTGTCCTGCTTATTACGATCATTATGTATTTTTATCTTTATTATTTGTAATGTTTTTATGTTAAAAAATATGTTAACGACGTGTTCTACTTAAATATGTTATTTTGTAATTTGACTATTAAATTAGTTTTTAAAATTAGTTGGATAATTTAAATTTAATTTAAAACTTAAAAGATGAATATAGTTTTAGTTTATTAAAATTGGTATTAGACAACAAATAAAATAAAAATACAACAATTCAAAAAATTGAATGGTTGATTTGTAATTATCAAAAGTTAAAAAATAAAATAGTAAATACTAACTCTTTATATTTAGAAAGTTGCTATTTAATTTTCTATTTTAAAAAGTGAAATAAAAAGTTTATTAAATTAAATATAAAGATGGAGAGTAAAATAGAAAGTTTACTGGGATGGTCTAAGTCATGAAAGTAGTGATATATTATGAAACTTTATGATAAAAAAGAATCGATTAAAATATGAATTTAATCATTGAAAATAGCTATTTCCTTCAATTTCTCTTGGTCCCACCATCACCTTTCACTCCATGTCTCTCTCTTTCCTCTATATATATATATATATATAAAGGATCAGGTTTAAGAAAAACGTTAAAAAAAACTGAAAAACACCCTGGAAAGTCGCCATCTGGACGCTATGCATCAATGCATAAAGATGCATTATGCATAATGCACAAATGCATTTGTGCATATGAGAGTTTCATGAAACACTTCATTTTCATAATTTCATGAAGAAAAAAAAAATTATATGAAACAAATTCATCATATTAAACATTTTCATGAAAAAAAAAATTATTCATAAAAACAATAAAACACGCAGTTTGTACGAATTGACATGTTTGTATTTGAAATCTCCTCTATACATATATATATAGGAAAGTTCAAATGTGAACTTATTTTTAGTTGTGAACGTGAGGACGAATCTCAGCCACTTATCAGGTCAATAAAGGCGGCTTTGACCTGTTCCCCTCCTTTAATAATCTCCACCCTCCCATGAATCGCGTCAATCCTCCGTGATCGTGTCCACCATAACCGAAGATGTGTGGCTGAGATTCGTCCTCACGTTCACAACCAAAATTGAGTTCACATTTGAACCTAACCCTATATATATATATATAAGGGAGGGATCATACGAGAACCATCATTTTTAAATGAATAAAGGAACACTTTGTGGACCACATATGATGTGGATCCCACATAATATTAAATCATTTCTGATTTAATATTAAATCATATTAAATCAGAAATGATTTAATATTATGTGGGATCCACATCATATGTAGTCCTTTATTCATTTAAATTTACAAAGTTCTCATTTATACCTTCCTATATATATATATATATATATATTAAGGAGGGTTCATATAAGAAAACCCCTTATTTAAAGAAACAAAGGAACATTCTTAAGATTACATATGATTTGGGTCCCACCATTGAATCATATATGATTTTATATTGTGTGGAACCCACATCATATATGATCCTAAAGGTGTTCATTTGTTTCTTTAAAAATACAAAGTTCTCATTTGAACCTCCCTATATATATATATATATATATATATATGGTTAAATTTAGGAGAAAATTGTAAAAAGAATTGAAAAACTAAATAATTAAAATCTTGATAAACATTCGTCTGGACAATATATAGATGTATATATATATATATATACTTTATAAACAATTTAACATGTAAACGTACATAAAAATCAGAAGCAGCCTGTTTCTTGAAATATCTGTATGGGTATATGACTAGTTAACAAAATGGATCTCAGTTTTACAAAAATAATTAATTTTTTCCCTAAACTTGCATGGAGAATCCTATGGTCTCGACTCTCGACCCACCTCCAACTTTACAAGTCTTATCCCATTAAAAAAAATTAAATATATAATATTTATATACGAAAAATGAAAAAAAACTCACACACCCTCCTTATCAGCTTATCTTTAGTGAAGTTTAAACTCTCGACTATCTAGAAGGCCAAAGACTCATATACCACTAGGGGATCATCAGAAGAAGAATTAGGCCAAAAATTAGGATACATTCTGGAAAAATCAAACAGGTTGAAGAGAGCTCTAACAGGCCTTGGAGGACCGAACCCACGTATGTGGCAAAATACGGGGATGACTTGTGGCTAGGGGTGAAAGGCCAACCAAGATCGGATATAGCTGGTTTTCCGCGAAATCTCAATAAAATAAGTAAATAAAAATGAAGTAGAAGAACTCAGATTCCAAATGAACAGTAGAGCGTATGATGCGTATGATGTCGATGGCCCGAGGTTTATCTTGTTTACCATTATTCACTCCATTTATTAGGTGTTTAATATACAGGGGTGGACCTACCCTTAGGGGATAGGGTCTCGTACTATCGTTCAACTCCGTTTGTTTTTTAAGGGTAAAAAAAATTCGGGTACATAAGGTGCACCCGCTAAATCATGAGGAGTGCTCTATAATATTTCAGTTTTCTAAGGATTAAAGCAACACACTTTTTAGTTATAATTTTTTAAAGGAGCACACGATACCCTAACCCCTATTAGATCAACCAAAAAAATCATTTGATAACAATCAAAAACCTTTAAAAAATCCCTCGAAATCAACCAAAAACCTTTAAAAAATAACTCGAAATCAACCAAAAACCATAAAAATCTCGCGAAATCAATCGAAAAACTTAAAAAGTCCCCGAACGGGAATTCGGATAAAAATCCCTTGAAATCAACCGAAAAATACATCAAACGGATTTACGGACATTTGATTCAATTTAAAGATCCACCCGCTCGAGAAAAATCCTGAATCTGCCACTGTTAATATGCATACATATATATAATATAACACTACATCTTCATCCTCTCCGGCTACACCCACATCCATCACCACCCACCCACTTGCAAATCTAAGAGACACATACATTTATATATATAGAAGAAAGTTTAAATGTGAACTCATTTTTGGTTGTGAACGTGAGGACGAATCTCGGCCACTTATCGGTCAATAAAGGCGGCTTTGACCTGGTTCCCCTCCTTTAATAATCTCCACCCTCCCATGAATCGCGTCAATCCTCCGTGATCGCGTCCACCATAACCGAAGATGTGTGGCTGAGATTTGTCCTCACGTTCACAACCAAAAATGAGTTCACATTTGAACCTAACCCTATATATATATATATATATAAAAGACGGGTTCAAATGCGAACTCAAATTTGGTTTAAACGGGAAGAAAATGAAGAGCGCAACACGTATCTCTTTCAATCTAAATATATTCAGATTCAATATTGTGTTATTCACTTAATTTGAATGTTGTGTTATTCACTTTAAATGTTGTCTTATTCATTCTGAATCGTGTTACTCATAATAAATAATTCGTTATTCATACTGAACGCTCTTCATTATTCAGACTGAATGGGTCATGTTCGCAACCAAATTTAAGTTCACATTTGAATTTTCCTCGATATACATATATATATATACACACAACTCTTTATCCCCCAAAACTATCTAGATCTCACACACACACACACACCAAATATACATACACAATTACACATCACACACATCATACACACTAATGAACCCACCTTGAAATTTACGTTGTGTTTCCTCCAACTTATTCTCAAATTCAACAAGCTGCATACCATTCAAAGATAATATTAGTTATTATTTCCCAAGAGCAAACAAAAAGTTCCATCCAATAAAAACAACACAGTTTTTGCTACAAAATCAAAGTGTAACCAATGTATATGTATATGTATATGTATATGTATTGTTAGAGTCCCACATCGGCTATATTTGGACCATTGTTCTTGAATATATATGTTGGAACCTCCCCTTTCTCCTTAAAGGGCTCTTTTGGAGATTGATCTAGGGGTTCCACATATTCTAATATGGTATCAGAGTCAATGTCTACCAACGGGCATATCTTTGCCTGGGACTCGGCACTCTGGACAACTTTGCCATCTAGCCTCCGTTGGAGTGGGCGTGTTAGAGTCCCACATCGGCTAGACTTGGACCATTGTTCTTGTATATACGTTGGAACCTCCCCTTTCTTCTCAAAGAGCTCTTTTGAAGATTGATCTAGGGTTCCATATATTCTAATATGTATGTATATATATATATATATATATGTGTATGGAATTGATGAGCAATGGGAGAGGTGAATGAACCTGGGTTTGGGAAGGACGGAGGGAAATGTGCAGGTGTGGGTGGAGATGAAAGTTCGTGAGCTTGATGCATTTTCATATGGATTAAGGGAGACAATGATTTTGTGTGTGTCGGTGTGTGTATAATATCTATATATATATATATACTAAATATATTATATAGATTTTATCAACATTGTTATTCATCTACCTAACATTTTGAAAATGGATTTATGCATGCCCGGGTAAAACGTGCTAAATTTCAAGAGGGATGCATTCAGTGACGGACTTTGGATTTTTGTCAACTGAAGTCCCTAGACTAAATGTGTGTAAAGTCATCCGACGTGTTTCCGGAAATTTTTTAAAATTTTTAGTTGATTTTTAAGAGATTTTCTTATTATTTTTGTCGATTTTGAAAGATTTTCTTAGTATTTTTATCGATTTCGAAAAAAAATCGGTTTTTTTTATTGATTTCGAGAGATTTTTTAGTGGTTTTGTCAATCGCCGGCAAGATGGGGTCCTTTAGAAAATTTTACTGGAGAAACCAAAGCTAAATTTAGTATTTTTTATATTTTTTAGTTTGTATATATATTTTTTAAACAATCCACTGGGATCCTTGGACCCCCTTTTGAAGGCTGCATCCGCCACTGTATGTATTACTTCAAATGCTATAAAAGATCATGTAAATAAAATTATTTTTAATTGTTAAAGCATATTTTATATCCTCAAATGCTATAAAAGATAATGTAAATAAAATTATTTTTAATTTTTAAAGCATATTTTATATTCTTATAATTAGTTACTTAATTTGTTCGATTTTTTTTGTACTTTTTATTTTATGTTCTTATCATATTAACATAAATAGTCGCATATTAATTAAAATATATTAAAAATACGTTTTATTTTACAAGTTATAATATTATAATCATTTTGTCAATTCTTTTAAAATAAGTTATTAAATATTTTTTGATTTAATCATATTATTAAATATCATATATACGTACAAGTTATTTTTATTACTTTAATTTTATAACTTATAGTTATTTATTTAATTTTTTTATATCATTTATTTTTTTCATTTTTCATTTTTCATTTTTCATATATACGTACAAGTTGTTCTTCTAGCTAGTTAGTACTTATCGTCAAACTTATTACTTTGCAATCTAAAATATTTCAGTTACATTTCCTTGCACCTCTACATTTCCTTTCACATTTACATTTCCTTAATTGCACCTTTACGATTATTGTCTTTTATGATTTTACGATTATTGTAATTTACGTTTATTATCGTTTACGATTATTGTCATTTCCAACTATGTCTTGTTTTAACTTTCAAACAAATGATAGGTTAACACCCTAGCTTGGGTGTGAGCAAAGGTTTGGGAGATAAAGGCATATGCGATAAGTGGATAATTGTTTTAGCCATTGGTTATCTACCTTACTATTCACCTTTGTTTCTAAGTTTCATCTAAGTAATTCTTAAGAAGGTGGCGTACCTTGTTTCACTTGGATGAATTAGACTTGAATGTAAGACAAAGTAAACTTTTAGAACTCTAAAGTGTTATAAAGAACCACGTCAACTTTCACAAGTTGCAACTATATGGAAAGCACTTGCAAGATATGTATGAACATCAGTTGGGTTAATCAATTGGGTACTGTTGGTTAATAATCTAAGCTAAACCTCGAAAAGGGTTGTGCAATCCGGTAGTGAGGTTAATTGAGAAGCAATGTTGCAGCATCCCATCGGGTCATGTTGTATCAAGGTTCCTGGTGCATTGTTGCTAAAACACAGCCTAAACTTACATCCTTGCTTTCTTTAATTATGTTTTCAAGCACTTTAAGTTTCTGTTAATTTACTCAAAAGCATTCCTTAAAATTGATAATCTGAAATATTACTTTAAGTTTGACTTGTTAGAAATCCTTACTTTCATGTCCATGTGGATCGCTATTTGGTACTTGTACCACTTTATTAATTGTTTCAAACGATAATGGTTTAGCATTTATAATTGTGTGATATTTCATTTGTGATTTTCGGGTTATATAATCCACGAAACATCCATACATACTGGTTGGTTGTCCATAAGGCGAAGCATCGTGTGAGAATAGGAGTTAGGCCGAGAAGCGTAAGAAGGGATCTGGACTCTTGATCACTTTTAATATCACCCCCATCCATGAAATGCACTTATCACGGGAATTAATCCGGTGCATCTCAGTTCACCGCATTAGTGTTGATCTTCAATTAGGATGATGCTTGTGCCTTCCTCTTGAATTATATTTAGAGACAGTCTCACGAGAGTTTTTATGTATTGATTAGGGGTGTACGCTAGTTGGGTTGGGCAGTTTTTGACATTTTTACAACTCAATCCAATTATGGCGGTTGGAAAATCTCAACCCTTCCCTTGCGGTTTGTGACGGGTTAAGCAGGTTAGCGGTTTGTTAGTATACATAAAATTAATGAATAAAATGCGATATATACTACTAAAAATATACAAAGAGTTACATTTGAGGGTTTCTATGTTTTTGTCGTATATTGTTGTCGGATCTATTCACATTTTTTAAAAAGAAAGTTATAAAGAACTCTAGCGGAAAACTAGATGAAACCTTTTACTTATTGCTAAAATCTTTATATGTATGTGTGTATATATACGTTATTGTGATGCGATTTCTGATGCTACATAACTAAATTTAGATGACATTGTCATGTCGATAGAAGTTGTATTTATATGAATGAATGAAACATATGCATACCATTTATTTCATATTCGTATCCATTGATCCAACCAATTGACTTCAAATTTTTATATATATTTATCGTGTTCATTTGTAAATGTTGATAGGAGCCATAACTTAAAAACCAAACTTACTTAAAGCTCAATTGTTAAACCCTAATCTACAATCATATATAATGTTTATCAAAGAACACATTCTCACTTACTTGGATTAAGTTTTGACTTTGGTCTCTAATTTGAACTAATAATATATGTATTTTTTTGGGATGTAAATTGGAATAAAATATATTCATATTTTTGGGTTGTAAATTATAATGTTCTAAATATTATATATATATAGAGGCTCCTTCAAGTGTTAACTCAATTATTTGTGTTAACCCATCGTTCACTGATGAACACGATGCTCGTATACTGACGAATGATGTTCACCAGTGAACGAGCATGCATGTATGGAACCATTCGTTCACTGATGAATGGTGTTTCACCAGTGAATGAGCATAGTATTCACCAGTGAACGACGGGTTAACACGGTTAACACAAATTATTAGGTTAACACTTAAAGAGGCCTCTATATATATATATATATATTATATCGAAATAATATATATTAGCGGCGGGTTGACGGTTTGGGTTGGGATGAGTTTTGCTAACCCAATTACAACCCTCCTAATTAGCGGGTTGGAGGTTTCATGGGTTGGGTTTAATCGGTTTGTTAGCGGGTTAGCTTAGGCGGTTTTCGCAAATTGACGGTTTTTTGTACACCCCTAGTATTGATGATAAATGGTTGTGCATTTATCTTCTCTTTCTTTAAAGGAGTGTCTATCGAACCAAGTAGTTTCCAGCATTTCTGTTTGGTAGCTACGACCTCAACCACACCTCCAATATGTGTGATTGCAACGCACTTTCCAGTGGCGTTGTGTCCTTGTTGGGACTTTTAACTTTACAGGTATATTTGCAGCTCGTAAGTGTGATCTTGTCACTTTTGGAATAATTAAACATATCAAGTATCGAGTCTGATTCGTTCGACTTCAACTTTACATTGTGAAGTTTAAGAATCAAAATGAGACATAGTGGAAACATTCCATGACAATTCCCATCGTTCCCTTGGAAGATAATTTTTCTTATCTTCCCCCTAACGATGGGAAAATTGTCATCAAAGTGACAATCTGCAAATCATGCGGTACAAAGATGACGCATCAAAGGTTCTAAATAGCACATAATTGTTGGAGATTCATATCCAACATACACTTATGCATAGGATCGTGTGAGAAGAAGAGTTAAGGTGAAAAACGTAAGAAGGGATCTCGACCCTTGATCACCTTTAATCTCAAATCCACCCATGAAATTGAGCTTCACACGGGAATTGATCTGGTGCATCCAAGGGTGGAGATTCCTTCTTACGCTTCTCACCTTAACTTTCTTTCTCACCGGAACCCAACCCTATACACTTAAATCATCATTGAGGACCCATTTTGGTGCGCTGTGTGGACACAAATCATAACTGGTTTTAACGGTGGATCAAGTGGATCAAAATACCAAATCTAATCCAATGGATGAGATCGATATGATCCAATCATCCATTGGATTGGATTGAAAGGTAATATAAAAGAAGTTTATACCAACACAATATGGTACACCAAAGAAAAAGGTTTAATAAAAGTTTCATGCACTAGAATGGCTTAAGTTTTAGCTACTTTCTGTATTATAAGTCACTTAAATTTTTTTAACGGAAAGCATAAGTGATGGCGGTAGCATATTTTACCATTCAGCCAACACCATATTTCTAGCCCGAAATCCACATACAGATTGATCTAACAAAAATTCAAGCAACCCTTCATTACCACAATCAGCTAGACTTGACAAAATGCTGTGACAACAGCTTGGCAATCTCCAAAAACCCAACTTGCTCCTTCCCATTAAATATTGTCTTCAATTTGGCATCACACAGGATCTCCTTCTTGTTCAATGGGTTCTGCACAGTTCATAGATATAAATATATATTAACATATGTGTGCATATATACTCTATACGTGTTAACTCAATTATTTGTGTTAACCGTGTTAACCCATCGTTCACTGGTGAACACGATGCTCGTATACTGACGAATGGTGTTCACCAGTGAACGAGCATGCATGGAACCATTCGTTCACTGATGAATGGTGTTTCACCAGTGAACGAGCATGGTCTTCACCAGTGAACGATGGGTTAACACGGTTAACACAAATTATTGGGTTAACACTTGGAGGGGCCTCTATATATATATATATATATAGAGAGAGAGAGAGAGAGAGAGAGGAAAGTTCAAATTCGAACTCAAATTTGGTTGCGAACAATACATGAGAACAAAGGAGAGCGCGACACGTGTCCCATTCAGTCTGAATAACAAAGGTGAAGTTCATACATTATTTAATATGAATAACAGCATTCCGAGTGAATACCACATCATTCGGTCTGAATATAGCCCTTCGTTATTCAGACTGAATGGGGCACGTGTCGTGCTCTCCTTTGTCCTCATGTTCGCAACCAAATTTGAGTTTACATTTGAACCCGCCCCTATATGTATATATAATTATAAATAATATATATCATATATGTCAATAAACAGTAAAGCTTATGGGCGGTTTTACAAGAGGCTAAATCAGCAAAATCAACTGGGAATGAAGGATATATAATCAGAATGATTAACCTTTTGAAGAAGACTACTTTGCAATATTGGATGATTTTGGGTAAAGTAAAAATGTCGAGTAGTGTACAATGTTACTTTTGGATTTTACATCAATACTCCATTTGTAGAATTTTTATGCCCTTATTTTTTGCATTTCCACCATAAAGATGGTACGCTTGTGAACACAACCAAGAACAATGGTTGGAGAAACTAATGATTCTATACAACTACAAAACCATGAAGGGAATCGATAGTAAAAAAAACATTTCCAGTTAGAATGAAAACGATCCTGTTCATTCATGCTAGACATAAAACTTGGCTGCACATCCAAACGAAGCATAAGAAGGCATGCTGCTTTTGAGATTATAAGCATTTAATCTAGAAATTATTTATTTCTCCGAATCCACATTCATTTAAAGCCAAAAAATGTTCAGAAATTATTTCAAAGAGGTTGATAAAATCAAGAGTTGGTATAACCAAGATAAATTGTTAATATAACTAACATATATACCACTGACTACACCATTATCAATAAAAACCAAACCAAGATGAACGAACCCAATGTATCCCTCTGTAAGGTGGGGTCAGGGGAGGGTAAGATGTAGGCAGACTTGTTCTCTACGTCAAATAGTAGAGTGGATGTTTCTATGAAGACCCCCGGCATGTGAAAAGTATGTCAAATATGAGGATTGTTTGAGAAAAGATCAAGCTTCCGGGGCACAAAAACTTTTGCATTGTAAACTTCACTAAAATGGAAAGACGATGATATTTTGGACAAAAGACATTGACTATTTGTGTAATTTGTTGTTGTCCAATATAATGCCCCTTTGGTGTTGAAAAAGATGAAATATTAAAAAGCTATCAACTCTTTACAAAACTTTTCTAAGTTTTAATTGTTCAAATCATCTTACATCATATACAAGTATACAACTATACATGGATATATTCTTGAACAAAAAGAAAAAATACAATTTCAGTATCATATTATTCTCTTATAATAGTATCCAGTAATATCCATGTAAAACCGAGTCCATCAGTTACTCAACTTGCCTCCCTATAAGAACTATGCAAAATTGCAAATACATTCTAGTATATATGAGCTTGTAAATCCCACGGCTATCACAATGTGAAGAAAATGCCATATAAATTAGCAATGACTTGTTAAGAAAATAAGATGGGAAAAGTGTGTGGCTGATGATAAGGGCCTAATGTGTTCACATAAACTTGCTTCTACTTCCTCTATACAGCACCTATTATTTCAAAGAATCGAGTTCTATCTTTTCTACACAAAGAAAACATCACTAACGAAATAATAGTTGCAATTATCATAACAGAAAGATCATGGCCCCTATAAAGATATGGGCCAAAGAACTGGAAAGTGACTTCAAATTGTTAAGCTTCTACTCTATAGTTCATGGTTCATACTTACTTAATAATGATTAGAACTTCAGCAAACCCTTGAAATTGCAAATCTTGATCGAGGATATAGTTCAACAAAGTATTTGACTAGTAATAAAATGTCTTAAACCCCCCTTTGTAAAATGACAAAGGAATCACATGGATCTAGATAAATTCCATCCTCTACTCTAAAAAGTTATCCAAAAAGAGGTCCAATTTCATAGGATGACGGAATATAAACTATAATCCATTTTCAATTATAAATTCGGCCATTCTGTCCACAACCAAAAAGGAATTATATGCAACTCTGGCTTCTTTTGTAAGAAGGCATGAATCATAGAGATCAAAATTTCTACGATCTTTAAATTGATGATCGGATCAGTAAAACTAAAACCCTTCCTTGGCAGCCATAGCAAACTACTAAGCAACGGAAAGAAGGGAAACATATAACGAAAATCAGGAAGAAACCAAAAACAGTATCAAGTTTATATTGTAGGCATTCAATCAGACAGTGATAGTTTCATATGAACCTGAAATAGAATGATAAAATTGGAATCACGTTAATGAATCACCTGAAGGTTATTGTGCTTGATGTATTCCCAAACTTTCTTCACGGCGTCGGTTCGAGAGACTTCCGGAACGCCGAGAAACTCTCCGAGAGGTTGGGACACAGGAACTACTTTTAGAATTCCGGCAGGGCGGCCCCGCTTTGGTGCGGTGGCAGTGGCTGCGACGGTGGTGGAGCTGTTAGCGGCTGCCATCAAAACTCTATAACCTTGACCTAAAGCTCGAATCGACCACGCCATT
The DNA here is from genome assembly GCA_036898165.1 of Silybum marianum. Classification (NCBI taxonomy): domain Eukaryota; kingdom Viridiplantae; phylum Streptophyta; class Magnoliopsida; order Asterales; family Asteraceae; genus Silybum; species Silybum marianum. Next base: position 20,296,971 of record CM072539.1, read on the forward strand.
TTTGCAGGTTTGCTTCTCAGAGAACTCCTCGATTTTCACAAAAACCCTCCTATGGAGAAACCCTAGAGCTCGATGAAAATGGAGGGAAGCTGGTATTAATGTGTTTGAGCCACTGCTTCTTTTTCTCTTTCTCCCCCTGGTTAATGTTAAAGTTGCAAATACACCCCTTGAAGAGGTCTTTGGTTGTTGCTAAGTTTTAAGGGTGAGCATCAAACCGGGTACCTGTCTTTGGAACCGGAACCGCCTTATAACTTTATTTGTCATATTTATTTATTTTAATGTCTTTGTCACCTCGACGACGAAATAAGAACCTTAATAAAATTTTAAAATAAAGTTCTTATAAAAACTTTATTTTTCATTTTTTTAATTTACAAAATATAATTTTATTTATCAAATAGTATAATATATATATAGTATAAAATTATAAAAAAATCTTTTTTTTTAATTTTAATTCTACTATATTAATTTTTAATTTATTAATACAAAAACTTATAAATATAAATTTAGGAGACGGATCAAATGCAAATCAAGTCATTTATGTAAATCGTACAAACCATCTTCATCTGACATGTCGTCTTAAGCCACACCTTGAAAAACATCGTACTTCTAGGGTTTGAAGCCGAACTCATCACCACACCACACTATACCATGTCTGATGCTATTTAAAATTTTATATATAATTAGTTTATGAATAAAAACTCAAAAAAATTGTCTCAATTTTGAAAACCTTAAAAGGAAATATGGTTCAAACTCAAATAAAAAATAAAGTTTGCAAAGGAAATGGTGTCATCTTAGACCAAATATAAAAAGGTAACATAATTTGGCTCGCTACAACTTGCTTAAGATGACCAAAAGACCCTAATTAAATCCCATAACGCCTTTATCAGTCTCACAACCATCTATTAAAAAAGAAAATTACGGTATCTTAAATACAGGTGGATAATGCTCTGGTTCAAACTATACTAATCCCACAACCAATCATGAGGAAGGAAAATCGACAGGTGGATGATACCCAAATTCAAAATGCACATATCCCACAGACATTCATGAGGAAGGCAAGTGGATGGTGCTTAGATTCGAACTGTATTAGTCCCACAAACATTCATGAGGGAGGAAAATCAGAGTGTCCCAAAGGCAGGTGGATGGTGCCTAGATTCGAACATCATATATCACTTATATATTGTTGGGATTTTGCCTTGCAAAACTGTCCTACATAGAAGTGGGTTTCTAAGGTTCAAGTCATAACACTTATCAAAATGGGTAAAAGGCCAAGTAAGTGGTTTGAGCTGGACTTTAGTGTAGGTTTACTAAATATTAAACGATCAAAAGACTAGGCCTTGGGCCTTGGAGAAACCCGTGTTTACCTCCAGATTCTCTGAACTCATTGCTATCATGAAACATATTATCAATTCGATGGAATTGGATTGACGCAATCCTCAAGACGACGTCCTACATCAACGCACGATTGGGGACGAAGTTTCGTTTTAGGACACTGCTTCGCAAGCCTCTATCTGATTATCTACCGTTAAGAATTCAATTTCGTCATATAAGGTTCTACTTCTTTCTTTTACTTTGGTTTATGATTCTGTTTTGTTACTATTTTTGTTAAGTTTATAATTTGTCGCTGGATTGGTTCTAACATAAATTCCCACCTCCTTAAGTTGGAATACACATCTTTTGGAAGCAAAAAAAAAGCAAGAAATATGATGACAAATTTGACTCATGTAAAGCATTCCAAACCTAGCTCCTCTTTCCCTTTTTTTTTCCATCTCCCAAAGAAACTTAAAACAACACAAAAAATGTCAAAAACAACATTACACAATGTGGTTTTACTAGACTTCAATGTTGCATGAATTATCAATCCGAACGTCTACGGTGACGGTGGTGGTGGTGGTGGTGGTGGTGCCGCTGGCGGCGATCATGTTCATGCCTTCGTTGCCGATCAGAGTCTGAACTCTCGGAACCACCATGCCGCCTATGTCTGCCGCCTCTGCTCCTCTTACGCCTATCGACCTCTGAATCCTCCGATGAACTTGAATCTGAATCGGGCTTTATTTGTTTCTTTTTCTTTTTATGTTGACTTTTACTTTTCTTTGACCTCCTTCCTGCATCATCATCAGAGCAAGAATTGTCTTTAATCGTTGGAGGTGATTGTCGTTTGTGTTTTCTCTTACTACTGGACTTCTTTTGCTTGCTTGTAGAGAAGTTGGCTAGCAGATTAGGGATGAGCTCCTCACCAAGAAACCCTACACATAGTAGATAACACAATTTCATGCAACGTATCATTGTCTCCGGAAATTGTATATATATATATATATATATATATAGAGAGAGAGAGAGAGGGAGGTTCAAGGGAAAACACTAAAAAAAGAGAAAACTGAACAACACCCTAGGAAACCCTCCATCCGGACGGTATGCCCAAATGCATACAAGCGTTGAAGTTGTTTTTTAGTGTTTTTGGTTCTATCCATTATATAATATTACTATTGGTTATCCCTTGAATCGGATTGGCTACATCCAATATTTTGATCTATGTTTCCAACCAATTAATCCGTCATCGTAACCAATTATTCATATATTTCCCTAATTTCCTAAAAATACTTTCATACAAATATCAAATAGAAACAATATTATAAAATATTCTTAATTATATATATTTGGATGGTAATTGGTTTGGGTTTGTTCGATTTTATTGGATTCTCGATTGCCATCCAAGAACCAACTGATCCAATTTGGATGTTGAAAATTTTGGATCCGATCCGATCGCAATTATATATCCTTATTTGCTTGGGGTTAGTGGAAGATCCCAACCTCCCTGGAGGTCAAGGGGTCATGTAACATCCCAGGCCACCTGTACCAGATATTGTCCACTTTGTCCACACACTTGGACTCACGGTTTTAAAACGCGTCTGATAGATGAGGTATCCAAGTCCCTTATAAGGCAACTTTTGTTCTCCTCCCCAACCAATTTGGGATATTACAATCCACTCCCCTTGGGAGCCAAGCATCCCCACTGGCACACCAGTCCAGTTCCCGGCTCTAATACCATCTGTAACATCCCAGGCTAACCATACCAAATATCCCACATTGGTTGGGGAGGAGAACAAAGTTGTCTTATAAGGGACTTGGATACCTCTATCAGACGCGTTTTTAAAACCATGAGTCCAAGTGTGTGGACAAAGCGGACAATATCTGGTACGGTTGGCCTGGGATGTTACAGTGCAAGTCTCACCAAAGGTGCAGAGTGTATGCGAGTTTTGCCAGATATTAACATTATATATACTTCAATAAAAAGAATAATGATTGTATAACTAGATGGGTACACCAGGATCTTACGGCCATAGTAGTAAATAAATAAACAAAATACAAAGAGTAGGAAAGACAATATGATGGGTATTTCTCTATTGTTTCTAATTTTATTTAATCTAAAATTTGTTATTATCTGGTGATAGTTGTGTATTTGCAATTCTATTTTAAATTAGCGTACCTCCATATTCATCAAATATATCTTCTGCAACAATCTGCTGGTTTGGATCATCTGGTCTGAACCCGCCACGAGGTGGACTCATTCCAGGCTTCTGTTTCAACTCCCACTTAAGAGGCTGCAAATTGAAATTACATCTCAGAAGCAACACTACAATAATTTACAATCATTAACATTGCAGAGCTACAAACTTCAAAAAAAATTATAGTTTCATGATATTGTGTCAAGAGTGAGAAATGGGACACCAGGGATCAAAAAGGAAGTGTCTGTAAGCAGCATTTCCCTAAACTTCTTGCAAAATAAGGCATTTTTCGAGTAATCATGCAAAAAGATAAAATAAAAATAAACCAAAATACCATGCAAAAGCATTGTCAAATGTTTGGTAAGACAATGCTCCCTTGTCCCAAAAAAGGGGCTGTTTGGTTAGTTGCTGAATGGTTTGGTGCAGAATGATTAAGAGGCTCTTATGATATAATGCAAAATGAAATGTAATTGTTTGGTAATTGTTCAGAATGAAATCAGGGCTCTAAATGGTTAAGGGAAGCCCAGAATACAAAATGATTCAGAGGGTTTTGGATCCATTAAGAGGCAGACCTCTTTTTTTGCCAAACAGGATTTATCTCTTAACGATTCAGAGGTTGCCTCTTAATGAAACTGTTAAAGGTAAACAAAAGTGTCCATATTACTATTATGGTTTGTCCCAAAATAAGTGTCCATATTACTATCTTAGTTTGTCCCAAACTAAGTGCCCGCTTTCAAAAGTAAGTGTCTAAATCCCGATTCTATCTTTAATTATGGGATGGAGAAATCCATTAGTCCCTCTGTTATCAAGGGTAAAATTGTCATTTAATAAAATACAAGTGTAATAGTTACGCATTTCTAAAAGTGCATAAGTTTTTCATTGTAGACATTTATTTTGGGGCAGAGGGAGTAATACATATGAGCAAGAAGAAAAGGTGACAGTTAATGGTTATATGCAACATATAAAAAAAAAAGTTGATGAGTTAAGAAAGCTTAGCACATCAGAATTAATGGTCTTAAGGAAAATGGCCAAAGTCTGCCTACATTCAGACTCTTACGATAAGCATCAATCTTCTTCAACACTGGCACGATGCCTACTCTAACTAAAAAAATATCCTAGTTAGATTACAAGATCCAAGAAATATCTAAGTTCGTTTACAACATTTGAAGCCTATTGGAGAATACAAGTAGTCAAGAACAATGTAGTGTACAAATCCAACTCAAATAAGTTACTCCCTCCGTCCCAAAATAAACGTCCACCGTGAAAAAGGCACACGGTTTTTATTATACTTTTTAATCAACTAAATGACAATTTTACCCTTAATGTAGAGAGAGTAATGAATTTCTCCATCAAGGTTAGAATTGGAAAGTATGCACTTGGTTTTGAAAGTGGATATTTACTTTTGATACAAACTAAAATAACAATTTGGACACTTATTCCGGTAGAAACTAGAATAGCAATTTGGACACTTATTCTGGTAGAAACTAAAATAGCAATGTAGACACTTTTTTCCGTTAATATTTTCTAGTATGTCACTAAGGGTTTGTTAGCAGCTTAATGGGCTTAATGGGACTCACAGCTTAATCCGGTCAGCAATACATGATTGTTTGGTAGTGGCTTAATGATATAGAAAATGACTTATTAAGTAAGTTTCTAGAGGGAGCTTTATGCCTTAAGCCAAGTTTTTTTCCAAACCTGCCCTCCCAATTAAAAACACGCTCCTTCCATCGTTGGAAAAACCTTCCCAATCTATGCAGACAACTTTATCCATACAGGACTTAATGGAAAACCAACCAAACAGCCTCCAAGTTTAATAATTCTTTCTGCAGACTTAATTAACCAGTAAATAAGTTGCATTTGCATGACATGGCTATTACAACAACCCTTTGGCATAGTTATCATATACAATCTAGTGCTACATAATAACATTCATATATATATATATATATCTTAGATTGCAATAAATGATCCAAACTACCAACCAGTTAGTAATCACCTCAGATGACTCCGTTTGAGCTATGATAGCCGTTAAGGGATCGTCTCTTTTCAACCGACTCTCTTCATTAGGCATTATAGCATCCTTCAATGGACATTCACGATCACCACTTTGGTGTCCATAAGCACCGCATCTAACACACTTTACGTTCCGTATTTCAATGCCAAATGGCTTTGCCCTTCCAGCAACACCAGTCTCTAGCCTGAAACAATGTTATTAATTGAATTATACAAACCTGCAATACTATAGCCATATAAAAGTATTCTTGTATAAGATATGAGAACAAAGATAATGCAACACATGCAACTTTAACCATCGTTTTTGGTAAGCCTAAATGTCCAAGAATTCTTTTGCATCTTTATAATGTTTCATAACAATGATATTTACAGGTTAAACAATATCTAGTTTCAACATTAGATGATTAGAACACAAAAATGCCACATAAAAAAAACTAAGAAGAACTGAACTTCAAAATAACGAAATAATTCCACACCAAAACATTATTATAAGAAATAAACACAGCCAAGAATGTTAAGGGGTCACATAAATGCACACATATAATGCCAACTGACACCCCACAGAGCATCCACCCAGCAAAGAATACTTGGAAGACACTAGAAATCTCTAAAGGGTTTTTTAATTCTCCAAAGGTTTTTGCATTTTCTTGTATCTTATAGAATAGACTATTCTAGAATAATCTTGATATTTGTAAGCAGGTGGATATTTTGTAAGATGAACCTAGAAAGCACCTAGGCTCTAGAATACTTGTTCTAGCATGTTCTTAGATACGGAGATCCCTGTAAATAGGTGGAGGCTCCCTCATTCCTGTATCAAATGAATAAGCACTTTGAAGCCTCTCTTGGGCCTGCTAGAGAGCAATTCTAATTCTCATGGCATTAGTTTGTGAGCACTAAAGAGCCAAACCTACCCTCCTACACGTGTTTCCATTTGTTGTATCAGAGCATACAAGTATAAAAGATGTCATAAATATAAAAAGTAACATAAATATCCTCAATGAAACATCAAATTCCATCACTATGCTATAATCAAGCAGTAACTGGTACTATAACGTAAGCACTTTCCATAACATCCTCTCCCAAATGAGCTTACATAAACTAGACCCTATATGGTAAACTACAACAGGAATCTAATACAACTGAAACAAAACATTATCGTGTAAAAGCAGGAAGCAGACCTTGGGGCATTTTTAAGGGCTTCAAATTGTTCTTCTGTTGGTAACACACGGCCAAAAACATCTTTAGGCCTTCGCTTCTTCTTTTCCTCATTGGGGGGCATAGGATTTTGCAACCTGCAACAGAGGCATAACCATAACTTATTTGACATTAAAAAGTCACTGCAATACAACCAGTAATCATCTAAGCATAACCATAATCAATTACATATTAGCTGCCTCTGCCTCCTCTGAATGTGGACCCTCTGAGGGTTCCAGAGCTTTCTTCTCCTCAGCAATCTCTGCAGCTTTGGCGCTTTCAGGGTTATAACCAGGTGGTCGGACATACATGAAACTAACAGCTTTCATCATCTCCATCTTCAAATTTACATGTCAAATAAAAATCAAGTCAAACAGACGAATCTAACATGAAACTTCAAATCACTTTCACACATACACCAAAACAAAAATTCCACATCAACCAAGATCTTTCTATTCTTAATGAAAGAGAGAACCGTTCCTCTTTAAATATTCAAGAATCAGAAAATATAATCAAGTGGAACATAGCACGACGTGGAGTTCCCACTTCCAGGCCCAGCATCTCCATTCCATTAATCTTGAATTAGTAGTGAAATTGGAAATATAAAATGTAAACTTGTACTGCCTCCGTTCCAACGAAAACAAAACTTCAACTTTTTACATAAGTACACAATCTTCAAATGCAAACTGATATGTGTTTGAGATAAGCTGCTTGTGATACAATTTGATTTGTAATCACATTTTTCTACAAAAATTTGATCATAAATTTCAATTTTTAGGTTTAACATTAACTTGTTTGACCTCAAAATTGAACTATACCTACTTATTGTGTAACCGAACAAATCCCAAGTTTCACATTGTTTGAACATAAAAAAAGATGTTAAACACTAAATTATCCTTATTACAAGAATAACAAAATCAAACCAATCATAATAATAAGATTCAAGCTCCCAATTAGTCTTAAATAATGAAAAACACATGTAAAACCTCACTTTTTCCTTCTCTTTCTTAGAAACAAGCGCAGCTTGGCGAAAAAACTCCTGTTCCTGAGCATACTGCATTACCAAACAATTACAAAATCAAAAGGTTACACATTAGGGATCAAAATAGAAGCAATTCGACAAATGGATTAATTGGGGAAATTGACCAAACAATCAATCAATGAGTATACGAATTTAACCTACCTCACGGGAAACTTCTTCGGCACGACGTTCTTGTTGAGCATGAGTCTGTTCGGCAATCCACTTGCGGCGTTGATTAGGGTAGGAGAGAGGATGCCATGGTTTCTGATTAAGGTATGAGTGAGACCAAGCTGTTCCAGCTTTGGTTTTGTAATCAACTTCTCCATCGGCATTTTTGTCTGAAAATCGCTTGCTTAACCTTGGTCCTCTTTCATCATCATCCATGGCGATTCTACTGATCGAATGAAAAAGTTGCAGCGGGGAGAACTTCCAATGTTTTTGTGAAGATTTCGGCCACATCCGATTGTCGATCTTGACCCGACCCGGATGATGAACACGTTTGTGTTTTTTAGAGTAAATTATAATTTTCGTCCCTATGGTTTGTGAAAAGCTATTTTTGTCCCTTGTAATTTAAATGATTTTACTCAACTTATAATTTTATATAAGTTTTGTTTTTTTAAAGAGTGAATTACATTTTTGGTCCCTCATGAATATTCGTTTGTTAGTTTTGGTCCCTCCAAACGTAAAAGTATATTTGGTCCCTCATGAGGGGCATTAATGCCCCTCACGTGAGGGGCACATAGGACCTCTAACGGCAACATTTTGGACGACGTCAACGGGAGGGACCAAGTTTGTTATCAAAAACTCGTTTGAAAGACCAAAAATGTACTTTTACGTTTCGAGGGACCCAAACCAAAAAGCGAGTATTCATGAGGGACCAAAAATGTAATCTCTTTTTTAAATAAAAAAATAGATTCATTAGTCTGTGCAAAGACGGAGCCAAAAAAAAAATTATATGGTGGCACCATATAATATAAACAAAAAACAATCACAAAAAACACGGTTTCTGTGGACGTGTTTTCATGTTTTTACTAACGCTCAATATCGTTCGATGTGTTTTTAGCCTAATTCCACCGTTTCGAGGGTTTTTTAAGTTTTTTCATCGATTTCGATGATTTTTTTTTTGTTTTTTTGTTGATTTCAAGAGTATTTTTTGTTTTTTTAGTTGATTACGATGTACGGTTGCACCTTCTTGAACTTCTAAATATCATACGGTGGCACATTTAAAAATGATATGGTTGCACCTTTCATAAAGATAAAAAAAAATTACCTTTTGACGGATAAATAATACGATGACACGTGCCAACGTATGCCCTTAATTGGATATGTCCATGAGCTTGTGGGGAAGTGTGGCATGTTTTTAGGACAGGTGTAGACAAGTTATCAAGTCCATGAAAATGGGTTTGAGTTTGCTATATTAAGTCTCTTGGACAAAAATATATGTTAAGTTCAACTCAAACCTACAAATGATCGTCTCTACTAGAAAATCCATCTACTTTACACTTAAATTTGTTATCAATTTTACTGAATTAACTAAACAAGTCCTTAGTCCTTACTAGTCGCAAATTCGTCTTAATCTTAAAATAAGATAACCTGTTGGAATAGATATAAAGTTTATAAGTTCAGGGGCATAGGGTCTCAACATCTCTTTCTTCTTGAACGCGAGCAAACTTTTCTTTAAGTGATAGTTTCAACATCACTCGATCAATTTGTTATTGCAATTAATATAAACATGATGTTATACTAGCCAATTCATACCTAGGATAATGTCAAATTTGTCGACGCCCATAGGGAGTAGTGGAACCTCAAATATTTGGTCATCGATTTTATCGCAGAACCATCATAACACTTTATACTATAGTGATGCTTCTGTCGTCAATTTTCAGTTAATTGTAGTGTAATTATTCTGAATGTTATATTTATGTGTCATTTTTATACTATAAATGATATTTTTTTATAAATCCGGGTAACCATGAACAAAAGTACCGCAAGTAACCACTTTGTTTCGGTGCGGTCGTTTCAACCTGTCATTTTGTTCCCGTTCTAGTAGTCAGGTATCCGCCTCATGCGGTTCTGTTCATATTTTTCCTACTAACCAAACTGAACTGAACTGTGAACACTCCTAGAACTTGTGGCTCTTATGTCTTACTTTCCTAACAAAAGTTTGAATTACAATAGGTCAATAATAAAAAAAAACCACCAACACCACAAGTCAAACTAGAAACAATTTAAAAAATAATAATAAAGATTAAAAATATTTTGTCTTGTAAAATATAAAAAAACGTTCAACATAATAATATTCGAGGTAGAATAAAGATAATTAAAAAAGAGTAATGCTAAATTCTCCTAAAAGAAACTTAATAACATCTGAACACGATAAAAAAGGTCAATATTCACACGTTTGCACGCTCACACACATATACATATTAAAATTATGGGTATATATTCTTGATCCAAAAAGTATACTATATAAACCCAACCGTGTTTGTTTCTTTACTAAATTTGTGACGATAAATAGAAATGAATCACAATCTACATGTGACTGTTGATTTATGATTGAAAGATTCATCCACTGAATTAAATAAATATATACATTATTATCTTCATGATCATGTGGAATATATTTTCCTCTTTAGATTCATATTAACATTACATGATAAAATCTTGAAAGAATAAGAATATGTTATTTAGACGATGAGGGTAGACTTTCCTCCAAAAGTAGCATATGCTTTATTTACAATATAGCAGTATGTTCAATTTATCTATACGAGTATGCTATTTTTAAGAACACTTATAACGATGCAATATATACATAGAAGGAGGTTTAGAGAAAAATCTTAAAAAAAATAAAAAATCGAGAAACACCCTGGTAACCATTTATCTGAATGGTATATACATGAACTTATATTATGTGAAGGTTTTTCATGAAAATTGTGAACGTACCCAACCATCACACTGTATAACATAAACTTCTCAACACATGGTTCAAAAGTAATGTGAAAGTTACGATCTTCACACAATATAGCCTGACATGCACACTATATAGGTTCCATTCGACTACAAAACAAACGACTTTTACCCATAAAAATCATCCTGAGAGATTTTCATTAGTGATTATCAACAGATAACTCAGAAAATACCAATGTTTTCGGTAAAATCGGCACGGAGTTAGTAGAGGGACAGTCGTGTGTTGAGCCCCCTCCAACTATTCACTCCCTATGTTTAGGTATAACAAAGAATTTTTTTCTCATTCGATGTAACAACTTTGTACCATTTGATAGATAACCTACTAGTTTTGTACATCTGATTACGTGGATACACCCTTGCAAAAGATTTAAGAAAGGGTTAATGTGAACCGGAAGATAAATTTACCATACAGATCATCAAATGTTATAAGACCAAGATAAAAAAATAGAATAATTTTAAACTTTGTTATATTAAATAAAAAAAATTAAAACTTTATTATATTAAATTAAAAAATATAAAACTTTGTTATATTAATTAAAAAAAATATTATTTTTTTACACTAAATATAAACTTTGTTTCGTTTCGATCTATTTTCCGTAAGGTATTATAATTGTTGCACACTTATAAGTGTACTAAAATACACGTTTATAAGCTTGTAAACGCTATAAAAAATACATAGAAATTTAGGGGGTGTTTGGATTAGCTAATTTTAAAGTAACTTATTGATTTTTTGGAAAAGTGTTTATCAAAAGTTAGTAAGTTAAAAATTTTAGCTTCTTAGAAAATGACTTATCACCGATTTGACACCGGATAAGTTGTTTTTCTCAAACACTCAAAATGACTTATTATCGATGTCACACCCAAATAAATCAATAAGTTATTTTTATAAGCTAATCCAAACTCCCTCTAAGCAACTTCTCAAGACTTCTTTATATTTTTAAGTGTGAAGATTTTGCCATTTTTTAAAAAGAAAAGTTTAGAAAAACCCAAAGAAAATTTTTATTTTGAATAAGTAATTAAGTTATTGAATTATTTTTTAATATAAAAATAATTAAACTTTTTTATTTTAAATGATCAAGTCACTGAATAATTTTTTAGTAAATTATTTGAGTTCTAGTAAAGAATTCTAAATTTCTAATTTCTCCGTCCATTTTTTAAGAAAAAATTATTATGCTCTGATATTACTCCATTGCATTCATCCCACCATGATGGATGTCATCATTTTCGTCATTGCCACTATCGCTGCCTCTGTCTTCACCACTGCCACCGTCGTTAGCATTGGCGCCTTCAAACTCCCCCTAACCACCATCGTCGTCACCACCACAGCCACCTGTGATTGTTATTTGAATATGAAAATAAATAATGGTTAATAAAAATGGTTTCTTTTGTGTTATTAATTCATTATATTTTGTTACTGATTTGTTGATACATAAAAAGAAAAATATTTTTTTATTTACAATTATAAATATTTTCATTAAAAAAATATTCAAAGACCTAATTATTTAAAATATTAAAATCCATTTGAACTTTTTCCTTCCTTTTTAATTAGTTCAGAGATTTATTCCTTCAATTTAATTAAGTTGAAACTTTTACATTCAAAATATCAAAAAATACGTTGATATATTTTTGGACTTTTTTCATTATTTAATAACAATTTTAATAATAAAAAAAATGTAAACCATTTCAAATAGTATATTAAGAATCAAGAAGTGGCGCACCGAGCAGCCTTTTAATCTGTGGCATGTCATATTCCCACAAGTTGGGCATTTAATATTCCTTGTTTAAAAAACATTTTGATATCTTTTTTATTATATATATATACAGAGGGGGAGGTTTAAGGGAAAACGTTAAAAAAAACCCGAAGAACAACATGGGTGGCTTACATGTGGACGGTATGCATTAATGCATATCGATAACTTGTAACATGCATTAATGAATATTCATCAATGCATCTGCAATGATAGATGCATTGATGTATAGGAACAAAAATTACCGGTATGCATTAGTGTACTGTGCATACCGTCCACATGGAAGCCTCCTAGGGTGTTCTTCAGTTTTCTCTTTTTTTAGCGTTTTCCCTTGAATCTCCCTCTCTATATATAATAAAAAAGATATATATATATAGAGAGAGGTTCAGGAGAAAACGTTAAAAAAGAGAAAACTGAAGAACACCCAGGGAGGTCGCCATCTGGTAACATGCATTTGTGCATATGCACTAATGCATATTGGTGCATAGAAAAAATGAGCTCAAATCATTTATATACATTTGCGCATATGCACTAATGCATATTTATGCATAGAAAAAAAATACCGTCTATATATATATAGAGGGAGATTCAAATGAGAACTTTGCATTTTTAAAGGAACACCCTTAAGACCACATATGATGTGAATCCCACATAATATAAAATCATATATGATTCAATGGTGGGTCCATTGAATCAAATATGATTTTATATTGTGTGGGACCCACATCATATGTCTTTCTAAATGTATTCATTTGTTCTTTTAAATGAGGGGTGTTCTTGAATCATGTGAGATCAGATTATTTTCTTGAGATTTCTGAGATCATTTTCTTACACTTGAAAATTCGTAACAAAACACTGTAAAATTTACATTTATAATGTTTATTGTGAAGGTTCGGATTTTCTTTACCTTCATAATGGTTTTTTGTGAAGTTTTAAGTGTAAAAATATGGTCTCACGAGTCTTACAAAAACAAGTCGGTCTCATGTGAACCTAACCCTATACGTGTATATATATATATATATACATAAGACCATGTTCATATGAGAATAATAACTAAATAAGAAAATAAGAAAAACGGTCGAATAACATTTGATTTCACAATACAATGTGTAAAATCACATGTAATTCACACCATTTTTGTCGCGGACCACGTCGCCCACACACCCCTTATGTCTCATGTTAGTGTAAAATCACATGTGATTTTGCATTTGATTTTACTATTTTCATACTATCTTATTTTGTTACCGTTCTCGTTGAATGTATCCCCCTCTAGGGTTAGGTTCCGATAAGAAAGGTAAGAATAGATCTCCATCTTTGGATGCACATTGGATGAAATGCATCGAGATGAGATACACTAACATGCACTGGATCAATCCTCATATCAAACGTGATTCTTGGGTGGGTTTGAGATTAAAAGTGATCAAGGGTCATGATTCATTCTCATGCTTCTCACCTTAACTTTATTTCTCACATTATTCCATGCCTCTCTCCCCCCCCCCCTCTCTCTCTCTATATATATATATATATATATGTGTGTGTGTGTGTGTGGAGGTTCAAATGAGAACACCTCCATTTAACGAGAATGCAAGAATACACTCATCACATGTGATAATACACGTGAGGAGACCTGGTGGTATGCGGATGACGTGTTTTGCGACTTAGGTCGTGCCAAAGGTCGTCTGCATCTATGATTTTGGTATCACATGTGATGGTCTTGATGGATTATAGTATCACATCAAGAACACCCTTATCACATGTGATAATATATGTAAGGGGGGGAGGGTTTAATGGTTTAAGGGCAACTTGGCCCGCAACCTAGATCGCGCCAAAAAGTCTTTGATTTAGTATCACATGTGATAGAATAATAGTATCATATGTGATTGTCTATAGTAAAAGATGTTATCGCGTTCTCGTAAAATGATGGTGTTTTCGTTTTAACCATTCCCTATATATATATATATATATGTGTGTGTGTTAGGTTTCGGGTAGAAATGTTACATATCGTGAGAAGTGTGGGAAGTGGTTATTCACCGTTGGATGATAAAATAGATGCACATTAAGATGAGATGCACCGAGATAAGATGCATCGAGGTGTACCAAATCAATTCCCTTATAAACTGCAATTCATGGGAGGACATAGATTAAAAGTGATCAATAGTTCAGATCCACTTCTCACCATTAACTCAACTTCTCATACGATCCTACGCCTATATATATATATATATATAGAGAGAGAGAGAGGGAGGGAGGTTCAAGGGAAAACACTAAAAAAATAGAAAACTAAAGAACACACTAGGAGCCCACTAGGTCTTTACCTTGCAATAATATAATATGTCGACTTATATGCCTATGGATCCATTACATTCTAGCAATAAAATTACACGGCACTAAATGAATGATTAACGCACCCAAAACGTGTAATATATCAAATAATATGCCATAAATGCATATAACTCAAAAACCCGACATAGAGCAACTTAAATCGGATAAATGTCCATGAGACTCATTTTAGTCAAAACCGAGGAAGAGCTCTAGAACTCAACACTTATGTAATTAATCAAAACATTGGTTTGGACAAACCATTTCCAAATGAAATCATATTCATAAATTTCTAAAATGCCTCATAATGCAATAACATGTAATTCCAACGGATTATAAAATCAAATACTTCAAAGATGCATATAACCCAAATGATATCCATTTATGAGATAAGACATCAAAACAACCACACTTATATTTTATTTATCAAGATGTCTAAAAACACAAGTAAAAGTATTCTACATGACTTATAAAACCATTTATTCCAAATATGCAAAACTCACCAAAAATACCCACACATTTGATAAATAACAAGTAAAAACATGTTAATACTTCAAAATGAACATTTTTGGCATGTACATAGTTTTCACAAAGCAACTTAAACTCACTCTGCTAGATTTAGGCTAAATCTAGGTTTTACTCCACCACTCGTGTTTCCTTTGGAGAGAGCTTCAGATCCACAACATTTATCACTAGGACCTTCATCTAGATCACAAAAAACTCAAAATACACCACAAGAAACCCTAAATCAAAACCATAAACCAAACCCTAGATATGGTGCAAAACCCCCCAAAGGCTTACCTTTCAACTTATAGGAACCACATCTCTTTCAGGAATATCCAATCTTCATTGCTTCCATCTTAAAGAGCTTTGAAATACGAATCCACATCACTTTGAATCGCCCAAATCGGATAAGAAATGAGAGAGATATGGCCAAATGAAGTTTTACTTCGACTTTTTAACCACTGCACGCTAGGTGCGACCTTGACATGCGACCCTACCACCCAAAGTCACGATTCAAGGGTCACACTTGCCCAAAAACACCCTTTCACGGTACAAAAAGTGCGACCCTAGCCCATGGTGCAAGAGTCGCGATTCTAGGGTCGCAAAACACCATTTTTCGCGTATTTTGGGTTTTTCTTGCTTATTTTGGAAATCTGACCGGAGACCAAACCCCCTATCACTTATCCAAGCCATTCCATTGATGAAAAACATAATAACACTTGGATTTATAAACACCAAAATTTCCGGGTGTTACAAATGCACATTAGGATGAGATGCACCGAGATGCACCGGATCAACTCCCTTCTAAGGCATAATTCATGGATGGGTATGAGATCAAAAGTGATCAATGGTTCATAGACGAAACGTATAACTTGTACAAATCTTTCCATTTTCCAAGTCGATCCGACCCTGCTTCACCTTAATTGTTATTTGAACAAGTAAAAGTTCAGTCTTGGTCCAGCAAAAATGATTAAAACATTTATGGCTCCTACGTATCTCTTCTTACGCTTCTCATCTTAACTCTCCTTCTCACACGATCCTAAGCCTATATATGTGAGAAGTGGAGTTAAGGTGAGAAACGTAAGAAGAAATCTTGACCCTTGATCACTTTTAATATCAAACCCACCCATGAATCGCGTTTGATACAGAGATTGATCCAGTGTATCTTATATCGGTGCAACTCATCCTAATATGCATCCAAGGGTGGAGATCTCTTCTTACCCTTCTCACAGGAACCGAACCCTGTATATGGTCGGGTTCAAATGAGAACTCAAATTTGGTTGTGAACGTGAGGACAAATGAGAGTGCGACACGTGTCCCATTCAAAGAAATATTCAGACTGAATATAATATTTATTCAGTCTGAATATTTCTTTGTATATTCAATCTGAATAATCTATATTCAGACACGTGTCGTGTTCTCATTTGTCCTCACGTTCACAACCAAATTTGAGTTTGCATTTGAACTTTCCTATATATATATATATATACATAGGGCAATAATCAAATAAAAACCACAAAAAAGTTATAAACTAGTGAAAACCGATATAAAAATATTTTTATATGATTTTTTTTATCGAACCCTATAATTTAAGATAATGTTTCACATATGTTTAGGTTCACCTTATGAAATAATTATATGTGATTGTTTTTGGATTCATCTAATGAAATCCAAAATATGCATAAAAAATATTTATATGGTGAAACAAATACATGTGAATGTTTCATAAATATACATGAAATAATATCTTAAATCTTAGCATTGATGAAAATAAATCATGAAAAAAAATATTTTTATATCGGTTTTCACGAGTTTGTAACATTTTTGTGCTTTTTTATTTGATTTGATTTTATATCTCAATAACTTCTAACAAATCAGTAAATGCGGTGTGTATATATATATATATATATAGGGGAGGGATCAAATGAGAACCACCCCTTCTTAAATGAACAAAGGAACAAATTGTGGACCACACATGATGTGGTCCCACCATAATATTAAATCATTTATGATTTAATTTTAAATCATATTAAATCATAAATGATTTAATATTATGTGGGACTCACATCATATGTGATCCACAAGTGTCACTTTGTTCCTTTAAAAATGCAAAGTTCTCATTTGAACTTTCCCCTCTCTCTCTCTCTCTCTCTCTCTATATATATATATATATATATATATAGAGGACCGATCTAATACAACCCTTACTAATCTTGCAACCCATGCAACCCACATCTTAACCGTCCATTTTTTTTTTGATTTCTTTTAATTAAGGGTGGTTACGGATGATTAAATCTTAACTGCTGATGATCAAACGGACGGTTAAGAGGTGGGTTGCAAAGATTGCAATCTTTTCATGGGTTGCATATATATATATATATAGAGAGAGAGAGAGAGACATCTTCAAATACAAATCAGTCAAATGTTACAAACTATACAAACTTGTACAAATTATTATAAGAAATGATTTTTTCATGATTTTTTTAATCAAATGGTATGATTTAAGATATTATTACACATATGCTTGTTTCATCATGTGCAAAAAAATACATGTGAAACTTTTACATTATGAAACAAATACATATGAAACTTTTCATAAAAAAGTATATGGAAAACTTTCAATTAATAAAAACAAATACATGTGAAATTTTTACAAGGTGAAACAAATAATGTGTAATAATATCTTAAATCATAACATTTGATAAAAAAAAAATCATTAATTTTTTTTATATTGATTTGTACGAGTTTGTATAGTTTGTAATCTTTGACTGGTTTGTATTTGTACGAGTTTGTATAGTTTGTAACATTTGACTGATATAGAGGCAGGTTCAAATGAAAACTCAAATTTGGTTGTGAATATAAGGACAAATGAGAGCGCGACACGTGTCATATTCAGACTGAATAATCAAAGAAATATTCAGATTGAATAAGCATTATTAAGACTGAATAAATATTATATTCAGTTTGAATAATCTACATTCAGACACGTGTCGCACTCTCATTTGTCCTCACGTTCACAACAAAATTTGAGTCTACATTTGAACTTTTTTTTTTCTCTCTCTCTCTCTCTATATATATATACATATATATTATAGGGTTGGGTCCGGTGAGAAATAAAGTTATGGTGAGAAGGGATCTCCATCCTTGGATATATTATGATAAGATGCATTGAAATAAGATACACCGAGATACACCAGATCAATCGATGTATCAATTAAACACGATTTCATTGATGATTTGTGATTAAAAATGATCAAGGATGAATATCCTTTTTTACACTTCTCACCTTAACTTCACTTTTTATCATACGATAATATATAAACCCAATAAATTTTTTTATAAAAGAAAAATATAACCTATAATAAGAACATATGAAATCTGTCAAAATCAAATCCGAAATCTATTTTTCTAAATAAATAAATCAATGGGCATTTATTTAATATTCTGTACAAATTCGAGTCAAACTCCACTGACTGATTATTTCTCAAAGAGTTTCATAGTGCTTCAATGTAGTCACATTTAAAAGCTATTATAGAGATAAGTTTTTAAATATTTCTTCTAGACATGATTTATTTGTTATTTTCAATAATTTGTTTTTGTTTTAAGGTTTGTAAAATCTTATTTCAAGATTAAATGAGGGATGAGACGCGTATTTGACGACATCTATGATGATTTACGAGAGAAAACCGTAAGTATAGAATTTGAATTGAAAGCTTCTTTGATTATAGTAGAAGACTAGAAGTTATAGTTTTGTTAAGAACCCAAAAACAACATTCAAATGTGAGTAATCAGAATGAAAACTAGATATACATAGGGATTCATATGAAGATATAGACTCCACATACGGGTAGCAGATGGAGATCTTATACGTTAAACGTGACTCATTACGATAACATTGCATTGGATCTTGTGTATCAAATGTGACTCATTGTGAAAACACAACACTGAATGCTACATGGGTGTCATAGCCTCGTAGGTGTTTTTCCATGTCGTCAGTGGATCAACGAGACTGTACTAAGTCACAGTTAGTACATTTCCGAGTTAAAGTGTTATGCATTTTTTTTTTTGCAAAATCTCGTTTCACATAATTGTGTATGTATTATATATATGCTTGGTGGATTGTTACGGTCCTTAGTCTGAGTTGTAGTTTATGTAATAAATACAACTTCCATGTCGTGCATTTCTCAATATCTTTGTATGTATCTTCTTTCTTCATCTACTTCCCCTGAATGTAACTCGAGGTTTCTCATCTACAGCACAATGTACATTCAGTAGAGAATTATAAACAAGAGATGAAGATGGTGTCATTGATACAATCAAGCTATGTTCATTCCATGTTTAATCTTTACAAAATGAAGACAGGTTAATCATTGTGAAAGACTCAAAAGTGTATGAAGTTGATCATCATCTAGAAATGGAATTAACATTAGCTTGTATATATGATGTAATAGAAGTTTTTTGGAAAGGGTATTCTAGGCATTTGCCTAGACTAATCCCTGAAAATATTAAGACTGCTAAAGCATGCAGCTCTGAGATAATTCCCCAGTGGCCACAAGTTGTTTGCGTCTGGATTCGAGCCTGGGGTAGATGAGCTATCTAGCCTCATCCCCCACAAGTCTTAACCAGTACGCCACAAGCCTTGTAATAGTTTGTAGAAAGTTTATGTAATCACATAGATAACATGAATGTTTTGCACAACACAATAAACCAAATTTATGTCACTTCAAATGATGACTATATAGAAATATCAGTTATGTTTAAAGTTGACTATAAGAATTTGGAATAGTTTGAAGTTGGTTCAAGTTAAATTCTTTTTAAATGTGACACTGTGATAGCATCTGAGTGCCACCACATTCTATAACTCTCTCTCTATATATACATATATATATATATATCACAATAAAACAAATGACTTTTACCCACAAAAATTATCAAGAGAAATCTCCGTTGGTGATTACCCACGGATCACTAAGAAAATACCAATGGTTCAGTAAAATCCAATGTTTTTCGAGAAAATACCACCCAAATAATCCATGGGTAATCTATCACTGATTTGAATTACCCACCAACAATTTACCCATCCACTTTTTTGACGGTTTTGTGAGGAATCACCTTTTAGTGACAGATTTCCCAAGAAAATAGGCAAAAGCATTTCGTTTAGTAGTATGTGTGTATATATATATATATATATATATAGAGAGAGAGAGAGAGAGAGAGAGGAAAGTTCAAATGCGAACTCAAATTTGGTTGTGAACGTGGGGACAAATAAGAGGGCGACACGTGTTTGAATGTAGATTATTCAGTATTCAGACCGAATAAATACTATATTCATGGGTGTTCTTGTATGATCACTCCCCTATATATATATATATTATGGGCGGGTTAAAATGAGAACTCAAATTTGGTTGTGAACATGATGATAAATAAGAGCACGACACGTGTCATATTATGACCGAATAATGAAAGAAATGTTCAGATTGAATATAGTATTTATTCAGTCTGAATACTGAATAATCTACATTCAGACACGTGTCGTACTCTCATTTATCCTCCTTCTTATATATAGAAGGAGGTTAAAACGAAAACGTTAAATATTTAAGAAAACAATAAAACCTTTTTTCATGTACAAAATCACATATGATTTTGTACTAACATGAAAAAATGGACACGGACGACTTTTGCCACGGGTTAAGTAGCGGGAAAAGTCGCGGCTAATCATATATGAATTTGTATGTGAATCATATATGATTTTGTATATGAAAAAAGTTTTCTTGTTTTCTTAAATAGGCATCGTTTTCGTTTGAACCTGCCCCTATATATATATATATGTATATATATATATATATATATATTCAAAGGCAACTATCGTGACGTCTATCAAAGGGCTTCTGGCCTAGCGGTACCGGGGTTTTTACATCATTCTCAAGGTCTCGGGTTCGAGCCTTGAGAGTGGTGGTTTTCCTAAAAATGGTGGAGGAGTGGGGTTTTATCCCCTAAGGTGAAGGTTCGGATCCCGCATACTGCCCATTTAGATGTCATTGTGGGTCCGAATCACTAACTTCTAACTACTAACTTACCGTTAAAAAAAAAAACTATCTTGACGTTTGCACATGCACCATTTTTTTAATTAATCATAAGTTTACCACAATCCAACCCAAATATTCTTCTTCTTTCTCTTTTTGAAATATTGAGCTTTGACTTAACTCACTCTTTGTTGTGCTCAATCCCGATGAGAAATATATTAGATGGTTTTACCATCTTATTGCTTGGTAAATGACAACAACAAACAATATTGTACATTTGCACTTTTCTTGTGCCTATTTTTGCATTTGCAAATATTTGTGCATTAATATTAACAACGATTGCCAATGACGTGTAGCTCAGTTGGTTAAGGGGGAGGAGATGTTTGCTCTAATAGGCCGTTGGTCTTGGATTCGATCCTAGACCCCCCTCGCAATCATCTTGCCCCTGAGTGAGTCAGGTATGCCCCTCACATTGGGATTTGGGAATTGGCAGCCTGTGTGGGCCGGTTTGCGTGTTCGGGAAATACACGTTTTTGCTCCAATATTAACAACAATTAAATACCGTCACGACCCATTTAACACTTTAGTTGATTAATTTGTTATCCTAAACGTGGTCCAAGTGTGTGATCGTTTGGGCTATCGCTTTGGCATAATAATAAACAAGTGATGTCTGTATTGAACATGAGGCACGGTCCATGTCATTACTGTTATGTTCAACTCTAGTTTTTTTCCTTTCAAATATCCGAATAAACTAAAAAAAACATAAGATATGGATATCACATATAAATTAAATGAGCATGGGTGTATTTTTTTCATCTCATTTCTACATGATATTGTTATACATTCAATTATTATTATATCAGGTTAATTATGATGTGACTAGATGATCAGTGTCTCACATAGTAGGTTTTAACATCCTCAAGTCAGATGAATTTATATACAATAATTACATGAGAAATACTTATATTACACATATATATACTAGCTATGTAAAACTTTATATGACTACATATGTTAAATTAATCAATACATGTCCAAAGAAGTAGATGACCAGAGACTATCTAAGAATGAATTATTTTAACAGTATTATTACATTAAAGTATAACACAGATTATAAGAATAAACACAACAATTAGACAATCCTCTGTTATTAAAATCATAGCTCAATGTTACAAAACCCAATCATCTGATGATTGACTTTTGAGCATAAACAAAAATCTCATAAATATATCAATGGATGGGCGAGCCATAGAAGATTCATCATTAAAATATGGCTTTTCGGATAACATTAAGAATGAATTATGCTACGATTATTATTATGTTTAAATAAAAAAAAACAAAGCATAAATATAGCACAATAATTAGACAATCCTTTATTATTAAAATCATAGCTCAATGTTCCAAAATTCAATCATCTAGCGATCTACTTTTGGACGTACAATCAGTATAAATCATCATATATATACATATATATATGTATATCGATGGATGAATAAACGGAAAAAGATTCATCAATAGAATATGGCCTTTCAGATGTTATCGTTGAAATTTGTTCTTTAAATGCCTAGAACTGAAATAACTGTAAAATCACATTAAACTTTACGCTACGATTGAATAATGTTTTCTCGTTTCTAAATATACTATTCGCCACCATGAAACTAATGGAAACATCAATATTATACTATCTGGTATCGTATTATTTTTATGAAAAGTTGATTCTATTGTATAAAATTCTTTAATTATGATTTTCTTTTTCTTTCTAAAGAGTTGGGGTCTTCATATGAACAAAACTTTGGTTAGCATCTAATACCATCCTAAGCCTATACACCCACAAAGATATATACTAATAAAAGGGATAGGTCATAACTAAAGGTGAGTCAAAAGATTAGGAGATTATGAATTTAATTTATAAAAACTATATTTTATGCAGAAAAAAGATAATATAATGTTTATGTTTGATGCTCGTTTAATTATTTTGACTTATATACATGACTTAAAGTTTAAATTTTATATACTCGTTTATAAACTAGAACTTGATATTGATTAACTCGCTTCTCATTTAACAACTCAAAACTTGAAAATTTTGTTTTGTGATTGCAACATTATTGTATGGATGTGTGTGTGTATATATATTCAATTACTTATTTGAATAGAAAAAAAATTAAACTAGCTACACACAAACTCAAGATCATATCAATTACATAGTTTTCGACCAATTTTAATCGTAATATTTGACATGAGCTATCAATGATGATTGAGATTTAATATCCTTTCCATCGAATTATTCTTCTCATCTGTTATATCATCTTAAATTATTAATTTGACCATAATTAGACAAAAATAATGTCACCGAAAAATATTTTTTATTCAGATATAAATTGTTAAAATCTAATGACAGTTTTCTAATCTATTTTGTTGAAAAGAAATTAAAAGGCCGAGGGAAAAACCAACAAACATTGCTCAAATGAACCCTTGGGTAACTCAATTAGTGAGGCATTGGTTTGCTTCCCATTGGTTATTGGATGTTTGTCTATTTGTTAATAACTAAAGGAACTTGTGAGATTAATCGAGATAGAGTAAACTGTTCCAGATAGCTACAGTTGATAGCCCAAGTAGGTTTCCAAGTGGTTAAAACTATCTCAAAAAAACCTCAAGATCCTATGTTTGAATGTGCACTTATATATATTCTTTGACAAAACCAAACCAATCTAAGGCAAACCAAAAAACTTAACCGGCCATATCTGCTTAGGCCTTGATTGTAAAACTTTTTAAAGAGTTTTGAACCGAAATTTAATTGGTTTCTATTTTTGCTTTATCTTTCAAACTTAAAACAATGTCAATTTAAGTTTTACATGTTTTCAAATTAAATATGTTCAACCTCGTATCCACTTCATGGATAGGATTAGACGGATAAGAGTGATACACATATGAAAGGTCGAATGTTTTAGGGTTTTAATTTGACACTATTAATTTAGTAATTTACCAATCTTTTTGATTTTTATTCCACCTATCTTGATGAGACAGATAAAATGCATTTTTATCCCACTCTAGTCCTCCTGTCTGTCATGTGTCCCAGACTAATGTCACACCAAAATTGGGACAACAATTTTTTTACTGTCACGTCACATCTTGTCATTCATACCAAACACACCCTAAGAAACCAAACATAAATTTGGTTTCTATCTAGTTCATATCTGATGAACACTTTATAAATTTTTAATAAACAGATAACAAAAGTTTTAACGTTTCCAAGAGACACAAAGTCTTGAAATACAAACATATGTAAAGAATAAGTTGGCTTTACTTTTGATAGGAAAAGTATTCATTTAATTGTTGTTCTTTGAATACTTCACCTTTACTTTACTAAATAAATTCACCTATGCCATTGTTCTTGTTTACTTTGAACCATTACTATTATTAGAACAAGCATCAATTCTCTCCCCACCAAGATGCCCCTTAACACTTATTTGACTTGTGTTTTTAATCATCTGTTTTTAAACTTTGATTTCTTATGAACAAAAATTCATTTATTTTATTTAAACAAATTTCATGAATATTTGCTTTCGTTTTCTCGGGACCCACAAAGGCTGCGTTGGTCTTTCGATTTCTTTTGCTTTTATTGATTCTCGAGGAACTTAATCTCCTATCTACCACATTTCAAATGGATTTTTATAATTTTCAGTAATAACAGTTAAGCCGATTCAAAGGTGGCTTAAAGGCGCGCCACCTGTTACTAAAATGGTGGTGGCCCACTAAAAAGGACGGGCCTACGTCATATTCTCTTCATATCTTCATTTCTCTTGACTATACTAAAAACACACACATATTGATATTCGAAAGGGTTAAATGAGAACCGAAAATATGCAGAAAACCTGGAAACTAAGAGCATCTCCAACAATTATGCTATAATTTTTCTATCATAGAGTAAGAAAAGTCAAAATCTCTATAAAATTTACATTCAACTCCAATAGTTACTCTATTTTAGCAATTCTAACATTAACTATATTAATTAAATATTCAATGCATTTAATAAAATACTATCTCTCTCCTACACATTTTATCTCAATATTTTAATTGGCTGGATATAATTAAAATATTATTTTCTCCTTACTCTAATGAGTTTTAGAGATTTCTCTAAATTTGTAAAATTTTACAATCTCTCTTCTATTTTAATAATTTTAGCATAGAGAATAGCATAGTTGTTGGAGTAAAAAAAAATGCTAATATATCACTTTTTTCCCATTTTAGCATAGCTGTTGGAGCAAAAAAAATGTTAAAATATCACTTTTTCCCATTTTAGCATAGTTGTTGGAGATGCTCTAACTATCCATGATATTCAGGGTTATTCATCATGAATAATACATAAAATAGATGGTTCCTAGATTCTTAAAATATTTATGGTTGTCATTTAAACTTTCCTTCTCCCTTCCCTCTCTCTCTCTCTCTATATATATATATATGTGTGTGTGTGTATGTGTATGTATATGTATATATATGTATATATACACTTGTATGATGCAAGTAACTTTGTGAAGAAACTCAAAAGAGTTCAAACCAAGGAAGAACAAAAGCATATAGACATCATTACCACTTGGCCAATGGCCACTTCCCTCCACTCTCTGGTTCCAAACCCTGAAGATAACACAACTAAAACTACTATTAACCCCATGGAAGAAAAAGAAGAAGAAGTTCCAAATATGGTGAAACCTGATCATGATCATTCAGCCAATGTTGTTTACCCTCTTCAGACCCAAGGCCATTCACAATCTTTTCTACAACTAGCCTTATACCCCATAACTTTAAAGGTTTTCTTTCCATCCCCACCCACTATGCTAATTTCATTTTAGAAGTTATATATATGTGTGTGTGTGTTCATGCTGATTTTTGCCATTTATTTGCAGTTTGAAGAGGTTGTTTATAAAGTTAAAGTTGAGCAGAAAGGTATGTGGTGCAGTGAAACCGGGAGCTTAACAGAAAAGACAATACTTAATGGGGTGACGGGTTTAGTTTGCCCAGGAGAGATACTAGCTATGTTAGGTCCATCGGGAAGTGGTAAAACGACCCTCCTAACAGCCCTTGGAGGACGTCTGAATGGGAAACTATCTGGGAAGGTATCTTATAACAGCCAACCGTTTTCTGGTTCTACTAAAAGGAGAACTGGATTCGTGACTCAAGATGATGTTCTTTATCCACATCTCACTGTGACCGAAACCCTCTTGTTTACAGCTATGTTACGGCTACCGAAAAGCGTCAGCCGTGATGAGAAGGTGCATCATGTGGCTCGAGTCGTGGCTGAGTTGGGTTTGACTCGGTGTCAAAATAGCATGATAGGTGGTCCACTATTTAGAGGTATATCGGGTGGAGAGAAAAAGAGGGTGAGCATAGGTCAAGAAATGTTGATTAACCCAAGTTTGTTGTTGTTGGATGAGCCAACCTCGGGTCTGGACTCGACCACGGCTCATCGGATCCTAACCACAATCAAACGGCTGGCTAGTGGTGGACGAACTGTGGTGACCACAATTCACCAGCCATCTAGCCGGATCTATCATATGTTCGATAAAGTGATCTTGCTCTCTGAAGGCTCTCAAATCTACTATGGTCCTGCTTCCACAGCCTTGGAGTATTTCTCTTCGATTGGGTTTTCCACATCCGTTACAGTGAACCCGGCCGACCTTTTACTAGATCTTGCTAATGGTAATTGAGTTTTTTTAAGTCAATTACTTGCATCTGATTTATCTATAATTAATTAATCTTATGTTTCCATATACCTGCTTCTATTTGCTAATATTTTTGCATATCCCGCTTTCACATACTATTCATAAGCATGGGATCTTAAGGGAAACAACTGCTCTACTGTTTGAATAGTGGTCAGGTCTGCGTACATCTTACCCCTCCCAGACCTCCGGGTGGGACATACTGGGTTTGTTTGGTTTCTTGGTTGGTACATATATATATATAGGGGGGCGTAGTTTTGAGAACCCATAAAATTGTGATAACCTTGATATATATATATATATATATCAATTAACAATGTCTATGTAAACCATCTTCGTCATTGCTAAGCATAAATTTCAAATGTCACAGGAATTGCACCCGAATCGATGAATGACTATGAGCAAGGTGAAAATGCAGAGGGGGAGCGGAAATCAGTAAAGCAACAACTCGTCACTTGTTATGAAACAAACATTTCAACAAGACTGAAAACCGATCTATGCAATCTGGATGTTAGCAACTACAATCATGCGAAAGAAGATTTGACAAGTAAGTACACCTTTCAGGCTTCGTCCCATAATAAGTTTCCACATTTCTACTGTAGTTTGTCCCACAATAAGTGTCCACTTTTAAAAGCAAGTGTCTACTTTCCAATTTTACCCTTAATTATGAGATGGAGAAACTCATTACTCCCTCTGTTATTAACGGTAAAACTGTCATTCATTTTTTCAAAAAGTATAATAATTACATATTTCTAAAATTATGCCTTTTTTCATTTTGGACATTTATTTTGGGACGGAGGGCTTATTATAATAGAGGCTTACTATGGCTTAAAGATGCTACTCTTTATACATATACATATATATACACACACTAACCCTCTTCAAAAGTAGGTCGTCGTGTGCAATCAGAGCAATGGTGCACAAGCTGGTGGGATCAGTTCAAGGTGCTACTTCTAAGGGGACTTAGGGAGAGGAGATACGAAGCTTTCAATAGGCTTAGAATCTTTCAAGTCATAAGTGTCGCAATATTGGCCGGGCTCCTATGGTGGCACACCCCAACGTCTCATATTGAAGATCGTGTGAGCATTTTTTATCTCAAGAGCTCATCAATATAGAAAAAACATAACCACAAGGGTTGTGGCGTAGTGGTTAAGGCCCTGGGGGGATGTGGTGGAATATCCCATCTGCGCAGGCTTCGAATCCAGGCGTACACAACAATTGTGGCCACTGAGTTTATCAACGCTGATGTCTTGCAGTCATAATTTGTCGGGACTAGTCCAGGCATAGCCTGAGACACCCTTCCAAAAAAAATATAGAAAAACATAAAGAGTGTGTTTGGTACACAGACATGATTGGACTGTACATGAGGGGGAAAAGCAAGCGGGTGAAAGAACTGTGGAAGGTTTAAATTTGGCATGGGTAGTTTAGTAATTTACTTAATTTGTCCCAACTCCCTAACTTTTGTTCCACCTGTATTCTTGTCCCACTCGGTCAATGACAATGTCAGTCCCAGTCTAACTGGCACGCCAAACGTGGGAAAATAAGTTTTTGTCCTGTTCTTTACTGTCCTGCATACCAAAAGCTTCCTAAATGATTTATGTTTGGTCTCTTAACACTAAAACAATTTGGTTTCTTTCTTGCAGATAGCAATGCTTTTCTTCTTCTCGGTATTTTGGGGATTCTACCCACTCTACAACGCAGTTTTTACTTTCCCACAAGAAAGAAGAATGCTTATAAAAGAACGGTCATCAGGGATGTACCGTCTTTCCTCTTACTTCCTAGCAAGAACCATCGGAGACCTGCCACTCGAGCTTGCACTCCCAACGGCTTTTACCTTCATACTTTATTGGATGGGTGGACTCAAACCCGATCCAGCCACTTTCATCCTTTCCCTACTCGTTGTACTCTATAACGTTCTTGTGGCCCAAAGTCTTGGACTAGCAATTGGTGCTATACTTATGGACGTAAAACAAGCCACTACTTTAGCCTCAGTTACAACTTTGGTTTTCCTAATTGCTGGAGGGTATTATATACAACAAATCCCTTCTTTTATAGCATGGTTGAAGTATTTGAGCTATAGTTACTACTGCTACAAGCTTCTTCTTGGGGTTCAGTATGAAAAGAATGATCTTTATGAGTGCTCAAAAGGGGTTTATTGCAAAGTTGCAGATTTTCCAGCTGTTAAATCCGTGGGATTGGATAATCTACCTATGGATTTGTCGATTATGGCATTGATGTTAATTGGGTATCGGCTTATTGCTTATTTTGCATTACATAGGGTCCGGTGAAGTGTACCAGAAGACCATGAAGAGCTCGTTGTTTTGTTGGAAGAGAAAGAAAAAAAATACTAGATTTAGATTCACATGTTGCCAGAATTTTGATCGCCTTTTCTTAGGGAAGTGGATGTGTTACCCACCCTAGTGGCAAATGTTTGCATAAAACTAACTTGGCAAATTAAAGAAAACAATAAAGAAAGATCCTGAATGGATTGATTATATAAATATGATGTTCAGATTGTACACATTGTGTTTCTTTCAGACCATTATAGGAGAGATAATGTCATAATTTGATATAATAATTACGCAATACAAACTGATCAAATAGGCGAAATAAAATAAAACTTAAGGTTTACAACAAAATCTATAGAAACGTCATTAGCTAATGAACCATGATATCAAAATGACAAAGTAACGAGGACCTACCTTTGAGTTTTTGAGGTTGGATGGCATACTTTTCAAATTCAAAATTTGTAGAATTCTTTACAAATTTATTACTAAAACGTTTATCTTCATATTGACAATTCATATCAACGTTGATATCGAAAGTAGTATATTGATTCTCACTTCGTTGAAGTCAAAGTGTATCTCTTTTCTTGAAACCCATGGTCAAACTTACATATACCTGCTTGAAGATGAAAATGACGGTAAAGAATATTCTGCAGTCAGAGAAATTTTTCTTTATATACTTTGGAGTCTGAACAGTTTTTCATCGATGGATTTAGAGACCTAGTATTAGGTATACTTTTTGAAGGATTAAGGAGAGGAAATTTGAGATTAGATCAAACTCTACATACACAACAACTAACCAACATGTGGAATCAAACTGACATCAACATAAATCTTTATCCAACATTAAAGCAGATCTTTTTCCCGATCCAGACCTATAGATTGACGTAGAGAATAACCAATAGGTCACAATAAAGTTCAATTGACCAATTAAAACAACATGCATTTGTCATTTCCTACCCTCATTGGTCATTACATCCAATGTCATTTCCAAATCTCTAAAAGGATTTTGATTTGCTTTCCTCTCTTAGAATATATGGTGCCTTTAGACTTGCCAACCAAATTTAAGGTATGGGTTCAAAAAGAGCCAAGTTCAAGTGGTTCTCCAGTTTCATTCATTGCATGAGTATTCCCTCCTGATATTACAAGGTTGATGTCAAGTCAAGTTCATTATTCATGTTTTCCTACGCAAAATTCTTAATTAAAAAGTAGAAAGTTCATAACTTGTTCATATTTGATTTGAGGAACTTCTTAATCAACTATGTGAAATAAAGACACTTCTTCCAAATGCAATGTGTAGATTCTCCAAATCCAAAGAGAATATCAGCAAGAAAGGCTGGAAATCTGCATTTAGCCGTACCATATTATAAAAATTATAACTTTACTGTTTAATAGCATTATAAACTTCAAAATGGGGTATTCAAATCAATGATTGCAATGATGAATGAAAAAGTTTAAGTGATTCAAAACTAACTTTTATGCTTAATGCTTACCTCCACATCTTTTAAGCGTTTTAACTTAAAGGAATCTCGTACAACTAATTGTATAATATTTGATTTAACTAATAGTGCCACCAAGTTCAAATTTCCACCCATGTTTCCCACTAAGCAACTTTTATTACTAAAATTCAAGATAATCAACCACTTTCTCATATCCCAACTAAACTCATTGAAAGCCTATGTCACAAACCAGTTGAGTCTTTGAGATAATTATAACCCAAATTCTATTCTACCAAATAAGGAAACAGGAAACAAAGCAAAAGGAACTAACAATATATATACATAATGGCTAACTAAGCAATCTAAAACAAACACATTCATTAAACGAAAATTGTAAGAAGACCCATCATCCCAAAATCACAAAGAAATAACCATTAATGATTAATCCCACCCATATATCATGCATTGCAGAAAACTTATCAAATAGATAAAAAAGGAGAGAAATCTCTAATGCGCAAAACGTCGAACAGTTAAAGTGCAAACTTGTTAGTGCTTTTGCGAATTAAGTATTATAATGAGATAGGATTTACTCACAGTTATTGCAACTGGGGGTTTGATTTAAAGGCTTTTTTGACATCACGAATCGTCATAAAGAAACCATTTGTGCGGATTTCTTTTATGGGTCAATAAAGCTTCATAGTAGTAGCAACCAGCGAAGTAGGAAAATGATGGCAAACATAGTTGTCACTCCCGAATCTTTTTCCTTTCCCTTTTGTCGTTTTTATTCTTTTGAGAACAGCATTCCCATTCTCTGTGTACGCTTGCAATTGGAGGAAGAAACTTGATGTTGGTAGTTTGTGTTTTCTTTTGCATTTGTTGCTCGTTAACAATGGCGGTCAAAATTGATAAATTGTTTTTCCATCAAAATAAACTACAAACTATTATCAATATTCAGGTTTAGTCCTTTAAGAATCTTTTTTTCTTCTTTTGATCCAAAATCAGCTATTTTGTATCATTTTGGTCCCTAACTTTGTTAACACACATGCAAATTTTTGCTCAAACTCATTACCCTGATGACTCATGTGTAGGACAATGACTTAACGTTGCCATTTAATGATTTGATTTAATCATTCAGTGATTGTTCTGTTTGTCATTATTTTTCGGTCAGGGTCTCGAGTTTTTGGTAAAATCAGTATTATCTTATACAATCAAGGTTTCAAATCATCACCCCCAAACTTAGAAAAATCAATATTGTTTGATAATAAAATATATTAGTGTCATATACAAAAGATCAAATTAGATTTGGGGTTTTAATTACAATAACTATAAGTTAAAAGATTAATTATAAGTTATACATTTAAAAGGGTTCAAACTGTAAAGTTATAATTATAGATTTCGGGCTATCAAAACTTAATAAGAGTTATAAACTAAGTAAAATTTCGGATGTGATATGAAAACTAACTAATTCCTCATTCACAATGTATCCTTATTTAGCAAATCACAAGTTGAGTTTTTTTTAAACAAACTCAATCTCTCTGTTTGTTAAGACATAGGAATTGTCTGCTAAATTTTACCTCCCAGATCTTGTCTCGGGATGGGATGTGATACTAGTTTTGTTTGGTTTGGTTTTCCTTCCTAGCAAAGATTCTTCCTCCAAATGGCATACATCATTTGCAATGGTGGATCCATAAACTTAGGTGACAGGGTCCCTAGCGTATCAAAAACCTGAAACCGAATAAGCTCATCCAAACCAAAACGGTTTCGGGTTATTTGGTTCACGAGCTAAATGGTTCGGTTAACTAAATAAGGTAAATTTTGATTTCAATTATATTTATACCATATTGTTTAACCGAATAGCAAAGTATACTATTGTTTAATTTATATAATTTTCTTCTAAATGAATCGGTTTGAACATAAAAATAAAAGAACAAGAATTTGAGATGTATTTAACAAAATCATCACCTAACATTATCATTGTAGCATGACTGTAAAAACAGCGGTAACATATACGGAGAGAATAATTGTCAAGCAAGGGAGTGTGGTT
This sequence comes from Silybum marianum, assembly GCA_036898165.1. Lineage (NCBI taxonomy): Eukaryota > Viridiplantae > Streptophyta > Magnoliopsida > Asterales > Asteraceae > Silybum > Silybum marianum. The sequence continues at coordinate 20,329,748 of CM072539.1, forward strand.
TTTTGTTCGCCCCTTGATCATTTGCATCTCCATTCATCGAATAACTAATCTCGCACCTGTGCAACCTTTGCACCTTTCTCTTCTTTTGACATTACGGTACCCAGGAGATGTTAACATTCCAAGTGAAAGTACATTGGTAGTCACACTAGGAACATACTTCAATTCAAAACAGTCTTTATAGTTCTTTATTGAAGCTTAAAGCATACACTTCAACTTCAGTCTTCATCTTCTCCTAGTTTCAACTTTAATTTCTTCAGTTTTCTCTTTGTGTTCAACATGTCGAACATATCTTGATCATTGAAAATATGCAAAGAAGTAACATCGTCATTAGCCTTCTTTTTTCTTTTCCTTAGCTGATGATGTCACTTTGATGCAAACGTGAACTTTATGTTAAACATTTTAATTATCCGCCCTGTTCTGTAATTTATTGTTCATCTTTATGTTTATTTCCATATTTATTTATTAGAGCATCTCCAACAGCTTCCTCAAAATGAGGATTTTAAGGCATTTTTTAGCTCCAACAGACTCCGGAAAAAATCTCAAAAAATGGAGAAAGTAGGAGAGAGGAGGTTTTTTTTCTCCAAATTTGGAGAACACCCAAAAAATGATTACATGATGATGCAACTAATAGGAAAATTTAAAAATAAATATTAGGACAGAGAAATAATATTCTAATAGATGGAAATAATATTTAATATTATAATTAATAATGGTTTCTCCAAAATGGTAAATCTGATGAAGATGAGTGCAATTTTTTTAAAGATTTTATCTTTTGGAATTTTTTTAGGAATCTGTTGGAGATACTCTTATGTTTTTATGTCTTTAATTTCCTTCATTTTTGTAACGGTAGGCTAAATTTCTTATCTTAGCAACGAAACACATGACACATCAACATGGATTATAAGATAAGCATTTAATATTGTTTTTGATGGGTTAAAGAGATATAGGTGGTGTCATTCCTGATGCTATATCTACATAGAAATATAAGAACGAGCATCTGGATGAGAACCTGCTAGAACTTGGAAAAGTGTCTTTTGAGTTGGTCGTTGGTTTGATGCTAATTACTGATGTTGCATGTAGAAACTAAATCGTATAGATGCACTAAAAACCCACATCATTCATCAAAATCCAGTAAATCATCATATCAATCAAGCTTAAGGGGTAAAGTATTAGAAATCTAAAAAAAATTAACACCCTTAAAAATCAAAAGTTTAGATACACATAAAATCCAACATCTATAACTTTTGAAGCTTCCAATAACAAAATTTTGGGTAGGCCAAAATTGGTGAAATGTTGATCTACATATTAGACATGAGTGTTTGGTAGTAACATAAAACCATACCTTCTTCTTCCAAAAGACAGGAGTGTAAGACGTAAGAGTGAGAAAAGAACAATAAAATTTGTTCCTAAACTCAGACATTGTTTGACAAAAATAAGCTAGCTTATAAGTTAACTTATTTTCAGGATACATGTTTAGATGTGCATAAGCTGACTTATAAGCTAACTTATTGATAAGCTACTTGAAGTAGCTTATGGGCAGCTTTTTGTCACCTTTTCCGATTATACTCTCATTAATATTAATTATTATTTATTTAATCATAAATAATTATTTAGTTATTACTAATATTAACAATTATTGATATTAGTTAAAAATTATTAATTAATGTTAATTTTAGTTATACATTAATATTAATATTAATTATTTATAAATATTATTAATCATATCAATTATTTTCATATTTTTTTTTAATTATTATTCAATACATTTAGTTATTAGAAAACAAATATAATAATTTTAACAATATTTATATAAGTTACATAAAAATACAAGTTATACATATTTTATTTTATAGATAATAAAATTGTCTTAAGTGAATTTAGTAAAATATCTAATTTAATTATTAGTTATAATTTTTTTAAAATTGTTAATTAATTAGGATATGTAAGATTGACCAATTTTATTTTCATTCATACCATATATATAACGGTTGTTTGAAATTATAAACCAATATAAAAAAATTATAAAATTGATTTTAACAAATCCAAAATTTATTATTATTATTATTATTATTATATATAAGAATCCACTTAAAGTTCTTTTAATTAATATGTTATTTTAATTTTTCTTTATCATTTTTTTTGGTAAATGTTATATTAATATGTTATTTTAATTTTTTCTTTATCATTTTATTTTAATATGTTATATTATTAAATGTTTGTTTTAATTATATTATAAAGTAATATAATTGACTGTTTTTTCAAGATGTCATATTTGGTCATTTTATATACTTATCAGCTAGTTTTTGTCAAACATAATTTGTTCATCATTTAGCTTATCAACTACCAGCTAGTTTATCAGTCATCAACTAGTTTATCAGTCATCAGCTAGCTTATCAACTACCAGCTAGTTTATCAGTCATCAACTAGTTTATCAGTCATCAGCTAGCTTATAAGCTACCAGCTAACTTATCAATCATCAGCTAACTTATCGACTAGTTTGTCAAACTAGTCTCAATCTACCTGAGCTAAGAAAGCATTAGGCATGTGATTCCCTTATAGGCTACAAACCTTAGCAAGAGTTGGGCCTTGAGTTAAACTATTTGATTAATTGAATAAAAATCTTTTTTGGTTTGGTTAACTTTTTTTTAATAATTTGGTTAAACTTAATTAACCGAATAACATATTCTATCTATATTTTATATACTTTATTATTATATACTGCTTTTTATTAGATGGTAGGGTTTTTTTTATATCTATACTATGTTTTTTATTCATATAATGCATTACATCAAGAAAATAAAATCTTTTGGAGAGATATTGGTTTTCAATAAATTATGTTTTTTTACTTAGTACATGTCATTATGAATATATGACACAATTATATGTTAGAAGCACTCTCATTGAATTTGGGAAAATTATTTTAACCCGTATCTAGTAAAAAATATGAATTCTTATCCGGATTAATCGATTACCAAACCGAATAACCAAAAACTGATTAAATCAAACTTTATTTGGTTTTAATTTTAAAAGCCAATTAACCCGAACCGAATAAACCAAAAAACCGACTTGCCGCCCATGAGAGAGGTTCAAGAAAAACCTTAAAAAAGTAAAAACTAAGAAATATTATGGTAACTGGTCATCTAGACGGTATGTACATGTGCATACACGTGATTGAAGCTCTTTCTTGGTTTTATATGCACTCGTGTATACTGAACAAATTGCTTTAAATTACTTATATGCACATGTATATATCATCGACATATTTGGATATTGGAATTAATGGAAGCTTCAAATTGTTTCCATGTTAAAATTTAGAAATCTAAAAAACAAGGACCACAATCTAACAATTTTAAAGTTTAAAAATCTAAAAAACATCATTTTTTTGTCAGTTTTTCATTTTTTTTAACAATTTTAAACCCAACTACTACCCATAATTCCATGTGGGTTTGCTACAACATATGCCCCACACTTGCTCTAAACCCGAGAAAAAAAATGAGAGAGTGTAAAATATTGCATCATTTATTAAAATATTATTTCTTTATTTTTCAAAATAACTCCATATTTGAAGAAAAATTCATTTTCTCTCTCGTACATTTTCCGTTTTAAAGATAATTATAGAAAAGATATTGAAACAAAATACTTATTTAAAATTCTCATTTTCTCAAAAAAGAAAAAAAAAAAATTATATTTTAAAGAAGTCATTGAAGATGCCCCTTAAATCTTAAATACCAATAAATACCTAGAAATCCCAAAAAAAATGATAATCATGATCGAAAAACATTTTTTTAATTATGTTAAACTCGAATTTTTTGGTAATTTTGAATTTTGAATTTTTTTTAATGCTGAAATTATAGAAATTACAGAAATTATAGAGACGAGGAGATGAACTTACGGTTGAGGAAAGGGATGGTGGTAGAAGGTGGTGGAAGGAGGAGGAGGAGGAGGAGGAGGGTTTGGACGGTGGATGATGAAGATGGTAAATGGAGGTGATCAATCAGAGAGGAGATTTGCAGGATGAAGATGGAGATGAATACTAGGGCGTATTGGCGTAACCATGGCAAACTTCCACCTAAATCCCTTCCCATGGAGATGATGGTCTTTAGGGATGGGTCCCACTTGCCACCGGACAAATTTCCATCAGATAATATTTGTTTAATGGAAACCTCCAAAATGGACAGAGTTCTTGACTCTTTCTCAAATCCACCTAACGATTCATCACACATTTTTCAAACTGGTTGAAATTGAAACTACTGATTTCTTACATACATCAACAAATTCGTAAATTCGACGATTGATGGCCTTAGGCGGCGGCGATGGTGTTGCTGGAGTACAAGCATGGAAGGCACACGCAGCAATGGCGTTGGTTCAATTGTTATATGGAGTTTATCATGTGATCACCAAAGTAGCTCTTAATGATGGAGTCAACGAGATTGTTTTCTGTGTGTATCGTGATGTCGTTGCCATCTCTATCCTCGCTCCCATTGCCTATTTCCGTGAAAAGTTAGTCAACCCTATCTCTATTGTCTTTTTTTCTGTTGTGTGGATTGAATTAATGACTTCTGTTATGTTAACTCTTGATGAACGATTGTGGGATTTATGTTATGTTACGTGAATTGAACAATTCGAGGACTAATAGTTGTTGATTTGGAGTTGCAACTCTTTCCTAGATTGTAGTGTTTTGGGGAATTCGAATATCTGAAAGTTAAAATTTCTTGTTGGATTAGAGATTATTGTATAAGTTATTCAAAAATCAATTGTATAATGGAAGCTTGGTCTAAATCAAGGCAATAGGATAAAAATGCTTGGTGGTGGAATGAGGTGAAGAAGGGATTCCATGAACTTTTATATGTAAAACTGTAGAGGACATAATGAAGTATATAAACTAGCAAAGAAGAAAGGTAATTAGGGGCTGTTTGTTTACTTCTTAATAGTTCCATTAAGAGGCAGCCTATGAATCGCTAAGAGGTGAATCTTGTTTGGCCAAAAATAAGTCCGCCTCTTAATGGTTCGAAAACCCTCTGAATCATTTTGTATCATGGACCTCCCTTAACCATTAAGATCCCTGATTACATCCTGAACAATTACCAAACAATTATATTTCATTTTGCATTATATCATAAAAGTCTCCTAATCATTCTGCACCAAGCCATTCAGCAACTGCCAAACAGCCCTAAGAAAAGAAAGATGAAAATAGGTAAACAAATTACGCTAATTGTATTCCTTTAGAGGCTTGGAAAGGCTCAAGGGAGGTAGATATAATATGACTTACTTGATTATTAATGTCATGTGTAAAACAAAGAAGTTGTGTAACGAATGAATGAAGGAATATTACCTTCGTCTAAAGAACAAGGAGGTTTCACAAATTCTACCAACTATCAATTTTTGATCCGTACAAAGAAAACTATAGGAGCAAGTTGTTAAGCATCTGTTCAGAGTTGAGTCTAAGGTTTCAAAAAGTTAACTTGCTTTATGGACTCAATAAAAGACTATTTTCTTCATTAGACTACTTACAGAGACAGGACTTGCAGAGAAATAGAGGGGATAAGGAGGTATGGTGTTCATATCTAGACAAAAGTAGTTAAGAAGGAAATAATTCCTTACTTGGATTAGTTTTACTGAGACATTCATAAGAACATTAGTCATAGAATAACAGCAAGATGGTTGAAATGGTTACAAACTTTAGGAATCTTGTCTGTTTGCCATATCCTGTTACGGCTCGAAAGTATGTTCTATGTGATTTATGGGGTAAAATGCCTGATCCACAAGTCAAAATGTACCCATAGTTTGTAGCAAAAAATGCAAAAGGTCGAAGTGGTTTGGTCATTTCCAATATAGAGCTTAGAGTGCGGGATTAGAAGAGAATTATATGAAGACCAGTTCATTAGGAGAGGTAGAGGTTGACCAAGATGGACATGTTTCAAGTGGTGAATGGAGATTTTCATGAGTGGTGTATAACTGCAGAGCTTACTTATTTATGTTTGTTATAGGTTATGCATGTTTTTTATAATTTGTTTTTATTTCATTTTTAGGCAATACCACCAAATATGGATGCTCCTTGTTATTGTTATTTTTGTTCTTGTGGCTTATGCTATTTGGATTCTCAAAGTATGAAGTTTCGATTGTGGTTCTTGTTTAAAATTTTGTGCCAACTTCCACACAGGGTGAATAATGATTCGAGATGACTTATCAACATTTAGAATCTTGATGGTCTGAAGTGTAAGTATAGATTTTCGCCATACATGAAGTATGTTGATAAAGTGATTATGATCTATGTTATTGTCCATCACCATAAAGTGAAATATGTTAATTACTGTACATAAACACAGTATTCGTATTGAGAAGTAACCATTTAATCATAAATTGAACGGTAAATAAATACCACTTATATCATCTGAGAAATATGTGAAACTAAAGTTGGTTTGTTTTTTGTTGTTTGTAGGAGAATCAGACCAGCTATGACTACGCGCCTTCTTATGTATTTCTTCTTTCTCGGGTTGACCGGGTAAGTCTATAATATCCAAAGTTGTAAAATGGGCATAAGATGTTTAGAACCAACACCAATTCCACTTGAAAACACGGAAAAGCTTACTAATTTTGGTGCATTAAACCCGTCGTAACTGACGTTATTTGGGTCAAATGGGTAATTTTGTAGAATGGTCAAATGGGTTGGGTTGACCCGTTAGGCCCAAACACCCTTTTGTTCTTTTTTTTCCTTTCCAATATTTATTGTAAAAACATATTTGAATAAAATTAGGTATGTAACATAAAAACAAATGGAGTTAAGCTATAAACAAACATATCAAATCAAAAATGTCAGCATGTTTTTCATAATAGTATTTAAAATTTAAATCATAAAGACATATGAGAGAAGAGTTTTTTTTTTTTTTAGTGTGAATGATTGACAAAAGCTGCTCATTTTTGTATTTATGCTACAATGCCAGAGGCTAACCGACTTTAACAACATCTAAACGACTTAATGATCTCCAATCGTTATCTGCCACATGTCACTAACATGAAGCATCCCTTGACAATAGTAAAATTGGAAAAAATGGTCAAACTTTATATAAGATATTCAAAATTTATAATTTTCACTTTTAGAATTAGAATTAGGAATGGCAACGGGGCGGGTTCGGTATCCCCGTCCCCGAAACCAATAAGAAAAACCGTCCCCGTCCCGATCCCCGTCGGGTATCTTATCGGGGATCCCCGTCGGGTCCCCGCGGTTTCCCCGATCCCCGTTGGGGAACCCGTTAAGCAAAAATATCACCGTTACCCGTTGGTTTTACCCAAAACTGAATAGAAAAAAAATGTTAAATTGGGCTTTTAATTATTAGTATACTTAGCCCATTTATTATTTTTTTAAATTATTTATATTATATATTATTAATATATAAATATATATAAAAATATTATATATATATACACTATCGGCCCGGGCCGGGCCGGTGAGTAAGATCCCCGATCCCCGCCCCGTCCCCGTTAAGACGTCCCCGACCCCGACCCGAATTGTTCGGTTTTCACCGTCAGTTTCGGGGTTTTTTGCCATCCCTAATTAGAATTTGATGCTTTTAAACTTATAATTTGCAACATATATAATCATCATAGAAAAACTTTCTACATTCTGATGTAATAAACTTTTCAGTAGACAATAGTAATATTTTTTCTAATTTTTGGTGTTAAATAAGTAACATATTTTACACTATGTCGACCATGGAAAGACCTAAAACGGAAAAAGTATTCCAACTTTCCAGGAAAAATGTGTCGAAGAGTATATAGAGAAGTAAATAAAAAGGTTATGATACAATGAACTATTTGGGTTGTTTCGATAATATTTATGACTGGTTTGATCGATAATAAAAATATTCATTTTTAAAGTAATCAACCCATTTGGCTAATAATTAGTTTATTTGTATTTTTATCCTTAACGACTCACATTGAAAATGATGGATGAAATGGGTTAATTTGCGAGGTTTACTTAGCATCTGAAAGAAGAACTTACAACTAAGATAAGATGCTTATAATATTTAATTTTGGTCCTAGTTATGCCTCTTGTTTCACTTATAATTTTCTTTTATCTTGACCTTTTTAAGGATATTTGGGAATCAGCTTTTGTTTCTTGTTGGTCTTGGCTACACAAATCCAACATATGCTGCAGCCATTCAACCTTCAATTCCCGTCTTCACATTTATACTTGCTGCAATGATCGGGTAAGCTCAATTCAACCTTTCCCCCTTTTCTGTTCTGAAAAGAATGGTAGCCACATATTTTATTGTTTCATAATTTATTTTTTACGTAGCATTTCTAAATATTGATACGTACTTTCCTTGGAAAAAAAGAGATTACCCATATGAATTTTCGACGTTAATACATATTCTGATAAGACCATTTAAGTAGATGCTACACATGTGCACGTATATACATATACAGAATTTAAAAATATCCTATACATTTAAAGAAGTTATGTTTCTTCTATTCCATCTTAAAAAACTTTTAAAATATTTGTTAATTTTTTTTGTTTATCTGAATAACATGCATGTGTGTGTATAAATAAATACGAGATATGTGTGTATAAATAAATATGAGATACTGTATTTATGTATTTACATGCATATATGTTTATGTATGATATCTTTAACACATCATCCCTTAGTATTTAATGCATATATATGTGTATATATGTTTATGTATGATATCTTTAACAGTATGCATGATTTCATAAGCACCTTTATATGTCTACTTCATGGAAGGAGGGCAAATTTATATGTCAACTTCATATGAGATGATGTACATGCAGTGTAGAAACAGTGAATGTGCTCAAAACTGAAGGTCAGGCAAAAGTTGGAGGAACACTTGTTTGTGTATCTGGTGCCATCTTAATAGTTCTGTTTCGAGGACCGGCTCTTCTGGGGTATACAGACAATTTGTCTGTAGCAAGTGGTCAACCAGAGCCTGCTGAATGGATGTTCTCTAGTTTTGTGGGTTTCGGGATTGATAATTGGCATTTTGGTGTCCTGTGCTTAATAGGGAATTGCATGTGCATGGCAGCCTATCTAGCTATTCAGGTATTCAATCATATATTTGAATACATATACAAACTAGTCTATTCGTACAGACCGTACAAACTCCATGGTTCATTGTTTTATTGAATAAAATTGTTTCATGAAAGTGTTTAATATGATAAAATTGTTTCATATAATTCTCTTCTTCATGACATTATTTCATATATTTTTTGTTTCTATATGAAAATGAAATTGTTTCATGTATTTCTCATTTTGATGAAATTTGTTTCTATATATTCTTGATTAATCAACCCTCATGTATTCTTGATGAAATTGTTTCATATATTATTTGACTAATCAACCCTCATAATTAAGAAAAAATGAAAAAAAAAATGAAAAAAAGGATCGGTTGAATGGAGTTTGTACGGTTTGTACGGATTGACTGGTTTGTAATGGATATCTCCCCTATACAACAATATCATTTCTGGTGAGCAACTTGTATTTACCAAATTCGACTAAATCTAGTATCTTGTACGATTATGCACATTTGACGCTGCATTTCCTATTAATTTTTTGTACTAAATTATCTACTTTCAAATGATTGAAGTTTGATTGATGCATTGAAATCTTCAGGCTAACGTGTTGGCAACGTATTCTGCAAACCTATCCGTTACAGCGTATTCATACTTTTTTGGTACTCTCTTTATGGTCGTGACAGCAGTTTCCATGAACAACGATTCAACAAGCTGGAATTTGACCCAATCTGAGGTTTTGGCAGTACTTTATTCGGTAAGCATCTTTTTTCTCATCATTATGGTGAATGCAACTTCTCAGCTTATATACGTATCTTTCCTTTGAAGCCAACCAAGTTTGATTTGATACATGGATGTTTGATATATAAAAGTTTCTTATCTGGTCAATCTGTTTCACTTATATCTCATATTTTAGTTGTTGAAATGCCCTCTATTTTTAATAGGATCCAAGTGTTCTTTGATGTAGTTCTCTGATATTCATTACAAAACAAATGACTTTTACCCACAAAAATTACCCGGGAAATCCCAAAAAAATACCAAAGGTTCCGGTAGAATCCGATATTTTCAAGAAAATACAAACGGATCACCGAGAAAATACTTGGGTAATCTGTGACCGAGTTGAATTTCCAACCAACAATTTACCCACCAAATTTTTCAACAGTTTTGTGACAAATCGTGTGTTTAGTGACGGATTTCGCAGAGAAAAATCCGTAGGTAAAAGTCTTCCATTTAGTAGTAATTATCCCGGGTGGTTTGTAGGATTGGATAGGTTTTGGAGGAAATTTGGAATTCAGTTCCATTTCAATCCCATGTTTGGTTTGAAGAATTGCTTGGATTTGAAATCCCACAAACGTGGAATTTAGAAATTCTATGGGGTTGTTGGTATTTCGTAGGACTTGTGTGTAATAATGTTTTATGATATGTTGAAAACATTTGTTTTTATAATATTAAATTAATAAAAAAGTAATTTAATTTTTGTATGATTATTTATAGTTTGTTTTTATAAATTATTTATTAAAAATGGAATTCAGTTCCATTTCAAATGATACACACCAAAGATTCCAAATCCTTCCAAATCCAAATCCCTCAAAACCGCCGTATAACTGTTTCTGCTGACTGTCATCAGTTGATACCATCAGCTGCTGAAACACTGAACAGCACCTTCAACCACTGATCAGGAACTTAAACATATTCCTTCATCAGTTAATTTTGACAATTTTTGGAAAAGAACTTCTATAAAAAATAAGTGCTAATTCAAGATTTAAATACATATAATTCTTTTCCCTTTGAAACATATTCAAATACTTAAGAACATTTGCACATATAGAGGGAGGTCAAGGAGAAAACCTCAAAAAAAAAAAACTGAAGAACACCCTCAGAGCCCTCCATCAGGACAGTATGCATTTGTGCATACAAGAGTTTTTTTTTCTTTCTAAGCACGAGTTCATGTTACAAATTACCAGTATGCATTTGTGCATACCGTCCAAATGGAGGGCTCACAGGATGTTCTTCAGTTTTTTTTGAAGGTTTTCCCCTGAACCTGGCCCTATATAGGATGCACTTAATGTTACAAATTACCAGTATGCATTTGTGCATACCGTACACATATATACCCACTTTATTATTGACAACTCTGAAAACTCAAAACATTGTTACTTCATTCATACATTACGCCTTCATGTCTTTATCTGCACATACTTATGTTTCTATGCATCCATGTGACATTTCGTTACTCGTTTCCTGGACTCTCCGCATCACAAACTCCAGAGTATCCAATAGCAAATTATATATATATATATAGGCATAGGATGGTGTGAGAAGAAGAGTTAAGGTGAGAAGCGTAAGAAGAGATCTGAGCCCTTGACCACGTTTAATCTCATACCCACCCATGAATTGCGTCTTAGAAGAGAGTTGATCCGGTGCATCTTGGTGTACCTAATCTCGATGCATCTCATCCTAACATGCATCCAAGGGTGGATATTCCTTCTTACGCTTCTCACCATAACTCTCATTCTCACCAGAACCCAACCCTATATATATATATTTCGTGATCTGTTGCTTGATTGCACACACTCTCACCTGTAATCTGCTCTCTTGTTTCTTGTAATTTTTGCTATTAGACTCTACCTCTGTGTGGTATTTATCGAATTTGTGCAATTTGGTTTTTTACATGCTTTTTTTTGTTTTATTTCAGGGAATCATTGCATCTGCATTGAACTATGGACTTCTAACATGGGGCAACAATATCCTTGGACCTGCTTTAGTTGCTCTTTACATGCCACTTCAACCTTTTGCATCTGCTATTTTGTCGAGAATTTTTCTCGGAAGCACAATATATTTGGGAAGGTATGTTCTTCAGCCTTCGCGTTTTTATTTCTAGTCCATCTTGTCACTATGGAAATGTATAGAGGTTAGTGGTTAATTTTTTCGACTGTTGGACTTGGTTTCTTGCTACAAACAAACAATCGTTCTTGTGAAGATACGAAAAGAACTCTATAGTTACTTTGGACAAATTGTGGAAATGTGAATGAAAAAAAAATAACCACTTTTTTGTCCAAAATAACATGATGCTGCAAACTGTAATGGTTTTTTGCATAGTTACAAGAACGACGTTTTGAAAAGCTAATCACTAACGAGTATGAGTTTATCTTTTTATCATTTTTGCTCCTCTAGGAAAAAAGAACATAAAAAACCGAATGAGCCCAGAATTTTTGGGTATGGGGGTATTTTGGACAAAAAGGTTGATACTGGCAACCCCAACCGGCCCACAATCGGCTGCCAAATCCATAATATGGGGGCCATACCTGACTCACTTAACGGTTGTGGCTATGAGGGCGCCCGGGCTTGAACCCGGGACAATTTGATTTTGGACAAACTTAACCTCCACCTATTACCAACTGAGCTACACGCCATTGGCTTTGGGTATGGGGGTATGATGTACGCAGACCTGACCTCTACTCAAAAGAGTAGAGCAGTTGTTTCGGTGAAAATCCCTGGTTTGTGAAAAGTATGTGGAAGAGCTAAGAGAATATAAAGTTGGATATATAAGTAAGCAATAACTATACAAATAGAAACAATGACAAGTAACACATATCCAAAGTAAGGAAATGACACACCCCTTTTCTAAAAGAACCTCAACCAATATACCAATTTGACCGAACAAAAATATGTTGTCTCCAAATCCCTTGCTCCCTCCTGTCTCACCAATCACGTGAAGCCATGCCATTATTATTTTTAATATAAATATAAATATATATATATATATATATATTATAGATGAAAGTTCAAATGTGAACTCAAATTTGGTTGTGAACGTGAGTACAAATGAGAGCATGACACGTGTCTGAATATAGATTATTCAGACTGAATATACAAAGAAATATTCAGACTGAATAAATACTATATTTAATCTGAATATTTCTTTGTATATTCAGACTGAATACTGAATAAATACTTTATTCAGTCTGAATATTTCTTTGAATTGGACACGTGTCGCACTCTCATTTGTCCTCACGTTCACAACCAAATTTGAGTTCTCATTTGAACCCGCCCCTAATATTTGATCTTTTTATTCCCTCTTCTCAATAAATGGATGATGTGTCTTCACATAATTAATGGACTGAGAGGGGACGGGATTTGGATACGACAAATTGTTATTCATTTTGACCATCTTGCTTTGAGAGGGGACCGGTTAGGACCGTTAAAAGTACCATATTTGTATTTGATTGCTAGCTTGCATTTGTGAACAGCATTTTAGGAGGATTTTTGATCATAATGGGGTTATATATCGTGACTTGGGCAACGTATCGGGAAAAAGGACATGCAACTTCAGGCATAGGCCATTCTCGGACATCGGAGCCACTGATAGATCATGTTGTCTCTGAGCCTTCTCCATGAGTAGCTCGGATCATCGATTAACCTTGATGTGGAACCCTGATTGTTCTTGTTTTCTTTAACACTTTATGTAAAATCATAAATTGACCAAAATGCCCTTGAGTTAACAGATTTGGAGTTCGCCCAAAGCACGGGGATGATTCATGTAATTCACTCTAAAGATAATCATGAAGTATATTTTGTGTATATAAAGATGATGACAAAGTATTTTCTTGTGCTATTAGGATTCAATAATTATTCGTTTATTTATTGGTTATTAGTTAGTTTTATGAAGTAGAGTTTTAAATTTGGATTTTAAGGGATTATGTATCTTTAAGCAATGCCTGATGATTAATAACTTGGTTTTAGAACTTTTTTCCAAATACATAAAATAATGTACATAAATTTAGCTAATACTAAAATGTTTGTTTTTAACTTAATACTAAAAGATGGATTTATTGTGGTAAGCCAACACACCCTATCTTAACGCATTTAGCCAATATTTTTCTTCCAAAATTACCCTAGTACAATTTGTGATCACATATCCCGTTAAAAAAACAAACAATCTACCAACAGATAGTAAAATATGTTACCTTTTATTATACACTCATGCAATTAATGTTAAAACATTTTATGTTTTATTTATGTTAACATTAAAAATATAATTAATTTTAAAAGTATTCAATATTTGGCTCGTTTGAAGATATGGACTGGACTTTTCTAACGATGTAATTTTAAAAAGGGATTTTAGCTAATAATTAGTTAATTAATTAAGGGTATAAAATAAAAACTGAAAAAGGAAGGGAAGTAAATTAAAACCATTAAAGTCTGTGAAGGGTTAAAAAGCGTAATTGATTTCCAACCATGAACCTCAAGTTTTGCATGGTCGGTTTATTTGTTATTTTTTCATTGAAACTCCCTAAAAGTTTTAGGGAGTGTTCAGAAGGATTGAGTTCCGGTAAGAAGAAAAGTTATGGTGAGAAGCGTAAGAAGGGATCTTCACCCTTTGATGCATATTAGGATGAGATACACCAGGATGAGGTGCACCGAGCTGCACCGGATGAACTCCCTTCTAAGACTAGGGATGGCAAAAAAACCCGAAACCGATGGTGAAAAGCGAACAATTTGGATCAGGTTCAGGGACATCTTAACAGGAACGGACGGGGATATGGGATGTTATCAGGGATAATACTCACCGGCCCGACCACAAAGATCGAAACTTAACAAAATGCAAACCACAAAGGCACACCAACTATATTTATTTATATAAAAGATATCGGCATTGTTTCGCAAAAATAAGCTAGCTTATAAGCTGACTTATAAGCTAGCTTATTTTCTGAGTAATCGCTTGGATGCACATAAGCTAGCTTATAAGTCAGCTTGTAAGCTAGCTTATCGATAAGCTACTTGGAGTAGCTTATGAGGAGCTTTTTGACACTTTTTCCAATTATACTCCTAACTAATATTATTTATTTACTTTCAACATGCATTTTTTTTTATTATTTCATATCTTTCATCATGTTTGCCACAAACATAACTTATTCATCAATTTTATCGCCTATCAAATACCTACCTTATACGCTATTTACCTTATGTTACATGCTAACTTATCTAAGTTTGCCAAACATAGCCATCATATCTAAATAAATTCCTAGCAAACAAGATATAAATGAGCCCATGATGATATCTTATCTTGTCGTTTAAGGGAAACTTTCAAAATTCACCGACTTCGAATTTCATTTTCACAGAAGTTCATTCGTTTACTTCAATTGCAAGATGACCTCTTCATTTTTTCCCAAATTGACACTTGATCCACCTGATAATTCTTCAATCATTTCCCAATTGCTTCAAATTGAAACCACATCTCAACCTTTACATACACCAATAGATTTGTAGATTCGTCTATGTGTGTGAAAGTGTGTGTGTGTGTGTGGCACTGGCTGAGATGAGGACGGCCTTAGGCGGTGGTGGTGGTGGTGTTGTTGGAGAAGCATGGAAGGCGCACGTGGCGATGGCGTTGGTACAGTTGTTCAATGGAGGATATCATGTGATCACCAAAGTAGCTCTAAATGTTGGAGTCAGCGAGATTGTTTTCTGTGTGTATCGTGATGTCATTGCCCTCTCTATCCTCGCTCCTGTTGCCTATTTCCGTGAAAAGTTAGTCAACCCTCTTTGATTTCTTGTTAATTTGAGGATTTATTGTCTTTGTCTGTTTGGACATTTCTGGTCCGAATTACTGGTTTCTATCATGTCAAATATTGATGAAAGATCGTGGAATATATGTTAACAATACGAGTACTAACAGGTGTCGATTTGGAGTTGCATCTCTTTCTAGGAATCTAAAATAAAGGCAATTGTAGTGTTTTGGGGAATTATGATCTCTAAAAGTTAAATTTATTGCTGTATTGAGATTCATGGAATGTATAAGTTTCTCAAATCAATTATATAAAGAAGCCTGGTCCATATTGTAATTGATAATATGTATGGTAAAGTCCCATCTCTTTGTCTCCTGTTAGATTTATTTATTTTAAACTTGATGAGTTTAGTATCCACCATAACCTTCTGAGAATGATTTTTAAAAATCAGAAAATTGAACCAAGAGCAAGAACATGAGGGAGAATTTGTCACAGATTTGCCCAGGGCAGGATTTAAGTTGTAGATGGGGTAGGAATGTTAAACATCCTTAAACTAGGCGGTGGAACCTAGAAGGAGTTAATATGTGTATGTTTATTGATTGAATGGTCAAAAAGGAGCTTGTGATGCCAAGAGGGAAGCTCATATTATGTGGAACAAAATGGCAATGTGCATTTGAAAGGTAGCTAAGGAGGTTGTTGGAGAAAGTAAGGAAGTAAGCATTGAGTAATAACACTTGGTGGTAGAATGTGGAGAAGAAGGGATTCTATAAACTTTTATATGTAAAATTGTAGAGAACATAGAGAAGTATAAAATAGCAACAAAGAAAGCCAAGGAAGTAAGCATTGAGTAATAACACTTGGTGGTAGAATGTGGAGAAGAAGGGACTCTATAAACTTTTATATGTAAAATTGTAGAGAACATAGAGAAGTATAAAATAGCAACAAAGAAAGCTAAGAGACAATAAGAGAAGCCAGGAGTAAAAATACAAAGAACTGCACAACATTGTAGAGACAGAAATAAACATACCCAAGTTGGTAAGATAAGAGAGGAAAATAGTGGCTTAATTCCCGTCTTAACTGTTAGTTAAAGATGAGGTTAGAGAACACTGGAGAGATTATCTTGATAAGTTGTTCAATGGAGATATTGACGGGGTGTAGACGAACTTGAAGACCATTGATGCTGCTGCTAGAAGGTTGTCCATAGAAGTAGTGTCGGATGTAAAAAAGCACCAAGAAAGTTGAAAGTACGCCTCGCGCTAATTGTATTCCTTTAGAGTCTTGGAGAGCCATAAGGGAGGTAGGTACAATGTGATTTATTGTATTATTTAATTTCATGCTTAAGACAGAGATTACGTAATGAATGGAGGAATATTATTTTGGTCTCACTATACAGAACGAGGAGATATCAGGAAATGTACTAACTATGGCCTTACCAAGCTTTTATTGAAGCAAGTTAACTAAGGTTTTAAAAAGTTAATTTGCATTATGGACTCAACAATAGATTATTTTCTTCATTAGACGACTTACAGAGAAATATAGGGGACATAAGGATTCACATATGGAGTTTGTTGATCTAGAAAAGGTGTATGATATGATAGGGTGCTGAAAGAATTGATTCAATGGGTTTGTGAGAAGAAATTCTTGACCATAAATATATATTAATGTGATTAAAAACATGGATGACTGTGTGATAACAAGCGTGAAAGCATGCAAAGGTGAGACATATGCTTTCCTTATTACTATAGGTTTTCACCACAAGTTATCCTTGGATCCTTATCTCTTCCCTTTAGTTATGATCGAGCTTATAGAAGACTTACAAGACGATATGTAATGTTGTCTACTCTTTGGTTTACCTATTTATGTTTGTTGTAGGCTTGCGTGTTTTATAATTTGTCTTCTTTCATTTCTAGCCAACTCCAACTAGTATGGAGGCTCTTTGTTATTGTATTTTTTTTAGTTGCTGCTGCTATTTGGATTCTCAAATTTTGAAGTTTCCAGCATGGTTCCTGTTTAAATTTTTGTGCCAACTTCCACACAGGGTGAACAATGTTTTGAGATGGCTTATCAGCACCATCTACATTTAGAATCTTGTTGGTCTGAATTGTAAGTATCGACCTTTGTCATACATGAAGTATGCTGATAAAATGATTATGTTCTGTGTTATTGTTCAGCACCATAAAAGTCAAACATGTTAATTGGTGTATATAACCAAATGTTCCTATTCAGAAATAACCATTTAATCATATATTGATCTGTAAACACCACTGTTATCATCTGGGAAATGTGTGAAACTAAAGTTGGTTTGTTTTTTTGTCTTTTGTAGGAGAACCAGACCAGCTATGACTAGGCGCTTTCTCATGTATTTCTTCTTTCTTGGGTTGACTGGGTAAGTCTATAATATCCAAAGTTGTCATTCATATTTGTTTGTAATCCTCTACTGATAATTAGGTTTAGCATTAGAGGTGGGAAATGGGCTGGTTGGGTCGAATTGGTTAATGGGACACAACAGGTATGGGTCAAACGGGCAATTTGTTTAGAATACTCAAATGGGTTACCCAAGCACCTTTTTGTTCTTTTTCTTTCTTTCCATTTTATAATGTAAAAAAAGATTTGAATGAAATTAGGTATATAACATGAAACAAGTGAAGTTAAACTACAAACAAACATATCAAATCATATGTGTTGAGTCTTTTTCATAATAGTATTTAAATTTATAGCATCATAAAGACATTACGTTGAAATATTCCAAACATTTTAAGTTTTTATTTTGTTATTACTTTTATCAAAATATCTTTTCCAAGGTTGAAGTATAAAATTACTAATCTATAGAGAGAAATAAAAGTAGAGTGATAAAAGAGAAGAGGATTTTTATTAATTATCTTGAATGATTTACAATAGTTACTCATTTGTATTTATACTACAACACGTTAACAACCTCTAAACGACTTAATGACCTCAAATATTATCTGCCACGCGTCACTAGCATGAACATACTTTGACAATTGAAAAAATTGGTCAAACTTTATATAAGATTTTCAAATTTATATTTTCACTTCTGAAATTAAAATTGTTATTTTTAACCTTTTAATTTGAAAAATATATAATCCTCACAGAAAAGAATTTCTACATTATGATGTAATAAAATTTTCAGTAATAGTCTTGCTAATTTTTGGTGTGAAAAGAGTAGCATATTTTACACTATGTCGAGCATGAAATGATCTGAAATGGAATTTGTAATAGATAAGTAAATAAAAATGTTATGCTACACTAATTGGTAGGTTTGGGTTGCTTGGATAATAATTATGACTGGTATGATCCATGATGAAAATATTCTAAGTAATCAACCCATTTGACCAACTAGTTAATTTGTGTTGATCCTTTACGACTCACATTCAAAATGATGGGTGAAATGGGTTGATTTGTTTTAATTGCCAGGTTTATTTATCATGGGAAAAAAGAACTTACTACCAAGATAAGACACTTATAATATTTAATTCTGATCCCAGTTATGCCTCTTGTTTTACTAATAATTTTCTTTTATCTTGACCTTTTTAAGGATATTTGGGAACCAGCTTTTGTTTCTTGTTGGTCTTGGCTACACAAATCCAACATATGCTGCAGCCATTCAACCTTCAATTCCCGTCTTCACATTTATACTTGCTGCAATGATGGGGTAAGCTCAATTCAACCTTTCCCTCTTTTCTGTTCTGAAAAGAATTGCAGCCACATCTTTTATTGTTCCATAATTTATTTCATATGTAGCGTTTCTAAATATTGACATATACTTTCCTTGGAAAGAAAGAGATTACCCATATGAATTTTCAAGGTTACTGCATATTTTCATAAGACCATGTAAGTAGATGCTACACATGTGTAGGTATATACATATACAATTTAAAATCATCCTATACCTCTAAAAAAGCTGTCTGTTCTATTCCATCTTAAATTTTTTGAAGTATGTGTTATAAAATTTGTGTATTTGAATATCATGCATGTGTGTATGATTAAATACAAGATATATGTATATACGCATACATGTATTCATGTATGTATATGTGTGTATGCATTTATTTACATGCATATATGTATATGTATGAAGTATGATATCTTTAACACATGATCCCTGAGTACTTAATATACCATGTACCCCAATTAGCCTAACAAATGCATGATTTCATAAGCACCTTTATATGTCAACTTCATGGAAGGAGGGCAAATTTATATATCAACTTCATATGAGGTGATGTACATGCAGTACAGAAACAGTGAATGTGCTCAAGACTGAAGGTCAGGCAAAAGTTGGAGGGACCCTTGTTTGTGTTTCTGGTGCCATCTTAATGGTTCTGTTTCGAGGACCAGCTCTTCTGGGGTATTCAGACAATGTACCTAGGCAACATAACGAAATAAGAACAAGTGGTCAGCCAGAGCCTGCTGGATGGATGTTTTCTAATTTAGCAAGATTTGGGATTGATAATTGGCACCTTGGTGTCCTGTGCTTAATAGGGAACTGCATATGCATGGCAGCCTTTCTAGCTATTCAGGTATATAATCGTATATTCAAATAAACATACAACAATATCATTTTCTGGTGAGTAACCGTTTTACCAAATTCAACTAAATGTGTCTATTGCATTCATCATATTGAAACCGTTAACTATTGGTCCTTCAACAAGATGTTGGGCATGTTTAATTACAAAATTGAGTTAGAAAACAATTAGAAATGAGCTATATAAGTACGTATGTTAAATGCATAATTGCATCAGATATGTGGAAGTGACTGTGATGAGCACTTAGGTTTAGGTATTGTAATTTAAGTAAAGATGAGACAGCCGGTCAGTAATTATAGTTTGTAAGATCATCTAAAATTCCTCTTTGCAGCTAGCATATAAAAGAAGAAACACCAGCTCTGCAAGTTAAAGAAGGCTTAGGGCCTGTTTGTTAGTAGCTTAATGAGACTTACAGCTTATTCGGTCAGCTATACTGGCTGTTTGGTAGTGACTTAATGATATAGAAAGTGGCTTATTCAGTAAGCTTCTAGTGGGAGCTTTATGTAGAAGGCCAAGTTTTTTCCAAGCCTGTCCCTCCCAATTAAAAAACACACTCCTTTCATCTATGAAAAACCCCTCCCAAACAAAAATCTTCCCATTCTATACAGACAGATTAATCCACACAGACAGCTTTATCCATACAGTACTTAATTGAAAACCACCCAATCAGCTCCTTAGTTTGATCAGGCAACACCCTTGATAAATACAGATGAATTGCATGAAGGTCTCTCGTCAACTTCTTTAAAAAAGGTTATATGAACCAGCCTCATTTTTTAAGTTTGAAGTTGGTCAAAGTTGCTTGCATGCACAATCTAGTGTCTTGTAGTATTATGCACACTTAATGTTGCATTTCTTAACATTCTCAAAGCAACCTACGAGTATGAACTTCATATTATCAGTCATATACTGCTTTTTATATCAACTTTTTTAAGGATATGATTTTTGTCTATTGAGTTATCTACTTTTATGTTTTAAATGCTTGAAGTTTGATTTTTGCATTGAAATTTTCAGGCTCCAGTGTTGGCCAAGTATTCTGCAAACCTATCCGTTACAGCATATTCGTACTTTTTTGGTACTCTTTTTATGGTAGCGACAGCTGTTTTCATGAACAATGAGTCGACAAACTGGAATTTGACTCAGTCTGAGGTTTGGGCAGTAATTTATGCGGTAACCATCTTTTTCATCGTCATTTTAGTGGATGCAACTTCTTAGCTTATTATACACGCCTTTCCTTTTTAAGCCAACTAAGCTTAACATGATACATGGAAGTTTGAAATGCTTTATGTGCTAGTTTAATTCATAGGGGGGGGGGGTATGATATGTTGTAGTGTGCTTATGAAAAGATATATATATATATATATACACACTATGGTTTGCTGTCTTCTTTTCTTTAATCAAAAAGCAATGGCATATCTTTCTGTTGGTATAAATGGGTTGCATGAAAAGATTTAGTTATTTAAATTAATAGAGCAGCGGTAAATATATTTTCTAGGACTTCCTTTGCCTCGCTATACGTGCATGAAAAGATAGTAATTTTTAAAAATTATAGACGGGTAAAAATATTACAATTGTTGCCGGTTCTAAAAGTTTGATGAATAGTTGTAGTTTTCGAACTTCAGTCATATATAGAAGTTTCTCATCTACTTATGTTTCTATGCGTCTCTGTGACTCGTTTCCTGGACTCCTTCACAAACTCCAGCAATTTATATATTACATGATCTTTATATACTTGTTGCTTGATTGCACACACTTTTACGGTTTTACCTGTAGCTTGCTCTCTTCTTCTTTTTAAGTTTGTGGACCCTACCTCTGTGTGGGATTTACTGAGTTTGGTTTTTACGGGCTCTTTATGGTTTATTTCAGGGAATTGTTGCATCTGCATTGAACTATGGACTTTTAACATGGTCCAACAAGATCTTGGGACCTGCTTTAGTTGCTCTTTATAATCCACTTCAACCTGCTGCATCTGCTATTTTGTCAAGAATTTTCCTTGGAAGCCCTATATATTTGGGAAGGTATGTTCTTCGATCTCTGCATTTATTTCTAGTCCGTTTTGTCACTATGCAAGCATATAGAAGTTTTAGTGTCATACTTAGTTTCTCGCTACAAACAATCGTTCTGTGAAATTACGAAAATAACCCTTTTAACACTTTGTGAATAAGTGACTTTGGACTAATGGTGGAATATGTAAATGAAGAAATAACCATCGTACTTTGATACTTTTTATTCAAAATTGCTCGATCTTGCAAAGTGCATGTTCTTTTGTGTTGTTACAAGGACGATAGCGTGTTTACCGGAAAAAAAAAACTAAATACAATAGTTTGAAAAACTAATCACTTTGAAAACTGAAGTATGTTTTTTTTCCTTCCATTTTTGCTCCTCTAGGAGAAAAAAAAAACATATAAAACCAAAAGAATCTAAATGAGCCTGGTATTTCTGGGTCTGTGGGGTATGATGTACGCAGACCTGACCTCTACTCAAATGATCGTAGCAGTTGCATCCGTGAAAGTCCTCGCCTTATGAAAAGTGTGTAAAAGAGAGAGACCGAGAAGATAAATTTTGAAAAACTATATATGAGTAATCAGTAATAATACAAATAGAAGCAAAGTACAAGAAAAACATAACCAAGGTAACGAAATGACACACCCCTTGTTTAAAAAAACCTGAACCAATAGACCAATTTAACCGAATAAAAAAACTGGTGTCGCCAAACCCCTTGTTCCCTCTGTGTCCCACCAATCACGTGAAGTTATGCCATTATTTTATTTAATTGATTTTTTATCCCATCTTCTTGATAAATAGATGATGTGCCTTCACATAATTGATGCACATGGAGGGGATAGGGGATCTAGGGACAACAAATTTTTATTTAGGGGCTTCTTAACGGTTCCATTAAGAGGCAGTCTCTGAATCGCTAAAAGGTGAATCTTGTTTAGCAAAAAATAAGTCTGTCTTTTAATGGTTCCAAAACCCTCTTTAATCATTTTGTATCTTGGACCTCCCTTAACCATTAAGAGCCCTAATTATATCATGAACAATCACCAAACAATTATATTTCGTTTTGCACTATATCATAAGATCCTCTTAATCATTCTGACCACTTAATCATTCAGCAACTGCCAAACAGTACCCAACCACCCTGCTTTGGAAGGGAGCGGTTAGAACCGTTAAATGTTCTGTCCTTCCAAGTTTTGGAAAGATCGTTGGGGAGAAACTACCATATTTGTATTTGATTGTTAAACTTGCATTTTGTGAAACAGCATTTTAGGAGGATTGTTGATCATAATGGGGTTATATCTCGTGACTTGGGCATCGTATCGGGAAAAACGACAGGCGGCTTCAAGCGTCGGCCGTTCTCGGCCGTCGGATCCACTGATGAATCAGATCTACTCTGGGCCTCCATCATTGGTACCTAAGACCATGGATTAGCCGAGATTTGGGACTCCAATTGTTCTTTGTTCTTTTTAACACTTTTATGTAAAATATATATGGGAGTAGGAGTAGGAATTTTTGGTATCATGATGCTTGTTTATAGAAGTGATGAAATAGAAAAAAAAATATACTGCCCAATTGGACTTGTTTACGATGAACGGAACTTTCATAAACGTTGATTAATATTACATGAGGTGAAAGATCGTGTGAGAAGATGAGTTAAGGTGAAAAACGTAAGAAGAGATCTGAACCGTTGATTACTTTTAATCTCATGCCCACCCATGAATTACACTTTATAAGAGAATTGATCTGGTGCATCCTGGTGGTGTTGCTCATTAGTGTTGATATTTAATTAGGATTGATTCAATGGTGGAGATCTCTTTTTACACTTCTCACCATAACTTCAGCTCTCACTAGAAACCAACCCTATTACATGATTTGTAGAAAACTTAGTTTCGTCAAAATTTGATCAACATGGTCAAAAAATGGTCTGATCAAAATGTCCATCTCTGTTAAGATTGCATCCATATAACCGTGTTTCAGATTTCTTACGATGCTTAATGAGGTTAGGTAGCGTTTGATACGCATACATGATAAGACAAGACTGGACTGGACAGGACAAGAGGATGAGACTTTAATTTATAAACATTTTTACTCAACTTTTATATATATATATATATATATATAGAGGGAGGTTCAAATGAGAACGTTATAATTTTAAAGGAACACCCTTAGGACCACATATGATGTGGGTCACACACAATATAAAATCATATCTGATTCAATTGTGGGCCCCATTGAATCAGATATGATTTTATATTGTGTGTGACCCACATCATATGTGGTCCTAAATATGTTCCTTTAAATAGAAGGTATTCTTGTATTATCCCTCCCCTATATATACATATATAGGGTTAGGTTCCGGTGAGAAGGGGAAGTTATGGTGAGAATCGTAAGAAGAGATCTCCGCCCTTGGATCAATCTTAATTGAATGTCAACACAAATGAGATATACTCGAGATGCACCAAATCAATTCCCTTCTAAGACGCAATTCATGGGTGAGCATGTGATTAAAAGTGATCAATGGTTCAGATCTCTTCTTACACTTCTCACCTTAACTTTTCTTCTCACCCGATCCTTCGCCTACATATATATATGTATATATATATATATATATAGGTATCTTAAAATACAACCCAATCAAAGGTTACAAACTCGTACAAACCAATATAAAAATGATTTTTTTTTGATGATTTTTTTTTCATCAAACACTATGATTTAAGATGTTATTTCACGTTCATAATGTAAAAGTTTCACATGCATTTGCTTTCATAAGTTGAAAGTTTCACACACACACACACATATATATATATATGGGGTGGGTTCAAATGAGATCTCAAATTTGGTTGTGAACGTGAGGACAAATGAAAGCGCGACACATGTCATATTCAGACTGAGTAGTCAAAGAAATATTCGGACCGAATAAATACTATATTCAGTTTGAATATTTCTTTGACTATTCAATCTGAATATGACACGTGTCACGTTCTCATTTGTTCTCACATTCACAACCAAATTTGAGTTCGTATTTGACCTTTCCTCTAAATACATATGTATATAATAGACTAATAGTATAAAATTTTATTGATTTTTTTTATAGTTGATGGTAGTTTGAAAAAACCTGATACGCATAAATGATAAATTATGCTTTATTCGGTTTGGTGGAGGCACCGTTTAGATTGTTGCAACAACAATGGTTGTGGAAGCAGAGACATTGGCGATTGGTGGATGGTGGTGGTCGGGGAGAATGTGAAGATGGTGGATAGTGTAGGTGGTCGACAATGGTGGAGGAGTTGGTAGTGGCTAATGGTACTATTGGTGGCGGTGATGGACGACGGTGATCAGTGACCGACGTTGATTTTACATGATGTTAAGATGGTAGTGGCGGTGGTGGTGGTCGATGGTGGTTATGGTGGAGGTGAGGTGGCCCACGGTGGTGGTGAAGATGGACGGTGGCCAACGATGGTGGTGAAGGTGGAAGAGGAGGTTGGTGTAGTAGATGAGGAGGTGGAGGTGGCCAACCGTGGTAGTGATGGCGGTGATGGATGGTAGTTGTGAAGGAGGTGAAGATGGTAGATAACAGTGACGATGGTGGTAGTGGCTATGATGGAGGTGAGGTGGCCATGGTGGTGGTTGGTGGCCGACGGTGGTTGTAGAGGTGGTGGAGGAAGTTGTTGTTCTAGAGGAGAAGGTGGAGGTGGCCTACGATGGTGGTGGTGGTGGCAATGGATGACGGTGGTTGGTGGCCGAGTGTGGCTATCGGTGGTCGCCGACGGTACTAGCGGTCGTGACTAGTGGTGGTGACCATTAAAACAAGTATCATATTAAGATTATATATCAAATAAGGGTAGATTAGTGATATTTTGGTGGAACAAAAAAAGACCTTTTTTTGTCCCACCTTGTCCCAGTTCCTGTTCCTGTCCCATGTCGTGCCAAACGTGGGATGATGAATTCCTGTCATGTCTCATGTTACGTCAAACATCGGACAATGAGTTCTGTCCCGTCCCGTCCTATTCTGTCCCATATACCAAACACACACTACGATTTTCAAATTGTAACTTTTGAATCTTAAAATGGTTCATATGACCAAACTTTCACATTAAAACAAAACCTTAGATAAAAAAAACCGAACTTTCTAATGAAAGACATCGAAAATTCATTGAAAATATATACCAAACACTCATGGGAAGCACATACAAAAACTTCACAATGTGTATCCAAATCATCACATGTATTTTAGTATTTATGTATTGTCTATATAAGAAAGTTAAAATTTAAATTATAAATACTTTAAAAGTATGAGAACCTAATTATTTCATATATTATTCATAATTAATGATCCTAAACATTTATATGAATATTAATCATCATAAACATCGTGCATTGTCATTATGATAGTTTTCATGATAAAAATCAAACAGGTTATTCTTCATAAACAAGACATGAATGACCAAATGGTCACTGGCCCCGTAGGTAGTACCGATATCCGAAGATTAAGAGGTGAGGAGAGAGAGGAGACTGTTGTAAGTATTTGT
This sequence comes from Silybum marianum, assembly GCA_036898165.1. NCBI lineage: Eukaryota > Viridiplantae > Streptophyta > Magnoliopsida > Asterales > Asteraceae > Silybum > Silybum marianum. The sequence continues at coordinate 20,356,362 of CM072539.1, forward strand.
TTTTTGTGTGTATATATATGTATATATATATATATATATATATATAGAGAGAGAGAGAGAGAGAGATATGGAGGTTCAAGAGAGAACCTCAAAAAACTTGGATTTTAAAATTATATGGACTAACTTGTCTCTGTAATCATAGAGTTAGAGGTCGTTTACCGGACGCTTACCTTAAGGCATAACATTCTCGATCATCAAAAATGGTTTGATAGTAAGGGTTGTTTGTTTACCTCTTAAACAGTTGTAGTAAGAAACAGTCTCTGAATCGCTAAGAGGTAAATCATGTTTGGTAAAAAATAAGTCTAGTTCTTAATGGTTCCAAAACCCTCTTAATCATTTTGTATCCTGGATTACCTTAACCATTCAGAGCCCTGATTTCAGTTTGAACAATTACCAAACAATTCTATTTCATTTTTCAATACATCGTAAAAGCCTCTTAATTATTTTGAACACTTAATGATTCTGCACCAAACCATTCATCAACTGACAAACAACCCTAAAGCGTTTATAACCCGATAAGCGCTTACTGGGTAACAGTCATCACCCTCACTTACAGGTAAAAGTCATCACCCTCACTTATCGGGTAAGACGCTCAAACCCCGCCTTCATTTTTACTGGGTAAAAGTAATCACCTCACTTACTGGGTAAGACTCTCAATCATTATTTTCACTTTTACTGGGTAAGATTTTTGGTCCTTGTTATGTTGACCCTATAAGGTAATTGAACTGGTAAGCGTTTACCAAGCCAATCGTTCAGTAAACAAGCCCTTACGCTATGTTCTCGAGTTTGTAAAGGAAGGAAAAGCAAAGAAAAGAAAGGAAAAGAAGAGAAAAGAAATAATTTTTTTCATTTGTATTCTTGAGATTGAAAGGAAAGGAATGAAAAGGAAATAAAGAAAATAAATTTTCATATTCTTGAATAGTAGAGAAAGGAAAGGAAACGTGTCATTTTTACAAATATACTCTTATTTATTTTACAAGAGAATATAATTGATGGATAGATGTGTAATTTTATAAATATTTTTAATTATTTTATTTTCTTTCCTCTGTTTTCCTCCCACGTTTGAGAGGAAAGTTTTGGATGGAAAATCAACATGATTTTCCTTCCATTTCCCTCCTTAAAAAAACCCGAGAACACAAGATTTTTTCTTTTCCTCATACTTTCCTTCTGTTTCCCTGACTTTTCTTCGTAAAAAAAAATTCGAGAACACAACCTTAGTTATTAAAGTATAACCACCTTTATTATTCACACCATGCTTTTCATGGTTAGACCAAGCCAACTGGCGAGTTCCGATAAGTCTTTTTTAATTTTGCAAAAAGCAGAACTACAATTAAAAAGCTTTCTATCTTTATGAATAACCAATTCATTTTCAAATATAGTTGCGAGACTTTACCATAGAAATGGGTAAAAGAAATAGAAAGATCGAACCGATGGATTAAAATTGATCAAAAAATTTATGGTGGGTTCCATTATTATCATTTTTTTTGATGGGGTGAAGTTACAATTTTGAAAATTTGTATGTTAATATGTTAATAATGACAATGGAACGTGAGTTTTACACTCTTCCTCTTAAAGGAAATATCTTTCATAACAAAAATCGTAACAAAAGGTTATGAATATTGGGTACCCAAAAAAATTGTACGAAAAATATTGTAATTAATGAACTTACCCAAAAACTGTAACCTTATCGTAAAAGTAGCTATCACCTCAACAACAACATCCTAACAAATATATTGGTAACAAAAAATTGTAACCAAGCTTTACAAGGATGCAAAAGATTTACGAAGCTATGGGAATATGCTTATGAAAGGATTTGTGAAAAACAAGCAAAGATTTTACGGAAAGGCTTTATAAAGCTTTTAAATCTCATTTTATGAACCAAAGGTTATCTGGCCTAGCGGGGATTAGGTAACATCCTAAGTCACCAGTGGATAGTATCCCTGGTTGGCGAGGGTTCGAACCCCGAGTTCATGGGTCAGTCCACAGGACTGGATCATGGGCGCAGGGGATTAGTCGGTGCCCGTTTGGATCCGGATACCCTTGGGATGTATGAGTGTGTTAAAATGTCGTCCAAAAAAAAATCTCGTTTTATGAAAGTGGTTATGTTACGAAATACTTAGTCAAAAGTTGTGGCTTTCATAAGTTTACTATAAAAGTGGTTTTGAAATGTTAAGATATTTCAAAACAATTAAAAACATCTGGATCTTCAAATTTACCGACATGTAGTTCTTGTAAACTAAGCAAGTACAAAAAAATAATCTTGATTCTTGTTATGATTCAAAATTTACCACGAAAATGTCTTGAACCATAACTCGGATTGTGATAACTTCATTTATATTTATTATTTTTTGAAATCTAAATGTCAGAAAATTTTAAACACCAAGATAAACATATAAAAATGTTTGTAAAAACTATTTGATGGAAATTAAATATGGGGGTACATTAAATAAATGAAAGGTAAACCTGAATCAAAAATAGTTTAAGAACATATATTTGAAAGAGTACAAGTGTACAACAATAAAACTTATTATATTATAATACAATGAGTATAGAAGTCGAAATTTGCCATATGAAAAGAAAGAGTAAACTATACTTTCTTCTTTATGATTCATTGAAAATTGCTATTTTTTATTAACCTGTATATTCAACTCGTTATACGAGCCGATTAATCTATAAAGGGATTTTCGTTCTTCTTTCGATTTGAACATGGTATCTGCTGGTACTTTTGACTTTTGGAGCCCAAACTCAAACCGTTGAGACAACATCTTTTTTAAAAATTACAGTTTTTGTTCTTGTAGTTTACATTTCATCATTATTTTCATCTCTATAGGTTTTAGTTCATAGGTGTTAGAGTCGACTGTCATTCACTTAGGTTTTTATCGATTCATATAAATATTTGTCGGGTCCCATTGACTTGACAAAATCACCTAAGGTGTTCTTAAATGTTGCTTAAGTGTTTTTATCGGGTCCCTTTGACTCGACAAACTCCCATCACTGTCATTCAACAATGCCTAAGTTATTTTGTCGAGACACTTACGAACCTATGTCGCATCACACCAACTAGAAAAAATGTTCAACCTTGACTTAGGAGGTTTATCGCATGATACTATTTAGCCATGTTTGTGTTTGCATAATTTTTATCGGTTCTCTCTAACCCGACATGGTCAAAGTTTTCTATATGTCAAATGAACTTTATGAAAGACCCGAGATACGTGGTTATCGTATCATGCTATACCATAATCAGTATCCTTAAGTTCGTATATTGCATCTATAAGACCCGACATACAACTATGTCGGCTCCCTTAGACCCGACATCAAACCATATCACATTTCACTTGACAAACTTCAGTGCTTCTATGATCCGACATCTGTCAGGAATATCGGGTATCACGGCACCATGCTTGACCCGACATACCTCATCAAATTCCTCTCTATGCTCAAAACTGACTTATTTCAATGGTTTGCTAACTCTACTTTTCAGTTCTCATGGCCGCCATTCAAGACCCGAATCTTTCAGATGATTAACATCCGCTACCTTCCGAAAGGTCCACTGAACCGAGCATTCATTTTCCCAATCGAGACGACGTGCTCATGCCACCCCAGGAGAGGAAATTTGTCCCTTTTTGAAATTACAGTTTTATACTCAAACTAGAGACGAAATTAGTCTCGGGCATGAAAACAACGATGAATTTACAGGGCCTAAAACTGTGATTTAAAAAGTATAAGGACTAAAATTGTAATTTTTAACAAACCACAAGGACTAAAAACGTAATTTACTCTAAAAGTGTTTGGAATATGGGAATATGTGGAGTGGAAACAGGGCTGGGTTTTTTCGTAGGTAGTAGTAGTGTGTGATTGAGAAAGGAAGGGGGAGACAGAAGATCTTCAGACTTCAATGGAAGGTGAACAGAAGCAGCGAAATTGGATGGTGGAACCACCGACCGACCGACCAGTTCGTGTCTACGCCGATGGTATATATGATCTCTTTCACTTCGGTCATGCTCGTTCCCTTGAGCAAGCTAAGAAATCGTAAGTTCGTGTTTGCTTTCCCAATTTCAGAATTTGATTTCAGTATACAGCATATGGATCTTGATTTTGGTTGGTTGATGTTGCCGGTTTTGAAGTTGTTTGGTTTTCTTTTCCTCAATGGAATCTAGTGTTGGAGAATTTTGATACTGTTTTTAAGTTTAACTTTAAATTTATACGAGTTTTGTTTCTAATTTTGATTGTATTAACTTAATATGGCGGTTTTTTTTGGGTGAAAACGGTGTATTGAAGAACATAACTAGATATTTGGAGATTTTTTTCCAAGTCTCTTCTGAACTTTTCATCTACTGGTGACGATGAACATGTTGACTGTTTAAAGGAGTTTAGGGTTTATGAAGTATGAACTATGAAGATGGTGGTGAGGGAATGGAGAACATTTACCTACTTGAAATTATTGAAAAATGTTGGGTTATGTTTTATTTTTCTTTACCTATCATTTACTGTCAGTTAGTTGTAATCTAGTAGGGATCACTTGGTGGAGGAAACCAGGGGGTTAATCAATGATATCACCAACCAACTTGCCATTTTACGGGCCTTTATTTTTAACTCTCACCATGGAGGAATTAAGGAACTAGATGTATCGATAGCCCAAGTTAGTCATTGAGCTTGTACTGTAATGATTGGTAATACAGGAAACATCTTGTAAGTGGGATCACTCCTAAAATTTTTGTCTTTCCACCCAATAGGGTGAAAGGTACAAGACAATAGATAGTAAGTTCAAAGTGGTGCTATGTTCTAGAAGTTCGAGATTATACATTTCGATAGGAAACTTGTGAAGACAACACACCAAGTCTAGAATACTTGAAGTGGTAGTTGGCGTGAAACAATAGCTCAAAAGGTTAGTGTGTGGGGAGTGGGAACAATGATGGAATAAACTAGGGGTCCTAGGCTTCACACCAAAAGAAATACTAGGGTCTGCAGAGACTCAAACTGAAGGTGACCTTCACAACCAAAAGTTGATTCTCTAAACAAAGAAAGTATATTTGATCTAATTCTCAAATAATTTAATAATTTATTAAAGAAAATCTTGGTGACAACTCTCTTTATAATGAATGGAGACCCTAATACTATAAAACAAAAATGTTAAGATATCCTTGATGAGATGTAAATGAACAACTTGGTCTTAGACTGTGTGTACTACAAGTACTAGAATGAGTTGGTACTTGCCACAAATTGTACCCTATTAAGTTTATGTGCATAGAGCTTATGGGTTTGGAAGGAAACATGACCTCTTTTTTTGTCTTTTTTTCTTCTTATTATAAGTTTATGCTTACTCCCAAACGGCCTTTGGTCTAGCAGTATCTGGGTCACATGTAGAGCCCAACCTCCTAGGGAGGTCAAGGGTTCAAATCTCACCAAATGTGAGGAGGGTGCGTGAGTTCATTTGCCGTGTATATATATATATGATATACTTCAAAAAAAGGTTTATGCTTACTACATAGCTAATACTCCATGCTATCCAAGATATTGGTTATATTCATTTGAGAACTACCACAAGTAACATGAAAAGTATAGTACGTTAGATGATGTAAACATATGATAGATGCATCAAGCAGAAAGTGGTCCAGGTGTGAAGTTTTCTCTGCAAATACATTGGACATTATTGCTCTCACATTTAGCTTTGCAACAGTGCACGATTCATGAGTGTGAAAATAAGAAGGCATTGGGTGATCAATTCGAAGTTGTGGAATAAAAACATTTCCCTTCATTTCTCGGCTCCTCTCTCTCTCTCTCCCTCTCCGTTCTCCATCCTTTTTCATGCTCTTAGTTTGCTCCCTCACTCTTGAAAAGCTAGGTTTAATGATTGCAATAAGAGGAACAAACCAGGTTAACAAAATCTAAGGTAGGACTAAGAATTATGCTGTAAGGTTTGGGTTGTTCAGAAAAAAGGGCTGGTTTAAACTTTAAAGAAAAAAGGCAAGGAAAAAGGTTTGTAGGATTTAGTGGACAGAGTTGAAAAGTTAGACTAAATAGAACCTATTATGCGGAGAATACAGATGTGGAGTGACTATTGGTCACAGCAACAACATAAGAAGAGATGGTAATTTTGTCTATAGGCTATGCTTCTGATGAGGTTACAATAACTTCTGATAAGTAATAGGTTTTTGGTTATTCTGGAAATGGTTATGTTTGCTAGTGATACATGTTGGTTCTGATAACAACAGTTTAGTACATCTAGCCTGTGGGAGAAGGAATTAAAGGTGTTGCTGAGGATGAAAGTACTAGTTTGCTAAGGCTTCACACCAAATGAAATACTAGGATCAATCTGGAATGAATGCGAGCCCTGAGCTAGTTGTTAAACAATAAGACATGTAAATAAAAGTTACCTTTAACGAAATATAACTACCTATCTTAAATTGCCTATGATATCTAGTATTAAAATAGAAAAAACAACTTCGCCGTAATAATGGTAACAAACAGGTCCCAGCTTATGATATTTATTCTCTTTATCAAATCTTGTTTGGCTTTGAAAACGGAAAGAACCTCAAAAGCAGGCATTCCCCCTTGGTCATGAGATCTGTGTTGAAGCTGTTACTACGGACCAGCAAGGGAATTTTTTTATGGAGGGAAACACATCTCGCATGTTATGAAGAGAGTAGCAAAAGCGTTTACTAGTTTTGCAAGGAACATAAAGTCAATATGATCTAATCTCGTAAACTTCTGAAGCTCAATTCATTTCCCCAGGACCGTCATTGTTGGCTCTTTAGCATTTCTACTAACTAAGAATTCGGCCTTGAGGCATGTTTATCACCCAATTGACCATTTGTAGAAGTCACTGTATTAGTAGGGATTGGATTTTAGCTAGGTAGAGATGGAAAAATGGGCCAGGCCCGGCCTGGGACCGGTTTTTCTAAAATAAATGTATTTTTATATGTATTATTAAATGTATTTCTAATTTTTTTAAGTGTATTTGATTGAAAACCAATTATAAAACTATAATAAATGTATTTTTTAAGTGTATTTGGTTGAAAACCAATTATAAAACTATAATAGAACGTATTTTTAAAGTGTATTTGAGTGACCCAATTACATATATTAAAGTATTATTAAAAATTTATCAAAAAAAATGCATAGGTTTGGGCCTGGGACCGGTTACAACCCAAGCTTAACTGGGCCTTACCTTCACGAGCCTGACCGGTTACGGTGAATAGTGTTTGGGACCGGGACGGCGGGACCGATTTGGGCCCGGCCCGCCCGGCCTGGGACCAGTTTTCTGCCATCTCTATAGCCAGGGCAGAAAGTACAGCAATTCTATCACATCAGTTCCACTCCTCATTTCACCTGTTTCTTTTTTGTTACTCTCAATGATGCACTATTAGGTATTCAAGTCTTTGTTTTGTATTAGTTAATTATTCTCTCATTTTACTTTGGCATAAATAATGCATAGAGCTATGCAATATAAAAATGTCAGTGAAGTGTTCATATCTTTTAACTTTGTTCTCTGGTCTTATCTTATCAATAGGTTTCCAAATACTTATTTGCTTGTTGGATGTTGCAATGACGAAGTCACCCACAGGCTGAAGGGTAAAACAGTCATGACTGATCAGGAGCGTTATGAATCTCTTCGCCACTGCAAGTAGGTTTGTCTAATAGCTCAAGAATCATTCTTGTATTTGTATTAACAAAATATTCTATAATAGATCCTGTAATCTAGTACTTAGTTGATATTTTCACTATTTTCTTATCTTCTCTTTAAGAAGCATCAATCTTTTTAGTTACAAGTGTTGTTTATGAACTATTTGGAGACTAACTCAATGCTCATGCTATAATTTTGCCTTGTTATTGGACATATGCAGGTGGGTTGATGAAGTTATTCCAGATGCACCCTGGGTACTTACGCAAGAATTTATTGATAAACATCGTATAGACTATGTGGCTCACGATTCTCTTCCGTAAGGTCAACCTGCCCAAAGCTGCATTCATTTTCCTTCTCAAACCCCCAAGGCCTTCTATGTCTTGATGGGGTATACAAAAATTCTGTTTTCCCATATAAAATGTTCCCCTTCCTCTCTGTAGCATACATATATACGTATGCATGCATGTATATACATATGTATACCATACCATGCATGCATACATACATACACAAACACGCATATACGTACGTACTTTCACACATGTACAGATATACACACACATATTTATGTGTATATGTGTGTAAGGCACACTTCCATAATGTTAAATGCCGGATAATTTGTAGGTTCTTTATTTAAGCTTGACCAGGTAGGGAGACCCCCCCCCCCCTCCCTCCCTTCCCGAAAAAACAAAAGAATAAATAAAGCCATTTGAAATAAATTAGATGGATGGACCTGCACCAAATCTTCACAAGAAATTCGTTGCACTTTGTGTCTGAGTCCGTTCAATTTTTAACTGATGGCAGATGGCCTATATGGTAGATGGAAATTGTCATTTATAAACACTGCATATGGAGGGGCTCTTCCATATGTATATCTAATTAGCATAAACCAACTGCTGTTTTTTATTATCATTGGCTGACTTGTCAAAGGTACATTTTTTATAGGCTTAGAGCATATGTGCAGTCTACCTGCATAGACATATTTTTGGCCTAACACCAAATTATGAAAGTGGCTTTAATAGAATATGTAATTTTTTTTAATTTCCATTGAAAACTCAATCAAGGTTGTAAAACTCGCTAGGCGGTAGTCGGGCGGCCGACCCCCTTGTAGCGAGTACTCAGCCTAGGCGGGGAGTACTCGGATTGGAATTTTTTATATATAAATTTTAAAAGCATATATATATATATAGCATGTTCATAAATCATAAATAACCAAATATAAAGATAATTGTTCATAGCACCCAAAATATATGTTTAAAAACACCCAGATTTTGATTCAATCGGTCTTGAAAGCCTTCAATTGGAGTTTTCTTCGGTCGCTTCTTCTTCTTCTGTCGGCTGCTTGGGTCGATTTTTCTTCAATCGAGTGCTGGAAACGACTTACAACACCGATTTTTTTTCCTACTAAAACTTAAATTTTAAAGTTGACCGGCTTGGACCGCCTAGGCCGGTTACTCGCCGAGTAGGCCGAGGACCGAGTAATCTGGCCGATTAACCACAAATCGCCTCGGTTTAGGGCCAAGTACCGAGTACTCGCCGAGTACTCGGCCGCCTAGGCCGATTTTTACAACACTGAACTCAATGCACATTATTGTCAATTGTATGTGATGTTTTTTAATTGTGTTTGACTTCTTAAAATCAGGTACGCTGATGCAAGTGGTGCTGGACAAGACGTATATGAATTTGTAAGTTGGAAGTTATTAATCAGTATTACTATAAGGGGCTGTTTGGTTGGTTTTTCATTAAGTCGTGTATGGATAAAGTTGTCTGTGTGGATTAATCTGTATGTATACATTGAGAAGGTTTTTTTGGGAGGGTTTTTTCATAGATGAAAGAAACGTGTTATTTTAATTGGGAGGGACAGGTTTGGAAAAAAACTTGCCTTTTTGCATAAATCTCCCCTCTAGAAGCTTATTGAATAAGTCATTTTCTACATCATTAAGTCGCTACCAAACAGTTATGCATAGCTGACCGAGTAAGCTGGAGTCCCATTCAGCTTATTAAGCTGCTAACAAACAGACCCTAAATTTGTTGCTTATGTTGCTTTCCTTGTCCTGTTAACTTTGTGGAAATATTCGTTATTTAGGTTGCCTTTCTTTTCTATGATGCATTTATTGATGATACATACATCAATTCCCTATTTAGGTCAAGTCCATTGGAAGATTTAAGGAGACAAAACGGACGGATGGGATTTCTACATCAGATGTAATCATGAGAATTGTCAAAGACTACAATGAGTATGTGATGCGCAATTTGGATCGAGGATACTCAAGAAAAGATCTTGGTGTTAGCTACGTGAAGGTGTGTTTTTGTTATTCATTAATTAACCATCATCTATTATTGTGTGTATATATATATATTGTTTAGGCCAACATTTGAATTTGTCTCTGTTTCTTTGTTTCAGGAAAAGAGGTTGAGAGTGAACATGGGCTTAAAGAAGCTGCGTGAAAAAGTAAAAAAGCAACAAGAAAAGGTGGAAGAAAAGGTAAGTATTTTTATAGTTTCATCCTGCACATTAAACTGTAGTTTTAGGCTAGTAGGTAGCTCTTTCTTTCAGTAGACTGTTTTTGGTGTGCATGCTTTCTCTTTGGGCTATATATTTTAACAGTTAGTAGAATTTTTTAGCCATATTTTTTAGAATCAGATGTCAGGCTTGGGACAGATCCTTTTATGCATCTTTACGAATCTTATATCAATCGTGAACTCACTTCCATAAGTTCTCTTACGTGCTTCTGTTTACTGTAATGTATATCTCGTTGACCCTTGTCTCAAGTAATATATCTGTAGATGGTAAAATAGTTTTAAAACATCTATAATTAAGGTGTCTACTAACGAAGCACTGATAGATACTACTCGGTAGACCATGATACATGATATAGGGTTTTCTATAAAAATGGGATAAAATATGTAGATGTGCACACAAGGATCCCGTATAAAAGTAGGAGATGCGCAATGACTAGCATGTGTATACCGATAGCAAATTCTCTGGGTAATTAGTACAAATTTTATAAGTATATAGCATATAACTTTACATACAATTTTTATTTGTAAACATTAAAAAAGATACAAGATTGTTAGGAGCTTTGAATTTTATTTTTTTCGTTTTTGCAAGGCTCTTTGCATGATTTTCTAAATCTTCCTTTGAAAAAGTAATAATAACTTTATAAGGGAGTTCATTTCTTTTGTTGAGCCGCAAATAGTAGATCAATAAATAAGATTTTCTGCAAAACTATCGCTTCTAGCTTTGCATTCCAAATCTTATTCACAAGCCGGTGGTCTTATCAGAAATACCCTCTTTGCCAATTTGGGTAGAGGAATGATTTGCGTACATCTTACCCCCACAGACCGTACTTCACAGTGGGATGTATTCAATTTATTTGATTTGGTTTTATTGTTCAGAGATAAGATTATATTAGGTTCTGGAGTCCTATTTATACATGTCTTAGATTTACTCCCCTAGAGAGTTAGGGTTTGTATGTTAGCAGCTTAATGAGCTTAATGTTACTCACAACTTATTTGGTCAGCTATTCAGTAAGCTTAATAAAATAGAAAGCGGCTTATTCAGTAAGCTTCTAGGGGTAGCTTTATGCAGAAAACCAAATTTTTTTCCAAACCTTCCCCTCTGAATTGAAAAACACGCTCGTTCCATCTATGGAAAAACCCTCCCAAACAAAAACCTTCTCAATCTATACAGACAGATTAATCCACACAGAGAGCTTTATCCATAAAGGACTTGATGGAAAACCAACCAAACAACCCCTTAGTCTGCTACTGATGCAGATTGCTCAGGAATTATCTTTTAAGCATATAACTCTATGAAGGGCCCACTATTATGTAATTCCATTTTAACAGTATAGAATTCGAAGTATAATTGTCGTGGGTCTGAAAATTCGATATATAATATATACTTAAGAGGGATTGCACTTATTACAGGAGTAAGGGATCTGATTTGATTTCAAATATTGGTCCTCGGTATTGGATGTGGAATCTTGAAAGTTGATAATGAATTGGACAGCTAAGTGATGCCTTTGCGGCATAAATGAGAGGCATGGGTATGAGAACATGGAGAAACCTTGGTGAGCACTGGATATATATATGTGTGTGTGTGTGTGTGTGTCTATATATATAATTATATATATGCACTTCTCAAAATATTATTTCTTACTGGAGCCAGAATGTGGTGTCAGAATGTATCTCCAAGTGGTGGAATTCATTCGGAGAAGCTGGTATATGTCTAAATGGAGTTTATTTGTTGGAAATATTTCTGAGGTGGTCAAGATTCCAACATGTTTAAGATAAGTTTGATATCGCTGTTTCTGCAAGTTGTCATATTATAGAGTTAAAGTTGTGGGGTTAGCCAAACGGTAAAGATGCTTTAGTGTTGCAAAACAGATGCATCTTAGAAGATTTTCACCAAGCTCTTGTTTTTCGTATTATTGTAGTAAGTCATACAATTAATAACAGCTCGTATAGTAGTACCCAAAACTGTGACAGTTGCCCATTATGTGATGCTTCAAGTCCTTCCATATTCTAATATTTGGCTGAGTTTGTGTACTTTTTCCTCGGTATTTTGCAGATCCAAACAGTGGCGAAAACTGCTGGTATGAATCATAACCTCTGGGTGGAGAACGCTGATCGTTTGGTTGCTGGTTTTCTAGAAATGTTTGAAGAGGGTTGCCATAAAATGGTTCTCTCTCTCTCTCTTTCTGTTTCTCCCTATATATATATATATTATTATTATATAGAGGAAAGTTCAAATGAGAACTCAAATTTGGTTGTGAACATGAGGATAAAGGAGAGCGCGACACGTGTCATATTCAGACTGAATAATGAAGGAAAATATTCAGACCGAATGTAGTGGTATTCAGACATTCAGAATATTCAGTCTGAATAATGAATAACACTACATTCAGACTGAATAACACTACATTCAATATGAATATTTTCCTTCATTATTCAGTCTGAATATGACACCTGTCGCGCTCTCCTTTGTCCTCATGTTCACAACCAAATTTGAGTTCTCATTTGAACCCGCCCCTATATATATATATATATATATATATTCACTAGGAAACACAAACACATGCATGATACGTCTTTTTGAACCAAAAAATGGGGAAACCAGATGAAATATTGTAAGCTTGAGGTCTTTGGGGCTACTCCCTATAGGTCGCCAGATCGAGTCTCCTCACTGGGATTTTCCTAGTTGTTATCTTCAAGACCCCATAGAATTACTCGAGATATGCCCAAGCTGGCCCAAACACCCACAATTACCAAAAAAACATTTTAAGAAAAATGGAACATTGAGAAAAAAAAGATGAGAATATTTTATAATTTTTTTCTCAGGGAACAGCCATAAGAGACAGAATACAAGAACAATTAAAGGCAAATGCAAATAGGAGGGAACTTACTAATGGCAATGGCGAAGATGATGATGATGATGATGATGATGATGAATATTATTATGATTATAGCACCGAAGATGAAGAAGACTACTCCAGTGGTGCCGATGAAATAGCATCAACATGATGAATATGGAAAGTTTGGCCATATAACTTTGTGTGGACAAATATATAGGTTGTGATATGAATTTCGGTTTATTTCTACTGTATGATAAAAATTTGCATTTCCAAAATGTACGAAAATCGAACTCTTGTGGAAAGTTGTGTTTTTTGGACTATATTTTTTTTGTTGTAGTTTTAGACAATTTGTTTGGCATATAGATTTGGTCCAATTTTGTTAGTTTTGTGGGTATTCATTAGAAAATGTTAATTGTATTTTGATTTGATTTTGTGAGGACATTTAGGGTTCAAATCAAAAGAGTTATTGTCACCAAATGCTTCTAGACTAAATGATTTTATGACATTATTGAGGGATAAATTTTTATTTCAATGCATATGTTGTGCTAGTTATTCAACACAATTTTTGTCTATTTAAATATAGATTTTTAACCAAATCGAACGATTCTAAACTATGAAAACGAAATGGGGAAGTGACACAGATTGGTCTGGTCCGGTTAAGGTCAAACTGGTTTGAGATTAGTCGATCTGGACTAGTTATGGCCTTTTGGAGGTTTTTAGAAAAACCAGTATTGATTGATTGAAGGGACGGTTTCTTTATATAATAGTTAACTAGAAGGTTACTCGCGGAATGCAGCGAGATTCATTTTGATTTTAATGTTTAATTTTATTTTTTTGTGTAATTTCTTTAGTTCAATTTTTTCATTACAATTTAGGTGTAATATATAACGAAGCAATTTATTTTGATTTAATGATGTAATTTTTTATCAAGATAATAATTATGTATTTTGTTATAACTTAATGATTATCCTAATTATATTTTAGTTTTTTTTATATTTAAAATGAGATATTTATCTTGTATGTGATTATGTTTATCTGTAGTTAGTTATACAAATTCGAAATGTAGCTTTAGTAAGTTGTACTTATACACAATTTACTTGTAATCTTAAATTTTAAGTAATATGCATAAATAAACAATCCTTAGTGCATAAAAATATGTTTTTAAGAGTTTTATGCAAATGCTTTATAATATAGTATTGATATACAAATTAAAAAAATAGAATAAAATAGCTAATGGTAATGTTGTAACAAATAATTAATATAATAGTAAAAAGAAATAGCTAATATTAAATAAATAGCCTAGTGAGATTAGGATTGGTCAAGTAAGCCCGTACACGATTTGAGTCATGCTCGAATTCAACTTGTAACATCCTAAAATCCGAAAAAGAGCGACTAATTTACAACTTTCATAGTAAATCAATTAACAATTAAATTCCTTTCTAGATCAATATTTGTCTTTGATTACCTAAAGTAGAAAACCAAGATTTGACATCAATAAAAGTACAACATAAAACTTACACAATTAAACAAACAGTAAAATATATATGTACATATACTTACTGTGCTAACATGCTAAAATCACATTAGGACTAACAATAAACGCTAACCTTTTTTTGTCAAAATATCAATGAGGTGAGAAATTGCAGATTCAAAACATATGTTATCATGCTAATTGAGGTGAGAAATCACATATGCTAACATTTTAAAGTTGTAAGTGTAAATACGAATTAGATTTAGATGGGCTTTTAGGGGTTAGTTCGGGTTTTCAGACGGGTTTGGGTGGAGAGTATACAAACCCAACCCGAAACCTATAATCCTACTTATAATTCGATTTTTGGGTTATATTTATAATCGGGTGTCGGTTTTTTTTTAATATTTCGGTTCGGGTTGGACGGGTTCGTCATATTAATTCGGGTTTTGCACAGCCCTATCAACAACTATTCTTCTATTAGTTGTTCTTGGTGATACGTTTCTGGTTGAACGTTGGGTTGAATCCAACCTTAACCTTTATAGTTTGCATCAGGTATCTATAAAATGTATACAAGCTATACCAAATCTCGTAAATTTAGGGCGTGTTTGGTTCGCAGGATTTGGAGGGATTTGGATTTCAAATCCAATCCATTCCGGTGTTTGGTTTGCCTGATGATAAGGATTTAAAATCCATGGATTCGTTTAAAATCCCATGAACATTGGATTTTGAAATCCTTGATGGATGCTCGGGCTTTCACGGGATTTCGTAGGATTTGTATGAAATAATGTTTTAAAAATGTTAAAAACATTGATTAATAAAAATGTAATTTAATTATTTTTATATAATTTATTTATAAATGGAAATCCAATTCTATTTCAAATATATGATTGTCAAATCCATTTCAATCCAAATCCCTCCAAATCCAAATCCTTCCATGGAATTCAAAGCCCTCAAAAACAATCTCACAAACCAAACGAACTCTTAGTGTATAAATATGTCGACAAATTATCATAATATTTTTCAATAAAATTGTTCGGTGTTCACCTTATTTACAAATTCAATTATTTATATGTATGTATATGTTATGGAGAGAGGAGAGATGAGAGGGAGAAAAATATTTTAATTTATAATAAATTTTTTTTTCAGCTAACTTTTTATGGTATAAATTAAATCTCACATATCTCACAAGTTAATAAGTTTGTAAAGAAGGTTCCTAATTAAAATATAAATGTATAATAATGTTATATTTTATTTATTAAAAAATATACTATTTACAGAATATCTTATATGAAAACCCAAGGCATCCGCAATTGCTGGCCCAGGAAAAGAAAGGCTCCACTCTGGCAACAAATTTAAAACGTGAATATAACTATTTGTGTTTTTTTTATTTATTTAAAAACAAAATTATCTGGAACTGAATGTTATTATTTTTTTATTTTAATTTCTCTTTATTTTCTTTTGTAAAAATTGTTTTTCTTTTCTAATTTAAATGTATATAACATTTAACTTTAATACATGAATTTAATTGATTAAAGCTTAGGCACTATGATCAGTAAAAACCGAAATTTTTGTTTGATTTAAATATATATAACAGTTAACTTGAACTCATAAATTTAATTAATTAAATTTCAGATACTTTATTAAACTTATATTTTATGATATATATTTTCAAAAGAATCCTATTTAAACGTCTCTAATTTGAAAATCGTCTATTTTGATATTTAATATCGATATTCAATATTTTTTTTAAAAACTTGACAACATATAGACTTTTCTATAGACGTCTTATAAATTGTGGACTTTTAGGCAGCGTTTGTTTTTTAAGAGGTGTTGAAGTCTGAAATCTGAATCTATAAGACAGTTTGTTTTTGTAAATTGATAAATGTCTGAATTTATTTAAATTGTCTATTTTACCCATTAGAAAATTATAGTGTTGAATTTATAGATAAATTTATACAGTTTCACTTATTTATTCACCATCACTACAAAATTTATGTATAAATTATATAATTAGCATTCATTTAAACAAAAATATGTCATTGACGGTATTTAACATATTTAAATCATGTTAAAACACATCAATTAAGAGAGATGAGGATCGATTGAGAGAATGATCAGTTAAGGTCATCGATAGAGAAACGTTGTTACTGAGGAGTTGGAGAACATTAAGAGGTAAATAAGAGGTTAGTTTACCTCTTAACAGATAAAAGAATAATAAAACATAAGTGCCTCTGAAAAATTGAAAAAAACAAACAGTCTGAATAGTCTTACCTCTTAACGAATCAGACATAAGAGGCTAATAAGAGCTTTTTTCAGATAAATAAACAAGACCTTAAGTTTATTTTCTTAAAAATAGTACTACTAAAATAAAAATAAAAATAAAAATACAATTTTTTTCTCTCAAATTTATCCATTAAATAAAACAAGGAAAGGGACAAAGAAGGCCATGAAATGGGTAAGATTATATTTTTGGTTTATATATTTATATTTGTATATGTAATAAACAAGTTTAATAATTACGTAAATGGTATTAATTATATTATCTTACAAACAAATAATTTTCTATGTAAGATTCTTTTAAAATATTTTGTTAAGAGTGAATTACATATTTGGTCCATATAAATTACCTAAGTTTTGAGTTAGTCCCTTAAATATATTAAATGGACTAACGATTCCCAACTTTTATTTTTCTATAAAAAATGTGTATCCCTAAACCTAACGTTGCTCTTTTGGGCTCCGTTAGAACCTCGGTCCCCTCATAAGATATGGCAAAATAGGTTCGGACCAGCTTGGAATCGGTAAGGCCCGGTTATGAGACCGTGGTCCGGAACTGGTTATGGATTTGAACGATTTTCAAGGACCGTCCCGTCCGATCCGGGACTAGTTATAGGACTGGATATGGAACCGGCCTGGCCCAGGGCCCGTTTTTCTAAAATAAATGTATTTTTATGTGTATTATTAAATATATTTCTAAATTTTTATGTGTATTTGATTGAAAACCACTTATAAAACTATAACAAACGTATTTTTGAAGTGTATTTAGTTGAAAACCAATTATGAAAATATTATAAAACGTATTTTTAAAATATATTTAAGTGATCCAATTACATATATTAAAGTATTATTAAAATTTTATCAAAATAAATTAAAACTAAAAAAAATATTTTTTTAACATATGACCGGTTTGGGTCCGACCGGGGGACTGGTTACAACCCAAGCTTAACCGGGTCTTACCTTCATGAGCGGGGCCGAGACCGGTTACACCGGGACCAGTTACAGTGAATAGTGGTTGGGAGTGAGATCGATTTGGGTCCGGCCTGGTCCGAGACCGATTTTTTGCCATCTCTACCTCATACGAAGGGCAATTATGTTTTCTTTTATTTCTACTTTTTAATTTTCTTTTTAGAATAAAAGATTTATATATTAGAAACCTAAAATTATTAGGAAACCGAAAACAGCCTATAGTGTACCCATGTGTCCCTCTTCAGAATAAATAGTCATCATGAATAACACATTTAAGATGAATATGGCCGTGTTGTTTATCATGAAATAAATATCTTACAACTTACAACATTCATGATAAATATGTCATGTGTAGTGTTATGGACGTTTCTCGGGTTCTTAATCAATTTTAGATTCCTAACTGAACATGCCCCTATAAATATACGCGCACACTCACATACATATACATATCATGACTTTTTTCTAGGACTGAATTTAAAAATACTGTAGATACATATCTGACACAATGCAGAATATTTTAAGGGCCTTGTAGACACATTTGTTTTAATTTGACATATGTTCCTCTGAGTTAACAAAAAGTGGTCATACCTTGTTGGTAGTGTCGATGCACATGGAATTAGAGGTTGCAAGTTTCAATCTTTTTACTCTCTTTCAAGTTTTTTGGTTACAACAACATAAAATTAGAAAATAAAGAGACCCCATTTGTATGTCATTTTTAATTAAATTACACTTTTCATAATTAGTTTATATTATACTAACCATTTAGTACCCCTGCTTAGAAATTTCATCTGATCCGCCTCTAATCCCGCCTCCCCCATGCGAGGCTCTAACAAAACACCAAACAGACGATGTTAACTGTTAAGTTGACCAAACTACTACGAAAAAAAAGAAGTTAAAAACCACTCCTATATTTAATACATTTGAAGGTTTGGATCTTAAATTTAGGCAAACTAGAAGGACCAAGAATGTAATTCACCCATTTCTTTACTCCTTTTATCTTGAAATAAATGTTCAAGTTAAAAATAACACACAGTTTTAGACTAAAGACTATGTTTGGCAAAAATAAGTTAGCTTATAATCTAACTTATTTTCAGTGTACACGTTTGACAAATCATAAGCTACCTTATAAGTTAAATTATTGAAACGCTATTTGGAGCCGCGTTTTGGAAGCTTATTGTCATTTTTTTCAATTATAACTCTTATTAATATTAATATTTTTTTCAATATACCCTTTTTAGTCATTTTACATTTTTATATGTTATTTTTGCCAAACATGATTTTTTTCATCAGCTAGCTTATAAGCTACCAACTAGCTTATCAATTATCCGTTAGTTTATCAGGTAGTTTGCCAAACATAGCCAAAATAATAATCACATTTTAGTTAACCAACTACCTTTATTAATATATTTATTACCAACTCTCAAATATTTATATATTCATTAAATACTAGATTTAAAAATATAACCATTTATTCAAAAAAAAAAAAAATAGAAACTTCTCATAAAACAAATATAAATAAAAAGCTGGACAAGAAGAAAATATTGAATTTAATCCAATATTAATACAAGTTAAAAAAGGTATATTCGGACACTTTACGATCTGTCCTTGTCTGTTACCCACGCGCCCACGCGCTCCGTAACCAAACCCAAAAACACACACACACACACACACCAAATCCGGTTTCTGTGTATCCACTACTCCTTTCCTTCCTTCCATTCTACATCGAAGCGAAACCCTCTAACCCCCCTTTTGATAAAGTCTTCTCTTCTCTCATCAATCAATCCCTTCTATAATTGGATTCACCAGAATATCAATTTCACCTTCCATGAATCTGGATTGTGGTTTAAGAACTAGATCTTGCCGTGTGATTCAAGATACTACCATGGCTGTTGCTGCTTTGGACCTTCAAGATGGAGGAGGTGAACAAGACGCTGAAGAAGGAGGAATTGAGGATGATGATGATGATGGTTTGAAACAGAGTTGTTGGGCGAATATGCCTCAGGAGCTCTTACGTGAGGTCTTGATCAGGATTGAATCGTCCGAAGATAAGTGGCCTTCAAGGAAGAATGTTGTTGGTTGTGCTACTGTTTGTAGGAGTTGGAGAGAGATCATGAAGGAGATCGTCAAAAGACCTGAGCTTTCTGGAATGTTGACTTTCCCTATTTCTGTCAAGCAGGTGATCCAATCCCTCAATTCCTCAATTCCTACCTCGAATTATGTTTCTTTCTTTCTTTTGTGTATTGGGAATCTATTTATATGATCCACTGTTAGGTTAGAATTGGATTGTGTTTATAAATTTGTTGTTACAAAGGGATCCACCACTGATTGATTGCAATAAGAAACAATTGGAGTAGATATATGGTACATGGGTTGGGAAATATGAAATGTATATAACTATTAACCTAGTACACTCGAGCATAAACGTTATAGATATCTAACTTGTCACATATATCCATACTGGATGAATCTTATATGAACTCTGCAACACCTTTAATATGGTTATGAGAATATGTTTCTTAGAGATATAATAATCATAACACATCGACGTTAGGTGATCAATCACCAATATATATATATATGTATGTATGTGTGTGTACATGTGTGTATGCTAATATTGGGGACAGCTAACCCAGACAAGCAAACATCATGGCAATATTTCAATTTGTACCACAATGATTTGCTGAAGTACTTACAGTTCCGACCTTCTATGCACATAAACATTGATCATGAATGCTTAAAATAGTAATGAATCATTGGAAAACAAAATCTAGAAGCACCTGAGAAAGACTGAAGCTAATTCAGAGAGGAGAAAGTGAGACAGTCTGTAGCATAGGCCAGGGGAGGTAAACAGTTATCTGAGGAAGGAGAGTAAGGATGTAGATGAAAATGGTATTATTGTCAGATACACACATTACTTAAATAGAAGAAGCTGGGTAGGCAGATTGGTCTGAATGAAGAAAAAAAGCAAAAAGAATTGAACTGAAAATATTTTCTTGAAATATCCATTTCCATGGAGAGAGAAACAAGGTATCCCGAGACTACATAGAGGAAAATAGAGGGAGAGGAGAAGGTAAAAACTAAATGCCAAAATCTTAGTTAATAATTATTTAGGAAGTGAATCTTTCTGGGAATCGACTTACTGGCCAAGGTATCTGCCAATAATGGGAACTTCAAAAGCATCAACTAGAAACATATGGGGACAGAATAGTAAACTGAGGTGCCCTGATAAGATACAAAATAAACTCTCATTCATGTAGAAGTAGAACAATAAATGTCTCAACCAAAATGACCAGTAACAAATATAGCCAGATATCTCTATGACTCTCTTATGGTGGAAGGAGTTCTATTCAAATAAATTTGGGTTTTCTTTACTTCTTAATCTGCAACAAAGATGCATCGTATTTTTACTCTGGCTTTTAGGGCGAGCATTATTAGATTTCTTTCTGAACCTTTTCCCATGGAGTGTGTGTTCTATAATAATCTTGTGTCAAGGGCGTATGATGTAATTTTGGACTTGTTTAGAAAGAGAAGAAAACAGTTTCCCTGCAAGATTTGGAGTCCATATTAAAAGATGTTATGGTATAATGTTTGATGATCTCTATTGATCAGTAATGTCCCCTATATATAGGGGGAGATACATGATAAAATAGGGAAGGATACAATCAAATCCTAATTGATATACATCTCCTAAATATATAAACTATCTATATATACAATTGGCTAATACATATTAGGTGCCTCAAGTGACTAAAAAATATAAAAGAATTTCAAGGCAAGTTACTTCTGGCAAAATCGAAGGATGGTTCATCAATGTTATCTTCGATTTCATTTTGCAATATATATCATACGAAATTTGAGAAAAGGTAATATAAAGGACAAGCTATTGCCTTGATTTTATTCCATTATTAACTATCCTTGCTGTCAGCAGTGATTGTTTATATCCATGCTCTCCATGTTGGTTAGCTGAAAGTTACATCTCTTGCATCAGAGGATTCTTACCAACTACTCTCTCCTTGATAAAACGATATATTTTATATAATTTCTGGCTTCCATTATAGTTCCTGCGGTCAAAAAGGATCTTCCTCTTTTACATGGTGCTTATTGTGTTCTTGAAACCATCTCATGCATCATATGTCACCAAATTTCCTTATAGTTGGTATTTGAGATTGATACATCTTGCTGACACATGCAAGTACTTTGCTAGTTAATGTTGAAGCTCCATATTTTGTTTCCAATTAAATATATAAAGAGGACATTTGTAGTCAAATTGGCTTCTTTACTTTTTTTGGTTTTTAATAATCTCTTGCTATGAATGCAGCCTGGTCCAAGAGAATCTCTCCTCCAATGTTTTATAAAAAGGAAGCGGTCTACTCAAACATATTTTCTCTACCTCAGTTTGACTCAAGGTACACATCCTGTTTCATATTTTTCTTATAAGTCACGTATTTTGACCTCTGAATTCGTATTAATTACTTGGTGCGATCAATGTGGCAGCACTTGCTGATGATGGAAAATTTCTTCTTGCTGCTCGCAAGTTTAGACGCCCCACATGTACCGACTACATCATATCTTTACATGCTGACGATATGTCAAAGGGCAGCAGTAGATATATTGGGAAATTAAGGTGGGTTTGCAATTTGAAATAAATCAGCTGGTTATAATTTATTTCCTTGTAAACTAAAGTAACATCATTTCTTTATGATTTTGCATAGATCAAACTTTTTGGGAACAAAGTTCATTGTATATGACGGTTTGCCACCTCATGATGGAGCTAAAATGACAAAGAGTCGCTCCACTAGGTTTATGGGTTCTACTCAAGTTTCCCCTAGAGTTCCTGCTGGAAGCTATCCAGTAGCTCACATCTCATACGAGTTGAACATGCTGGGATCCAGGTAAAAGATGAAATACTTATATTAGTAGTTACTTGAAATAAATAAAAAATTGTACAAAAGATCATTTTTTTATGTTTTTGATGCTATCTCTGTATAACAAGCAGGGGTCCAAGAAGAATGCAGTGCATCATGGATCCGATCCCAACTTCTGCAATTGAACCTGGAGGTGTAGCTCCAACACAAACCGAGTTTCCTCTTAGCAGTGGTGAATCTTTTTCTTCAATTCCTTTTTTTCGATCCAGATCAAGCTGTGTGGAAAAAAATATTTCTGGGGTGTTGGGTAATCAGAGAGACGGGCCCCTCGTTTTGAAAAACAAATCTCCTAGATGGCATGAACAGCTTCAATGCTGGTGTTTAAATTTTCAAGGACGTGTAACAGTTGCTTCGGTTAAGAATTTTCAGTTGGTAGCCACACCACCAAGTGGACAGTCTGGCCCACAATATGAGAAGGTTATTCTCCAATTCGGAAAAGTAGGGAAAGATGTGTTTACCATGGATTATCGCTACCCAATATCTGCTTTTCAAGCGTTTGCCATCTGTCTGAGCAGCTTTGACACCAAGATTGCTTGTGAATGATGTGGACTGACAGGTTAGAACTGATCTTTTTACGCTTTGGTACTTATAATTTTATGATTTGTGCTAAGACGCTATTTGTATTTGCTTATCATACTAACTTTGGAGTAATTTCATCTTTTAATTATTTGTGGACTGATTGAACATTGAACTAAGGGATTATTTGTTAGCAGCTTAATGAGCTTAATGGGACTTACAGCTTATTCGTTCAGCTATACGTAACTGTTTGATAGTGGCTTATTCAATAAGCTTCTTGCACCTCCCATCTATGAAAAACCCTCCCAAACAAAAACCTTCCCAATCGATACAGACAGGTTAATCCACACTGACAACTTTATTCATACAGGACTTAATGGAAAACCAAGCAAACAGCCCCTAAAACATGCGTGAAATCATGTAAAATGTGACACGTTCCTTATTTCTATAGGATCACTCTATGTCAAGCATTAAGGACATACGGAGCAAAATACCATATTATATTCTCCTTCTGATGACATAATACAAATGAGACTAGGTCATGAAGACAAAGCAGTCTCTTTTATTGTTTGGGTTCGATTCACGAGGAAAGATTGGGAATATTTTATTTTGATTATAGAATGAAGTGGTGACAAGTATCTTGTGTGATAGGAGATTTCATTGAAGCTACACATAAGTTAATAGAATTTGGGTGAGACCTAGTATGATTTAGGAAATATAGATAAATGGCCATTGAATTGTCTTGGTTTTTCGCTTACATACATCAAGTCCTCAACAGAAAGATTATAAATCACATATTTCACATATAAAATTATCTCATCATATCACCTGTATCCTTTTTGGTCAATTGAGGTGGGATTTCACAAATTCCCAAATTGATAATCTATGCTTTAATTCACAAGCAATGATCTTCTTTCAATTTATCGACTTATTAAACTCCCTTAATTTTGACTTCAATTTGTGAATCTCTTTGACAATTGGATGCAAATAATATAATTGACATGGGTATGAGGGTATGGATATGTGATTAATAAATCTTTCTGTTGGGGTGCGTAAATGAAAAGCCATGAGACTTAGTGTTCACTTTTTATATTTTGCCTATGATTTGTGGGGTAAAATGTTGTGTCATGAAAGGCAGCGTTCAAGATAGGCATATTAAATGTTATGTGATGTGGCCAAGCAAGGATTGGTAGGATTAGAAATAAATCCGAGAAGGATGGGATGGGAAGATATAGAAGAATTAACAGTTGGGATTGTTATTTATATTCATCGTAGACCTTTAGATACACCAGTTTTAACTTTGAGACCTGAAGGATTAATGAAGAGATATACCAAAAGGTGGAGAATACCCTAGAAGTTGGTATTATATATGAGAGCATAAAAGGATGATATTAATGTTTTTATTTTTTGATATAACATCTATATACGGAAAATGAACTCACACACCCTCCTCACCTTTGCTGAGTTTTAACCCCTGACAACCTGGGAGGAGGGGCTCTAACGGTAACCCGGATTACACATATTGCCTAAATTTATATGTTGTCTAAAGTATTTTGATGTGATTGCTATAAAATTGATCTGAGATGCAAGATAATGGCCCATTTTGAGGATTACACATATTGCCTAAATTCATGTATATATGTTATCTATCTCTGGACTCATTTCACTTGGGTGTCTTTTTGATTGTGCTTGGTCATTTTCAGTTTATCACAAAGAAACAAAAGGAGATGATTTATATATGACTAGTGATTGTACCAACTTCTCAGGTCCAAACCCACAACTTGTACCAAGTTCTCATGGTTAAACATGGAATGTTTGCTCTTGTGCTTTCTAATCACGAGATGGAGCCAAGTACTCGTTAGAATTAGCAATATTTGCAAGTTCCTCTTAAATGTTAAACAAAGTTGCAATGAGCACTCACAAGTATTCGCATATCAAGAAACAAGTTACAATTAAATTTATAATACCATGTGTAGGCCTGCTTATCAGGGAAGAAAGTTGGATGTAGGCTGTTTTGTTTCAAAATTATGCCTTAAAAAGTTCTCTTTAAGTTTATCTTTATTATTAGACATTCTGTAAACTTATCTAGTTATCTTTATTCCCAGTTATGTTATCAAATATGTGCACCATTAACTGAACCTGAAAGACGCTGTAACATCTCCTTCAAAAGGGAGTCCCACAAATGTTCCAGAAGAAGCATAGGACAAATTGAGTCAAGCATGGATGACATACCACCAATGAAATTTGGCAGACATCAATAGACCATCCATTTCATTTCTTATCATTCAGTTTGCTTTGAATAGTTAAAGATTCTATTTTTAATGCTCATCCTACAGTCAATATTACCGTCCTTTGCTTTGTCATCCTACATAATAGTTGCAAAAAAGAAAAGAAATATTCTGGCTTCAACTAATAGAAAACAAAGGCAGGAAACTAGCCAAATATCCATCAGGAATACAAGTTTTTTATACCAAAGTTTGAGGCCCAAATATAGCATGACCTGCAACAATTAGTTAGTACTTAGTTGGGAACATACATGTGACTTCTGTTAAGTTTGTTATTACTTAGTAGCTTCCTTGCCCTTAGTGCTTATACTTATGGTCTACTCGATAAATAAAGATATATATCTAGTTCTGTAACCTAAATACTGCTATAGAGGAAGCCTAACATACTCAAATGGCCAGAGTTTTCTTAACTTCACGCTTCTGTTTGGGTACATTCGCATTTGTTTGATAATTCATTTTTAGGTTTTACGAACAAAGCGACAATCCACCTCACTATGTGCAAACAGGGATTTACCTAAATTTACCAATCCTAATGTGTAATTTCCGTCCATTCTGACCTGCCACATGTCCATTCATTCATCCACAGACCCACCCAAACTCAGTATAAGGGATTGTTTGGTTGGTTTTCCATTAAGTCATGTATGGATAAAGTTATCTGTGTGCAAACAGGGATTTACCTAAATTTACCAATCCTAATGTGTAATTCCCGTCCACTCTGACCTGCCAGATGTCCATTCATTCATCCAGAGACCCACCCAAACTCACTGTAAGGGATTGTTTGGTTGGTTTTCCATTAAGTCGTGTATGGATAAAGTTGTCTGTGTGCAAACAGGGATTTACCTAAATTTACCAATCCTAATGTGTAATTCCCGTCCACTCTGACCTGCCAGATGTCCATTCATTCATCCAGAGACCCACCCAAACTCACTGTAAGGGATTGTTTGGTTGGTTTTCCATTAAGTCATGTATGGATAAAGCTATCTGTGTGGATTAATCTGTCTGTATAGATTGGGTAGATTTTCGTTTTGGAGGGTATTTTCGTAGATTGAAGGAGCATGATTTTTAACTAGAAGGGGCAAGTTTGGATTAAACTTGGCTGTCTGCATAAAGCTCCCTCCTTGAACCTTACTGAATAAGTCACTTCCCATATCATTAAGCCACTACCAAACAGTCATTTATACCTGACCGAATAAGCTGCTGCTCTTATTAAGGTCATTAAGCTGCAAACAAACAGACCCTAACTTGAATGTAAAAGACCTGTAACTAGAGCCTTGATGTAAGCACCACAATGTTCTAGAGAAACTATATGGACCCATACTTGCATTGAATTAACAAAGCTCACCATGCTGGTTGCTGAATGATTTAATGCATCATGCTGCAAATCAATATTTCTGACTAAGTACGTTAAAGAGAATAGGAGTTAAGGTGAGAAGCATAAGAAGAGATCTGGACCCTTGATCACTTTTAGTTTCACCCCCACCCCCATGAATTGCGCTTCTCACGAGAATTGATATGGTGCACCTCATTAGTGTTGATCTTCAATTAGGATTGATCCAAGGGCGGAGATCCCTTACCCTTCTTACCATAACTTCCATTCTCACCAGAACCCAACCCTCACGTTACAACCTACATTGGTTTTATTATTAATTACCTCATTTGTATTCCCTTAATATCTATCTTTTGATGCATTAAGATTGTGGTTACATTTGTTACTGATTCCTTGCTCTCTTTTTTTTACTGTTTTTCCACAGGAGCAAGTTTGATGCATTAAAATCAACGGTGAGATGGAAATAAAGATCTGAAAAAAGGTATGTTTTCATGGCGTGAATGCAAACTTAACGGCTAAAATGTGTGTTCTCCTAATATGCACGAAACGAGCAGAAGGAAATTTCAAAAAATAAGAAGCCATTCATTGATCGCGCTTGCTTTTGTGGGTTTTTTACATCGTTTCTTTTGTAAATAGTAATTATTTTCTGTAAAAGTGTCTGCTTGTTTCACTTTGGGATTTCAGTATGTTTGCTGTGGAACCATACAGTTTTTACTGAGTTTTCTTTTTCACCTCTTTTTGAGTGTTACATATGCAGAAAAAAAAACACATTTACATTCAGTAAAAAAAAGGGTTTTTTTTTTTAACTGTAAAAGTTTGTGTTTTGTAATTGGCCAGTTTCACTCTTCCTGTTGAAGGCCATCAGACTCTTGTAAGTTTCTTTGTTTAAATTTGTGGGCATTAGATATATGGTACGGTAACCATTTTTATCATTTTGGTTGACTATTTTACCCTTGCTTAAAAGTCCATTGGCTAGTGAAATTGAATGAATTGTTTCTTTGTTTGCCTTTATTTTTAGTCATTGATGTCAATCTATAAAGGAAATTAATCCACCAAGATTAAATAAAGAGAAAGGGAATACTTCAAGCCACCAAGATCAAATATCTATGGAGGAAATAAAGATTTCAGGAAATATGAATAACATCTGTAGCTTTATGATATATAAAGAGGAGATGAGCAACAAACCCTATATAAAATAATATAATGGCTGCCAAAAAGGGGGTTTGTCCCATTAATACATAAATTTTAGCAGCCTCTGGCGTGTAGCTCAGTTGGCAAAGAGGTGGGGAGACTTTGTCCAAATACATAACAGGTCTTGGGTTCGATCCCAGACCCTCCCGCTAGCCTTAGCTGTTGGGTGAGCCTTAAAATTCCCTCTGACAGGTGTCCTTGAAGGCGGGTTCCGTGTGGGGCTGGTTGGAATTGCCGGTAATTAACTTTTCTTTTCCCAAATACATAAATTTTAGCCAATAACAAAAGGAAGTATAATCTAAACCACTTTACTAATGAATAACCATTAAAATCCACTTGCCACTGAAATAGCTAGTGTCTGCACTCTGAAAAATTGTTTAGGTTTTAGGGTGCTTCCCAGCATACTATAAGGGCGTCATTCGGTGATCCTGGTTCCAACTAACTTTGTGTACTATGCACCTCCTAACCTGTATTATAGCTTAACCAACAACTCATTTATTCAATTTAATTATAAAAACGTTTTGATGATTCACAAAAAAGTAGTATTACTGTCTGAGGCATGTTTGGGATTAAGGAATCATACTTTTGAGCCACCAAGTGATGTGCAAAAGAAGCCGCAAAGGGTAGACTACAACAGCTAAAGCAAAAGTTGACCCGCTAATGTTGAGGGTTGTCCGTTGAAGCTACACTGAACAAAAAGGGGCTATTTATCTGATGTTGAAGAGTTGTTGATGATTCACTCCAAAAGAGGATCTTAACATGATACTAAAACTACTACAATCACATTCACAATATGCACACTTGTGATGCCTGGTTATTCAAAGCACTTAAGATAGGATTGTTCGGGCCGATTTGTTGCAGCAAGGTGAATCCATTGTTGAAATGTTGATTACCAAGGAACTCCTCAAAGTGTGATATGGCTAGTAGGACGGTCATTGCTTGATTTGAATATCAGTACTATCATCTTTGACATCATCAGCTTAATTATTTCACAATATTAATATAAAATGTTTTCTTTTAATCATTTAGGTTGATGTTCAATTGATTAGGTTGATTTGAATATCAGTACTATCATCTTTGACATCATCAGCTTAATTATTTCACAATATTAATATAAAATGTTTTCTTTTAATCATTTAGGTTGATGTTCAATTGTTTGTGTTTGGGCATGCATTTGTAAAACCAAACAGAGCTAGCATATCCCACTTTGAAAGTAGGTGTGAGAATCTTTAGGCATTTGCCAAAAATTGCAATCCTCAACATTCTACTGGTTAACAAATATGAAAAACATCAACTTAAACAAAGACAATAGTAGAGTTAGAAATTTTATTTTAACTTCTATAAGTTTCAATACAAAGAAGAACAAAATCAAAAGCATAGCAAGAAAAAAGAGTTCAACAGACAGATTAGTAACAAAGTATATAATAAACTAATAAAAAGAAATGATAATATACCGATTCGTTAGCCATTGTTTAATTTTTATATTCAAATGACAGTCATAGAAGAAACAATAAATTATTTGATTTTCATATTCAAATGAAAATTGCATGATAAAAAAAACACCAATGATTATCATTTGAATCTGTAAAACAGATAACGACTAATAACAATGGTACAAATCATATAACAATAGCAAGCTCATGAGCTTAAATCTTAAAATTGTTGAAACACTAAAGTCGTAAACTAATCAAGCAGGTGGAGATAACAATAGTGATCAGTGTATAACCTTAGTATTAGAGATGGCTAAAATGGGCTCAGCCCCGATTTGGGTACGATGCAGCATACACAACAATTGTGACTACTGAGTGTATCATGGTTTATTTTTTGCATCATAATTTTTCGGGACAAGTCTATACATAACCTTTCCAAAAAAAGAACCGATTTGGGCCCGACCGGGCCCAACAGTCCCTGTTCGGTTACGATTTTTATGAAATCCATAGCCCGGCTCCGGGACTGGTTATACACAGGCCCAATTTTTTTAAAATTAAGTTCTTATAAATTATATATTATGTTTTCAATATTTCTATGAGATTTTCAAGTTGTTTTACCGAAAACTTCAAGTTTTTTTTTTTAGTTTTTCAAATTCCTTTTGACGTTTTTCAAACTTTTGTAGGTGTTCCAACATTAAATCTCAAAAATCATAATTATAAAAATATCGATAACATTTTTGTGTAAATATGATTTAAAAAAAAAATCGAAAGCGTATTTAAATAACCTAATTACATATTTAATTTTAACGTGTATTTCAATAAAATATTGTCCAAAAAATTAAAATCTTCAAACAAATTTTTTTTTACATTTTAAATTGATTTTTGGAAGAAAAAAAAGTTGGGACTAGTTACAAAACATAGACACTGGGCCATAGGTTCTTGGTCGAGACCGACACCGATTTGGGTCTGGATTAATGTGATCCAAGATCGATTTTTGACCATCTATACTTATTATTGGAGAAAAAAACATAAAAACAATAATTAATAACAAAAAATGAATGAATCGATAAACTTTTTAGGACCAATTATTTTTCAATCAACTAATACATTAAAACATCTTCAACAGCTATTCTATAATTTTTCTAAAATAAAATATCAAAAGTAAGAATCTCTAAAGAAAATTTCATTTAGCTCCAATAGCTACTTTATTTTAATAATCATATCATTAACTATATTATTAAAATATTTAAAACATGTAATAAAATATAATTTTGCTCTCCTAAACTTTTACAGGAGAGAAAGGAAACGAATGTGAAAGAAAGAAATGATAAGTTTCCTCCCAAAACTTTCTTTCCACATGTGGGAGAAAGGAAATAAAATGATTTAAAAAAATTATTAAAATTATATAACTATCCAACCTTTTTCATTATAAACGATATATTTTTAAGGGTATATTTGTAAAAATTATATTTTTCTTTCCTTTCTCTTCTGTTCAAGAACACAAAAAGTTATATTTTTTTTTCCTTTCAAGAATACAAATAAAATAAGTTCTTTTTCTTTCGTTTCTTTTCCCTCCCTTTATTTTCCTTCCCATTCTTTTCTCTCCGGACTAGAGAACACACCGTTAATTTTAATATTTCTTATTAATAAAAAAGATTAAAATACTATTTATCTCTCTTATCCAAAGAGTTTTAAAAAATTCTTTAAATTTAAAGAATTTTACCATTATTCTAATTTCTTTTTCTATTTTAACATACAAGATATTATACTATCGGAATAAAAAAATTATTAAAATCCTATTTTTTTTCTAGAGTAAATTACATTATTCGTCCTTATGGTTTGTTAAAAATTTCAATTTTGGTTCTTATGGTTTTAAAATTGCAATTTTGGTCCATATAATTTGTAATTTATTGCTATTTTTGTCCTCGAACTAACTCTTTCCTTTTTAAGTATAAGGGACCAAAATAGTAAAGAATTGTAAACCACGAGGACTGAGAAAACAATAATATTTAACAAACCATGAAGATCAAAACGTGATTTACTCTTTTTTTTTTTTTTCTATTTTAACATATTTGATAAATCCGAGATAACCGTCATAAAGGAAAAAGAATCTTATTCTTAATTATTTAATTCATTTTAATACCGAAAAATGTACATAAAATGTAACTCTTGCGGTCAGGTAAACGCTTACCTTTTTTGTTCTTTTATAAGGCCTCTGATACACACACATATATATATATATATATACATATGTATATATATATAATATAATATATATATATACAAAATTCTCTACGCAAGTCATGGTCGTCGACATCTCCGTCGCCGGCGTTCTTCCCACGGTTATCTGATCGGTTCAGTCGCTTCATCTCGCCTTCAATCGTTTGGCTTGCCAGTTGCCCTACAGTTTTCGGATTCATACCGGATAACCACGCACATTGGTTTGTCTTCACTTGTTATTATGGGATTCCTATGAGAATTAAAAGTTTAAAACTGTATTTTTTAAAAATTTCTTTTCGCTTGATCATATTGAAGTTGTAAGTTTACTGCTATCTGTCGTATAATTGTTCCGTAAAACCTCAAAAGCGATGAAGAATTTGGTTGTTTGATTTGATAATCTTTTATGTATTTCTCGCATTTATTTTTGAGTCTCACAAATATTATATTGTAGGATTGAAAATCAGTTGTGAAATTGGCGATGGATACAAGTAATTGGAAGCCTAATCAAGGTGGAAGTGGTGGTGATTCCTCCATGGAATCTGTTGACTGGAGGACTCAGATGCCAGCAGATATGCGCCAAAAAATTGTCAACAAGATGTATGTTTTATAGGCTCAAAGTGTTTTCTTTACCTATTTTTACCTGTATGCGTAGGAATTTGGTTTGATGATTTTTACTTGCAATTGAGATGATGTTTCTGTTGGGGTTTTTGTTGGTTAAATGTGCCTCTTTATGTGAAGGTATAGTCTTTTAGTTGGCTGGAAAAGTAATAATTGTGAACATTCTAAAGGCTAAAGGTAATTGGGAAGGATAATAGGTACGTTTGTGAATTTTTGTTGAGACTCTCAGTTTGTATTGTAGTTATGCTGTTAATAGTGTATGCCTGACCATTAGCGCATAGCTTATTCATGGATTTCATGTAGGACCAAATAAGTTTAAATGTCAATAATATTACTTGATTCTGTTACATTCACAATAATGTGCCAAAATGGATTCCTGAGGGCCTAAAGGCTGTGCTCGTTGGCTTAATCGAATATCTGTATACGTGGAGATAAAATTATATATTGTTTGATGACCGACTTAGGGCGATTTGTTTTTGGAAACTAGTATATTGGATTCTACATATCAAAATGCCATAGGTGTCGTGAGAAAAGTCCAGGAGCAAGTTTGCTCAGAGATATATGATTATATAGTGGCAAGCATGTTTAGGGGGTGAAACCATGTCCTGTAATGGCAATTCTATATCTTGATTTACATGTTTCTTATAAGGAAAACTGTCATCTACTTAAGTATTGATTGTGGCCATCTTGTGCTTGATGGAATATTGATTGACAGACCTTTTGATCGGAAGAAGAGAGGCCCATATTTGACATAGCAAGAGGGGAAAATCTATGTACTTTTGCTTTTTTTGGAGAGCTTGGAAGGAGTACGGCTATGATATTAGGTTGAAGCTTCCTTACATAAATACGTACACAAGCTACATTGTAAACATCATTGGTAGTTGTATGGATCTATTTATTTTATGTGGCAATTCTATGCCCTTTCATATTCAAAACTCTTGATTAGAATTTTCTATGTTAAATGTGTAATATACAAGACAAATTTCATTTGTGTCTAAAGCCACTCTGGTTAGACATGCATGGAATATGGAGGAGTCTAAGTATCAAGTTGATTTTAGTGAAAGCTAGAGGATTAGGAGTTCAACTTGAGGATTAGGGTTTTTAGCCGGCCTAAAATGTGGCTTTGGTGTAGGAATAAGAAATCTGGAATGCTTGTCTTTTTAACAAAGTGTATTCTAGGAAAGAGCAAATGAGGAATGTTAGAGTTAGAGTGTCTTATGTTCATTTTTAGAAATTGGCCTATCTAATGTAATATACGTATGTGAGTATATATGCGTTCCAGACATCAAATTAGGTCTTAACATTTACATGGGATGAGTACTTTACACTAGGAATAGCTAAACTATGTGAGAAACACATGCTGTTATGCTTTTGCCATTTTGTATTGGTCCCTTCTAACTTAACATTGTGATTGTAGCCTTCATATCCATCATTGTTACCTTTTGAATCTTGAAATGAGGGTCTTCGATGACTCTTGTTGAATGGCTCATTGTTGATCCTCCTTGGCAATTAGGATTAGGCTTCGTTTTCTTCCCGTTATTATTAGTTTGTCGTATCATAGTTGTATTGGTTCAATAAAAGGATTTATGGGCTTTTATAATAAACTAAAAGAGATAAGTTTAGAGTTTCTGAAGTTCAAATGACTTATTTGCTGATGTGACCATTTACACAACGCCAAGAGCTAAAGTGAAATGCCCTTAATAAACCTGCACAATTAAACATGCAATGGTTTTTTGGATTTTATTCCAGCCTAAGCATTAGACTGTATAGCTTGCGATCATCTTATGAGTGTTTTATGGTAATACAAAATTGTCTCCTGAATCCTTATTTTTGACATAATTGGTTTCCACCATAACTCTTATTCGGAAACGTAATATTTTTAACTATCTTGTTCTTTCTTTCAACTAACCATAGTCAACCACACTAAGAAACAAAAGCATATGTAGCTCCTTGACAAAATAATTATATTGCATTTCCCAACTCTTCTTAAACTATTTTGTCAACCATTTTTCCACCACCGGTAAGGGGAGGATGATGATTTGTTAATCTATACGATACCATGCCTTGAACCTACTCGTGTTGCTTCTAAGTGATATGCTAAGCAATATGGGACTTACTACTCCAACACTTTATTTCCAATAACTCATATTTGTTCGACACTTCGACTAATCATCTTGTTGGAAGCTCGATTTAAGAAATGATTTTCTCTGTGATTCTCTTCACGAGTGTGTATTACTGGGAAACCGCCTGGATTTGTTGCTGATGGGGAGTATGGGAAAGTATGCCGCATTTGAAAATTCTTGGATGGCTTGAAACAGAGTCCTTGAGCATGGTTTGGCAAGATCAATCGGGTGATCCTACTTGTAGTATATGTTGATGATATTGTGATTGCTGGAAGCGACGATTGAGGTATATGAGAATCTAAGACATTTGATTGGTCTCACTTTGAAATCAAGGATTTGGGATCACTTTGATATTTCCTAGGATTGGAGATCATGAGAAAGAAAAAGTGATATTCTTAACTCAAAGAAAATATGTTCTCGATCTCTAAAAGAAACATTTAAACTGGGGGCTAAGCCAGGTAGCACCTAATTACTCCCAATGTACACCCAAGAAAAGAAAAGATGATGGAGAAACGTTTCTTGACTGTGAGGCAACTGGTTAGAAAGTTGAATTACTCTACGGTAACACAACCCAACATTGCATTTGTAGTTAGTGTTGTTGGTCAATTTATGTCTCCTCCAGTAATTAACCATCAAGTCCTAGAACAATTTTTTTGTTACCTTAAAGGCTTGTGAGGATAACGATTGTTTTTATGGGCGCCCTGATTATGCTAAGCTAGAGTGATTTACTTGTCTAATTGAAGGTTTCTTGGATGCAAATTATGATGGAGGCAAGGATAGCAAAAGTCCCACTTTAGGATATTGTGTGTTTGGTGGGGGAAATTTGGTTTCATGGAAACATAAGAAACAAAATTTGGTGTCTTGCTCCACAACTTAATCATAGTATAAAGTAATAGTTGACTCAGTATGTGAGAAAGTACAGATAAATCAGCTACTAGAAGAAATCGGCTATGTGCTTGCACTTATGGCAACACTTTGGAGTGATAATAAGACAACTCTTCATATTGCTTTGAATCCTATATTTGATGGATGAACTAAACATATTGAAATTGATTGTTACTTCATTTGCAACAAGATTGAAGAAGGATTTATTAATGCAGGATATGTATGAACAAGAGATTAATTAGGATACATTATTACAAAGCCCGTAAATAAGACCCATATGACTACATTTGTAACAAGCTTAACATGATTGATATTTGTGCTCTAGTTTAAGGGGGAGTGTGTATGGAAACTGTGAGAATATGTGGAACCCCTAAATCGACCTCCAAAAGAAGCAAATGTCTGAGGAATTCGAGATGAAAGACTTGGGTCTAGCCAAACAGATACCCGGTATGAGCATTGCTAGAAACAAGAAAGATGGATCTTTGACACTATCCCAGGAGAAATACATCGGGAAGGTGTTAGAAAGATTTAAGATGAATGACGAGAAGACTAAACCTAGAAACACGCCTTTGGGAAGTCATTTCAAGCTTACCAAAGATCAGTCTCCTAGTTCAGAAGACGAGAGAGCAGATATGGCTAAAGTACCTTATGCATCTGCTATTGGTAGTCTCATGTATGCCATGGTTTGCACGAGACCAGGCATAGCCCATGCCGTTGGGGTAGTTAGTCGCTTTATGTCAGATCCAGGGAGAGAACATTAGGAAGCAGTCAAATGGTTGCTTAGATATTTGAAGGGTACTTCAAAGTTGGGATTATGTTTCAAGGGTAAAGACTCAGTTCTCAGAGGATATACTGATGCTGATTTGGGTGGATGCAAAGAAACGTTTAAAAGCACATCGGGGTACATTTTTACAGTGGGAGGAACAGCAGTTAGCTGGATGTCCAAACTTCAGAAAAGCGTGGCCTTATCGACAACAGAAGCTGAATACATGGCAGTTGCAGAAGCCAGTAAAGAGCTAGTTTGGTTAAAGGATTTTCTTGAAGAGATTGACAAAGAGCTAGTTGATTACTCGTTATACTATGACAATGAGAGTGCAGTGAAACTTACAAAAAATCCAGTCTATCATGGGAAGACAAAGCACATTGGGAGGAGGTATCATTTTATCAGAGGATTGATCAGCGATGGTACGATAAACTTGAAGAATATCTCAGGTGCAAAGAATCCAGCAGACATGTTCACCAAGTCAATGACACTGGATAAGCTGAAGTTTTGTATGACTTCAGCTGGCCTTCAGGAATAATGTTGAGAAGGCAGGTGGCAGCTAGGGGGGAGCTCAAGCTCAGTTAAGTGTTTACAGAAGTACAGAGGAGTGTAGTTGAAAGTGTTTTCGAAGCCTCCAAGTGGTAGATTGTTAGGATGTAGGCTTCGGCCCATCAGAAAGGGGGAGGCGCAGAAAAAGGGGCCGGCCCAAGCCCTCTTCCCTCGTTTCCTTAATTAGGAGATTCCTTAATTAGGAGGTTACCATAATTATGACAGTTACCATAATTATGATAGTCTATATATATTAATCTCTTGTACTTGTAAACGATCATCACTGAAATAAAATACAGAAACCCTAGTTGCCCCCGTGGATTAGCACGATCAACCCGGTCGTGTGAACCACGTAAATTCTCGTGCTCTCTTTTGTTTTTCGGTTTGTGTGTGCGTGTTTGTGTGTGAGGTGACTTAACACAACTCCTTGAATATTGGGTTTTCTTGTGCTGTTTTTGAATCAAATGGATGCTTGATTTAGTTTTTTGTTATCATTTACTTTTGTGCTCTCTATTTGTTTATTTAGTTGCCACTAATGCAATTGGAGATTCTTTGTTTCACACTCCGATCTTTCTGTTTTCCTAACATGGGAAGCAAATAACCTTGCATTGATCTGAAGTTCAGATCTTTGTTTTGTTATTTGATTTTCATTTTCTTCTTAGTTTTCTCAATATTCTGTACCTTCTAGATTTCTATATTTGCTTGCTTGTCAAGGTCGTAGCGATTAACTTATTTCCTCCAACTTTAGGAGTACTAGGAGATAGAATTGCATCTTATGTTTGAAGTGTTGAGGCCATGGACCTGTGAAATGTGATCTTCTATGTATTCACTTTTGTCCTCATTGAGGCTACACATCAAATAACCATAACCATTTACAGCATCTTCTTCTTACCAAATGATTTGATTTCTTATGAGTTCCTTTCCTTTTTGCTTGTATACATGGTATGATGCAAATGATAAGAGAACACAAAGATTATTTTCTTATTTCGTGTAAGCTGTAATTTATTATTTATTATGGGGTTTACTATGTTTCATGGCCCTTTATTTATAAATATCCTCTTAAATATTGTTACTTCTATGTGACCGACACATGTTTTTATGTAGAATGGATGTCTTGAAGAAGCATCTTGCATTTTCTGGACAACTACATGAACTTAAGAATATTGCTCTGAGGTTTGAGGAGAAGATTTATCATGGAGCGACAAGCCAAGTTTGTATATTTGTGCCCTTTTTTGTTGTTTGTGTTGTGTGCATGTGTGGTTTTTATCTTTTCACTATGCTATTTTTAAAGTATTTCTTTGGTGGAATGAACATTTCATAGAGAACTCTCTTTTAAATGAAAGTACGCTCAAGAGACAACTATGTATAACATGCATATGTCTCATGAGTTACTTTGGGACATAATTTTTTTTTGTTCATTTGGTTTGCAGCCTGATTATATGCGGAAAATATCTATGAAGTTGCTTGCCATGGAGAATAGAGCAGCAAATCCTATTGCCAATTCTCTGCAATCCAACTCTGCCGGTAATAGTGTAAACCCCTCTGATCCAGGTACTTTAGACTACTATTATAAAATCCTGTAATATCAATTTAATGGTTATGCTTTTTATAGGTATAAGCTCAAACTTTCAAAGTATTGCTCTGTTTGACTTTCTGGTGAGTTCTTTGTCAGTGTTACAGATAAAATAACTCTAAAATCATTCCTTGTTTTCAATGTATAAGGTGCTAATTCTTTTAAGTGAGGGTTTTGATAAAATTTCACCCTTTGTGGAGAGAGGTTCTTGTAGGTAGAGATATGTTGGGGAAAGGGAAATCGTGGATGTCTAAATCTTTGGCTATGATCTAGCAAAAGGATATCCAGATACACATTCTTAAAACCTGATCGTAGCATCCCGTTTTATCATGTTGATTTCATAGTTTAATCTTCAAAAAACAGAAAAGAAAAATATCCCACTAATCTCAGGGTGGTTAGAAGGAGCTAATCAGGTGGGGGTTACAAACTACTTTGACTCAAATGATTTAAAGGACTAGGAATCAATAATTGCTTCCAGGAGTTTAGGAATTAAAGTTCCTAGTTCTTTGTTTCTTTGTAATTTCACATCTAGGATTCTATCTAGATAAGAGTGGAAATGAAATTTTGCCGTCTCTATTAATAGATGTTGGAAAAATCTAGTCTATAAGGATTAATGAGGTTATGTTCGTTTAAGGCTTGGAGAGCTTTTATTTCAAGAATTGTATTTAAAATATAAGTCATGTGTTTATAAATCAATCAGTCTATTATGGAAATCTCACAAATTATCATTTTAAGGATGTCCCTGGTATTGCTTTCTTTTATCGTCTGAAAGTTTCGTAAGGCAAAAGTACCTAGTTTCCCTCGTGTCATCACTAATGTATTTGTGACATTGATTTTGTTCTTTGGGGTTATTTCAATTTTGAAACTAGAGTTCATGAGTGAGTATGACATACTTACCAAATCTAATTACTGGCATTAATAATTATTTCCTCTCAAACACTAACTATAATTGATAGGAGGTTTATACACCCTCATACATGTGATAATTGGAACCAAAAGCATGTACACAATATGGTCCACTATCCACTACCATCTCTTAAGTAGTAAAGTGGTGAAAATACCGAATATCGTCCACATAGATTGGAGCGGAAGTTTAGTATAAGTCTAATCAAAGGAATGATTTCAAATGACGAATTTGAAAAAATATTTTTGGTTTGAGTTATCACTACTAGAAATAACATAATATAAAGAAAGAAGCATGAGTGTAAGACTTTTGGTGAGACACAAACACAAATTCCAGCAGACCATTGATGTAACCAATGCTACAACAATGAGTTTGCAACAACCAATTCCACCATCTATCTTGAGGAATACCTTATCAGGCCTCTACCATTGCACTAACATTTGTCTTTAAAATCTGCATATCTCTATGCAATACCAAGATCATAGAAGTAGTGCATAATGGTGTCCTCAAGATATATGGATCAACAAAACTCTTTTCTTTAATCACTTTCTCAAGTAGATTCCTATATCATTCAAGTTGGTGTGTTCCAAGTTTCTTATCTCTAAG
Source organism: Silybum marianum (assembly GCA_036898165.1). NCBI lineage: Eukaryota > Viridiplantae > Streptophyta > Magnoliopsida > Asterales > Asteraceae > Silybum > Silybum marianum. The sequence goes on from CM072539.1 coordinate 20,395,975, forward strand.
TCCACAACGCTTTAACACTTTGCCAAGTGACCAACCTGTCGAGAATTGATCTTCTTAAAGACAGGTAACAAATCTCTTTATTGTTAAAAACGCAACTCTCTCGAGTATACTTCCCATGTCATTCAAGTTGATGTGTATTTAAGTGGCTTATCTCTAAGTCCATGGCACTTTAACACTTTTCAAAGTGATCAACTTGTCAAGAAGTGTTTGTATTTTATAAAACTTGTAATGAAATAGTGGAACATCATTATTGCAAAACAATGTTCACTTTCCTTTGGTTTGAAATCTCACCCTTTTGTCTCACACCCAAGCTATAAGATTTAGCTAGTCATAACTGGGGCCAACGGCGGTGATGGGCAGTGATAGAGAGCGGACATGATGGGGCTGCGAGGGGTCTGACGTAGGCTTTGGGAACAGTAAAAATGATTGTTTTTTTACTTTAAAACCTTCATATCTGGATATACATAGTTTTTTGCGGTTAAAATGATTTATGTAACCAATTTCTAAAGTTCGTTGGTTTATTTATTCAAAAAAATGTTCGGGGACTTGATCATTCAAAATGAGAAAGTTTGATGGTTTTTTCATTCAAAAAGAAAGTTCAGGGATTTGATCATCCAAAATAGGAAAGTTCGTTGGGTTTTTCTGAACTTTTTTCTTTTGCTTAAGCTCATCTATGAGCTTTCTTTGGGTCATTTAAGATCTGATGGCGAAGGATTTCTTTATTAGCTCAATGAAAATGCAGATGAAACCATTTAGGATTTTGAACAACAGTATTGAATGTGCTCATAATCTCTTAGAGAGCATCTTTTCTATGCCAATTACACTCAAACATATAGTTTCAAGCTTGGCCCCAACAAGTTAACCAATATGAGCTTCAAATATTCAGATATGCTTGGTTCTGATTATTTACAACCTAAAGAGTATGAAATATAAGCTTACCATAATGTAGAACAGCCTTAAGATCATTACTTTTCTGGTGTTACGAACTAAAAGACTGCCAAAGAGATGAGGCTTCCAGAGATCACTAGCATGAGGAAAATCCATAAAACTTTTCGTGATCAACCCTTTGAGTACACATGGACGTCATAGTTTCTCACAGTTGATTTGATTCTCTGGTTCAGGAGTCTCACATTATTTGTTTTCTCGGTCTTGTTAACTATAATAGCATTGCATATATTTATGTTATAGTTTTGTTCCTAGCTTGTTAGTTGCATCTAACTTAGCGACTGTTTACTCTTTTCTATTTAAGTCCTGTAAAGGATAAGTTGTCTGTATGAGGATGGGAGACCGACAGGTTTGAGCCTTGAGGGAGGCAAAGAGAGAGGATTGGATTAATTATGGGGCACTTATGGTGTTCATTTGTTTGAGGTGGCTTACTGGGGACAGGCGAGGGGTGCTGGCATATTCCATATAGCCATTTCAGCTTTATGGCTTAATGATTAAACCGTAAAGATGGCTGAGCGAATAAACCTCCCAGATCATTAAGCTCATTAAGCTATAAGTAAACAACCCCTAACAGATATGCTTACTCATCATGTTCAGTAATAATATAGATTTCTGACTCTTTTTGGTTCATTCCACCATGTGTAGGCTCTCAGGGAATGCAGCAAGTCAACAACCAAAGTCAACCGCTTCCTGTTCCTGTATCCTCTAATCATCCTCAAGCAGGTCAACAGATCTTACCTCCAAATATTCACAATAATATCGCTTCATCTGGAGGACAAGTTTCTGCTGGTATATCATCTGCATTGCCACCTGGAAGTGGCTTATCACAATCTACAATGCCAAATATTTCCGGCCAAAATTCAGGCTTGCAGAACATTCAAAACCTTTCTGGGGTTCAACCAAATTCTGTAGGAAGTAATATCGGGCAAGGGATACCTTCCAACAATTTTGTAAGTCAAAGGCAGATACCAGGAAGGCAACAACTTGCTCCCCAACAGCAACAGCACTCTCAAAACTCACAGCATTATCTTTATCAGCAGCAGTTTCATCAAATTGCAAAGCAAAAGCTCCAGCAGAATAGTAATAGTACAACCTCAGTGCAATCACACATTCAGCAACACAATCAGAACTTGTTGCAGCCAAGTCATTTCCAACCATCTCAACAATCTGTTATGCAACCTACAATGTTGCAACCATCTTCTCTCTCTTCTACCGTTCAACAAAATCAGCAACCTATTGCTCCTCAATCAGCACAATCGGTGATGCAACACCATCAACAAACAGTCCTAAGACAACAAAGGCAGCAGCAGCCAAATACAATGGGTCAGCAGACAAGTGCAACAAACTTGCAGCACAACCAGCTCATAGGACAGCAAAGTAGCTATTCTGAAATGCAACAGCAACAACAACAGCCTAGGTTGCTGGGTCAGCAGGGCAATATTTCTAATGTGCAGCATCACTCAATTGGTCAGCACAACAACTTCTCTGCTGTGCATCAGCAACATTTGGGCCCTCAAAGTAGTTCCACAGGTCAGCAACAACAACAACAACAACAGCACCAGTTACTTGGAACTCAATCTGGTAACGCCACCATGGTGAATAATCAACATTCAGCACACCTACTGCAGTCTAAGGTCTCGATTCCACAACAGAATCAGCCGACACAAGGCCAACAACGGTCACAACCAGAATTACAGCAGCAGGTGATGCCACAATTACAAACACAGTCAGGTCAGTTGCAGCACCAATTAAATGCGGGGAAACTGCAGCCAAACTTGTCACAACGGGATATGCAACAGAGGCTTCCAACATCAGGTGCATTTCAGCAGCAAAATGTAATAGATCAGCAGAAACAGCTATTCCAACAACAGAGAGCTATGCCGGAGGCTTCATCAAGTAAGTTATATTAATATACACACTTGTTGCATTGATTTCCAACAGTGGATTAGCAATTGACGAATGAAACTTGTTAATGAATTAGTTCTGAGATATGGGTACATGTACTGTTTACAAATTATGTTTTTTTCTTATTTATCCTTTCGTTCCTGTCCTTGTTTCATGAAGCACTTTCATCTGCTATGGTTATTCTTACCATATCATTCCATGATGCTATCTGAAGCAGAAAATAAATTGATGGGTTAGCCAGACTGCCAGATGTTGGACCCTAGTATATATTCCCTTCATCCCATGGGAATTGCAACACTTGACTAGACACTTTTAAGGAAGTATTTGATCAATTGTTGGTAATTACTTTGATTAGTGCAAATTTATAGTTGTCACAACTAAATTTGTACAGTTGTACTGTAATGCTGCTTCCAATATATTCGTTTATTGGAAGGCTTCAGAATACTCCTTTGCTGGGTGGAATTTTTAAGAAACTAACATCTACAAGTTTTTTTTCTTCTGTAGCATCGTCAGATTCCACAGCTCAGACAGGAAATCCAAATGGTGGAGATTGGCAAGAGGAGGTTTATCAAAAGGTGCAGTAAAAAAATTCTATGCTTATTTGTTGAAGTGGGAAACATAATGCTCTGAGCTTAACTAAAGCATCAAATTGTTTTTAAAAGAACTGAATGATATAAGATTGCTTTTCTTCTTTTGTGTTCAAAATATAGAAGCAAACAAGCATATTAATTATTGATAAGTAAGGTACCCATCATGTATCATGAATATATAAATTCCCTATGAAACTGAAGATGGTAAACAGATACTTCCCCTTTCATCTCGAGCTTTTGTTTTGAATGATTTTCTGATTGACACATTTGCCTTCTTATTTCTCCATGTACTATTATTATGTTGGCCAATATGTTTTTTTAAGTATTTATCACTAATTCTACCACTTATCGACTTCTTGTTGTGTCCTCCATATTACCACAAGTCTGTATCATTGAAAAGTTGAAGGGCGTTTATTGCTTGTCAGTATGTTGTTTGTTTGATATGGTAGCAGATGAACACATTTACTGTATCAAGTTCTGGCATCTGATCCGGATTCATATTAAGATAGTTTTACTATTCATATATCAATAAATTTGGCTTAATCAGACTCTGATGCTATTTGGATAAGGATGTATCATGTATGACAATTCTGAGTTTTAGCATCCGTCAAATTTGAATCCTTTTCTGCTAGTCAAATTTGAATTGGATATATTCACATTCTATTAAATGAAAGTCTGTTTACAGGTTTGATCATAATGATATTTTGATCTAGTTTGTGAGAGTTTCACATGTTCCATGGGTTAGATCAATGAGCTATTCCTTTACCCATAAACTACCTGTAGTCGTCCTTAACCTGAATGTTTTCTGTTTTCTATATCTGTTCTGTTTTCACTTCTTTATTTAACAAGAAATTAAGGGAGTTTTAAACCTGTCAATCTATATATTTGAAAGTTGAATTTTTCCAATGTTCAGGAAGATGTGCAGTAGAAAACTGTGTTTGGCTGATATGATTTTTCTGCTTATTTTGATACATAGTGTTTATTGTCAGTTCGAACATCCATTGCTATCGAAATTGAAGAAGTTTATACCGAATTTCAGTCTGTTTTGAGTTTCGTTGCAAGTCGTGTCATTTTAGAAAGCACATTTGAATGTCAATTGAGTAAGAAAACATTTTAGTTTGCGGCATTATTAATGTGGGAAGTGGGAACCTATTGTGTTGAACATGTTTTTTGTTTTATATATTATCTCACTTTTGGATTATCACTATTTATTTATTTAATAAAAATCTAGGAGATAATTTTCTCGTATCCTTTGCTATTTTGTGCTCGAGTACAAGTGAATGTAATTTCTCTCTCAAAACACACTCTAGTGATATGGGAAAAAGAACATTGTGGGTGGGAACTACTACAGAGCCTCTATCCAACTAGCCTGTTTATATTTTTAGACGACTTGTGAATACAATTATCAATCTGTTTTGATTTGTATGTTTTGAACATGAATGTGATTCTTCTATTCTATTTGCAGTTGAAAGCTATGAAGGATAAGTATATGCCAGAGTTGAATGACATTTACCAGAAAATTATCGCCAAATTGCAGCAGGTAAGTTGCTTTTTAGTAACCATTTTCGAATTTTCTAAACGTCAACCATAAACTTATGGTATTTGTCTCTTACTAAGGTTTTTGTCCCGTGTTTGCTGCGACGATTAGACTTAGGGGGCTGTTTAGTTGATTTTCTATTAAGTCCTTATGGATAAAGTTATATGTGTGGATTAATTTGTCTGTATAGATGGGGAAGGTTTTTGTTTGGGAGGGTTTTTCATAGATGAAATGAGCATGTTTTTTAATTTGGAAGGGCAGGTTTGGAAAAAACTTGGCTTTATGCATGAAGCTCCCTCTAGTAGCTTACTGAATAAGTCAGTTTCTACATCATTAAGCCACTACCAAACAATCATGTATATTTGACCGAATAAGCTGCGATTCCCATTAAGCTGCTAACAAACAGACCCTTAGACCGGACATGGCTGATTGAGACAAAATTGCATTTTTTTTCTGTACCACCAAAATAGGTGGAACAAAAATTAGGGAGATAGGACAAGATTGGTAAATTACTAAACTGCCCATTTCAAATTAAAACCCTAAAACCTTTCACAATTCCTTCACCCGCCTACCTCACTCTTGCTTGTCCAAATAGTCTTCTGCTAGTTCCTTTAGAGAAAATCAGATAGTGATGTAAAAAACCATCCTAGTTATGCTAAATTGTTATGAAAAAGATTTTCATTTTTTAAAGCTTGAATCCAAAGGGGGAGAATGTTGGGAATGTATTTTAGCTTTGTTGTATTCAAGCTTTATACTTGCATGCTTATTTTGTAAGCGGTATAAATACCCTTCTCCTTTTTACATTTCAAGTTGTAAGAGCATATGTGAGATATATGACATTTGACTTTTCTATATACTTTGACTTTTTCTCTCAAAACTCCATTGTTGGATATTGAAGCTTTTCATAGTAAATTCATCTAGATTGATCTTATTTGGGATTATCAATGGGTGACTTGTGTTCTCCAGCATGATTCTCTTCCTCAGCAACCAAAGAATGAGCAAGTTGAGAAGATGAAAATGATTAAACATCTATTGGAGCGTTGCATGGCATTCATACAAGTTCCCAAGAGCAACATAACAACCAACTATAAAGAAAAGCTTGGACTATACGAAAAGCAGATTATTAACATCATAAGCACACATAAACGAAAGCCCGGGGTCCCACCACAGCAAGCACAAACACTTCCTCCACCACATATTCATTTGACACAAGAAAACCAGATGAACCCCCAAATGCAATCGGTAAACTTACAGAATAATATGGGGAGTTTGCAGCCTACCCCCAATCTCGATCTGGGACAGAATAACACAATGAACTCATTAAACATAAATCCTTTATCATCTCAGGGAGGGATGGGTATGAATATGATTCAGCCAAATTCCAGCATACTTCAACATCAGCAATTAAAGCAGCTTCAATATCGCCAAATGCCACAACAATATATAAATAAACAACAACTATATCAGCAGCATCAACAGCAATTTCAACGACAAACAAAGCAACAACAACAAAATGGGCAGTTGCAAATGAATCAATTATCTCAGATGCAACAGATAAATGATGGAAATGAGTTGAAATTAAGACAGCAGCGTGCAGCTTATCACCAACAACAACAATTGAAGTCTGGAGCTCCATTTTCTTCACCTCAACTGATTCCGGCTTCTTCTCCAGTGACTCCACAGCATTCATCTCCTCAAATCGACCAGCAAAACTTGTTGAATTCTCTTACTAAATCTGGTACGCCTTTGCAATCTGCAAACTCGCCATTTATTGTGTCGTCTCCATCGACTCCTTCTACGTCTCATCATATGGTGGGAGAGTCTGAGAAAGTTAATTCTTCTGGTGTTTCGTCGCTTTCTAACGCTGGGAATATTGGACATCATCAACCAACTGGTGGTGGTGCAGTGTTACCTACTCAGTCTCTTGCTATTGGCACACCTGGTATATCAGCCTCGCCTTTGCTTGCAGAGTTCACAAGTCCAGATGGAAATCATGGAAATGGGGTGGCGTCAGTTGTTGACACAAAGTCAAGTGGTGTAGAACAGCCCATTGAGCACTTACTTAAAGTGGTCAGTAATCAGTTCTAAACTGCCTAGAATATACTCCCTCCGTCCCAAAATAAATGTCCACAATGAAAATGAAAACACTGTTTAAGGAATGTGCAATTATTACACTTTTTTTAAATAACCAAATGACACTTGGAGCTGGGGGAGTAACATAAAAAGTTAAATCTTTTTGTGTGCAGAGTTGGTTTCCGGTAAGAATAGTAGTTATCGTGAGAAGGGTAAGAAGGGATCTCCACCCTTGGATCAATCTTAGTTGAAGATCAATTGAAAATGCCTTTCTAAGCTAATTCATTGGTTATTTTGGGACTTAATCTAGACCATTAGATCAACACTGATTAAAAGTGATCAAGGGTCCAAATCGCTTCTTACACTTCTCACCTTAACTCCTATTCTCACATGATCCTTCGTCTTTGTGTGCATTAGGTTGAAAGGCATAGGATCTGTGAGAAGAAGAGTTAAGGTGAGAAGCGTAAGAAGAGATCTGGACCCTTGATCACTTTTAATCTCATACCCACCCATGAATTGCGCTTTAGAAGGGAGTTGATCCGGTGCATCTCAGTGCACCTCATCTTGGTGCATCTCATCCTAATGTGCATCCAAGGGTGAAGATCCCTTCTTACGCTTCTCACCTTAACTCTCCTTCTCACCGGAACCCAGCCCTAGGTTGAAATGTGTGGCTAAAACCTTGATTTTTTTTTTACTTTGTAGGTAAAGTCAATTTCATCTAAGTCCTTGAGTGCCTCAGTTAGCGACATTGGTTCGGTTGTTAGCATGATTGATAGAATTGCAGGATCGACACCAGGTAATGGATCAAGAGCAGCCGTTGGTGAGGACTTGGTTGCCATGACAAAATTGCGTCTTCAAGCAAGAACTTCCGTCACCCAAGATGGAACAAGGAAAATGAAACGATTTACGAGTGCAATGCCCTTATCATCTGCTAGCAGTGTAAATGATAGCTTTAAGCATTTTAACTGTGTGGAGGCTTCAGAGTTGGAATCTACTGCAACTTCTACCGTAAAAAGGCCCCGGATTGAGGTATTACCTTTTCAGCAGTATAATATATATATAGTGGAGTCTTCATGTGAGAACTATAAATAGTTTGAGAACCGGAGAACTAATTTTATAGTGTGTAGTCATTAATATATGTACACTATAAATTTCATGAAAATACGAGTCCTGTCGATGAGTATATTCATCAATGAATATTTATTGTATATTCATTAATGAATATATTCGCTTGTATTTTATCAATTAGTATACAGTAAAAATTAGTTCGTTTTTTATTCTCAAATAATTTGTGCTTATCATTTGAATCGGGTTCTATATATGTGTGTGTGATCCAGATGAAGGGCTCCCAAGGTGTTATTCAGTTTTATCTATTTTTGAGATTTTCCCTTGAACCTGACCCTATATAGATATATAGGGTCAGGTTCAGGGGATAACGCCAAAAAAGGAGAAAATTGAAGAACGCTCTAGGAGCCCTCCATTCAAAAGGTATGCACAAATGCATAGTGATAATTTGTAACATGCATTTGTGCATATATGCACTAATGCATATATATGAATTGGTGCATAGAAGAAAAACAACTTCAATCGCTTGTGTGTATTTGTGCATACCGTCCGGATGGAGGGCTCCCAGGGTGTTCTTTAGTTTTCTCTTTTTTTAGCGTTTTCCCTTGAACCTTCCTCTCTCTCTCTCTCTATATATATATATATATATATAGAGAGAGAGAGAGAGAGAGAGAGAGAGAAATAGGCTGGTTCAAATACAAACCAATATAAAAATAATTTTTTCATGATTTTTTTTTCATCAAATGCTATGATTTAAGATATTATTAAACATATGTTTGTTTCACCTTGTGAAAAAAATACATGTGAAACTTTTACATTATGAAACAAATATGTGAAAAAATACATGTGAAACTTTTACATTATGAAACAAATATGTGAAAAAATACATGTGAAACTTTTACATTATGAAACAAATATATGAGAAACTTTTAACTTATGAAAACAAATACATGTGAAACTTTTACATTATGAAACAAACATATGAGTGATAACATCTTAAATCATACCATTTGATGAAAAAAAATCATGATTTTTTTATTATATTGGTTTGTACGAGTTTGTAACCTTCAACTGGTTTGTATTTGAACTTCTCTCTCTCTCTCTCTCTATATATATATATATATGTATATATATCTTTATGGGAAATTGAAGGTGCGACCTTGATGAACATTAAATGCATAGCCCCAAATATCTGCATAGCATGAATAAATGCTATGCTCTGGGAGATTGCTTCAACGACTTATATCTGCTGCACTAGATAATGTTTTTCAAAAACGACTTATAATGTTTATGTTAAAATGTTGCAGAGGAGGCATCCATTATTGGAAGAAATAAGAGATATAAATCAGGGACTCATAGATACTGTGGTAGATATCAGCGATGAAGATGCCGATCCAGCAGAAGTTGGTAAAGGAACCATTGTTAAGTGCTCATTTATTGCAGTAGCTCTTGCTCCAAACCTCAAGTCACAATATGATTCACCACAAATGGTGTGTTACTTTTACTTCCACATTATTTATATACATACATAGGGCAGGTTCATTTAAGAACCCAAGAGCCACCTATTTTGTGAGTATATTCATGATGAATATCATCACGACATTCATCATCATGAATCATTATCACGTTATTTATCATGAATACTACATAAAATAGGTGGATCATGCCTTCATGGGTTGCTTTATAATTTTATGGTTCCCAAATGAACCTCTCTCTCTCTCTCTCTCTCTCTTTATATATATATATATATATATATAGAGAGAGAGAGAGAGAGAGCCCGGTTCAAATGAGAATTGCAAATAATTTGAGAATCTGAGAACTAATTTTTTTAGCATATATTCGTTTATGAATATACTCATTGACATAATACAAATACAAGTGAGTATATATTCATTGATGGATATACAAATACATATTTTGATGAAATTTAGTGTATATTTATAATAAATATACACTATAAAAATTAGTTCCTCGGTTCTCACATGAATCCTTCCCTATATATATATATATATATATATGCTAGATCCATAACCATTAGCATTTTTTCTGTGGACTTGAATTTTTCTTGTATATATGTGCATGCAGTCACCTATACGACCATTGCGATTGTTTGTTCCTGCAAATTATCCAAATTCTTCCCCAATACTCTTGGATAAGTTTCCAGCTGACATCAGGTGAGAAACCTTTTATTTTTCCTATTTTTTGTTCTCTCTCTTTGAACCATGGGATAGATATAGATAGTTTCATTGGTATCTTCTCTAAAATTTGTGGTTTATAGCTATTAGGGTCATGTCCAGGGGAAAACGCCAAAAAAAGAGAAAACAGAAGAATACCCTGGGAGCCCTCCATCTAGACGATATGCACAAATGCATACTGGTAATTTATATATGCACTGATGCATAAAAAAAAACAGCTTCAATCATTTGTATGCATTTGTGCATACCGTCCGGATGGAGGGCTCTCAGGGTGTTCTTCTGTTTTCTCTTTTTTTAGTGTTTTCCCTTGAACCACCCTAATAGCTATTATTTCTAAATCCTTTACAAATTCTTTTTGCAAACCCTACTTTCAGATGGGGTATACTGGGTTTGTTTGGTTTAGTAAGATTTTGTATTTTGAAAGGTTATTTTAGATACTTAACAATGATATATATATATATATGGTTGGACAGCAAGGAACATGAGGATCTTTCCGTAAAAGCACAGTGGCGGTTCGGTAGTTGTGTTAGGCAGCTTTCGGAACCCATGTCGCTTGAGGAGATGGTACGGACTTGGGATGTTTGTGCTCGTACAGTTATTTCTGAATACGCACAGCAAAGTGATGGTGGTGGTGGTGGTGGTGGTGGTGGTACCTTCTCTTCAAGATATGGAGCCTGGGAGGACTGTCTCACCCTCACTGGTACTGCTGCATGAATTTAAATTTATACATTTTTTGTGTTAAAATAAGTAAACACATTATGTTTTTTTATCATATACATATGCATATAAAAACATTTATCAAGTCAATATTATATGTTCATAATCATAACCATGTTAGAGCTATCTTCAAGTCAAAATCTCCAAAAAAAATTACGTTTAACTCTTAACACAACTTTAACAGATTCTTTATTTTAGATATTACAACATTAATTATTAAAATATTTAATTATTTTTGAGGAGTTCTTCGAATTTGTTGTTATGTTTTCTCTATTTAGAGAATTTGTTGGAGAAATTTTTTGCCCAAAATCTTCATTTTATTCATTTTGGAGAATTTATTGGAGATGATCCAGAGTATCTCAAAGAGATTGTGGAAAATGAAGAAAGTAGAAGAAAAGGTAAAATTCTTCAAATTTGGGTAACTCCTTAAATGTGATTGTTTCAGGAGTGAGAAAATGATATTTTATCATTCTCACCTATAAGAGAAGAGTTTTTAAAGTTAAATGTTTATCAGATAAAAATAATGTTTTGTTAAATGAATTAAATATTTTTAGTAGTATAATTAATGTTTTAGTCTCTAAAATAGAGAGAGTCTATCGAGTCGAATGTAAATTCTTTTGTTGATTTAAATTTTTGACACCATTTTGGAGAATCTGCTTCAACTTCTCCAAAATGGAGAAAACAAGGTTTTCAGAGGTTTACGAGTTCTCGAATTCATAAATTGGGGATGGAGATACTCTTCATCCCCAACCCTGAGTGTTAATTATGCATTTATATATATAATGTACATATATACACACACAGTCACTAAGTATAATAAAATGAGAAATCCAATAAGTATGTATAGTGTATTAATATAATCATTTTTTTAATGAAAACTTGTAAAAGGAATTAAATTACTGATATAGTTGTTCGTGAGAAACTTTTGTTGATATAACGATATGATTATATCATTATATAAAATTTCAATTATTAAGCATTATAATTGATATATTTGTGTTTGAATTACGTTTTTATGTTACTTTTATACAAATATAACAATTAAAATTTGGGTGATTAATTCTAGCATTATATGTCGTTTAAATGTAAAATTGGCATATTTATATAGATAATATATAAAAACATTACGTAAAAAATTAAATTGTGTAGATTGGCAAAATCTCTGTTGAGCATGGGGATGGAGATTGTGATCCTTGATATCCCCGACCCCATTGTCATCTCTAGTTTTGACTAGAGATCGATAAATTAGGGAACTGGTCAGTTATTGTAACTGGATACGACCGACCCAGTTAAGGTGACCGATAGACATAACCAGTTAGGTCGGTCTAGCTGCTGGTTATAACCGATTGGTGATTGAAATAGGAGGCTTGATTGTAATCAATGTAACCGGTCAGGTAATTAGTTAACCATAACCGATTAAGCTAACGAAGACATGTTTTCTTAATTTATATATATTTCTCTTTGCTACATATAAATAATCAAACTATAACATACAAACATAAATGAAATGAAATATACTAGAATCTAATCAAATATTAAATATAAATGTGCTATAACTGGTCGGTTATAAATACAGTTACGAAGGTCGGTGAAGGCTTGAATCAGCGACCAGTCTAATAGACTAGTTCTTAATCAGGTTCGGGTCCGATTAACTGAGTTGGATTTTGCCCATCTCTACTTTCCACCATAAAATATTTTTGCAATCAATGCTCTTTTGGCATTTTATGACATTTTGGTCCAATTTCATCTTAATGAGTAATGACAACGATTTAAATGTTGTGTGGTCCACTTTTGACGTTTATATAAATTGATGATAGAATTGAACTTTTGGTAAGAAAAAGTTAGTCTATGTTTATATTATATTCATAGCATTTGATAAAAACTTTAAAACTTAATAGTTTAGTTTTTATGGTGGGTTAAAAATAACATTTTTTTTGTTCCTACGGTTTTAAAATTACAAGATAACTATTTGGGTTCCAAAAATATTTGGATTTTGTCACTTTTTTTGGAGCATCTACAGTCGAGGTTCTTTTATAGGTTTTTATTGAGGTTTTTATAAAAACCTCAACTTTGAGACACAAGTTCTTGTCCAGTCACAGGTTCCTATAACTATAAGCACCCAGGTGCTTGAACAAGAACTCAGGTTCTTGCAAAATATGTTTTTTTTATTATTTATTATTTTTATTGTTTTATTAATCATTTTATTATACTTTAATAAATTTATAAAACATGGAAATAAATATTCATTAAAATATATATATATATATATATATATATATGTATAAGCTAAATATTATAAAATATATTTTTAATTTGAATTTTCTTTTATTTAAATTTTTATACAAGTTTTTTTGGTTATCTTATTATATTATTATATTTAGACTACATATATATAATTAATTTATAATTGTAAATATCTTTTCTAATTTTATAAAAAAACATCAAATTGGTAATAATTTAATAATATATACATATAAATTTATATAATAATCTATAAATAAAATAAAAATTTGTAAATTAAAAATAAGGAAAGTGGGGTTTTTGTAAGAACCTTTGTTGTAGGATTTTATGAAGGTTTTTGCTTTGTTGAGGTGACAATGATGTGGCAGGAAAAAATATGGCAAATGAGATTATTGGAGGTTCCACCACTGTGGATGCTCTTAACGACCGCTAAAAAAACCCCGTTAAATGAGTGGCAATTTCATTTTTTTATCGATTTTTTGTATTTCACCCAATTAAAGCCACAAGGACCAAAATCATAAAATCGATGTTGCTTGCGTAAAAGACAAAAATCGATAAAATGGCAAAACTGCTCCTTGTTTACGGAATTTTTTTAATGGTTGTTAGAGGAAGGGGCCAAAATTATTTGTTTTTGCAAACAATAATGACTATCTTGTAACTTCGATACATACAGACGAAAATTATTATTTTTGACAAATTACAGGAACCAAATATGTAGTTTACTCTTATTGTTCATTAATGCAATTATTTTAAAATTCAATACTACAAGTTATTGCAGCATTTGTATAATATTTTTAAGTTTTTTAAACTCCGTACAATTAATGATTGGTTAATATACACTAACAACATTCATAAAATAGAAATGAGTTTTCCTTCTTTAAAATATTGCAACAGTATTGTTATGTTGTTTTCTATTTTAGAAAATTAGTGAGAAATCTCTAAATTAAGAGAGATAAACAATATACAATTAATTAAAATTAATGAAATTAAACATATAAAAAGATAAATAATATTTTATTAAATATTTTAATAACATAATTAATAATGGATTTGCAAAAATATTTTTAGAAATTTTTGTATTATAAAAAATTATAGAAAAGTTTTTAAAGATGCACTTAAATGAAGATAATCATAAATCCCTGTTAATACTCTATCATTAAATTTCATCAATAAAGATAAACTATCTATTTCTTTTTAAATTTAAAATATTTTTAGTTATAGTAAGACTTTGAATAAAACAAATCATAAGGAATCCAACTTCATTTCATCTCACTTTTTAAAAAAGATAAAATTATCCTTATTTTTCGTATTTGATCTGAACCACCATCGATCACCAACAACCACCGTCACTCTGAACCACCCAGAACCACCACTGATTCGAATCACCACCGACCACCACCCTTCTGAACCATCACCGACCACCACCCTTCTGAACCATCGTCGAACACCATCGATCTGAACCACCGCCGACCACCACAAATCTAAATCAAGTAGTTGGATCAAAATTTCCAAAAAGGGTATTTTGGTCATTTACCAATATTTCATTCCGATTCTAAAACTACATTATGTACTTATGTTAATCAAATAGACATATTTCAATTTTTTTAATAGAATTCATTTCAATGTCTCTCAATCAAACATATGGTCAAATTTAATAACATTTCATTCAAATTCTTTTAAAGCCAAATCCCTTTTGACTATTTTCATTTCATCCAAAACACAATTTGCGAGCAACTTCCTCTGAGGTTCTTGGCGATTTCCTAAATCACCAACTAATGACAGAGTGATACATGTCATTTCGCCAGTGACGAATTCATTTCTAGGATTGCCACAATTTATAATTTGGTTCTTGATGTATTTTACAACTCCACGCCTTTTTCAGTCGTATTCAGTTACTTCTATATCTTAGTGAATTACATAAATTTATAAATAAAATAAAAATTAGACTATCTATTTATGATGATAAAATCTAGAAACAAGCTTTTATGATGATCATTTTTTAAAATACGACTTCTTTCCTGTTGATGGATGATGGATTTTTTAATATGAACATAAAATATTGTGAAGCTATAAAATAGGTGTGATATTTGGTGTGTTGGAAGCAAAAAACTTAACAAGCGAGCTTCCCGTTAAAGCACCCAAAGTTTAGTAAGCTTCAAATTCAATGGTAGATGAATTAGGCCAACAAGAGCCAATTATGTTTGCTTGTTGGAAAACAAAAAAGAATACCATTTATTTAATATGTGTTATGTTGATTAAATCGTTGTTTAAGTATCATATATGGTAGACAAACGTGCTAGGGGTGTTTATATGCAAAAAGAACAGAGTAGGATGATGTTAAAATTGTTGTGAATCACCTAGTTTCGTGTAAGGGTCGAATCAATCAACTTTCGGTATGTCGAAAGCAACTTGGTACGCGATTTATTAGTCGTGTAGCTCAAAATCACAATCATAAAGTATCTTAACAAGGAAGTCACAAACTGCTTGAGGAGGGCGACATGTAGGTCATTTAGAAGTTTGTAATAAGAGACTTGGAAGGCAACATGTAAGTCACAAGGAAGTTGCCAACATTGAGGGACGTGTAAGTCACACAAAAAATCACGTTCACCTACTATGGGTTGCAACAAGGAGTATTATAATAATACCCGTTTGGGTTGCAACTTATGGGTATTCGGTACCATGTTGAGTATGGTTATGTTGATTTTATGGTGTTCTTTTTAGTTGAAAATTATCTTGTCGATGTTGGGAATGCCCTTAGCATCAAAATCAGGCTTGGGGGTACAACCAGTGCTTCCCGCGGCTTGGCTAATGACTTAAGTTGTGGTCAAAGCCGCGCAAGCCACTATTTGTAGAGCATCACGGTGATTCTTGTGGGTAGGCACACAGCTAGGTCGCGGTGAAAGTCGCTTGTACGAGCGACTAACCCGAAGTCGCAGAAACATGGGATGCGGTTTAATGGTTCTCATCTAAGGTTCTCATTATTTCCCTCTCCAACACTTCTTTCTTCACTTTCATCCTCATTGATTACGTTTTCATAGCTAAAGAGAGAGCATTCCTTATGAATCCAAGTACCTTTAAGGCTTGACTATGAAGATGCCGTTGAAGGAGACAAAGCCTTAAGTCTCTCCCTTGACCATTTGGGGTTTTGGTTTTAAGCCTTTATTTTACTAAATATAGCAAGGTGAGTCAAGTTTACTTGATAATCTAGTATGATATACGTGTTTAACCATTTCATGCCATATAATGAGTTCTATGAAGTTTATACACTTTCTGGAGTACCAAATGCTTTATTGATAGATAATCGTAACATTTGAGGGAAAATATATGAATGAATGAGGTTGTAAATGATTATGGGTTTGCTAACATGATATATGACCATTTGTGTTTAGCCAATGTTCAATGCAAATGGGTATCCCCATGGAATTTGTTGCATTATTTGACTTATGAATATGACACTTTCTTTGGAATACATATTTACTTGAAGATACTAGTATACTCCACCCATCTCCTGTTTTTAAGTTGTTTTGGTAGGTGAAAATGCTAAAAATTAGTTACATGGTGAATGATCACGAAAATGGTAGGACATATATCATTTATGTGCTCCATTTGAAAGACAAATTGTATACTCCTTTTAGATTATAAGAGTAAGAATTTATTAATTTTAAACAAATGTCAAGAACTTAATTGCTCAAAATATAAAAGTCTGTAGGATTTTTTCGATTTCAGTAACTTCAATTAATTTTTTGTTGGGTTTCAGTAAGTTAAAGTCTAAGGGTGTTCACGGTTCCGTTTGAGCGATCTAACCCCTCAAACCACAAACCAAACTGCTATAGCAGTTTAGAAAATTTCCAAATCGAACGGTTTGGCAACAAGTGACAAAACCAGACCATAAATAGGCGATCTGGTCAGACCAGTTTAGACGATTTGGGTATTTTATGGGTTTTTAACTAAAAACAATGAGATCAATACATACTTTAAAATAAAATTTCTATCAATATAGCAGTATTAAAACAATATATCGAATTATAAAAAAGCACGTATATCTCTAAAAAAAACATTGAACAAATGAAAAATGTTTAACAGATCCACTAATAATAGTTGAAATTTTGAAAAAAAAACAGCAAGGCATTTGGATTTTTGAATTTGATTTATGACATATTTAATAATTTCACCAATTTAGAAACAAAAACTAAAAACTAAAAACACAATGACTTTGACCTAACTCCTTTTAACCAGGTTATAAAAGTAAAACCTACAACATTAAAAATAAATACGATTAATACATGTATATTTTTGACGATCAGTTCCGTCTAGACTGCTAAAAAATATTCAAACAACAAACCATATCAAACCGTTTAAACTTCCACAGTTTACACTACAAAAAACAATCCGATTTAACTTGGTTTGACCCCAACAATTTTTTTTGAACATCCCAAATTAAACGATTTATTTACTCAAAAAAAAAAAAAATTCCAAAAACTTAATAAGTCAAAATATAAAAACCCATCAATTTTTTTTCAGACGTTTCAAATTTTTTTAATTACATTAATTAATTATTTTTTTGGTGGACTTAAAAAAATATTATTTATTTGTTTTTTCAGGTTAAATAATTATTATTTCTTCTTCTTCTTCATATTCATGTTTGATTTTCAATCTGAGTTTCTATCCCGCCCAAACCCAAACCTTCTCTCTCCCTCAATCTGTACTCCATTTCTCTCTGTAATCATCTCATCTCATCTCATCCACACCTTTTGTCGGGTCGGATCGGATCCCTTTTCACATCTTCTTCAACTCTTCACAATCTACTCTGCTCATCCATCTCCATTTCTGCATCTCACTGAAACCCTAGAAATCACTCTGTTGTACTATTATGAATCATTATCATATATATGAAGCCATCGGGCAAGGAAAATACTCCGTATTCAACTCTCCATCTCAACTTTTTTCTTTAATCTGTTTTCGTCTTTTTTGTTTCAATTTAGTATTTGATTATGTTTATGCTGTTTTGTAGACTGTGTATAAAGGGAGGAAGAAGAAAAGCATCGAATATTTTGCAATTAAAAGCGTTGATAAGTCCCATAAGAGCAAGGTTCTTCAGGAAGTAAGTTTCTTTTTTTTTATACAGATAGGTTGACTGTTTTGTTTGTGGTCATGTGAAAATTGAATGTTTGAGGAGGATATTGTAATGCATTGCAGATCCATGTGAGTATTTTATACTTACTGTAATAGTGTATCATACGATCTATAAAAAAATTGGATGGTTTTCTTCTTTATGCAAAATTTCAAGCTACAGTTGCTCAATTGGACGTTGTCATCTTACATATCGACTGTAGATCGAATCGATTCTGGTGTATAAGGGTTCTTATGTTGTCATTATTGAAGTGAAGTTAGGTGTTAAACTAACAATTGAATACATTATTAAACTAGGTGTAGAATCAAAACTTGGAATTTTTATGGAATATATATTTTTTTTATTTATCATATGGAGAAGCAACTAGCTTATAAACCAAGAGGATCAAAGATCATTTATACTCTATTTGTTTAACATAATTTAGGATGAACAAATTTTAGAAACGTAGATGTTTATTTTAGAGAACAAAGTCCCTTAAAATAATTCATAAATTATTGTCTCTCGAAAAATTGAAATGGCATGTTCAGAGTCTGGTCGTGATGATTTTGTTGCTAACATTGTTGAAATCTGACTTCATTTATGCCATATTCTTGGACTACTTATTGATCACAACCTTGCATCTTGTATAAAATCTTAGTTTTTATGGCAAAATTTATAAAGATGTCAAAAAGACCGTATAAAGCCTATTGAAGAAAAATCTGAGACTCAATCAAATCCAGTTTAGGACTGTGAGAACTGCTTAGACATAGACAAGCTTCATCGGTCTTATGTTATCAAAGAGTACCTTTCAAGCTAAAATATAAGTTTAGAGGATGATGAAATAGTTTAGCAGGAACTAGATTTAAGGTAGATGTGTGGCCACAAAATGAGGTATGGAACAAAAAATCATGGTATATAGAAGAAGGTTGGGCTGACATTAGTTGAGGAGAAGTCATAGCAACACCATTTATGATCGTTAGGTGATCTCAAATGTAGGGTTTTGAACGAGCCAATCAGAAAGGTGACTTGCACCAAGAGAGGGTTGTTAGAAGAGGGAAGTGTTGCCCAAGAATGACACATTGGAAGAGAGACTTGCATCACTATAGTATACCAAATGAGTTGGCATTAGATAGGCATGGAACAATGCTATCATGTCCTGATATCATTTGGGGTGGGGTGGGGTGGGTTGGGTGGATTTACTTCTTTATATATATATATATATATCATTTTAGGTTCACAATTGTATCATTCAGTTTCATTTATATTGTATACCAACTACTTTGGAATAGAAGGCTTGTTATTTTTCCTTTTTTATTTGTATCTTGAACTCTCAGTTTTATTTCTGTTTCTTTAATTTGCATTGCAGGTTAGAATTCTTCACTCTTTGGATCATCCAAATGTACTCAAATTTTACTCCTGGTAAGGCAGTCTGCTGGAACGAAGTCGGCAATTTTATTTTTATTCGTTTATATTTTCTAAGTTTCTAGTGTCTCAGAAAGTTGGAAATGTCATTGTCTTAGATGATCTATTCGATAGCAGAATTGAAATTTAACTTTTACATTTATATTTCTTCGTTTGAAATAGGTATGAAACGTCTGCTCATTTGTGGCTGGTTTTAGAATACTGTGTTGGAGGTGACCTCAGGACATTACTGGAGCAGGTATGGCAAGTTCTTTTAATTTTTCATGCAACATAGCAAGTTCTTTGAGATTTGCTACCATGCTAGATATTTTGGCTATATTGTCAAAAAAGTAATTTGTATATTTTACTTTACCTTGTCCCTCAATTATCATCATCCTAAGCATCTTAACATTCATTTTCACCATCTTGATTTTTTTTTTCTCAAAAAAGTTACACAAGCACAAGAGATAAAGGTAGGAGCTTTTTTAGTGTATATCAAGATATTTGGAATCTAAAATTTAGGGATTCTTTAATCTTCATTCTTCTCTTATATTAATCCTCCAAAAATCTAATTGAGACCAACATCTGCTTAAGCATGTTGTCTCATCAAAGTTTCTTTGTCATTTTATATTTACTAAATTGAATCTTTCCTTTAACATGGAATGTACCAATTTGTAGAAGGAAAATAATTATATGCATTGGGGTCCGGTAAATCAAAAGAAAACAAAGAAAAGCCAACAAGGATTGAATTAGAATTTGTAGGAAAGTTCCATTGTGTAATTGGTTACTAAAAGTTTTCAAATATATTTACCAGCATAACATCCAATTAAGCTTAAGTTTAGTTCCAAGTTAACTTTTTTTTTATGTTACTGAAGGGCTAAAACACATGAAAAATTAGAGTTTAATTGTTTTAATATGTAGCTTTTAGTCCATTGTCTAAATTAGATTTTAGAGAAATATTTCATGCCATACACCAAGGTTTCTCCCCTCCTTGGCAAGATTCTGGAGTTGGGAGATATGTTGCTTAATGAGCTTAATGGTTTATCCGCTCAGCCATTAAGTAGTGTTTGTTTTTGGCTTAATTTTTAAGCAATACCTAGAAATGGCTAAATTGGATAAACCACTTACTTTATATAGATTTTACTAGAAAGAAACATTAGCAGAGTCTTGTAAAACTTCTTAAAGTTTTTTTTATAGCAGAACAATCTTTTGCTATGCTCTGATTAACATTTGATGTATAACTTTAAGGATATATGACTTCTATTACACAGACATATTTTTGACTGATTTACAGGACAGCAAACTTCCAGAAGATTCAGTACATGATCTTGCACGGGATCTTGTCAGAGGTTTACGGTAAAAGACTTTCTAGCCATTATATACACAATCTTTTTTTCAAAAGATATATGGATATAGAGTTTTTAGCATCTGATTCTGTTCTCAAATTGATCAAATCTTCAGGTTCTTACACTCAAAGGGAATCATCTACTGCGACTTGAAACCATCAAACATCTTATTGGATGAAAATGGTCGAACAAAGGTATTTTTTTACTCTATTTATTATTGTTTTGTTGGTTATTTTCTACTAACATTTTCATTCTGTTATACATTTTGCAGCTATGTGATTTTGGGTTATCCAGAAAATTGAGCGATATATCTAAAACACCTTCTTCTCTGGTGGGTTTTAACTTTTGACAACTCACACTGCATTTCTCTATTTTCTTTTTGTTACATAGATATAAATAATGGTGATAACTAATTATACGGTTTTACTATATAATCATCTTTTCTTTACATTGTTTAGTTACCACAATCAAAGCGTGGAACTCCATGTTACATGGCTCCCGAGTTGTTTCAAGATGGGGGAGTTCATTCTTATGCTTCGGATTTCTGGGCTCTTGGTTGTGTCCTATATGAATGCTATGCTGGTAGACCTCCCTTCGTAGGGAAAGAGTTTACACAATTAGTAAAATCCATTCTCTTCGATCCAACCCCATCTCTCCCAGGTGATCCTAGCCGTCCATTTGCTAATCTTGTTAGTTCTCTCCTAATAAAAGATCCATCAGAGAGAATCCAATGGTCCGAGATTTGTAGTCATGCCTACTGGAAAACAAAGCTCACTCCACTGCCTTTACCTCCTCAACCTGCTTTCAATAATATGATAGAACTTTCTTATAATAAACCATGCCTTTCAGAACGAAATGGCGAAAAACCTAACAAAACCCCACCACGAAATCGTGATAATTCTAAAGGCACGAACGGTTCAGATGAAAGTTCTATATCTCTTCATAATACGCCTAATAGAAATATATCTAGTGGTCGAAAGATTCAATTAAAGGCTTCGGGTAAAGTGGTGGATGAAAAGAGTAACACAAAGGGTGTTAATTTGTTACGGTTATCTAGGATAGCAAAATCGAATTTACAGAGGGAAAATGAAAAGGAGAATTACCGTAGGCCAATGCCGAATAACTCTGAAAATGATACTGATGTTAAAATTGAGAATACTGATATGGAGCTTGATTTTAATGAGAATACTGAGGATGATACACAAGATGAGCCTGAGATGCCTGGTACTCCAATCCAAACCGTTGACGAGAATTTATCAACTCCAGATCAGAATATTCTAGAAGAATCACCGATGATTAACACACCTATGTCAGAATATTCTAGAAGAACCGAGCATGAATCTTCTTCAAATCATATTGAAGTGCCTGCTACTCCACCAACCGCTTCACCTCAATCCAAGATTTCAAGAATCAAAGAAGATTCCGGCGGTGCTGTTGAATCTGACTCATTCAGATCTTCCCCTAACCTATCACAGGTTCTTTGGCATCCATCTGATCTTTCAGTGAGACCTGTGATGCCCAGTAAAAAGTCAGATAAAGGGTCTGAATCAATCCCTTCTCTCCCCTTTGATGCAATGCCAGCATCTGACTTTGTCAAAATTTCGAAAGATCAGCTGGATGGATTCAGCAAATCTATCATAAGCATCTTAAATGGGAATACTGCTATTGGTGAGAAGCAGAATGTGATCAGATATCTTGAGATGTTAAGCAGCAATGTTGATGCAGCCAATATTTTAACCAATGGTTCAATAATGCCTGTTCTTGTTAAAATGCTTCGGCAGGCCAAGGTCTCGGCTTTACGTGTTCAGCTTGCTTCACTTCTTGGCTTATTAATACGCCATTCTACCTTTATTGATGACGATTTATCGAATTCTGGAATATTAAATTCTTTGAATGAAGGGTTAGTAGATAGGCAAGAGAAAGTTAGAAGGTTCTGTATGGCTGCTTTGGGTGAGTTATTATTTTATATATCTACTCAAAGTGATCAATCTAAAGCTACTAATCCACCAGAAAGTCCAGCAAAGGAAAGCAAGACCTCATCAGGATGGCAGGTTATCTCTCATCTTCATTGATACAATCTCTTGTTTGAAAAGAGTTTTCTTGATCTTGGGTCTTATATGTAATTTGGGCAAATTGCTTGAAAATATATAGCGTCAGGTTCAGGGAAAAACGCCAAAAAATGAGAAAACTGAAGAACACCATGGGAGCCCTCCATCTGGACGGTATGCACAAATGCATACTGGTAATTTATAACATGCATTTGTGCATATGCACTATATATATATATATATATGCACTGGTGCATAGAAAAAAACAGCTTCAATCGCTTATATGCGTTTGTGCATACCGTCCAGATGGAGGGCTCCCGGGGTGTTCTTCAATTTTCTCTTTTTTTAGCGTTTTCCCTTGAACCTCCCTACCCGATTTTCATTTTGTGTAACATACTTTCAAAACCTTCATTTTGGTACTTTAGATTTGATATTTCGAACATTTAGACCAAATTATGTTTCTTGGATGTAAACCAAGTACCTAAATGTTTAAAATGTCACATTTAAGTTATCAAAATGAAGGTTTTGAAAGTACGCTATAGGAATCTAATCAAAATACATTGCATTTTCATACAATTTTCCCATTTCCAAATATACCCTTTTATAAATTAATTTGATTTTAATTGTTGAAAAACAGGTTCCAAGTTCAATGATTTCACTGGTAACATCTCTTTTACGCAAAGGCGAAGACGATATAACTCAACTTTACGCGTTGAGAACAATTGAGAACATCTCAAGTCAAGGAGGATATTGGGCTAGTCGTTTCACCACCCAAGATGTAATAAATAATCTTTGTTATATATTCCGAGCTCCAGGAAAGCAAGAGACCATGAGACTTACAGCAGGATCTTGTTTAGTGCGATTAGTCCGTTTTACCCCTCCAACCATCCAACAAGTAATGGAAAAGCTCACATTTAAAGAAATCGCTTCAGCCATTTCAAAGGGTAGCGCCCGTGAACAACAAATATGTTTAAATCTTTTAAATATGGCAATGGTGGGCAGCAATCTTTTCACCAATATCGGCCGCCATCTTCTCCCATTGGTGGAAGATAAGAATTTAGTACCGAATCTTGTGGCTCTCATTGAACATGGAGGTGAAGTTCTTAGAGGAAAAACGCTCGTTTTCGTGACTTTGCTTTGTAAGAACAGAAAAAGATGGCTTGCACATTTTTTCTTTAATGGGAAGTTATTGTCAACTGTGGATCGGTTGGTTAAGGAGAAAGGTGCTTATTTGCAGCAATGTTTAGAAGCGTTTTTGTATGGTGTAGTGTCTACTATACCGGGGTTATTGGAGACTATAATTGCGGATATTCAGCAACTGATGGGTGGGAGACGGTTAGTTACTGCTTTAACGGGCCGAGCTGCTGCTTCAAAGACTAATCTTCAACTTTTTTCTGTTGTTTTAAACCTTCTTGGAAGTTCGTCTTTTAAACGTAGGGTGGTTAACTCTCAGGTTCTACAGCAACTCAAAACTTTAATCAAGCTCGTGGAATCGCCATTTCAGGTAAATAAAGTACCTGTCATAGATATTTTTGTCGTTTTCTCTTGCGTAAATGAATATACAAATATATATATATATATATATATAGGAGAGAGAGGGAATCAGGGGAAAACGTTAAAAAAAGAGAAAACTGAAGAACACTCTGAGAGCCCTCCATCCGGACGGTATGCACAAATGCATACAAGCGATTAAAGCTGTTTTTTCTTCTATGCACCAGTGCGTATGCACAAATGCATACCGTCCAGACTCCAGATGGAGGGCTCCCAAGGTGTTCTTCAGTTTTTTCATTTTTGGGCGTTTTCCCTTGAACCTGACCCCCTCTCTCTCTATATATATATATATATATGGCTGATTTATCAGGAGTGATTTCGTATGAAAATTGTAAATATTTTGAGAAATGAGGAACCAAATATTTGTAATGAATGTACATAAATACAGTTGAATATTCATGATATTATCATGAATAATCAATCATTCATAATGAATATCATGATAATTCATAATGAATATCATGATAATTCATTATGAGTATTCATGGTATTCATTATGAATATTTGGTTCCCATGGTTTTCAAATGAGCCTGCCCCTATCAGGAGTTTTAAGTTTTTGAACCATCATATTCATATTCGTCTTTTTTATATAAGAGAACCATTGTTCTTGTCAAACAACGATACATTTTGGTCAAGTCGGATGTTTATTTTTGCATTTTGTGATTTACATTAGTGTGGGATATACTGAGTTTGTTGGGTTTTGTTTATTTGCAAGAACTCATGTTTTTTCGTCAAATTTCAGGGAAGGGATGATTTTCAGTTAACCCTTCTACGTGTTCTTGAGGCAATCACCGAAGAACCATCCGTAGTTGAGGAAAACCGTAGGAGTTTCGTGCACGAAATACTTCCGAGTCTTTCCGTTCTTTGCAAAGGAAGCAAAGACGGAGATGCGAGATTCTTATGCTTGAAGATATGGTTTGAAGTGGTCGTTAGTTTGTTAAACGAACTACAAGATGATAATGGAAGACTAGAGGAGTTGAAATCGGTATCTCGTGATCATTTCCTCCCTTTGTATCCAAAGTTAATAGAAGATGAAGATCCCATTCCAATATATGCACAAAAACTACACCAAATGTTGGTGGAGTTCAATATCCTACAACAATAAGTCATTTTTTTAAAATGTTTTTCAAATGTATTCATGTTTTTGTATGATATTATGCACTCAATTGTTTGAAAGAAACTATGGTTATTTTTATTTGAATGGTGTTTCTCTAGTTGTTGATATTTTTAGAGCATGTCTATTATTGCTCACTAATGAAATCATTGAATTTGCCATTTTTGTTCTTATTTGATGAGGGGAATCATGAAAAAAAAGGATGTAGTTTATTTGGTTTATGTTTTATTATTATTGGTGTTTTAATCGGTTATAATTGGCTCTGGTCAAAAAGTGTTGGTAGTGCCATGCTACCGGTTTTGGCATAGCTGGTTTTGGTTCTTTAATCAAAATGTATAACTGATATGGATTGGTATAATCGGTTCTTTAGCTGGTTCACAAAGCCTAATGTATTTTAATTGGTTTCTTGACCACTGAGCAACTTGTTTTTTTTTAAATTCGGTTTTAACAAGTTCTTATGATAACTGGTTATTTAATATGAACTCATTTGAGAGGGACCGGTAGTTATAATTGATTCTTTTTTAACGAATTAAAATATAATCTATCTTGGTTTGAATCGGAACCGTAACTAGTTTTCATATTGATCCCAAATCTATCATGGGAGAAAAATTGTGGGTCCCGTTAAATAATAAATCTATTCACACCTCCATACTGTTAGGGCAATTTAACAAATATTCATACTGAATGTTCTTTAGGATATAGGTCCAATCATGTAAAAACTTAGTTGTAATCTTCCTACATCTTTCATGAACATATACACTTCATTTGAACCTTTGATCTTGCATAAAAACATCCCAATTGAATTCTAAAGCAAAATAGTTTGACTTTTTGGGAAAAAAAACAAGTCAATTACTTACATATCGACTTTAATTTCCTTTCGAAAACGCATTATGTATTGGTTTCTTTGAACGCTTCTATTTTCGTTTTAATACCCTCACAAAACCTAACCATGATTATGCACACAAATAATCCAGTTTGACTTTGTAAAAACGTTAAACTGTTTACATATTTTTTGGTTGATCCCTCGAATAGTCAAATAATTATGAATACAACGTGAATTCTATCATCTCAATTTATGATTACACACTAATAAGATAAAGCACATCGAGTTCTTAAGTAGATGTGATATTTCGTACACTGTAGTGGACAGTTACACAACTGATGACCCCATGAAAGTGAAATACTTACTTTGTTGGATTTGTTGAAATTGTTTTTTTTGTTTATCACGCTAACCATTTACTTCATGCCAACAACACCGTAAATTATGGTTTGTTTTCCTTTCAAAAATTTCGGTTATAGTACATATCATAAAGCACCAAAGATTCAAAAGTAACATATTTAATGTTAAAAGTACTACAAAAGTATAAAACTAACATATAAAGTAATAGGGGCATTCTTGTCATAATCAGACGGTTTAGCAGGATAAATTAGGTAATTCAAATCAATTTCCATTCTATTGTATAACACGTTCAAATAGGGGAATTTTTTTGTCCATATCATTTCGAGTTGGAATTAAAGGAAGTTGATTATGATGGAGTCTAGATGTTGCTAATATAAAGTAGCTATTAAGGTTATAAATAGATTAACTAAACTATAAAATGACTAAAATACCCTTCAAAATTCTCGAGCTACCATGACTTTAGAATCTTCGTTGGCATGTGACTCGAACATGCTATAATTTACGGTCAGACTACAAACATCCATTGAGCATGATCATAAAAGTATCTTTTAAAACATTAAGGTTGGACAACCTAAAAAACCGTTATAAAAATTATCAAGTAAACATCGTGGGGTTAGTTCAACCGACAGGACTTTAGGTATCCTCTTTAGATGCCACTGGTTCGAGTCCTGTAAGACTACTTGGAATTTTTCTAATTGTTCTTCAAGGCCCATTAATCGAGATGCACACAAGTTGACTACGACACCCGTCATTAACAATAAAGATCATCAATCATCTGAAAGCATTAATAAAAACATTCATAATAAAAACATTCAAAACATGTTATATTTTTGTTTGATCAAAGATATCTAAAATTTATCTATTTTAAAAATAAAAATGGTTTTAGTAGAATCAGAGGTGTACAAAACTTGATTCAGAGCGTTCAAACCGTAGAACCAAACGTGATTTATAAAATTTTCAATGGATATGAAAAAGATTGAGAATCTTATCGGTAAAAGTAATGGTAAAGAACGAGCGACCTACCCAGTAATCGCGGGTGGCGACTCTTATCTGGAAAATGCTTACAGGATAATTTGTTGCACACGGGGTCGTTTTAATGGATTATAATCTTATCCGTTAAGAAAAATGAGAGTGTTAGCTTTTATCGGTAAATACTTATCGAGTAAGCATTTGAATAAACGACCACTAAGTAACAAGGAACACGTTGGCATTTATCTCTCTGAAAAATTAAAATTTCTTTTTGTCTTTTTTAGATTTTTTGAAAATTTATTTTATACATTTTAGTATATTTTGATTAATTCGTATATCATTTTAACTAAAAAAATGAAAACTTATTTCATATAAAATATGTTTTTATGAAAAAAAAATCCATTATCGAATATGCTATTTGTTATTTTTTAATAACTTTTTATAGTAATAGACATGTGATACTCGTTGTAGGTTATTATTTATTAGTGCATTATATACAATTATATACAAATATAAATTTTATCGTTAGTATGTATGTAAAACAATTTAACTAAATAAATGATAAATCGTCTCTTTCAGGGAACACGTTTTTAGAAAACATACGAAAAGTTTCACTTGTTCCAGGACACTAAACTGATTTTTTTTTTGTTTTTTGAAAATATGTTTTTTAAAAGTGTTGCTTAGGGGCATGCAAAATAAATGTTCTACTCCATGTGTTTTAGAATATAAAACTGAACCCTAAATGACAAGACAGAACAAAAACTCACTGTTTCACGTTGAATGAAACCTGATATTGGGACTATATGGGACAATAACAAAAAATTACTTGTTTACCCTAATTTGATATAGCTGTAATATGGTAATAATATAGTTTTTGGTTTAATGGTCTCCACCGCCACTATTGCCGCAACCACCGACAACCACTTCCACCACCGTGATCGCCGCCATCTTCTCCACCACCACCGGTTCCATATCCACCACCTCTATATCCGTCACCTCTTTATGCTTCACAACTACAACCTCCGACTCTACCATCGCTGGCAACCACCACCGCCACCGTCGTTGCAAATTCATAAGCAACATCCAAAGCGATTGAACATAGTTTTTCCTTTGTATGAAATGTGTTCCTTAGAATTACCATCAATTATATGAAGTTCCTCATGGAGATTGTGTAAAAAGAGAAAAGTTCAAATGAGAACAGTAAATGAACATGAAAACGGATAAATCACGTGTAAAATCACATGTGATTTAATGGTCAACGTAAAGGTGTGCGGGCGACATGGGACACGATCTCAGGTCGCAAGTGATTTTAGTGTAAAATCACATGTGATTCGACCGTTTTCTTATTATGTTATTTAGTCACTGTTCTCGTGTGTGTGTGTATGTGTGTGTAAACATTAAACATGAATCCCTTTTATTTTTTTGGCAAAGTCGCTCCACCCTTTGCCAACCGAGCTACACGCCAAAGGCGAATCGATTTTCTTTTGTAAAGGCTAAAATCACTTATTTTGTTTTTTTACCCCATATTGTTGGGTGGATACCGAACGATCTCTCACTAAGCCATACGTACGACTTTCATCGTCATGGGCAATCTGATCATTTTAACAGTCTTGTCATTTCCTGCTAGAGATGTAACCATGGGATAGTCAGTCGTTTCACCAATATCAATAAATCAAAGAGGAGTTGTTGCCAATACAAAACTTGTGATCCGTCAAGAGTGGAGAACCCTAACCGTAAGACGAGTCTCATATATCATACTTCTAAATGGGTTCCATGACTCACTTTGTATCATATATATATATATATATATATATGGAGGTTCAAACGAGAACACCTCCATTTTACGAGAAAGAACACCCTTATCACATATGATAATACACGTTAGGGGACCTGGTGGTGTACAGACGACGTGTCCTGGTACTTAGGTTACCCCAAAGGCTGTTTGCATCTATGATTTAGTATCACATGTGATGGTCTTGATGGGTTATAGTATCACATCAAGAACATCCTTATCACATGTGATAATACATGTGACGGAGCTTAGTGGTGTAAGGGCAACTTGTCCCGCAACATAGATCGCGTCAAAAGTCGTCCACGTCTCTGATTTTCCATCAAATGTGAGGTAATAATAGTATCACATGTTATTTTCTATAGTAAAAGGGTGTTCTTACGTTCTCGTAAAATGAGGTTGCTCTTGTTTGAACATTTCCCTATATATATATATATAGGAGATTTCAAATACAAACCACGTCAATTCGTACAAACCGTACAAACCGCGTGTTTCATTGTTTTTTTGAATAATTTTTTCATTAAAGTGTTTAATATGATGAATTTGTTTCATATAAATTTTTTTTCTTCATGAAATTATTTTTCTTTTTACATGAAAATGAATTAATTCATGAAACTCTCAATTTGATGAATCTTGTTTCACGTATTATTGATTCACCAACCTTCATGTATTATTGATGAAAATTTTTCATATATTATTGACTAATCAACCCTAATAATTAAGAAAAAGTGAAAAAATTAAAAAAAAATATTGGTTGCATGCGGTTTGTACGGGTTGTACGAATTGACGTGGTTTGTAACGGAAATCAACCCTATATATATATATATAGAGAAAAGTTCAAATGTGAACTCATTTTTGGTTTTGAACATGAGAATGAATCTCAGCCACTTATCCGGTCAATAAAGGCGGCTTTGACCTGGTTTCCCTCCTTTAATAATCTCTACCCTCCCATGAATCGCGTCAATCCTCCGTGATCGCATCCACCATAACCGAAGATGTGTGGCTGAGATTCGTCCTCACGTTCACAACCAAAATTGAGTTCACATTTGAACCTAACCTTATATATATATATATATATATATATGCATACGCGTGGACGCATACAAACATGTAGTCTATGTTTTTTGGAAATTTGCAAACTTATTTATTTTGTAAAAATCTCTTTTGTGTTGATTTGATCCCCATTTGGAAGTCATGAAAGTATAAGATTTCAAAGTTGTAATTATTTAAATTGGTATGAGCATGTTGGTATTACACCGGTGCGTGTGAGTCGATTCACTCACACGTCGATTATGTCTGAATTTCAATAAGACGCATGGGATTTTTTTTATTATATGCATTTTACTTACTGTCGATATTGTTTTGGATCGACACGACTGAGTTTATCATGTGGTCATATGTGAGCGGTCTTCGAGATCGTTGAGCGTGACTACCAAGTTGAAGTGGTTATTTGTGCCATACACATACGAGTTGTTATACGGTCATCGCATCCATTAAGTTTTTAAAGTTGTAAAACAATTTTTGTTAGTATTTATTTACCATGTCATTATACATGAACGATATGAACTCGTTGGGCTTTTTGGGGTCAAATTTTCTCTCTCCGAGGATATTGCAATTAACGACAAGGTAAGATCTCGAGAGCTGAACCTTGCGTTTGTAGTCGAAATATGGCATTGGCATCGCAGTTGGAAAAGGTCGGCTATTAAGGAAAATCTCTTGCATTAAATGTAGTAATGTTCATATGTTTGGGGTTTTTAATTCTTGTTTGGTATTTTCGGGATGTTGATTGTAGGCAATCATACATAGGTTGAAGTTAGAAGTTGCAAAATACTTATAGTAGTAGCGTGTTAATGAGAAACAGTATGGTATTTGATGAAGGCTATCAGAGTCGAGCATAAATGTCAAAATATACTTGTTATTCGACTATGTGGCAATGGGGTCGTATTCTATGGTAAATTGAGAATCGGGTTAGGTGTCAAGGTTAATTTTGATGGAAGTTGTAGGTACAGAGACACCTCAGTGGGTATCCTCGATTATCGATATAAATAGTTGGAGTGTTATCATGATGACAGTTGCAGGGGCGGAACACAAGCCTTCTAATTAAGGGGGCCGAACCCAGTAAAACATTTTTCATTGATAAGCTCAATTCATTATAAAAAAAACTGTGTGACAGAAAAATAGAACCTATGACCACAAATACATGGGTCATATACACATAACCACCTGAGCTAAGCAAAATTCATTGATAATATTTATAATATCTAGTATTTAATGGATAAAACACATATAGATGTTATGGAATCGAAGGATCACTAGGTTTTGGAAAGTAATTCCATATAGGGTAGGACCGTAGGAGTGAACTCTTGTTATGGCAGTGAAAGCATGTGGGATTATTATATTTCGATTATAGGTGTTATTTTCTTCTGGCTACTTAAACTTGTTTCTCGTAGTTCCAGACCCGTTTTTGACATTTTATGGGCCCTGGGCGAGATGTAAAAAGGGGCCCTTGTTAAGTATGATCTTTTTTCAATATATTGTCTTTATCATTCATAAATAACATAGAATTCAAAAATTACTAAGTATTTGGTATAGATTTTGATATTGTCAGAATAGCTGTATGTGGTGGTGCGGCGAACGTTGTTTATAGTATTCCGAGTAAGGACATATCTTTACGAGACTACATTCATCAGACATATAATTTTGCTAGAGAGGATGTAGCCATTGAATTGGGTTGTTCGGACTTGAACGTGGGATTATGAAGCTACTATATATCGAGCAAGATTTTTCTTGCGTGAGATCAATGTGAGTCGTTAAAATGGAAGGAATCAATGAGTGGGTATGGTAGGATGTCTCGGAGAAAATATAAAATTTGAAAATTTATCGTTAGTAAGTGTGAGATTATGGCGTGCGTATGTGGGAAAGTTTGTAAATTGGTGATTGTGTGCGTAATCCTTTACTGGGCAAATTCATGATTGTTTTTTGGTAAAATTTCAGATTATTTCGGTCGGAAAATGTAAACAAACATCTTCACTCGTGATGGATTTGTTGGAGAGGAAGAACACTATCCGCAAGGTTTCAAATTGCAAGTTGGATTTCGAGAATTGTGCGTAGTCGCTAAGGGTGGAAGCAATTTGGATTTAGTATATGGTGAAGTATGTAGGGGCAGGTTCAAACGAAAACGCTACCTAATTAACAAAACAAGAAAACTTTTTTCATGCACAAAATCATATATGATTCACATACAAAATCATATATGATTAGCCGCGACTTAACCCGTGGCAAAAGTCGCTCGTGTCCATTTTTTCATGTTAGTACATAATCATATGTGATTTTGTATATGAAAAAAGGTTTTCTTGTTTCCTTAAATATTTTTCGTTTTCATGATTTTTTCTTAAATATACTAGATCTAGTATATGGTGAAGTATGTAAAGTGTTAAATAATGTTTCAATTGTTTTAACTGTATAAGAGAATAATCTTGGTTTAAGGTATTTTAGTAACCGAGTTGAGTTCCCAACGCTACTCGACATGTGTAAGAAGGTCTTTGTCAATGTATTTCATTGTCCAAGTATAAAAAGAGACAATCCATATGTCAAGTAGTGTTGGGATTTTCTACAAGTGAAACGAAATTGACTGTATTGAAAACATGCATCTGTAGATGTTACTGTGTGAAAATAGAACTATATTGTGAGCGACTTTATGACAAAGTCTCCAAGAGCTCCAGATAGTCGTGCTGCATTTCCAGTATTTATGGATCAATTTTCTAAACTAACCCTCTTACCAAATGAAGAGACGTACTCGATGAAAAAGTTGATTAAATTGTCCATTGATAAGTTTGAGTCAAGGCACCGATGACGTGACCGAGGATGTTAAACTGCGATAATAAGTATACTTCTTGGTGTTGAAAGAGTTTCAGCGAGCAGTGAAGCCTCACTAAAGAACTATTTTCCTATGCATTGAGAAAATTGAAAATATGGATTCTAATCACCAATAGCTCCCACGTCTTAGTGGTTGGGTTTTGCTTTAATAGATATATAGATTGTAGTATAAGAATAAATTAGAGTTAATATCAAAAAGTGTAAATTAATAATTGATTTATTTTCTATGTGTATAAATATTTATATTGATAGATATAAATTTATAGATGATAGATTCTAGGTTATAGTAATAAATATGTATAAATGTAGATATATATTTCACAAAATGGTTGCTAAACATATCTCCTATAAACCTTCATACTCCTTTCTATCCCTATCCCTATCCCTATCCCTGGTCCTTCTCATAATTCATTTTGAATCGGTTAAATATAATCTTTGTTAATTTTCGAATGACATTTTATACTCTTATAATTAATTACTTAATTTCATTTATATTTTTTATTTTATTTTATATTTTATACAATTATAATATTGACATGTATTATTGTCTATCAATTAAAGTACATTTTTCTAACAAATTGTATCATTATAATCGTTTCATTAATATATTTAAAATGAGTCCAACATTGAATAGTTTTGGTCTTAATCATATTATTATACATCATAATATCATATACACTACAAAATTATTTTTAATGTATTTTATATTTTCTTATAGTTGTTTATTTAATATATTTTATGACTTTTACTTTTTCATTTTTTATTTTTTATTTTTCATTTTACACTCATATCTTATTATCATAGATAATCATATAGTAACTAAAATACGTTTTTTTACAAATTACATCATTGTAATTATTTCGCCAACACCTTTAATACGCATCTAATATTAAATATTTTTGAATTTAATCATATTATTAAATATTGTAAATATATAAATTATTTTTGATATTTACACCATTATAACTATTTATTTTGTTTTACATATCTTACTTTTTTATTTTTTGTTTTACATTCTTATCGTATTATCACACATAATCATATATTTACTAAAATAGATTAAAAATATCTTTCTTTTTTTAAATTACATCAGTATAATCAACTCGTCAATACTTTTAAAACGAACCCAATTACATAAGAGTGATATTAACATATCTAGCGAGGCAACAACATGGACTACCACGTATTAATATTGATTAAACGTGTACAAAGAACATTTACGTTGTAATAGTACTCGTGATTATGTTGATTGAAATGACTGTTAATAATAATATCATAAATGTTATTTTATATTTAATAACATCTTTTTTTTGGTTAAATATTGGTTGATCAAAATATTAATCACAAAGGTTATTTTTAATTTGTTTTAATCTTAAAAATATAATTAAGTTTAGATTATTAAAAATATGTATTTTAGTTAGTATATTATTAATTAATTAATATTCTTAGAGTGTATAAAATAATAAATAGAAAAGTAAGGGTTGTAACTTGTAATAGAGAGATATGAAAAAGATTAAAAGTAACACATTATAAAATTATAAAGGCTAAAATGAAATTATGTAAAGGCTGAAATGAAAATATAAATGCATTGTTTTAGTGCTAATTTATTGTTTAGCGTAGGGAGCTAGAATTAGATAGGAGGCATGGATAAAATTTGACAGTTCATAATTATAACGACCATTTTGTTGGTTTTAATTTATTTGTCAACTTTATTTATAAAAATTAGTAGAAAATTGAAAAATACTCAATTATTGGCATTTTTAATATATATATATATATATATATACACATACATATATATAGACTTGAGATTACGTGAGACCACCCTGTTTCCATGAGACCCGTAAGACCACCCTTTTACACTTGAAACTTCACAGCAAAAACACTATGCAGGTAAAAAAATATGAATCTTTAAAGTATTTTTGGTATTAAAGTAACCTACATAGTGTTTTTGCTGTGAAAGTAACCTTCATAGTGTTTTTGTTGTGAAGATTCAGATTTTTTTTTACTTTTACAGTGTTTTTGCTGCTCTCACGTGAACCCATCATTTTTTTTTACCTTCACAATATTTTTGCTGTGAAGTTTCAAGTGTAAAAGGTTGGTCTCACAGGTCTCACGGAAACAGACTGGTCTCACGTGATCCCAACCCTATATATATATATATATATTCATATACAAAACAGTTGAAGGGGACAATTTACAAACTATACAAACCGGTTTAGATCATTATAAAAATAATTTTTTTTCATTAAATGCTATGATTTAAGAAATTATTGCACATGTGTTTGTTTTACCATGTGAAAAAATTACATGTGAAACTTTTACGTTATAAAACAAATACATGTGAAACTTTTTCATAAAAAAATATATGAAAAACTTTCAACTTATGAAAACAAATACATGTGAAACTTTTACATTATGAAACAAACATATGTGTAATAATATATTAAATCATAAAATTTGATGAAAGAAAATCATGATTTTTTTATATTGATTTGAACCAGTTTGTATAGTTTGTATCCTTCAACTAGTATGTATTTGAACTTCCTTTTTTTTTCTCTCTCTCTCTCTATATATATATATAGAGAGAGAGAGAGAAGGGAAAGTTCAAATGTGAACTTAAATCTTAAATTTGGTTGTAAACATGAGAACGAATGAGAACGTGACACGTGTCTAAATGTACCATTATTCAGACTGAATAATAAATGAAATATTCAGACTGAATAATACTATTTCATGTACAAAATGATTGGCTGAGAATTGTCCTCGCGTTCTTGCAAAAATATACCATCCTCGCATGAACCTCCCCCCCCCTCTCTCTCTCTATATATATATATATATATAGAGAGAGAGAGAGAGAGAGAGAGGAAAGTTGAAATGAGAACTTAAAATTGGTTGTGAACGTGAGGACAAATCAGAGCACGATACGTGTCATATTCAGGATGAATAATGAAGAATAATATTCAGAGAAAATATTCAGACTGAATGTAGTATGGTTCAACCGCCCCTTTGTATGTGTGTGTATATATATGGAGAGAGAGAGAGACTTGAGATCATGTGAGAGAGACTGTTTTTGTGAGACCCGTAAGACTATCTTTTTACACTTGAAACTTCACAACCAAATACTGTGAAGGTAACTTTCATAATGTTTTCCTCTGAAGATTCAAATCCTTTTTTTACCTTCAATCATTCACAATGTTTTGCTGTGAAGTTTCAAGTGTAAAACCGTGGTCTTGCACGTCTCACAAAAACAATTTGTTGAACCCATCTAAGCCGTCCTTTTTTAACCAACACTTGAACTTTTTCCGGATTTAAATTGATTAAAAAATTAATGAAAGCATAGTTTCGAAATAGATCTTAAATATTTTAAATTTAAATTTTATTAAATAATTAGTATTATCTCCTTAATTTTTTTTTCACTTATTTGTTAGAGAGAGGGACTCAGAACGTACGTTTTCACATACCACAGATACCAAAAATGTAATAAACGCGTTTTAGATACCATAGTCGGAAAAACCGCATAATCACATGGACCAAGAATGTAATTTACTCTTTAAAAAAAGGGAATTTAATTATAATAACCAATTTTGAAAACTGATTTACCAAAATGACCAATTTCTTTTTGAGTTTACTAAAATGACCAAAAATTCCTCGAAATATACCCCGAAATACCTTATTTTCGATCATGTTTTCGAGGCTGTTTAGTGCATTTCGAGCATGCTTTCGAGCATGTTTTCGAGCATGTTGAATACAGTATCGAGGGGGTTTGACATAGAGTTTTCGAGGGTGTTCTAACAATTATCGAGGGTGTTTTCGAGGGTGTTTTTCGAGGGTGTTTTCAAGGGTGTTTTCGAGGGTGTTTTTCGAGGGTGTTTTCAAGGGTGTTTTCGAGGGTGTTCTAACAATTATCGAGGGTGTTTTCGAGGGTGTTTTTCGAGGGTGTTTTCGAGGGTGTTTCATT
The DNA here is from genome assembly GCA_036898165.1 of Silybum marianum. Classification (NCBI taxonomy): domain Eukaryota; kingdom Viridiplantae; phylum Streptophyta; class Magnoliopsida; order Asterales; family Asteraceae; genus Silybum; species Silybum marianum. The sequence goes on from CM072539.1 coordinate 20,433,588, forward strand.
TTTTTCGAGGGTGTTCATCAATTTTTCGAGGGTCTTTTATGTACATGCCCGAATTCAAATAAACATCCTCGAAAATTCTGTATTTCGGGGTGTATTTCGAGGAATTTTTGGTCATTTTAGTAAACTCAAAAACAAATTGGTCATTTTGGTAAATCAGTTTTCAAATTTGGTTATTATAATTAAATTCTCTTAAAAAAAACAATTTTAATTTTATATAATAATTTATATACACGTGTAGTGTAGCATCAAATTTTTGAAAGTTGGTTCTAAAAATAGGGTGGTACTTACTGGTAACAACGTTAATGGTTTTGTGGGTGGGTTTTGCTGAACTAATTTGCATTTCCAAACACAACTGCTTACCAAACACTCCCAATTTTTCGATACAAACTATAAACCCTTTTCTCTATATAATATTCCTCACACTCTTCCTGCTCTTCGCCCCCCTTCTTGTTCTTCTCTTTTTCAAAATCATCTCAGATCTCATTTCTATCTTTCATTTTTTTTGCTCAATTCATCAATGGCTTCCATCGCTGGATCTTCATCTTTGATGGCATCTCTTTCATGCCATAAGCCTAATCAGGTGAAACAACACATACACATACACATACACATACACATAACCCTTTTTGATTTTTGTTTTTTGTTTTTTTTTAGTCGATCTGAACGTGATTACATTTATTTTTTATGTTTTTGTATAGAAATTTTGAGATGTTGATTGTTTCTGTTTGTTTTTATTATCAATTTTGACGTTGTTTAACAACTCTGTTGAGTTTGTATTTGATGATTTTCCATGTTATGATTTCTTCTTAAACCCTATGTTTCCCATAGATTTGATGGTTTTCGATCTTATAAAAGTAAGGGTTTATAAGATTCGTTTGTAATTTTAATTTTTACGATCGTAATAGAATCAACGATGTACTTGCCTAATTCGAATCGTAAAATTCTTCTGTTATAACGTATAAGATTTGGCTTTTTATTTATGTATTTTGTGTGATTTCTGTTCAATTTGGCTTTCTGATATGCAATTTAATTTTATTGTGTTGTTTGATTTCGTATTTTTGTTGTTATTTTTGCTAAGATTTGGTTGTTTATACAGGCACTTTCAAGGGCTTCTAACTTCAATGCTGTATCTCTTGCTATCAATGGGAAATCCTTCCCATCCCTTAAATTGAATTCATCACGCCTCAGGGTTTCTTGTGCGGTATATGTTCTATCTATTTGTTTGGATGATTTATGTATATATTAATGGTAGCATCATTGCATTGTACAAAATCTCAATTGGTTTTTGAAACTAAAAAATGTTGTAAATTTAGGGGAAATAGATAAATAGAAAGATTAATCGATTGCATACGTTGATAATTGAGAATTATGCATGTAATCGGTGGATTTTCTTGTTAGATCGTGTATTTTAAAAAGATGTAAAAAAGCTACATTTGTGTTTTTCATATGGTGAAAATTCAACAAACTTTTGTTTGGTTCGTATTTAGTGTAATAGAGAGTTTCTTTTTTGTCATCGGTGTAACAAAGTTTCAAAATTTTCTATTTTGTATCCATTTTGATCAGTAACATTGTTGATCTTTTAACATTTTATAATTATGTGGATGCTAATTGTTTATAAAAGGTTTACGGCCTAGTGGAAGATAAATTTGACATCTACGTCATCTATTGTTAAAGTTATCATAAGGGTACCATACAGATACGGATCAAAATGGGTAAAAAAAAAATAGAAAATATTGAAACTTTGTTACATTAAGTTGAAAATTTTGAAACTTTGTTACACCGGTTCAGAAGTTCTTTGTTGCACTAAATAGAAATAGAAATGAAGGAAAGTTTTGTTACATCTTGATGCTTTTTGCTTATTTCAATTTGGCATAAACTAAGGGCCTGTTTGTTAGCAACTTAATGAGCTTAATGAGAGTCGCAGCTTATTCAGTCAGCAATACATGACTGTTTGGTAGTAGTTTGATGATACAGTAAGTGGCTTATTCAATAAGCTTTTAGAGGGAATCTTTATGCAGAAAGCCATTTTTCTTCTTCCAAACTTGTCCCTCAAACCAACCAAACAGCTCAAACATATCACTTTATTTGTTTGTGGTGTTATCAATAACTTGTTTTTGCATCCATCACGTCTTAACTCATTTTACATCGTAAAAGAAAAAGAAAAAGAAAGCAGAGAAAATAACATTTTATTTATATAGTATATGTGAATGGAATATATAATAAAGCATGTAAATGTATGGCACATTGAATATTTGATGTTTTTGCAGGCCAAACCAGAGACAGTTGACAAGGTCTGTAGCATTGTTAGGAAGCAGCTGGCACTACCAGAAGACTCTGCTGTAACCGGAGAGTCCAAGTTTTCTTCACTTGGAGCTGATTCACTTGATACGGTATATTCTGCTTTCTTTATTGTCTACTAATTCAAAGTTTATTTTTTGGAGCTTATTGAAAAAGCCATGTTTGGTTACCCATAAACTAGCTTTTTTAAGTTTCAATAAGCTCCAACTTTTTTTTAGTTTATGCCCTTTACATCTTTATTGTCTTTTAGGTAATTTTACAATTTACATTGTCATTTACCTTACGAGCTATATTTTACTAAACATGATTAGTTTATCAGACAACTTATCACCAACAGCTATCTTATCAGCTAATTTGCCGATCATAACCTCAATTGTTGACATAATAATTAGAAAATTTATAATTATTGTATTTATATGGTTGTTAAACAGGTCGAGATTGTGATGGGACTTGAAGAAGAATTCGGGATCAGCGTGGAAGAAGAAAGTGCTCAGACCATTGCCACCGTTCAGGATGCAGCTGATCTGATTGAGAAGCTTATTGAAAAGAAGTAAGAAGGAAATATCAGAATAGATATGGGTTGGTTGGTTGGTTGGTTGGTTCTGTTTTTCTGTTGTTTTTCTGTTGTTTTTTTAAAGACCAAAATCTTATTTGTGGTTTATGCCTAAAGCCTATGGCAGTTGGATTGGAGGGGAGTAGTAAAACAAGCTTGTTACAATGTTATCTTTTCTTATTAGCAAAGTTCTTGTGTTTTATTAACTTTTAAGGTGATATTAATAATATTTTTAGATAAATAAATATAAAAAATAAAAACAGAATAAGTATTTAAATAATAATTATAATATGATTATGAGAATGTTAAATATATCAATTGAAGAAGTATAGATTCTGTCTATTGGTTGGATAAAATATAGAGAGTAAAGATGTAAAGGGCAATGTAAGGTAAAGATGGTTTCAATTATTAAAATAATGACTAAATTTCAACTAAATTAAATATGTCTTTAAATATCTATCGGCCTACATTTAATTATTTTATTTTAGACAAATTGTAATAAAAAATTATAAAAAAAAATACAGTTTCTGAAGTATTTTAACAAATGACACAGATCGTGTGAGAAGTTGAGTCGAGGTAGTCGAGGTGGGAATCATGAGATGAGATCTGTATCCTTGATTATTTTTAATCTCAAACCAACCCATGAATTATGCTTCATACAGGGATTGATCCAGTACGTTTTGGTGTATCCCATTATAATGTGCATCCAAGGCTGAATTTTGTTTTACGATTCTCAACCTTAACTCTCCTTCTCAGTTGAACCCAACCCTTTAACAAATACAAACATTTTAGTATTTTTACAAAGAAAATAGGCAATTTAAGCTTAACATTTGAACATCTTTGTTATAAATTTTTCTATAGAAGTTAGAATTTTTTAAAACAAATTATATATAACTTCAACAACTATTCTATTTTGCCAATTATAACATCAACTATGGGGATAATCGGTAGCGGCTTAATAGCTTATATAGCTTATTCAATAAGCCATATAAACATGTTCGGTTAGGTCTTATTGAAAAAAGGTTGGGCTTATTTTCTCAGCACATTTACCTCACTTGTATACACTACCCCTCTTCTTTGCCTTGCTGTTGTTGTTAGTCTGCTCACTCCTTCGACATTCGTATGCTGCTCCTGTAACATTCCATACCAACCTACCAAATATTATCGCATGGTCCACACACCTGAACTTACGGTTTAAAACGCGTCTGATAGATGATGTATCAAGTTCCTTATAAGGCAACATTTGTTCCCCTTCTCAATTAATGTGAGATATTACAGCTCCATCCTTCAATGTTCCTTCTGTTGCCTCCTCCTAGATGCTTCATCCTTCGGATTTCTTTTTGATTGTTGGGTTTCTTCAACCTTATCTTGCTTTTGATTGTTGGATTTCCTTTTCGATTTTCTTCAACGTTATCTTGCTCGGTTTGCGGTGTTCTTTTTATTTGGTTCTCTTGAGTCTTCATTTGTGGGTCTCTTTCTTTTGGGGGATTATTTTTCTGATGATGCGTGGTTCTACTGATTTGTGATTATAATTTACTTAAGTTTATAGACTTGGGTGTATTTTCTGATATGTGATTTCATTTGATTCAACACTCGGTCAATGTAAATAAAAGGGTAAATCAAGTGTAAAATAATCATTTTTATCATTCAGACTGTTTATTCAGCACATCAACCGAACAACAATTTAACTAATCTATTTCTACATCTTTAACAATAAATACAACTTTATTCATACAAGACTTCATGAAAAACCAATCGAACAACCTCTATCTAAGAGGGAAATTTGTTGTGAACGGGATCTGGTGGGGTGGGTCATTATTTCGAGTGGTTCTCGAGCATGAGGTGATATGGGATGGGTGGTTGGCAGCTGGGGGAGTGGGATACTGGGGTTATTAGGGTTTTTTAAAATACGGAAGAAGATAATATAAGAGCATCTCCAACAACATTGTTAAAATAGAAAAAAAAACGAGTTGTCCTTTCTAAAATGCTTCAACAGCATTGCTATCCCATTTGCTATTTTAGAGAATTAGTGAGCACTTTAGAGAAGGAAAACCCAATTTTTTTCCATTCTCTAAAATATCTAAATTAGGAGAGAAAAATAATATTATAATCTATATAAACAATCAAAATTATTGAAGTTAAATATGTAGTAAAGAGAAATAATATTTTATTAAAGGTATTGAATATTTTAATAATATAAGTAATGATGAATTCTCCAAAATAGAAAAACTGTTGGAGTTAAAAGAAAATGATTTTAGAAATTTTGATTTTCATTCTTTATTTTTGAGATATTATAGAAAACCTGTTGGAGATGCTCTAATGTCAATTATATTAAATAGATTCGTTGTCATATTTGCAAAATTAACAAATTGCCCATCTATAATTAATTAAATAGTAAATTACGGTTTTGGTCCTTGTAGTTTGGTATTTTTACGAAAATGGTCCCTAAAATTCATTTATTATAGGTTAGGACTCAACGTTTGTCATTTTGTAATGAATTGGTCCCTCCTTCTAACGGCCATCCAGTTCCTGCGTTAACCTAGACGACATTTTCGTCCTTTTTCCTTTTCTTGTCTTTACTCAAGTAACCAATTTCGTAAAAAACCACACAAACCAGAAGGACTAAACCCGCAATTAAGTCTAAATAATAAAAAATAATTTTTTATACATGGTGTTTATTAAATTAATTAGTTATTATACTTGAATGTATATTAACTATTGAGGTGGCTTTTTGTGTTAACCCAATAATTTGTGTTAACCGTGTTAACTCATCGTTCACTGATGAACACCATGCTCGTTCACTGGTGAACACCATTCATTAGTGAACGAGCATCGTGTTCGTCAGTATACGAGCATCGTGTTTACCAGTGAACGAGCATCGTGTTCACCAGTGAACGAGCATGGTGTTCACCAGTGAACAATGGATTAACACGGTTAACATAAATAATTGAGTTAACACTTGAAGGGGTCTCATTAACTATTATACTTTAATGTATATTAACTATTAATTTTAATTTTGATATATAATATACTTTCTTTCAAAAAATACACGTATTACGTACATATTCACATGTGCATACACACACATACGTTTGAAAAAATATATTATTTCCTTCAGTTTTTATTTAAAAAAGAACTAAATGTAAAAAAAATTCAAGGGAATAAATTACTCCACATTGATATATTTTTTTCATTCGATTTTTTGTGATTTTCCGGTCTTTCATTTAGTTAGCGTTTCCCCTGAATTCAACTCTCTCTCTAATCGTAAAATAAATGAAAAACTGAAAATCCACAAAAACCAGATGAAAAAAATATATCAACATGGATGTGTAATTAGTGAGAAAAATATGATTGTTTCTTGGTGTAATTTATTTCTCTTGATTTTTGTTTATAAAAATTGGTGGAGTTGAGGTTTTTTTAACTTAAAAACATTGTTGTAGACGTCCATTTAATCATATTTCTCCAATCAATTAAGCTAATGATTGATAGGTATCATATTATTCTAAACCTCACTATATATATATATATGTGTGTGTGTGTGTATACACATGCACGTGTAGATATACGTTGTATGAGGAAAATTCAAATGAAAACTCATTTTCATTGTGAAAGTGAGGACAAAGGAGAACACGATACATGTCCCATTCAGTATGAATAACGAAGGTGAAGTTCACACATTATTCATAATGAATGATACATCATTCAATATGAATAGCACATCATTCAATATGAAAAACACATGGCCATTACATAGTCAAAATGAATAACCCTTGGGGTGCAGGGGATACGAGTCACGCTCTATTTTGTCCTTATGTGCACAGTGAAAGATGAGTTTTCATTTGAACTCGCCTATATATATATATATATATATAGAGGCCCCTTCAAGTGTTAACCCATTTATTTGGGTCAACTTTGTTAACTAATCTGGACCATACATTTTATAGATCAAGGACTGAAATATAACAGTGGCATAATTGCAATTATTAGAAACCTTTAAAACGCTTGATGGAATCTACAAATAGGTTTCACAAGTGAAATAAGGGTAGTGTGGTAATTTACAGCTATAAGATATATTAAGAAGGTATATTGTTTTCATTTTCATCGGCTTCAGCGACCAAACGTACAACCTCTCACGATTTCTTCGTAATTTGTCAACCGGATTTAGGGGGATTTGGTTACTCTTGACGAAAATGGAAGAAGAAGATGAAAACATCGACGTCAATTTGAGATTAAGAGGTAAAATTTCAAAGATTTCATGAAATTGTTAGCGGGATCTTTCAAAAAAATTCTAGGGTTTTTTTCCCTTTTGAATCGATTGTGCATATGAATCTTTGAATCTGTTAACTACTGAATATGTTCACTATTGAATCTGTGAATCTTTGAGTCTTTGAATCTGTGAATCTTTGATTCTTTGAATCTGTGAATCTATTCACTAGTGAATCTTTGAGTTTTTGAATCAGTGAATCTTTGAGTCTTTGAATCTGTGAATCTGTTTACTAGTAAAATATCTGGTGGTTCATTAGTGAACAACTAATAAGTGATTTTCTTTGATGGTTCATTAGTGAACCAACATATTTTGATAATTGAACAACTGAATGTAATCTAGGTCTCTTAAGTGGTTGTATGTGAATGGACTGATTCTTCATTAGTGAATAATTCATATGGGAATAATTTCGATTGTTTCATTAGTGAACCAACATATTTTTCACAAGTGAACAACTAGACGTAATCTACTTCTCTCGACGTTACTGCTTTGGACCATCTTCTCGATTTCCAGATTCGTGAAATTGTTTGAAGAAAAGTCAAAAGTGATTCTCGATTTCCAGATTCGTGAAATTGTTTGAAGAAACGTCAAAAGTGATTTGAAGGAGACGACACTTTTCTAAAATTATTGATATAGATTCCTTCCTTAACTATGCTACAATTATGGAATTCTTTAAATATAAAACAAAACAAATATATGGAAATTACTAAAATACTATAATACACGTATTAAATAAACCAAAAAAAACTAATTCAATAAATAAAGGAATTATCCTATTGGTTGATTTTGGTTAACAAAGTTAACACATATAAATGGGTTAATACTTGAAGGGGCATATATATATATATATATATATATGGGAGATTTCAAATACAAATCAAACAATTTGTACAAACCATACAAACTCCATGGTTTCATTGTTTTTTTAAATATATTTTTTAGTGTTTAATATGTTGAAATTGTTTCGTATAATTCTTTTCTTCATAAATTATTTCATATATTTTTGTTTTTACATGAAAATGAATTTTTTTTCATGTATTTTTAATAAATCTTGTTTCATATATTTTTGATTAATCAACCTTATGTGTTCTTTATGAATTTTTTCCACATCTTATTGACTAATCAACCCTCATAATTAAAAAAAAGTGATTTAAAAGAAAATGATTGGTTGAATGAAGTTTGTACGATTTGTACGAATTGCTTGATTTGTAATTGATATCTCCTCTATATATATGTATTAAAATTAAAATTAAACTTAAAGTATAATAATGAATTAATTTAATGCATTGAAAGTATAAAAATTAATATCTTTGTTATTTTTTGACTTAATTATGGATTTGGTCTTTATATATAGCTTGTATGATTTTTATGAAATTGGTCCCTCAAGTAAAGACAAAAAGAAAAAGAACGGAAATGCCTTCAAGGTTAACGGAGGAACTAGATGGTCATTAGAGGGAGGGACCATCCTGTTATAAAATGACAAAGGTCGAGTCATATCTGTAATAAATTAGGTTTATGGACCATTTGCAAAAACCACCAAACCACATGGACCAAAACTGTAATTTACTCTTAATTAAATAATAAAACAAGTTAATTGAGTGAGTAGATTATATTGGATCTCATAGTTTATAGAGTTAAATTTGATTAAGCACATATATATATATATACATAGAATCGTGTGAGAAGAAGAGTTAATGTGAGAAGCGTAAGAAGAGATTTGGATCATTGATCACTTTTAATCTCATGTCATCCATGAATTGCGTCTTAGAAAAGAGTTGATCCGGTTAATCTCGGTGCACCTCATCTTGATGCATGTCATCCTAATGTGCATCTAAGAGTGGAGATCCCTTCTTACGCTTCTCATCTTATCCTTCTCACCAGAACTCAACCCTATATATATATATATATATATAGAGAGAGAGAGAGAGAGAGAGAGGTTCAAGGAAAAACCTAATTTTTTTTGAAGAACACCTTGTGAGCCCTTTATCTGGATGGTATGCACAAATGCATACAAGCGATTGAAGTTGTTTTTTTCCCTATGCGAGTGCGTATTATGCATTAGTGCATATAGATAAATGCATGTTATAAATTATCAGTATGTATTTGGGCATACTGTCTAGATGGAGGGCTCCTAGGATGTTTTTCACTCTTTTTTTGAGATTTTCTCCTAAACCTGACCCCATATATATATATAAAGAGAGAGAGATAGATAGAGAGAGAGAGAGAGAGAGAGAGAGAGAGAGAGAGAAAGATGAATGTTCAAATGAGAACTTTGCATTTTTAAATGAATAAATGGACACTTGTGGATCACATATGATGTGGGTCCCACATAATATTAAATCATTTATAATTAATATTAAATCATAAATGATATAATATTATGTGGGACCCACATCATATGTGGTCCACAATTTGTTCCTTTAAGGAGGGGTGGTTCTCATTTGATCCCTCCCCTATATATATATATACATATGATTCACGTACAAAATCACATATGATTCACGTACAAAATCATATGATTAGCCACGAATTTTCATTCTTTGCCTGCAGGAAAAGTCGCCTGTGTCCTTTTTGATGCTTACAAAATCACATATGATTTTGTTACTACAAAACAAATCACTTTCACCCATAAAAATTCACGCAGGGAAATCTCTTTGGGTGATTACCACGGATCACCCAGGAAATTCTAATGGTTCCGGTAAAATCCGATGTTTTCAATAAAATACCCACGGATTACCCAGGAATTTTCTGGGTAATCTGTCACTGATTTGATTTACCCACCAACAAATTAACCACCAATTTTTGTGACGAATCACCTTTTAGCTACTGATTTCCCAGGAAAATGGTGTAGGTGAAAGACTTCCATTTAGTAGTGTGTATATGAAATCATATGTGATTTTGTACATGAAAAATTTCATGTACAAAATGATTGGCCGAGGATTGTTCTCGTATTCTCGTAAATTGGTACCGTCCTCGTATGAACCCGCCCCTATATATATAGGGAGGTTCATCGGTAACAATTTAAGAAAATACAATGACAATCCCATACAATCATTTGGGTAATTAAATTTAAGGAAACAATTTTATGTACTAACATCAAAAAATGGACACGGGCGACTTTTGCCGTGGGCTAAGTTGTGGGGAAAGTTGCAACTAATCATATATGATTTTGTAAATGAATTTTTTTCTTTAAATTTAATTTCCCAAATGATTGGCTGAGGATTGTCTTCGTATAGTCTTTAATTGTTACCGTCCTCGCATGAACCTCTATATATATATAGGGGACAGGATTCAAATGAGAATTCAAATTTGGTTATGAGCATGAGGACAAATGGGAGCGCGGCACGTGTCAATTCAGAGTGAATAATGAAGGATATTCAAAGTGAATAATGAAGGTGAAGTTCATACATTATTCAAACCGAATAATACTACATTCAGACCGAACAAGACTATATTCAGACTAGATAACACTACATTCAGTCTGATATTTCCCTTCATTATTCAATCTGAATATGACACACGTCGCGCTCTCATTTGTCCTCATGTTCACAACCAAATTTGAGTTCTCATTTGAACTTTCCTCTCTCTCTCTCTCTCTCTTTATATATATATATATAAAGAGAGAGAGAGAGAGAGAGAGACCGTGAGACAACCTTTTTACTCTTGAAACTTTACAGCAAAAACACTATGAAGGTAAAAAAAATCTGATGGGTTCACGTGAGACCAACCTGTTTCCATGAGACCCGTCGAAGACCCATGAAACCACCTTTTTACACTTGAAACTTCACGGTAAAAACACTGTGAAGGTAAAAAAAATCTGAACCTTCAAAGCAAAAAAATTATGTAGGTTACCTTCATAGAAATAACACTGTAAAGATTCATATATTTTTTTTCCTTCATAGTGTTTTTGCTGTGAAGCTTCAAGTGTAATAGGATTGTCTCACAGGTCTCACGGAAATATGATGGTCTCATGTGATCCCAAGTCTATATATATATATATATAGTCATAGATTCATTGAGAAGTCTTAAATGCGTGAGAAGTATAGAAGTGATCCCACACCTTTATATGGTCAACATTTAAAGCTTTTTGACTGGTCAAATGAAAAATAGAGTGGTAGTTTCGTAATTTTTACAAATAGGCGGCAAACAAGTGCATATGTATACGGGTGTGATTTACATATGAAATATATGTTCATATATGAACCCGTGTAATGTACATATGAATGTTTTAACTGATTCATATATGAACCCGTGTGATTTATATATGAACTATTTAAATAAATCACATATAAACTATTTAACTCATTCATATATGAACCCGTGTGATTTATATATGAGCTATTTAAATAAATCACATATAAACTATTTAACTCATTCACATATGAACCTGTGTGATTAACATATGAACTAATTAATTGATTCACATATAAATTACACGAGTTTATATGTAAATAAGTTAAATAGTTCCTATGTGAATCACACATGTTCATATATGCACTGATAGTTCATATGTGAATCAAACGAGTTCACATATTCATTTGTTTGCCGCCTATTTGTAAAAGTTATGAAAATGCCCCTCTGTCTTCTGCATACCATGCAATCAAATTATACGATACTTTACAGTCAAAGCCGCAAATCTTAATCAGATGAATGACTAATAATCTAAGATCACTTATCTACTTCTCACATATTTAACACTTATTAAATGAACCTCTTCCTTGACCAAATAAAGGATTGTCTTCATGTAAGTCTATATATAAAAACAGTATAATTTGTTATCATACACAACTTATATTTTTAGTCCCTGTAATTTACACACACATATATATATATATATATATATATATATTCATTAATTTATTACAAAAAATTGACATAAAAGTAGGAAAAGACTATAGTACCCTTCACTTAAAGGATTTTGTTAACGACCATTTAAAAGAGGATCCAAATCCGAGCATTTTTGCAAATCACGACGACTCTCTTATAATTTAAAATTACACGGACGAAAAGTGTTATAACCAACAAACCGCAAAAACCATATTTGTAGTTTACTCTATAAACTATATATACAGTAAATTACGATTTTCGTTCCTATGGTTTGTTAAGATCATTGTGATATTCATTCTTGTGCTTTCAAAATCAATATTTCCGTCCCCATGATTTATTATAATTCATTTATGTTTTTGTCCCTGAAGCGTACTCTGTTAGTGATTTATGTTAAGTATGAAGGATGAAATTAACAATAAATTATAAACACAAGGACAAAAAAAACAATGAATTATAAACCACCGGATTCCAGAATAACAAAAAAAGATAAATTATAAACGAAATAAATAAAAATTGTAATTTCAAAAGAATTAGAGTCAAAATAGCAATTTTCAATAAACTAGAGGGACCAAAAACGTAGTTTACTCTCTTATATATACTCGAAACGTAGGTCGAGTTAGAACGATATTTTTTTTATCCTCGCTCCCTCGTTGCTCCCGATCTCCTACCGCCCCTCCCCCCGCCCCCTGTCGATCATCGTCGCTCAGTTTTCCTTCCATCTCCGGCGACCTTTATATATATATATATAGATATATATATATATATATACTGGATGTTGAAGGATATTCTTCTCCATCCATCTCCCATTGGCCATTGCACTCACGCTCACACAGTTACATATACTTACATGTATATATATTCTTGATTTCTTTTTGGATATGTTTCGATTGCTAATATATAGTCAGACCTTGTCTCTGATCATCTCAACACACCCAGAAAGAAACCCTAAATGGATGAAACCCTAGTATCGATTTTCATGATTGTTTCTCTAATAGTCAGTATTTCTCAAACCCTAACCATCGTATAATTCGAAATATGCGTACGATTTCGACATTCAATATGTTCTTGTGTACGTGACCATGATTTCTGTGATTTCTCTTGTGGTTTCTTGATGTTACTTGATAAACAAGTAATCTGCTGTTGCTTCAATAAACAGAGGATTTATGTGTAGCCTATTGTTGTTGTTCCTTATTATTTTTTGCAATATGCTGGTTTAGTTTAGGATGTAACCAGATCGACTAACTCGAGAACCAAGTAACCCAAAACCGTTTTAGTTCGATTTTGTGCTGCAAACACTATTTAAGTTTTTGGATCTGCCCACTGTGTAGTATCGTCTCCAACCTGGTTCTGAACCCATTTGGCATATAGGAACCGGTCCGTTCCGGCCACATTAGAGGCAGGTACCCATCTCCAACGTTCAAATTTCTATCTCTACTTAGCGGTAGTTTTTCAAGAGTCGGGTTTTCTGGTGAGAAAGAGAGTTAAAGTGAGAAGCATAGGAAGAGATCTTCACCCTTGGATGCATATTAGGATGAAATGCACCAAGATGACATGAATTGAGATGCACCGGATCAACTCCCTTCTAAAGCGCAATTTATAAATTCATTGGTGGATATTAGATTAAAAATGATCAATTAAAAAGTGATCAAGGGTCCAGATCTATTCTTACGCTTCTCATCTTAACTCTTCTTCTCACACGATCCTATGCTACAGTTTATCAAACCCTTACCCTGTAAATACTTATCGATATCATTTAACTAGGTGAAAATCTTACCCTATAAGAAGCATAAAAGCATCGAGAATCTTAACCGGTAAGCGAGGGAAAGTACTGTATCTTGGTAAGCGCTTAACGGGTAAAAGATGCTTACCAATTACTATCCATTTTGATGAACAATAAAATTTATCCAATAAGGTATGTGAGGATGGTGACTCTTGCCGGTAAACACTTAATGTTCGGTAAATGACCTTTAGTTTTCCATTTGGAAGTTTGAACCCAAATTCTTCCTTCCAAACATAAGACCCATTTTTCTTTTGGACTTTGGTTGTTTTCCATATTCCTTAATTCTTTCTTTTTTGGCTTCATCTTGTTTCTTAGTTGGTGTTAGAGTTTTCAGAAAAATATCTTATTAACCACTTATATCTCATCGGATAAGAGGTAAGTGTATTAAGAGGTTGCCTGTTATTTTATCGTTGATAAGAGGTTAAAACTTCTCGTCGTCATGATTCAACAAGAGGTAAACCATTCTCTTATCCCCTTCTTACCACGCCTTTGCCAAATAAGCTTTAAGAAAACCTTGAAAACATGGGTGATTTGTTGGATATGTGAATGGGTCCCCTAATAAAGAGAAATATAATCGATGGAGGGTGGCGAAACCAAGAAACGGTTTGTACGGCTACGACTAACATGGTTGTAAAAATCTAGCGAATGTATCACATGTGATTATAGCATAGTAACTTTGTAATTTGTCAACGTACAATGAAAAATGCATCACATGTGATTGTGGCCGAGTAACCATACTCATGTGTATCATGTAGGTTATCACATGTGATTAATAACATAACACATATATGATCTCATGATGTGGTTGGCATGAAGTTTTAAACATGGGCAACTATGTAGTGCATTACATGTATGGTTACTAGATATCTTAAGGTGGTCTTTGGTTCGCAGATTCTAGAGGAGTCTTTGATGGAATTGAAACGTTGAATTCCATTGACCAAATTTATTTCCTTCGTTTGGTTCATTATTTTTCATGGAAAGAATCTTCAAAATCCATTGAATTCCACAAATAAGGGAATTAAACATTCTTTGGCAATAGAGTGATATGTTGATGGAATGGAATGTTCTAATTTCATAATTCTAAATATGCCCTTTAACCCTATTATGATAAAATAGTCGCATACCTCCTTATCAATTTTAACCACCATCGCCACCGCTGACCACCATCGATCTGGACCACCGTTGATCACCATCGATCCCGACCACCGAAAATCGGAGTCACCACCGATCTAAACCACCGTCGATCACCACCGATTTTAACTGTCGCCGACCATCATTGATCAGAACCACCGGCAATCTAAACCATCGCCGATCTAAACCACCCATATCTGAACTACCGCCGACCAACACCGAACTAAACCATCGTCGATCTGAATCACCATTCACCACCGATCTGAATCACAACCGACCACGGCCAATCGGAACCACCGCCGACCACCATCGATCTGAACAACTGCCGACCACCAACGATCTGAAGCATCGTCGATCTGAACCACTACCGATATGAACCACCTCCGACTACCGCCAATTTGAACCACCGCTGACCACTGTTGATCTGAACCACCATCGATCTAAACAACCGCCGACCACCATCGATCTAAACAACTGCCGACCACCACCGATCTGAAACACCGTCGATCTGGACCACCTCCGACTATCGCCAATCTAAACCACCGCCGACCACCACTGATCTGAACTACCATCGATCTAAACAAACGTCGACCACCACCGATCGAAATCGTTGCCAACCACCATCTGAACCACCTCGACCACCACCAATCTAAATCATATCGATCTGAACTACCACCGACCACCTCTGATCTGAACTACCGCTGAGCACCTCCATCTGAACCACCGTCAATCTGAACCATAGTCGACTACCGTGGATCTGAACCATAGTCGACCACCGCTGATCTGACCACCGCCGACTACCACTGATATAAACCACCCCCGACCACCATCAATTTGAACCATAGTGGGTGGATTTCGGTTTCAAAATTTTCAAAAAGGGTATTTTGGTCATTTAACAATATTTCATTAAAAAACTATTTAATGATTACTTTATTAAAGCATTTGTAGTTTAAAAAGATAAAAGTATTTAATTACTATTTTATTAAAGTATTTGTAGTTTAAATTTTTTAAAGTATTTAATAATTTATTTTTTAAAGTATTTTTAGTTTAAAATATAAAATTTTCAAAAAGGGTATTTTGGCATTTACCAGCATTTCATTCTAATTCCAAAATTACATTCTGTGAACCAAATTCCAATTTCTTAACACATTCTATTCCAATTCTACCAACCAAACAGGTGGTCAAACCTGACAACATTCAATTCCAATTTTTTCAAAGTCAAATTTTTTGACAGATTTCATTCCATCTAAAAAAACATTCTGTGAACCAAACACCACCTAAGTGTGCAATTTGTCAAGACTTATAATTATAGGTGTTTCACAGTTGCATAAGGCTCATATATATTATAAGTGTATCACATGTGATTGTGGTAGAGCAACCAAATTCACGTGTAAGCATGCAAGTCATCACATGTGATTGGCAGAAAACCTGAACATATATTTTATTGTTATTTTACAAGAAAAAAAATCGAAAAAATGCCCAAAAAAATCGAACTGAAAATGTTTTTATCCTCTAAAAACTTAACTATAATTGAATCGAACCAAAATAATATAATTACTTTTAACTTTTTATTGTATATATAGTAATTTATAATTAATACTACAACTAACATTATATATATTTAATATTAAAAACAATATTATATATTATATATAATATATAATATATACATGATTAATTAAAGGAAAGTTCAAAACTCAAATTTGGTTGCAAAGATGATGACCAAGGAGAGCACGGCACGTGTCATATTCAGACTAAATAATGTAGGCAAATTTTCAGGCTGAGTATAGTTTTATTCAAATTGAATGTAGTGTTATTCAGTCAGAATGTGATTGGTTCCAGTTCTGGTTCCTAAAATAAAGAAACCGATCAAGACTAGTTCCGGTTACGATTCAGGTTCTCATTGTTTTGGAACAATTACTCTTTATTATATTTGATTTGACGTCCAACCTCAATTACTCAGTCGCGTAGTAGCAGACCCAAAAAGCTGAAAAAGAAGTTCCACTCCTACATTCGGCATCGTTGATTGATTCCGCGTTAACGGAAACCTTGTCGATTTTTCACCAGAAGAAATGTAAGTCAACTTTTTTTGAAAAAACAAACAAGGTGGTCATTATTTAATTGTCTATGCTTGATGTTGAAATATTGCACAGATGTTGCGTTGCATTACGGGGATGGTGTGTCAGACACAGTGCCATGTCTCAGGTGTTTATCGTTTTGATGTCTTCACCCGTCTAGATGTTGCGGGCGGTGACGTTACAGATTATCTGATGACAATCCTCGCCAAATGAGGTTATGACACGACTGATAGGGAAATGGTCTGTGATATCAATGAAAAATATGCTTACGTTATGTTTCGCTGTGAGCAAGAGCTCGAAATGAGCGCCTCTACCACAAAAGAGTACTAACTGCCCGATGGACGAGCCTTGACAATCGGAGCAGAACGTTTCCGTTACCCTGAGATCCTCTTCCGGCCATCTTTGATCGGAAGGGAAGATCTCGGTGGTATCCATGAAATGCTTACGACACAATCATAAAGTGTTGTGCCGAAATACTAGATATTGATGTCTGTTGGAAACTCTTCAACAACATTACTCTCCCCGGTTGTTCAACCATGCTGCCAGGATTTTCTGATCGTATGGAGAAGGAAATCACTGTTTTGACATGCGTGAGAAGATGTGCGCTCTTACAAACCTAAAGAAGACGATTATTGCAACCCCGTAGAGAAGGTGGAGTGACTGGATTGGTGGATCCATGATTACATCCCTAAGTCTTTTCCCACAGGTATAATCACAATCTTCACTGGTCTTAACTATTGTTGCATATGATAAATTTTTGCCGGTCATTTATCGATTAAAAACTAGGGGGAGCAAAAACCAAACCGAAAAAATCGAAAAAAGCCCCCAAAAAACGGAACCGAACTGAACTGAACCGAAAATGTTTTTATCCTCTAAAACCTGAACTGAAATCGAATCGGTCAAAATAATATAAGTACTTTTAACTTTTTATTGTATATATAATAAATTATGATTAATATTACAATTAATATTATATATATTTAATACTAAAAATAATATTATATATAATATATACATGATTAATTAGAGGAAAGTTCAAAACTCAAATTTGGTTGCCAAGATGATGACCAAGAAAAGCACGACACATGTCATATTCAGACTAAATAATGTAGTGAATTTTTCAGACTGAATATAGTTTTATTCCTATTGAATGTAGTGTTATTCAGTCAGAATGTGATTGATTCCAGTTCTGGTTCCTAAAATAAAGAAATCGATCAAGACTGGTTCCGGCTACGATTCAGGTTCTCATTGTTTTGAAACAATTAATTTTTATTAGATTTGATTTGACGTCCAACCTCAATTACTCGGTCTCGTAATAGCATACCCAAAAAGCTGAAAAAGAAGTTCTGACTCCTGCATTCGGCATTAGGCATGGGAATTGTCCCCGACCCGTTGGGGAATCCGGTCCACCCGCCCCGGTCGGGGACAGGGATTCCCCGCTAAATCGGGGATGGGGATGGGGACGGGGATCCCCGTTTTTCTCAAACCGGGGATGGGGACGGGGAAGGGTATCGCACTCTCCGCCCCGCCCCGTACCCGCTATATATTAATTAATAAATTATATACATTATTTATTTTAACTAAATTGGTAATTCACGATTTCATATTTCCTACCAACATTTAGAATCTAAATTTTTTATTTATTTTCGATGTTAGTGTATATTAGTTTCGATGTCAAGTCAAAACATAATCACGCTTATGTTTTGTATATTACTGTATATGGTTTTATATTACTCGTTATATGCTTTGATACGTGTGACATCAAGTATTTTTGGATTAAATTGAATTTCTTTTAATTTTAAACTATTAATTATTATATAATGTTGTGATTTTTTTTGTATTAAATTAAACTTCTTTTGATTTAATGTTTATTGGAAATATAATAAATTTAACGTGTGTGGTTTCTCGCGTATTTGATTTAAAATAGCTTAAATTTAATGTTTATTGGAAATATGATAAATTAAACTTCTTTAAATCAAACATGTACTCTGAAAATAAATTAACTTATAAGGCAACTTATTTTTGTCAAACAATGCCTAAAATTCACAACATAGGGAAAATGTTTGTAATTTACTCCAAATTATAAGGATATTCAACATCATGAAAAAATTAAGTCTATCTTTAACAAATTTTCTATTTTAAAAAAATTCTTTATATTATTAAAATATTTAAGATAATTAATAAAATATTATTTATTTTTGATAAACATTTAAATAAAATATTCTCTTTGGTAGAAAATATTAAAAACCATTTATCTTTTTCTAAAAAAATATTTTTGGAGAACAATTATTTTAAAAGCTTTAAAGTTTGTATATATAAACTTTACACATTTCTACATTGAAATATTTTTATTAAATATATGTAAAATAATCAAAATACAAAATAAAAGAATGGTGTTTATAATTTACTTCAAATTATAGGCAACTTTAACAGATTATTAAAAATAAATAATTGAAAAATAGGAACTTAAATTTTTTAAGATTTATCTCCAACAACTTTTTTATTTTAAAAATTAGGTTATTTTTTTATATTATTCAAATACTAAATACAATTAATAAAGTATTATTTTTTCGTATTTAATTCAAGGAATCTTTTGATAGAAATTATTTAGAAATTACCATGTTATTTATATTATTAAAATATTAAATACATAAATAAAATATTATTTTTTCCCCTAAATATTTAATTCAAGGAATCTTAAAAACCGTTTTCTTTCTAATAATTTCTCTATTTTAACAATTATAATGTTTGTTATATCATTAAATATTTATTATAATTAATAATATATTTCTTTTTTTTATAAACATTTAATTCAAAGATTTTTTTGATGGAAAATATTAAAAACCGTTTCCCTTTTTCCCTAAGTAATCTTTTTAAGAACAAATTTTCTTTAAAGACTTTAAAATCCCTATATCAAAACTTTACACGTTTTAAATGTTGGAATATTTTTATTAAAAACACGTAAAATGATCAAAATACAAAACATAAAGATGATATTCATAATTTATTCTAAATTATAAGAACAATAGAATCTTCAAAAAAAAAACTCCAAAAAAAAGTTGCTTTATATTCAACGGCCTCTCTATTTTTAAAATTGCCATGTTTGTTGTGTTATTAAAATATTTAATACAATTAATAAAATATTATTATTTTTATCCTAAATATTTAATTTAACAAATTTTATTGGTAGAAAATACTAAAAGCCATTTCTTTTTTTTCTAATTAATTATTAAAAAAATTCCAAATTTAGATTTTTTCATCATTCCTCTCCTATTTTTTCTACTTTTTTTTTATAATAAAAGCTATTAAATAAATAAAAAAATTAAAATCACTATTTTAAAAAGGTTGAAGATTCTCAAATAATCGGTCCAATTTGCGCAATGGGCCTGCACGTCGCCTATGAACTTAGAAAAACAGGCCCAACCATTTCATATTAATAACGCATCGTAAATTCAAATCCAACGCGAACTAACTCCGCGTGTTTACCACGCGCTAACGTTTTCATTACACGTTGCCATCTAACGTACACTCGCGGAAGTGGCGCGTGGCAAAGATGGGTAGTTGGTAGATTTTAGCACCTCAGTCATAAATGGCGATTTTCTATATCTATATAATAATACACCGAGCCCTACCGACTGTATCGACTGCTCAATCTCTCTCTCTTTCACACACACACACAAAGAGACGCGTTTGCAAGGGGTGTTCTGAGGTAAATTTCAACCATTTCTCTTCGATTTGTTTGAATCGGATCGTGTTTTGGTATCTATGATCTTGTTGTTCTGGTTCTGTGAACTGATCGAAAGCGAATTTTATTGTAACGATGATGGATGTATGATACGTGTTTGATTTTGATTTGATTCAGCTTGATGTTGACGCTGTTTGGATGTAGTGATTTTTTAGATTGTTTCGTTATGATTATGGATGTTGATTCTGCTTGATCTTTACGCTATTTGGATATAGTGATTCCTTAGATTGTTTCGTTATGATTATAGAACAATTGATATCAAGTGGATTTGGGAGGTTGTGTGTGTGTGTTTATCTTCTTGTTAGTTTAGGCAAAACCAAGGTAACTGTAGCCATAACAAACAGTACTGCGGTAAATGATTAAATAATCAAATATTATAATGGAAGTTATATAGTTAAATCGGACAATCGGTTTATATGAAGTGAAAAACAGGGGGTTTCTTAATGATTGGTTTTGAAATAATTGTACTTATGGAGAATTTAATGAAATCAAATCATAACACACAGGGAGGTATCAATTGATTTTGTAAAGATGATATATTGGGGTAGGGGTTCAGGGCGTTGAAATTTGAAGTGGATGGAATAGGGGAAGGTGTTACTTATATAGTTGACTTCTGGTATGGGGAAAAGAATTGTTGTGAATATTCATTTACAGATGAGAACTTTTATAGACGGTCTGTCCTCATTCAGCCGGTTTTGAATATTTTTCTACTTGTTCACCAGTTGATACTAAATAGGATTTGTGGTTTTCAATCAGTGATAAGGTTTATTAAGGAGTTCAGTGCTTGAGGCCATGGATCTTGATATCTAACATACTTGTTGGTCTGAAAGTTGTAGGTGCTTCATTGATAATATTTGGTTATTCAATTGTTTAGATCACATTCAAAAATGGTGAAGGCAGTTGCAGTTCTTAACAGCAGTGAAGGTGTCAGTGGCACCATCCTATTCAGTCAAGAGGCAGAAGGTACTCCTTGAGTTATATAGTTTGTAGTTGTTGTTGTTGTTGTATAGATTAAAGCATCAGTCAACTTACTTGATTAATGTCTTAGGTGCTGCCACTACTGTTACTGGAAACCTTTCTGGCCTTAAGCCTGGACCTCATGGTTTCCATGTTCATGCACTTGGTGACACAACCAATGGATGTATGTCAACTGGTATGTGTTCCTGTTGAAATTTCTTAAATGTGAATTAGTTTCTGCATAAGTTTCATATATCTAATCAACAAAATCTGTTCTTTTGATGCTAGGACCTCACTACAATCCCCATGGAAAAGAGCATGGTGCTCCTGATGATGAAGTTCGCCATGCTGGTGATCTTGGGAATGTCACAGTAGGCGAAGATGGTATACTTGCTTTAAGTTTCTAAAAGTAGCACTATGATCTTTGTCTCATGCAAGCCTATATACACGATGAATTTTCAAGATCTAACATACATGAACTTTGTTTTGTTATTTCTTAACTAATTGTGATTAGCAATGTTTTCATTATCAACATTGTTCATTCAAATCTTTTCTAGTGCAAAATGATAGTGTGAAATTTGCTCATTTGTTTTTTCATAGAGGTTGTGAGGTTGTGGTTATTTTTTGTATTGCTCGCCTCTTTTACTCTAGCAACGAGCACCATTTTTCTTTTTAAATTAGTAGGAAGAAAACTCCTTGATGGTTCATACAACAAGTAAAGGTTCTATTGCCTGCATGATTTTCAGTTTTCATTTCTAGTTTCTTTGGCCTTTGTTGTAAAATAGGTGGGCACCCTTTAGATTAGAGAAGTCTTGTTCACAGATGTTTTAAAAGGTCAAAAACAGTTAATGGAAAATGAACAAAGTGAGTTTTGGTACACATGTTTGACTTGGAAAATCTCATTACCCAATATAAAATGACACAAGACCATTAATTCAATGTATTTTTTACTGAAAGCTTTTAGTTTTCTTTGTCATCTCAAAAGTTTAAATGCTAAACTCTAATGGTTTTCTTATCAACTCAGGTACTGCAAAGTTCACCATTGTTGATAAGCAGGTAGGCCCTTTTAGATTTCTTGTAATTGAGCTTTACTATGTACTTGATTATACAAATCTAACTTATATTATTTTTATGTAGATTCCGCTCATTGGATCTCAATCCATTGTTGGAAGGGCCGTAGTTGTCCATGCAGATGCAGATGATCTTGGAAAGGGTAAACTTTGCTTATTTCTGTACCAATTTTCTATTGATTCAAATACATTAGTTTTAAAATGGAGGTGTATATTTGTTACTTATATTGCATGGTTAAGAAATTAATTTGACACCTTTTGCACAATAAAAATAGCAAATGGAACTTTGTTGTTTAGTTTTATTAAGTGGTAGTGATTTGTCTGATATAACCTATTATGTTGAGTGTACTAACAGTGCCTTTAGTCTTAATCTAAAATAAATAACACCAAAACTAGTGATATTTTTAGATATTTTGATGTCAAACCTAGTACTTTCCAAATGAAAATTTGAGATTGACATTTGCTAAAAATATACCACGAGCATTTGTAGTAGCTTCCCAAGTTTATGTTACCAAGTTTTTCCAAACAAGTTTTGGATTCTGCCCCAAATTTTAAATTTGAAAAATGGCCGGCTGATACTTAATGTCTTAATATATATATATATATATATAATATATATACACACTCAAAATGTCTATTGTTGTGGACTCATTTTAAAAGTATTTGTTTATGGTGAAGGAAACTTTCCAAATGGTATATGGTTCTGAAGCTCTCCCATGTTACAAAGCCCAAAATCCTACTAAAGTTAAATTCATCTGAATTGTCTCTAGTCCTTTGAGACAGATTCTTTTATAAATGATGGTTATCTATTTTCTTTTCTTTCATCCTTTATAATACACTTCTATGTAGTTTAAAGAAATGTGAACTCAAAAGTTTGAGTATCCAAAAACAGTGCATATATATTTACGTACATATTCTGCCCCCTGGCTAAAGCTAAGGCATTGTTTGGCAAAAATAAGCTAGCTTATTTACAGTGTACATGTTTGGATGTACATAAGCCGACTTATAAGCTAGCTTATTGATAAGCTACTTTGAGTAGCTTATGAGGAGCTTTTTGTCATCTGTTCCGATTATACCCTCATTAATATTAATTTTTATTTTTTGAAGATGTCCTTTTTAGTCATTTAAATGGTTATCAGCTAGTTTTTGCAAACATAATTTGTTCATCAGCTAGCTTATAAGCCATCAGCTAGCTTATAAGCCATCAGCTAGCTTATCAGCTAGTTTGCCAAACATAGCCTAAGTAGGATTTGTGGTACTTTGAGAATTGTTTTTAGAGCATGATATTTTGGCTGCTATTATTTTCTGTGTTGTATATCATGTTACTGATCTTGGGTGGACCACTTTGTTTTACAGGAGGCCATGAGCTGAGCAAAAGCACTGGAAATGCTGGTGGAAGAGTTGCATGTGGTAAGCCAATATGTCTTCTCTACTCCCTTGCTTTTTTTTTCTGTATTATGAGTCTGAAAAAGACTTGAGGAAAATTTTTTAAGAAATAAAAACAAACTGTGAATTAAAAGAAAACTAATGTTGACATATGATATATATATATATATATATGTATATATGCAGGTATCATTGGATTGCAGGGTTGATTTGTGTGGTCATCTCTCTTTCCATATTGCCAGGGAATACTGAGGCTTGTTTTTCTTGAAAATCTTTATGTATCCCCCAAAGCTATGGTTGTGTGTTTGTACTGCATCCTTTAATAAACTATTCCCTGTGCTTATTAGCTGAAATTCTCTTTTTGAATTATGAGACATGATACAATTTTCAAAAATTCTTGTGTTTCACTATCCCTTGATCCCATAAAAGTTTTTAAGTGGCTTGTCATATAAAACCAAATGGACTTTTGGGGGTATGTAACCCTGAATGAATTGGTCATAGATAGGTTAGCCCTCTTATGTATGAGAGCATCTCCAAGAATTCCCTAAAAAAAAAATTCACAAGGGAGAATCAAAAAACAAGATGTTCAAAAAAGAAAAATTACATTCATCTTTGTCAGATTCTTTGTCTTGGAGAATCGAACATTGGTTATAATTAAAATATTATTTATTTCTCTAAAATAGTGCTTTTCATATTTGGAGAAAAAACTATTCTCTCCTACTTTTTTCTAATTTGGATATAGTTTGGGGGAAAGCTGTTGGAGCAAAATATTGCTCAAAATTTCCATTTTCTCTATATTTATACCATTTTGAAGAAGCTGTTGGAGATCCTATGAGTTGGTAGATAGTGGTTCGTAATTGGAACATAGTTTAGAGATGGATATTTGGAAGTTTATAGTCATGCCACCCTCTATCTTCTTCAGAAGCCTTTTTTGACTGTTTTGCGGACTATGCTTCTTGTTTAATTGCATAATCTTAAGGCTATATCCCACCTAAACACATCCGAAACACACCTAAAAACTAGGATGATAGCTTCCCCATTTTGAGTGTAGACGTTTCATGCCTAAATCTCTCAAATTCAATGTTTTAAAACCCGGGTTAACCCGGCCGGTTGACCCGGGTCTCGGGATGGTGACTGGGTTAACTAACACCGGGTTAATGCATATGACTGGCCCGTTTCAACCCGGTCGGGTTTCTCAAAAACCCGGTTAAACCGGTGGTAAACCCGTTTCTCAAACTCGGTTAACCCGTTTTTATATTAAAATTCAAAAAATAAAATAAAAAAATGTGTGTTATGTGTGCTTTTTAATTAATATATTTTGGATTGATATACAACTTGTTGTTTGTGTATTTTTAATGTTGGAACTTGTGGACATCAGATTATTACTTTATATATATGTGTGTACGCAGAAAAATGAAAAAAAATACAAGGGATTAAGGGAATTATTGAAACCGGGTTTTTGATTATTACTGTAGCCCCAAGGAGATTTTTACTAATAAGGTCTGTTTTGGCTTACTAATGTCTGTTTTGGCCATACAGACATTAGTAAGCCAAAACAGACCTTATTACTGTAGCCCCTTGAAAAAAAATTACATTCATTATCATCAGATTCCTCCATTTTGGAGAATCCAACATTGGTTATAGTATTAAAATATTTTCATTTTCAAAAATTTCTATTGGTGGTCTTAGTTTGTAATCATTTTTGGGGTGTTCATATCTGTAGAATTTTTTTTTTGTTGTTTCTCCTACTATCTCCGTTTTGGAGATAAGCTATTGGAGCAAAACATGGGTTCAAAATCCTCATTTTCTCTATTTTGAAGAAGCTTTTGGAGATGTTTTTGAGTTGATAGATAGTCATATGTTTCATTGTTTAAAGATGGATATATGGACTGAGCCCTTTAGAAGTTCATAGTCATGCCACCCTGTTATCTTCTTCAGAAGCCTTTTTGACTCTATTTTTGCGGACTATGCTTCTTCTCTAATTGTTCTAATCAAGTTTTCCATATTTGCATTGGGCTATTCCAATGCTTAATCTTCTTAGGCTGTATCCCACCTTTTTTTTTGGAAAGAGTATCCTAGGCATTTGCCTAGACTAATCTCTGGCAATTTAAGACTGCTAAAACATGCAGCCCTGAGATAATTCCCTAGTGGCCACAAGTTGTTTGCGCCTGGATTCGGGCCTAAATCCGGATCGGATCGGGCCGGGCCCGGAAAAAAGGGTAATATCCAAACCGGATCGGGCCCACGGGCCTAAAACCGGATTTTGACCGGACCGGATAGTATCGGGCTTTGACCAGACGCAAACAACTTGTGGCCACTGGGGAATTATATCAGGGCTGCATGTTTTAGCAGTCTTCAATTGCCAGAGATTAGTCTAGGCAAATGCCTAGAATACTCTTTCAAAAAAAAAAGGTGGGATACAGCCTAAGAAGATTAAGCATTGGAATAGCCCAATGTAAATATGGAAAACTTGATTAGAGCAATTAGAGAAGAAGCATAGTCCGCAAAAATAGAGTTAAAAAGGCTTCTGAAGAAGATAACAGGGTGGCATGACTATGAATTTCTAAAGGGCTCACTCCATATATCCATCTTTAAACAATGAAACATATGACTATCTATCAACTCAAAAACATCTCCAGCAGCTTCTTCCAAATAGAGAAAATGAGGATTTTGAACCCATGTTTTGCTCCAATAGCTTATCTCCAAAATGAAGATAATAGGAGAAACAACAATTTTTTTTTTCTACAGATATGAACACCTCAAAAATGATTACAAACTAAGACCACCAATAGAAAATTTTGAAAATGAAAATATTTTAATACTAAAACCAATGTTGGATTCTCCAAAATGAAGGAATCTGATGATAATGAATGTAATTTTTTTAAGCCAAAACATACCTTATTAAGCCAAAACAGACACTATTAAGCCAAACAGACCCTATTAAGCCAAACAGACCCTATTGAGCCAAAACAGACCCTATTAAGCCATACAGACATTAGAAGCCAAAACAGACCTTATTAAGCCAAAACAGACCATATTAAGCCAAAACAACAGCTAAGCCAAACAACGAACGTCAATTGAAATATTTCAATTCTCAAAGAGAAACCAAATTTTCAATTCTCCCTTTTTCTTTTCATGTGGGAGGGAAATGAAAATAGAGAAAATGAATTATTTCTTTTCTCATTCCTTCTTTTCTTCGGTGTCAACAAATAAGGGAATTGTTTCCAATTCCCTTTCTCTACTACCAACTCTCTCTACCAAACACACCCTTAAGGTTATTAGAGTTCCTAGACACATCATTTTCGATGCGTTTCACCTGACCTTCTGTCCCTACGGGGAATGGAAGGTAGGGGTGAGCATGGTGCGGTTTTTGGCCAAAACCGAACCGAAAACCGAACCATTCGGTTTTTGGAAAACCAAACCGTTCAGTTTTTCGGTTTTCGGTTTTTTTTTTCGTTTTGGTTTTTTTCGGTTCGGTTCGATTTTAAAACCGAATGGTTTTGGGTTTTGGTTTTTGGTTATATAATTCTTTCTTATTTCTAACTTGTAAATTTCTTTTAATTTGTAAAAAAATCATGTTTACGAAAAATATCAATATATCATATATCATAATGCAAATCCAATGTTCAAAATCATGTTTACAAAAATATAAAATGCAAATATTATTTGGTAATTGGTATATACTATTATGTATATATAATATAATATAATATATTTATATGTATAATTAAAAATAAAAAATAGTTACATTTATTTCGGTGCGGTTTCGGTTCGGTGCGGTTTTTTAGGGAAATCGAACATTTTGGTGCGGTTCGGTTTTTTCGGTGCGGTATAGAACCCAAAACCGAAACCGAGCCGTTTGGTTTTTCGGTTCGGATCGGTTTTTTCAGTTTTTTTTTCGGTATCGGTTTTTCGGTTTTTTTTCGGTTTTTTCGATTTTGGTTCGGTTTTTGCTAACCCCTAATGGAAGGTGATACGAAAACACGTGGAAAATTGTTGTCTTTCATCAAAACTCTGATATACCCATACGTACAAAAAGATCGAAGTCTTTTATAAAGGTGAGATGGGTCGTAAATGATGATGATGATGACAATGACGGTAATGATTTCGATTCAGAATCAAGATTCACAAGTGCTATGTGGATCGGTATGTTCATGGATGTGGGGTCGATCTTCATTGGTTTCAACATCAAAATCTATGATCTCTTTCACTTATTACCACTAATAATCCTAATCGTCGTATGAATCTTGATTCTGACTCGAAATCATTACCATCACCATCATCATCATTTACAACCATCTCACCATTATGGAATATTTTGATATTCACACTTAAGGTTATTAGAGTTCCTTAAGATATAGACATTCCATATATTTCACCGTTACCTTCCGTCCCCATGGCGAATGGAGGTGAGATCTAAAAATGTGGAAATCTGATGCGTTTCAGAACTTTGATAACCTTGATTAAGTGTAGAAAGATCAAAGTCTTCAATAATGGTAAGATGGATCGCAAATGATGATGATGATCATGGTAATGATTTCGATTCAGAATCAAGCGAATATACTTATGCTGAACACGACCCAAACCACAGTATGACTTAAATAGACCAAATTTAAACCCCAATTAAAACCCTAAAATAAAATTTATTTTCAACACTAAACCTGAATACCGACTTTTGCTTCCATCTTTCTCCAATATCCCGTCGCCTACACCGTAAAGTTTGCCACCGTGCACAATGACATTTGACTTCGATCTTGCACGGTATTGAGCATGAGGGTTCACTAGTGCTCTATGGATGAACATTTTTATATGAAATTCTTTGTTGGTATTGACATCACAAGATTTTCTCTTTCCATTATCGCCCCTAATAATCCAAATGGCCTTATGAATCTTGATCCTGGATCAAAATCATTACCTTTATCATCATCATTTACGACCCATCTTACCATTATCAAAGACTTTGATCCTTCTACACTTAAGGTTATTAGAGTTCTTAAACACATCATTTTTCCACGTGTTTTCACCTACCTTTCTATCCCCATGGGGAATGGATAGTGAGGTGAAAATACGTGGAAAACTAATGTCTTTGGTCAGACCTCTTAAGTGCAGAAACATGGAAGTATTTTATAATGGTTAGATGGGTCGTAAATGATGTCGGCAATAATTTCGATTCAGAATCAAAATTCACAAGTGCTATGTGGATTGGTACGTTCATGGATGTAGGGTCGATCTTCATTGGTTTCAACATCAAAATCTATGCTCTCTTTCAGTTATTACCATTAATAATCCTAATGGTCGTATGAATCTTGATTCTGACTCGAAATCATTACCATCACCATCATCATCATTTACGACCATCTCACCATTATGGAAGATTTTGATCTTCACACTTAAGGTTATTAGAGTTCCTTAAGATATAGACTTTCCATATATTTCACGTTACCTTCCGTCCCCATGGGGGACGGAGGTGAGATCTAAAAATGTGGATATCTAATGCGCTTCAGAACTTTGATAACCTTAATTAAGTGTAGAACGATCAAAGTCTTCAATAATGGTAAGATGGATCGTAAATGATGATGATGATCATGGTAATGATTTCGATTCAGAATCAAGATTCACATGGTCATCAAGATTTATAATGATAATTACAAAAATAGAGCAACGGTTGTGATGTTTGAAACCAATATCCTTCGAACTCCGTAAACAGAGCTTCGTGTTCCCTCGAATAATACCTCACGTGGTTATAGTTGTTTTCTTCCCCTGATGAACCGATGTGTTCTAAGGAACCCTACATTTTGGTCACGTAAAACAATCTTCATGGCCATATCAATTATGTTTCAGCCTTGGTGGTTTTATGTGTCTAATGTCACTCTATTATATCCTTTAATTAGGTATGTAAATAAATGCTTCATGTCGCCATATATTCGTATGTCGCCTCGGACAACAACCCTCTCAAAATAAATCTACTGTTTAGAAAACCCATGAACAAATTGTGCCTTCTAGCTATAGGGTTCGACCGTGGTTCATAATGGACACAGTGATTGAGTTATGTATAACATGGTAGAAGAAACACTATATATTTATCAATGGCTTCGTGCCACCAGTTCAGACACAACTTGGCTATCTATTTTATCTTTCAGCCTTAGTGAATTCATGCGTCTAATGTCTCTTACCTTTTTAGACTAGTAAATAATTCTTTCATGTGGTAATATATTAATTTTTATGCAGCCTCAACAATAATCCCCACAAACTAAAGCCACAATTTAGACAACAACCCATGAAAAAATTGTGACCTTTTGAGATAGTGTTTTTAATTAATTTTTGCCACTGAAATAATTGCCCCCACGTGGAAAGTCGTATTTTGAGACGAAAAGAATTTCAAGTTTCCCAAATCTATGTATATATATGTATATTAAAACATACAATATTCATAGAAAAAACACCCCAAACAAAGAAAGCACACAAGAAGCCTTCACAATGTTTTCGCGAAAAATGGTGTGTTTCAAGCGAATATACGTATGCTGAACACGACCCAAACCACAGTATGACTTAAATAGACCAAATTTAAACCCCAATTAAAACCCTAAAATAAAATTTATTTTCAACACTAAACCTGAATACCGACTTTTTCTTCCTTCTTTCTCCAATATCCCGTCGCCTACACTGCAATAGTTTGCCACCGTGCACAATGACATTTGCTTCGATCTTGCACGATATTGAGCATGAGGGTTCACTAATTCTCTATGGATGGACATTTTTGTATGAAATTCTTTGTTGGTAATGACATCACAAGATTTTCTCTTTCCATTATCGCCCCTAATAATCCAAATGGCCTTATGAATCTTGATCTTGGATCAAAATCATTACCTTTTTCATCATCATTTACGACCCATCTTACCATTATCAAAGACTTTGATCCTTCTACACTTAAGGTTATTAGAGTTCTTAGACACATCATTTTTCCACGTGTTTCACCTGCCTTTCTATCCACATGGGGAATGGATAGTGAGGTGAAAATACGTGGAAAACTAATGTCTTTGGTCAGACCTCTTAAGTGCAGAAACATGGAAGTATTTTATAATGGTTAGATGGGTCGTAAATTGTGTCGGCAATAATTTCGATACAAAATCAAGTTTCACAAGTGCTATGTGGATTGCTACGTTCATGGATGTGGGGTCGATCTTCATTGGTTTCAACATCAAAATCTATGTTCTCTTTCAGTTATTACCACTAATAATCCTAATGGTCGTATGAATCTTGATTCTGACTCGAAATCATTACCATCACCATCATCATCATTTACGACCATCTCACCATTATGGAAGATTTTGATCTTCACACTTAAGGTTTTTAGAGTTCCTTAAGATATAGACTTTCCATATATTTCACGTTACCTTCCGTCCCATGGGGGACGGAGGTGAGATCTAAAAATGTGGATATCTGATGCGTTTCAGAACTTTGATAACCTTAATTAAGTGTAGAACGATCAAAGTCTTCAATAATGGTAAGATGGATCGTAAATGATGATGATGATGATGGTAATGATTTCGATTCAGAATCAAGATTCACATGGTCATCAAGATTTATAATGATAATTACAAAAATAGAGCAATGGTTGTGATGTTTGAAACCAATATCCTTTGAACTCCGAAAACAGAGCTTCGTGTTCCCTCGAATAAGACCTCACGTGGTTATAGTTGTTTTCTTCCCCTGATGAACCGATATTTTCTAAGGAACCCTACATTTTGGTCACGTAAAACAATCTTCATGGCCATATCAATTATGTTTCAGCCTTGGTGGTTTTATGTGTCTAATGTCACTCTATTATATCCTTTAATTAGGTATGTAAATAAATGCTTCATGTCGCCATATATTCGTATGTCGCCTCGGACAACAACCCTCTCAAAATAAGTCTACTGTTTAGCTATAGGGTTCGACCGTTGTTCATAATGGACACAGTGATTGAGTTATGTATAACATGGTAGAAGAAACACTATATATTTATCAATGGCTTCGTGCCACCGGTTCAGACACAACTTGGCTATCTATTTTATCTTTCAGCCTCAGTGAATTCATGCGTCTAATGTCTATTACCTTTTTAGACTAGTAAATAATTCTTTCATGTGGTAATATATTAATTTTTTTGCAGCCTCAACAATAATCCCCACAAACTAAAGCCACAATTTAGACAACAACCCATGAAAAAATTGTGACCTTTTGATATAGTGTTTTTAATTATTTTTTGCCACTGAAATAATTGCCCCCACGTGGAAAGTCGTATTTTGAGACGAAAAGAATTTCAATTTTCCCAAATCTATGTATATATATGTATATTAAAACATACAATATTCATAGAAAATACACCCCAAACAAAGAAAGCACACACGAAGCCTTCATAATGTTTCCGCGAAAAATGGTGTGTTTCAAGCGAATATACGTATGCTGAACACGACCCAAACCACAGTATGACTTAAATAGACCAAATTTAAACCCCAATTAAAACCCTAAAATAAAATTTATTTTCAACACTAAACCTGAATACCGACTTTTTCTTCCTTCTTTTTCCAATATTTCGTCGCCTACATCGCAATAGTTTGCCACCGTGCACAATGACATTTGCTTGGATCTTGCACGATATTGAGCATGAGGGTTCACTAGTGCTCTATGGATGGACATTTTTGTATGAAATTCTTTGTTGGTAATGACATAACAAGATTTTCTCTTTCCATTATCGCCCCTAATAATCCAAATGGCCTTATGAATCTTGATCCTGGATCAAAATCATTACCTTTATCATCATCATTTACGACCCATCTTACCATTATCAAAGACTTTGATCCTTCTACACTTAAGGTTATTAGAGTTCTTAGACACATCATTTTTCCACGTGTTTCACCTGCCTTTCTATCCCCATGGGGAATGGATAGTGAGGTGAAAATACGTGGAAAACTAATGTCTTTGGTCAGACCTCTTAAGTGCAGAAACATGGAAGTACTTTATAATGGTTAGATGGGTCGTAAATGGTGTCGGTAATAATTTCGATACAAAATCAAGATTCACAAGTTCTATGTGGATTGGTACGTTCATGAATGTGGGGTCGATCTTCATTGGTTTCAACATCAAAATCTATGTTCTCTTTCAGTTATTACCACTAATAATCCTAATGGTCGTATGAATCTTGATTCTGACTCGAAATCATTACCATCACCATCATCATCATTTACGACCATCTCACCATTATGGAAGATTTTGATCTTCACACTTAAGGTTATTAGAGTTCCTTAAGATATAGACTTTCCATATATTTCACGTTACCTTCCGTCCCCATGGGGGACGGAGGTGAGATCTAAAAATGTGGATATCTGATGCGTTTCAGAACTTTGATAACCTTAATTAAGTGTAGAACGATCAAAGTCTTCAATAATGGTAAGATGGATCGTAAATGATGATGATGATGATGGTAATGATTTCGATTCAGAATCAAGATTCACATGGTCATCAAGATTTATAATGATAATTACAAAAACAGAGCAACGGTTGTGATGTTTGAAACCAATATCCTTTGAACTCCGTAAACAGAGCTTCGTGTTCCCTCGAATAAGACCTCACGTGGTTATAGTTGTTTTCTTCCCCTGATGAACCGATATTTTCTAAGGAACCCTACATTTTGGTCACGTAAAACAATCTTCATGGCCATATCAATTATGTTTCAGCCTTGGTGGTTTTATGTGTCTAATGTCACTCTATTATATCCTTTAATTAGGTATGTAAATAAATGCTTCATGTCGCCATATATTCGTATGTCGCGTCGGACAACAACCCTCTCAAAATAAGTCTACTGTTTAGCTATAGGGTTCGACCGTTGTTCATAATGGACACAGTGATTGAGTTATGTATAACATGGTAGAAGAAACACTATATATTTATCAATGGCTTCGTGCCACCGGTTCAGACACAACTTGGCTATCTATTTTATCTTTCAGCCTCAGTGAATTCATGCGTCTAATGTCTATTACCTTTTTAGACTAGTAAATAATTCTTTCATGTGGTAATATATTAATTTTTTTGCAGCCTCAACAATAATCCCCACAAACTAAAGCCACAATTTAGACAACAACCCATGAAAAAATTGTGACCTTTTGATATAGTGTTTTTAATTATTTTTTGCCACTGAAATAATTGCCCCCACGTGGAAAGTCGTATTTTGAGACGAAAAGAATTTCAATTTTCCCAAATCTATGTATATATATGTATATTAAAACATACAATATTCATAGAAAATACACCCCAAACAAAGAAAGCACACACGAAGCCTTCATAATGTTTCCGCGAAAAATGGTGTGTTTCAAGCGAATATACGTATGCTGAACACGACCCAAACCACAGTATGACTTAAATAGACCAAATTTAAACCCCAATTAAAACCCTAAAATAAAATTTATTTTCAACACTAAACCTGAATACCGACTTTTTCTTCCTTCTTTTTCCAATATTTCGTCGCCTACATCGCAATAGTTTGCCACCGTGCACAATGACATTTGCTTGGATCTTGCACGATATTGAGCATGAGGGTTCACTAGTGCTCTATGGATGGACATTTTTGTATGAAATTCTTTGTTGGTAATGACATAACAAGATTTTCTCTTTCCATTATCGCCCCTAATAATCCAAATGGCCTTATGAATCTTGATCCTGGATCAAAATCATTACCTTTATCATCATCATTTACGACCCATCTTACCATTATCAAAGACTTTGATCCTTCTACACTTAAGGTTATTAGAGTTCTTAGACACATCATTTTTCCACGTGTTTCACCTGCCTTTCTATCCCCATGGGGAATGGATAGTGAGGTGAAAATACGTGGAAAACTAATGTCTTTGGTCAGACCTCTTAAGTGCAGAAACATGGAAGTACTTTATAATGGTTAGATGGGTCGTAAATGGTGTCGGTAATAATTTCGATACAAAATCAAGATTCACAAGTGCTATGTGGATTGGTACGTTCATGAATGTGGGGTCGATCTTCATTGGTTTCAACATCAAAATCTATGTTCTCTTTCAGTTATTACCACTAATAATCCTAATGGTCGTATGAATCTTGATTCTGACTCGAAATCATTACCATCACCATCATCATCATTTACGACCATCTCACCATTATGGAAGATTTTGATCTTCACACTTAAGGTTATTAGAGTTCCTTAAGATATAGACTTTCCATATATTTCACGTTACCTTCCGTCCCCATGGGGGACGGAGGTGAGATCTAAAAATGTGGATATCTGATGTGTTTCAGAACTTTGATAACCTTAATTAAGTGTAGAACGATCAAAGTCTTCAATAATGGTAAGATGGATCGTAAATGATGATGATGATGATGATGGTAATGATTTCGATTCAGAATCAAGATTCACATGGTCATCAAGATTTATAATGATAATTACAAAAACAGAGCAACGGTTGTGATGTTTGAAACCAATATCCTTTGAACTCCGTAAACAGAGCTTCGTGTTCCCTCGAATAAGACCTCACGTGGTTATAGTTGTTTTCTTCCCCTGATGAACCAATGTTTTCTAAGGAACCCTACATTTTGGTCATGTAAAACAATCTTCATGGCCATATCAATTATGTTTCAGCCTTATTGGTTTCATGTGTCTAATGTCACTCTATTATATCCTTTAATTAGGTTTGTAAATAATTGCTTCATGTCGCCATATATTCGTATGTCGCCTCGGACAACAACCCTCTCAAAATAAATCTACTGTTTAGAAAACCCATGAACAAATTGTGCCATCTAGTTATAGGGTTCGACCGTGGTTCATAATGGACACAGTGAAGAAACACTATATATTTATCAACGGCTTCTTGCCACCAATTCAGACACAACTTGGCTATCTATTTTATCTTTCAGCCTTTGTGAATTAATGTGTCTAATGTCTCTTACCTTTTTAGACTAGTAAATAATTCCTTCATATGGTAATATATTAATTTGTATGCAGCCTCAACAATAATCCTCACAAACTAAAGCCACAATTTAGACAACCCCCCATGAAAAGTTTGTGCCCCCTTTGGATATAGTGTTTTTTTAATTACCTTTTGGCCCTGAAAAACTCTCCCCCATGTGGAAAGTTGTATTTTGAGATGAAAAGAATTTCAATTCCTCCATCCTCCATCCTCCATCTTGACCTTTTCATTAATGAGGTGTAAGACTTATATCTTTCTCGTGTTCTCTTAAAGTGTTCAACTTCTAGTTTGATTCTCACCCTATACAGGGGTAGGTTCAAGCAAGAAGCTAAACACTTTGCGAAAAGCGACAGGTTTCAATATCGTATATGATTACACGTATGATACACAAGTTTAATCATATATGATTAAACATAACAAAAAAGTGTAATCATATATGATATTGAATCTTCTCGTGTTCTCGTAAAATGCTAAACTTCTCGTATGATCATTCCTCTTTATGTATATATCTACACACACACACACACATATATATATATATATATATATATATATGTGTGTGTGTGTGTGTGTCTTAGTGTGTGTGTGTGTGTATGGAGGATCAAACGAGAATGCTAACTATTTAAAAGAATATGAAAATGATCGAATCACGTGTAATTTTATGTTCATTGATTTCAACACCAAAATGATTGTTCATTGGTTTCAATACCAAAATGATTGTTCTCTTTCTGTTGTTACCACTAATAATTCTAATGACCTTGTGAATCTTGATTCTGAACGAAATCATTAACGAAATCATTACCCTCACCATCATCATCATTTACGACCATCTCACTATTATGGAAGATTTTGATCTTCGCACTTAAGGTTATTAAAGTTCCCGAAGATGTCGACTTTCCACGTATTTCACTTTACCTTCCGTCCCCATAGGGGACGGAGGTGAGATCTAAACACGTGGAAAACGGTTGCGTTCAAAAACTTTGTTAACCTTAAATTAAGTGCAGAAAGATCAAAGTCTTTGATAATGGTGAGATGGGTCGTAAATGGTGATTTATCGTGAGGGTAATGATTTCGATTCAAAATCAAGATTCATAAGATCATTAGGAATATTAACGGTAATTACAAAAATAGAGCAATAATTATGATGTTGAAACGAATGAAGATCGAACCCCATCCACAAATTTCCACTCCATGAAACACTTGTGAATTGAACTCCAAATGTGCTAAAAAAATACAAGATCAAGGCTGGATACCGATGTGGAATGGTAGCATAGGACGATAGTGTAGACGACTAGATCAAATGGAAACACAAAACAGAGAGTTGATATTTAGGTTCGTAAATAATTAATTCATGTGGTCATATATTCGTATGTTGCCTCCGACAATAACCCTCACAAAATAAAGCCACAACTTTATTGTTTGACAGTGGTTCGTAATGGACAAATTGTGATCGAGTCATAATAATATATAACATCGTTGAAGAAACCCTGTAATTTTATCAATGACTTGTAGCCACCAATTCAAGTGAAATTGACTCAAATAATCATTTCTCACATTCAAATTGGTCTCTTAATCATTTCTCTTCCGGATTTACCCAAATGCCGCTACTTCCGTAAAGTATCCAGGTCCACAATATTACGGACCTAGCTAAAATGCAAAAGTAAAATAAAATTCAAATTCAGCATAAATTTGCAATTGCGACGGCCAGGTACGTAATTGAGACGACATGATATTGTGGACTTAGCTAATATTGCGGACCTAACTAATATTGGTTAATTTTTTTTTGTCTTTTAGCTACTATTGCGAGCTTGGATATTACGTAACTACAAACATTTTGGATAAATACGGGAAGAGAAATTTTTAGGAGACCAATGTCGGTGTGTTAAATGGTTATTTGAATCAGTTACTCCGAATTCAAATGCAACCCGACTAGGTTGTCTTTGCAAAGATGTAGTCTATGTGGCACTACAACAAATCGATTTATAGGACGTCTAAAATGTCTGAACATATTAATAAAATACTTTATAAGACTTTAATTTATATGACCAAACTATAAAACATCATATCCAAATTAAGGTGTTGCAATAAGTTTATATGACACTTTTAGAGTAAAGTGTCATATTCTACTACAACAAAATTGGTTTTATTTGACGTTTATAATGTCTAAACGTCACAATAGAATACTTTATTCAACTTAAAGTGTCTTATCTAAAAGTGCTACAATATGTTTATAATACGTTATTGGTCGTTTTAACAAAAGATTTAGAACAATTTTAAATTAAAGTATCATATTAGTTATTTTATAGGACATATTTGAGAATTGTACTATAAACCTAATTTTTTTATAGGACACTTGTATTTTTAGGACATTTTTTTCCCAAATAACATCGTATAAAATAGTTAATGCAACACTTTATTTTTAAAGCATATTCAAAACATGTTAAAATGCTTAAAAGTGTATTATAAATCTAGCATAACCACTTTTGGATAGAACACTTTTTGGTTTGGCTTTATGAACTTAAATCCTATATAGTTATTTTATCAGGACATTTAATTTGTACATTTTAGGCATACTATAAGACCAATTTTTTTTGTTGTCTTAACCATTTTATAAGACAATTTTGATAAGTGTCCTAAAAAATTTGTCTTTTTACATGACACTTTTGTTTATATGACATTTTTTCAGATATTGTTGTATAGAATAACTAATATGAAACTTTATTTTAAAAACATCTTAAAAAGTTTGTAAAACACTAAAAAAAACATATAAATATATTGTAACACTTTTAGATAGAATGTTTTCTGATTTGATTATATAAATTTAACTCTTATAAAACATTTTATCATGGCTCTTATGCATTTTAGACGTTTTATTAATGTTAGAATGACATTTTAAATACTAAACGAAAGACTTTTACCTACGGACTTTTTCTGGAAATCTGTCGCTAAAATATGATTTTTCACAAAACCGTCACAAAAATTTGTGGGTAAATTACTGGTGGTTAATTCAAATCAGTGACAAATTACCCAGAGATTCTATGGATGATCCGTTGATATTTTCTCGAAAAACACTGAATTTTACCGAACAACTGGTTTTTTCTAGGTGATCCGTGGGTAATCACCGGAATTTTTTCTGAATAACTTTTATAGGTAAGTGTTTTATCATGTGTGGTATAGCTCAATAAAAAGGAAGTGGGATGTGTTTTGGTTTAGGAAACATAAAGGTACGAAAATCACTAACCCATCTACCATACCTAAACTTTTAAGTTCAAGCCGACCGATGAATATTGTCATTTTGGATAGTTTACTGATGGTTTTTCTGAATAAAAAAAATAAAAAATTGTGAGATTGTCTACGTTTTACCAATAATTTCTAAAACTAAATATGCGTTGGTAAATGTTCTTAATTTTTGACAACTTTGTCATTGATTTTGACCCTCTCTATATGTTTATTCTCTACCACTACTAAATGAAAGACTTTTGTTTACGGACTTTTACCTGAGAAATCTGTCGCTAAAAGATGATTCGTCACAAAACCGTCACAAAAGATGGTGGGTAATTCAAATTAGTGACAAATTACCAATGGATTCTCTGGGTGATTCACTAGTATTTTTTAGAAAAAAAATCGGATTTTACCGAGTCATTGATATTTTCTGGATGATCCATGGATAATCACCCACATAAATTCCTCTAGGTGATTTTTGTGGGTAAAAGTCATTTGTTTTGTAGTGTAAACTACATTTAAATTAGGGTTGGTTGAATTTTACATGATATATTGAACCTGATTAGCCTACTCTCCTGTTTCTGAAAAGACGGTAATTAGTACCATGAAGAAGATCTCGATATTTCTACGATTTGATCATGATCCAAGGTTTGTGTCGATAGTGGACACCATTCGGGAGCCAAAACATTCAAGCCTAAAGATTCAACATCAAACAACTGCATACTTTAATTAAAGCTCTATTCAATCAAACCGATTTTTTGTTTGTGTGTGTTTCACATGGATCTATCCTTTGGTTATTATTATGCTATACTAGTGTACGATATGGCGCGTTGCGCGATGATCAAAACACATGTCAAATAAGATATAAAAAATTATGATGATGCATCAACTCAAAACTTGCACTACTAAATTCTAATTAGATTTGCATTTCAATATCTCAAGACATATCTCCTCCTTACATATACTCAACTACCTCTTTTGATATTTTAGTTTATCATCAATATGAGATAAAGAAAGCATAACCATAATTCGTTATTTGAGAAAATTTTAACTTCTCATTATGTGATGTCAACACTTTGTAGGCA
Source organism: Silybum marianum (assembly GCA_036898165.1). NCBI lineage: Eukaryota > Viridiplantae > Streptophyta > Magnoliopsida > Asterales > Asteraceae > Silybum > Silybum marianum. The sequence goes on from CM072539.1 coordinate 20,473,950, forward strand.
ACACTTCTTTCGTAGATTTTTATTGTATTTATATTTATATTCATGCTTGTATTGATTCGATTCCAATAAACATTTTACATTTAATCAAATCGAAATGAAAGATGTTATTTTTTAATAAAATATTTTTTTATCACAACTTCAAGATTACCATTTAATCCAAAATCTGGATGGCAAGCGTCGCGTTTTTAACCAACCAACTTTTTTAATCTGTAAACATCCCCCCCCTCCCAATCTTATATGCCTAATTAACTTTTTTCAATATTTGTATCATTTGATGATGTCATGTGAATCATTGAAAATATGTGAAATGCATGGCCCAATAAGGAAAGTCACATAGGAAACCTTTATATATTTATAATATTAATACTGATTTTCATACCACCCCCTCCTTTTATATATTCAACTATATTTTCCAATATTTCGTATTTCATCAATATGGGATAACCAAATTCAACCAGAATTTGAGAATACCAAATTCTTATCCTCCATGTTGTTTATAAAATCTGTATTAAGTTAAGATAAAACACAATTTGATAATTCATAACTAATTAGGTTGTAATATAAGATAATAAATTTATTGGGGGTTGTTTAAATGTAAAAAATATATTTTCATTGATATTGTTTTTTATAACGAAGAGAATTTCATATATGTTCTTATCTTTTTGTTGCAAAATAATATTTTGACATTAAATTTAAAAATTGTATAAAAATGATCAATTGCAAGTGTATGTGCAATATTAATTGTTATGATGAGTCTACACAAAATTAATTTTCCTAATTTTGTACTTTAACTTATAATGCATGTTTTGCAACTTAATTATTAACATATTTTTAAATAGGTTGCACATGCACTTATAAATTACAATTATTAACCATATAAATATACTTAATTGAAGATATAAAAATAATTCCATAAATAAAAAACAATATAATGTAGGAATTTTTTTAATTATAAATTCATGTCCACAAAGTAATGAAATGTGCAGTTAAATTAAATGAGAAATACATCGAATTTTGTTGGCAGGGAAAAGTAAAAAAAACAACCTAGAAGATATTTGACTTGTAATTCTTTTTCTACCATTTTGGACCCAGAGAAGTTTTTCATGCCTACTGTCATCCTACTTAATTTTTTAGATATTAATAGATGGAAAGATGAATAGAATAAAAAGAATGCCTATAAAAAGTTGGATGGTTTGGAGGTTATAACATATTAGATTGGAAGTAAAATTATCAAATGATACTTCTTACCGTACTTTCTGTCCTCCAAAACTTCAATCGATCAATCAACAGAGGATCTCAGTTGACGTTGATACTATTTCCACAACGATTAGAACAATTGATATATATATATATATATATATCAATAATGTACGGTAAATAATGTTATAGTATATATATAGTATAAATATTAATTGATGGTTTCTAATTTAAATTAAAAAAAAGATAAGGAAAGGTTTTAGTATTAACGTGTTGAAATTATTTAAAAAAAATTAAAATTATAAAGAAAAAAAGATAAATATTAAATAAGTCTTTTACTTAAAAGTTGTTTTAAATTGTTACCTTACAAATAAATGAAATGTTCTTTTGTGTTTCGATTTCAATCAATAAAAAAGGATAAAGCTTGTAGTCAATGATGCCTCTCACCAAGTGTCATATAGCTTTGTTGAACAACTTTGGAATGCTCCTTTTGATTCATATTCAATCTCTTAATTCCTCTTAAATCGTCAACCATTGTAAAATCCATATATTTTGAATCCGCAACGAAGTGAAATAAAAAACTTTCTGATACCTTATATAGAAAAGTTAAAGTCATCATTAGAGAATCAAACACACATAATTATTTTCGGTGTTTATATCAGAATTGTAAAAAGAGTAACCTAACTTTGTTATAAATCTAATAAACCAACATTGCATGAGAAGAAAAACTCTTTTTACATTCGAACAATGGTCGTCTATAACTAAAACTAACCTTTAATCGAAAGAATTGACGACGATGATTGTTGCGTTGATAGAGTTAGTTGTTCTCTAGCTGATATTGGTGGTGATTAGTATGGGCAACCGCTATTGTGACACAATTCAAGAACAGGGAGAATTATAGAGAGAGTAAAAGTAACACCTACCAAACGATCATCCAAATTAAAATTAACCTTTTCGACACAATCGGAAAAATTGACAGTGACAAGGGTTGCCTTGACGAATTTAGTTGTTTTATAGCTTATATTAGTGGTGATTAGTTTGTGCAAACACTATTGTGAGGAAATGAAAGAAAGGGAAGAATTATAGTGACACACAAAGTAACACCTACCAAGGGAGTTGAATAGTTTTGACACTAAAGTTAATTAAATTGGAAACAAAATTACCAAAGAAACCCTTGTTATAATGGTATATGTAACTTTCATATAGGGGCATAAATGTCATTAGTTTAACTATAGAGAGAGTAAAAGTAACCTTCACCAAGGTAGTTGAATAGTTTTGACATTAAAGGTAACTAAATTGGAAACAAAATTACCAAAGAAACCCTACTTATAATTGTATATATAACTTTCATATAAGGACACAAATGTCATTAACTTAATAAGTATTTATAAAAAAATTGATGTGTTTTAAATTTATACCGCAAGCGTACGGATGTGTAGCATACGGAGTCGATCACGAGGAGGCGATGGACTAAACATGGACTTGTTCTAGACTATGGCCTAGCTACAGGAAATCATCATTGTTTTGGGTTTTTTTAATTAAAATATGCTAAAAATAATAACGAGACGTAAAAATAAAGGCTAACAATGATTGGGTAAGGTTAGTTTGGAATTTTAATAATGGTGAGCATTTGTTATTTAAAATACTTTAATCCTCTATCGAGGTGGAAAAACCTTTCTAAAACAAATCCGCACCTACTTTCGTAGGATGCAAAATTAGAAAAAGAAGCATTTAGATAAAACAAATATTTTCTCATCTTACGACCCTAACTATTTCTCATCATAAAGCAACTTTCGTTGGTTGAAATCAATCAATTAAAATTTAATATCCGTTTAAAAACAAATGATTAATCCCAATATTTTTAATCCAAGACAACAAACCCAATCAAACGAAAGTTACATTACGCTATGAAACAAAAACATAAATTTAAATCTAATGAGCGGTAAAACTGAAGTAAGAAAACTATAAGAATCGATCCAAGAGTGTCACTCTCCCAGATTCAATTCTTAACCTAAGAAAACGATAAAATGAATTAAAGAACATTACAAGAAATTAAAATGTTTAGGGAAGAGAAATAAGGAGAGAAACATTAATAAAACATTGAACATAAAAATAACAAAGTATGGAGAAAATGAAATGTTACAACGGGTGTCGAATGTCAGATGCGAATATGTCACATTCTCTCTTCATCGTTGATCCATCACAAAAATTGCATCTTCATCCATCTTCATCGACTCAAAGGAAAACAATTATAAATCTAAACTCAAACTTAAACCTAAATCTAAATTAAAAAAGATTAAAGAACAAATGCAAAAATTAATTAAAACTAAAAACTATAAAAAACCTAAGAAAATAAAAAAGAAACGGCACCTGTGCCGTGGGGGAGGAAGTAGAAGTTTTAAAAACCTAAAACCAATATCATTTTATAAATTAAAATTTTCAAATCAGCCCCTCATCTTTGCAACTATTTCAAAAGTCACCCTCTTAATTTATTTCCTTCCAAACTTCATTTTCTGAATTTTAGTCTTTAAATTTTGGTCCAACTTTATCATATTTCTTGAATCGCCCCATCAAGCGAAGGTTGATTGAATGCTCAAAACTCATCATCATCTATGTTCACGTTTGAACATAAAATACATGTCCAAATCCGATAAAACCACAAAATACGAATGTAATATCCCCAATCCATAATTATACGGAAATTAACTAAAAATATAAGAAAATCTACGTGGAAACAATTAAACTAAAGGCAAGATGCAATTATAAACTAATATGAATGCATGTAAAAAATGCACTTAACAAAATACCCACAAGCTAAACCTTTCTGTCCGCAAGAAAGATATTAGAATTTATTATGGAGCGGGTAAAAAGAAGAAAATAAAACAAACAACGATCTCCACAAATATTAAAACAAGTAATACACAACCTCACTAGACATAATCTAATACTTAGGTTTACCCATATACAATGCAACTTTTTACCATGTGTTTGGATTAAAAAAATAATAGTAGAAACAATGTTTTACCAAAGTGTCAAACCGACACGCACCAAACCAAGCATATCACAAAAAATCGCACCTAATAGAATTTTACAAGCATTATCGTAGCCGCTAAGGGAATGGAGAGATGATCTACGTGGATGGAATCTCACAGTTTCGCTCAAATCACTCTAGTGTGTTTAGGGATGTGTATATGCTCAATGCCTACCCAATCGAGAAATAAGAAATGCATTCTTAACGCGTTTGAAACTATTCTCAATTCTAACTTTTTTCATAAAAATTGCATAAAATTAGGACTTTTGGATATGGTTAAGGATTAAGGAAGGGATTAGGTTTGTTTATTGGGGTTTGAAGATTTATTTGGCTTATTTTTGTGCACATAATAGTTCATTCCTATTATTTCTAACGAATCTCGACTTATTTCTTTGAAATGAACTATATAGACGAATATGCATATATATGTTTCTTTTGCATTTTATTTTTATTTTTTTGATTTTTTTTATGAACTCACAAGCTATGCTTGTTTATGGAGTTCTACCAACCCACAAGCTATGCTCGTATATGTTACTCAAACTACATGTTTCAATCCGTTTCCAATTTTCGGCAAAGGGAACTATATGTGCATTTTTGGGTGATTTTGGTGTATATGGTTATAAGAAAATGGTAAGTGTTTAGGCTCAAAGTGGTTGCAAAAGAGAAAATCTTTTTGTGAATTTTGTATATATGGACGGTCTTAAGAAAAGATGGCCTCTATGCAATAATTATAAAAAAATTAGACGATAAATGAATCAATAAAAACCTAGAAATACACCTCGATGGGAGGTAACACACAAGAAAAGAAAATGGGATTGATTATGAATGTGTCAATCTGATATGGCCTAAATTCTCACAAGGTAAAGTCCATCCAAGTAGTCATATGTGTAATGTAGGGGGACTACGGTAAGAAAGTTAATACTAAAAATTGCCTGGAACGATATGCAAATTGGTGAGTGTAAGTCATCTACTAAGGGAAAATGATGTTTCTAAGAAAAAATCTTTACATCATGGTTAATATAATTACAATGTACACTACTATACCTAATCAAGAGATTGATGCTAAGTGAGAGGTGGTAACTACAAATTTTAAAGTCATGGAGAAACGTCAAAAAAAAATTGGATTTTTTTAAGATTTTTTTAATGCATGAATGCAAGAACTAAATGCAAACAAAATATAAAAAATGCATGAACTATGATTAAATGCATGAATGCTCAAATAAAAGAAAAATGAAGAAGGAAAAAAAAACGGATACCCTACCCACAAGCTAAAAATTTGCATTGTCCTCAATGCTTGATTACGGGTAAGGGGAATCAAAATCAAAGTGAGGAGTGTGGTTCGGGAAAGTGACATATATGACAATGGTGCATGATAAATAATGGAAACATTTTAGTGCAAAGTGATCAAAATCCTAGTGTTTGCCTAGTGATGGCAACCCAATCTAATACAACAATTTTACAACTCAACTACTACTCAAATGAAGCAACATGTCAACAGACTCAAATAAAGTTAAAGGAATGAATTTACCGGGTGTTTGAATCGAAAGACCTTATAACTTTTGATTCTTTGAAGCTCCTAATATTACTTGATCACCTATAAAAATGTAAAACAAATAGCAAAAGAAAATCTGGCGGTTATCAGCGCTGCCACGATAGGGAGATGATGGTTGCGATAGAAATACTCGGAGAAGGGAGAAGAACATCACGGATGGTGGTGAAATAAGGAAAGTATCACAAAGACATAGAGGTTAGAATATACAAAAATTAAACTTTATAAAAACACACAAAAAAAAGTATAATAAAAAAAACAAAACAAAATAAAAAAACTATATTAAGAAACAAAACAAAAGAAAACAATATCCTTTTTTTTGGAAATAAAATCCTTTTTTTTTTAAACGAAAACTTTTTTTATTTTATTTTTTTTTTCGAAAAAAATGGGATCTTTGTTTTAGAAAAGGTAAAATCTATTTTTGAAAAAAAAAGTCCGTTTGTATTAAAACATAATTCTTTCCCTTTTTTTCCAAAAATAAAATCAAAGATTTCGTTTTAAAGACAAATCTTTAAAAATAAAAAACTTTTTCTTAAGCAAAAACAAATAAGCTTTCTTTTTTATAGAAAAAAAATAAAATAAAATAAATTAATAACTTTTTTTTTCTTCACGAGCGTGAAGGGTTCTTTCACGCCAGTGAATTTGGGCAGAAACTCAAAAACTAGTGGATGGAATTCTTTCGCGCCGGTGAAATTGGGCAGAAAGTTTATTGATGAAAAACTAAAATAAAATAAAAACTACAAGTGTCGGGGACACTTAGAGGTCGATTTTCGAACGCTTTAGGCGTGAAAAAAAGGAAAAATTATGGTAGAAAAAAGGGAAAGAACGGAGACTCGTTTAGCGTCGCGAGTTTGACGAAGAATTATATAATAGAGAAAGAAAATGCACGGATCGGTATAAGTCAAAGGATTGACTTAAATGGTTACTGATCCGTACGGGTTGCGTAAATACAAAAATAACACACCGGATAACCGATATGTTTTCCATATAAAAAGAATTACACAACCCATAGCCGAGAATTAAACAACGGTAGAGAAAGAAGAATCGGTGATGTCCGGCTTGACATAAAATAAAAAGACCGAATCCGGATAAAATTAAAAATAACACGTAGGACGTATCAAACAAGATCGAGTTAGCATCACAGGTCACCTCTAACGGTGATAACTATGTCAATCATTGAAAAATACACGTCGCTACGGCTCGTCGCCATACACTATTAAGCATGATTAATTAAACTCCGCAAAAAGAGGTGGATTAACGGAGGAAAAAAAATCAAACACGCTTTCTAGTGAATAGAAACGAAAATAAAATGGAAATGGGATTAAGACGTAGACTAGTAAGTCTAAAACAAAGTCCATATTAGCCTGATTGCCTCCCCGGTAGCGGCGCCAAACACTTGATGTGTTTTAAATGTATACCGCAAGCATACGGATGTGTAGCATATGGAGTCGATCACGAGGAGGCGATGGACTAAACATGGACTTGTTCTAAACTATGGCCTAGCTACGGGAAATCATCATTGTTTTGGTTTTTTATTAAAATAGGCTAAAAATACTCTATCGAGGTGGAAAAACCTTTCTAAAACAAATCCGCAACTAATTTCGTAGGATACGAAATTAGAAAAAAGAAGCATTTAGATGAAACAAATATTTTCCCATCCTATGTCCCTAACTATTTGCATGTTAGAACCGTAGTCATTAACCAATTCGGTCTAAGTCGAGAATCAAACTTTCGTTCATATTTTCAACTAAACAAATTAACTAAACATTAGATTAAAACTAATTAATCACAAAACAACTTTCTTTGGTTGAAATCAATCAATTAAAATCTAATATTCTCCAAGACAACAAACCCAATCAAACGAAAGTTACATTACGCTATGAAACAAAAACATAAATTTAAATCTAATGAAAGCGGTAAAATTGTAGTAAGAAACTATAAGAATTGATCCAAGAGTGTCACTCTTCCAGATTCAATTCTTAACCTAAGAAAACAATAAAATGAATTTAAGAACATTACAAGAAATTAAAATGTTTAGGGAAGAGAACTAAGGAGAGAAACATTAACAAAAGATTGAACATAAAAATAACAAAGTATGGAGAAAATGAAATGTTACAACGGGTGTCGAATGTCGGATGAGAATATGTCACATTCTCTTTTCATCGTTGATCCATCACAAAAATCGCATCTTCATCCATCTTCATCGACTCAAACAAAAAACAATTATAAATCTAAACTCAAACTTAAACCTAAATCTAAACTACAAAAGATTAAAGAACAAATGCAAAAATCAATTAAAACTAAAAACTAAAAAAAACCCTAAGAAAATAAAAAAGAAACGGCACCTGTGCCGTGGGGGGAGGAAGAAGAAGTTTTCAAAACCTAAAACCAAAATCATTTTATAAATCAAAATTTTCATATCAGCCCCTCATCTTTGCAACTATTTCAAAAGTCACCCTCTTGATTTCTTTTCTTTCCAAACTTCATTTTCTGAATTTTAGTATTTAAATTTTAGTTCAACTTTATCATATTTCTTGAATCGCCCCATCAAGTGAAGATTGATTGAATGCTCAAAGCTCATCCTCATCCATGTTCACGTTTGAACGTAAAATACCTGTCAAAACCCGATAAAACCACAAAATACGAATGTAATATCCCCAATCCATAAATATACGGAAATTAACTAAAAATATAAGAAAATCTACGTGGAAACAATTAAACTAAAGGCAAGATGCAATTATAAGCTAATATGGATGCATGTAAAAAATGCACTTAACGAAAATAAAAAAAACCAGAAAATTTCTATGGAGAATGGTGCTATAAGAATGTGGCACGTCATTCTTGGAGGATTTCCTTTTATATAGATATAGATATGTGTATCCATCAAAGAGTTCACAGACTCCTAAATTTTATCAAAGATAACTCTTACTCAAACTCCTATAAAGACCTTATTAATTTGTGCAAATAAATAGTTTTGATTTTCACTCATTCAGTTTTCGTGTTTATGTTATTTGGTAATTGTTCAAAATAAAATTAAGACGGAATGGTTAAGGGATGTCCATGATACTGTAGTATATTCATGGTGTAATGATGTCCTAAAGGATCCTTTTAAATGATATATAGAATCATAGAGGTGTCATTTTTTGTAAATCAATCGTATCTTGTGAACCGTGTAAATCAATCTCAACCGTCTATTTAGTCTAACAAATATCTAATTTTTATAAATATATCGATTAATGTTTTCCAATATAAAACGTTAATCATAATTAATAAACTTTAATCATATTTCTTAAATATTTAAATAATAATAAATAAATTTAATCATTTCCATAATTATTTGGTTTATATATATAGGGTTGATTTCCGTCACAAACCACATCAATTCATACAAACTGTACAAACCGCATTCAACCAATGATTTTTTAATTCTTTTTTCAGTTTTTCTTAATTATGAAGGTTGATTAGTCAACAATATATGAAAAAATTTCATAAAAAATACATGGAGGTTGGTTAATCAAGAATATATGAAACACGTTTCATCAAAACAAGAATTTCATGAAACAATTCATTTTTATGTAGAACTAAAAATAGTTTATTGAAAAAAGAATTGTATGAAACAATTTCATCATATTAAACACTTTCATGAAAAAAAATTTATTCAAAAACAAATCATATGGTTTGTACGGTTTGTATGAATGGACGTGATTTGTATTTGAAATCTCCCCTATATATATGTATATATAGGGGAGATTTCAAATACAAACCACGTCAATTCGTACAAACCGTACAAACCGCGTGTTTCATTGTTTTTTTGAATAATATTTTTTCATGAAAGTGTTTATTATAATGAATTTGTTTCATATAATTTTTTTTTTCATGAAATTATTTTTCTTTCAACATGAAAATGAATTAATTCATGAAACTCTCAATTTGATGAATCTTGTTTCACGTATTCTTGATTCACCAACCTTCATGTATTCTTGAATAATTTTTTCATATATTATTGACTAATCAACCCTAATAATTAAGAAAAAGTGAAAAAAATAAAAAAAAATATTGGTTGCATGCGGTTTGTACGAATTGACGCGGTTTGTAACGGAAATAACCCTATAGTGTATATATATATAGAGGAAAGTTCAAATGCGAACTCAAATTTGGTTGTGAACGTGAAAACAAATGAGAGCGTGACACGTGTCAAAATAAGCAATATTCAGACTGAATATACAAAGGAATATTCAGTCTGAATATACAAATGAATATAGACTGAATATTTCTTTGTATATTCAGACTGAATATATACTATAATGTTTATTTGAATGTGACACGTGTCGCACTCTCATTTGTTCTCACGTTCACAACCAAATTTGAGTTCTCATTTGAACCCACCCTTATATATATATGAGAGATTTCAAATACAAACCACGTTAATTCGTACAAACCGTACAAACCGCGTGTTTCATTGTTTTTTTGAATAATTTTTTTTCATGAAAGTGTTTACTATGATGAATTTGTTTCATATAATTTTTTCTTCATGAAATTATTTTTCTTTCTACATGAAAATGAATTAATTCATGAAACTCTCAATTTAATGAATCTTGTTTCACGTATTCTTGATTCACCAAGTTTCATGTATTCTTGATGAAATTTTTTCATATATTAGTGACTAATCAACCCCAATGATTAAGAAAAAGTGAAAAAATTAAAAAAAAATATGGGTTGCATGCGGTTTGTACGGTTTGTACGAATTGATGTGGTTTGTAACGGAAATCAACCCTATATATATATATATATATATATATATATATGGTTTACAAGATAATATTGATTTATAAAAAAAAAGACATCTCTAATAACAAATATTTAGATTGTTGTAAATAAGTTATGATTATATTTTCCTCAAGTGCACATATCCTAAAAGGATATTTATAAAAGGATATAATTAAGGTTACCGTTGCTACTAAAATTGTTAACCAGAAGTCTCTATCACGGTTTTAATAAGAATTAGACGACAATAGAAATGTTAAAAGAAAGAAAAAAGACATCGTCCAATGTTATCTAGATTTAATGCTAATTATATAATTGATTTAAAAAATCACATCATTAATCAGCATGATCCGATCATGATTTAGGGTCGTAATCTCGGAGTGTTAATATTCTTATGAATAGAAATCATAATAAATATTTTCTTTGGATGAACTTACTCTTATTATTAACTATAAAAATATCATTGAATTAATTAATCTATTTTTAGAAAGCTCTTGCATTTAACCTTTCTCATTCCCCGGTAATTCATGGAACGTGAGAAGCATATGATTAATCATTTGCTTTCGAAAGAAATCGAAGAATTTTTTGGAAATCCTATAAGATCTGTTCCTTCTTTTTTTTTTCTCTTACTTTGTGTTCTCTAAATCGGAGAGAAGAGAAATGAGAAGAAAAGGGAAGGGAAAGAAAAAAAGGGAAAAAAATAATTTTTTTATTTGGAAAGTTGGATAGTTTTGTAATTTTAATAATATTTAATTATTTTAATTTATTTCATTTTCTTTCCTTTCCTTTCTTCCATATGTGGAACAAAAGTTTTGGGAGGAAACTTATCATTTCTTTCATTTTCTTTCCTTTCCTTTCTTTCTTACAGAAGTGATATGGTTCCTAAAGATAAACCGAATATGAAAAGTTCCAACATATATTTTAATCATAATAAATAAATACTCATCACTATATATCATATATAGGGGTGTGAAAAACCTCGAATAATCCGAAATATGAATCCGAACCCGAACCGAAAATAAGGTATTTGTGCAAAACTGGAATACCTCGAAATCCAAAAACCCGAAAGCCAGGTTTTTGGTAATATTTGGGTTCGGGTTGGGTTTGATCTTTTGTCAACCGACCCGTCCAAAAACCCAAAATATTTATACATATATATCTTAAATATTGTATAAATATATTTATTTATCTAATTATCTTTTGAGAATCTTATATTATATTCGGTTCAAATGTTTTCTAACTTCTAAACTTTTTACTGTATATATTTCATCATTTATCAATTAATTGAATTCATCATTAAATAGATTATATATATATATATAGAGAGAGAGAGAGAGAGAGAGAGAGATCGGTTCAAACAAGAGTTAAAACTCGTGAGAATATAAGAAATGAATGTTAAGATAAGTATCATATGTGAACCATCGAACAAATTCGAAAAAATCCATTTAAAGATATGAATACGTAAACCAACATTATACTCTATTCATATATATGGGTTTAGATATACATATTTAAATGGATTTTTTATATTAATTATTTATAAACCTTCTCTTAATCATATGTAAATCAACGTTATAGATTAGTTTTTTATTTTATTTAAATGTACCTCCGTCCACATATATAAAATTTAATATAAAACAATCATAAAATGGTATTGACCTAATTCTAATTGTCTAATTGATCAAGTGGGGCATTGGATGCTCTCCTACGCTTCTAATTGCTCTTCGTACTAGCGGCCAAATATATAATTCCACCCATCAATATCTTTTATAGTTTCAAGCTTTGACAAATATATCTACTAGATTTCAACTGTCGTATTAATTGGTTGATTATAAACTAATAATCTTATTAATATAACACTAGAGTTTGAACATTAATTGTATCTAGACATTCTCATTACGTATTTATTTAATCGTTACACATACTTTTTTATATTTATTATAAGAATTATTAATTTGTATATGCGTGTATACACACTACTAAAATGGACGGCTTTCACCTACAAACATTTTCCTTGGAAATCTGTCGTTATAGGGTAATCTGTCACAAAACCTTTACAAAAGTTGGTGGATAAATCGTTGGTGGGTAAATCAAATTAATAACAGATTACTCAGGACATTCAATTTACACCTATTTATGTTCATTTTTTTTTGTTCAAATAGGTCTATTTTTGCATATGAAAGACAAAATCTTCTATCATGACGGGCTAAAATTGTTGTTTTTCTAAAATCCATGAGCCAAAATTGTTAGAATGATTACGATATTTTTAAGGTTTTCCATGTCTTAGCAAAAAGTTATCAAACACATAATTACACTAAACTTATAATTACCTCATTTACATCCAGTTGAGGTGGTATTTCACCTATATATATGAGATTTAACATTTTTATGGTTTTATGTTGCTAATTTTAGTTCTACATATAATCAATTAATTAATTAAATTAAATATTTACCGTCGGATATATCGGTGATTTAGTCCGCTGAAATGAGTAAAAGTTAATTAATTTGGTCGATTAAATTGAAAAAAATAACCGAGAAATTTGGCGAAGGATAGCTTCCGCTAGTGATGAACCAAGGTTTAAATGCATGAAATAACAACATACTTTTATAAAAAAATTAATTATAAAATGGTATTTTTATTTTTTCTTATTATAAACAATTTACCTTCAAATTATTTTTTATTAAGGCATTGTACTTTAAATTTTTTACCTAAAATATATCACAAGAAGTATTTTGTTACTTTTGAAACCAGCTAACCACCGTTTTCTTTGCTTACAAGACTTAAATGAGGGTGACGTAGATCAAACATTATTATGATTACGTGACAAATAAAAAAATACTACTACCAAAATTTTAAATAATTTCCTCACTTTTTCTCTCGATTATTCATAGCCACACAAATTACGTTTTTCATCAATCTCTTTAAAAAATCATTTAAAAAAAATTCAGTCCTAATAAATTGTATGCACATTTAATATTTTAGAATTGCATATGTTTAAACAAATCTGATACTATTTTCAACGGGTATCGAGTCTTCTATAATAAAATCCTATTCTTTCTCTTCATGGTTCGATCCGACTATAAATCACCAAGTGTAGTGCTGCTGAATGTCTGAAAACTCCCTGCTTGTGAATTTACCCTATTTCCAGATCTTAGCACATTCAGCTTCTTATCGGTCTCTACTTTAACATATCCTAGCCAAATATTAATATTCCCAGAGACATCTAATTTATGTTCAAGCATAAATACCCAAAGCACATGAGAGAAATCATCAATGAAAATGACATTAAGTATTTACTTCCACCGAGGTATTGTGTGATTATTTGACTCCATACATCCACATCCATATAGATGTAGTAAAGAATTCCCTTCGTGTTGTTTTTTAAAATTACAAAAGAAACTCGAGATTGCTTCCCCATTAAACGATTTATACATTTCTCAAGGCTACTTGACTATCAGTTTTCTTTTAATAAAGATAATCAAGCACTTTTCAAATTTATTTGCATGTCTCAAATGCCAAAAAGTGTGTAATACCGAGCTCTTTAGTTTATCAACCTGACTAACCACCATGTTTGTTTAATGTGTCACAGTTTCACCAACCAAATCTATCACATTGTTTTTGTTGAAATATGATCCGAATTTCTAGCAACTTTTTCGGATAAGTCTTAAATTTCTACTTTTTCGGATAAGCTCTAAACTCCTATTAGCATAGGATAAGCTTTGATTAATGTAAAGACTCCTATTCAAAGTCTATTTTGTTTATATATAAATAGATCGTATGGTTAATCATGTAGAAGATCAAAAAATCAATAGGTTCCCTTGCATCTTTGTAATTCTCCTCATATTCTATATAGTGAAATCATCGGTTGTGCCCGTGGTTTTTCCCGTAAGCGTTTTCCACGTAAAATCCTTGTGTCCCTAAATTTCTTTTATTATTCTAATTACTCTGGTTATAGTTAACAGTTTTTCATGCGTTCGACTCTCATTACAGTCATACCACCTCTAGAGATTCACATACATCCCACTTCAATCTTGATATTACAACCATGTCCTCAAAATTATCCAACGAAAATCATGGAACGTGTCATAGTAGGTACATTTTACATTTGGGCAAAAAGTTGATTACCGGCAACCCCAACCGACCCCACATGGAACCTGCCTCCAAGGACACCAATGTGAGGGGGTATTTTAAGGCTCACTCAGCGGCTAAGGCTAGCGTGCGCGGAAGGGGGGGGGGCTGGGATCGAACCCAAGACCTATTATGTATTTGGGCAAAGTCACCTCATCCCGTTGCCAACTGAGCTACTCGCTAGAGGCAGGTACATTTTACATACTTCACATTTGTAAAAGTATTAATGCGCCCATCAAACATCTAAACTATGGCCATCCTAATGCCCTGAAAAACATATGACAAACTGTTGTCCATATATATATCGTTTCTCTCCTATTCATTGAATGAGATGAAACTATCCTTCAACGACGTCTATGACATGATGCTCCAATATCCAACACTCCACGCCACTTACCTGGGGACGGTGTACTAGAAGCTAGCATTATCCTTGGCTGCAATTAAAGAATATCTGACTCCATTAATAAAGCTAGGACAATCTTTAACCCAATGGCATAGCTTGTGGCATTGTGAGTGTTTCTTTGATTTCCCTCTATTTGATATTGCTACATTGCTTTGATTTCTCTGTATTCCCGGGTTTATGGCATTGTGAGCGACTTATATCTCATGAATCATCTCGACCTTTATCAACATTAAGGGTTTGACTGTTGTTGTACTTCCTAAAGTTATTTCCAATCCTCATTCGAATCCTCAATTCATTAAGAATTATCGTATTAATTTACATCGAACAATGACTTGGTGAGCTGAATATACCTTTCCAGAAGCGATAACAGAAATTAAAGGCCACAATAAGAGCTTCCTTGTCTTGAAACAATATGGAATATCGACAACCTTCATCTTCATTACTAAATCCTCAAAAGCAATGGCAAAGGGTTGTCAACCATGCATATTAAGCATTTCATTTGTTTACCAGCAAACCGTGACACAAGTGTTAGATCCACCATAATGGATCTAGAAACAAGTATTCAATGATGTAAGCACAATATAACAAACTAACAACATCCGATCAATATGAACCAATATCTAGGAACATGTATCAGCGATTTAAGCACAATATAACAAACTAACAACATCCGATCAATATGAAAAATATCTAGAAACACGTATGTAGGTGGTATTATTAAGCAAACGGAGGTACAATATCACTTACAAGAGATCATCTTTAGAAAATAGATGAAAAAACCCTAATGAGCTAGCTTCTATTGGATGTTCTTTATAGTTGGGCAAATTAACGCAACTAAAAAATGGGGTTGAAACTCTTATTTTTTATTCACCGCTATCGAAAGCTAAGATGTGAGCTCCAAATAGCATTTTAAGCTCACCTGAACCAAAAATCCCTTTCCACGATCAATGCAATGGGAGATGGAAAGCTAGCATGGCTTGATCGCCATTTTTGTGTCGAAACTTCAAGGTTTATGCAACATGTGCTAAGTGAGATGTCCAACTCGTATACAAAGTAGTGAGATCCCAAATTTTTTATTAAAACAATGCAGTTCTATGCGACGAGGCCTAGGCGACCTAGGTATCACATAAACTAGGTCATGTGGGTAGCATATTGAAACTACAAGAGTCTCGTTAGAACTAGTAAGCAATTCAATTAGAAGTAGTTTGCTTTGTATATCACCAAGTAGAACTCCACATCTTAGTTTGTTTTGAAAGATACGGAGCGTTCTCCCATATGCCACGAAGGTAAGTTCAAATAAGCCGATGATAGTATTAGTACGTTCTTCTTTCCTCTTAAATAGTTGCAGAATGTCGTCCTATAAGTTTCCGAGGTAATGTAAAACAAGTTTTTTAGAAGTGCTTTCTATTAGCTTGTCTCAAGCCAAATATGAGACCTATGGGTGAAATTGTTAGAACTATAAGGTGTTATATTGATTAAACCTTATTATTTTATCTAACTAATATAGCGATTGAACAAATACTTGGTTATAACCATTATTATAGTTGTTATAAGAAACATTTCATTGATTAATTTGGATATAAGAAAATTGCTTAAAAGTGATGCAGGGGAGATTGCCTAATATTTATTTTTCTAATTAGATTGGTTTTCTTTATTTATTTTAAAGGTTATCGTAATCGTTTCTTAGATAAGGATTATCGTAATAGTTTCCTAGTTTCGTAATAGTTTCGTAGATTAGGATTATCGTAATAGTTTCCTAGTTAAGTTAGCTCTTATTAGACCTATAAATAATTGATATGTTTAAATGATTAGCGATTCCGATATTTTGATAAAACGTTAATTAAAGTTTCCCTAACGGGTTTCTTACTATGTTCTTGATTCGTCGGGAAAGTTCGGTCATTTCAGTGGATCCATCATCAAAAAGTCTACAAAACCATCAATGTATCAAATGAACAACTTTTGGAAATGGTTTCGAAATATTCATGAAAACTAAATAACATAATCAAAATACTATGACACGCACGAAGAGACATCTAACTTTCATATCTGTTGAAAATAAAGGTTAACATTTTCCCTGTCATTTTTTTTCTTTCTTTTCGTCGTTAATATTAGTTAACTAGATCAAAGATAAATAAAAACTAATATAATTTATGTGATTAAGAAGGTACATCAATTACAAACATTAATTAACAAGTTTTTAATTTTTATTATCTATTTTGCCTAATCAAAACATTCATAATTAACTCAATTTGTATTTCAACATAATCAAAGCAAATCAAAGAGGAGGGGAGGGGGAGGGAGGACAAATTAAAATGGCTTTGGAATCGAACCGAACTCAGCTGTGGACGAAGATGGTTGGCCGTCCTCTTCGTTCCTAACAGGTGTAGCCAACCTATCATCTTCAACCTCTCTATATCGATCTAGATACCTCTTCAATGGTGGAGCGTAGTCATCGAATCCTAGTGTGCCCATAGCCCAGCACACATCATCACCGTTTACCGTTTTCCGCCGCTCCTTTTTGCATTTTTCGGAAGCTTCTCCGGTGACGAAGCTAATGAACTCAGAAGCACACTCTTGCATAGTCTCTTTGGCTTCTTTGGAGATCTTTGCGTTTTGTGGGAGTATTTGCTTCATGATCCTGCCAACGTTGGCAATAGGAAGCAACCTTTCTTGTTGATTTGCAGTGTCGTCGTCGCCCGTGGTGAATGATCTGTTGGTGGAATCATCCATCAAATTAATTTGATGCTGTCAAAGGCGTAGTGACATATATAGACGTGAATGTATATATATATATATGTATATATATGGGGTCAGGTCAACCACCCATTCTCAGGCAGATGTGTGTATATTAATTAGGGCAAGTGGATTTACTTGTGACAACCAGTTCATAGCCATTGGATCAATCATCTATCAATCCGGTGGTTGAAATTGGCCCTCCAAAGTCACAGGAGGGAAGTAACTATCTATCAGTAACATCATATTATCAGGGGCGGAACACAAGTCTTTTAATTAGGGGGACCAAACCTAACAAATGCATTTTAAAAATATATAATAAAAAAGTTTTCAACCTAATCACTAATGTGTCACAATATATACAGGGGCCATATATACATAACCACCTGAGTTAAGCGCAATTCATTGATAATATTTCTAATTTCTAGTATTTAAGGGATAAAGCACAGGGGTCATGGCCCCCCTAGGCCCCTATTATGTTCCGCCTCTGCATATTATTATTATTATTATTATTATTATTATTATTATTATTATTGTTATCATTGTATTATTATTATTTATTTTTATTATTATTAGTATTATTATTAAAGTAAAGTCTAATTTTGATCCTCTAGTTTAGTTAAATTTTTGAAAGTGGAACTTTAACTTTAGTCTAAGAATCGTTCTCGTAATTTTGATTTTATTTTGAAACTGGTCATCACCAACTCTGTAATTTTCTCTGATAATGTCTGCATAATTTTTGTCCATTTAAACTACTTTTCTAATTCTCTTAAAAAAGTTAACATACAATATATTGTATTTCTAGTGTATATATATATATATAATTTTATATATTTAATTTTTTTAAAGAAAAATAGGGAAGTAGTCTAAGGACAAAAATGTCCCTGACACTCGGTAATTAAAAATTTGACTTTTATCGACGGATATTTCCGATAGAAAAAAAGGTCGGTGATTACCGATAGATTTCCGACGGAATACCGACGGTTTTCAACAAAAACTTAAAAAAAAGTAACTATCAAAAACCCGTCGCTAATTACCAATGAATACCTATTCCGTCGTTGATTTCCGATGGGATTAATGATTAAAAAACTAAAATGTCCGTCGGAAAACCGTCGCTAACTTCTAATGGAATATTTAGTTTTAAAATTTTATTTTCTTATTCACAAAAAACCGTTGGAAATCCATTATTGGGTATTTGTCGGTAATGCGGCGTTAACTACCGACGGTTTTTTGTAATTTTTTCGGTTTTTCATGCTTTTCTTATTCGTTTGAGCTTTAGATTGATTTGATCTGTATAATTTGTTATGCGTGCATATGTGTAATATATGTATATATATATTGTTTTTAATTATTACTGGCCTAACACTGTTCTATACATGTTTGTCAAATGTGGAATAATTTCATGCAGAGAGGCTGAAAGAAAAGCAAGAGGAAAAACAGAAAAAGGGAGAAGTAATGGAACGCATACAGAGGCAACAAGCAAAGGAGTTATGACGAGTTGATGAAGCAGTTTGAGGCATTAATTCATGACGCAGTACAAGGTTGTACACCCTCCCCCTCCTTCCTAGTCTAAATAGGATATATCGTTAGAATTGTGGGATTAATCGGATTTGTAATACAATTTACGATTTTATTGCAAACACGGTTTCATTTTAATTAGCATTTTATTTTGAAAATCTGGGCCGATTTATTGAACAGAAGATTGGACTTTTCAAATATTTTTTTAAAAATAAAATGGATTCGGATTACCGATAAAAAATCTGTCAATAACAATAAAAACGATTTTTTTAAGTTTTTAAATAAACCCGTCAGAAAACCGTCGGAAAAGACATTTTTT
The DNA here is from genome assembly GCA_036898165.1 of Silybum marianum. Classification (NCBI taxonomy): domain Eukaryota; kingdom Viridiplantae; phylum Streptophyta; class Magnoliopsida; order Asterales; family Asteraceae; genus Silybum; species Silybum marianum. Next base: position 20,493,593 of record CM072539.1, read on the forward strand.
AAGTTTTTAAATAAACCCGTCAGAAAACCGTCGGAAAAGACATTCGTCGGAAACCTATTGAAAATAATTGTCGGTAATGTGGGAAACAGTATCCATCGAAAAACCGTCGGTGATACTTTTTTCGACCACTGTTTTCCGACAACCTAAACCGACGGATCTGGCTTTAGCGACGGATTTCCGACGGTTTTGTAAGTCAATATCTAACAGAAAAAATTAACGGAGTTAATAACGAAGAACCACTTTCAAAACAAAATTAAAACAATAAAAATGATTTCTAAAGTTATCAAAGTTTACTTCTTAATTCAAATATTTCACTAAACCACAAGCACCAAGATTAGAGAATACTCTTGTTATTATATCTCTTTAAAAAATATATATATTAATGTGTAATATATAATTTTAATGAAACGAATAATTAATATATTATTAAAAATAGGTGTATTAATGTGTTAAAAAAATAATTCGTAGTTGCTGACGTTTCTTATAAGATTCCAAAATACAAGTCAATATCACAAGTAGAAATTAATTAAAGGGGTTGATAATGAGAATGGTTGATAATTGGATAATTAGAATTAGCCAATGAATTATAAATGCAACAAAATATTCATGGGATTCCAATGACCAAGGAGATATTAGTTAATCAACTATTGTATATGTGTAACATATGAGGTTGTTAATCTCTTCAAACAAATTTATAGGTTAATTAATTTAAAGCACTATTTTTATGCCACATCAACACGCAATGGTGGAGAACAAACAGAGCTTGCAACAAAAGCCGACTAACGATGCTAATCTTGTATATGAAAACATAATACAGAAAGGTATTAGCCGAAATTGGAATCATTCACTACGAAAAAATAAGTCTTTTATGATGCCCAGCTGTTGTTATATGACCTAACACGGTGTTTAAGTTTATAAGTTAACCATAAATTGTGTCATACACAATGGATACCTTACTATAAGTTGTAATAACACCTGAGGATTTAAGAGTTTCTTTAAAAACTCATTTGTATTTAAAATTTAACCAAATTGCTTATTTTGGTTGATGTTTATTTAAAGAAAAATCGAGGTTGTCATAGCTTATTGACAACCATAGCCAAATTAAATATGGCATGTATTCTTTGCACCATAGGAATCGATAATAAACATTTTGCATCATATCGAGGGTGAAGCTATTGTTGGGGTTTTAGATTATGTTGCTTTCAAATCGTATGTTTCATTTAGTTAATCAAATCCACCCTCACCCCCTACTTTAAGTGTAGAAGTCGAATACTGCTTTCAAATCGTATGAAAGTTCCTAGTTTCAACACTTGAAAACAAAAGTACATGAAGTAGATAAAACCCTGGTGATGTTGTCTTATTATTTGCATGATGATGCGGTAATAAGCATGTGTCGTAACGATGATTACAATGATCGAACCTATCTATGTTAAGTTCGCTATAAATCAAAGAGCCTTTGCGTTCATTAATCCGCTGGAAAAAGCTATCACCGGTTGATTCATCGTCGGATAAAGTGTGGTCGGTGATTGTGATTACTGACGTATAATTACCGATGGATTTTCAATCACCGAAGGATAGTGATGGTCGATCAATCCGCCATTCATCCACCTCAAATCCGTCGGTAGTTACCGGCAGAAAAATCTCTTGGAAAAAACCATTAGTGAAGCCTCTTTGTTTGTTACAAGTACCCAAACAGGTCAACAATCAACATGTTGGAGGTTCCACATCATTTCGGTCCTTTTATATATTTACATTAGGGTTAGTCACTTCAAGTACTGTGAATATCGACACTTGTGTATGTACGGTTGTAATCTTGAGTGATGATTAGGAGTAAGAAGTCCTCAACTAAACATAATTTATACTCGCAATATTTTCCTTTTATTTTTCCTTATCAATAAAAGAAAGTACCATATAGCGAATATGTCTTGCCAACAAATGTGCAAAGATCCACAAGTTGTCAATTCTGCTCCTCGATTAGATCGATCAGGTTCAAATTTATGTGGATATACTACAACAAAATTGGTTTTATAGGACGCATAAATTCTCTAACCATCCTAATAAAATACTTTAAGGAACCTAGTTTTATAGGACCAAACTATATATAAAGTGTCATATCTAAAAGCAATATAATAAGTTTATTAGATGTTTTTAAGCGTTTTATCAAGCTTTTTAGGACGTTTTTAAAATAAACATTACAACAAAATTGGGTTTATAGGACGTCATCAATAAATAAACGTCCTAATAGATCACATTATAGGAAACAAATTAAAACCAAAAAATTAAGCGTCCTATCTAAATGCATTGTAATAAGTTTACAGGACGCGTTTAGGCGTCGTAATAGTTTATTAGGACAATTTAAAAGAAATGTCATATTAGCTATTTTAGAGAACATTATTTGAAAAAGTGTCCTATAAAGAGATGAGTTTATATATAGGTCACTTTCTCAGAAGTGTCCTATAAAATAGTTATTGCGATGCTTTTATTAAAAATGTCCTAAAAAATTTGTTACGACCATAAAAAACGTATTATAAACTTATTACAACGCCTTAAAATAAGACGTTTTGTTTTTTAGTAAAATAATTTGTATCCTAAAAATGGTCTATTATGACGCTTATTTATTGGTAACGTTCTATAAACCCAATTTTATTGTAGTGAAAGTGTCCTATAAACTCATATTTATAGGACACTTGTATTTATAAGACACTTTTTCTAATATCGTATAAAACAGTTAATACGACGTCACTTATTTTAAAAGTATCCTAAAAAGTTTGATAAAATGCCTAAAAACATTATATGAATTTATTTTAACGTTTTTAAATATGACACTTTAGAATATGATCTTTTAAACTTCAAACTATATAAAATATTTTTAGGAAGATTTTGCATTTTGAATGTCCTTTAAAATCAATTTTATGGTAGAACATGACATTTAGATGTTTCTACAACATTTTACATTCCTATCATTGGGAATTATAATTCTTGTTTTCACCATTTAATTCTTTTTAAATTGACGATACATTAACTTCAAGAAACTAATTTAGAGTATCTTCAATAGCTTCATTAAAATAAGGAAAATGGAAAAAAATAAAAATTTTGAAGAACAATTTTGCTTCAATATTTTCCCTATATTCATTTTCAAAATGGAGAAAATAGGAGAGAAAGTGGGTTTTTCCTTCAAGTATGAAGTTCACTTCAAAAATGCTTACTAAATGAAATGACCAACATGAAACTTTAAAAAATAAATATTTAACTAGAGAAATAATATTTTAATCGATGATATAATATTTTAATAATATTTTAAAGAAATTATAGGAATTTGTTGAAGATGATCAATGTAATTTTTTTAAAGATTTTATCTTTTAATTCTTCATTTTAAAAAAATATATAGAGAATTTGTTTACACATTTGTTCACAGATAGGACATTATAACGAGGGAATCTATTTAATTGTTTATTTAATTTTATCATATTCAATGTTACTTCTACATAACTTTGAATTTTATATGTCAAAAACCAACCATGCATGAATTCCAAATTTAAACAAATAAATTCAAAGACCACTTTAGAGTTGACCGTCTTGAAACTTCCGATCACATACATGTCCTCTTTTTACCTAACCTTTTCTTTCCAGCATCTCAGGGTTGTCTTTTAGGCATACAATATATATATATATATATATATAATCAATGAAGAAGCATATTTAATCTCAATAGTTTAATCTTCTTTTGAACATTTTTCTATAAACAAACACACAAACAAAGTTGTTTTCCAGGAGATTTGAATCTTCATTGAATCGGGACGAAAATTGCATGATATTCGACTCACAAGATTCTAATGCCATACCCATATACCCTCATTTCATAAAAGATTCCAATCGCATTCTTCTTGTTTTTATATTACAAATAAGATATTTTGGTGATTCGAGAATTGATTAATTGGATATAATATGGGATTTGATTATTTAACGACAAGGGTGGTTTTCGATTAGTTTGAGTTTGGACTTCAAAGGTCAAAAGTGTCTGACCTTATATATATATATATCTATATATATATATATTGATTAATCTGACCCGTCATGCGAGCCGACTAATTTCAAGGTCCCGGATTTGAATCCAATGAGAAATAAAAATCCCCTTTCGATGACCACTGAGGTTCAAATGCGGTGACTCTAGCTAGGCTACCCGCGAAGTAGGTGGTTGGTTGACTTGAAATTAGTCGGCTCGCATGACGGGTCAGATTAATCAATATATATATATATATATATATATATATATATGAAAAGTTTGTAGGAAAGAATAGAGAAAAAATATTACACTTGATTTTGATACTGGATATACACTCTGATAGAACTCGAAAACACATACATTTATATACATATGCACACATAAATTAATATATATACACTAATACACACACAAAGAAATGTGTGTTTCATTTGAATTATTAAAAACAATTGTACTTGACAAAACATTGGCAAATGGAAACAATGTTCTTGTTAAGGTTGTCTGTCAAACATGATAGTTGTTTCCTGTTTTCACTTTATGTGTTAAATACGATTGTTAGAGAAGTACTTCACAGTTCAGATTTTTAAATAGAGAATTCCGAACATGAACATGGATCGCTACCATTTAATGACATTTGACTCGACATGTATCATTCATGTCTCCTAAATTCAATATATGGTTGTGCGTTTGGAACTTCTTGTTGGCATAGACAAAGGGTCTTTGTATTTATTCAGAGTGTGTATGTTTTTTGTTTGTTTATAGTTGTAAAAAAGGATAGGGATGTTATTCCATTTGTGACATTTGGCTAGATGAGTATCATTCATATCTTTTAATAATTTAATTAATAGTTGTGGGTACGACACTTCTTGAGTACATGAATGTGAGACTTTGTGTTTGTTTGAGTGTACGTCTAATTAAGTTTCTTTATTTGTTTGTTTGTTTGTCTCGAGTTGTATCTTTATATGCATGGAATTGTCCTAAATCTAGACTTGTGTTATTGATTCAATGTTATAATAAATACGGTTGGTGCTAGATGTAAGATATAAAAATTTAGAAGGGTCTAAATTTACATTTTTGTCTCTCATTTTTATTTTGATAATTAACAAACTTACTCATTCATAATTAAGAGTTCGTTTCAAGTGTATGACTTTTACGAATGCTATTACGCATTATAGAAAATGACGACTATATGTCAAATATCGACCTCCTAATTAAAGCATGCCTGATGGCAACATTTCGCAAACTTCCGGTTGATGAACTTAAACAAATGGTTTTACAGGTAGAAAAGTATGTTGGATTGGAAATTTGTGATCAACGTGTGATACACTCAATCCTAATTTGTACTAAAGTGTAAACAAACAGAACTGTAGAACCAAATTGGATCGTAATGTGTTCCATGCCCAATAATTGTGATAATAACAACAAAAATAGCCAAACAACGTAAACACGATGAATTGAAAACAATAAACCACTCAATGATATAACATGATTCCACTATACCTCCATATGGAAGAGATGGTAGCTTGTGATATTTATAATAATGGAGGAATACAAAAGATATCTTACATTCTTACCTTACAAACAATACCACCTTGAAACAACAAAATAAGATCAACCAGAAGCACAAATTTCAACAAGAAGAATTTAGGTTACGAATTTGTTGTGATTTACGCCCTAATTCTTTGGATTAAATTTGCATGTGCCCATAGGTACTTGAAGAGACAAAAGAGGCTTCGATTTGGATTAAATCCGCAAGAGCTTCCACATGGACATCACCTATTAACACCTTTAACAATAAAGAAAATGTCGTATTTTGATCTTCAAAATCGTCCAACATACCTCACAAACTAACCCATGCATAACTGACGCAGCGGGGGTTTGCGGAAGGATCGACAAGCGTCTAAACCCTTTCGGGTTGAGAATTACAAACAGTAAAACTCAAGAAATTAAGAGAAACTCTTAAAAAACTCTCAAGGAGAAGAAATTGAATTAATAATAATGTTGTGTTTTACAATGAAGAAATCAATCCCTATTTATAATCTAAAACTAGGAAAGAATTTTTACTAAACTATAAAAGATAATTACCTAATAATTATAATCTAATTAGGAAACCAAATAATTATCTAAGAATAATATCCTAGCCAAAATAGATAATTAAGACTTAAAAATAAAGAAAATAAATAATAATAATGGATATGTATGTATGGCAACGTGGTGAAAGAAGTAAATCAGCAACAGCAGCTTGGGCGGGTAGCTGGGTGGCCTAACCCGCCTTTATACTCGCACAGATGACAAAACAGTAGGCTAAGCGGGTTCATGGGCGGCCTAACCCGCTTTCTAACCCGCACAGATGAAAACAAGCAGAAATTAGGCGGATCTTTAAGCGGCTCAATCTTCCTTGATCGACTTGTTATTCGGCCTCTATTGCGACCCTTTCGATGCCAACTTTCAGGCATCCTTCGGGCTCGTTTCCTTGGTTTCCAAAGATCAAATAAAAATCTCATTAAGCCTCGGAACCTCTCTGTATCAGTTACCCTCACTTGAAAAGAACTCGCCCTCGAGTTCACTTGAAAAACAATTTCATCCGATTCCCTCGAACTTTGATGCGATATTAGCTCACTAACATAAATTTTCTTCTTTAAAACATGTTGATCAAGCACTCATTCTTTAGAATTCAGAAGGGTCGAGAATCCATCGAGTTTCAAATTTTGTTGTTGTGATCGTCTCCATACGAGCGCGATTCTATCAAACTCAAAAGGGTAAAAGATTTTAGGAGTATTACCGGGAATTGTCTTGATTTGTTCCGGAGTCTTGTTTGCTCCTTTTGAAATCTCGGTCTCGACTGCAGTCATTAGTCCTTCGATAATGGTTGGCTGAAAGACTTCAACTTTCTTCTCATCATCTTCCACCTCTTGCTCGTTATTAGTCATAATGAACAAGTTGTCGTTTTTCTTGTTGAAGATATTTTCAAAATCGATAACGGGTGCTGGAACAACGGGAGTGTCATCAAGTGGCTCACCTTCGGGTGTTTCGATTTTAGATTCTTTGATTTGGGGTGCTTTTATTGTTGGCTCAAAGTCTTGAACTTTGTCCGGTAAGACTATGTCTTTTTTCGCATCTTCCTTCGTCTCTTGCTCACTAGTAGTACAGATGAGAAGATTGTCGTTTACTTTCCCGGGGACCATGGCGATCTTTCGGTCGCCCCATCGAAACAACATGACATTGTCTCGCCCCTTGTAGGTGACTTCATTATCAAATTGCCAAGGACGGCCCAAAAGGATGTGACATGCATCCATGTCAAGAACGTCACATAAAACTTCTTCTCGATAATGCTTTCCAATCGAGATGGGTACCCGACAAGTTTGTGTGACTCTAACTTGTGGGCCTTTCTTAACCCACCCAAGAGAGTAAGGAGCCTCATGGGGTTGAATGGGTAGGTTAAGATGTTCGGCCAACTTTCGGGATACTAGGTTTTCACAACTCCCGTTGTCGATGATGAGATTACATACCCTTTTGTGGACGGAGCAATGGGATCAAAAAAGGTTCTTTCTTTGGCCTTCTTCTTTTGATGAAAAGAGTACTCTTTGGAGTACGATATTGATCTTTTCTTCGTATTCTTTTTCGGCAAACTCCGCACTATCATAGTCCAAATCTTCTCCACTTGCTTCACCATCTACTAACCCGACCGTCTTTCGGTTAGTACATTCATTGGATCGATGCCCCGGTTGACCGCATCGGTAGCACTTTAGACCCGTTGGTTTGGCGTACAGATTGTTGGTCTTTGGAGGAACCGTCTTTCCTTGCGGGCCGCTACTTGAACTGCCGGTGTTGGCTTGAGAAGATTGATTGGTGTTTCGTCAGCTTGTAACTACTTTTTCTTTATCGGCAATAGGAGTTTGGATTTCGGTAGCTCCTTGACGATAAGATGAGGAACGCGCAGATTTTTCCATCAACTCGGCTTTTAGTGCCAAGCTTGAAGCTTCCGTGACAGTCCACACGGTTTGTAGTCCGATCTTGTCTTGGATTGTTGACTTTAAACCGCTGATGTAACGAGCAACTCTTTGGCCTTCCGATTCTTCGATTTCATTCCGTTCGGATAATCGTAGGAACTCCATGGTATAATCAGTGACGGATCTCGTACCTTGATTGCATTCGAGGTACATCTTGTATAGAATTTGCTCATAATCTTCCGACATGAAACGTTCTAACATGAGTTGCTTCATTCTTCTCCATGATCGCACTAGTCCTTTTCTTTGCCGCTGTCTTTGTACTACGAGTTTATCCCACCAAACGGCGGCGGTGCTTTTAAGACGAAAAGCAACCATGTTTATTTGCTTATGATCGGGCACTTCCATGACTTCGAAGAATCTGTCAACTTCGATTTGCCAGTCTAAAAATTCTTCCACTCCCATAGTTCCATAGAAGAACGGAATATCTGCTTTCATCCGGTAATCATGGTCGTTCCTTCTTGGATCGTTTGGCTCTTCCTCCTCCTCCTCCTCTTCGGATTCGGAACTGGGTAGATCGATCCGGTTACGGTTTCCGCGGGGCGGAACCCTAATCGGTTCTACAGGTCTCTCCCTCCTCGGGCGGTGGCCGTTGGAGAGTTGGGTGAGAACTTGGTTCACAGCCGTCGTCAGATTGTCTAGAGATGCGGTAATGTCCGCAGTCATCTGGGTGAAATCTGCTTTGGTGGACGGTTGTTGATCTGCCATGGTTAGTGAAAAGGACAGGCGAATCCTGCTCTGATACCAACTGACGCAGCAGGGGTTTGCGGAAGGATCGACAAGCGTCTAAACCCTTTAGGGTTGAGAATTACAAACAGTAAAACTCAAGAAATTAAGAGAAACTCTTAAAAAACTCTCAAGGAGAAGAAATTGAATTAATAATAATGTTGTGTTTTACAATGAAGAAATCAATCCCTATTTATAATCTAAAACTAGGAAAGAATTTCTACTAAACTATAAAAGATAATTACCTAATAATTATAATCTAATTAGGAAACCAAATAATTATCTAAGAATAATATCCTAGCCAAAATAGATAATTAAGACTTAAAAATAAAGAAAATAAATAATAATAATGGATATGTATGTATGGCAACGTGGTGAAAGAAGTAAATCAGCAACAGCAGCTTGGGCGGGTAGCTGGGCGGCCTAACCCGCCTTTATACTCGCACAGACGACAAAACAGTAGGCTAAGCGGGTTCATGGGCGGCCTAACCCGCTTTCTAACCCGCACATATGAAAACAAGCAGAAATTAGAAGGATCTTTAAGCGGCTCAATCTTCCTTGATTGACTTGTTCTTCGGCCTCTATTGCGACCCTTTCGATGCCAACTTTCAGGCATCCTTCGGGCTCGTTTCCTTCGTTTCCAAAGATCAAATAAAAATCTCATTAAGCCTCGGAACCTCTCTGTATCAATAACAAATCTGTCTATCTCCTCTTATAACTTATTAAGATCCAATAACACAAATAATGAATTATTACGTGTTTGTATGCAAGTATGTACTTCATTTATGCATGTGGTGTGTCTAGGGCTCGATAAGACCAATATGACCCAATATAACTTATTAGGAACCACTAAGAAACATTATAGCCCAATATATAAGGCCCTTTTGTGACTTATTAAGGCCCAATAACACAAATGGTGGATTATTACGTGTTTGTATGCAAGTATGTACTTCATTTATGCATGTGGTGTGTATAGGACTCGATAGGACCACTATGACCCATTATAGCTTATTAAAAACCACTAAGAAGTCTAACAGATACATTAAAGCATACTAAGACCGAATAGATTCAATAAAGCCCATTAGACTCACTAAAGTCCAACAAACGTCTATAAAAACCCTATAAGATCCATCCAGGCCCAATTAGACCAAATAATGCCATTAAGGCAAATAGATTCCTTTAAAGTCAACTAACATCAATTAAATCCAATGTATCCATTAAAAACGCAATAGATCCTTCAATGATCACTAGTTACCTATTATGTGTTTGTGTTTGTAAAGAGAAATGTACTGCATATATATATGTGGTGTGTATTGGACTCAACTAAGACACATTATTATAGATCAATGATAGCAACGACATCGAATTATGTATTTGTATGTATGTGTATTGAACTCAATAAGAGAATAATGATCCACTTGTGTACATTTGGTATCGGCCGGAAATTTGAATTTTTCTTTTTGGAATTTTTTTAAATTAAAATAAATCACGTTTCAGCGGATTCTGTTGGCCGCCGGTAATCCACCGAAAACATGAATTTTCTTTTTAATTAAAAAATAAATTAATTAAATTACATTATATTTCCGGCGGATCTTTAATTAATAAAAAATCCGTCAGTAATATAATGTAATTAACGCTAATTAATTTTAGTTAATTTAAAATTTATCCATCGGAAATCTGCTGTAAATCCGCCGAAAACCTTACCGGAATAAAAGTTTTATTCAAAATCGTACCCGCAGATTTCCGGATGAAGTCAAATAAAGTCAACTAAGTTAGAAATGGTGATAAACATAGGTGAACAATCATGAACAAAGGGTAATTTTTGAAAATATTAGGGAAATTTCTTTTGAATTAATTATTTTCCGGTAATTACTCTTTCGTTTCGAAACCGACATCAACCAACGATTACTCCTTCAATTGTCAACCCAATATTTGTATTAGGAACCTAAAATTGATTAAGAATTTGATAATTACTCCTTTATTTGTTAACCTAGTTAACCCAATAATAACTACAAACCTATAAAATGAAAACATTTTAAAGTGTTCATTTATTAATATGGAATGTGTAACTTATGAATGGTGTGAGCTAATGAAAATGTGTTATACATGAACAATGTTCAATACAAACATTTGTTATATATGGAATTAGTAGCATATGAACAGTGTTCACCAATGAAAATATGACATATATAAACATGTTCATTAGTGAACACATACCTGAATGTGTGCATATATGTGACTAGTAACCAGTGTTTACCAATGAATTCTAGGTGTCAATGTGAATAGTGTTCACTAATGAACATTGAGTCCAAGTTCATGTATGTTAACTGCTACTATGTTCATGTTGATCATCAGTGACGTACTAAGGAATTTTTCTAACCGGGTGCACCTTCAAGGTCAATCAATCAAAAGGCAACAAAGTCGCGGTTTAACCTAGGGAAAAGTGAATATGATTTGACCAGAGGAAAATTCTATTTTGTGGATTCGAATTTTATAAATGGAATCGACCTTGTCTTTTTGAGCTCGTAGATATGTGCACATTGACATCAACCAAAACCAATATATAGTTAGATAGGTGCACAATAACATCAACCAAAACCAATATATAGTCAAAGACATAATAAGCTCGTAGATATGTGCACATTGACATCAACCATAACTAGTATATAGTCAGATAAGATATGTGCACATTTTAGAAAAAGAAACCGACTTCTACGCCTATGGATCTATTGCATACTAGCCACAAAATTACATAACTTCAACCGAACGACCAACACACTTAAAATATGTAATTTTCATAATTAATATGCAATAAATGCATTTAACTCTAAAAGCTTGACACAGAGCCATTTAAAACTGGACAAATGTCTCCAAAGTTCATTAAAGTTGAAAGAAGAACTCAATTGACTATTTCATAAAAGTCATCAAAAGAAATAAAACGTACTAAACCGACGTTTATACAAATACATGTTCTGAGTACATGATTAGCTCAAAAACACCTCATTGATGGGGACAAATCATTTTCCAATTAAAACCATATCGTTTATATTTCCAAAATATCCCATAACACAATAATATGCATTTTCCAACCAAATACTCTAAAATGCATTTATCACCAAATCTTCATTTAAAACTAAATCATCAAAATAACCATCACTTATGATTTATTTATTAAAATATCCAAAAACCTAAATATAAGCATTTTACATGATTTAGAAAACACAATATACTTAATATGCAAAACTCACTTAATAAACCACACATTTGATAAATAGCAACTAAATTTGTTAATACTTCAAAATGGATATTTTTGGCATGTACATAGTTTTCAAAAAACAACTTGAACTCACATTACTAAATTATTTTATGTTAAATCTAGGTTTTACTCAAATCTTGAGTTTCTTTCGGCGAAGTCTTTAAATTAAACCCACAAAAAATCCATCACTGGAAACTTTATCTTGGTCTTAAACAAACCTAAAATATACCAAGAACAACTCCTAAAAATCATATCCATGCATACCTTCAGTCAAAATCACAAAACACCCAAATTTAACTAAAACCCAAAATACGGATGTTCTAGAAGGTTAAAATGAAAGGTTTTAACAATAATATAGGTTTATAAGGGATATGATGAACATACAAATGAGTTCTTAAGTAACCCCCAACATGAGGTCAACAATGGTGAGAAGATAATTGGAAAGGATGAAGATCTTGATTTTGGATCCACAAGTTATGAATCCCTAGTTCCAATCTCTTAAATGTACTTGGAAGAGGCTATTTGAAGGAATGATTAGTTAAACACCGAAAATGAGGGGGGAGAGAGAGAAGTGAGTTGGTAAAGAAAGAAATGAAGAAAAAGTGCAAAAAAAACCGGATTTAAGGGGTTTCAATTGCTCGTGGACGCGAGCAAATATTCTACGGTAATTTTACGTTGTAACACCCTCGAATTTGGAAAGAGCGACTAATTTAAAATTTTCAATATTACATCAACTGAAAGATAAATTAATTCCTATAAATCAATACTTGAAGTTCCTCAAATAACAATTCTATAAAAACATCTACAAAGATAGGTCAACTCTTATACTAAAACATAATTACGGTTGGGTGTTACTAAACCAAAAAAGAGTCGCTATCTCCGAATGTGGAAAACGTCACCAAAGCTACATCTTTCACGTGCTACTCCCTAGCACTCAAGTTTATACGTGTCACTAGTACCAACCCCAACAAGAACTAATGCACATGCCAACAAAGAAAAAAGGTTAGACTTAACGCCTAGTGAGCTCAAGAGTTTATAACATATTTTTAATTAATAGAAATTGAAATACTGTTGGATCAAATAATAGTTTCTCAGTTAAAATGGCTTCATTATAGAAGCAACGTTTTCACAAACTAATCATTTTCGTAACTAAACCTTTAAATCAAAATATCATAGTAAACGAAAGTTTAGATAAAAATATCTGTTCAAACGCAAACTCTACACCTTTACTCACCCAAAACGTGAACATGTTTAGATGATTTAAATACCAAAATATGAACAAAACTCCATTTTCTACAATAACATAGTATGATTAAATCTTCATGATACGATTTTGTAAATTATAATATAGATAAGACTTTATACCCAAATAACAACAACTTTCGGTGACGAGGGAAACCCGTATCCTTCGAATGTGGTATGCATATGAATAAACCACAATCAAATTTAGTGAGCCCTTACTACGGATTACCTAGGCGGCTCTTTTGCTAGAAATGTCAGCCAACTAACGGATTGCATGGTTATCGAGTTCAACCACCCACGATCTTTACCTCGAGTTACCCGCCACAGATCATACGGTTATCGAGCTCAACCACCCACGATCTTTACCTTGGGGTCCTCGTGACGGACCATAGGGTCATCGAGTTCAACCACCCTCGATCTTTACCTCGAGCCCTCCATTACATCCGCAGTTTCTAACAAGAATATAGGGATAACAATCCCCTACCAAACCAACAACCGACTTCTATGTCTATGGATCCATTGCAATGCAGTCTAAATTACATGACCTCAAAATGAATGACCGACGCACCCAAATCATGTAATTTTATAAATGAATGTGCCTTAATTGCATATAACTCAAAAGGCTCAACATGTAGTCATTTAAATCGGACAAGTGTCCATCAGAACCATTTTAGTCAAAACCGAGTAAAATCTCTATAACTCAACCCTTGTGTGTAATTACCCAAGTCAAACTTTTTTGGTTAAGACAAACCGTTTTCCAAATAAACTCAAACTCTCTTATTCCCAAAATGTCACATAATGCAAGTAAGTGTGTTTTCCAAATAGTTTATAGGATCAAAAACTCTAAAGGTGCACATAACACCAAAAGATTCATTTATAAGGTAAGGAATTAAAACAACCCACACTTGTGATTTATTTGACAAAATATGCAAAGACTCCAAATATATGCATTTTCAAAATATATTAACCCAAGAACACTATATATGTGCATTTCATTAAATACTCAACAAATTTGAAAAATAGTAAGTAAACATGTTAATACTTAAAAAAATGGATATTTTTGGCATGTACGTAGTTTTCACAAAGTAACTTGAACTCACATTGCTAGATTTAGGCTAAATCCAGGTTTTATCCCAATCTTGTGCTCCCAAAGTTAAGAGATGAGATCTACAAGCTACAACTCCATATACATGTGAAAGTTCCTCAAGAACACCTCATAATCACCCAAACATACATAAAAGATAACCCAAGATATTATAAGAGTTGTTGGTTAGATCGGTTTAACCCTAGATTCAATATACAAGGATTAAGATCTTACCTTCACTTCTATGAACTCCAAAATCAACCAATTGCCTCTAACCATCATTATTTCCATGTTGTAGAGCCTCAAAATACGAATCCATGGCAACTTGAATCACCCAAATCAGAACAATATTGAGAAAGATATGGCTAAAATGAGAAAGATCCCGATTTTCATTCCTTCAAAACGCTGAACAGAGGCGTTCGCTAGTTAGTTTGCTGGTTATAACTAGCGAAGTAATCAGCCCGGGAAAAACTGAAGTGTTGGCTAGTTATCAAGTGGGTTAGATTTAACCATCGAGGTAACTCATGCGGAGCATAAATTAGGTGACCAGAGTTGGAAGGTGGTTATCAAGTGGGTTAGGCTTCGGTAACCAACGGACTAACCCATGCTAACCTTTGTCGAGTGCAATGCTCCCTTAGGCTAGTTATCAAGCTAGTTTCATCTCAGAACTCACTTCGTAACCAGTTTGACCCGTTTTTTCCTCCTTAACCGAACGTTGCCTTGAGTTTTGAAACGTCAACACTAAAACACCAAAAAATATTCAAATGAGCTTACATTAAACCTTAAAGAACTAAATTTAAAGACGAACCTACAATGGGAGATAGTAACGAAAATTTTGGGTGTTACATAAGGTTTGCTCGCGGGCGTAAGATAAATAGTTGTGCGGCGCTTGCAGTGTAATTTTCGACCAAAAATTGTTTTTTTTTTTGCAAAATGTGATAACCAATCCAACCAACTTGCACGATGCTTCTAAAAGACTATATTAACACCAAAATACATATGAAATTTGAAATTATGGATATTAAAATTCGGATGTTCCAGCATACAAACTAATTAATTGAGATCTTTATACAAATGGTGAAAGTTTATTTATTATTATTTTGATATTTATAGAAGATTATCAAAGTTCATTAATTAAGATCAAAATTTTATATTATGAAACAATCGAGATAATCTATTTCAAAAAAAAACAATCGAGATAATCATTGAATCAAATATTCATTAAATTACATGAACGGTTGTGATTGTTTATGTGTATATATAGGGGTTTAATCTTTTGATAACCCTATTTTTGTGAGAATCGTGAGATCCATTGTGGACCACATAAATTAACTAATTAAGTTACATTTAAATTAAATATGAAAAGGGTTGTTTAGTAATTTTGTAAATTTTTAGATAACTATGGAATCTTAATTATTATTAATCATATCCAAAATTAAGCATATCTCTTTATTATTCACCTTGATTGTAGGATTCAATTAGACTTGTTTTAAATATCATTCGATTAGAAGAAACGCAGGAGTACGACACCAAATGTTGGAAGATGAAGAACTAGATTAATGATGAAGAAGATGCAATAGATTGGTGATGATGATGGTGGTCATTACTGGATGCGGCAGCAATGGGTGTTAGGAGGCAGCGTTACATGGACCCACTTCTTCTTTTCTTACCTGACATGTGAACACGGTGTTCTCGTCCGTGCTGAGTCGAGGATCAACTGAGTTTTTGGTTTGAATATCGTCTCGTTTTTGGTTTTCGTTTTGAATCTGGTTTTCGATTTTGGTTATATAGTTATGAACCATGGTTTCGATTTTTGGGTTTCGTTTATGAGTTACGATTTTGTTTCTGGGTTTTTTATTTCATGTCTGGTTTGAAACTAAGTTCGAATTTTAACCTAGGTTTCTTGTTCCCAGGTGTACAAAACATGATCACAAAGTATGCATACCACTGGTGAATTCAGACCTCGTGAACAAGTGGTATTATCGTGAATCCAGATGTAGTGCACAATGTGCACATTGTCATCTCACCACATAGTGTTCACAAAATTTTTAACTGAGGCTCTACGTAAATTAGTTCACACTATGCACAATGTGTTTTGTGCATATTGTGTTCACAATTTTTATAGGAAATTGGATCACATTGTGCACACTATATTCACAAAACTTGGCTCGACGTGTTTGAACGAGTTGAGTACGAAAAAGGAGACATGAGAGAGAGAGAGGGGGGGGAGAGAGAGAGAGAAGAGGGAGAAGATGGAGGAGAAAGGAGATTTATAAATATTCATAATGTCCTTCATTTGATTTTTTAATTTAAAACTATCAAATTTAATAACTACCTAATCTAATATTAACTAATGGCTTAGAATGAACCTCACAGTTTCCACAAAAATTAGGGTTCTCAAAAGAAGGTCCGTATATATATGAGATAACATCTTAAATCATAGCATTTGATGAAAAAAAATCATTAAAAAAACTATTTTTATATCGGTTTGTACGAGTTTGTAACCTTTGACTGGTTTGTATTTTAAGATGCCTATACACCACAACAAAATTGGGTTTATAGGACTCTTAAAAGTGTCCTAATAGGGTGCTTAATAGGACATTTAAGTTTATAGGACACAAAGTAGGTGCAATGTGTTGTAATAGGTTAGTGGGATGTATTTGAACGTCCTAATAAACTCTAAGCTTATGATACAAATGTCGTAGTCCTATTAGACTAGATTATGTAACACTAAAAAGTGTCCTAATAGACTAGATTATGTAACACTAAAAAGTGTCCTAATAGACTATAATATAGGACTCTTTATGTTGTTACAAAATGTTACATTTTAAAACAAATATGGGTGTCCCATAAAATCAACTATATATGTAACACTAAAAAGTGTCATATAAAATCAACTACGTAACACTAAAATGTGTCCGAATATACTATAATAAGTAACACTAAAAGGTGTCCTCATAGACTATAATAAGTAGCACTAAAAGAATCCTAAAAGACTAAAATATTGGACATTTCATCCAATTATAAAATCCTTCTATAATAATATATTTAAAAACAT
The DNA here is from genome assembly GCA_036898165.1 of Silybum marianum. Lineage (NCBI taxonomy): Eukaryota > Viridiplantae > Streptophyta > Magnoliopsida > Asterales > Asteraceae > Silybum > Silybum marianum. Next base: position 20,510,969 of record CM072539.1, read on the forward strand.
ATATGAAAGTTTTACAAACTGATTCGATAAAACATAATTCAATGTTGTACAATTTATAAGTACGAACTACCAAGCTATGTATCCACCACAAAGTTGGATCACGACAAACTAAGTACTGAACAAAAATTACGCAAATACAGAAAATCTTATTGTCCTCTATGAAGGAGAGATATCAATCTTCGTCATGCACCACCTACAATTAAAGAACAAATATATGAGTTTAGTTATAAGGAAAACTAACTTGTAATAAAATACCAACAAATCATCTAGCAATCTTAGGGTTTAGGGCTTGTTTGTTAGTAGCTTAACAAGCTTAATGGGACTTGCATCTTATTTGGTCAGCTATACATGACTATTTGGTATTGGCTTAATGATATAGAAAAGGGCTTATTTAGTAAGCTTTAAGGGGAGCTTTATGCAAAAAGCCAAGTTTTTTCCCAAACAAAAAACAGTCTCCTTCCATGTATGAAAAATCCCTCCAAAACAAAACCTTCTCAATCTATACAGACAGCTTAATCCATTAAGAGCCTAATGGAAAACCAACCAAACAGCCCCTTACACTCAATCAGGCACCCTTAAAGTTCACTAGAACAGATTCTATAAAGGTTTAAACACATTGTGAAAGGTCTTTTTTTGCGATTCTACTGGGACCAAAGATATTATTTACACTCATCAACTCATTGCTTGTATTAATCACACTTTATACCATAATCTTATATTAGTTAGGGTGTGTTTCTTACCAGCCTAACGAGATTAATGGGACTAGCAACTTATTCAGTCAACTATACATGAATGTTTGGTAGTGGCTTAAAGGTACATAAAGTGGCTTAATGGTACAAATAACTTATATACAAACAAATATGATAAAGCGTTTTCCCAAAGGGATTAAGAACAAAGAGTAATGAGATTAATGGCACACATGACTGTTTGGTACACATGGTTGTTTGATAGTGGCTTAATGAGATTAATGGAACACATGACTGTTCAGTGTAATTTATTAGTTAGGGTGTGTTTTTTACCAGCTTAATGAGATTAATGGGACTAGCAACTTATTCAGTCAACTATACATGATTGTTCGGTAGAGGCTTAATGGTACAGAAAGTGGCTTAATGGTACATAAACTAATACATATAACTTAATCAGATTGTGGAATAATTAATGCATCCTTTTTTGTGAAATTAAAGTGCTAAAATGGACCATTTGAACTGCTGTTTTTGCCATTTAATCATTCAATCCCATGAAAGTCAGGACAACTGACCCCTAACGTGTATTATTAAATGACAATATAAAGCGAAACATTCTATCATGAAGTATTATTAAATTGACAATATAAATTGTGTAGTGAGTGAAGGATAACCCAAATATAAATCGTGTAAATAGGACATTCTATCATGACAATATAAAGCGAAAGTATGTTAAACCATCTTTTAGTTACCTGCTCTATCTCATCAGAAACAGAATGGCCAATAGCAACCTACATGACTTTATTTGACCCGAGAAAAAATCTGAAACATCAAAACATGATACAGGTTGTAATGATTAGTAGCAGCTGAGTTAAAAGTACACTTTTAATCAACTGAAAAAAGCCATATAATCTCTTAAGATCTTCTAAAAATAAAAATTATTTAATTTAGCACTTCAAAAGACCTGCTGGTGGATTTGAGTTGCTCTCTAAACTGCTTGAACTTGATATTCCTCATGTTTTCGAAGCTGAAAACATATATAGAATTGTAGTTCTCCACAACATCCCTTATTGAATTCACGATGGTTTCTTTATGCTCCCTCCCTTTCTTCTTTGTCTTTGACAATGTAACTACAAACATACAAGCAGAAGTTGTTAATCAAGCTAAAACTTATATGCAGATTTGTAGAATTTATAACTTGACCCTTAACATGAAATATTCAGCAATTTTGTATTTTACCCTATCTTCTTAGACTTCCCATTGAAGGTCTTGGCTTATGGTTTGGTTTTATTGAAGTAGGAAAAGGGGACATAAAAAGACTAGTAATAACAATTGGTGGTTAGGAACCGGTAGTTAGAAGACATAGAACATAAGAAAAAATAGTGATCACCATATTTGCTTACAAATAAGTTCATCTATCAATATCATCACCATCACCAATAATAAAACTATGGTCTTTCAAAATTTTGTTCATAATTTAAAAAAGTTCATAAAAAGTACGAAAAGAGGCATCAAACGAATACAAGGTGTGTATATTACAATCAGTGCAGAAAGTAAAAACACTCAGTTACTCTTAACTCTTCTTGAGGGCATCCACAAATTAGCTCCTATCCCAATTGTTAGGGTTGAAATATATTTTGACAAACTGACTATTGCAATAATAAATTAACCAATTTCTTCAAAGTAAACGAGTCTTCAAATATATCATGAGTTCCTATGTCAATTGCTAAGTGATGAATGCAAGCAACTCTAGGCAATACTAAACTCAATTTAGACCTTCTAATTTTCTATTATGCACATCTCATCCGCCTACTTAAATCACTTGTTCTCCTTCTATGGTACAAATAACATAAAAGTCGTATCTCTTTGGTTAATAAGGTCCAAAAGGTTTATCGATCGTAATTCTCATTTTATTGTTATCTACTTTAGCGAAAAATTGATTTTTTCCCTTAGCGAGGGCCTTTGCTTGACCCTCAACAAAAAATAAAAATAAAATGGCGTTGAAATCGATTTTTATTGACCAATTTTGAACAACCTTATAACTTAAACAACTTCAAACCACTAAACAACCTTCTAACTCATTTCTTCATCGTCCTAAATTGATGCAACAATAGCATTGTGTCGCACCAAATTCTTATTTTAACGATCAAAATTGAAACAAGTATCTCGAACTTAAAAAAGAAAGAATAAAGGAGTTACCTACTCTATCTCTCTTGGATTTTGGCATCTTTGTATAACTCTTTCAAAATGCAAGAACAACTGTTAACTCGTCGTCGGTATGTGTGTTCACCTTTTCTCTTGAATGCAAGATACAATATCCAAACAATGCTTTCCATTAATCCCACTAATCTACATACCACATCACAGTTCTAAATTAAGTAAAAGAAGCTCCATACTAAAGCAAGATCATCTACAAAACATATGCTTCAAGACACTTGGTCCTAGATTAAGAAAACTCAAAAGGAAGTTGTAACTCAAAAGGAAGTCACTACCACGAGGAAGAGTAACATAAGTCCACAGACTGAGAGAGATAAATTTGTAACCGATGACTCCACAGACTTTTCCCTAAAATGTTTTTCGACTCTTCCTATCCTCATTAAAAGAGTAAATGGATGGGATTTCATAAGTCATATCCATAAGTGTGGTAATAACAATAACAAAACATACATGTTCGAGCAATCGATGCAAAGAGAAACACGACAAAGAGTTCGAGCAATGGTGAGAGATTCAGTAATTTTATTCAATCATACACGAGGGACCCACACTCAACCCTAACTGAAAGAATATCAACAACATGAAGATGACTACAGGCTGTTCAAACAACATTCCCAATCTAAATAAGTAATTGAAAATCAATTGAGTGAAGATCAAACTCACCAGGAGAAAATGAAGAAGAAGATGGACATAGTTCTTGACCTACCCCTCACAAGACCTTTACCAAAGCACAGACGCTTGGTAACACCATGAACAACCGTCTGACAAATCAGCAACAATCCAAACGCCGAGAGACTGTATGCTGTCGACGCATCGAAAGCGTACACGCAGTAATCATACTCATCATACTGATTCGGCACCACTTTTGCCTTTTGATTAACATAAAAGATAAAATAAAAATGAAGTACATGTTTCAAATTAGTGAATGTAAGAATGAAGAAATTGAGTACCGTGCTACGTCGGCGTTCGTCGCCGATGGCAAGGACGAAGAACTGAGATAGAGATCGCCATTAACGAGTAGCAGTTGCAGCTCGTGTTGGAGTTCAGACAGAAATTCATGACCGGATCAAACCGTCAAACCAAATTCATGGCGAGCGACAACGAGATATTTGAGTGACGATGAGAGATTCGAGCGATGACCGGATCAAAGAGCGATTGACGGATTCGAGCGAAAATCATCGAGCAATTGAGAGATTTGAACGATGATGAAAAGTGATTGAGGGATTCTAGGGCTCCAGATTCAAACCGTGATTGACCGTGCGAAGAGTAAAAAATTTGGGGGTTTATATTTGTTATATAATTTTTATTTGATTTTAAACATAAATTTTTATATATTTATAAAAGATCAAAACCCATTGGATCAGAATCCTGATGTTGGGGCGTTTCTAAGTTAAAAAAAATGTAATTAATTCAATGTTTATGAAGTGACAATTTAAAAAACACAGTTATATTATTATTATTATTATTTTAAACTTTAATAGGACACTTAGAAGTGTCCTATTAGCTCCTAAATTCTATTACAACAATTAAAAGTGTCATATTAGCTAAGTTTCCTATTAGTTTTTAAATAATACGACAATTTAAATTGACCTATTAGGGTGGGTGCGTGGGTGGGGGGGGGGGGGGGTTCATATGAGACCAGTCTGTTTTTGTAAGACCTATGACACCACATTTTTACACTTGAAAACTTTACAGCAAAATACGTTGAAGGTAAAATAAATCCGAATTTTCATAGCAAAAACCTTATGAATGTTACCTTCACAGTGTTTTGTTGTGAAGTTTTAATTGTACAAAAGTGGTTTCATGGGTCTAACAAAAACAAGTTAGTCTCACGTGATCTCCAGGGTCAAGTCTGTAAGTGTGTGAAGTTTATTTTACAGACCATATAATTTTTATAAATCATTGATTTTTAACGTATCATTAGTTAAAATACCATCAATATGGGTAATTTGTTTTAACGATCAAATCCAACCTTTAAACAAACCACACAAAGTCACGAACCACTTCTCCATTAGTAATGGACTCTTTAAAAATAACGCATATGATGGGCTTTTTAAGTTAATGGATCAGAAACTGTTTTTGCGATATGCAACTCTCTATAATAGCCTAAAAAAATTGGATTAGTTACTATGGTGATCTGATGGGCCATGAACACCCACAAAAAAAATTGGCCTTGTGATCATGATACGACATCTTGGATCTATAATTCCTAAGTAATCTATGAAAGTATATTTTGTTTCTTCTTTTCTTTTTCTATTTTACATGTCCTTAATAAGTGTTTATTCAAAGTATATTTTTGCGGGAGTGCTAGTGTGCTACATGGAAATTTTTTATACTATTGTAACTTTTGTTGTAGATATGGGTGAAGAAAAGTTCACTTGTAGGGGTGTCAAATCGTTTGACATATTTACAGTGGCGGAACCCTATAGGGGCTTTGGGGGGCCATGGTCTCCCCACTTTTTTGACTTAATAGTATAATGTAGCATTTTAAAACACATATGATTAGCAACTCAGTTGGTTAAGTGCTTGTGGCTTCTCTTCTAGAGGTCACCAAATTGAAACTCATGCCCTTGCATTTTACATTTTCTACTTAAATTCTCTTTATATGAATATTTCCTTTTTTCCTTCATTTTATATTATATACTAAATTATAACCTTTTTTTCCTTCATTTTTATATTATATACCAAATTATATGTGAATATTAGTTTTTAAATAACATAAAAAAAATATTTGCCAATACATTACGTATTAAATTATTAATATTAATAACATGTAATTATTAGCTTTTAAATAATATATTAAAAAAAATGTTGGTATAGAGTCTGATAATAGTCCATTTTTTTTGAGGTCCTAGTTTTGAATTCAATGAAAAGTAAAAATTCTCTGGTTATGGAGGTTCAAATGCGTGATTCCGGACTACCCACGAAATGAATGGTTGTCCTGGGATTAGTCGGCTCGCTTAGCGGGTTGGATATCCAGGTTAATCAACAAAAAAAAAGTTCAAACTCATAACAATTTTGTATTATTATTTTTCGGTTAATAGTTTGAATGTTTCAGGGCTTAATCTTACATTAACCAATTTTTTTTAAATGTACCATTTGGATCTATAAAATTTTTACAATATTATATTTCGGCCCCTCGGGCTATAATGGTCGTGTTCCGCCCCTGCATATTTATGATTTCAAAACTACTAGTCTTTTCAAAACTTATAACCACCCTACCCAATTAATATTCCCCTTCCTACTTCTATATTGCGTCCAGAGGAAAGAATGTATCACTATATTATCCCATAACATCGCCTTTTTAGGATTCATTACTCCATAAAGCGTCTCGTTATAAAAGTTCCATATCAACCATAGAGTTGTGTACAAGACCACTTCTAGGCATTCAACTTCTCCTTTCTTCATTCTTAAGCACTCCATCCAATTTTTCCATTCCGGGACATTGTGAAGGCCAGGTATATCAATGTTCCATCAGCGACCTACATTCCTCTAGATATCTTGAGTCAATTGGCATTCAAAGAACAAATGATCCACGGATTCAACCTTATAAGATTTATGAATCTCCAATAATAATGGAGAGATTGTTATTCAACAATATATATATATATATAATACAAGGATATATGCAAACAAGGAAAGGATTACAAAAGATTACAACAATATTAGCTACAATTAAGGATTCCCACAATCTCTAGAAGATTCTTGGGATATCATGTTATACCCCCCCCCCCCCCTTCAAGCGAGGAGGTGGGGAACCAACACAAAGCTTGGATCTAAAGTGCTCAAACAACGGCCACAGGAGACTTTTTGTAAAAATATCCGACAACTGTGTTTGGTAGGCACAAAGCGAGTAAGAAGGCGGCCTGAGGAGACAAGTTCACGAACAAAATGATAGTCTATATCGATGTGCTACGCACGCTTGTGAGCCACCAGATTTTGATTTAAAAATATAACACTTTTGTTGTCGCAAAGCAAGGTGGGTGAAGTTGTTGGGGAAACATGAAGGTCACGTAGTAAGTGAGTGATCCAGACAAGTTTAGAAGCCGTGTTTGCCATTGCTCGGTATTCAGCTTCACAACTTGAGCGCGAGACTGTTGGTTGTTTCTTAGCAGTCCAAGAAACAATATTCCCACCAAGAAAAATAAAGTAGTCATACGTAGAGTGACGAGTCTCAATGCATCTTGCCCAGTCAACATCTGAATAGGCAACAAGAGAGATTTTAGGGGAGCATTGAAAAGTGAGACCAAATGATAATGTGCCCTTGACATACCAAAGAATACGCTTGACCGCTTGAAAATGATCGTTGGTAGGTGCATGTAGGAATTGGCTCACTTGATTACCGCATACGATAAATCCGGCCTAGTAATGGTTGAAGTATTGTAAAACCCCAACAAGCGAGCGAAACAAGGTCGGATCTGAAAAGGGATCACCATGACTAGTGAATAGTGCAGACTTGGTGAGATATGTTGAGGCGGACTTGGTATCCAGTAAGCTATCATGAGCATACTTAGCTTGAGTAAGGAACAAGCCATTAGTCCTATACTTCGAGTCCTAAAAAATAATTTAATGTGCCCAAATCTTTAATAGCGAATTCCTTATGTAGCCGAGAGATAAACTCTGTATTGTTTCCCGTAAGTATGATATCATCAACATAAACGAGAAGATATAAAAGGCAAGAATCCCGTTTAAACAATGACGTATCGGCTCGATTACATGTAAAACCAATTTGAAGAAGGAAGGAGCTAAGCCGTTGAAACCAAGCTCGAGGAGCTTGTTTAAGGCCGTAGAGCGCTTTCTTAAGACGACAGACATGATTAGGATACCGGGAATCAGTAAACCCCAGAGGTTGCTCCATATATACAGTCTCATTAAGATGTCCGTTCAAAAAAGCGTTTTTCACATCTAGTTGACGAAGAGGCCAATTATTGAGGATAGCAAGAGAGAGAACAATACGCACTGTAGACGCTTTCACAACATGGCTAAAGGTGTGAGAATAATCTAATCTCTGAATCTGGATAAAACCTTGGGCCACAAGCCGAGCATTATATCATTCAATGGAGTCGTCCGAACGAAACTTCGTACAAAAAAAACCCATTTTGAACCGACAACATTCGAAGCAAGCGGTCGAGGAACCAAGTCCCAAGTTTCATTAATGCGAAGAGCAGACATCTCTTCATTCATTGCCTCTGCCTAGTTCAGATGTTTAGCGGCTGATTTGAAACCCTTGGGGTCCTTATGAGCAAATAATGCAACATGAATAGAACTGGAGCCAAGAGTAGCAAGATCAGCAAAATGTCTTGGCTTAAAAATGCCTGCACGAGATCTTGTAGTCATGGGATGCACGGAAGGTTGCTGAACTGCAGGAAAAGGAGGTGTAGGAGATTCGGCAGCAACAGGTGGCTGAACAGCAGGTGGTGTGACAGCTGTAGGTGTTGCAGAAGGGGGCGCATCAGCAGGAGGCGTCGATGGACTCAGCCCAGCAGCATGTCTATAGTCACTGGGCTTTGATTGGGTCGACGGTGACAATGGAGGTTTCATCAAAATGTGAGAATACCAAATGTGCAAGGTCCACCGAAGAAACGGTGCCACCAAAGGGAAAGGTATTTTCATCAAACTTAGCATGCCTAGCTGTGTAAATCTGATAAGTGGTTGGATCCAAACATCGATAACCCTTATATTAAGTGTTGTACCCTATAAAAATACATAAAATACTGCGTGGTGCAAGCTTGTGAGATGAGTAATTTCTTAAATAGGGAAAAAGACGACAACCAAATGTTCGAAAAACATTATAATTTGGTGTAGTCTTAAACAACAACTCAAGGGGAGACTTATGTTGTAGCACCTTAGATGGCAGCCAGTTTATAATGTAAACCGCAGATCTAAAAGCATCAACCCATAAAGAGGCAGGAGCATTTGCATTGAAAAGCATGGCAATACCTGTTTCGGTGATATGACGATGCTTACATTCAACACGCCCATTTTGCTGAGGCGTGTAAGGACACGACAAACGGTATTTAGTTCTATTTTCAGTTAGTAAAGATCGAACTCGATGATTAAGAAATTTCGTACCACCATCACTTTGAAAGACTTTAACCTTGCATGAGAATTGGGTTTGAACAAACTTCAAGAAGTCCGTTAGGACTTTGAAAAAATCATATTTGTGTTTTAATGGGTAGAACCAAGTGAAACGAGAAAAATCATCGACAAATATCGCATAATAAATATAACCATCAGTAGACATAATAGGTGCGGGTCCTCATAAATCACAATGAATCATATCCAAAACATGGAAATATCTTTTTTCATTGAGTTGAAATGGTAATTTGTGGCTTTTAGAAAGTTCACAAGACGAGCAAACATTTGGTGTAGGTAAAATAGCCGTAACAAATAACCGACCAAGTTTATTTAATAACGAAATGGTGTCAAACGCAACATGTCCTAAACGACTGTGCCAGAGCTCGTAAGAAGCACGAAGTCGGTTGGAATTAAGTTGAGTTACAAGTGCTTCATGACCTTGCTCGAGCATATAGAGACAACGATCACGTCTACCCCTTGCTAGTATTGCCTTTGTTTGCCGATTTTGAATAGTGAAAGCATGATCAGAAAATGTCACATCAATTGGAGAATCAGAGGTTAATTTGCCAAAAGAAAGAAGATTCTTCGTTAGTCGGGGAACAACAAGAACATTCATTAAATCAATGTTCTTGATAGAAGCATTACCAATACGGGAAATATTTAAAGTGTTACCATTACCCAAGGTGACATGATCGTTTCCCGTGTACGGCATTGAAGAATCGAGATTGGCAGCAGATGACGTCATATGAGCGGAAGCCCTGGAATCGACAACCCAATTAGAAGTGTCATTGTAAACATTACACTTAGCATGAAAGGCATGGGATAAATTTTCATCAATAGACGGACCACGTTGTGCAAAGGATGAAAGATCGGGACACTGACTTGAAGAGCCACGGATTGAAGATCGACCAGATTCAACATGGAATGCAGCAGGGGGTGTTGAGGAACCATGGACCGATTTGAGAAAAAGCTCGTGACCCTCGGCTTGGGAAAGAAGATCACGAAAGGGAGGTCGCGGTTTGACAGCCCTATGAGCCGTAGAAAAAGTCTCAAAAGAAGGACCGAGACCACATAGAAACCAATGAATTTTGTCCACGTCGTCCACTAGTAGACCAATAGCAGCAAGTTGATCGCAAATAGTCTTAAACTTGCGACCATATTCTGAAACAGATGAAGTCCCTTTTTGCAGTTGACGGAGAGAGTCACGAAGATTCTATATTCGTTCTACAGGATCATGGCTATAGGCTGATTCAAGGGCCCGCCAAACATCACGAGCAGTAGAGAGTCCAATAACCTCGACCATGGCCTCTTCAGTGAGAGAAGTTTGAAGGATCAGAAGAGCATGCTGGTTTGCCTCTTGCCATGTAGTAAATTAAGGGTTGAGAGAAGCTTTGTCATCGACAAGGTTGGTTTGTGTAGGGGCGGCTAAAGTTCCATCAACATAACCGAGAAGGTGTTGATACGATAGGAGGGGAAGAAGCTGATTTTTCCAGAGAAGGTAATTGGTAGAAGAGAGTTTTATGTTTAACATGTGGAGAATAGTAGCCAGGGGAAGGGTGGTATCATTGGAGGAGGAGGAACCGGCAGCCATCACTACTAGGGGTGCTCATGAGTTGGGTTGGCCGGGTTGAAGGCACTTGAGCAACCCAACCGAATGTTTGCGGTTTGAGAAAATCTCAACCCAACCCAACCCAAACAAAACTACAACCCAACCCAACCCAAACCGTGCGGGTTGGTCGGGTTGATCGGGTTGACACTTTGGTACATTATTTTACGATCTCACTAAGCGTTTTGTATAAACGAAATATAATTAAAATGAGAACATATAATAAGAAATTAAATTACGGTTGAAATTGTAATATAATTTTAAATATACATAAGTACGTGTTGGTTTAACGTACATATATTATTCAAAGACTTAATATTCGTAATATATAAAGTCATCGGGTTCATCGGGTTGGGTTGGGTTCAAATTATCTCAACCCGTTTCCAACCCAATAGATGCGGTTTGACCTATTTTTTCATCAACCATCCGTCGGGTTACCTCGGTTTGAGTTTTTTTGTTTTTCCAGGTTGGGTTCGCCGGGTTGGTCGGGTTGGTCGGTATTTTGAGCACCCCTAATTAACACTCGGTTAGAACCCAATGCCGCCCATTATTACCCAATGTAACCCAATATATCACCGTATGACTCATTACAACCCCACAATAACCAAATACGACCAACATGACCCAAATATGACCTCTTATAACCCAATACAACCCTAATATGTTACCTTATGACCCATTTGAACAAACATAACCGAATATGACACATTACTACCCAATAAGAACCATTACAACCTAGTAGTATCCAATAAGAACCATTACAACCCAGTAGAGCCCAGTACAACCTATTATAATCCAATGTGACTCAGTATGTCACAATACGACCCATTACAACCCAATATGACCTATTATAACACAATACATTACTTTACGGCCCATTGCAAACAATATAACTAAAAATAACACATTGCCACCTAATAAGACTCATTACAACTCGATAGAATAAAAAACGGCCCATTATAACCTAATGCAACCCATATGCCACTATATGACCCAATAGAACAACATACAACCAACATCATCCTATATGATCCATTATAACCCAAAATGTCACCATATTACCCATCGCAAACCGCTGCAAATGAATTTGTTACATTACCACTCATTAGAACCCATTATAATCCAATAGAACCAACATTACTTAATACAACACATTACAACTCAATAGAGCCCAATACGATCAATATTACCCAATGCAACGCATTATAACATAATGTAACCAAATATGTCACTATACAACCCACTATAACTAACATAATCGAATACGAGACATTACCACCCTAAAGATGACTAGAAGGCAAAAAAGATCAAGATATTGGACACTAAAATAAATTACGGATTCATCGAATTATCGTTAATCTAAGATATTGAACTTGTAATAAAAAATTAAATGAAACAAATAATACTGAACAATGAAAATTTTAAAATCTTTAATTTAATGTTTTTTTGATCATCTATCTATACTATATTATAAAGCATTTGGCCAAAAACTCTTAAAAACAACTCTTTAAGCTTTAGTTACTGCTATTTAATGCTAATTACTTAATTTTCAAGATTACAAGTAAATTGTGCGTAAGTACAACCTATTAAAGCTTCATCTCTAAATTCGTGTAACTAACTACAGATAACTATGATCAACTACAGGATAAACATCTAATTTTAAATATAAAAAACCTAAAATATGATTAAGATAACCATTGACTTCTAACAAATAAAATAATTATATTATTAAACCAAAAATAAATTATTTACTAAAATGAAACTTAAAATCGAGATATATCTCGCTGCATTGCGCGAGTACCCTTCTAGTACTATATTATAAAGCATTTGGCAATACTATAAAATACTTATTATTGATGAATATTACTTAAAATTCAAGATTACGAGTAGATTATGCGTAAGTACAACTTATTTAAGGTCCATATTTGAATTTTTGTAACTAACTGCAGATAAACATCATTAAATACAAGATAAGCTGTCATTTTAAATATAAAAAATCTTCAAAATAGTTAAGATAATCATTGAGTTATAACAAAATACTTAATTGTTATCTTTATTATCATTATATTATTAAACCATAATTAAATTACATCAACTTAAATTTAATTATAAATAGAAAATTTAATTAAAAAAACTACGTAAAAAAAACTTTTAAATTGTTAATTTAATATTAATATCAATATCAATATATATTTTTAAATTTTTTATTATATTTTTAAATTTTTATTTTATTAAAAAAATAAAACCACATAAAATTTATTATTATATCGATAGGGACAAATAATAAAATAACACATTAAATTTAAACTAGCATATTTAACTACAACTTATAATTTTTTTTAAACATTAATCGCATAGCTATAAAACACTTAACACCTTACACAACGAGTAAAGTATCGTCATTGATGTACAAGTTAAGTTAAAGCTTAAAAAATTAAGTATCAAAATTTATTATGTTAAAGTAAATATTAATTATTTAAAAAGTTATTATTTTTGATAAAATATCAATAGAAAGTTTTTAATCCACTTAAATATTATCAAAATAATACCTAGATTTTTTTCCACAACCTCTCCCACCTTTTTTTCCCACGTTTCATTCCCACCAAAATCAAAAAACCAAATTTTTTTCCCCATCCTTTTTTTCATCCGACGTCTCCATCAAAATAAGAAGAGAAAAACATTTGATTTCTCATTTACCATTCTTCACTTCCTCCCATTCAAAAACCAAAAAACCAAAAATGCAAAAACTCTAAATCTCTTTAGTCCATGCCATCCTTCAAGTATGCATCTCGTTCTCGTTGTTCATCGCTTCACATCATTTTTATTTTTGTTTATTTTTTGTATTTTGATTATTCTTTGTTGCTTTAATGTGATTGTCCTTTTTCTTTATAGGTGATGAAAGTATAGCAAACTCCAATTAACCAAAGAAACAAAAATTTGTTGGGATCTTAAAAATTGAAGAATCGATCTTCAACACGGGTAAATGTCAATTTATTAGTTATCTTGTTTTAGTTATCTAAATGTCTATTTATATATCATAAATATATACTTAATGGTTAAAGACAATTTTTTTTTGAACTTCTAGGCTCCTGAAAGAATTTGGATGATGGTCTAGACTCAAAACATTTGGAGCAAATCAAGCATAATTCTTCATATGGATCTCTAGTACATGGTTTCCAACAAACATAAGAGATACAAGCGATGAGAAAATGTTTTAACAGATTCAAAGCATTATATCCTGATTTAACATGACACAAATTTGATATTTTTGGTACAACCTACGGCTCCCCCACCGGTTATATTAGTCAATCATCTGAATCGGTCCATGAAAAGATGATGGTGTACAAATATTGATTAGTACTTTTTTTGTAATTTTATTTTGTTAATTATCTAAAAGATATTCCGGTTTGGTTTATATTTAAAAGATATTTATGTAATCTTTTAGTTATGTTTTAAAGTGGTTTGCACTACAAAAAAAAAATGACCCTTTTCCGATAGATATTTCCGTCATAATTCCGCCGGGAATGGTGGGTTCCGTCGGAAAAGGTTCAAAATCCGTCGGAAAAGCCTATTCCGACGGATTTTCCGACGGATTTCCGACGGAAGGTGTTTCCGACGGAATTCCGACGGAATTCCGACGGAATTCCCTTTTCCGTCGGAAAAGGTTTTCCGACGGATCTCCTACGGAAAGCATTTCCGACGGATATTATTGTGACGGATTCCCGACGGCTTTTCTGACGGATTATTTGTGACGAATATTTAACATTTCCGACGGTTAACTTTACCAACGGATTTTAGGAAGCATTTCCGACGGAGTCGGAAATCCGTCGGAAATGGTATTTTTCGGGAAAAAAATAATTTAAAAATCAAATTTCATGTACATTTTGTACCCAGCATAAACCACACAGTTTTGAACAAAGCTGTATATAACAAACTAAATTGTTTTTAACAAACTTACAAAATAATCCGTCATAAACAATTTTAAATCTACAAAATTACATAAAAAACATCGTCATTGTATCTATTTATTCAGGAGGGTTCTGGCCCTGGTTCTGGCCCTGGTTCTGGCTCTGGTTCTGGTTCTGGTTCTGGTTCTGAAGCTGCTGCATGAATGCCTGCATCTGCTCCGGGTTCTGGAACTGCGCCATAAAGGACTCAAACTGCAGTCTCGTGGCCTCTTGTTGTCGCCTGTCTTGTTCGTACTTCTGCCACCGCTCCGCTTCCGCCTCTCGTTCAAGCCGTCTCTGTCTCCGTTCAGCCTCCATCTCGGCTCTCAAAGCCTCTAGCTGAAATGAATCCACATTTAACAAACGAAATTAATGTTAAGCGCTAATTAATAAAAACATAATTAATGCATGCATGTATTACACCCATATTACACATACCTCTGAAGGGGTGCTTGAACAACTATGACGAGGTGGATCGGTCAAATTTATGAAATCGTCTACCTTACCGAACCCGGGCATACGATTCTTTTTAGGACCTCCGACAGCCTTTTCCCGCAACCGACCCTGTATCTCCGGACTAAGGGTCATCGGATCAACATTCGGGTATTCCTCTTGTGTCATACTGCGGAACGATGCCTACAAAACCAAAACAAAAATGTTAAACTTATAGACATTTCGGTAGCATAACTACTGTAATTGGAACATATCCATTACATGCTTTTAACTAGTTTACACCTATCGTCTGCCCAATAACGGCAACCCAAACTAATTACAACTTTATCCTATAAAACAAGTCAATCATAAAGAAACCAATTAAATCTTGTATAAAAACTAAACTTACCGACCACCTTTCGTGATTAGGATCAAGATATGTAGGAGGATCCGTGGGAGGTCCGGTCGCACCGGGAACTAGCTGCCTGTTAGTGCAGTGTACCCGGTCAAATACCTCACTAATCAGGGGCTCACGGTTCCATGTTTCTCTCTACATTCAATATATATATGACTTCAGTTGTTAGTAGACAAAATAAAATAATAAATTATATACATTTAATATAGTACATGAATGATCAATACCATCCGTGCCCGATGGACAACCGTGCTAACCGAACCTCTAGTATGCCTGGGGGCCGTTGACCGCGAACGATTGGCCGTATTGGCCGCGGATTGACGCTGAAATACACCATCATCGGCAACCCAGACCTGTTAAAACATAAAAGATAAAAATCAACATACATACAAACTAAAACGAACTCATAATAACAAAAAATCCGTCATACCTGGTCTTGGTGCCATAAGGTCGCGTCCATCCAGTCTCGAGAGAATGGTCGGATCCGCTCAAAGTCATGTCGATCCCACGGTATCCCATCGACGGCTTGTGCCCTCCTCCCTGCCTTTAGTCGAAGCTCTCTCATCCTATCAACATAAGTGGATTGCAAGCAACTACAAAATGCTAGGAACACGGCCTCATCTGTCTCGGATAGCCACTGGTAGCGAGCCTGCATATGGATCATTGTTTTTGTTAAGTTATAAAATTACAACAAATAGTTTGTATAGACTTTTCTACTAACCTTAAACTCCCCGAACATTTCAACGAGATTTTTGTGAGGGATCTGCGTATAACGAGCCCACGGACCATTGAACATGGACCTCCATATTGCAGCCACGTCACGAATAGCATGGTTATCCGATAAACTTCTCGATTGCAAAATGTACAACATAAAAGTTAAAAGTTTGTTATGTGTTAAAAGTTAAAACCTTAACCACAACTAGCTACTTACTGGCCACTCAAAAGCCCGATCACCCGTCGGTTATCAGGATTAGTTGGAGTCTCACGTAGAACAGCGACGCCTCGTCCTCTCAGCTCTAGTGTCGGGGTCTCATCTATTTCGATCTCTGCATCTAGCTGATCATCCTCGTTCTCTTCTATATGATCCAACCCCGTGGCTGTGGTCTGTTCACTCGCAGGTGTGGTCTCTTCACTCGCGGGTGTCGGCTGTTGACTACCGGATGAGTTGCTACTTCCGCGACTTAACAATCTCCTAGCAATCGCCTTCCCCTTGTTGCTCAGACCCCTTCCCACCATCTGAAATCAGATAACGGTTTAAATTTAAATATGCATACATAAAGATAGAAGATATACATACACAAAGACAAATATACATACACAAAGACAAAATCCTAAGTGTAATAGTTTGACTAGTTGAAAGTCAAACCATGAGTTTTAAATCAAAGAAGTGGGTTTTGAATGAATTTAAAACCCTAAGTGTAATGGTTTGACTATTTGAAAGTCAAACCATTGGTTTTAAATCAAAGAAGTGGGTTTTGAATGACTTTAAAACCCTAAGTGTAATGGTTTGACTAGTTGAAAGTCAAACCATGGGTTTTAAATCAAAGAAGTGAGTTTTGAATGACTTTAAAACCTAAGTGTAGTGGTTTGACTAGTTGAAAGTCAAACCATGGGTTTTAAATCAAAGAAGTGGGTTTTGAATGACTTTAAAACCCTAAGTGTAATGGTTTGACTAGTTGAAAGTCAAACCATGGGTTTTAAATCAAAGAAGTGGGTTTTGAATGACTTTAAAACCCTAAGTGTAATGGTTTGACTAGTTGAAAGTCAAACCATGGGTTTTAAATCAAAGAAGTGAGTTTTGAATGATTTTAAAATCCTAAGTGTAATGGTTTGACTAGTTGAAAGTCAAACCATGGGTTTTAAATCAAAGAAGTGAGTTTTGAATGACTTTAAAATCCTAAGTGTAATGGTTTGACTAGTTGAAAGTCAAACCATGGGTTTTAAATCAAAGAAGTGGGTTTTGAATGACTTTAAAACCCTAAGTGTAATGATTTGACTAGTTGAAAGTCAAACTATGGGTTTTAAATCAAGAAAGAAGTTTTGAATGACTTTAAAACCCTAAGTGTAATGGTTTGACTAGTTGAAAGTCAAACCATGTTTTAGACGTGTCCCTAAGTGTAATTGTTTGACTATAAAATGAATATAATTCCTAACGGGTTTTAAAAAATTCGTCATCATAACGACTATAAAATAAATATAATTTCTTATTAAATCAAATCTAATGTTTGCCCAACGGATGGCAACTCAACTATCTAAAATTGATAAACTTGAAAACTAAATATAAGTGTAACGAGTTTTAAAAAAATTCGCTATCATAACGACTATAAAATGAATATAATTCCTAATGTTTGCCCAACAAATGGCAACCCGACTATATACTAAAACATACATATAAATACATATTAAATACACATAACATATAAATGTATAACATATTAAAACAACTATCCATACATATTAAAACATACATATAATTGAATAACATACATAAAAAAACATACAAATAAGTGTAACGAGTTTAAAAAAAATTCATCATCTTAATCCATACATATTAATAATTCACCATATTAATTCATAGTTTAAATCAAATAAGTGTAACGAGTTTTAAAAAAATTCGTCATCATAACGACTATAAAATGAATATAATTCCTAATGTTTGCCCAACAAATGGCAACCCGACTATATACTAAAACATACATATAAATACATATTAAATACACATAACATATAATTGTATAACATATTAAAACAACTATCCATACATATTAAAACATACATATAATTCATGAATAACATACATAAAAAAACACAAAGCATACATATAAATACACATAACATACAAATCAATAGATATAATTAATTGTACCTCGCTTTTCGTTCGTCAGTTTTTTAAGACGGATTTTTCCGTCGGAAATCCGTCAGAGGTTTTGAGTCGCCGGAGGAAGCTGTCATCGGAGTTTCTGACGGTGATGGGGACGGTGGTGTACGGTGATGGCTACGGTGGTGGCGACGGTGGTGGTGTACGGTGGTGGTAGACGGTGGTGGCGAGGGTGGTGGGGACGGTGGTGGGTGGCGTTGGTGGCGAGGGTGGTGGGCGACGGTGGTGGGGACGGTGGTGGGTGGCGACGGTGGTGGAGAGGGTGGTGGGTGGCGACGGTGATGAGGACGGTGGTGGGTGGCGACGATGGTGGAGAGGATGGTGTACGGTTGTGGTCGCCGGAAATCGTCCTTTTTCGCCGGAGCAGAAGTGGAGAAAGTGCAGTGGTGGTAGAAATGAAAAATGTCGGCTAGGGTTTCAACTTATACCCCATGTTTCCAACGGATTTCAGACGGAATCCGTTAAAATTTAAATTAAATTAAAATTAAATATTTATAATATTAAAATTATATATTTATAATATTAAAATTATATATTATATATTATATATTAAAAGTATACATTAAAATTAAATTAAATATTATATAGTTTATATATATTAAAATTATATATTAAATATTATATATCAAAATTATATGTTAAATATGGCATTGATGGGTTTTAATCACTTTTAACGACCTACAATGGGCCTTGATGGCTTTACAACTCCTAACGGCCTACAATGGGCCCTGATGGGTTTTAACCACTTCTAACGTCTAACAATGGGCCTTGATGGGCTTTAACAACTCTTAAGAAACTACAGTGGGCCCTAATGGGCTTTAACAACTCCTAGCGCTCTACAATGGGTCCTGATGGGCTTTACAAGTCCTAACAGTCTAAAATGGGCTCTGATGGGCTTTAACAACTCCTAACACTCTACAATGGGCCCTGATGGGCTTTAATTAACAATTTCTAACGACTAACAATGGGCCTTGATGGGCTTTACAACTCCTAACGGCCTACAATGGTCCCTGATGGGTTTTAACCACTTCTAACGACTAACAATGGGCCTTGATCACTACTAGAAAATTGAGTATTTCCAACGAAAATTTTCAATGGAAAATGTCGTTGAAAATTTTCTATGAATTTTAAAGGGATTATTGACAAAAACATAAATTTTCTACGAATTTTCAACGAATTTCCGTTGAAAATCTCTCACAAAATGCATTTTCAACCAAAAACTTTTTGATGAGACATTCCGTTGAATTTTTTTGGTTGAAAATGCATATATGTTTGTGAGAGATTTTCAACGGAAATTCGTTGAAAATTCGTAGAAAATTTATGTTCTGTCAATAATCCTCTAAAATTCGTAGAAAATTTTCAACGACATTTTCCGTTGAAAATTAATTTCCGTTGAAAATACTCAATTTTCTAGTAGTGGATGGGTTTTAACAACTCTTAAGAAACTACAATGGGCTCTGATGCCCTGATGGGCTTTAACAACTCCTAGCGCTCTACAATGGGCCCTGATGGGATTTACAAGTCCTAACAGTCTACAATGGGCCCTGATGGGCTCTAACAACTCCTAATGCTCTACAATTCATTTGGATGGGTCTTAATGGACTTTAACAACTTTTAAGGAACTACAATGGGATTGATGGACTTTAACGACTCCTATTAAACAACAATGGACCTTGTTGGGCTTTAACGACTCTTAATGAACTACAATGGGTCTTAATGGGCTTTAACAACTCTTAATGAACTAAAATGGGCTTTGTTGGCCCTTAATGACTCTTAATGAACCAAAATGGAACTTGATGAGATTTAACGAACCTAATTGGGTTTTGATGGGTCGTATAGTACACATATACGTACATATATATAAACACATACATACATACATATATGTATACATATTGTTAGATCTAATTAGCCCCAATTAGATAGAAAGTTTTATAAAGTTACCATAATTAATTGTAGTCCATTTAATTGTAATTGTAATTGGACTTGGGCTTGGGCTTTGAATGTAATGGGCCATATATAAGGAGTCTTAGGGTTGAGAGGAAAGGTTATGAGAGTCGACTCCTAATTTCGTGTGTATGTTTTCCACGATGTTCTTGGTGTAATTGCAATTCTTCAATCAATAATATGAGTTTGGCTTGATTCATCTCTTCCTCTACCTAAATCTGTATGTGTATTGTTGCAACACACATGTAGATACATACTACTTCCAACATATACACATATATATATATACGTAATAAATGTACATATAACGACGGATTTTTATAAATAGAAAAAATTAAAATTAAAATTAAAATTAAAATTAAAACTAAAATTAAAATTAAAAAATCCGTCGGAAATTTCCGACGGAAATAAATCCCTCGGAAACTTCCGACAGATTTTTTAATTTTAAATTTCAATTTTTTTCATTTATAAAAATCCGGGTAACATTTCCGATGGAAATAAATCCCTCGGAAATTTCCGATGGATTTCCGGCGGTTTATTTTATTTTATTTTTTAATTATTTTAATTAGAAAAATTCGTCGGAAATTTCCGAGGGATTTGAATCCGTCGGAAAAGTCCGACGGATTTCCGACGGAAATTTTAATTTTGATCTTTTAAATTTTTTTAATCGTGTCCGTCGAAAAAACATCAAATATCTGTCGAAAATTTCCGACAGATTTTTTCCATCGGATACCGTCGAAAATGCCCTTTTTTGTAATAGTGTTGATAAATCAAAACCCAAAAATAAATTGATAAAAGTCTTTGTGTACCTTCTTTTATTTATGTTGACAAAAGTTTGCATAAATGCATTATATAAATTTTAATTGTAAGATCAATACAAAATTATGTCGTCGGGTTTTTCCGTTAGGAAAAATATTGACCGAAAAATTCTAATAAGTTTAGGCGTCGGGTTTCGGTTCCGGAAAAAACACGATAAAAATGTCAAATCATATTTTTGCCGACAAATCTTTGCGTAGTAAAAGGTTATTCATAAAATAAAATAAAAACATTTAGCAGCGGATTTTTAGGCCGATAAATGTTTAACCAAAAAGTTGAATAAAACTTTTTCCGACGGAAAAAATAATGTTGGCAAAAGTTTTAATTCGTCGGGAAAAGGATTTTATGCGATTACTTGAGAGACATTTTTGCCGACGAGTTTAGTTTCTACCGACGACTACCTTTTGCCGGCATAAGTGTCTTTACCGGCCGTCCATGTTGTTAGCCGACAAAAACACTTGTAGAAGCTAAATTTTCACGGAAAGTTTTACCGACGAAAAAGTCCGACGGCAAAGTATTTTGAGCTTTTGCCGGTGACTTTCGAGACTTTTGCCGGCAACATTTTCCTCCGGCAAAAGTAGTTATTTTTGTAGTGCATGGAGGAGATGAAGGGCGGTGGTAGGTTAAAGTGGGGAGGCTCGATAGGCTAATACCATATAAGATTTATGAATCTCCAATAATAATAGAGAAATTGTTATTCAACAATATATATAATACAAGGATATATGCAAACAAGGAAAGCATTACAAAAGATTACAACAATATTAGCTATAATTAAGGATTCCCACAATCTCTAGAAGATTCTTGGGATATCACGTTTATAAACCTTCTCTTCGCAAATTAGGCATAGAACAGAGTGCACATCAATTCCCCTTTTACGAGGTTATCTCTGGTGGGGATTCTGTTCAAACCCAACCTCTACATTAAAACGTTTACTTTAATAGGCACTGGTTTGTTCCACGTAGTCGGATTTTGATCAATCTCCACTCATTGGAGTCTATATAATTTCGGACAAATGTCACCAAAAACTCCACCGCTTCATCCATGGTCCAACGCCACCTATATCTCTCTGGTTAGATAGGGTTATATTTCCAACTAACTTTGTAATTATGCATGTGAAGAGGTACGACTAGTGGCACCCCAACCAAGAGGCTGCAATATATATGAAGTTTGTGAAACCATCGGTTATTACCGTTGGTTTACTGTCGATGATATATGGAGTTTTCGAATTCGATGGTTTTCCAAATTAGCTGACAAGTATAGAATTTTTCTGAACGCCGGTTTATTGATGATTGCCTTGTTTTTTTTTTACGACCAACTTTTTACCGACGACTTTGTTCCATCTAATTAAATTACCGTTGGTTATGATCGTTACCAACAATCTACTGATGGTTGTATCAGTTAGAGAAGCTCTCTTGTTCTGTAGTGTATCCTTAAAAATCAATGAGCAGTCCATTTGTGTTTTTTCAAGTATTCATAATATACCTGGTGATATATATATATATAGAGAGAGAGAGAGAGACTTTCATTTGGATGAAATGAAAAGTAATTTGTTTACATTTAATTAAAAGAAAACTGAGATGACTACTAAAGAACAAATGGAATATTTAATAGAATATATACGAGAAAATTACCTACCAAACACATGGTTACCATAATTTGATTACCATCATGTGCACTAACCACTCCAATAAACTTATTTAAGTTTTAACTTGAAGCATTTCGTAAACTAGCTACTTGGATCAAACACAAATTCATTGAATTAGCTTTTTATATACGCCTCACGATTGTTACCAATGGTCGACAATTCGACATGCATAAGAATATATATATATATATATATAATATTTTAAGAATTTATATGTATGTGTGTCAATGTGTGTACATAGATTTTGTAATAAAACTTTAGTGTATTAATTGTATATATAATATGTCTAATTATGCATGCATGTGAATGTAAGATGGATCATGTTAAATTCTTTTAACTCAAGTAGTAACTGATTCATAACTCGATGTTTACATTATATATTTATATATTCCACTAAACGAAGATAGAAGAATTCAACATGTAGGAAAACAAACATACCCAACACACAAAATTAACTCAGAAGAACACAAAATCAAAGAGAGATTTAGTATCGGATACCAAGTATGTCACCATAAGAGCAGCTAGTCCTAGGTGAACTGTTGGTCACATTGCTACTAGCACCACCACCCATTAAGTCGTAGCTCGGGTTCGAATCGTACAAACCGGCCATCAACCCTTCTTCGTCATCCATCAAAGACGGCGTCGGGTAATTCACGATCGCTGACAGATCGTAGCCGTTCATCGTCTCCCATGAACTTTCACTGCCACCCCATATATCACCATACGCCTCTCCTTCATTACTAGATGGAAAAAGTTGATTACTTTGATCCCAGTATGAACATTGACCTGTGGAATCGAGATTACTTATATTATTTACATTGCTGCCATTATTGCTTCTAGGGTTTAAGTAGTCATCAGGTACAATGCAGCCAAGGTAACCAGAGTTGTTGTCACCTTGATGATCACTAATGAAGAAGTTATGGTGATCATCATCAATGGAGGACTTATTGTAACAGCTGTCAAGTCCTGATTGGTTGGGGTTCGGAGGGATAGCAACAGTAGGGTTTATTGGTTGTTTATAAGTGGAAGTAGCTTGGTGAGTAGGTGGTGCATTGAAGAGTTGTGCAGGATGGAATAAAGTTTGTACATCAAGAGGGGAGATGAGTGAGTGGAAATTGGTGTTGTTATCATGATCAGTAGCATAGATGAAGTTAGTTCTTGCTTGGGTTCCTTTCATGGAAAGGGCGGCTCTATCATAAGCAAGGGCAGCTTCTTGGGCAGTGTCAAATGTTCCAAGCCAATGTCTTTCTTTGGTTGTAGGGTCTCTTATCTCCGCCGCGTACCGACCCCACGGCCGCCGCCGGACACCCAGGAACCGCCCTGGCTCCGCCTCCTTTTTCCGGCCTCTTCTTTCTGTTGGTTGAGGAATGGATGTGTTCCTTTGGAGTATGGTAAACCCCATGTCAATATGAGAGTTGGTTTCAAGGGATTTGAGCTTGCTTGAAGATTTTGA
Source organism: Silybum marianum (assembly GCA_036898165.1). Taxonomy (NCBI): domain Eukaryota; kingdom Viridiplantae; phylum Streptophyta; class Magnoliopsida; order Asterales; family Asteraceae; genus Silybum; species Silybum marianum. The sequence continues at coordinate 20,535,086 of CM072539.1, forward strand.
TGTAGACATATTCTTGTATGAGAGATATAATATATATATATATATATATGGATAAAGCACAGAGATAGATAGATATAGACTAGAGAGAGAGAGATGGCTGAAAGAGCAATTCAAGTGGGAATGACATTTGCCTCAAAGTGGTGATTCCTTATAAAGGGTGTAGAGAGATGGGGGTTTGGGTTGGACGGGGCCCCAGCGGGGTGGGGGGTGTTGTTAGGAGGAGATTTGTGTATGTATATAAATAAATATATATGTATATACCAAACAAATATGTATATACCGAACAAACCGCTTAGTTTTATGCACATGTGCATGTTATATATATATATGTATATATATCAAATAAATTGCTTACAAATTATTTGTATATACATGTATTTACTGTACAGATGAATGGTTACTAAGATGTTTTTCAATTTTTTAATTTTTTAATTTTTTACAGTCTATTCTTGAATCTAACTATATGTATATATATTTAGATAAGAGTATGATTTTATTTTAAGGATTTAGCTATTTTAAAAATAATTATAAATCAGAAAATTATATTTTAAAAAAGAAAGAAATGAGTGGAAGATTTAATGTCACAAGAGGTAGTCATGATGAAGTAATGTTGGATTTAGAGAACGACTATGAATTCATGATTGGAATACATGAACCGTATGATTGATTCCTAGGGATTTGAGTTAAAAACATAAAACAATACACATGAAAAAAAAATCTAAAAAGTTGATCTAGTGATAAAGTTTAGATCATAAATGATAAATGTACTCATTTTAAATAATAACAATTAATGTATTGAACGATTATATATGTACATCTCACTGAAAAATCATATTCAATTTATCGATGGTTAATTATATTTATTTAAATAAACATATATACTTTCGATCAATATTTTAAAGAATTTATTTTTAGAAGCTTCATTTTAATTAAAAATTTGTTTGACATAATTAAGATAGTTTTTATTTTATATTTGATATAATTAAGAAAATGTATTATAACTTAGTGACAAAAAATGTAATATAGTATTTGCAATCAAAACACCTTTCTAAAACAATTATTAAAATTCTTTGTCATCAAAATATAATTTTTAAAATTATGTTTCGTAAAATAAAAACCGAAACAAATTATCTTCTAATGTAACACCATTTTTTCATTTATAAATTGATTGATTCATATGTTGGTTAATCGTAATCTCTAGCAATAGAAAAAACAATCATTGATTTATAAAACTATCTATCTAGACGTGAAAATTCTTAGTTAGAATAAATCTTTCACATGTCAATTCAATGATTACATACCCATTGATATTAGAATCATATCAAGATCATGTATAATGATGTATGATTTATTAAATCAACGACGCAATAAACCCTAAACAAATAAAATGTTGAATCATAACATATTGCGCTCTAAGTAGAAAAGTTTCGAAAAAAAAAACATCACTATAACAATTATGGGTGACATTACTACAATAAAATTGGGTTTATAAGAGACCATCAATATCAAAACGTCCTAATAGGCTGTTTTATAGGATCAAAAAATAAAGAGTCATATCTAAAGGCTTTGTAACAAGTTTATAGGACGTTTTTCGACGTCTTAACAAGGTTTTTAGTAAAAAAACATTTCATTAGTTATTTTATAAAACATTATTTGAAAAAGTGACTTATAAAAACAAGTGTACTATAAAAAATGGGTTTATAGGAAACTTTTTCAAAAGTATCCTATAAAATAGCTAATAGAACGTTTTGTACTAAAAGTATCCTAAAAAACTTGTTACAACACCTTTAGATATGACTTTTTGTTTTTTGGTCCTATATTGAGTCCTACAAAGCAGTTTATTAGGACGCTTTGAAACTAATGGCATCCTATAAAATTATTTTTGCTGTAATGCATACTCGACTGTTTGGTTGTATTGAGAATTTATATCGTGTGTTGTGCGACGTAGGTGGATATTGCAAGAGTGTTGTACGACGTAAATGAATATCACACGAGTCTTGTGTGACATACATAATTATCGCACGAGTGTTGTGCGACATGTATTGTTAGAGGATGAGTGTTGTGTGACAATCGATCATATGCACACTATGTTGTGCGATAAAAGATACCATCTTTCTAATGCGATAAAGGGTGATATTGCACCCTTTTTGTGCGATAAACGAGTATATTGCACCCTATGGGGTGCGATAGTTCAAATTTTTTGATTGAGTTTATAGATTTGACTTTTCTAGTTATTTTGGTGATTTTAGTCATGTTATGCTGATGGAGAATTACTCATTAGACCTTATGGTCTAACCTTCCTTATGTTTTAAAAAAAATTGCATTTTAGGGCGGTTGCATCCGGAAGGAAAAGGGAAGGGGAAGATGTGATGGGGCATTTTGACATGCTTATGTGCTAATCTGGAGCCTTCAATTTGTAGAAGTTGTTTGTTAAATGAACTTTTGCATTTGTTACGTTCAACTCATGTAGAATCGAGCCAAAAAGTTCATAATAACTTTTATTAGCACTTTTGCGTAGGTGTGGGACCAATATGTATCATCTGGCAGATCATGTTTACATGAAACATGTATTATATGTGGAGTTTGTGGTGGGTTGTTAGTTGTTACAAATACTATTCTTAACTATTCAAATTCTAGTTCTTAACAAGAATTGAGTTCGGACAACATATTTATGTTAGATCTGAATAATAAATGTTGTACTACGGGTATAACAATTACAAGACAATGATCAAGAATTCTTCTAGGTGTTGGATCGTATGTATTTGTATTATTATCAAATCTAATGGTTGATGTAGTATCCCACATTGGTTGGGAAGGAAAACAAAAGTTGTCTTATAAGGGACTTACATACCTCCTCTATCATACACGTTTTAAAACCGTGAGTCCAGGTGTGTGGACAAAGCAGACAATATCTGGTACGGTTGGCCTGAGATGTTACAGATGGTATCAGAGCCGGGAACCGCACCGGTGTGCCAGCGAGGACGCTGGGCTCCCAAAGGGGGTGGATTGTAGTATCCTACATTGGTTGGGGAGAAAAACAAAAGTTGCCTTATAAGGACTTGGATACTTCCTCTATCAGACGCGTTTTAAAACCGTGAGTCCAGGTGTGTGGACAAAGCGGACATATCTGATACGGTTGGCCTGGATATTACCGTTGAGGCTAACAGTTTGGATTAAGTAAGTACTCATAGTGTGAATTACCATGTATGAGTTCAACATGTATGTTTTGTGAATGGATCTCACAGTTCTCACAACATACAAAGTTCTCTCATATATATAGACGAATGATCATGTGAGAATAAGAGTTAAGATGAGAAGTGTAAACAAGGATTTGGACCTTTCATTTCTTTTAATCCTAAAAAATCCATTAAAATTGTGCTTTAGAAGAGAATTGACCCAGTATATCTCAGTAGTGTTAATTTAGTGGTTTTCTTCAATTAGAATTGACCCAAAAGTGGAGATCTTTTCTAACTCTTCTCACTATCACTTCATTCTCACGAGAAACCTAACCCTCTCTCTCTCTCTCTCTCTCTCTCTCTCTCATTCGGTCTGAATAATACACACTCAGTCTGAATATTTTCTTTTATTATTCAGTCTGAATATGACACGTATTGCGCTCTCAGTTGTCCTCACGTTAACAACCAAATTCGAATTCGCATTTAAACCCGCTCTTATATATATATATATATAGGAAAGTTCAAATGTGAACCTATCTTTGGTTGTGAACCTAAGGACAGATCTCAGCCCTTGATCTGAGCCAAATTGAAATCGTTCTTTAAATGTGGCTTGAGGGGTAAATTAGGAAAGTTTATCACTCCCGCTTAATTCTCTCATCCTTTGTTAATCGAAATTTTCTCTGGAAATCGAACTCTCTCTGGAAATCGAATTATTCTCTGTTAATCGTATTCATTGCTGTGAAGAACTTTAGTAATCGGATTTTCGATTTCTGAAACTAAATTGTTAATTCTGTTTTTTCAATGGAGCCTGCTTCTTCATCAGGAACAATGTTATGCTTATATTCAGACTAAATATAAGCTACAATTATAGAAACACATAATTTTAGCTTATATTCAGACTGAAATATAAGCTAAAATTATACAAACCAATAATTGTAGCTTATATTCAGACTGAATATAAGCATGACATTGTGATATCACAATGTTATGCTTATATTCAGACTGAATATAAGCTACAATTATACAAACACATAATTTTAGCTTATATTCAGACTAAATATAAACTACAATTATACAAACTCATAATTGTAACTTATATTCAGACTGAATATAAACATGACATTGTGATATTACAATGTTATGCTTATATTCAGACTGAATATAAGCTACAATTATACAAACACATAATTTTAGCTTATATTCAGACTGAATATAAGCTACAATTATACAAACACATAATTTTAGCTTATATTCAGACTGAATATAAGCTACAATTATACAAACACATAATTGTAGCTTATATTCAGTCTGAATATAAGCATAACATTTTATGCTTATATTCAGACTGGATATAAACTACAATTATACAAACACATAATTTTAGCTTATATTCAGACTGAATATAAGCTACAATTATACAAACTCATAATTGTAGCTTATATTCAGACTGAATATATACTACAACTATTCAAACACATAATTTTAGCTTATATTCAAAGTGAATATAAGCTACAATTCTGTAGGAAATAAGTTGCTTGGTGACGACGACGATAAACTGATTTATGTCGAAATTGTTACTTGATGACGACGACAATGAAGAGATTGATGGCGGAATCGGTGTTTGGGGACGACGAAGATGAAGAAATTGACGAACATCTTATATTTACGATGCTGCCCCTACGCGCTAATTATTGTTTAAGCTATGACTCGAGTTTTCCACTTATTTACAAAAATGCCACCGTGCGTTTTGTGCATTGATTTTTTGATCTGATTTTAAATGGATGGCTGAGATGCATCCTCATGTTCACAATCAAAGATAGGTTCATATTTGAACCCACCCCTATATATATATATTTTGTTGATTAGATGTAACTTTTAATCCTAGAAAATATGTAATAATTGAGTTAATGATCCATGTGAGTCAAATCATTCTCTTTTCTTGATTTTATAAAGCTTAATCACATTAGTTCATTTTTGTAATGATATAATCACTCTTTGGAGCATACGTTTTATGAGTGCGGAGAAGAAATTAATAAATACATCCCAAAAAATATAACATTAGTTGGGTTCGATGGCCTAATAGTTTTATTTGAAAAATTAGTAAAACTTTTATGTTCAAGTGTTAATAATCAATGTAAATATCATTTACTTACTTTCACTTTTCATCGAATTGAAACACAAAAGGGAAAACATAGAATTGAACCTCACACACACCATCTTCGGCTCCTAGTCTTCCTCATCATCTCCTGCTCATCTCTCCTTAACTCCATGTCTTTCACTCTTTATTACTGAGTCTCATGTTTGGAACACAAAACCCTAACTCAAAAATGGTACCGGTTTCAATTATTCACTCAACCATTCTAAATGAATTTTACTTTATTATTGATTTAACTTATTTGTTATAAATTCTAGATTTTCGATAACTATGATTTTCTTTTAATTGATTTGATTTCATGAATTGCCTTAAATTTTAGATGTGACCCAAATATGTTAATTTTATATAAACGTTCTTAATTAATTTTAATTTGTTCAAACCCTGGTTGTTGACTTGCTGTGTTGCTGATGTTATTGTTAATTTGTTTAGTTGATTTGTAATTTTCTCAAACCATAGTTGTTGTCTTATTGATGTTATTTTATTTAGTCCAATTTCGATCATTTGCTCAAATCCTAGAAATAAAAAATAATATTATAAATGCTAGATGCACAAGGAAATGAAATTGGAAACCTATGAATCAAAAAATAAAGGACAATCAACTAAGAATTGTAAAATTTCACGAAATCAACAAAAAAACTGAAAAAATCCCTCGAAAATGTGGAACTCGGCTTAAAACAGGTTAAGTGTAAGACGTAGTATTGCGTTTTGCTCAAAAAGTCGGCGTTGATTTCGTTTGAAAAAAATGTATTTTATTCCCAAAAATTGACATAATTGACTTTTTCCATGTCAAACCACACTGACTTTTTCCCAAGTCAAACCATAACAAGGTCCTTTGATCCACTTTCCAGCTCTAGAAAATTTCTTGGGTTCCTCTGCACGTATAGAAATATACGGAAATATTCAAATAATATAAAAAGTTGAGAATGTACAAATAAATTATTCATACCTAAATTAATGGTAAAATGTTACATTGGTTCACATATACATCTTCATATGTAAATAATTGATCAAATAAAGTAGGTAAACAGACATGTATTCCCATATGAATATTCAAATGGATTTTTTGGGTTTCTCAATTATTTTTTCTTTCTCAATTCTTTGTTTTCCTTATTTGGATATTGCCATATATATACATATAGGGTTGGGTTCACGTGAGACAAACCTGTTTCCGTGAGACCACCCTTTTAAACTTGAAACTTCACAGCAAAAACATTGTGAAGGTAAAAAATAATGATAAGTTCACGTGAGACCAACATGTTTCCACGAGACCCGTCGGATACCCGTGAAACCACTTTTTTACTTTTGAAAATTTCACAGCAAAAACACTGTGAAGGAAAAAAAATCTGAACCTTCACAGCAAAAACACTGTGAAGGTTACCTTTACAGCAAAAACACTATGTATGTTACTTTCATAGCAAAAATATTTTAAAGATTCATATTTTTTTACCTTCATAGTGTTTTTCATGTGAAGTTTCAAGTGTAAAAGGGTTGTCTCACGTGTCTCACGAAAACAAGCCTGTCTCACGTGATCCCAAGTCTATACATATATATATATACACACACACATATACTATTTCCAGGAAACCACATAAAAAGAATAAAGAATAAAAACTAACGAATACCTTAATAACCATGTACATGTGTAAAACATGCACCCATGTATATAAAGTATAAACTAAAAAATATATTTCACTTACTTATGTGCATATATATATATATATAGTGGTTGCTATTCATACTCCCTCCCATACACAACTCATTTATTTCTTACCCCTACCTCACTTACATCTCATATATTTCGTACCCCTCTATTCACTTACATATATCTTATGGAAGGAGGTGTAGATATAATTCTCCTATGAGTGTTATCTTTTACACCCTACTTTACATTATGTCCCCTAATTAAATTAAGAGAGATATGACTATTTTGACTTTTTTGAGTATCAATACATACATCATAGAATAAGGTGTATTCATAGAGTAGGGTCTAAAAGAAAATACTCATATACGTGTATGTATGTAAATTGTAAGGTATTGAATCTGGGATGACCGTGACCGTGTGTCCCTTCAAAAGCCAGTATAAAAGCCTACAGTCAAAAAGGCCATATTCAAAAGGTTTAACACTTGTAAAGGAGCATACATATTATACTCCTCGAATAAAATAAAATACTTTCATTTTCATATAAATTTTATTATTATTTTATACATTAATAATTATATAAACATATATTTTTATCTCTATATATGATTTATGCTATCTAATATCATTAAAAGTAAATAATCATGTTATTAACTGATTATATATATATATATATATATAGAGAGAGAGAGAGAGCGAATATGTGTGTATGTGTGAGGGAGGATTAAATAATTGAGAACAAAGTCAAAATAAGAGAATATAAAAACGAACAAATCATTTTTGATTTTGCATTGAACTCATATGTGATTAAGAAAAAACAGTCAAGTATGGGTGCACGGACGACTTGATCTGTGACCTAGGTACACGTATAATCACATGTAAGTTTAGTGCAATCACATATATTAATTTAGCGGTTCTCAAGTTTCTCTTATTTAATCTTTATATTGTTCTCGTTTGAACCGACTATATATTATTATAAAATTTAAAAAAATTATGGTAACAATTTATTTAGTTTACTTTACCTCTATCTTAAAATCACTAATCATGAATTAATTATATTTTTTTTAATAAATACAGAATAAATTATTTGTTTGTCAATTTTAATCATTTGAATGTGTTGATTATACAAGATTTGCTTTATTTTCATGAGTATCAATGACTATTTGAAAAGTTATCAAGTACTCAAAAAAGTTATAAAAAAAGAAGACAGTACTAAGTTTTGATTTAGGTCATTTGATTTAAATGATTACATTCTATTCGAATCCAAGTTTTAAGGGTGAATATCTTTAATATGTGTGAATAACATATCAATAATTTTGTCACCATATTAATTATATCGTCTTGATTAAGTTTAATCAAACTGTGTAATATATTATTTTTCAAACTATTTATCATTCTTTTGATTTTAAACTAGTAATTCAGGTTATAAAAACTATAGTTAACCAACATAATTATATGTAGTTATAAGCTTATAATATGTGGTTGGTAAATTCTTTTATTGCAAAATATAAGATCTAACTTAGAACTAATGAAATCTAAATTCTAATAAGGATATTATATTCTTTTTTCCATCTTTTCAAACATTCCTTTAAAAAATATTTTACAAAACTTAACCAAATATGATATGACTTATCTTTGAATATTTAATCGTAATGTTACAAATAAAATGACCCAATAACTTTACATCAACTTAAAACCGTAAAGCATGTCATGGTTAGCTTACAACTTCTGACTTGTGATAAGCTCACAAATTTTAATTTTCTATTTATATGAGATGCGTTCTCACTGTTGGGATTTTATAGCAAAGATACAAGGTCCACAAAATTTAGGTCTTGAGTGTGCAAATCACCCAACAACTAAAATACGGAAACAATACGAATCAACGAAGGATACACTCCATGAATCGGTAATAATAACAAGTTATCAACACAACAAAGTCACAACACAAAGATATAAAAAGGTGTTGTGGTTTTACAACCCTCTATGTTCTCCTAGAGAGCTCTAAATGGTATATTAAATTATTAACCAAACATGTAAAAGGTTACGTATACACTAGATGTTTATCTCATTAATTATTATCCACAAATATAAGCAACAACCCTATTTACTTAAGTTTGGATATATATATAGAGTTCGTCCAAAATGGTTTCCTTTGCTCCAAATGAACTCTAGTCCTCAAATGATCCATAAAATCTAATTTTATAGGGGATATGATGCCATATGCGACTTTAAATGTCCAAGGTATATTGCATTTGAAGTCATGCGTACGAAATATAGGCTTACACAATATAATCACGACCTTGGGTGGCATCCCAAGTTGCGCATACCCGTGTGTTTGAGATTATCACCGATTTTCAAAAATCGCAATCAACTTTTAAATAAACGTATAAATTTTATTTTTCATCTTTATGAAACCAGTTATCACCTGCATACCATATATTTTCCTCAAAAAGGGGAAGGGAGGGATGCTAACTCCAATTATTAATTGGATGTTCCAACATGACACTTTTACCACTTTTTGATTGCACTTCACATGCCAAAATGGTCTTGGGAACAACATACACATTCAAAATGGGTCAACTTCTTTTCCTTGATTTATGTATTCCAAAATTCCATAATGCTTCCCACTTCCCTACTATCATCCTCTAAATTCAACCCCCAATTACACCAAATAAACAAATAAAAACATAAAATGATTACTTATATTTTATTATATATTTTTTAATATAATTACAATTAATCATATACCTGTATTCCCATGATTAATATTAACATGATGTTAATAGTTATTACAAGTTTAAAAATTGATATTGATATAATGTTTTCCTTTGTGGTTGTTTATATTTATTAAAAAAGAGTTTCAAAGTCCCTACAATAATTAAACAAAAAATATAAGAGCATGTATTTTAAAAGAAGAGTATTTGAAGGAAAAGAGAGGATTAAGGATATCTTTTCAAATGAGATTAGACTCCATATTCATAACCATTGACTCATCTTTTGAAAATAATGATTATCATCAAATTCAATTGACCACATTTTTTTTTCTATTGATCCTTACTTAGAAAATAAACACTTATAATTAATAATATACTAGAAAGGTACTCGCATAATACAGCGAGATATATCTTGATTTTAAGTTTTAATTTTAATTTTTGTTTCTAACGGTTTTTTGTGGTTTTGAGAAAAAGATTTTAGTATTTCAAAAGTTCTCTCTTTTTATTTAATTTCTTTAATTCAAATTTTTATCATAATTTAATTGAGATTTAATAACCAAATAATTTATTTATGGTTTAATAATATAATTATTTTATTTGTTAGAAGTCAATGATTATCTTAATCATATTTTAAATTTTTTATATTTAAAATTAGATGTTTATCCTGTAGTTGATCATAGTTATCTATAGTTAGTTACAAGAATTTAAAGATGAAGCTTTAATACGTTGTACTTACGCACAATTTACTTGTAATCTTGAAAAATTAAGTAATTAACATTAAATAACAGTAACTAAAGCTTAAAAAGTTGTTTTTAATAATTTTTAGTCAAATGCTTTATAATATAGTATAGATATATATATACACACGTAAGTTTTTTTAATTATACCATATAAGGTGTTATTGGTTCAATTTTTTTTTATTCTTATGCAAAAATACAATTGTGAGTTTGACTTTACAACTGCAACATGCTTATACCTGAATATTCGAAGGTAATTCTTTGATTTGGTTTCAAAAACCAATTTTTTTACCATCCTTCGAATAAATAAGATGCATTCATTCTGCTCCTCGATTGTATGGGCTTGTGAAACAAAAACAATTTCTTTTGAAGATGCAAAAAATAATTGAATAAAGAAAGAGTTTTGTTATATATCTTATAATAAAATAAAGGGGACTTTCTCTTCAAATAGTCCAAATTTTATTTAGCACGACTTTGAAGATCTTGAATTCAGATTTTGCATTTTGAAATCGCCTAGAAACCCTTCTAGCGACCTTGGTAGTTGACCAAGGTGCATACACATCACTAATTTTAATTTAATTCTTAATCATATGATATAAGTATTCTCGTATTTTTATGAAAGTTTAATGTTTTTGTTTGAATCTATATATACATATCTATATATATATAAATAATATGTATGTGTGTTTTTTTGTTACAAAGACAAATAAACAAGAACCCTTTTAAGAAGGTGACGTGGATATTGAATATGTGGTGCTCCCCTAACCCATGTTCTACCCAATATTCCTACATTAAATAGAGTAGTAGATATATTGAAAAAAGTTGAGGGAAAATATTAAGAAAAGAAAAGTTAGTCAAGGGTTAATATGAAAAGATGTGATCCACTTGGATTTTGGTAGAATAGTTGTTAGATTGGAAAGTTGCTTAAAATGTCCTTTGTCTTGTTTTTCCTTTTAATTAAATATATATGTTTAATCATGCTATCAACATATATTCATAATACTTTTAAACTGTAAATTTAATTCTTTTTAAAGATAACATTATATCAACTTGTTAACCGTCAACACAATTAATGGGGTTTAAAGAATATGTATTCCTAAAATAATATATTTTTCAAGATGAATTTGCAATGCTTGTATCTTTTGATTTTAATGTAAGAAATAATTTGAATTGGTTGATCCATCACTACTAAACAAATGGCTAGTTCCGACGGTCAAATCCGTCGGAATAACCCTCGCCAGAAAATCACATTTCCGACGAATTTCCATGGATTGCGGCGGATTTGACCGTCGGAAAGCCGTCAGAAACTATATTCCCCATTTTTAACAAACTAATCAGATAATTAATAATAAGAATATATTTTTATTAATTAAAAAATCCGTCGGAAATTTCCGACGGATTTCAGACGGATAATAATTTATATTGCTTTTTATTTAAATATTCCGTCGGAAATTTCCGACGGATTTTTATTATTAATTTATTTTTCTAATTATTTTGGGAATATATTTCCGACGGAATATCCGTCGGAAATGAGCTGACCAATTAAAAATAAAAAAATTAGATTTAAAATACTGTAAATGCTAAAATATAATTCTAAATACCAAAAATCAAAACATTATACATTAATTAAAGCCACATTAACAATTTTTCGGACACATAAATAAAATTCTTCAAACTGTACGATTGTTTTAACACATACATATACAACCAACTATTGTTCAAATATTCATATAACAAATACGACCAATCAAAGATCATCAAGAGGGTCAAAAAATGATTTCGGGTAACCCTGCTCATCGGCAGCTACTGCCCATCTGCCATATCATGCAATTGCTTCTTAAATCTCTCTTTGTGTTCCTACAACCATCAGATGCAATCCATAAGAAATTTTAATATAACCATCTGGTCAAATGCCCCAAGATGTAATACACATACATTACTTGATCTAAGTATCTATAAAATTACTTGATACATATATGTCTAACAAAAATAATGAATATTATATATGCTAAAAAAATGGCTTGAACAACATACATGTTCTTCGTTATGAGTGTAAGTTACTTCCAAGTTCCCACTGTTTGTAGCAGCCCAAACCTGCATGAATAAGTAGAATAAATTGTGATAAACAAAAAAGTATAAACCTTCATCATTGATTATAAAATGTCAACACCAAAAACCTTTATTGTTTTATCCAACGAACACGATAAAAGAAACGGGTCCCATTAGTATATAGTGATCAATGGCAATTGACAGTTCAACTTATGTTGTTAGGATTTAGGAATCATAATTTAAACGATATTCACAAATCAAAGTTTTTGTATATCCAAAACATATCTAAAATAGCTTGAGTAATTTATATATATCTCAATTCTCAAGTTTGAATCACCCTGGGCTAAAATAGATAAATAATATAATTGAGATTGCTAGTTCAAATATTAACAGGGATGGCTTCTCAACATCATTTCAAAGTATAGTAACGTACTTGTTATACCCATGATTCGTGTTTCTTCTTCAAAACAAGATCTTGCAAGCCCGAAATCCCTTAGTTTTGCATTGAAATTCTAGAATAATAGTCAAAATTAATGGTTAACTTTAATGACAAAGCCAAAAAAAATCAAAGTGGTTTCATCACCACAAGAAAAATAGATAGCTATTGTTTACTTGATCGAGGTATATAGAAACGGTTTTAACACCATGATGTATGACATCTGATAAATGCATATAAGTGATCTTTTTAAAGGCTTATGATACAGTGACAGAAGGAATCAACAAGCAATTGATTTATAATCATCTGGCATATAAACATCAGAAGCTCGGCAGTCGGCACTACCATGGTCCATGATGGCTGCACCAGGAGAACATCTAAAGCTATGATACCTCATAAGTACCTGCTATATTTCATCATCTCACATCGCTAGAGTAAATTTGCTCAAAGGCCACAAAGTTTATATAAAGCATGCATGAGTTCGGTTCGTTTACAGCCCTACCCATAATCATATATGGCCAGTGTTCTTGTTCAACAGGTAAGGTAAATAACCCGGTAAAATTTACCGGATAAACTCTGGTTTTAAGGGAATAATACGATACAAGTATACAATTTTTTTTAGCACAGCAAGATACCAACCTTTATTGAAACTAAAAAACACATTTACAAATTTGGGGCCAAGCATACAGCAGCTAATCTCAAGGAACAGAGGCCCAAAATAAACAACAAATACACAATCACGCTGTCCTCTCTGTCAACACACGAACCTGATGCGAACATAATTGACAACCCCGGACAGGTAAATGAAACAGAATTTCCCATAAGAATAGAGTGGATTAGTTTTCCAACAACCATACTTGTATTTTAATTCAAAACCATATATAATACTTCCTAAAATGCAAATAAAAAACACACATAAGTATGCTAGAATGAATGGTTAGAATCTTGGATTCTTTAGTGGTTTTTCAACAATTTAGCATGTAGAAAGCTTACCCTACAAAGAAATTACAGGTACGATTGTTGGTCCTCAACATTAAAATAATGAAATCCAATCATCATCAAGGACCATCTGGGAATTTTTGGTCACTCCCGACCCATATAACATTACAAATCAGTAATTAAATTTGTTTTAATAAATTCAACTACTCCCACATTCCAAAGGGAAAAGTTAATTTTTTTACTCTGAATCTCAAACCTAGCTCTTACCAAATGCAAAATCGAAATGAAACTCAACCATAAACGTAGTCGAAGTTTTAACGGTGTAGTATAATGTGTTCAAAAAACGTTAGAATTCCCTAATAACTTTGCACTAGAAAACTTGCTAGGGGTAATTGCTAAACGATCCCTTACACCCTCATGACGTGCTGCAGAATGTAAAGAACGAGATGTAGCCATTTTAGAGTAGATGTATACATCTAAATTAACCCTAAATCTAAACTAAAATCCATAGCAACGTAAAAGGGCATGAACCAAATCTGATATACAAATCATAAACCTTTTAGTTTCGTGAACTAATATGAAAATTACCTGAATCTGCGAACTCTTTCGTTCTATTCTGTGTCTGCGATCTTCTCTTTCTTTTACTCCTAGTTTTTGCGCCTCTACTGAGGTCTAGGGTTGAACGACCAGTGGGAGGCAGGAGGATGAAGGAGGAGCGTGAAAACGATGGAAGACGGAGACGGTGAAAAAGAAAAGGGTAAACCCTAGTTTTACATATTTAAAAGTTAACACCCAATTCAACTTAATGAACTAAAAAAGAGGGGGAAGGAATGGCGGTAAAGGGGAAAAGAAGAGGGCGGGCCTTATTGAATTAGATATGATTTTTTTATTGGTGGGAACCACATCATATGTGTTCCCAAATGAGTCCCTTTGTTCCTTTAAATTGGGGGTGTTCTCATTTGAACCCTCCCCTATATGTACATACATATATATAATATGAATAGTGTTGGGTTCCTTTGGCATCAATCTGTTTTTGTGTATAGGGCTGGCGTAGATAGAAGAATGTATGTAGTACTGGTATGTATGTATAGGGTTGGCGTAGATAGAAGATCCATTAAATCCTATAGTACTCGTTAAAGCCCAATTGAACCCAATAAAGCCTAATAGATTTACTAAAGCTTATAGTACGTGTTAAAGTTCAATTGAACCAATTAAGATCCAATAGTATTTGTTAAAGCTCAGTTGAACCATTAAGACCCAATATATTTATTAAGAGCCGTTAAAACCCAATAGTATCCACTAAACCCCCAATAGTATCAATTAAATCCTAATTGAACTCATTAAGGCCCAATGGATTCATTAAAGCCCAACTGAACCGTTAAAACCCATTTGAACTCATTAAGACCTAATGGATTCATTAAAGCTCATTAAGAACCGTTAAGCCCAACTAAACCGATGAAAGCCTAATAGATTCATTAAAGCCCACTAAGAACCGTTAAAGTCTAATTGAACCGATTAAGGCCCTACAATATACGTTAAGACCGAATGAATTCATTAAAGTCCATTAAGAACCATTAAGCCTAACTAAATTGATTAATGCCTAATAGATTCATTAAAGCTCACTAAGAAACGTTAAAGTCTAATTAACCGATTAAGGCCCAATAATATACGTTAAGACCGAATGAATTCATTAAGACCCTATGAATTCATTAAAGCCCAACTGAACCGTTAAGGCCCAATAGAAGTCTATAAGACTAACAACAAACCACTATAGCCTAATTAAGGCCCAATAGTATACGTTAAAGCCCAATTGAACTCATTAAGGCCCAATAGTATACGTTAAAGTCCAATTGAACTCATTAAAGGCCAATTATATTATCTAAACTTTAATTGAACTCATTAAGACCCAATTATATTATTTAAACTTTAATTGAACTCATTAAGACCCAATGGATTCATTAAAGTCTAGTAAGAATCGTTAAAACCCAACTGGACCGTTAAGGCCCAATACAAGTCAATAAGACCAACTACAAACCACTATAGCCCAATTAAGGCACAATAGTATACGTCAAAACACAATTGAACCAGTTAAAGCCCAATAGATTCATTAAAATCCACTAAAACCGTTAAAAGCCCAATAATATCATTTAAACTTTAATTGAATTCATTAAGGCCCAATAGTATACGTTAAAGCCCAATTGTATCCATTAAAGCCCAATATTATATGTTAAAGCCCGGTTGAACCAATTAAGGCCCAATAGATTAATTAAAATCCACTATAAACCGTTAAAAGCCCAATAATATCATTTAAACTTTAATTGAACTCATTAAGACTCAGTGGATTCATTAAAGTCTATTAAGAATCGTTAAAGCCCAACTGAACCGATAAGGTCCAATACAAGTCAATAAGACCAACAACAAACCACTATAGTCCAATTAAGGCACAATAGTATACGTCAAGGCACAATCGAACTCATTAAGGCCCAATAATATACGTTAAAGCCCAATTGAACCCATTAAGGCCCAATAGTATACGTTAAAGCCCGGTTGAACCAGTTAAGAACCGATAGATTCATTAAAATGCATTAAGAGCCGCTAAAACCCAATTAACTCGTTAAGGCCTAATTGATTCATTAAAAATCATTAAGAATCGTGCCAATTAACTCTTTAAGGCCTAATTCATTCATTAAAAATTATTAAGAACCGTTAACGTCTAATAATATACGTTAAAGCATAATTGAACCAATTAAGATACGATAGCATACGTTCACACATTTTTATTAAAGTTAAAATTTTGAATAAATGTCAAAATATTTACTAATTAAACAATCTTGATGAAAAAAAAAATGGGGATAAGGGAAATTTCCGACGGATTTCCGACGGATTTTAATTATATCGATTTTCTATTTATTTTAAAATATAACTAATTTCCGTCGGAAATTCGTCGGAAATTTCCGACGGATTTCCGACGGATTTTAATTATATCGATTTTCTATTTATTTTAAAATATAACTAATTTCCGTCGGAAATTTATCGGAAATCCGTCGGAAAGTTCCGACAGATTTCCGACGGATTCTAATTATATCGATTTTCTATTTATTTTAAAATATAAATAATGTCCGTCGGAAATCCGTCGGAACTTTCGGAACTTTCCGACGGATTTCCGACGGATTTTAATTATATTTTTAAAAATTCTTGAAAGTGTTTAATAAATTAATATTTAGTTTAATTAATTACAATTTAGATGAGTTAATTGGTTTAATCAGTACAGTTCCGACGGATTTCCGACGAAATAATAATCCGTCGGAAACTTATTACAATTTTATTTATTTATTTTATTAACTTATGGTTCCGACGGATTTCCGACAGACTCTTGCGATTGTTGGCTTTTGTTGACTTTTATAGAATCCGTCGAAAAATTTCCGACGATCAAATCCGTTGAAAACTGTATATCGTAATTAGCCATTTGTTTAGTAGTGCATAAAATGCTTTGTTTTGTTTAATTACTTTCATGTATGGAAAATTGGGATTCAACATAGGACAATGGTTAAAGATACCATAGGTATATGTGTTCTAGAAAGAGCAATAACATATAAAGATAAATGTTGAACTTTCACATAACATATTATAAATCGTAAAATTTTTAATAAAAAGAATTACATTAATTTACTGTTATCAATTTATAATATAAATTTTCATCCTGCAGTATTACATGGGATTCAAAACCAATCTTATAACATACTCATTAAGTATGAAAATCAAACAATTATTCTAAAATACAAATTTTAAAAATTATTTTACTCTCCAACATGATAGAAATGTTATCTACATCAGAGGAAACAAGAAAAAATAGCTACAAATGTCTTGAAGTTATAATTTCTTGAAGTAAGAGTAGTTATAATGTCTTCGAAGTTCTTTTGTAATGTTAAAATTATTGTTAGAAATCTTTAAAATAAAAAATATGTTTAAAACTTATAAACATAACTTTTTAAAAAATTTACTTTTAGTTCTCAATTTTAGGAAAACCATAGATATGTTAGAGATGAAATGATAATGAGTATTGTTATACGTACACCTATATATATCAAAATCAATTCGTACATTAAAAATGTAACAAATAATTTTCGATATTAAAATAAATAAGGAGAATATTAATATGTATGGGTGCATTTAATCTAGGGGTAGACTAAATTCACCCCTATATATTAAAATCCTCCTCACACATATCAAAAAGTTTCTTTTTAGTGATTAAGTCATTCAACTATTTGTTTTGAACAAAAAAACCTTTAAACTTTATAAAATCGAACAAATAAATTCTTAAACTTACTGAAATCGAGAAAAACCAAACAGACTTTCATGCTTTGAGCAATTAGGTCTCTAAACATTTATTTTGAATGAATAAATCCTTATACTTGTAAACAAAATAAATTTATCATTTCTTTTTCCATGTATCAACAAATAAACATGATAGTTCGTTGAATATTTTTAGACTTTTCATTATTTTTTACATTTTCAATAGACGATTTAACTTGATTTTGATTTATATATGAAGGCATAAGCAACACTCTCAACCCAAAGCATTACTATTTGCACCCTATTTAAGTTAGAATCAGATTAACTCGTACATTAAATATAAAAATCGAGTCTTGATATTAATCTATGTGTGGAGGAAATTAGTAAGTAAAAGTGCATTTAAAAAAAAAAAAAATATATATATATATATATATATAGGGATGCATTTAACCTATCTGTTAACTTATCCCATGATATATCTGTGGGAAATTTACATAATCAGTCTTCCAAACTCTTTTCACTTTATAACCATTTTCAATCCTCTAACGATTTAGCTAATCTTTACGGAAAAACCTTATATATACATAACTTTTGATTTTCAGCCTTAATTATCCTAACGCGTATGCATAACACTTTTGAATCTGAATCCTCGAACCCTACGCAAAAACCTTACACATATGTATAAGAATTTCGTCTTTCTTATCAAAATACCAATCTTTAAACATATACGTAAACCTTCTAAGTAGAAATTAACTAAAAACTAATTGGATCATTAGATGGCTAATAAATGAAAACCCAGTTTGAGTATTTCTATAAATTTCCCAAAATTTATTTAAGGGTGTTCATTTTTGTATCCTAGTCTATATCATATTCAATAATAAAATAAGGGTGTTAATGTCTACTTTGATTTTTTATAAATGTGACTATATAAATTATAAACTAAGATGTATCATAGATTAGAGTGTAAAAGGAAAAATCCTTTATTTAAAGATAAAGATATCCACAAGTGTCAGACACAACCGAAATCCTCCCACATACGGAGGGTAGTAGTGTTTGTGTACTGACAAAAGAAGGTTGTGGGTCAGAATTGGAATTTTGCACGTTCTCCCAAACACCCAACACACATATGTCGCCCGGGATTCGGGGGGAAAAGCCTATCACATTACAAACACCTTGGACTTTGACGACACCCTTTTTTTACCAAATTACCCTTCTGCATATATACTACTACAAAAAAGTCTTTCAATCCTTTGGACGTACGTGTGTGTATTATATTATATCTATACTTCATATTTATTTTCTTTTCATTGTTATAAGTTGTTGTTTAATGTTATCAATATCTTCATATTTTATTCCATCATCAACATTCTATTTGAATAAAAGAAATTAGAAATAGTTGCTTGTGTATTCCATAGGTTTCTTTTTTGAAGAATTGTTATTATTGTATTGGTAGAGTTGTATAGGGATGGTATTTAAATACTGTATGTCAATATTAATTGTACGTATGATAGATAAAGCGTATGACAACTTGTGTAATGTATGACAATGTCTTTTTTTGGTAATTGTGGGTATTCGGCTTAGTTTGGGTGCAACTCGAATGATTTTATAGGGCTCTGAAGTTAACAATCAAACAAATCCTCAGTGGCATTGACGGGAGTTGGACCAGTGACCTCTACAACGCAAATTCAAGGTCATAATAATTAAGCTACCTCTGAAGGTTATTTATGACAATCTTAAGAACTAGATCAAAGTCTTCTTTGAGAACAAATACGTTCAGGGTTTTTAGAGAAAATGTATTCAGGGTTATGAGGTAAATGACCATTTTCAATGAGAAACTTTCTTTAGCGAGTTTATGCTTGTATTCCAATATTATCTCTTAAAATAAGATATAAGAGACGACAACCTAATATTAATTGCTTTATAAGTTGAAGATGGCCAAAATGAAAGATAGACCCAAAACCTTGGCTATGCCCGATCACCTTGAAGTCGGTCGAAACTTTAAGCTTTAAAGATGAAACATGTAATGTATCAGTGTTAAACCAGTGAGCATCTTTCTTTTTAATATGTAATTCTAAAAGAAATTTGTTCTAAATATGTAGAATTTCAAAAAAAAAATATTGCTCCAAGAGAAGGGTGTGGTCTTCTTTTTTTGGTATCGTTGGTTTGATGGTTTGTGTTGTGGTGTGTTTAAATGATAAAAAGCGCCTCACAGAATTGTGTTCGAGTTGTACATACATAGTACGTACCATCTAAAGATTCATTTATTCCATTTTACACATGCGTATGTGACTTATTGTTTTTCTAAATCGTCTCAAAGTTTTCAGTATCATTGTGCTCTTGTATCATTTGTTTTTATGTTAAGAGTTACAAAGACTATATGGCTAAAACAACATATGGTTTTTCTTTATAAATCAAGGGTTTTTGGGACATCTACCAAACGTTTATACACATGTCACTCCTTACCGAGTGAACATGGAAAAGACCAAAAACCTTATGCGTTAAGATTTAAGAGGCATAATAAGAACTAAGGGGCCGTTTACTTAAATGCTTACTTGGTAACTGCTTACCGGGAAGATTCAACAATATCACTTACTTTACCAGGTAAGATTATAACCCATCAAAACGATGTCATATGCAACAATTTACCCGGAAAGCACTAACCGATTAAGATTCGTCATCCTCACTTATCGGGTAAACTCTCAATCTATGTCCTCGCTCTTCCCAGGTAAGATTCTTGATTCTTGTCTTGTTTTTTCGATAAGGTAAATGACCCAGTAATCACTTAATTACCGGGTCGGCATTTGGTAAACGATCCCTAAGAATCATACCCGAGAAGCGAGGTAGAATTATTGGGTAAGATAAACTTTCCACCAATCAATTTTGATGGCCAAGAATGTTAGAAATGATGACATGAGTAAACATGATAATCTTATTGGTAAGTGTGGAGCCACATGCCCAACCCTGGGCCATTGCCAAGATGGTATTGGCCATGTGCAACACATCCCAAGGGCAACACCAACCCAAATCCTAATGACTTCTTAGGTGGACGCATCTTTAAGAGAGAATAAGTAATCACTTTCGAAATCCTAAACCCATATGTTCCTCAACTCTATCTGTCAGTTTCAATTTGATCGATCTGGCATTTCTCTTCTTCTCTTGATTTGCTAATCTAACGTTTCTCGATTTAGATTTGCGAAATGCTATTGCTTGATTTTGCGATATGCTCGTTTTTCCGCTCAATTTTGGGTATTGGATTTTTTGTTCTTTAATATATGTTTCTTAATGTGGTTGCTTGATTTAATTTGTAGGTGTGCTTCTCATGGTTTTAGGTTTCTATTAATATGAGAATGATGAGAAGACAAACTAATGTTTTTCTGATTCATATGCTCTATCCAGAGATCAGAAACCCAAATGGCCAAACCCTATAATTGGTTTTTATTTTAAGTTTTTACAAAGCTCGACTCCAAAAGAATCTCAAAGATAATCCTGTAATTTTATATAGTTATGCAGAGATTGTCTATAATTCTTATATTAATGCAAAGTTAGACTTTTGTTTTATATTTCTAATTTGATAATTCTTTATCAGTATTATGCAAAGAGTGTTTGGAATCTACTTTAGTTGAATTGAATTTATCAAATAATCCATTAAAAATATTTTTGTTATTTATGACCAAAAACTAACTTTCACAAGAACTTGTTCGTATTAGCAAGTAGAAAGACACTTGCTTTTAAGTTGGCTACATAAAATGAATTTACGAGCTAGTAATATAATCTAGTAATCATGCTTACCAAATGCAAGTCTATATGTAAACTTGGAGAGGAGTTGGTAATGCTATAAGATAAGGAAATTGTTCACATGGATGATGCTTTTAGAAAATTTCTCAAACTAAAGTACTAAACAACTAAGCTTGAGTGATAACTAAGATATTTTTTCTAGAGATTAGAAGGACAATAGAGAAGATAACTCTTTATGTGTTTATGTAGGCATTGACATGATTTTATTAGCAAACAACAAGATATATCATTATGACAATGATAACCCACCGACCGTCCTAAAACAATTTAGATAAATAATTATTTGTGATTTTGGACTTTTGGTTTATGTTCCCTGTTGTATCATTTCATTATACTTATAAAAAGCACCATGGGGATGAGATGTTTGGCTTGACTAAGGGGCTGTTTACCGAAAGCTTACTCTGGTAAGCACTTACCAATTCATATTACCTTACTGGTTGAATATTGCAAGGACCAAAAATCTTACCCGGTAAGAGCAAAGGCAACGACCGATAGTCTTACCCTGTAAATGGAGCCGACAGCTCTTATCACGGTTACCGCTTACCGGGTTAATTGTTACATACAATACCAATTTGGTAGACTAAAATCTTACCCGGTAACTGATAGTGTTGAATTTTGTTAGTAAGCACTTACCCAGGTAAGTTTTGGTAAACGACCCTTAAGTTCCAAACACCTTCAATCAATAATACATTTTGTTTTGTTTATTTTACATGTTAGGGGCATTTTTTCGGCTTTCTATCATTAGCATCCGAAATCTCAGGACCCTGCAAACCAGATAAATGTAAAAAAAATCCCTTTGTGGAGTTTATTTATGTCAATTGGATAAATGACAAATTGGGCTTCATATGTTTTGGGATGATACACAGTTGGCTTGTCACAATTTTGTTTACCAAATTAAAGTCCACATCATAAGGATTTAATGGGCCATTTTTTTCCCACTATTTTTGGATTTTCAATTTTTTTTTTATGTAATTAGATTTCATATTTTTGTTTGATGATAAAAGCAAAGTCATAAAAAAAGACTTTTATGCGTTAACAATTATTAAAATATAAATACATAATTAGACGAGTTTTTAATAATAAAATTTTGAACTTATTGAAATCAAACACCATAGTCCTTGTTGAATCAAAATTGATAACTTTTGCAAGAACAATATTGTCTTGGCATAAAATGCATAATAACAATTTTCGGTTTGATTAATAGTAATGATTAGCCAATTAAGCAAGCGCAAAGTGATAAAACGAAACATAAATTAATAAAATGCATACAAATGCATACAAATGTAAAGAGCATGTAACAATTGTCGCATGTCGTGGAAAACCCGTAAATGGGTAAAATCCCCTACTACAAAACAAATGACTTTCACCCACAACAATCATCCAGGAAAATTTCCGTGGGTGATTACACACGGATCACCCAGGAAACACTAATGGTTCCTGTAAAATCCGATGTTTTCAAGAAAATGTCAACGGATTACCCAGGAATTTTCTGGGTAATCTGTCACTGATTTGATTTACCCACCAACAATTTAGCCACCAACTTTTGTGATGGATTACCCTTTAGCGACAGATTTCCCAGGAAAATGGTTGTAACTAAAAGCCTTCCATTTTTAGTAGTGCCCGAGTGACGTTAAAATCATTGTTCCAAGAGTAAATAAGGAATCGATGTCAAGTAGAGTCCTGTGATAATCAATGGTTACTGTTTGCTATTTCAGAAAAAGTAGACATAAGAAAGAAATTAATAATTTGTCTATATCAAAACTCGGTCTAGAAATATGCCTTCCTCTTTGTTAGGCAATCCCTGGAGTATTGGAGATTTAGTTCCATATATATGATCAATTCATATTGAAATATAAATATATATATATATATATATAGGGTTAGGTTCAAATGTGAACTCATTTTTGGTTGTGAACGTAGGACGAATCTCAGCCACACATCTTCGGTTATGGTGGACGCGATCACGGAGGATTGACGCGATTCATGGGAGGGTGGAGATTATTAAAGGAGGGGAACCAGGTCAAAGCCGCCTTTATTGACCAGATAAGTGGCTGAGATTCGTTCTCACGTTCACAACCAAAAATGAGTTCACATTTGAACTTTCCTCTCTTTCTCTCTCTCTATATATATATAGGTAGAGAGAGAGAAAGAGGTTCAAATTAGAACTTTGTAAATTTAAAAGAACAAAGGGACTCATTTATGACCATATATGATGTGGGTCCCACCAATAAAAAATCATATCTGCCCGTTGAATCAGATATGATTTTTTTATTGGTGGGATCCACATCATATGTGGTCCCAAATGAGTCTATTTGTTTCTTTAAATTGGAGGTGTTCTCGTTTGAACCCTCCTCTCTATATATATAGAACCCCTTGCATTCATATAATCATTATAAACAAATCATAAGCGTTCATTTAATCATCAACGGTCTTATTTGTATCCGCTTTATAGAGATATATTTTATTTTAGGTGTTTATTGCAAATAGTTCAAATAAAAAATTAAAAACCCATGCAACTCTACCTGTATTCTCGCCACCTTTTTCTCATCACCTCCCACTTCCTTAATCTTGTTCATCATCCACAAAGTTTCAAGAATCAAATGCATCTATATCTTTGCATTCGATCTGTTAATTAATTTGCCCTTTTTTTTAATCGATCACTTCCTCCTATGAGGAAGGAGGAAGACGAAACCATAACAAATTAATAAATCAAAAAATCTGATTTAATTAATTTAGTTTCAGTTTCTCTTCCTCATTGAATCGATTTTATAATTAATTAATGGGTACCCAGGTGTTGCCGGCGCAAGATTTCTTGATCCATCAAAATAATCCGGCCAATATCGCCTTTAATCGTCGCCGGAAACCTTACACCGCCGTTAACGTAACTACATATCCTAAACAACGGCAGATCACTAACAACAACTGTCACCGGAAATCGAATGCATGTAGACATTTACAGAACCGGACGGCGGCGGCTCCGGCGACGATCAATAAATCCGCCAGCACATCTGAGTTGACCGTCAAACATCAAAAAAAGAAGCAGCCGGTGATGATGATGACTACATTGAATAGAGTTAAGTCTATGAACTGTATTGAAAAAAACATCTCCGGCGGCACCGGTGGGTTACGGAATTCTCCGGCGGTTGATTATGACGATTGGTATGCAGGGTCAACGTTCGTTTTGTCTCCACCGCCTGCGAGCCTGCCACTTCCTTCATTTTTCAACAAGAAGCAAGCTGGTTCAGTTGCTATAAATGATCACAATTTTGATGACATTGCAACCAAAGGTCTAAGGCATTTGCTTCGGCTCTCGTGATTCTAACTTTTCAATACCAGAAACCCTAAAAATGATGGAGAATTTTTGTTTTATTTATTAGGGTTTGACTATTTATCATTTTTAATATATATATATATATATATATTTTCGTAAATGTGTACAATTGTATTTAGTCGACAAACTCTGCATTTTTGTAAAAATTATGAGAGAGTACAATTGTATATTCGGAATTATATATGTAAAAAGAACACGTAGGGGTTATTTACCCTTTTTTTTCCTTCTCTTTCTGTATGTCCATGGATTTCCCACGAATATATATATGAGTGAATTTATTTTTATTTAAAACAAAATATATATATATATAATTAAATTTTTCCGACAGATTTCCGACAAAATTTATTTATACTTTTTAAATTTCATGAAAATGGTTTATTTAATTAATAAGTAGTTTAATTAATTGCTAATAATTAGTCGAATAAAGTGATTAAATTATTACATTTTCGAAGGATTTGTGACGGATTTCCGATGGATTGGTATTGCGTCGGAAATTCATCGAAAATCCGTCATAAATCTATTTTGATGGTATTTAGTTATTTCTATAAAATAAGGTTAGTGATGGATTTTCGACGGTTTTTTGCGGGTGTTGACTTTTATTGACTCTGGTTTAATCTGTCAGAAATGACCATTTGTTTAGTAGTGCTTATTCCATATAGTCACTTTAACTTAATGGCTTAATGATTAAGATGTAACGCTAGCATCACCACAGATCGTTAAACTCTTTATATATATGTGTATGTCTTTTGGGTTGGGTGGATAAAAGTGTTGGAAAAATGGAAAAAAGAAAATGGGCTTAAGCTTATTTTAAACCCAAAAAGAAAGTTGAATTCAAATACGAGACCTTTATTGGCTGCTTACGAGGTCACTTAGTTTACCGGGTGAGTATAGTAAGGCCCGAAAATCTTACCTGTAAGTGCTTATTACATACACTTAGACCATGTTTGTTTTTTATAATTTGCACTTAATGTCCACTAAAGTCTAATTCGGTAAGACATTTTCTTTTTCAGAGTGTTTGATTTTTTTTCCAGATTAAGAGCTTAAAACCTCTGAATCGAAGTGGTGGGCATTCAATGAGGACATCAGAACTCCTAGGCACATGAGAGCGAGAAGACGACGATTGTAGTGATTCATCATCGTTGCTGGTAGTTTTAGGGACGTAAAGGCATGTCTTTAGCCCTAGAGCCCGTTTGACCTTCCTCCATTTGCTTTCACCAACCATAAATTGGATTCTTGTTTGATATCCTACTTATAGAGAGATATAAGGGAATGGGATTATGATAAAATAAAAGAGGATTTGTTGACAGATCTTAGGAGAAAAAATCGGTTGTTGTAAAGCAACATTCTTCAAGAAGAGATAAGATCATTCCCATAAATTCTTGTTCCTTGAATATCTTGATTTTTGGATATATTGCAGATGGAAACCGATGCCTTGGATATATACCATAAGGAAAGGGGGTGGGGAGAAACTGAAATGGTAAAGTAAAGATGGAAACCAACTTTATTGGGGAAAGTGGACCCACAAAGCACTAAAATTAGGGAAGAAATTCCAAATGTGATTTCATGGAGGCACCAGGTTAGAATTTCTTTTTATTGATTCAGACTTCAGATTTCAGACAATTGTCGGTTTGTAAAAACAAACAGTCTTATTGGTTTAGATTTCAAACTTCATCACCACCTCTTATAAATGAGAAGTGAAATCAGATTTCAGACTTCAACACATCTTAAAAAACAAATGCCACCTTACTAATAATCCATTTTAATGTCCGAGTATGTTACTCGATAAGGTAAGTAGGATTTTAATTCTTGTCGATAAATGTTTGTGACGGGTGTCGAGCCCGATAAATAATAATAATTTTCTATTTACCTCAAATTACAACCTAAATTGTAATAGTGGTAAGCAAGGTCGAATCCACTGGATTGGTCGTGAAATATTATTTACTTTTACGCTTTATATAAAGGGGGGGGGGGTGGATTAAGATATTTAAGCTAAACATGCACGCCTAGTAGATTAGTTCCTAATAGATTAAGCCAATTCTAGTTACGAACATAGAAATTAGCCTACCAATTACATTAGAACCGAGACAAGCATTAGTCCTAACTAATGATCAGACACCAGATCATTTAAGCAAGGTTACAAAATTCTACAACACTAAACATTTAATTCGGTGGTCAATTGAAGGTTGTTTTCCACTTCACAAAACACAGAACAATTACAGATTCCACGTCTCATCTAGCAATTCACAATTAGGTTAATTAATATAAGGGATCCGACTTAAATCAATAACCTAATAATGATGAAACCTTTAAAATAAGAATTGCATAAATAGAAAGCAAATGATATTAAACATCAACAAGTCTCAACACAATCTCAATCAAATGGTTATAGACTCAATTGTTTGAATTGAAGAAATCAACTAGGAAAGTAAAGATTAAACCTAAAATTTATGGTACCTAATTAACGGTAAGAAAATGTGATGAGAGCTCCCCAAAACCGTCTCCTTCTCCTCTCTTCAATTTCTTGTTCGATTTCCCCCTCAATCGACGGTTTTAGACCTGATTTATATCTCCTCTCACCAACGAATGAGATGAGAGGCTACTGGATAAGCTGTTGTTTGGGCTTCACTTTTCTCTTATGTTCTTCAGATTGGGCTGTGAATTGGGCTTTGTTGGTGGACTTTGTCATACCATTTTTTTAATCTTTCCATATCCTTTTCTTTGTTGCACATGACAAAAGCCCACAATTAAAATGGTTTCTCACTTTTTTTCCTTTTTGATTGTTGTAAATGAAACAGTAGAAACCAAATTTAAAACCCTTTTATTTATTTATTTTCTTTCCATTTTAAATGTCTACACACATGTAAATGCCAACTTAAATTAATATGACCATTTTAAGAACCCAATTAACACTAATTTTAGGGTTAATTTGACATTAAGATGCATAATATATCACTAATCAGTTTGGTAAACAACCTCATAGTTTTATATGAGAGATTGAATGGAGGAGGATGATTCCTCATTGATTTTTGTTTCTACTCCTTCAATTGAAGAATACATTGAACCTATGTCCAAACCATTTGGTGAGGATGATCGTGCTCAATCTGATCCGGGTGGAATTTCTGAAAATTCATATGATCAGTGTGGTGTACATGTTGTTGATGAAGACAAGGAATTTGTTGATCAATTTAAGAATATAATGATTACGTTATTGGTCAGGGCTAAGGATGGTGAAACGAAAGATAAGATTAGGCAGAAAATTTCAATGTATAAGGAACGGATCTTCTAAACCCATTGTTAAGTCTTGTGATGATGACCCGATTGAATTTGATAAAATTATTGTAAATGAATCTTTTGTTAAAAATGATGATCCTACTCTTGGTGATGGTATTGGGAAAGATGATACTTTTGGAATCCAAGGATGTTGAACCGACTTCTAGTGCTATACCTCTTATTGTTGTGGATCCTTTGAAGACTAGTGATTCGGTTCCTTCTATGAAGGATTTTGGATGGGTTGGTGCAAAGAAGGTGGAAGTTAGTGTTGGCTAGTGAGGTGGTTGGGAATGTGGCTTTGGTTGATGGTATTGAGAAAAAGATTGAGGTCTTGGTTGGGAATACATTGCCTAAGGGAAGTTGTGCCGATGTGATTAAGAAACAAAAATGAGGTTTGGATGATTCTTAGGTCTCCTATTTCCCTTCCGGCCGATGTAGTGTCTCTATAGGTACTTTATTGGTATAAATTTGTCGTTTCATGAAGTAACGTATAACCTTAGAAGAATGTGGTGAAAATATGATTTGGGTGAAATATCTTTGGACGGGGAATCGGGAATTTGGCCTTTTAAATTCAAAAGCGAAATGGGGATTAAGAAGGTGTTGGAGACTGGTACTCAGATGTTGAATGGGGTACCTATGTTTATTAGGGAATGGTCACCCGGTGTTCTACACACTGCACGAACAGGCAGCTAGTTCCGGGTGCGACCGGACCGCCTACGGATCCTCCTATATATGTTGATCAGAGTCACAAAGGGTGGGCGGTAAGTTTAGTTTTTGCACAAGATTTAATTTGTTTTTTAGGATTGACTTGTTTTATAGGATAAAGTTGCAGTAATTAGTTTGGGTTGCCGTTGTTGGGCAGATGATAGGTGTAAACTACTTAAAAACATGTAATAGATATGTTCCAATTACAGCAGTTATGCTGCCAAAATGAATAATAAGTTTTTATTAGTTAACACATTTTTGTTTTGGTGTTTGTAGACGTCGTTCCACCGGAGGAAACAAGAGGAATACCCAAATGTTGATCCGACAACCCTTACTCCGGAGATACGGGGTCATTGTGGGAAAAGGCTGTCGGAGGTCGGAAAAAGAATCGTGTGCCCGGGTTAAAAAAGGTGACGGATTTCATGAGTTTGACCGGTCAAGCCCGTAGTAGTTGTTCAAACACCGCCTCGGAGGTATGTGTAACATGGTTGTAATAAATGCATGTATTAATTATGCTTTTATTAATTAGTGCTTAACATTGTTGTTTGTTAAATGTGAATTAATTTCAGTTGGAGTCTTTGAGAGTAGAGTTGGTCACAAAGAGGGAACAGAGACGGTTAGAGCGGGAGGCAGAAGCGGAACAGTGGCGGAAGTACGACGAAGACAGGCGACAACAAGAGGCCACGAGGCAGCAGTTTGAGACCTTCATGGCGCAGTTCCAGAACCCGAACCAGATGCAGGCCTTCATGCCGCAGTTCCATAACCAGAACCAGAACCAGAACCCTCCTAACCCTCCGTAGTTTTAGAATAATTTTGTAGATTTAAAATATAATTTTGTAGATTTAAAATTGTTTCGTTTGTTAAAAACAGTTTCGTTTGTTAAAAATAGCTTTGTTTCAAACTGTGTGGTAAATTCTGGGTACAAAATGTACAGGAAATTTGATTTTAAATTATTATTCTTTTTTGGAAAAACACTATTTCCGACGGCTTTTCGATGGAATTTCCTTCGGAAATAGTCCCGGAAATTCTGCTCGAACCGTCGGAAAATCCGTCGGAAATGTTACTGAATCAGTCGCAAGTTATCCGTCGGAATTAGTCGCAAAGCCGTCGAAAATAGTATCCTTCGGAAATGCTATCCGTCGGAAGACCTTTACCGATGGAAAAGGCTATTCCGTCGGAAATGATATCCGTCGGAAAGAACCGTCAGAAATCCATCGAAAAAGGCTTTTCCGACGAGCCATTTTCTGACGGATTTGACCGTCGGAAATTGGTGCCTTTTTTGTAGTGTATGGAATGGAGAAGGTATAAGCTACCTGGCAAACGGGTTTGGGAAGGCAATAATGTTAGATCATGTTACCAATGAGCGATGTTGGAACGAACCGGAAGAGTTTCATATGCTAGAGTTTCATATCATGTAACTTGGGTTGGTTGCATGGGTGGAAGCTTTATTACAATACTAGTGTGCAGCACCGCGAATGCGCGGTGGCGAGAAATTATTGTTATAAAATATGTAGGTAGGTTAAAGAAAAACATAAGTTTTTAATCGATGATGAAATGAAATGCAATGAAACTTAATGAATGGAAATAATTATAGAAGTGGGATGACTCCTCCTACTAAATACCTACATCATATTTTGGATGCAATAAAACATCATTCTTCCACCATCTCATCTTTTATCAATGTGAGATGGTCAAAGTTAACCACAATTCAATATTTTAGAATTCTCAATCTACATTGTGTTATGTCATTTCTCTTGGTTCTTACTTTTATATACTGTTTCTCCTTATACCCATTAATGTTATTCTTCGTCCTACCTTGACTATTGGGAAATTTCCATTCGAGAAAAAGATGTACGAATAAAGGAGCGAAGCTGACTCGACCGGACGGTAGAGGTTGTTTAAGAATCGAGATAGGCACCGTGAAAGAAAGAACTTCGCTAGCTTACCCCACGTAGCAGTCTCACCACTATCGGATGACTCCTCCTAAATACCCACGTCATTATCTATTTTACCATCTTCTAAACAATGTGAGATAAATAAAACACCACATTTCAAAATATTATAACGACTCAAATTTAATTATCTCATTATGCTTCAAATATTAAAGAAATATGACTACTTTTTAAAGAAAACGTAAATAAACAACCTCTTTTAGCATTAAAGTTTGAGACTTTAAGTCTATTTTTACATAAATGAGACTACCTTAACCTTATAGTGATTTTTAACTACTTTATTATTATTTAGTAATTTTATTAAAGTGACTCAAATATGCAATTAAATGGACACCAAATAGTTGTAATATATCTTAATTCTAACAAAGAGATTCAGTGAAAACAATCAAGCCGTAATGCTAGATGGTTAACCAAAATTAACAAACCACATAAGTATAGAGAGTCAACTAAAATAAGCTAACCCCATTAGTTTCCACAAAGGTCTTGTCTCATCCTAATAAATACTCACATCATTCTTCAAGTCATCATCTTCTCACCAATATGGGATGAACAAAACACACCACAATTCAAATTTGGAGAATTTATCAAATCTCAGTAAACCATCTCATTATCCTTTGGTTGTTCCTTTAATATATATACATATATATATAATAGATTTCAAGATTTTATGAAGACTCAAGTCTAATTATCTCATTGTGCTTCAAATTTTAAGAAAATGTGACTCATTGTGCTTCAAATTTTAAGAAAATATGACTACTTTTTAAAGAATATGTAAATAAACAACTCTCTTTTAGCATTATAATATGAAGAAAATAAGTCTATTTTGACATAAATGTGACTATCTTAACCTTATAGTGATTTTTAACTACTTTATTATTATTTAGTAATTTAATTAAAGTGGCTCAAATATGCAATAAAATAGACACCAAATAGTTGTACTATATAACTTAATTTTAACAAAGAGATTCGGTGAAAACAATCAAGCCGTAATGCTCGATGGTTAACCAAAATTAGCAAACCACATGAGTATAGAGAGTCAACTAAAATAAGCTAACCCCATGAGTTTCCACAAAGGTCTTGTCTCATCCTAATAAATACTCACATCATTCTTCAAGTTCATCATCTTCTCACTAATGTAGGATGGACAAAACACACCACAAAGAATACTCAAATCTCATTAAGCCACCTCATTATCCTTTGGTTGTTCCTTTTATATATATAATAGATTTAACAAATAGATTCGGTGAAAACAATCAATCCGAATGCTAGATGTTAACCAAAGTTAGCAAACCACATGAGTATAGAGAGTCAACTAAAATAAGCTAACCCAATGAGTTTCCACAAAGGTATTGTCCCATCCTAATAAATACTCACATCATTTTTCAAGTTCATCATGAACAAAACACACCACAATTCAAATTCGAAGAATACTCAAATCGCATTAAGCCACCTCATTATCCTTTGGTTGTTCCTTTAATATATATAATAGATTTCAAGGTTTTATGAAGACTCAAGTCTAGTTATCTAATTGTGCTTCAAATTTTAAGAAAATATGACTCATCGTGCTTCAAATTTTAAGAACATATAACTACTTTTTAAAGAAGATGTAAATAAACAACTCTCTTTTTGCATTATAATATGAAGAAAATAAGTCTATTTTTACATAAATGTGGACTATCTTAACTTTATAGTGATTTTTAACTACTTTATTATTATTTTCTTTTAAAAAAAACTACTTTATTATTATTTAGTAATTTTATTAAAGTGACTCAAATATGCAATAAAATAGACACCAAGCCACCTCATTATCCTTTGGTTGTTCCTTTAATATGTATAATAGATTTCAAAGTTTTATGAAGACTCAAGTCTAATTATCTAATTGTGCTTCAAATTTCAAGAAAATATGACCCATTGTGCTTCAAATTTTAAGAAAATATGACTACTTTTTAAAGAATATGTAAATAAACAACTCTCTTTTAGCATTATCATATGAAGAAAAAAAGTCTATTTTTACATAAATGTGGACTATCTTAACCTTATAGTGGTTTTTAACTACTTTATTATTATTTTCTTTAAAAAAAAAACTACTTTATTATTATTTAGTAATTTTATTAAAGTGACTCAAATATGCAATAAAATAGACACCAAATAGTTGTACTATATAACTTAATTTTAACAAAGAGATTCGGTGAAAACAATCAAGCCGTAATGCTAGATGGTTAACCAAAATTAGCAAACCACATGAGTATAAAGAGTCAACTAAAATAAGCTAACCCCATGAGTTTACACAAAGGTCTTGTCTCATCCTAATAAATAATCACATCATTCTTCATGTTCATCATCTTCTCACCAATATGGGATGAACAAAACACACCACAATTCAAATTTGGAGAATATTTAAATCGCATTAAGCCACCTCATTATCCTTTGGTTGTTCCTTTAACTAGTGTGTGGCACCGCGCTCGCACGGTGGCGAGAAAGTTCTATTAGCACGATTATTAAATAATCTGAAATTAAATAAAAGTATGTTATGAGTCTTTTAAAATATGTAATTTCTATCAAACACGTAAACCTTTTCAATGCAATGTATATAAGAAGTAAAGTGAAAAGACAAATCCATGAAAATTCTTATTTGCACTTTTGGATATAAAAGTGCTCCACCAATTACGAACATGCATTGAAAACATAGAATACACATTGTAAGAAACAAACTTCATTTTTCAACAATCACCTCAGACATGTGGTTTGCTTCTGCAAAAATTGATAAAATAAAATGGTTTTAGATATGATGCATATATGATTATTGATTAGTTTACAATATCATTAATATGGATGGGTCCTAAGAGATTTGGCATATGAGATCTTTAGATGATTGGTTAAAAAGAGCCAACCTCATGAGTTGTCACAAAGGCATCACAATCTGTTTTCATACACATACTATTCATCGTCAATCTTTCATCTTTCCATCAATATGGGATAAACAAAACTCGACCACAATTCAAAAAATGAAGATTACTCAGTTATTTATGTGCAAAATCAATATTGTGGTTTTTTTTTCCTTTTATATTAAATTTGTTATTTAACTTTGTATTTTGAAATATATTTACACCGTGTGTTTTGCACTATAACTTTACCATTTGGTTCGTTTTGATTTCAATCATGGTTATATATTTCAATGCATCCGTCACTCCTTTATATAACATTCATCTTCTTTCAAACTATCATCTTTCAATCAAAATGAGATGATGAAACTCAACCTTATTTCAAAATGATTGATATTTTGTGAAATGAATAGTTTGCTTTTTAACTTTGTGATTTTCATGATATTTTAATTATGTTTTGTACTATAATTTTGTCAGTTGGTTGGTTTGATTTCAACCATGGTTATAGATTTCAAAGCATTCATCACACTTTTATACATCTATCATATTCTTTCAATCTATCATCTTTTCACCAATATGGATTGATTAAAGTTAACCTTATTTCAATATTTGAGGAATACTCAAACCTCATAATGTTAAATCATCATCCTTGGTTTGCACTATTATATTTACCATTTGGTTGGTTTTGAAAGAATGTCATCCAATTAAGACAACCCGATGAAACAAACCAATTAATTGACAAAGAAAGACACTCAATCCACCTTTCTTATACTCTTCACTTTGTTTTAGTGTTTTTCAACTCTTTACCAACTCAATTCTCATGGTGCAACCTCAATACCCTACGGTTTTCCTTTAATATATATAAAGATTTAGTTTTGTACTATAATTTTTACCATTTAGTTGGTTTTGATTCCAACCATGGTTATATATTTCAAAGAGACCATCAAAAATAAGACAACCCCAAGAATTGACATAGAGGCATCTAATCCACCTTTCTTATACACTTCTCCTTATTCAAATGTTTAAAGTCTTCACCAATGTGAGATAACCCAAAATCAACCACAATTAAGATTTAAGGATTACTCAAATCTCAATGTGCCAAGTCATTATATTTGGTTGTTCCTTTAACGTATATAAAGATTTAGGTTTGTACTATAATTTTTACCATTTGGTTGGTTTTGATTCCAACCATGGTTATATATTTCAAAGAGACCATCCAAAATAAGACAACCCCAAGAATTGACATAAAGGCATCTAATCCACCTTTCTTATACACTTCTTCTTATTCAAATGTTTCAAGTCTTCACCAATGTGGAATAACCCAAAATCAACCACAATTAAGATTTAAGGATTACTCAAATCTCAATGTGCCAAGTCATTATATTTGGTTGTTCCTTTAATATATATAAAGATATGTATAATAGATTACATAAAATGGTTTGAACCAAATAGAATATGCTAATCAATAATTATCGTTTCGAGTGTCTCCAACTTCAATAATTTATGTGTCTTATGTTTAGTCTTTTATTCTGCAACCAGGTACAAATCAACCCCAACATCAGATATACCTAATTCAAAGCCCAGTGTATTTATGTTGTTGCTATATTTTGAACAAACACACAAGATACTTACATCTATCGATTTTTGATTTTTGTTATTAAGTAAGTCATTTCTCCAACCAGAGTCTGCATACCTAAGGCTTTCATCTTTTTCTCATATGAGTATCAAAAGGTTTTTAAAAATTCCAACAATGGTTTTACGAATGACCGAATTGGGTTGGTCGGTTTGAAGTCATTTAAACAACCTAAACTGGTGTTTGCATATTGAAAAATCTCAATATAACCCAACTTAAGCAAAAGTACAATCAACTCAAACCACATGAGGTGAATTAGGTTGGCCAAAATTTATGCACCCTATATTTGATACATCAGTGATTCAAAAACTAGAGTAAAATGACCAACAACACAGAGGTTCATCTCTATGGGTGGATAATTTAACCTTGTCACCATAACTTGTTTATTTGCCTTTGAAGACCTTGACTTTACCCCTTAATAGTCACCAGTTTGAGTTTCCTTTTGGGGTATCAAAAGTTTGCTCGGTTATCAATTTCAGGACCACATAAGATTATCGAGGTACATACAAACTACCTTGACGCTCACCATTATAAGACCCAATTTATTAATTGAGTCGATCATCTTTAAACGTTATATGTCACAAATACAACCTACCTTATTAAATTTTTTAAAATCATTATAAAATTTATTTTTCAAATTTAGAGTCGCATTAAAAACCAAAAACCAAACAAAATGAAACAAAAATTTACCTAATTTCAATTAAAAACCAATTTAGTTTTTTTTATTAGTAATTTTCAAAATAAAATTGTCAAATTAAGGGGAAAGTCCAAAAAAACCTAATGAACTTTTCTTAATGAATAACTCATTGAATTTTCTGAAACTTGCTAAATAAATCTTTGAACTTTTGAAAACCTGTTAAATACATCATTATTACTTAAAAATGTAACCTGCAACCTGTATAGCTGGTAAAACTACAACTTTAATAAAAATCCTAAAAACTATCCTGAACGTGGATTGTTCGTCCCATTTACATACATATATAAAGTAAAGTTTTTTTTTAGAAATCATAAATATTTGATAATCAAGACTTCTATCTTTGTGTTTATTTAAAAAAAATATAATTTTTTTAACTAAATACAATTTTTTTTGTTATTAATTGTTTTTTTTATCCGTGTTTATTCGTTCATTTTTTTTAATTTCATTTTCTCAATTTCAAATTTTTTTGAAAAGCTTGGGGAGGAATTTTGTGTGTGGGAAAGGACTTGGGATGCTCTTGGAATCTTGTTTGGTGGTTCTTCTGAGAAACGGATCGAGGATGGGAGGGACACCTTATTTAGGAAGGATAAATGGATGGATAATGTTAGGCTTTGTGATTCCTTCCCAAGGCTTCATAAGTTAGAATTGAATAAAGAGGCCATGGTTTGCAACCACATTGCTAATCTATCAAACCATGGGACCGGGGAGTGGGAGTGGTCTAGGACTCCTCGAGGGGGAGTGCTTGGTGACTTGGAAGATTTGAACTCGCTGCTTAGTAATGTTTCTATCAGCTCTAATGTCTGGGATCGTTGGGTTTGGTGGCTTAGAAAGGATGGGGTATTTACGGTTGCGGGCTTAAGACAATTGATTGATGATAAACTTCTACAGGTTTCCAGGACTGCCATGCCTACTCTTTGGAGTTCGTGTGTGCCTCGAAAGGTTTGTATCTTTATATGGCGTCTTCGTTGGGGGTGGATTCTAGTCCGATCGCTTCTCCATGACAAAGGTATTGACCTGCACTCTATCCTTTGTACTTGTTGTGGAAACTCGGAGGAAACCATCGAACATTGCTTATCGAAGTGTCCTCATAACATTTCATTATGGGAATAAAATTTCAACTAGTGGGGATGGTCTTTGTTCCCGTTTATTTCGTTGGATGTCCTGCTGGCTAGTTCAAACTCGCCTTCCATTCCGGTCTCAAGGCGACAACTATGGAAGGCGGTATTATGGATCACTCTTTACTTAATATGGAACCATCAAAACAAAAAGGTCTTTACGAACGGTCTGAATGACCAAATTGACTATTTTTTTGATCTACAATATTGTAATACCCTAAAATTTAGAGCGAATTTGAACCGAAATTTACATGCAGAATACAACTTAAATATAAAAGGATCGCCCAATAGATGGGGAAAGTAATGGAGTTTACATCAATATACGAATACTAAATGACAACCTATTAATCTATACAAAATTTGAATTATAGATTATGTTCGAGTGTCACTAATATCCTCAAAATAAACGTTTCTACTATCTCCAATATTTAAATTTGAAGGTATAATCCCAAAAAGGTGCCTCTAGCAGCACAACGCTCCATTCCGCTTTAGGGAGTTCCGCTTACGACCACCTGCTAAACAACATTTAAGATCAAATGTTAGGCTTACACCTAGTGAGAACAAACAGTTAAATGGATAAAGTAGTAAAATATTTTAAATAAAGGTGCGGTATACTTTATCTCATTTAACTTAACTTGAAAGCTTACTCTTGGTGAGCAAGGGTTTTTTAAAAGTAACCGGGAGATACCTGATCATACTATCTTTGGTGACGGATACAAAAGTAGGTCACTACTCGATGTTGGCTTAACAAGGGAACCAATGGCAACTGGTGACTACCAATTAATGTAATAACATCTAAAGCCTCCGATGATTCCAATGAAAGCTCGTGCAAGGAGTCAATGGCAACTGATAACAATCAGTTAATGTAATGACATCTGAAGCCTCCGATGACCCTAATTCGACACGTACGTAAGAGTCAATGGCAACTGGTAATAACCAATTAATATAATAATATCTAAAGCCTCCGATGACTCGAACGCATACATAAAGGGGACAACAATCCCGAAATAAAACTAACTAAATGCCCATGGATCCATTACATACTAGTCTATAAATCAACTACATCAAACAAGACATCGTGATATTTTTCCATTTACTGAAAAACCTTTACATAAATGTTTTCTTTTGAAATATGAACTTTACCCAAAATTAGGTCAAATAATTTTAGTTCCAAAATCAAAGATTTTCTCATCTAGAGACATTTCCAGGTAACATAAAACCATTTATACTACTCATTTTATATCCAAGATCAAAATCCCAAAATTCCTCATTTTGACCTACATCTTCCAAACTTAACCAAATGCATAAATACTTGGAATTTTAAACTTTAAAAGGAGTAAATATAACATCTAGAACAAGTATTAAGTTTATAAAAGGTTAGATCTGAACTCACAAAAGGGTTTTTGAGAAAACCCTAGAAAATGGTCAACAATGGTGGAAAGTAGTGGAAAAGATGAAGATCTTGAAGCTCCAAACACCTAGTACTTGAATCTGATCTCCAACCTCTTAATTGCTCTCTAAATCTTTGAATATTGAAACTTTAGTGATCAAGTATGGAAGGGAAATGAGAGGAAATGAGTAGGTGTGAAATAAATGAGAAAGAAGAACTCAAAAAATGGGTTTAAAAGGGTAGAAAGTCGTGCAGAATTCTGCCCACTTTTTGGGGCTTGCTAGTGGGCGCGAGAAAATTAGCAGTGCGAAACATTAAGTTTCTACCCACTTTTTGGGGCTTGCTAGTGGGCGCGAGAGTGTGCGAGTGCGAGCTGTGAAATTTCCGAACCAAGTTTGGTTTTTTGCCAAATACGATATCCAACCAACCAACGCTTATAATAATTACAAAAGACTATTTTTAAGGCTAAAATATAGATATTAAAAATCCGAGTGTTACAAACATCGGTCATTTCTTTGAATTTCCAAGCGTTTTAAAGGCTTCAAGTTGTCTTGGACGGAGTGGTGTGTGGTCGGGGGTTTGTTGGGTAGCTCGTTTGGTGGCCTCTGCCTTGTTTTGGATTGCAGTGGGCTTTGGTGATTGGGTGTTTAAGGGTCGTTTTTTGGTTGTTGTTTGTTGTTGTGTCTCCTTTCGTTTATTCCTTTTTGGTGCTTCTTTTGGCTTGTTGGTTTCTATAACACTCTAAAATAGGGGTGATTTAAATTATCGATTATTATAAGAGGATTTATTTCTTCAAATTTTAATCTCTTACATAAACAAGGAAAATAGCCAAAAATGTGATAGTTATTATGGGGAGTGATTTTTATTTCCTTTTTATGCGTAAATCAATAAATAAAAAATAAATAAAAAGAATCACAAAAACATGGATTTTACTGGAGAAGCAATTAGAGGTGTAGGAGTTATTATTATATTTTTTTTGATCAATCAATGGGCTTGGATGGAGTCTTAGTGCGCCGTAGGTTAAAGTTTTGTGATGCAATATATACACATAGAGGGAATGTCGATAAAGTAAATAACTGGTGATAGTGGTCGTCATTTACCACCTCGTTTGTTGCCAAAGACATCAAGAGAGAGACCGAAATCCAAAAGGGAGATGGAGAGGACGAGTAACAGGAAGAGATCGGTATTCGAAATCACGAAGAGATCGCAACGATGTTGAGGTAAGAACTCCTATAATTCTTGGTTCAATATTACACGAATGATTTGGAGATTTTTATATGTCGACTAGTTGATCGGAAATGGGTAATCTCCGATTCAAAACATAGACTGTATATATACGGTTAAAACCAATAATATTCGGAGTCGCTACTACTCGAAAACATGAAACAATGGCATGGGTTGTACTTTGGTCAAACACAACCGAGTGTGTGTATATATATATATATAAAGAAAATGGATAATGCGTCCATGAGAGATGGAAAAACAAAAAGGAATCCATGCCATATTATGTGTATGAATTATAGATATAGTTTATATGAGTTATCCTTTTAATCATCATAAACATTTCATACATTATATATATTATGTATATAATTGGGTGTTGGTGCAAAGTGCAGGAGAAACATGTTGTGTACTTGGGTTCATACACATAGAATATATATTTATATACATATATATATATGGTACATAAGGATGGAGGCAATCGATTAAGGCATGGAAGGTTTATAATTTTATTCTTTTAATTGTTTGATTAAATGGGTTTAATAAATTATTTAATTTAAATTATATAATTTCTCAAATTGAAGTATCTAAAAGGGGGATTATGACTATTGAGTTGCTTTAAATCAAGTTACGAAGTTTATATAGTTATAAAGTGTAAACTGACGTTAAGGGAATTTTATAATAGGAGTAAAGTGTCGTAAATAAAGTTAATAATTATTAGAGCAGTTCAATTAGGAGTGGAGAACGTTATAAAATGTTAAAGTGACGTTATAGGATGTTGTAAAGCATAAGATATGGGTTTAACGATATTCGACGGAGATTGATCAAGTTGATAAGGGGTGACTCTATTGACCAAAATCACTAGACTCGACCTTATTGAATAGCTTTTTATTTTTGGTCGGTTCTTTTTGGAGAAAACATAGTCATTAATGGGATATTATGGTTTAAAAATTGTAGGCTATCAGTCAGGGATGATTACTGGGCAACCTACACAGTCAGGTGAGTCTTTCACGAGATTTCACTGGATGTATACATATTTATGAAATGTATTTTTACATATATGGTGTGGGTGTTTACCTGTTTAATTGACGAGGTGTTATTGCATGTTTTATTAATTGGTGATTTACATGCATGTGGTTTAAACTGTGGTGTAGCATGCTACTTATGTTATAAGATTTATATACATTGCATGCAGAGGGTTTGGGGTGTGGGTTAACATGTCTATATGATGTATAACCCGGGGTATGGGATATCGGCTCGACGTGTCACACTTTAGGGAGGCACGACCCGAAATGGGCGGTAATTCCTGGTGGACTTACAAGCCCAGGGAATGCTTGCGACATGGCAGGTCCCTACCTTAGAGAGAGGAGTTAAGAAATCTCTTTGAGGGTGCATATAATTGGTGAAATTTCATATCATATTTATTTGATAATTACATGTGATTGAATGTGTGTCGAATAGTCGCACGTAAAACGTGAACTCATTGAGCTATTTAGCTGACTATAGTGTACATCTCAGGATCGGGAGGTTCAGAAATCAACAAGGGCAAAGGACGCGCTTAAGGAGTTTAGTTCCTTTTATTTTATTTTAGCGTACAATTTTATGTATTTCGGAGTTTGTCTTGGTTCGAAAATAGTGACCCGGTATGGGACGAGTTATCTTTTAATATTTATTTTGATTTGATGTTTAGACTTCCGCTGTAGACGTTTTAGTTTATTAATTTGAGTATTTAATGAGGTATTTTGATAACGTGACATTTCATTTAATTGAAAAAAATGGGGTGTTACAAGTTGGTATCAGAGCTTTAGTTTAAGAGAATTAAGTTTTGGTTATAACCTAAACTTAAACTGAGTGGTGTATTGGGAGTTAAGATCATGACGGAACTAGAGTATATAAGTCCGCTATAACTTAGAATTGCTTTGCTTTGCATATAAGATTTGAATAAGGTACTACTATGTGACATATGATCCACTATAGATGAGCTTGAGGAGGTGATGATCTAACTTTGGTTTAAGGTATGCACGTAAGTGCTAGGTGATTCTTAAGGATGAAGGTTATAAACCATGACAGTTTTACCAATGTGTAATGTCAGAGTCTTATGACTGTTGTTAGTATTGGAGAAAAAGTTATCGACAAGGACCTTGAAAGATCTTTTAGGATTGTAAATCTATATATTTGTATGTGAAGTCATTCAAATGTTCTTATCACTCATCATGCCAGTAGAGATTAATGGCACATTACTAAGGGAGACGCATCTTCAATAGTACATTGTGATGCATCTTATAACATCGGGAGTTAGGTTAAGCATATAGCCAACCAACTGGTATTATATGGCTATTATGATGGATATATGATGGTGGAGGTGTTTTGGATATGTTTGGTTAGTTTATTACATCATGGGAGTACATGTATGTGATAAGAAAGTATCAGTGAAATGTTGGTGGATTGTATAATTTGTATAAATTGCAAGGGCTGTGAGGTATTACCCGTTAAACTAAGCACCGTAGTGTGTAGTCGAGTTGGTGAAAAGTTAACCGACGTTTGGTTATCATTTAAATATGTTCCAATTGTTTTTGGTATGTATAAATGAGGATTCCATTATGCGAAGTTCAAATTAGTTTATTACAAATATACTGGTGCATATCACAATTGTTTTACATGGTTTGTTGAGACATGGTTGTTGATCCTATGACATTAGTTCGATTAAAGTCTCGAGTATGACGAGTTTTTGTAAGTTAAAACGTTAAGTGTGAGCCTTAGTTTAAGCGAATTAGTTATGTTGATAGCCTAAGCTTAAATTGGAAGAGTATTAAGGGACTTCAAATTGGGTGAGCTAGGTTGCTATTATCCTAGAAGTTAATTAAGTAAGGAGTAAAAGGGTATTCAAGTTTGGTTTTAATGAGGAGATGGAACATGATTTAATAAAATTAGGATATATGGAAACCTAAGCTTAAATCATTGGATTAAGAATATAAATGTCATATAAGATTCTAATGGGTGAAATATGTTGTAGAAATCATGGTCGAGTTTTTGGTGATGTATTGTATTTTAGTTTTGAGAATGGGATGCAATAGATGGTTCATGTAGGTATAGTCGGATGAGTGATTGTCCTATGGACTAGTAAATGTTTAAAGGGTTGGAGATTAAGACAGTTGAGGTGGTGTGGTTATAGGGATAAAAAACATTGTGTTCTGGAAATGGAGAAACTGTAAGGTTGACGAGAAACATTAATAACTATAATGGTGATCTTGGGGAGAGATAGAAGTGATTTAGAAATGCGTAGGGGGCCAATGTCAGATAGGGTATTAAAAAGGATTATGGTCCTTAGAGACAAGATTTTTCGGAATGTTCAATATGGTTCAATGTACGCGGAGAATTAATTTTATGGTGAAAAGAGACTTGCATGATAAAGAATAGTCATATACTCATATACGATGGGTATGGGTTGGTGATTAGGTCACCCATCTAATTGATTATTATAAGAAAGGTATTACTCTTAGTCCTTTGGGCGTGAGACTATGGAACGTATGGAAGTTCCATAGAGACACAATTGGAGAGTACTATGATTGGGGAATATGGTACTAAAGATATTGGAGGGAGTGGTATCAGGAATAGCCATGAACTCGTTAAACTTGGTGTCAATCTCTAAATTATATAAGGACTAATTGGATGCCCAATATTCCATAAAGGGAAACGGTGATGAGATCGGGATGGAGAAAATATAATGTTAACAGTTGAATGAATGATTATTAATTGAAATGATTACTAGTACTTAAAGTAAGTTCTATACCTATAAACTTACCATGTAAACGTCATTATATTATGACTATTGGGGATCGATCAAGA
Organism: Silybum marianum; assembly: GCA_036898165.1. Classification (NCBI taxonomy): domain Eukaryota; kingdom Viridiplantae; phylum Streptophyta; class Magnoliopsida; order Asterales; family Asteraceae; genus Silybum; species Silybum marianum. The sequence goes on from CM072539.1 coordinate 20,579,061, forward strand.
TAGCTCCAGGGAGCTAAGGGGACGCACATTTAACAATGATGCCTAATGGAATAATAGATCACAGTTTGGGGTCGTGACTAAGATAAAGGTTAGTGAAAGAGTATAAATGAAGTTTAGACTGTATGAATTAGTTTTGCAGCAACTGGTAGACATTGTGATCGGTCCTATGGTGGGACCAGGTGAAAGAGATGTGTCATAACAGTATGGTCCTTTGTCTTGGGATGAAAACACAGATTTAGAGCACGTGATAGAAGGAAATACAGGACTATGTGAATCAGTTCACAAATATGTCAAAATAGACCAATGGTAGGTGTCTGAAGTTAGAAATCAAATAATGCATAGTCATGATTTTTTTTACATGTTATAAAGGTGAAAAAAATGGTAGTAAAAGCAGCTATGAGGCCATGGAAGGAAGGAAGAAGATGAAGGGGACGTGAAACAATTCAAGCAAGGAGCTTGAAACAATGTACTAAAGTTTTGAGGAAAGTGTCAGTAAGGAAGAGAAGTGACTATATTGGGAAATGTAGAATTGAAGGTCTAGCATGTGTGGTTGATGTCAATCCATAAGTAAGGTTGTATATGATGAACCTATGGTGGGCGAATATTAAGGTGATTAGAGATATTGAATCGAAAGTATCACTTGATGTGAGGGCACCTGAAATTGATCTAGTTCCAGGGAGAACACAAAATATAAGTATATTGCCAGCATTTAGTGCCAAATTTGATGAAGAGATTGCAAGAGCCTTTGATCAAGGAGTCTATATGGATAAGTTAGCATTATGAGGAATTTTGATATTGTTAGTTAATAGAAAGATGGTACGATGCATGCATGCATCAATAAATTGGTGTGTATAAGATCTTTGGCAGGAATAAAGGTTTTGCTAAAGGTTACGATCAAGTCAATCGACTTCAAACATGTGAAATGGATCATCAAAAACACAAAGGAGTGGTATAATGGTTTTTGGCAATGAGAAACTTTGCGTTAGTTTATATGTTTGAAATGTATTTTCATGTATATGATTATGTGGTGATGCATATTTTGCATAAGGTGTTTTAATTACATGTTCTCGCTTTTATGGTTACATGTATATGTAGATTTATGAGTATGCATGTTAATTGTTTTTGGATTATAAACATTTCTTGCATGTTAAGATTTATGATAGTTTTAAAAGGTACCAAAGGTAGGTAGTTAAAAGAATGTGATTCTAGAAAGATACGTCACACTTAAGGGGAGGCACGACCCCGAAATGGGTTACTTGTTCTAGGGAGAGCAATATACGCAAGGGAATGCCTGTGACATAGAAGCATGACCTTGTAATGGGATACTAGCTCTAGGGAGAGTCGTATACACCGAGGGAGTGCTTGAGACCTATCTGTTATTTCTTAATATATAGGAGGTTTGATTATGGAACCAAATAAGTTTGGATTGGTTAAAAAAAGGGAGGGGGTATTTCGGATGCTGAGGAGAGGATAAGCCTCACACTAAAGATGACATTACCAGAAGAAACACGTGTGGTATATAGTGATGCATGTAAGTTGGGTAAAGATATGTTGATGCAATAGGAAAAGTCATTATTTAAATATCATTCCAATTAAAAGAACCCATGAGGAAGTGTCAAATCCCTTACATAAAAGTAGAGGTAGCGGTCTTTAGGTTCAAGGGTTGGAAGAAGGACTATGGGTGTCTACATTAAGAAACGTAATAGTGGGCTATGTGGGGAGTTGTGGGGCATGCCTTAAAATGTGCAATGTTAGAAACCATCGTTTAGGCGTCCACAGACATAGACTCTGGTATGACAGTGGAATAGAATGGCAAAAGGTATCGTTGCAATAGACAAAAGAAAGAAAAGTGTCAAATGAGCAAACATTGATCAGAACACGAAGTTAGCTCACTTATGACTGATTAGTGGGAAGTGATTATAACGATAGATTGACAAAAATATAGGTGGATGGTACAGTGATGATGCATAGAGCACCCTCATTATAGATCTCAGGTAGAGACCCGAGATTTACATCAAGCGTCGAGGTGAGTCTTCATGAGACATACAATAAGATGCATACATATGTACAAAAATGTATTTTTGACATGTAACGATTATTTGATACGTACGCATGGTGATTATTTACATACATGTTATGGTGTATTTTTACATATAGGTGATGTTTATGAGTAAATTGCACGTTATGTGTTTATTGGGTTTTAAACAATAACTGCGTGCTTTTTACATAAGACAATTTTATAGCTAGTTAATAGGGAGGAATCTTGATAGTAAGTAACAGGGAGTGACGTGAACCTGTAATGGACGATTGGGCAAGGGTGAACCGGTCGACCCAAGGAATGTCAGGTAATGAAATGACCCATACCTGTCAGGAGATCTCATATATTTTCAGTTGTACATGTTTTGTTCAAGATGCATGCTATAGTTAAAATACCATCTATGAATAAGGGATGTGGACAAGGTTGAACTATAAACATGCCATCCTTGGACATAGGGTTAAGGAAAGGAAAAAGTATAAAATTTGGATATTGGTGGGAAGGTTAGATGGTTAGACTTCTAGGAAGTCATAATCATGAAATATCATTAGTAAAGTCGATCTACGAATTACCATTTAGTTGTCCAGGCAAAGCCATTGAGGCATTTGCAGTAGGACATGCCTAGTTAATTGAACAAGGATAGATCTGCATACTTCAGTAAAGATTGCATAAGTACACAAGTGGTTGAAAAATGTACTTAATAAGAATGAGAACTACACTGGTAATGAATAAATATCAGTTATTGGGCCAAGATGACCCTAAAATATCATCATATAAGGGGGGATGGTTCATTTTGGGGAAGAAGGTAAGTTTTGAGATTGAGATATGTTGGACCATTCAAATTTATTGCAAGCATAGGGGAAATAGATCACTGGTTAAATTTCCCAAAAGTGATAAGAAGAATGATCGACACTTTTATTTGTCAAGTTTCAGTAAGTTTGGCCGATGGGTTCGCCAATGAATTGGAATGTGGTTAAGATTAATAAAAAGTTGGCAAACGTTGAAGATCCGAATTAAACAAGATAGCTATGGAGCTTTCATGTCATTATGCATTCTTCCGATGCTTAAATTATAACTTTTAACGTGAGAGAACTAAAAAGATCATCCTTTTTAAGCGTTATATGGAAAATATCCTATCTAGAGTGGGCATGACAATAAAAATGATTAAGAAGTAAATGATGTTTTGGGTGGTATTAAGGTGGAAATTTCATAAAGGGTAAAAGAAAATGATGTGGAACCGGAGATGGCGATGAGAACTAAGTATCCTCAAGTTCAGTAAAATTTGATTCCGAGGACGGAATCCTTTTTAAGGAAGAGAGAGTTGTAACACTCTAAAATAGGGGTGACTTAAATTATCGATTATTATAAGAGGTTTTATTTCTTCAAATTTTAATCTCTTACATAAATAAGGAAAATAGCCAAATATGTGATAGTTATTATGGGGAGTGATTTTTATTTCCTTTTTATACGTAAATCAATAAATAATAAATAAATAAAAAGAATCACAAAAACATGGATTTTAGTGGAGAAGCAATTAGAGGTGTAGGAGTTATTATTATATTTTTTTGATCAATCAATGGGCTTGGATGGAGTCTTAGTGCGCTGTAGGTTAAAGTTTTGTGATGCAATATATACACATAGAGGGAATGTCGATGTAACACCCCGCCTTACGACGACACAATATTGTCCGCTTTGGCCTAAGCCGCACGACTTTGTTTCTGGCGACCTGACGAGGACTTTCTAGGGGGGTCACCTATCTTGGTACTACTCCCACCCAAGCACGCGTAACCACAGAGTTCCAAGACCTGCCTTGCATGTGGCCCCAAAACGCGTTGTGTTTAGGAAGGCCAAGGTTTACTTATGAACCCAACATCACTCCTGTCCACGACCGATATGAGATCTGCCTAAGGTGTTACAAACACCCCCCCTTAGAGACTCATCGTCCTCGATGAGGTTTGCCCCCATATCCCGAACGACATAGGAGCGGCTCTGATACCATTTGTAACACCCCGCCTTACCACGACACAATATTGTCCGCTTTGTCCTCCCGCAGAGGTGTGCGCACGGATTTGTTTCTGGCGACCTGGCGAGGACTTCCCAGGGGGTCACCCATCCTGGTACTACTCCCACCCAAGCACGCTTAACCACAGAGTTCCAAAAACCTGCCTTGCGTGTGGCCCCAAAACACGTTGTGTTTAGGAAGGCCAAGGTTTACTTATGAACTCAGCATCACTCCTGTCCACGGCCAATGTGGGATCTGCCTAAGGTGTTACAGTCGATGAAGTAAATAACCGGTGATAGTGGTCTTCATTTACCACCTCGTTTGTTGCCAAAGACATCAAGAGATAGACCGAAATCTAAAAGGGAGATGGAGAGGACGAGTAACAGGAAGAGATCGGTATACGAAATCACGAAGAGATCACAACGATGTTGAGGTAAGAACTCCTATAATTCTTGGTTCAATATTACACGAATGATTTGGAGATTTTTATATGTCGACTAGTTGATCAGAAATGGGTAATCTTCCGATTCAAAACATAGACTGTATATACGGTTAAAACCAATAATATTCGGAGTCGCTACTACTCGAAAACATGAAACAATGGCATGGGTTGTACTTTGGTCGAACGCAATATATATATATATATATATATATATATATATATATATAAGAAAATGGATAATGCGTCCATGAGAGATGGAAAACCAAAAAGGAATCCATGCCATGTTATGTGTATGAATTATAGATATAGTTTATATGAGTTATCCTTTTAATCATCATAAACATTTCATATATCATATATATTATGTATATAATTGGGTGTTGGTGCAAAGTGCAGGAGAATCACGTTGTGTACTTGGGTTCATACACACAAAATATATATTTATATACATATATATATATATATATATAGATGGTACATAAGGATGGAGGCAATCGATTAAGGCATGGAAGGTTTATAATTTTATTCTTTTAATTGTTTGATTAAATGGGTTTAATAAATTATTTAATTTACATTATATAATTTCTCCAATTACATTATATAATTTCTCAAATAGATTTAAGTATCTAAAAGGGGGATTATGACTATTGAGATGCTTTAAATCAAGTTACGAAGTTTATATAGTTATAAAGGGTAAACTGACGTTAAGGGAATTTTATAATAGGAGTAAAGTGTCGTAAATAAAGTTAATAATTATTAGAGCACTTCAATTAGGAGTGGAGAACGTTATAAAATGTTAAATTAACGTTATAGGACGTTGAAAAGCATAAGACATGGGTTTAACGATATTCGATGGAGATTGATCAAGTTGATAAGGGGTGACTCTATTGACCAAAATCACTAGACTCGACCTTATTGAATAGCTTTTTATTTTTGGTCGGTTCTTTTTAGAGAAAACATAGTCATTAATGGGATATTATGGTTTAAAAATTGTAGGCTATCAGTCAGGGATGATTACTAGGCAACCTACACAGTCAGGTGAGTCTTTCACGAGATTTCACTGGGATGTATACATATTTATGAAATGTATTTTTACATATATGGTATGGGTGTTTATCTGTTTAATTGATGAGGTGTTATTGCATGTTTTATTAATTGGTGATTTACATGCATATGGTTTAAACTATGGTGTAGGATGCTACTTATGTTATAAATTTTATATACATTACATGCAGAGGGTTTGGGGTGTGGGTTAACATGTCTATATGATGTATAACCCGGGGTATGGGATATCGGCTCAATTTGTCACACTTTGGGGAGGCACGACCCGAAATGGGCGGTAGTTCCTGGTGGACTTACAAGCCTAGGGAATGCTTGTGACATGGCAGGTCCCTACCTAACGGAGAGGAGTTAAGAGATCTCATTGAGGGTGCATATAATTGGTGAAATTTCATATCATATTTATTTGATAATTATATGTGATTGAATGTGTGTCGAATAGTCGCACGTAAACCGTGAACTCACTAAGCTATTTGGCTGACTATAGTATACATCTCTGGATCGGGAGGTTCAAAAATCAACAAGGGCAAAGGACACGCTTAAGGAGTTTAGTTCCTTTTATTTTATTTTAGCGTACAATTTTATGTATTTCGGAGTTTGTCTTGGTTCGAAAATAGTGACCCGGTATGGGACGGGTTATCTTTTAATATTTATTTTGATTTGATGTTTAGACTTCCGCTGTAAACGTTTTAGTTTATTAATTTGAGTATTTAATGAGGTATTTTGATGTGAAAAAAATGGGTGTTACAGTTTCTTTGTGGGTCTGCCTCTTGTAGTTGCTTTCGACTATCTCTTGTTTCTTGTTTCTTGTTTCTTCTTGTTTAATATATTGTACTTGCCTTAAAAACACGTTAGTTTACTTTTACCATCCCATCTTTTTACCACAGTGCAGCACCACCATCTTCCACCAAGAGCTTCATCGACGACGTCTCACTCACTCCATTCACAACCGACGACGTCCTTCAATCGACCCTTCTCCATCGGCGCCAACTGTGGTCTTTTTTGTTAAAAACACGGGATGAAAGAAGATTTGATGATGGGGTGGAGATGGTCTCCGAACGACAAGTGTTGGTAGTTTTCGAGAGGGAAATTCAAACCATAGTGGTTTTTGACTAGATATGAGGGGGCGTACGATGATGAAACATGGTGGGAGGGAAAGAGACTATTGAAAAAGACGGCAAAAAGATAGGACAGTGAAACTATAATTTTACCTTTTTTACATTCCTAAAATAAAAGAAAAAAAGCTTTTTTTTCGTTTTTCAGAATTGAGAAAAATGAAATTTAAGAAATAAACAAATAAACAAATAAACACAAACCTAAAAAAAGAAATTAATAACAAAAACTCATATTTTATTTATTTAAAAAATAATTTTTTAAGGTAAACAAATTAATAAATAAACACAAAGATAAAACTCTCGATTCTTAAAATATTCATGTTTATAAAGAACTTTTCTTTACATATCTTTCTAAATAGAGTAGATTATTCACGTTTAGGATAGTTTTTAGGAGGTTTTTTTTAATTATTAATTTATAGTTTTACTTGCTATTTAGATTACATGTTATATTTTTAAGTAAAAATAGTGTATTTAAAAATTCAATGATGTATATAAATTTTTTTTAAAAACCAATAACCTATTCATTTAATTTTTTTCCCAAAAACCTAAGTGGGTTTTTGATTTAGCTTATCAAAATAACTTATTAACTTATACTGGTGTGGAATCAAAGAAAAGTGGATTTGAGTGTTTGGATGGAAAAAAAAAGTGCTTATACTGTGAAAAGAAGATTTTGATAAGTTAAAAGTTTGACTTATCAAAAATAGCTTATGGCTTATGAACATTTTTTTGGTCATTTTACATGTATAAGCACTTTTTTGTCAAACACTAAAAAATAACTTATTGACTTATTCCGGTGTGGAACCGTCGTAAGCTAATCCAAACACTTTTTTTTAAACTCCGATTTAGACCATATAAATTGATAAACACTTTTCGTAAAAAACATAAGTTTTTTTAATTAAACTAATCCAAACACCTCCTAAATCAAGGGCCATTGATTTTTTTAGACTTTCCGTGAGATTAAAAACATGTTAATTCATAAAAAAGAAAAAAAAATTAAAAAATTAATAAAATTACAAAACTACTCAATCTTTCATTCAAAATTATATTATTTTTAAGGACATTTTAGTAAAAATGACATTTTTTTTTCCTTTCTTCCCTCTTCAAGAATATAAAAACTATTTCTTTTCCTTTTCTTCCTTCTTATTTCAGTTTCGAAAATACAAATAAATTTTTTATTTTATTTTTTTATTTTTTCCTTCCTTTTCTTTTGTTTCCAAATTCAAATCGGGACTCATTAATATATTATTTTGGTTAAAAAAAACATGTTAATTCTTTCTCACAAAAAAAGAAAAAAAAAACGCTGGAAAAACAAGATATAAAGAGAAGTGTCCGCCGTCGCCTGAGAAGACCAAGCAAAACTGAAAATCTATCAAATTATCTCAACTCCGATTAAAGTTGAGTGGCCGGAGAAGCCAGACGGAATATTTCAGCTTTTCTGATTCACCATTCGCCGTCTTGAACTCATGAAGTTTCTGGATTGGTACGTTAAAATTGCAGTCGTTTCAGCAGCAATTGGAGGATCTATGGAGTATTTCATGATTAAAACCGGTTTCTGTTAGTCACACCTTTCCTCTATTCGTTTTAATTTCAGATTTTGCCTATTGAATTTGCTTTTCGTTTTGTTTTGTTTATCTGTTTGTGTTGAATAAAGGGGGTTTGATTTTAGGTTTATTCATTATGGGTGAACTAGCTTACAAGTAGATCTAACGATTCCTATGTAGTCAATTTGGTTTAATTTTAGCAATTTAAAGAGATTGAAATTCATAATTTCTTGTGTGTGAAACAGGATAATCCATCAAATCTTGCAACATAGATTAATATTGGTGAAATTGCGTTTATAACAGGACTCATATGGATTTTGTATTTGGGAAAAAAATGTTTAAAAGAAAATCGTGGTGTATTTTCTTATCAGAATGTAGGGTTGGGTCAGAAGGTTAAGAAGGGATCTCCACCCTTGGATCAATCTGAATTGAAGAGAACCACTAAATCAATTATCTTCTAAAGCGCAATTCATAGGTTGTTTTTAGGATTAAAAGTGATCAAGGATCGAAATTCCTTAGTGGATCACCCATAGGTTTATGAGTGTATTATTTCATCCTTGTAATTGAAGAGGACATACTAGCTAGCCTTATAAGGCTTATTCTAGTTCTTACAGATAGTGAAAATCCAAGATATCTTAACTCTTCATTTATGAGATCTAAGGGGAGCTAAAAACAACCATACATGGTGCTATTATAAGTATGTATTATCTTTAAATAACTATTTAAACATTGAATAAACAAAGGATCATAATGGGTGATCGTGGGTCATTTGTCGATGTAAGGGAAATACTATGATACACCTAGATTCATATATATGAAAATAATATGTCGTAATTAGCCATATTGTTTGAAGACTCATCGACTTGGAGCATTGTTATCTAAAATGCCCAATACTCTCTTACTTGGCGGACAATGACAACTTGCCTCTTGATTTTCCATGAAATACAAGTTCTTTTGGAGAAAACACATAACATGCCATAGGCCTCTTAGGTTCTTACCATGTGGATATTCTACATGACTGACATCTAAATATATATATATATATATATTAGTTGCAAACAGGTAGATTTATATAGCAATAATTAGTATGAGGGAAATAGATGAAGTGACTTTCCATGCTGACTGCAAATATTTGGTCTCATGGCTATGAGAAGTTCATTTATTCCACCATTTTCTATATCTCGCTGAAAGAAGCATGTAGCAGGCACCATTTGGAATTGGCTACCTCATAGTCAAGCATCCTTAACTTAGGATTTCATAACACACTTTTGATGATCTAACCCCCCTTAACACCTAAGAAGTAGTCGAGAATAAGGATTTCAGAACAAACTTCTTGTGATCTAGCCTCCTTAACACCTAAGAAGTAATCGAGACTTCATAGGTCCTTGTTTCAAATTCTCTCTGGATGAATAATCTTGGGTTGTGATCCTTTGCGTGCATCATCACCTCCTATAATCCTAATGTCATTTACACGGAACACTAAGGTGGTGTTTGTTTTTTAAGAGGTGCTGAAGTCTGATTTCACTTCTGATTTATAAGAGGTGGTGTTGAAGTCTGAAATCTGAATCAGTAAGACTGTTTGTTTTTACGTCTGAAGTCTGAAATCCGAATCAATATGACTGTTTCTTTTCATCTTGGGATCAAAGCTGTATTGTTAATGTCGTTGGCTAATCGTCTTGCCATTTTTCTGAAGGAAGAGCGTGAAATAATCACATGCACTACAAGTCTGAAATCCGAATCAATATGACTGTTTCTTTTCATCTTGGGATCAAAACTGTATTGTTAATGTCGTTGGCTAATCGTCTTGCCATTTTTCTGAAGGAAGAGCGTGAAATAATCACATGCACTACAAGTCATCCCATAAGTCTTTTAGGGTCTTTGTGATAATTCATAGAACGAAAGCAAGGAGTCTGTATTAATTTCTCAAAGAAATCTCTGTAATCAACATACCATATTAGCTCTTCCTGATCTACAAATGCTGAAAGGTTGCTAATTGCTACATATAAACTGCCTCTGTAAAAAAGAAAAGTGTAGTAAGGTTAACATGACCTAAAGTTTGTATAAGGTTGTTAAATGTGACTCTTAAGCATTTTACAACTATCTTGGCTAGACTAGGTTGTTACTATGGTCCATATATATGAGCTAGATATTGGTTTTGGAACAGTATATCAAGGGGCTTGGCATATTCATATTTCTATATATATAATTATCCGTAAATCCCAATCTTTTCAGGAGGTCATGGGTTCAAGCCACATCAAAAGTGAGGAGTGTGAGTTTGGTTGTATATAAATATTATATACTTAAAAGAAGAAGAAGAAGAAGAAGAAGAAGAAGAAGAAGATAGATTTCGATTTAGATGCTTTTTGGCATCTGTATGTTTTGAAGATATGTTAAATCCCAAGAAGCTAGAGCCCAAATCATGGCCATAAATGGTTAGAATTAAGTGAATTTAGTCTTAAGTAACTATATTGGGATCCTTTAAAGTTATTTAATTTGAAAAGATCCTAATATATCTTCATTACAAAAACATCCTGCTGCAATCTAAAAACTAAAACCAATTGGCAACCATTACCAGTCATGATCTTTCTAATCATCATCGATTATGCGAGCATTGGAGGAGGTTTTGAATTATTATGATTAGAAATCCCTCTTTTCTGATTTAAATTAAGTGTTATTTGTTTGTTTATCAGAATTAGAAATTTCTTTTTTGGTGACCCTACTCTGTAGTCCTGTATATATATATATATATATATATGAACGCTATGTTATGACATATATATACATATATAAACCATTGCAAAGTTCCTTTTTCATTCATGATATTTTGCCGATAGATTATCGCAATGTGGTTGTTTTGTTCAAAAGCCATGAATGAGGTTTTATTTAAGAAACATTTATCGGAAAATTATGCATTGTGGGTGGCTTACATTACATCTGGTTTCTTTCTGTGTACAACTACAGATGATAAAGTGACGGTTCTTGAGTCGGAAAAGAAGGCTTGGGAAAATTCACCAGAAGCTCAGGCTATGCGAGAAGCTCTCAATCCTTGGAGAAAACTTGATAAAATAGATGAAACAAAACATTCCTAGTGTTTTCCTATTCAAAAGGGTTTGATGATAAACCAATTAACATTAGATTTGAGATCTTAGATAGATGCTTTATAAATAATTCCAAATAGTGGTTTTATATTTATTTCTGTGCGATATACTGGGTTCATTTGGTTTGGCATGATTTTGTTATTGTTTTATATCAAACATCCAAGTAGCTTACCTAGAATGTAATGCAGTTGGTTCCTGGGTAGTATACTTGTAACTTGTTCAAACAGGCGAAAACTCGAGTAAGATAGCCCCAGGGGATTGGGCTTTGGATCTAGGCTCTTAAGTCAGCCGCCTACTGGGTTGTTGTGTACCTGATTTGCCTCTCATCAGATGCTCTTGACGTAGATCAATGTTGGGCTAGTTTGGTGGTTGGCAATTACAATTTGGATGTTGAAATTTTGAATCTGATCCAATTACAATAGAATATCTAGTCTTGTTTGTTTGATTGGTCGGTTTCAATTTGATTTGATCATTGATTACTATTTTTCAAGTTAGGTGTTCTTCCATGTACAAGGGAATATGTGTCTTTATTTGGTTCCAAAATGTGTATAATGGAGGATGGCCATACACGAATAATATTGCAAACCCTAATATAAAATTAGAAACATAAAACAATATATTCGAGAATAGTTACACTAAGCTTTATATATAAAGTATCGTGATAGGTACCTTATATAACCATAAGCAAATTAATACAACAACAAACATTGCTTCGGTCTATCTCGTTTGCTTTCCCGATCAACTTTATTCAAAAAATGTCGTACTTTTTTAAGCCAAAAACCGAGCATGCAAAGATTGGTGCCAATGCTTTTGCTCTCCTTGACGGATTATCAGGTGGAAACAAGTGTAGGCCATCATCATCAACGTTAAGTGCTCCAACAGCTCAAACTACTAAGAAGTTGTTTCACTATCAATATCAACCTGAATCAGCTTTTTTGATTCGGCACCAAATCTATGTCGATCCACGTAACGAGGATTGAGACTGGTGGATTGCTGCAATGTGGACATGAGTCGTGGTAGGACTGTGATCGTAATTGATTACCCATAGAGGAAGATTGATTACTCGTAGGAGTTTCTTTTATTAATAATTTTAGCCAGAAACATAAATTAGCAAGGCATAACAAAAGTGGTTTAGGGGTGGTATAGGGGAAGGTTAAAAAAGAATAAAAAAAAATAGTTGAGAATGTAAAAATATATTATTCATATGTTAATTATTGGTAAACCTAAAAAATAATAATTAAAGATACACATATGAACTCATGTTCTGTTACCTATTCTTTACCAATTATTTACATATGAAGATGCATATATGAACCCACATGCGTTTCTTTTTATTAATGATTTAGAACATATGACTCTTTTATTTTTATGTTATCAATGTTTTTGTCTTTCTTAATTGATATTACGTGTCTACGTTCTTTATGTATTTTGCCATCCCCTAATGTTATGTTGTTGCCATGTTTATTGACTTAAATTGTATCCTAAATTTTTCAATTATCTTTTGGAATAAGGATAAGACAAGGAATAAAAGAACAAAAAGACGACCTTTATATAGAAGAATAGATACCACATTACAACATATCAACATTTGGCATAAACTGACTACATTCGAAAATCGAAACCGCTAAGAACTATCATCTTCGTGTATTGTATCTACAAATATAATAACATTGATGTTGAAGTTACAGTTGCATACACATTTGGTGTGAAAAAGGCATAACTGAGTAGTCTGGTTCAAATTGATGACATCATGGTTTGATCTTTATCTGGTTGGTCCGGTCCAAATACCCATATCTAGTTGAAGTTGGTTGTTCATAGTTGGCAATAAGTTTATATTAATTTGTTAGATTTTCTTCTACCAACATTTATCGATGACTTATTTGGTGTTTTCACCGACTGTCAAACTTGCGTCGTTGACATCTACCTTGTTCACGTTGTGTTAAGATATGCGTTTTAAATAAAAATAACTAGTTATCTTGATTTCAAGTCGTTAAAATAGTTTTTAGTGTTGGTATAAAGAGATTTTGCTCATGATTGTCTCATTATGTAAGGATCAAATAATAAGTTAACCACTTGGGTTGTCGATACCGATTGATCGAGGGATGTAGTGGAAATCTTTATTTTCTTGAATTCGAATGCAGGTGCTGCCATAACCTTGTTACCATGGAGGTTCAGTACCTATGATAATTCCAGAGTATTCGTGGTTTCCCTAAGGATTAGTTGGTATTATCAAAGGAAAAAAGTAACAATACTTAATTATCTACCCTTTCTTTTTCATTTTATCAAGTACTTCGTTAACTAGTTAAAACTTTCCAACTCTCGGCAATAAAATCACTAGTACCGGGTGTAAGTAGTGCTTACCGGAGAAGAGATAATGTTGTTTACAGTGTACCAAGAGCTTCCGACCAATAAATGTTATTGACCGAGATGTTCACCCTAGTAAGAATGGACAAATTTACTTACCTGCATAAAATCAAAGACTAGCACTTTGCACCTTTGCACTTGCAGAGTTGCAGATAATTTTCCTTACATTTTTGGTCCTAACATTTAACGGCAAGTTAACTTTTTCGTTAACTTTCAGTTAAACTGTTTTCAGTTATTTTTGGAAGTAAAATCGAAATTGGTAGTTTTTATGGTTATTTGTGAACCATTTCACCTTTTCATGAAAGGTTGTATCTCTTGGAAATTTTATACTATAAATACATGATATTTGCCTTCAATTTTCGTAACAATAATCTTTTCATCTTTTTCACAATATCACTAAAATAACATGATCATGAGAAGAACTTGTAGGATCGTTGCCTACAGTTATTAAAACTCGAAGAGGTCTTGGGAGAAAATTAGCCTAGCTAGATACATCAATGACCTAGTGAGAGTTAATATTCCTTAAGGATAGTGATATTATCATGTACCCCTGTTTTAACACGGTTTCCATTGAGAAACGTATAAAACAATATTCAACGCCAAATGTCTAAAATTGAATCTTATTCCATTTGTTTTATTTATTATGAAAATTAAATTTCTTCTCATTGATTCCATCCTACGAAAAATTTATAGCTACTATGCATGTATGTATCTAACATATATTTAGCAAATAAAGCAAACTACCTAATAGGCTAATATATCAACGTTTCACTTTATTTTCTAATAAATTAATACACTCATATTTCTATAGGCACATGTTGATTCACATGCTATATTAATTTTAGATATGGGACAACAGGCATATATCTCTTCTTTCATGAAAGAGAAAGAAAAAAAGGGAAAAAATAAATAAAATTAATTATATCAGTTACATTATATTTTGTTCAATCTTTAACAAATTAACTAACATAAAATGCGGATGGTTGATTTGAAACACGAGATTGGAGTAAAAGAATACTTTCATGACATTTGTTTTACTATTAATGTTAGATGGTTTGATTATTTGAATAAAAGTGGTTTAATTTAGTTTAAATTATAACATTGATTTACTTTTACATATTAAACAAAATTTATACCGTGAAACAAATAAATGAACCATCGTTTTTTTAAATATTTTTCTTAATTATGGAGGTTGATTGGTCAATAATATATGAAACAATTTCATCAAGAATTAATACTTGAGAGTTGATTAATCAAGAATATATGAAACAAATTTAATCAAAATGAGAATTTCATTTTCATATATATGAAATAATTTCATGAAGAAAAGAATTATATGAAACAATTTCATTATATTAAACACTTTATAAAACAATTTTATTTAGTAAAACAATGAACCATGGAATTTGTACGGTTTATACGATCGAACTGACTAGTTTGTATTTGAAATTCTCCTTATATATAGGAGCGTAATCATTTGAGAACCCATGAAATAGTGATAACTTTGAGAACTTGTGTATCATGTGTTATTTCATATGATTTTTTCTATCTAGGCATAGTATTAAGGTATTGATTAACATATATTTGTTTCACATGTTCTTGTTTCACACCGTAAAACTTTTTTATGTGTATTTTTTGTTTCACAAACACTCAAAAAAGTTTCAAATTGTAAACCAAGTACATGTTAAAGAATATATGTTAATCAATACGTTAAATATCATGTATAGTTAGAAAAAAAATCATATGAATAACTCATGATGCACAAGTTCTTAATTAAGGTTATCACAAGTTCTTAATTAAGGTTATTTATAGCGAATAAAATAAGATATAGTTTTAAGATTGATTTGTTTAGCTTAAAAAAATAATTATGTTAAAGACGATTTAATGTTGTTGCTCTTTTTCTATCATTGCAATAGACAAACTTATTATCGATGTTTTAATACACCAAAATCATTGACAACCATTAAGAAATTAACTCAATGTTATCATCCTAATATTAGGTTTCCCATTCAAAAACTTAAAATCAACTATTTAAATTTTAACAAAACGAAAGATTCATAAATGCTCCAATCTTATATAATTTCAAATTGAATAAATCCATGTATAAACTTCAACCAAATTTTCATATCGAAATAAATAAAAATGCTAAAACAATAAAACTAAATCGTATTTAATATAATTATTTTTTAGAAAAATTTAAACAAATCAAATTTGCAATAATATCATATTTTATTTACTTTGCATTTTTAATATAATATACACATATATATATATGTATAAGTTCATTGTTTTTACTTTTTTTATAGATAAAAGGACAAAATAATAGACAAAAGACTAAAATGGCCCCTGATTTAACGAAGTTAACGAAATCGTTAGTCAGAAGAACTATGATCAAAACAACTTGAATACCATAAATGCCAAATCCGTAATAAACATAGTATATGGACCCTGGTCAAAAAAGCTATCAAACCACAGGGACCAAACCTACAATTCACTCTTTATTTAATTTATAATTGAACTTGTGAGCATGTTGATCTTGCTTGTGGGTAGAACCAAGACTCGTTTTAGTTGGAAACGCATCTATTTTGCGTTTGCGGATTTGAAAAAAGCATAATTGGTTAACGATGACTAGATGCTTGTATTCTTGTAGATCTACTAAGATATTTCTTGTGCATAAAAAGATTTTTCTTAGAATTTATCGATTCCAAATTATGCAATAATGATCTCATTCTCGTCCACTTGTGATATAATTATCAAATTATATCAATGAATAATCAAGTTAAATTAGATACTATATTGAAATGACAATTTCATTCCTCTTTGTTCGCCAAAGTATAAACTATAAAGCATCAAATATTGGACAATTACATTTGTAAATAGCCGAAGTTAAATGAATCCTCATCTATGGCTCTAATTTGCTAAATAAAATCGTATGTCCCTTGTGCATGTTAAAATCAAACCCTTTAGACCCATTTCAAGGACAAAAGAAAAAAAAGGCTGTGTACAAAAAAGGATAGAAGATATGATATGAATTAAAGTAATGATATGCTCATTTCACTTCTCGTGCATATATTTCCATGCTAGATATTATTTAATTTGCGAAAGAATATTTGTTTTTATTTGGTTCCAAAATGAGGAACACGAAAAGGGGTTAACCTTTAACGATATGTTATATTTTAAACGTGATTGAAAATTGAACGAAAACATTAATTGATTTGGGAATAGTTGCATTGTACTTTCTATATAAAGATATGTGATCCCTCATAAATCACAATAAGCAAATACAACAACACATCCCATCCCTTTGTACATCTCATTTACTTCAACAAACAACTTCGATTAAGTAAATATGTCGTATTATTCTAGATCAAAAGCCGAGCTTTCCAAGATTGGAGCTGATGCTTTTGCTCTCCTTGATGATTTCTCGGGAGGGTACAAGTCCAAAATTAAGCATTCGTCATCAATGCTAAGTGCTCCATGCAATCAAATTCCAGAGAAGTTGTTTCACTATCAATATCAACCTGAACAAGTTTACGTTGTTCGACAACAAGTGTATGCCAGTCCGCTCCCAGTCACAAGGACTGAGAAGGTTATTAGCAGCCATGAGGCAGCAAAGAGGTATGGTGGGAGTGTGATAGTGGAATACCCCAAAAGGAAGATCTTTCCTAAGGGTCTCTTTTATGGGTAATTGCAGTCCATGTCGTCCATCTTTACGTATTTTCATATTTGGTTTATGTATGGTATATGACAAAAATGGCGTGTATCTTGTTATCCACTAGTATCATGTTGCTTCCATGTGTATTCAAGTCAATTATATCCTATATATGTTAAGTATCTTTTTGTTGTTTCGTGGGTTTTCGGGCCAGCTACGTGCATCAGGCGACCATGAATGACTTGGAGTCATCGTAGGTGAACCTCCATGGCTACAAAGGCTTTGGCAGTGCCTAGATTCGAATCCAAGATAGTATTTTGAGTATGTTTGTGCTTTGATTATATAGACTTTGCCATGTGTAGGTGACCTAGAGGGAGTATGCTGGATGATGAATTTCAAAAGTGTAACAACGATGAACTCGCACGCTATAGTATGCTGGATGATGAATTTTTAGCCATTGAATCCAAAGGGTTGGACCCTACAAAGCAATGGCGGAGGCAGTAGGGGGGTTCGATGGTATTGAGCCCCCTAACTAGGAATGGCAACGGGGCGGGTTCGGGCCAGGGATCGATATCCCCGTCCCCGAAACCGATAAGGAAAACCGTCCCCGTCCCCACCCCGATCTCCGTCGGGGATCTTATCAGGAATCCTTGTCGGGTCCCCGTAGTTTCCCCTATCCCCGTTGGGGAATCCGTTAAGCAAAAATATCACCGTCACCCGTTGGTTTTACCCGAACTCGAAACCGAAACCGAATAGAAAAAATGCAAAATTTTTCAAAAGTATTTAGATTGGGCTTTTAATTATTAGCCCATTTATTAATTTTTTAAAAATTATTTATATTGTATATTATTAATATAAAAAAAAAATATATATATATACATATAATATTATATATATGTATATACACTATCGGGCTGGGGTGGTGAGTACCGTCCCCGTCCCCGTCCCCGTCCCCATTAAGATCCCCGAGCCCCGCCCCGTCCCCGTTAAGAAGTCCCCGACCCTGACCCGAATTGTTCGGTGTTTGGTTTTCAGAGACTTAATTATTTAAAATTAAATAGTTTTTTAGACCTTTTTTCCAAATTTTTATCACATAAACCCGTTTTGACAAGTTACAAAAATATATTTAACCGGTTTTACAAAGTTTAAGGGTTTTATATTTCAAATAAATAGTTTAAAAACTTAATCATTTGAGATAGTTTGTTAGATTTTTTAGACTTTTCCCTAATATAAATATTTATATTGACATCATTTATGATATATATATATATATATATATATATATATTTTTTGATGTATAACCTACAGAAAAGTGGGCTAATCCAACCAATCTTGCTCGTACAAAGGTGTGTGTTCATGAGTCCATGTTAAAGTTTAGTGAAAAAAATGGCTCAATTAATGATAAAAATATGATTTTACTTTCAATTAACAGTAGAATCTATACTATATTCATCTCTCTTTTAACATTTCACAAAAAGAAGTCGGGATGTTCATGGGTTTTTTTATCATAAAATCGTCACAACTCAGATTTCCACTCAAAATCTCATGAAACTAAAGAGAATTAACATTAAACACATATCACACATTATACTTTTGTTTGAATAACTTCAATCGACAAACTAAAATTGAAATCTTCAACCCCCCCCCCCCCCCAACTACAGTTCTCGCCACGCCTATGATATAAAGCGCTTGTTAAGTGGTTTGGAAGTCCGAACGTTTCAAAAAGAGTACGGTTGTGAGGCCAAAAGGGTCAAAATTAATGTATCCTTGCCTATAAAATTGAGCGTTTATTATTGAAAGTCCTAACGATGTTCTTGAATTTGGAGAGCAAAGAAAGAAAAAAAATGGATGAAAAAGAAAGGGAAGGAAAACAATTTTTTTTATTTGTGTTCTCGAAAATGAAATAAAAGTAAGGAAATGAAATGAGAAAAAAATCCATGTTCTTGAAGATGAGAGAAAGGAATGAAAAATGTCATTTTTACTAATATGTCTTTTAAAATAATATTAATTAAAATAAAAAATCAGATAGTTTTGTAATTTTATAGACTTTTTAAATGATTTTAATTTATTTTATTTTCTTTCCTTTCTTCCTTTTCCTCACACATTTGGAAGGAAAGTTTTGGAAGAAAACTAAACAATTTAGCTTTCTTTCCTTTACTTTCTCTCAATAAAAGTTTGAAGAACACAAGATTTTTTCATTTTTCCCAGGTTTCCTTCCTTTCTTTTTCTTTCATTTCTTTCATAAAATAAGTTTCAAGAATATAGCGAAAAGATTTTTATAGAAAAATGTTCTACCCAAAATTTCCTCCTTTCTCTTTCTTCCCACCGGCCGAAACCCTATTTTGTTAGGGTTTAGTTACCGAGTAAAGCTTGGAGATTTTTTCCTACAATTCTTGTTTTTATATGATGACTAACCCCATTAACCCCATTTCAGAGTACAGACGATTTCTACAATTTGATCATGATTCCAGGCTCTTATCGATACCGATGGATGCTAGGAATTTAAGTTTGTAGCTTTCCAATTCAACCGCTTCATTATAGAGATTTAATCTTTATTTAAAAGGGAATTTTCAAGACACCAAGTCTATCTCGTTTTATTTGAATAATTACTAGTGAGGTTAGGTTGCACTTAATGCCTCTGCTGCGTGACTAGAGCTACTGATAAAACCAATAAGGACGAGATTAGATTACAAAAATAGTTAGGATGGACGGGATTAGATGACGCAGAACGGAAACAGGGTAAAACCCAAAGTTGAGAAAACTCAAGAAATTGAGAAATTGTATTAATTCAAAGGTACCTAAAACATTGATTTTAATCAACTATTTATACTAAAAGAAATCTCAATTAACTAGGAAACTAAAAGAAATCTTAAATAACTAGGTAACTAAATAAAACCATAATTATCTATAAAATAAAATGAGATAAGGAAACAATTAAGAAAATCAATTATTTGTTCCTTATCATTCCCCCTCTCTTGAAAAGAACTCGTCCATGAGTTCTCGGAAAAAACTGAATCTTACGTTGGATGACGTTGGTAGATATTAGCTATGTTGAAAGTTTTATGATGACGATGTTTGTCAGTCGTTACTTTGTACTTGTCATTTGCTTGATAAATGTTTTCTCAGACCTTGACATGCGTCTTTTGCACGTCTTCAACCAAGTTGAATACGATATTGAGAGCCTTTCCCGTTTTGACCGTTACGGTTGATCTGGTAGGTAAGATAGCAGTTTTCTTTCCAAGCCAAGAAAAGAGATACATATTCCCCCTACCCCTATAAGTAGCATCCACATCATGTTGCCACGGCCGCCCTAAAAAAACATGGCATGCATCCATGTCGACGACATCGCAAGAAACGTTGTCGCTATATGTTTTTCCAATAGATAACGGAAATTTGCAAATCTCCGTTACTTTAATTGTGTTCCCCTTCTTGATCCACCCGATTTGGTACGGGTTTGGGTGTGTCTCGGTTGGAAGTTTGAGACGAGCGACCAAAGCCTTTGAAACAAGATTTTCACAACTACAACTATCAATAATTAAAGTACACACCTTTTGATTAATGGAACATTTGGCTTGAAAAATCTTGTTTCGTTGGGAGTCGTCTTCACGAATTTTAGGCGAGCATAAAATCCTTTGTACCACACAAGTTACTGGTTCGCCATCAACTTCGGCACACTCTTCCAGTCCTTCTTTTGTAAGTTCCTCCGGATTGATCTCTTCATGTATTTCATCTTCATAATTGGTCACAAACGCTTGTCGTCGTTTTGGGCATTCATTCGATCGGTGACCCGGTTCCCCGCATCGGTAGCACTTGGTTCCGCCGGGTTTGGTGTGGGTTGTTGGGAGTTTTTGGAGTTTGACCACCATTACTAGATCTTGCTGCGACGTTTCGGTTGGATATTTCGGGGATTCGTTGAGTGGAACCGGGTTTGTTTTAGGTGACAATTTAAACCAAACTTGATTGAAGGCCTTGATTATCACTTAAACCGAGATCGTTCAGAATTTGTTGAGTGTTATACATGGCTCGGGACTGAAGTCTCTCGGCCTTTATGGCCATGCTTTGGGCTTGATCAACGGACCAAATGGGTTGAAGACCCAATCGATCTTGAATAGAAAACTTCAAACCGTTAATATAACGGGCCGCCATTTGCTCTTCCGATTCGGAAAGACTACAGCTTGCTTGTAGTCGGAAAAAATTTCCACGGTATATTCGGCGACGGAACGATTCCCTTGGGTACAATTATGAAATTGTTGATAGAAAATTTGCTCAAAATCGGGTGATAAAAATCGCCCCTTTATTAACTCTTTCATTCGTGGCCACTCCGTTATGGGACGCCTTCCCATTCTTTGACGTTGGTCTTGCACGTTTTCCCACCAAGCACCTGCACCGCCACAAAGTTTGTACGCGACAATCTTTACGCGTTGCTGATCGGGTATGTCCATGATGTCGAAAAATTTATCGACTTCATAAAGCCAATCTAGCACCGCCTCGAGATCGAGGTTTCCGTGAAAGTTTGGAATCTCGGCTTTGACGCGATAGCTTTCATGAACATGGTTTGACCTTCTTTGGTATCGTGGTTCTTCAAATTCTTCTTCTGTCTCTTCATCAGAAAAGATTTCGACTTGATTCGGTCTATGGTGATGTACCGGTACTAACCCATGACCGCCATTGTTTCCTTGGTGTTGGTGGGGTCCTCCATGGAAAACACCTTCGCGATTTTCGTGGCGCAATCCACCAGCTATGATCGCGTTGCGTAGCTCTTCTACGTTTGTGTTGAGTCAAGTGACCCCGGAGGCGAGTCCTTCCACGACTTTCCGCAGGTTTTCAAGACTACGGTCATCACCGTTGACTTGATTTTTTTCTCCATCGTTAGCCATCAGGATACTAACGATCGCTGATACCAACTGGCGCAGAACGGAAACAGGGTAAAACCCAAAGTTGAGAAAACTCAAGAAATTGAGAAATTGTATTAATTCATAGGTACCCAAAACATTGATTTTAATCAACTATTTATACTAAATAAATCTCAATTAACTATGAAACTAAATAACTAGGAAACTAAAAAGAAATCTTAAATAACTAGGAAACTAAATAAAACCATAATTATATAGAAAATAAAATAAGGAAACAAAATAAAATGAGATAAGGAAACAATTAAGAAAATCAATTATTTGTTCCTTATCATTAGATTACGAAAATAGTCACGAAGGACGAAGCCATAGGATTTGATTACAAAAATAGTCACGAATCCATAGGATTGGATGCATTCAAAACTCAATTACCATCAACGAGAAGAAACGAATCTATGCACATAAGATGCTGAAAAAGATGGTAGCACAAGATACAAAACAAATGACTTATACCCACACAAATGACCCAGGAATATTTTTCATTTATAATCAGCGATGCATCACCCGGAAAATACCAACGGTTTGGTCGAATCCGATGTTTTTCAAGCAAATAACAATGGATCATTCAGAGAATCTTTGGGTAGTCTATCACTAATTTGAATTACCACTAACAAATTACCCACCAATTTTTGTGATGGTTTTGTAACAAATCATTCTTTGGTAACAGATTTTCCAAGGAAAAGTCCGTAGGTAAAAATATTTCATTTAGTAGTGGCAAAATGACAAACTTCAGTAGCAAGCGTAGAGAAAATTGTAGAAGAAAGAGCAAAGGATTCAATTGTTTTCGGTATATTTTGCAAAAAACGTGTGGTTTAGGTTAGTCGGGTTGAAATTTTGGTTCATCATTTACCATCCAAACGATGTAAAATCAAATTGAGAACATACAAAAAGATTAGCAAACTCAAAACAAAGTTGAAGTTTCATGCAAATAAAAAAATTAAAATTATAGTTGAAATTGTAATATAATTTTGAATATAGTTAATTACGGGTTGATCTAATGTCTAATGTAGTTATATTAATCATAGACCGAGACCGTTTACCAAAACTTACCCGAGTAAGTTCTTACCGACAAAATTCAAGACTATCAATTACTTACCGGGTGAGATTTTAGTCTACCTTTTACCCGGTAAGCACTAACCCTGGTAAGAACCGTCGCCTTCACTTACCGGGTAAGACTATCGGTCATTGCCTTTGCTCTTACCGCTCTTACCGGGTAAGATTATTGGTCCTTGCCATATTCATCCGAGGTAATATGACTTGGTAAACGCTTACCCGGGTAAGCGTTTGCTAAACGGCCCCTTAATTAACAATCATATTAAATCCCTAATATAGAAATGCATCGGGTTTATCGGGTTGGGTTGGGTTTAAATTACCTTAACCCAATTTCAATTCAATAGATGCGGTTTAACCTAATTTTATATCAACTATATGTCAGGTTACCTTAGGTTGAACTTTTTCATGTTAGGTTGGCCGCCTCTCCGGGTTAGTCGGGTTGCTCAGTTTTTTGATCACCCGTAACTACCAGATCACAGCCCTAATAAATCGCTGCTTAAACCTAAGAATAGGGATTGTAGTTGGAGTTGGAGACCAACTGATACGATTAATTAGAAATGTTTTTTATTTAAATCTCATTAATCTAAAAGGTAAAAGTTGCTGAGTCCTAATTGCTTTGATTAAATCTTAATAATTTCGAAAATACAAGCCGCTAAAATTGAATCCTTGTTTGATTATTATTGCTGAATAAATATCAAGTCTAATTAATCGGATTATCTGTTATACTCTCTAAAAAGTTCAATAAAAAGAAAGTTGTGCGCCACTCTGCGATACGCGGCCTTAGCCACCTGCACATTGCATTTTACGTAGAAACCCCTACGTACCATAAGAATATGACGTAGTAGGAAAACGTGGAACAGATTGACAAACGACTAAATCTAAAAGGGTACGTTTGGTATGCAGACCAGATGGGACAGGACAAAATAGTCCCATGTTTGGCACGCCATTGGGACAAGATGGGACAAAATCTGATTTCCATGGGACAAAACTCAAGTTTTTTTGTTCCACCAAAATAGGTGGAACAACGTGGGACAAGACACAAGATTACCAAATTGCCCTCTTATCCTAACTCATCTAAACCAGAAAATGCATCCATCAGCTTTTCTAAATCTCGATTATTATTTCCAAATGTCGAATCCAGATTCGTCGCTTCAATTGAATTTTTACTTCTTTTGAAACCGAACCCAGGCATACCGCACTTCAATCTTTCGTAAACGATTGCTTTGCAAATCGACTTCTTTCTATCAAATCGAGTGTTATTCTTCAAGATGAAGCTTCGTGGTTGCAGTGTGGCGGCAAAGAGACGACTAGATGAAGCTTTGTGGTTTCTATACGGTGGCAAGGATACGATGAGACGAAGCTTTGTGGTTGTTGTGCGACGGCAAAGAGACGATGAGATGAAGATTCATGGTTCCTGTGCGGCGGGAAGGAGATGATGTGTGGAAGCGGAAAACCTATTTCTTCTGGGAAGCTATTTGTGGCTATGCATATTAAAAATAAATAACAATTCTTATATAGTTAGTTTGTAATAAAATTAGTTAAAAATGGATAATTCATTTAATTATTTATATAATTTTAAAGAAAAAGGTGTCATTTACTCTAATTTTTATAAGGATATTTACTTACATATTTATTTGATTTTATTATATATATATATAATTATATGAAGAAAAAAAGGTATTAAATATTATTTTAGGGGTATTCTGGTCATTTTACCAGTTTTGTCCCGTCCTGTTCTAGTTGTACCAAACATATGACAGATAATTAGTTATGTCCCGTCCTGTCCAGTCCTGTCTCGTCCCATCCAATCTGCATATCAAAAGAGTTAGAACTTACAAGCTTAAGAACTAAATAACAACGAGAAAACTCGAACCAATCTCAACGAGAACTTTTATTAATGATAAAAACTTAAATCAAACAATGAAAATATTAAACCCTATTTATAATCTAAAAGATAACTATTAATAACTTAAACTTAAAAACTAATGCTAATCCTAATTATAAAGATGATAAAGACTAATCTAAACTAAATAATAAAACTAATAAACTAATTATCTTATAGAAACTAAAAATATAAAATAAAAAAGAAATTATGGAATCATGTTGCACATGGATGCAAGGAGAATTATGACCGCATAAGGAAATTATGAAGGCAGCATCAAATAGTGGCGTAGGTGGGTGGCTGGCGGCTTAGCCCGCCTTCTAACCCGCCCGGACGACGAAACAGTGGACTAGGCGGGTGAACCCGCATTCTCATCCGCCTTGTTGAAAATAAAGCAGAAAATTAAGCAACTTGGATGCAGGTTTAGCCGCACGATACCCGTATTCGGTTCAGTCTTCCTTGATCGACTTGTTCTTCGGCCCCTATTGCGACCCTTTCGATGCCAACTTTCGGGCATCCTTCGAGCTCGTTTCGTTCGTTTCCAAGAGTCGAAAAAGAACTCCGCTAACTCTTGAATTTTCCCTACATCAGACACCCTCGCTTGAAAAGAACTCGACCTCGAGTTCGCTTGAAACACATCTGCATCCGACTCATAAGATATTCTTTTCTTCACAACGTTTCGGGCCCATAATTCGGTTTTCAAGCTCCAAAGGATGAGTTCGTGACCGCCTCCATACAAGAGAGACTTTATTACTCGAAAGGATAATAAGTTACAGAAACTTTACCAATGATTGACTCGATTTATTCCGGAGTCTCGTTCACTTCTTTCGGAATCTCAGCCTCGAATTTTTCTGCACTCGCTAACCCTTCGATAACGGTAGGTTGAAAAACTTCAACTTTCTTCTCGTCTTCTTCCATCTCTTGCTCTCTTGTTGTCATGATTAGGATGTCCTCACTCTTTTTGTCGGAGATCTTTTCAAGACCGATAACGGGTGTTGGAATAACGGGGATATCGTCAACCGGCTCACCTACGGGTGCTTCGGTGTCAGGTTCTTCGATTCCTTTGATAGTCGATCCAAGATCTGGTTCGAGCATTTGGGTCTTAGTAAGGATTTCTTGTTATGGCTCGATTACGAGTCTCGAGCCTTGCGAACGATCCAAATACATCTTGTTATGAGGGATTTGCTCATAGTCCTCCGGTAGGAACCGTCTCATTATTAGTTGCTTCATTCTCTTCCATGAACGTACCGGTCCTTTTCGTTGAGCTACTAGCTTGTCCCACCATACAGAGGCAACACTCTTAAACCGAAAAGCAACCATCTTTACTTACTTGAGTTTCGGGATCTCTACGATATCGAAAAATCGATCGACCTCGATTTGCCAATCTAGGAACTCTTCTACGCCCACGGTTCCATAGAAGTAGGGGATATCGGTCTTCATCCGGTAATCGGGGTCTCTTCAGGGTGGAAGCCGACTTCCTCCTCAGCTTCAGATTCAGAACTGGAAATGATGGTCGGGTTTGGTCGGCCACTACGTGGTGATCGACAGTGACCTGGGTGCCTGGCTCTTCTCCGTCAATCTTCGACTAATGCCCCGATCTGATTGGTGAAGGTGGTGGTGAGGTTGGTGGTGAGGGTGGTGAGAGCATCATTGAAACAGGTGGTGATACCTTCAAGATCTGCTTGGGTAATGGGTTGATTATCTCCCATCGCTAGGTTGAAAAAGAGACAGGGATTCTATGCTCTGATACCAACTGACGCAGTAGAAAAACGTGGAACGGATCGACAAACGTCTAAATCCAAAAGGGTTAGAACTTACAAGCATAAGAATTAAATAACAACGAGAAAACTCGAATCAATCTCAAAGAGAACTTTTATTAATGATAAAAACTTAATCAAACAATGAAAATATTGAACCCTACTTATAATCTAAAAGATAACCATTAATAACTTAAACTTAAAAACTAATGCTAATCCTAATTATAAAGATGATAAAGACTAATCTAAACTAAATAATAAAACTAATAAACTAATTATCTTATGGAAACTAAAAATAAAAAATAAAAAAGAAATTATGGAATCATGTTGCACGTGGACGCATGGAGAATTATGACTGCATAAGGAAATTATGAAGGCAGCAGCAAACAGTAGCGTAGGCGGGTGGCTGGGCGGCTTAGCCCGCCTTCTAACCCTCCCTGACGACGAAACAGTGGACTAGGCGGGTGAACCCGCATTCTCACCCGCCTTGTTGAAAACAAGCAGAAAATTAGGCAACTTGGATGCAGGTTTAGCCTCACGATACCCGTATTCGGTTCAGTCTTCCTTGATCGACTTGTTCTTCGCCCCCTATTGCGACCCTTTCGATGCCAACTTTCGGGCATCCTTCGAGCTCGTTTCGTTCGTTTCCAAAGATCGAAAAACAGAGCCACTGCTCTTCGGGGCAGTGAAAGTGGGCAATCCCTTATTCCAGCTTTAGAGGAGCATCTTTGCATGAATCAATACTATGTCCTCAGCCCGTATGAAGTCCTTCGATTTCGGAGATCAGAACAGAATAACTCCGTAATGGCGGGGAAGGCTTTTGCCTCGAATTCAATTTCTCGTCTTTTCTTAAGAGATTTCTAGTTAGGACTTGATCGAGGGATCAATTTTCTCCGGAACATAAAGTAACAAGACTAGAACCCCGCTTTGAAGGTTGGAAACCTACTGGTTTAGCCAAGAAACAGAAACCAAATGAAGGAAGCGAAGATCAGAGTCAAAATATGCGTGGAGAAGAGCTTACTTATGAAGAACTCCGCTAACTTTTGAATTCTCCCTACATCAGAATCCCTTACTACAAAACAAATGACTTTTACCTATAAAAATTACCCAGAGAAATTTCCGTTGGTGATTACCCACGGATCACTCAAAACATACCTGGTTCGGTAAAATCAAACGGATCACCTAGAGAATCCTTGGGTAATTTATCACTGATTTGAATTAACCACCAACAATTTACCCATCAGTTTTTGTGACGGTTTTGTGAGGAATCACTCTATGTCGACATATTTCCCAGGGAAAGGTCCGTAGGCAAAAGTCTTTTGTTTAGTAGTGTCCACAACCCATTCAAGGCCTACTTGAATGTAAGATCTTATAATAACTACAAGGATTGTGGCGTAGTGGTTGAGACCTGACAGATGTGATGACATAGCTCTAGCCGTACACAATGATATGATAGTTGTGACTACCAAGTTTATCAGGAGTGATTTCTTGCAGTCACAATTTTTCGGGATCAGTCTAGTTATGCATATACCGTGACATCCTTCCAAAAAATAGACCATTTTATTGTTTTCATTTCTACCAATGTAGGAGGGAAGAAAACTTCCAAACTCACTGTTTTTTAACATAAAATTCCAATATATAGGTCTTCCAACCAATTTTAGGAGTATTTTGCGTATTTTCGTGTTGAATATATAATGAATATATAACTTATATAACCTATAGATTAATGGTGTAAATCGAAATATTATCTGCGTGCCATGCCTCACTTTATTAGTTCTGGTTGTAAATTATTTTCTTGCAATAAATTCCCTTGAATGAAACTTGAGGTTTCTTGATTAAATGCAATGCACACTTTGTAACAACAATGAAAACTGTGAAATGTTTACAACATGGAAATGTAGTATCATGAAGGATGAGGCGTTGTGAAGGTGTGCATAGCATGGATAATGTTATGCTAAAGTGGAGATTCGCTACAAAGTATTTTTTTTTTGTGACGATGTGCAGGGATGGACCTGTGTGGGTGCATACGGTGGCACGTGTCACCGTATTATTTTTCCATCGAAGAGTAAATTTTTTGAGTTTGTGAACGGTGCACCCGTATCGTTTTAGAAGGTGCAACCGTATGATATTAAGAAATTCAAAAAGATGCAACTGTATCTCGTAATCAACCAAAAAAACCAAATAAAAACTCTTGAAATCAACAAAAAAAGGGAAAAAATCTCTCGAAATCGATTAAAAAAACTTCAAAATTCCTCGGAATCAAGCAAAAAACTGAAAAAATCCCTCGAAATCAAGCAAAAAATTGAAAAAAATCTCTTGAACAGGTGGAATTAGGCTAAAACACATCAAGCGATATTGAACCTTAGTAAAAAATGAAGACACTACTAGAAAATTGAGTATTTTCAACGGAAAATGTCGTTGAAAATTTTCTACGAATTTTAGAGAGACTATTGACATAACATAAATTTTCTACGAATTTTCAACGAATTTCCGTTGAAAATCTCTCACAAACATACATTTTAAACCAAATTTTTTTCAAAGGAATGTGTCGTCAAAAAAATTTTGGTTGAAAATGCATGTTGTGAGAGATTTTCAACGGAAATTCGTTGAAAATTCATAGAAATTTTATGTTCTGTCAAGAATCCCTCTAAAATTCGTAGAAAATTTTCAACGACATTTTCCGTTGAAAATACTCAATTTTCTAGTAGTGAGACACGTCGATAAAAACCGCTGCTTTTGATTAAAAAATTGTCTATATAATATGGTGCCACCGTATAAAAAAAATTCTGGGCCAGAAAATATCCCTGACGATGTGTGTCCGAGCTAGATTACGCATACTTGAAGATAACAGCAAGAAAATATCCAATAACCCAGAAAAGACTCGAACTAGCAACACATATATGAATAGGGCCAAGGGTCTATTACAAAAATGTTTGCAACATGGAGACTATGTTGGAAATGGAAGTTTGAATGTTGGAACCTTTTCATCCATCCCACATAGGAAGGGAGGTGAAAGTTAGAGTGCCTTATAAGGCTTAACCCTCCATTGGGCCTTGAACTAGTTGATGGGCTCATGGTGGGGGTTGTGGATGGTTGGACCAACGCACACGTGCGTGGCCGTGGCCGAGGATGCGGGAATTCGCGGAGTGGCGCGAGTAGGCGCACTTTGCACTTGATTTTATCAGTTTAGATATTTATTCACGATTTTCTCATCAGTTTTTGACCAAGTCCCTTAGTTGGTTAAAAATGATTTTATTAAATCTTTATTTTTATTAAAAACATGATATTTATCAGCTTGAGAATAGGTCTCTCTAACTGCCCGATTCTTGGGGCTCAAGCTGAGAGAAACGTGGTCTTCACCCAGTATAAATACTGGGTTAAACCTTCTGGTTTGACACACTGAAAATCATACGTTTTTGCTCTCTTTCTCTCTCAGTTTTCTGCAACTGCTACCATCTCTCTGCTGCTTCCTGCTTCACATATTTTCTGCATCACTCCTGCTTTGTTTTGGTAACATTGTTGTTGTTAACAAAACGTGAACCTGCATACAATCCTGGGGCTTTGCGGCTGTCATACTCACAGCAAATAGAGTGCCGTATAAAACCTTAAAGGACAGGTTTTATATAAACCGTGCAGTTTCTTTCTCTTCTCCAAGAAAACAACAAGAGGTTAGTATTTAAATTCTGTCTTGTATTTAATTACAGTTCACTGAGTGAACGATTTGCTTCTCCTCCTTTCTTTCAATTAAATCTATCGCGAAGGATAGGTTTAAATAGTGGGTACTTAACAATTGGTTTCGGGATTTCTTTATAACTCATTGGACCTATATTTTAATAAAAGACTCTATCTTGGTTCAACAAGTTTAATAAAGTTTCCACCTTTATATATAAAGCTTAAATCTTTTTATATAAAGATTTCTTTTTTACCGTTTCTAATCCTGTCTTATAAACTATTTTCAACAATCTTTAAGGTTTTATAAGAAGATGGACTCCGGAAACTATCGTCTGTTGAACCATGATCTCATTAAACTTGAGAAATTTGATGGAACCTCGTATACTCGCTGGGCCGACAAGGTCAAGTTTATGCTAATGGTGCTCAATCTCTATTGGGTTTTGGACCCCACGCTTGCACCCATTCCCGAAAACCCGGTTCCCGAGCCGGGGAAAGAACCGGATAGAAAGGCAATATCCGATCTGGAAAAACAAAGGTTCCTCCGCAAGGAGGCCGAATCTTTGGCGTGTGGTCATATTAAGAACACACTGGACGATCGGCTATACGACCTTTACACTCCCGTCACGTGCCCTCGTGAACTATGGAAAGCACTCGAGTACAAGTATAAGTCACAAGAAAACGGAACCAACAAGTTTCTTGTGTCTCAATACTTGCGTTTTCAAATGGTAGATGACAAACCCATTTTGCAACAAGTTTAATAAAGTTTCCACCTTTATATATAAAGCTTAAATCTTTTTATATAAAGATTTCTTTTTTACCGTTTCTAATCCTGTCTTATAAACTATTTTCAACAGACTATGTACTACAGCTAAGATATTCAGAAATTACACAATTTTAACATCATTGAGATAATCAAGCATCTAGCAACAATAGGATCGTACGTTTTTTTCTCATGTAATGATATCCTAGACGGCAATACGAATATTGCATAGCGCAAACTATAACCAACATATCACATTTATTTTTTTATGTATCTTTAGATATTGGCGTATAATATGTGGTGGTATGTATATGTGTGTGATACATGTTCCATTACTAGAATACTGAGTATCTGTGACATAACTTTTAGATGAAAATAATCATAAAAATTTTTAGATGGATTTTTAGATGTTGGAGGACTTTTTGAAGGACCATAACCATGGTTTATGCCAAAAACTATACAAAGCAATTTAAGGTACGGATTGTAGAACTTAATCAACTACATATCATACCTTTCAAATAAACAAGATAAATAACTAAAAAAATTAAACGAGGCGAATGATTCTGATGACGCGGAAAACGATGTTGTCGAGGGTAAAAACAGCGGACGATTGTGGATATTGTCGTCGTCGATGCACTATAAACTTCGATCAGTAATACCGTCTTTAAAAACAACAATTATTATTACAAAATGTCATTAATACGAAGTGTCATGGATAAACTTGAGCGACTATTCCGGAAGCTAGAATATTTCTTGAGAGCACTTTATAGAGATTTAATTCTGTAATAATTCTTTGTCTCTTAGAATGCTTTGAATCCTCTTTTATAGGTAGTCTTTGTAAAAAAAAAGTCTTTAATTGCAATAATAACAGTAACGGTCATGTCTTGAATGTTGGTCGTCGGTTATGTTTCTTGTATATTGGTGTAAACGAATCTTGATCCTGTCATAAATAAGAAAGATAATGGTTGTTAAGGATAATTAAGTGTTAAGATTAGTCGTGGTTAAATAATCGCGATATTTATTACCGGAAACCATTGGTCGAGGATGTAAGTGTCATTAGCAATATTCAAGACCAGTCCACTTGACGAATTATTGTCGTCGATGATGATATCGTTGTCGGACGGACTTATGAAAGTTTCACCCGAACAAACAACTGCCTTCACCGATTCCTTCGAAAGTCCATTGATAATTATTGACACTTCTACAATATTTCATTTTTCGAGAGAATTTTTCATCTAAGATACCCGTCTGTTTTGCAGTGTATAACAACTTGAAACCAAAATGAGATTTTGGGAAATTTAAAAATAAGATTTTGATAGGTAACACTGAATTTTTACAAATCAATATAAATTAAGGCCAAATATTTTGTAAGGTATATATAATATATATATCACCTCATTGATCTTATTAGCAAAGATAGGAAATGTCTCTTGTTATTAAATAATGTCTCGTAGCATATAAAAATCCCTTATTAATAATATATTTAGTTTAAGATGTCTTCTAACGATAACACTCATTAAGGCTTCGATCGATGTGGGGTACACTAAAGCTAAAGGAAGGTGCCTCAAGTTTATCTTAGTGAGGTGCATGATGTGAGAAAATGTATCATACACGCTATAATGGATCGGACTTATAAAATTAAACGAGTTAAACGTAACAACTGTTGTTGCTGCCATAACCATAACCATAACCTCTTTTTTTTAACTTAACTATATATATGGATTAGTTTTAGAACTTAATGGCTGTTTACGTGTACCTAGCCACCATTAGAAAAAGAATTGATTTCAATATTTTCTCTGAGCAAGAAAAGCTACGTATAATCCAATTATTACGTACATGCAAATTAAGACTTAAGAGAATTTATTAATTAAAGATTTTAGTTATAAAATAGATATAAAAGTTGCAATGTCATGTATATATGCATGCATCTTAGATTTAAAAACTCAACCATACACATTAATTAAGTTTCAATTTATTTTGGTAATATACAAATATTCCTATACACACAAGTTGGTTAACAGATTATATTAACAGTTTGTGGGGCGATTTATTAGTATATAAAAAACCATGTGAACCAAATATCAAGATAGATTATGGCCTGGATTTGCTCACTTCCCTTTTTGTGTATGTATTAATTTACATGCTAGATATTCTTATATTTATAAGGGAATATATCTCTTTATTTGATTCCATAGGGAATATCTATAACATATGTTGCAAACACTGATTTAAAATCCCAAACAAAAGTTCTTGATGTAATTAAAAAGAGCTAGTAGAACTAATAATTCTATACTGAAGTTTGTGATTCCTTGTATACCCTTCATAATAAACAAATAGAACACCACCATATACCTTTTTCCATCTCATTCAGTACTTTAACAAATAACTTAAAAAAACAGTCATATTATAATTAATCGAAGTTGAAAATTGAGCTTGCCAAGATTGGTGTCGATGCATTGATATAGCCTTTTCAAATGAACGAAAAATGTTTGATAACTAGAACTATATACACGGGAGATCGAAGCTCACTACTAAAATAAAAGGCTTTCACCTACGCACATTTTCTTGGAAAATCCGTCGTTAAAGGGTGATCCGTCACAAAACCGTCACAAAAGTTGGTGTCTAAATTGTTGATGAGTAAATCAAATCAATGACAGATTACCCAGGAAATTCATGGGTAATCCGTTGGTATTTTCTTGAAAACATCGGATTTCATCGGAACCGTTAGTACTTCCTGGATGATCTGTGGTAATGACCCACGGAAATTTCTCTGGGTATTTTTTTATGGGTGAAAGTCATTTTTTTGTAGTGGCTTTTTCTATGTTTTGTAGTTTATGTCGTCGTAGTTCTTAATATGACAAGGTCTGGCTGGGTAGTTGGATGGAGTCCTATAAGCTGAGAAAGATCTTGAAATATAAGTTCCATAAGTATGCACAAAGGGTAGACACAAAAGTAATTACCATATATTAGGTTAAGAGGACCATTGAATATACACACTAATTAAGCAAACTAATAGTACTATTGAATATCCCTTTCATGTATGTTGGGATTTTGGATGTGAGTTTGGAAGTTTTCCGTCTCATATTGGTAGAAATGCAAACTCTTATATTGAAACCTGATAATAAATTACAAGAGATACAATAATATTTAATTATCAACAACCTTGAAGGTTTTGACGATATTCTAAAAGCTGTGAGTCTGTAAATTGCTTAGGTATAGAATTTGATGCAGATTTGTTAATCTAATGCAAAAAAGATGCAGATAATTGGTAGGAAATCCTTAGAAATCGTAGGTGATAATTAAGAGAAAGAGAGCAGATTTTGATCAATTGTTTTTCTATGTATGTTGGGAGATCGAAATTAAAGCCAATATTTATAGTGGGAATGTGATCACATAACTATCCCAAGATTAGAACTTAGTCCGTGTTTGTTTTTTCATTTTAAGCTCTTAATCACCACATATATCTGATTCATTTAGACGTTTTATAACTATTTCGAAGCTGAAATCAGACTTCAGACTTCAACACCTTTAAAAAAACAAACGCCAACTTAGTGAAAGAGTTGGAGAGTTAGGACCCGTTTACCAAACATTTATCCAGATAAGCGCTTAGTGACAAAATTCAACACTATTACTTACTTGCTTACTGGGTAAGATTTTAGTCCACCGGTATCGTATGCAACAAATTTACCCGGTAAGCGTTAACCGTGGTAAGAGTCATCACCCTCATTTACCGGGTAAGACTCTCAGTCCTTGTCTTCGCTCTTACCAGGTAAGATTCTTGGTCCTTGCCATATTCATCCATTAAGATAATATGACTTGATAAGAACTAACCCCGCTTATCCCCTTAGTCCCCGGACACCCAACCCATTATCTCTAAATTAAAACTTGTTAATTATCTTTAAACCAAATAAAATCATCTCAATATTATCCAACTATTACCTTTAAATTATAAAATCTACTGATTATTATATATATCTAAATATATCTGGTATATATGCATATTGGATTTAACAAATGAAGAAAACCCAGGAATGTACAATATATCAAAGATGCATTATGGATAACTAAAGTTTCGATAGGCACATTCAACTTTCGGTGTATGTATGATACTATTCTCTTTCAAATATAATATGTGTCTTTATTTGGTTCATAATATAAAAAAAATAGAGGTACTCTAGCTTGCCTCCACTAATGTTGTGTAAATTGATTTCAAAAGAGGAATAAAAGCAAATAGTTGCAGTGTTGCACCAAGCTTTCTATATAAATTTTCATGATCCCATATATACGATTATATATTTTCATATGCAGTTTATAGAGACGATATACGACTCTAGGGACATACCTTTTTATCGACTAGTGTTATATATGTTGTTACCACATGTATTAAAGTCATTTATATCTTAAATATTTCGTGTATCATTTTGTGAATCATACCATTAAGCATTATATATACCCTAGATATGGCTTCAAATTCCCCTTTTGCCTTCAAGGGTTTAAATGATACTTAATGAAATATATTGGTCCTTCGTAGGCATTAATGACTCTTAATGAACTATAATTGACCTTGGTGGGTTGTATCTGACTTAGTGAATGTCAGTCAACATTCATGAGCTTTAGTGACTCAATATGAATTGTATTAGGCCTTGAAGAGTAACTCTTAATGAACTGTATTGGGCTTTGATAAGTTACTATCACTCTTAATGAACTATTGGGCCTTGATAGGTTGTATTTGACTGAGTAGTTGTTAATGAACTGTATTGGGCCTGAACTATAATTGACCTTGGTGGGTCGTATCTGACTGAATAACTATTAATGAACCTCTTTGGCCATTCATGGGCTTTAGTGACTTTATAAGATTTGTGTTAGGGGTGAGCAAAACCGGGTACCCGACTATTTTTCATGGAACCGGAACCAGAACCGGAACCGGAACCGCTAACACCGGTTCCTAATATTTTGGAACCGGAAAAAGAACCGATGGGAACCGGTTCCGGTACCGGGTACCTAAATACAACAAATTGTTAAAACTAATCCGATAAAAACTAATTATTACATAAAAAGTTTGAGTTTTTATTTATTATTTATAAATATATAAAATATTTTTTATTTAAAAGTGGCGGGTAGCGGGTACCCAGCGGGTAACGGTTCCAAAAAAATGAGAACCGGAACCGGAACCGGTTCTGATCGGTTCTGTATTTTAGAAACCAGAACCGGAACCAATCACATCGGTTCCGGAACCTACAGTTCTGAAGCGGTTCCGGTTCCAAAGGCAGGTACCCGGTTGTGATGCTCACCCCTAATTTGTGTTTGTTCCTGGGTGGACATTTTTTAATGAATTGTATTGGGTCGTCTTGATGCGCCGTATTAGACCTTGGTAGACATTTTTTAATTTACTGTATTGGGTGTTGATGCGCCGTATTAGACTCGATGGTTGTTAATGACTGATATGAGGCATTCACGGATTTCAGTGGCTTTTAATGAATTGTATTATGCCTTAATAAGTTACAATGATTCTTAATGCATATCTTGTTGTTGATCCATCTCAAATATGTGCAAATTTGTTACCCATCAATGGACGTGGTACTAAATTTATCTGCAATTTTCCAGTTTAGACCAAATAAGAATGTGGTTATATTGTTATATGTTCTATAATCTATTACTTTCCGATAGATGTCCGACGAAGTTTTAAAATTAAAGAAAAATTGTTTACTAAATTAAATCAAATAATGCATTCCGTAGGAAAATTACAATGTTTTCCGACGATTTCCTACAGATTTTTTCTAGAACTATTAAAAATTTGTCTTCTAAAATCATCTAATGCATTTCGTAGAAAAACTATAACATTTACCGGCGGATTTCGACAAATTTTCCATAGTTAATAATAAAAATTGTCTTTAAATCATCCAATGCATTCCGTAGAAAACCCATAGAAAAGTTCTAATATTTTATGACTTATTTCCTACGGATTTCTAGAGTTACTATAATTTTTTTAAATCATCTAATGCATTCCGTAGGAAAACTATAATATTTACCGACAGATTTCTTACGAATTTTCCGTAATTAATAAAGAAAATTGTCTTAAAATCATCTAATGCATTCCGTAGGAAACTTGTAGGAAAATTCTAATATTTTCCGACATATTTCTTACAGATTTCTAGCGTTACTAATTTTTTTTTCCTAAATCATCTAATGCATTCCGTAGGAAATTCACAATTCTAAGATTTTCCTACGGATTTTTTTATTAGCATCAAGTCGAGATTGAACCTGAAACCTTTTCTATAAAGAGTTTTAGTTCAGATGGAAAAAGCCACCAGTTGTCTGTTTATTTTCCTACGGATTTACGACGTACATAAATAATTAATTTTTAAAACATATTTCCGACGGATTACTGACGAATTTTTTATAATTAATAAAAAAATATTTTCTAAAACATATTGATGGATTGGTCGGATATCTGTAGGAAATTTTTAAGAATTTCTAACGGATTTCCGACGAAATTTTATAATTAGTTAATAAAACATATTGAAATCAACCACCGATTTCCGATGAAAATATTCGTATGTGAAAGTCTAGTTTCTAGACTCTAGTAGTGTCCCTTAAGAATTAAGATATCTACAAATTATGTTCCCATAGTAGATGCAGTCCCAAAAGTCTATTTACCACTGGTCCACTCTTCCATAAAAAGTTCTGATAGTAATGTCTATGATCTTAATTTCATGTATGAGATATTATGAAATTAATTTTCGTACCCTTTGGAACGAATTTGGTCCATTCAAAAAAAAAATCAATCTCGCCCATATTAAAAGCCAATATTCTAAATGCTTTCATACTACTTTTTTTTTTGGATAATGGAGATGAAACTCTTAAGAAAATTTTCTTCAAAACAACGAAAAAAAAACAAGAAACTAAATGGGAATACCCATTTTAGAACAAAAATATTCTCTGAAGACGTTCTTTTATACTACTTTTAGAAAGTGAAATTGGCATTTTAGATTGGTGAAGTCACTATATTCTGTATTCCATGTGCTTATACATCATATTGATGAGTCATTGGGATGACAAAGCCATGTACCATGGTTTTCTTTTCAACACTTAAATTTTCTCAATTATTGGGTTCATATTCATAGTTCACTCATTCTTTTGAAGAATAGTACCATTTCACAAATAAGATTATTTGTTTTAAAGAAACCAAGCATTAACCCTCTACGTTGTAGTTTAATTTAAAGATAATCAGTTCATGAAATGAACGGGGTTCAATTATGCGTGTTGGCTTTATGTACCAATCATCCTTAAAAGAGAGCTAATGCTCGGTTCAAGTATCGATCAGTGATGGAAAACACTACTAAATAGATGGTTTTCATTGATGGAAAATTCCGTCGCTAAACAGTGGCAGATCAATGGGCAGATTGGTCAAAGTCAAAAATTGAACAATACCTGTTGACTTTCGTCCCTAATCTGTCGGTAGATTAAAAAAAATCTGATAGAACTACCTATGGAATATACTTTTATTTAAATAAATAAATAAAAAATTCATCGCTAACTCATTGTAAAGTTTTTTATTTTTTTAAATGGAAATATCATCGACAGATTACCGATGAAATTTACTTAATTATATATTTAATTAAATTCAATCAGTAATCCGATAATAGTTTTTTAATAAAAAAATGTTGAATAAATTACCGACATAATTTAATTAAAATTTCAAACATAAAAGCCGTCGGTAATTTATTCAAATTAAAGATAAAACAATTCTTTTTGATTAAATTACTGATAGACGTCATTTATTTTAAGTAATATAAAAATAAATTCCGTCAGCGATTTCTTCAATCTAGCCTTTTTTTAATTTTAATAAATCACCTATGGATTACTCACGTAAGTCATCTAATCTGTCGCAATATGTCGATAATCATTTATTTATCATTTTAGATTATTTTAAATATAATTTAGATTTCATTAATTATATTCTATCTAATATATGAAACTAAATTAAATTATTTAATTTTTGATGAAATTTAAGAAAAAAGAAATACATAGTATATCGGTTCAAATAAGTACTACATATAGATCCATATATTTATCAGTCCAGGTATATACATATCTGTATATGTTCATATGTAGTGGTACATGTATCGGTTCGCATACATACTACATATGTACTTCATATGTAGTAGTACATGTATCGGTTCGCATACATACTACATATGTATTACATATATAGTGGTTCAAATGTATTGGTTCACATATATACTTAGATACACTACTAGAAAATTGAGTATTTTCAACGGAAAATGTCGTTGAAAATTTTCTACGAATTTTAGAGGATTATTGACAAAACATAATTTTTCTACGAATTTTCAACGAATTTCCGTTGAAAATATCTCAAAAACATATATGCATTTTCAACCAAAAAAATTTCAACGGAATGTCTCGTCAAAAAGTTTTTTGTTGAAAATGCATTTTGTGAGAGATTTTCAACAGAAATTCGTAGAAAATTCGTAGAAAATTTATGTTTTGTCAATAATCCCTTTAAAATTCATAGAAAATTTTCAACGACATTTTCCGTTGAAAATTTTCGTTGAAAATACTCAATTTTTTAGTAGTGATATGCATTTTGTTCACATGTAGTGGTTTATATACATACATTGACATATTTGTTCATACATGGTTCATACGTATCAGTTATTACATATACATTCGGTTAACATACATACATATATGTATATGTTCACATGTCACAGTTCACATCCAGGGGCAGATGCAGCTGCAAAAAGGGGGGGAGGGGGTCCTTCCCCCATTGAAATGTTAAAAAAAATTATATAAGCTAAAAAATATCAAAAAATCTTGTATTTAAGGGACTCCATCTTGCCGACGATTGACAAAAACACTAAAAAAATCTCTTGAAAGTCAATAAAAAAACTGAAAAGATCTTTCGAAATCGACAAAAACACTAAAAAAATTCTTCAAAATCGACAAAAACAATAATAAAATCTCTTGAAATCAACTAAAAAACTTTAAAAATTTCCCGAAACACGTCGGGTGACTTTACGCGCCTTTACTCTATATTAATGGGACCCCGGTGGACAAAAATCCTGAATCCGCCACTGCTCACAAGTTCTTATCCTTTCGTTGATCCGGATTGTGGACGCATGCAGCAGGCGATAGCAGGAAAGGCCGCTTGTTCATCTTCAGTGCAATGTAGACCCTATATTTGTTGGGTCAGGGTGAGTCGTGTGCTAGCACTGGTGCTTCGGGTAGTAGCTTGTCCGATGAATCTAGGGTTTGCACTCTTTCCTTGTTATAATGTACAACTCTAATTTGTAGGTTGAAGTTTTAGAACCCCAAGTTGACACAATCTCAAGTTCTATCCCCGACGAATGATCCCAGATGTGATTGGGTTGTTTCTCATTTAATTTGTATTGTAATATGAATTTGAATGTATAATATTTGCGTTTAGTATTAAATTTTAACTCTCGGCTATAGTTTTTGTATTTTTTTTAATTTACAAGAAAGATATTTTAAGCAAAAAATTTATGAACCGGACAATTACCTACGTGGAAATTCTGTCGACGAATTTTCCAATTTAAAAAAAGTAGGTCCGCCGGTGATCAGTGACGGATTACGTATCGATGGCATTCTGCCGTGTTTCCCGAATATTTTATATTTAATAAAATGAAAAAATTAATTAATTAAGTTGCTGGCAGATCTTTTCGTCAATGAATTACTCCGCCAAAATAATTAAGTCTTAAACATCATTTAATGTAGGAAAAAATCAGCGATAAAATCAACGACGGATTAATTCCGTTGGTGCTTTGTCTGCCATCACCCATCAATGATCTGTTGGTAAAAGCAAAGCAATCACCGGCCAATGCTTTTGTGACAGTGGCCTTCCACCGGTAGTTAATCCGCTGTTGATGGGCTTTATCGGCGGATCCGTCATTCAGTGAAAGGCCAATATATTTTGTAGTGAAATTGATCTAAATAATTATATAAACTAACTAATCATGAAAAAGTAAATACCAATGTTGTTAGGAAGAGGATCATTTGAAAACAAGCAAATAGCTAAGTGAATCTATGTCAACATTGATTCTTAAATATAATGGTTGGTATCGCTAATTATTTTTTCTTGACGGATGGTTAATTATGACGCAGAACACATATTGAATGATTAGGGTTATTGTTATTAATATTAAAACAATGGAAATGTTGAAAGTAATTAAGAAGAAAACACATCTAAAAGGGATCAATGAAAAGATTTGGTGAAAGGATGCATGAATGCACTCGTATAGCACTGCTTATGCATAGTTTTACCCTACTAAATAAAAAACTTTTGCCTACGAATTTTTTCCTGAGAAATCTGACGTTAAAGGGTGATTCGTCACAAAACCGTCACAAAGTTGGTGGCTAATTTAAATTACTGACAAATTACCCAGAGATTCTCTAGGTGATCCGTTGTTACTTTCTGGAAAAACATCGTATGTTACTGAAACATTGTTATTTTTCGGGTGATCCATATATATGTAATCACCCACAAAAATTTCCCTTGGGTGATTTTTGTGGGTGAAACCCGCACCGAGCCCTTGGATGCCCTTTTTTACTTGAAACCTGATACACACAAGGTGTACATATTTGTAATTAGAGGGAATTTCAGTGGCACGGCTATAAAGGAGACCAAATGTACACATACACTAACCATATTTTGTATTACTTTCACATGCAAAACATTCCTTGACATTTTATCCTTCATTTAACAATATTGCATGTTCACATGTGTTGTTTCATATACGAAATAATACATACAAAATAATTTTTACAGTTTCTAACTT
This sequence comes from Silybum marianum, assembly GCA_036898165.1. Lineage (NCBI taxonomy): Eukaryota > Viridiplantae > Streptophyta > Magnoliopsida > Asterales > Asteraceae > Silybum > Silybum marianum. The sequence continues at coordinate 20,621,223 of CM072539.1, forward strand.
TTAGGCATTTTTTATTTGATTTGTCCCTATGTGTGTGTTGGGGGGGATCAGGTAAGAATTTTTTCCCATGTGAGAAGAGTAGGAACAAACTTGTAGTTTTTTATATTTGGGGGGATCAGGTAAGAATTTTTTTTTCCCGTGTGAGAAGAGTAGGAATAAACTTGTAGCTTTTTTATATTTTTAATCGGAGGGCTGAATTGAGACGGTGAAAGTTTCGTAATAAAAAGGGAACTTCAGTGACATTGATGTAAGGAATGTCGGATGTTCACATAAGTAACCTACCACAATGCCGCATATATATTAATATGAAATGTTAAATATCTTACTTAATTATTAAATGTTAATATTGGAGCAAAACGTGTATTTCCCGGAAACGCAAACCGGCCCACACAGGCTGCCAATTCCCAATGTGAGGGGCATACCTGACTCACTCAGCGGCAAGACGATTGCGAGGGGGCCTGGGATCGAACCCAAGACCAACGGTCTATTGGAGCAAACATCTTCTCGCCCCTTAACCAACTGAGTTACACGCCATTGGCTAGATGTGGAAAACCAAAAGACCAATTGTCCCTCCTTCACAAAAAGCACTTGTGATCGTCGCCCTCAGATAAAAAAGACAATCGACGGGTTCAACATGGTTCCTATAATATATTTTATATTTTCATGTATACTTTAAACATGACATGATATATATATCCCTCGAGAATTTTTGTGTGGGTTCTGAATGGTTATCGGCAGGTATTGGAGATGCATACATAGTGGTATTTATACGCTTCTGCCTAATTTTATCTCTTGACGCTTGGAAGAATCGTAAGATGTTGAAATATATATTATAATAGGTATCGATCGGCTTTCAAAGAACCATTATAATATATGCAATGATTGAGGAATCTCTTCAAGTTTTTGAGTTACAATATAAAGATGAAGTTCAAATGGCACATGTAGTTATATGTCTTTTATTATATACACGAATAGGAAGAACCCATCAAAAGTTTCACTTCATTTTAGTTTTAGATATATACGTACACATATAGATTATAGATAGCACAAAAGACGTAAGGTTTTAATGACAAGTACATGTGTGTATGTATCTTAAATTCAAAAGATGAACCAAATCCATTAAAGGTTGATCACTTATATTTTTTGTGATATATATATATATATATATTTACTAGTATTCCAATAAGCACATGCTGATGCACACATTATACTAATAGTTCACGGGGTGGAGAATAGAAAACAATTATTTGAAGATAGAAATTAAAATTAATTTATAAAGGAACATTGATCTTTATTTCAGTGTATATGTATTTAGTTTTCTTAAAGAAAAAAACTCCTATGATTTTTAAGAGTTGGTTGGCTAATAAAAAAAAAGGATTTTTATTCTCTTAATAAAGTAAAAACAAAATATAAATTTGAACCCAATATACTTGGCCTTCGCGAGAACCGCGTGAATCACTACACTCCTTGATTCACATGGTTCTCGCCATTCTTACATTTATAAGGGAACATTGATCTTTATTTGATTCCAGAATGTGGAATACGAAAGGAAGATACTTATTAAAGATATAAACAAAATCAATGGATATTAGAATAAAGCCTTCTAGACTTCTATATAAAGGTTCTTGAGCCATCCTAAACTCACCATAAGCAAACACAACCTTAGTTAAAAATGTCGTATCATGACTCCAAGTCGAAAACCAATCTTTCAAAGATTGGAGCAGATGCATTTGCTCTCCTTGACGATTTTTCTCGTGGGCACAAGTCCAAACCGAAGAACAAACTATTTCACTATCAATATCAACCCGAAGAAACTTATGTTATTAGACAACAAGTCTATGTGGCCCCAGTCCAAGAAATGAGGGTTGAGACAGTGGTGGATTGCTACGAGGCGGCCAAGAGGTATGGCGGGACTGTGATTCAGGATTACCCTAAGAGGAAACCCGTGCGTAAAGGTTTCTTTTATCAAAAATTCTAGCCACATATATGTCTAGAATCTTTATATGCTTTTCTTATCAGGTGTGGATATATAAGGTCTGCAACTCAAATAACGTATACCTTTTCATCCAATAATATTATGTTGTAGAGATGGACACAGACCGATTCTAAAAAATCGAGTCGGGTCTAGTTGACGATCTGGTTAAAACGGTCCAAAATATATATATATATATGTTGTTGCAGTATATGTAGTGAAGTCATTCATAACCTAAATATTCCAAGCACCTATATATGTCTTTATCTTTGTATTCTGCTTGATGGATATGAGTAGACACTAAATATGAAACATGGTTGTTTGTTCGCTCTTGTTGTATAAAACAATTAAATATTTAACAAAATATAGAATATATAAAAGAAAAGCTCAAAACCACTAAACCAGTAGGTTACTCATTAACTCATACGTTTGTTCCTCTATTGATTTTTCAAAAAGATAAAGAAAATAAAATATTCTTTTTACTCCTTCGTTCTAAATTAAAACCTGATGACATATATTGACACCGGGGTGGAGAAATCTATAGCTGTTTGATCGTATAATCCATAATCTCAAATGATTAAAATAATACACACACGCAGACACACACATATTTATATATATATATATATATATTATATTCTTGGTCGCAAGATCAAGTTGAGTTTAACAGATTGAAGGACATCACATGTCACACTCAACGATTTAGCAGACAACCAAGTAACTGAGTAAGTCGCTTGTGAGTCCCATACACCGAGAAGGTTTTAATTTGCGTGTCACATTTTCCACATATGTTGTGTGTTTTTGGTCATATAGTTGTTCTAATAGAGCCAACTCTTAAAACTCTGCCTAAAGCTAAATCTCCAAGTCTTTTTAGCAACTTACTCAAAGAACATATGAATAAGACAATAAACTCATTTTTCATTTAAAAAAGGAGAAAATAAAACTCATTTCGATATTATACCAAATGTTGGACATGTATAAATTTTAGGGACCTTTCTTGTCATTAGCCGACTCATTAGAGCATCTCCAATGCAAGGTTCTTATAAGCAAAAAGTACATTAGCTTAATGAAAAACTATCATTGTGGAGAGCTTCTTATAAGAACCTAACAAGGTATATATACCACAACAAGAACCTTGGTTCTTATCATGATTTTTGTGAAAAATGTCATTTCGCTGATCATGTTTTATTTATTTCTTTGACTTATTGAATTATTAATTGATGCTAAAAAAATCAATGGGACCTACAAAAAGGAGGTTTTTATTAGAACCTTCATCGTGGAATTTTTGATGAGTTCCTAATTTCATGAGATGACATTGATGTGACAAAAAAGTGTATAAAAGGAGGTTCTTATAAGAACCCCCATTGAAGATGCTCTTAGGTTTATATTCATTTCCTCTTTCGAGAATAGGATTTCTCCATTGATTGCCTTCGATCTCAAACTAATTATTAAAATATCATAGATTATCACTATAAGTGTTCGTATGCTTGCTTCACTTTTGTGTTATATATACAAGAGAAAATCAAATAGAAACCGTCTATAAGTTAGAAATATTCTAATCACACATTATCTCATTAATTGTAGTAATTACTTTATCAACCATTTCCTAAAGAAGCTCACTTTTATCCATTTGAAATTACCTGATCGATTTAATGTTTTGTTGGCGAAACGATATTAATATACTCAAAAGATCTAGAGATCAATCCATGTGTTATTTCAATGGTGAATCAACACTCTATTATTAAAACAAATTAACCCAATATATTATTTCATCGGTGAAATAACGCTTTATTGTCAAAACATATCAACCTATGTGTTTTTCATTGGTCAAATAAAGTCGTTATTGTTTCAGAATCAAACAAAAAGTAAGTTTTTTAAGGAAAAGATTGATAAGGTTATTGATATGATAACTATGGAAGCTAAAAATAGTCAATATTGCTTCATGGAGCTTTCTAACTTGTAGAATTTTTTGTATTATTTTGTGTGTGTATATTATATATATATATATATATAAAGAGAGACAGAGAGATTCAAAGGAAAATATTTAAAAAAAAACTAAAGAAACACCTTGGGGGCCTTCCATCAGAACGATATGCATTAATGCATACACGCATTTTTTCCTATGCACTAATGCTTCTTAATTACATATGCACAAATACATGTTACAAGTTATCAGTATATAATAGTACATACCGTTCAAATGGAGGGTCCCCAAGGTTTTCTTCAATTTTCTTATATATATATATATATATATGTATATACGTGTTAGGTTTCTTTCATTCACAAGAGAATATATATATACGTCTTCATTAATTTGGCTCCAAACCGTGGAACATGAAAGATGACTACAATCCTCAATTCCAATAATGTTTCAAACCTTGAGTTAAAGTTATAAACGAATAAAGCAATTGATATGAAAATAGTTGCACCAAGGATTCTATATAAAAGCATGAGAATATATGCCTTCATATCCCCTTCACTTAAAAAAAATCGTACTAATCTTTTTATATAAAAAAATTGAACATTGTTTTATTAGTTTTTTGTATATAAAACTTGTTATATAGAACATTTTTCAAAAGGCTAATAAAATATTGTGCGTCATGAGTGTTATTAAGTGACCCAACTTCGTTGATGAAATTTATTAGGTCGCCTGACTTTGTGTTAACATTTTTTTGTAGCATTAAAATGCACATTTGTTAATTAGTCTTATAAACTTAAAGTCTTATTAAATATTGTACTATGACGCTCGATAATGGCCAGGCGTCTTAAAAATCTTATTTTGTTGCGGTGGCAATACGATAAATACGTACCTTGGGGTAGGGTAACATTAGAGATGAGAACAATAACCATTGGTCTTTTATGTTCAACATTTTCGAATACAATGACAATGACGTAAGCACTGAAGTTGGAAGTTTGTAGTTAGGGCAGTCTCCCGAGGAGTGCGGGTCGGACAAGGGCCCACTAGAAATAGAGGTCCAAATTCTTTTAGTATTTACTAGTAATAAAAAAGTAGTAAATAGGGAGATACAATTTTTTAGTATTTAATAGACCCAAAAAGTCATATTATGTTAAAGACCCAAACATATATTACTTAATTACGTTGGAAAAAAATATGTAAAACTTAATTACTTAATTTATGGTATTGCTTATTGTTTTTGTAATTAAATCTTGTACCAAAGTGTAAAATTGTTTGCCTAGAAAACCTTCTTATAGTTGGGAGAATTGGTGTTGTAATCATTTGGTTGTTGTTTGATGTCTTTTTTTGTACTCCTAGCTTCTCCTCGCTAGCTCATTTTGGTCGTGTTGTCCAAAAAAACACTTTGATATATTATCTATCATTCATTTCTCATTGCCTTTTTGATTATTTAATCCGTATGAATTCTTTTTTAGTATTAGAATATCGTAGATTCTTGTTATTAATTAATTTAAAACTTCTAACGCTTTTGGGAAAAAAAATACCAACTATATGAGGTCGTACAACTTACATATATATATATATATTCAATATTTCAAAACTATCATGATCTTTTCATACATTATTGACTCCTTATTAATTAATATTGAGTACATGAATTTTAAGTACTCTACTGTCTTCAAAACAAGAATGAGGTCTCAAGTAAAAACAATATGAACTTTGATGGTTCGGAATTTTTTTGTTTTAAAGTAAATTCGTTTTTAGCTTAAAAGTTTAAAAGGGTGATGAAAAACATTAACTCGATGTGAGATGGAAAACCAATTGATTTATATTTATTTACATATAGTATTGCTCCAAATTACCCTTATTGTGACTGAAAATAATATCAATCTACATATTAGAGGTATATCTTAGAATGTTTTTAATGGTGAAATGAATTAAAGATGCTACATAAAAAATGATATGGTAGAACAAGGGTTTCATATGAGTTATTTGTATTTTTTTTTTAATTTAATGTTATTTATGATGGTTAAGGCGTTAAATAAAAAATCTTTTTTATACTTATCGAGGGTTTTTTTTGTAGTTGGTCATTCTTTTGTGTTATCCGCAAGAATATTATTGAATAATTTAGATAACAAAAACAACTTGGTTAGTATTTTTTCTTTCATGAATAGATGACCAACTTGGGTTCTTGTTAGGGGTGGTAATTATCGACACGACACAAACCCGACACGAAAATAAACGGGTTAGAGTAGAAGTTTTTGACCCATCAGTCCATCAAATAAACGGGTCGTGTTCGGATTGACCCGTCAACCCCCCAAAAAATAAAAAAAATTAAATTTTTTTATTTTTTTATTTTTTTATTTATTTTAAATATTTACTTAAAAATCTCAAATAGTCAAAATAGATTAGCTTTATTTGGTCTTCTTTAAGTTGACGTATGAACTTTTTATTTGTTTGAATTTGGTTGTGTTTAAACTTTTTATTTGCTTGAAACTTGAATGTTTGAATTTGGTTGTATTATTAGGTAAATTTAGTTATATTATTAGATGAATTTGCTTGTGTTTGGACTTTTTATTTATTTGAAACTTTTGTTTGGACTTTTTGTTTAAATTTGGATGTTTGAATTTGATTGTATTATGAGGTGACTCGTCAACCCATTTATGACCCGCCAACCCGTTTACTACCTGCCAACCTGAGCGTGTGCGGGTTAGGGTTGCAGATCTCGACACGATTAGCTAAACGGGTCGTGTCTGGGGTTGGCCCTCCCTGATCCGCCAACCCGCGATCCGCCAATCCGAACACGACCCAATTGCCACCCCTAGTTGTTGTGTTGATGCCCTCCATGTTCGGAATTCTTGTAGAACCGGATTCTCTTAACCTTTTGGAATAAATTAAACACGGATGATGGTTTCATTCTTTTCTAGCAAAAACAATTATTTGGAATATCTCTCTCTCTCTCTCACACACACACACATATATATATATATATAGAGAGAGAGAGAGAATAAAGTTCAAATGCGAACTCAAATTTGGTTGTGAGCATGAGGACTAATGAAAGCGTGACATGTGTCTGAATATAGATTATTCAGACTGAATAATCAAAGAAATATTCAGGATGAATATAGTATTTATTCGGTCTGAATAATGCTTTTATTCGGTCTGAATATGACACGTGTCGTGTTCTCATTTGTCCTCACGTTTACAACCAAATTGAGTTCTCATTTGAAACCACCCCTATACACACACACACACACACACACACATATATATATATATATATATATATATGAAAACCAGGGGGCAATTCAAGGAAGAACTGATTAGTTTGTGGAAACTGTAAGAACCAAGCTTAACCACAAATCAATGGTTAAATTAGTAAACTTATATTGATAATTTTGATTGAATTTTTAATAAAAGAGCATTTTGGGTATTTTAAACTCTCTTCTCTCCTCTCTCCGTCCACAATCCACCATGATACAATTATGTGATACACAGTGTGATACACAAATACATATAAGACGCATTGTGATAACCACTATGATACTCATTGTGTTACCCACTGTGATACCCAATTTTACCAATTTATCCTTTATGCTATTTAAAATGATTGTTCCACATTAGTTCTTACAGTTTCTATAAACTAATAAGTTCTTATTTGATTAGGCCCCTATGAAACCAAAAGTCAAAAGCATTTAAGATACTAATTTACTTTAAGTAAATTAGAATTTCGTCCCCGTGGTTTACATTTTCTACCCATACTGAATATAAATTTGAGAATCATGGTTTACATTTTCGCACTCTTTAAGTCTCTTCTTATAACTCTGTTAAAAATTTCTGTAAGGATGAGGGGTACTTTCTAACTAAACATGAGTGGCTGCTTAGTATTGTATCCCATTTTTGTTTTTAGTTGCACACTCTAGTAAACAGATCACAAGAGGGTCTCCTACTATACTTAATCCATATACGATCCTAATACAAACTCCAAAACATTTAGGAATGGTTCAAAACTAGTTTCACCAAAAATATTGCAACTTCACATTTCTCATTTCAAAAAATAATGAAATATCATAATGTATCCTATTTTGGAGAGATAAATATGGAAGTCGTGAAATGAAGAGTGCATATCATAGAGAAAAATGTTATAGTTAAATATTTTTAAAGAATAGAAATTTTTAGAAACTCCTAGACAATAAGAAAATCTGACCTCATCAATCATGGGAATCCAATTGTTCTAGCAAGAAGAAAACAACATGGGAAGATTGGTTCATGTAATTGTTTCCAAAGTATCATTATAAGTCAGTGACATTGTTGTAGATTCTATCTTTTATAAGAACGTTAAAAGTTTTCAACAATACAATATTGATGAAAGATATGAAATGAATAGTAAATTGTAACAACCTCAAAAGAAAAAGCGACTAATTTAAAATTTTCGATAATACGACCAAGTAAAGAAACCCATTTCTGTAAGTCAATACTTTAATTTCTCGAATAGCAAATCTACGTTTAACATTAACAATTGATAATTCAAACCTTACATAAAGACTAGGTCAAATGGGAAAGACATCATCAGATAGCTAGATCCTTCTCAGGCCTCTAGCTAACATCCAAATCATGACAGTGTCGTTAGTACCAAATCCCAACGAGGATCTGATGCACATGCCGACAAATAAAAAGATTAGACATAATCTCTAGTAAGTTCAAAGAATTTTCATCATAATCATAAAACGGTAAAAGTGAAGGACTACTTGATTTAAGTTATAATTTCGCAATTGAAATGTATTTATCGTAAAAACAACATCTTTCCAAAACCCATCATTTTCTTGATGAAAACCTATTAATAAAAACACTCATTTATACGACATCAAAACCCAATACACACACAACCAAGAATAAAAGTTGATGTTCAAATACCAGAAACATGAATAAAACTCAAGTCTCCCAAAGCAATCAAATAAAAACAATAAACAACATTTGGAGCGTCAAATCATGGATACGCTTCATACCCAAAATAACACAAAAACATGGATAAATAACATATCTAAAACTCACATTTCGGTGACGGAGGAGACTTAATTCCATTGAATGTGATGAAACACAAAAGTAGGTCACGTATATATGTTGTATGAGCATCACTTACGGATTACACATTCATTAAGATCAACATCTTCAGATCTATACTTTAATGAGTCAACAAGCTCAACAACCCCATGTCTATTGGTTGTATGGACACCAAGTTCAACCACACTAGTTCTATACATTTGGTTCTCCCAAAATTCTAGATAAATTCGTTCACAAAAAATTATATTTTGTTGGTCAATAGCCGATGTCGACTTAAAACCCAATACCCACACAACCAAGAATAAAGGTTGATGTTCAAATACCATAAACATGAATAAAACTCAAGTCTCCCAAAGCAACCAAATAAAAACAATAAACAACATTTGGAGCGTCAAATCATGGATACGCTTCATACCCAAAATAACACAAAAACATGGATAAATAACATATCTAAAACTCACATTTCGGTGACGGAGGAGACTCGTTATAGGACTTGACCAAACATCTCACGACACGAGCTGACGACAGCCATGGAATAAAGATATAGCCCTATAACCTGGTTTTCAGCAGATCTAGAAGGTAGGGTCTTCGTTACTTTATCAAGAAAGTCCCCGACTGTCCCTGTTAAGCATTACTCAATTCCATTGAATGTGACGAAACACAAAAGTAGGTCACGTATATATGTTGTATGAGCATCACTTACGGATTACACATTCATTAAGATCAAAATCTTCAGATCTATACTTTAATGAGTCAACAAGCTCAACAACCCCATGTTTATTGCTTGTATAGACACCAAGTTCAACCACACTAGTTCTATACATTTGGTTGTTCCAAACTTCTAGATAAATTCGTTCACAAAAAATTATATTTTGTTGGTCAATAGCCGATGTCGACTTAAAAAGCCCACGCCTTATGCCTATGAATACCCAATCGTATTAGTATAAAAACCAACTTCGGTTGTTGATATATAGCCTCCTTGTTTGTTGACAAGTCAGACATTTTAGAATCCATGGCCTTATATGTTTTTTATACCAAATATATATCATTCATTAACTTCTTTTTTCACTAAATTGAAGAATAAATATGGCAACATAGAATACTTATAAGCGGTATTCAAATAAAATGCAAATTGGTTACATTATTAACTTTTTACTTATAAATCTTCTATAAATTAAATTGTTCATGTTTACTTCATTTTTGGTTTTTAAATAAATTAGAATCATTGTTGGTAATGGAATAAAAAGACACGTCACACTAAAACAAAAAATTTGTAAGAAACTTTTCAAAAAGTGTTATATAAAAGACAAAATTGCATATTCTACTTAATCTGTTCTTATTGATAGAGTTATGATACAATACTTAATTTGTAGGTCATATCAACCTAATATGATGGCCTATTATTATATAGTTTAATAGGATATTTTTCGAAAAACGTCTTTATAATTATAAAAAATTAAACGTTCATTTTCAAAATTACAGTGGAAAAAAGAATACCTCTTTCTATTCAATATCTCTATGGGGTAAAGAAGGGTCGAAAATAAGTAACAAAAACTTTCGTTTGGTAACTTTATTAAGAATGGTTGGGACAACAAACATCCATCTCGTTTGTATTTTGGATACCCGTATAACCATCGCTTGTCAAAAAGCGTTTGTAACTAATCGTGTTGGCGATTTTGGTTTATTATTAGTTAAAAAGAGCGAAGCATAGCCGTGTTTAAGCCGAAGTGATTCCCGTGTTTACTAAAAAATTAATAGGACACTTAATTTGTATGACTTGTTAGACTAATACAATGTCCTCTAAAACCACTTATTGGGACACCAATATGTACATGTTACCAAATGTATCATCAAAACTATTTTGTTGATTTATTGACTAGAAGAACAATCAAATATTAATATTTTACAAAGCAACAAATTTCAATACTAAAATAAAACACATGAACTCAGAATAGATTATAGATAGACTAAACAAAAAAGTGAACACAAAAGAGTAAAATTTGAAGCAGAAGTCAAGTACCAACCATAAGGAGTGACCGAGTGGATAGGAACTCCAAATACCAAAGTTGATATAAATTAAACGTAGAGAACAAAAATTAAAAAAAGGAAGAAAACAAATATTAGAGGTTCAATGAGTCCGCCATGAAAAAAGATCGCAGGAATCAAGAAATGAGTAATGATCAACATTGTTAAAAAATGTAGATGCTCCGTCGGTGAATGTCACCATTGATGATGCCTTTACCCATAATATCCTTTCTAACTGACTTTTAACGACGAATTATTGACAGATATCGCCTACAACGACGAACTAACAAATTTTTCCATTAGTGAAAGTCCTATATTTTGTAGTGACTCATTCTAAAAAAAATTAATAGGCCTTAAAAACATTAATTTGTTCAAAAAATTGAATTGAATCGACCCTTCAAAATATTTAAAAAAAAAAATCAAATGTGCCTTAGAAAACCCTATGTATTAAAATAGAATCAAGAAACTAAAAGACAAAAATGACATTTGAACCGTAAATTAATGAATAAAGATAAAAAAAGATGTAACAACTAAAATCACTTACCAGTCCCACTATACCACCAACTGTACAAATTTGTGCATTTTTTGTTCTATATTCTGAATTGACTATCTATAAATACATGGAAACAAATTTCCGCAGACTTCGGTCGATAGCACCACCAACACGCACCAAGGCCACCCGTGTGTGTTATTGTTCATGTTAAATTGGTTTCAATTGTGTTAACATGCTTCAGTTTGTTGTTGATCGATAGCCAACAAAAGTCTGGTTTTTTAGTAGAATCGAATTATTATATATGCTTCCAACCTTGTGGAATGAAATACATATGGATGCATGGTTTCAGTTGTTTTAGAGGAGAACTTTCATTGGAATGTTCTTACATGTGAAACCTAAATTAGTCAAAAAGCAATTACCGTTAATGCTTATTTAACTTCTAGTCAAAAGCGATATTGATAACTTCGGAATATGTCAAAAATGAGAAGCTAGGCATGTTTTTTTTCATAAAGATACAAAAATATAGAGAAAAGAAAATTTACATATACCACTCTTAATTTGAGTCTCGTGTAACTACTTAGAAATAGATGTTAGAATGAATGATGACAACGGGAAGGAAACAAAATTCATGATTATATGGATAGTTAAACTCGAATCTGAATTATCTATTTTTTTTGTATCCAACGATAGATAGGAGTTCCATGTTTTTGTGATCTCTTTCCAACCTTCCTATTGTTGAATATAGTGTTCAAAGTCATTAACTATTGGTAATACTTCTATTAGTCGGATGGTACCCTTAAGTAGGAGCCCGGATACCCCGAAAAAGTGTGTGTATGTATGTATGTTAACTTGTCTTTCAAAAAATATACTTCTAATAATAGCAGGGTACTTTTGGGTTACCCCAAATAAACATTTAGAAGAATAAGGGAGTTAAAGCAATTAGTTTGTTAATTTGTCATTTGATGATAAATTAATTAGAAGCTAAAATATAATTAATTAGATTAATTATATAAAGTATAGGGACTAAATGATAATTGGTTAAAGTAGTTTAACAAGCTTATCGGTTCAAGGGGGCTAGTTGTAAAATAGAGATAACTTAGTCGAGAAGCAGGAGAGGTGTTACAAATAAACTGCTAGGGATCAAACCCTAGCAATCTTTTCCCCCTCTCTCTCTTGGCCGTCGACCTTCCCTCTCCCTCTCTCCCAAATCGTAAACCCTAGCGAGGGTTTAGGGTTTAAGCTCTTCTTGATTGTTGGCGTTTGGTGTTCTTAAGTGTGAGCCATTAGAGGGATTCATACTATTGGTCCTTAACATCCAAGAAGCGGGATCAAAGGTTTGATTCATCATTGTGGTTTTCGACAATCACAGTAAACAAGTAAGTATATTTGGTTCATTTTTTTGTAGTTAATTATCTAGAACATATGTATCCTTATAGGTTGTTAGTTTATATTGCCATAAATGATAATTTTAAATATGTTTCCCTTGCCTATATCATGTGGTAGTAGATTTGTCTAAAACCTTACACCTCTCTCTCTTTAGATCTCTTGAATGTGTGTGTACAATGATATATATATATATATATATATATATATATATATTTTATTGAGATAATGTTCTTGTGGGGAGACAAAAGTAATTAGTTAATTACTATACCCAGTGGGTATTAGAGAACCATTATAATATAAGCAATGATTGAGAGAACATTATAGAAGTCTTTTTGTTATATATACATAGATATAATGTTCCAGTCGCTAGTATGCATGCATCTAAGATCTAATTAAGATATGTAGCAAACCTATCAAAGTTTCAGTTTCTTTTAAATGTATTTACACACACTAATATAAGATTCCGCATGACGGAATGAAGACATGTTGATTTACAGTTTTACACCTTATAGATGTATATATATATATATATATAGGGAGAGGTTCAAATGAGAACTTTTAATTTTTAAGGGAATAAAAGGACACCCTTGTGAACCACATATGATGTGGGTTCCACACATTAAAAAATCATATCTGATTCAATGGTGGGTCCCATTGAATCATATATGATTTTTTAACATGTGGGGTCCACATCATATGTGGTCCACAAGGTGTCCCTTTGTTCCTTTAAAGATGAGTGGTTCTCGTATGATCCCTCCCCTATATATATATATATATATTTATATATATATAATTAATAGGTGGTGAGGTGAACTAAGGGTATCAAGAAGATAGTATATTTGAAGTAAATCTGGAAGATAGATTACGATAAATATACACACTTGAGTGATTTGAGTGAAACTGTGAGTTTTTATCCGTGTATATCACTTCTCCCCATCCCTAGCGGCTACAATAATGATTGCAAAGTCCTTAGGTGCGTGATAGTGGTATGTTTGGTTTGATGTTGCGTCGGTTGGACACTTTGGTGAAACGAGTACTTCCTCCTTTTCAATCTAAAAGCATGGTGATGATAAGTCGTATTTTGGAAAACCAAAACCTTGGGTTGAGCTTTTGTGAGATCGTGTACTAACTCGTTTTAGTGTTTGTGGATGTCGTCTTTTGCTTTTGTTACTTCTTTTTCCCCTTATTTTGGTCTAGACTCTTCAGTAGGGATAAGGAAGATTTAGCTAGTGGGTGATTTGTTAATTAAGCACAATTTTATTCATGTCAGTGATAGTTTTGCTTTGCATTTCATGTTCATTTTTGTTAGCATTCTTGTATTTTAAGCATCTTTGCGCATATTTCCCCTTTTTACTTAAAGATACGGTACCGGTTTCGGTTCAGTCCCGGTTTGGTTCGTGAAAATGTTCTCAACTCTCATCATAGTGATTTTATCGGTATCGGACCGGTTGGTACCGAATTTTTTCGGGACTGAAAACGAGGACCGAAAACCGAACCGTATATATGTACAAATTTGGTACCGGTTTGGCCCGGTTTCTGTTCGGTCTTGGTTCGGTTCGAGAAAATGATCCTCTAATCTCATGCATAATATATACTTACTTAATTTCAGTGCGTGCATTCCTTTGCTAGATTTGCAAGAGAATTAAATATGGAATGTAATACCTATCTAAAAGTTGTCTATTGTTTTAAAAGTTATAAAGAGCGTTATTAACTGAAGACATACATATAATGATGTTTCTGTAGCATTAGTCACAGTATTAAAACATTCATTACAGCTAAATTATGTTTATATATAGGACGGCTAAAATATTTAATTACTGTGATAATAGAGCGTTTTATATGACTTAAGTTTATAGGAACAAATAATAAAACGTATGTCCTGTCTACAAGTTTCACTATAAGTTTATAGAACGGTTTTAAGTATCGTAACAAGTTTTAAGGACATTTTCTTAATAAAATGTCGTATTAACTATTTCATAGGAAGTTTTTGAGAAAATGTCCTGTAAACCTATCTTTTTATAGGACATATGTGTTTATAGAACACTTTTTCAAATAGTGTCCTATAAAATAACTAATATGCTACTTTATTTGAAAGATGTCATAAAAACTTGTTATATATTACATCCAAAAGTGTCATATAAATTTGTTGTAGCACTTTTATATGTGACATTTTTTTGTTGATCTTATAAATTAAGTCCAATAAAACACTCCATTGATGCTTAGCTATGGTAGACGTCATATAAACCCAATTTTATAATTATAATGATTACTAAATGGTACATTTAATGGTCTAGAGACGTATTAAAGAAACATCTGCATTTTTCTTACCGTTGCTAAATGTTACATCTAGTAACGTTTTTGTTAAATTAGTAAGAAAATTGTAGGTTTTTGAACGGAATCTTGTTAGTTATATCCTAAAGAGAATCTTGAAATATTGGTTTCAGAAGCTTGCAGAGGGAATACAAAATTAATTTCTAGATATTGGGTCCATAGAGTATAAGCAATGATTAAGCTTAGCATATGTAATTGAAGTGTCTTATTGGTCACATAAGTATGAATGCATCTTAGATCTAACAAACGAAGAAAAAACATCAATATATTACTTTACTTTTTATTATTATATATATAAACTAATATTACCATAGCACATGTTAATTAATACAATTTATTATATGGTTCGCGGATTTAACAATACTAATTAAATACGTTACAAATAAAGTGTAGTTGATATGCTCATTTCACGATCGGTGTGTGTAATTTAATGTTAGATACTACTCCATTTATTACAAATAAAGAAGTCTAGCTAGCCTCCAAGAATATATGTTGCATATTGAATGGGTTGTACTAAGCTTTCTATATAAGAGTTTGTGGTCTCTCCTATACTCACCATAAGCAAATATAACAACCTCATACCCCTTTCTTCCATTTTATACCTTCTAGTAAACCAAACTTCAATCAGAAAATGTCGTATTACTCCAAGTCAAGACCCGAGCTTGCCAAGATTGGAGCCGATGCTTTTACTCTCCTTGATGATAATTTCTCATGTGGGCACAAGTACAAGACTAAGCCTTCATCATCGTCAAATATAAGTACCTCACCGATTCAACCTCTTGATAAATTGTTTCACTATCAATATCAACGCGAACAAGCTTATGTTGTTCGACAACAAGCGTATGTTGCCCAGAGGACTGAGACAGTTGTCGATTGCTATGAGGCAGCCAAGAAGTACGGTGGGACTGTGATTGTAGACTACTCTAAGAGGAAACCCGCTCGTAGGGGATTCTTTTTTTGAGAATCCTTGCAACATGTCCACAATCTTTGTATGTGTTTGTATCTGGTTTGGGTAAAGTATTACCCTTTTTTTAAAGTAGTCGTGGGTTTTCAGGCCAGCTTACGCGCACTGAGTAATCCCTCGGGCGAGTGTGTTGTTGCCACATGTATTGAAGTCGGTTATATCCTAAACTTTCCATGTATCTTTGTGTTTCACTTTATGTTCGTTAATGTTGATGTGAGTTCCAAACTTCCAATTAGAATGGAACTTAGAGCACGTCCAACGGAGATTTGGGGATTGTGAACATAATATTAATTACAGTTTAATAATAATAAATATTTATCAAACAAATGAAAATTAATAATAATAGTTTTACTAAATGAAAGAAAATTAATAATAAAAATACAAATAAAAGTTTGGATGACAATGTAATGATTGAGTTATGATGAATAATAGGTAGAAAGAGGTGCATTTAACATATAGGTATGAATGCAAATATACTCATCGGATATTTAGAGAGCCTTTTATGAGGGACAATGCAAAATAATTACCAAACGTGTTATATATGTAAGAATTATTAGGGACAATGTGAAAAACAAAATTAACTTAAGGAAGTTCATGTGGCATACGTTAATAACTGTGAATTATTGAGAATCTCAAAAACAAACTTTTTAGACTCAAGGTTTTTTACTACAAACGAATCCCATTTTTTAAAAACCGAAATACATTCTCTCTCTCTCTCTCTCACACATACATATACACACATATATATACACATTGAGTGAACAAAAGGCTAGTTCCCTGAAGGCATGATATATAATAGCAAGTTACGTTTTTGATATGTTTTTTGCAGATTATACGAGGAATTGAAGACACAATGGTGGATGAATTCGAAGGATCAAAGAGCATTGTCAAAGAGGAAGTGAAGAAAGAATAAGTTTGTACCCGTAAACAAGAAGACTTGGAACAAAAATCCAAGAATTAGAAAATTGAAAATTTTGCCACTGTTTCACAAGCGTGAAGATTTCTTCACGGTCGTGAAACACTGTTCCTGAAACTTTCTGTTGCACTTTCACGGGCATGAAAGATTTTTCATGGTCGTGAAAGTCGTTTGCACCCTTTTTTGGGGTTTTTTTGGGCTTTTTGTCTTGCATATATTTAAACTGATTTAGGGTTTTATTTTAAAGAAAGCCTTATCATTCCATAGAACACAATTAATCTAGTTAAAATTCATCATGTGAAGAGGGAAGGGACTCATTTAGCTGACCGTCAAGCTAACCCCAAGGTTCAACGAATGAATGAAGCTATGCTATGATCGTACCTCTCAACTTTTTAGTCGAATTCTACAATTTTGGGGAAGAAGATTCGAGCTCGAAGCCTAGTCAATTGGATACCGATTGACATCCGGTTTTTCATACATAGTTGACTATCTTATTCTCTACCCCTTTAGTTTATATTTGATTACTTCATGTTTTTTTTTAATATTATCATTAATCAGTTATTTCTTTGTGTTTTCTCCTACAATCCTTTTGTGTTCTTGTCGGTTTGTATTTAATATTTATTATTTTCTACATCTCTCCTTCCCTTACTTTATCTCTATTTACGTTTATGCATCTCTTCCCCTTACTCTCTACCCTAGCCCCTAATTTACTGCATTTTAGGTTTAATATGTTAATTTAGTCTTTTATCGTTCATCTTTATTTTTTCTTGTTAGTGGTAATCGTTAAGAGTCGTGTTTAATGTAGTTGTTTTACTAGTTAGATCTAATTAATCTTTGTCTTTAATTTTGTTGGAGTATAAATAAAATAATTCGTTTCTTGGTTTCAATTTAATAATCATTTTATAGGGTAATCATCGTTAAGATCGAGGTTTTGGTAATGACCGGTTGTTCTTAAAGCGGATGTTTGGTTTTAATCCATTACGGTTCTAATGAAGGTTAAAATTGATTTAATTGGGTTTTAATAAAACGTTTAGTTAACTTAATTAGTTTTTGACGAAAACGAAATTTTGGCCTTTTGCTTGTGTTAAATTGATCAATGACAACGGTCCTAACATGCAAATAATTAGGGACATTTGATTGGGAAGAATATTCGTTTTAAATCTTAAAGTTTTTCCTCATGTACATGTATTGCGAAAGTAAATACGTGTATTGGGTTAGAAAAGCTTTTCCACCTCGAGAGAGGGTTGAAGTAGTTTTGCAAAAGTGAATTCCCACCATTACCGAAATCCAAAGTCGAGATTACCCAGTGTCCTTTAGATTAGTTGTCTTCTATTGTGTTTAGTTTTTCTATTAGTTCCTTCTCTTCTTCATTTTTCCCTTAATCTCTTTTATTTTATTTTCTAATTAGTTTAATAACCAAATCAAATCATATGATTCACATAACTAGAACATAATCATTAAGTTATTAGCGTTAAACCGTCACCTCCCTGTGAACGACCCGTACGCTTGCGGTTATAAATTTCAAACATATCAAGTTTTTGGCGCCGCTGCCGGGGAGACGACTAGCCTAGCAATGACTTACTTTTTGATTTACTAGTCTATGTCTTTACCCCATTTCTTTTTTTATTTTTATTTTCATCATCTCATCTTTTATTTTGTTTAATCGTGTGCTTGAAGTTTATGTTTTTGTAGCTTGGCCAATGTGCTGGAATGAAAAGTCACGATTAACGAAAAAGGGGGTGACTGACGGGCCATTGAGATGTGTTTGGTAAGATGGGGATAATTATTACCTTTAGAAATGATCTGTGTGATTCTATCTCTATCTCGTTAAATGCTTCTTCACTACTACAAAAAAGAGCATTTTCGACGGTTTTTACTGACGGAAAAATCCGTCGGAATTTCCGACGGATATTTGACGTATTTCCGACGGATCCGATTAAAAAAAAGTAAAAAACAAAAATTCCGTCGGAAATCCCTCTGAAATTTCCGACGGATTCAAATCCCTCGGAAATTTCCGACGGATTTTTTTTAATTAAAAAAATTAGAAATTAAAATAAACAAATCCGTCGGACATTTCCGACGGATTTAAATCCCTCAGAAATTTCTGATAAATGTTTTTAATTAAAAAAATTAAAAATTAAAAAATACGTCGGAAATCCGTCGGAAATTTCCGAGGGATCACAATCCGTCGGAAATTTCCGACGGATTTTTTTATTTTTTATTTTTAATTTTCTTTTATAAAAATCCGTCGGTAATTTTCAACAGTTTTTTGTATTTTTTTCAAGTTTTTCTCATTTGTATGACCTTTAATTTGATTTATTTCGTATAATTCGTTATATGTACATTTATTACGTATATATATATATATGTGTGTGTGTGTATGTCGAAAGTAGTATGTATCTACATGTGCATACATATATGTATACTATGTATGTCTATATATGTATGTATGTGTCTATATGTATGTATGTGTCTATATGTACGCATATGTGTACTATACGACCCATCAATGCCCAATTAGGTTCGTTAAGTCTCATCAAGTTCCATTTTAGTTCATTAAGAGTCATTAATTCCCACAAAGCCCATTTTAGTTCATTAATAATTGTAAAAGCCCATTAAGACCCATTGTAGTTCATTAAGAGTCGTTAAGTCCCATCAAGGCCCATTGTAGTTAATTAAGAGTCGTCAAGGCCCATTGTAGTTCATTAAGAGTTGTTAAAGCCCATTAAGATCCATTGTAGTTCATTAGGAGTCGTTGGTCATTATAAGTGGTTAAAACCCATCAAGGCCCATTGTAGAGCGTTGGGAGTTGTTAAAGCCCATCAGGGCCCGTTGTAGACTGTTAAGACTTGTAAAGCCCATCAAGGCCCATTATTGGTCGTTAGAAGTTGCTAAAGCCCATCATGGCCCATTGTTGGTCGTTAGGAGTTGTAAAGCCATCAGGGCCCATTGTTAGTTGTTAGAAGTGGTTAAAACCCATTAGGGCTCATTGTAGGCCGTTAGGAGTGGTTAAAGGGTATAACGTCCCATTGTTAGTCGTTAGAAGTGGTTAAAACCCATCAGGGCCCATTGTAGGCCGTTAGGAGTTGTAAAGCCCATCAAGGTCCATTGTTGGCCGTTAGTAGTTGTTAAAGCCCATTAGGGCCCATTGTTGGTCGTTAGGAGTTGTTAAATCCAATCAGGACCCATTGTTGGTCCTTAGGAGTTGTAAAGCCCATCAGGGCCCATTGTTAGTCGTTAGAAGTGGTTAAAACCCATCAGAGCCTATTGTAGGCCGTTAAGAGTTGTAAAGCCCATCAAGGCCCATTGTTGGCCGTTAGAAATTGTTAAAGCCCATCAGGGCCCATTGTTGGTCGTTAGGAGTTGTTAAAGCCCATCAGGGCCCATTGTTGATCGATAGGAGTTGTAAAGCCTATCAGGGCCCATTATTAGTCGTTAGAAGTGATTAAAATCCATCAAGGCCCATATAAACTATATAATATTTAATATATAATTTTGATATATAATATTTAATATATAAATTTTAATATATAATTTTAATGTATAGTTTTAATATATATAAACTATAAAATTTTTGATTTAATTTTAACGTATACTTTTAATATATAATATTTAATATATAATTTTAATATTATAAATATTTAATTTTAATATAATTTTAATTTTAACGGATTCCGTCGGAAATTTCCGACGGAAACAAATCCTTCGGAAATTTCCGACGGAAATTTTCGTCGAAAATCCATCGGAAACGGCGTGTATAAGTTGAAACCCTAGCCGTCATTTTCAATTTGTCGACTAAAACACTTCTACTTCGGCGATTTCCGGCGAATTCCGACGTACACCGTTGCGACCACCACCGTACACCATCGTCTCCACCACCCTCGGCACCACCGTCGCCCACCACCCTCGGCACCACAGTCGCCACCCACCACCGTCCCCACCACCGTCGCCCACCACCCTCGCCACCACCCTCGCCCACCACCGTACACCACCACCCTCGCCATTTTTCGTATTGGAGGAGTCACTGCTGATTTACCTCATGGCTGGATAGATAAATGTTTGGATTTTTGCGATTATTTTTTAACAGGAATTGCTGAATATCAAAAGCTTATTACACGGAATCCCATTTTTTTAGAACGAGTTGGAGTAGGCATTATTGGTGGAGAGGAAGCAATAAATTGGGGTTTGTCGGGACCAATGCTACGAGCTTCCGGAATACAATGGGATCTTCGTAAAGTTGATCATTATGAGTGTTACGACGAATTTGATTGGGAAGTAGCCACCACCGTCGCCACCACCATACACCACCGTCAGAAACTCCGGCGACAGAAACTCCGGTGACAGCTTCCTCCGGCGACATAAAACCTCTGACGGATTTCCGACGGAAAGCTCCGTCTTAAAAAACCTCCGACCAAAAAGCGAGGTACAATTAATTATATGTATTGATTTGTATGTTATGTGTATTGTTATGTGTATTTATATGTATGTTTTGTGTATTTAGATGTATGTTATACACTTATATGTATTTATATGTATAATTATGTATGTGTGTGCCTATTTATATGTATGTTATATATTTATATGTATGGCGGTGTGTGTGCCAATTTATATGTATGTTATGTATTTATATGTATTTATAATTATGTATATGTGTGCCTATTCATATGTTATTTTTAATATGTATGGATTAATATGGTGAATTATTAATATGTATGTTTTAATAAGTATGGATTAAGATGATGGATTAATATGTATGTTTTAGTATCTATGTATGGATTAGTATGACGTTAAATCTATGGATTAATATGTTCAAGTTTATCAATGTTATATGTGATGGTGAATTTATATTGAGTGTTCAAGTTTATCAAAGTTTTAAGTTTATGTTTAGTTATCAAGTTTATCAATTTTAGATAGTTGGGGTTGCCATCCGTTGGACAAACATTAGGCTTGATTTAATAAGGAATTATATTCATTTTATAGTCGTTATGATGGCGAAATTTTTTAAAACCCGTTGCACTTATTTGATTTAAACTATGAATTAAAACCAATGGTTTGACTTTCCACTAGTCAAACCATTACACTTAGGGTTTTAAAGTCTTTCAAAACTCATTTCTTTTATTTAAAACCCATGGTTTGACATTCCACTAGTCAAACCATTACACTTAGGGTTTTAAAGTCATTCAAAACTCCTTTCTTTTATTTAAAACCCATTGTTTGACTTTCCACTAGTCAAACCATTACACTTAGGGTTTTAAAGTCATTCAAAACTCATTTCTTTTATTTAAAACCCATGGTTTGACTTTCCACTAGTCAAACCATTAAACTTAGGGTTTTAAAGTCATTCAAAACTCATTTCTTTTATTTAAAACCCATGGTTTAACTTTCCACTAGTCAAACCATTACACTTAGGGTTTTAAAGTCATTCAAAACTCCTTTCTTTTATTTAAAACCCATGGTATATCTATCTTTTTGTATGTATATCTATTTTTATGTATGTATATCTTCTATCTTTGTGTATGTATATCTAACTTTAAACCGTTATCTAATTTCAGATGGTGGGAAAAGGTCAGAGCAACAAGGGGAAGAGTGTATTTAGACAATTGTTGAGTCGCGGGAGTGGCAGCTCATCCAGGAGTCGACAGACGACACCTGAGAGTCAAGAGCCGACACCCGAGAGTCAACAGAGGACACCGGAGGGGCTGGATCATATACAGGTGAATGAGGATGATCAGGTAGAGGCAGAGATCAATATTGAAGATCAGACCCCGCCATCATAGCCGAGACAACGAGGGGCTGCTGTTCGACGTGAGGCTCCAAGTAATCCCGATAACCGAACGGTGCTCCACCTTGAGAGTGACCGGTAAGTAGCTAGTTGCGGTTAAGGTTTTAACACATAACAAGCTTATACTAATGTACTTTTTGTGTTGTACATTTTTCAATGGAGAAGTTTCAAAGAAAACGAGGCTATTCGCGACGTGACTGCAATATGGAAGTCCATGTTCAATGGTTTGTGGGCTCGTTTTTCGCAGATCCCTCCGTCGGCTCTCGTTGACATGTTCGGGGAGTTTCCGGTTAGTAGAAAAATCTATACAAACCATTTGATGTAATTTTATAACTTACAAACAATGATCAATATGCACACTTGGTACCAGTGGCCTGAAGAGCGAGATGAAGACGTGTTCCGAGCCTTTACTGATACCTTGCAATCCCATTATGCTGACAAAATGAGAGAACTTCGTTTATGGTCAGCGAAGCGGGCAAAGGCCGTCGATGGGATAGAGTGGGATCGCCAAGACTATGAGCGGCTGACGCCATTCTATCCAGATTGGCTCTACGGGACCTTCTGGAACCAAATGATAGACCAGGTATGTAGGATTTTTTGTTGTTACGGGTTCGTTTCAGTTTGTATGTTGATTTTTATCTTTTATGTTTTAACAGGTCTGGACCGGTGAGGTATTTCAGCGTCAATCCGTGGCCAATAGGGCCAATTGTTCGCGGTCGACGACCCCTAGGCATACCGGAGGCTCAGTTAGCACGGTTGTGCATCGGTCACGGATGGTATTCATTCATTCATCTACTATATATTTTCAATTTATATAATTTATCATGAATTTGTTGTCTACTAACAACTGACATCGTATATATATATTGCATGTAGAGAGAAGCATGGAACCGTGGTCCCCTCATTAGTGAGGTATTTGACCGGGTTCAATGCACGAACCGACAGCTAGTTCCGAGTGCGACCGGGCCGTCCACAGATCCTCCTATTTATCTTGATCAGACTCACGAGCATAGGGCGGTAAGTTTAGTTTTTGCACAAAATTTAATTTGTTTTTAGGATTGACTTGTTTTATAGGATAAAGTTGTAGTAATTAGTTTGGGCTGCCGTTGTTGGGTAGACGATAGGTGTAAACTACTTAAAAACATGTAATGGATATGTTCCAATTACAACAGTTATGCGAAATGTCTATAGGTTTTTATTAGTTAACACATTTGGTGTTTGTAGACGTCGTTCCACCAAAGGATACATGAGGAATACCCAGATGTAGATCCGACAACCCTTACTCCGGAGATACAGGGTCAATTGTGGGAAAAGGCTGTCGGGGGTCGAAAAAAGAATCGTGTTCCCGGGTTCAATAACGTGACAAATTTCTTGAATTTGACCGGTCAAGGCCGTCATAGTTGTTCCGGAACCGCTCCGGAGGTATGTGTAATATGGTTGCAATACATTAATGTATTAATTATGTTTTTATTAATTAGCGCTTAACATTGTTGCTTGTTAAATGTGAATTCATTTCAGTTGGAGTCTTTGAGATCAACGTTGGAGGCTGAGCGGGAACAGATACGGTTAGAGCAGAGAGAGAAGCGGAGCAGAGACGGAAAGAGCGGGCGGAAGAAGCGAAGCGGTGGCAGAGGTACGAAGATAACTTGCGTCAACAAGAGGCCACGAGAAAAGCGTTTGAGGACTTCATGGTGCGGTTCCAGAACCCGGACCAGATGCAAGCCTTAATGCAGCAGTTCCAGAACCAGAACCAGAACCAGAACCAAAACCAGAACCAGAACCAAAACCCTCCTAACCCTCCTTCGTAGTTTTAGAATTGTTTCGTTTGTTATAAAACAGCTTTGTTTAAAATTGTTTCGTTTGTTATCAAATTGTGTGGTAATTTGATTTTTTAAATTCTGGATTCCAAATGTACAGGAAATTTGATTTTTAAATTTTTTTTTTTGGAAAACATCATTTCCAACGGATTTTTGACGGAATTTTCGTTGGAAATGGTCACAAAAAATCCGTCGGAAATTTACAAAATTCGTCGGAAAATAACCGTCATAAAAGGTTTCTAAATCCGTCACAAAATTTCCGTCGGAAAACCGTTGAAATCCGTCGCAAATTTTATCCGTCGCAAAATGTATCCGTCGGAAGACCTTTACCGACGGAAAAGTATATTCCGTCGGAAATCCGTCGGAAAAGGCTTCCGTCGGAAATCTGTCGGAAAAGGCTTTACCGACCAACCCATTTCCGACGGATTTCTGACGGATCGGTCCGTCGGAAAGGGGTGTTTTTTGTGTAGTGCTTGTATGCTTATTTAATTATTTTCTCGGTTCGGTATTTTTAATGTCTAGCCGGACAATACCGCTTCTTTGGTATTTTACAAAGGAAAAATACTTTTTGAGACGACATTTTAGCTTTTTGCCACGATGTTTATGGTCTCTAAACGTAACTATATATATTCCTGTAGTGGAAGTCCGTTTTTTAGTAGAATCGAATTATTACGCTTCCAACCTTGTGGAATGAAATATATATGGATGATTCGAGTTGTTTTAGAGGAGAACTTTTATTGGAATATTCTTACATGTGAAACCTAAAGTCAAAAGCAATTACCATTGATGCTTATTTAACTTCTAGTCAAAAGTAATTGATACGGATAACTAATTAATTCGGAATATGTGATAGAAAATGAGAAGCTACACATGCTTTTTTAGAAAGACACAAAAATATACACAAAAGAAAATTTACATATACCTTTCTTAACTTGCGTCTCGTAACTATATACTTGGATCAAAAATATATGTGAGAATGATGACAAGAAGAAGAAAAGAAAATTCACGTTTACGTTCGAATCCGAATCATCTACTTTTTTATATCCCATGATCGATGGGAGTTCCATGTTGTTTTTGGGATCTTTTTCAACCGCCTCTCTCTCTCTCTCTAGATCTATGTATGTGTGTGTACAATCTTATATATATTGACAAAATATTCTTGAGGAAAGCTAGTCAAAAGTAATTAATTACGATGAGTAGTGGGCATTAGAGAACCATTATAATATAAGCAATGATTGAGAGAACATTATAGAAGTCTTTTTGTTATAATATACATAGATATGATGTTCCAGTCGCTTATGCATACATCTGAGATATAATTACATTACAAAACAAATGACTTCCATCCATAAAAATTATCCATAGAAATTTTCATGGATGATTACCCACTGAGAATTTCTGGGTAATTTGTCACTGATTTGAATTATCCACCAACTTTTGTGACGGTTTTGTAAGGAATCACCCTTTAACGACAGTTTTCTCAAGAAAAAATCCGTAGGCAAAAGTTTTTATTTTAGTAGTGTTAAGATATATAGCAAACCTATGAAAGTTTAAGTTTCTTTTGAATATATGTACACACACTGACATTACGCATGAGGACATGTTGATTTACACATTATATATATAATTAATAGGTGGTGAGATGAATTATTTAGAGTATCAAGAAGATAGTATATTTGAAGCAAGTATGGAAGATAGATTACTTTCGGTGTATATATATATATATATTCCTTCGTTAGATTTGCTTGTCGAATGCGATGGTAGTACAACCTCCAATGATGCTGCATTAACCTATCTTAAGGGTGTCCATTTAAAAAGAAGTTATAGAAAGCTTGCTAGACATACACAATATATATATATAGAGAGAGAGAGAGAGATTGAAAGGGGTTCAAAGAAAAACCTCCAAAAAATTAAAAATTGAGGAACACCCTACTAATGTACCATTCATTTGGACGATATGTACATGTGCATACACGTAATTTTAAGTTGTTTCTTGGTATATATGGACAAGTGCATAACAGACAAATTGTTTCACATTACTTATATGCACATGTGCAAACCGTCCAAATGAATGGTTAACAGGGTGTTCTTTAGTTTCTCATTTTTTTTTCGGTTTTCCCTGAACCTCTCTCTCTCTCTCTATATATATATATATATATATGGGGCAAGTTCATACAAGAACGCTAGCTTTTTACGAGATACCGTCATCGCATGAACCTCCCTATATATAGAGAGAGACACTACTAGAAAATTGAGTATTTTCAACGAAAATTTCCAACGGAAAATGTCGTTGAAAATTTTATATGAATTTTAAAGAGATTATTGACAAAACATAATTTTTCTACGAATTTCCGTTGAAAATCTCTCACAAAATGCATTTTCAACCAAAAACTTTTTGACGAGACATTCCGTTGAAAAAAATTTGGTTGAAAATGCATATATGTTTGTGAGAGATTTTCAACGGAAATTCGTAGAAAATTTATGTTCTGTCAATAATCCTCTAAAATTCGTATAAAATTTTCAACGACATTTTTCGTTGAAAATACTCAATTTTCTAGTAGTGAGAGAGAGGGAGGGAGGTTCAATACAAACCAGTTAAATGTTATAAACTCGTACAAATCAATATAAAAATAAATTTTTTCATCAAATTCTATAATTTAAGATATTATTACACATTGTTTGTTTCACCTTTTGAAAAAATTGCAAGTGCAATTTTTACATTATGAAACAACTACATGTGAAAATTTTGCATAAAAAATATATGAGAAACTTTCAACTTATAAAAAAATTACGTGTGAAACTTTTACATTAATAATAATATCTTAAATCATAGCATTTGATGAAAAAAACCATAAAAAAAATTATTTTTATATTGATTTGTACAAGTTTGTATAGTTTGTAACATTTAACTGGTTTGTATTTAAACCAGCCTATATATATATATATATATATATGTGTGTGTGTGTAGGCTTCATTTGAGATCCTTACAATTTGATGGAAACGGTGAGGTCCATTGTAAACAATAAAAATTAGAAAAAAAAAATCTTTAACCTAAAATCAAATCAAATCAAATCGTGTGGAAGTCGTTTTCTATATTTTGAAGGGAAATTTGGGAATATATCATATCATGAATGCCATAATATCTACAATTGTTTTTCTCATATACCCATAGAAGGAAGGGAACATGGGGGTCGTTTTTCACGATCATGAGTTCCATATTTGTATGCACAATGTGTTATCTTTATGGTTTTAATTATGGTGTTATAGGAGTTTTCCATGAAGGTGGTTTAGTTTTTGTTTAGAGTTCTTTCCTGGAGAAAAAAGAAACGGAGCTTAAGTAATATATGTGTGCACATTGTGGTCATAGACTTTTCCATCGGGGCTGATTAGTACCTGTTTAGTTCGTGGCTTCAATGATTTAATAGGTTTGTGATTAGGTTATTGATTGTTTAAGTGACATATGTGTGCACATTGTGGTAATCTTTGAGAGCATAAATTTGCATACTTCTAAGGATGATGAATTGAATGGGTTTATGAGTATTGTTAATCCTATTACTAAAATATGTGTGCATGTTGTGATCAGTGGCGGATGCAGCCTTCAAAAGGGGACCCCAGGACCCAGTGAACTGTTAAAAAAAATTACAAGTTAAAAAAAATCAAAAATACTATATTTAGCCTTAGTTCCCCCCAGTAAAAATTTTTAAAGGACCCCATCTTGTCGGCTGTTTGAACAAAAATCTCAAACCCTCGACCGTTGACTAAAATGCTCGAGGAATGACTTTCCATGACTCCCAGATGTCGGCCAAGACTTAAGGAAGCGACGGTCGAACGTAACTCTCGACACCAAGATAAAACGTGTGACCAAAGACATTTTACGACCCGTGAATATAGGCTGAAGCACCATAAGGCGACGATCGACAGAAACTCCCGGGCAAAGCCTCCGACATACGACAGACCCACGATCACTTAAATCAAACCAATAAAACGCCAAGATCGTCATTAATCAGCCGTTACCCATTTACAGGGCCGTTAGACGGTTACAACCGGGGTCATCAAGGGCATTTATTAAAGAAATCAATGTCGATCAACCGTTACAAGTAACTGCGAATATAAAAGCAACGCTCAAGCTATCAAATAAGCCAGGTAACAAAAACACATCCACGCTCTTGAATAAAAGAACACGCAATAGCTTTCTAGATTTCATACACTATTTTAGTTTTTACATACGTTTTTTCACTTGTAATTGTACGACTATAGCTCTAAAGGACGACGCCTCTGCTTGGCGTCATTTTTCCATAGTGCATCAACGATACTAACCTATCGTTCGAGGTTTTTTCCCTCGTCCAAGGGTTTTTCCGCGTCACCAAACCTCTTGTCTTCGTTTGCTTTTCTTCGTTTTATTTACGTTTATCGTGAGAATCCTTCCTTTGATCGATCAGGTTTACAAGCACCTTAAGTTGACTTTTGCTAAGTTAATTTTTAGCATCAACATCGGTGATTGACAAAAACATTAGAAAATCTCTTGAAATCAATACAAAACCGAAAAATCTTTCGAAATCGACAAAAACACTACGAAAATTCTTCAAAATCGACAAAAATAATAAGAAAATCCCTTGAAATCAACTAAAAAACTTAAAAAATTTCCCGAAACACGTAGGGTGACTTTGCGCGCCTTTAGTCTACCTTAATGAGACCTCAGTGGACAAAAATCCTGGATCCGTCACTGGTTGTGATCTATGTGTGCACAAGGTGGAACAAGATTTCACCTGGTCTTGTTAATAAAAACAGATAACTTTGGTTTCATGGAAGAGAAAGCAGACACCAACAACACTAGCAATTCATCAAACCCCACTTCTAGTCAACTCTAGATTTAAAAATCGACATAAGCAACTTAAAAAATCCACTGCCTCCATCTTTGTGTCAAAGTTCATCAACACACATTAGCACCATGTCATTAGCACATCAAAAAGTGGATACTATTTCAGCATCATGTTAGAAGAAAAATAGTTTAAACTTTAAAGTTAACAAAGAATAAAAATTCACAGCCTTCATCATTGCAGGGATTGAATTCAACTAAACAGAGGATAAAAACAAAAGCCTCCTTTGGTTTCTTCAAAAAAGACCTTCTATTGTTTCTTCAAAAAAAAACCACGCATTCTAATATTAATTTGTTAAACGTTTCCATAAAATCAGAAAGAAAACAATATATATGCTTTGATGCCTTTAATTTTAGATATGATTAATGCAATATAAATCCCAAAAATATTACCCTTGCATCCAAAACTGCTAAACAACCCTTCATTAATTAATAGATATTTAAACGAAATTAATTAATTTATGTGGTCAAATGATTAAGCCTTTATATATAGTGATTTTTTTTAGCATTAGTTACATTAGTAAAACATTACTAGATGGTACATTAAGATAATAGATGTTTCTTTAAAAGGTCCTTGAAGATGGTGTTCGCTACATTTCTTAGCATCGTAAATGTTACATCTAAAGGTTCATGTTTCATAACCTTGTCTCAAGGTACCCTTTAGGAACATTTTTTTAATTAATTCTACAAAGAGTGTTGTTTTAAACAAAGATTATATGGTTCAACTCCTAAGAAAAAAATCAACATAAAAATCTGGGTATACTATGATGCTTAGAGCATGAAATCTCAGTACATTTCAATTAACACAACAAAATAAGCAGATGAAATATAGTCAAATTTGTGTATGTGGTAAATGTAAACCTATATGTTAATTTCCTAAGCTAGATTTTGACTCTTTTTTTTGTCAAATCATTGTCTAAAACCTACCTTTAGTTATGTCTTAAAATCCATCTCAAGAGATCTTTTCTAATAACCCAACTAATTTGGAGTGGCACAAATAAATCCAAAGCAAACAGTTAGTACACTATACAAACTGATGTAAACAAGTTTGTCTATTACAATAATGTTAACATGTATTTATACTTACAAAGAAATTAAAAAAAAAATATTCTAGATGATCACAAAAGTAACTACTAGAATCAAATCAAGAAATATGGAGGCATAGATCAAGGCATGTGATATGATATATATGATGTATGATCGTGATCACAATCTTTATCTTTATCATAGTCTATCTTTGAAAAAGTTAATTCGTTATCAGTATCAACCCGAACAAGCTTATGTAGTTCGACAACAAGTGTATGTTGCCTAGCTAAGGTTGCCCATGTTCGAGAAACAAGGATTGAGTCGACTGTGATGGAATGATATGAAGCTATGAGGCAATGAAGATAGAGGTCTGCCGATATTATAAATGTTGATTATCTAAAGGCAACTTAGCCATAGAGGTTTCTCTTATTCAAAATTCTAGTCACATGCTTACTACCTTTATGTGTTATCGTGTTTGGTTTGGGCACAGTATATATACAACTTGGATAATGTAAATACTGTCAATTTGTATTATCGTGATACCATATATATGAAGATAAAAACAACTTGGTCGATGTTTTTTTCGATATGCACACACTTGGCTTATTGATAGCCTCCTTGTTTTGATGGTTGGTAGCCATGTTTGTGTACCATATTAAATTGGTTTTACTTGTTGAAATTGTGTTAAATTGTGCCTTTTTAGAATGAACATAGAACGTTCTTCAGGAATCATACTGCTTTTCCATCTTTTCGGAATAATGAATATATATGGATGATTTCTAGTTTTTTTTAAAGAACTTTACCCAGAATATATCATATCTAGAATGAAAAGTTGAAAGGAATTAAATATCAGTAATTATTTTGATTAGAAAATAAGAGAGCCTACCTTATCATGCACAAATATACTATTGAAATGCCATGCTCTTTCATTTTGTTGCAAATTACCCATAAAATCGCATATACTTGTATCAATATCGAGTTTCATCCTCATATACTATGGGTTATGAAACATATTTGAAAATATGATAACCACAAGTTTAAAAAACTAAGAAAAGCAACACCCACCTATGTCAAAAGTGAATCATAGTGATTACTAAATGGTACATTTAGTGGTTTAGAGTCGTATTAAAGAAACGTCGTTAAAGATGGCCTTTCCTCCATTTTTCTTAGCGTTGCTAGCTAAATGTTACATCTAGTAACGTTTTTTTTATAATTTGTAAGAAAAGTGTAGGTTTCAGAAGGGAATCTTGTTAGTTACAATCCAAGATTGCAGAGAGAATACAAAATTAATTAATTACTAGATATTTTGGTCCGTGGAATATAAGCAATGATTAAGCTTAGCGAATGTTATTGAAGTTTCTTAGTCACACGAACATGAATGCATCTTAGATCTAACAAACGAAGAAAAACCATCAAAATATTACTTTACTTAATATATATATATATATAAAAACTAATATTACTATAGCACATGTTAATTAATACATTTTATTATATGGTTCACGGATTTAAGAATATTGAATACGTTCCAAATAAAGTGTCGATATGCTAATCTCACTTTCGGTGTGTGTAATTTAATGTTAGATACTACTCCATTTGCAAAAGAATTTATATTTCTTAATGATTTCGTTCCATAACCTGAAAACAAAAGAATTCTAGCCAGCCTCCAAGAATGTTGCATATTGATATAAGAGTGTATGGTCTCTACTATACTCACCATAAGCAAATATAACAACCTCATATCCCTTTCTTCCATTTTAATCATACATTCTAGCAAAAAAACTTCAATAAAAAAATGTCGTATTACTCCAAGTCAAGACCCGAGCTTGCCAAGATTGGAGCCGATGCTTTTACTCTCCTTGATGATAATTTCTCGTGTGGGCACAAGTACAAGCCTAAGCCTTCATCGTCGTCAAATATAAGTAATTCACCAATTCAACCTCTTGATAAATTGTTTCACTATCAATATCAACGCGAACAAGCTTATGTTGTTCGACAACAAGTGTATGTTGCCCCGATTCATGCAACGAGGATTGAGACTGTGGTGGATTGCTATGAGGCAGCCAAGAAGTATGGTGGGACTGTGATTGTAGATTACTCTAAGAGGAAACCCGCTCGTAGGGGCTTCTTTTTTTGAGAATCCTTGCAACATGTCTAAAATCTCTATATGTGTTTGTATCTTGGTCGGGTAACGTAAACCTTGTTATACACTAGTGTGTTGTTGCCATACGACTTCAGTATTGAAGTCAGTTATATCCTAAACTTTCCAAGTATCTTTGTGTGTCACTGTGTTCGGATACATGATATTTGTGAAGTAATATCAAGCGTGGTATTTAAACGTATCCTCTAGATATGGGTTCACATCCCTCCTTCTCCTTGTCTACTTATCATTAATGTTGATGTGGTTCCAACTAAAATGGAACTTAGAGCACGTCCAACGGAGATTTTAAAGAGTTGTTTTAGGGACAATGCAAAATAATTACCAAACAACCTCTTATATATGAATTATTTAGGGATAATGCAAAATAATTACCAAACAACCTCTTATATATGTATGAATTATTCAGGGACAATGCAAAAAAAAGAAAATTAACTTAAAATAAGGCATACACCCGATGTATGGATGATAAAATTAAATTGGCGTCAACGATTGAGACATGATCGAACGATAAAAAATCATGTTATACATTAATTTAACTGTGAATTATTTAGAATCTCAAGAATGATTGATAAACTTTTTAGACTTAAGGTTTCTTATTTCAAACAAATCATATTTTATACAAATTTTAAAGAGGGTAAACTATAAGTATGGTCCCTGTGGTATACCACTTTATTTGAAACGAGTCCCAGTGGTCCACTAACTATAATGGTAGTCCCTACCGTTTCACTTTTGCTTCGAAAGTAGTCCCTGGTCGTTATCTCCGTCAAAAAACTCAGTTAAATAAAGGGTAATTTCATCATTTTACTTTACAGAGATAAGTTATATAAATTTGTTTAAACAACGAGGACCAATTTGTAAATTACACTAATTTATATTTATATATATATATATATATATATATTTAGAGTAAACTACATACTTGGTCCTTATGGTTCATTGATTTTAACACTCTGGGTCCCTAAAGTGAAATATCTATGGCTTGCATCCTCATAGTTTCCATTTTATAACGTGTTGGGTCCCTAAAACTAACTCCGTTAGTTTTTGGCCGTTAAAACCCACATGTGCAAGGCACATGATGGGTATTATTGTCATTTCAGGTTTAGTATTAATTTAATAAAAATTAAATAAATTCAAAAATTAAATCAAACATCACTTCTCTTGAAACCCTCCCCTAACCTCCACCCCCATTAATTTTTCCTAGAAACTCTCAAATCACCATTACTTTTCTTGAAATCCTCTCCACTCCTTGAGATTTCTTTCTCTCCTTTCAACTCCCTCAAAAAAGAATTTCTTCAAACTATAGTTCAGATCTTGAAAAGGTGGTGGTATTTGGTGGTGGCAGTGGTGGTGGGATCTGGTGGCGACGGTGGTGGCGGCGGGATCTGGTGGCGACGGCGGTAGGATCTGGTGGCGAGGGTGGTGGCGGTGGGATCTGGTGGCGGCAGCGGTGGGGGGGGATCTGGTGGCGACGGTGGTGGCGGTGGTGGCGGTGGTGGCGGTGGGATCTGACGGCGGCGGTGGTGGTGGGATCTGGTGGCGACGGTGGTGGCGGTGGGATCTGACGGCGGCGGTGGTGGGATCTGGTGGTGGCGGTGGTGGCGGTGGGATCTGACGGCGGCGGTGGTGGTGGGATCTGGTGGCGACGGTGGTGGTGGTGGGATCTGACGGCGGCGGTGGTGGGATCTGGTGGTGGCGGTGGTGGCGGTGGGATCTGGTGGCGACGGTGGTGGTGGTGGTGGGTGAATCATCTTCATCTTTAAAACCTCTCCCCTTCCTTCTTCTAAAATCTTTTCGGGTTAATCATCTTCATCTTCATCCTCTTTTTTTTCAAATTTTGGTTATAATTTAGGGTTCTTTTTGTATTAAGATTTGTAAAAATGTTTAAGATTTATTTGAATTTTGTATGAATAATCATGGGATTTGGTTTGTAAAAAATGTTTAGTTTTTATAAACAAAAAGTTTATAAAAAACAAATTATGGATTTAGATTTAGTGTTGTGAGTTTGTGTTTTGTTTTTAGGATTTTTGATTTTGTTATTGATTTTGTGGTGATGATGATTAAAGGGTGGTTGTTCTTGGTGTTCTTCATTATTTTGTTATTGATTTTGTTGGTGTTCTTCATGGTGTTCTTCATGGTGTTCTTCATCATGAAGGTGTTCTTCATGGTGTTCTTTATTATGAAGGTGTTCTTCATGGTGTTCTTCATCAGAAAGGAGATAGCAGGAAAAGAGAGTGAAATGACCAAAATACCCATCATGTGCCTTGCACATGTAGGTTTTAACGGCCAAAAACTAACGGAGTTAGTTTTAGGGACCCAACACGTTATAAAATGGAAACCATGAGGATGCAAGCCATAGATATTTCACTTTAGGGACCCAGAGTGTTAAAATCAATGAACCATAAGGACCAAGTATGTAGTTTACTCATATATTTATTTATGTATATGAATGAAGCTCAGGCCATCTCTGGCGACGACCATCCCCTCTCCGACGACCAC
Source organism: Silybum marianum (assembly GCA_036898165.1). NCBI lineage: Eukaryota > Viridiplantae > Streptophyta > Magnoliopsida > Asterales > Asteraceae > Silybum > Silybum marianum. The sequence goes on from CM072539.1 coordinate 20,656,444, forward strand.
CCCATCTCTGCCACCCACCGGCGTGAACCACCGTTGTTTCCCATGTGTTTTTGTTTGCATCACCATCCGTAACTCACACCCATCAACGTAAACCACCATGGTTTCCTCAGGTGGTTTTCTCCGTCGACACTCCATTCTGGTGGTCTTCTCCGGCCAGAGCTTTTTCCAGCACTGGGTTTTCTCCAGATCTGCACTTAAACCACCGTTGATGCCACAGTGTAACGTCTAAACCTCAAAAAATCAAACTCATTTTTTTTTGCTCTCACCTCTAGCCACAATATGCATACACTCTTGTATATATAATCATATAAACATACGTATGTATATATATATCAACTCTTCCTTCTTCTTGTATATCACAACTAGAAAATTGAGTATTTTCAACGGAAATTTTCTATAGAAAATGTCGCTGAAAAATTTTCTACGAATTTTAGAGGGATCATTGACCGAACATAAATTTTCTACGAATTTTCAACAAATTTCTATTGAAAATCTCTCAAAAACATGCATTTTCAGCCAAAAAAAATTATGATGAGACATTCCGTTGAAATGTTTTTGGTTGAAAATACATTTTGTGAGAGATTTTCAAGAGAAATTCGTTGAAAATTCGAAGAAAAATTATGTTCTGTCAATAATCCCTCTAAAATTCGTACAAAATTTTCAACGACATTTTTCGTTGAAAAAATTCCGTCCAAAATACTCAATTTTCTAGTAGTGTATATATATATGAGTTATATACACACGCACATATACATGAGTTATATACACACCGACACACATACACACATATATATATATATATGAGTTATACAAAGGGGCGGCTCGGATGTGTGCGGTGGTGCCGCCGCACGGGGCCTCCAATTTTCGAGGGCCTCCGATATATAATAACAAAGGTACAACGAGACACAAGTTCTACTCTAGGTGATAAGGGCTTCCACTTGTTATCTATGATACCCGGGTTCCAATCCCCTTCGTTGCATCCTTCATTTTTAATTGTTACCATTTTTTAATTCAAATATTTTTTTTTACTACAATAGAATTGTGGGTTCTTTTTATGTTGCCTTTTCTTTGTAATCTTTTTAAATTAAAATCCAATTGCCTTTTCTTTTAATTTTACGTTGCATAATTTCTTTCAATTACTCTAATATTTTTAAAGCATTCTTTTATATCTTAAATTTTATATTAATGGTTTTCTTGTTTCTTTTATTCTTTTATTAGTTTTCTTCAATAACTTTTTGTCTTTTTAATTATTTACATATATTCTTCAAAGATTTTTTTTTAATTTTCTTTATGTTAGTGTTTTTTTGATAACAATAACTCAAATAAAATGTTTTTGTTAATATATGTGTTATTATATATAATGATTAACTAGTTTTATATGAAATAAGATGTCTCCAACTAGAAAATTTGAATCGAATTATCGTAAATGTCAAAAGAAAAGAAAAAACGAGAGAAAAGTTGAACAATATGTTAAAAATCAATAAGGTGTCAATGTCATCGATCAAATTATTATCAAATAGATACATAAATGCACTTATCATGTGATTATTTTTAGTTTTGTTATTAATTAACTTTTTATTCTTATCAACACAATGATAGATTAATCGGTGTAGATTTATGAGAATTGGTTCAATGATGTAAATGTTAATTTATTTTTATTTGAATATTGATTATAAATATTTTATTGCTTCCACGTTTTAAGAATTTATTTTTTAAAATTTTTTAAATTTAGTAATAAAAAATGAATGTATGGTAAATTAGGGCCACATTTTTTTTCTTGCAGGGGACTCTAAAATGTCAGGGTCGGCCCTGGTTATACAAATAACTGTACAAAACCCACTTATATGGCAGCCGCTTCTCCATCTCCGGTGACCTCCTCCGGTCATCTTCTCCTGTCTAAATCAAAACCCAACCTAAATCATACCTAAAACTTAAATCTGAAACCAATCGATCAAAAACCAACATGTAAGAATCTGCTGCTGCTGATCAAAACCCATTGTGCTTTGACTGTTTTCTTCGTCTTCCCCGAAAGCAAAAAAAAATCATCGGTGTTCTGTGATGGTGCTGCAGCTGTTCGGTGGTAAAGAAAACGCAGAGGTGACTGTCGCCGGTGGGATTTGGGGTGGGATTAAGGAAAGGGAAGGTTGGGGATGAGTTTGGTCACCGGAGAAGACCGCCGGAGATGGCGTGGCCGGATGGAGATGGTCCTGTGACCCTGTGTATTCTGTGTGACGGTATATATATATATATGTATATTAATATAATATAGAGTGTATATCAAAGAGAAATGGGGTTGGTTCACAGTTTGGCCGGAGACGGCCAGGTCGTAGGCAACCTGTTGTTCATGGATGCATATATATATATAATAATAACAATATAAATTAATAATACAACATAAATTAGAGCAAACTACAATTTGGTCTCTGTGATTTAAACAAGTGTATAACTAATCCCTATAAATGTAAAAATACTAAAATACCCCCAACTTAACAGAAAAAATTAACGAAGATAACGACCAGGGACTACTTTCGAAGCAAAAATGAAACAGTAGGGACTACCATTGTAGTTAGTGAACCACTAGGACTCGTTTCAAAAAAAAAAGTGGTATCCCACAGGGACCATAATTGTAGTTTACTCTTTTAAAAACTGAAAAAGCAAATTCCATAAAGCATCCATCTTTTCTTCAAAAGAAAAATGTATCAAATATATAGAAACGGATAAGAATTAAAGAAAGTTTATTGATAACTAATTCAGTAATGCTCTAGGCCTTTAATATGTATGTGAATGGCCAGAGAATCTTATCATATATATATGACACAATGTGAAGTATAAAGTATATGGTATCAATATTAATTATTTATAATTTAGAAAATTATAAAAAGAAAGAACTTCCTATAAGAAAGACAAAAGGGAAATTAATAAGATAGAACGGAAAATTAACCATAGTTGAAACAAGATACCGGAAATAATGTTTTCATGCATGACCTAAATAGATATCTTAATATACTTTTAGCATGCTAATATTTTTAATATGTAACAAAACATGCATGTTGTTTATCTGAAAACATACTCGACATATATATGTTTTGTAAATCGCATAAAGACTAGCTTGGTCGTGTAGGGTTATCTGACATGAACTAGATTTATACTCGCACCTAGACACATATAGCATAAGTACGACTGTGTGTACCAAGTGTCTAAACGCACTTTTCAAAACTGATGCCGGCACATAATGTAAACCTAGACTCAATTTCACCTAGACATATATAGCATACCAAAAGCCAACTAGTTTGACTTTCAAACAATCCCAGCTATTTTCGGTCGTTTCTACTATGTTTTTCATGATTCTTAGCTTTATGCCTATAATAACACTTATATCTTGCTCATCTTTGTAAATAGACTTAAGCATCAATTTGGCTTCATAAATATATGCATCAAATTTTGATTTGTAACCTTTGTTTCATCACAACAAAGTATAGGATAATGCTTCATCTTTGTTGAATTAACGACCTTCCAGCCTCAAACCCAACCTCGATAACATTCTAAACAACAACGCAATATCATAGACTACTAACCCAACATGAAACGATGCCCTTACACAAAACTCATACATTTGACTGATGATTTCGTTGCTGAAACTTTCTGCTACATCCTTGTTTTGTTAATTGAAAATCTTACTTTTCTTTGCTAATACTTGTCGGGAAATCTTCTGATTCGTACGGTCACAATGTGAAAGAGCTTTAGTTCTCTGATTTCTCAATAGTAATGAATTGTTCTAAAAACTAATTGTTTCATCAAGATATTATAACTTATTATATTAATTGTTTGACTTTTTTCTAACAACAATTTATCATATCGTATTTATATTTGACACATTTATTGGTCCTATAAATTAATAAACCAGATTAAATATTATATTACAAGAGTTATGGATTAATCGGTCAATTTTGTTGTAGTAAGTTTAAGTGTTTAACGAGAATATGTCCCAACTCTTGAATGTTGAGTGCTTAATTATTTCTATTGCTTTGTTTTTTTTTATCTAAATACAATTTACTTTTGTTATTGTAAGTTAGCGAAACCTTAGATTATATTTAATTTTGTATTAACATAAAATAAGGTGTATTATGTTCATATCCGTTTCTTATACAAGGTATGTGAGTGAAGAAAGAGATAGAAAAATGATGTGGTATGTGAGTGAGGAGAGGGTATAAATAGCAACCTCTGAAATAAATATACAACATGGTGTCTTTTAAATATTTAATAATATCAATACAAATAAATAATAATAAGAATTTCACGTAGGCCTTGACGTGGAGACAAGTTTCTATTGTTCCTAGAGGTCCATTATCGTGCTAACAGAGGGTGAAGTGCTTAAACGCCTATAACTTTTGTTACCGAACTCCGTTCCAGGTGTTTGTACGTCGATCTGGAGCTTGAACCGAGGATCGCGCATTGGTAGGATCCAAATCGTTTCAACATATTTTTGAAGAGTTAGCTTTGTGTTTTTTTTGCAGTATTGCATTTTCTATTTGGGGTTTGATGATTGACCCATCATATTTTTCAAGCCTATTTACATTTAGTACTCTTATAACGATTTTGGTGTAATTGGATGGTCAAATTTTGAATAACTTTCATTTTTCGCCCCAAACTTGAGTTCCTGTTAACTTGATTTGGGCCTAAAGTTTGGTATTCACTTAATCAACAAACTTCAGAAGAGATTATTCTTGGATATTCACAAATTTAACGGTATCAACTTTTGTTTCACTTATTGGACAACTACATCATAATTTTTATAAAAAAATTTATTTAACTTACAATGTTTTTATATTAAAGTAGAAATAGTATTGAATGTCAAATAATCCAATTCTTAGTGATATATCAATCTTATCCATAGAAAAACTCGGACTATCATATATATCCTAATTATTTTGAGGGAGTTAATTAGAGATTAATTTTCTAGTTTAAATTTTTATAATTAATCTATGAATGGATGATAATCTCTGATTAACCCTGACCTCAAATTTGCAGTAATTTCATGCAAAAACAACCATTCGATCTATAATCTGACCTCCAACATTTTTCTAAACCTCACGTTTTTGTGAAAAAAAACCACCACCATAAACATGGAATGTCTGAGTCTTTTATATAGACGAACCTGAAGGCAATAGTATTATTGTAGGAGCTCCTCAGCTCATGTATTCATAATTATATATTATATTACCTTTTATATATATAATATATAATATATATACATACATATATATAAATTTGAAAAACATAAAATATATATATATATATATATAAATAATGGCTTTCGATGGGGGGAAGAAGAAGAAGATTACAGTAATCGGAATGGCTGTAATTCTTGTCGTTGGAGCTGTCGTCGGAACCATCGTCACCGTTAGAAGAAACACTAAAAGTAAAGAAATCCAAATTAATACACAAAAAGCTGGTGGCAAGAAAACAGCCATAATTGCCACCACGGCGGTGGTCATAATCATCTGCAAATACACCGATTTCCGGCGGATTTGCGAAGAAACATTGCAGAGATTAGGCATCGGAAAGATCCCAAGAGAGCTGATGACGGTAAGTTTTAGCGCGGCGGTGGAAGGTATTCAAGGCGCAATCGAAAGTTCGTATCCGGTTCGAGAAGCAGCCAAAGATCCGATGGCGGCAAAAGCCGTGGATTTATGTAAAGAGCTTCTAGATTGTTCTATTGAAGATCTTAAAAGAGCGTTGGATAAATGGAGTATTTTCGATCGGTTGAGTGAAAACGTGATTAATCTTAGGGTTTGGCTTAGTGGTGCGGTAACGTACCAAGAGACTTGTATCGATGCGTTCGAAGGGACACAGGGTGATGCCGGTGTCCGAATGCGGAAGCTTCTAGAGTTTTCCAACATGTTGACACGAAATAGTCTCGCGATGCTCGATGGGATTTCGTTTATTTTGGAAAACTCGCCGCTTAGAAGCGATCCACGGCGTGTGAATCCGATTCCCGGCCAACCGATAATTCCTAAAAAACCCAGTATTTTCTTTCCGTTGATTCCCGGAAACCCGACCAGCATTATTCCCGGCCAAGACTCGATTATTCCCGGCCAAGACTCGGTTATTCCCGGCCAACCGAAGATTATTCCCGGTCAAGACTCGGTTATTCCCGGCCAACCCAAGATTATTCCCGGCCAAGATACGGTTATTCCCGGCCAACCCAAGATTATTCCCGGCCAAGATACAATTATTCCCGGCCAACCTAGGATTATTCCAGGCCAAACTACGATCATTCGCGGCCAACCCAAGATTATTCCGGGCCAAACTGTCGATTGGAAGGCAGATGTTACCGTACAACATACGTATACGAAAAAAGACGGTACGATAGTTACTAAAGGTGGTAATCGAAGGATGCTTGATGATCAAGGTGGGGATTCAGGTCATGCTTATTCTACAAAGCTAGAGCTCGTTGGAGATGAGGAACCGATTAAGCCTACGTTTGTTGATGAAGATATTAGACAGTACCCTTCATGGTCCGACGGTTCACGGCGCTCGTTAATTGATGTCGATCCGAAAACCCTAAAGCCGAATGCGGTCGTGGCTCAAGACGGTTCGGGTGGTTTTAAGACCATCATGGAGGCGGTTAATACAGCCCCGCAAAAGAAACCCGAACCATTTGTTATACAAATCAAGGCGGGTATCTATAAAGAGAACGTTATTATTCCTCGGCATGTCGAAAATGTTGTCTTCCTCGGAGAAGGTCCGGAAAAAACCAAGATCACCGGAAACAAAAATTTCGTCGATGGAGTTGGTACTTTCCAAACCGCTACCTTAGGTAAGTTCACTGTCTCTTCCATTCCACCTACCCAATCTTTTTATTTTTATTTTTATTTTTTGGAAAGGGTATCTTAGTCCTTGCCTAGACTAATCCCTGACAATTTTAAGACTGCTAAAGCATGCAGTTCTGAGATAATTCCCCAGTGGTCACAAGTTGTTTGCGCTTGGATTCGAACATGGGGTAGATGGTTTATCTAGTCTCATCCCCCACAAAACTTAACCAGTACGCCACAAGTCTTGTGGTTACCCAATTTTCAACTTCAATCCAATCTAAAAAAAATTTATACTTTATTCACAATCCAACCAATCTGAAAAATTATTATATAAAAATTATATATTTAGTATTTTATCATATACATATATAAATAAAAATAATTTCATATTTTAAAAAATAAATTATAAATACAAAAAAACCTATGATATAAACTGAAAAGAAAGATTGGTGTGTTGAGAATATGGGTCTCTATTTATTGGGAATTGAAAAATATTTGGTATTTATATACAGCGGTGAACGGGGATGGGTTCATAGCTAAAGATATATGGATCGAGAACACGGCTGGACCCGCAAAGCATCAAGCCGTCGCCCTACGTGTCTCAGCCGATATGACCATTTTCCACAATTGTGTAATGGATGGTTTTCAAGACACCCTTTATACTCATTCATATCGACAATTTTACCGACAATGCACCATCAGCGGAACCATCGACTTTGTCTTTGGAGACGCTGCAGCCGTCTTGCAGGATTGCAAGTTGATCGTCAAGAAACCGATGGACAACCAAGAATGCATGGTCACGGCTCAAGGGCGCAAGGACCGTCACTCGGTCGGTGGGCTCGTGCTCCAAGGCTGCACCATCACGGCTGCCCCCGAGTTCTTAAGTGCTAACCCGAGACCCAAATCGTTTCTTGGCCGACCATGGAAGGAGTTCTCTAGGACCGTCATCATGCAATCGTTTATCGACCAAAATATCGCACCCGAAGGATGGGCTCCATGGACTGGAAATTTTGGCCAAAATACTTGCTATTATGCTGAATTTAACAATAAAGGTCCAGGTGCAAACCAAGCTCAGAGGGTGAGATGGTTGGGTGTAAAGAATAAAATTAATCCAAAAGATGCTGAAAGATTCACTCCTGGAAAATACATACAAGGGGATGGATGGATTCCACAAGCTGGTGTGCCTTATGATTCTGGAATGATGAAAGTCTAACTTTTTATTTAATTGTATATATGATTCTTTCTTTCTTTTTTTCTTTGAGATAATTTCATATTTATCAAGTCTAAGATATATTATTGTATAGTTTTTTTTATAGTGATACATAATTTGGTCCTTGAATAATTAAGCTTTGTATATATTTTAATTTCATGTTTTGTTTTAAAGTTATATATCCTTGACTTAATATATATATATATATATATATATATATATCTTGAACGTTGCTTGGTAAGTACCTAGAATCCAATCCGATCGAATTGATGAATCCGGAGGTTTTGCAGATCGAAGTACTGGTACTTTGTGCAAATATGGTATGGGATATATCACTACTAGAAAATTGAGTATTTTCAACGGAAAATATCGTTGAAAATTTTCAACGAATTTTAAAGAGATTATTGACAAAACATAATTTTTCTACGAATTTCCGTTGAAAATCTCTCACGAAATGTATTTTTAACCAAAAACTTTTTGAAGAGACATTCCGTTGAAATTTTTTGGGTTGAAAATGCATATATATGTTTGTGAGAGATTTTCAACAGAAATTCGTAGAAAATTTATGTTCTGTCAATAATCCTCTAAAATTCGTAGAAAATTTATGTTCTGTCAATAATACTCTAAAATTCGTAGAAAATTTTCAAGGACATTTTTCGTTGAAAATACTCAATTTTCTAGTAGTGTATATCCAAAAGGGTCTCGGATTTTTGCATGATGTAGTTGGGTTTTTTTTGGGGTCTAGAATAAGATATTGTACGAATATCTGTTATGTATGTTCATGGTTGTGACCATGGCCGTACGGTTAATTTACAATTTCTAATAAAGGTTACTAACCGTATTAGACAATGGGACTTGAATGATGTAAATTTGCAAGACTTAATGGCTTATGTATAAGTGAAAGAAAATTGATTCAATTCGAGCATATATATACACACATATATATAGACTCATACATATCGGTGTTATAGAAGGTGTATCATGATAGCAAGGCATGTCTTTGACGTCCTAGTAACCGTCATAACGGTTGTTTAGGACGTGGCGCTGCCATGGACAATTTTGGTATTTTTAAAAAAGATGAACTTTAATTTTTATACTTTGTCTAAAAAAGATATTGTTGAGATAATGCTTTGAATTTTGGAAACTTTTGGGGTTTCCTTATGAGACTAGGATTAGAAAACCTTTTAGTTACCTTAATTAGATTAGATTATAGGGATCTATAAATACCACTTAAAAGAGGCTCTGTTAAATTATCTGAAAAAGTCTGAACTAGTTCATCAGCATCTGGAACTATTGTAATATGTTTCTCTTTCCATATATTCAAAAGCATCTCATATTTTAATATTCAGTTTTCTTCTCTTGATCGATCGAGTTTCCAGTTCTCGCACAACAGATATCTACTGCGACAACAAGTTGGTCGTTGTAGACTCATTTTGCAAAGACAATGTATCACAATAGATGGGAAACCAGTTATGTTATGTTGTGACCTTATTGCGACAAAACATCGTCACAAAGCCCAATATTTATTGTCATGTGCCCCTTTTCAACGTTCCTCCTAAGCATTGGTCGGTGTTCCTCTATTGGAAATATTTGCAAATCAGTACGATTGCTCTCCCGATTTATGTGTTTATTTTGCACGATTCTTCTCTCCAGGCCTCCTCTTCTACCGTTTGTGTTAGAACTTAATCCAAGGCTTAGATTTCTTCTTGTTGATGTTAGAAAACATAAATTCAAAAGTTGAGAGGAGATATGGGTATTTTTTGTATGGATAAAAATCAACTATCCCAAATTCACATGTCTTATTCCTGTACTGCCAATGAAATTAAGACCTGTCAGCTTTTCATTTATTTTAAATTTATTTAATTCATTTTTATTTTCTCTCTCTGATTACATGTATCTATGTAATTGGTGGATATGAATAAAACATAAAAATTTGGGACGGATGATTTTCATCCCTTTTGTATTTCTTTCTTACATTAATTACATATACACGAGGGTCTTGGTATCTTGGTGCAAACACTAAACAATAAAATGTGTTTGAAAATTGATCGGTTGCTAAATGCTACTTTATTTCCAGGTCAAACATCCCTCTTTAGTGAACTAAAATGGTAAAACCGAACAACGTTAATGGGGTTTTATATTTTGATAGGTTTCGGAACCCTTTGGAGCGAAAAAGGGATAAAAACAAGAATATTTGACAGATTTGTGACACTACGGTGTTTATATCTAACTCGGGCGAGCTCCAATTTAAGCGAATCAAGATTTTATGGAAACATAACAAATCTTTATCTTTATATATATAAAAACAACAACCTCAAGACATGAGGTGGCATAATTAGTGTTTAGTATTATCAAATCTTGAAATGTGGTAGAGTTTCATCATCCCATATTGGTAAGGACATGCAAGTTCGGAGGTAGGAAGTGAGTATAAGAAAGGAAGAGATAAACCATAGATGATGACTTGACAATTCTCAAATCTTGAAATATGGTTGAGTTCCATCATCCCACATTGGTGAGAAGATGCAAGTTCAAACATATAAAGTGAGTATAAGGATAAAGGGTGAATGCTTTTGGGTCAACTTATATGGTTGGATCAATTTGGTCTACTTTATTTTTCCAAGTTATATATATAAAAACAACAACCTCAAGACATGAGGTGGCATGATGAGAGTTTAGTACTATCAAATCTTGAAATGTGGTAGAGTTTCATAAGAATAAATGTGCGAATACTTTTGTGTCAACTCATATGATTATATTAAAAGAACAACCAAGGGAAATGAGGTGACATATTGATAGTTTAGTTTTATCAAATCTTGAAATGTGATAAAGTTTCATCATCCCACATTGGTGAGGAAACGCAAGTGTGGAAGTAGGAAGTGAGTATAAGAAATGAGAGGATAAACCATAGATGATGACTTGACATTTCTCAAATCTTGAAATGTGGTTAAGTTTCAATGTTTCATCATCCCACATTGGTGAGAAGATGAGAGTTCAAAAATATAAATTGAGTATAAGAATAAATTGGTGAATCCTTTTGTGTCAACTCATATGGTTGGATCAATTTAGTCTACTTTATTTTTGCAAAATAAATCAATTTATATAACAAATAAGTAAAATAATGTTTTTTGTTAAATAATATATTTGACTAACTTTAGATTACACAAAAAAATTATCATGAGAAATTTATGTGTTCGAATATAGTAGGTAGATTTGTGAAAGGAGGAACAAAATGTTGGTATCTATATTTGTATCTTTATATATATATAAGTAAGATCCACAAAAATGATGTAGCACCCTAATAATCGAGTATTATTCATATACAAAATCACAAAAAGATTCACATAAAAATCATATATGATTAGTCGAGACTTTTCCCGCAACAAAAGTCGCGCGTGTCATTTTTGATGGTAGTACAAAATCACATATGATTTTGTACATGAAAAAAATTTCATATACAAAATGATTGGTTGAGGACTGTCCTCGCATTCTCGTAAATTGTTACCGTTCTCGCATGAATCCGGCTACATATATATATATATATAGAGAGAGAGAGAGAGAGAGAGAGAAAGAGAGAAAAGTTCAAATGTGAACTCAAATTCAGTTGTGAACGTGAGGATAAATAAGAGCGCGATACGTGTCTGAATGTAGATTATTCAGACTGAATAATCAAATAAATATCCAGACCTAATAAAACTGAATATAGTGTTTATTTTCAGACTGAATAAACACTATATTCAGTATTATTAGGTTTGGATATTTCTTTAGTTATTCAGTTTGAATATTACACATGTTACGCTCTCATTTGTTCTCACGTTTACAACCAAATTTGAGTTCTCATTTGAGCCCGCCTATATATATAGGGTTGATTTCCGTTACAAACCACGTCAATTCGTACAAACTGTACAAACCGCATGCAACCAATATTTCTTTTAAATTTTTTTCACTTTTTCTTAATTATTAAGGTTGATTATTCAATAATATATGAAAAAAATTCATCAAGAATACATGAAAGTTGGTGAATCAAGAATATGTGAAACAAGATTCATCAAATTGAGAGTATCATGAAACAATTCATTTTCATGTAGAAAGAAAAATAATTTCATGAAGAAAAGAATTATATGAAACAAATTCATCATATTAAACACTTTCATGAAAAAAAGTTATTCAAAAAAAATAATGAAACACCCTGTTTGTACGGTTTGACGTGGTTTGTATTTGAAATCTATATATATATATATATATATAGGGGGCTCTTAATGGGAGCTCTAAGTTATCTATGAAAACTATAAAATCTCATCTCATCTATTAAAATATTTGATCAATGGTCCAAAATTAAATTAATTAAATTTAATGATATTACCTAAAATAAAACAATCTAATTTAATTAAACAAAATGAAAAAAGTATCATAGTAATTTGACATTGTATTTCATCTTTATGTAAATAATGTTGGTTCCTAAATTCAAGGTATGTTATTAGAATTAAATTAAAAAAATATTTGACAGAAAATCATTTCAAATAAAAAATCGTAAGCTCTGCAAATCACAAATGTATCATACATGCTCATAGAAATTGTACCACATATATTCATAAAAATATATCATACATGATCATAAAAATTGTACTACATGCTCGTAAAGAAATGTATCATACATGATCATAAAAATTATATCACACAGAGAGAGAGAGAGAGAGAGAGAGAGAGAGAGAGAGAGAGAGAGAGAGAGAGAGAGAGAGAGAGAGAGAGAGAGAGAGAGATGTTACAGAGCTGTTGAGGGTGATGTTACAAATACGATACTTTGATTCGAACCAAGAGATATAAGAAAAGAATATGAATAGCCATATTTGAGGTAGAAGATGACATAATAATTGAATTTGCAATGTTCATCAAAATAAATACCAGAATCTATAACTTTGAAAATCAATTAGTTGAGATAAAATAGGAAAGATAATCATGGATTGAAATCATTGACTAAAAACCGTCAAAAAGAAATTAATTTTAATTTCATTAAACAAATTACGAATATGCCCCTAATTATTAAATAAATAAAAACAATTAATATAATAAAATGATTGGCTCATATTAGATTTCACGGTTATCACAAATTATACAGTTCTCATTTGATTAGGCTCATATATATATATATATATATATAGGGTTAGGTTCAAATGTGAACTCAATTTTGGCTGTGAACGTGAGGACGAATCTCAGCCACACATCTTCGGTTATGGTGGACGCGATCACGGAGGATTGACGCGATTCATGGAGGGTGGAGATTATTAAAGAAGGGAACCAGGTCAAAGCCGCCTTTATTGACCGGATAAGTGGCTGAGATTCGTTCTCACGTTCACAACCAAAAATGAGTTCACATTTGAACTTTCCTCTATATATATATATATAGGCTGGATCTTCTACATCCCGCCTAAAAGTTAAACCCCGTGCGTCCCAATCTCAACCGTCCATTTCATAATATATTTCTCCATTTCATAACATTTCGGATCAAATGGAACATGCTCGTTATGCAAAAAATGGATAAAAAGTTGTGAAACAAGAATGTTTCATAACATTTTATATTTTATAACATTTCAGTCTAACACTTCATAACATTTTATATTTTCTGATTTACCTACTTGCCCTTATGTATGACTTTGCATACCGATCATGACCCAAGATTTCTATTTAATTACCATCATGCCACCGCATCAGATTAACCCTTGGATTATGAAATGGGCGGTTGAGATTGGAACGCACGGGGTGTAACTTTTAGACGGGGTATAGAAAATCTTCTCTCTCTCTATATATATATATATGATTCAACCCAACCCGATACAAACAATCCATCGTAATTTAATTGCCCATAATCCACTTGACTTGTAGAATATTAATTATAGCTTACACAATAATTCAAGAATCAAAGCATCTTGTTAGATGGAAAAACAAATACATCAAATATTCATCTTACAAGTTATTTGAATATAAAATATTTAAAATAAAATCTATATTTAATAAATATAATTTTGACGACATTGGTCGTGTTTTAAGCTCTCTACCCTTATAAAAATATGGTCAATGTTGTATAGTTAATTGTATGATATGATTTGGACATGAACTCGAAACCGCATATGATTTGGACATGAACTTGAAACCGCATACGTCCCATCACGTAAATTCTAGGAATACGAAATGAAATAGACTGATTAATTACAGATCATTTTGAAACCTACTATATGTCAATTTAATCATAATTTATACTATAGGATGATGATAAGTAACTTCTGCTTTGAAATCAAGACTCAAACCTGATGCCAATAAGCTAAAAGCTCATTATTATAAAAATAATAATTATAATTATACTATAATTATTTGTTCTAGATGGAAATAACTTGTCCTAAATTTCCCACTCTTTCGTATCCACCAATAAGATATATTCACATGATTTATTTTATGAGAAAATCGATATAACAAAAAATAAATTAAATAAATTTATGTTGAAAAAGTTAGGACAAATAACTTTTATCCCCATATTTAAATTTAAATGCAATAACGAGTAACGACCATAAAAGTCTCAATTTTTTGTATTATACCAAGTCTCATAAAAATAATTAATAAACTCATTAATTAAAGTCAAATATACATAGCCACCGGCATGTGTAAACATCATTGTTGTGAACTCTATTTTCATTCAAACAACGACTACTTAATTAGAAAGACTTATGTCACCATAAGTTTTGTAAGATCATCTTGAAGTCGTTGTAAAATCAAACCTTCATAGGAGAGACACTATGTCGTTGTAGATGTTGGCTCCTTATGAAGGTTCACTATTTGTCTTTTTTTTTCGTGAAGTTAGTTCAATGTTTTGTTGTGAAAAATCAACGATCCAACAACTACAAGGTGGATGGGTCTCAAAAAAGGTAGAGGGTCTTATCAGAACATGATCCTGTTTATATAGATATAACACACACATATATATATATATAGAGAGAGAGACGGTTTTATACGAAAACAGTAACAATTTAAGAAAATACGAGGACAATCCTCAGCCAATCATTTGGGTAATTAAATTTAAGAAAAAAAAAATTATGTACAAAATCATATATGATCCGGGCGACTTAAGTTACTTTACCCCAAAAGTCGTCCGCTACAGTTAGTGCTAAATCACACATGATTTTGTAAATGAAAAAAGTTTCTTGTATGAACCTGCCCCTCTCTCTCTCTCTATATATATATATATATATGTATATATATATATATATGCTTTAAGGTATACGAGATGGGTTCATGCGAGGACGGTAACAATTTACGAGAATGCGAGGACAATTCTTAGTCAATCATTTTGTACATGAAATTTTTTTCATGTACAAAGTCATATGTGATTTTGTACTAGAATCAAAAATGACACGAACGGCTTTTGCCGCTGAAAAAGTCTCATCTAGTCATATATGATTTTGTATGTGAATCATATGTGATTTTATACATGAATCATATGTGATTTTGTACATGAAAAGTTTCATGTACAAAATGATTGGTTAAGGATTGTCCTCGCATTCTCGTAAATTGTTACCGTCCTCACATGAACCTCTTTCAAAGGTATACATATGTTTAGTATATGAAATAGAACATGATAAAAATGTTTGTCCAGCGTTTAGCAAGCAAAAAGCAGAGAGACATGGGGTTGGTTACTTTTTTTTTTTCAATTGTATGAATTAAGTTGTTTGTCTAGATAAATTTATTTTTCCGAATGATGGAAGCCCGATGAATTTGAGAGAGGCAAAAAAAGAGGATTGGATTATATATATAGCATTTCTGGTATTTAATTTATAAGTTGTTTGAAGTGGCTTAAGGGGGGAGAAATTAGGGGTCCTACCTTACTCTATATAGTCATTTTAAGCCTAATGATTTAATGATTAAGCCATAAAAAAAACATTTTTATACGTGTGAGCGAATAAGCCGTTCAGACCATTAAACTTTAAATAAACGACCCTAGATGAGTCGTACAAATCTATATTTTTTTCCCGAATAATATTAAAAAAGACCCAAAAAACAATTGTTCCATAAACATTTATTGTTAAAGCGTCGGTCACAATATATTTATTTATTTATATATATACATATATATATATTAAAATACAATAATACCAAACGCCAATGGCCACTAGCAAATATAAAAAGCAAGATGTTGATCTATAATGGTCAACTCTTGTTTGTTCTTAACCACAAGTTGTATCGAATCCTTTTCAAAGAAATTGTAGAGATGGCAAGCTGTTGTTGCTCTGAAGACGGAGGACCAGACATCAAAGGGATTCTAATCTTACTGGTTATTACTCTTGTGCTAATGGCGGTCTGCATTCCGCAGCCACGGCAACGAACGTATCTCGTATATCGTTGTTGATCAAACTGCTAATTCGATTCAAGGTTATATATATATATATGTTATGAATGAATATATTTTTCAAATTGATCTTAATTGGTATAGATACGAGTTAAATTTATTGGCTATTTTGTTTTGTAATCTCTTTTTATATTGAATAAAGCAACTTTACATATCGATTAATTTATTGAAATCTGTATGCAACTTATAATTTAGAGTTTATTCCTTTATAATGTTTATCAAGACGATTAATCCATCGATTACCCACCGGGAGCATCTCTAGTGGCAAGTTCTTGTAAGATATTATTATTGTCAGTATTGTGGATATTTCTTATAAATCGCCTATATTTATTGAGTTCTTGTAAGAGAAACTTGATTTTTATCTTGAATATTATGTGAAATGTTATTTTATTAGTTTTTCAATTGATTTAAAGAAAAGGATAAAAATTTAATGGTGAAAAAGGTGGTTTTTGTAAGTTACTCCATTGTGGGATTTTATGAAAGTTGTTAATTTGGTGATTTGGCAATTATGTGACAAGAAACAAAAATTAAAAAATTGTGTTCTTATAAATCACTCCACTGATAATTATGATTTGTAGTCCTTGAATCTGTTATATTCACAAGGAAGTTAGCGTTCAGTCAGAAAATAAGAATATGAAAAAAAAGAGTCGTAGAGAAGCAACAAATGAAATGAAGTTTGAATCGAGGCCCATGTTAAGATTCATGCCGACCAATGTGTCTGTTTCCTAGGATACAATGGCTCAAATAAAATGGTTCGTTGTTAAACTGAGAATCATGCAAAAGCTTTACCACAATGTATGGTTTGTTCCATATATGTTATTGATTTCCTACGTATAATGGTTACTTATCTATTCTAAATTAAATAACAAAAGTTGTCTTGAATTTGTTTTTGGTGGACATCGATGTAACATTTGCACACTAGTTGAGTGGTCCAAACCACTTTTAGTACATGTTGTGCAGCTTCCTACGTTTGTTGAGAAAGCCTTTTAACCATAATGGATTGTTTTTTCCGACTAAGAAACCATTAAAGAATTCATGATTGTTTTCATTTTTGACCTATGTAAGACAAAGAACATCTCTAACAAATTCTCCAATATAAAGAAAATATAGATTTAAAGGAATTTTGGACAAGTATTTTGCTCTCGGGGATTCTCCAATATGAATAAAGTAAGAGAGACAGTGTGTGGTTACACCAATTTAACAGTAGGTGAGTATGTCTGAAATAGACATTATAATTGCTTCAAGATATAACATGATAGTAGAGGTTCTTATATGCAAGCCTGTGGAACGACTTATTGATGCGGACACAACCATCGCAGTCCTCTCAACATGTTGCCAATGCAATCGGGACGTTAGCAGTTGACCATTAGATTAGGGTGATATTAACAAGAGAGTATCCAAAACCCACAATAGAAACATTAGAGCATCTCCAACAGCTTCCACAAAATATATAAAACGAGGATTTTCAATCAATATTTTGCTCTAATAGCTTTCCAAAACTATCTCCAAAATGGAGAAAGTAGGAGACAGAACAGTTTTTTTTTCTTCAAATATGAAAATCACCCTAAAAATGATTACCAAATGAGAGTCCAATAGGAAAATTTGAAAATAAATTTTTGGAGAGAGAAATAATATTTTAATAGGTGAATGCAATATATTATATAATCAATGATGGATTTTTCAAAATGGAAAATCTGTTGGAGATTAATGTAAACTTTTTTAAAGATTTTAAGTTTTGGTTCTCTATTTTAAAGAAATTTTAGAAAATTTGTTGAAGCTGCTCTTAAAAATTTCATGATACAACTACATGAAATACTTCATATCAAATATTGATTAAACATTAACATATAATTATAAGCCCTCCTACAACCTATTACAACAACATAAATAAATTTATAATATGAAAAAAACATACTTTAGAGTCAATACATTATTAATTAATACAAATGATTAGGTATAAAATAGAAAAGTAAGAAATATAATAGAAAAATATGAAAATAATTAAAAACAATAAATCAAAAATCATAAGAGCTAAAAATAAAATTATGAAAAGAGTTAAAAAATCAAAATTAAATCACGTTGTTTCGACTTCATCTTTGTATTCTAGTGTAGGAGGAATCTGAAAAAACAAAGGTATTTACAAGAAATTAATAATAAAATTATAAAAAGGCTAATAACATCTTTACATATTGTTAATGTCATCCTTATAAATGTATTCCTTTTTATACATATTTATATCAAACTCAATTTTTTGCATTTTCAAGACTATAACAATATCAAAAAATTTATAATACTTTCAGTAGCGGATCCAGGATTTTTGTCCACCGGAAAGATTTTTTTGGGTTTTTTATTGATTTCAAGAGATTTTTTTTAGTGTTTTATCAATCGTCGATAAGATGGGGGTCCCTTGAAAAATTTTACTGGGAGGAATTAAGGCTATATACAGTGTTTTCAAGATTTTTTAGCCTACATAATTTTTTTTTTTACATTTCACTGGGGGGATGGGACCCCCCCTTTTCTACATTAAGTCCGCCACTGAATACTTTAGTAATAAAATTGATATCATAATATTTAAAATAAAAAAACAAAACTGTTAAAGTTGAATATTTGAAATGAAAAAACCATCACAAATTATAATTTTAGAAAAGGTAGTCTTATCTACGACAAAAAAGCAGCCAATAATGAAGTCACAAATCACCATACAAAGGAATCAATAATTGGCCCATGAAGGCATTCAAATTTGATATATTCAATCCGATACAATCCAATCATATTGCTTCTTGTCATTTTTCACTATAAAATTTGAAATTTTATTACAAATATTGTTAGAATAGGAAGTTCAATGTAAATTATCTTATAATTAACAAAAGAAGATTTAAAATTTATATTGGAATATGATATAATTTATAAATGTTGGTTGTACATATTTTTCTAACCTCAAAATACAATAAAAACTTTCAAAAATTATATATATATATATATTGGTGTGAAATCAAATATTATAAAGTTCTCATTTTTAGGTCTAACTTAGAGAAAGTTACAATTTTGGTTCATGTGGTAGGTTCTCTCTATTTAGATTTCGTCCCTGAACTTCATTTACTATAAAACTGATTCTTGTTGTTTATAATTCGTTTTAGTTTTAATTTTTCTGACTGACTGTCGATAGGAAAGACAAGTTAAATCCCTTCTAGTGAGGAGAACATGACGGCTATGTAAAAATATGTAAACCACATGGGAAAAAAAGGTTAAAAATAACTAAAATGGCCAAGAAATCATGCTCGAAGGGAACCACAAGGCTTGTGGCGTACTGGTTAAGGCTTGTGGGGAACGAGGCTACATAACTCATCTACCCCAGGTTCGAATCCAGGCGCAAATAACTTGTGGCCACTGGAGAATTATCTCAAGGTTGCATGCTTTAGCAGTCTTAAAATTTACAAGAGATTAGTCTAGGCAAATGTCTAGGATACCATTTTTAAAAAAAATCGTGCTCGAAGGGGTTGTACGATAAATCAATAAAATAAAAAATGGGTTTGTTTACTTTTGGACAGAATTTTGTTAGGCTAAGAATTTCAAGGCTAAATTAATTATTTTCTTTTTGGGTTATTTTAGTCATGGGCCAAAGGAAACATAGACTTGCGTTTCATTTCGGAATTCGGATCATATTTCTATATTTTTATCAATAAAAAGCTACTTTTGTTTAATTGTTGTAGTTTCATTTTTTAAAAACTAGAAGACGTATCCGTTGCAATACAACGGAATTTAAGTATTTCATCAACATTAACTTTAGAAGGCTTGAACCTTTTCAAGTTATCAAATTGTTTATCATTATGAACTTATAAATCGATATTTATTGTTTTTACAAAACCCAAGTACAATCATAATTTAAAAAGAAAAAAATAACACATTTAGAACTCATTTGATTTCACAATTTTTTTTTAATAATTTAGATTTTGTGAAAAGATTTGAAATATTTTTGGTGTGTTTGATTTGTAGGATTTAAAATAAAATTGAATTTGTAAAAAAAGTAACATATTTTTAATGTATTTTTGTTCATATACAATTATTTATGTTAATGTGATACGGATGTAAAATGAAAAACAAAATAGTAAAAAATATGAGTGAAATTTAAAAACTAATTATAGCATAAATAAGGGTGTAAAATGAACTGGTAATTTTTTTTAATAAATAACTATAAAACATAAAATGTAATTTTTTTAAAAATAACTCGTTACGTATTCATATTTATAATAATTATGATCAAATCGAAAAATATTCAATATTGAGCTCATTTTAAAGGTATTGACGACACGATTACAATGATATAGTTTATAAAAATAGAAACTTATTTTTTAATTGTCTTCTGATTCATATACGATTATTTAGGTTAATATGCTAAAAGTATAAAATGAAAAGGCAAGGGACTTAAAAGAAATTAAATAACTAACTTTAAGGATGCAAAGTGTAACTTAAATTTTAGAAATAATTTGATTTATAAATTTATATAGGAAGTGGGAGGTTGATGGAAGTTTTTAGTGCTTTAGATGTTGTACCTCATGCAAAAAATGTTATACCTCTTAAATTGTAAACTTTAACCGTATAGCATGTTTTATATAATAGTATAGATAAGTGTAAACATTTTCACTCTGTTTTTAATCATGAAATAAAGATTTTTTTTGATATTATTAAGTATAAAATTATCATTTAGCTTATTAAAAGTGGAGTATTTGGCTATGTTTGGGAAACTAGCTGATAAGCTAGCTTATGACTTATAAGGTAGCTGATAACTTATAAGCTAGCTGGTAGCTGATAAGCTAGCTGATGAATAAGTTATGTTTGGCAAAAACTAGCTTAGGAGCATGTGAAATGACCAAAAAGGGCATGTTGGAAATAATAAATAATATTAGTTAGGGGTATAATTGGAAAAAGTGTCAAAAAACTCCTCATAAGCTACTCCAAGTAGCTTATCGATAAGCTAGCTTATAAGCTGACTTATAAGCTAGCTTATAAGCTGACTTATAAGCTAGCTTATGTGCATCCAAACGATTACTCAGAAAATAAGCTAGCTTATAAGTCAGCTTATAAGCTAGCTTATTTTTGCCAAACAATGCCTTTATGTTTTTATAAAAATGCTAATGCAATAATATCTTTGAGAATTTTGACATGAAACAAAACAATTTTTTTTCTATATTTGAAGGTTTGAAAAATAGCACAATATCAGAAAACAGGATATCACCGACGACAAATATCTGTTGATGACTTTCGACGAATCAACAATGACCACATAGATTTCTATTTTTCAAAAAGAAAAAAAATCAAATCTGTTTGTAATCCATCATCGATTTGCGACGGATAACCAATAGCCACGTGGATTTCTATTTTAAAAAAATTTCATACCCATCGATAAAACTGTAGGAGACATATTCCCGTCTTAGGGAGGAGACATACGTCGGCTCATAACCCATCAATGTTTCTCTCGACGACCATAGTTATGGGAGCGTAGTGTCAGAAGCCAGCACAAGGGCCACCAATTTGGATTTAAGACTAGTAAGAATCTCGAGTTTGTTATGACCGGTGATCCCGGTGGCAGTAGTGGCAGTGGGAGCTCGTATGGTAATCGCAAAGGATGTATGATTCAGATTTATATACATGTATATTGTTCTTTAATCATTTATCGTCTTACGTTGTGATATGTTTGTCGAATGTTGAATAATTTCAAGTAGATAAGCTAAAAAAGTTGGCAAGCTATAAGGAGCAACTACAATAGGAATAATCAAGGAGGGCAGCTTTGGAGCAACAACAGAAGGAGACAACAGATGAGCTAACTTGGCAAAAGATGTTGACCAAGTAGTTTACTGTGTTCCTGAGGCAATTCTAAGGTGGAAACCTTTTCCCTTCCCCGTTGTAGGATTTCTGTATGCATGGTTTTCATTTGTATGTTGTAATAACCACAATTCTAACTTTAAGGTATTTCATGCCATTGCACTAAAAGTAGCAATTACAAACCAAATAGGTCCCAAATATAAACTTGATCTCAAATGTTTGCAGCGGAAATAAAACTAGCCACTGAAATCATTACAAAACGAAGTTTAACTAGGCAACTATCCAATCACGAATAGAGCCCGCTCTTCTAGCCTCCATGCTCACATCTTCCCTTTCCCATTACTAGAACTCTCTACCATGTGTGTAACACCTTAGGCAGATCTCATATCGGCCGTGGACAGGAGTAATGCTGGGTTCATAAGTAAACATTGGCCTTCCTAAACACAACGCGTTTTGGGGCCACACGCAAGGCAGGTTCTTGGAACTCTATGGTTAAGCGTGCTAGGGTGGGAGTAGTACCAGGATGGGTGACCCCCTGGGAAGTCCTCTCCAGGTCGCCAGAAACAAATCCGTGCGGCTTAGGCCAAAGCGGACAATATTGTGTCGTGGTAAGGCGGGGTGTTACAATGTGCTTCCCTGAAAAGATTTTCAGTTTATAAAAGAGAGTTAGACCATAAGGTCTAGTGAATTCCCACGATATGACAGTTAAATATGCATAACATTTATAAGATAAAAAGGTTAGTCATGAATATTAGCTCACACATAAACACACTTTAAAGGTAACTGTTGCAACAGTAAGATACACTGATAGCCACCCACACTTGTGACTATTTAAACGGGCTCACACAATGGTCGGGTACACACTTCTCGTAAATGAATGATTTAAAAATATGTAAAACCAACATTCATTTGTTAATTTAAGCACACAAAGGGAACTCACTTGAATGTCAAGCCTAGATTGCTCGCCTCAATTATGACCGAACGCCTGAATTTGATCAATTAAACTACAAGTTCATGACCCAATTACACTCACAATTAACCCACTAACAAACCCCTAAGGATAGGACACCATCTTAGCTCCCTTAATTGCCCCTTAGGCAAAAACCCAAAATCGACCAAACAGTAGCTCACACGGCTTAGGACGCGGGAAAGGTCGCGTGACCTACTGTTCCACCCCAAATCCACATTTTCTAACATTTTCACCTAACAAAAGACATGGAACTTGTCCCAAACCTATATAAATCAATTCTTTTGATTAAGAAGCTTATTTAAACCATTGATTCCATGAATTAGGTCACACATTGAAAAACATACTTCATCCATGGACGTTTTTGGTTGATTTCAAATCCCTAAATTAAAATGTGATACACAAATAATGAAGAAAACTCAATACTAACTCAATATTCCACAGAGATTGATTGGAAGCTCATTCCTACCATCCAAAACAATAACCCACATAAAACTCATGATTTCTTATCAACCAAAGGACTCGACAAGGGAAGAAGATGAAGGTTAATACCTGAAATTGGAGACTGATTCTTTGCTCTCTTGAAATTCCTTCTCTTCTCCCTTTCTTCACCTCCCAATCACACCACAATAACACACACACACACACAAACACACACTTCTCAACCGTTTACTTCCAAAATAAGCAGGGTTTCCTAACCCTTAATGACCCATATTTACACCTTCAATGCCTGCAGATTAGGAAGTTAGGCTCCATCCATCCTAATTGTAAATTTTATAACAACTAATTAGATTCCGGGTTATTACATTATAATTTGGATTATTTTGTAAAAAAAACATTTTTTCTGATTTAATTTGGTATGATATTTTTCTTTTGTGTGTGTGTGTGTGGGGGGGGGGGGGGGGGTTTATTGTACAAGAAATTCATATTTTTAAAAATAAAAATTACTGACAAACTTTTGTCGGTAATTTTTTTTGGTTGTCGATGATTCGTAGGTTATTACCTTTCGTTGGTGATCCATTGGTATTACCCGCCATTGGTGATCTGTTAGTAAATGCTCCGTTGCTGATATATGTCGGTAATGCCTTTTCCGAGGACATTTTCTCTTAGAGGTTTCCATCAATGAATCATCGACAGATCCATCACTTAGCGACGCATTTTTTTCATCGGTATCAGTTACTTTGTCGTGGCACTAATTGTTTTAGTATCGGCTTTTTTTGGAATTCATTGTATTACTAAACGAAATATAGAGATGATTAAGCTATCTCTTGAAGCTGGTAGCTAGCGAAGGGATGCAACAGTGCCTACAGGTGTCATTGTGTTTTTCAAAGCGCTTATATAAATATACAATGTAATACCTTTTTGACCTCTAAATACACTAAAAACATTTAATAATTGTCCAATTTTCAAATTTTAATAAGAAAATAATTACGAAGGGAACACGTTTGGAAGCACGTTTTATGCATTAGTTATGGAAATAAAGTGTTACTAACTATTTTTATACGCTTTGTGTATTGTCGCTAAATGTTACAAAAATTTGACAAATTGGCTCTATATCTAATGAATGAAACTTAGGAGTTACCAAACTCTTACCCGGGTAAGCGCTTACCAAGTCATATTATCTTAACGGAGAAATATGACAAGTACCGAAAATCTTACCCAGTAAGAGCGAAAACAAGGAAATCAAGGACCAAGAGTCTTACCCAGTAAGTGATGACGACGACTCTTACCACGGTAAGAGCTTACCAGATAAATTGTTGCATATGATGTCATTTTGATAGAGTGAAAACTTACCCGGTAAGTAAGTGGTATTGTTAAATTTTGCCGGTAAACACTTACCCGAGTAATATTTGGTAAACGGCCCCTTACATTTAGTAACTCTTTTTTGAAAACCTTTTCTCAATATGATATTTTAGTAAAGGCTTTTGTAAAGTGTATCTACATGTTATTTTTATCGTCGTAAAAAGTCAACTTATCGTGTTTGTCGTCAATAAAGCCATGTCACCAAAGCTCACTTTTCTTGAAGTGTCGTTTTTCCTTTTAGTCTTCCTTCTCTAGGGTTTTTTTTTAGTTACACTTTTCAGTTTAAAATACGAAATTCCTAATTTAATAAAGAGTTCTATATTATTTTGCTTCTTATATTTACTTGTCCTGATATGCATATGATAAAAACATCCAACATAACAACCCATAATTATAATATATATATATATATATATATATATATATAACTGTTGAAGAAGGTTGGGTTCACGTACGTGAGACCAAGATGTTTTCATAAGACTAAATATTTACACTTGAAATTTCATAGCAAATCTTATGAAGGTAAAAAAAAAATTTGAACCTTTACAGCAAAAATATTGTGAAGGTTACCTTCACAGTGTTTTGATGTAAAGTTTTAAGTGTAAAAAGGTGGTCTCACATGATTTCAAGTCTTTTTGAAGATGGTCAATAAAAACAAACTAATTGAACCAAAATTATACGGTCCTTGGGTTGCATGATTGCGATAATTTAAAAGACCATCAAATTAACCACCCGATAGCCGAAAACGTATATGCAACTAGTAGGAATTAGGAAGAAATTATGGAGATTGAAGGAGAGACTTGAATTGATTATAACCATATAAAAGAGATGGTCTAAGATCAATGTTTCAAAAGATCTTAATAATTTCTTTTTACAAAAAAGAGATCTTATATGATTTTAGCAAATAATGCATTCAAAAACCGAAAAGGTTTCATTGCAATGAATTTTCTCCCTAATAAAGGGTAACTGAAATTGATTTGAAAGCTCTATTTGCCAAACGTTAGATTTAACGTTTGAGCTTGGCGACAAACTAAACATTAAATGATACTTCTAAATAGAAGCATGTGTGGTGGCTTAATACCAACGTTCCAATATTTTTAGAGGTTCAGTTATACTCGAAGTTTTTTTTATTATAACTCAAAACGATTGAAAATAGTTAGGAATTAAGGTGGGTTATAGTTTTATGTGGAATAAATGCCCTAAACAAGGTAAAATAAAGTCCCAAATTTTTAGAAACCCTGTTTAAAATCACACATTTAACATGTTAGAAAATGGTTTTGTGGCTTAAGTATTATGGATTACGTATACGTTTTGTATAATTAAGATGTTGAGTCGGTATTAATTATGTAAAAAAACGCAAATCAACATAAAAGAGGACTACATTGACTTGTTTATGAGTTCATCAAAATTCTTTTTGTGTATTTTGTTGGGGAAGTAAAAAAATTCAATTAAAAGAGACATTTTCAACAACAACGAAGAATGGCTCAACGTGTGCAACATATATACGGCAAATAATAAGACGTTTTCACTATTACAAAGTTAATTTTATAGAACATTTAAAATATAAAACGTTTTAAAAAATACTTTATAGAACTTAAGTTATATAACGAAACTAAACAAACATCTTATTTAAAAGTATTACGATAAGTGTTTAACAATTTCTTAATTTAAAAATAAAATGTCGTATTAATTAATTTTATATAACACTATTTTTAAAAGCGTTTTAAAAAAAACTTGTTAAAATGTCTAAAATGTAACACTTTTAGTTACAACATTATATAACTTGATTCTATAAAAATAAGTTCTATAAAATATTTTATTAAGACGTTTAAACTATCTAAGGAGTTGTTTGGTTGGTTTTTCATAAAGTTGTCTATATGGATTAATATTAATCTCATATTGGATGTCTATCATTATCATTATTACTTAATAATCTTATCTATAGAGACAAATTATTACTTAATAATATTAATATTTGATTTGCAACATGAAAACAGAATTACATAATGAAGCATCCTTTGAACCAATCTCTGTTAATAAGACACCTATGCTCTTTTTGCCAAACCTGAAACTGATATGGCTGGCCACAAATGGCACTAGATAATAACCCTTTTAAAAGTTAGAACCTAATGGAATGATTCGATTTTTTATTTTTTAAAATACGGTAGTTTTTAAAATGTTTTGTAAATATAGAACGGTTTTAGTTTATTTTTTAAAATTATGGATGTTCTCCTAAAATTTTAAAATTTCAACCATTTAATTTTTTAAACAAATTTCAATTACATCATTTTCTTTTCTTTATTTTTAAGTAAACTTCAATTTTTGTCCATATGATTTATTAAAATCTTTGAAAATGGGACCTAAACTTTGATAATTTTAAAAATCATTTTAATTATTCTCATTTTACTATAAAAGTGATCTTCATCACTAACTTCGTTAATTTTCTCTGTTAGTATCATATTGTTTTTTTTGTCCATTTAATTACTACTCAATAATATTGGATTAATAATTTAATTAAATTTATATATATATATATATAAGTAACAAAAATAATATTTTAATTATACAAATTTGACAAAAAGTAAAAAACTTGAAGGTATAAAAGAAAACAAAATAAAAATAGCCGTTTAGTAACACCATCCATTATAATAAAACTGGTTTTATGTGAGGCCTAAAATTTATAAATGTTTTGATAAAAAAAATTATCTAAAAGTGTTACAATATGTTTATAGGACCTTTTAGTCATTTTAACAAGTTTGTTAGTATATTTTTTAATAAAATGTCGTATTAGCTATTTTAAAAAGTGTCTTATAAACACTAGTGTCATTTAAAAAGATGACTTTATAAGACATTTATTAAATATGTCTTATAAAAATAACTAACAGGATAAATTATTTTTAAAATGTCTTAAAAAGTTTGTTAAATATCCAAAAGTATCATATAAATCTATTAAAACGTTTATATATATATATATGACATTTTTATAGTTTGGTTTTATAAACTTGAGTAAATTACATGATTGGTCCTTGTGGTTTACACTAAATAACACTATGCGTCCCTGTTTCAAAGTAATTACGGATTTGGTCCCTGTGGTTTATACTAATGTTAAATAATTCCGTTAAATTACCTAGAGGGACTAAAAATGTAATGTTTTAAAACTTTGGTTTCACCTTTTTCAATTTTGAATTTTTCTCCTTTACACACAAACATAAATTTATATTGATTATTAATTTCAATCTATTAGTTAATTTTAAATTATTAAATAATATTATTTTCAAATTATTAACTAATTAATATTAATTACTGATTATTTAAAATTAAATTTTATTAATTATGTTTATATTATTATTATTCAATATATTTAAAATGATATATTCGTTATCTTTCATAAATAATAAAACTTTGATAAATATTTTTTTAAAAAAAAGATTTAACTTTTTTTTTGAGAAATCACTAATTAACTAAGATGTGAAATAACATCTCCAACAACTTCTTCAAAATGGAGAAAATAGAGAAAAATATGAATTTTGAGCCAAAATGTGCTCCAACAGCTTCATCAAAATCATAAAATGAAAAAAGTAAAGAGAAAACACATTTTTCTACAAATATTGAGAACACTCAAAAAATGATTACAAAGTTGATCATCAATAGGAAAAATTAAAAACAAAATATTTCTAAAGAGATAATATTTTAATGGATGAAAAAAATATTTTAATATTATACAATGTTGGTTTCTCCAAAATAAGAAATTGTTGGAGATGAATGCAAATATTTTTAATATTTTAACTTTTGGTTCTTCCTTTTAAATATTTTAATATTATAATTTACTCTTTATTTGAATATTATAATTTACTTTTCAAAATGGAGAACCAAATGTTAAAATCTCTAAAAATATTTGCAGTAATCTCCAACAGATTCCTCATTTTGTAGAAGCCAACATTGATTATAATTTTAAAATATTCTCTTCATCATCAAAATATTATTACTTTTTCCAAATATTTTGTTTTCAAATTTTTCTATTGATGGTCCAATTTTATCTTGTAATCATTTTAGGGTGTTCTTCATATTTGGAGAAAAAATGTGTTATCTTTCCAACTTTATCCATTTTATGGTTTTGGTGAAGATGTTGGAGCACATTGTTCCAACTTTAACCATTGTAGATGCGCATTGAGTTAACAAAATTTATTTTTATTTTTGAGGGAGTTAATAACATTTTGTAGAAAAATGCGTTTTCTGTTCTACTTTTTTCATTTTATGATTTTGATGAAGCTGTTGGAGCACATTTTGGCTCAAAATTCATATTTTTCTCTATTTTAAATAAGTTGTTGGAGATGTTATTTCACATCTTAGTTAATTAGTAATTTCTCAAAAAAAAAGTTAATTTTTTTTTAAATATTTATCAAAGTTTTATTATTTATGAAAGATAACTAATATATTATTTTAAATATACTGAATAATAATAATATAAACATAGTTGACAAAATTTAATTTTAAATAATCAATAATTAATATTAATTAGTTAATAATTTGAAAATAATATTATTTAATAATTTAAAATTAACTAATAAATTGAAATTAATAATCAATATAAATTCATGTTTGTGTGTAAAGGAGAAAGATTCAAAATTGAAAAAGGTGGAACCAAAGTTTTAAAACATTACATTTTTAGTCTCTCTAGGTAATTTAACGGAATTATTTAACATCATTAAAGTTCAAGGACCAAGGACGTGAGAAAGTGTAAACTACAGGGACCAAATCCGTAATTACTTTGAAACAGGGACGCACAGTGTTATTTAGTGTAAACCACAGGGACCAATCATGTAATTTACTCTATAAACTTATATTCAGTTTTTTTTAATCTTTTCTACATAACACCCGCCATAAAACATTACATTTATTTATCATACTATTTTATTAAAATATAATAATTATAATACATAATTCACGATTACATAATTTTAAATGTAGGAACATAGTTTTTGAAACCTCTACCAACTTTCTCAATTGTAAAATCAATCAACCAAATAAACAACAGAATATTTTAAATTAATGGAAACCTTGTATCATTGATGCATTTCCCAAAAAAAAAATCTTTAAAATAAATTTAAAACTAATTTAATTTTTAGTTTACAATAAAACTTTACATTCTTTTGCTTATTAAACTTCTAGTACAAGCGAATTCAACATTTGCAATCGTATAAGTCTTGGATCAATTTTGATAATGTGGTTGGAGACCATCCACGATAAATTTGACCAAAAAATGTTCAAGTAACCGTTTTAACTAGATTGTGACAACTCGAAAAATTAAATTCCACGTTACTTGCAAGAATCATATTAATAACATCATTAATAATATGAATCCTAACTCTCTTTGTAGGTGTTATATAGTTGGTCTTCTATATTAAAGGGGTTCCCCTTTAATTGAGGTATCAATTCGGGGACTCACCCTCCCTAGCTCCCCGTCAAAAAGATATGATTTAAATATATATTATTTTTCGTTGGATTGTTTTAAGTTATCTGTAAAATCAGAAAATTGACATGTTAAGATGTTTTAACGTATTGATATATTATTTTGAGATTTTTAACTTTTTGGAACCAAAAACTATGTTTCATATATATGAACGTGTTACATTAAGTTGTTAAAACAAAGTTAGACGACATAATTGGTTCGATCCGTAGTTGTTAAAATTTAAGATAATGTTAGGCCAACCTAACAAGCCTCAAATAGTAAATTGTTGTATTAGTTTTTCTTATATGTCATTTCGTGAAAGTGTGTTCCATGAATCATTTTTCAAAAAAGTGTCGTACAACAATTTTCAAAAAATTTCGTATAAAAAGACTATTATGGTCATTTATTTCTTAAGTCTTATTTGGTTGCTCAATAATGTGCTACCAAAGAAAAAAAACCATAAACAAAGGGCCATTGGCTTAATGGTGTTTGGTTACCCAATGATATGCACTAATATCTTAGTGCACAAACACTCATTTCTTTATTTATAGATAGGTCTTTTGTCTTTTATATCCCAATTTTGAGTCATTTTGTTATATTTTCTTTCATTTATTTGGGTTATGGAGCTAAAGTTGTGATTTACTTGTTTTTACTCTATGGAATGTTAATTCTATGTCTCATGTTGCGGCATTGCCACAACACTGAACTGGACATGGAAACTAACTGGAAAGGACTAGAAGACGAATTTGGTATATTGGAGAGCACACTTGAAAGTTCCCTTGGTGGAAATTGGCCAGAAATTATTTAGTTAATTCGTTTATTAATTAATTACGTAGTACACTGACTTTTTAACTTTGTCGTACCTTGAAAATTTCGCCTCTAAGTATTGTAATTTTTACCTTTTTACCCTCATCTCTATCTTAGTATAAATAAAGGGGTTGGGTTAATCTTTTGGGGACACCACCATCTAGAGAGGTAACACTCTCTAGATAAGTTTCTCTCTCTAATTTGAAGTAGTCTTTAAATTTCTCTCCCAATATAATTGTTTATTTACTTTACTTTAATTTTATTTTCTTTATTTTATTGCAATTTACTTTTCAAGTCATTTAAATTCATGTTATTTCCTTTATGTATTTTACTTTCTTGCACTTTATTTATTTGTCATTTACTTTATTGCTATTTATTATTTAAGTTATTTAAATTCATGTGTTTAATTTCGACAATTTTCATTTCTTGCAATTTAATTTCGTAATGAGTAGCTAATTTTATTAGCTTGGGTGCGAGATGGAAATGTAAAATTCTAAACCAAATGAATGTGGACTTAGTCTAGCAATAATAATATTCCATTATTTAATTCAAGTTGTATAACTCCAAATGCATTTCTTGAAAGGTTGATCACTTTGAAAGTGTTAATATGCCATGGACTTATGAATAAACCATGATATGCACGTCAGCTCGAATAACATAGGAAGTAGACTTGGAAGAGTTGCTGATAAAGACATTTATCATCTATGTTTTTCTAACTGATTATCTTGACGGGTTGGTCGTTTTTCAAAGTGTTAAAGTGTGGTGGACTCATGAATCATCCATCTTGACACACCAACTTGAATGATATGGGAATCTGCTCGGAAGCGTGATTTTCAGACAAAGGTATTTGCTAGTCCATACATCTTGAGGAAACCATCTTATACTATCACTGGTCCGGATGCTACATAGGAATATGGGCTGAAAGCTAAACATTAGTACAATGGTTAAGTCCAGAAGGAACATCCTCAAGGTGGATGGTGGAATTTATTACTATTAGTTGATGTTATGGTATTGCTAAAACATTGTCCACCAGATTTTGTGTTTAGGTCTCACCTTAAAATATTACATCCATGCTACCTGCTTTATTCTGTTATTATACACTGTTAACTCACAACAAATCAAAGTCTTCAACTCGAGATCTTGCAACTTAAGATACCTGTCCCTGTAAAATACGATACTTGGTTCCTATCATTTTATTACTTGAAAGATGATATCGGGACTATGTTGTATACTTGCTTTTGATGCTTTTGGTTCCAATTATAATATGTATGTAAGTGTGTAAAATATCTTGCCACCCAACCTTTCTAAAGATTAAGAGTTCGAACATTAATAAAGATGAAATTGATTCTATATAATTATTATATACTTTAAAAAAAGGAAAGAGCCTATTAAGTCTTTCTAATTTGGTTCTAACAACTTGTTAACCCATAGTTGTTGGTCATATAAACTTCTAGGTCTTATTAAATATTGTATTTAATCGTTTTAAAATATCATTTTGTTAGATAATGTGTTTTGTTTGATGTACAATGTGGTCCGAGGAGATAACTTTTTTAGTTTTATCATTAATGTCAGTTCATAATCACATAATATAGTTATATATTATAAACAATAGTGTATTTGGTAAAATTGTTGGAAGTAGGAGAAGGTTTACCCGATAAGCGTTTACCGGTAGAACGAACATTATTATTTATTTTACCGAGTAAGATTGTAGTACTGATATCAGAAACGGTATCATATACAACAATTTGTCCGGTAAGCGCGTATCCGGGTAAGAGTCGTCACATATTGCCAAGATTGTGGTTTTAGAGCTTTAGGACCGAACTTTGATATGC
Organism: Silybum marianum; assembly: GCA_036898165.1. NCBI lineage: Eukaryota > Viridiplantae > Streptophyta > Magnoliopsida > Asterales > Asteraceae > Silybum > Silybum marianum. Next base: position 20,689,536 of record CM072539.1, read on the forward strand.
CCGTTAGATGGAGTTCCACTTATTTTATGATTTAAATTTTGATAAGACAAAAACAATATCTTCATGCATTTTATAATGTTCATAACCCTCGTAATAGTATTGGAATTTTTTATTGAAACAAGATTGAAAGTTTATACGATATTTTGTGCGATTTTGAAAATGCAACAACTCGTTTATCCGTTATTTATTATCCAACAAGCTCTTTACTTTTGAATCTATTATTTATTTTGGTGAATAAAATTTCACAATACAAACACCATATCGATTGGGGGAATATGGTGAGTGTAATAAAAAAAATTGTTAAAATATTTTCTAAAAATTCATTTGGTTTTCTTGTTGTCGCGACGTTAAACCCTTATTTAAATGCTACCGATGTTGAAATTTTAATTACACAAATATACGAGGCATTTGGTTTAGATATGGTAATATGTGGGTGTATGTATATATTGGTTAAGTAAATGCAATAGACATGAGTGTTACTATGTAAACATATCTTCATCTTTTGCAAGCACAATTTATTTCTTTATTGTATGTACTTGTGTATCAATAATTCAGTATTGTCAATTTGCTATATGTATATGTTAAATGGAAAAATGGACAATGCTTCTAAGTCACCAAAGATTGAAGAGATGTATTTATAAAAATGATAGCAACCCGTCAACCCAATTAACCTAACCCTTGCAGTTAGATTGTTTACATGCCTCAAACCAGAGATTCACCCAGACCAACTCGCATACACCCCTAATTTAGTTTAGGTGTACGTAAACTTTTCCCCTGCCCCCAACCAATAAATATGCAAAAAAAAATGTTTTTACAAATAATCAATCAATATAAAAACCAAACATATGAATATATTGACTTTATAAACAAGTATTATAATACAATTTGTATCCGTTACTTAAGACACATAGAAACCAAAAACAAATGAGTCGAGTCGTATACATGAAAAACAATAACAATACAAATACATGTTACATCGCAACAAGTAAACCCATTGTTCCAAATTTGCTCTCATAACTTCTTGTGCAGGTGTAATGTAGTAAGAACAATGAGCAGAAGATAAGCGATGCAACCAGCTAATGACAGCAAAAGAGCTATGGCAATCTGGTGGCAAAATTTATCAAACACATTACACACCTTATTCCAGTGCAGATGTGAGTTGCCTTGGAAGCCAATCAAACCGACAGAACCGGTGGCACCAACGGCGGAAAATAACAACGTCACCATCACCAAGTCTAAAATGGTTATCATCAATGACACATGTTTATGTTTGCCTCTCGTTGCCAAAATAAGGATCAATGATACGGCGGCGTAGAAGCATGAAATTGCATTCGTAATCACAAAGTACCTGTTATGAAAATCTGATGTTTAAGAGATAGATTTGTGTTCAAATCTCTCAATTATTGTTAATCTGATATGGCACTACGATAGAATTGGGTTCATAGGACCGCAAAGAGGTTTAGGTGTCCTAATAGACTGTTTTATATGACTTAAGTTATAGGAATATGTGTGTGTGTGTATATATGTATATATTCTAAGAGTGTTGCAATAAGTTTATAGAACGCTTTTTAGACGTCTTAACAAGTTTTTCTAGGACATTTTTAAAATAAAGCGTCTTATTAGCTATTTATATAACACTTATGGTTATCCGATAAACCCAATTTTGTACGTTGTTGATTGTAGTATTGTGATTCGTCCGTGGAACATTCAAGAATTGTAATGATGTTGATCGCTTTAAATAATTCAGAAAACGAAGATTTGAGATATGAAATCAAAATAAAATCATGAAAAAAGATTATCTCTATCGAATCGTTCTTGTCTATTCCTCTCGTTGCAAATCGATGTGACGTTTTCTTTTTCCGTTATGTGAATAGATATCTAGAGAGAGAGAGGGTGTATGTGTGTGTACTTACACAAATGCAGACATCTGAGTCCACTTAGCGGTGAAGGGGAGGCTGAGTGGCGTCAACGACGGAACAAGTGTGATTGTGACGTTTGCGGTCTGCTTATTGACTCCAACAAGGACAGCGGCGACCAGAGTGAGTGCGAGTGCTAAGACCCTCACCACCAAATTCTTGCGATTGAAGCTTGACGTTGTTCCATTCATCACCTCCACCTCCTTCACCTTCTGCTGCGACTCCATATTTTTCAACGACAACTCTTTTCTTTTCTATAATTGGTGAAAGAAACAAAAGATGGAGAATTTGTATTACATATCCCACGGTAATGGGAGTGTATATATATATATATATGCGCTATATTGCTTGTTCGTACCATTCTACCAAACAAAATAATTGTTGGCATCTTAGACCATCGAATTGCTAAATTCTCATGTTGTAAAAGAATGCCGACGTGACACATTTTTGTATGCAATTGAGAGTAATTATTGCATTTGTAATAACAAAAGTCGTTATTTAACATATTAAATGTGTAATTTTAAACAGCGTAAATTGGAACACAAGTTATCATGATTGTTTGATACAATGTTAATTTAATTTTGATTTTATATATTTAAATTGCGTATAAATTAGAGGTGTTTGGATATGCGTTTAAAGTGGTTAATTTGACTTCTAATAAGTCATAACTCATAAATATATATACGTTTGCATGATTGGATAATTACTTATTCCAATTATATATATTGATGTGGGGTGATAATTAAATAAAAACAAAAAAAAAACTAAAAACTGTGATGACCGATCTAAGCCTTACATCTTATTATTTTAATTTAAAATTATTTTTAGTTAAAAAAAGGGCATAATCGTCATTTTGGTAACAAGATTTATTAGATAAAACATAAAAATTCATTTTGATGATAGCGGCAGCGTATAGTATAGGATAAAGATGAAGGTTAGAGCAAGTGGTTGAAATTACATGTTTATCATTAACTTTTCAAATTATACATGAGATTGGATGTGTATTTTGCTAATATTATAAAAATACCATCTTTTTTAATAACCATTGATTAAAACTCTTGAATATTTAAGATTAGTCCTTAAGTCCTTAATCTATTTTTGGTTTTTATTTGATTATCACCCTATTAACATAAATACATAATTATAATATTTATTAATTAGTAGTGACTTTAAACGATTTGCTATCATATATTTAATATTCGTTCTCATTTTTCTAGTTGTAATACAGTAATCATCTTGAAAGCAAACATTTTGATGGGATATAATACCGAAATACGAACTTGAAATAATAGGTTTCAACACGAAATCGATTTTGATTTTTGAATTAGATTTTCTAGTTTATAGGGTGTAAATAATTAGCTTTGTCACCCTATCAAACCATCAATGCACAAGAAGTGTGTTTCTTTGCCAAAACTATCATATATAAAAGTGTTACAATAGATTTAATAGGATACTTTCAAAATTTATTACAAAAGTATTTTTAGTAGCTATTTTATAGGATATCTGTGTTTATTAGACAGTTTTCAAATATGTCATATAAAATAGTTAATACGACACTTTATCTTAAAACGTCATAAAAGTTGTTAAAATGCCTAAAATCATCCTATAAACCTATTGTAACATTTTAAAATATGTCATTTTTTGTTTCGTCCTATAAATTTAAATCATATAAATTACTTATTAGAATACTTATACATTTAATTTACATTTTCTATAAAAATCAATTTTGTTATAATGAATTTATTAAAAAAAAATACTCTCTCCTACGTAATTATATGTCATTTAGAGGGTAATTTTGTCGTTTCAAATATTTTAGTGTTAGGTATAAATGTGTCTCCTCCCCTATTCATCTAGTTTTTTTCTCTTATTATTCAACCTATAACCAATATTTAGGCATCAATTGCCATCTTCATTGTTATCATTAAAAGCGTTGTTGGTTTGCTAAATCTAACATAGTATCAGAGGAGATGTATTATTGTTGATATTTCTATATGTCGTTATATAGAATAAGCTATAACAAAACCCACCCGTCGCTTTTCTTTCCCAATGTAAACCAGTGTCCTATTACGACACCTGTTGTTTCTCAATTCATTTGTTTTCGTTTTGTTTCACCTATACAGTAACATATTCATGAGTATATATAAATTAACTAGATTGATGCGTTAAATTATTCATCTATCTGACCCTGATTAATAAACGTGTTCTATTAATTAGTGTATTTTCTTTGTTAATTATTTCACTCAGGGGCTGTTTATGGAACTTTTACTTGGGCATCACATACTTTAGGGTGTGTTTGGTATGACATACAGGATAGAACAAGACATAACAGGACAGGCTTGTCCCATGTTTGGTGTGGTTAAATATGGAACAAAGTGGAACTAAGTAGCACAAGGGTGGGACAAGCTTGTTCCCTCCTACACCCCTGGAACTAAGTAGAACAAGAGTTGATGGACCATTTTACACTTGACCTAATCCAAACCGTTCGGTTTTCGGTTTTTCGATTTTCGGTTTTTTTGTCGGTTCGGTTTTTATTCAGTTCGGTTCGGTTTTTGGAAAAAATATAAACGTGTCATATATGTTTAAAATTAAAATTAGGTTTATATATAATAAAAAAATAAAAAACATTTCATAGTATTATATATATAATAATAAAATAAAAAGATTATATTTTTTCGGTTCGGTTTTTGAGAAACCGAAGATTTTCAGTTCGGTTCGATTTTTTCGGTCGGTATGGGAACCAAAACCGAAACCTAACCATTTGGATTTTCGGTTTTCAGTTCGGTTGTTCGCTCGGTTTCGGTTTTTCGGTTCGGTTTTTTCTCACCCCTATTTTCTTGTGATTTTTTCTTCAACTTGATCTAGTCCAATTTCTTTGCTTGATTTTAATTTGGATTGATTATTTGGTTTAAAAAAACACTAAATAACTTAGGGGTAAATTGGTCATTTAACCAGTTCTGTTTCGTCCAGTCCAGTCCTTTCATGTCATACCAAACGCTGAATAGTTGTCCCGTTCCGTCCTGTTCTGTCATGTCCAGTCTTGTCCACTCCAGTCTGCGTACCAAACGCACCTAGGGGTTGTTTACCGAACTTTTACCGGGGCATCACATACCTTACTCGTGAGGATAGCAAGGACCGAGAATATTCTTACCCGAAAAAAAATGGAGAAGACTTTTACCCAATACCCAGTAGACCACATGTCGACACATACCAGGTAAAGGACGCTAACCATAATCCTTTTTTATAATCGATATTGTTACCTGGTAAGGTAACTAAGGTGATAACTTTTGCCAGTAAGTTTTCGTAAGTGAACTCTAAGACTGCATAGAATAATAGTTGATAAATTGATTAATAAACTAGTTGTTAATAAACTAACCATACATACAGGGACGGAACACAAACCTTCTAACTCCGGGGGCCGAACCTAATCTCTTTATACAAATGGATCACATAAACTTGTCTAACTGCTTCGATGTAATAGATATGTATTTTTAAAAATACAAAAAGTACATCATCCCAAGTCTATCATATTAAAACTTTAAAACAAGACAAAAAAAATTATGAAATTTTCAAACAAAGTTCACCAAAGGGAACTTGTCGATTTTTGGGGCTTTGAAATCTTGTCACAATTTTCTTCAAAGTAAAAAAATTTGGCAATTTATTTTTTGGTAAACAAAACCAACGAGTCATTTAAAAACTCACCTTCCATTTTATTTTACATTTAAAGTCTTTGAACATTCAATTTAATCATACAAGTTAAAACAAGAAGCTTAAAAACTATGATTATGAGTTTCTAGTCCGTTTCATGATTCAATCTTGATCTACGTATCAATTATCAATCAAAAATAACAATTAACAAATTATTTCAATAACAAAAGTCTAGTAAGCCTCAAAATATTTAGACTTGCAAACAATCACTATAATATTTAACTCTAATTATAATAACAAACAATATTTATTCTTAAATATATGATCATAAACAAAAAAGGGCCAAATAAAACATCAATTAAGATTATTTCTCACCTTGATATCTTGGATGTTTGTGTGATAGCTAAGGGGCCAAAATAGCAAATTGATTATATTAATACTATCCTAATACTTGATGCTAGTAGGCAGTGAAAAAAACCGCACAGGCGTCGGCCCTCCAAAGCCCCTTAGGCCTCGCCATTGCACACATATAGGTTTTGGTATTTTTGACAAACTAGCTGATAAACTTAATAATAAACTAGTTGTTAAGTTAACAAGTAAACTAGTCATATTTGTTCAAATCCAGGGAGGGGTAAAAAAATCCCCTTGTGGCCACGGAGGTTCAAATGCGGTGACTCCGAGCTAGCCGCGAAGCGGGTAGTCGCCCTGGGATTAGTCGGCTCGCAAAGCGGGTTGGATATCCAGGCTAATAAAAAAAACTTGATAAACTGGATTGACAGCATGAAATAGTCTAAAATGAGATGTTAAAACTTCTATTGGCAAAACATAAAAGGAATAATTGGGAAATAAAAATGTCCATTGAACTTATGGAAACACTATTTGAAATATCTATTCAAAAAAGTTAGTTTATAATCTAATTTATAGACAATCAAACGGGGTTTTTTCAATAAGTTTAAAAAATTAGATAACTTATAGTTTCCAAACAAGGTCTTAATCTCATCCATTTTGCTTATTATACCTTATTTTTCACGCATCAGAAAAAATGAAACTCAAAAACGTTGGACGTCAAAAAGAGCATCGAAACACCAAAATGATAGAGCTTACTAGGAGCAGTTTACCAAAAGTTTATCCGGATAAATACTTACCAAGTCACATTATTCTATCGGATGGGTATGGTAAAAACTAATAATTGTACCTGTTAAAAACAAGACAAAGACTAAAAGATTACACACTTAAAAGTAACTATAGGAATCAATTAAATGAGAAGGCTCGTGATCGAAGTTTCTATTAATCAACGTATTCATCAAAGGGTACTGCTTAATAAACCCTCTTTTTATTTAAATCAAAGTCATTCATACGTCTGGAAATATATAAAAAGAAAGAAGGTTGAAGCTGATTTATATAAATAACAAAAACTTATTTAACAAATAGAAAGAAATTCAACGTCTATTTACATTGTCAAATTAAAGAGGTGTCTATTTCATCTTTGGCACACCCATTCTAAGGGAAAACTGAAAAGAAGTCACATTCACAATGAATAAAAACAAGTGTAAACTACGTTTTTTGTCTCATAGTATTTGATGAAATTTTTTATTTTTTATATTTAATTTGTCAAAGTTTTTATCTTTTATAAAGTTTTTAAATGAACCACCCTCTATATATATTTTCTTTATATATTTATAATTGATAAAAATAAAAAAATATTTTAATATTTTAATTAATAACTTTTTTGTTATTTAATCAACGTTTTATTAAATTTCTTTTAAAAACAGATTGGTTAAAATGTAAAAAATTGTGAATCATTAAAATTATTGATAAATAAGTGATACTTTTTTTTCAAAGTTTTATATTTATTTTAAATTATCATATGAAAAAGTTTTAAATAGAAGTCGAGAAAAAAAAATTATTTATTCACAACCGGTTGTTTTTATTAATTTTTTCAGATGATAATTTATAATAAACATGAAACTGTGAAAAAAAGAAAATATCACTTATTTATCAATAACTCTAATGATTCGTAATTTTTTTCTCATTTTAAATCAGTCTGTTTTTAAAGGAATTTAATAAAAATAACAACGGGTTTTAAATAAATAAATAAAACTTTGATTAAATAATAAAAAGAATTATTAATAAAAATATCAAAAAATTACTCCATCCGTCCCAAATTAAGTGTCTACATTACTATATTTGTTTGTCCCAAATTAAGTGTCCAGTTTCAAAAGTAAGTTTTCAATTTTCCATTCTACCCTTAAATATGAGATGGAGAAAGTTTCTCTCTTTACTGTTAAGGGTATAAGTGTCGTCATTTGGCTATTAATTGCACATTCCTAAAACTGTGTGACATTTTTATTGTGGACACTTATTTTGGGACGGAGGGAGTATTTATTTGTATTAATTATAAGTGTATAAAGAAAAAAAAGTATTAAAATATATATGAAGAAAGAATAATATATATATATATATATATAGTATTACAATGATATGGGCGGGTTCAAATTCGAACTCAAATTTGGTTGTGAACATGAGGACAAATGAGAGCGCGACACGTGTCATATTCAGACTGAATAATAAAGGAAATATTTAGACTGGATAATACTACATTCAGACTGAATGTAGTATTATTCAGTCTGAACAATACTGAATGCAATATCACTAAGACTGAATAATATTATTATTCAGTCTGAATATTTCCTTCATTATTCAGTTTGAATAGTACTACATTCAGACACGTGTCGCGCTCTTATTTGTCCTCACGTTCACAACCAAATTTGAGTTTGCATTTGAACTTTCCTCTACAATGATATATATATATATATATATATAGTATTAAAATATAATAAAGAAAGAAAAACAAAAATGATATAATATATAAGTGCCAATTTAAGAGTTAGTAATATAATAAATGAAATTTAGGATTAAATAGTTAAACTTTATGTAACACAAGAACTAAATATGTAAATTTTAAAAAGTTTTTAACAGTTTCATTAACTCTGTTAGATGTAAGGACGAAAATGGAAGCAAAATGAAAACCATAAGGATCAAAAAATCAAAAAACTAGGGGTGTACATGGATTGTGTAGGATGGTTTATTATATTTTTACAATTTAATCCAATTATGGTGGTCTAAAAATATTTCAACCTAAACTAAACAAGAGAATTTTTCGGTCTCTGGTTGGATTGGATGGTTTATGACATTTTTACTGTTTAACCCAATTATGGTGGTCTAAAAAAAGTTCAACCCAACCTAGACATGAGAATTTTTCGGTTTCGGGTTGGGCCCAAATCGGTCCTATGTTAAAAAAATTAATTTTTTTTTGATAAATTTGTAATAATATTTTAATGTATATAATTAGGTAACTCAAATATACTTTGAAAATACGTTTTATTATAATATATAATTGGTTTTTAATTAAATACACCTTAAAAATACGTCTTAGAGTGAATTATAGATTCCCTAACCGGTCCCATAATCGGCCCTTAGCGGTCCTCCTGCGGTCCATGACCGGGACGCGCCCAAATTCTCATCTCTAACCCGACCCAACTTATTCAAAAGTATAACCCAAACCAACCCAACCTTACCGGTTGAGACGGGTTGGATTGGGTTGGCGGGTTAGTAGTTACATAAATTTGACGAATGAATTATTTCACAAGACATTAGTTTATAGGATCAAATTATAATGCATCATATTTAAAAAAATGTTACAATATATTTATAGGGCGTATTTTGGTGTTTCACAAGATTTTTATAACGTTATTTAAGTAAAGTGTCGCATTAGTTATTTTATAGAATTTTTTCGAGAAAGGTCCCGTAAGCTCATCTATTTATAGGGCAGTTGTGTTCATATGACACTTTTTCAAGTAATGTTGTATAAAATAATTTATACGATACTATATTTTAAAAGCGTCATAAAAAAAATTTAAAAAGCCCAAAAACGTTCTATAAACATATTGTAACTCTTTTAGATAAAAAAAAATTGTTTCGTCCTACAAAGTATCATATTAACACGCTTAGGTCATTTTAGGTATTCTATAAAACCTAATGTTATAGTAAATGCTATAACTAAGCATTTTTTTTCCACCAAAATACAACATCCAACGAGGGAGTTTTTGGATTGATAGATTCGTCAACCAAATATCTATCAACATAATTCATATTCTTTGTCATACCCATTTGTTGTTTCTACAAAAATAATTTCAATAATTTTTTTTTATTGATTAGATTATTTGTCATCATTCTTTGATCGTGAATCTCTTTTATACATTTAGCTAAAATGAAATACAAACATAAACTCAATAATATCATATAAAATTTTACACATTATTGATATATATATATATATATAATAAACATATAGACTTGGGATCACGTGAGACCAGCCTGTTTTCGTGAGACCCGTGAGACCATATTTTTACATTTGAAACTTCACAACAAATCACTGTGAAGGTAAAAAATTCGATGTTTTCGTGAAACAACTTTTTTACACTTGAAGTTTCACAGCAAAACACTGGGAATGCAACATTCATAGTGTTTTTGCTGTGAAGGTTCGAATTTTTTTTTTACCTTCACAGGATTGGCTGTGAAGTTTCAAGTGTAAAAATGTGGTCTCACGGGTCTCACGAAAACAGGTTGGTCTCACGTGAACTCAACCCTAAGCATATATATATATATATATAACATTTTATAAAAATTATATATTAGCTTTGGCGGGTTGTGCAAAACATAACCCAATTTCAACCCTCTTAATTGACGAGGTGATGGTTTGATGAGTTTGGTTTACTTGGGTTGTTAATGGGTTGGGCGGGTTTTACGGGTTGATTGGTTTTTGTTAACCCCTAATTGAAACCAAGAGGGTAAATTTCATATTTTTATGAGTAAATTACATGTTTCGTTCTTGTGGTTATATTGTATTATTGGTTATTATTTTTTCTAATGTATCATATCTTTAGGGTTATATTTTTACAATGAGTTTGGTCTTTAATGTAACCAGAAGGACCTATATCGTTGATTTACTTAGGGACCAAACTCGTATAAAATACAACCACAAACACACATTCTATTGATTTTTTTTTTAAAAGAGATTAGTATCGTTAAAAACACTTGGCCACATATTTTACTTAAAAGAATAAGTTTGGTATTTAACACAGAAGATTTAAATTTCCAAAATAATCAAAAAATCATGTAAATTGTTCAAGAAATTAGGTCACTACAAACTATGTTTAAGACCACAAATCGAGGAAAGGGATAGTTAAAGTGACATGTATGCATGTGTGTTAGTTTTTCGTTCAAATTCGTTTCATCTATATCCAAACAAAAATAGAAGATTTGAGTTAAAAAAGACTTATAACAACTACATAGGTATAATGGATGACAAATAATATGAACTTGTCCAACAATTACCAACACAAAAGTCTTCTTGCAATGCATCTTGCGATTGCCTAAACATATGTGTATACAGAAAAATTAAGCGAATATTCGGTTTAAGATATTAAGTAATAATTAATTAGATTGAAAATAAAAGAAACTATTTAATTTTATATAATATAAATAGATCCATTAATTCCCCAACATGCCTAAATTATCATTCTTGGTTAAAAAAAAGTTGGGACGGCAATGAAAATTCATTCTCATTTCCATTTTTCTGCCTGAACTAAACAGTCTCTTAAGAAATGGTTTCTTTGTTTTCTTTTTGAAGTATATAGTTTTTGTATACGAATAAATAAACTCACCTCAGTAAGGTTTGAACCCCTTATCTCTAACAAGGTTGGCTATCGGATACAAGTACTAGGTCAATGGCCCTTTGGTAAAGGAATGCTTTAAAATGTGAAGGTCGACATTAATGAGGCACATCCTCAAATCACGAAACCTAAAGGATACATGAATGCTTCTAATTGCCAGATCAATGAAATTGGTGTGGTGGGTATTACACAACCGTATATGCCATAAAAATGATACTTTTATAGTTGGAGTCTACATGGCTTGACTACTACAAGTTAATTTACACAATTGGTATATCTAATGTCATAATTATTTTCATAATTTGATATCAAAAGTTTGGTGACAAAAACTTATTGAAAAACTTTATTGTATTCAATATTATTCAAAAAACTACAAGTCTAAGTTCTAACTTTTAACTAAGAAAAGACTTATAGATAGCTCTCACTGAACTCTTATATAAAACTGATTCAAATTACATGAACCAAACCCCTGTTAGCTAGTGTGAAACTCTTTAGTTCCTTGTTAGAACTTCTACTTAAACTCAGTGAAGATATTAGACATCACACTGCTAAATCGAGCACCAAAATAAAAGGGGACTTGTATATTGGAATTTTTCTCTAAATTCAAACTTGAGATACAAATAAAATAATGATGAGAATTTGTTATCCCACTAGTAATATCATTTTGAAACTAAGTCATCAAGTGTAATGGCTAAAATAGTCCTCAAGTGTTATCACTCGACTAAGGATTTGTAACATGCAAGGGCCATTGTGGGATGAGGGTCGTTTGGAATCAATTATCAAGAATGAGACACTTGAAGATCAACATTTCCTTTGGAGTATTGATTATAGATATTCATCACACTCAAGACAATCCATGTCTCATTCATTTATGCTAAACAAGACATTCAGAGTGAATTCCACAACCATCAAGGCTAAAGAATGAGCGATAACATCAAGACTACCAGTGGCGGTCCAAATTCGGAATTAGAGGGGAAGGGAAGTGTCCCACGTGACTTCAAAAATAATATGTATTATATACTTTCTTTGACTTGTAAAATTTATTGCTTTATCTTACATATTGCCTTCGACATTCATTTTTTGCCCTCGCTTGAAGAAGGTTCCTGTATCTGCCACTAAAGACTACCAACCGTAAATCTAACCTCTTGGTGTCGGTTAATCACTCAAAATAAAACCCCGTAGGAGTTACAAATTTAAGAATCGGATACTCTTATATCAAATCAATTTCATTATTCTGAACTAAATTTATTTAACTTATTTAAAAAAGAGTATCAATATAGATATTCAATATCATGTTACAAAATTACAAGTCTACGTTCTAACTTTTAACTAAAAAAGAATTGTAGATAGCTCTTGCGTATATAAAACCGATTCAAATTGCATGAACCAAACCTCTGTCAGCTAGTGTGTAACTCGTTAATTCTTTGTCATAACTTCTAATGAAACTCATTAAAGATATTAGACATCACAACTACTGAATCGAACACCAAAATAAAGGAGACTTGTATATTGGAATTTTTTTTTAATTCAAACTTAAGTTACAAATAAAATAATGATGAGAATTTGTTATCTCCTAGTAATATGATTTTGAAACTTAGTTCTCTAAGTGGTATGGCTAGAACAATCCTCATGTAAGGATTTGTGACATGCAAGGGCCATTGTGGGATAAAGGTCATTAGGAATCAATTATCAAGAATGAGACATTTTAAGATCAATCTTTTCTATTAGTCCTAGATATTCATCACACTAAAGACAAGCCTTGTCTCATTCATTTGTCCCAACAAAACGTTTAGAGTGAATTCCACAACCATCAAGACTAAAGAATAAGCGATAACATCAAGACTATCACTGGCAGTCTAAATTCGAAATTAGGGTGAAGGGAATTGTCCCATGTGACTTCAATATATATATATATATATATATTATACTTTCTTTTGACATGTAAAATTTCTTGCTTTATGTTACATATTGCCCTCGACATTCAATTTCCCCCTCGATTGATGGAGGTTCCTGTATCCGTCACTAAAGACTACCAATTGTAAATCTAACCTCCCCGTGTCGGTTAATCAACTAAAATAAAACTCAGCGTGAGTTACAAGTTTAAGAATCATATACTCTTATATCAAATCAATTACAATATTTTGAACTAAATTTAAATAAGTTTATTTAAAAAAGAGTATCATTATTATTGATATAATAAATCTTTTTTTTCCAACTCACAAATTAAATAAAAATATTGCGATACAATCATTATCAAAAGAGTAAATTACATGTTTGGTCCATATGGTTTATGTTTTTTAACATTATGGATTTCTATTTTGAAATATTTATGGATTACATTCTTGTGGTTTAAAAATTATAACACATTGGGTCCTTGTCACTAATTTCGTCCAAAACATTATGTTAACTCAGTTAGTTTAAAGGGGTATTTTAATTTCAATTTATTTTTTATTTTCTATTAAAACCACAGGGACCAAGAATGTAACTTACTCCATATATCATATATATAAAGTTGTGTTCACGTGAGACCAACTTGTTTATGAGACCTGTGAGACCATTTTTTTACACTTGAAACTTCACAACAAAACACTATGATCGATGATCTCCAATTTCATGTTCCAGATTTATGATCTCCCTGTTCTACGATCTCATATCCTCCTTCCCACACACAGTTTAGAACTTCTCTTACATTGCTCTTATGCGATAAATACCCCCCATCATCCCGGTGAACCCTTCCCCTTCTTTGTTCCCCCTCGACACCCTTATCTATATCAACACACATATATAAGATTCGAAGAACATGATGGCTAATCATTTCCATCAAAACACAATGTATCTCCAGCCTCGTTTGCAGCACACATAATTAATCAAGAACTAGGTTTCGAAGAACAGAAGGATTGAGATTTGCGTTCTTGATTAGAGTTTTTTTATTAAGGTTTTTAGATGAATTTGAATTTAAAGTTTTGTGATGAACTTTGGTTTTTGATTAAGATTTTTTAGATGATTTAGGTATTTGATTAAGATTTTGTTTCTGGGGTTCTAATATTAGGCTACGAACCGTATGTGCTTTAGGATATGGCGAATCGCTTCTCAAGATACAATGAAGTAACGTTTATAGAATGATTATCAATACCGCACTCATGGTGATAATCCCGGTTAAACTATCGAGTTTCAAGGATTTCAAGAAACTAAGAAGTTGTGTTTCTATAGCAACACAACCCTTAGCAATCTCGTATATAGAATGAAAGAAAAGATTGTGTTTTTGGTCTCTATTGATAGGTTTATATAGGTATAAGTAACAGCCCCATGAATAGTCACGAATATAAATGTTTTGTGACAGTTTTGGTTATTCGCGAGGCTTTGAACAGTGTGCGAAATGCAAAGTGTGCCATCAAAGCGCCACATTGCGCCCACGGTCGCATAAGCGTGCAAGTGCACCCTTGTGAAGCCACCACTATTTTCAATATCTTAATTTAATATATAGAATATGCTTCCCTTTATAAACCCATTTAGTTTTTACTCTTGCTCCTACGTGGGACAAAGAAAAACCCATCAAAATGATCTTTTCATTTCTTCTTCTAAGACTCAACCCAAAATATAAGACTTTTGTTTATTTTGAAATTATACCCAATATTTTGAGATGAATTTAGGTGTTTGATTAAGATTTTGAGATGATAAGATGAATTTGGGTTTTCTTTTCATACTATGTATATTGATTTAGAGAAAAAGATGGAGTCAGAAGTTAGAAAATAATCAATAAGAGGCGGGGGAAATAGGGACACGTGGCACCATTTAATTGGTGAGAGAGAAAGAGATGGGACCAACTATTAATAAAGATTAGAGTAAATTACATTCTTTGGTCTCGGTGATTTTTTAATAGGAAATAAGAAAATAAATTAAATGATTAAAATATCTATCCAAACTAACTGCGTTAATAGAATTTTTTGACCGGAGTTATGACAAGGACTCGATACTTTATAAATTGCAAACTACGAGAATATAATTCATAGATATTTTAAAGAGGGATCAAAGTGTTTAAACAAATAAACCACAAGGACCAATCATATAATTTACTCTTATTAAGACATAGTGTATCAGAGCATCTCCAACAGGTTTTCTATAATTTTTTTAAAATAGAGAACCAAGGATAAAAGCTCTAAAAAAGTTATATTCATCTCCAACATATTTTCTATTTTAAGAATTTTAACACAAACTATATTAATATAATATTATCTAATTTATCATCATAATACACTTTTAAAAAAACTTAATATAAAATGATAAAACTTTAATCTCATTAGTGAAATGAAATAAAATAACAATTTTTCTCTTCTGCATAAAAAAATTTCAAGTTTTTTTCTATTATAAAAAATAAGATAACAAATCCGTTAGAAAATTTTAAAAAACAAAAACCTATTTTTATCTATTTTAGCAAAACTATTGGAGAAGTCATATCCCCATTTTATTTATTTATCATATCGTAAGTCTTACATCTTATTAATAAAAGCCCAACTTGCAATTGGTTGGAATTAATAGGTGCCAAAATTATTTCATCATCAATATCCAAAGTTGGTGTGGGCCATTCTTATTAGACCTGGCAAACGTGTCGTGTCGTGTCGGGTTCGTGTCGGGTTCAAGGGTTAAACGGGTTGAGAATGCCTAACCCGACCCGTTTAATTTTCGTGTCTTGTCGTGTCAACCCGTTTAATTTTTTGTCGTTTTCGTGTCATTTTCGTGTCATTTTCGTGTCAACCCGTTTACTAAAACTGGTTGAAATATATTAACAAAATCCATTCCATTCGTATCGAGTTCATGTCTAGTTAGTATTTTGTGCCAGTTTTTGTGAGGTATACATGAAATGTACAATCACTTTTTATTATTATTAGTATATACTTTGTTAAAAAAACTATAAAATGTGAGTTGTTGACGTTATTGCCTAGGGCCAAAGGGGCCTAATGTAAACGGGTTATTCGGGTCATTTTCGAGTTGAAAATTTTGACCCTGACCTTACCCGTTTAATTTTCGTGTTGTGTCGTGTCAACCCGTTTACTTAGACGGGTTGAAATGTATTACCCAAACCCGTTTAATTCGTGTCGAGTTCGTGTCCGGTTAGCGTGTCGTGTCAGTTTTTGCCAGGTCTAATTCTTATGCGTGTGACTAATTGAATTTCAAAATTTTATATTCACATATACGTGTACATATACGCCAGACGCAAAATTAATGAGTTGAATAGTTAAATAATTAAGAGGTAATTACCAAACGTTTTTTTTTTTTAAAAGCACTTTTATTGCCAAATGAGAATACCCAAATACAAAGTAAACCACAGGGGCTGATACAAAGGCCATCACAACACAATAGCCACCCCCCCCCCCCAAATTTCGACCCATTTTTCCACAACATCCTAATATTATAACTCAGACCCCATTTAGCTGCCATGTTTTACGAGATGCAAAACGTTGCAGCTGTGCTCCGAATTAACATCTCGAAATCCACTAGCACATACCGGAAGGGTCCGTCATCCACTTTGTTCCATCCAATTTTGCATCCTTGAAGCGTCCTTTTACCCAGTCGAGCGTTGAAAGTTGAAATTCGTATAGTTGGTCGATCAATTTTCTTCTGTCCTCTCTAAACACTACTTTGTTCCGGTGAGTCCATATAAAGTACAGTGCAGCCCATACGGTTCCGATCCAAACCGATTCCATCAGTTCGTCCGTGTTCCACTCCATTTCCCCCCTAATAATATCCTTCGCCGTTGCCATAGATGTCATATCTTTACGCCACCATCTTCCTATTGCTTCCCATAATTGTTTTACCTCCGGGCACGTTACTAAAGCATGATCGATCGTCTCGGTCGCCGTATCACATCTAGGACAAAGCATCGTATGCATATCATTACCAAACGTTTATCGAGACTGGATAAGTGTTTGTCGGCAAGAGTAATCACTCTTACTTAACTTATGAGGTAACATTTCTGGTCATTTAAAATTGATTAATGGTAAGCATTCACAACCCAGTAAACGTTTATCGGACAATAATCATCACCCTCACTTATCAGGTAATTTTTTTTAAAGGGTATGCTAAGCATTTGCCTAAACTAATCCCTGACAATTTTAAGACTGCTAAAACATGCAGCTCTGAGATAATTCCCCAGTAGCCACAAGTTGTTCACGTCTGGATTCGAATCTGGGGTAGATGGGTTATCTAGCCTCATCCACCATAAGCCTTAACCAGTACGCCACAAACCTTGTGTTCGGTAAGATAATTGAACCGGTAAGTTCTTACCAAGATGTAAATGTTTAAAAAACAACCCATAAAAGTATTTAAGTTAATGTAGCGAGTGAAATGTCTACAAATTTATGTGAGCAATATAATGTATTGTTGTCCCAATCATACTTCTACATTACCACATATAAATTTTTTTAATAAAACAAAATAAACATATAACAAGATGTAAATATGTATATAATAAAAGTTAATATAGGAAGTCAATGTATTGGAGTAATGTTTTTCATTTGGCTTCCTACAATAGCTAAATAACCTATTAGCAAGCCCTTTGGAGATGATTTAAAACGTTCACAATGGTTATGACTTATTAGCAAGTCCTACAAGAACTTGCTATCTATTTTTTTTCTCCCGCATCAAGACACCTTACCACAATAGTTATGTTAGAGTTAAATAAATGTACAACATTCCATTAATATTCATGTTAATAATAAGTACTAAATAGTAATACAGATCACTCATAATTTCGATTCGACTAAATATGTTTAAGCAACCAAGTCGGCACATAGTTGATGATAAATTTCATTTGGGCGCATTTCATAACTTCTTTGAATATACTATTAATTAAAATGTGGGTAGAAATTACTATTTTCTAGTTCGCTTGTAAGCATGCCATATTGACCGACATGGGGTAATGCAAGAAGGCATCTTTCGCCATTCTTTCTAAGTGATAGAATATTATTAATTCAGTTTGGTAGAACATCGATGAGAAGATAAGTTTTTAGAATCGTGCCAAAATAGACTTTAGGATGTTTTCACTGCATTTCTTGGAATTGTAGTTCAATTGGTTAGGGCACCACACTGTCAAGGTGGAAGTGAGTAATCATTGGCCTCTTGTTCTTTATGTTTTTAACTAACGTGGTAATAAAATGAATAAATGTGTACTTTATCTATTTATGGATGATTAAATAAACTTATTAAAATAAAATACAGAAACTCGTATAAAAATTTATGAGAAACAAAAAGTGACACAAAATTAATAAATAATTTTTTTATAATTAGTAATTTATATGTTTTAAATATGTTGGTTATGCATTTAGTCAAATAAAATATTAAAATATAATAAAACATAAAAATTAAGACAAGAACCATGTTCTTGTCTAAGTATTTGGGTTCTTATAAAGTTCTTTTATTAGACAAAAACTTATATCCAACGGTGAAGGTTCTTATAAAAACTTCAACAGAAACCTTATCAAAAATCTTCATTGTAAATATTCTAAGATAAACTTGGACATGTAATTACAGAGTTAGTTATTGCAAGAAAAAAGGGATAATACAAGAAGTGTAGGAAATAATATTAAAGGTTTGGATTAGGTGGTAATACTAACCAAATGCCACAAAAAACCCAAAGACAATTCTGAAAATGGTAGTGATGTCGATTGCATTTATGATATGCATTGGTAAGGCATAGCTTCGTGTTTGTAGACATTAATAACGAAAAAGTATAAAATATCGCAAGAAAACACTCATAATTGAGCTGGTCAATATCATGACTTGTACGCAACTATAACGTTTGTATCCAGCCCGTTATTGATATGACCTTCATATCATATATAGTATAAAGTTTTTTATTTTTATTTTTAAGCTTCAATTGTTATCTTATATGCTCATATTTTTTAAACTTAAAATAATTAATAAACTAACAATAGTGATTAATATTGCTTTCATATAATAACTAACTATCGCAAAACCTAAAATAAAAAAAAAAGTATTTTATAAAATCCTATGTAAATTGGAAAAGTAGTTTTAATAGTTTTATAAATTTTTGTTTTCTAAGAACTTTTCATGTGATATTATGGTCCATGCAAAAAGTCCATACATTTCTAAAACCCAGACAAACCCTATCGTATCTTTCTCGTCGCTTCAACGTCTCTCTGATTTCTAATTTCTAAAAATGAAAAATGAAAACTCCACCACTTCAACCAAACGCATTTTTAAAATTTTCATACAAAATTGAGAATGAAAACATAACTTCATTTTCTGAAAGCGGTTTCTAGGAAAATGAAAATAGTATTCTGGAACCAAACATATCCTAAAAAATGGAATATTTCACGATCTTTTTCTGTCAAGTATTGGGTAGCTACTCAGCTTGTTAGTATGTTGAATTAGAGTTCGAGTCGAACCTACTCGACTCGAGTGCATGACCAAGTTTTGATCGAGTCGAACCTACTCGAGTCGAGTGCAAGACCAAATTTTTATCGAGTCGATCACGAGTAGCTCACAAGTTGTCTCATATCATTTACACTACTCCACCCATTTTTTCACAAACACATCTTTATTATCCAAAAAAGAACTTTTATATTTTTTTAACAACAATTTTCATGTTTTCTTATTTTGACATAATCAAAATAAAAATAAGTTACAATAAAATTACTTTTCTATCCCTGCCTCATGTTTGATTTTTACAATCGTGTTTGCCAAATATTGATCCGATGGCCGTTTAGAACCGATTTTTTCTTTTTAGTAAACGTAGATATCCTGACCGTTTTCACATATCAACTAATCTCTCATGCAACCATGATACTTTGAAGTTATCGCAAGAGAGCTTTCACGGCCAAAAAGGTATTTCCGGCACCTGAATTTGAACCCAAAAAGACAATTTTCCAACTACATTTCTAAGGGCCTGTTTGTTAGCAGCTTAATGACCTTAATGAGACTCACAACTTATTCAGTCAGCTATACATGACTGTTTGGTAGTGGTTTAATGATATAGAAAGTGTCATATTCAGTAAACTTATAGTGGGAAGCTTTATGCAGAAAGCCAAGTTTTTTTTCCATACATGACCTTCCCAACCTTCCCAATGTAAAAACATGTTCCTTCCTTCTATGAAGAAATCCTACCAAAACAAAAACCTTCACAATCTATACAGACAGATTAATACACATAAATAGCTTTATCTATACATGACTTAACGAAAAGCCAACCAAACATCCCCCAAGTCTTAACCATTACGTCATAACACAAATGATTTCTATACCTTTGTCGATCATTCTTAATATATATTTATAAAAAATAAAATAAAAACTAGAGATAAAAAAGTATAAATGTCCATTAATTTTCAGTTGAGAAAGTGGCCATTAAATGTTAGCGGTCACTGTTGTTTCCAATTTGACCACATATCAATAATAACAACTCAAAATAATCTTATCATATCATGATTTCAACAATAAATACGAAACCAATAATTCATTTATAAATCTCAACTTTCAGATTTTTTTTTTCTAAAAAAAAAAACCGGTAACAAATTCTTGTAACAAAAAAAAAAAGTATTCATAAAAGACAACAAGAATACAAATAAAATCTTACAAATTGAGATCATAGCACAACAAACAGAATCAGAACTTTTTGTGAAGACGTACAGCACCGATCACGATGAGTAGAAAGTAAGCAATGCATCCAGCAAATGACAGAAAAACAGCTATGGCGATCTGATGGCAAAATTTATCCAATACATTACACACCTTATCCCATTGCACATGTGAATTGCCTCTGAATGCGATCAGACCGACTGAGCTTATTGCACCAACGGCTGAAAACAGCAACGCCACCGCCACTAGGTCTAAAACTGTTATCATCAACGAAGCAGATTTACGTCCGCCTCTGGTTACAAAAATTAGGATTATTGAAATTGCTGCATAGAAGCATGAAATTGCATTCGCGATCACGAAATACCTGTAAAAAAATAGAATTAAAATTGAAGATTTAGAGTAGAAGATCTGAGTTCGAATTTCTCGAGTACTGTTCATCTGTTATCGTTGATCTCCAGAGAACATTCCAGAATCGTTAATCGTACGATATGATTATACTATTGTACACAAAATCAAATCGTTTTAAGTAGAAATCAATTTCAGAAAACGAAGAATTGAGATCTGTAATCAAAATAAATCATGAAAACGTGAAAAGAGATTATTTCTATCACATCCTTCTTCTTCTTCGTCGATTCTTCTCGTTTTCTTTGTATCTATTTTCGTATCTACATTGATTACATGTGAATAGATAGTTACAGAGATCTAGAGAAGAGATTACTTACACAAATGCAGACATGTGAGTCATCTTAGCGGTGACCGGAACGTCGACCGGCGGCAGCGACGGAACAATGGTGACCGCGACGGTTGTGGTCTGCTTATCGACTCCAACAAGGACGGCGGCGATTAAAGTGAGTGCAAGTGCTAAAAATCTCACCACCAAATCCTTGAAATTGAAGGTTGATGATGAGCTTCTTCTATTCGAATTCACCACCTCCACCTCCACCTCCTTGTATTCCGACGCCATATCTTTCTTTGTTTTTTGTTTTTTTTTTCTGCAATTGGTGAGAGAAACAGAAGAAGAAGAAGGAGGAGGAATGTGAAGTTCCAACTGATCACCATGGCCGCTATATATACGCGTTTCATGGCTGCTAGCTACTACGTATTTGTCCCTACAAAACAAAATTATTGTTCATATTCAAGTGTACAAGTCCAAATAAATATATATTAAAAAGAATTGAGAATGCAAGACAAATAAAGATCATCAATTCAAGTTAATGGATATTATTAAAATATGTGGAACTCCTAGATCAATCTTTATAAGAGCGGGAGGTTCCAACATATATACAAGAACAATGGTCCAAATTTAGCCGATGTGGGACCTTGGCTCTGGTACCATATTAGAATATGTGGAACCTCTAGATAAATCTTCAAAAAAGCCCTTGAGAAGAAAAGGAAAGTTTCAACATATATACAAGAACAATGGTCCAACTCTAGCCGACGTGGGACTCCAACAGATATAAAATGGAATGTGATCGAAATTGAAATATGTAAAGAATTAGGATTTTTGAAAGGTTAAGATATAAAATGGAATAAGGATTTTTGAAGGGTTAAGATATAAAATGGAATAAGGATTTTTGAAGGGTTTGAAGAATTAGGATTAAATTTAATCATTTGTTTGGTTGACAGGAATTCTAACAAATATTGTCGAAAAAATTAAAATTTGTTTGTTTGGTTTACTAAATATAGCTTTAGAATTCTAATAAAATAGCGATAAATTACCACAATACCTCTGCATTATACTTTCATATTTTATTGTGTAATTAATAAGTTGTATATAATAATATTAATTGGTAGCGATGGTGGCCGGACAATGATGTTAGAGACAATGGTGGTGGCGGTGCTGATGGTTGTGACGACAATTGTTACGATGGATATAATAAATTTGAGTAATATAATGGTAAAATAATATTCTTTAAAAGATTTGATGAAATGAAAATGACTTTTTATAAAAACCCAATGAATTCAAATTCAATCAGATGTAGAATTGAATAAACTCATAAATTGATTTATCATTTCAATTTCTTCGGGTTCCTTTACATCTCAGTTTCGTCTATCTCGATTTATTTTATCAATTAATCTGTATGGTATTGAGAGAACAAAATAGAAATTTGTTGGTAATTATTATTTTTGAACATTTTGTTGTAATTATAGGATTCAAAGTTTATTTTTAATTTGAATTTTTTATCAATTGGAAATGAGTTAATTTTATAAAGGTCAAAGATATTAATAAATTATACTTGTTACGAGTTAGTTTTATAATATTCAAACATATTAATAATTGTATGTAGATAATATTGGTTATATATTTTTACACATGATCGTAGTTGATGATATACCAATTATAACCATTTTAACTTTAACCAAATTATATATGTTTTAGCCCTTGGTTGAAAGATAAATGTTTATCAATTATAATATTTTAGACTTTTCTTTTTGTTTAGCTGATTCTCAATTTTGACATTTGCAATCCCTAGATCTTTAATTTACAATTTTGTATGTTACAGTATAATTTCAAGTCATTATTGTTATTTTAATTTGTAATTCATTTAATATAATATAGTATAGACTTGATTTGGGATCATCTGAGACCAGATTGTATTTGTGAGACCATTTTTTTTACATTTAAAACTTTACAGCAAAACACTGTAAAATAAAGAAAAAATTCGAACCTCACAGCAAAAACATTGTAAAGGGTTACCTTCACAGTGTAGTTTCAAGTGTAAAATTGTGGTATAACATGTCTCACAAAGGCTGGTGTCACGTAAACCCAACCTATATACACTTTATGTGTATATATATATAAGAAGTTTCAAATACAAACCATGTAATTATTATAAATTCTAAAGACAAATCTCAATGTAAGTATTTTGATAACCAATGGTATCGATTAAATTTGAATTCTAAAAAGATTATAACGGCCTTTCTTAATTCGATACGTAAACAATTCAAGTACAAACTTCTTTTGACATATATACCTAACAACTATATTGGTTTCAAATCAAGATCAAATAAAAATCACGTATACATTGTTAGTTACCCGACATTCATGATATAAAAAACGTAACATATCTATGTTGTCTGTATTTTTAGTAGCCTTAGTATATATGTCATAAACAAGTCAAAATCTCATTAAAATATATTATTTCCATTATCTATACTATATTATAAAGCATTTGACCAAAAACTCTTAAAAACAACTTTTTAAACCTTAAGTATTGCTATTTAATGTTAATTACTTAATTTTCAACGTTACAAGTAAATAATACGTAAGTGCAACTTATTAAAGCTTTATTTCTGAATTCGTGTAACTAACTGCAAATAATCATGATCAAATACATGATAAACATCTAATTTAAAATATAAAATATAATTAAGATAATCATTGAGTTCTAACAGAATACTTAATTATTATCTTTATAAAAAATTATATTATCAAAGGAAAAAATAATTATTTCTTCATTAAACTTAAATTAAATTATGATTAAAAAATTAAATTAAAGAAATTACATAAAAAACAAGAACTTTTAAATGAAACATTAAAATTGTTTTCTTAAAATCACATAAACCCATTAGAACATCGATAAAGACAAAAATTAAAATGAAACTTAAAATCGAGATGTATCTTGCTGTATTGCACGAGTACCCTTCTAGTTTTAAAAAACATTTTCGTTATTTTGTAAGTAATTTTTTCAATTTCAAGAATCATAATTAAATAATCACTTGATTAAATACTTTTTTTCAATTACTTTTGTATGCTCTTTAAATCTAAATATCTTGGGTTCGAGTCTTGGGAGTGGTGGTTTCCCCTAAATGGTGGAGGTATTATTCCTTATAGGTGATGTGGTTCTGTGGATGTGCGAGGGTTCGATCCCGCGCTGCCCTAAAGGTTGGAGTTTAACTCGTTACTAACATAATCACTAACACTAACGCTGCAATTTAAAAAAAAAGACTCAAAACCCCAAAACATAGGTTTTTAATCAAACATAAAAAAGAGTATTATGAAGAAATCCAAACGGTTGCTTTCAAAATCTATTTCTACAATATTCGATAACTAAACAGACATCAAACAACTTTCATTACGTACCAAAAAGGGCCTATCTTTTTAAATCTAAATTGTACATCAAATAGAAAATATTATCAAAAGCTAAAAAAACTTTTGCTACAAGATAAATTGGTATTGTAAAACGTATGAATGTTTAAGCGTCGTAATAATCTAATATAATAATTTGTAAAATTCCATACTATTTATGATGTTTAAAATAGTGATTAAACTCAAAAATATTTAATATTGAATTCATTTTGAAGGATTTGACGATATAGTTATAATGGTTTAATTCCTGAAAAAAAATGTATTTTTTAACATATTTTAGTTAATATATGATTATGTGTGTTAATAAGATAAATATGTGCAATGAAAAATGAAAAAACAAAAGATGTAAAATTAAATTAAATAAATAAATATAAGTTTTAAAAATAATTTCATGGTATTAATGATATATAATAATATGATTAAATGTAAAAATATTCAATATTGTACTCATTTTAAAGGTATTGACGAGACAATTATAATTATATAATTTATTAAAAAAACGTATTCTTTTAACATATTTTAATTAAGATACAATTATCTATGTTAATATGCATGATTGATAACCATGCAAAATTGAAAATAAAGGTAATAAAGTAAGTTAAATAAATAAGTGAAAAATGTAAATTGTTGTTTTAAAACTAAAAATGATTATGTTTGACCAAATTGTAATATTGTGAGAGGAATAATGAACAGGAGGGGGTATGAATTGCTAGGATGTGGTACCTTTAGCAAACCTCTTAGCAAGGTGAATTCTATTTATACTAGGGGTGTCAAAAATGTATCGAGACAAACTAATTAATTAAGATATCAATCGTACCAATTTAATTTGTACCAACTAAATTGGTACCGATTATATTGGTTGGTATTACCGTACCAATTTCACAAACATGGTTGGTACGTGGTATCGAAAATCCAATATCACGGTACTACCGTACTGTACCGACTTTTATATATACTATTTTTTAATTTTTTTATATAATAAATCAATTAAATGTATTATATAATAATTATTTACAGTTTAGCTTTTAGTTTTATATATTTTTTGTTTTTTAAATTCATTTTGGATTTGGGTTTGGGCCTCACTTAGGTAGTTATTGTCTTTAGTTTACTTTAGAGTTTAGAAGACTATTTAGTCCCATTTCAATATAACATATAGCAAAAGGTAGCAACCCAACCCTAACCTAATCTCAAACAGGTTTTGGACAACAAGAAGGTTTTAGACAACAAATTTTAGTCCTTTAGACATGTTTGTAATTTGGAGTTTTGGACAACAAATCATATTTATTATTTTATATTAAACATTAGATTTTGTGAACTTTGAAATGTTGGTATAAATACCGTACCAACACGTACCAACCGAAATAAATTGGTACCAATTAAGTTGGTTGGTACACGGTATAGATTTTTGAATACCAATTATAATTGGTTGGTACACGATATTGGAAAAAAAAACATGGTACCGTACCATGTTCACCCTAATTTATACTCCTCTTCATTCATATACCCTATAATATATACACCGTCTATTCACTTACATATATCTTATGGGTATATGAATGAGAGGAGGTATGAATAGCAATCTCCCTTAACAATAAGGGATATTTGTCATTTTTTGGATTGAGTTTTATGTTAAAGCCAAAAAGAAAAATTAAACTTACCAAAATAATTATGTGTGAATACCGGAAGTAGTCGGAGGTGGGAACATGATGACGCCTTTGTTTTGCTGCTTGCGAGAAACAAAGGCCAAAAGTCAAAGTCGTGAAGGTGCCCATGATTTTTAGGGGGTATTTGCGTCTAGACCCCTAATATATTTCTTTATTTTCAAAAAGCCCCCCTGCCTTATGGATTATATTTGTTGCCATCTGTATGGATGTTAACAAGCCAAGCTGAGTTATGGTCTATTTGAATTTTGTTCAAAAAAATATCATCAAAAACTCGAACTCGAATTGAATTCAAATAACTTTTTCATAGTAGAACTCGAGTTCGAGCTTAAGTAACTTTTTTGTACTGTGATTATATGATTGTATAAACATGTGAACATGTTTGACTAAAAAAATGTATGTTTGACCGATTTGAAAATTTTAATTGAGCTCTCGAATGAGTTGAGATGCACATTGAAGTTATGGAGTTCAACTTGTTAAGTTAAACATATTTTAATGTGTATTTAAAATCGACTCGAGTTCAGCCATTATTAATTTCGAGCTTGAGTGGATCATTAGAAAAGCTCAACTCATTAATACCGTCGTACTTGTATTATAAATTCATGACTTTAGTAAAACAATTGTTCTTCTCTTAAGTATTCTATAAGTCTATAAATCAAATTTATTCTCTTTCATATATTGGTTTATAGATGTGGGTTCATGCAAGGACAATCTTCAGCCAATCATTTTGTACATGAAATTTTCCATGTATAAAATCACATATAATTCACATACAAAATCATATATGATTAGCCGAGACTTTTTCCGCAGCAAAACTCGCGCATGTCATTTTTTATGCTAGTGTAAAATCACATATGATTTTGTATATGAAAAAAATTTCATGTACAAAAGGATTGACTAATAATTGTCCTCACATTCTCGTAAATTGTTACCGTTTTCACATTAACCCGCTTCTTGGTTTATAAGTGCTAAATGAACCATCCAATTTTTGTTTACCGATTTCTTCAAATAAATATTAAAATTACAAAATTGTTGAAATATAAAACATAAAATGTAAGAAAAATAAATATCATATTAATGAGAATTTAAAAATTAATATAAATTCATTACACCTATAAAAATTTATTATCTTTTGTTGAAGGATTATAAACTTATCAAATTATTTAACAAAATTGATTTTTAAAATACAAACAACGAAAATAAATAAATAAATAAAAGAATCGGATCATGTTTATAATACAAAATATCAAATTTAAATTTTATAATTTTTATTTGATATTGTGAAAATATGTGAAACCCTACTTAAATTATTATTTAAAAGAGTCCTTAAAAAGATAAGGGTTCCAAGATATATAGAGGTAAAAACAGTTCAAGTTTAGTCGATGTAAGACTTTAACAGACCACCTCCAACAAAGGCTAGACCACTAGACGAGCATAGATTGTCCCAGAGTGTGAAGATGCGCTCATGGGCTAGATGAGTACAGATTGCCAGAAGTGTCGAATCCCTAGAGTATTAATAGACATTTCTCTGATACTATGTGAAAAAAAATGAAATATTATTAAATTACTCTTGAAAAAAGTCTTAAAAAAGGAAAAATAAGATCCAACATATATAGATATAAACTTATCCAAATATAGTTTATATAAGAATCTACCGGATATTACAAACAATAATTTGGGACACATATGCACTATTGATGTGTCAGCCAAGTTCAATCATATGTGTGAACTAAAAGATGATCATTATATAGATGAAGTTTGAATGTATTTTGAAAGAAACAGCTTTTGGAATATGTGATCTATGTATGTGTTCCATCTTATCCTACATTTGTTGTTTGGATGCATCTATATATATTTTAAATATTTAATAAACTATTAAATATTTTTCTTAAAGTAAATCTTAGTTGCATACTTATGATTTTATAGTAAAAATCTTGAGGTAATAAATGACAAAAAAAAAAAAAAACTACTCATATAATCATTTATCAAATATGTTTCAAAAATATTAAGGATATGTTTGACAAACTAACTGATAAGCTAACTTATGACTGATAAGATAGTTGATGACTTATAAGATAGTTAATAACTGATAAGGTAGCTGATGAACAAGTTATACTTAACAAAAACTACCTGATAAGCATGTAAAATGACCAAAGAGAACATTTTTAAATATTAGTCACTTATAATATAATTAAAATAAGTATTTAATAAAATTATATATTAATTCAAACAAAATAGTAAATAAATAAATAATACAATATGTTTATTTAAATTAATTATCATATATATTATAAATTTTAGATTTATTAAAATAAAGTTTATAAAAAAAAAAATTAGTTTATGATTTTAAGTAAACATTACATATAACATATGAATAACTAGTCAACCACATTCTAACTAATTAGTAATTTTTTAAAAATGTATAAGTAATAGTTCTAAATAATAATTAACTAATATTAATGAATAATTTAAAATTAAAATAATTAATATTTAATATTTAATATTAATTAATGGTTAATAATTAATTAATAAAATTTAAAATAATATTAATTAATATTAATCAAGGGTATAATTATAAAAAAATGATAAAAAGTTTCATAAGTCATTTTCAATAAGTTAACTTATAAGTAATAAGATAGTTTGTCAAATATATACTTAGAAAATATTGTTAAAAGATACGATGTTATCGTAAAAGTAATACTCTTGTTTTAATTGTTAGAAGTCAAGGGGTGTTTTTGTATTATGTCTATAATTGAGGATGTGATTTGTAATTAAATTAAAGGGATGTTTGGTTGGAACTAGAGATGGCCAAAAACCGGGCTCGGGCCGGGCCAGGCTGGGTCTGGTCTCAATCGGTCCCAGGCCTCAACAGTAATTTTTGGACCGAGCTTTTTGGGACCTGTCCCGGTCCGGTCCTAACGATTTCAAGCCGGCCCGTTTAGTGTGTTTTCGTAACCGGTTCCGAAAACCGGTCCCGGTCCCGGGCCCAAACCGGTCCCAAACCGGGCCTTCAATAAAAAATTATTTTTTATAAAAATATTAATTATATTCATTAATTTAATATATTATATATGTAATCGTTATATATATCTAATTTGGTCACTCAAATACACCTTAAAACATGTTTTATTGTAGTTTTATAATTGGTTTTCAAATAAATACACTTAAAAATACGTTTATTATAGTTTTATAATTGATTTTTAGTCAAATATATTTAAAAATACGTTTTATTATAAATTACAATTAGTTTTCAATCAAATACACTTATAAAGTTAGAAATACATATAAAAAAATATATATATATATATATATAAAAATTCATTTTTTTTGTAAAAATCGGGCCGGTCCCAATCGGTCCCATAACCGGTCCCGGCCCAGGCCGGGCCGGTCCTACAAATCACTCCAAAAGTGTAACCGGTCCCGGTTTTCGGTCCTATAACCGGTCCTTACCGGTCCCGGGCTGGGCCGAGCTTTTATCGGTCCCGGTCCTCCGTCGGTCCTGGGCCGGGCCGGGCCCATTTGGTCATCTCTAGTTGGAACTATTAAGCATCAATCCATGAGAATGATAAAAAAAATTGTTTAGTTTTATATAATATAATAGACTCATTCTCCAGAAGCCTACTTTTTCATTCTTGAATAAACCGGAGGGAACTCAAAGTCATTTTCATTTCCATTCATCAGCCTTAACCAAACAACCCCTAAATTTATTTGAATCTTTTGTATGCCTAGTAAGTTTACCTGGTTTTACAATTTGTTATGCTATCTTAGAAGAAAAAAATGATGAGTGATAGTGTTGTTTTTTGTACATTTGTGTTTGTTTGTTTGGTTTAGGTCGTTTATGTCTGTTTACGTTTATCCGTTCTTTAATATTCACTTAACATCTTAACAAACGAATATAAAAAAATACATTTTTGTAAGGAACGAATATGAACATAAAAAGAAGCATTCATTTTGTCGTTTATGTTCATTGATTTGCTCGGTTAAGTTAAACGAACAAAGTCCTAGTACCAGAGTAACGGTCAAAATATATTTTTGTTTGAAACTGAGTATTTTCTTAGATGTGATCAAAAACGGTAAGTGCTGATTTTTATATATTTTTTAAGTTTATAGATAATTTATTTATTAAATAAAATTAAAGAAAGAGTAAACTATAAATTAGGTCCTTGTATTTTTAAAATTACAAGATGATCATCATGATTTATAAAAACGTTTAGATTTAAAGATTGTTAAAAAAAATCGTTAAATAATAAACATATTCATCACTTAACTGGTTTTTTTTGTCTTCTTATTTCCATTAGGTATTCTTTTTAATATTCAAATAACAACAATAAAAGAAAATTACTAATTATTTAATTTTCTTATTCAAATAAAAATCATATAATCATAACAAATACACAGGTGATTGTCATTTAAATTTAAAGAATAAATAATTGCTAATAAAAACAATATATTTTTTTTCATTTTATTGATTTATTATACTTTGCTACATATTGGTTGATGTGCCAAAAGAGAAAATGACAAAACATTTATTTTATACGTGTTAAGATTTATTTTTTCAAAAATAAATATTCAAATATTTAATCATTCAAAACATGAAAATTGGTTGCGTTTTTAGGTTTTAGTAACTTTTATTTGTTCGATTTTTAATAATTTCGAACATTTATTTGTTCGATTTCTATAAGTTTAAAAGTTTATTTGTTCTAAAAGAATATTTAGTTTTGTGAAATTTTTACATACTTTTGTTGGGGTATTGGTAGGTTCCACATGGACCAAATCCTAAACTTTAGTTGCCTTATATTGTCTAACACATTTTTTCTATCAAAATGTCTAACTATTAAGTCGGGCTTAACACATATTAAAAGTCAAGGGGGTCTTGGGCCTTCGGTCTCTCGAGAATAACTACATATCCTGATATTTCGTTTTCCACGATTTCTCGCACGACCTTAGATGGTGGACCCGATAATGCAACTCACTATTCGACAATTTTCTTGTCAGTTAATTTTGGTTGAAATGGGTTATACCTTTCATGTTCTGAATTTTTGATAAACCATACACACGACTTTTCTGTATTTCATTTTGTTCTTCATTCATCCATTTATTTGGAAGCATAATTTGATTCGTCAGGGTCGAGTTCGATACTTGATCAGATTGTTGAATACTCTAGATAGACGTTCACGGAATCGAGACAACATGCGAAGAATTTATGTGTAAGGACATTGCGATTGCATGCATCATCCATGATACAATCTTCATCAAATTTGCATCAAGTTCTTTGAGTTAGTCATTGTTTTTTTACTAATTTTTGATTGTATATACAAATATATATAAATATGTATATATAGGGAAGAGTTCAAACGAGAATACCTATATTTTACGAGAATGTGAGGACACTTCAGGGTCTCTAAATTAATTTACACATAATAAAAATTAAAATAAATTAGTATTTATCCATAATTTTCTAATATCCTAAACTTACCTTAAATTTTGTTATTATCATCAGAGACATTTTTATGGTTGTTGATAATGATGTGATGATACTGTGATAATGATTTCATTATAATAATGTGATAATGATCTGATTTTACCGTGATAATAATGTGATGATGATTTGATAAATTAAAGACTTTTTATGATGTGATTTTGATGTGATAATCATCTAATAATTATGTAATTTTTGTTGTGATGACGATGTGATAATCGAAAACCATCAATGATCACGTCTACATTTATCGCTATGTCGGTTCATTATGTGATTTTGTTATCATAATTATTTAATACCAGTTGACATATTAACTTTATGTGATTTTAGAGATAAGAATGTCACCAAAATTATAGATAAACACAAAATCACATGATTATCTTTAATTATTTATTTTTATTTTAAATTAATTTTATTTATGGGTTATATAACTTAGAAGCTTGTAAATGTTTTTGCATTCTCGTAAAATAAGGGTGTTCTCGTTTAAACCTATATATATATATATATATAGGGGAGGGATCATACTAGAACCACCCATTTTTAAAGGAACAAAGGAACAATTAATGATTTAATATTATGTGGGACCTACATTATATGTGGTCTACAATGTGTTCCTTTATTCCTTTAAATTTATAAATTTCTCATTTGAACATTCCTCTCTCTCTCTCTCTCTCTATATATATATATATATATAGAGAGAGAGAGAGAGAAATGTTCAAATGAGAACTTTGCATTTTTAAAGAAACAAAGGGACATTTGTGGATCACATATGATATGGATCCCACATAATATTATGTGCGACCCACATCATATGTAGTCCACAAATTGTTCCTTTGTTCTTTTAAGGAAGGGCGGTTCTCATTGATCCCTCCCATATATATATATATATATTGGGGTGGGTTCAAATATGAACTCAAATTTGGTTGTGAATGTGAGGACAAATGAGAGTCTGACATGTGTCCCATTCAAAGAAATATTCAGACTGAATATAATATTTATTCAGTCTGAATATTTCTTTGTATATTCAGTCTGGATAATCTATTTCAGACACGTGTCGCGCTCTCATTTGTCCTCACGTTCACAACCAAATTTGAGTTCGCATTTGAACTTTCCTCTCTCTCTCTCTCTCTCTATATATATATATACATATATATTTATATATATATATATATATATATGGGCGGGTTCAAATGAGAACTCAAATTTGGTTGTGAATGTGAGAACAAATGAGAGCGCGACACGTGTCATATTCAGTCCGAATAATCATTATTCAGACTGAATAAATACTATATTCAGTCTGAATATTTCTTTAATTATTCGTTTAAATAATCTACATTCAGACACGTGTCGCGTTCTCATTTGTCCTCACGTTCACAACCAAATTTGAGTTCGCATTTGAACTTTCCTCTATATATATTATATAAAGATTTTGTTTCATTTATCGATTGTTTTATATATGTTTTATATCGATTTCAAAAATTATTGTGTGACAAGTTCCTGGTACAAACTCTAAGTTCTAACAATCTTATACCGAAATTTCGTTAACGATGGATCAATCATTCTTATTGAAATCGCATGTTGAGAAACCCGAAAATTCAGAAGAGGGCAAAAGAAAATGTTGTTCTACTTGATAACGTTAACGTGCTTACTGATCAAGCACCGCTACCTCAGGCTGGAGAAGGAGAGAATGCCCCAACTCAGATTCAATTGGTTGCATTCCGAAAATCAAGTCGATAGCAACGAATATAATTGTCGAAATTATATTATGAATGCCTTAGATGATGGTCTCTACGACATTATTCATCCTTCACATCGGCAAGGGAGATCTGGGAATCGCCGGTTCAGAAAGTGAAAAACAAAAAGGATAGGTGCAGAGACTCGATGGAAGTTGTTCTAATGAATGGAGTTGCTTGTCTTACGTTGATAGAGGAATCCTTCTATTGAAACTTCATCAAAAGATGAAGGATAAACCTAAAGTACATGACACAAGTCGCATGTTCAAAGTGATTCATTGTGGAAAATTCTTGAACTTCAAGATGAACGACTCAAAACCGGTCGTGAAGTAGGTAGAAGAACTAGAGTCTTGGTCCATGAATTGGAAGTCAAAGGTATTAAACTCAAAAAAAAATTGTTGGTTCCATTATTGACAAATTACCTCCATCATGGAAGAATTTTAAACTCTATCTTACACATTTGACTGAGGATATGAGTTTTGAGCAACTAATACTTAAGCTTCGGGTGCAGGAGGATGACCGAATGAACGTGAAAGTTGATGCTACCTCGTTGGAGCCAAACACAAACATGGTCACACGTAGCTCATCAAGAACGGAATTCTAAAAAGGAATTATTCCAGAATCCAGTGGTTCAAGTATGTTATTCACTTAAAATCCCTCCAAGAAACGAGTTATGAGTTGTTAGGTATGCAGCAAATCGGGTTACTGTTATCGTTAGCACCA
Source organism: Silybum marianum (assembly GCA_036898165.1). Classification (NCBI taxonomy): domain Eukaryota; kingdom Viridiplantae; phylum Streptophyta; class Magnoliopsida; order Asterales; family Asteraceae; genus Silybum; species Silybum marianum. The sequence continues at coordinate 20,724,109 of CM072539.1, forward strand.
CTGTTATTAAAGAACAACTGAAGGGAGCTCAGATACATTGCATAATGTACGACAAAATTGACTATATAGTATAATTATACATCCGGTCCAACTAGACCATGTCCCATCCTACCAACCATCATTATCTTTGTAGGAATTGATCATTATCATTGTAGAAATTGATCGTGATAACATTTCAATAATTGAATTCCCTTAGGTATCAACTACTTCGATAATCTTTAATCTTTGAAAATTGTGTGTCATATTTAAAAGTGATGATAGATTTATAAGATATTTTTGACCGTTTTAACAAGAATTAATTTTATAAAATAAAGTGTATATTATGCCGTACAAACAAAAAAGTGTATATTAGTTTCGCTACACGCACTTTTTAGAAATGTCCACATCTTTTTATAAGACGTTAGTTTTTATTAGACATGTTTCTAATAATGTCATATAAAAAAATTAACATATCCATTTATTTAAAAAGTGTCTTAAAAATATTTATGAAAACACCTAAAAACGTTGTATAAAGTATAAGACTTGGGATCATATGAGACCAAACTGTTTTCGTGAGACCCATTGAAACCACCTCTTTACACTTGAAACTTTACAACAAAACACCGTGAAGGTAACGTTCATAGTGTTTCATTGTAAAGGTTCGAATCATTTTAACTTTTACCATGTTTTGTAGTGAAATTTCAAGTGTAAAAATGCAGTCTCACGAAAACAACCTAGTTTCACATGAACCCAACTCTAAAGTATAAACTTATTGTAACACTTTTACACATGATAAATACAATTTGAAGTCATATGAAGTATACTACAAGTCAGACTCAATAAAATTGATCAATCTGTTTTTTCATTGCGCCTTTTTTCAAGATAGTGCCCAGATCGTAACGCCTTTTGTGTAGGTCAAAACATACCCGAATAGGAATTTGCTACCTTATGACCGTTAGGACCGTTGTAATTATTTCTCGTTGATCTGGCTTCATAAATTTGGGATTAGTCCAAATTGACACTGAGTTGCATGCCACCAACGTTTGTTTACAGAAAGGACTGAACTCTCTTAAATATTATTAACGTCTTATAAACCTAATGTTCTTATAGGTATATCAAGCTACACTTATTAGTATTGGCAAAGTATTTTGCTAAACAAGCAAGAGAACAACTTCTTGGGAAAAAAATATGTACGAAGAAATATCTTTAACCCATTAACCCGTCACTATTGCCCTCTATTTCGATACTCTCCCCACACTTGTAGTCTCGTCCATTGTCGTTGCCCTCTCCCTCACCGCCTTTATTCTCATCACTGCCACCATTGCCACTGAAACAACCATCATCGTCGATGGTACTCGGGATCCAATCAAGAACATAATTTAGAAAAGAAAAACTATTATTATTATCAAAGTTATAATTCTATTAATTCATACAAATTGTTCAAAATATAAAATAAACAAAAAACCCTAAACCAATAAACATATTCAGATTATTTATTCTGGTTGTTTATCAAACTCTTACCAGATAAATGTTTACGGACAAGAATCACCACTCTCATTTATATTTTATTTTATCAAGCCACATTTTTCAGATATCAAAATAGATTGCTGGTGAACATTTCTTACCGCACTAGAGTACTCTTCTCCTCCACTTACATGTAAGATTTTGAGTCATTTTTATACTTCTTATTGAATAAGATTATCAGCCTTTGTCTGCTTATCCATAAACTTAGGGATGGCAAAGACCCCCCAAAGCGATGGTGAAAACCAAAAACCGAACAATTCTGGTCGAGGTTGGGGACATCTTAATGGGGACGGGACGGGGATCGGAGATCTTAACGGGAACGGGGACGGAGATGGTACTCACCGGCCCGGCCTGGGGATCGGGAAAACCACGAGGACCCAACAGGGGATTGGGAAAACCGCGAGGACCCAACGGGGATCCCCAATGGGGAACGGGACGGGGACAGTTTTCCTTATCGATTTCGGAAACGAGGATACCAATCCCTGGCCCGAACCCGTCCCGTTGTCATTCCTACATAAACTAAGTACGCCTAATAAAACAATTTAAATTGTTCAATAATTCAATATTACTTTTTTATTTTCTCAATTGTAGGTTTTTGACATTTAGAGAAACAAACAATCCATTACAAAAAATAAAAATGTTGTAAATATAAAATGCCACGTGTTCGGCAACCTATTGACGATATTTGGAGCCGTCGTGCGTTGCTTGAAGTGAGATTGCCGTCTAGCGGAGGTTTCCATATTATTAACTCCTATCATTAATTTTTTCATTATATTTTATTAAAATAAATAAATCGTGTTGTCCAATCGTTCCTATTCGTAATAAATTTTTTAGAAAGTTTATACCTCTAAAACCACATCAATTCATAACCTAAAGTTATCAGATTTTGTTAGAGCAGTTTCAACAGCTTTGCTAAAACAAAAAAAATAAGTTTTTATTCTTTAAACTTCTCCAACAGATTTACTATCTTGTTTATTATAATAGAAAAAACTTGAAATTTTTCTAAGTTTAGAGAATTTTCTAAAACTTGATGTTGGAAGAGAAAAATAATTATTTTATTCAATCACACTAATAAGATTAAATATTTATCATTTATAATAAGTTTTTTTTTTTTTGTAAAAAATGTATTGAAATAATAAATTTAAAATATTATATTAATATAATTTGTGTTAAAATATCTAAAATAGAAAATATGTTTGAGTTAAATGTCACTTCTTTTAGAGATTTTAGCTTTTTGTTCTGTATTTTAGAAAAAATATAGAGAACCTATTGAAGATGCTCTTACATTTCGAAAAAAAATGTAAAAAATATAAATCGAGATATATATAAATAAAGGATCTTGTGAGAAAGAGAGTTATGATTTACTTCTAAACTTTTGAATAAGTCGATTTTTTAATCTAACTTTATTTTTTTCAACTATTTTCAGTATTTTTAATTACATTCAACTACCTTCCATTATCATCGAGTACCTTCAATTATATTCATCTATCATTATCTTCAAATTTATCATTTCATAACTTTTATATACATTTCATCACTTCCACACATATAAATTTGTTAAAGTTTCAGCATAATGACAAAAATAGTTGAATGTAGATGAAGGTTTTTCTTCTCGTCGTAACTTTTATTCTCACAAGAACCATGTGTGTATATGTGTGTGTGTATATATATAAAGAAAAGTTCAAATGAAAACTCATTTTTCATTGTGCACGTGAGGACAAAGGAGATCCCGACACATATCCTATTCAATATGAATAACAAAGGATATTCAATACGAATAACGAAGGTGAAGTTCATACACTATTCATAATGAATGACACATCAGTCATATAAATAACACAACATTCAATATGAATAACCCTCCAACACAGGGGACACGTGTCACGCTCTCCTTTGTTCTCACGTGCACAATGAATAATTAATTTTCATTTAAACCAGCCATATATATATATATATATATATATAGAGAGAGAGAGAGAGAGGGGATAAAGAGAAAACGCTAAAAAAAGAACTTAAGAAACACCCTGGGACCCTCCATCCAGACAATATGCACAAATGCATACAAGTGACTGAAACTACTTTTTTCTATGCACCAATGCATATATATGCATTAGTGCATATGGACAAATGCATGTTACAAATTACCAGTATGCATTTGTGCATACCATCCAAATGGAGGGCTCCAAGGATGTTCTTCAGTTTTCTCTTTTTTTGGCGTTTTCCCCTAAACCTGATCCTATATATATATATATATATATAGGGAGGGGTTCAAACGAGAACACCTTCATTTTACGAGAACGCGAGAACACCCTTTTACTATAGATGATCACATGTGATACTATTATTCCATCATATATGATACTAAATCAAAGATGTGGACGACTTTTGGCGCGATCTAGGTTGCGGGCCAAGTCACCCTTACACCATTAAACCCCTTCGCATGTATTATCACATGTGATAAGCGTGTTCTTGATGTGATATCATAATCCATCAAGACCATCACATGTGATACTAAATCATAGAATCAGACGATCTTTGGCGCGGCCTAAGACGTAGGGCACGTCGTCCGCACATCACCATGTCTCTGCACGTGTAGTATCACATGTGATACGGGTGTTCTCGCGTTCTCGTAAAATGGAGGTGTTCTCGTTTGAACCTCCACCTATATATATATATATATATATATATATATAAAAGAGAGAGAGAAAGAGAATATTCCATTGCCAGCTTAGTTTTGTAATAGAGAAAGTGGCAAAGCAGTAGGTGCCAAAGACCTTTGCTTCTATTTAGGCCTGCAAATCTCTACCCTTAAAACCCAACAGAAAATAACTAATCTTATTCTTGTATCAAATTCCCAGAATACCCCTGCTAGTTTTGCATCATATACCACACAGGTACTCTTAGGAACAGGCAGAGAGAGAGAGAGAGGTAGGTTCCCAATTTCTCCACCCTTTCCCTCCCTCCTCTCCCCAAACTAATTTCCCATCCCCAAAGAAAGAGAGAAAAAAACAAGAAATGGGCTGCGGGAAATCGAAACACGATGTGGTCACATCGACCACCGTCATCAAATCCATGAGATCCGATGGCGGCAAAGAAACCCACACCACGAAAACCGTCACGGATAAAGGCGACTCATCGTTGATCCAACAAGTTGAAACCAAGAGTTTGGTTATCGAAGATACCAAGAAAGAGACCGTGACAACAAAGCCGGCGGTGGACAACAACATTGTCGAAACCAAAACTGCGGCCCCCACATCGGTGGATAACGATGTGGCAGCTACAAAATTCGCCGAGGCCCCCACGTCGGTGGTGGATGATGATGTGGAAGCTACAAAAGTCGCCGAGGCCCCCACATCGGTGGGTGATGATGTGGCGGCTACAAAAGTCGCCGAGGCCCCCACATCGGTGGGTGATGATGTGGCGGCTACAAAAGTCGTCGAGGCCCCCACATCGGTGGGTGATGATGTGGCGGCCACAAAAGTCGCCGAGGCCCCCACATCGGTGGGTGATGATGTAGAAGCTACAAATGTTGTGGAAACCGAAAAGATTAAGGTTTCCAGCCCAAAAGATACCAACGAAGCCAAAAATGGAGATGTGGCAAGCAAAGACATTGTGGGTGTTACAAAAGTTGTGAAAGAAGACGATCAGAAGAACGAATTGAACCTAAAAGACGATCAGAAGAAGGAATCAAACCTTGAAGACGATCAGAAGAACGAATCAAACCTTAAAGACGATCAAAAGAACGAATCAAACCTTAAAGACGATCAGAAAAACGAATCAAGCCTAAAAGACGATCATGAGGCCAATGTGGGTCCAACGAAAGACGAAAAGATTAAGGAATCTGATAATGATGCCAAAACCGAGGTTAAAGTGGAAGCGAAAGTCACGGAAGTTGTGGAGGAGAACCCAAAGGTTACGGATTCCAAGAAAGAAGAAGAAGAAGAAGAAGTAGCAAAAACTGAAATCACCGACGAAAAGCATGTGAAAACCGTGGACGATTCTTCAAATTCCAAAGAAAACGACTTGAAAGTCGAGGAATGGAAGGATGCTGCACCAGCTGAAGAATCGATAAAAGTGGAAACAAAAAAAGGTTTGAAAACTTATGAAACCAAAATTCTTTAAATAGAATACGTAAAAGAGATAAAAAAAACTAATAAAAGATTTAAGTTTCTGGTAACGGGTAGTTAAAGACGAATTTTTTTTATATGTTGCAGAAGAAGATGTCAAGGTGATCAGAGCAGATATCGTTAACACAGAAGAATCCTCACTTGCAGCGGAACCTGAGAAGGCTCCCGATGCCAAAGAGGTATATATATTTTTTCCTGAGAGATGACATGTTTTTACATCTATCATCTTACTTATATATAGATCACATCGATAAGTTATTAACTTCAAAACTTATAAAATTAATACCAACTAGAGATGCACAAAAAAAAATTGACCAGAAGCCCAGCTCGAGTGTGTTCGTTCAAAAAAGCCCAGTCCTAATAAGCTCAAGCCCCGACCCGGCCAAAAAGCCCGAACAGATCATGAAAGGTTTTTAGGGCCTGGTTAGAGTTCGACCCAAAAAACCCAATCTGGCCCATTTTCACACCCAAAGCCAGGCCCAGCTTGTGTTTTTGAAGGCCCTGACGTTTATATGGAACTAGTTATAAACATAGGATCATATGTGCAATCTCGTTCTATTACCGATAACATTTTTAAGCTTTGCATACTCTGTTTCTCATCAAAAGATAAAACTCGAGCAAAAACTCATTTTCTATCTTCCCTTTTCAGGCAACTATTGCAGAAACAAACGAGAAAGAATCATAGGCAAAAAGAAAGACGAGAGGAAATTCTGGACGACTAATGTGTTTGTGGTTTAATGTGATGCATTTTTTAGAAACTTGTTATATTTTTCGATTTGTATACTTGTAGTTCTACCATGAACATACCTCAGAGATTAGAATGTGCTACATTTTGGAAGTTTACAATTATATGGTTCTATCTTTATCGGTTTTATTACTTCTAGAAAAAAAAAACTACTTTTTCGAGTTGAGAAACGACAGCCAGGGGTGTTCACAAAAACAATCGCTCTACTCATGGAGGTGGAGGAAAGGCTACATACATCTAAAGGTGTTGTTTGGCAGTTGATGAATGGTTTGGTGCAGAATGATTAAGTGATCAGAATGATTAAGAGGCTCTTATGATATAGTGCAACATGAGAAATAATTGTCTAGTGATTGTTCAGGATGTAATCAGGGCTCTTAATGATTAAGGCCTTAGGATACGGGCCAGGCTTTTTCGGGTTCAGCTCTCACTAGGACCGGGCTTTTTTGTGCATCTCTAATTTCATGGATCACAATCTCATGGCACACGTAATAACAAAGAGACTATACATGAAGTTTAAAGTTCATAAACTTTAAACAAGCTGCTTACAAGTTATGGCAAATGTCTATACATGAAATTATTAAATGACTACAAATCTACCAAATTCATCCATAACAAACAATTTATTACATGAAATCTTTAACATAAGTCCCTAAAATATGCAGGAGGATAACTTTCTTTTCTTCCACATATATGCAAAATAAAAGTTCAATCACATTGCTTCCTAAGAATCTGAAAGATTTGTGTAAATTATCAATAAAACAATTTTGTATGCTTTTTAGTATGCCTTGAACTTGTAAAATGTAAGCAATTATCATCATTCAAAACTGTATTTTTGAGTCACCTAAGTTATCGAACCCACAATTAGGGATCTAATTTGGTATAGATAGAACTGATCAAAACTAGGGCTTTTTTTAAGAACACCAGAATGATCAACGAACAAGTTTATGAAAAATTAAATGCTGAAAAATTATTGAAATTGAACAATCTGTCAACGGAAATAAACTTGATTATTAGTATGACACAGGATAGATAACTTTCTATTAACATTCACTTCAAATTAATTCATAGAGCAGAGCCACAAAAGGGGCAAAACCTGAAATCAGAATCAACCTTCCGATCGCAGAACTGACATAAGCGGTTTTCCGACGGCCGGAATCCAGAAGAAATCGGAGACAACGACGGCGGATAGAAGATGCCGCAACTGTTACAGTGCATGAGTTGGTCTTTCGCCGGCCAACGCCAAACCGGAACGAAAAACAGTTTTAACACCTTGTTTGCGTCAACAAGATCCGCCGGTGACCGGCAGTTGATACACCTGCCGGCTTCTTGCTTCAGCACCTGACGCACTTCTTGAGTAACTCCTCCTACGAAGAAGAAGAACATGGTTTCATGTGATCGGAGGGAGGATTCCGGGGTGTTCTACCAAAAGCAGGGGATACTCAAAAAAATGTTCATGTATTTTAGGGTAAATTACAAAACTCGTCCCTAAGGTTTATGAAAAACTTTTGTTTCTGTCGGTATCTTTTTGAAATTATAAGAATGGTCATCAAGGTTTCATTTACGTTACGGTTTTAGTCCCTGGCTGTTAGGTCCTTTAGAATTTCTTCAAAATATGCTCTGTTTGCGGAGCTCAAAAAGTCTGTCATGACTTGATATGGTATAAGACGTGTTTTTGGTGTTACGATAAGTCCTATAGTGTTTCTATAAAGCATGACTGGCACCATGATGTGTGTTTTTTTGTAAGGCGTGACTTTTTTTGTTCAAAAAAATTTCTTTTTGTTTTTTTTCAATTTTTGTGTTTTTACATTTTTAACTTTAAAGAAAGATCAGAGGGGGTGTTTAGTATGGTTTTATTTTTCAAATGTTTTAATGGTTGCATTTAATCTTTATTTACTTGTACATTACAAATGATTTTATATAAAAAAAAAAGCAAATACAAAATGACTAAGGCATTGTTTGGCAAAAATAAGGTGATTTATAAGTCAAATTATAAGATACCTTATTTTTAGTATAATTGTGTGGATGACCATAAGTTAGAAGTTAATAAAAGTAAGGTTTTGATAAGCTACTTTATAAGTCATAAGGTACCTTGTAAGAAACTTTTGCCAAACATAACCTAAGGCTATGTTTGGCAAAAGTAGCTAATAAGGTATCTTATGACTTATAAGGTAGCTTATCAAAACCTTATTTTCATTAACTTATCAATAAGGTACCTTATAAGATACCTTATGGTCATCCAAACAACAACACTAAAAATAAGGTACCTTATAAGGTGACTTATAAGTCACCTTATTTTTGCCAAACAATGCCTAAATTGTCCTCATGTTACTAGTTCATAGGGTACTTAATGGAAAAATTCTAACGAAGCTAACAATGAGAGACAAACTTCAAGGAAAATCTTGATGACTATCCTTTCGAAAAAAAATAGGGATGGAAATCAAAGTTCTGGTAAACCTCATGAACGAATTTTGTAATGTACTCTATATTTTAGGTGCATGCACAAATTCTTTCAATGAAGTACTAAAATGAATGAAAACTAACCCTATACATGTATCGTGTAGGTTGTTTTTAAGGAACGTTTATTACAATACGGAAAATTTAGGTTAGAAGTGTTTGTCCAAACAAACACTACCAAGAAGGTGGTATTTACTTCATTCTGTCTAAATTTAGAGGAACACAGTAATTTAACACATTCGTTGTCTGGTTTCGATGAATGAAATTAGAGCAATATTAACGTTTGTAAGAATTTACAGTAATAAGCTGGAAGGTCGGTTCATATATGTATTTTTAAACATAATTTTTTTCGCATTTTCCAATCATTCACATATAACATTTTCAATATTTAAAGTTTTATTTGAACTTACCTCTATACTTTAGTTGAGAAGCATTTCACTAACCACTTGAGAAGCAATAATAACACCTCCCTTGAGGTTGGGTACCTATAGTCACACACACTTCCAATACATAATAATACAAAAAATATGAAAAACCAAACCAAGCTGATCTATAAAATCATGCTTGGCAAGGATCAGTAATAATTGATTTTGATATGTAGTATAATGTAGGGATGAGCGGAATGGACCGAAATTCCGAACTGAATCAGTCCCGTACCGAACAGGTACCGGTACCGGTACCGAATTACACTTTTCGGTTTGGGATTCGGTATTGATTTTTTGTGTATTCGGTTTCGGTACCGGTTCTAGTCCCGAAAATACCGAACCGAACCGAACCGGGAATTTTGAAAGGCACTTTTAATTTGAATTTGGTAACAACACCCTTTCCTCCCAACCATGATATATCTCATTTTATAGAAAATCCACCTATATTATTACAATTTTTTCGGTTCTACGTTTCTCCACTCAAATACCGATTTTTTTTCTTGCAATTCTTCGAATTTTGGTTCTTGCAATTCTCCAAAATCGGTTCCGTAATTCTCCAAAACCCGATCCTTTTGAGTTTTGATTAAGTTGGTTAAGTGATTTTGGTTTTTGTTATTGCATTTAATGGTCAACAGTGTGAAAAACCTTAGTTGTCCCAAAAAATAGTACCAAACGGTTTTAGTCCCAAAAATCCCGAAACCGAACCGAGGTATTCGGTTCCATAAGTCGTTGTCCCAATAATTCGGTACCGCTAGGTTCGGTACCGGTCCGGTGCCGAACTCACCTCTAGTATAATGGTAAAATGGATGAGTTAGTTTTCTTACTAAAATCTATTTAGAACCGATTACATTATACTCACTCTGTCCCAAAAAAAATCTACAATGAAAATGATTCTAAGCTTAAAAGAATTTAACTATTATATCTTTAATAAAGTAAATGGTAATTTTATCCTCACTAATAAAGGAAATAATTAAATTTTTTCATTTAAAATTAAGGATAAAATCAGAAAATAAATATATATCTCTCAAATTTAACATTTTGAGTAAGGTGGGGTTTCCCAAAATGTTTCAAATACTTATCTTCTCGCTTATAAATTGTTGCCTTTCTTCGTGGTGTCTCCATTGTTACACCTTCGATTCGATTATAAAAAAAGCTCCAACTTTCTAGCGTTTAAACCCTAGATGATCAAAAGGGAATAAGGTAAAGCAACAAAAAGAAAAAAACCCTAAAAATATTTGCTCAATGTCTGACCCTCTCAATTCCCACTGCTTCAAAAAGGGTGCAGAGGTCGAGATCAGCAGCAACGACAATGGCTTCCGAGGAGCCTGGTACGCCGGCACCGTTATAAAATCCAAGAACAGCAACAACAAACGCTTGATACTGGTTGAATATAAGACGTTAATGGCGGATGAATCTGGAACGAAACCCCTTCGTGAAACCCTTGACGTTGTTCAGTTGAGGCCACTTCCGCCTCGCGAGAAGCGCGATATGGATTTCAAGTTTAGCGAGGAGGTCGACGCCTATTATAACGATGGCTGGTGGGAGGGAGTCATCACCGGCGTCAATCCAGGTGATAGATACTCGGTTTTCTTTAGAGCCACAAGGGAACAGCTGGAATTCAGTCGGTCGGAGCTCCGGCTTCATAGGGAATGGGTCTATGGTAAATGGGTTCCACCACTCCAAGAACAGGAAGAAGAGGTATATATACATATATATATATATATAGATATGTATCCAGGGTTAGTTTCAGTGGAAAACCTAAAAACAAAAAAAATGAAAGAACGCTTTTGGGAAGATATGCACTAGTGCATACACACAAATACATGTTATAATTACCGGTATATATTTGTGCATACCTTCCTGACGGAAGGATGTTTTCCAGTTTTCCTTCTCTTTTAAGGTTTTCCCCTGACCCTGCACAAATATATACCGGTACCATATATATATATATGCCAGTTATGTGATTTGTTAATTTTCTATTTGCTATAGAAGCTTATTTATTTGATGAAGTAAGATTAAAGCATAAGTTCCATAGTCTTTTAACCATTATTTCCTTCCTCTTTGGCCTCCAACTCAAAGAATTAATGAAGCTATCCTTTAACCCCCCCCTTTAGCTTTTTATAGCTTTCTATATTCTTGCATTATCTTTAATAATTATATGCTTTTGTACACTTGATGGGTGAGGGGGATGGGTGAGGTGGCTATTTAGCTTAATGACCTTCTACAGAGGTTTGTTTTACAAAATGATTCCAAGTTTTTGCAGAGTAGATTGACTTTAAAGATTTTTTTTGAACAAGGGTAGCTCATAATGAAGGTCATTGAGCTAATATAAAACCCATTTAAGGCCATTTTTATGCAAAGGACACACAAGAAAGAGGGTTTGAAAATATGTACCTATGAGAATGAGAATGAGACCTTCATTTACTCAAGTCTAACCCTGTGAAAAAGGGTGTATTTTTGTTCTCTGTGAAGCTCAAGTTTCCAGCTTTTGCAGCTAGGTTTTTCAAGGTGAAAAACTCACATAAAGGGGGTGAAAAGGTTAGTAAGTAAATATGAGAAAAATAAGAGAATATATTTCTTTAATTTGCAAAATCTTGAATACCTAACACTGTAGACATGGCTTGTTTCAATTGTCTATGTGGATGATTTTGAGAGTGAGATCAAGGGCTCTAATCACTCGTTTATATGTGTTTTATCTTTTATGATTTGAATCTTCTTGACTTCAAATTGAACATTTGGATAGCCTACGTGGTACAAATGGCGCATCCTTTTTTTTGGTTGTAATTGTATGTGCACCTTCATGATGGTCAAACTTTGACTTATGCATCTTTTGTTAGCAACTAATTAAATTAAGGGGCCGGTAAGTAAGTGATAGTGTTGAATTTTGCTGGTAAGCACTTGTCCAGATGAGCATTTGGTAAATAGTGCTACTAAGGTTAGTAGACCGCTTATCTTCACTTAGGGGCCGTTTACCGAATCTTACCCGGGTAAGTGCTTACCGGCAAAATTCAACACTATCACTTACTTACCACGTAAGATTTTGGTCCACAAAAACGGCATCGTATGTAACAATTTACCCGGTAAGCACTTACCGTGGTAAGATCCGTCGCAATCACTTACCCGGGTAAGACTCTTGGTCATTGTTTTCCTTGTCTTCGCTCTTACCGGGTAAGATTTTTGGTACTTGTTATATTTCTCCGGTAAGGTAATATGGCTTGATAAGCACTTACCCGGATAAGCATTTGGTAAACGGCCCCTTAATGTTGTGTAGAACACTGTTGATGGAATCATGAAGTGACATATATGTGGTAAAAGGGTGTCAAAATTTTGTTTTAAGGATGTAGTAGTAATTGTGCTATGAAGTTACGTAACATGTCCTTTTAGGTCATTTAACATTTGTCATTCATCTTTTTTTTTTGAAAAGGGTATCCTAGGCATTTGCCTAGACTAATCCCTGACAATTTTAAGACTGCTAAAGCATGCAGCCCTGAGATAATTTCCCACTGGCCACAAATTGTTTGCGCCTGGATTCGAACCTGGGGTAGATGGGTTATCTGGCCTCATCCCCCACAAACCTTAAAATACTAGCCACAAATTGTTTGCGCCTGGATTCGAACCTGGGGTAGATGGGTTATCTGGCCTCATCCCCCACAAACCTTAACTAGTACGCCACAAACCTTGTTGTTTTTGTCATCTATCTTATAAGCTAGTATTTTAACAAACGTGACTTGTTTATTTATAGCTTTTCAGCTGGTTTGCCTAACATAGCCTAAAACTACTGTGATGTACTTGTAGGTGTTTGAAGCTTTGGTGCCATCTTACTTGTAATTTCTTAGACCCACCCACCCAAATTTGGTTGAGAACACGAGGACAAAGGAGAGCGCGACAGGTGTCCATTCCGTCTGAATAATGAAGGGCATTCGGTATGAATAACGAAGGTGAAGTTCATACATTATTCGGTATGAATAACACCCATTCATAGTGAATAATACGACATTCAGTCTGAATATATACAAACTGAATGGGACACGTGTCGCGCTCTCCTTTGTCCTCACGTTCACAACCAAATTTGAGTTCACATTTGAACCCCCCCCCCCCCTATATATATAGGGGCGGGTTCATACGAGAACTATACCTATTTAAAAAAACAAAGGAACAAACAAAATCATATATGATTTTGCACTAAATCATCCAAAAGTCCGTGCGACTTTCCATGCCACTTAATTGGTCCCGAAAGTCGTCCGCTACCCTTCAGTGCAAAATCATATATGATTTTGTTTGTTCCTTTGTTTCTTTAAACATGGTTCAGTTCTCGTTTGAACCTCCCTCTCTCTCTCTCTCTATGTATATATATATATATATTGAGAGAGAGACTCCGGTTCAGGGGAAAACCACAATTAATGGGAAATTTAGGAACACCCTAATAACAATTCATTTGTCCGGTATATGCACATGTGCATAAAGTAATTGAAAATGTTTCTTCGTTTCTATGCACATGTAGGTACCAGACAAATGAATAGTTATTAGGTATTCCTTAGTTTTCCATTTTTTTTGTGATTTTCCACTGAACCCAGCCCTATATATATACACACACACACACACACACGTATGTATACATGCACACCTGTATGCAATATGCATGTATCTGTTACATTTTTCTTTACTGTAGCACAAGATACCGATACTTAAACTTATCTTTCTGCAGGTGTCCATCTCCAAAGAATTGAAGCTTTGCAACAAAGATAAAATCACCAAAGGATCAGTCGTTGAAGTATGCAGCGATGAAGATGGTTTTCAAGGTGCTTGGTTTGCCGCCACCGTCACCGAACAATTACCTACCAGAAAATTCTCAGTTAAGTATAAATCCTTAAGGAACGATGAAGACACAGAGTTTTTAACAGAAGTTGTCGATACCAACCACATACGTCCACATCCTTCTGATGAAGTCGTTGATCGTTTCCATCTACTTGAAGAAGTCGATGCCTTATATAACGATGGTTGGTGGGTGGGCGTGATTTCTAAACTTATCGGCAAACAGAGATATAAGGTCTACTTTAAGGGAACGAATGAGGAGATTGTTTTCAAACAATCTGATTTAAGGCGGCATTTGGATTGGATTTCTGGCAAATGGGTATCTTCTTCTTCTTCGGTGTGTACTTATTTGCGTAAATAATGAAAGATTGTTTATGGTTAGTAGGTGATTAATTATGGATCGGGATGGTGGGTTGAAAGTTGAAATTGTTTGTTTTGGTGACGGAATATTTGTCTAGTTTACTTAGCGTTTTTGTAGTAGGGTTGTTGATCGTTTTGAAAATTGATGATTAACTTTATTTTGTATGGAATGGTTGTTAATGAAGGAAAGATGGTAGGAAGTAGTTCTATTTGGTTGTGGTTTTTATGAGCTATGGTGGCAAATCTAAAAAAAATGGAAAACTGAAGAACACTTTGGTAGTTCTCCATTGGGATGGTATCTACAAATGCATACTCGTAATTTGTAACATTCACTAGTGCATAGAAAAAAAACAGCTTCAATCGTTTGTATGGATTTGTTCATACCGTCTATGTGCGTCTAGATGGAGGATTCCCATGATGTTCTTTAGTTTTTTTTAGGTTCTCCCATGAACCTCCCTCCCTCCTTACACATATATATATAGAGAGAGATAGGTTCAAACGAGAATGAAACCTATTCGGTATAATACGAGAATGGTCGTTCATGTACAAAAGCATATATAATTTTGGGCGACTTTTTTCATGCCACTGCCCCAAAGGTCGCCCGTGTTTCAGTTAGTGTACAACCACATATCATTTTGTATTGTTCTTTTATTTCTTTAAATAGGTATCAATCTCGTATGAACCTGCCTTCTATATCTGTATATCTTCTATTATTACTCAGTGAGTTGATATTATACAATATAATTTGGTTATACACTAAAAAGTAAGATAAAGGTAAGAAAAATCAAATATCGTGTTATAAAAACTGTGCATAGGGTCATTATGTGGCACATGTATAATGTGGTGTGAAAAACAAGCCTTGTGTCACGAAGTCTTTTGGGACTCTGTATGGAGCAGAGAAGAATCCCTAGCTTTATGGCAAAGGTCCTGTCATAAGCTGTTAATTTTTTGAGATTATTGAAAATACCCAAGGTAGCTATTCAACAACCTTCGAGGGCTTTTACATATTTTTCAAATTATGCCCTAAATATTTTTATAATTAAAATTTTAAATGGTCATTCGACATTAATAAATAAGCTTATCAACTAATTTTTACTGAACATTACTAATTTATCAACTAATAGTTAGTTTATTGACCAACAACTGGTTTATATCTAATTTCCCAATCATAGTCTACCTCTACTTCCGATTCCTAGGTATGGGAATGACACCCGCCCGTTGGGAAACTCGGTGTACCCTTCCGATTCCTAGGTATGGGAATGACACCCGTCCATTGGGAAACTCGGTGTACCCACCCTGACAGGACTGAATGGACATAGATCCCCAAAACTTAAAACCGGGGACAAAGTTGGGGCAGCGTAACTTGATCCTCGACCCACCAATCCTCTCGTATATTAAATATATTTATTTATAAAGAATTGGATTTAATATCTTTTAGAATTAGAAAGTGTATTTTGACCTTTCTTCTTATGAACATTTTTTTTTCTACCTTGTTTTGTATTTTTAGACAAAGAACATGGATAGTCGAAGTTACGTATGATGTTATGATTTGTTAACACATGAATACTTAATACTTCATAAAAGACAAAATTTTGGAATATCTGTGAGACATGAACATGGAACCATTTTAAATCGAGTGTAGTGTTTAACACATATCACATAAACGAGAAAGATATTCCTAATTCCATATTGGGCCGAGGATCTTACAAATGAATATCAACCAATGCTCTAAATGTCACTTCTTTGTAAATCAAACCAAACTGACCTAATAAATAGTAAGGTTCGGAAGGTTCGAAAAGGATGAGATGTATACAGACCTAACATTTACTTCAAAAAAGTAGAACAGTTGTTTCTGTAAAGACCTCTTGTGACATGTGCTAGAGTGTGCATAAGTCTTTAGAAAGAATAAATACCATCATGACATAAGACACGAGAAAATAAGTAAGAAAAAAGTAACGATATACAGAATAAAGTATGCGAAATAACACAATGTTGAGTCCCCTCTTGAACTACTCGTTGCATTTATTTCTAGGTGTGGCATAATATATAATTTTTTTATGTGGTTGGCATCAAAAAAGTTAAGTGTCAAACTCTTTGAGGTTTTTATATATTTTATATATTCTATCATAATTTGGATAAAAAGTTGATAACTAGCAATTTCAGCTAATCTCGTACGAACCTGTCTTCATGAACATTAGTGTAATAGGCATTTTTTGGCTCATTCAACAGTTGAGACTACTAAAAGGAATCGAACTCAAACCATGTCTTATATTTGGACAAAATAGTAGCATCTTTTTACCAACCGAGCTATATTTTAGAGACAATATATTCTATCGTATACCGTAATCAAAATTATTTTAGGAATTTTAGACTCTGTATATTTTGAACAAAAGTATATTAATTGTACGAGAAAACGTAATATTTTTGTAACGGTCATATTCTCCTCTCACTTTTCCTTTTGCAAAAACTAATATTCTAATTCCACTTGTTACTTTTTCCAAACAAATTGACATTTTTTTATATGTGGGTCATTTCATTTGAAATGGGTCGATAACAAATAGTAACATGCTTTTAAAAAAATTATTATAAAATGGTATTTTTATTTTATTATAATAATATATATTTTAAATTATTTTTATTATAACTTTGTATTTTAAAAAATCTATTCATTATAACAGTAAATAACAAGTTACATTTTATTTATATCATATGATGTGCATGACACGTTATTTATTTATATGATATAAATAAAATAAAAAAACCTCTTTCAATTTTTTATAATAATTTCCTCATTTCCCTTCCAATTAAAGATTCATATTTTTTTCATCACTCTCTTTAAAAAAATTGAAATTTTTTTTTAAAAAAAAATCCACTATTATTAAATATTCTATAGTAACATATTTTCTTGTAAAAATAGGACATATATATATATATATATTATAAAATAAACATTTTATTTGTAAAAATACATTACATTCCTTATTTTCCTTATTAAAAAAATACACAACTCTTTAATAGTTTTAAAATATTAGTGATATAGATTGTGTTTTACAATATTTTTTATTGTTATATTAATAAATAATTTAAAAATGTTTTAATTAATTTAATATACATATTAAATAATATGTCAAGTTAATTTTTTAATCAAATATGAAATATTCATTTTTAAATAAAAGTTTTATTAGTAAAAAATAACAATTCTTATTTTCTTTCACATAGAATGGTGAGCATTCTTCAACATCTTGGTTGGTATATTTGAAATTGATAGAGTGGTTTCCTCATGATTGTGCTCTTTAGCTTCTTCACCATCTACTACACTACACAAAACCTTCCACATTTCGTTAGTGGTTTTGCAAATAAGAGTATCTTGAAGAGCTTTCCCAAAATGAAGAATACGAAAATTTTGGACAAAAACTTTACTTTAAAAGCTTTTTTAAAAGTTTCTTTAAAATGGAGAAATGATGATAGAGAAAAGATTTTTCTCCAAATATGAAGATTACTTCAAAAATGATTACTAAGTTTGACCATCAATAAAAAAAAACTTTGAAAACAAATATATAGAGAAGAAAATAATATTTTAATAGGTTAATGCAATATTTTAATATTTTAATCAATGATGAATTCTCCAAAATAGGGAATTTGTTGGAGATACGATGTAGTTTTTTTTGAAGATTTTGAGTTTTCATTCCCCATATTGGAGAAATTTTGGGGAATTTGTTGGAGATGCTCTAATAAGAGCATCTTCAATACTTTCTCAAAAAAAAAAATTATAAAATAGAAAATGTAAAGTCAAAATCTCTAAAATTATTATCATTTAACTCCAACAGCATCTTTATTTTAAAGAATCTATTAAAATTTTATATTATTAAAATATGCAATAAATTTATTATTTCAAAAATCTCTAAAATTATATTGGTTGTTTTTTGTGGGAAATCATTAAAATAATATTTCTCTCTCATCCTTTTAGAGATATAGAGAAATCTCTATATTTAGAGATTTTCCCAAAAATCCCTAATTTAGAGAATGATATAGAGATGCTATTGGAGAAGTTTAGAGAAGAAAAATGAGTTTTTCTCTATTTTAGAGAAACTGTTGGAGATGCTCTAATAAATTTAATATCATACGTGCACAAAAACGAGAAGATGGTATTCTTTGCTTAATATTTTAAACCAACTTTTTGTTGCTTCAAACATACAATGACGAAAATAAGGTTTGAACACAAATATAGGACCATATACACATACACAACCAGAATACAAATACTTAATTAGAATTGTGAAGAGTTGAGGGATAGAGATATTTGACACTAGTTTTACTGTGGTTCATCTAACTTTGCTACATCCACACTGAGACATTGCTCGAGATACTTCACTATTGTTGTCCTTTAAATGGTAAAACAAAACCTTTCAAGATCTTACAATGAAGATGTAAAAAACATTCAACATTTTGTAAAAGGGAGAACACTCGAGCCTTTTGACAAAAAAGTACTCACGGATCTCCGCATATGACACTCACAGTCACGGACATCCGCCAAAACTACTTTTTCTAACGCTCTAAAATATAGTCGTTGCCTGAAGTGTAACAACTCGTCCCACATGGATAGAAAGTAAGATTTGTTAGCTCCTTATAAGTCTCAAGTCGTAGACTACCAATAACTTTCACCATAGTTTTAAGTTCAATTTGAAGTTACTAGGCCAGTCCATTGTTTTGGACTCGGGTGTTACATGAAATTACGTGGCATTACTTTTTGTCAGAAAAGTCATCCCTGGAAGCCTTTCGCGAAAATCCACGACATTGTTCAGCGCCTTTTATTTTCTCATTTCAAGAAAAAAAAATTAATTCAAAAAATTCTATAAAAACTAATCTTTTGATTTATTTTTCACAAATTTTAATTCAAAAATTCAAATAAAAGTTTTAACAAAACTTCTATAACATTTTTATATAATTTGATTCGTTATTATAAAAACACATTTTATAAAATATCTCTAGACAGAACATCAATATTTGTTTTATAAAAACTAGTTTTGTAAATTTCTTATTAGATTTATTTTTAAAACCTCAATTTAAAAGATAATTCATTGAAGTTGGGATAAGTTATATACCATTTCTTTTCATGTAGAATTCGGATGACAATTTCACTTTAGTCTCGGATTTGATCTTTGAATATTTGATGGTACACATTCCAATGCAATTTTCCACTTTCCACTTTTGACATGGATCTCAAGGCAATGTGACATGTTTCCCAAAGACTACGACTTTTATGGATTTCTTTACCGAACATGATTATTTACTTGATTCTCAGTATATCATAAATATGCACATCAAGTACAATTGTTAATCCATTAACATTTTGTTTCTTTTTAATCATCAAAGCAGATATATAAAAATATATAAATATGTGGTACATATGCACCAACAATGATAACTTATGAGAAAGAACGTCAAGAAATGTACAAAGTTTAACCTCTCCTTATGGAAAAGGACGATATATACATAACAACTTCGTAAGGGTGGAGACATTCATCTTTTTCAAAAGTGATTTCTCAAAACAACCTATTTAACTACATAACATGTTCATATGAAGGTTTCGTATGAGCATAGAATTATTCTTCAAAACTGTGTAAGCAATGTCCAATCATTCGGAGTGTCTTCAATTGAGGAATGTTGTCAAATATGAAAATACACTTATCTATCAATGGATCATGATGATGAATATAATGATATGAGTTGGTGAAAGTACTATAATCTATCAGGGTGTCATTGTAAGTATTATATTGTATATATTTGGAATACATGATGTTCAAGACGTCGAAATCCTACTGCAATTGCATTAAAAAACAATGGCTTTCTTGTAATGGTAAGAAACATTGACCGCATACATCGATATGGAAATATTTTCCAATTGGTTGGCAATATCAATTAATTCATGATAAAAAATGTGTGCCAGTAATTGAGTTGGATGCAAAAACTTCTCAAGACCTTTGGATTTACAATGCGGTTTCAATGTCGTAAAGTATAATAATGGCAATATTGTATTGAATCTATCTTCATTGTTCAACGATATCTCATAATGATACGTTCCTGTTGGGTCACCGATAATTTGGTGATGAACCTTCTCTATTATTTGATTGATCTTTTACAGGTTCTTTTGAAGGTCTGAAATATGCTTCAAGTATTGGAGAATCAAACACTGTCCAATCAAGGGTTGTACATCAAAATGTGGAATTTTTGATGTATCAACTAACATTAATATTCAGATCACTTGCCGAAATCACCAGTGTAAATTGGTCAGCGACCTGACAGATTGGGTCATTAGACAGGTCACCGACCTGACTGTTTGGGTCACCGATCTTGAATGAAGGTCACTGACGTGACAGATAAGGTCACCGATGTATATTTGGGTAACTAATGAATTGGGTCACCGATTCATGCATTGGATCACCGATGATGTACACATGGTCACCGAAAATTGCATTGGGTCACCGATGATGTACACATGGTCATCGAAAATTGCAGTTGCCTTTACTTGAGGTTGTGATAACAAGTCACCAATACAAGGATGTACACTTGCCAACACTTAGTGAAAAATGAAGATCACCAAGCAATGTGTACACTTATCAATTCCAACCTTACAAGGCACTAACCGATGTGATACATGGTTCCATATATCACTTAGCAATTTTCAGAGATAAGTTCTTGACTCACAATAAATGCAAGATACGTGGGCAGCAAGAACTTGGGAAGCAAACCTTAAATAAAGACATTCTCTTTTATTCTTATAAAAGGGATGTTTGTCTTTTAGCTAAAAGGTTTGATGGGACTTCACAGAGCATGAAGAAAATGAGATAAAGTTATCTGACATTGCGTGCTACAAAGAATGGTTCATCCATTATCCTAGTACAAAGGGAGTGGCCTCTTCCTTTGTCCATCAGATATACTTCCAGCTAATGAATTCTTGACAGCTGTCCACATGCATCCCATGCATGGGCACTATAAAAGGAGATGAAGTCCTTCCTATAAATCTCACGCTTTCAACAAATCTTCCGTGTGTTCATTTGTTTGATTCCGGCAATCCTGTGTGTTCTAACAGTGTCATATTAACTTCCTTAGTGTAAAAGTTAATTACTGTTAAATTAACTTCCTTAGTGTATAAGTTAATTTCATGTGTTTAAGTTTGTTAGAATAGTGTGTCTGTTCTTTTCCGCAACAAACTTCTGTGTGTAAATTTTTAATATTTATTTTAAAAATTTTAAAAATAGTAAATTTTGTGTGTTTGTATTCACCCCCCCCCCCCCCCCCCCTTCTACAAACTCTCTTTTAGTTAGTCATCTCTAAACAGGGACTAACAGTTCCAAAAGTAAGATTTATAGTCGATGAAACAAAATAACGAACAAATATTATTTTGTTGTATTTCGGTGATGATGTATATCCAAGATAAACCATAATGGTTAATGAGAATCTCCAACAGCTATGCTAAAATAAGATTTTGGAGATCTAGGGAATATTTTTGTTCCATTTTAGCAGATGGTATAACATAATTGTTGGAGCAAAAATATAAGTGTTTAGAAGAGAGAAATAATATTTTATTAAATGTATTGAATATTTAAATAACATAGTTAATGATAGAATTGCTAAAATAGAGTAGTTGTTGGAGTTAGATGTAATTTTTTATAGAGATTTTAACTTTTAATAATCTATTTTAAAAAGTTACAGTATAGCTTTCTGAGATGTTCTAAGAGTCCACAAGATCAATATTTAAGTTTAAATAAATGCAAGACGCCCCAAGAAAGGATGTGGAATATGCATTTGGGATTTTTCAGGACAATTATATGTAGAGTAACAAGATTTTGATAAACTCAAACATCTTATCGAATAATATAATTGTGGAAAATGAAAGAATGTAATTAATATCTAGTAAGCCGAGGGGGGCTCCTCCAACATTTATATCCAAACGATGAGTTGAAGTATTTCAATGATAAATAAAAAGAAACATTAAACTATATGATAAATTAGTTCACACTCAACTTCAATCAAATAAGGTTGTGCATATTTTGAAAAAGGTTCATAGAAACTTAAAAGTAATTGTAAATATATAATGAAAGAATCTTTTAATAGATTTTTTGAAATAAAGAAAATATAGATTTTAGAGATTTTATATAATTTTTTGTTCTAATATATTTTTTAAAATAAAGAAAATAAGAAAGATAAAGTGAAATACTTCAAATTTTAATAACTACTAAAACATAATTATCATAAAAGAAATAACTTTTTGTTATATCCCACTATCCCATCCAATAAAAATATCTTGAAATTAAATATTTAAAAGATAAAACTGTCTTTTTTATATTAAATGTATGAAATTTTTAATAATATATTAATGTTGCAATATGTTAAAGTTGAATATAATTTTTTTTTTAAATTTTGAATTTTGAATTTGATTCTCAAGTTTTTAAAGAATTTATTGGAGAATGGAGATGCTCAAAGTCCTTTTAAGTTCTAGGAGATATGAGAGGTGAGTGCTTGTATTTTCGATTGAATTAAATACAAACCCTTTTAATTATTGTTTTATTTCATATGATTTTTTTTTGCTAAAATATCGTAGACAGTTACAAAAGAATTATATTAGGATTTTTAGTTCTCGTGTTTCTTTTTAAAAAAATTTACATGTTGAGGGTTTTTCACGTAAGCAAGTTTTCTATATGAGGGTAAGAGGAAATGTATTTATACATTCAAGCCTGAAACAACCATTCTACATAGAATTTATTGCTTTTGTTTGGTATTTAATTGATTACAAAACAACCTACCGATTTAATTATTTCATATTTTATAATGGATAAATTGCAATCCCGCAGGCGTGCTCGAATTGTAAGGGTCCAATTGGTTTGCAAGATTGTTTTTGAAGGATTTGGATTTCATAGAGGGATTTGGATTGGAATGCATTTGAATCATAGGTGTGTTTGGTTTGTAGGATTTGGAATGAAATTGGATTCCATATTATTTATAAATAATTTATAAAAAAATTTATAAATAACCATTAAATTACATTTTTATTAATCAATTATTACAAAACAAATGTTTTTAACATTTTTTAAAACATTATTTTATACAATTCTATGAAATCCCATGAAATCCCAATCATCCCCTATGAATTTCAAAATCCTATGTTTGTGGGATTTCAATTGAATCCTGGGATTTCAATTGAATCGTAGGATTTCAAATCCAAACAATCCAACAAACCAAACATAAGATTGGAATGGCTTTGAAATTCAAATCTCCCCAAATCCATTACATTCCCGCAAACCAAACGGACCTTAAGGGGCTGTTTGGTTCGCGAAATTCAACGGAATTTAATGGAATTGGAATGACAAATTCCTTTGACCAAATTTTCTTAATGCCGTTTGGTTTGCAGAATGAATTGATTGGATTCCATCGGATTCCACCGAATTCCACGGTTGAGAGATTTGATCATTCCTTAGCATATGTGAAGAATTTTGAATTCCATTTCGTGGCAAATGTAACATAATATGTAATTTTCATTTACAAAGACAAAAATAAATTTAACCACCACCCTCGCCCCACCCGTCCCACCCTCGCCGGCAACATATCCGCCACCAACACCGCCGTCGCTGCCACCACCACCACCCCCACCCACCATCACGACCATATGACTATTTTTTGTCGTCATAGTCGCCACTCACCCCCACCATACCACAAATGTTGTCAACACAATTGTCACCACCGGTAAATGCATATTTCGATTTTTTTACGAGATTCCATTCCAGTCCCTATCAACCAAATGCGTGGTCAAATTCCATTCCAGTTCCTTCAAAGTCAAAATCCTTTGATGGATTCCAATTCAATTCTGCAAACCAAACACCTTCTAAGTGATTTAAACAAAGTTGCAGGTGCGAGTTGTTTCGATTTTTATTTTGGGTGCTACTTTCAAAAATCCAACTTTTGATATGTATGACAGCTATCAACTACAAGACCTTCCAAAGAGGTTGAATATCATTCCAAGAAAGACATTAGTTGTATTGTATCATAGCCCTAATACATTTAAAAAAATTAGATAACATTACTCGATTAAGATTGAGTATAAACTGTTTTTATAAGCGAGTCTCTCACTAAACTCTTATCTATACACAATTGTCAAATACCAAATTTAACAAGAATTCTGATATTAAAATAGACCATTATAATTATATATACATGTTGAATATTTAAGAGATAAATACATAGTTCAAGATGATTATCAACCGCCACAAATATATGTCAAAAATGAGTTTGACGAAAGTCATGCAAAATACCAAACAACTTGTTATATATATCAACAAGAAAAGGCTACCCATTGGTTGAAGTCGGCTGTCAATATCTTTACAATCGATCGTAAAATACAATCAAATAATTGTATTACCATACACTTTTAAACTAAGGACATGTTTACTAACCTCTTAACACCTTTTACTAGACATGAAACTCTTATTTAGGTAAGAGATGATGTGTTTAGGGGCCGTTTACCAAACGCTTACCCGGGTAAGTGCTTACCAAGTCATATTACCTTATTGGATGAATATAACAAGTACCAAAAATCTTACCAGATAAGAGCGAAGACAAAGAAAGCAATGACCAAGAGTCTTACCCGGGTAAGTAATTGCCACGACTCTTACCACGGTAAGCGCCTACCGGGTAAATTGTTGCATACGATGCCGTTTTCGTGGACTAAAATTTTACCCGGTAAGTAAGTGATAGTGTTGAATTTTACCGGTGGTAAACGGACCGAGCAGCTCATTGTAGTCAGAGGCGACCTCTTTTCCTCTATTACCCTCGATTAAAATGGTATTTATCCACCATGAATTCCTCTTTTGTGAAGCACCCCTACTCTACGTCTTATCTTATTTGACATTGCCATGGCCCCTTCCCCTAACCCACTCTCACATGAAAGCACTTTCCTGTTTTCTCATTCTTTTTTTTTAAATTATAATGCAACATGTACAATTTTATTTAAAAGTGTATACAAGTTTTTCATAAGGAGAATTATATCTATACCCTTCTTATAAAATGTATGTGAATGAGTAGAGGGGGTAGAAAATATAGAGTAGTATAGGGTATGTGAGTGAGGTAGGGGATAGAAAATAAATGAGTTCTGTGTGGAAGGGGTAGGAATAACAACCCCCTTTTCATAATTCAACAAAAGGGTTTTTAAAGAATTTAAAAGCTATATTAAATATCAACATTTTTAAATTTATAATCCGTATTTAACATTTTAACAAAAATACATGACCAATTTGATTTTTGGTTGGTAAATGTTTATGAGTTACACGCTTTATTCTTAGAGTTAAAGGTCTTCGGATCACTTTTTGTTTGATAGTAGAATCTTTTTTACGGTATTTTGATGTTTTTTGATTTGTGTTAAGCAAAAATAGAAAAAAACGTTCTCAATCTAAAAAACAAAGGGGTATAACAGTCTTTTTCACCCAGTCAACACTTAATACAAATCATTATGTAAACAACGATTGCTAGTCAACACTTATCAAGTATAGATCTCTTACCTTAGTCAGACCTCTTACATTGGTTAGTACTTATCCAATTTTTTTTGATAAACAGCCCCCCAAGTCAAGTTTCAATTATGTTCTTAGCTATTGTCGACCACTTTAAAACGTGATTTTGGAAGTTGCACATAACTAAAATATAATTACTACAAAAGGAATTTATTTGTCAAACATTCAAATAAATAATGCCAAATATAAATTCAGATAAAAACTAAGACCCAATTTATTTTCATGCATTATTTTAGAAATTGGGATACAAGTTGAAAAGTTAAAGACAAAAAGGACCACATTTGCAATACAATTAAAAACGAGAACCAAATTGAAAGGACCTAATTTGGAAATACTATTAAAAACAAGGACCACGTTGATAAAACTTAGTGTACGGAAGGACTTAATAAAAATATCTCAACCATCATAAATAAGCAAACCCTAGACTCTATACAATCGCCGATTTTCTTCTGATGTGATTTTAAGCATCGAAGAAATGTACCATCGGCCCTTTGCGGCTCCTCCTGAAACCCTAGATCTGAAACCCTAGATCTGAAACCCTATCGAAGCAATTCAGATCTGTGTTCCTTTTGCAAGTACAGGTATATCTTACATCTTACATCTGTATCTATTTTAAATGATGTTATTTTGCTTCAATTTTAGAAACTAATCAGCATGAAATCAATCTATATTCTACAAGTATATATTAGTTCAGATCGATCTTTTTGAGTACTTAAATTCAATTTTTAGCTTCGATTGTTCGGCAAAGTCTTCAAGATGTTAAAGATCATTGTAGTTGACTAATTTCGAGATCTAGATATGTTGGTAAAGTTTTCGAGTTTTTTAATTTTGAATTAATATCATGTTAGTTGAAAATTCTGGAAGTTACGAGCTTTGAGATGTATTAAAATTAGTATTTTTAGATCTATTGATCTGTTTCAGACAACTGTTTGTGTTTTATATCGAGTTATAGATCTGATTGCAACTTTTGATATCTGAAAAACATTGATTTCGTTCTTTTAGATCTTTATTGGATATGATTGAGAAGTTAACAGAATTATAACTTGCATATGTTCTACAGTCTACTGATTTAGATTGTACTTATAAAATGGTAAGATGGACGATTTGTTACTAAAATGACTTTATATTCGAATCTAATAATATTAATTTTTAATCCAAAGTTCAAAAAGCACAAATAAATTTGGATGGTAAATGATATTGGAATAATGCAATTATAATTTAATGATGATGCATAATCTGGTTTGATTGTTTGAAGTTTTAATGAAGAAAATATGGTTTTCAGGATTCTTGGAATTTATTGCTTGGTGAATATGGGAGGATGTTTCAAAGGACATTTGGGAGGATGTTCAAAGGAGGACACAAATGGTTTTAGTTGGTGATCTTATTAATGAAAGGAAAAGAATAGGAGTCTTTGTAGTTATGACAAGTAAATTATCTTTTTAGTTGGTTTAGTGACAATTGTGATGAGAACATCATTGTTTGTGAGCATGTATATAACAAAAGCTATTTGAGGCATGCCTAAAGTTAGAAATCTTAGTTTCTTAATTCTCATCCAACAAGATGTTGGAGCTCTTTATGTCACGATGTATGACTCTATGTTACTGGTTCCAAAGGATTATGAAGGTAGTCTAGCCCACAGACAATTTGAATACATATCTCGAGACATTAGTTCACATGAGACTTGTGCGTCCAAAAATTTGTGTTGCACATGTCTCACGTGAGAATCCAATGTCTCAAGATAGGTGTTGGTGTTGTGCGTGGGTTAGCTTACCATCATAATCCTTTGTCATCGCAACAAGGAGTCATGCATAGTGACATAAATAGCCCTGACATTTTGTTGGATGAGAATTGCGAATCTGTGATTTCCTATTTTGGCTTGTTTGAAATGGATTTTGTTGGAAAATGCTCAATAAATAAGGATCTTCTCGTTTTTATTGTTGTTGAAACTGACTTGCTATAAAGAAACATTCATGTGGGCTGTATTTATAACTAGACCATTGTGTCTTTTCTTTATCGTTGTTATATATTGTGATGAATAGTGCTTGAAAACATTGTAACATTATAATATATGATAATTGAATGAACATTTTGGCTCTTAAATCGACAAGTATGGTATGGGTTTTTATTTTTGCTTATCTATGTTTATGTACATTTTTGTTTGGAGGTTAATGGTTATGAATTGTGCTTGTATTATGTTGTTTGTTTGTTTTGAGATGATCGGTTTTTACTTTTTAGCTTCATCTCTCCATTTGTGTTGCATTAGAAACAAGACCTAACGAAGAAACAAGACCTAACGAGGTTTGTTGAAAATATGCTCCAACAACATCTTTAAAGGTTCCTCCAAAATGGAGAAAGTACGAGACTTTTTTTTCATATTCGGAGATTACCCCAAAAATATTACTATGTGAGAGAAATTATTATTTTATTTATAGTCTCACTCTCCCATTAATAATAAAAGACTTAGTTTAAAATTGATATATTAATACTATAATTAATGTTGTATTCTTTAAAGTAGATATCCTGTTGAAGATAAATGCAATTTTTTAGAGAGATTTTGATTTTTTTTATCTCCATTTAAAAAAAAAATTAGAGATGCTGTTAAAGAAGCTTGTTCAATAAGCAAAAGAGTATATTTTTCTAAAACCAAACAACTTCATCATCCAAATATTTGTTTAAGCAATGCAATCATCTAAAAATCCAAAATTACCATTATCATTATCATTATATAGAGTGAATTAGTGTAGTTAGTATGGTTTCCAATTGAGTATATATTGTGAAGATGGTAGTAGTAGAAAGATAACTAGTTTGACATGATCGACGTTGACATGCTTTTTACAAGCTGGGAGTCTTTAGGGAAACCACTGTTATACTTAGGGTAGGATTTATGTCTTAGTATATCTTAGCTTCCCTGATCATACCTCTTAACGGAATATAATGTGTTTATTTACACCTTAACGCGTTAACCAGAATCAGTTGTGTTGTTTGATTCCGTTTTTTAATTGAATGCACTAACCCTTGAAAAGAAATGAGTTGGGAGAGAATGTTACAAACCAAATATGGCATTCATTAGAAGTCAACGCAAAATGTTAACAAAAAGGAAACCCTAATCAAATACGAAACCAAACAATTACTTTTTTGAAAATGCATATAAAATTTATCATAAATCCATATAATCTCATTGTTAATTCATACGATGAAACCACAAGAGCAAGATCTAGAAATAATTTCCAAAAATAAAGAAATTTAATTTTTATTTCCACAACCCATAGTTAGTTGTTACACGTTTTCAGTTATCAAATACCACTTGTAACATCGCTATTATTGCCACCATCAATGGTAGAGGTGGGTAAGCCGATTAATCAGTCAGTCCCTTAACCCGTTCGTTCTAGTTCTTGTCCCCTGGTGATGTAACCAGTTTAGGTCCTTATTAGTTTACACATGATAACTGTAATTGGTGGTAAACGTTGTCCATCCAACCTATCCTTGTTTTGTTTTTGTTCTTTTTAACTATTTTTTATGCATTCATATATAAATCATATATTTTATCTTTCACATTTTTTTATCAAGTAATTGGAGATGGATAAATTACAAGTCTTTACTCTTTTACTATAAATAACATAAATTAAATAAATCGTGGTAGATTTAATTTGCTATAACCGGCCCCAATCCAAAACCAATTTGTAAAAAAGCATAAAGAATCAAGTCAGACAAGTCCTAACCAGTCTTTGGGTCCGGTCCCTCCACAATCAACCGAGGTGGCAATGGTGATAGCAGTGGCTACAACAATAACGATGGTGCTAGTTTCGGCCATTGTAGTGGGATGGAATGGATCAGAGTAAAGTTAAGGACACAAAGTAGGCTTTCTTAAAAGATGGATAAAAAGGAAGTGAATTCCTCAAGAAATTTAAATTCCGCCATGTAGAATTGAATTCCATTCTTTTTCCCGAAAAATACTAAAACCAATTTCTTCATATTTCAAAGATTCTCTACAATGTGATTGATTAAGTCCTACATGGGTTAATTTATCTATATGGATTAAAAAGGTTTCTATCCGCTGAGGGTTTATTCATATAGATGAAAAGGAATGTGTTTTTTTTTTAATTATAAGAGACATGTTTGAATAAGACTTATTGGATAAGCTACTTTTATATCATTAAACTACTATCAAACAGTTATGTATAACTGATCAAATAAGTTGTGACTTTCATTAATCTCATTAAGTTGCTAATAAACAAACCTTTAATTTTGTACAACCAAAGCTCTAAACACATCTCTTTGAAGAAAGTTCACACATGCAAACACACTAAGCACATCTCTAAAAGGGCCATTACTTTTTCTCAGCCT
Organism: Silybum marianum; assembly: GCA_036898165.1. NCBI lineage: Eukaryota > Viridiplantae > Streptophyta > Magnoliopsida > Asterales > Asteraceae > Silybum > Silybum marianum. The sequence continues at coordinate 20,754,437 of CM072539.1, forward strand.
TGGTCAGTAATTTTGCTCTCCTTGAAGGTTATAGTAATAAGAAAAAGACCAAAATACCCCTCTGTTCACTTAGGGTGCGTTTGGTACGGTGAACATGATGGAACAGAATGGAATAAAACAGAACAAGCTTGTCCCATGTTTGGTGTGATAAAATGTTGAACTAAGTGGAACAAGGGTGTTCTATCCTCCCCTCCTAGAACTAAGTAGAACAAGGGTTTCATGACCATTTTACCCTCTAACCTAACACACACACACACACTCTCTCTCCTCTGTTTCTCTCTCCTCTCTCTCTCTCTCTCTCTCTCTCTCCTCGCTCTCTCTCTCTCTCTCTATATATATATATATGTATATGTGTGTGGAGGTTATTTGGTAAAAAAACACTAAACAACTCACTGGGGGTAAATTGGTCATTCTGTTATGTTTTGTCCTGTCCCGTCATATCATGTTTTACCAAACGTGTAACAGTTGTTCTGTCCTGTTCTGTCCTGACTGCGTACCAAACGCACCCTTGCGAAACTTAAGAGCCTGTAGTAGGAGGGACCAAAACCGAGCATGTCACAAGGGCAATTTTGGAATTAAAAAAATTTGTAAGTAACAAAAGGTCCAAAACCAAGAAAACCCACAAAAACATAAGGACCGAATCCATAATTTACTCCAAGATTGTATTAAAAAAAAACTGTGGATCTAGTTATGAAGAGTTGATATACTATGAATACATGCAACTGTGAAGATATCAAACATTGATCTAAAATTGTTATTATTGCTTTTCGGCATGGAAAAGATTGAAAAAGGAATCATACCGCAGAATCAGAATGGCTGAATCCTTATTACTTCTGGTGGCTGTACCGCATTAAGCCATGAACATCAACTATGCCAGGAGGAAACACGGGATCGATAGCTGCTCTAACAGCCACTTTTGCTACAGCTGTAACATTTATCGGAGGTGTCAACAGTGGACCAACAAGCGGAACTTGACTCAGTGGCTTTGCATGCTGGAGAACCTGAAAAACACAACCGCTCCGTTAAGAGGCATCCTCTGAATTGCTAAGAGATGAATCCTGTTTGGCAAGCAAAAAAATAAGTCTGCCTCTTAATGGTTCCAAAATCCTTCGAATCATTTTGTATCCTGGACCTCCCTAAACCATTAAGAGCCCTGATTACATCCTGAATGATTACCAAATAATTATATTTCATTTTGCACTATATCATAAGAGCCTCTTAATCATTCTGCACCAAACCATTCAGCAGCTGCCAAACAGCCCCTTAGTAAAAAAAAACACATACAAATAGCAGTTACATAGTTCTGTATTGCATTATATATCATGGAAACACGACAGATGTGAATGATATCTGAAATAGAAAGTAGCAGCAGCTACAAGTTGGTTCATGATTGCATCGTCAAAGATTAGGGAAGAATGAAAGAATTGTGCAAGGTTTTAGGGTTTTAAGTTGACATGGGTAGTTTAGTAATTTACCATTGTTGTCTCATCTCCCTCATTTTTATTCCACAAAAAATGCATTTTGGTCCCACCAAATGTGGGGCAACAAGTCTTTGTACTGTCTTGTACAGCGTACCAAACACATGAAACTAGAAAGAAATTGCTTCGGTGTGTGTGTGTGTGTGTATATATATATATTCTAAATTTTTTCACCCAAATATCATACTCCTCCGCATGTATAATTAATTATACATGGGAATAACATAATATGATTGTTTTCTAACGTAATACATGTAGATTGTTGACAACAAGAGGAACAGTTTAGAATGACATATTTCAAGAGGGCTAAGTCATTTTTGTAATAATTTGGTATAATTAGTAATAAAGTTCTAAACGATGATTAAATTACAAAAAATAAGTAAAGGATTGTGGTACCATCTCTAATGGATTGCCAACGACACCCAGAGGCAACTCCATGCTGCCAACACGACGATTTCCATAAATGAAACCAGGCCTCAGAATCACATCTGACAAGAAAAAATCGAAAAATTTATCATAATACATTTGAAAGGCATTAAAATTGGTCAAATACAGTTGTCAGTTAGTTGTTATCCGCATTTTTGGATATATAAAATTAAAGAAGAGAAGACTCACGTCCATATGGATATCTCACAAGTAACTCTGTTTCAGCAGCTCTCTGCATTATTAGTATTACAATCATCAGTTTTTAGCTTTATGAAATGAAACAACCTAAAATAATCAGAAATACTCGTATACAGATTTGCACCCTCTCTAATCAAGAAAAACCGGGACTTGTTCTATGATGAGATATAAGATATTTGTAAGCTAACCATGAAAAAGTGGGAGAAGGTAAACCAATAATAGGGATCCGAAATATGTCTAGTAACCATCTAAGACTTTCCAGCCACTCATCCCTGTTCGTATTCCATCACATTAGTTTGCCTTCTACCCTTACTCTCTAAATAAGCTTCCTCATACATCTTTCTACAGCAACAAATCCTATATATATATATATATGTATGTATATAGGGTCAGGTTCAGGGGAAAACTGCAAAAAATGAAAAACTGAGGATCACCCTAATAACCATTCATTTGAACGATTTGGACGGTATGCACATGTGCATACAAGTAATTTGTAACATGCACACGTGCATAAAAAAACAGCTTCAATCACTTGTATGCACATGTGCATAAAAAAACAGCTTCAATCACTTGTGTGCACATGTACATATCCGCTCATCTCGTCCAGATGAATGGCTACCAGGTTGCTCCTCAGTTCTTCATTTTTTGGGGTTTTCCCCTGAACCTCCCTCTCTCCCTCTATATATATACATATATATATATATATATATTCTTGTGTGGCCGTACATTAATCTCATCATTTGTATCTCTGCTACATTCATCTCATAAACGTTATCTTCTTGTGAACAACATTATTCCTAGACAAAGTGATAAGTTTACTGCCTACCTATAAAAGTTTACCTACAACTCGCAAGCACTATACAATCACTTAAGATTCTGTATGCATGGCAAGAGCAGGTAGCAAGTACATGAGCAAAGACAAAGCTAACTGGAAGGTTAAATATTTAAGAAAGATGAATCAGCGAGTTAATTTTCCAAACAACGTAAAAATGGACTTATTTGATGAAAAATGGGCACACTGTTGCTTCATTATCAGATGTCCAAATTAACCTAAGAATCAACAAGAAACTACGATTGCTAAAAAGTAAATGGTTTGTGGTCCACATTTATACCTTTCCGTCATAATATCCTTGTAGAAAGTAATTAACGACACCAAGATCAGCAGCAGATACATAAACAAACCTTTTAACTCCTGTAAGTAAGAAAGAAAAACGGATTACAAAAATATAATACAGATCTAAGAATTCTCTAGAAACCCATTTATATTTTCTATTTTTTGGTCTTGTTGAGTTTCTTTTATCACTTATTACCTCACTGAATGATCCAGAAAAAAGAAAAGAAAAACTACAAAATAAAGCAGTATCAGATAGAAGCCAAATGGTTTCATTCAGCAATAACCTTTTTCAGCTGCAGCTCTAATGACTGTAATGTTTGCAGTTCCATTGATCTTATACATGTAGGAATTGGAACCAAAACCACCAACACAAGACACCTGTAAGTTTCAACTGGATGATTAATATTTATTTACTCCTAATTTATGCATAACAATTAAGAAAAACTACTGTTTTTTTATATATAACTAAACTCCCTTTCCAAATTATGAAGAAACTTTCTTCAAGGGAAATTATATGAAATATTAATGAGGTAGTAAGGTAGTACGTACAATGGAGGTCACTCCGTTTAATGCTTCTTTCCATGAGCCACCAGATAGCAAGTCCCCTAACAACATATGGATAAAAGATTAGAGATATTTGTATCAACAATAGGACAATGATCAATGAAATAGTAAGCATTGCTAAATAAATATAAACATGGTGACAAAGCTCTTAAATGAAACAACGATGATCAAATTGATAAAATAATGAAACCATGGTGAGTAAAATGCGTTGCTTATGCATATGTGCATATCAATAGATATGTATACATAGATATATGATAAGGAAACATACTCATAAACAAGATGTGATACCTTGATGCCAGTGCACATTGTTAGCCCATGGTTCCTGAATAGATGGCTTGCCAGATCTGCATAAGAAAGTTAACATCATGTAGGGAAGAATCAACGGTGTTTATGTATTTCCATGAAACAACATTTATTCAGTACCATCATCTCCAAAAAGTCTAAACTTCAAAATCTACCTTGAAGGAAAAGTTAGTCCTGAACATATACATACATATATGTATATATATATAGGGTCAGGGTCAGGATCAAGGGAAAGCCTCAAAAAAAATTGAAGAACACCCAGGGAGCCCTCCATCCAGACGGTATGCACAAATGCATACCGGTACGTTGTAACATGCATTTGTGCATATGCACTGGTGCATAGAAAAAAAACAGCTTCAATCACTTGTATGCATTTGTGCATACCGTCCGGATGGAGGGCTCCCAGGGTGTTCGGTTCTCTTTTTTTAGCGTTTTCTCCTGAACCTTATATATATATATATATATTAGTGGTTTCCATTCAAAGGAATGGGAACGTAGTCGAAACATTCAGGGGTTTTGTGTTTCATTTTATATCCAAAAACTAATTGAAACAAATCATCCATGGTCAAAGAATGATTTATAGTTTGCCAACCATCTCCAATAGCATTATAGCAACAACATTTTCACCTCAAAGCTAATTATATATATTTTGCTTATGATGAACAAAGAAACAATCTTCATAACTTAAGTTATATTTTACGCGATAAACGCAATAAGGTAGGACAAAACTACATCACCCAAATCATATACTGTTATCAATAAGATCATTCAGCACCTATCAAGTCATTCTTTCATCTCCATGTTATTTCATCAAAATGATGCAATACATATAAATAACAAATTTATACCTGCTAAGGCTAGTAACAGACAATCCACGATCTAATGCTTCTTTGCATATATGTGAACCAACAAACCCACTTCCACCCACAACAAGTAACTGATTACAAAAAGAGATCAAAATTAAAAGAAAAAAAAACACACATACTCAACATAAGGAAAACTCTTAACAAAAATTTAAAGAAAACTGAAATTTACCTTCTCCTCTGGAGGATGTGGAACTTGTACTGTTTCAGCATCCTCTACTTTAAATGATTCATCAAATTTATTAGATCCTGTGGATAAATATCTTCCTCTTTCTGTTGAACCTAATGTATTGCTTGGTTTCACAGAATAGTTAGATGAAATTCAAAATAAATATCACTTAAATTCATACATAAAAACCTCCACAATAACCAGAAACCACTTTCAAAATTGGCGAATACTGAAGATGTGCAAACTTAAACAAACAGACTAAATTATGTAATTAGTTATATCAATCATAAAAAGATGAACAGCTTTTTATCAATTACACAGAAACCCTCATTCAATTTAGGACAAGGTTTAATCTTGGCTATTGATTTTTGATGGGTTTTTGACGAAATAATGACATTGCTGAATGGAGAAATCGATAGAAACAAATGGAGATTAAAGGAACTTACAAGAATCTGGAGAGTGATAACCTAGAATGGATTAAACGAGCCATAATGTATGACCGTTTTCTTCGTGCTCGAAGAATCAAAAGAAGAACTAGAGAGACGACGACTATGGTAAAAACAATGAAGCAAGAAAAGATAAATCGTAAAAATAGAAGACAACAGTCCAAATTTATTGCTGGTAGAAAAGATCATTTTCGAAATTACATGATGATACCTTATAGTTTTAATTTGTTTACACTATTCATCCCTCCTTCAAACGTTGTTAAATTTATCCATTAAAAGAAAGTTTGGGACTAGACTTGATATTAAATTACCCGGGTAAGTGCTTACCGACAAACTTCAACATTATCATTTACTTATCGGGTAAGATTTTAGTCCATCAAAACGGCATCGTATGCAACAATTTACCCGGTAAGTGCTTACCGTGGTAAGAGTTGTCGCAATCACTTACCGGGGTAAGACTCTTGGTCCTTGCTTTTCTTGTCTTTGCTCTTACCGGGTAAGATTTTGGGTACTTGTCATATTCCTCTGGTAAGATAATATGACTTGGTAAGTCTTATCTGGGTAAGCGTTTGGTAAACGGCCCCTAAGTGACAACCATAAAACCAAAAATTTAAGTTACTTTAAAACAAAATTGAAAAAATACATAAAAATGTAAAAAGATCTAAAATGCCTTTGAATTAACTGACACGATCAATTGGGACCAACAAGTCAACTTTTTCACTCAAAAATGAACTAAACTTAAATGAAATCAGCTTAAATGATGCCAAAAAAGCGTGAAATTGTGCGTCTTTGATGCTATAAACTCGTTCATACAAACAAATAACATTACTATCTGCTACAAAACTGATCATTCACGAGTCATACATTGCAAAAATATATCAAAAAATCGAGAAGTTAACATAAAATCATATCCGGTGGACAAGTTCAAACACCTCTCACGATATCATGCACACGAACCCTTTTCTTTCTAGCTCATATAACCGGTGCCAATCAAATATCGCACAACCAAACACCCTCGACGGCTAGCCACAAACCCTGGTTCAGTTTGGTTCAGTCCAGTTCAGTTCGATCATTTAACTCTTTTATTGGGTTCAAAAACATACTTCTTGATGGAATCTTTAATAGATAACAACTCTGGGAACTCTTTCTTGAGCTTAGAAACATCCAACTCATTGTTGCTTCTTGGTGCTAATATCACTTTGGCTTGTTCTTTTAAATCAAAGTTTTCCCATTTGAAATTAGGGTCTATATATTGTTTATATAACTCTAATATCTCATTGTGGCTTACAACTCCTGGATTTGTGAAGTTCCAAACACCTTTACATTTCCTTTTTGCCATTTCGATCGATATTGGTAGGAGCTCGTCGAGCACGGTTATGCTATTCGGTATGTTTACCACTTTGTTGTAACGTGTGATCTTCGTTATAAGGTTTCGTGTGTTGCTTAAATCGGACGATATTGGCATCCGAAGTCTTAACGAGCATACATTTGCGTAGTCGCGTAGCATCTCGTCCACCTGATCGTTGTTCAAGAAAATGGAGTGTTATATCCCGTAAAACTCGTGTAGTAATTACTTGTAAATTTGGAATTTAAGAGAACCATTCAGGATGTGAAAAATGTGTAAAAGTTGTTTGACAGTTACTACTGGATGGTTTGGTACAGAATGATTAATAGACTCTTATGATATAGTCCAAAATGAAATATAATTGTTTGTAATTGTTCATGATGTAATTAGTGCTCTTAATGGTTAAGGGAGATCCAAGATACAAAATGGTTCAAAGGGTTTTGGAACCATTAAGAGGCATACTACCTTTTAGCGATTCAGAGGTTGTCTCTTAATGGAACGGTTAAGAGGTAAACAAACAGCCCCATAAGTGCCCTAATAGACTGTTTTATAAGACATAAGTTTAAGGGATCGAACAATTGAGTGTCGTTATTTAAAAACATATAATTGCAATAAGTTTATAAGACATTTTTTAGTTGTTTAACAAGTTTTTTACTACATTTTATAAAATAAAATGTCATATTAGCTTTTTTTTAAAGCACGCTTTTGAAAATTGTCATATGAACACATTTTTTTATAAGATATTTTTGGAATAAGGCATTTTTCCAATTAATATAATGTTTTTTTATTTCAAAAATGTTTTAAAAAACTTGTTAATGCACCAAAAAAACATCTTATAAACTTATTGTAACGTTTTTACATATGACGCACCACAATTGTTTGGTCCCTTTAAACTTAAGTCTTATATGCAAAACAATTTTTTAGGGTTGTTAGACATTTTTGACGTCATATAAACACGTTTTTGTTGTAATGATAAGTTGTTTTTAAGACTTTAACTAAATGTTTTGTAGAGGCGGGTTCAAATACTCAAATTTGGTTGTGAACATGAGGACAAAATATAGCGCGACACATGTCATATTCGGATAGAATAATGAAGGAAACTATTTAGTCTAAATATGACATGTGTCGCGCTATCATTTGTCCTCACGTTCACAACCAAAATTGAGTTCTCATTTGAACCCGCCCCATGCTTTATAATATAGTAAAGATAAAGTATGAAAGTTGCGGTTAATTACCATAGCCTTCGTCTTGGAGTAAAACGATCCGATAAAATTTGGCTTATCGTCTTCCTTAAACCCGATCCCCGAACCCAAAGGATGATCCTTATCATACTCAAAAATACATCCGGTCGCATAATTCATCATATAAACACCTTCTTGGTTACAAACATCCGCCAAATTTAACATTCCAACGACATTCATTCTAATCGTTTCGATCTTATGCGTCTCACACCAATCCATATTCGGTCTCCCGGCTACACCCGCCGCGTTAAAAACATGTGTCGGTTGTAACCTTCGTATATCGCTCAATAACATATTTCGATCTTCTAGCTTCCCACGACCATAAGCATACGTTATCCCTTTTTCGACACACAAATTTCCCAATAATCCCCCAATCCAACCCGTTCGACCGTAAATCAAAAACTTTAAACCGCTTTTCGAACTTCCCATTTTATATTGCATCAAAAACTCTTCTTCGTAATGCAATATCGGAATCGTTGTTGAAATCCGAGGGTGCGGGTGAAGCGCGGGCCCCACGTTACCCCACCAATCGGGGTTTTCGTTGTACCACGCGATCGTCATCTTTAATCCCGCTTCCCACGGAGTCCGTTCTTCCCACCCGAGTTTTTTTAACTTTTGATCGTCTAAAAAGTATCTTTTATCGTTAAACGGCCGATCGTTAACGAAATGCACTTTTTTCTCGAATTCAAACCCGAAGATTTTACAAATGTCTTTAGCCACATCGATCACACTCCGTTCCTTTTTCGTCCCGATATTGTAAACGTTTCCGATCGCGCCTTTATGTAAAATTACGTCAAAGGCCTCGGCAACATCCGCGCAAAACAAATAGCTTCTAACGTTAGATCCGTTGCCGTGAACCGGCAACGGATCGCCTCTCATCGCGAGCAAAATATACTTCGGGATGAGCTTTTCGGGAAACTGGTTCGGCCCGTAGACGTTATTCCCACGAGTCGTTATAATCGGGAGCCCGTAAGACCGATGGTAAGCCATGACCAACATTTCAGCACCGGCTTTCGTGGCTGAATACGGGTTCGTGGGAAGCAATTGGGACGCTTCGTGGTTGCCTAAATCGGTTTCTAAATCGGACTCACCGTAGACCTCATCGGTGCTGACGTGGATGAACCGTCTGATTCGTTGAGTGACCTTACAAGCTTCTAATAAGACATGGGTTCCATAGATGTTGTTAGTGGTGAACTCGAAGGAGTTTCCGAAGGAGTTATCGACGTGGGTTTCGGCTGCAAAGTGCATAATGGTGTCGATATCTTCGGCATCTAAGAGATAGTTGATGAGATCTGGGCTAGCGATATCGCCTTTAACGAACTTGAAGTTTGAAGATGAGAAAGATGGCTGAAGGTTCTTGAGGCTAGAACAGTAATTTAGCTTATCGAGTGCAACGATTTTGTAAGATGGGTAGTTTGAAACAAGACGATTGGTGACATGTGAAGGTATGAATCCAGCTGCACCAGTTATGAGTATGGTTTTTGGAGGAGATAATCGTTCAGATGATGATGATGATAATGGTTCAGATGATGACATTTTTTTTAATTGATTAAAAGATTGGGTGTATCTGGATAGAGATGTGTGTAGATGGAAGAGGAAGAAGAAGAAGAAGAAGAAGAAGAAGAAGAGTTGCAGGTCTGAATGATTAGGTCAAGAAGTATGATGCGATATAGACGATGGGTTTGATGGTGATTAATTTGGAGGTTCCATATTTGCCTCCATTTATTAAGTGAGAGTATATGGCACGTGTTGAATGTATATTTTACATGCTCTACTTTCATGGAAATGGTATTTCTATCATCATAAGGTGATTTTTTGAACTTTTTTTTTTCCAAAATGTTACAGGTAAAATAAGTTTAAGGACATTTTTTTAAGAGTCCTTGTCTCATAATCATTTTTCTCTTATTTTTATCCGTTTGTTATCAGGTTCGTAACTTAGCTTCGTAAGTATTATGGAGTGTGGACCCACCAAAATGATATCGTTTTGGGCCACCTCAATATAATACTTATGGATTTGTCACGCATCATACATTGGTGGAACCGATTTTGGGTCAGGTCCGGAATAATACTTACGGACATAGGTTACGGATCGGTGACGCCAAAACCGACGCCGTTTTAGGGGTCCGTAATACTTACGAACCTGGGTTACAGACCGAGTGACATATGGGTAAAAATAGAAGAGAAATGGTTATGAGGAGAATGGTCGTCTGGTGCAATTTCCCTTTTTTAAAATCGTGGGTGTTCGGGTCAGTTTATATGCATCTTGAGTAATTATATGAAGGGCTTTGAAAAATAGTCAGAAATTTTTTTCAGTGGCTTTACAGGACTTGAACTGGTAACCTTTAAGGAGGATTCTTAAAGGCCCCAGTGTTATATATTGTCAGTTGAACTAACTTCACAATTAACTGTTAACATATTGGGTTTGCTGTTTAAAAGTCACCGGTTCAATACTTTTCTTAGAGTTATCATAGGATTTGTTTGTTTGTTAATTTCAAGGGTAGCTCGATACGATTAGTTGAGGTCAATGTGGATCCAAAAACTTATTGGGTTAGACCTAGGAGTGTAAGAAAAAAAAATCGAAACTAAATAACTCGTCCAAACCAAAATGCTTTTGGATTAAATAGTTTAATTAATTGAATAAGAATACTTTATTCAGGTTTTTAATTTTGGTTATTCTTTTACTATTTTGATTAACATGAATAGTAAATTATATCATAATTTTATAAATTATACTTCTAGTCTTCTAGATAATTGCTCAAAATATGACGAGCCTTCTTATAAACTCCAAGGCGATATATATATAGAGAGGGAGATTCAGGAGAAAACGCTAAAAAATGAGAAAACTGAAGAACACCCTGAGAGTCTGCCATCTGGACGACATTTTTTTCTATGTATCAATGCATATATATGCATTAGTGCATATGCACAAGTGCATACAAGCGATTGGAGCTTTTTTTTTCCTATGCATCAATGCATATATATGCATTAGTGTATATGCACAAATGCATGTTAGGGCATACCGTCCAGATGACGGACTCTCAGGGTGTTCTTCAGTTTTCTCTTTTTTTAGCGTTTCCCCTGAACCTCCCCCCCTCTCTCTCTCTCTTTCTCTCTCTCTCTCTCTATATATATATATAAATTATATATATATAGATATATAGATATATATATATGCACACGATGTGTATCAAGTTGCCAATATTCATTGTTTTTCTCGACTCTGAATAATGAGGGCACTAGTCTTACGCTTTTCTATTGGATTTCCTCATATTATCGTTTCTCCCTCATACAATCATATCATTAATGTTTGTTAATTTTTTAACTATACCGTTTGAAAACTCGTGAAATATATTTTTCTTGTTAATTAAGTGTTCACTTCACATTTAGACTTTTGGAAAACTAATATACTTGAATTGTTATGTTTAAAATACAAAGGCTTGGGAAGTAGACACTTTAAGACGTCACATGAACAATATGTCAAGTGTTGCCATGACAAACAAGCAAACACACGACATTATTGTATCAAATTCAGCGGAAAAAAAAGCATATGAGCGTCTACTATGACAAATTTAAGACCGTTTCATGAGGAGTATATATTCATCAGAATAATCAGTACTATTATGAACATATATGAATATTGATAATGAACATACGTATTCATGATGAATAGCATATTCAAAATATCATATTCTTTATTAATACCAAATAAATGATATTGATGCTGTTTGAATCTTGTATACATATTCATAATGAATACCATATTTATTTATCATTTTAATTCTGTGTCTTTGGTCCATCTATTGCCCATATTAATTGTTCTCCAATCTTATTTTATTTGATGGTATTCAAAATGACAAAATCCCTAAAGAGACTGTGTCATAGACCACTGTGTTGGAAGACAACCAAATATCATATTAAAGGCAGGCAGGCAAATCACATGGCATCAGGGAATCTTTTCCCAAAAAAGCCACCTGAAACTAAAAAGATAATTTAGCTTTGAAACGGTTATTTGGAAAACCAATTCTTTTAGTTTGTAATAAGAGCACTCCAATGCTTATTTGAATAATGACTTAAAAGATGGTTTGATCAGTTGGAGAATAGGTTGAATATGACTTGAAGATTATATTTTCTTCAAACACTTGAGATTCTAAGGCTATGTTTGGCAAAAATAAGCTAGCTTATTTTTAGTGTACACGTTTGACAAACCATAAGCTAGTTTATTGAAACGCTACTTGGAGTAGCGTTTTAGAAGCTTATTGTCATTTTTTCCAATTATAACCCTCATTAATATTAATTATTAATTATTACTTTTATTTTTAAATATGTTATTTTTGGTCATTTTACATTTTTATACGCTAGTTTTGCCGAACATGATTTCTTTTATCAGCTAGCTTGTCAGCTACCAGTCAGCTTATAAGCTATCAGCTAGTTTGCCAACACATAGCCTAATTGTTTAAAGAATTGGTTGTAATAGACAAAAACTGTTATGATGGGACCCGTACTTTTTCTATAATTTTTCATTAACATCAAGTCTTTTAAGCTATATTCATCATGCAGATGCTCTAATGGTTGTAAAGAGAGAAAAAGTTTTTTGTAAGAGACTAAAAGTGTTATATGACCATTGGAGTTTGATGGTACGATAACTCAAAAATGTAAGAAAGAGTTGTTTACCTTGTTTTCTATCTTATTCTCATCATTTTTTTCCCATTTTGTTATTTTTCCTTGTCCTTTGGTCCGCCCACAAATCCGTCAAAAATAACGGCAAAATTATCCATCGGTGAAGTCACTTTGTTTTGAAGTGCCCCACAGTCTCGCTAAAAATGTGTACACTTATTTTTGGACAAACTAAAATAGAAATAGGACACTTGTTTTGGGTTAGAGGGAGTAAAGTATAACTATAACCAAACCAAACCAAACCAACCTAGTTTATGAATAACCCACCCACTGTCTGGGGAAGGTAAGATGTATGCAGACTTCACCTCTACCCCAAAGAGCAGGGTGGTTATTTATGTGAAGACCTATGGCTTGTGAAAAGTGTGACGAAAAGAGAAAGACAGACATAATATTAGTATAATCGTACCTTAAATATCAGGGAGCAGAAAACAAGGCATTAAATGACTGTCATATACTTAAGTAAAAAACCTCTAGAATTTCGTGCCAAAATTTAACATTTCAAGATGCATGACATCTGAATGAATAAGCCAACTACAAATAAGTTAACAAGTTGAGTTACTTACTGGATTAAGCTAGGCTACAGAAATAAGGCATAACTTCAGAAATCAAGGGCGCCACCAGTCTTGGAAGAGCTAGAACAACTACCAGAAGTGCCATAAGAACTCCCACTTGACCCATCAACAGGTGCTTGATTTAGACACTCTAAAACCAACGATCTTCTTTTTTGCAACTTTATGGAGTATGTTGTTGCATCTAGAATTACTGGAACCTTCACAGATGTAAAATCATATAATGATACAATATGTCAAATTAAAAAACTAATTTCAATTAACAAATGGTATTTTTGCAACTTTAGAATAGTGGATAATAGTTCTATAGGACGATTGGTATGTTTCAGATAGGATGTACAACATATTAAGGCTGTTTGTTTACCTCTTAACAGTTCCATTAAGAGGCAGCCTCTGAATCGTTAAGAGGTTAATCTTGTTTGGCAAAAAATAAGTCTACCTCTTAATGGTTCAAAAACCCTCTGAATCATTTTGTATCATGGACCTCTCTTAACCAGTAAGAGCCCTAATTAAACCCTGAACAGTTACCAAGCAATTATATTTCATTTTGCACTATATCATCAGAGCCTCTTAATCATTCTTCTGACCACTTAATCATTCAGCAACTGCCAAACAGCCTAAGACAGTTTCATTAAAGAAACAACTTTTGCGGCCAAAAAACACCTTCCAGTGACCCTGTCATTACAGAAAGACTATTTCGCCCCTGACTATGTTAGTTGACATTTTTTACCCTTGATAGCGTAAGATATTACTTAAAATGGGCACAAGTAACTGAGAGAGACGACCCGTATCATTACTTAAATAACTTTAGTATGTGTGTCTATCTGAAATACAATTCATTGCCCATCTAAAATATGCCAATTCTCCTATGACCTGCAGAACTATTATCTCTTAGAATAAATGACCAAAGTACCCTTTAGGAAGAAATTTTACAAAACGTTAATGTTGTACCTGTGTGTTGAAACGTGCAACTTTATGTACACTTAAAAGGCCAAGCATATCTTGGTAACCAGTTAGGAGAGTAGCAAGCTCCTTGTCCTCATCTGTTTTAAAGTTTTACTTATTAGAAGATGCTATATAACCAGTAATTTAATAGCACGATTGATGCAAGAAAAACAACAATTACCTGGAATTGCTTTAACAGATAATAAGGTATCAGCCAGATGTTGGCATCTTTTCGACACTGATGGTGATACAAGAGAAGCTGGGAAGGTTAGAAAAGCAACTGCATTTGAAGACCGTACCATGCTTTTCAATGATCTAATGAAGGAAAGCATATCCCATTCCTACAAGATTAGTATAAGATGTCTAAACTTTTAATGAAGAGAAGTGTAGCCATTCAATAAGTATAGAAGTCCACAATAGTTTTAGAAATGTGTAATTATTACACTTTCTAATCAACTAGATGACAATTTTAGAAATGTGAAAACTTATGTGGTTACTTACCTTGTCAAAATATTCACATTGTGGAGCGCACAATGATTGGATGGCAATTCGCCCTGCACTTGTAATATTTCCATCATACCTGATCAGAATAATGAAAATCAGGTTAGATGTATTTTAAGAATATTTTTTTTTACAAATAAATGTGCCACAAAAAAACAATATTGGCATAGACATTTTGCATATGTCATCATAAGTGAGTTTAGAGCTAAAAACTTTTTGACCTTGGTGGGATTATAATAAACTAAAATACTATTTATTTACCACCAAATACCAGAAGGTCACTCTTTATTCTTCCAACAGAGAATATAATACAATTAATGAATTCCATGGGAACTATTTTCCTGGTATAGAAGTGTATGGTAATTAACGAACACTAATAGCATTAGTTTAGTACCTTGGAAGTTGAGATAAAAACTTTGAACAACTATCACGGAATCCAGCAAGACTTGAACAATCCAAAAGGCTAATGCACTCCACACGATTTCCAATTATTAAATGCTTTTCTATGGGCTTCCTTAGATCAAACTCATTGCAGTACTCTACTTTCCCATCTGCATCACACACAGACATATTTTGTATTAAAAATTCTCAAAAATAACTTTATTCTTTACAAAATACTTTTGTACAGAATGCTCACGATAAATAGTTGCATGAGTGACAGAAGTAATTTCTTAATGAGATAAGAGTTGCAACACATGCTAAACATCGAGGTTTGGTTTGTTGCCACAGGCAAATCTAAATTATATATCGACCACTTTTGATAAGTAGCATATATCTTTTAAATATATCTGGTTTACCATCTTTTTCAATTTCTAATTACAAGGACCTCAAATGCAAACAGATTCCTAAAAATTACCTCGCTCCTCAATGTGTGGCTTATTTTCCCCAAGATACTTCTTGTATTGCCAAGCAATCCGCAAATCCTTCTACAAACTCATAAAAAGGCACAATTTCCATTATGCAGTTATAAGAAAAAGGAATGCATGCTCCTAAAGCCAAAATTTGTGGTGGGGGGGGGGGGGGGGGCTAGTACCTGTTCTGCATCAGTGTTACGAGATCTGTCATCTTTGGAAACTAACGTAGTTGGCAAGGTTCCAAGAAAAGCTCTTGGGTTCATGGACGTGCTTGCATAAAGAATAGGTTGGTTGTGTACTAATCCCTGAGACATAAAATTTCTCAATAAAAGCATATGATGAGGTGCTTCGTTGTCTTCCATGATCATCACTAGACTTCCTAAATGGAAGCCTCCACCTAAAATCTCTGGATATAACAGAAACAAAAAAGATATATATTTTCATGTATAGTTTGTTAGAGTAGTTTAACGAAAAAAATACAAAGGAATATCGGGATTACTGTCAAGATCTGGTACGCCAGATGAAAGAAAGATTGTGCCATTTGGTCCGTACTTGAGTCCAGGGATGGAAGAGGTGGGTGCAGCTGAAAAGTTCCGTGAGAAACTACTTGTCCGACCCTTATTTGTAGCCATAGACGTTGAAAACTTCTAAATCCTCCTGAACTGTAAGAATTGGTGATTAATAGTACGCTCCAACTTTTAACCACCTAAGGACGCATGCTCCATGTTGAATATAAGTGTAAACTAACAGTTATCCAAAGAAAATTTACTTTAGAACTCTTGAAACCACTGTCAAGAGAAGCTAAAATGTTTAGATAGCCTCATTAGTCATTACACGATAACAAATTCTCAAATTTGTCAAAACTATCAATGACAAAAGCACAATATGTTAATCATACGTACATCATTAAGACGACAATGCCAAAAAAAAAAAGCAATTACATTGCTAAATACCAAACAATTCAAAAGGAAAGATTTGTTTCAATAAGTTGTTAAAAGACATGATAAAAGTAAGAGAAGCACCTGAAATTAAGGTAGTAGAAGCCAGAAAGAGGCACTGATTGAAGTCTAAGGAAGACGCTGAGGTGATATTAAAGCAGAACCACGATGATACGAACGTGCTGTAAGCAGGCCGTCAGCAACACAGACAATGTGAGACGAGTTTGAGAGCTGAAACTTCGAGTTTTCGAGATGCGATGATAGAGAATCAGAGTCCAGAGCTGCCACTTTGTTTGACATCCAAAATTCAAAAAGAATATTAATACCAAAACTAAGTCCATAACAATCCAATAACAATATCAGATATTTAAATATAACTTTGTTAGACATCCAAGATTCAAACATCTCTTGGGCTAAACCATCTCTCCACTGAAACCATTCATCACTTGCCTCAACGACATTAATGGAGTCAAATTTATTTAGTTGATCTTCACCAATAAGCATATCATCAAGTGTGCTTGTTATAGTTTTCCTAAGGATCAATAGTCTTTTACACCCTAGTAAAAAAATTATGAAGCGAAACACATGCTATGACCATTCACCCTGGAATTATTGGATAGAAAAAACTTCACTAATATAGCCCAACATTTCTTTGAGATACCAAAACATCTCTCAAGTCTCAATATTCCTAGCTTGTAAAGTGTTTCATATGAAAGTATTCCTTCTTGTTCCTAGGTACAAAACCAGCGTCTTCCCATTCCCGTAAATGATACCTAATAACCTTTATATGGTGCCAAGATCCTTCACCCTTGTTGTATCTCGAAACTCCCAAATAATAATGATTTAAGTAAGCAAAAAAATTTAGTTATTTATTTCCTTTTGTATAGCTTATTGGGCGGGACCTTTATTTTATTTTGCCTAGCAAGTAGTAACTACATCCATATAACTCTAGAATCGGTAGTTCAACCTTCCCAACTAGCAAAAACAAAGACAAAATTCATGCCACAAGTGCTCAAACCTATTATATTTGTAGCAATATGGCCCTTTCTTGTTTGGTACCTTGGTTGATCGGACTCGGGCACGGTTACTTCTATTTAAGTTCCATTTATTGCTCCTAGACAACCCTATGAACAAAAGATAAATGCCCTTTAACGAAAGGATACATGTTAGTATATAATGTATAACAATGGTGTTTTAATGATTACTCTAAAGTTTAAACCATTTCCATCGTGAAATCCTCTCCTACTGAGTTTGTTAGATAAACAACACATTTTCCAAACAAAATCAAGCATGCAAAATTCGATGAACATACCACCAACTAATCGTTTCCCCCGGCCTATAGGCTATAGAATCTAGCCTGAGTAGTTCTAGTTCTATTCTTGATATAAAATTATTCAATTGAACGGTTTCATATTTTGATATGTGAATCTAGCATGACTTATAACGTGATTGGAGTGTGAATTGAGTGAAAATGCTTTATGAATCAGATTAGGTGTTAGTGAATCAAATAATAAAGTGAATCTAACATTAAAGTGGCATACGTGCGTCAAACAGAGGGAAAAGAGGAATAACGAGACGGACAATACCTTTTGATAAACCAACGAGCAGAGGAACAGCGAGACGAAGTGACGACGGAGACGGAGACGGAGACGGAGACGGAGCAACGACGGAGACGGAGACGGAGCAACGACGGAGACGGCGACGGTACGAGAGTGAGGTAGCGGGAGAAAGTTTTGTGAAAGGTTTTTGGGGTTTACGCTGTGTTATTCAGTGGGTGTTTAGTTTTAGCGGCGGCAATTTTCTACCAAATCAAACAAACCAATGCGGATCAATGGTATCAATTAAATTGGTACCGACTTAATTGGTATCAATTATAATCGGCTGGTAGTATCGTATCAAGTATGCAAATTTGGTTGGTACACGATATTAAAAATCACGTATTACGGTAGTACTATGGTACCGACTTATATATTTATTTAATAGTTCTTGTATTTTTTATGCATTAAATATCAAACATTATAACTTTATCTATTATGTTTGAATGTTTGAAAGTCTTATTCTTTGTAATTAAAACCACTTATACATTAAATGTGTTATTTGAAAATTTAAAATGACACTCAAAATTTTGAACAAAACTCAAGTTTTTATATATGTAACTTAAAGTTGGTACAAAACCGGTACCAACATGTACCAACCGAAAAAAGTTGGTACCAATTATGTTGGTACCAAGTACAGTTGGTTGGTACATGGTATTAGAATTTACGTATCAATTATAATTGGTTGACACACGGTATTGAAGAAAAAAACTTGGTATCGTACCAAGTTCACTCCTATTTATTTTAGCTTATAATACCAAGTTCACCCCTATTTATTTTAGCTTATAAAAACAACTTATCGACTTATTTCTGTGAGGCATAATAACTTATTTGAGTCTTTGAGAAAAAAATAACTTATTCGGTGTCAAATCGGTGATAAATCATTTTTTAGAAAGTAAAATTTTTAACTTATTAAATTTTCATAAGCAGTTTTTCAGGAAAATCAAATAAGTTATAAGTTAATAAGCTCGTCCAAACACCCCTAACTAATGGAGTTTTTCAGTTTTAATTTTTGAATAATCACAAGACATGAATTCGTATGTTTGGATTTTTATTTTTATTTTTATTTTTATTTTTATTTTTATTTTCACTTTTCACTTGATTCTATGTCATTTTTAATGAAATTGACCCTTAATTTTCATTTAATCGGGTGTCTAATATCTTGAATTATTGGCTTCGATTATTTATCTTGATAATAATTTATTAAGTAAGTTAATCTTGAATTCTTCTTACACTTTAATTACATTTATGTCAACTTTTGTCACTTCTACATAAACAAATTTGTCCCATGATAAACATTATAAATTTGTTTTGTGTTATCCCATCGAAAGAAGGGATAAAAGAAGTGAACGAAATTTCTTATAGAGAAAACTTACAGATATGGTCTTCAAACTATGTCATTTTCAATGAAATTGGTCCTTAATATTTATTTATTACAATTTGTCTCTAATGTATGCATATTCAAGTGGCGTTGGTCCTAGTCCTGGTCCTTTTTTGATGGAATTTGAATCCATCAAAGAAATTTGACTTTGAAGGAATTAGAATGAAATTGATGGAATTTGACCACACGTTTGGTTGATAAAAATTGGAATGAAATCTCGCAAAAAAAATATATAAATATGCATTTATCGGGGAGGGTCACAATTGTGTTGACAACATTAGTGGTGTGGTAGTGGGTAGGTAGGGTGTGGGGGTGGGAGTGGTGGTAGCGGTAACGGTAACGGTGGTGGAATAATAATATTAGTTGATGGTGGTGGTGGTGGTGGTGGTGGCAGCAGCGATGGCGATGGTGGTGGCGGATATGTTGTTGGCGAGGATGGTGCAGAGTGAGGATGATGGTTAAATTTATTTTTGTCTTTCTAAATAAAAATTATAAATTATGTTACATTTTTCACGAAACGGAATTCAAAATTCTTCATATATGCTAAGGAATGATCAAATCCCTCGACAATGGAATTCGGTGGAACCCTATCAATTCATTCCGTGAACCAAACAGCGTTAAGAAATTTGTTATTACAATTCCATCAAATTCTTTTGAATTCCATAAACCAAACTAAAACATATATACAAATTTATTAAAAGTTTTTAAAGAGGAAGTTTCGAATAAAAACTATAAAAATATGTGAACCTATCATCCAAGATAATCCATCTAACAATCTTAATTTCACATAATTTTCTTCTTCTACTACTACTCTCCTTCATCACTTAGATGGTTGTAATTGTTCCATTTAATCCATCTAACATTTTTGATTTAGTCAAATTCCATTCCAAGATTAAATCGATAATACATCTGGACAATCAAGACTCGATCAAAAATCTTTTGAGAACATATCGAGACTGGTTGATAACCCATTAAGACTGATCAATAATCCATCCATTGATTTAGTGTGTGTTGTGTGTATAAAACCATAACCCACCACTTCCATCTTCCATCAAAACCAATCAAGAACCCATCAAATGATTTAGTGTGTGTGTATGTGTGTGTATTGTGTATAAAACCATAATTTGTCACTTTCATCTTCCATCGAGAACCCTCCAAGGCCGAAGGCCGAACAAGACCTTTTGAGAACCCATTGAGGCACGTGGATTACAATTTAAGTTTGATTTTCATTTTTACCCATAATTACTTTAATTAACCACCAACATCTTCTAATCATCATCCATTAATTAAAAATGTTCAAAGGTTGAGATCATTACCAAGCTCACATATAGGGTTGGGTTCCGAATAAAATAAGAGTTATGGTGAGAGCATCTCCAACAGCTATGCTAAAATGAAAAAAGTGCAATTTTAGCATTTTAGTTGCTCCAACAACTATTCTATCATATATGCTAAAGTAGAAAAAGAATGAGAGAAGTTGTAAAATTATCTAAATTTAGAGAAATCTCTAAAACTTATTAGAAGAGAGAGAAAATAATATTTTAATTATATCAACCAATTAAAGTATGGAGATAAAAATGTGTAGGAGAGAGAAGTATTATTTTATTAGATATATTGAATATTTTATTAATATAATTAATGGTAGAATTGTTAAAATAGAGTAGCTGTTGGAGATGGATGTAAATTTTTATAGAGACTTTGACTTTTTTTACTCTATTATAGAAATTTTTTAGCATATCTGTTGGAGATGCTCTGAGAATATGAGAACAAAACCTTAATATATATTCATGATTCATATACCTTTATTTACCTTCAAATACCTTTATCTAACTATTTTTATAATCATAACTGAAATTTTTAACATATTAATGCATGTGAAAATGATTAAAATTATGCGGTAGTTTGTAAAAATAAAGATAAAGATATTTATGCAGAAATAACTTCTTAACAAATTAAAACAAATATCCATATAAACATAGTTATTGAGCAAATCGACAAGTCATTTTACTTTGAGAATAATCAACAATTTCCAGATTTTGTATATTGAAATAGAAGGATATCAAGTCAAACAAAATGCCCTACTCGCAAGACAAGTTCATATAAAGTTTCAATTTGCTTGTAATAATTACAAATAAATAACTGAATGCACGACGCACATTATAATCCCGTTGTACAAAACCCGAAAAAACTACACCAAATTTCGACATTTTGGAAATGGCAACTCTTTCTACAATGGTGGGTAAAATGAATGTAACAAGCGACTTCCCAACAAATGAATCTAAGCCATCTATTTTTCAGATCCAACAGTTGATAAGAGGGTTTCCAGTTCTCCACTTTTTAGGTTCTCCCATGAACCACCCGTGTGTGTGTGTATATATATATGTGTGTGTGTGTGTGTTTAATTAGTTACCTGTGCAATTATATAGCTGACAGTATTTGCTTCTACTTTAGCTGTCTCAACTATAGAATCCTGCAAACAGATAGCAAGAAGTTGAGATCTCAAAATGTGTGTATATATATATATAGAGGAAAGGTCAAATGCGAACTCAAATTTGGTTGTGAACGTGAGAACAAATGAGAGCGTGACACGTGTTTGGATGTAGATTATTCAGACTGAATAATCAAAGAAATATTCAGACCGAATAAAACTGAATATAGTATTTATTCAGACTGAATAAGCATTATGTCTGAATAAATATTATACTCAGTTTTATTCGGTCTGAATATTTCTTTGGTTATTCGGTCTGAATATGACACGTGTCGCGCTCTCATTTGTTCTCACATTCACAACCAAATTTGAGTTCTCATTTGAACCCGCCTATATATATATATGTATATATATATTAGTATTGACCAAAATGTGTACTATGGAATCTTACGTGTGCATCTATTAGACGGTGAATTGTCTTCTTGCTTGATTCCTGGAGTTCACCAGCTATTAAGATCTCATCCAATATATAATAAGCCTGCAAACACAATCAATAAGTTATGTTGAGCAAAATAGTGAAAAACCAAATGACTATAATACAGATAAATAAGAATTACTACTAACAGATCAATGTCAACTGAATGATGTCCATATTTATATAGTTACTCTTCAAAACGTTAAAAATCGAGATAATGAGATGAACATTGAGGTGGGCTAAAATAAATATACCTTATGGAAATGGAAGATCAAGTCTAGTTCACAAACCTGGGAAACAGATGGTCAGAAACAGAATCAACTTTTAAATATATATATATATATATATAAAGAATGTAACTATGATCTTTCATTTTTTTTTTATCATTTTTGTATGGTTTAGATGGCTTACACTTCCAAAGTAACGATCAAGAGTCTCGACAAAATATTGAATAATTTCAAGGATCTCCAATTCGTTGTCTTCATGGTTAATGCACATACAAAAGTAGAGGCTGGCATACCTGTTCGTTAGCAGCTTAATGAGCTTAATGGGACTCGACACTTATTCAGTCAGCTATACATGATTGTTTGGTAGTGGCTTAATGATATAGAAAATTGTTTATTCAGTAAGCTCCTAGAAGGGAGCTTTATGCAGAAAGCCAAATTTTCCCAAACCTGCCCTGCACAATTAAAAAACACGCTCCTTCCATCTATGAAAAAAAAAACCCTCCCAAACAAAAACCTTCCCTATCTATACAGACAGCTTTATCCATACAGAACTTAATGGAAAACCAACCAAACAGCCCCTAAATGAGTTTTCAATTAGGAGCATTGTAAAAACTTGCCTCTGATGTTCTGATGTTAAACAGCCATGTAAAAACTTGGAAATACACTAGAGGGTTATATATATCTTTTAAAGTCAGTTTTCTAGAAGGTTGTTCAGCTAAAATAGCCCCAAATGGAATGAATGAATAAATAATCTGGAGATACCTTTTATAAACAACTTTAAATCCCCTCCACTCAACAAAGTTGCATAGCTTGGGGCCTCTTGTTAGAATCATCCCACTGAGCTCTCGTATTACCTTTACATAGTTTACATCCATGCCAAACAGATTTTAGTGACAGAAATATATATATTAATAGTGCAAGAGCTATTTTATCTTCAGGAAAAAAAAAGGTGACTATATTATTGCCATGATCACAACTTATTGGTGCTATTTATTATGGTCGAAGATTCCTTTATTTTTTTATGATTCAATGACATCTATGAGATTTGACAAATAGTTTAACACTCTACAAAACTATGTTTGTTCAAAGCTTGCAATATTCATGGAAAAAGGGGTAACTTTTTTTGTTTATACATTGAGATTTGTCACCAAATGATCAATCAATTCATCTGCATATGTCCTCCCAATAACACAAAAGATGAGTAGCATTCATATCAGTATATTACCACAAATTTTCTGGATAAAAGCCAAGAAAAAATAAATAAATATCAACAATTTCAGCATTAAAAATTGAAAAGCAGTCTCTAACTATGCTCTATGATTGGATACCGAGACCAGCCACAATGCATGTCTTAAACCATAATCAAAGAGACCGGTGACCAAATTTTGTGCAGACACTAAGGTAGTGTTAGTTTTTTTAAGAGGTGCTCAAGTCTGAAGTCCGATTTCACTTCTGATTTATAAGAGGTGATGCTGAAGTCTGCAATCTGAAACAGTTAGACTGTTTGTTTTTATGTTTGAAGTCTAAAATCTTAATCAGTCATTGATTTATAAATGGGTGTACGCGAATAAGAGAAATTAAGTGGTGAGGTTACCACTTTTTTTCAGATGATTTTCCGACTTAAGAGGGTCTGAAAAAAACATGAAAAAAACAAACGGTCTGAATTTAAAAACGTCTGAATGAATAAGTTATAAGTGGTCATTAAGAGGTAAAATTGAAAAAACAAAGAGGGCCTAATAATAGTGTACAGCCTCTGAATAAGAATATACCTTACTTCTTTCTTTCTGGGAATAAGGTGAATACCATTTTGTCAACCTAACTTTTCCTTGTCGGCTTATTGTAAGAACAAAATGAATCTGCAATGAAGAAAAAATATTAGCAGTAGCCACATGCTAATTTGAAAGGAGAACGGGAATAGAAAATAATGGAAAGAAATAGGTAAAAAAAAACAAGACAATACATTATCGTAGCAATAGATGATGTTAAACCAAGTTTCCAAGAAACATGAGTAATATGCAAGCACAAAAGTGTACCTAAATAAGCAAAACGTCACCAAACGATAACGGTCCAAAAATAACAGGTGCCACATGGCTTAACCTCCATCAATCACCCCACATGCCACCTATAAGATCCCATATTGGTTGGGAAGGAGAACAAAAGTTGCCTTATAAGGGACTTGGATACCTCTCCTATCAGACGCGTTTTAAACCCGTGAGTCCAAGTGTGTGGACAAAGTGGACAATATCTGGTATGGTTGGCTTGGGATGTTACAAACATTCTCCCAGACAGAACTCTCACTACTTGTTGGTTTTTAGCTTAGCTTATAACCATCAAGACATGCTTAGAATTAAAATGAAACCTCCATATATGTTTTCTTAAATAGAGCAAATATATATATTTATATTTAGAGGAAAGTTCAAATGCGAACTCAAATTTGGTTGTGAACGTGAGAACAAATAAGAGCGCGACACATATCTGAATATAGATTATTCAGACTGAATATACAAAGAAATATTCAGACCGAATAAATACTATATTCAGTCTGAATATTTCTTTGTATATTCAAACCGAATAAATACTATATTCAGTCTGAATATTTCTTTGTATATTCAAACCGAATATATACTATATTCAGTCTGAATATTTCTTTTAATGGGACATGTGTCGCACTCTCATTTGTCCTCAAGTTCACAACCAAATTTGAGCTCTCATTTGAACCCGCCCCTATTTATATATATATATATATATATCAATACTCCAAGGATGCAATGACAAGATAATATTAATAATTGCTTTTACCTAAATCCTTTTTTGCTTTTTTAGAGCAACCTTCCCCTTCTTTAAAGGGGTAACAATATCACAATTCTATATACTAGTTGCAGCCTTGCAGGCATGATAAAGCAAAGGAATATAAAAAGTACATTAGGAGACTGTTGAGAGATAGTAAGTCAAATTAGGGTTTGTTTAGTTTGAGATTATTATGTTCATATGTTCAGGCCCTGGATCAATTTGCAAAAGAGTAATGTTTCATATAAAGGGATTCATTTGGATGGAAGGAGCACAATATTTCAAATCATTTAATTGATGTAAGCCATTGAGCATAGAAACCCCAATTATACATATAGATATGTAACTAAACAAAGGACAAATAGAATTAGAGCTCTAACCATGACTAACAACAATTCGATAGAAACTTCACGCCTGCTGATCAGATCCAAATGAATGCGTACTGAAGAACATGAAGGAACAAACACCAGATTATACAAAATTAAGAACAACTGACCGGTCACATATCAATCAGAAGCACTTGTACAGAAACCCTATTCAGAAATGGCACTCGATTAATAAAAAAAAAAAGACAACTTAATCGTCGCATAATGCAGTAAAGCTTACCCCTTCAGAAACAGAAACAAAAATTGTATATAAATGTGAAATGGATTGAAAACATGAAACCACAAATTCAACTCGAAGTTTCAAATGATTGACTGATGAGGAGAGGATCCATATCTGAAGAACACACCTGAATACCTGATGGGTAAAAAGAATTGGATCTGGTTTTGATCGTCGCCGGTGAATCAGAGACCACAACTCCGGTTTGGTTTATTTATGTCTTTTACTATTAATGATTAAAAAAAACATTAAACATTTTAGGTAATAAATTTTAACATTTTCAAAGACCATTGATCCAATCTTATTCCAAAGTTGCAATTATACTTAGAGATATATCTAGAAGATTTTTATTTGGGTTTTTCTTTTAAGGGGAAGGAACAAGTTTTTTAATTGGGAGACACAGGTTTAAAAAAAATATGGTTTTTTGTATAAAAGTCTTTATAAAAATTTACCGAATAAGTTATTTTTTACGTTATTAAGTTGCTACCAAATAGTCATGTATAGCTGACTGAATAAGTTATGAGTCTCGTTAAGCTTCTAATAAAAAGACCCTTAGAATGTTTGAATGTACGGTTCAAAACTGATTAGAGCCTAAGTGAAAGTCGAAATGAAATTTTGAATCTAATGAGAGATGATCCACCCAAACGGGGCAAACTTATGATCATAACCAACCAGTTAAGAAAGAACCGATTATAAATATAAAAATAGTTGTGTATGAAAGCATCTTTACAAAATCACGAATTATAGTCGAGGGTTGAGTTCCGGTGAGAATGAGAGTTAAATGAGAAGCGTAAGAAGGAAATTCCACCATTGAATGTACATTAAGATGAGATGCATCGAAGTCCACAAGATCAATTTCCGTATCATGCATGATGCATGGGTGGGTTTGAGATTAAACGTAATCAAGGGTTCAGATCACTTCTTACGCTTCCACCTTAACTATTCTTCTCATACTTATAGTCAACGGGTAATGGGCGTTTGAAGTTGTAATTAGAAATGAAAATAAAAATTTAAAACTAAGCTTGTAAAACTGTTTTATAACTACATGTTTGAAAATGTGATTCAGCGTAGGAGTGCTCAAAATACCAATCAGCCCGACCAACTCGGCCAACCCAACCCGAAGAAACAAAAAAAAAACTCAATACAAGGTAACCCGACACATCTATTGGGTTGGAATCGGGTTGGGTTAATTTAAACCCAACCCAACCCAACCCAACCAATGAACCCAATGCCTTTATATACTAAGAATTTATTACGATTGTTAAGTATTTGATTAATATATATACGTTAATAATTCAGTGTACGACTATTTATAAAAGCAAAACTTTAAAATTTTATTTTAAAATCTTAGTAATTCAAAAGATGCCTTTTGGGACAAGGAAAAATGATGATTAATTTAATCTTAACCGAAGATCTATGTTGAGTAATTTAATTAAATAAAAAAATGATGAAATTTCAATGATTAAGGAGTAAGAATTGTAACTCAGAGTATGGTTTTATAAACTTGTTTCATAAATCTTTATAATATTAGAAGGAAGCCATAGATGTCAATAAAGGCTCATAAATACACACTTTTTTCATCAAAATGGTGGGTCCCATTCCAGATAAATAATACAAAATAATTAAAATTTATTAATTTAGGTTATCAACATCCAAAGTAGAAAGTTTGTAAAAGTATAGAAAAGATAAATGCAATATAATACTTCTTCCATCCTAAATTAAATGTCTATATTATTATTTTTGTTTGTCCTAAAATAAGTGTCTATTTTTAAAAAGTAAGTTTTTAATTTTCCATTTTACTCTTAGATATGAGATGAAAAAAATTTCTCTCTCTACTATTAGATATTAAGGATAAAGTGTCATTTGGTTATTTAAAAAGTGTAATAATTACACTTTTCTAAAACTGTGTGTCATTTTTATTGTTGACATTTATTTTGAGACAGATGGAATAATAATGAACTTTTAAACAAGTTCATGACTAATTAAAGATGCTTAACAAGTCTTCTTATTTAAATAAGTTATCAAAAAACAAAGCACCATTTTGTATTATATATGGTAGATCGGTTAATGTCATAATAGTTTCAGGGTTAAACCTTCAATCGTACGGAACTGGTCCTCCTTTGATATTTTTTAATACTAACTATTTTTTTTTTCAATTTCTTATTATACATTAACCACTGTTAATAATAATATTATTAATTTATTAAAAAATAACAGTATTATTAATAAAGGTGTGAATATTAATTACTCAATTATAAATACAAAAACCTTAATCTTTTAAAACTCTTACAAATTGTTTAGAAATCGTAAACATTAACTTATTAAATACATGAAATTATTTAAAACTTCTAAAACTTAAGAACACAAAAACGTTGTTTTCAATTACCTTCATTTTCAATAGTGTCATCGTTTGTGATTGTTGTTGCTAAATCTTTGTCTTAAAGATCGTCAACAACAACTTTCTGATGTGTTGCAGATCCTTACCCGAAACTTGTATGTTGGCAAATGATGAATAACGGTACAGTTTGTTCAGCACAACAAACAAACAACATTTATATTTATTTATACAAACAACTTTTTTTCATACTGCTAGCTTTATCCATACAGAATTTAATGAAAAACCAACTAAAATAGCGGCAGTTTTGTACAAAGTACACTTTTAATTTTTAAGACATGACAAAACGGAGAAAGACAAAATCATTTTTTTTGTCCCACCAAATAAGCAGATGAAAAATAAGAGAAATGAAACAAGATTGGTGAATTACTAAACCTCATATCAAATTATAAAAATTTTAAACCATCCACAACCCGGTCTCGTCCGTAAAATACATATGTAAAATGCGCAGTCATACCATTTATACTCGTAAAAAATTGTTAAAATAATTTTTAGAAAATGCGAATTCCGGTGTAACATTGGACACCCCAAAATTGTGATTTCAGTATCATCTTCTTCTTCTCTATAAAAAAATCAACAATGCTGTAATAAACACAAATCATTTGATTAAGTTATCGGATAAATCGGATAAAAAACATGGGATTTGGTTTTTAACCAAAGGATTTAATTTAATTAATAACAACTAAAATAATCTTAGAAGCGTGAATTTGAAACATATGTATAGGTACCGTACGAATCAAATGCAACTCTCTTTTAGAATGCCGAAACACCCAATACGGCATTGACCAACGTGACGAAGATGCCAAAGTCATAGTTCTACGGTAAACATGATGAGACCATATGTTATGCAACAAATCGGATAAAAAAACAATATAGAATCACTACAAAAGAAATGACTTTTACTCAAAAAAATAACACAGAAATTTTTTGTGGGTGATCATCCAAAATACTAATGGTTTCGGTAAGATCCGATGTTTTCAAGAAAAAAAATACCAGTGGCTTACTCATGAATATTCTGGGCAATCTGTTACTGATTTGATTTACCCAACAACTTTTGTAACTGTTTTGTGACAAATCACCCTTTAGCTACGGATTTCCCAGAGAAATGTTCACGGGTAAAAATCTTTCATTTTAGTAGTGAATTGAGAATACTAAACCTGCAAATCTTGTCGAAAATATGGTCAGCAGTTCCATCTTCTATAAACTTCCGAGAAGTCTTGATCTTCATCTTTTTTAACTTGTTCCCATATTTCACCAACGACTTGATCATTCGCATTATTATTTTTATTACTTTCGCATCTTCAGATACAGATGGCGATTCCACAATGATAACAACCTCTTCAAGGCAAGGAATCACTAAACTCGAAACCACTTGATGACAAAAAGATCGATTAGCCGTGTACGTTAATCAAGATTCTTAATTGTTTAGCAAGTAATTAATTATACATGAATCGAACTCACATTCTTTGGATTCGTTAAATTGCATATATAAACAAGCATTTCACCACCGATTTTGAAAGATTCGAGTTTGGGATGACTTTCGAACAACTCAACAAAATCAATATTTGGAAAGGGGGAACCTCTGGATAGGTAAAAATTCAAATGAAGATGCTTCACTTCGGTTGCAAGTTGAAGCATTTTGCTTATTAGGTGCCCACCCCATAGATAACCTTGAACATATAACGACTCAAGCTCCATGAGGTTATCGAAATCCACCAAGCTAACTTCCCCTGGAAGCAATATATAAGACCCAAAATCATAATTATTTATAAAATCGCATTTAACTATTTATACACTCAAAATCGATTACTGTAAAAAAAACGACCAAGTTTTGATTTTGGAATCTTACCGGGAGATTTATAGTAACTCACGGAAAGATTCTTTAAGCAATTCGTCTCATGAACTGTAATCCATTCATAATCTTGCACCACAAGGTATTCGAGCTTTGGAGCTCTAAGTGTAAGTGAGCACCTATTCCGGTCTTCTTTGTAACCATAAAGTTCACAATGCCGAAGCTCATTAAGCTCAATGAAAACGATTGATAAACCATAACAACCACAAAGTACAAGTCGGGTAAGGTTAGGAGCCACACGAAGAGCCTCTGTCAAGAGCGAATCCTCCAACTTAGCTCCAGTAATTTCAAGATTCCGCAGTTTCTGAAACACATTCCATTTTGGAGTAGGTGTAATTACCATATGCCAAAGTCTTAACGACTCTAAGTTCTTTGCAGCAACTTGAATGCAATCAAGGTTATGATTCGGAAACTTATTATTGTGATCATAAGCCACACGGAGCTCGAGATATTTTAACGAAGATCCCACGACTGATAGCCATGAAGCCAACCCTGTGGTGGTAAACGGGCAAGAAACTGCGAGCTCTTCAAGTTGTGGAACGGATGACACCATCTTCGTTACAATACAGTCGGGAGTTTGAGGACCTTTTAGCTTACCGAATAAGCCACGAGGGAAGTAAAGGGCTTTATGGTAAGTTAGGTTGTGTTTGAAATTCTTGGAGACACAAAGACAAGGTGCCAAATCTTTAGCATTACTAAAGTTGGAGAGAATGTGTTGAATAACATCATGTAATAAGAAATCCATCTTCTGAAGAAAGAAAAAAAAAGAACACTTCAATTTCAAACAACAAAAACACTCCTTTTAAAGTTAGATAACAACATTATTTTCCCATAATTAGGAAGGACAACAGTAAATTCAATTTGAAACACTGTTTTTGTTTGCAACATTAAAAGACTTAGAAAGCAGTCAACAGTAAATTCAAATCAAAGTCATAAACACTCAGGGCCGTCCTTTAGCATGTTATATGCGAGGTTTTGAACAAGACCCCTAAAATTTTGTGGCCTAATTTTACATGTGTTTAAGGTGTTTCATTTAGGTTCAGTTTTAAATTATTAATAGTTTAGGTTTAGGTTCAGATTGTTAATCATTTAGATTTTGTCAAGTTTTTGTGCTTAAAATATAACTCTGTTATCCAATTTATGTAATGTAATCAAAATAGCAGGGCCTCCAAATAGATTGGAACGGTCCTGTAAATACCCATCAACAATTTCGATATTGATACGTAGGGAAATACCCACCAACAATTTCATATTTTCCTTGAAAACTGAAAGCATATAACAACCAAACAATAATGTAAAATAAACTCGAGAAAAAATAAAACGATCAAAACGAAGAAAAGCTAAAATTAGGTTAAAATTTAGCTGCAATAATACTGAAGATGATGTTGATAAAAGCTTAACAAGCGAGTACCTGATGTTTTATCTACGAGTATATATAGTCGATCAAAGCAACATAATCCAATTAATTAAATACAGTGGTTGTGTTTACAACATGTTTGCTATATACATATCCTATGTTTACAATAACAGGTTGCTGTTAACCATCGATACATTACACCACAAAAGAAATACATTAAGGTTCAATCATATATACATATATTTAGACTTGGAATCACGTGACACCAGCCTATTTCCATAAGACACGTGAGACAACCTTTTTACACTTGAAACTTCACAGCAAAAACACAATAAAGGTAAAAAAAATATGAATCTTTATAGTGTTTTTGTTATGAAGGTAACCTACATAGTGTTTTTACTGTGAAGGTTCAGATTTTTTTTACCCTCCCAATAATTTTTGCTGTGAAGTTTCAAGAGCAAAAAGATGGTCGCACGGGTCTCCAACGGGTCTCACGGAAACAGGCTGGTCTCACGTGAACCCATCAGATTTTTTTTACCTCGACAGTGTTTTTGTTGTGAAGTTTCAAAAGTAAAAAGGTGGTCTCGGTCTCACGGAAACAGTCTTGTCTTACGTGAACCCAACCCTATATATATATATATATCATATATATGTAGTTCTAAAAACAAACAAGAGTCGATAATAAATATATGAATGTAGTTCTAAAAACAAGAGTCGATCAATAATAAATATATGAATGTAGTTCTAAAAACAAGAATCGATCATAAATAAGAAGATGGGTAGTTCAACAATTGATAAAGAAGAAGAAAAAGAAAATATCAGAAACAATTGATAAAGAAGAAGAACGAACTTGTAATCGCTGGGAAGTTGACAATTTAATTTCCTTTAATTTCTTTTATCTTCTAAAAAAATTCGACAATATGTTTTTTTTTCACTTTTTTTTCTTTTTCTTTTCTTCGTTAAAAAAAGTTTCGAAAACACAGCCTAGATAATATTTTAGGTAGTAAGTCATTTTAACATTATTTGTTATATTAGAGATGAAAAGTATGGACATCTATCTCTTGAGTAGAGGTTAAGGTTCAGCCTTAATGGGAAAATAGTTCAAGGAATCCTTGACTTGCTTAGAGGCATGAAACAAGTAGCGGCAATACAATGTAGTGGAGGGACTCTCATGTGGATTCGAATTAATCATCCTTTCCACAGAGGGACCCGTTTCTGACATTTTATGGGCCCAGGGCGAAAAATAAAAAGGGGCCCCTGTTAAGTACGGTTTTTTTAATATATTGTTTTTATCATAAAAAATAACATTGAATTTAAAAAATACTAATAATTTATATAAAGTTGTTTTATGAGTTTTCTCCTACACAAAATCATTAAATAATTACTTCTAAATCCATATAATCTATATCTCATTATTACATAACTTCGTAAACCCGTTCCACCATCAAACATATTATATGATATGTCTTTAGTATATAGATTGACATCATTTGATTTCACAATGTTGAGTTCTTGACTATTGAAACTTCAAAGTAACACTTTATGTCAATCAATATAAATCAGTTGAGTTTTCACGCCACATCATGTTAATGTTTTCATACCATTTTAAACTTTTAGGATTGTAACAACTTTTTAAG
This sequence comes from Silybum marianum, assembly GCA_036898165.1. NCBI lineage: Eukaryota > Viridiplantae > Streptophyta > Magnoliopsida > Asterales > Asteraceae > Silybum > Silybum marianum. The sequence goes on from CM072539.1 coordinate 20,787,802, forward strand.
TACCCCAATCTTAGAATCAAAACTCTATATCTTGTTATAGTTTGAGATCTTATGTTGTGTTGTTTTGGAGATAGGATAATACTTTAAATTCATGCACTTAATATTAGGTAATAAAGAGTCAATAATGTAATAAAAAACATTTTTAGTTTTGAAATTCTAGTTAATACATGTTTGAGTCTTTAATATAATGTTAAATTCTTTTTGGATCATATTAGATAGTAAAAAAACATTGTGTCTGTTTTATTTATTAACTTCTTTGAACTATTACTATATATTATAAAGTATACATGAAAAAATTGGGCCCCTATTTCTTTTGGGCCCTAGGCGTACGCCCGGCCCGCCCTCCCCAGGGACGGCACTGCACAGAGGCAAATCTTTGCCTGTTAGGTAAGATGATAGCAAGTTAAAAAATGGGTAAGAGGGCGGGGACAAAAGCGGGGTCGGTGATGACATTACCCTTCCCTAATCCGTCCCCGATTAATTTTTTTTTAAATATGTGTATCTATATAGTGTATGTGAGTGTATATATGTAAATATTTAGTATTAATTGACAAATATCTTTAACTTTCAATAGTGGTGATTAATTATAATTATATAATTATAAATTACATTGTTTTAACTAAAAGGGTACCCGTCGGAGATTTCTTTCCCCCCATACACGATTGGGATTCATCGGGGTAGGGTAGGGGATGGAGGCCTTAAACGGAGGTCGGGGTCTGAACCACCGCCGATCTGAACTGTCGCCGACCACCGTCGACCACCACCGGTCTGAACCGTCGCCAACCACCCTCGATCTGAACCACCGCCGACCACCGCAATCTGAACCGCCACCGATCTGAACCGTCGCCGACCACCACCAATTTGAATCGTCGCTGACCACTGCCAATCTGAACCACCACCGATCTCCATTGTCGACCACCACCAATTTGAACCACCACCGATCTGAACCGTCGCCGGCCACCGTCGACCACCGCCAATTTGAACCACCACCGATCTAAATCGTTGCCAACCACCCTTGATCTGAACCACCGCCGATCTGAACCGTCCCCTACCACCATCGATCCGAACCACCGCCAACCACAACCAATCTGAACCATCGCCGATCTGATCCATCGCCATCTGAACCACCGCCAACTACTGCCATCTGGATCACCGCCGATCACCACTGTTGACTTGAACCATCATCGTCGACCACCACCATCTATAACCGCTGACCACCACTGATCTAAACCACCACTGATCTAAACCACCACCAACATGAGCCACTACCGACCACCACCGATCTAAACCACCGCCGACCATTTTAACAATCGCCGACTACCACCGATGTGAACCACCCTTGACCACCACCGACCTGAACCATAGTAGTTAGATTTCGATTTCAAAATTTTCAAAAAGGGTATTTTGGTCATTTAACAATATTTCATTCTAATTTAAAATACTATTTAATGATTATTTTATTGAAGTATTTATACTTTTAAAAAGATTAAAGTATTTAGTGATTATTTTATTAAAGTATTTATAGTTTAAAAAATTAAAATTATCAAAAAGAATTTTTTTGATCATTTAACAACATTTCATTCCAATTCCAAAGTTATATTATGTGAACCAAACAGATGGTCAAACCTGACAACATTCATTCCAATTCTTTCAAAGTCAAATTCCTTTGACATATTTTGTTTCATCCAAAAAACATTCTACAAACCAAACATCACCTAAAGGCTAAAGGTACTCCTGCTTAGCAAAAAACCCGAATCTAAGAGTATCAACAATGCAAGGTTCTTATAAGCAAAAAGTACATTAGCTTATAAGAACCACCATTGTGGAGAGGTTCTTATAAGAACTTAACAAGGTATAGATACCCCAACAAGAACCTTGGTTCTTACCATGATTTTTGTGAAAAATGTCATTTCATTAATATTTTATTTATTTATTTGACTTATTTAATTATTAAAATATGTTAAAAAGATTAATGGGACCCACAAAAATGAGGTTCTTATAAGAACCTTTGTTGTAAATTTTTTGATAAGTTGCTAATTTGATAAGGTGGAATGATGTAGTAAAAAAGTGTATAAAAATAAGGTTGTTATCTAACCCTGTTCATATAGGTACACATTATGACCTAAAGTAAAATGCTACTATATTGATTTTGAAAACCTTACACACATGATTTGCATAGTTTTACAACCCGACCCGACCCGACCCAAACTACCAAATTTGTTCTCGTTTTTGGTTATGTTACCAAATTGTCCGCCCTCTCATCATATAACAGTTTTTAAAACCTCAATCAATTATTCCGTTATGGAAAAATGTATTTAATAAATTTCCCATAACCATCAAGAAATTAGCCCCCAAATTCTCTTTTTTTTGCTTCATCGTTCGACTTCTGTTTATTACCTTCAGGTAATTTCCGTCGTTTTTTTCTTAATGTTTCCATGGATTCCATGCCTTAATTTAGATTCATTTTCATGGTTTACATGCAGTGAACATTAAATTTACCCTAATAGATGATCATGTATCTGAGCAATGTGTATCCTAATCCAATTATGGTAACAATTTATTGTTCATCACGAGTCATGTATCTATCTAATTGATTATTGTATTTTCAATTTTTTTGTTGTTGAGATGTTTGTTCATAATGGTCGGCTTTCCAATCGTTAGTAATTGTTTTAGAAGAAGCTTATACATTTCTTTGCCCTATACTTGGAATCTTCAATGTTTTTATTCTTTTGTTTTTTAAGTGTTTTTATCGTAATTGCAACTCTTGGGGATGTCAATTTGATTCATTGGGGTTGTCCACATATATATATATATATATATATATATATATGCTAAAGCAAATATTAGGTGATAAAATTCTCATAGCAGGCAATGTAATTTATCTTTTTCTGGTAACTCCTGTAGCTCAAGATATAACAATTTGAGAAAGTATGATGAACAACAAGAAACTTTTTACCCAAGGTAATTGAGGCAGGGGTAAAAGGAAATCTCCAATACCCACTTTCTAGTCTAATCTTAGTTTTGGATGCTTGTGTTATGTTGATTGTTTGTGTCATGGAATGTCTAGATTTCCTGCTACGAATCGGAGGTGTATTTGTTTTGAAAGAATATCGCATTCTGATAAGCTTACGAGATAATAGAGTCTCAAGGGATGTCGCATTTTCACCCTCCCTAATTACTATGAACTATATTTCACTATTTTCAAGCATCTTGAAGTTAAAAGCCTCTTCAAATAAAGCTCCACCCTTTTTCAGTATTTTCCTCGAATTTCAATTCTATTTGAAGGTCTATCTTAATGAGATAAAACTTCTTGATGATACAAGAAGATTTTGGAGACTAGTTGGGAAACTAATTCACATCATAGTCATGTCAATGTTATGAGAATGTGAAATGAGTGTATTTCTTCCCACATAGCACCTATTGCAATGTAGTACTCCATATTTTGATATGCCTAAAGAGTATTGCATGGAAAAGGTCTTCTCTGATCTAGGCATCAAGAACATTTTTTTTTGGAAAGGGTATCCTAGACATTTGCCTAGACTAATCCCTAACAATTTTAAGATTGCTAAAGCATGCAACCCTGAGATAATTCCCTAGTGGGCACAAGTTGTTTGCGCCTGGATTCGAACCTGGGGTAGATGGGTTATCTAGCCTTATCCCATTAACCAGTACGCCACAAGCCTTGTGGTCAAGAACATACGTGTCTTACTAATGTGAAATCAAGTTCTGGACCCCTAAAAGAAATATTTGCACATAAAGTATGTGAAAGAAATAACGAACTTAAACAAATATTAGAACTTTCTGTCTTAAGGAACGAAACATACAAGATAAGAACCCACTACTCTCTCTAATCTCTAAAGGGAATTAATCCACAAAGATTAAAGGAAAAGGGAAAGGGAACACTCCAAACCACCTAGATCAAAGATGTAGAAGGGCAATGAAGATTTCAAAAACCTAGAGAGAACTCCATTCATTTTCATATATCTACATAAGCTGCCTTCTATAACTCTGGAGCCTATATAGAGGAGAAATGGGCAACAAACCCTATACAATGACAAAAAAGCTGGAAAAATAAGTATTTGCACCACTGGTACATAAATTTCAGTCAACGATAAAAAAAAGTTCAATATAACAATCTGCAACAACAATAGGGGACCACTTTAATTTTCAGCACCCTTTTCAGAAACTTGATCCTGTCACATCCGAATAGTGTTGAAATTTGAGGTATGGTTGGTGTGAGACTATGTGGAACCCCCCAGATCACTCTCCAAAAGAGCCTTTGAGGAGGAAGGGGAGGTTCCAACATATATACAGGAGAAATGGTCCAAGTCTAGCCGATGTGGGACGTCAACACGCCCCCTCCAACTGAGGGGCTAGATGGACACAAATTGTTCCAGAGTGTTGACAGGGGCTAGCTAGAGTGTCGGGTCCCTAGAGTGGCAGATTACTCTTGGCTCTGATACCATGTGAGAATATGTGGACCCCCAGATCACTCTTCAAAAGAGCCCTTGAGGAGGAGGGGGGGTTCCAACATATATACAGGAGAAATGGTCCAAGTCTAGCCAATGTGGGACTCGAACAGTTGGGACCAAAAAAATCATCAGGTATCATACTGTTGAGTCACCATCACTAGGTGATCGATAATTGAGGCTTCAAATGGTAATCTACAATAGCTAATGGCTGAACTACTGGTGACCAAACAATTGATGGTTGATCATAACAATGATCAACTGATGGTTCAAAACAAGGGAAAAAGAAAAAAAATATTTTGATACCTACCACTAAAATTGCTCAAGTGAATCACTCACATTAGTTTATATCATTGATCCTTACAAATTTTCTATTGCATGATATCATGTGTTACATATTATCTAATTACTCATGTTCAATTTTTGTAGGCTTGATCAGATCAAATCCTGTGTATCGAGGTCTCATTTGATGGGTTGGGGAAGCATCTACATTAGACGTATGAAAGTTTTCTCTTTGGCACTTCTAATCTACTTAGATTATAAGGTATATACATCATTGCTTATAAATGCTTTCATGTAGAACTATGTTAATTAAATAAGAGAAATTAATATTTCTGGCTAGCTGCAACCTTTTGTCTATTCCGTTTACTTGAACTATATATATATATATATATATATATATATATATGTATCGAAGGCTTTAAAGCAGAGAGAGAAATGGACAAGCGCTGCTGAAAAAGCTATTTTATGGGAGAAAGCCCATGAACGCAATGCTAACCGTATTGTTAAGTTGATCATAGAGCTGGAAGGTATGTGGGTAAAAATGGGACAATATTTTTCTGTGCGTGCTGACGGGCTTCCGGGTGCCTATCCACGCCTTCTGAAGCAGTTACAGGACTCACTTCCTCCTCGTTGCGTGAAAGAGGTATGCCCCTAGAGTAATGAATTCTAAGATAAATTAAGGCAGCGTTTGTTTTTTAGAGGTGTTGAAGTCTGGAGTCTGATTTCACTTCTAATTTATAAGAGTTGTGCTTAAGTTTGAAATCTGAATCAGTAAGACTGTTTGTTTTTACGTCTGCCAGTCTGAAATCTGAATTAATATGACAGTTTCTTTTCATCTTGGGATCAAAACTGTATTGTTAATGTTGTTGGCTAGGGGTCTATCAACTACTCAACAATTTGTAAGAAGATGGTTTGAAAAGTCAAAGACTTAGAAAATAGAAGCAAAGTGAAAGAACCAGAGGCGTGGGAAGATAATTAAGAGGGATTTAAGAGGTTAGGTTACCACTTATTTATTCAGACCATATTAAGTGATAAGAGGGTCTGAAAATAATAATAAAACAGACAGTCTGAATTATGAAACGTCTAAACGAATCAGACATAAGTGGTGATTAAGAACTTATAATGAAAAAACAAACAAGGACTAAGACCTCTTTTTCTTATTAACTAATACAGGGAACAACGTTACACAAATTGATATGAAGACGTGAATACTTTCTTTTTAGGATACAAATTTTTTTCTATTTGCATGGATATACTAAAGAAGTTGGCTAGATTAGCCTATTTAAAGCAAAAAGCCAGCCATGATTTTAGAACTTCACAAAAAAAATGATATTTAGCTGTGAATACATCCTTTTTAATATGCAAGTTTAATTTTGTTTCTTTCTACATTCAAGGATATATTAATTTTCTTTCTTTCTATGAGAAGTTCTATGATAGCATTGACATAATTAACCCTATAAAATTAGCAATTTATATAATTGTTTCCAGTCTTGAGATTTATATATATATCATCTTCAATAAATATGGAAACAGCTTCAAATGAATGAACGATTTTGTTACTCAGGTTCGCAACACCATACAGAAGGAGTTGGGGAAGTCAATGGATGATCTATTTACAACTTTTGTTGAGGCACCTCTTGCAACAGCATCAGTAAGATTCTTAAATCATTTCGAGGCTGTTACCTAACTAATGTCGAAGTGTCAGGGGCTGTTTGTTTACCTCTTAACAGTTCCATTAAGAGGCAACCTCTGAATCGCTAAGAGGTGAATCCTGTTTGGCACAAAATAAGTCTGCCTCTTAATGGTTCCAAAAACCTCTGAATCATTTTGTATCATGGACCTCCCTTAACCATTAACAGCCCTAATTACATCCTGAACAATTATCAGACAATTATATTTCATTTTGCAACTATATCATAAGAGCCTCTTGAGTCTTGATCACTCTGATCACTTAATCATTCTGCACCAAACCATTCAGCAACCACCATACAGCCCCTCAGTTCTCTTATTTTTTCTTACATTGGCAGTATGAAGCATCTTCCTTTTGGTTCATGTATTTCATATGCAGATAGCACAAGTTCATCGTGCAACTCTACGAGACGGGCAAGAGGTGGTTGTTAAAGTTCAACACGAGGGCATCAAGACAATAATCTTGGAGGTTATTTATTCTGTAACCCATGGTCCTTTTGAGTTCTTATATATATGGAGACTTATTACTATCATCTATAATTGTTTTTTATAAATATTTTTACAGGACCTGAAGGATGCTAAGTCAGTAGTAGAGTGGATAGTTTGGGCAGAACCAAAGTTTAATTTCAACGCTGTAATAGATGAATGGTGCAAAGAAGCACCTAAGGAACTGGATTTCAACAGGGAAGCTGGTATGATTATAAATCATTCCCCATGTTGATATATGTTTTTTTTATGAGGGTCTTTCAGTTCCAGCTGTTGACCATTTTTTCTTCTTGATGTTTTTATCTGCTAATTGCTTATAGAGAATACCAGAAAAGTCTCTAGTAACCTTGGCTGCAAAGGAGGATGTCTTGACAAAAAGCCTGAACATCGTGTTAAAGTAATGATGCCTGAAGTTATTCAGGTATCGTCCTTGATTCTTCAATACCCCCACATGTATATATATATATATATATACCGGTGGTGAGTAGAAGAGAGATAAAATTTAAATGATTTTCAGTTGTCAGATCAAAATTGTAAGTAATCTTAGCTGGTTGGGTTGAGAATTTTTGAGTGAAAATTGAATAGGTGGTTGCTAATCGGATAATGTGAATCAATTTAAATATTAAAATCATTATATTTAGCATTTGAATGTTCTAAATTACAGTATTATTAGAATTTTGAATATTATTAGTAAATTATTTTGATATACCTTGATAAAGACACTTGAAATTAAATATATTTTGTTTTAGATTTAAATATTTTTATATCATGCTTTTTAAGTTATATCTAATACCCACTATGTTAATTGGTTCTCTTACATTTGTCAAAGTATTTTTGACATTTGATTAATTAGCAAACATCTATATCAAACACTGTTTTTTAGATGGGTTATACATTTTATAAGAAGTCTTAAAAAAGTATTTAGATTATAAAGAACACATATCAATAAATAAGTTGAAATTAAACTACAATAAACATCTAGTAAGTTTTCATTAAAAGATTTATCTGTAATGCCATTTTTTTCAAAATACATCATTAGAACTTTTCTAAAACTTGATATATCATTTGAAGATGGCATAATGGCTGCTCTTTGTTGCCTATCTCATATTAAATTGGTGTAATCCCTACCCAATTTGATTATGAAATAGGTTATCATTATAAGTCGTTTTTCAGAGTGAATTACATTATGGGTCCCTAGGGTTTATTGATTTTAACAGTCTGGGTCCCTAAAATGAAATATCTATGACTTGCATCCTCGTGGTTTTCATTCATAACGTATTGGTTCCCTAAAACTAACCCTGTTAGACTTTTTTTTGGTAAGTAGGTTAATCAAGAGGGGCATTTTGGTCATTTTAAGTATAGGGACCAAACATATATTCTTATATCATTTTTTGGTGTATTTACAGTCAACTGAAAGGGTCCTCATTCTAGAGTATATGGATGGTGTACGTCTAAATGATTGCCCTGCGCTAGATTCACTTGGTTGTGACAAGAAAAATATTGTTGAAGAAATTACACGTGCATATGCACATCAAATTTTTATTGATGGATTTTTTAATGCTGATCCTCATCCTGGTAATATTTCCGTCTCCTTTCTTTTCAACCACCACTTATCTCTTTTCTATATAAAAGAAAGCTTATCTAACATCTTTTGTATTTTATTTGCATTTTTGTTGGCCGTTTTCAGGTAATTTCCTTGTAACCAAGACATCCCCACATCATCCGATTTTGCTTGATTTCGGTTTTACGAAATTGCTTACGAGCGCCATGAAACATGCCGTAGCAAAAATGTTTCTCGCATCTGCTGAGGTTTGTACATTCCTTTCTTATGACATCACATCTGCAAATTTGTTAGGACCCTAAGTGATAACATCTATGTTTCTGGTCATTGAGCGTATATATAATTGCTACTTATTTCTTATTTGTATCTGTTGGAGTCCCACATTGGCTAGACTTGGACCATTTCTCCAGTATATATGTTGGAATCTCCCCTTCTTCCTCAATAGTGGGGAACACCCAAGAATTTTTTGAGCGGGTGCACCTTTAAGGTGGATCAAAGGTCCGCAAAAATCACGGTTTGACCTGGGGAGAAAGTCAACGTGGTTTGACCTAGGAAAAAGTCAATTGTGTCAATTTTGGGAATAAAATACATTTTTCCAAATGGAATCAACTTTGATCCTTAAAATAAATATATGTTGTCTTGAAAATGAGATGAAAAACGAAAAGTTTTAAAACGAGTTGACATTGGGAAGAAAAATAAATCATGAAAACAAATAATAAAAATCCAAATGGGAGTAAATTAACAAAATAGTTGTCTTGGCCATAATGGTAGTAACGCTTATAATCGTACTTGAGATTGTGAGTTCAAATACTTGTTTATGTATGGTTCTTTTTCTTCTTTGATGATGGATGACATAGATGGTAATTCTAGTAGTAGTGTGTTCATCCTGAAACTTATAGCTATTTATTTTTTTAATTGTTAATCATGTCATCTTTTATCCTTTTTTGGAGAAACTAATGAAGCTTATCTCCAGCTTGATGCTTTTTCAGGCGAAATTATATTGTTCTTGCGGGTCCTTAATTTGCTTGCAGGTGTCTATCAAAATCCCTCAAGACCTTGCCCTTATTGTGATATAAAGAAGTGAGAAAATTTGAAATTATTCGACATGGTTTCAGGGCTTTCTACGGCATTGAATGTGAGCGTTAGCTATTATAGAATCATTAGACCGTTTGCTGAATTTGCTCTTGAATGGTTTGTTTCTTTTATAACTTCTTTATATCATTTTCATTATTATTATTATTATTATAGTGTTTCCCTTTGTCTCATTGTCCTATGGATTCATTCAGTGACACAATTGAGGGACCTATTCATAGTGCTGAATGGATATATAACAGCCCTATCAATTCTGATGTTGAAACGAAGCTAAGGCCTTTATTAGTTAAGCTGCGGAACGCCGATAAAATACTTGGAATCCAGGTACATATAACTGTCTCATTGTGTTTACTTTTAGATTGATATCTTTAGGGTCGTTAATCAGTTAAACATTTGTATTGGTGGGTATATTGACCTGAAGGAAAAACGATTTGTTTTTCTTATAGTTTCTTAATCTTACCACATATTATTTATAATAAAATAGAATAAGAAAGAAACTAGCAACTAATTGATCCACTCCCTTGGACTAAGGAAATTTAACAAAATAAGAAATTTTTCTGAGCGGGTGCACATGTAAGGTAGATTAAAAAGTCACAAAATCATGGTTGACGCGGGGAGTCCGGGGGGGGGGGGGGGGCAAAGCGATTTGACCGCATAAAAATTAATTGTGTCAATTTGGGGAATAAAATACAATTTTCCAAATGAAATCGACATTGACCTTTTGAGCAAGATGCAATGCTATTTCTTACATTCGATGGATTTTTATCCGAATTACATTATTACAAACGACCTTTTTGGTTTTTTAGTTGATTTCGTAAAGTATTTTAGTTTTTAGGATTTTGCCGAGTTCCATTATTTTGATCGGCCTTTCTCTCTTTTTTAGGTTTCCAATATTGTTTTTGTAGAGCAAACCTTGAATTTAGAGTAATTAAGACAAATCAATAATGAAATAAGAACAAATAAATAAGCTAAAACAAATAATATGTTCAGAAAATACGAAACAAAGGAGAGGATAAACGATTCCTCATGGGTGGTGATTGAAGAACAAAAGTAGGAATAAAAACTGGTAACTATAATTAATCTAAAATCACATGTGATTTTGTACGTAATTTGTCCATTTTCTTATTTTCTTAAATAGTTACCATTCTCGTAGGAACCTACCTCTATCTATGCATACATACATATATATACACATATATATACATATATATACACATATATATACATATATATATATATATTCACACGCTTCAACACTATCTGATGCTCTCTCATTGTTAGTATTCTCTCTTAGGTTTGTGCCTATAAAGATGGGAAAGTGATAATTGATACTGCTGCTGGGGTTCTCGGAAACTATGATCCTTCTCCAGTTCAACCTGATACCTTATTTCCTGTTTTCTCTGTAACAAAGGGAGTCACAGCCGGAATGTTACATTGGCTGGTCGATAAAGGGTATGTTATATTCTAGCCTAAAATACCTTATTTCCTGTTTTCTTAGTAATTAAATGTGTTAATTGAAATAGTTCCGCTTATTTTTCAAGTCTTTTATATGAATTACAGAGTTCTCACTGAAATCCTTCATTCCATTATCTTTTAAATGCTCATATTGGTCCTTCATGATTAACCAGAAAAGTTTATTCACTATTTTCTTTATAAATATGAGTACAAAAAAACCGTGGTTTACTTACGAAATTGGACCGCAATGTATGATTCAAGTTTTTGTTGCAGGAAATTGAAGCTTGACGAGAATGTTGCAAATATATGGCCAGAGTTCGCTTCAAACCAAAAAGATCAAATAAAGGTTCTTGTGGAAGCTAACTTTTTCTCCTTATATATATTCCTTATTATATGGTGAGATGTGCCAATTAATATTTGAGGGAATTGCAAAAAAAATAAAAAGGCTTTGCATTATATGTGGTTTTTCTTGCCTTCTTGGTAGCCAAAATAGCTACAAGTCTACCGACTGTTATATATTTATTTAATCTTTTATTTTGGTATTTTTGGGTTCAGGTTCATCATGTACTTAATCATACATCTGGTATGCAAAATGCCTTGGCTAGCCTTGTGCAAGATAATCCAATGTTATTGTGCGATTGGGATGAGTGTTTGAAACGCATTGCTACGGTTGCACCAGAGACTGAACCTGGTCAAGAACAGTCGTATCATTATTTGTCATACGGTTGGCTATGTGGTGGGATCATTGAGGTATTCTTAAATACTTATCTATATATCTTTAGATTGCATAAATAAGGATTTCATCTGCCCATATAGATTATGAAGAGGAGCATCTAAATATCTCTTCATTACATTTGGGAAAGAAGAAATATGAAAATGATGTGAGCATCTATAGCACACACACACACACTCACACACACACATATAGAGTTGGGTTCCAGAAGTGAAGTTATGGTGAGAAGCGTAAGAAGGGATATCCACCCTTGGATGCACATTAGGATGAGATGCACCGAGATGCACCGGATCAACTCCCTTCTAAGGAGCAATTCATGGGCGGGCATGAGATTAAAAGTGATTGATGGCTCACATCTCTTCTTACACTTCTCACCTTAACTCTACTTCTCACACGATCCTATGCCTATGCCTATATATATATATATATATATACAATTTGATCATCAAAATCCTTCCTTCAGAAAACCAAGTTAGCGTAGAAATCTACACATTAGTTTGATTTAGGTTTAATTTGGAACTTGGAAAACATACGTTTGCCAAGATCAACATCTCATCCTCTTTATAATCCATAAAAACCGTTTGGGTAGTCTCATAATACACATTCTGCTATTCTTGTCAGAAAGTTGTAGATTACAATGTTTTAAAATTAGTGTTTGTATTTCTTGGATTCAAAAACATGAAATGCGAGTTGTTTTTTATGGACAATGTATTAATATATTTTTGAGAATACTATGATACGTTATTTAAGAAAAAGAGCAGTGGATTTGTCTGCAATGTCAATCTTGAAAATACTTTTCTGGAGGGTTTCTCTCTATCTCTCATCATGGCCACAAAGAGTTCCTTTTAATGCTTTATAGTTAGATAATGTATCTGGATATTGATGTTAATTTTGGGGTGCCATGATGATCTCTTATTCAGTATTACTTTGAAAAGAAAGGTTGTATAACAAATGTTTCTTTTAGGTTCTGTGTAATCATTTTCAATGATTTAATTGTTCCTTAATGTACAGCATGCATCAAAGAAGAAGTTTCAAGAAATCCTCGATGATGCTTTTGTTCACCCGCTCAACGTTGATGGAGAGTTTTATATTGGAATCCCTCCAGGCATGATTCAATCTATATTGTATATTTTATATATATATATATATATATATGTATATCTTCCGTCTCAAATTTGAATGCAATGCTGCATAGGGTTGAGTTCCGGTGAGAATGGAAGTTACGGTGAGAAAGGTAAGAAGGGATCTCCACCCTTGGATCAATCTTAATTGAAGATTAACACTAATGAGATGCATTGAGATGCAATAGATCAATTCGTGTGAGGAGCGCACTTCATAGAGTGTGGGTGAGATTAAAAGTGATCAACGGTCCAGATCCCTTCTTACACTTCTCACCTTAGCTCTTATTCTCACATAATTCTTCATCGTGAGGCATATACCCAGACATAGTCATATACTGATACTTACATGCATACATATATATATATGATTCAATCCCTTAAGATATAGTTTGTGCCATATTCTCTCTGTCCCAAAATAAATATCCACGATTAAAAGGCACAATGTTTTAGCACTCTGTAATTATTACTCCCTTTGTCCCAAAATAAATATCCACGATTAAAAAGGCACAATGTTTTAGCACTCTGTAATTATTACTCCCTTTGCCCCAAAATAAATGTCCACAATAGAAATGGCACACAATTTTAGACATGCACAATTATTACAGTTTTTAGTTAATCAAATGACGACTTCATCCTTAATTAATTTATCTTATCTACTCTTATATATTTGTGTATTAACTAAGGGTAGATTTGGAAATTGTTATCTATTTTGAAACTAGACACTTATTTTGGGACAAACATAAGTAGAAGGGTGGACACTTATTTTGGGACGATGGGAGTACACTTTTTAATTAAGTAAATTACAATTTCACCCTTAAAGTGGTGCTCTAAGCACTGTTGTATTCTCTAGAATCCTGCTAGTTAGTTATTTTCAATTTATTTGTTCCTATTTGAATTTACAAGGCATATATATATATAGGGAGAGAGAGGAAAATTCAAATGCGAACTCAAATTTGTTTGTGAACGTGAGAACAAATGAGAGCGCGACACATGTCTGAATATAGATTATTCAGACTGAATATACAAGGAAATATTCAGACTGAATAAATACTATATTCAGTTGACTATTTCTTTGTATATTTAGACTGAATAAACACTTATTCAGTCTGAATATGTATTTGAATGGGACACGTGTCGCACTCTCATTTGTCCTCACATTCACAACCAAATTTGAGTTCTCATTTGAACCCGCCCCTATATATATATATTTACATATAGCATTATTCACTAGTTAATTCCCGTTATTATGGCTTGCTTCAGGTGTGGAATCCCGACTTGCAACACTCACACTCGATACAAACGATCTCAACAAATTCTACGAAATCAGCAGCCCTAGATCTAGCTCTTGCTCTAGCTCTAGCTTCAACTCTTCCTCCATTTTCCAAGTCGACGTTCTTGCCGGCTTAATTCCGCTATTTAATACACTCAACGTCCGCCGTGCCATATTACCTGCCGCCAACGGCCATTTCTCAGCTCGTGCACTTTGCCGCTACTATGCCGCCCTTGTCGATGGTGGTTTGGTCCCACCAACCCATTCCTCCTCCTCCCAACCACCACTCGGAAGCCACCCCCACCTTCCCACACCTACTCCCAAAGCAACCCCCGAGAAAAAACATCGTGGAAAAAAGAAAGAAACTAAAAGAGAACCAAAAGACGGTGCTTGTAAAATTTTTAGTAACCAAAAACAAAAAATCTTTGATTCCTTTTTGGGTCTTGGAGACTTCAAGAAGTTGACTTTTCCAGATGGGAAATTCGGGCTCGGGTTCAAAAGGGTGTGCTCAAGAGATGGGTCGTTAATTGGGTTCGGCCATGCGGGCTTGGGTGGGTCCACGGCTTATTGCGATATAAGCAACAGGTTTGCGATTTCGGTGACCTTAAACAAGCTGTCTTTTGGGTCTGTGACTAGAGATATTATCCAATTTGTGTGCTCAGAATTAAACATTCCAATACCAGAAGATTATGCAGATACTGGCTTAACACCCTTTAATTGAAGGGTAAAATAGACATTTCACCCTTTGTTGTATCTCATATCATGAAAGCATGATGATCCTTTACTGCTATTTTAAGTTGCAACTGGATTGTAATCCTTTGGTTATACTCAAATGTATATATGTATATATATATATATATACACTTAGTTGTATCTCATATCATGAAAGCATGATGATCCTTTACTGTCATTTTAAGTTGAAACTGTATTGTAATCCTTGGTTATACTCAAATGTGTTATGTGTATATTTTATATGTATATGTATATGTATATGTATATGTATATATATATACTTCTGCTGTGTAGTTATGTGTGTATATTCAAAAGCAATCTTATAGGAATTTATTACGTTTTTATGCAATTAAAAGAACATATTATAACTTTGATTATATCAAAAGAGAACGCATTTTGTTCTGGTTTTTATTTTGTGGAACCTACTTTCAGAAACTTCAGTTTTGGAGAATGCAATGTGCTTTTTATGGAATTAAGGGAGCATTCTATAACTTTTGTAAGTAAAAAATTATTAAATTATTTGAGATGGTTTGTCAGTTGTAGACATCAAAATGGAGCTTTTAAAAATAGACTCCTTAAAAAGAAAACATGACATGTACCATTTTGATGTAATTTGTTTTTTTTTTCATTTTTACAAGGTTTGTTAAATTTGGGTTGTGGAATGGTCGTCCAAAAAATTAGTCAGTGGCAATATGATAATTTAAAGGTAATATATATATATATATATATATATAACATTCTTTCAATCTTTAAACACTTTCGATTTGAAGTCATTCTTCTTCAAGTTATCGCTCCAATGATTAACCTTTTCATTAAGTGATAATCAACTTTTTCATTAAGTCTTTAATTTTACCATTGAAAACACTGCGTTTTTATGATTTCCACCGTAAATAAGTAAAATTGGTCACGTACTTATGTTATTTCCATAAAATAATTAGATTTATCTTAAAAAATAAATCTAGTAAAATAGAATTTTACTTTACATAAATAATTAAAATCCTTAGCTCTCAACTTTATTTTCTCTGATATGTTGGGGATTTGGGAATATGAATACTACGCATGAGAACGAAATCTGTTTCATTACATAATCAGATGTAACCATCCCGATTGGGGATTCCCTACAAAACCAGGTATCCACAAGGTTTAAAAACCAGTGTCATGTAACGTGATCCCCAACTCTTCTAGTTATTTATAAAAAATTAGATTTAATATCTTTTTACTTGAAAGTGTATTTTGACCTTTCTTTTCACACACCACGTAAAATAAACAACATAGGTACTACTGTAACCTTATAATTTTTTTGTATTAAAATAAACTCATTTTGGTCTTAAGTTTATTACTTGATATATTTGTTCAAATATGAGTATTTGATACTCTATAAAAGATTTTGTTTTAAATTTGTGATATTTAAACTTGAACTTTTTGGATCAATTGTGATACTTAACACATTTGATTTAAAATATTTCACATAAACAAATAAAATTTCTTGATTCCTTAACGGGGACTTCGATTGGGATGTGATCATATTCCCCAACAGGGTATGGAGATTGGGGATAAAAAAAGGGATGGGGATTAATGAACACAACATGACAAGCTGCATTTACGATACGAGAGACTTTATTGCACAACGTGATCATGAATACATATAAACCAAAAAGAAATATATAAAATGCAAAAATATAAATACGATACTTTTATTCAATAAGATGTGTGTATGGTCATTGATGTGGACAAATGGGACAATCAACACCACATGATTCACATATATTTCGTAGAAACTGATAGTTTGGTGGCAAAAATTCAGGGTTATGGATGTTGATGTATTCACAGAAGCAATCTGTATGCATTCCCAATTGGTTGCAACAAGCTGGAGATGGTGATCCTCGTTGAATTAGAGCCGGATAGCAACTGTTTATATCTTGTTTTGCTTTACAACGTTGTGCATGTACGTTGTTCATAAGAAACAACAGTGCTAAAAGAATAGCAAGAACAAGAGTTGGGTTCTTCATGTATACTTGTTACAATAATCAAATGAGATCAAGATAAAGAAAAATTGAATAAAATAGTATATATTGTATGTGATCTTTTTTGAGTATGTATAAGAAAAAAACAATGATTGTTACTTATAGGCATTTTGATGAAAAACGCATGCATAAAATTTAATGAGGTAATTAATGTATAATTATGACATGATAGAACGGTTTTGGGTTGGGACTATAGTTAATCCTATTAGTCCTTCCTGTTTCTCCCATTTGCCATTTTTGGTCCCTTAATTTTATACTCTACAAATAACTTCTAAAAAGGCATCTCCAAAAGGTTTTCTAAAAAAATTCTAAAACAGAGAATCAGAAGTTAAAATTTCTAAAAAAATTACATTCACCTCCAACAGATTTTCTATTTTAGAGATTTTAACATATATTACATTAATATAATATTTTTTAATTTATCATCCCAATACACTTTTTAAAAAAAACTTAATGTAAAATGATAAAAAAAATTGATCTTATTGGTAGGATTGAATAAAATAGTCATTTCTCTCTTCTACCATCAATTTTTAGAGATTTGTCTAAATTTGAAAAAAATTCAAGTTTCCTATAGATGGGAAATTCGGGCTTGGATTCGAAAGGGTGTGCTCAAGAGATGGGTCGTTAATTGGTTCGGCCATGCGGGTTTGGGTGGGTCCACGGCTTATTGCGATAAAAGCAACAGGTTTGCGATTTCGATGAGCTTAAATAAGCTGTATTTTGGGTCTGTGACTAGAGATATTATCCAATTTGTGTGCTCGGAATTAAACATTCCAATACCAGAAGATTATGCAGGTACTGGCTTAACACCCTTCAATTGAAGGGTAAAATAGACATTTCACTTTGTTGTATCTCGTATCATGAAAGCACGATGATCCTTTACAGCCATTTTAAGTTGAAACTGGATTGTAATCCTTGGTTATACTCAAATGTATATATGTATATATATACATATATACTTCTATTGTGTAGTTATGTGTGTATATTCAAAAGCAATTTTTTGGGAATTTATTACGTTTTTATGCAACTAAAGGTACATACTATAACTTTGATTACATTAAAAGAGAACACAATTTATTCTGGTTTTTATTTTGTGGAACCTATCAGAAACTTTAGTTTTGGAGAATGCAATATGTTTTTTATGCAATTAAGGGAGTATACAATAACTTTTGTAAGTAAAAAATTATTAAATTATTTGAGATGGTTTGTTAGTTGTAGATAGACCTGGCAAACGTGTTGTGTCGTGTCGGGTTCGTGTCGGGTTTAAGGGTTAAACGGGTTGAGAGTGCCTAACTCTAACCCGACCCGTTTAATTTTCGTGTTGTGTCAACCCGTTTAATTTTCGTGTCGTTTTCGTGTCAACCCGATTACTTAAACTGGTTGAAATTTATTACCAAAATCCATTTTTCATTCGTATCGAGTTCGTGTCTTGTTAGTATGTTGTGCCAGTTTTTGTCAGGTATACATGAAATGTACAATCACTTTTTATTATTATTTAGTATATACTTTGTTAAAAAAAACTATAAAATGTGAGTTGTTGACGTTATTTGCCTAGGGCTCAAGGGGCCAAATATAAACGGGTTATTCGGGTCATTTTCGAGTTGAAAATTTTGACCCTGACCTTACCCGTTTAATTTCCGTGTTGTGTCGTGTCAACCCGTTTACTTAGACGGGTTGAAATGTATTACCCAAACCCATTTAATTCGTGTCGAGTTCGTGTCGGGTTAGCGTGTCGTGTCAGTTTTTGCCAGGTCTAGTTGTAGACATCATAATGGAGCTTTTAAAAATAGGCTCCTTAAAAGGGAAACATGACATGTACCATTTTGATGTAATTTGCTTTTTTTCCATTTTTACAAGGTTTAGTAAAAAGAATTTCACTTTATATGAATAATTAAAATCCTTAGCTCTCAGCTTTAGGGAATATGAATACTAGGCATGAGAACGAAATCTATTTCATTACGTAATCAAATGTAACCATCCCGATCGGGGATTCCCTACAAAACCAGGGATCGGTATCCACAAGGTTTAAAAACCAGTGTCATGTAACGTGATTCCCAACTCTTCCAGTTATTTATAAAAAATTAGATCTAATATCTTTTTACATGAAAGTGTATTTTGACCTTCTTTTCACACACCACGTTAAACAAACAACATAGGTACTACTGTAACCGTATAAAAAAAATTGTATTAAAATATAAACTCATTTTGGTCTTAAGTTTATTACTTGTTGTGTTTGTTCAAATATGAGTATTTGATACTTTATACAAGATTTTTTTAGAAATTTTTTGATATTTAAACTTGAACTATTTTGGATCAAGTGTAATACTTAACATATTTGATTTAAAATATTTCAAATAAACAAATAAAATTTCTTGATTCCTTAATGGGGACTTCAATTGAGATGTGATCATATTCCCAACAGGATATGGAGATTGGGGATCAAAACGGGGATGGGGATTAATGAACACAAGTTGCATTTACGATACGAGAGACTTATTGCACAACATGGCCATGAAAAGATATAAACCAAAAAGAAATATAAAAATGTAAATATGATACTTTTATTCAATAAGATGTGTGTATGGTCATTGATGTGGACAAATGGGACAATCAACACCACATGATTCACATAGATTTCGTAGAAACTGATAGTTTGGTGGCAAAAATTCAGGGTTATGGATGTTGATGTATTCACAGAAGCAATCTATATGCATTCCCAATTCGTTGCAACAAGCTGGAGATGGTGATCCTCGTTGAATTAGAGCCGGATAGCAACTGTTTATATCTTGTTTTGCTTTACAACGTTGTGCATGCACGTTGTTCATAAGAAACAACAGTGCTAAAAGAACAGCAAGAACAAGAGTTGGGTTCTTCATGTATACTTGTTGTAATAATTGACGGAGATCAAGATGAAAAAAATTTGAATAAATAGTATACAATGTATGTGATCTTTTTTGAGTATGAATAAGAAAAAAACAATGATTGTTATTTATAGGCATTTTGATGAAAACGCATGTATGAAGTTTAATGAGGTAATTAATGTATGATGATGAGAAGGTAGAACGGTTTTGAGACTATATATAGTTAATCCTATTCGTCCTTTGTGTTTCTCCCATTTGCCATTTTTGGTCCCTTAATTTTATACTCTACAAATAACTTCTTAATTTAGGGTGTTTGTTATACAAGGCAAGTTAGAAAATATGTTTTGATACTCCACAATTGTGATGGACGATGTTTAAGGAATTTTGAGTGGCGTTTGTTTTTTAAGAGGTGTTGAAGTTTGGAGTCTGATTTCAGTTCTGAAATGGTTATGAAAAGTTTAAACGAATTAGACATAAGTGATGATTAATAGCTTAAAATGAAAAAACAAACAATCCCTTGGTCTCCCTTCCCTAACTATTGCCAATGATTCTATCATTCCATTCTTAGAGTTACATCTTCTTTAATTACTAGCATTGCAATAAAAATATTTATTATAGCCCTTTATAAAAATAAATTCTCATATCTTTTATATATATATATATATATATATATATATATATATATTGATAATACAAACCCTGAACATTTGTATTAAGATACATTTAGTCGTTAATTATAAATGTTATTACAAAATGCCCCAAATAAAGGTGTGATACAATGCGCAACAAAGAGCTAATATATTTTATTATGATACATCCTTGCTTTCTGTAAATAAATAAAAAACATACACAAACCATCAATATTTCTTTATAATACGATTAAAAATTAAATAGATGTCACCAATATTTCATATGAAAATTTATTTACATGGGTTCGATTGTTATTTTAGTTTTGATAATTTTTAAACCTTCCTTTTGTAATTTAGGATGTGACATTTTAAATCATTTAAATATATGAGTTACATGTTTATCAAATAAGCTCTCAAGTCTCAACGAAAATTATGTGTATTTTTTAAACCACATGGAATATAAACTTTTAAGTAAATTACATGATTGGTAATCACACCGTTCGTCCCTGAAATAATTATGAAAAACGTCCATATGGTTTAAATTTGCACATACCTTTGATCCCTTTGTCCTAACACCATTAATTTTTTTTGTTAAATAGGTTAATTTAGAATGGCAATTTTGTCATTACATAATTTTTGTTTTATATTAAAATTATAGGGACCAAGAATGTTAACCTATCAATTCCACCTTTTCTCAGCCATCTCTTTTCAATAATATCAACTCACAAACATTATATATATAATATATACCCTTAGCGATTCCTGATAGCAAAATAACACACGTGAAATGTGTCACAATAATAGTGCAAGTGTACATCACTATTGCGTTCGCTTAACAAGTAATATAATGGTAAATACCAAGTTCGTTCCAAGGATTGGCCGACTAAGAATCGGTGATTTTCTTACGAGCTTCCGGTACAAAGTTTAGAGTTATAAAATTTGATTTGTTGTTGGAATATTTAATAACTTTTAAAAATAACAATTAAATAAAAAGTGGGTATTGAGTGTAAGTTTTCCCCCCGAGAGTATTTTAATAACTTAAATGGTTAATAAAGCCGGTCACAATGTGGTCCCATATAATTTCCTCCTCTCGAAGCTACGTCATATAGGTTGTAAAAACGGTTTTATTATAAAGTCGCCACAAATGCTAACTTTCGGTTTGCCAATCGTACATAAGTAGATCTCGAAGATCTTAGCTCCGCCGGATGTGGAGGGATGCGCATATCTCTACGACACCCACTCGACCGACATCTGAACCTTAGTACGATTATGCAAAAACCCATATCTCTATGCGATTATTGAAGATTTTCTCAAACCTCCTTGCATCATTCAAGCCGTATTTCGGATCCGCCCCTCTCGAGGTCTAAGATCTAATATTAACAATTAAAGTGATCAGCTTGTCCGCGTTGAGTTGAAGCTTCGACTCGAATGACCAAACCGAAGAGTTAGCAAAAAGTAGTAACACCCAAGTGTTACATTTTGGACTCTCGGGTTCGGCTTACACCCACACCCAAAGGGGGGGTTTAGCTACGATACATAAGTAAAGAAATACTGCAGAAGTAGAAATATGAAAACAGAAATTGCATTAAACGTAACTGACTGACCACTGTGGCCGACAGGAAAGTAAATTACAGAAATTAAAATTACAGGAAATTAAAATGATAGAGTTGAACTATCAGCTGAATGCTCTCTAGCTTGATGGATGTATGGATTAAAGTCCCAAGAGCTCTCTTTATATAGTTGGAGAAGGAGAGAGAATTGAAAGGGACTTGAGGGGAGAAAGTGATATATCATGGTTGTCTTCTTCTCCATGAAAGAGACTTGAGAGAGGAGAGGGACCTCTCAATGGTGTCCTCTTCCTCTATTTTGTCATGTTCCCTTTGTCAACTTTGTTATTCATTTTCATGATATCTCCAGCCCTTGACCAAACTAAAACCTGCATCTTCTAACACATTTTTGGCAATAAATTGATAAGGGTTTTCTGCAGCTCCAGCAGCTCTAGACGTTGCTCACCACAGTGGTGACTCGCCACAGTGACACACCAGCTCCAAAAACGACACATACACTAATCAAAATACAAATTTTTATCCTCAACAACTCCAAATGAAAATAAGTAAATAAAAATGACAAACGCGAACACATAAAGGGAAAACACACACTAAAAAGAAATAAAAAGATACACTAATGAAGTATAAATAACACTCAAAGTGAGAGTTATCAATTCCCATGCCTAGTCGGTGCATGTAAACTGATCCAGAAACTAACAGTTACAAAAAAAAGGCACAGTTTGAATATAGTTATATAATAACAATTAGATGGGTTTTTTTATCTTCAACAATTATCGTCTTTTATCTATTCTTATTTAAATTGAATTGCTAACAGTAAAAACATCCATCGAAAATGCCACACGAGCATTCAATTAACAATTCAACAGAGTTCGAATATAATCTTCAACAACAAGTTCAAATAACGATATTAAAACATTTTTAACATCTTAATTGCAAGTTTTCGTTTGAATCAACGCTAAAAAAATGCCAACTTGAACCATGAAACGCTCGAAAATAATCATCAGAAACCGTATGAATCTCAAACTCTTTAGTGAACGGTCGTACGGCAAGTAAATGTTTTCTAGAATCATCCAATGCCGAGTTCTGAAACACCGATCTTTGTTGCTCGTATATCTCGAAACTGTTGCCAATCAACACGATTTTGTTCAACATATCGTATCTCCAATTGGTCTTTAGAAGATTCTCGTATAACTCGGCTTCACAATGTGGCATGAAAAAAAGAATCGGGTTTACTGCTTCTCTTTTGCCTTGCTCGTTAACGGAAAGAACACGACACCCGAGTTCCTCCAAGACTTTCGATTCTGTTAAAGAAATAATCGGATCAAAAACTTCCATATCTCCGATCCAATCGAGTTTTCTTTTCATCAAGATCGCAAGACTAAGCTGGATTCGAGGTGATTCAAATGATTCGATGCTACCAATTCCGTATATCACCATTTTCAACTTGTCTTCTGGTTGTGGAAGCTTCCGGAAACACTCGGAAGCTTCCGGAGAATGGATTTGATCCAAAAACGCGCGAAAGAATGGAGATTTCTCGAGTTTTTCGATAGAGATTTGCATTTTTTGCATCAATTGCTGTTCTTTTTCTGGATTTGTTTCGAGATCGTTGGGGGCCCAGTGGGTTTGTAGTTCTTGTTGTTGTTTTGCGGGTTTAATTTTGGGAAATTTTCTTATTTGGTTGTTGCGGCGTGGCAAAACGATTGTCCACTCGTCTTCGATTATTTTAGGCTGTTCGCAATTCAAGGTTTCTGCAGAAGCTGCCATTGTGATGCATATAATATGCTGATATAACCGAATAGTTGTAAACTGACCTTTTGATCATAAAGATTCGGAAAAGAAGCTGCAATATTTCAATCCGACCTTGGTCAACATCATTTATGAATTTCTGGTTTGTAGCTGCAAATATATCGGAAATATATATAAGCATCATCTTTGGTTTTGCAATTGGTATATAAAATCCTCCTTACTGACACTTGTTTTTCAAGCAGTGAGGTGTGAAACATAATTCTTTGGGGTTTAGGGTCTGAATTCTGAACTGAACTGGAAGCATTTTTTTTAAAACAGTGGCCAAAGTGCAAATAGGTAACTTTTAACTTTTAGGGCTGCTGGCAGTTTGTTTACCTCTTAACAGTTCCATTAAGAGAGAGCTTCTGAATTGCTAAAAGGTGAATCTTGTTTGGCAAAAAGTAAGTCTGCCTCTTAATGGTTCCAAAACCCTCCTGAGTCATTTTGGATCCTGGACCTACCTTAACCATTAAGAGCCCTAAAAAAAAAAGTTTGCCTCTTAATGGTTCCGAAACCCTCCAAATCATCATTTTGGATTCTGGACCTACCTTAACCGTTAAGAGCCCTAAAAAAATAAGTTTGCCTCTTAATGGTTCCGAAACCCTCCAAATCATTTTGGATTTTGGACCTACCTTAACCATTAAGAGCCCTAATTACATCCTGAGCAATTACCAAACAAGTATACTTTATTTTGCACTATATCATAAGAGCCTCTTAATCATTCTAACCACTTAATCATTCTGCATCAAACCATTCAGCAACTGCCAAACAGCCATTGGTTGACAAAGGAATGCTCTGAATGGGGTTGCCTATTGCATTGATCGTATTTGGTTGAATACAGGGGAATGATTATCTAAAACCACATGCAAATTTAAAACAGCAAGGCAGAGAAACAAAAGGGCAGCAATTAGTGAGCAAATGCTTAAGTACCGACATATCTGAAAAAAAGTAAACACCATGAACACCAATATCTTATCTGTTTGTTAAAGTGGTTACTGGGGGTGATTATTCATCTACTAGTTGTAAAAGTGTTGGCTTCAGAATGAAAAATAATGATGATGATCCATTTATGTTTGAACAATACATGAAGTCACGGTTTTTTATCTACTCAAAATACTTCAAATCAAATTCTATTATCAACAAATTAAATACAAATTAGGGAAATTATGGATAGATTGGTGAAGAACATACCCAAATAAGGGTTTATCGGAGGGCGGAGGCAACGGAGACGCAGCAAGGACGCACGAAGCAGAAGAAAGTCGCCAAATTGAGGAGAGAAGCAGGGGCAATTTTGGGAAGAAAAGGAGAAAAAGCAGGTTTGGCACGAAGAGGGGGCAATCGTACCAAAAAACCCGTAAACTTGTTTGTTCAAATGGTTTATGTTAGGTCATTGACCAGCATCTTCCTAAATCGACTCGTGAGGTTGGCTGCTACCAGTGGCAGAGCTAGTGCCAAGTGTAGAAAACGGGGGGTCCAAGGACCCCACTGAATGTTAAAAAAAAATTATATAGGATAAAAAATATCAAAAATACTTGATTTAGCCTTTCGTCCCCCAGTAAAAAATTTCAAGGGACCCCATCTTGCCTGCAATTGACAAAAACACATAAAAAGTCTCTTGAGTCTTGAAATCAATAAAGAAACCGAAAAAATCCTTCGAAATCCACAAAAACACTAAGAAAATCCTTTAAAATCGACAAAAGCACTAAGAAAATCCCTTGAAATCAACTAAAAAACTTTAAAAAAATTCCGAAACACGTCGGGTGACTTTACGCGCCTTTAGTCTAACTTAATGGGACCACAGTGGACAAAATTCCTGGATCCGCCACTGGCTGGTAAACAATATATAAGAAAGGGGTAGCGCCATGACCACCAAGAATTCTTTTTGGCCTAGTGGTAAGCGCCTTGATCCTAACAGTTTCTAAAGGGCAAGCCGAGGTGGGCCCACATTATCAGTCCAAATCAAGTTATCAGTGGCGAATACTGGTTTGGAGTTACGCAGGTGTGGCTGGGGTGTATATTGTGTTTTCTGGGTCATACTTTTTGGCAGCTATCTGGCATTAGGTGTATTGGGATCTATTGTTAAGTCTCAGTATCCATAAGAAACTCAATCTTCAAATGAGATATAATTGCCATCACTACAGCTCCCGAATTAGACTGAGCTAATATCCAGCCATAATCAACACCATATCCTGCTAAAAACCAACCCCGGTTGATCCTTGATTGGAACAAAATGGATCAAAAACTAGGCATGCATACGTTTACTCTATAACCAAAAAGGGTATTTTGGGTAGTTACTTATGATAAATCTAGTATAAAGAGGTTACCTTTGTTTTCCATTCAAGAAATCATCCAGTTAATCTGTTTGATATTCATCTTTAGTTCATTACTGTTTGTAATCAGGTTCATAACAAGAATCTGTTTGGTTTTATATAATATAATGGGTTCATTCCCCCCACAAACCCAAAATTTCATTCCTAATTCTTTGTAGCATATCAGGTGCCATTATCTGATCTCAAAAGGATGGCATCCACAATTCCACATAGACATAGACTCCAACTTAATATTTATTTTATAGCTTATCATAACAATTTCCATACTTCTATAACCAAAAGTTCAAAACTAGTATATTCCTTTATGGGGAATTCAGATTTCAGGTAGCCTTAGCATTCTTTTACCCCTGGAATAAATAAAGCACATTACCATATTCAAAGTTCAAACAGTTACCTAATTTCTAGATTTCAAATTTCAAAACCCTAATTTTGAAGTATCATCTGACCTGAGTGAGGGAGGGGGTTGCGGGAGACGGCGGAACAATGGAGATGTTATCGGTCTGTGTTCGGCAGAGACAGCAGTAGCGGCGGCGGTGTGAGCGAACAACGATCGCCGGTGGTTGGACACGAAATTCGATGAAGGGAAGCCCAATGAATTTTGAATTTGGGCCTCTATTAATACTTTTTTTTTTAAATAAAAGCATTTGGATGGTTGGATTTGATCTCTTTCTATACCGTGATTAGAAAAAACATTAAAAATGAGAAGCCTTTTTGACTTCTTTTTTTCTTTATTCAGTCATTTTACATTATTAACAATAATATAAATACTAGAAGAGTACTCGCGGAATACAGCGAGATCTATTGTAATTTTAATGTTGTATTTTATTTTTTTGTCTTTATCAATTTTATTATACGATTTTATTAGTTTTGAAAAAATAGATTTTATTTTTTATAAACTTTCTTTATTTCAGATTTTATTATAAATTATAATATAGGTTTAATAAGGAAATTAACCAAAATAATACCATTTTTGAATTTTAGGTAATCATACTTTAATCAATTGTACTAACCGCATAATAATATGTTTTTAAGAGTTTTTGCCAAATGCTTTATAATATAGTATAGATAGAGTTGGGTTCTGATGGGAACGAGAGTTAAGGTGAGAAGCGTAAGAAGAGATCTGCACTCTTAGATGAAAACTAGGATAAGATGTACCAAATCAATCCATGTATAAAGCACGATTCATGGATGGGTTTGAGATTAAACATGATTAAGGGGTTCAGATTTATTTTTACGCTTCTCATGTTAGCTCTCTTTCTCACACGATCTTACGCTTATATATATATATATATATATATATATACGTGAGACCAGTCTGTTTTCGTGAGACCCGTGAGATTACTATAGAAAAACATAAATGGAGAATGTTTAAGCTGTGTAAAATCCGTTTTTAAATATCAAAAATGTTAATTTACTGCAATTTTCATCAAAAATCAACGTCATTTGACAAAGAAAATGAACAGGTGAGTTAGACTGGCCAATCGAGCTAGACTGTCCAATCTTGCAAGACTAACTAGTCGAGTTAGACCGATCTAGTCGAACCTCTGTTAGATATAGTATATGTGATATTTGCCACTAAAATACTCTAATGGCTCTGGTTTAAGGATAACAAATCGACATTTTTTAAAGAAGAAAAATATTTATAGTTAATTTCAGTTAGAACTATTGCATATATCGTGAGTTTGATCTTTGACAAACTTTGATGTGTACGTGCTATAGTTGCATATGATACGAGTAAGCAAAATTGTTGGAATATGTTTTGTGCTTTGAATACTCAAAGTTGACAACATGAATGCTCACGTATTTAGAAACCCTTGGTGCCCCAGTGAACGGATTGGCATGTCCCTGAAAATGAGTTGTTTTTGAAGTTAATAGTCACTAATGTTCCAAAGAGGCACGAAAGAGCTCAAGCGCAAAGATGGCCGCTCAAACTCAACGAGTTTATCATTGTTGTTTTCTATTACTCGATGTCTCCTTGTTCGACGGTATATATATGTTGTTTCGTTTGTCAATTACTATGTGGTAACAATTTGATATGGTAAAAACAATCGCTGCTTCTCTTTGGATATTACTTGTTTGTTTCATCGCTTGAACCTTGGTGTTTTGTTAATCTGGTTTTAACAACCATTGATAAGTATCTACCAAAAAGAAAAAAACGATTGTGAATAAGGTTGATAATGAAAACATCATAGATAAGTTTCACAAATTAAAAACTCATCGAGGCACTGTTTAATTTGTGAAAGTTGGTGCGTCACTCTTTATAATATCGTTAGGTTTGCAATTTTAAGAAAGTTAATATTCATTTCTACTTATTTTATGTATGCTCATTGTTGAAAATTGTGATAAGAAACAAGGATATGCAAAACATAAAATTTTGGAGTTTCTAGTCACACTTTATATTCAAGCACGGACATGCGTGATATTATTTTGTAAACGGAAAGTTTTGGGTGTTCTGACATGGCCGCGCTTTATGATCAAGCACGGGCGGGGTTGTGTTATTTCGTGAAACAGAAACATTTGGGTTTTCAGCCACGGTTGTACCTTATAATCAGGCTCAGTCGTGTGCGACAATAAATATGATTTTCCTAGCTTTAGTAGTCGGATCAGTGGCAGATTTAGAAGTTTTGGTAATGTGGGTCGGAATATAAGTAATGGCTACGTGCTCATGTGGTTGAAGATATCATCTAATTAAATGTCTTCGTCTTCTTTATCTATTTGATTAGGGTGATACTTCATAAGAAAACTTATTTTATTGGATCCAAAGAAGATCGTTTAAATTAACAATCAGACACCAACTATAAACCCTAAACTTCAAAATTAACAACAAAAAGTTAATAATTTGATGTCAACTACTAACAAACTCTAACCCTAATAATTAATAATTAACAATTATACATTATCTAACAAATTCTAACCCTAACAATTCACAATTAACAATTAATGTAAAACACAAATGAACTTGAGCTAAAAAAAATATGGGGTCAAACCTTATTTTTATTGGGGGTAAAAACACACACACATATAATATATGTATGTATGTATGTATGTATGTATGTATGTATGTATGTATGTATGTATGTGTGTAAAAACATAATTTTTATAATATACAAACAACTTTTTTTTTAAACTTTATGGGGGTCATTTGACCCCCAAAGCAACACATGAATCCACTCTTGATTGGGATCAAATTGGGATTTCATGTTTTTTTGAATGACAATTACACACACACACGTTCCCGGGGTATCCATGATCCAAACGGGCACCCGACTAATCCACGGCGACCAGAACCCACCACAAAGTGGTAGACCAAAGTCTGGATATAGAACATATGGATTAGTATAAATAACCCCTTGAGTTCCATTATGATATAGAACGGAATTGAGAGCTTAAAACCCCTAGTTTGAGTTAAGAAAATATTGAGAGAGATTACACACACTTTAGTGTTCGGTTTGTAATTTTTCTTTGGTGTTCTTCATCAACAAAAGTTTATCCTCTTCCCGGAGACATATATCACCATACTAGTGGTGGAACCAAGTAAATCTTTGTGTTTCATGTGTTTTAAAAGTTCCTTGGTTGATTGTTCGTTGTGCTTTTGATCCAATCTATTTTCCATATTAGTTGTTGGTTGACATCATATACTTGATTGTTAGCTTCAATTTTGATTATTAACTTTAGATGTAACATATTCAAGCATACTTGAAGCATCGTGATTGCTATCTCCAAAGAAGATGAAAACTTAGGCAAGTCTTCATCAAACACTGATTTTATCTATATTTAAGGTTCGTATGCAATCTTCGGATCCACACTTCAAATTGAGAGGTGGAATGAGACAAAGACTAAGTGGCAGTGGAAGACGAAGGCGATACCCCGAAGCAACCGAGTGCAACATGCGAAATGACGTGAGAGAAAGAACCTCTTGGTGGAGTCCAGTCCCTGGGCGGCTCTCGGTTCTAGTCTATGAACTAGACAAACTCACCCCTGATATATCGGTGCACTAGTTTGAAGAGATGAAAGAATGAACTATCACAACATTGAAATTAAATAGGTGAGAAGGTGATTTCAAAGATAAACTCGCAGAGAACCGCACGAGGTATTTAGAACAAGCTAGAAGAGCTCTACCTCACAAAGTCTATCACTAATCGTCTCATTCTACTTGGAACCTTATTCTACTTGGAACCTTCTTCACCTAAAAGATGAAGGAAGGTACACCAATCAAGTTTCATCTCAACGTTCTTGATGATTTAATTATGAAAATGAAATCAATGGACTTGAAGATTGATGAGGAACAAATAGCAATGATCCTTCTATGCTCCCTCCTTAAAAGGTATACTGGTTTTGCTATTCTTTAATTTATGGTAGAGATACAATAACTATGGCATATATGTGAAAACGGGTCTCTAAGGATCAAATGCGAGGCTTAAATGTTGACAAAGATAGTGGAAGCAACAACCATGGGTTATTCGTTGGAAGAGGACACGATGAATATCAAAATAGAGATAAGTCAAGAGGTCATTCAAGATCATGCAAGCCAAAATTTAGAGGCAAGTTCAAGAAGAGTGGCAATTATCACTATTGTCATCAATCCAAATATTGGATTAAAAATGTCCAAGGTTCAAAGCCAAGACCGAAAAGGAATGATCATCTTCATCCATTGTCATGAATGATTCCAATGATGCTCTAATGTCGTCAACCGAGAGTGACACTATCAAGGATCAATGGGTCTTGGATTCAGGGGCTTCTTTCCACATGACTCCACATAAGGAGCTCTTCTCTTCACTTGAAGAAAAAGAAGGAAATAATATCATCATGGCAAACAACGCGGTGTGCAAAAGCTTGGGAATTGGTACCATCAAAATGAAGATGTTTGATGGCATGATCCGAACTATCTCAGATGTAAGGTATGTTCCTTATATGACCAAATTTCTCATCTCTCTTGGTCAATTGGCAAAGCTTGAGTGCAAAATTAGTATCCAAAGCGACTCCTTAAGGACCTCTTGTGGGATTCTTATCCCAATCAAAGGTACAAAAGCTCTAAATAATCTTTATTTTTTAGATGGACAAATGTTGGGTGCAAGTACATGTATAGGTGAAAATAATGCAAAGTAGTTAGATACCTCAAAACTATGACATCTAAGGAAGCAAAAGTTAAAATCTCAAAAAAGATTACATTTAACTCCAAAAAATTATCTATTTTAGAAAATTTGAAGTATATTATTAAAACATTATATGATTTTATTATCCTAATACCCTTACAAAAATTCATATAAAACAAATAATAATCCAATCTCATTGGTGGAAATTAAAAAAAAAACATTTATTTCTCTTTTCATATCAAGTTTAGAGAATTTTTCTAAAACTTGAAGTTTTCTTTATTTTAGAAAACAACGTAGAAAATATTCGGAACAAAAAGAAGAATAAAAACTTTATTTTAAAGAATATGTTTGTGATAACATGGTTATTTTTTTAAGAGTAAATAACATTTTCTGTTTTGTGGTTTGTTAAAAATTGTGATTTTTGTCTATATGGTTTGTAATTCATTGTTATTTTTGTCCTAATAATTTATAATTTATCATCGTTTTGAGGGAATTTAATTATTTTGACCATTTTATAAAAGTCAATTACTAAAATGACCAAATTTTTTATGAGTTTACCAAAATGACCAAAATGTATGCGAAATACATATCGATATCGAGTGGAAGTGAAATACATACCGATACACATAAATACCTCTGCCACAGAACTGTTTTCTTCCGCCACATGGCGGAGGGACCCCAAAACGATGTCGTTTTGGGGGGTTTTCCACCGTATCTGCATGTGTATTAAATACCTTCGCCACGCGTATAAATACCTCCGCCACATGACGAAGGAACCCCAAATTTGGGGCTCTTTTTTTTGTCCTGAAAACCCCCAAAACGACGTCGTTTTGGGCCCTCCGCCATGTGGCGGAGGAAAACAGTTATGTGGCGGAGGCAAACAGTGCCCACTCGATCTGATATACGTATCGGTATGTATTTCGCATACATTTTGGTCATTTTGGTAAACTCATAAAAAATTTGGTCATTTTAGTAATTGACTTTTATAAAATGGTCAAAATAATTAAATTCCCTCGTTTTGATCATGTGGTTTACAAATTCTTTACCATTTTATCCATTGAATTTACAAGATCAGAATTAATCCAAATACAAAAATAATAACAAATTACAAATCATAGAAACGAAAACTATAATTTCTGAACCATAAATAAAAAAATCAAAATTATTAACAAACTAATTGTCTGTCTTTATTTTTTTAATAAAAAATTTCTCTATTAAAAAAGCAATGCGTCAATGGTGGGTTTGTATTCCAAACTTGTTCCTCAGACGTTTACCAGAAAAATATCAGTTTCTTGTGGAAAGTTTCCTGCTTTGATGACGACAATAATGGCCTCCAAGTTGGAAAGAAACACCCAAATGAAAACCCCCTTTCAACAACTCCATTTTTAAATTCCTCAAAAGTTAAAAGATCCTAAACGGCAGTTGCACCCATCATTTTCATTGCTTCCATCACCTCTAAAAGTTTCTCAATTTTTATAATCCATAATTCCCTTTTTCTATATAATCTATTACTTTCAACAACTGTCTCATTAATTATTATGCTAATCATTTCTGCATCATACTCACATACTCATTCTTGTCAACAGTAATGTATTTTTCTTTTTTAATCAATCATAAAAAGTATGTATTTTGTAGATCAATAGAGCAAGAAAAGTTTATGTAAATGAATGGATGATGATCACCAATTTTATGGGATTTAGGGGCTGTTTGCCGTATTAAGCTGTCA
Source organism: Silybum marianum (assembly GCA_036898165.1). NCBI lineage: Eukaryota > Viridiplantae > Streptophyta > Magnoliopsida > Asterales > Asteraceae > Silybum > Silybum marianum. The sequence goes on from CM072539.1 coordinate 20,820,708, forward strand.
GAATGATTAAGGTGGTGTTTGTTTTTTAAGAGGTGCTGAAGTCTTAAGTCTGATTTCAGTTTTGAAATGGTTATGAAACGTCTAAACGAATCAGACATAAGTGGTGGTGATTAAGAGCTTAAAATGAAAAAACAAACAAGGCCTAAGACGCTCATGTAGCGTAAAATGAAATATAATTATTTGGGATGTAACTAGGGCTATAAAATGATTCAAAGGGGTTTTGAAACCATTAAGAGGCATTTTTGTCGAACTGATTCACCTCTTAATGGAACTGGTAGTGAAAGAATCTTTTGGGCATAAAAACCCTAGTTTTTGTTACATGAATCGATATTAAGATGTTGATAATTCATTAAACCAACTAACCAAGCCTAGTTTATGCCCAAAAACACCATAGATAATGATCTTCATATGACTTGTCATGAAGTTCTATGTTGGATGTTGTATCATATTGATGTTTGAAACCGCTATCACTAACCGAAGGTTTTAGGGTTTTAATTTTACATGAGTAGTTTAGTAATTTATAACCTTAGTCCCATTTTTCAAAATTTTGTTCCACCTATTTTAGTGGTACAAAAAAAATGACTGTATTTTCCCAGTCTGATGTCACACCAAACATGGGACAATAGGGTTTATGCTATCAAAAGCACCATAGAAAAGAGACAAATGTAGAGGAGATAGAATATTGGGAAACTTGTAGTCAAAGGTTCCATCATTTAGGTTTTATTTAATGTCCACACCAGATGTTTGATGAATGTCCTGACTGAGAAGAATATGCGTAGATCCTGTTCTATACGTCTAGCTACTTATTAATTTATTATGTTTGACTTTTAAATGTTAAAACTTTGGCTTTCTGATGGTCTCTAATCACTGTCTTTGCCATTAGAAGAAGAGGACAACAAGAACAACCTTACTAGTATTCAGTGGAGAACAATCTGTTCCATCTCTTTGGGGTCTTTTTTATTACTGTTTATCGTTATTAGTGGCTGCAATTAACAAAGTTAGCAACTTGGGTCTAATTTGAAATTAAATATTTGATTATATAGTTCATTTTTTGCTCAAATTGTGAAGGCTATTAATCCATTTATTATGATCAACAATGGAATCTCTGTTGATTGTGTATCTGTGAATCATGGGGATGGGGAGCAAAATTTGAATACATCTAGGCCTCTTATCGTTCAGAAGGGTGAAACCGGAAAGGATTATATGGAGATGGAGGGAAGAGTTTATTCGGATTTGTATAGAAACACGAGTGAAGATATGTTTATAAGAACATTAATGGAAAGCCCAGTTGGAATGCCGGCACCAACTATGGAGATGCTCGGTTTTAAGAATCTTTCTAGTAACTTCCGGGCAGATAGTGAGGAACTTTTCAAAAATTGGCTGACCACCGGAGAGGCAAGCAGTTGTTATATTCTCTGTTACAAGTTTGTTTTTTGTTTTTTTTCGTTTTCAAATTGATCAATCTTTCACGGGTTTTGAAGGTTGAAATTGTGGAATTTAAGCACAAATTTAAATTTAAATTTTTGTTTAGTAATTTCAGTAATTCAACCATGGTCTGTTGTTGTCACAGTAATTGCATAGGAAAAGTTCATATGAGAACCATAAATATTTTGAGAACATGGGGTACCAACTATTTCATGAATTATTTATGATGAATAACCCTAAAATATTCATGAATATCATTCATCATGAATATCATTCATCATGAATATCATGTATTTTTATTATTCATGATTTTCTTCATGAATAGTTGGATCTCATGTTCTCAAAATTTTCACGGTTCCTAAATGAACCTACACCTAACTGCATAATCTCTTGTTATATCTTACTATTTGTCTATTTCTATAGGGTCAGGTTCGGGGGAAACGCCAAAAAACGAGAAAACTGAAGAACATCCTGGGAGCACTCCATCTGGACAACGGTCTGCACAAATGCATACCGGTAATTTGTAACATGCATTTGTGCATATGCACTGGTGCATAGAATAAAAAGAGCTTCAATCGCTTGTATTCAGTTGTATGCATTTGTGCATACCGTCCAGATGGAGGGCTCCCAGGGTGTTCTTCAGTTTTATCTTTTTTTAGCGTTTTCCTCTGAACCTCCCTCGTTACTTACATTATTCATTATCCTTTTTAATTGTTTCTAAAGTATATGATATTTGATCAATAGAATCAAGGCCATCATTCAACTAGCTTAGTTCATAATCGTTCACGGCAATTATCACGAAGGTCAGTTTGTTCTCCCAGTCTCGTATTTCAGCAGTTGAACAATCATGCAAATTCTTGTCGATAGAATTCATTTTCTTACTACATCCATTGATTGTGGACCCCAGTATTCTTGCCGATCAATCTAGCCACCAGAATGGGGTTTCAATTGAAACAAAGAGAAGTAACGAGAACCTGATACCACAAAGTTCGTTGGCAGTTGGTGAATCCTCAAATGGAATAAATGGCCATTCCATTAGGTATGTCATGATCTAGTGGTAAATTATTTATTTCTATCCTTTCTTTCCGCACATTTTCCACAAGTTGGGGGTTTTCACAGAAACAACCGCTATCCGACCCCATCTCCAGGTGGGATATATATATATATATATATATATAGGGTTAGGTTCAAATGTGAACTCAATTTTGGCTGTGAACGTGAGGACGAATCTCAGCCACACATCTTCGGTTATGGTGGACGCGATCACGGAGGATTGACGTGATTCATGGGAGGGTGGAGATTATTAAAGGAGGGGAACCAGGTCAAAGCCGCCTTTATTGACCGGATAAGTGGCTGAGATTCTTCCTCACGTTCACAACCAAAAATGAGTTCACATTTGAACTTTCCTCTATATATATATATATTTATAATATTGGGTTTGAACTATATATACAGGATACTAAATTAATTTTGGATATTTTTATCAGGAATGTGGCAGAAAGGGGAGTTCAAGCTAGCAACTTATACTTGGCTAAGGTTTGTTAATCACGAGACTCTTTACATATTTATGTCAATGGCTTCTGGGGTTATCTCAAATCTTGCTTTTATTGCAGGCATGGTTCCATAGTTCTCAACCAATGACAAGAAGTCGTTCCTCCGAGTTAAGGTATTAATGCTTGAAGAATTATCTAAGAGCACCCACAATGGAGGTTCTTGTTGAGGTTCCTATTGGGGGTTTTTATAAGAACCTCCACTTTGGGACAGAGGTTCTTATCCGGTCACAACTCACAACCAGGTTCTAGTAAGAACCCAGGTGCTTGAACAAGAACTCGGGTTCTTGTCCACGTTCCTTTTATAATACTGGTTTTTATTATTTTTTTAACCATTTTATTTGGTTTTAATAAATCTATAAAACATATAAGTTAAAATTGATACAAAAAATATAAATTAGTTATTATAAAATAGAGAGAGGTTCAGAGGAAAACCTCAAAAAAAAAACTGAAGAACACCCTAAGAGCCCTCCATCTGGACCAAATGCATACAAGCGATTGAAGCTGTTTTTTTCTATGCACTAATGCATTTTACAAATTACCAGTATGCATTTGTGCATACCATCCAGATGGAGGGCTCCTAGAGTGCTCTTCAGTTTTCTCTTTTTTTGACGTTTTCCCTGAACCCGACCCTTATAAAATTATATAAATTAATTTTGTTTTATATTTTCCTACATTACACAATATCTTAAGGACCCCATGGAATTAGTCGAGTTGCGTTATGTTTCTTTTTTGTTAACCTTCAAGATCAATTAATCATCTACATTGTTATAGGAGGAGGTACGTTGCAATGCAAAACTCTCAAACAGCTATCGGTATTGAAGCAATGAATAATGCATCAGGGAATCGAGTCAACCAATTAAAACAAGAATTTATCAACCAGAATTCATTCAATGAACCATCTTTATACGAAATCCCGAACCAATTAGATGGATTTATGCCACCATCCAATTCATCTTCATCTACTATCAATGCATTACAAGCTGGTGGTACCATTGATAAGGTTTCTTCTGTTGTAAGCATGCTAAAGGGTACCTTAGAACGCAAGAAACTTAGCCAAAAATTTGAGAAAGAAGCAGTTGAAGATAGTTCTTTAGGATATTATAGTGCTCAAGAAATCTTTAGTTATTCAAACCCGAATCATATAAACGGGATTCCTAATTATGAGGTACAAGGAACACTCCAAGATCAATCGACTGCAGAAATCAATGATCCGGGGTTATTCCAAAGAGTTCAAGCGTCGTTAGATGCTGACCTGGATGATTTTGTGGCCCCCACGAATCAGATTCAGATGGGTTTTGCGTCTAGAGAACCTTCGCAAAGTGAATCATCTGCGGCTGCACCTGTGATCTCGACTGGTTTCGATGGGTGTGATGGTCCAAGTAACTCGGGTCAAACGCCAAGTGTTTCCGAGAGTTCTAGAAAGCAAGTTGGAATTGGGAAAAGTGTGGAGTATGGGGGAGCTAAAGGTACGTTAGAGACATAATAATGAAGCATGTTACTTTGGTTCAGGGAAAAATGCCAAAAAAAGAGAAAACTGAAGAACACCCTGGGAGCCCTCCATCTGGACGGTATGCACAAATACATACCGGTAATTTGTAACATGCATTTGTGCATATGCACTGATGCATAGATAAGAACAACTTCAATCGCTTGTATGCATTTGTGCATACCGTCCGGATGGAGGGCTCCCAAGGTGTTCTTCAGTTTTCTTTTTTTTAGTGTTTTCCCCTGAACCTCTCTCACTTATTTAGTTAATTCACTTATATCCATCTTTTTAAAATTTTAGAGTAACTGCTTTTCTCTCTTTTGCACACTTAACACAAACCAGGGGTCTTCATGGAAATAGCCGCTCTACTCTTTAAGATAGAGGTCATGTCTGCGTACGTCTTAGGAGCTGTTTGGTTGGTTTTTCATTAAGTCATGTATGGATAAAGATGTCTGTGTGGATTAATCTATCTGCATAGATTCAGAAAGTTGTGTTTGAGATGAGTTTTTCATAGATGGAAAATAGGGTGTTTTTTTTAATTGGGAGGGACATGTTTGGAAAAATCTTGGTTTTCTGCATAAAGCTCCTCCCTAAAAGCTTAATGAATGAGCCACTACCAAATTTGTCGTGTATAGTTGACCGAATAAGCTATGAGTCCCATTAAGCTCATTAAGCTTTTAACAAACAGACCCTTTTCCCTGGACCCCACCTCCTACTAGGATATATTGGGCCCGTTTGGTTTGGTTTAGAAATGTCTGAATACTAATTTATTCTCTCATGTTTCACAGATACAAGGGAACAGACGTATGATAACCTTCAAGAGGACCGCAAGGTTTGCATTTATTGATAGTAGTTACTCACTCCCACCATGCCAAATCAAGGGCCACCCTTAATTTTTTTTTTTTTTTGTGAAAGTGTCCCCCACCACAAAACTCATATATATATATATATGTATATATATATGCTCATAGAAAGTCTATGCTCATTTTGGTTGCCAAATTTATACTTACTCCATCCCATGGAAATTGCAATGTCTGAATGGGGCATATAGTAGGAATTAGGAAAGAATTTGACTATGTGTCAAATGTTTAAAATACCAATCAATATACAAAATTAATGAATCTTATGGAGCCAAATCAATATCTCTAAAGTCTTACATGATAATGAGAATGTGCAAATAGGATATTTTAATTAAAAAACTTCCTAGATAAGGAAACACTACAAAACAAGTTTCATGAGATATCTGAAAATGGAAATGGTTGCGATTTTCATGGGACAAAAGTATTAGTACATAAGTTTTTTTTGAGCATTTCATACAAAACAATTACTACCTTCTAAAACTTGAACTAAAGTGTTTAAAAAATTAATTATTTTACACTGTACCGATTATTATTCATTGTTGTGTATTTCCAGCAGAAGAGAAGCTTAATTCGATTTGGATCAGTGACATCAGCTGCCTCAGGTAAACTTGCATGCCGGTTTATATTTACTGATTGTCTTTGTTCCCCTTTAAAGAAGGTAAAACCAATTTATTTTTGTTTGTGAAGTCACTTGGCTCATTTGTTTTTCCTTCAATAAATTTCTTCTGAGAAGTAGCACTTATGTTTAAAATTCTTATAATTTTTTTAGTTTCTATCTTGAAAACATACTACTTTTTGCATAGTTGAATGTAGTTATCATTTTTTTCCTACAAAGAATACACTTCTTGCCAATTTTGTAGTTCATAGCATAATGTACTAATTAATTTCAACACATTTTCCTCCACATGAATAAGAGAAATATATAAAGCTAGTGAAATGGTCTTAATTTATGCAGTGGACAGCAGAGATCCTACAAAGAAGCGCAGGGTGGAAAGGTCACGAAAGTATGTACTGCTATCTTTACACTTTTGGGGACCATAAATAATACATATATATAGGGGCAGGTTCATACGAGAACGCTAACTATTTACGAGAATACGAAAAACTTTCTTTTATGTACAAAATCATGTCATTTTGCACTAACCGGAGCGGGCGACTTTTGGGGCGACTTAAGTTGCATGGGAAAAGTCACCCGGATCATGTATGATTTTGTACATGAAAGAAGTTTCTTGTATTCTCGTAAAAAGTTAACATTCTTGTTTGAACCTTTTTCTATATAGAGGCAGGTTCATACGAGAACGCTAACTATTGACGAGAATACGAGAAACTTTTTTCATGTACAAAATCATATGTGATTTTGCACTAACTGTAGCGGGTGACTTTTGGTGCAACTTAAGTCGCATGAAAAAGTCGCCCGGATCATATATGATTTTGTACAAAATCACATATGATTTTGTACATGAAAAAAATTTCTTAAATTTAATTACCCAAATAATTGGCTGAGGATTGTCCTCGTATTTTCTTACATTGTTACCGTTCTCACATATGAACCTTTTTCACAACCTATATATATATCTTCAGCTGCTAACTTCATACATGAAACTTGTTGGTCAATGTATTTATGCAAAAAAAATTGTAATTTCTTGGGCTCTCCCAGATCCAATATTTGTTCAAGAATACAGAATTTGAATATATATATATATATATATACATGATCAGGTTCACATGAGAACCTGTATATTCATTGATGCATATACACTAATGAATTTTTAGAACAGCAAGTAATTTTTAGTGACACGATGTTTCTTGATGATTGCAGAATGGCAGAAGCTAAGGGAAGAACTCAAACACCCGCAACTTCAACCGACATGCAGTCACTTCTGAAGCGCTGTGAAAATCTTGAGAAGGAAGTGCGCTCACTTAAACTTAATCTGGCTTTCATGAATAGGTACATATATATATATATATATTATATATTAACAGTCTACATAGTATTATTTTATTATTAACAGTCTAAATTTGTTTCAAGTTTTAACATGATATTTTCAGATAATGTCATATAAAAAGACTTATAAGACGTTTTATCATAAAATATCATTCAAAACTTGTTAGGATGTCCAAAACGCGCCTTATCAACTTATTGTAACATATTTACAAAGGCCAAACAATTGTTTGGTCGTATAAAGGAGTCTATTAAGACATTTAGACATATTTGGCGTCCTATAAAGCCGATTTTGTTAGTGATGACCAGAAGAAATTAAATTTCTTAGGAGTGGCATTTCTTATAAAGCAACTGTGAAATACATTTCAGGAAGGATTCTGAACAAACTAAGCAGATTGAAGAGCTCCAAAAGCAGCATGAAGAGATGAGAGATGAAAAGGAACGCCTTTTAGAAGAAATCGAAAGGATCTTATCTGAACCAGATAAGATGTGATTAATCACTGGTTTTGCTTCTTTTTCTTTCTTTTCCAGTTTCTCCATCTCCCCATATCAAGAAATTGAAGCAAACACATTCTTTTCAACTGATGTTTGCTATCTAGCATCTATGCATCATTTATATTCACACTTAATATGTCTCTATTCATATGTGCATATGGCTTGGATTTTGACACAATTGTTGCACTTTTCTCCTTTCGCTATCCGATCACTTTTGTGTCCGCAAGTGCGTGAATGCACATTTTGCATACTCAGTTGCAGGTATTGTGTAAGTTACGCGATTATTGTAACATCATTTAGATAATTGAATATTACGTGAATATGTTTGCTGAATCGACCAGTTAATTCGGTGATTTGAGGCTATTTTGGTCCTTCACTTGTCAAAGAAACTTTGAAAGTGAATTGAAAGAATTTTGTAGTTTAGAGGTTCAATTGCGTTTGGTGCGACATGGAACAGGAACAGAATTCACTGCGCCATATTTGGCGCGACATGGGACAGGAACTGGGATAGAGTGGGACAAAAAAAGATTTTTTCTTGTTCCACCTATTTAGGACAAGAATAAGATAGAAACTAAAATATCACTAATATACCCTCATTGATGTATAACCTTAATATGATATTTGTTTTAATGGTCACCACCACTAGTCATGGCCGCCGCTACCGCCGGCGGCTACCGGTAGCCACTGTTTGCCACCAACCACCATCGTCTATCGCCACCACCGTGGGACACCTCACCTCCACCATAACCACTACCACTGTCGACTGCCACCACCACTGCTATCTACCATCCTCACCTCTTCACAACAACCGTCCATCGCCATCGCCACCACCACCACCATCGTTGGCCACCAACACCACCATCGACTACCACCACCACTACCATCTTAACATCCTCTGTAACCACCGTCGGCCACTTGCCACCACCGCCTATCGCCGCCACCACTAGTACCATCAGCCACTACCACCTCCTCCACCATTGTCGACCACCACCACCACTATCCACCATCTTCACGTCCTCCACAACCACCATCATCCACTAATCACAAATGCCTCTGCTTCCACAACCATTGTTGTTGCAACAATCTTTCACGATGCCTCCGCAAAACCGAATAAAGCATAATTTTTCAGTTGTACGAATCGGGTTTTTTCACACTATCATCAATTATAACAAATTTTTCATTTAAATTTTGTGTTGTTATATATGTATGTATATAAAAATCAAGTAAAAATGTTTATAAATTAAATTTTTTAATTTTTTTACTTTATTTGTATTAATTATAACTATTTATATGATATATAAAATCGTCAAATAAATTTTGAGGACAACTTATCTAGTTCTGTCATGTCCAGTTCTAGTCGTACCAAACACCAGACATAAACTCGTTCTGTCCAATCTTGTCATGTCCAATCCTATCCAGTTCTGTGAGGAGGGGGATATTTTTGTAAAATGTGCAAAAAAAGTCAAAGTATCAGGTTCGAGTATAGGTACCACCCACCTGTCATTGGGACACATTACCTCCCCATGGCCATGGTCGTGGACTCGTGGGACCATATATTACATGTAAGGAGGTGGTTAGCGGGCATCCTTGTAAAATAAGCCCTTGAAACACGCGATTTACCTCTTCCATGATGATTATGGGATATGTATAGTGGAACGTTCTAGAATGTGGTACCATACCCTTTGCAGAAATATCAACTTGTGTACTTTGAACTAGATAATGGCCAAAATCTTTAGGTGTTTGTTTGAGCTTATCAAAACAACTTATTGACTTATTCCGGTGTGGCACCGGTAATAAGTCATTTTGAGTGTTTAGGTAAAACAACTTATCCGGTGTCAAATCGGAAATAAGTTGTTTTCTAAGAAGTAAATCTTTTTAACTTATCAGACTTTTATAAGTACTTTTTCACACTGGTAATAAGTTATAAGTCAATAAGCTCATCCAAACACCCCCTTTATAGCATCGTGTTCAATTTCAACAAAAACCATATAGACCACACATGAACGGTAGAAATAGTACCAGATGATCGATATCTCTTGGGCCTACTTTTTGATTTTCAAGTTTAGACCAATGTAGGCCTAGCTTTACCAACCAATTATTTATTATGTCTAACAAGATATTTTTTTGATTCATCCCTGGTATATGTTTAATTTTTATAATAATTTCGAGATAACAATTTAATGCTTTGTACTCCGTAACAGTTTAACAACTGCAACATATTTTATTTTTTGGGAGAATTTCATACACGTTCTTAAAAACTTGCATTATTACACATATATCCTTGTAAAGTTTGAAATTACGCATATATCCTTCTAAACCTCTAAAACTCACATATATATTCTTCTCCCTAATTTAATTATTATTAAAAAATACAAATTTACTTAACTACCCTTCTAAACTATCCTAATTTATTTAAGGAAAAAAAAATCAAAATAAAAAACAAAACCTAACATATGCTACTCCAACCCCATCTTTCCCACCACCCATCTTCTAAAACCCACCTTTATTTTTTCCGGCTACCACCATTTTTTCCGGGTTTTAGAATGGTGGTTGTCGGAAAAAATGGTGGTGGCCGAAAAAAAGGAAGGTGGGTTTTAGAAGGATGGTTGTCGGAAAAAATAGTGGTGGCCGGAAAAAAAGAATGTGCGTTTTAGAAGGGTGGTTGCTGGAAAAAATGGCGGTGGCCGGAAAAAAAGGTGGGTTTTAGAAGATGGGTTTCCGGAAAAAATGGTGGTGGCCGGAAAAAAGTAAGGTGCGTTTTAGAAGGGTGGTTGCCGGAAAAAATGGTGGTAACCGGGAAAAAGGAAGGTAGGTTTTAGAAGGATGGTTGCCGGAAAAAAAGAAAGTGGGTTTTAGAATATGGGTTGCCGGAAAAAATGGTGGTGGCCGGAAAAAAGAAAGGTGGGTTTTAGAAGATGGGTGGTGGGGAAGATTGGGTTGGGGTAGCATAGGTTAGGTTTTGTTTTTTTTTTCCTTAAATAAATTAGGATAGTTTAGAAGGGTAGTTAAGTAAATTTGTATTTTTTAAATATTTTAATAATAATTAAATTAGGGAGAAGGATATATATGTGAGTTTTAGAGGTTTAGAATGATATATGCGTAATTTCAAACTTTACAAGGATATATGCGTAATAATGTAAGTTTTTAAGGACGTATATGAAATTTTCCCTTATTTTTTTAACAAAAGAAAAGTTAAAAAAAAACCAACAAACTATCATGTTTTTAATGGTTAAGTCCTTAAACTATTTTTTTAGATTGAAAAAACAATTAAATTTTCTCATTTTGAATGATTAAATCCCTGAACTATTGATTTGAATAAAAAAATAATTAAACTTTCTCACTTTGAATGATTAAGTCCCTCAATTTTTTTTAATAAATAAACCATTGATCTTTTACAAATTAGTTATCTACATACTTTTTTTAAATTAGTTAGTTGTAGCTCGCTAAAAAAGGTTTAAATTAAAAATAAACTTAAATCGGTTTTATCGTTCCAAAAACCCTACGCATTAAAACTTCTAGCAAACAACAATATCGCTACCCCTCGTCACTCATCATTACCCCAACTTTGTCCATTCTCCATTTCGTCTAACATGTTGTTGCCTCCTGCCATTGATCTTCCATTTTTTTATCTATTTTTTAATCCATCATAAGAGGGAGAATCAAAAGATAACCGGTTAAAGCTAGTTTATTTAGGTTAAAAAATGTAAGTAACCAATTTTTAAAAATTCGATGGTTTAATTTCTTGAAAAAAAATTCAGGAACTTAATCATTCAAAATAAGAAAGCTTAATTGTTTTTTTTATTCAAAATGATAAAGTTTAATGAGTTTTTCATCATAAAATATAGTTTAGGGACTTAATCATTCAAAATTAGAAAGTTTAATGGGTTTTTTATTCAAAAAAATAGTTTAAGAACTTAACCATTCAAAATGAGATAGTTTGTTGGGTTTTTTTGAACATTTTCCTTTTAATAATACCTTAAACTATTATCAGCAATGGAATATATAAAGGAATTTAAAAATACTTAACAAAATAAAAATTGGTCATTTAATTGGACTCAAAATAGGTCATGAATTAGTAAGGTGTCGTTTGTCGACATCTTATTAGGTAAGAGGATCTCCAATAAATTCCCTAAAATTTCTCTAAAATGAAGAATCAAAACAAATCTTCAAAAAAAATTACATTCATCTCCAACAAATTCCTTATTTTGAAGAATCCAACATTGATTATAATATTAAAATATTATTTATCTCTTTAAATATTTATTTTTCAAAGTTTCTTATTGGTCATAGGGATGGTAATGGGGCAGGTTTGGGGCGGGGACCTCGATCCCCATCCCCGTCCCCGATTCCTAACTTCATCCCCATCCCCGTCCCCGATTCCTAACTTCATCCCCGTCCCCATCCCCGCCGGGGATTAAAATCACATCCCCAACGGGGAACGGGGATCCCCAACGGGGAAACGGGGATTTCCCCCCCCCCCCCGGTTATATAAGCTATTTTAAATCAAATACGCGAGAGACCACACATGTTAAATTTATCATATTTTCAATAAACATAAAATTAAAAGAATTTTAATTTAATAAAAAAAAATCACAACATCATATAATAATTAATAGCCTAAAATTAAAAGAAATTCAATTTAATCCAAAAAATACTTGGCGTCACACGTACCAAAATATATAATGAGTAATATACAAACCATAAGTGTAATTATGTTTTGACTCGAGATCGAAAATAATACACACTAACATGCAAAATAAATAAAAAATTTAGATTCTAAACCTAGTTAGGAAATATGAAATCGTGAATTACCAATTTAGTTAAAATAAATAATATATATAATTTATTAACTAATATATAACGGGGAACGGGGATCCCCAACGGGGAAACGGGGATTTCCCCCCCCCCCCCCCCCCCGGTTATATAAGCTATTTTAAATCAAATACGCGAGAGACCACACATGTTAAATTTATCATATTTTCAATAAACATAAAATTAAAAGAATTTTAATTTAATAAAAAAAAATCACAACATCATATAATAATTAATAGCCTAAAATTAAAAGAAATTCAATTTAATCCAAAAAATACTTGGCGTCACACGTACCAAAATATATAATGAGTAATATACAAACCATAAGTGTAATTATGTTTTGACTCGAGATCGAAAATAATACACACTAACATGCAAAATAAATAAAAAATTTAGATTCTAAACCTAGTTAGGAAATATGAAATCGTGAATTACCAATTTAGTTAAAATAAATAATATATATAATTTATTAACTAATATATAACGGGGAACGGGGATCCCCAACGGGGAAACGGGGATTTCCCCCCCCCCCCGGTTATATAAAGTTTATTTTAAATCAAATACGCGAGACACGCGTTAAATTTATCATATTTTCAATAAACATAAAATTAAAAGAATTTTAATTTAATAAAAAAAAATCACAACATCATATAATAATTAATAGCCTAAAATTAAAAGAAATTCAATTTAATCCAAAAAATACTTGGCGTCACACGTACCAAAATATATAATGAGTAATATACAAACCATAAGTGTAATTATGTTTTGACTCGAGATCGAAAATAATACACACTAACATGCAAAATAAATAAAAAATTTAGATTCTAAACCTAGTTAGGAAATATGAAATCGTGAATTACCAATTTAGTTAAAATAAATAATATATATAATTTATTAACTAATATATAACGGGTACAGGGCGGGGCGGGGAGTGTGATACCCTTCCCCGTCCCCATCCCCGGTTTGAGAAAAACGGGGATCCCCGTCCCCGTCCCCATCCCCGATTTAGCGGGGAATCCCCGTCCCCAACCGGGGCGGGTGGACCGGGTTCCCCAACGGGTCGGGGACAATTCCCATGCCTAATTGGTCATCTTATTTGGTAATCATATTTGGAGTGAACTTCATATTTGGAGAAAAAAATCATTCTCTCTCCTACTTTCTCCATTTTGGAGATGATTATGGGGAAGCTATATGAGCAAAAAACTTGCTCAAAATCTCCATTTTGGGGAAGTTGTTGGAGATGCTCTAAGCACTAATAAGAGTGTCGTCCTTACTTATCTTATCAGGTAGTATTCTCGGTCATTAAAATGAATTGTTGGTAAACGTCTTTTACCCGGTAAGAGTCTTCTCCATCGCGTAGCTGTTTATGATTGTTGGTTAGAGATGAAAATTTTACCCTTGAAGGCAGGGTCGGGGGTTGAGATTTCATACCCGAAGCGGGGTCGGGGTGGGGTCGGTATATAATACCCGCCTTTAATCCGACCCTGGTTAATTTTTTTACTTTAATTAAATGTGTGTCTCTCTCTCTCTCTATATATATATATATAGGGAGAGAGAGAGAGAAGGTACAAACGAGAGCATTAATTAAATAAGAGAATGCGAAAACAGTTAAATCACATGTGATTTTACATTAACGGTCGACAAAAGGGTGTGAGGGCAACTTGGCCCACAACCTCAGGCCGCGGTCTAAGTCACATGAATCACATGCGATTTTATACGCGCTTTTAGCATAAAATCAGGTATGATTCAACCATTTTCTTATTTTCTTACTTTTATTATATTTACCGGACTCTCTCTATATATGTTTACATTTATTATCAAACAAAAAATAGATCTAATCTAATTTTCAATAGGGAAAATTACTATAATATCCATTTTGAAAAAACAAATACCCAAAATATCTCCCAAATTACAAAAATGACCAAAAGGTCCGTGGACCCAATCCATGACTCACGGACTCCATGAGCCCACCCCCATTCCGTGAGCCCACCTACCCCCATTCCGTGTGTACTCCGTGAGCTCACCCCCATTTTTATAATGTGGAGTCCGTGAGTTTATACTAAAATTGTAAATCATTCCGTGAGCCCACAAACCAAAATTGTAAACCATTCCGTGAGTTTATACTATACTCCAAAATGGAGTCTGTGAGTTTACACTCCCAAATGGAGTCCGTGAGTGTATACTCCCAAAGCTTAGAGCATCTTCAATGCTATAAGAAATTACTTGATGAATAGCTTGAAGAAGACTTGATAAATCACTTTACCATTGGAACAAAGGCTTGATCAAAAGGTTGACATCAAAGACTTGAGCTTCTTCAAGTCTTTGAAGAATATGGAGAGGAAAAGAAAAAGAAAAAATAATTTATGGTGGAGCCATGTATTTTTTTTTGTATTTTTGATTATTTCAAGTCTTTGTATTTAATTTTAGCATTGGAGATGCTCTTGTACCCAAGTCCGTGAGTCTATACTCCCAAATAGACCTGACAAACGTGTCGTGTCGGGTTCAAAGTTAAACGGGTTGAGAGTGCCTAACCCTAACCCGACCCGTTTAATTTTCGTGTCGTGTCATGTCATGTCAACCCGTTTAATTTTCGTGTCATTTTCGTGTCAACCCGTTTACTTAAACTGGTTGAAATATATTACCCAAATCCATTACATTCGTGTCGAATTCATGTCTAGTTCGCATGTTGTGCCAGTTTTTGTCAAGTCTACATGGAATGTATAATCACTTTTTATTATTATTTAGTATATACTTTGTTAAAAGAAACTATAAATCGTGAGTTGTTGACGTTATTTGCCTAAGGGCCAAAGGGGCCTAATATAAACAGGTTATTCGGGTCATTTTCGAGTTGAAATTTTTGACCCTGACCTTACCCGTTTAATTTTCGTGGCGTGTCGTGTCAACCCGTTTACTTAGACGGGCTGAAATGTATTACCCAAACCCGTTTGTGTCGAGTTCGTGTCGGGTTAGCGTGTTGTGCCAGTTTTTGCCAGGTCTATTCCCAAAGCTTATACCCAAGTCCGTGAGAAGTGGCGTCCGTGAGTCACGGATCACATCCACGGACCTTTTGGTCATTTTTGTAACTTGGGAGAGATTTTAGATATTTTGAGTATTTGTTTTTTCAAAATGGATATTATAATAATTTTTCCTTTTCCATATTGATAATTAATGTAGTGACAATTCATTATATTTTTAAATTTAAAATACATTTTCTTACTAAAGAGGTACCCAACGCCAGCGGGTTCACCGAACTCGTTGGGGATTCCTCCCCCCCCCCCCCCCAAAAAAAAAAAAACCCATCGGGGATTAGTCAAGGCTAGGAGCTTAAACGGGGAGCGGGTTCAGGGATAGAGGATGCATTACTCTGCCTAATCCGGTTTCCATCCCTATTCTCGGTTCTTGTTATGTCTCTTATCGAATAAGATTCTATGTTTTTGTCATGCTCACTTGAAAGGTAGTTGACATTTGGCAACCACTTACCTGATAAACATTTGATAAAGGACCCCTTAATTTCGGGCTTAATTGGTCTCAAGTCTGTACTGCACCCATTTCAAAACCGGTCCAGGAAAAAGCTTTAGGATTTTATCTAGACCAATCATATAACAATTATTTCGTATATGAGCAAAACTATTTCTTATTGCTTACATATTTTATATGACATTTTGACATTTGCTAATAAAACCCAAAGAAATTATTATCTGATTACATATTCCATACCTTATTGATAATAAAAGAGAATGCCTAACATATGTTTGGTATCTTTGAAAAATCACATGTTACCTTCCCTCTCTCAAAAGTAATTTACCCTCTGTTATCAAGTTTACAAAAGGAAAGATAAAATAAAATAAAGTAAAAGAAGAAAAAGATTTTTTTTACTTGTGTTTTTAAGATTGAAGAGGAAAAACAAATTTTTATGTTTTTGAGCGAGAAAGAAAGGAAATAAAAGATGTTACTTTTACAAATATACCTTATTTATTTTACACGAGAATGTAATTGATAAGTCGGAAAAGTTCAAAAAAACCCAATAAACTATCTCATTTTGAATGGTTAAGTCTTTAAACTATTTTTTTGATTAAAAAAATCCTTAAACTTTCTTATTTTGAATGATTAAGTTCCTAATTTTTTTTTAATAAATAAACCATCGATCTTTTAAAAATTAGTTACCGACATATTTTCTTAAAATAAGTTACTTGTAACTCACTAAAAAGGTTTTTAAGTAAAATAAACTTAAATTGGTTTTTCCGTTCCAAAAACCCTACGCAATTAAAACCCCTAATAACAATGGTATCGCTCCCCCTCGTCACTCCACATTACCCCAACGTTGTATGTTTTTCATTTCGCCTAACACGTTGTTGGCCCCTGCCATCGATCTTCCTTTTTTTCGGCTATTTTTTTATCTATCATAAGAGGGATAATTAAAAGATAACCGGTTAAAAATTATTTATTTATGTTTAAAAGTTGTAAGTAATCAATTTTTAAAAATTCAATGGTTTAATTTTCTTGAAAAAAAAATATTCAGGGACTTAATCATTCAAAATAAGAAAGTTTAATGGTTTTTTCATTCAAAAAAATAGTTTAGAGACTTAACCATTCAAAATATGATAGTTTTGGGTTTTTTCAAACATTTCCCTTGATAAATATATGTGTAAGTTTATAAATACTTTTAATTGTTATAATTTTTTTCCTTTTCTTTACTCCTACATTTGGGAAGAAAATCAACATCAATTTTCTTCTCTTTTATTTCCTTTCACTTTTTAAAATAACTCGAAACACAAGATCTTTTTCTTTCCTTCTCTTTCATTCATAAAAAAACTTAAAAACACAACATTAGGTTTATAACTTTAAATTAAATTTTAATTAAATTCATGACTTCCTGATCCATTAAAAAGTGATTATATATAATCCGATACATAATAAATTTCTTTTATGGTATAACTTTTCTCGTCCTCTTACTTTTAGTTGATTATTTAATAGAAAGATAATAAATACTTTTAAGAGTAAATTGCAAATTTGGTCCCTAAGGTTTGTGATTTTTTGTGGATTTGGTCCTTAGAAAAATTTTATTGCAGCAAAACCACTATGGTATGCAATTCGTTGTGGATTTGGTCCCTGGCGCTAACTCCGTCTAATTTCTTGCCGTTAAGCCCCTCCATGTGCTTTGCACATGAGGGCATTTTGGTCTTTTTGAGTTTTTTCACTAAAAAGAAAAACAAAGGAACCAAAATTGTAAGTTACTCTTTAAAATTAAATTTTATTATTATTATATATATAATATTATAATAACCCTAAATCTAACCCATCCCCACCCCCACCACTTCATCTTCTCCACAGAAACTCCCCCACCCCCATTTCTTATTCTTATTGTTATTATTGTTGTTGTTGTTATTATTATTATTATTATTATTATTATTATATTAATATACATAAACAACAGACTTCCTCACCGGAAAATCAAATTTCTCCGGCGACACCTGCAACTCCGGTGGTCTTCTCCGGTGACCACAACACCACCTCCTGCACTCTCCGTCCATCCCCGTCCCCTCCCCTTCGAGCAACCACCTCCATCGATTTGCTTTAGTGAAAAACCGTGTCGAGATCTATCGAAGCAGAAACCCCGGGTCAAGATCGAAACATCGGGTCGAGATCTCTGGTGGGTTTCCTTCGGTTACACCTCCAATCACGATCTCCACCCACTGTGGGTTTCGATCTCTCTTTTGTTTAAAAAAAATTCCACAGCAACAATCAAACCATTTATTAACAAACCAAACATTACCATACAAATGATCCAACCAGTCTCGTATGTAATGTGTGTACATATATATATATAAGGTGTATATATATATATATAGAACAACCAACGGGTCAAAATGGGTTTCTTAAATGCGGTTCGATCTCTGTTTTGTTCCAATAGTTACATCCTCCTTTTGATTGTGTTATTTGTTGGAAGAGTAATGGTGTAGCCGGAGATAGTGGCCGGAGATGGTTGCCGGAGCGGAGTCGGGAAGTCTTCCATGGAGACGATGAGCATGTAATGTGTGTGTGTATATATATATATATCAGGTATATATATATAATAGTTTAATAATAATAATGTTATATTATAAATAATATTAAATATATGTTATATATTTAATAATAAGATTATTTTATAAAGAGTAACTTGCAGTTTGGCCCCTGGGTTTGTTGTTTTTAGTGTGAAAAAAAGGACCAAAATGCCCTCATGTGCAAGGCACATGGAGGGGTTTAACGGCAAGAAATTAGACGGAGTTAGTGCCAGGGACCAAATCCACAACGAATTGCATACCATAGTGGTTTTGCTGTAATAAAAATTTTCTAGGGACCAAATCCACAAAAAATCACAAACCTTAGGGACCAAATTTGCAATTTACTCTACTTTTAATTAAAAGAATATATCATTGAAAGAGGAAAAAATTGGGTAAGATGAATTTGATTAAAATAAGAATATATATACAATTAAATAGATAATTAATACTTTTAATTAAAAAATATATTATTGAAAGAGGAAAAAATTGGGTAAGATATTATTACCAAATAATATCCATTAATTGGGTGGCGTGGGCATATATGAGGTCGGCCTCAGCATACGGTGAGTAGACCCCACCGCACCCAAACAAAACGTAAGGCATATACTCCATGTATAAATATTAGGGTTTACTCGTATTCCTATTTTACTCGTTTTTTTTTTCTGCCCACAAGGTTTGAAGAAGAAGAAGAAGAAGAAGACGCACAAATCACATCGAAGAAAGCGGTGGGTGGGGGGTGTCTCATCTCTATCTCTCATTCTCTCTCTCATTCTCTCTCTCCATTTCCGTTTCCATTTTCATTTGCCTTCCTGTGGCTACCCAAAGGTTATGCCGTTTGCCCTACATCAGGTATTATTCCATCTCTTTGAATTTCTTCTTATGATATTGGTTTTTTTTAGGTTTTAATTTGGTTGTTTGTTGATGATTTCATGAAATTCAATCTTAATTGTTGTGATGTTTTATTGCTTTGCGTTTGGATCAGGTTGATTAGATCTAGATTTTGATTGGATTATTGGGATTGTATCGATTTTGTATTTTGGTCGTTTTGATAGGTTAATTTGCTATCCGTTTGTCCAAGTGAAAATTTTGATTTTTATTTGTTGGTTTGTGGTCATCGGAGTTTAATTCCGTAGACTAAAAGATTAAGGTTATTGATTGACCGAACTGTAAGATATGCAAATCTACTTATCTTATATATTGTGAATTTTGCTTTTTGTTATATTTCGTATTATGTAATTTTGGTTTGATCTGTTTCTAATGTTTTTCTTCTTAGGGGCGGGAGGGCCATAAGGTCTCCTAGGCCCCGATGGCTACAAAATATTAACATAATTTTCAGCGGATTTCAGATTGACTTATTGTCAATTGTAGCACTCTGTTGAAAACTGGTTGTTAGTTTCTATATATATATAGTATAGTATAGTATAGAGGATATATAATGTAGTAGTGGCATTCAAATTTCCTAAGATTATGTGAAATGTAAGACCTACCCTTGATACATAAACTTTGTAGAACACTTGCTGGTATGACTTGACATTTGTTCTTATTTAATGTCCATATTATTACAATATCTAAATAAACATATGATTCAATATTGCACATGTGGATTGCTGTAATGAACATGAGAACACTTGTAAGTTGGAGAAATTGAAATTTACTTCTGCTACGAACTGATTTTCAACTTGTATATCTGATTTGTAACTTATGTTGAATTTCATGGAGTAAAATCAAACCAATTTCTAAAATTTTATCAGAATGACATGCTTATTTGAACTAGAAAAATTCTTCTTAGAGGTCAATCATCATTTCTGAATTTGGAATCAGGTGGGGTATGTGGTGAGCGAGGATAGCAGAAAGCCCATATGGGATGCTTTTTCTGTGAAAATTATTGTTTATGTGCTAATATTTATCATGAACATTGTTTATAAACTTGGCCTTAGGACAATAATATGGCATAACCGTCCAACAAGTATTTATGATATGGTGCAATGATATGGTGGATTTCAGCAATTAGAATCATGGATGCAGGGTTGTGTATTTATGCATATGCATATGGATAATATATGTAATTTTAAAACAAAAACGATAAACAAAGGGACTATCTTAGATATGTTGGTGTGTCCATAGAGTTGTTTATAGATGACAATTAACTAGGTTCATGCTAATTTTTGTCAATTTTTATACTTTTTCAGCGTGGAAAAGTTTTAAACTCTTCTGAGACATGGAGCAAGTGTGCCCCTGGTCAGGTTGTTTCCAGAGACAGGTTTTTTCATTCCAGGAAGTGCTCGATTGGCGTTTTCTCATCCTTGGAGGTTTCCATTTTGTTTCCTTCAACTGCACTTAGTGAGCCCACGGTATCTGACCAGTTAAGCAGGCGTAATGCAATTTTTTCCTGAGACAGGTGTTGGATATGTCATGTACATCAAGTAAGTTAGTTGATCACTTTCTTGACCTAGGAAAATGTTAGCATTTACTTGTGTAAAAATAAAGGGTTTTTCTTGTTTATATTGATCACGTTTGCAAACAATTTCGACACAATTGCATTGCTGATATATATATATATATCCAATTCTGAAATCTTTTTTCCGTTTTCAAATGGCAGGGCTGAACCTTGGTTGTAAATGCTGCATTCACCATTAGTAGATGAGATTGTTGGTCCGACCCTAATTGTAGCAATACTCGTCCTTTCTTCTGATGGTGTCAGTTAGATTTACACTAGTATTGGCCGAAGATTTTGCAACAGAATTCAAGTAGAGTAAATGAGATAATAAGCCATTCCAAGTCCAAAAAGCAGTGTTTTGGAGGTCTTATTGTTTGGCTACAAGTTTTCTGCTTATATATCTATTCCTGGATCAGTGTGTCAAGATGTCCTGCATTTCTCAATCGTCTTTGCTTCTTTTGCCTTTTCAATGATCTCGATATCGTTGATCTGGTATCTTTTATAAATAAAGCTGTGAGGACCTTCCATCAGAAGTATACAGAATGAAGGTGGATCCAGTTAGAACAGCCAGGCTGGTAGTTCATATTTTATAGTTCTGTATTTTTCTAGATAAAAGGCGTGTTATTTCTTCTATGTTTGTGTCTCTTCTTCATAAATAAAGCGCTACGTGCAGTTGCAAACGTGAAAATGGAAAGGTGAGCTGATTTTTATTTGTGTTTCTGGGTTATCTACGATGTGAAATTATAACTTATCCATCGTGTGTTTTTATTATTCTGGCATTCAGGTACAATATAATTAAGGAAGTTGGAGATGGAACCTTTGGGGTTGTATGGCGAGCATTGAATAAGCATAACGGTGAAGTGGTAGGTTTAACGGAACTAATACTTAGTGTTTAAAATCTTGTAAAATTAAGTGATTATTTTTCTTAAAAGTTGATGTATTATGATTACAGGTTGCCATTAAGAAAATGAAGAGAAAATATTATTCTTGGGAAGAATGTATAAATTTGAGAGAAGTCAAGGTAACATTATTTTCATCAATTTGTGTTTTTGTCTTAAAACATTCTGTTCACGAGCTGACTTTCTGACTGTTGACAGTCGTTGCGTAAGATGAATCATCCGAATATTGTGAAGCTCAAGGAAGTTATTAGAGAAAATGACATTTTGTACTTCGTGTTTGAATATATGGTATGCAGTGCAGCCTTTTTCTTATTGTGTTTATAAGTTGTCATTTACTTTCAGATTACTTTTATAAATATAATTATAAATATTATTATATTTATCTTTCAGGAATGCAGTCTTTACCAACATATGAAAGACAGAGTGAAGCCTTTCTCGGAAACTGAAATTAGAAACTGGTGCTTCCACGTGTTTCAAGGTCTTGTCTACATGCATCAGCATGGCTACTTCCATCGTGATCTTAAACCAGGTACGTTCTCATAATTAGTACCAAAAGGTAAATAACGAATTATTTACTCTTTCTATATTGCTTTTTGGTTAATTTGTTGTGGTTATGTTTGATTGTTTCTTAATGTATTTATGTTGTCAGAGAACTTGCTTGTTTCTAAGGGGGTGATAAAATTAGCTGATTTTGGTCTTGCTCGTGAGATTACATCCCAACCACCATACACCGAGTATGTTTCAACACGCTGGTATCGGGCCCCAGAGGTACTTCTCCAGTCGCCAACATATGGCTCCGCTGTTGGTGAGTTGATGGAATTTTTATAGTCTTATTTCACTTCACCAACTATATATATAACACTATATTTGTGGGATGTAACTTGTTAAATTTCATTTCAATTCACAGATTTATGGGCAATGGGTGCAATCATGGCCGAATTATTTACTCTTCGTCCACTTTTCCCGGGTTCAAGGTATATTTAGTATGTTTTCTTATAAATAGAACTCGTGGCTTTCCATCTCTCAGGAAACTTTTAAATTTTAATTTTAATTGTGTTACCCCTAATGGATTTTTGGGGGCATGTGGGAACTGAATGTATGCGGTGTTCTTTATTTGCAGTGAAGCGGATGAAATTTACAAAATCTGCAGTGTGATAGGCAGCCCGACAGAAAGCACATGGCGTGAAGGACTTGAACTCGCAAATACAATTAATTATCGGTTTCCAGAGGTTAGTTCATCTTGGTTCTTGCCATCATTAGGTGTTAGTTGCTTTTATAAATTAAACTTTAATATATTTGCCCACAAACATGAAAGTATATTTGGCATTGCAGCTCGCTGGTGTGCATCTTTCTACATTAATTCCATCTGCAAGCCAGGAGGCAATCAATTTGATTTCTGTAAGTATAGATTTATTATCTCTTTCTGCACTTCCAACACTTTGTGATGATAAATATACAATTATATTTGACACTTAAATATTTTCGTTCATCATCATGTTAACCTTTCATCTCTCTCTGCAATATAGGCTCTGTGTTCTTGGGATCCATCCAAGAGACCAACAGCTGTAGAGGCCCTTCAGCACCCTTTCTTCCAGGTACCCATTTCTATTAAAAAATGTTGACGGAAAATAGTTACTAAAAAATCTGTAAGAATCACTAAAATGGTTAATTTTTTCTCTAATATGCAGAGTTGTTACTACATTCCCCCATCTCTTCGCTCTAAGCCTGCTACTTCTAGGATGCCTCTATCTGGTGTGTTTACAGTTCAAATATTTTTGGCAGAATTTACAATCTATTGTATGAGATTCTGATTCACATGTGATTTTTCAGTTGGATTAAACGGGAGGGGATCCATGGAGCAGAAATATGCAAACGGATATTCTGGCTTTTCGCCAAATGTGAAGCCGGCAGGGAATGTTACTTATTCATCTGCAAAAGTACATGCATCCTTAGGCACAGGTAATGTATTTGATGAGATGATTTTTTATTAACTTTTTAAATAAATAGGTGGGTGTTTTTTTAATAAATAGTTGTCCTAATAATAGACACAATGAAACAGAGAGTGCATCAGAGACCACATCTCTATTAGGATAATCATTTTACTTTTTTTAAGATTTACAAACAATGGGTTTCTTCTCTGAAATGTGATTACTTGAAGGTTCTCATATAATTTTTAAATTCTACTGCAGATGTGCTTCGTAAATTGGAAATGAATTATCAGGGTGGAGTCAAGAATGAAAAGCCTTATAGGAGCGTTGCCAGACAACCAAAATACCAACCTGCTGGAAAGAACAATACAAGTAAGAACTCGTTCCTTATGTGATAATTCTTGCCATATATATATATATATACCATATTATAAAGCATTTCGATATAAGTCTTAAAAACAGTTTAATAAGCATTAGGTATTGCTTAGTAATGCACAAGTAAGAGCATCTCCAACAGATTCTCAAAAATGGAGAAACTAGGAGAGAGATGACGAAAATCTCCAAATTTGAAGAACTCTCCAAAAATGATTACTTAAGAAAGAGAAATGTTTTTTTTTCTACTGATGAGAATCATTGAAATTAAATGTTTAAGAGGGAAATAATAATTTATTAATAATATTATAATCTCTAAAATGGAGAAGAAGTTGGAGATGAACCTAAAATTGTTTTTGGAGATTTTAACTGTTGCTTATGTAGAAGTTTTTAGAACTCTTTGAATTCCATAAAACTAGTTAATAATCAATTGATTAACAGATTCAAATATAGGATAATCATTGAACCCTATTAATACGACATAATACTTAATATCATTATATTTATTTACAAAGAATTAAATCCAAACAAATTACATCTTTATTTCTTAAATTTAAGATAATTAAATTATCTCAAAATTTGAATTAAACGAATTATACCAAAAACAAGAACTTTAAAATCTTTAATTCAAACCAACAATATTGATATATGTTGTGTAGTTCATTTTACAAGGTCTTCAATTTAGCAAAGATATTACAACCACCGCTTGTAATATCTATTTTATTTAAACATAAACATAAAATTATTATTTGTTTACAATAAAATCTTGCATCATATTGCATCGCATGGGTACACATAGGGGTGAGCATAACCGGGTACCCGGCCATTTTCCACAGAACCGGACCCGGCGGTTCCTAGAAATCCGGAACCGGAACCAATGGGAACCGGTTCCTGTACTGGGTACTCGGCTTCAACTTTTTAATTTTTTTTTTTTGACATTGCATACGATAAAAATGTAATTATAAACTATAAAATACCGATTTAAAGTAATAAATACAACAAACGGTCAAAACTAATTTGATAAAAACTAATTATTACATAAACAAACTAGAAAGTTTGAGTTTTTAGTTATTATTTATAAATATATAAAATATTTTTTAATTAAAAGTGGGGGTACCCAGCGGGTAACGGTTCCAAAAAAATGAGAACAAGAACTGGAACCAACCACATTGGTTCCGGTTCCAAAGGCGGGTACCCGGTTTTGATGCTTACCGTACACAACTAGTAATTTCATGGATCGGTTGTATAAAATCTTTTGGACTGAAAAAAAACCCAATCTGTTGGGTGTAACAGCAGCAGCGGGATTGATTGGAAAAAGTGGTGGCGTTACCGATACTGCTGAGAAGTTGTCACACATGACCATTGGTTCAGCTAGAGTGCCTCCTAGACAGCAACTTCAACAGCAACAGCAACAGCAACAGCGGATATATATTCCTCCACCTGCAAAAGCCGGGATACGAAATATGCGATCTGATTTCTATACTGGGAAGTCTCGCGATATTCAGCCGGGTAGAAGCTATTGCGGTAAGGTGGCTGGATGAATGACTGAATGAATGAATGGGGATTTAATAACATCATTTCAAATGGTATTAATAAATATATAGTTTATAATAATAAATAAAATGAGGTCTTGTACTACTACACTACTAGTGTGTTGTGTGTCTCTGTGTGTTACTTTATAAATTATGTGTTTTGTGCGT
Organism: Silybum marianum; assembly: GCA_036898165.1. Lineage (NCBI taxonomy): Eukaryota > Viridiplantae > Streptophyta > Magnoliopsida > Asterales > Asteraceae > Silybum > Silybum marianum. The sequence goes on from CM072539.1 coordinate 20,846,661, forward strand.
CTTCTTCCTTTTTACTCGATTCCAGAAGTTTGTTTGACTACTTGAAAAATTATTATAAAAATATAATTTGTGTTGTGAATGCTTTTGCTTCTTTTCATTTTGGATTTGTATACTTTGGGTCTTCTAAGAACATCTTTTGATGGTGGGTCTTAATAGTACAAAATTGTAGTTCTTATAGGTCAAATGAGTTGATATTATTAAACAATTTAAATTATGTATACATAGTGTGCCTATTCAAAAGCTTAATACGAACTTTGGTAAACATTCTCATAATATATGAATGCATAAGATATTATAAGTTAATAAGTCACTTCCAACTAACTTATCAATAAGTTAGCTTATAAGTCATAAGTTAGTTTGCCAAACATATACCTAGAAAATAAGGTAGCTTATAAGTCATTTTATTTTTGCCAAACAATGCCTTAATAAAATATATTGATTCCAGTGTCAACCAAGAACAAGGCGTTGGTTGATAAAAAAAAACAAACTAAAACCATATGAAAGTGATAATTAAGGGGTTGTTTATTAAATACTTACTCGGTAAATATTTTACCGGGCCATTGTACCTTATTAGTACAAAATTGTAGTTCTTATAGGTAAATGAGTTGATATTAAGGGACTTAGAGTCTTACCCGGTAAGAGTTTACCCGATAAAAATGTTCCATACAATGCCGTATTAATGGAGTAAAATCCTACACAGTAAGTTAAACACTTACCAGATAATCAATATGGGTAAACAACCCCTAAATCAACCGGTTCATAAGCATCTTTTAAACAATTTGCTGCAATATGATATAACCCATTCTGCTTGAATCAGTTAAAGATGCATCCTAATCCTTCATCATGGTAATAAAATTTGCAACCATTTTGTTTAAATAAAACTTGTAAGTTTTACCCCAAATTTACATAATCCACTTACCTTGTTAATTAAATCCCAACAAACCTCCTACTTTCTGTTTCCAAATATAAATACAACATTCATACTACTGCAAATTAATAAGAAAAACATACACGAGTACACGAAACGCTTGTATAATATAATAGTCGAATTCTTCTTCATCTGTTAGTACTTAATATTATTGTCAATAAAGGTATTGCGATTGTATTCTCTCCCGATTTTGTTCCCACCACTGTTTTGCATGAACTTCCCCAAACTTTTCACGGCTGCATATACAGTTTTTACCGTTGTCAAAATATCGATGAAAAACGTGTCCGTTAACAAATGAACCAAATTAGTAGTAGTTGAGGATTTTTTACCTGAATCTAACACGCCGGAGCTCTCGGGTCCCGTCTACCAACTGTCTGATGGTAATGTAAACACCCGGTTCGTCTTCTTCTATCCACTCCGAATCCATATCACTAGCGTTACTAATTGAAACTGATGTTTCATCTCGAGAAGATGTTGTCGTTCTTGATGCATCCATGGATGATGCATTGTAATGATGATGATTACTTTGCTCTGTTGGAGGTTTATAGTAGTTGTTGTTTCTTAATGGGTTCATCATCGGGCTGTCTTTTACTGATCCGAGTCTTGAATAGGTTGAGTCTCTCTGTAAAGTTGATAAATATATAAATAAATATCTTTATATAAATGTATAGAGTTGTTGTGAAATCTTGACGGAAATGGGAGGAAGATAGATGGATTAGATTACCCCATCCTCGGACCGAGAGGGTGTGTCAAGAGCTTGACAGTTGAACCTTTGAACGTTGTAAAGTTCCATGATTCGGTCGTAATTCTCTCCCCACCACCTTTGTGCTTGCCATTTATCGAACATCTCTCGGCTTTCATTCAAGAAACATGGGTAGTTTAGTAATTTACTAATCTTGTATTATCTTCCTTATTTTTATTCCACCTATTTGGGTGGGTTAGGTTCAAGGAAAAACTGCAAAAAAAATGGAAAACTAGGAACACCCTTGTCCGTTCATATGGGTTAGATGCACAAGTGCATATATGTAATTGTAAGCAATTTGTCCGGTATGCACATGTGCATAAAAACCAAAAAGAATAGCTTCAATTACTTATATACATATATGCACACCATCCAAATGAATAGTTACCAGGGTGTTCCTCAATTTTTTTTATCTTTTGAATCTTCGGTAGGATTATTAAAAATACATTTTATCCCGTCCCAGTCTAATATTGTATTAAACATGAGACAACAAGTTTTTGTACTGTCTTGTTCTATTCAGTTTCAGTTAGGTGAGGATCTAAAGTGTACAAGGTGGTATTAGAAGTCCCAAATGGACAGACAAGATTCCTACCACATTAAAATACTGTCTCTATTGGTCCCCTCCAACCCATTAAAAAATGGGACCAGATGTTTTAATTTAGCAGTCTCTAGTTTTAGGACTATTCCCTGCCTATCTATCTCCAATAATTCAATTCAAACCCATTAATCTAAATAAAACCAAATCAAATAATGTACGCAAACTTTACTTCTGCCCATCGGTATTCTTAGGGGCTTTTAAAATGGTTTGGTGCTGAATGATTAAGAGGCTCTTATGATATTGTGCAAAATGAAAAATAATTGGTTGGTAATTGTTCAGGATGTAATTACGGCTCTTAATTTGTTAAGGAAGGTCCAGGATACAAAATGATTCAAGAGGATTTTGGAACCATTAAGAGGCAGACTTATTTTTCTGCCAAACAGGATTCACCTCTTAGCCATTCAGAGGCTGCCTCTTAATGGAACTGTAAAGAGGTAAACAAACAACTCCTTACTTGAATCGGATGCGCTTGAGATCATTTCCGCCGTTGGGTAAGGACACAAAAGTAATTTGAACACCGGGCTCCACCTGAGCCATCCATTCTATAGGGTCATCATCATCATCCAAAACCAAATGACCAGATTGTCGAGGTGGTTCGAACCCTCCACCTCCTCCATTGTCGTTGAAATCCCAAGGTGCAGTGGTGGAAGTTGAACTTCCACCCGATTGCATATTATTATAACCTTTGGATAAAATGGCATCAAAATCTTTGTGTCCTTTCTTGAAACTGCTTGGCCCTGTTGGTGGTTTCCCTTTGGAAGAACCAGAAACTTTTAATGCCATGTCCTTCATCTGTTCAATAATCAAATTACAACTACTTTTAAAAATCAGACTCATAATTTATCTATATTTACTGACAGTTAATAATTTAACACAAAAAAGCGGCTTCATCTTCTGAATCATTAACAAAAAGAATAAAAGTTCTCTACATAAAATAAATGTTATCCACCTTGCATGCAGATTAAAGGGAAATTGACCAAATTAGTTAATTTTGGAAGAATATCTTCATTTTTTTATCCAATTTTTTTCATGCTTTAAGTAAAATAAGTAGTCAAGATTTTGTAGCCTGTAAAATGTACTCTTTATGAATAAAATATGATTCTAGTGGGTCATTTAGCAAGCAATTATGGTATCGTTTGGTTTAAAAGATTGGATTAGATTTAGGGAGATTTGGAATTTCATTTCATTTCATTTCAATAGGATTTTATATATAATATTGTTTTTAAAATATGTTAAAAACATTTGTTTTATAACAATCAATTAATGTAAAGGTAATTTAATTTTTCTTATAATTACTTATAATTTGTTTTTATAAATAATAGAATTTAATTTCCTTCCACGAAATCCAAAACCCTTGGAACCATTCCATCAAACCAAACGCCCGTAAAGAGATTTCATAAGCCAAAAAGGGACAAGACATTTGGTAAGCAACCATGCCAATTTTGCAAGCGCATTAAGTTTTTCTTTTACACCCTACTCTATTGTATTTATTTATTTTGATCGGTGATACACTAACATCTATGTTTATTTATCTATTTTAATTGAAGGATATATATCTAGATTAGGTTTTAAAATGTAAAGATAACACCCTAAAATTATATTTAATTCAGAAAAAATAAATTTTGAAAGTTGCCACTTTGATAGAACTGAAAAAAAATAAGCTAAAAAGGTGAAAAATAATATCCAAAATTACTTGGATTGGGATTTATTTGTAGCATGAAGGTATTGGCATGAAATAAGAGAAAAGAAAGCCAGCCATCAACTTTCTTGGGCAGTTCAAGAATTGGATTACTTCATTTGGTGGGCATTCCAATTAATTATTGCACCTATCAAATCTTTTATTTCCAACTTCACTTTTACACATTAATTCTTAACAAATAAATAAAAACCAAACCTTTTTTTACCTATAAGTTTATGGAATCTTTATCCAATGGACTAATAATAATAACTCTTCATTTAATCATAAAATCAAATATCACCTTATTCTCGCACTTGCAAAGGGAGAAGGCAGAAAGTATGTGGGCATATTGATTACCTTTTTTTGGGTAACACTAACTACAACCATTTAGTTCAACTACAAGTCTAGAACTAGAGCTAAAAGTATATATTAACATCCACAATTATGTTATTTTAGAAATTTTTAAAGATTGAAAAAAGTTTACTCTAACAGCTATGTTAAAACTCTCCTATAAAATAACGGAAAAAATAAGAGAGAATAAAGAAATCTCGAGATTTAGAAAAAGAATGAAAAATATAATATAACTGTTAAAGATGTTTTTCTAATTTTGGAAGACAAAAACTAAATAAACAAATACGGTAAAAACTTTAAATAGTAAATAACTGATAATTTTTTCCACTAATTATGTTATTAAGTCTATTAGATCTTAATGTTATAGTCCTCATGACTTTAGCCTAATAGATAAGAAGATGGATATGGGGTTCGACCTCAGATACCACTCTCCCATTCATAAGTCAGAGGATTATCAGGATGGCCGTAAAACCGAAAAAGATGAAAAGCATTTAAAAGCACGACGTCATATATTTTTTCTTTTGCAGGTGATCTTAATGTAGTGTTTCATATATTTGACCCCGATAAATCTTCATGTACTAAAGTACATATTTTACCAATAAGAGCCGATTCTTCTAAATTTCTCTAAAATAGATAATTAAAATTCATAACATTTAAAAAAATCAAGTAAAACTCTACGATTACTAATCCTTAACTTTTCGAGGAATCCTTCAAGCTTCTCATTTTGATGAATTGGAAACATAATGGTTTATTCATTTTAAAGATTACAATATTGATTATATTACTAATGTACTTTATACATTTAACACAATATTATTTTTTTCTCTTAAGTTTTTAATTTAAAACATTTTATTGATAGAAATAGGATAAAACAAAAAGCTTCTCCATTTTAAAAAAATATGTTAAAACAAAATATGTGCTGAAAATCTATAAAAAAAATATATTTTAAAGAATCCCTTAAAAGAAGGGTCTAACAAAGATTGGACCTCAAAACAGAATCTTAAGAACTTTCATGATAGATCAGTCAAAAATGGAATATCATGATCAAAATAAAATCTTTCGAAAACTAAAGTAAATTTAATCGGTTAAAAATCAAATATTACATTTATAATAAATAAAATAACAACTATTACATTTATAATAATAAGATTTTTAATCAAAGAATAAGTAATAATTTTATCAGGAACTAGTATCATGAACATACAAAAAGAACAATTATATTTTGATAAATATATAATTCTAGAGTCAGGTTTAGAAAAAAAATTTAAATAAAAATAAATTGAATAACATTTTAAGGACTTTTTATCTAAAGGCATACATAAATACATACTGGTAACTTATAACATGAACATATACATATGTACTTATACATAACATGCATTCATATGTAAAAAAAAAACTTCAATCCTTATACATACCATCTAAATAGAGGATTTTTAGGATATTCTTCAGTCTTTTGTTAATAAAAATTTCTCCTTAAACCAAAGGGCCTTTGGCCTAACGGTATGTGAGCGGGTTCAAACCTCAACATAGGTGAGGAAGGTGTGTGAATTTATTTGTTTATTCCAATTGCCGTATATTTTAAATATTATATACTTCAAAAAAAAATCTCCTCAAATTTCCTTTATAGTTCTAATATGAAAAATAAATATATTATTAAGATATAATAAATAAAAGTGTTTCATATAATTTTGTTTAGGAAGAAGGGTAACCTGGGTGGTGAGAGTTTTGACGGCGTCTTTATTCCCACGCGCTCCCACTTCCTCACCTTCATCGTCCACCTGCTGCTTTGAGCACGTTATACACGTCAGCATCTTTTCCTTTTTTCTGCATTAAAAAACAAATATAATTACCACATCGTAAACACAAACTAAATAAAATAATTTAATTTAATATAAAAACGAATAAAAAAAGCAGATTTCGTAAAACTCTCGTCTAAAATAGAATTAAAAAAAGAAAAGAAAAAAATATAACACATCTATTCAAATTCTCTGATCAAACAAAGAAAATCATTAAATTGATCACATAAAAAAACATGCTCTTGGACATTAAATTTTTGCATGTTTTTATATTAAACTGATTAAACAAAATGTATTAAATACAACAATATCTGAAAAAACAACCAAAATACTCTATAATCATAAATTTGATCAAACCTCATTTACTATTTCTTACCTTTAAACCATTAATATTAAGAAATTATCAGAGAGAAAAATCAATTTAAAGATGCATATTTAACACCATGGATTTTTTTCATGATTTTCATCTAAGTTTTCCTAACTATATATAATTCAGGGGCGTTCGGTTCTGGTAAGGAAATGAAAATGACAGAGAATGTAAATGAAAATGAATTTTTATTATCTACAGTTTAATCAGGAATGAAAATTTGGACTTATGGGGAATGAGCTCGTTATATTATATATAACCAAACAGTTTCTTTTGTTATCATTCCTACCAATTCCTGCTTAATACCCGACCAAACTGTTTCTTAGTCTTTTTATTTAAAATAAAAAGATAACATTTTATGAAAACTTATTTTTCATGACAACGATATGTGAACTTTAATCGAATGAAAACCAAGTAAAACAAACTTACGATAAATATCGATAGCGTCATGAAAAATGGAAGCAGAAAGAATAAAGAGATATAGAATGTGTAAGCATCTTTGAAACAGCCATGGCCATGAGTAGAAAGAAAGAAAAGGGAAAACATGAAAAAGAAATAACAAGACTTTGATTTTTGTTCTTTTGTTGGGACCAAGGCAAAAAAAAAGTGGAAACAATGGTGGAATTCGGGATCCCAAACTCATTCATGCTTTACCCTTCTTTTCAAGCTTCGATTATTGATCGCAAAGTTGCCTGCTGGAAGGAATCATCTATCATCCCAATATTAATCTCAGTTACTTTTCTTGAAATCTCCAACCAAAACCCCCAATTACCCACAAACTGAATTGAATCGAATCGAATCGATTGTGTTTCCAATTTCCAATCACCATTATTGATGATTAGAAATCATAGATAGGTGTTGTTGGAAGAAAGGGATGATATGATAATGAATGGCGCTTTTCAAGTGTTGAAGGTTTGTCGAGCACATAAGGTGTTCGACGAATTGACAAAGAGACAAAAATAAAAAGTTACCTTCGAAAACGACTCGCCTATGGCTGACCCACTCCTTCTGTTTCTGTCTCTTCCTCTTCCTCTTCTTCTTTTAACCCCCACAACTATTTGTTCTTTTTTTCTCCTTCTGGCAAACTCAGAGATATTCCTTCATGTTTTTCTTCTGCAAATCAAACAAACAGTAACTACGAATTACAACCAAATCTAGCATAAAATCGTATCAAATTCATTCAAAATGATTAAAATGTACATTACAATATTACATTACACAGATGAAATATAAACAGATTTTGATTTTTTTTGTAAGCTTACCAAATCAAAAGCATCATCAGTTGTTAACAGAGACTCCGTCGGCGACTTCTAAAAGAATCCGGCCGGCGATTCTCCGGTGATATGTGGTGGTTGATTATTGAAAGCTATGGAAGAAGGAAGGTATTTGGAATGGCGTTGTCTCCCGGTGAAATTGCAGGTTTTGCAGGAGAGATTCAAATACGTGCGTCAGAGCGAGAGATAGAGAGAGAGAAAGAAAAAGAAACCAAAAATGGTGAACAGAGACAATAAAGCAGTAGCATCTCTGGTATTTATAGAAATCACGAACCCAAAACAAAAAATAATTATAATCAATTTTTTTTATATTTTCTAGAATTAATTTTCATTAAATGTCTTTTTTAACTTTGATTGTGATTTTTTAATTAATATTTTGGTAAAAAAAAAACTATTTTCTCTAAGTTTGTGTGTAGATCAAATCAAAACACACAAAGTGTGTATCACACTCAGAAGTAGAGACAGAGTTCGAGATGGAGATCAGATATGTGTAAATATGTTTTTTAATTTAAAGAATAAAGCGGTTGTTTACATAAAATTCTGTAAGTTATAGAAAGTGTTTTTCAGTAGATGGGTTATAAGTTCTGAGAAATTTATCCCGCTTCAAAAATCCAAAATGTTAAACGCCTTGAGTTTAAAGGGTTTTAGATATTCAAGAGCTTTTTTTAATGGCTGATCTCGACAAAACCTTGTAGCATTAGTCAGTTGTCTACTTGGCTTTTGCCTTTGCCTCTTTTTTATTATAATATCGATTGGGTTGGGTTTTTAAATATTCGAAATACATGTCATTGTAAAAGATAATTGGTTTTCAAATTTTATAGACCCTAACGAAGTACAATTACAAAAGGGTTATGGGAAAACCCTAAGATAGGTGGTACCTTCCCTAACGTCTCTCAAACGGATTCCTTTGTCCTTTATTGTTTCATATTAGTTTGTTTTAATAGAAGATTGATGTAACTTGTAACATAACATCAACCAGTATTAACCTTGGTATCTATTACTGGACGGAACAATATATACGAAGTGATGGTTGTCGTTCAACCTATGACCTATCTAAGGGCTTCTGATAGGGTTATGTAGAAAATCAACCGATCCAACTGGAACTGACACGCCATGATTGGATATCCAATTATAATTGGATCGAATCAGGTCCATTTGAAAATTTCAACATCCAATTTGGATCGGTTGGTTTTTGGAGGGCAGTCCAGAACCAACCAACATCCAATTACCCATCCGAAGACCATCTAGTTATCCATCCAATCATTGTCCAACCATCATCCAATTAATTTGTTTTCAATTTGCTTAAATCATAATTTGTTTTGTGTTGGTTTTTGAATTTTTAGTTTCGCTTGTATTGTTTGAAACATTGGAGAAAGCTAAAGGAAAAAGCAGTTCTTTTTTTTTACTGTGAGGAAGCCTAAGACCTTGCTCGCAAAATCACCTTCCAAGTTCAACGTTATACTTCCCATTTTCTTAGTTGTGGCAATTTTTGCGATGCTTCATCCTTCTCTCAAAGACCAATGTTAATTTACAAACATAGACAGTACTTTCAAATTCAAATTAGGATTGATTTTATTGTATTTAGTTTTGTTAATCTCATCTATTGAATTCGATAATAACACAAATATATATGATCTAATACGTAGAAATATTCTTAAAGTCTCATATCAAGAGTAATTCTTAATTTCTTATATTTGAACTGCTCTTCATCCAGATCTTATCATTCGAACTGGTTAACATAATTAATAATTCGGATTCTATAACAGATTCAACCTACGAATTTCTCAACCAGATTCATCACTTGAATATGTTATCCGGATATATCTTTCGAATACTTCATCAGGATTTGAGAACCTGAAATATAAAATGATCCAAATTAATACTTGTTTCATATTTCCAATACTTCGTAAAACATAATCTTGTTGGAATTCAAAATATAACTTATGTTTCAGAGAGAAAAATAGAATAATATTTCTCTTGTAAAAGTCTTAGTATTATATGTATTGGTCAAAAGTAAAAAACTTCAATAAAATTGAAGACTAATTAAAGATTGTCATCAAAGTTGATTGGATTGTCATCTAGCTGATTGAATATCAATATAAAATAAAGTTAAAATTAGTCTAACAAATATTACATTTGGTAAACAATTTTTTAGAAAATAACATTTAAATTTTAAGTGCTTTACGGTTTAGAAAATGTTCATGTTGAGAAACAAATTAAAGCACGTCAAATTTCACATAGGCTATGTCTTGCCATGTCATTGTTGGGGTACTAAACTTTATATTTATTTGGTAATTGTTGATGTATAGACAAGTTCCATTGTACCTCGACTAAATATGTGTTTTGACATATTAAAATGGGAAAGACTAACGAATCTTCTTCACATATATTATTGTCAAAACTTTCTTTTTATAATCCCAAAACTGTAAAAGTACAATAAATTTTGTGCACATCCTTAATATGGGTGCCATCAACACTCCCCATTAAAATGTGTTTAAATCAAGGTTTGAAACTATCAACTTGGATTACCTAATATGTGTCTTTCTAGATTATTATTTGTGACACACTGAGTTTAAAAATGCACACTCGATATAAATATAAGCGTTTTTTTTCAATGTAATATACCATAAAACATTTGTTGTTATAAGAATTGCCAGAGGGGATAGTACTGTAAGTTTTAAATACTTGTAATAATGATACATGTTTTTATAGCTTTCAAAGATTTGAACAGAACTTTCCAGTTGATGACTTTTAATTGGCACATCGACATGGTTGTCCATGGGGAGGGTGTGAAGGGCGCCTGCCTAGGACCCAAATTATTTTCAGGATGTAGCAATAATCTAAAAAAATTAGTACATAAAAAAGGCCCATTTTTTAGTACATAATGAGAGGCAAAAATAATTTAGTAGATAATAAAGCCCCCAAAATGTATTAACTAATTAATTGAAGAAGAAACAAAAATAATAATAATTGGTAACTCGTTATACACTATTGCTTTTTTTTTTCCCGAAAGCATGCAATTCATCAAGACCAAAGATTGAACACCATATACATTATATGCTATTGCTTATTGTCTGGGGAAACAAGGACCGATGTTATTGGCCATTGCTATATGGTTTTGTTGGTTATTTATTTTTATCTATGATTATTGCTATTTGTTTATGTTGTTTGAGTAATTGTTTCTATAGGCTATTGCTATCCATAGTTGATATCGTATTGTTATTTAATGATTTATCTATTGTTCTTATAAGTTACGACGTGGTTAATGGTTTTGTCCATAAAATTTTAATCCTAACATCTTATATTTGTAGAGCAAGAAAAGAAAGAAAAATGAAATTCTCATATTTTCAATTATCATTTCGGCTATGTTTGGCAAACTAGCTGATAAGGTAACTTATGACTGATAAGGTAACTTATGACTGTAAGAAAATGATAAAAAGTTTCATAAGTCACTCCCAACTACTTTTTCAATAAGTTAGCTTATAAGTCATAAGCTAGTTTGCCAAACATGTATTTAAAAAATAAGATAGCTTATAAGTATTATTCGATTACACATCACAATTTCCTATTTAATTATTCAACCCATTGCTTGAGCTTAAACATTATAAGCATCATTCATTATTTTTTGCTAATTAGACCTTAACGAATCACTATTTTTTCTCACGGTTTCACTTATCCTCATTTTCCTTGTTTGTCTAGAAAACCCTAAGAGCATCTCAAATAGTTTTTTCAAAATAGGAAAAATAGAGAAAATGAGGATTTTGAGCCAACATTTTGTTCCAATAGATTCTTCAAAACTATCTTTAAAATGAAGAAAAGTATGAGAAAGAAGATGTTTTTCTCCAAGTATGAAGATCACTCCAAAAATGACTACCAAAATGAAACTACCAATAGAAATATTTGAAAATAAATATTTAAAAAATAATAATTTTTTAATAAATTATTGCAATATTTTAATATTATAACCAATGTTTGGTTCTCCAAAAATGGAGAATTTGTTAGAGATGGGTGTATTTTTTTTTTGGAGATTTTGGTTTTTGTTTCTCCATTTTGGAGAAATTTGGGGAATCTCTTGTAGATGGTCAAATTCATATACATTTTTAAAAATTCAAAACCACCCTTATTTTTCATGCTTTTCATACATTATTGACTGCTAAAATATCAAGAACGTAATTGCACATCGAATATTTGATTTTCAAGCAATTACAGAAGAGGGTTGTAATTTTCGTAGACCGGTCAACATAATGACACCTTCCATTGTTGATGACAAGTCCATTCCTTATGGCACGGATTGCTCTACGTGTATGGACCGCTTTATTAAAAAAACGTTATTTTGTTTTTGTGTGCAATTAAATTTTGGCTTGATTTGCAAAACAAAAAAATAGTTGTATTGTAAAGCAGATTGCTTCTTTTATTTATATCAAAATTACAAATTTTTAGTTAACAAAAAATAGTATTGACTTATTATATCGAACAAATATTAGATTCATTAATAACAAGTATATAAAAAATACTATTGGATTTCTTCAGGTGTTATGAAACACTTATTAATATCTGGTAACGAATGTTGCAACCAAAATCACAAAATTAATCGTGAGAAAAACTTAAAGAATTGAACCATAATCGAACTCTATTGTTGTTTCTATGTTTTTAACTGTTTTACATCTATCAAATCTGAAATATTATTTTCAAATGAAAACAAACCAAATTATGTATTTAGTTTTGTCGGATTCCCACATCGGCTATATTTGAACATCTTTTGAAGGATAATAAGTTCCATATCTAACATGATATCCGAAATAAGATTTATATTCTGAAAGAGACTTGACACTCAGTAACATCTGTATCGATTTAGCCTTCATTAAAGACGACATATTGAAGTTCATATCAGCTAAATTGAACGACTCCTTTCAAAAGTAGTATAAAATCGTTCAACACATCCAATAAATTCAATATTTTATTTAAAACATAATGGATTATAAACAAAAATGAGATAAGTTTGATTTTTGGTTACAAAAATTGATTTAGTGACAAAAGTAGGGATTCTATATGTTTGGGACCGGGGGCAAAAGAAGGAGAATTGTTATGATGCGGGATGGTGTATGGGACAAACCGTGGGGACAAAGTGACAGTCCATGTAATGCTGGATCAAACATAAATCATAAATGGTCTTTATCTTTGAAGACAAAATGGACCAACATGTCTTATAAACACCTTAACACATTACACGTGTCATCCCCTCATTGGATGAATCTCGACTTGCCCATCGGATTTTTAAGAATCAACAACAATCATCATTTAAGAAATTAATGAACCTTTTTACTAATTGCTATTATGGTGGCAAATATGATTATCCAACAACATTTATTTTACTTTAATTTTGTTATATATTTTGGTAGGGTTAGGTTCAAATGTGAACTCAATTTTATCTGTGAATGTGAGGACGAATCTCAGCCACACATCTTCGGTTATGGTGGACGCGATCACGGAGGATTGACGCGATTCATGGGAAGGTGGAGATTATTAAAGGAGGGGAGCCAGGTCAAAGCCGCATTTATTGACCGGATAAGTGACTGACATTCGTTCTCACGTTCACAACAAAAAATGAGTTCACATTTGAACTTTCCTCTATTTTGGTATTAGTGATTTTTGTCTGATTAATACACAAAATTTCTTTTTGAAGTATATAATATTTATATAGGACAAATATTATGAATTGGGAATAGAATACTCGATCAAATGAACAGATTGCTCGAGGATCGTGTGTTTTCACTTTCCGAATTGATATTTCGACCCTATGTTTGTGTTACACAAAATCTAACCTAGGATAAGACTCAAAGCACTCATGATTTTAGGCACTAAACGAGAGCAATTTTCTAGAGGGTTTAAGAGGACTGTTCTAACGACTGTTCCTAAAAACGTAAGTATAAAACTATAAATTGGTATTTATATTCACAAAAGTAAATAACTTAAACGGTAATCATGGGGAATTTTAGGAGTAGTGGACAGTTACATTCGTTACTGTAACCGCACAATAACTGTACATTTAACGCACAATAACCATTCAAGAGATCTGGACGTGTGGAACCAGAGTGGAGACCAGAGACTACCAAGCAGAGCTCTGGTTCAACCATGCAAAAAAACTCTTTAATTCTGAAACCAACCAGAGATCTGGCCTGACCATGCAGACCTCTTGTCCAACTATCCAGAGAACTCTTTAAATCTCGAAGTGACACAACTAGAGCCTCTAGTCAGACCATATAGAGCCTCTGGTCAAACCATATAGAGCTCTGGTCCTTGAATTATGATCAGGTTTTCCACTATACACTAAGTCCAAAATTCTGATTAGCACCGCCAGGGGCTCTGTCCCTTGGACCTTGCAAGGGGCGCTACCTCTTGACCCCGCAAGGGGGCACGACCCCCTTGACTCCCGTAATTTTATCGTTTTCATGATTATACTCGTCTTTTAATAAGCGTGCACTCCACACTTTCTGACTTATATTAGAACACAGTATGAAATCCCTTTTAGAGCTCATATTGCTTCCAATTACACTTAAATGGACCGGTAACACTAAAATCATCAATAAAAAATACTTATGCACACTTTTTACTTTTTGTATGAACTCTATCGATAACTCAACTACTGCAAAACGAATGCCCTTTTGATATTGACGAGATTTATGGAAGACGTTTTTATATAGTTTAGATGTATTATTAAAAAAAATATTGATAAGTAAATATATACATGATGACTTTTGTGACAATGGTGCAGTTTAAATATGATATTTATTAAAATCTAGAATATAAAATATTAATTATCCAATTTATATTTTATTTTTATATAATTTGAGTGGGTTGTTTTTTTTAGAAAAAGTTATGTACTATTTGTAATGAAGTTTCCCCAAATAATGGAAGTGGACATGATACCAAATTTGACATGAATCAAGTTGATTGTTTTTTTTATAAATCTATCATACTTTATTTTTATATTTAAAATTTAATTTTTTTTATTGAATTGGGAAAACACATACTATATTTGAAAAGAAAGTGTGATTTTGAACAAACTATGAATTTGTTTTATACTTTAATAACTCGTTTATTATTACTTATTACACTGTTTTTTTTCTGTATTTAAAAAAAAACGATGTAATTTATATATGAATAATATAGGTATAATAATTTATAATACATTCATACATCACCATCATAAAACATACATAGTGGCATGCTTACATTCTCACATGCACATCTACATACCTACATACATACGCATGGATGTATGTTCACATGTGTATATACACGCATGCACACAAACATGTACAATTACATAGAAGTAATCTTTATAGATGATGTTAAAAGCAAAGTCTTTTTTTAAACATCAAATAATGTTAAAAGAGAAATTTAATATCTTAAATAAGAAAACATGTCATGTAAGTACGATAACCTTACTTACAAGTTATGGCTATTAGTTTTAAATAATCATCACATTTTTCTTTGAAAGGCAGCTAACACACATATTTTCTAGGGGTATCCGGGTTTCTACTTAAGGGTGGCATCCAACTAATCTTTGTCAACCACGACCTAGCTCAATTAAGAGTACCACTAAGTGGCAGACTTATGATATGGATATCATCACATTTGCATTGATTCTTTGAGAAATTACTTTAGGGAGTGATCCGTTGAAGATTTTCTTGTATGGTGAGTCCATCTGGTTACAGATAAGGGTATAACAATTCGTAAGTATTTACTTTTTATTAACCATTGGTGTCTGGACCAACTTTAAAATCCCTTAATTAATGACCTCAACCGGCTATCCTGTTACAATTGGCCTTACATGAATCGAACGAGTAACAAGTATTACAATTGGCGTTGGGGGTATCCTATTGATTTGTTAGTTTTAGATAATCATCACACTAAATGGTGATTGTTGAGTATCCATAATAGAGGTGGCGAAAAACCGGTCCTAGGTTGGGCCTGGCCTAAATCGGTCCCGGTCCCGACCACATACTTCAGTTCGGTTAAGGTAAATAAAGCCCGGTTATAAGAACAGAGTCCAGACACGGCTCAAACCGGTTCTATACTACAAAAAAATTGATAAGTTTTTAACATTACTTTAATATATGTAACTGGTCACTCAAATACACTTTAAAAATACGTTTTATTGTAGTTTTAAAATCGGTTTTCAATCAAATATACTTAAAAAATACATTTTATTATAAATTTGTAATTGATTTTCAATTAAATACACTTAGAAAATTATAAATACATTTACAAAACTACACATATATATATATAAATATATATATATATATATTTTGTAAAAATCGGGCCGGTTCCATAACCGGTCTAGGGCCGGTCCATCGCAACCTTCCAAAACCCAACCGGTCCCGAATTTTGGTCTTATAGCCAGTCCCACGTAGGGCTGATCCTCACCAGTTACAGTTCCTATCCTCCACCGGTCCCAAATAACCATCTCTAATCCATAATGGAATGGTTTGCAAGAACCTTAATCAGTTAATCATTCATTTTTTTCCTGTCACATAAACACCACATCGTATTAAAAAATCTCTCTGAAACTCCATTATAGTTCAAACGAAATTCTTCCAATTTTTTTTAGGCCTCATGTACTTTTTCATCATCCATTTTAAAATACTATTTCTATTTGATTTATATATAAATTTATTTATTTATTTATTTATTTACTTATATATTTTTGTTTATTCAAACAAATTAAGCTTACTAAAATAAAATAAAAAAACATAGATAAATTACAAAAACAGTAATATAAAATACATACATATATTTCATAATGAGCATTTATAAAATAATAAATATAAATACAATAAACTAACATAAACAAAAACTATAAATGCACATTAATCTAGCTAAGGACTTGGTTCTTATTTAAGACTAGGTTCTTGTAAGTCACTCTTAAAGAACCTCAAAAATAGGCATGGGAATGGGGTAAGAAACCCATATCCCCATCTAAGCCCTAAATCCAATATTTATCCCTATTCTCATTTTTATCCCCATCGAAAAAATATGATCACATTTTTATCTCCGTTCGCAACAAGAAATCGGAGATTTGTTTTTTCAATTATGTGAAATAATTTAAATCAAATGCGTTAAACATCACATTCGATTGATAATGTTTAAATCTCACATATGTCTTCAAAATTTTACTTTTATGGAGTATCAAATATGCATATGTAAACAAATTCACAACCTCATATATGATTATTTGTTAAACGTTTTCGAATGCATGTGTAAACAAAATCACAACCTCATACGGAATTGTTTAATCAAACATTTTTTACTCTCAGCGCTTTTTTTTTATCTAAAACAAGTAAGTCAACTTAGAAAAAATGTAAATAAGAATAAAAGTCAAAATAATATTTCTAAATTTAAAAGATATTAAATCTAATTATTTATAAATAATGTATTTAATATTAAATATATAATATATTTAATATACAGGGAAAGGAAGGGGAGGGGACTATGTTACCCATCTCCATCCTTGATCCCTGTTTTTGCAAGGAAACCTCGTCCCTATTGGGGCAGTTACACCGAAATCCCCAACATGACGGGTCTCGTTATCATGCCTACCAAAAGATCAACTTTTGTGGATACTACTAGGAACTTTACTTTTGGGAGGTGAACTTCAAAAATCAACCTTCGCGAACACGAACTTAACATTTTTTTTGGGGGGGAGGGGAGGTTGAATTTTTTTTTTGAAGTGTATAATATTTTATAAATGAATGATAAATAAAATTTATACACACTTTTCACGAGGTTGGGGTTATAACCCCCCCCCCCTTCTATTTACCAAGTAAGTCTGCCAGGGGCGGACCCACTAAGGGAGCAGCGGGGTTCCGTGCACCCGCTCACTCGACTGTCGTAAAAAGGAAAAAACGAGTATTTGATGGAGTGCACCCACTTAATTTATGAGTATGCTCTTGCAAACCAAATTGTTATCAATAGTTTGATGTGGCCTAGAGCTTCCTGCAATTCAATAGAAGGCGTCCCTCCACTTGGTCGCAAGTTCAAGTCTCATTGGTAGCATTGGGGCTAAACTGAAATTTTAGGAAAGCATCTCTAAATATGAGTTTTTTGTTCTCATTTCTTGTTGGTGTTAATTTGTTTAATCCATTTAAGGTTTATTTAATTTTAATTTGTAAAACATCTTATTTAGTGATATAATTCTAGATGTGTAAGGAAATAAAATCAGAAACCTAAAGAAAAGGTAAAGAATATCGAAAAACAAATTCTAAAAATTGAAAAATTTTATGAGATCAAACAAAAAAGCCGAGCAAGTCCCTTCAAATCAACCAAAAAACTGTAAAATTTTCTCTAAATCAACCAAAAAGAACTTAAAACTCCCCTTTAAATCAACCAAAAAACTTGCAAATTTTTTGAAACGATAGAGTTCGTATATAAACATATCAAGCGGCTTTGTGATGCCACGAATGATGATGTACTTAACCGCTTTCAAATACTAGACATCGTCAAGAACAATTATGTGCCCCGCTCTCCTAAAATCCTGGGTCCGTCACTGAAGTCCACCACTGAATGCATGTTATGGACTTATGGTGGTAGCGGGGCACATGCCTCCAACCAGAGGCTGATCTATAGCTATATTTGAGATGTCAAATGATCCTTATAATGTGTCAAAAAAATGTTGCTTTATATTATGCATTTTATTTTTTTTATATAAATGTTTTGACCCCCAACAAAAATGGAGTTTGGCCCCATAATTTTTTTTAGCCCAAAATCATTGTTAATTTCTCATACGATTTGTTTTTCACATTAATTGCTAATTGTGAAATTGTTAGGGTTAGGGTTAGGGTTAGAGTTTGAATTTGTTGGTTAATATATAATTGTTAATATATTGTTTTAATCGTTAAGGTTAGAGTTTATTAGTTGGTGTCCAATTGTCAATTATTAGGGTTTAAATTGTTAATTTGAATTATATTCCTTGGGATCCATTCGAAAGAATTTTTTACGGAGTATCACTATAATCAAAGTGATCAATAAGGAGAATATATTAATTCGATTATATGACGTTGTCATCAACCACGTCACCATGACTTAAATTCCAATGATTATCGTCAATTTTTTTGGATCCACCACTGCCTGACCAAAAGTCAAAAAGTTGTGAATTATTTTCTAAAAACAACTCTAGTATTTATCCTAATTTTGTATTCATTGTTGCCCTAACCTTGTTTAGTTGATGTCCTAAACCTTTCTTTTGGAGACTCACTCGCTGCTTTTGGTGTTGTAATTCTCATCAATTTTATTGTTTTTTTGGATAATTTGGATATTTAAATTCGTCGTTTCTTTTAGAATTCATGTTAATTTGTCCAATTATTTGCTCCTTGTAAAGGAAAACGCGATAACTGAAACCCATTTATCCGAACCTCATTTGATTCGGATGAATTATTCGACTTCATTTTTTTTACCCTAGGTGCGCCCCTAATCACCTGACTTCATGGATCCGCAATTGACCATATGTGACAAGTAACAAAGACTCATAGAAATGATATACTTACAAATGGGGGTGCTCATGGGTTGGGTTGATCGAGTTAAAAGCGCTTGAACAACTCAATCCAATGTTGGTGGTTTGAAAATTTCAACCCAACCCAACCCGTTCGGGTTGGTTGGGTTATGTTTAAATAAAGTAAAATCAAGTTGGGGACATAAAACTAAAGGAAACCTTCCCTTGAAATAAGATCAATCATTCAAGAGAATATATACAAGTTCATCAAATATTTAGGTATTATATATAACTTTCCAATAATGTCATCTTATGAGTTTCATTGATTGTTGTTGTTGAGTCGTTTTTGGTAATCTATACATATTAAAGAGAAATATGAATAGTTTTAGAGAAGCCGTTAAAACTCTCATTGGGTTATCGGGTTGGTCAGATCACTTTGTGCCTAACCCAATTTCAACCCAATAGATTCACGTTCCCTATTTTTTTTATCGATTATATGTTAGGTTATCTCAAATTGATTTTTTCTCCAGGTTTTTTTGGGGTTGGATTGATAGGTTGGTCGGTTATTTGACTAACCCTACTATAGAGACCTTTGTTGATCTTTGGCAGCCACGTCTTTGAGAAATAGTACTCATTTGAGCCAATTGGATTGACCAAGATGACAAGAGGAAGGACGATTAGGTGAACTGAGATTCAAGAATCAGGAGAAAGACTGAAAGATCATGTAAGAATTTTTCTTTGAAATGTTTGATATAAGAGAAAATAATGTTGCAAAACGAGGGTTGTTTCATAGAACGTTCACCATGATTGTTAATTTAAAGAGTAATTTTCAATTTCGGACTATCTTCTAAATCAAATACGAGACTGAAATGGAATCTAATTCCAAATCCCACAAAATCTCGTAAACCAAAGGGATTGTTTGGTTTGATGAAATGATTTTAAGGAATTTGGGGTTTCATGGAAGTAATTAGAATTATAATGATTTAGAATATTTGGTGTATTTAGTTTGTAGAATTTGTGATGAAATTGAAGAATTCAAATCACCTGTCCTAAAATCACATGTTTTGTTATTGTTCCACCGATGAAATTAAGACACATCATACTTTTATTTCTTTTGGGTTTATTTAATTAATATTTACTTTCTTTATATATAATTTATTAAAATACTATAAAATAATTAAATTATCTCTTTATTAACTGATTATTACAAAAAAATGTTTTAAAATATTTTGAAAGCATTCTTATGTACAGATCCTACGAGATTATGTGAAATATCAACCATCTATGTTTTTTTCCGCCCTTCCCACTAACACCAATTATTTTGGAAAGTCAAAAACTTTTATAACACCACAGAAAAACTTACAATACTGTTCGGGGAACCGAACAAAGCAAAAACAAATCATATCTTCGATACCACCAATGAAACCCCCCCCCCCCCTAGATGATAGTTTACAAGAAATAAACAAAACAGAGATATATTAATCTCACAACTAAACTAGATACCTGAATCAGACACCTGAACCAAACAACATACTGCATACAAACGGCTTAATGCAGCAGCTTAGTGCAGAATCTGATTCCAACAAGTAAAATGCAACCAGCCAACAATATTTGATTTCAACAGCGTAATGCAGACAACAGGCAATTTTTTTTTACAGAACTAAGCCAAAAACTAAACCAGACAGCTTAATGTATCTCCAAGAGATTCCTCAAAATTTCTCCAAAATGAAGAATTAAAAGTCAAAATCTCAAAAAAATAATTATATTCATCTCCAACAAATTCCCGATTTTGGAGAAGACAACATTGACTAAAATATTAAATTATTTCATTCATTCATTAAATGTTTATTTCTCCTTTTAAATATTTGTTTTCAAAATTTCTTATTGGTGGCTTCACTTTTTTTGAAGTATATAATATTTATATACAGCAATTGCAACAATTAATTAAACTCACACCCTCATCACAATTGGTGAGGTTTGAACCCCTGACTTTCTAGAAGGACAAGGGCTACGATACCGCTAGGCCAAGTGCCCTTTGGTTGGTGACTTCACTTTGTAATCATTTTTTAGTGTTCTTCATATTTGGTGAAAAAAACTTTTTTCTCCATTTTTGATATAGTTTTGGAGAAACTCTTCGAACAAATTTTTGGCTCAAAAAATCCTTTGTTTATACATTTTCTCCATTTTGGAGATGGAGAAAATGTTGAAGATGTTCTTAAAGGCCCTTGGATTCCTGGTATGTAATGAGATATTTCAGGGGAAAAGGTTAAACCCTTAAACCCTAAAATGAAAACCAATACATACACCTCCACCTCTTAAAAGACTTAGGAGCTGTTTGCTTGACACTTTTCCGATCGTTAAACCAACACCTCCACCATCACATGCAACCAGGGGCAGATGCAAAATATAAAGGGAGGGGGACGGGGCCCTATTTCTTTTTTCATTTTTACATAGGTAAAAAAAACAATTTTTTAAACGTTCAATTATAGTTCCTCCCAGTAATTTCTCACTTGTGACTCCATCAATCAAAAAACTATCTTAAAATCAATCAAAAAACAAAAAAAAAAGGTGTTTTAAAATCAAGCAAAACCCCCAAAAAAGTCTATCAAAATCAACAAAATAACTTTAAAAATTCCTTGAAACGGTGGAATTATGCTAAAAAAATAATCGGTGGACTTTACGGACCTTTAATCTATCTTTAAAGGTACCCGCCTAAGTAAAAATCCTGAATCTACTGCTGTTGCTTTCACCTTCACCTCCACATCCATCTCCACTAGCAACACCAAATATAACGTCCATACCTTCACCTTTGATTCACATGTTCACAAACACCCGAAAAAATGTAGTAGAACCTTTAAATTTAAACCATGCAATCCAAAATTAAATCCAAATTTGACTACTTTTTGATTTCTTGAATCACACCCTTATTTGACTACTCTTCTTCTATTCCTTATCTTGTTTCACCAGTCCTGTTGATTATTACGTACCTTCCAAGAATGCATTCCTCATAGACTTTTCGATCGATGCCTTCTTATTACAGTCCCACAACAGACGACCAAGTTTTATCATATTGTTACACAATCGAATATATCTCTTAATGCTTGAGTGTAATTAATTTATTTTCATCAAATTATACGCATCTAAAGGCTCTCAAGATGAAAGTGTTTGCTATTCCAAATCAATTTATTGTATTAGTAGTGACTTTAACGAAAGGCGTTAAGAAAGATCGTTGGATGAGAAGGAAAACAAGAATTTTTTTGTAATTAATAAATTTGCATAGACGGGCCTATTAAGAGGGGAGCGGAGTCCCGTGCAACCATTAGCTCACTTGATTATCTGAAAAGAAAAAAACTTAGACGTCTGAATTGTGCACCTGCTTAATTTTGAGTGGTGTTAAAGATAGTTAGAAGTATCAAAATCACAACCTCAAATACAATTATAGACATTAGTACCAGTTAATCAAAACAATTTTTTGTTAATTTTTCTTTCTTTTTAATTTTATCATTTTTTTCATGATATATATTTTTTCTCAATACCAATTCATCTTAAAAATGGTCGCTTTTATCTCATTCTTAAAAACAACATATATTTATTTTTAAGAATAGGATCGATCCTATTTTAACAAATGTATTTTATCTTTCAAATTGACACTATTAACTATTCAATGATCAGACCTTATCGACTTTCCTCGAATCAAACCACGATTTTATAGCCCACCTTAAACACACGTGTGCTCAAAAAATTGTTGGATCACACAATAAAAAAAATCCTAAAAAAAACCCATAAAACACATGGACAAAAGCCATAATATAGTCATATGTAGAGGGATGGTCAAATGAGAACTTTGCATATTTTAAGAAACAAATGAACACTCTTAAAACCACATATGATGTGGGTTCCATACAATATAAAATCAAATCTGATTCAATGATGAGCCTAATTGAATCAAATATGATTTTACATTGTGTGAGATTTACATCATATGTAGCTCTAAAGATGTTTTTTTTGTTTCTTTAAATAGAAGGTGTTTTTATATGAACCTTCCCGTCATATGTATGTATAGGAAGGGTATTTTTGTCTTTTGACATATGGGGTTAGAATTTAGAAATAACAATGCATGATGAGGAGGGACATTAGTTGTGGTGGGGATGGTTATGGATAGTACGGTACAATGTCTATGAGCATAAATGTTTGGTCAGTGATACCGGTTGTCACCGGTGACAACTCGAGGTAGTAGTTGGGGATTTCACTATTTCCTAGGCCACAGAATACTGCACCTCAGGTATGTTTAACCTGCTATTGTCGGTTGTCAGCGTCAAATTAATCTAACCTAAATTACAAATTTGTCCCCAAAGTCATTCTTTCAAGAGTAAATTACGGTTTCTAGTCCCTGTGGTTTATTATAAATTACTTTTTTAGTCCATATGGTTTAAAAATTCTGGTTTTCATTTTTATAGTTAGTAATTTATTGTTATTTTCGTTTTTATAAATTATGATTTATAATTTATTGTTTATCGATTCTTATGATTTACAATTTTTTTTTTGTTTTCGTTACTTTTACTTAAATGCAAGAATTAGTCTAGGATAGAAAATATTTATAATTGTAAATTATATAGACGAAAATCATAAATCTAAAAAAAATTGAAATTATTATTAGACATAGAAACGAAAATCGTAATTTACTCTTCTTTCAAAATATGACGCGTTTTTAATTTTTACTTGGAGTTAAATGCAAATTTGTCTCTTGTGGTTTACATAAATTAAGGCATTGATTGACAAAAATAGGCTAGCTTATAAGTTAGCTTATTTTCAGGGTACATGTTTGGATGCGCATAAACTGACTTATAAGTTAGCTTATTGATAAACTAGTCGGAGAAGTTTATGAGAAGTTTTTTTGTCACATTTTTTCCGATTATACCCTCAATTAATATCAATTATTATTTATTACTAATACTAACAAATATTAACTAACAATTATTAATATTAGTTAAAATTTATTAATTAATTTTAATTTTAATTTTAATTTTAAGTTATTATATATATATATATATATATATATAAAAGAATCCACTTACAATTCTTTTAATTAATATGTCATTTTAATTTTTAATTTTTAATTTTATTTGTATTAATATATTATATGATTAAATATTTGTTTTAATTATATTATAAAATAATATAATTGAATATTTTTTAAGATGTTTTTTTTTGGTCATTTTACATGCTTATCAGCTAGTTTTGTCAAACATAATTTGTCCATCAGCTAGCTTATCAGCTACCAGCTAGCTTATAAGTCATCAACTAGCTTATAAGCTACCAGCTAGCTTATCAGTCATTAGCTAACTTATCAGCTAGTTTGCCAAACATAGCCTAACAGATGTGGTTCCTGGATTTCTTTTTTAACAAAAAACATACTTATGGTTTCATTTTTATAAAAGATATGGTCCCTTCTACAAACAGCGTTAATTGGAGTAGTGTTAATGAGAGGTATTTTAGTCTTTTAATCTTTCTTCTTTATTTACTTTCATTCTTATAACACATATGATTCCTCCATCAAATTTCATTTTAAAAACATATCTGGTCATTCCTCCACTTTCAATTTTATAATAAATTTGGTCTCTCACTTTACGTAATATACACAAAATTAGTATAGTTAAATATATATAAAAATATAAATTAACTATTTTACTTAAACTAATTAATATACACTAAAAATAGACTATAGTTAAAGGATAAATTAATAAATATATGAAAATGCTATAGTTTAGCTTATTAGTATTACTTTAGTGATTAGTTACAAAATTGACTGCTAAAAATTAACACTGGTACTATTTTTTGCAATTTCGGTTAGAAATGGTCTATTTATTTAAACCTTTTAAAACAAATTTTTAATAAAATATAAAATATTAATTTACCGCTTCTAAGATCAAAAATTAAATTAATTATATTTATTGGGTTAAATGCATCTAATAGTTTTTACCTTTTTATTTAAGCCTTCTAATTAAAAAACACTAAAAAATTGTTTGATCTGAATTTTAATTGTGATTGCCTTTATCGTAATTTCAAATTGTAAATATTATTTTTCATGAATAAATAGCCTACTTTTATTTATAATTATTAGATTATTTGAGAGTTAAATAATTAGTTTGATGTTTAATTATCAAATATTATAATAAAGTTTTTTCTTAGTGGATTGTTTATAAACACAAATTATGTAACTATTAACCGAATTTTATTCAATTAGCACTTACATAATTTATATTGGTAAATGATCCGATAAGATTTGTAATTAAATAAATCACTTCAAAATACTCATTTTTAAAACACTAAAATAGATAAACTATTTCTAACCAAAATTGCTAAAAATAGTATTAATGTTAAATTTTAATAGTCAAACTTTTACTAATCCCTAAAATAATTTTAATAATCTATATTATGGTATTTAATATATTTATTAATTTATCCTTTTAACTACACATGAGAGACTAATCATAAAGGGAAAAAAAGACATCAATAATGTTGTGTTATTAAATGATTTATCAAAATCAAATTTGTATTTTAAAAATATTGAATTATTTGATTTGTGAAATTAAATGTGACAATTAATTATAATATATTAAAAGGAAGATTTCCTGATATCTGAGCCTATTTTTGTCTTTGGGTGTTGTAGCCCCTGTCCCTTTTGTGTGTATGTAAATAGAAATAAGAGGGCTAATGGATTTTGGACAGAAAGACCCATATTTAGATTGTTTGACCAATCTTTATTTTACATGGGTGATAGTGTATAGATGTTAATTTATATTATGTCTTCTAATTAAATTTGAGTGTATATGTTTATTTTGACTTTTTTTCAATGTTACTATATACTAATAGACTAAGATGTTAACATAGATTATGGTGTATTTAGAAAAACTCATTTTATATATACATAGAGAAAGAGATATAGTGGAACTTAAGGTCGTTTACGAAACTCTTGTGTTATAAACGTTTATTGGATCTTTTATCTCACTGAATTAACATGATAAAAGTGAAGGTTATTATCCAATAAAAAGCAAACTAAAGGATGAGAGTATTATACAACGAGGTTGACGACTTTTAGGGACTGTTTATTAAAAGTTATTCGGGTAAGTGTTACCATTAAAATTCAATACTATAATTTATTTACCGGGTAAAATTTTAATCTACCAACATGATATCGTATGAAATAATTTACCTGGTAAGCGTTAATCGTTGGTAAGAGTCGTTGCCCTTACTTACCAGGTAAGACTCTCGGTCATTGCCTTTGATCTTACCGCTTTTACAGGGTAAGCTTCTTGGCTTTTGTCAATTGTCATATTCATCCAGTAAGGTAATATGACTTGGTAAACGCTTACCCATGTAAACGTTTGGTAAACGGCCACTTATAGTCTCTTACCGATAAGTGCTTAGCAAGTAATACTTTTACATACAATGTTATAATGATGACCAAGAATCTTACGTGATAAAAGTTAGTGAGAATGATGACTCTTAGTCATAATTGTTTATCCGATAAGAATTTTGGTTGACAACCCCTTAATTTAAATCAAAATTATAAATATATTAAGATTCGAAAACTTATCTCCACCATTCAAATAATTTCATCTAACGACTCATACAAATGCGTATTTTTATTCATGGATGACGGATTAATATATGTTTTTTTTTCAAGGTTGCGTGCTAACATAGGAAATTACAATCTTTGTATTAAGTTATTGTGATTAGTAGTCCTGTAAATACTGTTTTAGAGATTTTCACAATATTTTGATTGAAAAGAGTTGAAAATTTATTTGTTGTTTCATCATTCATGGCATCAAATCACTACAATAAAATAGGCATTTTAGGACACATATGAGTCCTAATAGACTACTTAATGAGACCGTAATTTTAAAGAACCAAAAAGCTTTCGATTGAAAGACATTATAATTAATCAGTAAGACATAATTAAACGACCTAAACAACCTTAGGACACATAAAGTAAGTGATTCTCTTACGTTATGCTTTCAAAACTTTTTTTACGAAAGAAAGAGAAGGAATGGGAGGAAAAGGGAAGGGGAAAAAACATGTTCTTGAAAAAAATTAGGAGGAAAAAGAAACAGAAGAAAATTAATGATAAGTTTCCTCCCAAATGTGGGAGAAATGGATGGAAAGGAAAAGAACAAAAACTTAAAACGCTTTAGAAAATTATTAAAATTACAAAACTATTTAATCTTTCATTTTAAATAATATATTTTTAAAGAGTATATTAGTAAAAACAACATATTCCCCTTCTTTTTCCTTCTCTTTGAAAAACACAAATAAAAAAACTATTCTCCTTCTCCTTTATTTTCTCTCCCTATCTTCTCATTCTATTTTTTTTCTCTCCAAGTTCGAGAAACACAAGGTTAGCTTTTCTATATTTTTATCTTCGGTCCTTGATTTCCTTTTAGTAATCAGTTTTCGTCCCAGTCCCGACCAAAAACCCATGACCCGGTCTCTTATAATCAGAACCGGTCCTTAGAACTGGTCCCGGTCCTGAACCAGACCTAAATCGGTCCCAAGTTTTTTTTCCCAATAAATAATTTGAACATATAATTTTTTTTGGATAATATTTTATTGAAATACATTTTAAAATCTCTAATTGTGTCATTCAAATACACTTTAAATTTTTTTTAGATTTTGTTTACAGAAAAAACATATTGTACGTGTTTTTATAATTATGATTTTTGAAATTAAGTATTGAAACACTCTATAAAAAACTTGAAAAACTTAAATTAAACTTGAAGTTCTTAGTAAAAAGAGATTTAAATTTTATAGAAGTCTTGAAAAACTTGATACATTATTTATAAAACTTATTCTTTTTTAAGAAACCGGGCCTATGTATAAGCGGTCCTGATCCGGGCCTTGAATTTTCATAAAAACCATAACTGGTTACAGACTGTTGAGCTGCTCCCAGTCACCTTGGTCCTATGTTAGTCCCGGGGACCCATTTTGGCCATCTCTAATTTTGGAACATTGGATCATATGACCATGTAAAGTAAATCATAAAACATTTGTTTTTTTCCAGGCGTTGATAAGTGCTACGGTAATATAAACTTTAACACCTATTTAGTAAATTGTTTTTCTTTCTTTTACTCCCGAAAGGAAATATCGAGTCATTTTTATTTTTATTCATAACTTATTAAGTTTGGAGTTAGGTTGAAGAGTTAGATTTGTTTTAAAATAATTATACAAAATTATAGGTTTAGTTGTTATAATAGGTTGCTACAACATCACTAGCTGACATATATCGCAAAAAAGCTGACTTTTGAAAAGCCACTTTTGAAAGAGCTTTCGTTATGATGAGTTGAGCTTAAGAATAAAGCAGCACAAACAAAGAGATTTAAAATTACTTCAAATTCACCATCTAATATCTTCTTTTATGTTTGACTTCCTTAATCCTTGTTTTCATTTGTCCTTGAGGTACCATACTTGATTTCGACAAAACTAGTGAGACACGTATACTTACATGGCTTACTCGTTGTTGTGGCCTTTTTCTAAGTTATATTTTCCTCCGACTAGGTGTCGTGTTAAAACTGCAACTTTTTTGGGGGAAAAGATGTGTGTGCAATCAACTGAAAGTATTTGAGCAACATGATGAGGAACCCATCGACTAAAAAAGATCAAGCATCATAAGTATTAGCGAATATCTAATTCTATTTATATAACAAAACGCAGTCAAATTACTTTTGGATAGACATGTATCTTGCTACTTGTTCTTGAGAGTAATGGCTGGCTAACACAGGCCCTAACGACATTTCAGATGGCAATGATCGAGATAATATGAAACAATGTTGGGTGCATTAATGCACCAACAATTTCACCTATAAAGTAGTCATATTGTTGATGCATGCAAGACGAATTCTTTACATAAAGACCAATAAAGAGTAACATTTTTCATTGTAATAGATCCAACTTTAAAATATTTCATCAATACTCTATGGAGGAAACTATAGATAGTTAAAATTTTAGTATGTTTCGTGGAAATTGTAACTTTTTAATAAAGATTAGTTATAAAGTTACTTATTTAACCGTTATCATATCAACAAATAACATTGATTTGAATCTATAATTTATTTTACCTTTTCTTTTATCATACGGAGCTTTTATATATTTAATAAATAACTAAACGGGACAATTCATATAGTATAGGATCTTTTAACTTCAAAAATTACATAAATTTTAGAGTTTTTATCTTCTTGAATTAAATTACAAAATAACTTTTTTTATAATACGCATATGCGGTAACACATATAAACAGTTGTAAAATTACATGATCTTCAAATTATTATAATCTATTTACCTACCATAAAACGGTAAAAAAAAACTCATACTAATTTAAATAATTTACATTTTTATGTAAAATTATCAGGGAATTTAATTAAAAGAGTTATTTTATAAAATTAAGTTACCTCAATAGCCATTAATTCTTTATTTTTACCAAAATAGCATAAAACCTAGCGGTATACCCATCGAAATAAACAGATATCACGAGGTTTGTACCAAAAAAAAATTCGCTTACCATACCCATCGAATTCGCTTGGTTTAGGGTTAAAATTGAAAATTTAATTTATTAAACACCCCTCTCAACCCATCGAAATACCCCTTAACCCATACAAATACATACCAAATCGCTTGAAATCAATTTTTAATTTAAATTTTACATTTTTTACCTTTACAGTTAGTTAATAAATTAATTTATGTCATTTCTTTTTTAATTTTTCGTTTTACACCCTTATCACGTTAACATATATAATCGTATATCAATTAAAATACGTTTAAAAATACATTTTTATTTTAACAAGTTATACCATGAAAATGGTCTCGTCAATTCCTTCAAAATGAGACCAATATTAAATATTTTTGGAAACACTAAAAAGTAAATCCTATTTGGTAAAAAAAATAAGTTTACCTCTTAACGGTTTAAAAACTCCTCTGGTTTATTTTGTATCCTGGACCTCTCTTACCCATATCCATTCAAAGTCCTAATTTCATTTTAAAAAGTTATATTTCATTTTGCGTGTCTTTCTTATTCTTCAACATCCTTTGTTTCATTCACATCTAATAATAGTTCTGTCGCTTCTGTAATGCCAATCTTATTCATACTCTAAAAATTCTCCTTCAAATAGATAACAGGCATTGATCATGACAACCAATTCATGATCGAGAACAATCAATTTTTGGTTTTGTATCAGGATTTACTTTTTAATGTTTTTAAAAATATTCAATATTGGTCGAAGGTATTGACGTGACCATTTTCATGGTGTAACTTTTAAAATAAAAATGTATTTTAATTGATATACAATTATATATGTTAATATGATAAGGATGTAAAACGAAAAATTAAAAATGAAAGGACGTAAAGTAATTTATTAACTAACTGTAAGGATAAAAAATGTAAATTTTAAATTAAAAATTGATTTCAATTTTCAAGCGATTTGGTATGTATTTTGATGGGTTGAGGGGTATTTCAATTGGTTGAAGGGGGTGTTTCATAAATTAAATTTTCAATTTTAACTTTAAACCAAGCGAATTCGATAGGTATGGTAAGCGATTTTTTTTGTGCAAACCCTGCAATCTGTGTATTTCGATAGGTATATTGCTTGATTTTGTGCTATTCCGGTAAAAACCAAAAAAATAATGGCTATTAAGTTAATTTAATTTTATAAAATGACTCTTCTAATTAAATTTCCAAATTATTATCTCTATATAATTATATATGTTAGGTAAATAATTTAAAAAGTAAGTATATAATCAACAATTAACAAAAATATTTTCTTTTAAATATATAAGGACTAAAAATTCACACTTTCCTAAGCCCCTTTTTCCTTTAAAAGTATTCCTACAAGATCCAGCAAAACAAGAAAAGTATAATCCATACTCTTTGCTCCATTTTTAAGTAACCTTAACCAATAAAATATTTTTAAAATATGAGTAATAAATAATCTTGACATAATCACATGATAGTTAGATTTCTATTAGTATCTTTTAAAACTAATTTTATAATAAACAAAATGATACAGGATTGTTTATTAGTTGTTGAATGATTAAATGACCAAAATAATTAAAAGATTTTTATGATAAAGTACAAAATGAAATATAATTGTTTGGTAATTGTTTAAAATAAAATAGAACTCTGAGTGGTTTTGGGAGGTGAATGATACAAAATAATTCAGAAGGTTTTGGAACCATAATAATTCACCTATTAATGATTCAGAGTTAGCTTCTTAATGGAATTGTTAAGAGTTAAATAAACAGTCTCATAGTTTTTATAACTGTTTTCTTTGTTGTTAAGAATGTATTTTAAGTGATCTTTTTCTTATTTTCTT
Organism: Silybum marianum; assembly: GCA_036898165.1. Lineage (NCBI taxonomy): Eukaryota > Viridiplantae > Streptophyta > Magnoliopsida > Asterales > Asteraceae > Silybum > Silybum marianum. The sequence continues at coordinate 20,878,254 of CM072539.1, forward strand.
TTTTCTTTTTAATTTTTTATAGAAAATACCTTTATTACACATTTTGTGTGTGATGGATATCAAACTCAAAAATCATTTTGTTAAAAGAAAACATGGTAAACCGTTGATTGTATGTAAAATTTCTAGAAGCATACCTATGTAAAATTTGATGCTAATAGCAATATATCTTTAATTATATACATCATTTATAAATTATAACATCAAATATACTGTTCCAAATATATTTTTTATTCTTTAACTTATGTAGACTTTCCAATAATATGCTAACAAGTTGTTTGCAAATTTGAAATTCATTTTCTTGGGAAAAGTTCAAAAAACCTAAAAAAAAATTACAATTTAATTGATAAATCCCGAAACCTTTTTTTGAATCAATTTACCATTAAAATTTCTGGTTTTAAATAATTAAATTTCTGATTTTTTATAAATTAATTACCTACACCATTACAATAAAAAAAATACATGTAATTAGCGAGGAAGGGTCTATACTAAAAAAAACAAAGTACCAACCGTAGTTGTTGTTGATCCTTGCCATCGATCTCCATCTTTTTTAATCTGTTTTTTATCTTTCAGTTCTCCTATTTTCCAACAATTTAATAGAATACATATAGACAAATAAAAAAGAGGAAGGATCGAAAAACAAAAAAACACATACAAAAAAGAGGGAGATTGGAGATAGACGGTGATGCAGAGCGGACAACGATGGGGTGGAAAGGGGTGACGAGGGGCAGCGATGACGTTGTATGCGAAGGGTTTCAATAGTTTAGAGTTTAAGAACAGTAAACTTGATTTATTTATTTTTAATTTTAAAACATTTCTAGTCGGTTACAAGTAACTTTTTCATAAGTAATCAAATTTTCATAAGTTCGATAATTAAATTTTTCAAGAAAAAGTTAGAAGATTTACATTCAAAATGATAAAAAGTTGATTGAGTTTTTCTTTAACTTTTTTCCATTTTTGTTACGACAACTTTTTTTAATTGTAATATTATACAATTTTAGTAGCATGATTGAAATATTGGAAAAAAAATTATGACTAACCAGAGTTTTTTCAATAAGGTAAAAAAATTAACTTATAAACTAACTTACAGTTACATGAAATGACTTAAGTATTGGGTTGGAGTGAAATAATGTAAAAAAGAGATTTGGTGTTGAGTAGGACAAAATTCCGTTTTACTTACATAATGAAATTTGTCGAAATTAGAATCTATCAAAAAAGTTGAATTAAATTTTATCAGGTTTGGCCATGACTTTGGCGGAGAATAATTGAAATGAAACATGTTGAGAGAATCGGATTTTTTGTTTGATTCACAAAATAAAACTTTAGTATTATAATAAAATAGTGACAACTTACCAAAATACCCTTTCATGATATTTTCATATTTTATTGTTTACTTTGTAAATAATATATAATGATAAAATCAATAATAATATTAAATGGTGGCGGTGACAGCCTTACAGAGACAGTAGTGATAGTGGCGGTAATGGGTTGAAGGTGGCAACGGTGGTGGTCATGGCGGCTAGGTTGTTGGTCGGGTTTAAGCAGTGTATGTTTTTTTTTCCTTTTATGCCCTTACATTAGTAAAAAATAGAAATCATATGCAGCAGAAAAAGCATAAACATCTATATTTTTTAGGTTTTATAAAGTAACAAATTTTGAATAAAAAACTAATTAACAAACGACAAATCTATTCTTAGACATAATGGTTATAAACTTATACCATCCCTGCTCTTCGTTTTTCATGCTTAAACATCAAAGAATATTAATAAATTCAAACTCCAAAAATCCAAATTTCAAAAGTTAAAGATTAAACTAAACATTTGAACTTATAAAAATAAAGTTCAAACTTCAAGAGAATACATAAAAAGTAGAAAAAATTTATTAATAAAAGGTTGATTCGGGTTTCAGACGGGTTCGGGTGATGGGTATGGAGACCCTACCCGAACCGATTAACCTGTCCAAAAAGTCAGATCTCAATGATCGGGTTAATTCCGGTTATGTGGGTCGGATAGATTCAGGGTTTTTCGTCGGGTTTGATCGGGCTTTGCTCACCTCTAATATGAACACGACTTTCAAGATATCGATATTTAAATATGGAATCCAAATATCATCAAACATAACGTTTGATAATTGGTGTATGGAAATAAACCAAGTCATGCTAAAACTTACCATAAAAGAAATGTTATGTTTTTCTTAATATAATATGGGGAAAAAGTTGTTTTTTATTCTTATAAACCCCAAAAGGTAATTCTTGTCAAAAGAAGAGAACAAGCAAGGTAGCAAAGACTACTTTAGACTTATGAATATAATTAGTAATACCATGTGATATAGAATTTGTAAAATCAAAAAGCAATTCATGTGTTGGAGTCTTAGTCATCAATGAATGACTTAACTTGGTTGATAAATTTCTTGTTATTTTACCTTTTTACCCTTCATTTATTATCTTTTAAGCCTTAGATTTAGGCTATGTTTGACAAACTAGATGATAAGTTAGCTGATGACTGATAAACTAGTTGATAGCTTATAAGCTAGTTGGTAGCTGATAAACTAGCTGATGAAAAAATCATGTTTAACAAAACTAGCGTATAAGAATCTAAAATGACCAAAAATGACATCCTGAAAAAGTAATAATAATTAATATTAACGAGGGTTATAATTGGAAAAAATGACTATAAGCTTCCAGAATACTACTCCAAGTAATGTTTCAATAAGCTAACTTATGGTTTACCCAAAGTATACACTGAAAATAAGCTAACTTATAAGTTAACTTATTTTTGTCAAACATAGCGTTAGTAGTTATTGAATCATCCCGTGTTTTATGAAGTAAAAAAGTTTGAATTTGATTTTTATATTCTCGTTTATGCTTATCTTTAAAGTTGGTTCAATGGTCTTACCCTTTTGGCCTTCAATTTTATCATCCTTAACCCCTATATTGACTTTGAACATTGATTATTATTAGTATTCGATACATTTATTATTTTATAAAGCAAAAGATTTTGAATTCAATTTCTCTATATAGACCTTTATGCTTACCCTTGAAGTTGGTTTAGCGATTTTACTTTTTAGCCTTCAGTCATCATCCTCAACTCTATACTTAACCTGAACTTTGGTTTAACAATAATTATTAAATCATCTATGTATCGTTATATAAAATAAAATATTTTGAATTTGATTTATCTAGATCATCCTTATGTTTACCCTTGTAGTTGCTAATGATTTTACCCTTTTAGGCACTGTTTGGTAAAAATAAGCTAACTTATAAACAGACTTATAAGCTAGCTTAGTTTTTAAGTAATCGTTTGGATGCACATAAACTAGCTTATAAGTCAGCTTATTGATAAACTACTTGGAGTAGCTTATGAGAAGTATTTTTAGACTTTTTCCAACTTTACCTAATTCATATTATTACTTATTATTAATGAATATTAATTATAAATAAATAGTAACTATTAATCATAAATAAATATTTATATTTATATTTCAATATTAATTTATACTAATTAAAATTAATTAAAAATCATCAATTAATTTTAATTATACAATACATATTAATTATACTATATCATTTATTATTTTTAATTATTATTTAATATATTAAGATATTAAAAAATAAATTAAACAATTCTAAAAATGTTCATGTAGGATACATAAAAATTAAAATCATACTTATTTTATTTCATAGATAAATTAAAATATGCTAAATAATTTTAATAAAATATTTAGTTTAATTATTAATTATACTTTTTTGAAGTATTAATTAATTACAATATGTGAAGTTGATCAATTTTATTTATATTCGTAATGGTTATTGAAAATCATATATGATGTATATTTTTTATTTAAATTTGTTTTAACAAATTTAAAATTTATAGTATATATAATAATCAATTTTAAATTCATTCAATCATTTTTTATTATTTAATTTGTTTATTATTTTTTTGTAATAATTTATTATTATAAATTAATTGAGTTATATTATGAAATATTTGTAATTGTCTATTTTTTTCATGATGACCTTTTTGGTAATTTTTATATGGTCATAAGTTAGTTTTTGTCAAACATGACTTATTCATCAGCTAGCTTATAAGTCATCAGCTAGCTTATAAGTCATCAGCTAGCTTATAAGTTATCAGCTACCTTATAAGTCATCAGCTAGCTTTTCAGTTATAAGCTAGCTTATCAGCTAGTTTACCAAACATAGCATTAGCCTTCATTCATAATCATCATACTTTATAATTACTATGAACATATATTCAACGGTAATTATCAAATCATTTGTCATAAGTTGGTTTAACAGTTTCACTTTAGCCTTCATTCATCAATCATCTTCATCAAACTTTATACTTGCCATAAACATATGTTTAACATTAGTCTATCATTTCATAAAATAAAAGGAGTTTTGAACTCAATATCTTTAAATCGTCCTTATGCTTACCGTTGAAGTTGGTTTAACTGTTTTATTTTCACCTTCATTCATCACCATCAAACTTTATACTTGCCAATAACGTAGGTTCATCTAACAATAACTGTAATCAGATCGCCCATCGTTTTATAAAGTAAAAGATTTCGATTTCTCTAAATCAACTGTTATGTTGACTAGTTTAACACCAATTGTCAAATCATCTATTATTGATAAAGAAAAATATTTCCGATTTAATTTAACTTTAAATCGATGTTTGAATGTCAAATTAATGTTTAAGAAAGGTATTTTATCTGAGTAATATATATATATATATATATATAGAGAGAGAGAGAGAGAGGAGTGGGTACAAATAAGAACTCAAATTTGGTTGTGAACGTGAGAACAAATGAGAACACGAAATGTATCATATTCAGACTGAATAATCTACATCCAGACACGTGTCGTGTTCTCATTTGTCCTCACGTTCACATTTAAGTTCGCATTTGAACTCTCTATCTCTCTCTCTCTCTATAATATATATATATGGGAAATTTCAGATACAAACCAAACAATTCGTATAAACTCTGAGGTTTATTATTTTATTGAATAAAATTGTTTTATAAAAGTGTTTAATATGATGGAATTGTTTCATATGATTCTTTTCTTAATGAAATTATTTCATATATTTTTGTTTCTATATAAAAATGAAATTGTTTCATTTTGATGAATCTTGTTTCATATATTCTTGATTAATCAACTCTCATGTATTCTTGATCAAAAAAATTCCATATATTATTGACTAATCAACACTTATAATTAAGAAAAAAGTGAAAAAAAATTAAAAATAATGATTGGTTGAATGAAGTTTGTACGAATTGCATGGCTTGTAATGGATATCTTCCGGGAATTCACATGCAATTATTTTATAAGGTGAACCCAAACATATGTGAAACACTATATTAAATTATACGTTTTGATGAGAAAAAAATCATGTAAAAAAATATTTTTATATCGGTTTTCACGAGTTTGTAACCTTTTCGTGGTTTTTATTTAATTATTGCCCTATATATGTATATGTGTGTGTGTGTATATATATATATATATATATATATATGGGAGAGTCAAATGAGAATCACCCCTCCTTAAATGAACAAATTGTGGACCACATGATGTAGGTCCCACATAATATTAAATCATTTATGATTTAATATTATATCATAAATTTAATATTAAATCATAAATGATTTAATATTATGTGAGACCTATCTTAAATCATAGTATTTGATAAAAAAAGTCATGAAAAAAATTAATTTTTATATTAATTTAACAAAGTTTCTATAGTTTTTACCTTTCGTCTAGTTTCCAAATGAACCACCATCTATATATATATAACTTAAAAAATATTATTTAATCGTATTAGACATTCTTATAAAGGGACCAATAATAAGTTTGTATGTTGGTACAATGCATTTATATTTGGTTTTGATTTATTGGTACCATGCCTTAGATATGGGCTTGCAATGGCCCTTTGAAGCATCTTTAAGAAAAAGTATATACAGGGGAGGGGAGTTGAAATAGAAACTTAAATTTGGTTGTAAGCGTGACGATGAATGAGAGCGTGACATATGTCTGAATGTAGATTATTCAAACTAAGTAATTAAAGAAATATTCAGACTGAATAAATACTTTATTCAGTCTGAATATTTCTTTGATTATTCAGTCTGAATATGACATATGTCACGCTCTCATTTGTCCTCATGTTCACAACCAAATTTGAGTGATCATTTGAACCCGCCCCTATATATATTTTAAGGGAACAAAGGGAAACATTGTGGACTACATATGATGTGGGTCCCATATAATATTAAATCATTTCTGATTTAATATAAAATCAGAAATGATTTAATATTATATGGGACCCACATCATATGTGGTCCACAATGTGTCCCTTTAAATAGGGGTGGTTCTCGTATGATCTCTCCCCTATATATATAGAGAGAAAGAAAGAAAGGTTCAAATGAGAACTTTGCATTTTTAAAGAAACAAATGGATACTTGTGAATCACATATGATGTGGGTCCCACATAATATTAAATCATTTATGATTTAATATTAAATTATAGGTTTGTTTCATAATGTAAAAGTTTCACGTGTATTTGTTTTTCATAAGTTGAAAGTTTCTCATATGTTTTTTACGAAAAGTTTCATATGTTTTTGTTTCATAGTGTAAAAGTTTCACATGTAATTTTTTCACAAGGTGAAACAAACATATGTGCAATTATATCTTAAATCATAGCATTTGATGAAAAAAAATCATGAAAAAACTATTTTTTATATTGATTTGCCAAAATTTCTATAGTTTCTACCCTTCGTGTAGTTTCTAAATGAACCGACATCTATATATATATATATATATATATATATATTATTAATCATGTTTGTCCGACTAACTTGTATGCACACAGACTAATCCCAAGGATCTTAGAGGATATCAAGAAAAATCTCAGTGGCCTTTGAGAACTCGTACCAATGACCTTCTAAAAGAATCTCCAAAACCCAAGTTTTATTGTCTTAGTTTAAGCCATATTATTACTCACATGATTTAGGGGTGTAAAAATTAGTTGCAAAACTAAATTGGGTCGAATCGAATCAGTTTATTTGGTTTAATTTGAAGGGTTCTATTGAAATTAATTTCAGTTAATACCAAACGATTTACATTATAGTCATGAAAATAGTTTCTTAACATTCAGAAAATTATTTGTTGGCAATTTTAACTGGCCTCACACATAGACACTAATATGAGAGTGTATTTTATGTCTCACTCAGCAGCGGAGTCTAGTGGCGGATTCATAATTTTTGCCTAGTGGAATCACTTTAAGATAGACTAATGGCACACAAATCGAACGCACTTACGTAGTAACCCCTACGCTTGCTGTTGGCGCTACCTTGGATACGCCAACCCAGCGAGTAAGGGAGTGAGTCTGTCCAAAGAAGCTCTAAGAAGCTCTTAAGAAGCGAAGTTTCACGTGGGAACAACTCGCAAAATCCAACCACTTCACCTACTTCATTGCCCCCAACCCTTTCTCGTACCTCTATTGAAACAGAATGGTTTCATGTTCTTTCATCGATTGGTTATTCCTTTCTCCACAATTTCGGATAGTATTTATGGTTCTACCTTTTTCTTAGCAACTGGCTTTCATGGTTTTCATGTGATTATAGGTACTCTTTTCTCGATCATATGTGGTATTCACCAATATCTTGGTGTGTGCCGACGTGTTTTTAGCCTAATTGCAACCATTCGAAGAATTTTTAAATTTTTTGGTTGATATCTGAGACTTGTCTTATATTTGGGTAAAGTCGTTCCATCTTTTTACAAATTGAAGTATACAAGGCACTTTGAATTCATAATTATGTTTAATTAAAATTTACAAAATCGTTTATATGATATTGCTCCATCGGTAAGAATAGATCAAACCTCTCATTTGCTACAATTTTTTCCTCCAATTATTTTGATAAGTATTTGGTCCACATGTTTAAAAAAAGAATAAATTGCAAAATTCTTCCATGTTATGTGAAAGAAATTATTATTTGCAATATTCGATTTTAAAAATACACCAAACATGTTATATTTTTCATTTTTTATCACAAGTTTATCCGTGTCCATAACAACCGTTAAGTTCACCTGTTAAATGCATCACAAAATACAATAAAATCTACAATAAAATGCAAAATATAGATTGTTTGGTGGAATTCGAATCAAGTGATGAAAATCATAGTTCTTGTAAACCACATTGACAATAATGTAATTTACTCCATTGAAAAAGGGTTCTTTTAACCTGATTTTTCTTCTTCAATATTTCAGTAAAAACTATAACGAGTTGAAACCTAATTATATTTCAACACTTAATTGTTATAAATGACTGCAAAGTCAATGTTGACACGATGATTGAGGGATTATACAACAATACAATGAATTAAATGATTATGAAATGACATATGTTGGATTAAATGTGCTTATCTTCTAACACTGTTTATCTATTGAAAATCCTGGCCCCTAGACCCCACACACATGATGGATGGACAAGTGCAACCTCACCATAGTCACCACTCACCGGCCCATACGATAACCATCGCCTCGTGGATGGAGGTCGTGGAATCCAAAACCCTCCTCAACAAGTTGCCCTACACAGATGGCCCAACCTAAAATGACAATAATGATCTATAACAAATAAATGTGTGTACTCATAGTTGCCTACATCAAATGCAGACAAAACAAAGTCGACCATTGGTCCTCCACAAACATATGATGAGAATGAAATGATAGACCTTTGACGAGCAATTGGGCCACCTTCTCGAGAAGCTCAGAAAGGTGAAGATGGTGCTACTGTTTAGTTTTTTATTATTATTTGTTTATATGTTTTTTGACAAGTTATTATAACGTGGTTCTGATTAGTTTAAGACGAATTTGTTTTTTAATTTGTGTTATGAAAAAAACTAATGAAGATGAATGGCCATCCTTTTAGTTTCTCTAAAAAAAATTCTTCGCTTAAATGTAAATAAATATTAACGAACTTGTATCCAACTATGTGTGGATTTGGGTTTATTCGACAATGTTTCTTGACCTTTTTGAACTACTACTTTTTGTTAAATATTTGGGTTCTTTTTTCAGATTTATGGTATTGTTTTATATATTAATACGGTTTGGGTTTGTAAATTTATATTTGATCTGAGATTTGGGTTTGTAATGTTAGGTTCATGAACTGAAGTGTATTCATCACAAAAAGAAAAGGTTGATTATAAAGATAACAGGAGGTATAAGAAGAAGCAAAACGACCAAAATGTTATTAATTGAAGTCATGTGAACAAATATGAATAGACTTAACGGCTAAATGTAATAACGTATAAACTTCATCTAGAAATACAATCAATGAAAGATTTTGAACTTATCCACTTACACTTGAGGTGGGGTGAGATTTCGAAGAACCTAGAAAAACTTGTGGAACCATAAAAAAATGAAAACAAGTTAAAAAAGTATATCAATATAGATATCATATTAAACACAATAAAATTGAGCTTTTTTTTGATGTAATTGTTTCACTCGCATTTTAGTTGTATTTCACTGATTTTCAATTAAAAACAGGAAGATGAATGTTTTTATTAAAAAAAAAAGATATTTACAATATAATTTTTTACTATGTCTGTTAGATCATCTGAATCTAACGATTTAAATAGATTTTTGGGTTTCTTTTCTGAAAAATTTGTTCTCTCAAGACCTATTCCATATATTAGTATATGTAGTGTATATACTTGTAGACAGACGAAGGATCGTTTGAGAATAGGCGTAAAGGTGAAAAGTATAAAAAAAGATTTGGACACTTGATCACTTTAAGTATCAAAATAACTCATGAATTATGTTTTAGAAGGAAATTAATCTACTACTGATATAGTGATTCTCTTTAATTAAAATTCATTCAAAAATTACTCTTTTCACCATAATTTTCATTTTCAGTAGAACCAACTCTATACTTAAATACACATTTAGTTGAATGAACCCTTGGATTCCAACCCTATTTTGGTGAGCGGGCTTTCTATGGCATCTGGGCTAACTTCCCCAACTTCAAGTGCAATCGGCCCAACTTGGTTGATTAGTTTTTTCTTTTTACTTTCAAATAAATTTATTAAATCATACAATTTTTTAAAGATAAAAAGAATTCCATTATTTAGGGATCGTTTACCAAACGCTTATTCAGATAAGCGCTTACCAAGTCATATTACCTTATCAAAGAAATATGACAAATATCAAAAATCTTACCCGGTAAGAACGAGCAAGAAAAATAAGAACCAAGAATCTTATCCGGTAAGGAATGACGACGACTCTTACCACGGTAAGCGCTTACCGGGTAAGTTGTTGCATACGATGTCGTTTTGGTGGACTAAAATCTTACCCGGTAAGTAAGTGTTAGTGTTGAATTTTACCGGTAAACACTTATCCGGGTAAGATTTGGTAAACGACCCCTTACTCTCTTTTTTTCCAAAAAATTATATGTTTGGAATAATACATATTTTTTTATTTTGTTATTAAATAAAAAAATATTTCTCTATTTGCTTAAAATAATAAAGAATTCCTTAAATTTAGAGTTTTTCATGTTCGGTCTATTTTCAAATAATTATATAAAAACCCTCATTTTTTTCTAATTCAAATAACAATATAAAAAATCTATTAAAACAATATGAAAGACAAACCTTTATTTTTCTCTATATCTATTAAAGATGCTTAAATAACTACTTCATCGTCATTAGCTGTAAATGTCAACACCACAATTATTCCATAGGAATCTTGGTCTTAGTTAGTGATCCCGGCTTAGTGAGTCCTTTCTTCCGTGATGAACTGTTGGCGAGTCCTTTTGCATGTCGGAAAAAAGACAAACCATGGGCTTGAGGCATCGGTCGTCTCGGTTCTAATCCGTATATCATCCAGGAACTCACTGTTGAAATTTCGGCCATCCGAAAAGAGGAAAAAAACGGAGTCTTTGTCACTTTTTCAATCAAAAATTCTGGTATCAAAGCTAATCCGACGAATTGGGTCCAGGAATATAAGAAATAGTGAGAATTCTTGATCCGCTAAGTTATATCCCTTCCCTGCCCCCATCGAGAAATAGAAGTGACTAATCCAACAATGCATGCATCACTATTAGTGATTCCAGTTATTAAATTCTTTGTTCTTTTGAGGGGTGTCATCATCATGAGGAAAAAGAGTGTTATGAGTTAATTAGTCTATCCTTATTTATCATATCCAAAAAAAAATGGATAATTTCTTTGAAATAGATAAATAATAGTTAAAATTTATAAATAAAAGAGTAAATAAATAACTTAAAAAAATAACTTAACTCTACTTTTCACTTGTATAACAATAACTTAAAAAATTAAAAAAATTAGAAAACTTGTAACGCCATGGCGGGCCATAACACACCATGGCGTGCCATAACGAGCTCCACGCCTTAACTCGACGCTAAGGGGGTTAACATGGCGGCAAGGCTACGCCTCGGCGCCATGGCGGCGCCAAGACGCGTTTTTTAGAACATTGGTGGTATCACAGCAAGTATCACAACGGATATCACAGTGGATAGTGGGTATCACAGTGGACAATGGTATCACGGTGGGTCTTGTATGCATTTTGGTATCACATTATGTATCTTGTGTTTACTTTGTATCACAATGCATCTTGTATGTATTTTGGTATCACGTTGTGTCGATGTTCGCCGGAATAATATTCATCGGAGGTCGAAGAGAGAAGTTTTTTTTATGATACCTAAAATGTCCATTAATTCAAATTAACAAAATTATTAATTTACTAATTTATCTATTGATTTGTGATTGAGGTAAAATCTCACGGTTATCACAAACAAATCTCCTTTAAATAACCTCCTATATATGTGTGTGTGTGTGTTGTTTTTACTTTTCTTAAAGCAAAAAGATAAAAACTAAGCAAAAATGCTAAATGATCATTAATTTAACGAAGTTAACGAAAACGTTAGTCAAATAAATCATGATCAAGACAAACTGAATATCACAAGGACCAGATTCACAATAAACAAAAAATAGTAAACCTAATAAAAAAAATATCAGAACACATAAACCAAATCCACAATATTTAAAATACCAACATAAAATAATAGAAGTGCATTAAACAAAATAAATTCAAATTAATTTCATATGATTCGGTTAACATTATCAATATTTCTTTAATTTAAAATATCATATTTAATGGAATGGGTTTTTATGGGAAAATGTTATGATTAGTGGGAGCCACACAGGAAATTGGTGTGACTAAATGCCAAAATCATGAGTTAGCCGTTGCAACATAACCTTTTCACACGCCCCCAACCTTCCACGCTCCCATAAAGCCACACACACACACACACACACACACACACACACACACACATCCTTCTTCTATTCTCTCAATTCATTTCATTTCAACTCAACAATGGCGGATGATTTCACTGATAGTGACGACGATAGAGCTGTTGAAGATGTTCTCCAACAAGCAATGGATCACTCTGTTCTCGAACAACTCGCTGCTATCAATTGTTCTTCTTTCTCTACAACCGACAACCTACCTTCTCACCTTGAAACTCGATTCCGAAAGCTTAAATCCCTACCTACAACCACCACCACCACCACCACCGCCTCCGCCGCCGCTTCTCGCTTTCCTCCGTCGAAATCCAGGTCGCTCAGGCCACGATCCAGCGACGATTTCAATTTAGACGAACGACAACCAGGTTTTTGCGGTCCTGCTGAATTTCAACGAAAACCAGATGAAAAAAAGGGTTTGGAATCGCCTCCTTCTATCGACAGTCCAGAAGAGCAATCCGATGGAAATCGGAACGAGAGAAAAGGTTTGGAATCAAAATCAAAATCAAAATCGAGTTTGAAATTGGATACAAATCCAGACGCTAAGGTTTATAAACAAAAGGATTTGAAAGCGAAATCCGGAACCGGTTCGTCTAAATCTCAGTCTGATTCATGGAGTTTATCGTCATCGCCGGAGTCGGACACCGGAACTCCGTCGCCTCCACGGCGGAAGATCGGTTGTTTGTGGTGCTCTCCAAAGAAGGAGAAGAGTGTTCCAAGGAAACAAGGGAAGGAAAACCGACAGTCGTCATCATCATCATTATCATCTTGGGGGAATGATACTGAGTTTTTGAAAACATTTTCAATGAAAGAACAGAAGAAGATCATGAAAAAGGCAATGAAGGAAGAAGAGAAGATCAACAGAGAAGCTGAGAAGATCGTGAAATGGGCAAAACAAGCGTCTTCTAGAATGATGGATGTTTCTGGTGTTGATGATATTGATGAGCTTAGTGACATTGAAAACATCAAATGATAGGTAATAATAATAAACTTGAATTTAATACTCAAATACATACAAAAATTATATGGTTTTTTCTATTATATTTGTGTCCTTAATCAATATGTAATTGTCGATTTTGGAATTTTAACATAAAAAAACACATCGCTCATGCTCATGGCTAAAGGGTGTTTGTTGGTATGACGTAATAGCTTGTTGACTCTTATGTTTTTGTGTTATTTGTTTGAGTTGGCTTGATAGGGACAAGCAATGGGTCCTTCTGATTTATTTCGTTTAGTCATTTTGGCTTAATAGCTCAATAATTAAGCCATAAAAAACACTTGTGTATGGTTGAACGAATAAGTTCATTAAGCCCGTTAAACTATAAGTAAACAAACCTGATAATCAAAATCGCAAACCAAACTACGTGTATAGTTTAAATAATCTTTCAACCCGCAAACGAAATTAAACTAATCCGATAAAAACTAATTATTACATAAACAAACTCGAAAGTTTGGGTTCTTATTTATTATTTATAAATATATAAAATATTTTTTATTAAAAAGTAGCGGGTACTCAGCGGGTAACGGTTCCAAAAAATGAGAACCGGAACCGGTCCTAATCGGTTCCGTATTTTAGGAACCGGAACCAGAAGCAATCACATCGATTCCGGTTCCGGAACCGGCAGTTCCAAAGGCGGGTATCCGGTTTCGATGCTCACCACCAACTTTGATATTGACATGTGTGAGGGAGATTCATTTTTTAGGGGTACCATTAACATACCTTAAGGTGTCGTTAGCCTCGCCCAACTATACATATATCAAATCGTAAAATAGCTTTCAATGAATAAACAATGTTGATTGGACCTATTGAAGATGATATATCATTCGAAAACTCTTTTGAGATAAATAATTCTTCCTAGTTCAAATATTTGTTTATTTTCATAACCGACGGCCAAAAAGAAGCATTTCCAAAAGGGCATGATCCACGTATTTACAAACAAACTTTATTTAATGAAATGTTAAATAAATAGAAAATCAGAAAATCAAGAGAAAACGGATGAAAAAATATATGAATATGGATGTTTATTACTCTGAAGTAATATGTTTCGTTTTGATCATATTTCGTATATTTTCGATTAAAAAGTAGAGGGTTAGAGATTTTTTTAATATAAAAATAAAGTTGTAACAGTCTTTTTAATCACATCCGTTGGATCGATTAATCTAACAGTTGATGAAGTGGTTTTTGTTTTTTTTATTAAATTTTTTAGATTTTCTCCTAAACTTCACTCTACAATACAAAATTGAAAATTGCAATTAAACCCTAAACCAAATATTAAGGAAAACACTCTTAACCATCTAACATATTCAAATAACTAGAGAGATTATGAGTAGAATATGAAAAGAAGAAATGAAACCACAACCTCGTAGAAATATTTCAAACAACCTTAGCATCTACCCATTCTTTCAATGAAGGTCCGTAAATATAATGATTGTCTAACCACGCTTATTCGTTCAAAAACTTTCTTAAATTCTAGAGCTCTTTCTAGAATAAGATATGTTGAGTTCACCTTGTAGATACATCTTCAAACTTTTGCAACCTTAAGGTAGACGAATTAATATATTTGATGCTCTCACGCACCTTTACAAATGCATCCTTAATCGAATCAATGGCATCTTATATAGAAATTACTGGATATAAGAAAAGGGATTTCATCATTTCATGTCTAAAACGAATATGTTAATAGTGAGAGCGTGAGATGGCATCGTTCAAGATGCGCATTGATTCGATTAAGGATGTACCTGTAAAGATGCATGAGAGCGTCAAATATATTATTTCGTCTACCTTAAGGTTGCAGAAGTTTGAAGAAGTGGCTAATCAAATGAAGGCTCCATAAAAGTCTTTAATTTTAGATATATTTACAAGGTGGAACTCAACATATCTTATGCTAGAAAGAGCTCTAGAATTCAAGAAAGCTTTTGAACGAATGGGCGTAGTTGACAATCGTTATTTTTAATTTTCTATGGACCTTCATTGAAAGAATGAGCAGATATTGAAGTTGTTTGTGGTTGTTTGAAATATTTATGCGGTGACAAAGATTTGTGCAAGACATGGCCAGGAAAACGAGAAGTAAAATTTTGAAGTATTGGGATAGCACATGCAACGTATTGGCCATTCCTTCTGTCTTAGACCCAGAATAAAGATGAATTTAATAAAGTATCATATGATGAAAATCTTTAGAAAATAAGATGAATGAAAATTGAAGAAATAAAAAGTTGTTTGTGTGATCTCTATTTCAAGTATAAGTCTTATCAGAGGATCGCCCACTTGATAGACATACGGGGATGGGTTTTTGCAATAATAATAATGGAGGTATGGGTAATAATTAGGGCCTCGGACAAAGCTAGTTCGATTTCCATGATGCAAAACGAGGTTGAAGATATTTTAAATGATTTCGACAATTATTTGGAGTAAAAATCAACCTCTAAGCCTCAAAGATTAAATTTGGAAATGTATTTGGATGAAGTTGTTTATCTTAAGCAGAAAGGTTCAATTGACAACTTTGATATATTGGCATGGTGGAGGCTTAATGCACCAAAAATCCCAGTCTCTACGAACGATTGCATCATAGTCTTCATTTAGCACCAGAGGCAGAGTAATAGGGAACTATCGATGTTCGATGCAACCAACTACTTTGGAGAGTCTCATATGTGCACAAGATTGGATTGGACGTGTATTACGAGGTACATACTTCATTTCATTGTTGATCAACTTTTATACAATATATACAATATATTCAATAATATTTTGGTCTGGATGTCAGAAAAAAAATGTCAAGGTTGCATCACTTTCAACAATATCTTCCGAAGAGGAGAAAAATGAAGAAGATAAAGATGAACACGATGAGATTGAAGAAGCGTTAATAAAAGAAAATAAGTTTGATGAGTTGCTTGCAATTTATAACTATGCATGTTTTTGTTACTAATTTGACTTAGGACTTCACTTCATGTAAAAAATTGTTGAGTATTAAGATTGTAATTATGCATGTATACTGACATTATATCTGGTTAGCTGGAGAAAATTTGACAAAGATTGCTTTGTATTTCCTTTTATTATTATTTTGATTTTATCATGTATGACTAAAACTTCTTTTTTTCCCTAGATTTATGTCAAGAAGGCTTTGTTGTAAGAATTAGTTTTATCGCATTAGTTTTGACCATTTATTGTATTTATTATTTTAAATCGGTATTTTGTAGTTTATAATTACATTTTTATTGTATGCAATTTAAATAAATAAATAAAAAAGTTGAAGTCGGGTACCCGGTACCGAAACCGGTTCCCATTGGTTCCGGTTCCGGTTCCATGGAAAATAGCCGGGTACCCAGTTATGCTCACCCCTAGCTCAAATCACAACTCGGAGATGAAAAGAAATACAAAAAGCAGAAAGTCCCCTTTATATTTTTTTTCCCTTATATTTAGAGTAACATTTTATTTATATTTGAAAGAACTTTACGTTGATGTTTGTAGAACAAGTTATGTTATGGAATTGGTTTGGATGTTTTATCAATATTATTTATAATTTAAAATGAATATATTTTACCCGTTTATCCATTACTTACCCGCTATGTTAACGGGTAGGGTATGGACATGGATAATTACCTGTTTCGCTACCTGCTTTATTAAATGGATAAGGTAACGGAATAACCCATACCCAACCCGTTGTCAGCCCTATTAGTGGGTTCATTGGCTTGATTTATACTGAATGAGTCTAATTGGGTCATAATGACACTCTAGTTTGTGTTCCACAATTTTATATCTTGAACTATTCATAAAACCATACACAATAATAGATGCAAAAAATAGAAACCAAATAGTGTATGTAGTTAGAAGGACTATGATACCTTGGGGAATATAAAGGGTAACAAGCACTCAATTGCCAGAATCTTCTGCTGCCAATAAATCACCATTCAAGAACCCATTAAAGGTTAAGTAGACTACTACTAAAAATGACATCTGCAATGAAATGACCATAAAACCACCAATAGTTGTACAGGGACTTAAACCCATATTACACAAATACAAAAGATGTGGACTTTGTAAGGTGTTATATGTTTCATAAATCTTCGCTAAAAAAAATAACTTCTAACCACGGGATTAACATTCTATTTCCAAAAGACCATTTCAAACCACCCAAAAATTGGATATACCAAAATACTGAAAGCTTATGCTCCACCAGCCATATCCGTATCTGTGATTCCATCAACGCCCTTAAATGCAACACGCAGTTTTCTCAAGCAAGATTGCCTGTTGTCACCCTTGCCAGCTGTCCCAGTTACATGAACGATACCTTTTGGAAATTTGTCCATTAATTCGAACAATGGTAGGCTGAGATTTGATCTAGTCATCTCTTCTAGTATCGGAGGTGCCTGCATGTAAAGATTCTTCCCTCGGTGTGTCACACTTGCTCCAGATATGAGTAGTTTTGGGTGATCTTTCACTAGATCGATGAACTGTCACAGATTAACAACAGATTAAAACCAAATTTGATGGTTTTCATTTGAGAACCAATCGATATTCATAAATGAATATTCATGAAAATCATTGGTTCTTAGATTCTCAAAATATATATATATATATGGTTCTTAATAAACTTTCCTATGATGTTTCTAAATGGTATAAGAACAAGTGGAAAAAGAATTTCTAAGTATAAAATCTACTTGGCTGCCAGCTAATAACTTTTTAAGTCATTGTAGTCAATTCTGAAAACTAGCGTCGCTTTTCATCCAAATTTGCCTACCGGCTAAGAATACAAGTGTGAATAGCATAAAATCAAGAAATCTAATAACTTGAAAGAGATAACATTGGCTTCAATATGTATGCAAGGCCTTAAGAAATGTTAAAAAAGATGAATCATAGAGCAATTTAATGTATCAAATGGAGATTGCTGTGTGTAGAGATATGGATTAAAAATGATTATACAACTTAAGGATAAGTGGGCATGAGGACATCATGTAATTAACACTTGTTTTTGTGTTTTTATTCATATGTAGAAGAATAAGTACAAATAATTGAGAATTAGTAGACCATTTAGGCTAGTTATATCATGTTACTTCAATAAATAACATTACTTATGACATCTTCATCAATAATCCTATTTCAAAACCTGGCTCTTATGGGTTCGTCAACAGGGGACGGCTTCCCAAAGAAAATGGCATTACATAACATCCTCCCACTTCCAAATTAAAATTTTCCATCTGTACTCTCGTTTTAAAAATAATTGGAAAGGGCAGTTTCAATATTGACATAAGTTATTTCCAAGTTTACAATACTTGCTTTCTAATGTCACAAAAAAAAGGCAACCAAAAATAGAGAAATAATAAATTTACCATTTCCAAGGTGACCGAAGTGTCGAGCTCGATTAATATGCCAGGACCACAAACAAGACAGTCTTTATCTTTTACAAACTCTGTAACTTTAGTATGGAGGCCCTCAACACCATTATACCTACAAAATTAGGAAGCATTTGACAAGCATAAATCAACTATCATAAGAAATAATAACTGAATGGAAAAAATTTATTTTTGAGGTTGATAATAATACAATTAACAAAGACATAGGACATACGTTAAATAATTTGATAACATTTTGCTGCATCCTGATGCAATCTTTAAAGTTTCGAGAGCGCATGCAGCTGATATTATCGCATTTGTAGAAGCTATAGCAGGTATAATATTCTTCACCACACCCTGTAAATCAACCAAAAACATCATGGAGTTACAACCAGGTGAAAAAGCTTAACTGACCTAAAACCATCGTTAACATTATTCCTTACAGATAATTTGGGATTAAGGTTACGTTTGGCAAAAATAAGCTAGCTTATTTTCAGTGTACACGTTTGGCAAACCATAAGCTAGCTCATTGAAACGCTACTTGGAGTAGCGTTTTGGGAGCTTATTGTCATTTTTTCCAATTATAACCCTCATTAATATTAATTATTAATTATTTTTTTTATTTCTCAATATGCCCTTTTGGTCATTTTACATTCTTATACGCTAGTTCTGCCAAACATGATTTTTTCATCAGCTAGCTTATTAGCTAGTTTGCCAAACATAGCCTAAACCATCCAGAACAAATCATGATCGAGGAACAATTTCTGAAGAATATAGCACATATGCATAATAATAATAATAATAATAATAACATCACTGTAATGCCATGATGAATGAAAATGATTGAAAAAGCTAATATGTTACTTGACAGTTGGCATATGACTCTGATCTACCATAAGGTCCCACTAAACCACGAACCAAGAATGTTGGAAGTTCAATGAACCATAGTCAAAGCAGTGAATGCAGAAGATAAGATTTTAGATTAGTTTACCTGTGTCAAAGAATATGTGACTCCTGGAATGCCAAACAGTTCTGCTCTCTTGGCAGCCTGTTGATCAAATGTCGAACATGAGAGGAGACGAAGAGATCATAACCTAAAAGCCCAAAAGTAAAGAAAGTAGTAGAACAATTCTAGCACTTATAAACCTCTAAATACACCCACTGCATATGTTCAGGGTTATCAGGATCAAATGATTTTCCACTATGCACCTGCAATGGTATGTTTAATAACAATTTTAAAAAAGCATATTAGAAAAAGAATAAAAATAAAAGGAAAAAGGGGCTTTGAGTTTCTACATTACCTCGTCCCATTTAATTAGGTGAGCATATTCAATGCAATGAGCTGCGGTTCTTGGAGTTTCTGCTAGCGTACATAAAGGAAACTTGACCTGTGGAGGAAAAAGCCAAATGGTGCATTCGAAGCATGGTGTCATCCCAGGTAAAATAACTCTTGCATGACCCTTGAAACCTTCTGTTCCACCATCTACCATTGGCTTCATAGTTTGTTCTTGTGGGTTGTCATTAGAGTCGTATTCTGGTTTTCGCAAAATTGAATAAAGAAAATATCATAACTTACAATTTGCATTTCACACCATACGTCCATACCAAATAAGATGAACCACAAATACAAAAGGGAAACAGAAGGAAGGCCAACAAAAAGAAGCCAGTACATATTCTCAATCAATAGCATATAGAATCCAATCTTTAACACTGCAAAATCCTTGTGAAAACCCACACATTTACCTTAAAAGAACCAAGCAAAACTTCATGTTCTCAGTTGCAAACCTATAATCCTATATTAAAAGGTCTACATTCCAATGTGAAGTTTTACGTGCTTCCCCTTTTTAATCTGTTCGTTGACTTTATTTTCAATTTGTTTCCAGACGATCGTTTATTTCATTTGGTTTTCTATATTTTAAATTACAATAAGATTGCTGGCCACAATTCAAGGTATCGGCAACATAGAATTTTACAACTACACAACAAAGAGATGCAAAGTTTTACCATATAACTAGCGTGAAAATGAGAAGCTAATGAGCAAATGTACACACCTAGAAAGCCACAAGCCACCGCATTTATGTAACTTCGAGCTTCAATGGAATCAAGACCAAGCACAATTATACTGAACTCGCTGTAAAATTCAAGCTCTTTGTCCTCAATTCGACAAAAATGTGGCACAATATTTACGCCGCTAACTCTTTCCATCACGCGTTTAGCAGCCACTTCTGCTTTTGGCTTCCCAACATCCTCAAGTCTGAAGATGGAAAATGAAGATGACAAATAGTTTTTTTCTTAAGAGATAATAGCAATAGAATTACAAAACATAAGTCTGTTCATAATAAAGTGTTGAGTGTTAAGACAAAATAGTAATTATGTAAAGTTTAGGGGGACCTATAAGGTAAATTGTGTAACTCGTATATTCTCCTGTGAAATAATGAAAAGGGTAAGTCGAAACAAAATACAAAATAAAGAAAGGGAGAACATATCAAAATTCAATTTACAGATTCTAGAACCAATTATAATAGCTAATCTGATTCTGATGAATTCTACTTTTTCGGGATTGGTGAGAAGGCCGGATAAATAATCCTCAACTTCAGATGGCAAACACTCTTGCAGTTATGCTTATTACCTATCCCATTAATCTACCGCCACTGTCAAGTGATAAATAATCCTCAACTTCAGCACTTAATAGACCTATTGGCAGACCATTTTTGGGCCTCTATGACAGGAGTAAATTTTCATGGATAGAATACAATTTGTACAGCAAAATATTTTGCCACCTCCTCCGAGTTTCTTGATACATAGTTTAATCATGGCCATTAATCATTTTTATGCAAAGGATAGTATCACGAGATCCAGAGTAACTCAACCGATGTCAGCAGACTGATGCCTTGAAACAGTAGCATAATGTTTAGTGTATGCATAGTTTTGATAACGCCAAATTGATATCATGGAACCAATTTCGATGTAATAAGAACGGTTGACAAACATATGACTGAAAAAATAATCCTAATATATTCTTACCGGCACTCACAACGGTAATTGTCTAACTTTTTATATAAGAGGCAAGAAAAAGAGCTTGCAAAAAGAGAAGTGACCTCAAACAATGATCGCAAGCCAATGGCATAGTGTATAATGAACGGATACACTAATTACTCTTGCAAAAGAAATTCAGAATCTTTAAACTTAAAATTGAAATAGAAACTCTAATCACTACAAACAGGTTGAGGATTGATTTATCAAACATCAGCTTTCGATATTAAACCATCATGCATGTATCATTGTTCCAGCCATTTGTCAGAAAGCAATTCAAACCAAAGCATTTTCACCATATACCATACTTGCTTTCAACATCAGCAACATATTTGACTGAAGCTTGAGCCCTAAACGCAGGTTCTACCCATGTACATTTTTTCCCATATGCATATTCTAATCTTGGATGGTTCAACCTTATTTTCAGTCTCCATTTCCTATAAAAAATCCACTTATAATTCTAGGGTTTAAAACATGGTATTTTCAATTTTTCAATTTCAGAGATTTCTTATTTCCAAAATGTTCACTCTAATAGTTTTTACCATTGAATGAAGTTTACATTTTGTTCTACATAACCACAATCAATTAAAAAAGCACTCTTTATCACTCAAAAGGTAAGTGCAAATAAAACATTATGTTGCACAGATTGAAATATACATATATGAAATGCAAATACACAAACCTGAAGAGAAATTGGCGATTAAGGTTGGATACTTCGATTCTATCCATATCTATAACTTCAAGATTCCTAAAACCCGATAGTGCGAGGTCTTTTAGCAATTCACATCCCAATCCACCAGCACCGACAACCAAAATTCGCACATACTTTTGAAGATCGTCCCTCAACTTCACACAATCAAAGAACATATGTATGTAAGTAGCTAATAAAATAAATAAATAAAGGATGAAGTGGATTCCGCTAACTGTTTATATAAATTTGGAATAGAGGAGTTACTTCGGTGCCTGGTTCGAAGGCGGGACCGACGAGATGGCCTGGCCTGAGAAGAAGCTTATCAAGGTCCCTTGATCTGCTGCTAGTAGTGTCCGCCATTGAAGAAACTTTCGATCGGAGTGGTACAGTGTGTTGAAACCAGTGAACGACACCCCCCACAAACCGGTATCGATTAGGGGTTTGGTTCGTTGGAAGAGGGAAACACTCGGAGCTTCGCTTTTACGCTCAGTTTGGGTTTGCTTTCTTTTTTCCTTTCTATTCGGATTTTTATATTTGGTAAACTAGTTTCATAAACTAATGACCTTTTTAATAAAATTATAATTTATGTTTAGTTGTTAAAAGAAAATCTCCAACAATTTCTTTATAATTTCTCTGTAATAAAGAACTAAAAGTAAAAATCTTTAAAATAAATTGCAATCAACTCCAACAGATTCTTTATTTTAAAGATTTTATTATTGATTATATTATTTAAATATTTTATAATTTTAGGATCCCAATACATTTTAAAGAAAAATATAAATAAAATGATATTTATTTAATTTTAATTGGTGGAATGAATAAAAAACTCATTTGTCTCTCCTCTATTTGGAGATTTAGATAAATCTCTATATTTAAATATTTTCCCATGAATCTCTATTTTAGAGAATGTGATAGAGAAGCTGTTGGAGAGATTTAGAGAACAAAAATGTGATTTTCTCTATTTTAGAGATGTTGTTGGAGATGCTCTAATGATTTATTTAGTCGGTTAAACTTTTTTGTTGTGACCATGGGTGTTATTCGGTTGAAATTCAATAAATTTAGGTGTATCTGAATAATCCGGCCTCCCCTGTCACATATTTAGATCCCCTTCGGTATATTATACAATACAATCATTCGTTGGATGTTGGATTTTTTTTAATCTGATTAACATTGGTCATCCGATCCAAATCCAATCGGATGAGTGGATTAAACCAATTCCACCCATTGAATGTTACTATTGATTATCCATTAGATCGGATTAGATTTATAATTCCAATCTTTTGATCCAATGTTCAACCAATTATTCATATATTTTCTCAAGTTATTATAAAATAATGTATATAACTATCAACTAAATAACAGTATCATAAAATGTTAATAATTATATATAGTTATTAATTGGATATTATTAGTTGGATGATCATTGTATGAGGAATCAGATGGTCATTGGATTGGATTGGACCGGTCCGGTTTTATTGGATGTTGGATTTTGGAATGTCATCTAAGAACCGACCAATCTAATTTGGATGTTGAAATTTTGGATCTGATCCAATTACAATTGGATATCTGATTATGGTCGGTCGGTTCTAATTGAATCATCGATTCTAATTTGATCGGGTGAATTTCTGCACACCCCTAGTCATGACTTAATAATATAGAAAGTAGTTTATTCAGTAAATTTTTAGGAGACTTTATGTAGAAAGCCAAGTTTTTATTTCAAACTACGCCTCTAATTAAAAAAACATATTCTTTTCATTTATGAAACAATCAAACGATTTTTTTTTCAATCTATACGGACGGATTAGTCCATACAATCGTTATTTGTCATTATCCAACAGGATTTAGTGAAAATTCAGCCAAACAAAAGTTTTAAAAAAACTAGTCAATTATAATCAAGAAATGTACATGACCAAAAAAGACATGTTAAAAAACTAGTCAATTGTGACACTAGAAAAAGGGGTAGATAAACAAGAGGAAAAGAAATATAAATAAAATAGAAATTGGTTTTTATTTATTGGACCAAAAATGTGAGGCAAATCATGAAAAGGGACCATTCGCATCATTTATTGAAAGTGAGGAGTGAAGAAAGTTGTTTATGTTCATCGAACTAAAAACGAAGGAAAGGAAGACATCGGGGGTGAAAAGTGTAAAGTTGGTCTAGGTGGTGAGAACAAGGGTAGAATGTAATTGTCAAAAAGTTTAAGGGGCCAAGTGTTATAATTTTGGAAGTATGAGGACCTGCTTTGCAAAGAAAACAACTCTTTTTTGTGAATCAGATTCAAAAGTGACGGTTGATCTTTGGGGTTTGCTATTGATTTGTTTAGCAAATTGATAACATAACTGATGACTTATAAGGTAACTGAGATGACTGAACTTTAAATTAATGAAAAAGTCATTTTTAATAAAAACTAGCTGATAAACTTGTAAAATAAACAAAAATGGCATCTTAAAATATTAGTCACTAATAATATAATTAAAATAAATATTTAATAAAATAATATATTAATTCAAATAATAAATAAATAATATAATATGTTCATCTAAAAAAATTAAATTGATTATCATATATATATATATATTATAAAGAGTAAATTACAATTTTGGTCCTTTATTTATACTCGCTTTTTGGTTTTGGTAAAATACATTTTTGGTCCCTCAAACGAGTTTTTGATAACACCTTTGGTCCCTCCCACTAACGCCGTCCAAAATCTGTCGTTAGCCATCCCCATGTGCCCCTCACGTGAGGGGCATTTTCGTCTTTTCGTCTAATATCATTAGATTTAAAATAAAAGAAAAACTATATTCATATTTTAAGTAGTAAATAAATATAAAATCATTTCCAAAATGAAACCCTAAACCCATCGTGAAACCCTCCCCCTACCCCCATTTGTATCTCCTTGAAATTCTCTTTCCATCCTCATCTCCATTAGTTTATGGTTTTGGTTTTAGAAGTATCTGGTGGCAATGGTAGAATCTGGTGGCGGCGGCGGTGGTGGAGATGAAAGGAAGAGTCGGTGGTGGAGGAGATGAAAGGAAGAGGCGGTGGTGGTGGAGATGGAAGGAAGAGGTGGCGGCGGCGGCGGTGGTGGTGGTGGAGATGAAAGGAAAAGGCGGTTGAATCTGCTGGCGTTTGGTAGCAGATCGGAGAGTTTTACCTCCGATATGAAGAAATCTGGTGGTTTTGGCGTTTGGTAGCAGATCGGAGGCAGTTGACCCCTTTCTTCTCCGGTGAAAAGCCACAGACCAGATCTGGTCCCTCCCATATGCGATAGTAACCCAGATCTCTCATCTCCCTTCAAAGATGAAACATGTGGAAAGTGGATTTCGGGTTTATTCCCTATTCGATGCAGACCCAGATGCAGAAGATGAAGTCATTTAAGGTTTTCAAGCATCCCAGATCTCTCATCTCCCTTCTTAAAATTTTATGAATGTTGTATAATGTTCTTGAGTTTTTATTAATGTTTTTGATATTTGATTTGTATAAAAAGTTTATTTTAATAGACAAAAAATTAATAAAATGAAATTATGGATTTGAATTTAGTGATGTGAGTTTGTGGTTTGTTTTTAGGAATTTGATTTTGTTATTGATTTTGTGGTGATGATGTTCTTCATCAAGAAGGAGACGGTGTTCTTCTTGGATAGCAGGAAAAAAGAGTGAAAGGGGTGAAAAGACGAAAATACCCTCACGTGAGGCGCACATGGGGATGACTAATGGTAGATTTTGGATGGCGTTAGTGGGAGGGACCAAGGGTGTTATCAAAAAATCGTTTGGGGGACCAGGAATGTACTTTTACCTTTGGAGGGACCAAAACCAAAAAGCAAGCATAGATAAAGGACCAAAATTGTAATTTACTCTATTATAAATTTTGAATTTGTTAAAATAAAGTTTAGAAAAAAAAATTATATTAGTTTATGATTTTAAGTAACCATTACATATAATATATGAATAACTAGTCACCACATTCTAATTAATTGGTAATTTTTTAAAAAGTATAAGTAATAATTTAAATAATAATTAATTAATATTAATTCATAATTTAAAATATGAATTATTAATTAATCATTATTAATAATTAATAATTAATTTATAAAATAAAAATAATATTAATTCATAATTACAATTAAAATTAATTAATAAAACTTAAAATAATATTAATTAATAAAAATTAATATTAATCAATGATATAATTGGAAGAAAATGATAAAAAAAAACTTCATAAGTTACTCCCATTTAGCTTTTCAGCTATTAGTCATAAGTTAGTTTACCAAACATATACTTAAAAAATAAGGTAGCTTATAAGTTGACTTATAAGCTACCTTATTTTTGCCAAACAATGCCAAAATGTAGAGGACATTTCTAGCAACCTTTTGCCTCGAGAAAGTTAGAGTATTATTGAGTTCAGAGGGAGATATCGGAGCTCAAATTCTTTACCCCAATTTTCGGGTTATCGGTGATTAGAGGTAAGACACTCAACCAAACTTAAAGTTCTTTATATTGTTATCTTCGTTTTTAGGTCATCCATCTACCGAACCTTAGTAGCCTTACGCATCAGAGTTTGATTTATAAGGTCTGACTTTAAGTTTTTTTACAAATTTTCGATTGTGTTAAAAACCGAAACTTTAAATGAGAAAATAAGACTCAATATTTGATGGTTTCGTTGATTCTTGTCCCTATGGTTGAGGAAAATGCTTTTCTATAGGTTTGCAAAAAGAATCAATGAAAACTATTAGAAAATGAGGGTAAATTATTGTTTTTCGATTTTCGAGCGGGTTGTCGTCGAGATGATATCGTCGGCCGAATCTATGTTAGTGGGGTTGCACAGGTTTGATAGTTTTAGGCCCCCTCTACTTTTAAGTGTTATGTTTCTACCAAAAGTATGAGTTGCAAGTTAATCCCTCAACTTTAATTTATTTTAGAATGGCCTCACGTTATTGATTTTAAATAAACCGTTAAATTTTTAAAAGTTAAGTTTTTGAAATTAAGAATTTATATTGAGTATTTAATCTATTTTGGGTTTGAGTTGTTTAAGGTATAATTATTTGGATTACGTAATTAATTAGTTTAGTTGTAACACCCCAAATTTTGACATAATTTAATTAATAAATGGGTGAAGATGTGGAAACAAAATCGTAAATAGGTTATTTTTCATTTGGACGAAAAACGTGAAAGAAAGTATGGAAATTTAAAATTTATATAGATAAAACTTTAAAAGTTAATTTCAATTAGCTTGCTCTTACATATAAGGAGGTGAATTAGAGTGAGAGAGGCTCTACAAACCATATAAAATAATCAAATGATGATAAATATTTATAGAAACGATGAGGGTTTTTTTATAGATATTTATGGAAGATGATCAACGTTCATTCAGTATGATTAACATTTTAAATTAGGAAACAATCGAGATATAATTTATGAAAACAAGTATTCAATAGATTTTTATGGACACTTGGGATTGATATACATGATTTGTATTTAAAACTCCTTAACTTATAACATAGTATCGGTAATTTTATTTGTATAAAAAATTAATTACTAAAACCGAAACACTTTTGAAATGAAAGATCAACTCTTCGAAGGGAAAAGCTCAAGTGTGAAATTACAGCTATATTGGCATCGACTAATGTACGACACAACACTTGAGTTCTAACCAGAGTGTGCAAAACCCGAATGATCCGAAATCCAAAAACCAAACCCGAATCAGAATACAATGTTTGTGCAAAAACCGAATGTCGCGAAACCTGAAAATCCGAACCCGACTTTTGGAGAGGTATCTGGGTTCAGGTTAGGTTTGAATTTTGGCTACCCAATCCGTTTGAAAACCCAAAATATAAATACATGTATATATTTTAAATATTATATAATGATATTTATTTATCTAATTATCTTTTAAAAAATTTATATCCTAATGATTATGTAATTTTTCTAATTTATAAACTTACTATCGATTTCATTAACCACCTCAATCAATTAAATTAATCATCAAAATAAATTAAATATACAATTTTAGATTATAAATATACATGAACCCGACCCAAAACTAATGTTTTAAAACCCGGATTAACCCGGCCGGTCGAATAGGTTGGATTGGGATCCGGGGTCGTGACCGGGTTAACTAATGCCGGGTTAATGCATATGACCGACCCGTTTCAACCCGGTCGGGTTTCTCAAAAACCCGGTGGTAAACCATTTCTCAAACCCGGTTAACCCGTTTTTATATTAAAATTAAAAAAATGTGTTATGTGTTTTTTTTAATGTATTTGGATTGATGTAAAACTTGTTGTTTGTGTATTTTTAATGTTGGAACTTGTAGACATCAAATTATTACTTTATATATATGTATGTACGCAGAAAAATGAAAAAAATACAAAGATAAGGAAATTATTAAAACCGGTTGAACCAGCTAACTCGGAACCCGATCACCACACCGGGTCAACTTTAATCCCAGTTTTAAAACATTGCCTAAAACCCAAAATTTGGGAATTAATTTTCATATCTAAAATGACGATCGAATTTTTTTTTCTTCCTTCCACCGGATACACAGGAAATTGTTCTAACCGTGTGATGCTATTCTTTGCTCTACCCTTTAACCCTAACCCTAACCCTAACCCTAAAATTGCATTCTCACTGGATTAGGGTCAGGTGTAATATCTGTAGCGAGCATATATCGTATTTGAACTCTTTCCTTTGTCTCCATCTACCTCTCTGAAGATTAAGATGACAGGCCTCTCATGTAACGCCTGCAACAAAGAATTCCAAGGTGAAAATGATCAGAAGCTCCATTACAAGTCCGAATGGCATCGTTACAATCTCAAACGCAAGGTTCATTTCTTTCTTCAAAACTTATTCGATTCCTGATTACTTTTTGCATCATTCATCTTCGCAACTACAGGTTCTTTTAATTTTACACTTGTTGATGCAAATTTGGAATTCCATCTGGTTGATTCTATTGGAATTTCCTTTATTTGAGATGATAATTGTGGCTTTTTTGGTTAACCCTAGTGTCACCTTAGATTGTTCGATGCATGATCATGAAATTGCTGATAAGAAGATGGTTATTGAAGCTCTTTCGCCCAAATTGGAGCCTTTTCTTTTTGTAACCACGAACTGGTTTTTAGATGATGAGTTTCTAATGCTTCGGTGGCATGAATTGTGTATTATAAAAACATTGTATGAATCTGATTTTAGATTTAGCTCAATAGGGTCTGTTACGACATATTCCCCATTTGAGCTTAATTTTTAATTTCACTTCAAGTTTGCATCAGTGCATCTGCACTGTATATTCATCCAAAGGGTTTGGTTCGGGTGAGAATGGAAGTTATGGTGAGAAGGGTAAGAACGAATCTCCACCCTTGGATCAATCCTAACTGAAGATTAACACTAATGAGATGCACCGGACCAATTCCCGTGAGAAGCACAATCATAGTTGTCAAAAGCGCGCTTGAAGTGCCTAGGCTGAGGCTCATAAGGCACAATTTTGGGCCTTTTTACAATCGAGACTAGAGTATTCACGAGGCTCATTAAGGCACTGCCCCTTGGCTGAGGTGCCTTGTGGGCCTAGGCGCCCCTTCAAACCCCGATATTAATTAAGTTTTCTCATCATCTTATCTTCTAGACTTCTCTAAAAATGAGTTATTAAATAGATGACACAGGTCAAACTCTAATGTTAAAGTACTTATAACTTCAAGCCTCTTTCTCTATAAATACCAGACCTTAAAACGTTCCCCTCATGGCTCATGCCTTAAACCCTTCTCCCTTCTGTCTCTATCAAAGTATCAAATTTTGAAAATATCTTTTTATTGGTAGTCCAATTTATTAGGCTTTCCTTATGAGGTAAAAAATATCCATCAAATACTGCCGGTTGTTGCAATGGAGTACTTGTTACATATTTGAGTTGTGTATAACTGTGTGTGTGTATATATATACACTTTTTTCTATAAGTTGCGCAGCCTCACTTCCTGAGGCCCCACGCCTCACACCTAGGCCCCGGGACCCCTTTGTGCCTAAGTGCACCTTGAGCCTTTAACAAATTTGAGCGCAATTCATGGGGCAGGAGTGAGATTGAAAATGATCAAGGGTCAAGATCCCTTCTTACGCTTCTCACCTTAACTCCTATTCTCACACAATCCTCCTTCTTGATCCATAATGAGCACACTTGCCAAGGAACAACAAAGGACATCTCTTCCAAATTTGAACCCAGAAACCATTTATGGTACTTGAAACTAGTCTACAAGTTGTCTTCTGCATCATACCAATATTTGTTCCAATCTACACGAGCTAGATTCATTTATCCTCGTACATAATGTATTAAAACAATATTCTTTGACACATACTGTCTCTGTTAGTCTTTTTATTGCACTTGGTCATAATTCACATTTTGAGTTTTTATTTTTTTTAAACAGATTGCAGGGGTTCCAGGAGTGACAGAAGCTCTCTTCATAGCCAGACAATCCACACTTGCTGAAGAGAAGAGTAAGCTGAATGGCCCAGCCATGTCGTATAGTTGTCGCATTTGTGGCAAAGGGTATAGAAGCGCCAAGGCTCACGCTCAACATTTAAAATCTCGTACTCACACAATGCGGATTTCCGAAGGAGGTCATGAAGATGAAAATAATGCAATAATAAAGCCACTTCCACCCCGTGTTGTGAAAAAGTCCCCCCAACAAAAAGAGGAATTTGATGACGAAAGTGACGATAGTGAATGGGAGGAGGTTACCCAGAATGAGGATTTGGTTGGTGAAATGGCATCTTCGTCTACTCAGATGGAAGTGAATGAATCACCATCTGATGATGATTCAGATGAGGATATGGATGAGGATGAAGACGAATTGGATCCAACGTGTTGTTTTATGTGTGACCGTAAGCATAAAACTATTGAAAACTGTATGGTTCATATGCACAAACATCATGGTTTCTTTGTACCTGATGTTGAGTATCTGAAAGATCCTGGTGGTTTTCTCACATATCTTGGACTTAAGGTAAGATGCTTTATATCTATATTTTGTGACATGGTTTCATATAAAAATTGCATTCCATCATCAACATCAAACATCAATCAGTGATACACTAAGGGGTTGTTTGGCAGTTGCTGAATGGTTTGGTGCAGAATGATTAAGAGGCTCTTATGATATAGTGCAAAATTAAATATAATTGTTTGGTAATTGTTCATGATGTAATTAGGGCTCTTAATGGTTAAGGGAGATCCATGATACAAAATGATTCAAAGGGTTTTGGAACCATTAAGAGGCAGACTTATTTTTGCCAAACAGAATTCACCTCTTGACGATTCAGAGGTTGTCTCTTAATGGAATTGTTAAGAGGTAAACAAACAGCCCCTAAGGTAGTGTTTGTTTTTTAAGAGGTGTTGAAGTCTGAAGTCTTATTTCACTTCTGGTTTATAAGAGATGGTGCTTAAGTCTGATATCTGAATCAGTTAGGCTGTTTGTTTTTACGTCTGAAGTCTGAATCAATGCGGGTGTACGCGAATAAGAGGAATTTAGTCTGAGGTTACCACTTTTTTTTTCCAAGATTATTTTCAGACTTAAGAGGGTCTGAAAAAAAACAAAAACAAACAGTCTGAATTTAAAAACGTCTGAACGAATAAGTGATAAGTGGTCATTAAGAGGTAAAATTAAAAAAACAAACAGGGCCTTATAATTTTTTTTAAGAATTCAATTTATCTGACTATCTTGAAAGATTTACGTTTTTTAGTATGAAAGTATCTCACTTATTCTTGGCGCCGGCTGTTATCTTTTTACAGGTTAAGCGTGATTTCATGTGTTTGTATTGCAATAGTAATCGACAACCATTCAACAGTTTGGAAGCAGTTAGGAAGCACATGGTGGCTAAAAGTCATTGCAAAGTACACTACGGTGATGATGATGAAGAAGAAGAAGCTGAACTAGAAGAGTTTTATGATTATAGCAGCAGGTTTATACGATATATCAGTCAATGCTTTTATTATCTATTTTTTTTTCAAGTCATCCAGTATCGCTTAACTATTGATGGTAGAGTATTGTTGGCATGCTCTTCGTTCGATATTCACCTTTTGAAACTTGCATATAAGATTTCATTAATCAACACTTGTGATTGATCTAATATTCTTTTTTCCTTTCTATATTTTAGTTACGTGGATGCAAATGGGAAACAACTCGTTACAGCTAATGGGACAAGCGACGGTATAGAACTTGGAAGTGGTGGATCTGAGCTCATCATAACTACAGTAAACGATGATACAATATCAACCAAAGCAATTGGTTCTAGGGAGTATTTGCGTTATTATCGTCAGAAACCACGCCCATCTTCAAATGGAGTCCCCATTACTGCTGTATTGGCTGCAAGGTGCCTACATCCAATGATTCTTAATATGTGCAGATTTTGTCACCAACATGTTCTTATTGAAATCAGTACATTTTGATCTATTTTTTTGGAACAAATTGTTGTAATCTTGAATATATATTTATATATATATAATATATACGAACTTCAGGTATAGGAGCATGGGTTTATCAACGGTGCAGTCGAAAGAGAATATGGTGAGGATGAAGGTGATGAAGCAGATGAACAGATCGGGGGTAGATGCTATGCGTTCGAAAATGGGAATGAAGAGTAATGTCATCCGGAACCTTCCAAAGAACGTTACACATTAAATGTTTGGTCCCCATGGTTTTCAGGTACTAGCTTATTACATACAGCTCGTGGAGTTTCTATGTTGATGCATTGGTCTTTAAACTTACCTATATGTTCTTAATACATTAAGCAACTGTTTCACCTTGTTTGTTCGATCGATTTCAATCGAAATTGCATTGTACCTTACTTTTGACATGGGTTGGTTTTTTGCATTGTGGTGCTGCATGTTGTTTACATAAATAGTGCTTTCTAGCTAGGTGAAGAAAGGGAGAATAAATTATATATTTATCCTACTTTCTTGAATTGTTATTTCTTGAGCTACAATGAGAAGATATATTACATTGCCTTCTAAGACCACCTCCAACCCACCTCCAAAAACACACACTAAAAATACAAAAAAACTGAGGTCTTTTCCTCTCCAACCCACCACTAAAACACAAAAAAAAAAAAACAGAGGAACAAATTCTTGACCTCTATATTTGAAGGCCAAAAAAGCAACCCTTTAAAAATTATATTAATATTTTATTTGGCTTTTCTAATTTTATATATATATATATATATAATATAAATACAATTTTAAGCAAACAAATCTGTTTAACTTTTTGTATATAACAAATTTAGCGTCATTTTCAAATGGAATACACCATCCTGTGGTTTACGATTTTACGGTCCTTTAAGCCGTATTTCTTTCTACCTTTCGAATAATAGTAAATCACCGAATTCCAATGATTCGAAACCGACAAAGGCTATGAAATATACATGAACTCATGAATATGACATTCTCATAAATGTAATTTTCATGATCCAAACTATATCATATATTATATATATATTGGTTCAAAAGCATGTATAATCACCCCATCAAGATTCTCCATTTCTAACCCATAATCGTGTTTCTCCGCTTGTTGACGATGCTCTATTCTTTGTTTCGATGATTGGATTGTGTATATGTATATATATATATATATTTCTCCTTTCATTGTTTGTCTCTCTAAAAATCTTTATGGTTTCCAATCAACAATCCTCGAGCTCGGTCCACATTGTTTTAAGAGCATTATGTAACGAGAGATGTATCAGGTACACAAAGTCCTGCTACGTGATTGATGTTGAAAAACTTAATTTTGGTAAGTTTTTTTTTGGATGTTTTACAACTCACCAAGCACGTGGTACAAGTAGTTGATGCATATGATTGAAACTTAATATTAACCACATATTAAGTTTGTTCCAAGTTGGCAACTTGCATGGCAATTGAGATTGCCGCCTAAAAATTACTGCCATCTTATCTATATGGATACAATTTGCATGAGAATATTAAGGTGCCGCCCAAGCTACTCTATTTTGCTGGCAACCTAGTTTTATCCATATGCTCACATGCATCACCAACATGCAACTTGCACAAGGAAAAATTGGAAGAAAAGGTTGATGAATTTTCGTCTATAAATACGGCATGCATATGGAAGATTAAAAACCACACCAACACTAAGGTGGCGTTTGTTTTTTAAGAGGTACTAATTCTTAAGTCTGATTTCAGTTATGAAATGGTTAAACGAATCAGACATAAGTGGTGATTAAGAGCTTAAAATGAAAAAACAAACAAGGCCTAAATATTTCTTTCTTCTTTGTATTCCCCCTCGTCAACTCTAAAATATACATACATAGAGTTTAGTTTATTTTAGTTTCCATTTTAGGAAACTTTGTTCCGGGGAATATTTGGGTAGCTGATTCGTTGATCCAAGGATCTTGTAGACACGTTGTAATCTCTTCCGGTTGGTAATATATCGAGCGCTCTCTCTCTCTTTGGTGGATGTACACTATCACACTGATAGTGGAACCACGTAAATTCTCGTGTTGATAATTTTTCGTTGAACTTGTCATTTACATAGATTCTAACAAAAATCGTTATTATCTTTGGGGTTATTTATTTTGATAAAAATTATTGTGTAAACATCTAGATCATTGTTATCCGCATTTGTTGTCGGGTTTGTTGTGTCCTTGGATTTCTGTTTGTTTGGGACCTTATAAATCACTTGCTAAGCATTCGTTTCGTGACACCAATTGACTTAAGAGCTTAGTGCCAACAAAGAATTCAACCCTGAAAAGAAATTATAACTCATACATTACCAGGGGTGGCAATTCTCGACACGACACGAAACTCGACACGAAAATAAACGGGTTTGGGTTGAAGTTTCCGACCCGTCAAACAAAACGGATCGTGTTTGGGTTGACCCGCTAACCCGTCAAAAATAATTTAAAAACATAAATATCTTTTTAAGTTTTTTTTTTAAAAATATTTTACTTAAAAGTCTCAAATAGTCAAAATAGATTTGCTTTATTTGGTCTTATTTAAGTTGACGTTTGAATTTTTTATTTGTTTGAAACTTGGATTTGTTTGAATTTGTTTGTGTTTGGACTTTTTATTTGTTTGAAACTTTTGTTTGGATTTTTGTTTAAATTTGGATGTTTGAATTTGATTGTATTATTAGGTGACCCGCCAACCCGTTTACGACCCACCAATCTGTCAACCCGAGCGTGTGCGGGTTAGGGTTGAATATCTCGACACAATCAGCTAAATGGGTCGTGTCCGGGTTGGCTTTCTCTGACCCGCCAACTCGAACATGACCCGATTGCCACCCCTATTAACATTACGAATGCCCTACTCAAAATCTCGCTTATTTGTAAAAGTATGCCAGTCGAAACTAAATGTATTACATATGGAAAGAAGGCCACAAACGTGTTATTAAATGCCTTCCAAAAAATTTGGCTCTATGACTGATCAAGACCCGGGGAAGGTTAAATGAAGGTTCAGGTTTTTTTTACCTTAAAAATATTATTTTTTTTGACCAAAAAAATACATGTTATTTTAGAACTAGTTAAATTGGCGATCCCCATCTGTGAATATGATTGCTTGTGAAACCACAATAATCCGGGGCTTATGTGTAAAAATTTTTGGTTTCTAAAAGTGAAACCATAAACCTTTTTTTGGATGAACACATAAACATTAATGTCTTGTTTGTTTTTTCATTTTAAGCTCTTAATTACCACTTATGTTTGATTCGTTTAGCTGTTTCATAACCATTTTAAAACTGAAATCAGACTTCATATATATATATATATATATATATAATTTTTTTTCATGTACAAAATCGTATGTGATTTTGTTCTAGCAGCAAAAATGACACGCGCGACTTTTGCTGCGGGAAAAGTCTCGGCTAATCATATATGATTTTGTACATGAATCATATGTGATTTTGTACATGAAAAATTTCATGTACAAAATAATTGACTGAGGATTGTCCTCGCATTCTCGTAAATTGTTACCGTCCTCGCATGAACCTCTCTATATATATATTTAGTTATTTATTTGAAAAGGTCCACTTTTATATCTTAAACAATGTTTTTTTTTGCTTATTTTAGATTCCATTTTCCTCCAATTTTGCTGAACACCTCACAAAAAACAAACGCCCCTAAAACTTTCAGGGGCCGTTTGGTTTGTAGGAATGGAATAGAATCGGGAGGATTTGGATTTGAAATCCATTCCAATCCCGTATTTGGTTTGTAGGGTTGTCAGAATTTGAAATCCAATGATTCCTTTAATTCCTCATTTTGAGCTAACATTTTACTACATTAGATTCCCTAAAACTATCTTTAAAATGGAGAAAATAAGAGAGAGAAAATGATTATCAAATGAAACCACCAATAGAAATCTTCGAAAATAAATATTTAGATACAGAAATAATATTTTAATAGATCATCGTAATATTTTAATATTATAATCAAATGTTTAGTTCTCCAAAATAGGGAATTTGTTGGAGATGAGTATAATTTTTTTTTTTGGAGATTTTTTCTTTTACTTCTCTATTTTGTAGAAATTTTAAAGAATCCATATAGTATGCTAATGACGCCCTTCAAAAGTGAATCCCTTTTACACACATCAATGTCAAAATTCCTTTTTTACATTTCCAAAGTTATAAAAGTGCAAAAAATTTCGTACACACCCCTATTAAGGGGGTGCCATTAGCACCCCCCATTGGAAATTATTTGGAAAGAGTTGTTATTTGAAATCCCAATCCCATTAGATTTCATAAATTGCTTCTAATCTCA
Source organism: Silybum marianum (assembly GCA_036898165.1). Taxonomy (NCBI): domain Eukaryota; kingdom Viridiplantae; phylum Streptophyta; class Magnoliopsida; order Asterales; family Asteraceae; genus Silybum; species Silybum marianum. Next base: position 20,915,345 of record CM072539.1, read on the forward strand.
ATTCCGCTATTATCTTTTGCATTCCCCATCTTTGTTTATTTTATTTTTTATATCATTTCATACCTATCTTTAATTAATTATAAATATATTAATTATTTATTAAATTTTAATAAATAAATAAAATGTTTAGATTAATTTAACATATTTTAATTCAAAGAACCTACCTTAATTTAGCCAATTCGTATAGTTAATAAAATTTATTGAACATAGTTATTTTATCAAACAAAGAACACGATCAAAATCTTAAACTAAACTAATCAGGATCGGTTAATTCATAATATGCAATAATGAATTCAAAACAAAAACGCAAACATCACTATCAAGTCTTAAAAACAATCAATCATATAGTGTGTCTTTTGTTCCAGATTCAAAATATGCTTATAAACTTTAAAGCAATCAAAACTAATAAAAATAAACGGAACACAGTTATTTTACCAAACAAACTAAGGACATAAAAAAATCGATTAATTCATAATTTGCAATGATGAACTCAGAACAAAAAGGTAAGCATCACTGTGAATCCTTAAAAATGAACAATCATATAGAGCGTGTCTTTCATTCCGAAATTCAAATACACTATAAAATTTCAAACAATCAAAATTAATAAACATAAATGGAAAATAGAGTTATTTTACCAAACAAATTAAGAACGCGTTCAAAATCGATCTTAAACTAAACTAATCAGGATCGGTTAATTCATAATATGCAATGATGAACTTAGAACAAAAATGCAAACATCACTATGAAACCTTAAAAACGACCAATCATAGGGGAGCAAACGAACACCGGAGCAATGAAACCCTAGGTGTTGGTTTAACTTCATCTATTGGTTCGCTTCATGCATGAAGTGAAATTTCAGAGAAATTTATAATATAATGTAGACATAGATAAGAAAATTGAAATCAAAATCAATATCGCAAATCAAAATCAAGTCAAACAATTATAAAATTTAAAGAGAATCCTTACATTGTCATCATCTCCATCCATCTTTGAAATGAATAGAGCTTGAAATAAACCCTAAAATGGAAAGTGAAATCAGGCGGGAACTGAAAACAGGTTGAACACTCTAGGTAACCTATTTATAATTATTAGTCTTCATTGGCTTTAAGTAAACTATTTTAATTGGAAATTAAGTGTCAAAGTCAAACAAATGTTTTAATGGCCTCAAAGTATATACCAATAGCAACAATAAAGAAAAGATATGCACTGAATATGTAATAAATTTTAACTATTTGTTTCTACTGTTACACATATTGTATAGAAATATAGACACTTATACTTCTTTTCTTGTCTATTTCAAAACAAGTATTTATATTTCTATTTATATTAAGTGTAACATTAAAAACAAATAGTTACAATTTATTAAAATATTCACTACTTATCTTTTTTTGTTGTTGCTATTTTATTCATATACATTTTGAGGTCATTAAAAGATTTGTTTGACTCCTAACTTCCAATTAAAATAGTTTACTTAAAGAAATTATAAATAGTTTATCGAGGGGTGTTCAAGTTGTTTCCATTTCTCGTCTGATTTTACTTTTCCTTTTAGGTTTTTTTTTTCAAGGTCTACTCAATTCAAAAATGGATGGAGATGACATTGAGAATGTAAGGATTCTATTCAAATTTTATGATGGTTTGAATTGATTTTGATTTGTGATTTAATTTTGATTTTCTTATCTATATCTATACTATATTATAAGTTTCTTTAAAATTTCACTTTATGCATGAAGCGATGACCAAAACTTGAAGTTAAACAAACACCTACGGTTTCATTGCTCCCGTGTTCGTTTGCTCCCCTATGATTGATGGTTTCTAAGGCTTCATAGTGATGGTTGCGTTTTTGTTCTGAGTTCATCATTGCATGTTATGAATTAATCGATCCTGATTAGTTTAGTTTAAGATCGATTTTGATCGTGTTCATTTGGTAAAATAACTATGTTTGATTTATTTTTATTAATTTTGATTGCTTGAAATTTTATCAGCAGATTTGAATTTGGAACGAAAGACACTATCTATGTGATTGATTGTTTTTAAGGATTCATAGCGATGTTTGCGCTTTTGTTTTGAGTTCATCATTGTATATTATGAATTAATCGATCATGATTAATTTAGTTTAAGATTTTGATCTTGTTCCTTGTTTGGTAAAATAACTATGTTCGATTTATTTTTATTGATTTTGATAACTTGGAATTTTATCAGCAGTTTTTTAATTTGGAACAATAGACACACTTTGTATTATCAAATTTAGTTACCGTTAATGAAAGATTTGATGAAGGAAACACTTATGAGCTAGCCATGATCATATTTATGTTAATGTGACCAAAATGTCATAGTTTTGAGTCACATAAACGGTTGCCAAACCGTCGTTTAATTGACAATGATGATGTTCATTCATGTATATTGTTCAGGAAATTACGGTGGATAGATTAACTTTAAACAAAGTGCGCCTCTCATTAGAGAGGTGGGACTGCTGTAATCAAAATTTATAGTTTCACATTTCATTGTCTAAAAAAATACACCTATAGTCCCCAAATTTTTGTGGTTTCATGGACAATCATATCCTAAAGGGTAGGTCCGCACCCTGATCCGTGTACATGAGCGGATTTAAGAAGGGTATATAGGGGTCATGGGACCGACCCCAACTAAAATTATATAATGAAGGCTAATTTTTTTTAAACTTGTTTTTTTACTAGACCTCAACTTAAACCTCCTAAAGGGACCCCAACTATTGAATTTGTAATTTTGTTTAGAATCTAGACACTGCAATGTGTTATTTTGTTTAAAATCTAGAGACCGTAATGTGAATCTGTTTAATTTTTCACTAGATTTGTGATTAATTGGTTAACGCCAAGTGCATAATTTTGTTTAATAGTTTGTTCCTCTGGCCATCTGACTCGTTCTTAATCGAATTTTGCATTAATTTTTAATATATTTATTTGCTTTAAGTTTAAACGAAATAGAAAAATATATAAATAGTAGTATAATATGTTGGTTTAACCAAAATAGTAGAAAAAGTTAAAGTGAAAATGAACCGAATAAGTTATCTTTATTCAGTAAACCAAACCATTTAAGCCAAAAACAAATATACCGAAATCGTTTTCGTTTGGATGAATTATTTGGTTCCAGAATTTTTTTGACACCCTAAAGTGTGCCCCCAACTCAAAACATTTATGGATCAGCATTCCGCCATTGTCCGTGTGCTGTTTTGATCCGTATGCCCCCAACTCAAAATGTTTACTCATTTGTCATATATAAATAATTAAATAAATACATATGGAAAGAAAGGCCACAAATGTGTTATTAAATGCCTTCCAAAAATATTGGCCCATGACTGACCAAGGCCCCGGGCAGGTAAAATGATGGTTTGGGGTTTTTTTATTTTATTTTAAAAATACATGTTATTTTGAACTAGTTAAATCGGCAAGGGTGTACCCAATGTTTTAAAATCCGGGTTAACCCGGCCGGTCGAACCGGTTGGACCGGGACCCGGGATAGTGACCGGGTTAACTAACGTTGGGTTAATGCATATGACCGGCCCGTTTCAATCCGGCCGGGTTTCTCAAAAACCCAGTTAAACCGGTGGTAAATCCGTTTCTCAAACCCAGTTAACCCGTTTTTATATTAAAATTAAAAAAAAAATGTGTGTTATGTGTGTTTTTTAATGTATTTGGATTGATGTAAAACTTGTTGTTTGTGTATTTTTAATGTTGGAACTTGTGAACATCAAATTATTACTTTATATATATGTATGTATGCAGGAAAATAAAAAAAATACAAGGGATTAAGAGAATTATTGAAACCGGTTAACTCGGTAGTTGAACCGGTTGAAGCAGTTAACCCGGAACCCGATCACCACACCAGATCAACTAAAAACACGGGTTTTAAAACATTGGGTGTACCCATCTCAGATATGGTTGTTTGTGAAACCACAATAATCTAAGGGCATTATGTTTATTTTTCTAGGGTTGTAAAAGTGACACCATAACCGTTTCTTTGTTTGAAAGTATAAACATTAAGAGTTGTTTGACGGTTGCTGAATGATTTGATTAGAATGATTACGTGTTTGTGAAACGAAAATTGCAGGTAAAAAATAATTCACATTATAAACCGAATTTCAATAATTCGAAACCGACAAACGTAGTTTTCATGCTCCAAACTACATCATATATTACATACTGGTTCAAAAGCATGTATGATCACCCCATGAAGATTCTCCCTTTGTTGACGATGCTCTATTATATGTTTCGATGATTGATCCTTTCGTTGTTTGTCTTTCTGAAAATCTTTATGGTTTCCAATCAGCAATCCTCGAGCCGATCCACACTGTTTTAAGAGCATTATGTAACAAGAGATATATCAGGTACACAAAGTCCGACTATGTGATTGAATTTAACCATGAAAAGAAATTATAATTCACACATAACTCAAAATCTACCTTATTTGTAAAAGTATGCCAATCAAAACTAAATGTATTCTATTTATTTTTTTGGTAAAAGTGAAACCGTAACCCTTTCTTTGAATGATAAAAGCATAAACATTAAAACTTTGAAAGATTTATATTATAATTGAGAAATAAAAACTCAACTTGATTGTTGGTTGACCCTTCAAAAACTTTAGTGTTTTAATTAATTCATTTTTTTTTAATTTTTTGTTTCATATCCTTATTTTTTTTGTAAATTATATCGTTACAAAGGTCTTCTTAACACTTTCTAAATAAGCCAACTATTGAAATATTTTAAAAATTTGTTATATATTTAACATTAACACATTCAAAATAACATGTTTTAAAGGTTAATAGCACACGTGTATGATAAATGCAATGTTTAATCACCATTAAGTATTTATTTGCCTTTGTTGATACTTATTTGACTTTTCAAACAAAATATAGCATGAATAATATGGTGAATCTTTTTTTAATAAATGTTAACATGAATACAAATTTCTTAGTAGAGGTTGGTTGGTTGAGCTTAATTTGTTTATACTGATGTAATAATGTTAACGAACACTTTAGGGTTATTTTATACAAACGTTTGGCCCTAACTGTGTAGACTTTAAAGTTATCTGTTTGGAGTTAGTTTGTGGTTGATTTTTAGACTTCTGGGTTAATTTCTTACTTCCGGACTAAATCTGTAGACTAGTTTGTTTTTGTTTGGGGTTAATTCTTTACACTTTAGGATTAATTTGTCTATAGGTTAATATATTGCATATCGGTCCGATAATGTAGAATCACTAATTGGAAGACTGAAATTCACCGACAATTGATTAGTTTTAAAGACTAGTTTATCAAATTTTTAATGATTTAAATATTTAATTTATATTTAATTGACTCAAACTAGCAAAAAACGGAGTTCGTCTAATATCAATTTTTAAAATTTTTATCGTACGATAATTATTTTGTGATATCGTTACCAAAAAAAAATCATAAATTCATTATCCTCTACTCAAACTGGATTAATGTGCATCTAGAGTTGAGTTGCAAAAGAGAGGTTATGGATAATTGTCTGGCCATTAAAGATGCAAATGACTTCTTATTCTTACTTTTTAATTCTTTTGGTAAATTTGGTTTTACTTTGTACTTTAATTAAACCAGTTATATATCCATGCGATGCAATGGGATGTTAATTCTTTGCATATATGCGATGCAATGGGATGTTAATTGCTTTCTTAAAAGAATCTATCATTTCAGAACATGGTTAATATATATATCTCTAGTTATATACCTATAGGATACAATGGAATGCTAGATTAAACTAGTTATGTATCTATGCAATGCTGCGAGATATGGTAGATTTTATAGTAACGCGAGAATGAAAAATTAAAAGAATTTTCCATTAGAAAAGAAATCCAAGACAACAGAAAAGTAAGGCAATAAAAGTGCATTTGGTATAATGAACAGAATGAGACAAGACATAACTAAACAAAACATACTTATTCCATGTTTGGTGTGACCATATGTAAGGGTGCTCGTAGGTATGGTTGATCGGGTTGAAGACATTTAAACTCAACCTCAATGCTTGCGGTTTGGAAAATCTCAACTCATGCCAAAGTGCAACCCAACCCAACTCAAACCAAAATGCAGCCCAACCCGACCCAACACATATTGGTTGGTTGGGTTAATACTTTGGTAAATCAAATATTGTCCTAACCTTGAGTATGTTGTTTTGTCTAGTCTAATCATACTTTCTTTTTCATGATCAATCATTTGGTACAACTTATCCATACTTCTTAAATCTTAAGTATATCACATTCAATTAGTTTTGTCAATTTGCATATATATGTTCACAGTTACTTAACATATATACAAATGAGTTCTATAGAGACGGAGATTGAAAATAAATGTATATGAAGAGGCTACTTAATGGTATAATTGTCTAATATACATATTAATAAGAACTCAACAATCATATTAAATCAAAGAAATAAAAGGATATCCCGTTCATATGGCAGTAAATCGTCTACTCACCGAGGTTAGATCGTCTTCTTTCGTAACCGTACCTGAATCTCTCCGTCTCGTACTAGCCTTCCCGTCCCATGCTTTTTCCCTTTGCCTAGTTCTACTCTGGCCGGGGGTAACAGTCTTTTTGAGAACCAAGTGGCCCTTGAGGAAGACCTTCAGAAAACCCATCTAATTCGGGGAAAGGAATTCAAGCCCATAAAATGAGTCAAGTCTAAGATAGGTACCAGTAGTCTTTATGGCGCTCTTACCCCTTATGCAAAGCACCAATGACTTTGGTCTTCTGAAAGGGGCTTAGGGCATATCATCAAAGAAAGAATTTGGGTTGGGTTCAAACAAAAATAACCCAATACCTACAGTTTGAAGATTTTACAACTCGATTAGACATTCAGTTGCTTTGGGTCGAGTTGGATTGATTGGGTTAGTTGGGTTTTTGAGCTCCCCATATGTAAAACAGACAAGGAATTAACTTGAACTAAGGTGGAACACGTTGGTTCCTAGGGGTTTACGTTGGTTGGGCTGGCGGGTTTTTACATTTTTGCAATCTAACACAATTATGTCATTCTGAAAGTCTCAACCCAACTCAACCTATTCAAAAGTATAAACCAACCCAACATTTGCGAGTTAGGGCAGGTTGGTGGATTAGTAATATAACAAAACTTCTACCAGTTCTTTTACATGATAAACATGCTCTTTTCCACAATAATTATGAGTCATTTTTAAAAAAATTATCCCAAACGTATGAGGTTCTACCTCCCTTTTTCATACATGTGTTTGGTTCATAATTGTAGTTCAATCGGTCAGAGCACCGCCCTGTCAAGGCGGAAGTTGCATATGGGGAAGGAGCGTTGTTGTTTGCAAGGTCTCGATTAGTCCCACTTGTAGCCTGATTGGGACTTCTTTCTTTCCGATTTTTGGGAGCGTAGGAGTATTTTCCATTGCTTCTATACATATAAAATTGGATTAAAAAAATAAGTTACAACCTACAAGAAATAGTTGAGATTTCTTTATGCAATAAAAAACAAATGCGAAACAACTTGTTATGTGGATGCAAACGGGACAAGCGACGGTATAGAACTTGAGAGTGATGGGTCTGAACTCATCATAACTACCGTATCATCAACCAAATTAAGCAATTGGTTAGAGGGAGTATTTGCATTATTATCTTCAGAAACCACTCCCATCTTCAAATGATCGGAGTTCCCATTACTGTTGTATTGGCTGCAAGGTGCCTACACCCCCTAATTCTTAATATGTACAGTTGTGCACTTCAATTACAATATTAAATCTCGAAGTTTTTGGAATTCTCCAAATTATACTTGAGCATCCAAATCTAGGTCTCGAGCTCGAGGTTTTAATCTCTTAACGGTAGTACCCTCATTGACTTCGGCTTTACTAATGACAGATTTTGTTTCTTTACAAGTTTGACACCATTTTAGAAGTAGGATAACTTTATTTCCACAATTATCTCTTAATTAGTTTAACTATAAATAAGATCTATTGTTTTAAGTTTTAATTATATTATCGATTAACAGTTTTAATACAAATCTCTTTAAGAGAGTTTTTGAGTTTTCTTAATAATTCTTAGTATTTACGCTTGTAAGTTCTTAAATCTTTTGGATTTGACGCTTGTCAATCCTTCTGTGTATTCCTATTGCGTCAGTTGGTATCAGAGCACATACTTCATGTCTCATCACCTTCGCGATGGGAGAACCGCAACCCCTCACCCAGGTATATCTCGATCGAGTCACAACGGCCTTACCGCAACCCACAACATTGAACGATGGGGATGGAACAGGAAAGAAAATCAAAATCGACCACGTGATGGTCGACACTATCGGACCACTAGTTCAAGTTCCAACTCAGAATCTGAGGAGGAAGTCAAGCCACCCCGAAAATAACTCGATTATTGAATGAAGGCCAATATTCCCAACTTCTATGGAGCCATGGGTGTAGACGAGTTCCTATACTGGCAGATGTCGACCGATTTTTCGAGATCCCGAAGATCACGGAACACTAGCAAATAAAGATGGTTGTTTTTCTATTAAAGAGCACCGCCTCCATATGGTGGGACAAGCTAGTAGCCTGATGACAAAGGCAACGAAAAGGCCCGATACGTTCATGGAGGAGAATGAAGCAACTAATGACGGAACGGTTCCTACCGGTCAAGGTTCTTCCGTACGGCGATATCTACAACCATATTATGGATTCAATTTCTATCCTAGGAAAGCGACCATCTGTTTGTGATAAGGCACACAAAAAATGATTAAGTCTTGGCTGACAAGGTCAAAGGTAAAACCATCATCATAGTGACCGAGCCACAACATGAAATCTTTACTAAGACCCAAGTGTCTGAACCAGATCTTAGACCAGTCGTTCAAGAAATCCCAAGTGAACAAGCGAAGACATCCCAAAGCACGTGAAATCGATGGTGCAAGAATACAAGAAAGTTGATCCTAAAGAGGATACTTTCGAAATTTTAGCACCCAAGGCTCCAAATCAAGAACAAGACAATTCCCCATAAATTTCTTGTAACCTTTTACCCTTTGAGATTTGAAGATTGGTCATCTTTTTCGATTTCGAAGGCCGTGTTGTGATGAGCAATCTCTTATATTTCTAACTAGTGTTGGGTCTGTGCGTTGCGCGGTGTGACGATAATTTTTTTTATTAGATTATTAAACCGAGTTAAAATTAGGAGCAATTTCTCAGTTAACCGTTAATGAAATACAATGTGAAAAATGAAATGTTTTCATAAGTTGTTGATGTGCATATATTCTAAATCGTTTGTTATTACGATGAATTTGTAATATACCGGTAATAGTTTTGTATTATATTATTTAAAACTCAAATGATATGTCCCACAACCATATTGAAAATAATATAAAGAAAAATAGTTGATCAACACGTAAAGCGGGTCGCATTGAAAAATCGGGATATCAAGCTATTATAGTAATTATTTTCTAAAAATATAGGATTAATATCAAATGTATAATTTGTCACAGATGTATCAATCATCTTAAGAGCATCCAACGTCATTATCCTCTTGAGGGGTTCATGACTCTGTCATATCAGTTTTTTCTTTCTTACACATTTTATAAACATTTCATTAGACCTGGCAAACGTGTCGGGACGGGTCGGGTTCAAAGTTAACGGGTTAAGAATGCCTAACACTAACCCGGCCCGTTTAATTTTTGTGTCGTGTCAACTCATTTACTTAAAATGGTTGAAATCTATTAGCCAAACTCGTTTAATTCGTGTTGGGTTAAACATGTCGTGCTAGTTTTTGCCAAGTCTACATGGAATGAACAAACATTTATTATTATTATTATTATTTAGTATTTACTTTTTTTTTTAAAAACTATAAACTGTGGGTTGTTGACGTCCGTTGCCTATGAGCCTAATATAAACGGTTATTAGGGTCATTTTCGTGTTGAAAATTTTGACCTTGACCTTCCGCACCTAATTCGTGTCGGATTAACATGACGTGTAAGTTTTGTCAAGTTTTCATTTCATTCTTCAACATGGACCAAGTCTATGATTTATACAATAAAAATTATAATAACTAAAAGTTATTTATTTTAATAAATTACGAAAATTAAAATTTACCATGAATTACGAAAATTAAAATTTATAATAAATTAAAATTTTAATAGCTATAATATTTTTTGATAAAAATAAAAATTTAGATGAAGATAATACACTTATTAAGAAAAATCGATAAACTTTAAATAAAATTCATTTTTTTTATATATATCTTTTAAAAAGAATGGTAATTGTAGAGATAATTTTATTTAAACTAAATAATTTTTCTTAGTTTGATAAAGTAAAAGATCTTAAATTGTAATATTTTATTACTTATTCATTAATGGATCTTACCATTGTTTGAGGAGGAATTAGTGAAGATTCAATTCATCCTAGGTGGCAAAAACTCTCCCACTTACATTGGTAAATAAATTTAAGAACCGGTTCTTAGAAGTTTGATAACCTTCCAATGCAGATGTTCTAAGCTATTATAGTAACTTTTACCACATAAAATAGGATTACTATTAATTCTATAAGTTGTCAAAAATGCATCACTTTCTCTTATCGATATATGTTCATGTCTTTCTTTCAATTTAACATCTTCTTACCAACGTGGGATAACCAAAACCAATGTCATATTTTAATATTTAAGATTACTTAATTTTTATAATTCCACACCATTCAATTCACCTATTTTATACACACCCCTTTTATTTCAATATTTCAACTTTTCACCAATATGGATACTAAGACTTAACCACAATTCATCATTTGAGAATACTTAATTCTCATGGTGTCATACTGAAAACCTTTCGTTCTTCTCTAATATGTGTGTGCATGTATTTATAGGGTTAAGATCAAAAGAGAACTATGAAAATAAAAGAACCGAATAACTCATTCAAATCGTTATATTGAAATGATTCAACAAATGTGGTTAAAAAGTGGTTAAAATTGTTAGTTGCTACGTACAAATTGTCTATGGTTCGAAAAAATTATAATTTAACTAATGGATTACATATATAAGAGTAAATTATATATTTCGTCATTGTGGTTTGTTAAAGATTGAGATTTTAATCCCCGTGGTTTAGAAATTGTTATTTTCGTTCATACGGTTTGGAATCTTTCCTATTTTTGTTTGTTATGATTTACAATTTATTGTTGTTTCGATCGATGTGGTTTAAAATTATTTACTGTTTTGGTTCTTTGTACTTTCACTAAGAATTAGCCAATGCATGAAAGTAGCAATAAATTAAAAATCAATTCAACGAAAATCAAAATTATTAACAAACCATATGTAAGAACATCGTCTCTTATGTATAAATTTGTTAAGAAGTAAGTTGTAAAATGAAAAAAAAAACAATTTTGACAAAAAAAAACAATTTTGACAAAAAAAACATATTCTTATGCCCTATATATTGGTTGATGACATCTTTATTTTTTTTTCTAATTATGAGTCATCAATAAATAAATATAAATGAATATTTATTACATGATTGTAAAAAAATTATATCATCTACACCAATTCATGATTTGAATGGATTTAACATGTAATGAAGGATGACAAAATTCAACAAAGTGTTATATTAGTAAGGAATGAGTATAACTGAAAATATAAAAATCGTAAAAGAAAAGAATGAAAATATACCTCAAAATTGTCTTTGTTATTTAGCAATTTTATGAATTACAAAATTAAAATTGGTGTACAATTTGACAAAAAAAACTCATCAACCAAATAATTATAAGATATCAACAGAATTTCTCGTGCCCTATATATATTGATTCATGACATCTTTCATATTATCTAATTATGAATCATCAATATATATACAAATATTTATAACATTATAGGAAAAAAACACAATCAAAACCGTCCACTTCATAACATTCTCCAATTCATAATACATTTCATATAATTTAGAATTAAATGGAACAAACTCGTTATGAAAAAATTGGATAAAAAGTTGTGAAAATCAGAAAATATAAAACGTTATGAAATATTACAGTGAATTTCATAACATTTTATATTTTCTGATTTTCACAACTTTTTATCCATTTTTTCATAACGAGCTTGTTCCATTTGATCCTAAATGATATGAAGTGTATTATGAAATGAAGAATGTTATGAAATTCACTATATAGTGGGAGGTTTTGATTGAGGTGCATGTGGTGTAAATTTTAACTGGGGGTATAGAAGAACCTCCCTCTATATATATATATATAATGTTCTAATTTTACATACATTTCATGTGTAGTAGGCAAGTGGTGGTGCATCATCACCAGAAGAAGAAATATGATACTTCAAAAAAGTCTATATTGATAAGCAATAGAATAAGGCACCTCCCCAAACATTGAATTCTGGTAATTGCTACACATATTGTTCATTCCATTCCATTCCATGAGAATAATTTTATGGAAATTGTTCATAGATGAGTAACTTATCATTCTATTCCATGTGCAGATTTTAGGGTGAAGTTTGCATTAGTTACTTACGTTTGAAGATGTTTAGGTTTGATCATTGAACCTTATTTTAGATTTCATTTTATTTTGTTCGTAACACTTCTGTCCCTATCAAATGTGTTTAGGTAATTTGGTGCAACCTTTCCTATTTTAATTCATTTTTAGTATTCTAACTTAACACTATTTCTGATTTCTTGGCTTTGTTACAATGTAGGTGTATACTCTAACTTGTGATGGAGGCTATCCGGTTTGTTAATTGGAAAGAAACACAATATATACACGATCTTGGTTTAGTACACTACTACATACTTGTTCTCTGCTTTAGTACACAATCATTGTTTGTTCTCTATTTTAGTATACTATTACTTACTTGTTCTTTAGAAGAAATTTAACTTTGTTCGTATATTACATGAAGAACCATTGACATGAAAATTATTTTGTTCTTTAATGCCTTCATATGATGTAAAAGTCCATGTTCAATTTATAAGTTATTTTCTAATCAGATTGGTTCACCATTACTTAGTCATAATACATTTCTTTTCTGAATCTTTCTGAATTTCTTCAAGCTTTATTCTTTTTATCCTATTGCTTTACTTAAATAATAATTATCCTTTTGTATATGTGACGATTTAATACTTTACATTGCAATTGCAAGCAGCACATGCACAAATCAGATTCTATCTATAAATTCTAACGTCTAAGACATAACTACAAGGAGGCGTTTGGTTTGTCAGATTTCGGTGGAATCTGATGGAGTTGGAAAAGTCAATTCCGTTAACAAAATTCCATTCCTATGTTTGGTTATCCATGGAATGAAATTGAAATCCAAAGATTCCATTAGATATGGATTTGATCATTCCTTCCTAAATGTGAGGGAATTGAAATCAATTCCTTCCAATATTCTAACAATGAAAAAAATACCCTTATAGAATCATAAAACCCACATATCCTAATTCTTTTTCATCTTCAAAATCGACCAGACATGGAACTGAAGTCCAGTCCTCCGACTTTTGTTTCAACTTCACGATCGACTTTTGCTTCATCGTCTTCAAGATCGACAAAATATGGAACTGACATCAGATCAGTTTGCGTCTTCACTGTCTTCGTCTTCTTATCGCCATCAAAACCACATCAGATCTTCAACTAATAGATCGACTTTTGTTTCATCTTCACCATCGTCGTTGATAGTTGGGTTTACACCTCGTTAATCTAACCGCAATTGTACGGTATAGGAATTGAGTATCACATTTACTATATCGGCTATTAATTTTTGAGAGTGTGGGTATTATTGTGCGATTTTTATAATTTTTCACATTGTGGATTTTCTCTTTGGAGGCTTGTGTTTTTTCTCCGGTTTTGAAGTTTCCACATTAATTTTCTCTTTGTTCTTTGCTTGGGTTGTTGGGAAACTCTAAGGCCAATTTTCTAACACAACATAGGCTGTTCATACCAGATATGGAGTACGTGATAGATTTGCCAAGGCTTTATCTCTATTTGGAACAGAAAGTAAAGCAAGACCACCTATGCCTTTAGTGCAAGAAACAATTCAAGAGCAAGGGAGGCGTCCAGAACCATATGAGAGCAAAAAGTCATTGCAAAATTCATTTCGATAAAAAAGAACAAGCTTACTTTCAAGTGTTCCTTTATATACAGTTGCTACAGGTTTGTATTTATGATTTTTTTTTCAATAATGTCATTATGATATATTGTGGATTTAATAAATGGTACCATTAACTTTTTAGTTACGATGGGGAGACTGGGATCGTCTCTGATAGGATAAAAACTCGAAGGGATTGGGGGACCGAGCTGATTATAACTAATTAAAATTCCTCAACCAAAAAAAAAACTATTGGTTCAAAGAAAATGTTCACCACTTTCGCAAGTCAAAACGTTTACTCCCGACAGCAGCTAGACTTGATGATGAGATGTACATTCTTAACCTTTAATTGGTAGATCTCATATATATATATATATATATATAATGTTCTAACTTTTCATACATTTCATGTGTAGTAGGCAAGTGGTGGTGCATCAGCACAAGAAGAAGAAATAGGATACTTCAAAAAAGTCTATTTTGATAAGCAACAGAATAAGGCACCTCCCCAAACATCGAATTCTTGTAACTGCTACACATATTGTTCATTTCATTCCATGAGAATAATTTTATGGAAATTGTTCATAGATGAGTATCTTTTCATTCTATTCCATGTGCAGATTTTAGGGTGAAGTGTGGATCCCAGTAAATCAGGTAACGGTGTAATATTAAATAAGAACACGATGAATAAACTGAATAACTTCAATATGTCATATATCTAATTTGTAGAATTCACGGTTGCATAGATTTCTCTCTTAAGCTCTCTCTTGAATGATATGAATTAATGTGCTTCTTCTTATAATGATAACCCTAGCCCTCTATTTATATTTAGAACATTTATCGTAATAAGGAAATTAGGAGATAAGGCATTACACTTGCCTTATTTACAATTAAATCGTTTCCTTATAATTAAACATACAATCTTTCCTAATTAAAGACTTTGTTGACTTTTACATTTTGGACCTTCATGTCTTCAATGGTTGTCATCTCGGATACAACATTTTCAGACCTAACAATCTTTCCCTCTGTATTCGAGATTACACTTCAGCAAATCAACACCTTTTTTTTGAAGACGGTGAAACTTTTGTCAACAAATATTTCTTCTTGATTCTTTTGCTCTCCCTACGAAAATGATCTCTTGTAAGCTCCGTAGCTCCCCCTTAACATTAACATGAAAAGAAAATCGAAGGAGCCGCGATATCGTAGGGTATAAAACTTGTCGGGTCAAAAAACATGTCGGGTCAGGCGTTGTCGACATAAAAAGATCTCGGGCCAAGTAGATTCGACAAGAATTGATGTCGGGCCAAGATGAGTCGATCAAATAAAGTGTCGGGCCAAATGGACGTGATGAAAACACTTAGTCTACTTGTCAATCCTTTGTTGCTCGACAAGAAATTTTGTCGGGTCTTAAGCAGTCGATAAGTTTTCAAAATTGTCTTCATTTGTCGATAAGTCTTTAACTTTTTTCTTCATTTGACTTTGAAACACATTTTCTTCCGTTCACAATAAGCATTCGTCTTTGGTATACCTTTTCTCCCCCTCAGAATGATAAGGAGAAACCGAATCATTATGAACAATCAAAGACATTAAGTAGAAGTAATCAAATGCTTATGTGAGAAATTCATCTTCAAGGATCAACGGGTAAAAAACTAACAGACAGAAGCACGTGTAGCAACTATTATCACTTAATTAAAACAAAGTCAATTAAGTGGCCTATTTTCAGTGTTGGCAGCGGGTTGGCACTGATAGGACTTCCGGTTATCACAGAAGTAAGTTATAAAACTAACTTCTCAAACTGTTTCGGCATACACATAAAGATATGCAATATGAATCACAAAGACTCGTGCATGTGTCAAAGAAATATGTGTATATATGATGTCTCAAAAATAGACTCGATGTGCACAAAATATGAAGTTCGAAGACCGGAGGTGTGTCTTCTTGTTTCAATATCTAAATCTTCCGAGTGAAGAATAGATAGATGATATGCTAAATCTCCGTGATATATGAAACAAGAATCTTTTGTGAGATACTTGAGTATCTGGGTAGGGTGACACAAGTTACCGACACTGGGTCCATGTCTATTTTCAATATTCATCTCCAAAGAATTGAGAATGAATAGATTGTGTGGCTACCCGGATAACTGTTTAGGTTTGGTGAAGACCAAATATTTTCTTTTAAGTCCTGTCACACCCTCAGTTTTTCTTTTATCTCACAAGCACTCAATTTTATCACATTCATACCCTTTCAAAATAACTAACCTAGGGATGTGTTTCATGGGTAGGTCCTCCGACTCTGGATTGACTATTGAAACTTCTAATTCCTATCACACACAAAGAGTTAAAACATTGAATTCCGAGTTCTGCACTGATGTATTCAGAAGTCATAATGCAATGTAAAACGGGTTAAGAGCAGGTCCATAGCTGAGATACTATGAAGCTAAAAAAATGAATGAAAAAAAAATCGGTACTCCCCTTCAAATGTGACATAACCTTTTGAAAGAATGACATGTGATGTGAATATTCGGAATTTAGAACACACATGACGTACCTACAAAACAGAGTAAAAAGATTTTGGTACCTAAGTTTTGTTGGGTCCTTGGAGGTTAGCTTTAGATGTAACAAATGAGGAAGTGGGGATACTGTAAGTACCATACCATTTATGAATGAACCTTTGATTGACAAAATCATTTGTTCCACAAGTAGAACAACAAAGATTTGTGGCTCTTAGACTGATTAACTGATTGATGGTTTTGACAAAATGAGGTAAATCAGTCTTGGACACAAATGATTTTGCATCAACTACAGGAGATGTATGTGACATGTTTCTAACACTATCATCTGTAGTTGATTTCTTTCTCCAAACCATTTTAAACTTCTTAAAATTACCGGAATTAGCAACAAAATCGTTGTGAAACCGATTAGAATTATGAGTTCGAAAATTTGAAGAACCATATGATTTGGAGCTGTGAGAATAACCATTTGAGTTAACATTTGAAGATTAGTTATTCTGACAGACACTAACTGGAGAAAGAGGAGTCATCTTTGAACTTGAAGCAGAATCAGAATCATTAGTAAAAATCATTTTTTCAAGGTCATCTAACTCCGCATGTATTTGTTCGGGAGTGAGTTGTTTGAATGATTCTGAATTTTCTTTATGCAATTGTTTTTGCTTTGATATCTCGTTTTCAAGTTCTTTAATTTCGTTTCAGAGGATTTCCTTTCTAAAATCACAATTTGCTCAAAATCGGATACTTGTTCAGAAAGTTTTCTAATTGTCAACTCACAAGTTTTAATTTTGCTCTCAAACATTTTTCGCTCAATTTCAAACCTGTTTTTCTGATCAGAAGAGAATTGTCTTTCTTTTTTCTCTCCTCCCAGACCCGCTTATAACAACGCTGCGCCTCCGGCCAATTATGATCCTCAGCAGCAACAAGGTGATTTCTAAGTCAGATGATTTTATTTTAGAATCAAATTTCTGCCTTGACTTAGAAATATTTTCTTTCATATCTTTATTTTCTTTTTCTAAACTTGCATATTTCCCTTTTAACTCCTCGAGTTGAATAGCTGTTGTTCTCCAACCCATATAGTATTCATATTCACTGGAATTTGGATCGAGTACTAATGGGTCAGTAGACATCATGATTTAAGCTTTTCAACTCAAACACAAAAAATCGGTTTGTGAAAAAAAAATAAGCACTGGTTACCTGATAAAGTGATCTCGATCGGTGAGTTTTGAAAAAAATTCTAAAAGTTCTTTTAAAAATAAAAAATAAAATCTCGATTTGACAGAAAAAATGTCGATAGATAAAGATGCGATAAGAATTTATGTCGGGTTAAGGTAACTCGACAAGAAAACTTATCGGATGAAGGTAGTATCGACAAGATTTGATATCGGGTTAAACGGAGTCGACAAGATTTTATATCGGGTTTTAAGGTGTTGACAAGAATTTATAACGGGTATTAAGGATTCGACAAGAATTCTTATCGGGTCTAAAGGACGCGATAAAAATAAGATTCTGAAATTCCTTTTTATTTTATTTTGAACTATTGAAGAGCAAGAACGAAGCCTTCGTCAACAAAAAAAGAACAATGTCTTTTTAAGGAAGAGAAGATCTAAGTTCTCGAATCCCCAATAATATCAAAAATAAACTAAAAAGATTTACTTAAAGTTTAAGCAGTGTACTTGAGAACTCTTAAACTAGAAAGCTGTAGAAGTCAGAGACGCTGAGTTTTCCAATAAAAGTGAAGCAAAAGTACTATGGTTTAAACTAAAGTAAAAAAATTCGAATTTTGTTAAAGTTTAAGGCTTGTACTTAAGAACTTTTAAACTAGAAAAGCTGCAGAAGTCAGTGACCCTGAGTTTTCTAATAAAAGACAAGCATAACTTTCAAGTGTTCCTTTTTATACAATTGCTACAGGTTTGTATTTATGATTTTTTTTTTCAATAATGTCATTATGATATATTGTGGATTTAATAAATGGTACCTTTAACTTTTTAGTTACAATGGGGAGACTGAGATCGTCTCTGATAGGGTAAAAACTCGAAGGGATTGGGTGACCGAGCTGACCATAACTGATTAAAATTCCTCAACCAAAAAAAAATATTGGTTCAAAGAAAATATTCACCACTTTCGCAAGTCAAAACGTGTACTCCCGACAGCAACTTTACATACATTTCGTGTGTAGTAGGCAAGTAGTGGTGCATCAGCACAAGAAGAAGAAATAGGATACTTAAAAAAAGTCAGTCTTGATAAGCAATAGAATAAGTCACCTTCCCAAACATTGAATTCTGGTAATTGCTACACATATTGTTCATTTCATTCCATGAGAATAGTTTTATGGAAATTGTTCATAGATGAGTAACTTTTCATTCTATTCCATGCGCAGATTTTAGTGTGAATTTCACACTAAAATCTACAGTAGTTACTTACGTTTGGAGATGTTTAAGTTTGATCATTGAACCTTATTTTAGATTTAATTTTATTTTGTTCATAATACTTCTCTCCCTATCAAATGTGTTTAGGTAATTTGGTGAAACCTTGCTATTTCAATTCATTTTTAGTATTCTAACTTAACACTATTTCTTATTTTTTTGCTTTGTTACAATGTAGGTATATACTCTCACTTGTGATGGAAGCTATCCGGTTTGTTAATTGGAAAAGAAACACAATATAGACATGATCTTGGTTTAGTACACTACTACATACTTGTTTTCTGCTTTAGTACACAATTACTTGTTTGTTCTCTATTATAGTAAACTATTACTTACTTGTTCTTTAGAAGAAAAGTTAACTTTGTTCGCATATTACATGAAGAACTATTGACATGAAAATATTTTTATTTTTTAATGCCTTCATATGATGTAAAAGTCCATGTTTAATTTATAAGTCATTTTCTAATCAGGTTGGTTAACCATTACTTTGTCATAAACATTTCTATTCTGAATATTTCTGAATTTCTTCAAGCTTTATTCTTTTTATCCTATTGATTTACTTAAATAATAATTATCCTTTTGTATATGTGATGATTTAATACTTTACTTTGCAATTGCAAGCAGAACATGGACAAATCAGATCCTATCTATAAATTCTAACGTTTAAAATATAACTACAAGGAGGCGTTTGGTTTGTCAGATTTCGATGGAATCTGATGGAGTTGGAATGGTCAATTCCGTTAACAAAATTCCAGTCCTATGTTTGGGGAAATTCGGTTTCTTCTTTGATTCCGCTTTCTCCGCTCGATCTTACACTTAAAAAAAAGGAGTTCACCAGCAAAAGACGATTTAAGATTACTTATGGGCTGCTTGCTTATCGATTACCCTTGGAATGAAATTGAAATCAAAAGATTCATCAGATATGGATTTGATCATTCCTTCCTAAATGTGAGGGTATTGAAATCCTTTCCTTCCAATATTCTAAGAATGACAAAAATACTCTTATTGAATCATAAAACCCACATATCCTCCTTTTTTTTCATCTTCAAGATCGACCGGACATGGAACTGAAATCCATTCCTCCAACTTTTGTTTCAACTTCACGATCGACTTTTGCTTCATCCTCTTCAAGATCGACCAGATATGGTACTGACATCAGATCAGTTTACGTTTTCACTGTCTTCGTCTTCTTCTCACCATCAAAACCACATCAGATCTGCAACTAATAGATCGACTTTTGTTTCATCTTCGCTATCGTTGTTGATAGTTGGGTTTACACCCTGTTAATCTAACCGCATTTGTATGGTATAGGAACAAGGAACTGAGTATCACAATTACTATATCGACTATTAATTTTTGAGAGTGTGAGTATTATTGGGCGATTTTTATAATTTTTCACATTGTGGATTTTCTCTTTGTAGACTTGTGTTTTTTCTCCGGTTTTGAAGTTTTCACATTAATTCTTATCTTTTTTCCCTCTATTTTTGTTCATTGTTTGGGTTGTTGGGAAACTCTAAGGCCAATTTTCCAACACAACATGGGTTGTTCATACCAGATATGGAGTACGTGAGATTATTTGGAACATAAAGTAAAGCAAGACCACCTATGCCTTTATTGCAAGAAACAATTCAAGAGCAAGGGAGGCGTCCAGAACCATATGAGAGCAAAAAGTCATTGCAAAATTCATTTGGATAAAAAAGAACAAGCTTACTTTCAAGTGTTCATTTTTATACAGTTGCTACAGGTTTGTATTTATGATTTTTTTTCAATAATGTCATTATGATATATTGTAGATTTAATAAATGGTATCTTTAACTTTTTAGTTACGATGGGGAGACTGGGATCGTCTCTGATAGGGTAAAAGCTCGAAGGGATTGGGTGATCGAGCTGATCATACTTGATTAAAATTCCTCAACCAAAAAAAAATATTGGTTCAAAGAAAATATTCACCACTTTCGCAAGTCAAACGTTTACTCCCGACAACAACTAGACTTGATGATGAGATGTACATTCTTAACCTTTAACCGGTAGATATCATATATATATATATATAGAAATGATGTTCTAACTTTACATACATTTCATGTGTAGTAGGCAAGTAGTGGTGCATCAGCATAAGAAGAAGAAATAGGATACTTCAAAAAAGTCGGTCTTGATAAGCAATAGAATAAGGCACCTTCCTAAACATTGAATTCTGGTAATTGCTACACATATTGTTCATTTCATTCCATGAGAATAATTTTATGGAAATTGTTCATAGATGAGTAATTTTTCATTCTATTCCATGCGCAGATTTTAGTGTGAAATTTACAGTAGTTACTTACGTTTGGAGATGTTTAGGTTTGATCATTGAGCCTTATTTTAGATTTAATTTTATTTTGTTCATAATACTTCTCTCCCTATCAAATGTGTTTAGGTAATTTGGTGAAACCTTGCTATTTCAATTCATTTTTAGTATTCTAACTTAACACTATTTCTTATTTTTTTGCTTTGTTACAATGTAGGTATATACTCTCACTTGTGATGGAAGCTATCCGGTTTGTTAATTGGAAAAGAAACACAATATAGACATGATCTTGATTTAGTACACTACTACATACTTGTTTTCTGCTTTAGTACACAATTACTTGTTTGTTCTCTATTTTAGTAAACTATTACTTACTTGTTCTTTAGAAGAGAAGTTAAATTTGTTCGCATATTACATGAAGAACTATTGACATGAATTTTTTTTTTATTTTTTAATGCCTTCATATGATGTAAAAGTCCATGTTTAATTTATAAGTCATTTTCTAATCAGATTGGTTAACCATTACTTTGTCATAAACATTTCTTATCTGAATCTTTCTGAATTTTTTCAAGCTTTATTCTTTTTATCCTATTGCTTAACTTAAATAATAATTATCCTTTTGTATATGTGGTGATTTAATACTTTACTTTGCAATTGCAAACAGAACATGCACAAATCAGATCCTATCTATAAATTCTAACGTTTAAGACATAACTACAAGGAGGCGTTTGGTTTGTCAGATTTCAATGGAATCTGATGGAGTTGGAATGGTCAATTCCTATAACAAAATTCCATTCCTATGTTTGGTTACCCTTGGAATGAAATTGAAATCCAAAGATTCATCAGATATGGATTTGATCATTCCTTCCTAAATGTGAGGGAATTGAAATCCTTTCCTTTCAATATTCTAAGAATGACAAAAATACGCTTATTGAATCATAAAACCCACATATCCTCCTTTTTTTTCATCTTCAAGATCGACTAGACATGGAACTGAAATCCATTCCTCCGACTTTTGTTTCAACTTCACGATCGACTTTTGCTTCATCCTCTTCAAGATCGACCAGATATGGAACTGACATCAGATCAGTTTACGTTTTCACTGTCTTCGTCTTCTATGTTTGGTTACCCTTGGAATGAAATTGAAATCCAAATACTCATCAGATATGGATTTGATCATTCCTTCCTAAATGTGAGGGAATTGAAATCCTTTCCTTTCAATATTCTAAGAATGACAAAAATACCCTTATTGAATCATAAAACCCACATATCCTCCTTTTTTTTCATCTTCAAGATCGACCAGACATGGAACTGAAATCCATTCCTCCGACTTTTGTTTCAACTTCACGATCGACTTTTGCTTCATCCTCTTCAAGATCGACCAGATATGGAACTGACATCAGATCAGTTTACGTTTTCACTGTCTTGGTCTTCTTCTCGCCATCAAAACCACATCAGATCTTCAACTTATAGATCGACTTTTGTTTCATCTTTGCTATCGTTGTTGATAGTTGGGTTTACAACCCGTTAATCTAACCGCAATTGTACGGTATAAGAACAAGGAACTGAGTATCACAATTACTATATCGACTATTAATTTTTGAGAGTATGGGTATTATTTGGCGATTTTTATAATTTTTCACATTGTGGATTTTCTCTTTGTAGACTTGTGTTTTTTCTCCGGTTTTGAAGTTTCCACATTAATTCTTATCTTTTTCTCCCTCTATTTTTGTTCATTGTTTGGGTTGTTGGGAAACTCTAAGGCCAATTTTCCAACACAACATAGGTTGTTCATACCAGATATGGAGTACGTGATAGATTATTTGGAACAAAAAGTAAAGCAAGACCACCTATGCCTTTATTGCAAGAAACAATTCAAGAGCAAGGGAGGCGTCCAGAACCATATGAGAGCAAAAAGTCATTGCAAAATTCATTTGGATAAAAAAGAACAAGCTTACTTTCAAGTGTTCCTTTTTATACAGTTGTTACAGGTTTGTATTTATGATTTTTTTTCAATAATGTCATTATGATATATTGTGGATTTAATAAATGGTACCTTTAACTTTTTAGTTACGATGGGGAGACGGGGATCGTCTCTGATAGGGTAAAAACTCGAAGGGATTGGGTGACCGAGCTGATCATAACTGATTAAAATTCCTCAACCAAAAAAAAATATTGGTTCAAATAAAATATTCACCACTTTCGCAAGTCAAAACGTTTACTCCCGACAGCAGATGGACTTGATGATGAGATGTACATTCTTAACCTTTAATCGGTAGATATCATATATATATATATATATATGATGTTCTAACTTTACATACATTTCATGTGTAGTAGGCAAGTACTGGTGCATCAGCACAAGAAGAAGAAATAGGATACTTCAAAAAAGTCAGTCTTGATAAGCAATAGAATAAGGCACCTTCCCAAACATTGAATTCTGGTAATTGCTACACATATTGTTCATAGATGAGTAACTTTTCATTCTATTCCATGTGCAGATTTTAGTGTGAAATTTACAGTAGTTACTTACGTTTGGAGATGTTTAGGTTTGATCATTGAACTTTATTTTAGATATAATTTTATTTTGTTCATAATACTTCTCTCCCTATCAAATGTGTTTAGGTAATTTGGTCAAACCTTGCTATTTCAATTGATTTTTAGTATTCTAACTTAACACTATTTCTTTTTTTTTTGCTTTGTTACAATGTAGGTATATACTCTCACTTGTGATGGAAGCTATCCGGTTTGTTAATTGGAAAAGAAACACAATATAGACATGATCTTGATTTAGTACACTATTACATACTTGTTTTCTGCTTTAGTACACAATTACTTGTTTGTTCTCTATTTTAGTAAACTATTATTTATAGTTGGGTTACACCCCTTTAATCTAACCACAGGTGTACGATATCAAATCAAGTAATAAAATATGGTAAATATGAGTATCAGACCAGAGGAACTAGGAACTGAGTATCATAATTACTATAACGACTATTAATTAGACGATCGAATTTTGAAAGAGTTGATTAAACTAAAAAGAATAAAATTAAAGGATAAGAAATTGAACAAGCTTAACGAGCAGAAATGCGAAAAGTTTGAATGAAGTAAAAGAGGTTGGAAGTTGGAATCAGAAAGGGTTTTACATAGAACACCACGAATTGAAACAACAATCACTTCAAATTTCATTATGCTCTCTCGAGTACTTCAAATCTCATTATCATCTCTCGAGTAGTAATGAGTTTTATATCTAAAGAGAATATATTTTATCTCTCGATCTCAACACACAATTTTCAAAATATTATTTTAAGATTAAGATTGTTAAAGAACACTAGGGTTTAGTTGGTGTATCTCTATCCAATTTCTCCCCCTAGGAATATAATTTATAATTTTTATCTCATGTATTTCTTCTCAAAAAGTACTCAAGATCAATAAATCAATTGACAGTTGGTCAGACTGACAAAAGCATTAAACACAAACCATATGATTTATTGAATTGAAAAACTAAAAGGAAATCCAAAACGTATGTGTTCACATGTCTAATACCCAAAAATCATCCAACCCCGAACACATGGACATTAGTTCATGTTTGGGGTGATAAGAAACAAAGCAATAAAGGAAAAATCTATAGATCTAGACATCGTAGCTAACAAAAAATCTAAAAACATGTAAAGACTCCCTCTCTTGATGAATCTCCATGCACAAATAATCAAAATAGTCTTCAATCTCTAATCCCAATCGAATCTCCTGCGCTTTGTAGTACGAAAAATGTAATTCTTCTCCCCAAAATCGCCTCCAGCATCTTTAGGTCGAAAATAGTGAGATTCCCTTTCAAAAATTGCCAACCAACGGTTTTGCTGAAACGGAAAAGAAGTTGCATGATGTCACCGAACCTGGAGATAATGAATTAAACCATTCCTTTGCTCGATCCCCTTAGGAGAATGGAAATAATGTGAATCTCAGAGCGTCATTTGACACTTCCGGGATCAAGAAAGAGTTACTGATTTCCAAAAACGATTTTAGTTGTGAATGTGGGTCCTCTGTTGGTAGTATGGAAACTTGTCCATTTGTTTGCAACATGTGAAGCATGATGGGTTTAGGCTCAAAATGGGTGGCCGTAAAATGGGGTCTAGCTATCCCTGAATTCATTTACTCAAAATCAGGGATGGCATAGTCGATTATTCTGCCATCTTTAGAATTTGCCAGATGAATTATGTTTGGTGGTGGGACCCTTGGTTCATTGTGATTATTATTTTAAGATCCGTTGTCATCATGGATTTCCTCGTCCTCATACTTAAATGCCAGCACATATTGAAAAGGATGTACTGGTGGATCTCCAATCAATGGAGGTGGTCTGGGTTCAAACATAGGTTATCGACGAATTTCTGGTTGGAGTTGTGGTCCAGGTGGAGGTTGTGGTGGTGGTTCAAGAAGTCATTGGGGTTGAGGTTGTGCCATTTCAGGAGGGGATAGAGCAAATAATGCTCTTTGTGCTCTCCTTCTTTCACGGAATGTTATTTCAATATCAGGATCAAAATCAAGAAACTCCCACGGAATATTCTTGGCATACACCACTTTCAACAAATCGACCAGTGTTAGAAAAACCAAGTCTTTTATCTTACTCTTAAAAGAAACTTTAGTTTGCCAAATCCTGGCTGCGGCGCCAAAAACTTGTTATTTGTTTTATATACCTTTAGATACGTGACAAATAAGACTAAAAGCAACTATACTTTCAATCCTACTATCGCAAGTAATAAATGGTACCGAGTATCGTCCATAGGGATTGTAGTAATAGTTTAGTTAAGAATCTGATAAAATAGATGAATTCAGATGACGAATTTGAAGATTTTAATTGGTGTGATTGATTTGGTGATTTTAACAGTTAATAAAGGAGCCAGGGTATAAGACTTAAGGTGAAATGCAAACACAAACTTAAGTAGATTAATGCTGTCAAACTGACCAATGCTGGTATAATGCCACAACATCCATTTTAGTAACAACTATTTTCAGCACTTATTTTGAAGGTATTTTTCTCGGACTTCACTAATGTACTGATATTATAGCTTTTTGCCCATATCTCTATGAGGTATTCAGACCAGTGAAAGTATAAATAGTGTCTTCAAAATATATGAATAAACAAAAATGATCTTTTGTTAAAAATCACTATCTCGAGTGGATTCCCATATCATTCAAGTTGACATGGGCTAAATGGCTTATCTCTAAGTCCATTCCATTTTAACACCTTAAGATGATCAACTCGTCGAGAATTAACAAAGTTGAAAAACACGGATGACAAATCTCTTTGTCAGTAACTTTCTCAAGTACACCTCCCATATCGTTTAAGTTGACGTGCAATCAATGTCTCCGCTTGGAGTCCATGGCACTTTAATACTTTAAAGTAATCAACCCGTCAAAATGTATTGTTGGTTTTATAAAACTTGAAAAGAAATAATTAAAAGTTGTTATATAAAAGAATCTACTCTTGTTTGGTTTGCAAAACTTACCCTTTCTGTCTTACACCGGAGCTATAAGATTTAGCTACTCATAACGGAAAGTAAATGACAAGAAATATAAAGTGTATAAATTAAAGACATTATAAATAAATAACAATAATGTAAATTGTGATGGAAGTAAATGCAATAAAGTAAAGAACAAGAATGGAAAGAGCAAGGAAATTAAATGACAATAATATAAATAACAATAATATAAATAACAAGAATATAAAGAAAGTAAGATGGACAATAAATTAAAGACACGAAAAGTAAATGAAGAACAAGAGTTTACTTCAACTAAATGCATTCATTAATGGAGGAAGAGTCCTTCATAAGCTAGATGATAATAAAGGTCATCCCCACCTTCCTATTTATACAAGGAAGAAGAAGGGGGTAAAATAGTCTTTTACCATACAATGGTACAAAAAGTCAAATTAAAGTACACTTAGTCTACAAATCCAAAGGTTAATGACAAAGACTTAATAAAGTACAATAGACAATATCAACCAACCAAATAACAGTTGTGATACACAAAAGACTGGGTCAAACAGTCAACATGGTCATAGCTTAGTTAAATATGCAGCCCAAAATGTACTTTCTTCCCAGATATTTCCTCCAGCCACTACTACAGCATTCCAGCAGCATCCAAAAGTCAACAACAACAATCAACAAACTAAACTCCCAAAAACCGTTCATATTCGCCTAAACAGAAGTAAAACAGGTAAAATCATTTATTCTAGCTCCACGAACTATGAATTGGAAAATAAAGTAAGAAAATGACTCAAGGTAGGGATAAAAGATAAAATAACTTATCTAAAAGAGGATAAAAGAATGTTTGAGCACTAAATTCTTAGTGCATATCAGTCGCACGTGTCACAATTAAGGGGCGACTTGAGGCCACACGGCTTCCAACATAAGTCACTATTTGGTCTTCCCTTGAGGTGTCCCGATTACCACTTTCCATCAAACATCCAATTTATGGCTTTGAATACTCGTATTTTCCTCTAAAACAACCACTTTCTCTTGTCTATCTTGAAATCTGCATTACTTAACAAACTTGATGGAAATTGTCAAACGCTCACATCTTTTGCTTAGAAACAAGTCAACAACACCGAATTGTGGTGTTAGAATAACCCTTAAATTTGGCGTTATTAGTCGTCGTCGTCTTCTTCACTCCATCGAAACCACGTCAGATATGCAACTAACAGATCAACTTTTGTTTCATCTTCACTGTGGTCGTCTTCTTCTCTCCATCGAAACCACATCAGATCTATTTTGGGTTTTTTTTTTCTCAATCAATTCTAATTCTCGTTTTTCTATTTGTGGGGATAAAGAAAGGTTGTGTATGGTGTTGCGATGGGGAAGAACTAAATCGAGAGGAAGGGACGGTTACCGTCACGTCCAGATTCCAAACAAACAAAATCCAATTCATATGATAGATTACATTTCATTCATGTGAACCAAACACTTGGTCAAACCTAATAACGTTTCATTCCGATTCCTTCAGGATTCCAATTCATTTGACAGATTCCATTCCTTCAAAAAAAACGTTTTGCGAACCAAACCCCCCCACTAAGCTTTTTGACATTTTGGCTTTGCATGAGTTTTTTTTTCTGTCCAAATGAGTTGTTTTAT
The DNA here is from genome assembly GCA_036898165.1 of Silybum marianum. NCBI lineage: Eukaryota > Viridiplantae > Streptophyta > Magnoliopsida > Asterales > Asteraceae > Silybum > Silybum marianum. The sequence goes on from CM072539.1 coordinate 20,943,718, forward strand.
GTACTTTCAGGCCACATAGAGTCGTGGGAGGTAATGTTGGTATCTAAGGAGTCTACGAGAGTGTATAAATATCACAGTTTGTAGAAGGGGAGGAATGAATACAAACACACAAACTTTTAAGTTTTAAATAAGTTTATTGAAAATAAACAAATACAGATTGTTGCGGTAATAAGAACAAGCATAAATACTTATTCCAAACGATCTAGAAACATATAGTATGATGCACAAGTTAAGGAGAGAAAGAAACAAAGGTTCAAGACGAGAGAGTTAGAATGCATGAAGATGAAGAATGGTTTCTTCATGTATTTATACCCAATACATTTAATGCAACTCAGAAGGTACATTCCATGTGTTCCATTGGTAAGCTTGTCCTTTGTCCATAGAATAGCCAAGCTTTTAGCCGAATAAGAACAATTAACTTTCAGAGTTGGTAAGTACATGGGAGACCATAAAGTAACTTCGTATGTACTTTCTGATGTAGGTCATGGGGAAGTTGTCCTTTGTGCATCGAGGATAAGAAAATCTCTAATCTTGTTAAACACGATTCTTTTTATCACTGATACTGAGGATTCAAGGACGAATCCTTCAGGTATCACTTAATCGCGTTAAGATTTCACACTTGGTGTATATAGTCTTTCTTATCACTGAGCCGCTTCAGATCACCAACTCACTATCTCTTTCTACGGCTAAGTTTTTGACATCGCTAAAGGCTTCATTTGTGCGAACTTTGTCTTCAGGTCTTTCAGTTCAAAGTTCATTCCTGATAGTCTTCAGCAATCACTGAGCGCAGTCAGTCTTTGCATTTGCTGAGACTGAACAAAATCTAAAACCTAAGATTTTCGCTAAGTATAAAAGATCATCATCAAATCAATGAAGGAGCTTGGATCAACATGTAAATTTATCTACTATTGCTCCATATTTCGTAGTTAAACATGTATTTTTCAATGAAAGCAATATGTAATTCAATTTTCTTCCGTATGCATATTGATACGCTTATTTAACATATTAAATTGAGAAAAATGCATGCAATATCAATCTATTTTCATAAATTTCTTTATTATAGCATTGTCAATATTGAAACATTTAAAAGTTTAGTTAGTTATTATCTTTTGCTTGCATTCTATATGGACATCGTTTGGTTATTTTCATGTCAATTAATCTTAATATATCCAGAAGCAAATTAATGATATGGTCTTTTTAAATTTGTGAGAGAGAGAGAGTTGGATATTTTGCTAACCATTTAATTCATACAAACTATGTTAAGCAATCTACACCCTTCGTTAGGGGTGTTAACGATTCGAGTTTTTAACGAGCTACTCGAGCTCGAGCTTAATAATTCTCGAGCTCGAGTTGATCTCGAACATAAAAAAGAACTCGTTTAACTAAACGAGTCGAGCTTTATACAGGGCCGTTCCTAGGGTTTTTGATGCCCTGTGCGAAAATGTTTAAATGATGCCCCTATGTCTAATTTTTTAAGCGAAACGACAAAACTTACGGGTTTTTTAAAGGGTTTGGAACCTAATCAAGTTAGGTCCATTATAAAAAGATAAAACTTGGATTAAGATTTAACTTCCTTCTTTTTCCAGTTTCCCTTTTCCATATTTAAATTATCACAATAGAACATTTACTTCAATATATGGAACTGGTTGGACTTGAGTCAGCTGAAAAAAGACATACAACCTTGGCAAGAACGTCGTAGACAAGTAGTTAATTATAATTAGTCTTAACTAAAATAGGAAATTATAAGTTAGTTAGTCGAAAGACAAAAATCTAAATCTAATGTGTTAATGTCAAATCTCAAAGTAAATAAAAGTCAAAAGAACAATGATAAATTGTAAAATACATAATGTAAGCTACTCTGCATTGCAAAAAACAAGGGCCCAATAATGCAATATCACAAATATGTTGTTATTGTTGTGCTTGTGTTGATATAGTGATGTGCTCATAAGCATTACAAACTTCAATTTTCAAATTTCAATATACAAGACTAGGGTTGCAAACGAACATGAACGAAGGCTTGTCGTGTTCGTTCATTTAACTTAACTGAACAAACGAACGGTAAACAAACATAACTTTTCGTATTCTTTTTTTTCATGAAGAAATGTGTTCGCAAATGTTCGTTCGTTAAGGTGCTAAACGAACATAAATGAAGAACATAAATAAACATAGGTGAACATAAACAAACAGACACAAATGAACAAAAATCAACCACTATTACTTATCATTTAATGCATCTAAGATTGCATAATAGATGTAAAATCGGGTAAATTTAAGGGGAACAAGAAAGGAATTCTAAAAAAATTTAATTTTACATATTACTGTCAAACAAGAGAGAACCTTGAGAACCCCCCCCCCCCCCAATAGCCACGAAAAAACATATGAAAAATATATCAAAATGGATGTCAAATTATAGATAATAAGTCGATCGGTTTTGGTGCAATTTGTTTCGCTCCAATTTTTGTTTCATCGATTTTTGATTTAATGTTCTGTCCATTTACACCCCCATGCAAATGCTGATGACAATTTGATGCCCCCTTGGGTTTTGATGCCCTGTGCGGCCGCACGTGCTGCACATGGCCAGGGCCGGCCCTGGCTTTATAACACTAATGTTCGACTTGGCTCGTTCGAAAACTCGATTCAATTTTTCGAGTCGAGCAGAGCCGAGTCGAGCCATTTGAGCATACACCTTTTTCGAGCCAAACATGTTCATATATTTATTAATCATACAATAAAAATATAAAAATCATCGAGCTCAAGCTGATAAACGAGCTAATCGATCGCGAGTTCGAATTCATAAACGAGCATCGAGCTCGATAACTCAAAAAATATTCGAGCTCGAGCCTACATTGAAAAGTTAATCGAGCTCGAGTCGAGCTCGAGCCCAGTATATTTTTTGAGCCCGACTCGATTAACCTACTACTCGACTCGGCTCGACTCGTTAAACCCCTATCCTTCGTTGATTCAATCAAGGATAATAAATAAGCCACGATAATCTCCTTCCAGACCCAATCATTGGAAACAATAGACCATTCTTTTTTTTAAGAAACAATAGACCATTCTTTCATTTCTTTGAATATCTCCCTTTGATAATTTCCCTTTAATTAGTTCCTTTCTTTTGTATATTTTCAAGTGTATATTAGAATGACATTTTTGTATTTTATTAAAACAACTTTAAAAAAATATATGTGAAAAATCGATTTAAAAGAAATACATAGGACCGATTTGGTTCCGATCCAGGACTGGTCCTCATAACTGGTTACAAGGTACCTTAGGTGCTTAACCGGGTCTTGGGTTTTTGATCGGGATCAGGACTAGTTACAGGAATAGTGTTTGGGCCCGGGACCGATTTTTGGCCATCTCTATTTCTATATATGACCTAAAAGTTTACCACCTTATGTCATGCCTTAAAAAACAACGTGTCATCACTCTAACATGTAAGGCTTGAGGATTCACCTTGCCGCCATCCATGTCTCACAATATTTTGAACCTTGAATTGAGGGTATTAAAACTTACAAATTTTAACCCATATCCATTGAAGAGAAAAAAGTAAATGCACGTAAGAACCCATTATTCAAATCTTGATTCAGTTCCATTGGATATTGGCAATTTATACGGTTCATTTAACATTTAAAGTTAATTAGCGCGTTTAACCTCAAATTTAAAGTGCACCTCTCGTTAGAGAGGTGGGAATGTTGTAATCAAGAAACCATAAACATAAATCACTTGAGAGTATAAAACGGTAGATATACATATTAAATTGTCAAAATAAATGACACATTATCATTAGGGATGGCAACGGGGGCGGGGATTGAGCAGGGAATACAATCCCCAGCCCCGGTCCCGGTTTCACTATCTCATCCTCTGTCCCGAGGAATCCAATCCCATCCCCGTTTTTTTTTGTGCTCATCCCCGGTCAATCCCCGGTTTATTTAAATCCCTGGTTAAACAATAAATATTTTAGAAAAAGGGGTAAAAATTGCAATATGTATTTTTTAGTTAATATATACATACGGGGACGGGGCGGGTTGGGGAATACATTACCCGGCCTCGGCCCCGGTTTTCATTATTTATGGGATCCCCGTCCCCGGTCGGGGCGGATGAACCGGGTTCCTTGACGGGACGGGGTAAATCACCATCCCTAATTATCATCACTTCATCTCATTAGTTGCCGTTGTTTTGCCTTAAGAAAGTTGAGAGGATGCAACATTATGAAGGAGAGAAACAAACATATATTCCGTCACAAATCTTTATATATATTAAAGGAACAACCAAAGAGAATGACTTGGCACAATGAGATTTGAGTAATCCTTAAATCTTTATTGTGGTTGATTTTGGGTTATCCCACATTGGTGAAGAGTTGAAACATTTGAACAAGGTGAAGTGTATAAGAAAGATGGATTAGATGCCTTTGTGTCAATTCATGGGGTTTGCCTCATATGGTTGTCTTATTTTGGACAATCTCTTTGAAATATATAACCATGGTTGGAATCAAAACCAACCAAATGGTAAAAATTATAGTACAAATATTTATATATATTAAAGGAACAACCGAAGAGAATGACTTGGTACATTGAGATTTGAGTAATCCTTAAATCTTAATTGTGGTTGATTTTGAGTTATCCCACATTGGTGAAGAGTTGAAACATTTGAACAAGGTGAAGTGTATAAGAAATGTGGATTGGATACCTTTGTGTCAATTCATGGGGTTTGCCTTATATAGTTGTCTTATTTTGGATGATCTTTTTGAAATATATAATAATGGTTGGAATCAAAACCAATCAAATGGTAAAGATTATAGTACAAAATTAAATCTTTATATATCTAAAAGGAAAACCTTAAGGTATTGAGGTCGCACCATGAGAATTTTGTTGGTAAAGAGTTGAAACATTTGAACAAAGTGAAGAGTATAAGAAATGTAGATTGAGTATCTTTGTGTGACAATTCATTGGTTTGTTTCATCGGGTTGTTTTAATTGGATGACATTTTTTCAAATCTATAACCATGGTTGGGATCAAAATCAACCAAATGGTAAAAATTATAGTGCAAACCAAGGATGATGACTTAATATTATGAGGTTTGAGTGTTCCTCAAACCTTGAAATAAGGATAACTTTCATCAACTCATATTGGTGGAAAGATGATAGTTTGGAAGAAGATGATAGATGTATAAAAATGTGATGAATACTTTGAAATCTATAACCATGATTGAAATCAAAACCAATTAATTGATAAATTATAGTGCAAAACATAATTAAAATATCATGCAAATCACGAAGTTAAAAACAAACAATTAATTTCACAAAATATCAATCATTTTGAAATAAGGTTGAGTTTCATCATCCCACATTGGTTGAAAGATGATAGTTTGAAAAAAATGAAGGTTATATAAAGGAGTAAAGGAGTGATTATATAATCTTCTTTATACATATAAAAGTAATAACCAAGAGAAATGACATGACACAATCACACAATATGGATTAAGAATTCCAAAATATTGAATTGAGGTTATCCTTGGTCATCTCACATTGATAAAAAGATGATTTGTTGGAACATGGGTTGGTTATATAAAGAGAAAGATGTCAACTTTTCTTTAAATGGTTTTCTATTTATGATTACTTTAATCCATTTTGGATTAAATAGTAAATTTTATTTACAAATTCCATTTTCAAAAAATATTGATAGGAAAAGTTTGTTTGGTATTTTCTAATTACATGTTCTCCGTTTTCAGAAAAAATTGAAAAGAGTACGGGGCTTTTAATTTTTTAATAATGTATTCTTTGTTTTTCAAGTTTATTTAATATAGTCAATCAGATTCTTAATTTTAAATCATTTGTGATTATTTTTTACGTAAGTTATTAGTTAAACATACATGTTTGATGTCATTTAATAAATAAGATTACAAACAAATTTTATAAAGTAAATTTTAAAGATTAGTTTTAAACAACCATATCATGATACTTAATATTGTGTGCGTTTGTAAAAACAATTTACATCTAAAACAGTCAAATACAATGATAGATTGCATTTTTTATTAGTTGTCAAATAATGAATTAGGTTCATTTTAACGACTTAAAGTAGTTACGTATTTCTTAACAGTATAATTTCGTACCACGCAACGCATGGTGGCACACACTAGTTTAAATTAGTAACCCCTAACCACCACGAATAGGGACGGAACATGATCGTTGTAGTCCGGAGGGTCGAAATATAATATTACAAAAGTTTAGAAATACAAATGATACGCATATTACTTTTTTATACTTTTTCCTATGATTTAATATTAAATTTTAGAGAAAATTTGTTAATGAAAGACCAAGGGGTCGTTTACCAAACGTTTACCCAATAAGTGTTTACCAATTCATATTACCTTACCGGATGGACATGACAAGGACTGAGAATCTTACCCGATAGCGATGGTAAGGATCATGAGTTTTACCTTTATAAGTAAATGTAATGACTCTTATCAGGTTAGGTTGTATTGGTAAATTGTTGCATATGATGTCATTGTGATGAAGAACAAATTTTACCCAAAAAGGTAAGTATTAGTGTCAAATATTACTGATAAACGCTTACCAGATAAATGTTTTAATAAACGGCCTCTCATCTCAAAGCCTTTAATCTATTAACCGAAATATAATAGCACAATTTGTTATGTTTTTGTACTATTATGAAGTAATAAAAACAAAACATTTAGATTTTTATGTAACACTATATACAAATTAAAAAAATTATATATAATTTGATACTAATAATCTAGAGTAAACTACGATTTTCGTCCTTGTGGTTTGCAGTTTATGACGATTTTCGTCCATGTGGTTTAAAAAACGGCTATTTTCGTTCTTGTGGTTTTCATTTACTTCTATTTTTGTCTTTACATCTAACCCAGTTAAAACGTGTTGTTAAAAACTTTTGAAAAATTACATATTTAGTCCTTAACTCCTCGTGTTATAAAAAGTTTAAATATTTAATCCTAAATTTGATTTATTATATTAGTAAAATATTAATTTCACACTTATATATATATATATAATTTTTGTTTCTTCTCTTTATTATATTTAAATACTATATATACACGTTTTTCTTTCTTTTTATATATATTTTAATACTTTTTTTTTCTTTATATAATTGTAATAATTTTAAAAACATATGTTATAACTAATAAAAATAAATAATCTTTTTGATATTTTAATTAATAATTTTTTTAAATATTTATTTGAAATTTTATTTATTTATTTAAAACCGGTCGATATTTTTATTAAATTTCTTTTAAAAACAAATTGATTTAAAATGGAAAAAATGTGAACCATTAAATTTATTGGTAAATTGATCTCTTCTTTCTAAAATCTTTAAATTAGGGAAGAAGAACAATATTTTAATTATATCAACCATATAAAGTTATTAAAGTTAAATTTGTAAAAGAAAAAAATTATTAAATATTTTAATAATAATATTAACGATAGATTCTTTAAAATATAAAAATTGTTCGAGTTGGAAAAAAATATTTGTACAGATTATGTTTTTTCGTTCTTTATTTTGAAGGAATCATAAAAAAACTATTGGAGATGCTCTAACCGATTAGTAACAATTCAAGATTTTTTTGGTAGCTCTATCAAATAATAATTATAGTAATATAAAATTTTATAAATTATTAGAGGTATTCCATTTTCAGCTATTTTGAGTCGATTGAAAATAATTAAATATTGAGTGAATTACATATTCCGTCCCTAGGGTTTATTGGTTTTAACACTCTGGGTCCCTAAAATGAAATATCTATGGCTTGCATCCTTGTGGTTTCAATTTCATAACGTGTCGGGTCCCTATTTTTAACTCCGTCCAAAAATGCCGTTAAATGAATTAAATCAAAGGGGTAGTTTAGTATTTTTATAGTTACTTTTATTTTTCTACTAAAAAATACATATTTGCTCCACAATGTAGGAGCGAGTTCAAATGAGAACTCAAATTTGGTTGTGAACGTGAGCACAAATGAGAGTGTGACACGTGTCGAATAATCAAATAAGTATTCAGACTGAATAAAACTGAATCTAGTGTTTATTCGGTCTGAATAATGCCTATTGAGACTGAATAAGCGTTATTCAGACTGAATAAACACTACATTCATTTTTATTCAGTCTGAATATTTCTTTCATTATTCAGTCTGAATAATCTACATTATAACATGTGTGACGCTCTCATTTGTCCTTACGTTCACAACCAAATTTGAGTTCGCATTTGAACTTTCCTCTATATATATGAAATGTACTAAAGTAAAACATACAGAGCCCACCCTTCAAATTCATTCTCCTGAACCACGTGAACACAAACGTTTCTTCTCCGGCGAACACATCGAGCCTCTTATGTTTCTTCTCCGACAAACACATCGAGCCTCTTCTGTTTCTTCTCCGGCGAACACATCGAGACCTCCTCCTTTTCTTCTTCGGCGAAAACAACGAGCCCTCCCCGTGTTGATCATAACTCCTCTAAATGATTTGAATATGATTCCTCTAAATACTTAGTGAAAATTCCATTCATAAGGTTAAGTTCAAATTCAGCGATACCACACGCTGATTGTACTCAGCGATCGCTGAATCTCAGGAACCTTAATCTTATCTCTGAAGATCTGAAGAACAACATTCACACCACAAGAACATTTAGCGAAAGTCGAAGACCAAGCTAAAGATAAAGATAAGCAGCTAGTGATCTGAAGCGGTTCAATGATAGCAAGGATTGTCTAGATAGAAGTGTGAAGTCTTGCTAGATCTCAACGATACTCTGAAAGTTCATCCTTGAAGTTTCAAGTTCAGCAATTAAGTGAAGTCTATAAAGCAAGATCAATGTTGATTTTATCCTCGATGCACAAAAGTCAAACCTTATACTATGTCAGAGAAGGACGTACAGATTGTCTCTTATGTCCCCATCATATCTGATATGGTACTATTCACACGCGGCCAAAAGCGTGGTTGCTTTTGAACAAAGGACAAGCTTCCAATAAAAGCTTGACACGTGGCATATACCTTTTGTCTTGCATTAATTGCAAACGGGTATAAATAGATGAAGATCCCTTCTTCATCTTCATGCATACTTCTTTCTATGTCTAGAACCTCTGTCTCTTTTCCTTCTTACCTCCTTGTGCATCAAACTGTGTGATTTCTTAAGTTACAATATAATAGGTTTATTTACTTGTTCTAATTTCGCTTGTAACTGTAAATATAAACTAATTTAAAAATCAAAAATCTGTGTGTTTGTATTCAACCCCCCCCCCTTCTACAAACAGTTTCTATGTCATTGAACTCTTGTAGACTCCTTTGGGACCAACACCTCGTTTCTTCTCCGACGAACACAGCGAGCCTTCCTCCGTTTCTTTTCCGGCGAACACAGTGAGCCTTCCCCGTTTCTTATTCGGAGAAGACAACCCCGCCTTCTTCTCCGACGAACACAATCCTCCTTTCTCCGGCGAGGAAGTCGTAAAACCCATAAAGCACAGCCCCCTTCTGAAGTCGTTGCTCCTCGTCTCAGATCTGCGATCTCCCCGTCGTCTTTCCACCGGCGTGACTCCTGCCTTCCAGAACCATAGGCGGCGGCCCCAGATCTGTAATTTCAAGGTTTCGATTTCGTTTTTCCAGTTTGTTTAGTCTGCGATTTCTGGGATTTGGGTTTCAAGGGTTTCGATTTCGTATCGATTTCAAGGGTTTCAATTTCGTTTTTGTAGTTTGTTTAGTTTGCGATTTATAGGATTTCAATTTTAAGGGTTTTGATGTGTTTTAAATTTAATATCGCAAGCGTACGGATTGTGTAGCATACGGATATCGGTGACGGTCTAAACACTAACTACTTAATGACTATGGCCTAGTTATGCGAATCAAATCATTGTTTTGATTATTTAACTAATTAGACATAAATTAAATGATATTAAGGGAAAAGGGAAAGAGAGAAGGAACTAAAAGAGAAACTAAACAAAATAGAAGACAACTAATCTAAAGGAAACTGGGTAACGTCAACTACGGACTTCGGTAGTGGTGAGAATTGGTTTTGTAATATTACTTTACCCCTCTTTCGAGGTAGAAAAGCTTTTCTAACCGACGACATGTATTTACTTTCGCAATACATGTGCGCTGGGAAGAAACGTTAAGAGTTAAAACTATTATGTTTCCCAATCAACGTCCCTAACTATTTACATGTTAGGACCGTTGTCATCGATCAATTTAACACAAGCAAAAAGAACAACTTTCGTTTTTCGTTAAAAGCTAATTATGTTAACCAAACGTTTTATTAAAAACCAATTAGATCGATTCCAACTTTCGTTAGGATCGAAATGGATTGTAATTCAACATTCGTTTTGAGAACAAGTGATCGATACCAAAACCTCTATCCTAAGTGACAATTACCCAATAAACAAATTCTAAATTAAAACCAAGAACAATGTAATTATTTATAACCTAAAACAATTATAGAAGAAGAGATGAAACCAACTACTGAGATAACTACATTAGACTCGATCTACTAACTATCAACATTGACTAACAACAAAAACAAAGAACAATTAACCAAGTAGACATGTGCAGAATTTTACCTAAGTGCAGAAAATTAATAAAGAGCAGAAAATTAATAAGGTGCAGAAAATTAACAATCCTAATGTGCAGAAAATTTAAAAGAGAGTAGAGAATGCAGAAAATTAAAAAAGGAGAGTAGGGAAGAGAGTAGAGAAGGTGCGGAAAATCGAAACTTTGAAATCTACTAAACAAAAATTAAAAGAGAACAAATGATAAAATTCAATGATTAATCATTTATATCAATCGTTCAAACAAACACGAAATCTAAATACAAACTAAAGAGATAGGGAAGAAGATACTAGTAATCGTATGGAGAAGCGATTGTTAATCGGATTCCAATGGCTTAAGCTTGAGCACTATCTTCCTCCCTAGTAGAAATCGATCAACAATAAAGAACCCTAAGAGAAAACGCAGCCGTCGTCTGATCCAAAAAATAAAAGTCCTCCCTAATTAAACCTAAAACAAGTATTTAAAAGTCTAAACAAAAAGCCCGACAGAAAAGCCCAATAAAAATAGGTCCAGCAGATTTTCATGGTCATGAGATATTTCTCTTGCCCATGAAAATGCAGCAGAAAGTTTAGTTTTCAAATCTTGGCTTTTTCGACCAAGTCTTTATCTTCAAGAATCCCTTCTTTCATCGCTTCCTTGGCCATGCCCTTCGATCCTCTTAGTCCATCTACCGTGTCATATTCAACTCCATGTAAAACCTGCACAAAAGTATACCGAAAACGTAAAAACCATTCCAAAAACAAATCCAACCGTGATTAAAGAGAGAATCGGAAAAGAATAATAAAAGATGCATGAAAGGACTAAACTAAGGACTAAAATGCATAAAAGACTCAACTAAAACACATCAAATTAGATGCATAAAATGCACTTAACAGGTTTCGATTTTGATTTTCAGGGTTCAGTTTCCATTTTTGCAGTTTGTTTAGTCTCAAAAAAATGAATTTATATCTGATCTTGTTACATTTGATCTGGTTTGTTATTCAACAAAATATAGTTTGTATCTGATTTGTAGCATATATAATCTAAATTTAGTTTTGATCTTCATCTGGATTTAAGTTTGGATTTAATTTTGATCTTGTTTGAGTTTGAAAATGAATTTAAATATGGATTTGTTTGGATTTGATCGAAGAAGATGACCAGAATGGCTGGAGAAGATTACCGGAGAACTTGTTTGGTCCCTGTTGATTTAAAAGTTATAAAAACCCTGAAATGACCAAAATACCCATCATGTACCTTGCACATGGGTACTTTAACGGAGACAAATTGGACGAAGTTATTTTAGGGATCCAGTACGTTATGAAATTGAAACCACGAGATGCAAGTCATAGATATTTCATTTTAGGGACTCAGAGTGTTAAAACCAAGAAACCCTAGAAACGAAATATGTAATTCACTATTAAATATTTAAGTCATTAAAAACTGATACACTAGTCACTAAAAGTTTAAAACTAATTGACTATCAATTCATTTCTAGTTTTCCTCTTATGATTCTACATGATCAGATTGAGATAAATTGACCCTAAAATCTAAAGAGTAAACCCCAAATCAAAAAAATTAGCACAGTTTGACCTGAGGAAAAGTCTTGTGTTGATATGCGGAGTAACCGAGTAAAATACACCTTTCCAAATGAAATCCACTTTTTGAGTAAGACGTCTTAGGCGTAAAAACACGATGTTATTTTAGCCCAATTCCACTATTTTAATAGATATTTTAAAAGTTTTTTTTGGTTGATTTCTATGAATATTTTTAGTTTTTTTCTTGATTTTTTTAGGGGGGAGGGGGTTGGTTTTTAGTTGATTTCAATGGAATTTTTGGTTTTTTTTGTTAATATCCCTTGTATTTTCTAATGTATCGGAGCAGTCCTCAAAGTTAGCGTATACACCTTTCATATCCACAAAAAAAAAAAGTCTACTTGCCAAAATCGGTTAAGATTTCAACATGATGTTTCAACACGATGTTGAATCTAGGTGAAATGCAACCGTAGCGTCCTACATATTCTATTAATGTGAGATACTCCTTGAATCTTGATCATCTCACATGTAACTACAGTCAAGACACGTTAGCAATTCTTCCAATGTCCATTTCTCAATTAAAAAAAATTATCTTTAAACCAAACAACTAACACAAGACTAAAACCCATTATCACCTCCATCGATCCGAGTGTATAGGCAAGGTGCAATAGATTCAAAATAAACAGTTGAATTTGCTTAAATGACTTGAAAAATAGGATAAAAGGTGTGATAACCGATAGCCACAGGATAATGATTCCTAATTCGAAAGCGACGCATAAGCAAGAATGCGTTAGTGTGCAACAAGACTTTTCAAAAGATGGTTGGGACGAATGAAAACATGATAGGGTAGTGTAAAGGCATTGAAAGTGAATTCAACCGATGGTGAAAGCATAAACTAATATCAAGTTGATCAATGTGTGCACCGAGGACACGTATAGGATGCAAACTGCAAAGTGATACCAATCAAACATAAAGGTTTGAATCCAATTAAGTCGGAGCACCGATGATTGATTGAGACGGTTAGAGATGCTTGGATTTATAACTGTTTCACGGGTTGTGTCATATGTGGTTGAAAAAAACTCGTCTAAATCAGTTGAAAAACACTACTCAGACTATCCACTACTTATATATTTCAAAAGTGACAACGTTAGTTTTTGTAATTATCTCTTATATCAATACATCTTTCAAAAGTAGTCTCAAAATGTCACATCAATAATTAGTTTATAATATATACTACATATTTATATCATTTATATTAATTAATTGATTACTATTCATTTAAGTAATAATATTAATATAATAATTTGCAATATGATCATTAAATATATAATCTTATAGAAAAAATACTATATCTAATTTAATTATCTTTAAATAATAATAATGAAAATATATAATGCCAAGTCAAATAAAATAAGCATTACAACAAATTAAGATAAACAAAGTGATTAATTAACTAAATTAATAAATCAATTTACATAATAAATGGGTTTTTTTACAGAATTGCAATGTAGAATCACATTTTCAAGCTATATATTTTGAATTTTTTTATTTATTGTTTAAACTTCAAAGCCTATAATTAATCCAACCGTCTAAAGTAGTCAGATCACACCGTATTTTTATGACGCTGTCTGACCAGTCTGGACACTTCATTAGAAATTGCACGGTTTGAAAAAATTATCAAGGTCACTAACGGTGTAGTTTGTTAGAAGGAAAAAAACTTAAATCACATAGACTAGACCACAAACACCTCGAGTCCGATGTTACGCTAGATTCTATGAACAATCTTGATTTCTTTAAAACACTTTTTGAAACCATATCTAAAAACATACTTTGCACACACCATATTGTGGTTGCCATCAATTCGCCACGGCTAATTAACCAACATAGGGCACCATATACATGACATCTATCGAAAAACGTACGTTGAAGCAATACGTTTACCTTGATTGAGATTAAAATCTTGGTCTAGCTGATATGATTAAGCTTATGCCGATTGAGATTGTGTTTTTTGACGGATTATCTATAGATTTGTCCGCTAGAAAAAGCTTGTTGTTTAGTAGTGAATGATATTAGAATCTCGAATTTCGTTAAGGACGCGTAAAATAACATTAGTCCATTTTGATGTTTCCATTACATAAGATAGCATTATCACTACACCGCATTTAGTGTCTCACTCATCTTCTCATCCTTCAAATTTACGAAATCAAGGTTATAAAGCATAGACACCATCGTTACTGAGCACACAAACACAAGCACGGGGCCAAAAATCCAAAGCACAATCGGGAGTGCTGAATAGAAAAGCCGATTCCCCACAGTGTTAAGTGTGAACCCCTTTTCTAAAAGCTTCGCAACATACTCACAAGTCACCGTTGATTCCGATGGGCAGTTGATCAAGAAGTTAACTTGGTTGATGAACCTAATCGATAGAGAGTGACACATGAAAGATGCGAGGAAGACAAGGAGAAGAGTTACGTATTTTAATGCTACCATAAATTCTCCATGAGCCCCGTAAATAGTATCGTTGATTGGATTTTTAACACTATATGTGCTACTAATAACTGCTGCTAAACCCGAGCATAAAAGTATCGATGTAGTGGCCATCAATGTTGCTCCCATTATCGTGTTTCGAAGTGTTTGAACGGCTAAGATGTTTTTCTTATCGTTGTCCTGTCATATAAATAAAAATATATAAAAGGAAGGCATGTAAAAACAATGGAGGAGCCAAGATCTGAGTTTAAGAGGAGCATCAATTATAAATAATATAAATTAAAAAAAAGTAAATGTTACTTTTTCGAAAATAGTAAAAACAACAATATTATATTCTTGAAACACTAACCTATACTACAAAACAAATGACTTTTATCCACAAAAGTCAATCGGAAAAAATTTTGTCGGTGATTTCCAAAGGATCGCCTAACAAATACCAATGGACCCGATAAAATCCTCGATGTTTTTGAAAAAAAGACTATTGGGTCACACAGAAAATACCTTAGTCATCTATTACTAATTTGAGTTTCCAACCAACAAGCCCTAACTTAAAAATCTCAATTAAAAACCTATATTCAACAATTAATTTGAGTTTCCAACCAACAAGCCCTATCTTAAGTTAATATTTTTTCCAATTAATAGACCTTAACAATAACCAAATGAAAAAAAAAATTAACTCACATGCAAATAATTTACTACTGACAAATATCAAATAAAAATGTGAAAATGCAAAAAGAAAAAGATTTCGATCAGGAGGGGTTATAGTTAAATTAGTGTCTGAGAAATTTATCTAAATAGTTATTTTGTAAAAGTGGTTTTACCTTCTAGTCATTTTTTTAAAAGTTTTATCTAAATAACCATCAGATTTGCAATTGTGAAAGGTGAAAATGTAAAAAAAAAAGTTTCTGAACTAGGTTCGCAATTGCAAGGACCAAAAATGTAAATTTTGGATATTACATTCGCAATTGCAAATTGAATATTGTGACCTAGGGGGTGCTCGTGGGTTGGTTTGGTCGGGTTGAAGGCAAACTCAACAATTTAGGGGAGGTTTCAACTTTCAATTGCAAACCCAACAATTTAAACAAACTTTGCAAAGTTTGTTTGAATTGTTGGGTTTGCATTTAAGACATCCCGTGTGTATATATATATATATATAGGGGCGGGTTCAAATGAGAACTCAAATTTGGTTGTTACGTAAGGACAAATAAGAGTGCGACACGTGTTTCATTCAAAGAAATATTATAGTATATATTCAGTCTGAATATACAAAGGAATATTTAGTCTAAATATTCCTTTATATATTCAGAATGAATATATACTAGATTGAATATTTCTTTTGATATTCAGACTGAATATAGCGTGACACGTGTCAAAATAAGCAATATTCAGACTGAATATACAAAGGAATATTCAGACTGAATATATACTAAATTCAGTCTGAATATTCCTTTGTATATTCAGTCTGAATATTGCTTATTTTGACACATGTCACGCTCTCATTCGTTCTCACGTTCACAACCAAATTTGAGTTCATATTTGAACTTTCCTCTGTTTCCGTGAGACCACCCTTTTACACTTGAAACTTTACGGCAAAAACATTATGAAGGTAAAAAAATATATAAATCTTTAAAGTATTTTTTCTATGAAAGTAACCTACATAGTGTTTTTGTTGTGAAGGTAACTTTACAGTGTTTTTGCTGTGAAGGTTCAGATTTTTTTTACCTTAACAGTGTTTTTGCTGTGAAGTTTTCAAGAGTAAAAAAGTGGTTTCACGGGTCTCCGACGGGTCTCACGGAAACAGGCTGGTCTCACGTGAACCCATAATATTTTTTTTACCTACACAATGTTTTTGCTGTGAAGTTTCAAGTGTAAAAGGGTGATCTCACGGGTCTCAAGGAAACAGGGTGGTCTCACGTGATCCCAACCCTATATATATATATATATATATATATATATATATAGAGAGAGAGAGAGAGAGAGATTGTGTAAGAATACGAGTTACAATGAGAAGGTGAAAACAAAACATTCATCTACTCTTATTGACATGTTTCTATCACCTTGACTGGAACTTTAATAAATTCATGTATATGAAAGTGAGAAAGTGAAGATTAAGGTTAACAAAGGTGGTTGAAAATCCTCATTTTACCGGCAACAATTGAAAGTAATTGAAGCGGTCCATTTTTTTTTAGCCGCTACATCAAAAAATCAACTTATCCAACGGTTTAAAAATATTCTTAGATTGACCCGCAACTTAAGTTGCGAGAAAGATTGTCCGCGTCTCCAATTTAGCATCATATATGATTGACTATAGTAAAAAGGTGTTCTCATGTTCTCATAAAATAAAAGTGTTCTAATTTGAAGGCAACCTTATAATATATATATATATATATATATATATATATATATAGGAGAGGGATCATATGAGAACACTACCAATTTAAAGGAACAAAGGAACTCATTTGGGACCCATATCATATGTGATCCACAATTGTCCCTTTGTTCCTTTAAAAATGCAAAGTTCTCATTTGAACCTTCCTCTATATATATATATAGAGAGAGAGAGAGGAAGGTTCAAATGAGAACTTTGCATTTTTAAAGGAACAAAGGGACAATTGTGGATCACATATGATGTGGGTCCCACATAATATTAAATCATTTATGATTTAATTTAATTTAATATTAAATCATAAATGATTTAATATTATGTGGGACCCACATCATATGTGGTCCACAAATTGTTCCTTTGTTCCCTTAAATATGGGTGGTTCTCGTATGATCCCTCCCCTATATATATATAGGGGTGGTATCCGTTGCAAACTATTCAATATTTGCAAACTCACCATTATCCAATAGAAATAAGTCATGTGGATAATATTGTTTTAATATTTTATTAATTTTTTTAATAGTTTATTAACTTATTGAGGGTATCATCATCATTTTATAATTTAACCATTTTAATTAATATTTACTAACTTCCTGTCATGAACACACTTTCCGACGACTTCGTCTTTTCTCCGGCGAGTTTTCCGGCAAGTTTCGTCATTCATGAATATACTTTCGCCGTTCGTGAATACACTTTCACCATTCGTGAACACTTTCAACATTCATGAATATCCAATTGGTGGTTTATCATTGTGTTCACTACGAGTTTGCACAGTTTGCAAAAATCGATTAGTTTGCAACGAAAATTTTGCCTATATATATATATATATATATATATATCAGTGTTCAAAAAGGCGCGCCATGGCGTGCGTCGTGGCGCGATATGGCGTAAGACGCGTCTCCGCCGTTACGAAACAGCCCATAACGTTTCTATAAGGCGTGACTTACGTTATGGCGGCTTGAGGCGCGCCATGGCGCGCCGCGGCGTGGGCTTTTTTGTATGGCATGGATTTTTTTCAAAAAAATTATTATTTTTTAGGTTTTTTCTATTTTTATCTTTTGTATTTTTACACTTAACTTTAAATTTTACACTTTTATACATTTATCTAATCACATTACTCACAATTACATGAATTTTATAAACGTTATGGTCTCACGATTAAAATAAAATCGTAAAGTTATCTATTTTAAGTTATATTTTAAATATTTAATCATAAAACCATTTTTATAATAATAATCTATATGATTTTTCTTATTCTAATATGAATGCACATATTTTAATATCATTATCTGATTAGATTTTATGTAGAAAACATATATCTTTATATATAATTGTAATATATGACATGTAAATTTGCCGCTTTGTGTCACGCCTTGAAAAACGCCGCGTCCTCGCCGTGGCGCGTAAGGCTTAAGGCTTGACCTCGCCGCCACGCCACGCCTCACGCCTTTTTGAACCTTGATATATATATATATATATATATATATATATATTTGTGTGTGTGTATGTAGTGGGGAGTTTACTTTGCAAACCACGTTATTTGTACAAACCTTTCAAACCTCATTCAACTAATCATATTTTTGTATGAGAGTTTGATTAGTCATTTTTATTGTGGAAAGTGTTGGTTATATTAATTTTAGAGAAATACATGAAACAATTACATTAAAACATGGAAACAACCATATATGAAACAATTTATCGAAAAAGTATTATATGAAACAATTTCATCAGATTAAAAAATTTCATAAAATTAAGATGAAATCGACTGATGATGGTGGTTTGTACAAATATGGGTGGTTTCCGTTTAATAGTTCCACTATATATATAAGGCGAGGTTCAAATGAAAACACTAAAAAAAGAGAAAATTAAAAAACACCCTGGGAACCCTCCATCCGGACGGTATGTACTAATGCATAGAAATGTTTTTTTATATGCACCAATGTTTTTATAATTACATATGCATTAGTGCATATGCACAAATGCATGTTACAATTTACCAGTATGCATTAGTACATACCATACAGATGGAGGGCTCCAGGGTGTTCTTTAGTTTTTTTTGTTTTTTTTGGCGTTTTCCGACCATATATTTATATATATAGATATATAAAAGTTGAGGTTCAAACTAGAACACCTCCATTTTACGAGAACGCGAGCCCTTATCACATATGATAATACACGTGAGAGAATTTGGTGGTGTGCGGATGACGTGTCCTGCGACTTAGGTCGCCCCAAAGGTCGTTTGCGTCTATGATTTAGTATCACATGTGATGGCCTAGATGTATTATGCTATCACATCAAGAACACCCTTATCACGTGTGATAATACATGTGATAGGGCTTAGTGGTATAAAGGTGACTTGTTCTACAACATAGACCACGTCAAAAGTCGTATGCGTCTCTAATTCCCTATCACATGTGTATCATATGTGATGGAATAATAATATCACATATGATTGTCTATAGTAAAAGGGTGTTCTCGCGTTCTCGTAAAATAGAGGTGTTCTCATTTGAACCCTTCCCTCTCTCTCTCTCTCTCTCTCTATATATATATATATATATATATATTTCAAATACAAACTCAAATTTGGTTGTGAACGTAAGAACAAATGAGAGCGCGACATGTGTCTGAATGTAGATTATTCAAACTGAATAATCAAAAAAATATTCAAAAAAATATTCAGACTGAATATAGTATTTATTAAGTCTGAATAAACATTATTCAGACTAAATAAGTATTATATTTAGTCTGAATATTTCTTTGATTATTCGGTCTGAATATTTTTTTGATTATTCAGTCTTAATATAACACGTGTCGCGTTCTCATTTATCCTCACGTTCATAACCAAATTTGAGTTCTTATTTGAACCCACGCTACTAACACATAACTGAAATTGGGCTAGTCCCTTTCTCATCTTAGAAACCCCACTGGAAACTGTGTTTCCTGCGTAGGGAGAAAATATTGGTTCCTACTAAGATTTGCACTTGACACACTTTGTTTCTTCCCACTCAATATTTATGTTGTTGTAAAAATCAATCTTAGTATACATATATACATATATAAGGAAAAAAGTGTGGTTTATATAAAGTAAGATAATTATGGTCTATGATTTTAATCATGAATGGTTTGTTTTTCCAATTTTAATTTGAAACAACTTGGAAAATATAGATGCACAAGAAATTAAACCAATGTTGTTTGATATTTTTCCTGAGGCAGAATACATATATTTTTATATTTTATTACAAGAACGATGTATTTGCATCAAAATTTAAATATCGAATACCATCTTTAAATTAGTTCGGTGGTTACATTTCATACGTACTTATAAGTTATAACTGTGTAATATGGAAACCATCATGATTATAAACTTGTCAATGTGTTCGTCATCATGATTTCTTTATCAACTTTTTTTTTTCTTTTCGTCTGAAAAAAAAAGAAGTTTTTTTGGCCGATAAACTCCTTCACCAAATTTGGTGGACTTAGTTACCAAGTGAAATTCTCGTACATAAGAAAAACCATGTGTAAGAATGAAATCGTGCACGAAAGAGAACCCCATTATATTTTCTATTCTAACTCAACATATTCAATTTCTTGCAAATAATTTTAGCATGCACCCATCAAAGCATTCACAAGACTCGACACACATAAGTTGATATGTTCTTTTTAGCAGAATGAAAGAATTTACGTTTACATACCTGCATAATGGTGGATACCCACAAGCGGCGTCCATGATAGTTGGTACCAATAATGGTACAGAGTGGTTGATTCCGGATCTTGTGCCATAACCAAAGGTGATAACCGATGGTGATAAAAAACGATAATGGCACTAATATTACATCGAGATAACACTTCTTCCATTCCATTGGTGTATGTGAGGTGAAAACCGCTCTCTCTGGCTTGTTATGATGTTTTTTAAAAAGATATATAATATGCGTTATATATAGATGAATTGTGTGGATGAACAAAGACGGTGTTTGAACGTAAGGTTCAAAACCACAAAAAGCAAGTTATAAAGCAAAAGACCCCCATTTTGATCCTAAGTTACAAACACTATCCCTTGATCATTTTAAAAGAGTTTTGTGGCCTTCTTAGGCTTTTTTGGACTTTATTTATAATATCATATCTATTATCTTTGTTTCTCGACGTAATTACTAAATTAATTAGTATTTGTCGTCTTTTGTTCAACTGAGTTTTTGGTTCTTTATATGATTGTAAGTTGCTAGAACTATATTTGTGTTAGTGACTTTATTGCACACCCCTAAAGTGGGTATGTATGTAAAATGATTAATTTATTTATGAAAGTCCGATTTTGCCCTCGTTCTTTGATATGTTTACTACATTGATACTTGTGGGTTGTCTGTTTTATAAAGTTTTTGTATGGTTTAAAGTTATTGGATTTGTATTTGCGTTAATAAGTTATCAGCCTACCCATGAATTGGGTATATTTGTAAAAAATAATTAATCCATTTATGAAATTGATTTTACCCTTGATCTTCAGTATATTTACTAAATTGGTAGATGTGGTCATCCGTTTAATTGAGTTTCCAAATCTTTGGTCTGGTATAATGTATATGTAGTAGCCCTCGTGGAAATCTCATTTTTCTCCAGTTCAAATTCAGCCGATGCCTAAGTCCTAACCTATACGCGTAAAAGAATGTATAAATACTAGCGTATTTAATATTTTATAGGTATTTATTGGATACCGTCTGTAAAATGATCAATTAACTCATGAATTTACAAATTTACCCCTAGAGTTGCTTTAAAAGATTGAGATGGTCACATGTTTAGGGGGTAGTAGGGTGGTTATACCTTTCTTGGATCATTCTCTTTTCCTTTTTTATGGCAAAAAATTAATGAAAGTGATTATTTCATTTGAATTCCACACGTTACTTATCAAACAATGCATGTGATACAAACTTTGAGTTAATTATTTATACACACTTTTTTTGCAATAAAGATTTATAATACACATTATATATATAGCATGAAAATGGTTAGTATTTAGTTTTAAGAATGATATGGATGTCTCTAGAGTCAAGACTCCAAATCAGATTTATTATTTAAATCTATTTTACTTACAAACCATAAATTCTTACTGATACCACATTTAAAAATTAATACTTAACGAAAAAGTATAAGAGATATTAGAAAATCGATTACAAAACTAAATATTAACCTTTTTAAGTGACTATTTTTACAAATAAATTATCTTTTTTAGGAAAAGAAAACCAAAAGCTAGTACATATAATAAAAAGTAATTACGTTACAAAAAAATGGTCGTTTTACATTTTATTTTATTTATAATTATTAATTAATTTAAATTATTTGGTAATGGTAATAATTGAAAAAGATGAGAGAAAAGGTGTAGACCGGAGTGAGACTCTGACTCTGCATGACCAAAGCCCATGAAAGGTCATACCACTCCACCGCTCACCCGACAGGTTTAAACCATTTTTAAAATTTTATTTTTATTACAATTTGTTATTCCCTTCGTCCCAATTTAAATATCCATATTTTTATTTATATATGTCCTAAAATAAACGTATATTTTCAAAAATAAATAATCAAATTATCAATACCCTTAATTAATACACAAATATTTAAGAATTATAAGGGGGAGAAATTAAATAAGGATAAATATGTCATTTGGTTTACCAAAAAGTGTAATTATTATGTATGTCTAAAACTGTGTGACATTTCAATTATGGACACTTAAATTGGAACGAATGAAGTATTAAACTTGTGTTTTTATTTTAGAAAATATATTCTTAAAATCGTTCATTTAAAAACCAAATAGTTTAAATTATACATATAGTATTAGACGCAATGTATTCCTAAATTGATAATTGGGCTAAGTAAGTCGTTAGTTACTTTGGGGTCGTTTACCAGACGCTTATCTGAGTAAGCGCTTACCAAGGCATGTTACCTTACTGGAGGAATATGATAAGTACCAAAAAATTTACCCGGTAAGAACAAAGACAAGGACCAAGAATCTTACCCGGGTAAGTGATTGCGGCGACTCTTACCGCGGTAAGCGCTTATCGGGTAAATTGTTGCATACGGTGTCATTTTGGTGAACTAGAATCTTACCCGGTAAGTAAGTGATAGTGTTGAATTTTACCGGTAAGCACTTACCCGGGTAAGATTTGGTAAACGGCCCCCAGTTTATGCATTTATATCTTTGTATTAAGGTAAAACTATAAATATGATATATATATATATAATAATGATTTATTTTTTAACAAATTTTAATTCTTTTTGTATTTTAATAAATATGATGATAGGCGGAAGTAACACTATAAAAAGAATAATTATAAAAATCCATTATATGGCACTGATAGGTCTCTCGTACTTTTTTCAAGGAAAGACGTCAATAAAAACTAATGAGCATCCAGAGCACATAAAATGTTCATACAACTAAAAATATGAAGCGGTAAGTTAGGATAAGAAACAAAATAAGACTTAGAGATGGGATAGTTGGACAACATGGGATACCACCCCATTTGCTTATATACTAAAAGTCTTAACTAAAAAAGACTCTTGTGCGACACATGATATTACCAAACTCTGAAACATCCTCTGCCGATGAATTGGTTGTACACCCACAACACTTTTGCATGTGTCTCAAATATGACCCAAGTAAATATCAATAGCCCATAGCATCAAAGAGTGCCAGAGCATCACACTCACGAAGAGACGATAAACCAATAATAGGTTAGATCTAGCAGCTACAAGCTCTCCTTGGACATCAAAAACACCCCTCCAAAAACGGCTTTCACATTGTTCAGAGTGACAATCGCTTTGTATTACATTTAACAAAACCATTGGGTGGAGAAAGCCATAAATGACCACAATCCAAGATATCCATAGATTCTGACCGGGGCCTCAACTCATGTATCGGAGCGAGTGAACCGAACTAGCTCTTCGCAATACCGTGTTAGGATTCTTTGGACAACCAAAAAATGTCATTACGCTTGTACCATATATTACATAACATCATAAAGGAATTTATCGGCCATTGTATTACGATAATCTATATCTTTATTTTCCTACTTTTTATGATATTTTCGTTCTAAAAAATACAGTGTTAAATGTAATAACACAAGTGAATGTTTTGAGTAACGATTTTTGATATGAAACACATTTTAGGCTATGTTTGGCTAATTAGTTGATGAGGTAGTTGATGGTTGATAAACTAGGTTGTAACACCCTAAAATTTAGAGCGAATTTAAACCAAAATAAAATACGGAATAATATAAAATTCACCCATTTAATAGGGAAGAGTATATGGGAGTTTACAGATACAACAACAACCTAACAATCAACATTGAACAAAACATAGATTAAACTCGGGTGTTGCTAATATCTCCAAAAGAGTGTTCTAATACTCCAAATATATACACTCTAAGGTGCATATCTCAAAAAGATGTCCTCTCTCTCTCGGCACATCATCCCGCTCTTCTCTAAAGAGCCCCATCAAACTGCTTCCCTGCTAAACCACATTTAAATCAAGTGTTAGGCTGACGCCTAGTGAGAACAAACAGTTAAATGAATAAAGCAGTAAAACATTTTAAATCAAGAATGATACAATTATTCCATTTAACTTCACTTGACAACTGACTCGATCCTCTATGCCAATGGATTCCATTACATATTAATCTCTAGGTCAACTACATCATTTATACATAATCGTAGTTTCCAATCAATTATATTATTTGCAATATAATCATAGTTTCCAATCTATTATATTATTTATAACATAATCATAGTTTCCAATATACTATATTATTTATAATATAATCGTAGTTTCCAATCTACTATATTATTTGTAACATAATCATAGTTTTCAATCTACTATATTATTTCTAACATAATCATAGTTTCCCATTTACTATATTATTTGTAACATAATCATAGTTATCCCAACAACTATATTATTTGTAACATAATCATAGTGTTCCAATCAACTATATTATTTCTAACATAATCATAGTTTCTCAAATCCTCAAGCCTTTCTATAGACCATTTCCTTTCAAATCCAAGTTTTACCAAAAAGGTAGGTCAAAACATTTTGAGTTCTAAAACCAAAGATTATTTCATTTTATAACCATTCTAAGTGTTATAAACCATCTATGATGTTCATTACATCATCTACAACAACTTACTCAAAATCCTCATTTTGACCTAAAAACTCCAAACGTATCCAAATGTATAAATACTTGTAAACATAAGCTTAAATCAGTAAAATACAACAATTTATAACAATATTTGAGGTTATGAAGTTTGGATTTGAACTCACAAGCTAGAGTTTGAGGAAACCCTAGAAATCCCCAAGTAAAACTCTTGAACTAGAGGTGGAGATGAAGAACACTAGAGATTAGAACCCTAGATCTTGATTCTCTAAGCTTGAATTTCAAAGATGAACTTGGTTGGTTGTTGGAGAGCAATGAATGCTCCTGAAATCACCCCTTTAGGGTTTGGTCTTGAGAGTAAATATTGAGAGAAAGAGTTGGTATAGGTAATAAATGAAATCTGATATAAAAATCCCGTTTTTATACTTCAGACCACGAATTGCGACCAAAAAATGCGACCGTGGCATTGGTCAGGTTACAATTGCCAGGTTGCAAATTTTCCTGATGACTTACGGTACATAAATTGCAATCAAAAAATGCGACCGTGGCATTGGTTAGGTTTCAATTGCTAGGTTGCAATTTTTCCTGATATAAATTGCAACCAAAAAATGCTACCTTGACATTGGTCAGGTTGCAATTGCCAGGTTGCAATTTTTTTCTGATGGTTCTACAACAAACTTTAACCTAATACATCACATCCCTAAACTTGCATTTACTTATAAATGATCGAGAAATGTGAAATTCAAGGTGTTACATAGGTGCTGACTGGTAAGCTAGAAAACTAGCTGATAAACTAAATATGTTTCGTAAAAACTAGTTGGTAAGCTAGTCGAAAAATGTAAAGTAACAAAAAGGAACATGTTTTAAAATTAATAAATAATAACATTTCATAATATATTTAAAGCAATTAACAAATCAGATACAAATTTAAAAAAAATATCTATATTTAGTGATGATTTTACATAATCATCAAACATGATATAAATAAAAACAAAGTTGGTCAATTTTACATATTTTAGTTAACTAATAATTTTTAAAAAAAATAATTAATTAATTATATTATATAAAATATTTATCAAAGTTTAATTATTTGTAAAACAAAAGAAATATATAACTTTAACTTGTATGTAATTTATAAAAATAATTTTGAAAATTTTATATTTGTTTTTTGACTGTTAAATATATAAAATAACAATAATATAAAAATAATTGGTAAAATTAAAAATAATTCTAAATAATCAATTATTAATAGCAATGAATAAGTAATAATTAAAATTAATTGATAACATGAAATTATATATTAATTCATAAAAAAAGCAATTAGCAAACCGAATTTAATATCAATTAATAGACTGAAATTAGTAATTAATAATAAATATTAATCAGAGTTTTAATCAAAAAAATGATAATATAAGTTCCTCTAACAAACATTTTTATAAGATGGTTTTTGTTTATTTAAACATCCACTTTAAAAATAAGTTAATTTATATTTGTTACT
Source organism: Silybum marianum (assembly GCA_036898165.1). Taxonomy (NCBI): domain Eukaryota; kingdom Viridiplantae; phylum Streptophyta; class Magnoliopsida; order Asterales; family Asteraceae; genus Silybum; species Silybum marianum. The sequence goes on from CM072539.1 coordinate 20,970,281, forward strand.
ATAAAAAAAATTGGAGTAAAACATGTAAATCACATAATTTCATCAACAATTGAAACAAAAGACAACTGATAATGGACAAATATATGAGTTTGAAAATAAAACTTTTTGGAAATGAAACATTATGTTTTCAAATAATTAAAATAAAAATATATTATTTATTTATAAAACTGTTGAAATAATATTTTAAATTAAAAAGTGGGTATTTAAAATATTCTTAAAAAGTGATGATAAATTAAAGGTGGTCAAGATTATTGGTTATATATAATCCAAAAAGATGGCTTTGAATAAATAATTTTGTTAGTCTTTTAAAAGATTGAAATTTATTGTAACACTTTAAAGTTGGGTTTATTTGTTAGAGAAATTGTAAGTGAGGGACTTAAAATGTCAAGGAAAAAGAAGCAAATTCAACTATTAAGAGCATCTCCAACATCTTTAAAATAAAGAAAATAAAGATTTTAAACAATAATTTGTTCTAACAGCATCTTCAAAATTTTCTCTAAAATGAAGAAAGTATGAAAAAGATTGCAAAATCTCCAAATTTGAAGATATCTCAAAAAATAACTACCATAAGAAATAAACTATTTTTTATAATGTTCTACCAATAAAAAAAATTGAAATTAAATGTTTAGATAATATAAATAATATTTTATTAGAAACATAAAATATTTTAATAATATAATGAATTTTGTAATCTCTAAAATAGAGATGTTGTTGCATGTTGGAGATGAATGTAATATTTTTTAGAGATTTTTAATTTTAATTCTGTATTTTAGAGAAAATTATGGAGATGCTCATGGAGATGTTCTAATATGATATTCTTTTCAAAAGTGACGTCTACTTGTCCATTATATCCTTAATTATGAGATGAAGAAATTTCTTTCTTTATAATTAACGGTAGAACTGTCTCTTTATTAAAAATTAAAAAAGTTAATAATTACAAATTTTTATAACTATTTTATTTTTTAATATAGACGTTTATTTTAAAACATATGAAGTATAATATGATTAAGTGTGTATACTACCTATAATTATATATGATATTAAAACTATTAGTTTGAACCCAAGTTTATCAATGTTTATATCAATATCAATAATACTAAAAAGATAATATTTGATAATATAATAAAGATAAAACAATGATAAGGCCTTTTATGAATAGTGGTAATACACGTTTGTGACTTTAAAGTTCCCCAATGAAAATTGCATCTTCTTGTTGGCCAATTAAAAGAAAACTTAATTGTTAAAATGATGAGAAACGTTTGAAAAAAAAAATTATTTTCAACGATTAAGTCTCTTAACATTATTTTTAAACAAATAAATATTAAACTTTAAAAATTAGTGACCTATATTATTTTGATCTAAAAAGATCACTTGTAACATGCTAGAAAGGTTATAAAGTAAAAAAAACATAAATCAATTTTACCGTTCTCAAACTCTATGTCATTCAAGTCCCTCACATCCAATGGCATCGCTCCCTTCATCGCCTCGCCATCGTCCGTTCTCTATACCAATCATTGTTGTTGTTGACCCCTATCATCGATCTTCCTCATTTTGTTTGTTTTCTCTCTTTTGATTCTTCCTCTTTTACAACATTTTAACAGAGTATGTATAAACATATAAAAAAGAGAGAAATTTGAAGAAGAAAAAACTGATAAAGAAGATCATCGATGGAAGGGGTCCAACGAAGATGATACGACGATGATACAGGTCGGATAATGATGTGATGACGAGGGCCAGCGACGATGATAGAGGTCGGATAATGATGTGATGACGAGGGCCAACGATGATATTGGGTACAAGGGGTACTTATGACATAGGATTTTGAAACCGTAAATTGATTTAGGTTTTTCTTTACTTTAAAACTTCCTAGTCGTTTACTGGTAGCTTCTTTTTGTTAAAATAATGTATTTAACCAATTACCAACTTCTAAAAGGTAGATTATTTATTTATTAAAAAATATTCAAGCACCTCACCATTCAAAGTTAGAAAGTTTAATGTTTTATACATTCAAAAAAATAGTTTGTGGACTTAAGGGTCGTTTACCCGACTATACCTGGTACGTGCTTACTAGTAAACCACAAGGGTTGTGACATAGTGGTTGAGGTCTTAGGATATTTGGTGGAATATTCATTTGCCTAGGTTCGATTCCAGGCATACACCACAATTGTGGTCATTTAGTTTATTAGGGTTCATTTTTTGCAGTCACAATTTGTCGGATTAGTTCAGGCATAGTCTGGGACACCCTCCCACAAAAATGCTTATTGGTAAGAATTGACACTTTCACTTAACTTACCGAATAAGATTTTAGTCCATTAAAACGACATATGCAATATTTTTTCTGGTAAGCGCTTATCGGGTAAGAGTCATCACTCTACTTATCGGGAAAAACTCTCGGTCCTTGTCATTAATCTTACCAGATAAAATTTTCAATCTTTATCTTGTTCACAGTTAAAGTAAAGTGGATTGATAAACATTTTTCAACTAAGCGGCCCTTTAATCTATACTATATTATAAAACATTTGGTCAAAAACTCTTAAAAACAACTTTTTAAGCATTAGGTACTGTTATTTAATGTGAATTACTTAATTTTCAAAATTACAAGTAAATTATGCGTAAGTACAACTTATTAAAGCTTCATTTTTGAATTCGTGTAACTAACTGCAGATAATTATGATCAAATACAGTATAAACATCTAATTTAAAATATAAAAAATTTAAAATATAATTAAGATAATTATTAAGTTTAATTATTATCTTTATAAAAAGCTATATTATCAACACAAAAATAAATTATTTCGTTATTAAACCCAAAATAAAGTATGATAAAAAAAATTGAATTAAAGAAATTACATAAAAATGGAACTTTTAAATGAAACATTAAAATCGTTTTCTTAAAACCACATAAAACCATTAGAACATCGGTAGAGACAAAAATTAAAATGAAACTTAAAATCCAGATGTATCATTGTATCTTGCTGCATTGCGCGAGTACCCTTCTAGTCAATCAAAATAGAAAAGTTTGTTAGCTTTTTGAATTTTTCCCTTAAAATGATTACAGAACTTTTATTTAATGCTTTAATTAATTTAAAATAATTAAAATTTTAAGAGATAGTAGCAAAACATAATTGAAAAACCTTAGAACATCTCTTAACAAATTCTTTAAAAAAGAGAAAATAAGGATTTTGGATAATTTTTTGATTCAATAGATTCTCCAAAACATTTTTCAAAATGGAAAAAATAAGAGAGAAAGTGTAAGGTTGCGTTTAGTTCGTGAAAAATTTTCTGTTTTCTAGAAAAATTTTCCAGAGAAAATGAAAATTTGGAAAACGCGTTTAGTTCGTTCAGTTTTCAAAAAATTTCCAAAAAAAATTTCATTTTCATTTTCTAAATTTATATTAGATTTAGAAAACAACTATTTTGAGTTTTCAGAATTTTCATTTTCAAAATAATTTTCTACATGCACACACTTACACTTTTATACGCGTGCACATACACACTTTCGCACACACACACACACTCTCTTTCACTTTCACACACATACACATACACAATTTCATACACACACACACACTTTCACACACACATACACACATACACTTTCACACACAAACAACACACTTTCACTTTCACACTCGTACACAATTTCATACACTTTCACGCACACCCACTCACTTTCACACACACACACACAGTTTCACACACACATACACTTTCAAACACACACACTTTCACACACATACACATACACGATTTCACACACACACACACACTTTCACTTTCACACACACACATACACTTTCACACACATTTTCACTTTCACACTCATATACAATTTCACACACTTTCACACACACATACACACACTCACTTTCACACACACATACACACACTCACTTTCACACACACACATATACATATACACTTTCACACACACACACTTTCACTTTCACACTCATACACACTTTCGTGCGCGCACACGTACACACATTTTCACTTTCACACTTCCACACACACACTTTCACTTTCTCACACACACACTCACTTTCACACACATACACTTTCACACACACACACACACACACTCACTTTCACACACACACACAAACACTTTCACACACACACACACACTTTCACACTCATACACAATTTCACACACTTTTGTGCTCACACACATACACACATTTTCACTTTCAAACTTCCAAACACACACTTTAACTTTCACACACATACACTTTCACATACACACACACACTTTCACTTTCACACACACACACACACTCACTTTCACAGACACACACAAACACTTTCACACACACACTTTTTCACACACTCACTTTCATACACACACACACACACTCTTTCACACTCATACACAATTTCACACACTTCCGCGTGCACACACACACACACATTTTCACTTTCACACTTCCACACACACACTTTCACTTTTACACACATACACTTTCACACACACACACACGCACACACTTTCATACACACACACAAGCACACACTTTCACACACATACACAAACACACACTTTCACACACACACACACACACTCATTTTCACACTCATTTTCACACACATACACTTTCACACACACTCACACACTTTCCCTTTCACACTTTCACACACACACACATACACTTTCATAAACACACATACACACTTTCATTTTCACACACACACACATACATTCACTTTCACACACACACACACACACATTCACACACACAGACCAACCACATGTGTGTGTGAATGTGTGTGTGTGAACCAGTGTTTATGTATGTGAAAGTGTATGCTTGTGTGTGTGTGTGCGTGTCTGTGAAGATGTGTGTGTGTGTGTGTGCATGTATGTGAAAGTGTGTGTGTGTGTATGTGAAAGTGTGTGTGTGTGTGTATATGAAAGTGTGTGTGTGTGTGTAAATGTGTACGTGTGAAAGTATGTGTGTGTGTGTGTGAAAGTGAAAATGTGTGTGTATATCTGTGTGAAAGTGAAATTGTTTGTGTGTGTCTATGTGAAAGTGAAAGTGTGTTTGTGTGTGTGCGCGCGAAAGTGTGTGTGTATGTCTGTGTGAAAGTGAAAGCGTGTGTGTGTGAATGTGTGTCTATATGTGAAAATGAAAGTGTGTGTGTCTATGTTTGTGTGAAAGTGAAAGTGAAAGTGTGTGTGTGTGTGTGTGTGAAAGTGAAAGTGAAAGTGAAAGTGAAAGTGTGTGTGTATGTCTGTGTGAAAGTGAAAATGTATGTGTATGTGAAAGTGTGTGTGCGTATGTGTGTATGTCTGCGTAAAAGTGAAAATGTATGTGTATGTGAAAGTGTGTGTGTGTGTGTGTGTGCGTGTATGTGAAAGTGTGTGTGTGTGTGTGTGTGCGTGTATGTGAAAGTGTGTGTGTGTGTGGTGTGTGTGTGTGTGTGTCTATGTGAAAGTGTGTGAGTATGTGAAAGTGTGTGAGTGTGTGTGTGTGTGTGAAAGTGTATGTGTGTGTGCGCAAAAGTGTGTGTGTACACACATTTTCTAATTTTAAAAAAAATGGAAAATGAAAACTGGAAATGCACAACTAAACGCGTTTTAGTATATCTATGAAAGTGAAAGTGTGTGTATGTCTGTGTGAAAATGAAAGTGTGTGTGTGTGTGTGTGTGAACCTGTGTTTATGTATGTGAAAGTGTGTGTGAGTGTGTGTGTATGCGTGTCTATGAAAATGTGTGTGTGTGCGTGTATGTGAAAGTGTGCGTGTGTGTGTGTGCGTGTATGTGAAAGTGTGTGTGTATGTGTGTAAATGTGTGCGTGTGAAAGTATGTATGTGTGTGTGTGTGTGTGAAAGTGAAAGTGAAAGTGTGAAAGTATATCTGTGTGAAAGTGAAATTGTGTGTGTGTGTATGTGAAAGTGAAAGTGTGTCTGTGTGTGTGCGCGCACGAAAGTGTGTGTGTGTATGTCTGTGTGAAAGTGAAAGTGTGTGTGTGTAAATGTGTGTGTATGTGTAAAAGTGAAAGAGTGTGTGTGTGTGTGTGTGTATGTCTGTGTGAAAGTGAAAGTGTGTTTGTGTGTGTGTGTGCGAAAGTGTGTGTGTGAATGTGTGTGTGTATGTGTGAAAGTGAAAGTGAAAGTGTGCGTGTGTATGTCTGTGTGAAAGTGAAAATGTATGTGTGTACGTGTGTATGTCTGCGTGAAAGTGAAAGTGTGTGTGTGTGTGTGTGAAAGTGAAAGTGTGTGTGTATGTATGTGTGAAAGTGAAAGTGTGTGTGTGTATGAATATATATGTGTGTGTGTGTGTGAATCTGTGTTTATGTATGTGAAAGTGTGTGTGTGTGTGTGCGCATGTGTCTGTGAATGTGTGTGTGTGTGTGTGCGTGTATGTGAAAGTGTGTGTGTGTGTGTGTGTGTGTGTGTGCGTGTATGTGAAAGTGTGTATGTGAGTGTGTGTGTGTGTGTGTGTGTGAAAGTGTGTGTGTGTGTGTGTGTGTGTGTGTGTGTGTGTGTGTGTGAAAGTGAGTGTGCTTGTGTGTGCGCAAAAGTGTATGTGTACACACACTTTCTAAGTTGAAAAAAAAATGGAAAATGAAAACTGGAAATGCACAACTAAACGCGTTTTCTAAAAATATGAAAATGAAAAATGAAAACACCACAATTTTAACTAAACGCGTTTTGAAAAAATTTCATAGAAAACTGAGAATGAAAAGTCAACTCCATTTTCTGAAAACGTTTTCTTAGAAAATGAAAACAGTTTTCGCTAACTAAACGCACCCTAAATTTCTCCAAATTTGGAAATGTTTTCAAAAATGATTACATGAGAGCAGGGGCGGAATACAAGTCTTCTATTGAGGGGGCCGAACCTAACAAATGCATCTCAAAAATATATAATACAAAATTTCCAACCTGATCACTAGTGTATCTTATTCGATGGTGAATGAGAAATATAAACCCATCAAAGCATCTTTGGCTTCCCGTATTCACATTCTAACAATTGTAGGGAACCGATTAATAAGAACACAATTCCAATCACTCCCTACCCTAGTTTACAATATATTTCTTCTTACATTGGGGAGCTCCCTAAAATATATCTATTAAGCATAATTGGAGAGCATGGTTGGAGTCACGAGTTCATAAAAAGCTTCCTACAATATTTTCTAACCAAATAACTTCCTAAAATATGTATATAGTGTAACACCCCCGCCTCGCGCATCCTAAGTCGGAAGGTGTACAATCCGATAATCGGATCAAAACTCAAAACGCTATAACTCAAAGCTTTACTAAATTTCCCAAAATAACATTTTAAATATAATTACAACCCAGAGTGTTATTGTCAAGCAATCCCAAAAGGTTAACCAAACACGATATATAAAAGTTAATCATAAGTCCTTTACTTCGGTGACATCTCAGCCTCTCAACCCGTCCCTAGAGTAGAACCTGAACATGTCGAGAAAACAAGAAGCACCTCGGCTTAGCAAATTCGCTCAGTAACATATGTTATGCATAACCGTATGAAAATAATATAAGTTTAATAAAAGTTAACGTAAAACCATCGTAATGGAAGCATTCGTGAACATAATTAAGGAATGTAAAAACTAATTTTAAAAATCAATAAATTACCTGAATTGAAATAATATGTTGCCTAATCGGATGATCAGTCCAATCAGACTTGGAATGTCAGTGTCGGTCACAACACCACCACTCATCGATAACCAGTTTAGTTCTGTTATTCGGCTCTATCCGGTAATCGTTTCTATCAGGTAACCAGATAATTTCTGATATTCGCCTCTTGGATGCATTCTACGTTCTCTATTTGGCTTGGCCTTAGCCTTAGCCTTTACAAAAACGCCATGGTCATTAATAGCCACCACGGAAGGCATCTCAACACTCGTGATTCAAGTGTTGAGTCTAATTCAAAATCAAGAAAGCTAGTGTTCTTTAAAAATCAATATCTCATTAAACCATATTTCATAATAATATAACCAACCAAAATAGATAATTTCAAAATATTCAAATGATGAACACAAACTCTACTTTAAAACAGAATCATTGTTTCCTATAAAAGTACTCGAAACCGTAAGGTTCGGAGTCACGTCTATCAAGATGGATGAAATTTCCGGATGCAACCGGTTATTTCAAGTCAAAGAAGTAGGATATCTGTACCTTAGACGATTCTTTTCTTTACTTCCGGTTTCGGTCACCTACAACCATTTAATAAACACTAAATTAATAATCAACATGATTGTTAAGGTCCTAAACAAAATTTGACAATCAAACACATTTTGGACCTATAAGTTAGAAACGGACAGCTTGTTAACATCTTATGTTCCAGCCTTTTTCTCATACTTAGAAGCCAAATTAGGTGTTAACATCTAAATGAAAGTTGTAGATTAATCTTTTAGGATTATACAAAAACTGAAATCATTTCAATTGGAGCTGCGAACAATTAGATACAATCTTTATAAAATCAGTGCACATTTTCATTTAAACACTGCGAGCTGCTGTCAAAACTCACTATTTTGACACACTCAAGATCAAAGTTAGAACTTTCACTCTTCATAACAGTTTTAGAGGATGTTCTAATCTTTCCAACGATATATTGTACACCTCAATTGGACCAATGGTTGATTTTCTACGAATTTTACAAAAACAGGACAGAAACTTAAAACTACAATTCTCTTAACCATTTCATCAAACACTTGATAAGCAACCTAAGCTCCAATTCGTTTTTAATCATATAATACATCAACCTTTGACCATATTAGTGTATTCTAAGCATAATATAACAAACCCAAAAATATTCATCACTAATCATACACCAAATAGAATAAAACTCATATTAATCAACATAAATCGAACATATTTGAAGAGTTTTACCTCAAGTAGTCAAGATCTTAAACTTTGATGCATTCAACTCTTTATTGATTCAAATCAGCCCCTAAAACAACCAAATTCATATACTCCAACATATATTTAATCCACCAAAACAACAAAAATGAGCTCTCTATATGTATATATTTATTATTAAATGATAAATATATTAGATTCTCAATATTGTTAATTAATGTAATAATGATTCATTATAATTATAATTTAAAATACGTTTTTTTATTAAACGGGTACCCAAAAGATTCCCAAAACCTGTCGGGGATTAATCAGGGCCGGGACGAGGGGGTTAAATGGAGGTCGGGGATGAATAATACATCAACCACCTCGTTTCCGTCCCTAATCATCATACAAGGCGGCTTTGCCACTTTGTAGCGTGAAGGGGCCAAGCCTCCCCTTGTAACTTTTAAAGAAAAAGGTTTTGATACAGGCTCAAACTTCATTTATTTATATCAAATTATTATTTTTCTTTGTTTGAAACTCTTAACTTTTTAAAGGTTTTGTCAAATAATTTTTTTCACAATAATATTCATGTATTTTCAAAAGGTTTTATAGTTTATATGTTTATCTATACTTATAGACACATCTTGTGTTTGTTTATGTAAATATAGGCATAGTTATATTATTTAACCCTGCTTATTTTACAATTATCTATACTATATTATAAAGCATTTGACAAAAACTCTTAAAAATCTTTTTTTATGCATATAGTACTGTTAGTTAATGCATATTACTTAAAATTCAAGATTACAAGTAAATTATGCATAAGTACAACTTATTAAAGTTTCATTCCTAAATTCGTGTAACTAACTACAGATAAAAATAATCAAATACAGGATAAACATCTCATTTTAAATATAAAAAATATAGAATATAATTAGGATAACCATTTAGTTCAAACAGAATACTTAATTATTGTTTTTATAAAAAAAATATATTATTAAACCAAAAATAAATTATTTTGTTATTAAATCTAAATTAAAATATAATAAAAACCGAATTAAAGAAACTACTTTAAAAAAAGAGCTTTTAAAAAGATTTTTTTTTAAAACCATATAAAACCATTTTAACATTGATAAAGACAAAAAATAAAATAAAATATTCAAATCGAGATGCATTTCAGTGTATTACACGTCTAAGCTTCTAGTTGTCCATAGACAAATATTTTAGAGTATCTCCTAAAAGGGTTTTTTCAAACATTAAAATCATAAATTTCCATACTATGTTTCTGGGTTTCTCCTACATAAAATTTCTACTCTATCCTTAATTACGAGGAATAAATATATAATTAGCAAATATTTTTATTGATGTAAATATAAAAAATAAAAAAAATATAAGCGCTTTTTTTTCTATAGTTTGTCACATCTATCTACATTTTATATGTAGTTTGTCAGCATCTCCAACAGCACCTATAGTTTCTTCAAAATAAAAATATAAAAAATTAAAATCTCTAATAAAAAGTGCACACATCTTCAACAGCATCTTTATTTTGGAGAAATCAATATTAATACATTTAATACATTCACTAACTTTTAAACATATTTATATTATTTTTAACAAAAATATTTATAAAATGATGACTTTTTGGTGGGAAAAGTGGGATCATGAATAAAATATTAATTTCTCTCCCTTTGTAGTCATTTTTTGGGTAATCTCTAAATATAGAGAAAAAAACATCATCTTTCATGTTTTCTCTATTTTGGAGAAACTTTTGGAGATGTTGTTGGAACATAAATTTCATAAAATCTTTATTTTTCTCATTTTCTCTATTTTGAAGATGTTGTTGAAGATGCTCATATATATATATAGTCTATCTACGTCTATCTACGTTTGTACCATACAAGTTCTTCCTTCACAAAAGATTTTTTTTAAATGTGTCATAAGCTATATCCAAACTAATCTTGACAAATTATGAACCAAATAAATCAACCTTAATAAACTTAGGCCTTGTTTGTTTTTTTCATTTTAAGCTCTTAATCACCACTTATGTTTGATTCGTTTAGATATTTCATAACCATTTCAGAACTGAAATCAGACTTCAGACTTCAGCACCTTTTAAAAAACAAACGCCACCTTAATGACCATAATTGTTGTGTACGACTGGAACCGAATTCTGTACATATATAACCTCAACCCGTATGCCAGAACTCTTTGTCGTTTCCTTTACAAAAGATTGACATGGCCAATTACCATGATACAGGCAAAAAGACCAGACCTGAACCTGACCATTAAAGGGCTAGCAAGTATGGTCACATCCTTCTGATTTTTTGTAATTGAATTAAAGTTGTTTAAAATTTTCATATAAAATCATAAATTAAATATCTTCACACTCAAAAAAATTGTAATCAATGTGTAAAGTTTTATTTCTCATTAATAGATCTTATGGCTCCACCGACATGTGCTATCTGTTGAAATTTCATAAATTAATACTCGATTATTTAATAGTCTCTCTTAGATAATACTTCAAATTAATATTTCACGATAATTATAAGATGATACATGTTTTATACCCATATAAACCTCATGTATAATACGAATAAATAGTTTTTCTTATATATTACTGATTTATGAAGATTTTCCCTTTCAGTTTCTAAACTACTGAAATCGATCGTTCCTCTTTTAGCCCTAATTTCAGCCGACTCACATCTGCTCCTTTCATTTGTTCGACTATTCTTTTTGTATCTCCATTCTTCCATCCATTCCTCAAGTCTCAACAACTTACACTCTCTATTCTTCCATCTATGATTTGGTTCGATCGTAATTTGGTTTGATGGTTATGTTTCTTTTTAATGTATTTGGATTGATAAAAAAAACTTATGGTCATGTGTGTTTTTTAATGTATTTGGATTGATGTAAAACTTGTTGTTTATGTATTTCTAATGTTAGACTCGTGGACATCAAATTATTGGTTATATAAATATATATATATATATGTACGAAAAAAAAATGAAAAAAACCAGTTAACCCGGGACCCGGTCACCACACCGGGTCAACTAAAAACCGGGGTTTTAAAACATTGGCTGCACATGGGTCGAGTTGGTCAGGTTAAAGGCATTTGAACAACCTAACCCAATGTTTATGGTTTCATAAATCCCAACCCAATTCAACCTAACCTAAACCGTGTGGGTTAGATTGGTCGGATTTAAACTTTGATACATCATTTTAAAATCTAGATAACCGTTGTATTTAAACAAAGTAAAAGCAAAATGAGAACATACAAAAAAAAGTAACAAACTCAAAAAAAAAATTGAAGGTTCATGCAAATAAAGTAAAATTATGGTTGAAATCGTAATATAATTTTGAATATAGCGAGTTAAGGTTGATTTAATGTCTAATCTATATATATATTAATCAATGACCTAACAATCATATTAAATTCATAGTATAGAAAGGCATAAGTTTCACCGGGTCAAGTTGGGTTCAAGTTACCCTAACCCAATTCCAACACAATAGATTCGGTTTGGCCTGAACCAACTCTGTAACAGATGTTTTCATAAGACCAATTAATTGAACAAAAACCCCGATCACGATCATATATATATACATTCGAAACAAAAAAAACGAGTTGTTTCATCACACAACATCGAACACGATGATATATATGATCACATAACGATCTAATATTTCGAACACGATATCTCGAATTTTTATTTATTTATTTATTTCTTTTTTAATTAGTAATTAAACAACCATAACATAACCCCTTTGACACTTGTAATCGAATCTAAACTCTTAAGCCGGCCCTTCATCCATCAAACAGCTAATAATAATAAGACTTCGTCAGTTTCACCATCTTAAAACTGTCTTCATCTCCACCTCCCTCAATATTTCAGCCTCCCATTTCTATTTCCATTCCCATTTTCATTTTTTCCTCCACCGTGTACTGCCGCTCAGCCGCCAGTTGCCGCTCAGTCGGCCGGAAAAAGCCGATATGGGTTCGAAAAATGGACTGTTTTCACACACCCTAGTTGTAATTCACGTATTACTACTAGCGGCCACAACCGTGTTTTCCGACACCACCGAAAGTGAGAAGCTCGTGGCATTCAAACGGTCGCTTTCGAAAGCCGAACCGTTAACCGACTGGACCACGAGCGGTGCACCGTGTAACGGAGATAAAGAAAACTGGACCGGTGTTATCTGCGGGAAAAATGGGAGCGTTTTCGGGTTACGGCTCGAGAACATGGCGTTATCGGGTACGATCGACATCGACACCTTAGCGGAATTATCGGGAATTCGAACGTTAAGTTTTGCAAATAACAGTTTCGAAGGCCCGATGCCAGATGTGCGGAAAATAAAGCTTTTGCGGAGCGTTTTCTTATCGAATAATAACTTTTCGGGGGAGATTAGGGACGATGCTTTTGCGGGAATGAGTTCGATGAGAAAAATCGAGCTCCAAAATAACAAATTTACGGGTCGGATTCCGGGATCACTTAGCGAAATGAAGATTCTTGTGGATTTAAAGATGCAAGATAACGTATTTGAAGGTGAGATACCGGATTTTGAGCAGAAAAACTTGAAAGTGAATTTTGCGAATAATAGACTTTACGGTCCGATACCTCCGGGGCTTAGGAATCAAGATCCGAGCTCGTTTGCAGGTACGAAACCGTTGTTTTTTCTAACCATCGTACTTGCGGTTTTATTGTAGTATGACCATACTTGTTAAAATCTTAAAAGAAAAAATATAAGTAGGATAAAAGTATGGTCATACTACAATAAAACCGCAAGTACGATGAGTTTAAAATGTTATACAAAAGGTCATTGGTCCAATAACACATGAGTGATAAACCAGTAACAGATATTGTCCGTTTTGTCTAAAGCTGGACTCACGGTTTTAAAATGTACATGATACAGGAGGTATTTAATCATTTATAAGGCAACTTTTGTTTTTCCTCCCAATTTGATAGTGTCCATTTTCTTAAGAGGTCAAAGATTCAAATTACACAAAAATGAAGAATGTGAATAAATATTTGTTGTATATAGATATTGTATATACTTGTAAGAAAAGAGTTTGCGATGTTTTTTTGTGACATATGTAGAGCAGCTCTAATGTATTTTTTATAATTTTTCGAAAATATTGAACCAATAGTTAAAATTTCTAAACAAAATTCCAGTCTAAAAGATTCTCTATTTTTTAGATTTTGACGACATTAATTGTATTATTAAAATATTTTATAAATTTATCATCTTAACACGCTATAAAAACATTTAAACAAAAATAATAATACAATGAATCTTATTAGTGAAAATAACAAAAGAAAAATTATTTATCTCTTCTTAACATTAAGTTTTAGAGAATTTTATAAACCTGAAGAATTTTGCAATCAATTTCTTTTTTTCTATTTCAAAGAATAATATATAGAATTTGTTGAGTAAAATATAAAACAGAATATTTGTTTATATATTTTGAAGAATCTTAGAGATGTTATAGTGCTTTTTATGCATTTAAAACATGATTTAGATACTCAATTATTCTTATAAAATAATTAATTAAGAAACTCAATTATTCCCATAAAATACAATATTGATTAATTAGTTACGAAGCAATTCTTATAAAATACAACATTTTTTGTTTAAAGTTTCTCATGAAAAAGTAGAATAATTTGGATCTAACACATAGACTCTTGAAATAAAAGGTTAGAAAGTGGAACACACGTTCTTCATTGTACACGTCTAACTTTTTTTTGCATCAATCATGTATATATTATATAAAATAGTATCTAAATTAGGTCCAAAATCATTGGGTTTTATTGTTTAATTGTTAATTATGATTTTCAATCGAGAAGCCAATAGCCGGCGATAGGTCCTTAATGGAATGGAGGTGTTAACTATTTGAAAATTTAACAAGATCTTTAGTTCGGGCTCAGTAATTCTCGATCTCGAGAGGATTTTAAACATAAAATAAAGCTAGTTTAACTTTTTGGTATATATATATATATAGAGGTGACTTCTTGTGTTAACCCAATAATTTGTGTTAACCGTGTTAACCCATCGTTCACTGGTGAACACCATTCGTCAGTGAACGCGCATCGTGTTCGTCGGTATACGAGCATCGTGTTCACCAGTGAACGATGAGTTAACACGGTTAACACAAATAATTGAGTTAACACTTGAAGGGGCCTCTATATATATATATATATATATATATATATATATATATATATATATATGTGTGTGTGTGTGTGTGTGTGTGTGTGGAGGTTCAAACGATAACACCTCCATTTTGCAAGAACATCTTTATCACATATGATAATACATGTGAGGGGACATGGGGGTGTACAGACGACATGTCATGGGACTATATTCAGTCTGAATATTTCTTTGATCATTCAGTCTAGTTTGAATATGACACGTGTCCTCACGTTCACAACCAAATTTAAGTTATCATTTGAACCCGCCTATATATATATATATAGTAAATACTCGGGCACATTTTTTTCACACACGATCCTTTGCCTTTTATCTTAAATGAGATTTTAATTAAATTCACGACTTTTTGATAAATATACCTAAAGGACTCTAGTTTCAATCGATCTTATTTGGCCATGCAGGTAACAACTTATGTGGTTCACCGGTTACCAACCCTTGCAAGATCTCCAACAAGAAAAACCCTCACAAAACGCTCAACATAGTCATCGCCGCAATTGCCGCAATTCTAGCGACCTTCGTTATCTCTCTACTCATCTTTCGGGCCCGAAAAACGGCCAAAAACGGATACAAATACCAACAAACGACAAAACTCGACAAGAACAACGATTACAAAACCGACACAAAAGACATTGAGATGCCAAGCTATGAAGACGAGAGCTACAAACGAACCGCAAATGGAGGGAAGCTTCAATTCGTGAGGAACGACAGAGCAGAGTTTGAACTGCACGACCTTCTACGAGCGTCAGCGGAAGTTTTGGGCGGCGGAAGTTTTGGATCGTCGTACAAGGCCACGTTGGCGGACGGTCCGGCGGTGGTGGTCAAGAGGTTTAGGGAGATGAGTAATGTCAAAAAAGAAGAATTTTATTCACATGTGAGAAGATTAGGAAGCTTTTCACACCCTAATTTGCTTCCTCTTGTGGCCTTCTACCACAAGAAAGATGAGAAGCTTTTGATCACAGATTTTGCAGAAAATGGGAGCTTGGCTAGTCACCTTCATGGTATGTTGGTTACATGGTTCGGGTTCCGGTTCCGGTTCAAATCTTATGCTTACATACTTTTTTTGTCCCAAAATAAGTGTCCATAATGAAAATGACAGTTTTAAAAATGTTAATTATTACACTTTTTAATTAACTAAATAACATTTTTACCCATCATGACAGATGGAGTAATAAATTTCACCATCTCATAATTAAGGACAGAATAGGGAAGTAGCAACTTACTTTTGAAAGTGGACACTTGTTTTGTGACATACTAAAATAGAAATGTAGACACTGATTTTGAGACAGATGAAGTAGTTTATAATTAATTCATGATCTCTGGTGTCTTGATAACTTATAGGTAAGCGGAAACCAAACGAGCCAGGGTTAGACTGGCGAACTCGGCTAAGCATAATCAAGGGGGTAGCACAAGGACTCGACTATCTCTACAAGGAGTTACCTCACCTAGTATTACCACACGGTCATTTGAAATCATCCAACGTACTTCTCGACAATGCCTTCAACCCCCTTTTAGCCGATTACGGCTTAATTCCGCTCGTTAACAAGCGCCACGCTCAAAAGTTCATGGTGGCCTACAAGTCTCCGGAGTTCACGTACCACGATCGCACAACAACCAAAACCGACGTTTGGTGCCTCGGAATCCTCATTCTCGAGATACTAACGGGAAAATTTCCGGCAAACTATCTGAAACAAGGGAAAGGCGGGAGCTCGGATTTGGAGACATGGGTGAACTCGGTGGTTCGAGAAGAGTGGACGGGTGAAGTTTTTGATAAAGAAATGAAAGGGACGAAGAACGGTGAAGGGGAGATGTTGAAGCTTTTGAAGATCGGGATGTGTTGTTGTGAATGGAATACCGAGAGGAGGTGGGATTTGAAGGCGGCTATAGAGAAGATCGGAGAGTTGAAGGAGAGAGGTAGTGACGAAGAGTATTCATCTTGTGCAAGTGCAAGTGATGGAGATGCTTATTCTTCAAGAGCTATGACAGATGACGATTTCTCTTTTTCCGTCACTGGTTAACCCTAAATTCTAAACGCTAATTTGTTTCATATATTGCTTGGTTTTTTTATACGATTTCTTGTAATTTTTAACATGAATTTGGTTATTACTTATGATTTGTTTTAGTTTTTGGTAAATTACTAAATTACCCATGTCAAATCAAAACCTACACTCGACAAAGACGGTCTCAATGTCATCTTAATCTCATTAAAGCCTTGTTTGTTTGTTTTTTTTCATTTTAAGCTCTTAATTACCACTTATGTCTGATTTACTTAGACGTTTCATAATTCTTTTTATTATTATTTTCAGAGCCTCTTATCACTTAATAGGGTCTGAATAAATAACAGGTAACCTAACCTCTTAAATCCCTCTTATTATCTTCCCAAGCCTCTGGTTCTTTCAATTTGCTTCTATTTTATAAGTCTTTTAACTTTTCAAACCATCTTCTCACAAATGTTGCGTAACTGATAGACTCCTAGACAACGACATTAACAATACAATTTTGATCCCAAGATGAAAAGAAATAGTCATAGATTCATATTTCAGACTTCAGACATAAAAACAAACACTCTTGTTGATTCAGAGACTTCAGCACCACCTCTTATAAATCAGAAGTGAAATCAGACTTCGGCACCTCTTAAAAGACAAACGCGCCTTAATCTCATCAAGCAAAAGATAATAGTCTCAAGTGAAGTAGGATAATGTATCAAATACCACCACTTCAATCGTCACTACTAATAAATACCGACCACTTAACTAGTAAATTTCATCATCGGGTATATCAGGATTCAAGAATTTCTCAGGATTTTCGCTAATCGCGTCATAACTCAAGGTCGGTTTGACACGATCTGGGACGGGCAAAAGTGGGATGATGCTATCTTGATCAATAACACCATCAATTATCCCATATTCGACTGCTTCAATAGGAGACATATAACGATCCCTATCGATATCTTTCTGAACTTGTTCAAAAGATCGACCAGTGGATTCGGCTATAATTTTGGTAATGTTTTCTTTGTTATGCATCATTTCTTGGGCTTGGATTTCAACATCTATGGCCTGACCACTAGCACCTCCGAGTGGTTGGTGTATCATAATTCGTGTATTAGGCATTGCGAAACGCTTACCTTTAGTTCCGCCACCGAGGATTATGGATGCCGTTGATGCTGAAATGCCGAGAGCAATGGTAGAAACATCGGCACGTACAAGCTTCAAAACGTCATAAATGGCCATTGAAGCGCTGTTGATGAAATGCAGAAAATTTGGATTAGATAAATTGAACAAAAAATAGCAATGAGGTATTACATATATAGGTAGTATTTGAGGTATCCCACAACCAATCGCGTATAAGTAATAGCTACTAAACAAGCTTTAGGCTATGGAAGTAACCATCTGGAATTCTGGATGAAGATTCATATGAGTAATGACCACTCATTTGTAAACGTAGGGCCTGTTTGTTATTGACTTAATTGGCTTAATGGCTTGTATAGCTCATTCGGTAAGCCATACAGTAGTGTTTGGTTGTGGCTTATTTGGTAAGAACATAGCTTATTCGCTAAGCTCTAGGATATTTGTTGTATCCGTTCAGCCTTCAAAATGACCTCAAATACCCCTCTCTCACGTTGTTCAAGGTCTTGCATCTTAGTTTTTCTAATTTTGATTTGGTAGTGTCATTGTATCTGGGTTCCATTAGTAAGAGTGGTGCTTATTATTAGTTTAATATATTCACAGCACATAAGGTGTTTGATAAAATGTTTGAGAGAAATTCGAGTTTTTCTTGCAAGTATAAAAGATAATAAAAAAAGCAGCCAGGGTAACATGGTCATTTTTATCTTTCAGGCGGTTTATTCAGCACAACAAACAAACATCAATTTAGTTTTATCCATTCAGACAAATTAATCAATACAGACAACTTAATGGAAAACCAACCAAACAGCCCCTTAAACTGCTTTCTAATAGAAGAGACTCTGCTACCCACTCATTTGTAACCGATCAGTCTTCTGAAGTGATTCAATTCCTATTCCACAGTTTTGCATCACTGGATGGCTTTTGAATTTTGATTTTTTGGGTGAAAATGTGGGAATACAAGATGTCGCCCCATAAACAACATTGAGAAGTTGAGAATCACTAAACAAGTTGCTTGAGACTACGTCATTTGAACTAGAAAAATCTGAACACAAACTAACAAACTAAAATGAACATTTCGACAACACTTATGAGAAGGCTAGACCAGGATTTCATCATAGCCTGGTATAGAGACCATGAGAAGCATAAATATAGACACTAGGAGGCTAACATTTATGACCTTTTTAGTGTTTAAAATAATCAACAAAACGGACCCTTAATCATTTATAACCTTTTTAGTGTTTAAAATAATCAACAAAGATGCACTCATACACTTAAGATGCTTTAGTACAGAATGATTAAGGGTCCGTTTCGTTTGCAGGATTGTTTTGGAGGGATTTGGATTTCATTATGGGATTTGGATTAGAATGGATTTGAAATCATTGGTGTTTTTAGTTTGTAGGATTTGGAATGGAATTGGATTCCATTATTTATAAAAAAAATTATTAAAAAATTTATAAATAATTATAAAAATAATTAAATTACATTTTTATTAATCAATTATTACAAAACAAATGTTTTTAACATTTTTTAAAACCCTACTTCATATAATCCTATAAAATCGCAAACATTCCCTAAGGATTTCAAAATCCAATGTTTGTAGGATTTCAATTGATTCCTAGGATTTCAAATTCGGACAATCCAACAAACCAAACATGGGTTTGTAATGGATTTGAAATCCAAATCCCCCCAAATCCATTCTATTCCCGTAAACCAAACGGGACCTAAGTAGGTGGCATAACTCAACGAAACTTAACTGGCAGACTAGATGGATGGATGGCAAAACATGCAGACCATCTGCGTTTATCTATGATATGTTTTACTCCAATTTCTCATATCAATGCTCCTGCTACCTCTAAGCATACTAGAGTTTGATTTGATGTACTTGGTGAAACAAACAAATCCATAATAGCACAAAGTTCTTTTTTTTCTTGGAAAGGGCATCCTAGGCATTTGCCTAGACTAATCCCTGACAATTTTAAGACTGCTAAAGCATACAGCCCTGCGATAATTCCCCAGTAGCCACAAGTTGTTTGCGCCTGGATTCGAACCTAGGATAGATGGGTTATCTAGCCTCATCTCCCACAGGCCTTAACCAGTACGCCCCTAAGCCTTGTGGTCATAAGTCATAATAGCACAAAGTTTTGATGGTGAAAAGAATAACTTTTATGTTTAGAACTCTAGTCACATGAGTACATGACTTGGAACTGGAACAGCTTTAGTTAATAATATGAACTCCAATTCCATAGCTCAAACTCCATGCCTATTGCCTAATATATTACCTTAGATGCTGCTATCAAAGGAATCATTTATAGATGACTATCTAAACACCAAAGCACATATTTATTTCATCATTATCCATAAACATACCAATTTGCTAACCAAGCAAGTATGCAAAAAAATAGAGAAATTTTCGATTCCAAAATTGACATGAACTTATAAAAACATTGATTATAAACATCAAACTTTAATCCATATTGTACAAATAGGCATCTACCAGTGTTAAGTTTCTACGGATTTCAAAATTGATTAAAACCCTCACTGTATCCCTTCGGCTAACGTAACACCGAGAGCCAGAGGGAAAAAAAAGTAAAATCAACTATAAAACCTTGATGAAGAAAGTACCTGAGAGAACCGCCGGTAGAATTGATAAAGAGTCTGATATCTTTTGTAGGATCCTGAGCATCCAGCAAAAGCAATTGACTAACAATAGCATCAGCAACAAAATCATCGATCTGGCTACTGCCTAAGAACACAATCCTTTCCCTCAACAACAACCCCATCGCGTCTGTTTCAGCTCCTCTCATCGCCGTCGCCGGCGATTGAGACGAAGAAGCTGAAATTTTGAGGCTGTGCTCGAATTCCAATCCTGTGTTTTCTAGGGCTAGAGGTGAGGGCGTAATTGAGCATTTGATGCATTGCTGCGGTGGTGATGCACGGCGGAGAAGGAGGGATTGAGGTGGCTTTTCTGGTTGAAATTGGTGGAGGTTAGAGGAGGAAGGATGATAAGATGAAGGAGTAGAGAAGGAGATGGCCGCCATTGAAGTGAACTCTTGAAGAGAAAGGAGTGTTGTTGGAGACCAAATGCATACTTAAACAAGTAAACTATATATTTAGTCCCTTGACTATAAGTAAATTGCAGAATTAGTCCCTTGGCTTTTCTTTGCACGTTGAATTGAACTTAATCGACTTCTAAAGTTTCGATCTTGGTTTGGATTTTGGATTGCATTAGCTCTTTTTCTTTTTTTCTCTTTTTCACTAGGTTCTAAACCAATATTCCTATATTTACGAGAACTGAGAAGATAAATATACTGATCAATATTAAATTATCAGTTCAATCTTGAAGGTAGATCTAAACTAATTTGATGTGGCCCCGTATACGAGAATTATGGAGTAAACTAAACCAATTTGATGAAAATTAAGAAACATATAAACTTAAAGAGAGTGAGGTAATAGAATGGAGCTTGAACACAACAAAGTCAAATAATACACAAGGAGAAACAAAAGATTTGTTTGAATGAAATCATTAAAGCATCTCCAACAGTTTTTCTATAATTTCTCTAAAATAGATAATGAAAAGCCAAAATATCTAAAAACATATTGTTTTAACTCCAACAGCTTTTCTATTTTAGAGAATCAATCATTAATTATGTTATTAAAATATTCAATACATTTAATAAGATATTATTTTTTTTCTTTTACACATTTAAATTCAATAATTTTGATTGATTGTATATATTAAAATAATGTTTCTCTCTTCTAGTTTAGGGAATTTAGAGATTTCTCTATATTTAGAGATTTCTCCCAAAATCTCTAAAATAGAAAACAATATAGCAAAACTGTTTGAGCATTTTAGAGAAGGAAAATCCATTTTTTTTATTATAACAAAGCTGTTGGAGATGCTCTTAGATGCGAGTTGTGAGCAGTCATATACTCGTATTATATACATTTAGAAGCAAATTTGAGATCTACTTGACATGGATTCAAGTGCGAGTAGTGTAACAGAGAAATGAAGAAGTAGAAGTCGCCTAAAATTGAGCCATACGATATCTATTACCAAGGTCCATGTATGCATTTTTTTAGCCATTGGGGAGTTCAATTGCCGAATCAGGAAAAAAAGATGACGATTAAAGAGGAAGTTTAAAGGTTTACTTTTATCTTTTCATACAAATTAAAGATATGAGTTGTAGATATGAAAGTTAGGGTTATGGGATGAAGCTTGACTACAAACCCAATTTTGGGCCCTATCCAAAATCACAAATTTAATATGCCGAGGAACGGTCCTAGAAACTATACATGTTTCTTTTATGAACATCTTTTGTTTACATATGAAATAATAGTATATTCATATATCGTAATAAATATAAAACGTTTTGTCTTATATATGAAACTATACATGAATAATTTATGAACATGTATTGTTTCACATATAAAACAATATTTTATAGTAAAATATTTATAATGTTTCATGATAAAATTAAATCAATTACTAAAGGCCAATTGAATATATGATGATTTCAAGAGAATTGTCATTAGCTATATACAAAAATTTTCTTTGCACAGCATAAAGATACTTTATTGCCAAAC
The DNA here is from genome assembly GCA_036898165.1 of Silybum marianum. NCBI lineage: Eukaryota > Viridiplantae > Streptophyta > Magnoliopsida > Asterales > Asteraceae > Silybum > Silybum marianum. Next base: position 20,992,996 of record CM072539.1, read on the forward strand.
TCAAATAATTACAAGCCAAAGGATGTTGGGTGGGCCCAGCCATCCCAAACAGACCTTTTTCAACTAGCTTTTACCATCTCATATACAGGTACTATGATATATAAATTACGGGAGGGTAGTTATATACAAATTACTATGATATATAAATTACTAAGTTATATATACAAACTAAAGATGGAAAAATTAAGGAATTGAATTGTAATTTTATTATATTTCATACCAACCATATGCATGGATCGAGCACAATCCATTTCATCCAATTCTTTCTCGCCTGAATTCATTTGACAATTTTCATTCATGTGAAAGAAGTATGGGTTATAAAGCATGTCAATTTCTACTAATCAACTTTTTCCCCAATCTAATTTCTTCAATCTTTCAATGTTGAAAATGATAATCAAGGCTAACAAAGAGTCAAAGATAAATCAACACCAACACTATTAATGTCTTGCTCTATCAAGTAACGATGAATCTCTCTTTCTTGAAGTAGTGTCAGTAGATTATGATTAATAAGTTGTAGTCTCCTTGTACAATAAACATCAATTATTGTCACAAAACAAATCATTATGACCCAAAAACAGCTAATAGTAAAAAAAACGACAAAGCCGAAGAAAAATGGTTATAGAAGCATAATTGTATCAAACCCTTTATTAGACACCATTGATCATATAGCTCCATAACCAAAAGATAGTTCTTATGAAAAAAAATGACCACCGTAATCTTGAAGACAAATTCAATGTGGAACCGGTTGGGACTGTCAGTAATCAAATTTTCATCCAAATAGTTTAAAGTTGATTCTTAAGTCCACTAATTGAAAAGATTATTAACGAGAGGTTATATTAATTGTAAGTATACATCCATCGTCTTATAATGTTCAAGAAATCGTTGATTGGTCACTAGCGATGCATGAATTCACGATCGAGACGTGATCACCAAATCATGTAGACATATTGAGTGCTTCTATATGTGTTTGTTGTTTCGATTGTTTGTGGTTACAAATTCATGTCGTTGCAAGTGTTGTCACAATTTCGTGTTGTAATGATAAAACATGCAAAATTCAACATTTATATAGGCCGATTTGGTATGTATGACCCAAAGTCAATTGTATGGTAATTGTATGTTTGCACATTTTGTCTAATCATTAGTTAATGGAAATGGAAGGTAAACATAGTAACAAGGTAATGAGTAGCATATATATATATATATATATATATAGGGGATGGATCATACGAGAACCACCCATTTTTAAAGAAATAAAAGAACACCTTGTGGACCACATATGATGTGGGTCCCACATAATATTAAATCATTTCTGATTTAATATTATGTGGGACCCACATCATATGTGATCCACAAGGTGTTCCTTTATTTCTTTAAATTTACAAAGTTCTCATTTGAACCTTCCCCTCTCTCTCTCTCTCTCTCTCTCTCTCTCTCTCTCTCTCTATATATATATATATATATATATATATATATATATATATATATATATATATATATATCGATTCATATAGAGATAGTATAATCTTTATGTAGTGGATGTTACTCTTTATGAGAACATTACATTGGATGTTATATAAAGATCAGAAATGTTGACATACTTTGACACTAGGTATAATCATTTTTGTATTTTGTGACTGAATTGTAGTTTAATATGTCATATATATTACATAGTAGTAGTAGCATATACAAAATAAAGTTTGTCCATTATGTATGACATTAGGCATGTCCTTGACCTATTCATTCAATGTTATTTAGAAAATCCATGTTGCTCTTATTAAAAATAGATCAAAAAACTTTTGTTAATGGTATCATAAAATAAATATGGCAATATAAAATAAATTACAAAATAGTTACAACCTTAGAGGGACTTAGTTTTTTATTCGTTTGGGTTGATTAGAAATAAAATAAGTATTTAAGTAATTGACAAACTAATATACTTATTTTTAAAACTTATCTATTAAAACTTAAAGCTAATTGCTTGTTGGGTTATTTCCACTTGAAGATTCTACATGACCCGTTTTAAATTCAACAAACGATATTACTTTTAAAATAATATTTCCATCTTCAACAAAACATATTTTTCACTAAGGTAACGTTTGTTTTTTAAGAGGTGCTTAAGTCTGAAGTCTGATTTCACTTCTGATTTATAAGAGGTGGTGCTGAAGTCTGAAATCTAAATCAGTTAGACGGTTAGTTTTGACGTCTGAAGTCTGAAATATGAATCAATAATTGATTTATAAATCCCTAACAATGTGGGTGTACGCAAATAAGAGGAATTAAGTGGTGAGGTTACCACTTTATTTTCAGATGATTTTCAGACTTTAAGAGGCTCTGAGAAAAACAAAAAAACAAACAGTCTGAATTTAAAAATGTCTGAATGAATAAGTGATAAGTGGTCATTAAGAGGTAAAATTGAAAAAACAAACAGGGCGTAAGTGTTATCTTATGTTATAACCAAGACTTCAAAGTGATAAAACTTACTTTGTTACTCATATCCGAGATGACATCGTAGTTATGGGTGGCAGCTGTTGTCAGTATGCAGCAACAGCAACGGTAAAAAATGAGAGGGAGACGTTTTTTATGGTGAAAAAATTTGCGAAAAACTGGGAAGTTTGCTAGGATTGGTAAAATACAATGTCAAATGGTTTGTCGAATATATAGAAACACCCAAGTCAGCTTAATGATTGGATGCTAACTAGGGGTGGCAACTCTCGATGCGACACGAACTCGACACGAAAATAAACAGGTTAGGGTTGAAGTTTTTGACACGCCAACCCGTCAACCCGCCATCCTGCCAACCCGTCAAATAAACGGGTCGTGTTCGGGTTGACCCAATCGTGTAGCGGGTCGACCCGCCAACCCGCCAAGCAAATTTTAATTTTTTTAAAAAATATTTTATATTTATTTTTTTACATAAAAATTAAAACTCAAAAGACAAAAATGAAAAATCGTGAACGTTTTATGTGTTTGTTAAGACTTTTTGTTGAAATTTGGATGAATTTTTAGGTGACCCGCCAACCCGCGACATGCCAACCCACCACCAACCCGCCAACACGACCGCGTCCGGGTTAGTGTTGTGTATCTCGACACGATAAGCTAAACGGGTCGTGTCCGGGTTGAGCCTCAGTGACCCGCCAACCCGTGACCGCCAACCCGAACACGACACGATTGCCACCCTAATGCTAACTAAAATTTCACCAACAAGGTTATTGGCAAAACGTTGGGTAATCTAAAAACCTTAAAAATTAACTGGTTTCTCAATTTGTTGGCTTAAGGATAATCTAAAAACCTTAAAAAGTACCTAGTTTCTCAATTTACAATGATTGCTCAATAAAAGCATCATTGATTGTGTATTGATGGAGCTTGTGGTTACTCGATAAGAGCTCAATTATCTAAGAGTAAGATTCAAGAAGAACCAAAATATTATTTTTATTTTTTTGTTGCATATTTGCAAAGGTCAAATCAAGATTGTTTGTGCTTTTGAGTGTATAGAATCAATAACCCAACCCAAAAATGCATTTTTTTTAGAATTCGAAGCAGTTTGTCAGTATTAGCCTAGGCATAGCCTAGAACAGTCTTCTAAAAAAACACTTGACAGGTAACTTGCCTTTCCAAATGAACATAGGAATGATCCTGAACCTTACCCAATAAATAGGTAGGTATATAGGATAACAAGAACCGAGACCCTTGCAAGAAAACTACACAATTTCAACTTTCCATATCCCAAGAGAAAAACAATCTTGAAATTCATTGATGCCAACTACAAATTCATTTTAAACTAATGGGTCGTTTACCAAACACATACTCAGTAAGCATTTATTAAGTCACTTAGGGACCGTTTACCAAACATTTGTCTTGGTGATCGCTTACCAAGTCATATCACCTTACCAGAGAAATATGACAATTACCAAGTCATATTACCTTAGCAGAGAAATATGACAAGTACCAAAAAATTTACCTAGTAGAAGCGAAGACAAGAAAAAGAAGAACCAAGAGTCTTATCCGGTAAGTGATGGCAACAACTCTTACCACGATAAGTGATACAAGGTAAATTGTTCCATACAATGTCATTTTGGTGGACTAAAATCTTAACCGGTAAGTAATTGATAGTGTTGAATTGTACTGATAAGCACTTACCCAGGTAAGATTTGGTAAACAACCCCTTACTTTAGCAAATGAACAAGACAAACATCAATAATCTTACCAAGCAAGAGCGATCACAACAACTAAATCTAACCCAGTTAACACTTGCCAGTAAATTCTTGCATACAAATCTACAATACCATTTTAACCTAAATTTACCAAGTATAGTAGGTTCATACCAATAAAAAATGTAAAGCCGAAAAACTGGAAGAACAAAAAACAAAGATAACAACTTGGTTTTGAGAAGTAATGAGTAAAGAACAATAAACTTGGTTCAGTTGATGAACATATAACAAAATGGAAATATAAATACCATCATCCCATTCCCAGCTACAATAACTAAAAATATAAAGTTTCAAACAAAACCACATCCAAAAACTGATTTATTTATTACTTCTTCTCTTCCTTTTCAGCCTCGGCAGCCCTCTTGAGTCGAGCACCCAAATGACGTTTGTTGGTCCTCTCAACACGAAGCTTGGAATAAGCACTGAATGATTTCATTTCATCAGTCACCTTAACGAATTCAGCCGCTGGTTTCTCCCTAACGATTGGCAAAACTGGTCCTTGAACCTGGGTGGCACTTGCAAGCTCCTCTGGGGTCGAATCACCAGCCTGGTTCAACAAAGATGTAACCATGTTCATGTTCTGACTTAATCACCATACAGATTATGCTTTATTACAAACAGATTAAGGGGGTGTTTGTTAACAGCTTAATGAGACTTATAGCTTATTCGGTCAGCTATACATGACTGTTTGGTAGTGGCTTAATAATAATATAGAAAGTGGCTTATTCAATAAGCTTCTAGGGGGGAACTTTATGCAGAAAGTCAAGTTTTTCTGAAACATGTCCCTCCCAATTAAAGAACAAGCTCATTACAACTAGGAAAAACCTTCCCAATCCATATAGACAAATTAATCCAGACAGACAACTTTATCCATACATGACTTAATAGAAAACCAACCATGCCCCTAAATGAAGGTATGTCTTAATTAATGGGCACGGGGATTAAGCTAATTACAAAGTAATTGATTAAGTGAAAAGAGTTCGGTTACCTTGGTTTTCCTTGAGCGTCTTGGGAAGACGACCAACTTAGCTTTGAATGTTTTTAGCCTCTGGACATTGGCTTGTAGACCCTCCAGTGAACGGTTCCTGCGGCGATGGTCAACAGCAATGCCGATAGTTGGAGCAAGTTTCTTTGGAATACCTGCACCCTGATCACAGAACAGACAACATAAATTTGTAAAATCAACTATATCAAACGACCAAAATAAAAAGAACCGCACAAGTCAATATCAAAGCAACTCAATCAAAATTATGAGTTTTAGCTGCCACAGCTAACATATATATCTATATATATATATAAACTAGCATTAGCTTTTAAGCAGGTAAATGACTTGTTCACACTATGTCATGTTTAAAGTGCAAAATGTAGATCATCAAATAGGATATAACAACTAATAACAAGTATATGAAAGTCTAAATATGACATCAAAACACTTGCATAGGTACAGAATAACAGCACAGATTAAACTTCTATTTTTTATTTTCTTTTGTTCTGTAATGAAACAATCAGATATTAGAGTAAAAATTTAAACCAATCAATCAAATACACAACTTCTAGTGTTTTAACTTTGTAACTCAAAAGAATAGAAAAGCATTACAAAAAAAATTGAAAAACTAAAAATTAAACTATATGATTAGTCCAGTACATCAATAATGTTTTGTTCAATTTTTAACTGGTTCATTTACGTATAATCAGAAACTAATGTTACAAATAGTAGCATAATTATGTGGGATCAAACTCAAAACCTTACAGTTATATAAACAAAGTCGCAACCACTTGACAAAAAGTGTATATCCTCTCACTAAACCTAATCAAAAAGTGTCAAAAAACTCTTCAAAAGTGCGTTCTTAATTTTGCATATATATAGTTATTATAAGTAATCTTACCTTAAGCTCTTCAAGAGAAAATCCTCTGCCCTCCCTAAGTTTCATGTTGTATTTCAAGGTTTGCCCATGAACCTGAGGACGGAGCTTTCCAGCAGGCCTTGGGAAATCTTTAACAGCCTTTGCCTGTCTAGCTGAAAATTAAATCCAACAGTAACTAATATAAATTTAAATTTAAATGCAAAATCAACAATCTTTTATTAAAAATAGAACATGTATTCTAATTAAACGCAGCTTTTAACAACTAACCGTTTCTTCTCCTTGTTTTGCGGGCAGGTTGGTTAAACCATGTTTTCACATAGTTCTGCCAATGCTTCTTGAAATGGCCATTTGGAATAACATTGTTATGCTTAACCATTGTTTCCCTACAAAAAAACAATCACATTTTCTAAGTAATGCTGACCCAATACTGCTCCTTTCAGAAACTATCTCAAATGTCAATCCCATTGGACATAAAATAACAAAAATTACAACTATATTAACATTTTTTAGAATAATACTCCACAAACAAATTCCATAAAGATAGAAAAGTTCAAATTCAAGTGTACTTCTAAACTATTTCTCATATATTTCATATTTCATTGATGATATTGTTCTACAAAAGAGCATCCATTATAAAAAAATTGCCAAACAAAATCATTAGCATCGATAATTTGTTGTATTCACAATGAGAAAATGGTAGCATTGATATTAATCGTGGAAAAACTGAAACATACCAATTAACAAATCCAAACTTTTGTAATGTAACACAAAAAAAAAAAAGAATAACCAAAGCCACTTGTCCATACATCAAATAACACAAAAAACCAAAAAGTAAATTAGCGGCTGTTGATTTGATTGTGAAGGAGCACAAAACAGCATCCAATTAATCTATTTCCGTCACTGAACAATTACTTTTTCTACGCAACAAATAAACAAAAATCCTTCAATTTCCGTCAAATAAGACACAAATACCAAATTCATAACATGATAATACATATCTTCGAAGAAATATTCCACAACTGAGATTTAAACCTTCAAAGTTTCAAAAAGATAAAGCACAAAACACTGGTACAAAACGGCTGAATGAAATCCATAATGTCTAATTCATGTATTCATCATAATGCACAATAACTTGCCATACAATCCTTCAATGATTTCATAAAGCAAACATCTGATATTGTCAACTGTTAAGTTAAGAATCGTTGAAGAATACCTGAATCGTTAGAGCTTCGGCTACACAGAGATGGCAAACGCGGCGAATTTTGGTGAAGACGTTAAGCAGGAGTATTAAAAGGAGCCCTAGACCTAAATCGTTCATTTTATATTGGGCTTTTACATTAAGCCCAACTATTTGATTAGAATACAAGTTTCAAGGCCCATTAATCCCCAAAATGACAACACATTTATTTAATTCCTTTTTATCGAAGTTTTATTTCAAACAGTTTGTTAAAAAATTACAAAATAATATATTTAATAATATTATAAGATTATAAGGGGCTGTTTGATTCAAGTTTATAAAAGTTCGTGTGAGGACAGTATATTTTTACGAGAACGTATAAATAATTCTCAGTCAATCATTTTATACATGAAAATTTTTATATACAAAATCACATATGATTCACGTACAAAATCACATATGATTAGCCGCGACTTTTCCCGCGACTTGCCTGCGGGAAAAGTCGTCTGTGTCCTTTTAGATGCTTACAAAATCACATATGATTTTGTACATAACAAATTTCATGTACAAACTGATTAGCCGAGAATTGTTCTCGTATTCTCGTAAATTGGTATCGTTCTCGTATGAACTCGTCTCTATAAATGAAAATGAGAATGAAATGAAAATGATAGGAAATGAAAATGACAGGAAATGAAATTGAGAATTAAAATGAAAATGATACAGAATGAAAATGGGAATGACTTTTCATTCCCACCGGTTTGATCATAAATGGAAATTTGGACTTCTAAGAAATGAGTTAATTATATTATATAAAACCAAACAGTTTCTTTTATTATATTTATATTAATTATATTATATTTATATTTATATTCAAACCAAGCACCCCCAAAATATGTGAAAACCTTTGAAGCCATCAATGTTTTATTTTATTTTATTTTATTAATCAAGTATTATATGCATATAGAAAGAAGTTTGGTTGTAAACTTGATTTCTGTCGTGAATTAGGGGTCGAATGAGATAGTGACACTAGTCCCTTGTTTTATCGTATGAATAATGAACGTGAGTTTTTTACAACATTCATGGTAAATATCTTATAAATGTCTATGATATGTGACACACTCTTGTTTGTCCCCCAAAGTTTGCAACTAACCTACCCATGTATATACACACACACAAGCACACATCAAGCTGGTGAAAGGTTTCTGTAAAAAACTGTGATTTTTTCTGGCGAGGTTAACATTGACGAAATTGTTTTTTAATTGTATATCCTTCTTGTTAAAGATTTTTTATGGTGCTTTGTTTTGACAAGGATTATATCTGTAATAAAAATACAAATTTATGCCATTTTAAGTGTTGCCACAAGTTCATGTTGCACCGATATAAGTATAAAACATATCAAACCCCGTATTTTATGTTGACAATTTGATATGTACATCAAGGCCTATTACAATTGACATTGATTATATAGCCTTAGTAGGTAATAATCTAGCATTCCGAGAATGACCATATCACATGTAGTTATGTTTCTTGGGCTTCAAGGGAAAATGCATATGAAGGTTGTCAAAACCATAGCATATGTGTTATTTAGGCTCTTGAAATACAAAAAGTGTAGGTCGTCTAGTTTTACAGTCGGTGTCATTTATACCAAATCCAACCAAAGTGACTAAAATACATATAATTATTATTTGTTTGGTGAACAAAATATAAAAAGTGTCAAATTGATATAACGTAAAAGGGAAAAGTCTGAAAAAGCCCAACGAACTATGTGATTTTGAATGATTAAGTCCTTAAACTATTTTTTTAAATGAAAAAACCCTTAAACTTTTGAAACCGGTTAAATACATTCTTATAACCTGTAAAAACAAGTTAATGTTATAAAAATTTGGAAAAAGTCTAAAAAAACTCAACAAACTATCTGATTTTGAATGATTAAGTCCTTGTTTTTTTATCGAATAAATCCCGAATTTTTTTCCTAAATCTTTTTACCAAATTAATTTTTAAACTTTCTTTTAACAAATAATCCCAAACTTTTTTTGAAAACTAAAATCATGAACTTAATTTTGAACAAATAAATGCGGATTTTTTTTGAACAAAATCACAAATATATATATATATATATAATTTTTCTCGCCGACAAACAAATTACAATAAATCAATTAGATATAGATGAATTATATCATTTTCAATACTAATTACAAAGCATAAATCAAATTCATTAACTTAATTTTTTTATGTATAAGTATTTTAATATGTATCTATTTATGTTCTATACATGACTTTTATATGTTTCATAATTAGTAATGGAAATGGTATAAGTAGTGGATGTTTGGATGGCATCCCTGACTACTCGGGTTTGAATTCCCGCGGCTGCATGTGGCGATATCCAGACTTTGGCCTACCACTCTATGGTGGATCCTGGTCGCCGGAGATTACTCGGGTGCCCGAATGGATCCCGGATATCCCGGGAACGTGTGTGTGTTATTGTCGTTCAAAAAAATTTATGTATAAATATTTTATATGTATCTATTTATGTTTAAGTATGACTTTCATATGTTTCATAATTAGTAATGGAAATGGTATATTTTTTCTTCATTTAATTGATTCATTGTACTTTGTTGTCTGTTAAGAGAAATTATATATTTTTTGTTTATGATTTTGTTCAAAAAATGTTTCGGATTAATTTGTTCAAAATTAAGTTCATGATTTTATTTCTTCAAAAAAAAGTTTGAAATTTATTTGTTTAAAGAAAGTTAAAAAATTAATTTCGTAAAAAGATTTAGATTTTTTTTTCATTAAAAAAAATCAAGAACTTAATCATTCAAAATCAGATAGTTCGTTAGGTTTTTTTAGACTTTTTCCAAATTGTTATCACATTAACCTGTTATTACAGGTTACAAGGATGTATTTAACCGGTTTCAAAAAGTTTAAGGGTTTTTTCATTCAAAAAAATAGTTTAAGGACTTAATCATTCAAAATCGGATAGTTCATTGGGTTTTTTTAGACTTTTCCCCAACGTAAAAACAATAACTTGAAATAAAAAAACAAATGGTGGCTAATGACAATGAGCAAAGGGAGCAATATTGAAGGTCGCAACTGCGTTAAGGAGGCGGTGACAATGCGACAACAGTAGGGATGGGCCGATAGTGACGACTAATGAGCTTGTAGGGAGAGGAGGGTCAGGGTGTCGACATGGCACGATACTGAGAAGGTGGGAGATGGTGGTCAATGTCTCAGTGCAGTCGTGGGAGTTGTATTTTACCAGTCATTCACGCATAAATTTAAATTTTGAAATTAATAGCTGATTAAAATTTCTAAGTTAGACAAGTTTGATGCAAACATGTTGTTCGTTAAGTTGTTATTCGTTTTGTAATTTTGTTTGTATGATAATACTTTGATGTTAGATGACATGACTAAAACCCGTCAAATGAAATAACAATCATCAACATGAAATATAATCACTCAAGTAAATTATTTTTGTTTGATTATATATTTATAACGATGTTAAACATAAATAATTTTATTTTTAGGGTAACAAGAAAGTAAATAAATCGAAATCTTCAAGTGAATTCACATGGTCCTTTGATGGGCCATGCCAACTCCCGAAAAGAGGAGATTTATACGCTTAAAATAATACGAAATTACGGGGGTGTTTGGTTTGTAGAATGTAATTGGATGAAATAAAATCTGTTCAAGGAATTTGAATTTAAAAGAATTGGAATGGAATGTTGTCAGGTTTGACCAGCTGTTTGGTTGACAGAATTAGAATGAAATCTGATGAAAGAATTGGAATCTGTCTGTTTGGTTTACAGAATGTAACTTTGGAATTGAAATGAAATTCCAGTAAATGACTAAAATATCTGTTTTATTAAATTTAATTTTTTAAACTAAAATTAGTTTAATAAAATAATTATTAATTACTTTAATTTTTTTTACACTAAAAATAATTTGAGTTTTTTACAGCTAAAAACTGAATAAAACAACTAAAGACTGCAGAAAACTGCTAAAACAACAAAAATCATAAATTTTTTTACAGCAAAAACAGCTAAAAACTGCAGAAAAACAGCAAAACAACATCTGTTAGGGCAAGACATATTTTAGTTGTTGCAGGAGACGATGGAGAACCTAACTGCTAAGGGTGAGCAAAAACCGAGCCGAAACCGAAAAAAAGCCGAGAAACCGAAACTGAAAAAAACCCGAAAAAACCGAACCGAAAAACTGAAAATTGAAAAAACCCCGAAAAACCGAACCGAAAACCGAAAATCCAAACGGTTCGGTTTTGCTTCCCAAACCGAACCGAACCGAAAATGTCTGGTTTCTCTAAAAACCCAATACTTTGGTTTTTCAGAAACCGAATGGCTCGGTTTTCAGTTCGGGTTTGGCCAAAAACTGCACCGAACCGTACCGTGCTCACCCTACTAGGAGAAATCAAATCCATCTGCTGATTAGGGCACAACAAATTTTAACAAATTGGGTAAATTAGCTCAGGGGTAAAATGGGTACTATGAAAAGTCAAAATTCCATTCCATCAAAATCTTAGACATTTGCTAAGGAATGAAAAAACCATTTTTGTGGAATTGGACAATTCCATTCCTTAAAAAGAGCCAACCAAACAATGGAATTGAATCTGGTGAAAAGAATTCAGATTCCAATTCCACCAGATTCCATTCCATTCCACCGAACCAAACGTAGCCTAAGGGTATACAAAATTTAGTTCAAATAGAGATAATCAAAGAATAAAACAACATTCAAAACGAAATCAACTATGTTTGGTCAAGTTCTAGATTTTCTCAAAAAACCGTGTTTGCTTCAAGCTTATTTTAGGGGTTGTTTGGATTAGCTTGTTAACTTATAATTTATTGACTTTCTGAAAAAATTCTTATCAAAAATTGATAAGTTAAAAATTTTAACTTTCTAAAAAATGATTTATTACCGGTTTAGCACCAGATAAGTTGGTTTTCTTAAACACTCAAAATGACTTATTACCGGTGTCACACCGTAATAAGTAAATAAATTGTTTTTATAAGCTGATCCAAACACCCCCTAAAATTCAAGTTTCAGTCTGGTCTAGTATAACTTAGAATTAAAGCCAAACTGTTTTAAGAGATCGTTTACTAAAACCATAAAATTAAGAGGTTGTTTATTAAATGCTTACAGAGTAAGTGTTTAGCGATATCACTTACCTTACTGATTGAGCAAAACAATGATCAAGAATCGTATTCGGTAAGAAACATAACAAGTCCAAAAATCTTACCTGATAAGTAAGAAAAAACTCTTATCTTATAAGCGTTTATCGAGTTTAAGACATTTAGTCGTTTACCAATAATCTATTTTAATGGTCGATAATGTTAAGTGATAATTTTTTTTTTGTCAATAATAAAAACTTCAAAGCTTCTAATTTCTAAAAAGCGGTTTGATGCTTAAAAACCCTAAAAACAAACCCTAAACGGTTATTTTCAGGAAATTTGCTTATTTTTGTTCATACACTCGAGAAAAAAATCGAAATTTTGCTTCGTAGGAAGAAGAAGGATGGGGAAAACATCGAATTCGATGGAAGATCTTCACGCAGCAGCTCGAGCAGGCGATATTGTTGCCGTACAGACCATATGTAGTTCTAATCCATTGGCCGTTAACTCCAGGGATAAACACTCTCGAACCCCGTATCCTCTTCTCTAATCTTTTATTTAATAACATGTTTATTGCGATTTAGAACTTCAATTTCTGTATGCACTGTTTATTGTTATAAAATCTGTGGTAAGTATTTGAGTTTTCCTTTAAAAAGTAGAATTTTATCTACCTGTTTTGGAATCGGTATGTCTTGAGCACAATAATTTATCATTCAGTACCACAATTGGTGAAAAATTTCTGATTGAACTTCAAAAAGTGAAGGGATGAAATGGTTGTTATTATATGAAGTAATTTTGAGCCCTAATTTGATGTTAATTTTTGCCAAAAAGAATGTTAAGTCAGTCCACAATTGGCACTAGCGGTCTAGTAAGTAGAATGTAGTAGACATCTATTTGTTTCATTGTTAGCCCTAGAAGAAGCGGATTAACCATATTAAGAAACACGATCTTTAAAATAAAACAGTTCCTTCTGAATGTATTAAGTACTTCTGTTGATCTAGATTAATGAATGCTTACTGGTTGCATTTTTATTTTTTACAAGATCATTCTAAGCACCATAAAAGATACCAAACCTGCCACTCCCATTTGTTTTTTTACAACGAAGAAGACACAGAACCACACCTGCACAAGCCTTAACAGAAAGAGGTTCCTCACTCGGTTTATTGAAGCACTTTAAATTATAAAGGTTGAAAGTTGTTATTTTATCTAGTTATTCTGTTTCTTTGCATCCAAAAAAGACGAGCTTCACTGTGAGAATTTAGTCACTTGTGAAAGTTTTAACTAAGAATCTCTCATATGTACATATGAAGCGATATATTTAGTCACTTCTGATAGAATTCTGATTTCTCGCGGTGATGCATCAAAAACGTGCATTTAATTATTTTCCCCCCCGGCTTTTCCTGTTCCTTATATGACAGTGTTTTTCTTGGATATTTGTTTCCTGCTACATTTAAGGTATTAGCTTTTCTCCCCTTATTTTTTCAAGTGGTGGTGTCACGCCTCACGTGATTACTTGATTAGGAAATCCAACAGTCTCATCTCTGCACTCTGCTAACTACACTAAAAATAAGGTACCTTATAAGGTGACTTATAAGTCACCTTATTTTTGCCAAACAATGCCCAAACCAAATGAACCCAGTGAATCCCACTCGAAGGGGTTGTTTAACAGTTGCTGAATGGTTTGGTGTAGAATGATTAAGTGGTCAAAATGATTAAAGAGACTCTTAAGATATAATGCCACATGAAATATAATTATTTGGTAAACGTTCAAAATGAAATTAGAGCACTGAATGGTTAAGGGAGGTCCAAGATACAAAATGATTCAGAGGGTTTTGGACCATTAAGTGACAAACTTATCTTTTGTCAAACATGATTCACCTCTTAGCGATTCAGAGACGGGGCCTCTTAATGGAACTGTTAAGAGGTAGACAAGCAGCCTCGAAGTGGGATATGCTTTCCTTTACCCGACAGGTAAAGAGGCTATTCGTGTGAAGACCCCCCGGTTTGCATAAAGTTTTGCATGTTTATCGTATTTATAGTAACTTTTTTTTTTACTTTCACTTTGAAAATAGTTTCAAGATGGTTTGGCTTTGTTGTCTTAGCTTTTCGACTCATAATTCATATATAACACTTTCATTCTGTTCATTTCCTTAATTCAACGGGGGCTGAACCCTAGACTTCATTTAGCAGCATGGGCTGGCCAGACACACGTTGTGACTATCCTTTGCAATAACAAAGCAGACGTTGGTGCAGCTGCCATGGACGATATGGGGGCGATTCACTTTGCCGCTCAAAAAGGTCATTTGGAAGTGGTGCGTACACTTGTATCATCTGGGGTCTCCATCAAATCCTTAAACCGTAAGGGCATGACCCCCCTTCACTACGCTGTGCAGGGATCCTATATCGATCTCATCAAATACTTAGTCAAAAAAGGCGCAAATATAAGTATAAAAAATAAAGCTGGGAAGAGCCCTCTCGATCTTGCAGCCACTGAAGAGATCCGTTTGTTGTTAAGTTGTCCAAGTGAACCAGAATCGAAAGAAAAAGATGTGAATGGTAGTGAAGAAGGTCAACCGAAACCGGTTCTGAATGGTAGTGAAGAAGGTGAACCGAAACCAGTTCTGAATGGTAGTGAAGAAGGTGAACCGAAACCAGTTCTGAATGGTAGTGAAGAAGGTCAACTGAAACCAGTTTCTGAAGGAGAAACAAGGGATTCTCGAAATGAAGATGGTGTGAATAAAAATGAAGATGATGTGAATAGAAAGGAAGATGATGGAAAACCGAAAGATGAACCGGCTAAGAGGAAGCCAGAGGATGATGTTAAGAATGCGGGAAGAAAGAAGACAAAAGTTGCTCTTAATCATCTTTTAACTTCAGATGATGCACAAGAAGAGGAGGATTAAAAATGTTGTTTTTGAAAGGGTGATAGTGGTGTAGACTATATACATATTGTGAGAGAGATGTTATTTTTGATGGAATGAAATCTGTCAAAAGAATCTGACAAAATTAGGGTGGGATTTATTTAGTTTTAGTTCTGTAGCATATAATGAAACAAAATGGTAAGGACTGTAAAAAAGTAATTACCCTACTGAGGCTTTTTCACTTCTGCCCAACCCTTTGTTTGTTGTTTATCTTTTTCTTTCGTAAGAAAGTTATTATGTTATTTTATGATTTTATCTTTGATGATTGTTGGGTTTTTTGAAAAGATACAGATTTTGTTTGATTTCTTGGTAAAACTTTGCCGTTGTTAACTCTTGTCGATCCAAAATCACTAGCTTTGATGTAGTAATTCTGGGCAATTTTAGTGCTTTTTTTGGATGATTTTGATACTTAAGTTTGGCATTTCTTTCGGAATGTTTGTTAAATATTGTCATTCCATGCGGTTCTCGTTGTCGTTAATGATGTTTTACTAAAGATATTTGAATAAGCCAAATCCGTTTAATCAAAATCTCATTCAGTTCAGATAGGTAATTCAACTTTCGTTTTTATTATACTTTTAGGTGTGTCCCCAATCGCTTGCCATGTTGGATCCGCCACTGCATACATCCTACATTGTCGATCCTACTCTTTCATTAGATATGTTTGGTTTGGTTTGCTTCACTTACATAAAAACTTGTTTTTTTATATTCTTTTTGAGTGAAAGTTAATAACTGGTAATCCCAACCTTCAAAGACATCAATTGAACGGACATCTTTGGCTCACTCGATGGCTGAAACGTGCCCCCCCCCCAACCTCACCACCCCATCGCCACCCCTACTGCCCCCACCACCATCTACACCACTAACGTCTCCATCCCACCACTACTATTAGATAGATTCCATTCCAATTACTGCCAATAAATCTAATGGTTAAACATGATTAAATTCCATTCCAATTTCTTCATATTTCAATTCATTTGACAGATTTCCAATTTTGACAAATTTCATTATGTGAACCAAACACCACCTCATTTTTTATAGGTCTATCAATTTATGTCCATTTAAAATCGTTGAAGATTTATCTTACTATTTTTTATTATAACATCCAAATACATTTACGTTGACTTTAGGCGTATTTGACCCATTCAAGTGGTCTTTTCCTTTTATTTGCTCTATTAAAAATGAAGGCATAGGATCACGTGAGAAGAGGGTAAACTGAGAAACGTAAGAAGGATCTGAACCCTTGATCACTTTGAATCTCATGTCCATCCATAAATTACGCTTTAGAAGAAAGTTTATTCGGTGCATCTCGGTTCACGTCATCTCCATACATTTTGGCTATGTTTGGCAAACTAGCTGATAAGCTAGCTGATAGCTGATAATCTAGCTGATGAAAAAAATCATGTTTGGCAAAACTAGCGTATAAGAATGTAAAATGACCAAAAAAGGTATATTAAAAAATAATAATTAATATTAATGAGAGTTATAATTGGAATATGTGACAATAAGCTCTCAAAACGCTACTCCAAGTAGCGTTTCAATAAGCTAACTTATGTTTTTATGGTTTACAACGTTGACACCGAAAATAAAAATTTTATTTTTGCCAAACATAGCCTTTATCATAATGTTCATCCAAGGGTAGAGATCCCTTCTTACGCTTCTCAACTTAAATCTCATTCTCATCGAAACCCAACACTAAAAATAAAATCTTAAAAGTCAAAATTAATAAAGTAGGATAGCAGGACCAAATTTTGAACGAACGGGAAATACTCAGCATGCAAATCGCATTTGTATGCCCCACAACGGACACGTCTACTCTGACGTGTAACTATCTAATTGGATCTGACGTGTAAGTATATAATTGGACATTTACAACCCCAATGACGAAGACGAAGGAAAAGAAAACAGAGATCGCGGGTTCCTTTTACAAATCACAACCGTCAACTTCAAGACACAGAAAGAGGGGAAATACAACTTCAGTCAGCAGCCATGGCAGCTCGCAAGAGAGGACCTTCAAAGCAACCACCACCGCCAACCGCTGAATCATATACCAAATCGCCGGAATCCACCGTTACTTCTACAGAACCGCAGATCACTCCGGCAAAACCAAGCAAAATCCTCTTATTCTCTTTAATTTTCTTCCTTCCTTACTTTTACCTCATATTTTATCACTATAAAATAGAAACCGAGCTGAAGAAATCCATCCTTATCAATGCATCACTCAGTTTCGCTGGGTTCTTTGTAACCCTAATGATGATTCCGGTGGCTTCAAGATATGTTATTAGGCGTAATTTGTTTGGTTACGATATTAACAAGAAGGGTACACCTCAAGGTCTGATCAAAGTGTAAGTTCTTTCATTATGCTGTACATTTCTTCCTTGTCTAATAATCGATTTTTTGTATTTTAATGGATAATGAAGCAGTTTAGTATGATAAGAAGAATCCTTTTTAGTTTATTGCATTAATTCGACATGTAATTTAGTGAAATTAGTATGATATAGGACACATATATAATCATTCGAGTTCGTAAGAAGTTTTGTAACTTCTATAAGTGCATGGAATTTATTAAAAGAGGAGAAATTGACTCTATTCTATGTTTGTCTACTTCATGTATTAGATGCAATTGGTAAATATTTTTGTCACCACCAAAAGAAATCTTTTTGCTCTATATGCAAAAATTAAGCAATTTTTTATGGTTTTGATATGCAAATCACTAAGATGTACATAATTCACAAGAATCTAATTTCATTTTTTTTATCACCATGGATTGTAAAGATACTTGCTTTTTGATAGACACATGCTAGACTTTTAAGATCTGAATCATCTGATGATTACGAGAATAAATGATCCTGAACATAAGTGTAGAATTCTGGTTGATTTTCTATTAGGCATGTAGGAAAGAAAAACTATGGGATTGCTTAAATATATATTGGAGGTTAAGGGGAGTTGTATGGTGGTTTTAGGAAGTCCAGTGTGTGTACATGTGATTATGGAACAGAATAAGTCTAACATGCTAGAATAAAATGTTGGGCAAGATGCCTGTATCCCCTTAGGAGCAACCTTAGAGATTGTTCTTTTTCCACTATGGTACAAGGTGATTCACAGAAGGTCTAATCCCAATGATATACAATCCAATCTAAAAAAGAAATAACTATTGCATTTTGGAAATTCCTACAAAACCTAGAAGGCTAGAACTTTATTATACTCAAGGACAAACCAGGAGATAAGAGAAACATGGTAGTAAGATGAAAGACACTTCATTTTCTTAATTATGAGTTCAATTTACAAAATTGCTATTTAGAAGCCTATTTATAATACTCCAAGTGTCCCTAATGAAGCACACAATCCTTACAATTATATTAGGGTCATAACCCTTCACAAAAGCTGTTAAATTATCAACTAACTTTTGTGAACTATTGTTAGTTCATTGTACTCATTGGTGTTTTTTTGCATTAAATATTATTATCATCTGTAATTTAAAAGGTTGATTGGATTTAAATGGGTTATTTGAGCTATGGATCCATCAGCCATCAGGGATCTTCTAATCCAGATTATTCTTGTCTAACTTTTGTGTTGACATCACTATCTTTCTTGCAGGCCTGAATCCCTCGGGATTGTTGTGGGCACTGTTTTCTTGGTCGTGGCGATATTATTTCAGTATTTCAATTTCACATCAGATTCGAATGTATGTTTGCTTCTCCAGATGTGACATTTGCTCTTTATTATTTCCTATTTCCTAGTCCATAAATTGACACTTCATAACAATATCAGATGAGTCCATACAATGATATGCCTACTTTATTCTTATGGTGTGTGCATCTCTCGGTTTATATAGAATATAGCAAACTTTGTGTATTCAACACTTGGTACTTCAATATTGTTGGAGAAGAAACAAAAATGGAACAAAGAGATATAAGAGAGTGGAAAGAGACATAAAAGAGAGGACATTTTCTGATTTTGTGCATCTAGAATGCATGATGAAAGATATTAAGATACTAAAACTTATTTTGAAATGTAGCTCACTTGTTTCATAAGCAAATTTTATTCAAGTCTTCACTTTATGCATGTAAGAGCTTACATATGGGCATAACAGCTATCATTAAACTTAGCACCAAAAACACCAGTACACCACAACTTCTTATTGTAGAAAAAGCATGTGGGGTAATGCACATTTCATTTCCTTGTAATCACATTCTTTCGCTTTAAAAGGGAAATCATGGCAAGTTTGATGGATGCCATAGCTTTGCTCCTATATATATATATAAAGGAAAGTTCAAATGCGAACTCAAATTTGGTTGTGAACGTGAGGACAAATGAGAGCGCGACACGTGTCATGTTCAGACCGAATAATCAAAGAAATATTCAGACTGAATATAGTATTTATTCAGACTGAATATAGTATTTATTCAGTCTGCATTATTCAGACTGAATATGCATTATCCAGACTGAATATGCATTATCCAGACTGAATATGCATTATCCAGACTGAATATGCATTATCCAGACTGAATATGCCTTATCCAGACTGAATATGCATTATTCAGACTGAGTATTTATTCAGTCTGCATTATTCAGTCTGAATATTTCTTTGATTATCCAGTCTGAATATGACACGTGTCGCGCTCTCATTTGTCCTCACGTTCACAACCAAATTTGAGTTCTCATTTGAACCCGCCCCTATATATATATATATATCGATCTATCTAATTCTTTGGTCTGTAAATTGTTCATTACCGCCGTCCTACTTCCGTCTTTTTTATCTTAAAGAAAACAAATAAAAAATATAAATATTCTTAAATGTTATGCATGGAGAAGGATCTAGTATGTGCTTGTTGTTATCAGATTTAACTTCTATAAAGGCATGAAAATGATTTTTTTAATGTCCATCTATTTATGTGTCTTTCCACCTGTCTTTTCTTTAATAATTAGGTGCTGATTGGTTAATCCATATGCTTGCAGTGGCTTGTTGAGTATAATGCAGCTTTAGCATCTGTCTGCTTCATGATTTTGCTTGGGTTTGTCGACGATGTCCTGGATATTCCTTGGCGAGTGTGAGTTTCCTGCTTTTTTTTATAATTCATTTGTTGCTACTACTAACTAGATCTCTAATTGCTTTAAATTTGCTTGTGAAGGCAGGAAACTATTATTGCCATCAATTGCTGCTCTCCCTCTGTTGATGGCTTATGCTGGCCATACAACCATTATGATACCAAAGCCCCTTGTTGAATACGTTGGAACAGAAATCTTGGATTTAGGTAATCAGGAAATAGTTTCATTAAGCCATTGTTTCTACAACTTTTATCACCTTTTGGATAAGTTAGTTGCAAAAAAAGATTTGAAATTTGACCTACTACTCATGCCAGCTTTCTTGCTACTCGATTAGTTCTATAGAATCTGATTAAGGGGCTGTTTGGTTGGTTTTCCATTAAGTCCTGTTCCTGTATGGATAAAGCTCTCTGTGTGGATTAATCTGTCTGTATAGATTGGGAAAGTTTTTTATAGATGGAAGGAGTGTGTTTTTTTTATTGGGAGGGACGGGTTAGGAAAAAAAACTTGGCTTTCTGCATAAAGCTCCCCTCTAGAAGCTTAATGAATAAGCCACTTTCTATATCATTAAGCCACTACCAAACAGTTGTTTATGGCTGACCAAATAAGCTGTAAGTCCCATTAAGCTCATTAAGCTGCTTGTCACTGGTTGTTAGTTACTTGATGATCTGCATTTTTTCTACTTTGTTTTAACATGGGTGCTGAACAGGATGGATCTATAAGTTATATATGGGGCTCTTGGCTGTCTTTTGCACAAACTCGATCAACATCCATGCTGGTATAAATGGTCTTGAAGTTGGACAGACTGTTGTTATTGCATTTGCTGTAAGCTTCAAATCTTAAAAAAAAAAACCCATATATATATATATATATTTAGATGATTTCAGATGCTAAAACCAAGAGAATATAAAAAAATAAGGAATAAATCTGACTTAATAATGGTGGCTGTGCAGATTTTGATTCACAATATCATGCAAATTGGAGTTTCCCCCAATCATGAAACCAAACAGGCCCATGCATTCTCTATATATCTTGTTCAACCTTTGATTGCAACTTCATTGGCATTACTTTCTTACAACTGGTACTGAACTACTTGCTAATTCTGTTTGATCTTTAATTTAACTTTTGTTTGTTGCATTCATATGTGAATCATTCTACGTGCTACCCTTCATATTGTAGGTACCCATCTTCCGTTTTTGTTGGTGACACCTATACTTACTTTGCTGGAATGACGATGGCAGTCGTTGGTATTTTAGGCCATTATAGGTGCGTCAATCTCGAAATTTATTTCTTTATTTAGATACACATGAGAGTGTATATATGTATACAACTTCATATGTTTTTATACTCTCTTTTTGTTTAGTAAGAAGGTACCATTTGCAATAAAAATATTCTACATTTTGTTTGACAGTGAGACACTCCTAATATTCTTCCTTCCTCAAATCATAAACTTCCTATTGTCACTTCCTCAGGTTTGATCTCTCTTTACCATCTCTTCCCAAATTTATATTGCAGAATAATGCTAGATTAAAAAAACTTAAATAACTTAAGGATATTCCATTTTTCTAACAGCTTGCAGGCATTATTCCATGCCCACGTCATCGTCTACCAAGGTAAGACTAGCATGTTTTTTTTTTCTTTTTTTTTTAAACATATAATATTTATATGATCACTCTTGACTTTTGGTGAGACTTGAATCCTTGACCTTCAAGGAGGTTGGGATCTAACGGTAATCCGGCTACTGTTGGGCCTATGACCCTCTAGAATGTTTTTTCTTTGGGAAATTTGCCAAAATAGCCATCAGGTTCGCAATTGTGAAAGGGTGAAAATGTAAAAAAAGAAGTTTTTGAACTAGGTTCACAATTTCAGGGACCAAAAATGTAAATTTTGGATATTACATTCGCAATTGCGAATTGAATATTGCGAACCTAGACAAAAAATTACATATTTGGTCCCTGAAATTACAAACTTAGTTCAAAAACTTTTTCTTTTTTTTTACATTTTGACTCCTTCGCTATTGCGAACTTGATGGCTATTTTGGCAACTTTTGGAAGAAATGGGCTAGGAGGTAAAACCACAAGTAAAAAGTGGCTATTTTGATAAATTTCCGTTTTTCTTTTTGCGATGCTCTAGTTTTCAGTTTGATAATAATTGCATTTTTACCAGGTTTGACCCTCAGACAGGACTACTAACTGGAACAAATGATGGAACGCTTGTGAATGTATCCTTGAGAATATTTGGCCGGAGATCTGAGAAGTCCCTATGCATCCTGCTACTTGTTCTTCAGGTTAAATCTTTTGCCTTCTATATATTCATTCATAAGCTAATATCATATGAATAAAAAAACTGGAGCTGCAATTTGAACTTTTTTTAAATTTCAGATCTGGTACTTTTCACAAGACTTACTTATATATATATATATAGAGGAAAGTTCAAATGAGAACTCAAATTTGGTTGTGAACATGAGAACAAATGAGAGCGCGACACGTGTCTGAATGTCAGACTGAATAATCAAAGAAATATTAAGACCGAATAAAACTGAATATAGTATTTATTCGGTCTGAATTATGCTTAATCAGATTGAATAATAATGAGCATTATTCAGACTGAATAAATACTATATTCAGTTTTATTCAGTCTTAATATTTCTTTGATTATCCGGTCTGAATATGACACGTGTCGCGCTCTCATTTGTTCTCACGTTCACAACCAAATTTGAGTTCTCATTTGAACCCGCCCCTATATATATATATAGGGTCAGGTTCAGGGGAAAACGCCAAAAAAAGAGAAAACTGAAGAACACCTTGGAAGCCCTCCATCTGTACGGTATGCACTAACATGCATTTGTGCATATGCACTAATGAATATATATGCATTGATGCATAGAAAAAAAGAGCTCCACTCGCTTGTATGCATTTGTGCATATGCACTAATGCATATATATGCATTGATGCATAGAAAAAAAATACCATCCAGATGACGGGCTCTCAGGGTGTTCTTCAGTTTTCTCTTTTTTTAGCGTTTTCCCGTGAACCTCCATCTATATATATATATACCTCTTACCAATGGACCAGCATGTTGCATTTTGTAATACTTATATTTTAAGTTTTATTCTAGTTTTATCGAAAATTTTAAATTCTTCTTAGATCTTATCCTCTTACTAATGAAGTAACTTAACTTGTAATAGGGACTCGGTTGCTGTTTCTGTTTTTTCTTGAGATGGATCCTCACCGGTTGGTACAAATGAGGCTGTAGCAACTTAGAAAAAAAACATATGACATTTTGAGACTACTTTTTTCATCAATGTTTGCAATTATGTTACAAAAAAATGGAGATATGTTGTATTATTTGACTGGATCAATAGAAAGACCAACATTTGTTTGCTTTTTTTCTTACTACTTCATATCATACTAATGGATTCGGTATGTTGCTCGATTTTATAGAGAAATCCAAATTGTACTTCATTAGATTCGTTTGCTTTTATAACATTGAGCAAGTCAAACAAATATTTGCATCTTCCGATATGTTTACACCCGTCCTTTATATGTTTTGGGAACCGGTTTTTCTTGTGTTGTTTACTTTGAAGCGTTAGTTGCTACATTTTGATTCATGTTGCGTCCAGTGGCGGATTCAGGATTTTTGTCCACTGGGTCCCATTAAGGTAGACTAAAGGCGCGTAAAGTCACCCGACGCGTTTCGGGAATTTTTTAAAGTTTTTTAGTTGATTTCAAGGGATTATTTTAGTGTTTTTGTCGATTTTGAATGGTTTTCTTAGTGTTTATTGTGGATTTCGAAGGATTTTTTCGGTTTTTTTTATTGATTTCAAGAGAATTTTTTAGTGTTTTTGTCAATTGCCGGCAAGATGGGGTCCGGTGGAAAATTTTACTGTGGGGGGGGTGGGATCTAAGGCTAAATTTAGTATTTTTGATATTTTTTACCCTATATAATTTTTTTTTTTACAATTCAGGGGGTCCTTGGACCCCTCCTTTTCTATACTGCATTCGCCACTGGTTGCGTCAACGAAACCAACTACTTTTCAGTCGAGTTGTGAACGTGTAAAGGGGCGAACCTATTAAGGCCCGTGCACCCACTCTATCAGTTTCCCAAGTAGAATTTTTTTTTGGGTATGAAAGGTGTACCTGCTAAACTTTGAGGGATGCTCAGGTCCTGTCTCGGAAGAAACATAGCATTTGAAGCTATTCACAGGGATATTAAAATATACAAGGAACATCAGTCAAAAAACCAAAAGGTCCCTCAAAATCAACCGAACTGAAAAAGTCTTGAATTAACTAGAAAAACCAAAAAAAAATCCATCGAAATCAACCAAAGAACTTAAAAAATCATTCGAAACGGTGAAATTCGGCTAAAACCACATCAGACATCTTTGTCTGCCTTTAATCCACCTTAAAGGTGCACCTGCTCGGCCAAAATACTGGGTTTGCTGCTAAACGTGTAAGAACATGAGAAAGAGACCATGTTCGTAATTTGTTGCAATGGTTTATTGTTATGAATTTATGATGATTTAACAGTTAAAGAAACAACCGTTGTACTTTTTAATTTTTTACAGTAAATGTGAGGTTTACGTGCATCTTATCCTCACATCCACTTTCAGGAAGGATATACCGGCCTCCTAGGTTTGGTTTATGATTTAATGGTCAAAGCTAGGGGTGTTCGCGGTGCGGTTTGGTGCGGTTTAAGGCCAAACCGCAAACCGCATCGCATATGCGGTTTGAGCATTTTCCCAAACCGCACCGCATAAACCTCAAACCGCACCGCAAAATGCGGTGCGGTTTGTACCTATCGTACTTTATGTTTACAATCCAATAATTATACGTTTAAAATACATTATAAAATCAACGATAAAGTGACCGTAGTTAAAAAAAAGGAATTTCAATATATCCGATTCCCAAATACATATTGCATAATTAAAAATAGTATAAAAAATAAAAAATAAACTTCAAATTAAATTGGACGTGTGAGTTGTAACGTGACCAACTAATTTATTAATATTGTCAATTGTAATATTGGATCAAACTCAAAGTCCAAAACACAAAATTCAAAAATATTACATAAATAATAAATTATTCTATATGTATATATATGTGTGTTATATATAAAATAAAAAAAAATACAAAATATGCAGTGCGGTGCGGTTTGAACCGCGGTTTGATAACTCAAAACCGCAAACCACACTGCGGTTTGGTAAAAATGCGAACCGCAAACCACACCGCGGAAGTTCTAAACTGCGCTTTGCGGTGCGATGTGGCCGGTTTGGATGAACACCCCTAAGTCAAATCCATGGTTGTGCCTATGGTTTTATGAGAATTTAGGAGCTGTTTGTCAGTTGCTGAATGCTTTGGTACAGAATGATTAAGTGGTCAGAATTATTAAGAGACTTTTGATATAGTGCAAAATGAAATATAATTGTTCAAAATGAAATCAAGGCTCTGAATGATTAAGGAAGGTTCATGATACAAAATGATTAAGAGCGTTTTGGAACCATTAAAAGACAAACTTATTTTTTGCCAAACATGATTCACCTCTTAGTGATTTAGAGGTTGCCTCTTAATAGAATTGTTAAGAGGTAAACAAACAAGCCTTTAGATTAGAATGAGGTCCAATTCAATTCAAGCTTGAACCAGTTTTAGGCATTTGGGGACGTTTACCCAAATGCTTTACCTGATAAGTGATGATTTTAACACGATAAGCGCTTATCGGCAAGAAACACTCTAACTTATTTTACTGGGTAAGATCATAGTCAATCAAAATGATATTTTATGCAACAAGTTACCCAGTAAGCGCTTACCGTGTTAAAATCATCACCTTCACTTACCCGGTATGAGGTCTTTTACCTACACACTTACCCGGTAAGCGCTTACCGATACGAATCAAAACTCACATACCTTACCGGGTAAAATTCTAGTCCATCAAAATCGCATTGTATGTAATAGTTTACCCGGTAAATGCTAACCGAGTAAGAGTCGTCACCTTCACTTACAGAGTAAGACTCTCGATCCTTGTCATTGCTCTTACGGATAAGATCCGCGGTCACTGTCATGTTCATCCGGGGTAAGGTAAGTGACATGATAAGTGCTTACCAGGTAAGCATTTGGTAAACGGCCCCTAAAACTCCACCCTTATTATCCTCTCTTACCGGGTAAGATTATTGGCCCTTGAAATGTTATCAGATAAAGTAAATGACCCGGTAAACACTTACCGGATAAACATCTAATAAGTGACTCCTTAATCTTTGTTTCAAACTTTCTATAAAATGGATACACATTTGAGTTTCTTTTCCAAATGCAGGAGACACATTTTAATTTTTATCTTTGAATGGTCATAGAGATTACATGGATTTTGGTTTCACCGAAGTTTTGTATGTTATAAATATTTAAAGGATACAATTTTAGATAATGTTTTTTATATACGATCTTTTAAATGCTTTACATTTTAAAAAGTTATCCATTTAAGAGTCTATATTAAAAAAGTTATCTATTTAAGAGTCTATATTAAAAAAAATTCAAAATAATATACTTTTATCTATGACATGTCAACATGACATTAGTGTGTCGACTACCGAATACAAGAGAACATTTTTCAAAACATGTTTATCATACTATGAATTGAATATCAAAACATGTCTTGCTAGTGGCAAAGTAACATTCTGGGGGATCAGTGGATGGTATCTCTAACTACCCGATTATCCGGGTGACTAGGGGTGTACGCGGGTTGGGTTGAGCGGTTTTTGACATTTTTACAACCCAACTCAATTATGACGGTTTGAAAAATCTCAACCCAATCTAACCCATTCAAAAGTACAACCAACCCAACCCAATCCTTGCGGTTTGTTGCGGGTTGGGCGGATTAAACGGGTTAACGGTTTGGTAGTATACATAAAATTGAGAAATGAAATACGACAAATACTACTAAAAATATAAAAAACAAATCGTTAAAGGGTTTCTATGTTTTCATATAGGGTGTGTTATAGCATCTTTATAAAACAAATGTATTCTAGTTTAAACCCCATTATTGTGTTTTTGGTGTAATTCATTTCGTTCGAATTTTGTTTATTTTTTGAATAAAAAAAATAGGGAGTGAGGTTTTATAATTTAAAAAATATTGTTGTAACCGCTAATTTAATCACATCCATCAGATCATCTAATCTAACGACAGATAATGTGTAATCTAGTTTAATGTTTTCCCTTGAACCTCTCTCTTTCCACACACAAACACACACACACACATTGATTTTCAATGGTCTAAATCAATTAACAAAATTAACACAATTTAATGGGTTAACACATGATTGAGTCTCATAATATATATAGAAAGAGAGAGAGAGAGAGGGGTTCGTGGAAACGCCCAAAAAATGAAAGGAACACATTGGGAACCATTCATCTAGACGATATACACATATGTGGTAACTGAAGTTGTTTCTTGGTTTTTATGCATGTGTGCATGTTATGCACATGTGTATACCGGACAAAATGCTTACAAATTACTTGTACACATGTGCATAAGGTACAGATGAACGGTATCAGGGTGTTTCTCAATTTGCATTTTTAACGGTTTTCTTATTAATATGACCATATATATATATACACATATATATATATAGGGAAGGATCATACGAGAACTACCCCTCTTTAAATGAACAAAGGGACTCCCTTTAGAACCACATATGATGTGGGTCTCACACAATAAAAAAATCATATCTGATTCAGTGGTGATTCAGTGGGGCGCACCATTGAATCAGATATGGGTTTTTTATTGTGTGGAACCTACATCATATGTGGTTCTAAGGGTGTTCCTTTGTTCCTTTAAATATGCAAAGTTCTCATCTGAACCTTCCTCTCTCTCTCTCTCTCTCTATATATATATATATATATGTCTTTAAAAATACAACGTTTTTCACTATGTGATTGTTTTTAACGTGTAGTTTTTGCTTCACATTGTGAAACAACATTGTACCATCACATGCATTGTTTCAATGTGATATAGCAAATGATAACTGGTTCTCAACCTTTTTGTGATACTCATTTGGTTATGCCCAAATATATAGGAAGAGGTTTAAATGAGAACCATCAAATATATCGTAAAGAGATAAAAACGATTAGGTTAAATGATTAAATTTTATTAAATGGAGGGTAATATGGTAATTAACAGAAAACGTGGTGTTTGCAACTGCAACCATCTCGTCACAGTATAACAGAGTGAAAGGAGAGATTTCTCCTATCAATACACCCTCAGATCTCCCATTAACGATTCTAATAAATCAAATCCAGTTATATGGAAATTATACCATTGATTTTTTCTCGATTCTTTCTCGACCATATATCGTAATTATAGGCTATCAAAGTTGTCAAGTTTCTTAATTCTTTCTCGATCAAATATCGTATTCTTTCAATATGAATCCAAATCCAGAAAGCGATCTTAATCAAAATGTTGATTTTGATCCTAAAACTATAATGATATAATGATCAAATATCGTATTCTATCTCTCTCTATACACACACACACACACACATATATACATATATAAAAGGTCTGGGGAAAATCTCAAAAAAATGTAAAACTGAATAACACTCTGGTAGCTTTACATCCGGACGGTATGCATAAATGCATTGAAAAAATAAAACAGCTTCAATCGCTTGTATGCATTTGTGCATACCGTCTATGCACAAGTGTATACCGGTAATTTGTAACATACAATCGTGCCAAAAAAAAAAAACAGCTTCAATCGCTTGTATGCTCTATACATGTAATTTTGTATACGGTGATCTTCTTAACTTTATTTGCGAGTTTTCACCTTCCGACTCACACTTTTGAGGCTTCTAAGAATCAATTTGCAATATGTATTTTATCATACCAGTTCTATAAATACAGAAATCTCAAAATTAAACCATGCATATCACAAGAACAAATACTAGTTCAAATTTATCTAAATTTGTACAAAATTTACTTAGCATGGGTAAAGGGTGGGGTTGAAAATCCATTAGATCTCAGAATTATGTAGTTCAAGAATAGAACAATAAACAATCAAATTAAAAAACAATAATTCATAGAATAGAACAATGGTTATTAATTAACTTGAGAGAGAAGAAAACTATGAGAGAAATTGTATTTGGAGTTAGATGTACAAAATCTTATTAATACTTAGTATAATAAGAGAGTAATGATATCTGTTACAAATTACATTCTAATGACACTCTATTAATACAGTTAACCTCTGACTAATAGTATCTTCATCTTCATCTATTCTGAAGAAGCAAAGTCTTCTTATTAGCTTGTAATGTATAGGATGATCAGAGATCTGACTGACTTGGTAACAACTTCTTCATTGAAGTCTGGATTACTGGATCAGATAAAGGAGATCTTTGAGTCTTCACAATCAGAGCTTTGACTTTCTTGTCCAGGGACTCTGACTCACGTTCAACACTTTTAGCTTTCTCTTCTCTGATCCAACTTAAGCCAAAAACTCTTCTTAATCTCCTCATTTAGCTATCCTACCTTCAAATTTATACACAAATAAATAGCATCAAGTATAAAGAATGAATATGTATTTATACCTTATCTCCCATGTAGTGATCTTTGAAGGACAGGGTATATTTGAATCAGCACGCAGACTTGCTCCTTGCAACACCAATAAATAACTTAACTTAAAACCACAAGGGTTGTGGCGTACTGATTAAGCCTTGTGGTTCGAATCCAGGTGGTCACTGAGGAATTATCTCAGCAGTCTTAAAATTGTCAGGGATTAGTTTAGGCAAGTGCCTAGGATACCCTTTACAAAAAATGAAAATAAAATAAAAAATAACTTAACTCATGTTGCTGTTATGATTGAATACATCAGAACTGCACCCACTTGTGCTATTGTGGAAATGGGATGATTTTGGAACTGATGGATGAATATTAATTACACCAGCTCATATATATATATATAACCAACCACCATGTGTAATATTGTGAAAAGCAAAATTCTGATTTTGGAACTCATGTTTGCATGCTGAATTGCTGATAGATAGTGCAAACATCTAATCTATGAAAGTCTTGTGTAGATGTTTGATCAAGCATTCTAATCTTTAATGTGTCAAAAGACAAAGGCCATAAAGCACAAGTTTAATTGATTGGCCGAATACACACACACACACACAGGCACTTAAAATGGATTGGATCGAATCAGATTGTAACATATGGAATGAAAATAGATTGAATCAAGTTGTAACAGATGGACTTGTGCAAATGGATTGAATGAGATTTGTAACAAATGGCAGATGAATTGAATGAGATTTGTAACAAATGGACCTGAAACTTAACTGGTTCAACACAGTCTACTACAAACAAATGATAACATTTGTGTCAAGAAGATGTATAATCATAGAATCTTGTGTCCATCAAGAAGAGAAATAATCATCAAATGAACTTTTTATCACATTGTAACAAATGGCAAAAGAATTGAATCAGATCGTAACAAATGGAGCTGCGCAAATGGAATGAATCACATAGTAACCAATGGAGTAAATATGGATTGGATCAGATTGGTACTGAATGGGGGTGAAAATGGATTGAATCAGATTGTACCAAATGGAGGTGAAAAAGGGTTGCACCATACTGTAACAAATTGAGTGAAAATGCATATGGATGGAATGGATTGTAACTCAAATGGAGATGTGTGAATCACACTGTAACAAATGTGAGTGAAAATGGATTGCTTCAGATTGTAATAAATGGATGGAATAGATTGTAACAGATGGACATGTGCGAATGGATTGAATCACATTGTAACAAATGGAGAAATGGATTGAATCACATTGTAACAAATGGAGAAATGGATTGAATGATTGTAACAAATGGATAAAATCAGGTTGTAACAAATGGACCTGTGCAAGACAATGGATGGAGGATTTCATGACTGACGCATATTGTAGCACTCAACCAAAGATGCTTGCGTGTATGATCTCCGCAATTGATGGTGTTGTGGATTTTTTTGTGTTTAAAGAATGTGTACCTCAAAACAAAGAAGCAAGATAATCGCAGAGAAGGAGGGGGGATCTTGGTTAAGATCCCCCCCCCCCACACACACACACACATGGAGGGAGAGTCGGGCAAACCCCATACCATCTCCCTCCACCAACCAAAAACCATTGTTTCTTTTATTACGTATAGCAGCCAGCAGGTGTACACGATACAAAAGATATTCAGTACCCACAGTCTCCCCTGATCTATACATGAATATCAAACATTTATTCTTCAATCGTCGATCATTTTAATTCTCTGCGCTGAAGATATTTGCACAAACAAAAGGATTAATTAATCAACAAGAATTCAAAACTTAACATGTGTGATTCTCTTAATACACAAATAATTTCTCACCCAATCATATGTGCAAGAAATTGATGGAGACTGCAATCATAAAAGAACTTCAGTAACTCGTTTATGTGAAGCAGAGAAACGTAGATGGATAATAAATCATGAAAGAAGCACAAACGAAACTAACGATAACATTTGTGTCAAGAAGACGCGTGCGTAATCATCGAATCTTGCTCATCAAGAAGAGGAATACTCGTCTAATCTTGTCCATCAAGAAGAGAAATAATCATCAACAGCATAGAAACTTAACTGGTTCAGTACAATAAAACGTACCATTAAATCATTACATCTTGATGGATATAAAATAATGATAACATCTGTATCAAGAAGACGCATAATCATTAAATCTTGCTCATCAATAAAACGTACCATCAAGAAGAGGAATTAATAATCATCAGATATTGTCTATCTGAGACGGAATAATCTTGCCTTTGTGTTAACCAGTGGCGATCATCGATCCATGAAAACTAAGAGTAGAAACCGATAAATAAATCATAAGATCGACGTCCATCAAAACGTACCAGGTTCATAATAATAAAAGCCAAGGATTAAATATAAGGATATCTTGTCCATCAAGAAGATGTATAATCCTCAAATCTTGTTTCAATAACCTCAAGGACAAGTGGCGATCGATCAAAGAAAACGTGAACTAAACCTATTCTCCAATGAAAAGTAAATAATAAGATCGACATCCATCAAGAAGACGCATAATAAACAAATCGTATACAACTTTTTACCTCATCATCATTGATGACCGATGGCGATCGATACAAGAAAACATGAACTAAACCTATTCGCCAATCAAAAGTAAATAATAAGATCGATGTCCATCAAGAAGACGCATAATGTAATAAAGAAATCGTATACAACTTACCTAGATCTCCACGATTACGATCACCAGTAGAGGCGATCGATCCATCAAAACGAATCAGATTCATAATGAAAACCAAGATTGAAGAACGATCGGCAAATGGAGGTGAAAAAGATCAAAGGAAAAAAGCGGGAAACCACAGAAGAGACGTATGACTGATGAGGCGTAAAATAAACTTATGTGATCGAGGGTCTTTATTTATACTTGAAAATAGAGAAAACTACACTTTTAGTCCCTGTTACTTACAGAAGATTATAAATAGCACCCCAAAACTTTAATAAAGTACAATTAATAGTCACTGTTTTACATTTTACTTTGAAAGTCATCCTTGATACTAACACAATCAGTCAATATGCCGTTATTTTGTCCTTTTACAGTTTTACTTGAATTAAAAATTATAAAATTATATATCAATTTTATATTAGTAATTAGACTCCAGGATTAAATTTTCAGCCAACCCCATCAAACAAGAAAACTCATTGTTCAATTGTATGTTAGTTTTTTTTTGTGTTTATTTGTGTAAAAGAGGAGGTTGCGATAAGGGTGTTTAAAATACAAACCAACCCGGTTAACCCAACCTGAAAAAATCCAAAAAAAAACTCAATTCGAGGTAACCCGACACATAATTGATATAAAAATAGGCCAAACAAATTTTATTGGGTTAGAATCGAGTGGGGGAAATTGAACCCAACCCAATCTGATGAACCCGATGCTTTTAGATACTACGGATTTTATTACGATTGTTAATTATGTACATTAAACCAATTAATTCGTAATTAAGGGGGTGTTTGGATGAGCTTATTAACTTATAACCTATTGACTTCCTGGAAAAGTGTTTATAAAAATTTGATAAGTTAAAATTTTCAACTTCCTAAAAAATGATTCATCACCGATTTGGCACCGGATAAGTTGTTTTCCCCAAACACTCAAAATGACTTATTACCGGTGCCACACCGGAATAAGTCAATAAGTTGTTTTTTATAAGCTAAAACAAACACCCCTAAGTATAACTAAAATTATATTATAATTTCAACCGTAATTTTACTTTTTTATTTCATGAATTTTCAATTTTTTTAGAGTTTGTTTGACTTTTTTATATGTTATAATTTTAATTTTACTTTTTTTAAACAAAACGCTTAGTAAGATCGTAAATCGATGTACCAAAATTTCAACCCGACCAACCTACACGGTTTGGGTTGTAGTTTTGTTTTGGTTGGGTTGGGTTGAGAATTTTCAAACCGCAAACATTGGGTTGGGTTGTTCAAATGTCTTCAATCCGGCCAATCCAACCCTTAAGCACCCCTGGGCGAGACAATTAGACAAAGGGAGTTACAAAAAGAGAGCAATAAAGAAGGGCCGATGTCACGAAGAGGAAGTTGATGACAATGAGGAGGATTTCTTTTCAACCTTTGTTGTTTATATATAATACTAGTGTTCGATACCGTGCGTTGCACGGTAGCGAGAATTGTTTTTTAAATATTCAAGTTAAAAGATGTGATGATCACATAGTATATTTTAAACTGATATAAAGTCGTTTTATATCAAAACACTTTTTAGATAAGTAGAGATGAAGAGAGAAAAACCATCGATCCCAAAACAAATATGAGATACATTCCTCAAAAGTAACCTAAAAGTAGATGAACAAAGAAAAGATTTATAGGAAATAAAAGAGTTGGATAATTTGATGTTAAATAGGAGGTTAATGTGCAATTTATAGTTAAATACCTTACAAATGTCATTCTTATTTAAATTTTATGAATTCCAAAATAGGAGTTCATGTGCATTTTGACAAAAAAAATCCATCAACCAATTTCTTATGTCCTTTATATATAGTTAATTATAATAAATATTCATTTAAATATATTAATGATTCATAATTCAAAAATATGAAAGGTTTTTAAGTTTATGAGTGATTTTAATTGTTGAAAAATAATCAATAAATAATATATATTTATTAACAAATATTTTATTACCAAAACAAATAATCAAATTTTGTTTATGTTATGTATGTAGTTCGATTTCAATGTAAATTAAAAAGATGATACCATCATTATATATAAATATATTAATTAAAAATAATAAAAAGTTTTAATTTATAAGTATTGTTAGCATTAAAAAAATAATAAATAATAAATAAAAAACTTTATTGATAAAAGTTTTAATTTATAAGTATTGTTAGTTAATTAAGAGAGTATAAAATTTGAAATGAAAATTCATAGAGTTGATTAATAATTTTTTTGATTTATAGGTGTTGTGAATTATTTAATAAATGGTTTTATTTATATTGATTGTTGAACTAATTTAATTAATTTATGGATAATATTGTTAAAATAAAATAAAATATAAGGATTTTTATTTGTAAGCATTATTAAACTAATTCCATTAATATGAATCATGTTGTTAAAATAAAATAAAAAAAAATAAAAAAAAAATAATAATCATATTTAATTTTCAAATAAAAAAATATAATAATCATGTTTTAATTAAATAAGATTTTTTATTATTAAATTCAATAAAACATAGAGAAAATGAAAAGTGCCTCATTAAATGTGTTGTGATGGTTAAAAAATCTATACTA
The DNA here is from genome assembly GCA_036898165.1 of Silybum marianum. Classification (NCBI taxonomy): domain Eukaryota; kingdom Viridiplantae; phylum Streptophyta; class Magnoliopsida; order Asterales; family Asteraceae; genus Silybum; species Silybum marianum. Next base: position 21,028,152 of record CM072539.1, read on the forward strand.
TATTATAAAGCATTTGGCCAAAAACTCTTAAAAACAATCTTTTAAGCCTTAGGTACTGTTATTTAATGCTAATTACTTAATTTTTAAGATTACTAGTAAATTGTGCGTAACTATAACTTATTAAAGCTTTATTTCTGAATTCGTGTAACTAACTGCGGATAACCATCATCCAAAATACAGGATAAACATTTAATTTTAAATATAAAAATCTAAAGTATAATTAAGATAATCATTGAGTTCTAACAAAAAACTTAATAATTATCATTATAAAAGGTTATATTATTAAAAAAAATAAATGATTTTGTTATTAAAATAATTATATTTTATGATAAAAAAAATTGAATTAAAGAAATTACATAAAAAAGAGAACTTTTAAATAAACATTAAAAGAAATCGTTTTCTTAAATATCGATAGGGACAAAAATTAAAATAAAACTTAAAATCAAGATGTATCACGAAGCATTGCGCGAGTACCCTTCTAGTAAATCAAAATGCTAAGATTAAAAATAAATAGTCACAAATGTCGTTCCTTAATCTTCTCATTCTCATCTTCTTTTATTTATATATATATATATATATATTGATTTTAATATATGTTTCGATTTATAAGAATTTGTTACCTCTCTAAAATATAAAATAAAAATTATAACATTTTAAATTTACTTAAAAAATGTTATATACATTTAATTAAAGTTTTGATTCAAAAACATTTAATTTAGTATTGTTACCTTACTTAAAAAATAATAGCAAATAAAAAACAAGTAGACTTTTTTTTAATATAAGTTAGATTTATGACCAATGTTATTTTAATAACATATTTACTTAAAAATGTTGGATACATCTTTAAAAATTAGTTTATAAATACTATTAGCTTACTAATAAAATGTTTGATTAAAGAAAAAAATTGATTTAATAGAAATTAGTAAAAAGAAAATAATAATCTGGTAAATTTTTTAATTTATAAGCATTGTTACCTTTCTCAAAAAAAAATTTGATTTTTGGTATAGGTTTTGATTTATAAACATTACTACTTTACTAATAAATAAAATAAAAATTATAATATTACAAATTTAATTAACAATGTTGGATAAGTATAATAAAAGTTTTATTTAAAAAGTTTAGATTTATAAGCATTAATTGTTAGTTAATGAAGAGAGTATAAAATTAGAAATGAAAATTCATAGAGTTGATTAATAATTTTTTTGATTTATAGGTCTTGTGAATTATTTAATAAATGGTTTTATTTATATTCATTGTTGAACTAATTTAATTAATTTATGGATAATATTGTTAAAATAAAATAAAATATAAGGATTTTTCTTTGTAAGCATTATTAAACTAATTCCATTAATATGAATCATGTTGTTAAAATAAAATAAAATAAAATAAAATAAAATAATCATATTTAATTTTCAATTAATTAATAAGAAATGTGAAAAGTTTATGCATTTAATTTGAAGAGTCAATTAAAAAATAAATCAAAATTCTTAAGAAAAAAGATAAATAGGTGTATTTGCCTTTCCTAAATTCTCTCTTGCATCTTCCTTTATATATTGATATATTGATGTTAGTTAATTAAGAGAGTATAAAATTTGAAATGAAAATTCATAGAGTTGATTAATAATTTTTTTGATTTATAGGTCTTGTGAATTATTTAATAAATGGTTTTTTTTTAACAATTTAATAAATGGTTTTATTTATATTGATTGTTGAACTAATTTAATTAATTTATGGATAATATTGTTAAAATAAAATAAAATATAAGGATTTTTATTTGTAAGCATTATTAAACTAATTCCATTAATATGAATTATGTTGTTAAAATATATATATATATATATATATATAATCATATTTAATTTTCAATTAATTAAGAAGAAATGTGAAAAGTTTATGCATTTAATTTGAAAAGTCAATTAAAAAATAAATCAAAATTCTAAGAAAAAAGATAAATAGGTGTATTTGCTTCTCCTAAATTCTCTCTTTTGCATTAAAATGAAGATGAAAAGGTTTGGAGGTTACATTTTTTAAAATGACCAAAATAACCCTATCCTAATGAACTATTTGTTTTTAGTATAAGGATGAAATAGTCTTTAACATATCAAATATTTAAAAAAATCAAAAAAACTTAGAAAAAAGAAAGGTAGGCTTGTGATGTTTAGAAGAGGCCACGTCATAGCTACCGGTTACTCCTTTAATATATATATATATATAGATTGAAGCATTATTAAACTAATTCCATTAATAGGAATCATGTTATTAAAATAAAATATAATAATCATATTTAATTTTCAATTATAGGGTACCGTGCGTTGCACGGTAGCGAAAATTATTTTTTAAATATTCAAGTTAAAAGTGATGATCACATAGTATATTTTAAACTGATATAAAGTTGTTTTATATCAAAACATTTTTTAGATAAGTAGAGATCAAGAAAAACAAACCTTCGATTCCAAAACAAATATGAGATATATTCTTCAAAATTGACCTGCAAGTAGATGAACAAAGAAAAGATCTATAAGAGATGAAATAGTTGGATAATTTGATGTAAATAGGAGGTTAATGTGCAATTTATAGTTAGATGCCTTACAATTGTCATTGTTATTTAAATTTTATGAATTCCAAAATATTTGATTATAATAAATATTCATTTAAATATATTAATGATTCATAATTAGAAAAGATGAAAGGTTTTTGAGTTTATAAATGACTTTAATTATTGAAAAGTAATCAATATATAATATATATATTTATTAACAAATATTTTATTAATATTTAAATATATTAGTTACAAATAATTAAAGTTTTAATTTATAAGTATTGTTAGTTCGTTAAAAAGGTATAAAATTTGAAATAAAAATTCATAGAGTCGATTAATAATTTTTTTGATTTATAGGTATTGTGAGATTATTTATTAAATGGTTTTATTTATAAACATTGTTAAACTAATTTAATTAATTTATGGATAGTATTGTTAAAATAAAATAAAATAAAATAAAATATAAAATATATATTGATTAAATAAGAAAAATATGAAAGGTTTATGCATTTAATGTGAAATCACCATTAAAAATTAAATCAAAAATCTAAAAAAAAGATAAATAGGTGTATTGATCTCTCCTAAATTCTCTTTTTTCATCTTACTTTATATATATATATATATATATTGACTTTAAACTAATTTAATTAATTTATGGATAGTATTGTTAAAATAAAATAAAATATAAAGATTTTTATTTGTAAGCATTATTAAACTAATTCAATTAATATGGATTATGTTGTTAAAATAAAATAAAATTCAAAGATAATTAAAAAATTTCTATTAATCATATTTAATTTTCATTTAATTAAAAAGAAATATGAAAAGTTTATGCATTTAATGTGAGATCACAATTAAAAAATAAATCAAAAATCTAAGAAAAAAGATAAATAGGTGTATTGATCTTTCCTTAATTCTCTTTTTTGCATGTTCCTTTATATATATATATATATATTGATTGTTATTTCATTAAGAAAGTATAAAATTTGGAATAAAAATTAATAGAGTCGATTAATATTTTTTTTGATTATAGGTATTGTAAGATTATTTAATAAATTGTTTTATATATAAACATTGTTGAACTAATTTAATTAATTTATGGATAGTATTGTTAAAATAAAATAAAATATAAAGATTTTTATTTGTAATCATTATTAAACTAATTCAATTAACATGGATCATGTTATTAAAATAAAATTAAATTCAAAAGATAATTAAAAAAAATTATATCAATCATATTTAATTTTCATTTAAATAAGAAGAAATATGAAAAGTTTATGCATTTAATGTGAAATCACAATTAAAAAATAAATCAAAAATTTAAGAAAAAAGATAAATATGTGTATTGATTTCTCCTTAATTCTCTTTTTTGCATCTTCCTTTATATATATATATATATTGATTAAATAAGAAGAATATGAAAAGTTTATGCATTTAATGTGAAATCACAATTAAAAAATAAATCAAAAATCTAAGAAAAAAAATAAATAGGTGTATTGATTTATCCTTAATTTCTTATTTGCATCTTTTTATATATATATATATATATTGATTAAATAAGAAGATTATGAAAAGTTTATGCATTTAATGTGAAATCACAATTAAAAAATAAATCAAAAATCTAAGAAAAAGATAAATAGGTGTATTGAGCTCTCCTTAATTTTCTTTTTTGCATCTTCCTTTATATATATATATATTGATTGTTGTCGGATCTTTCACATTTTTTTAAAAGAAAGCTATAAATAATTCTAACGAAAAACTAGATGAAACAATTTACTTATTGTTAAAAAAATTATATGTATGTGTGTATATAGATACACGTGTGATTTTGTTATATTGTGATATCATTAAATACATTTTCATTAATATATTGACATTTTGAGTTGGATTGAGTTTTGCTAACCCAATTTCAACTCTCGTAATTAGCGGTTTGACGGGTTTAATCAGGTTGTTAGCGGATTGGGTTGGACGGTTTTCGCGGGTTGACGGTTTTTTATACACCCCTATGGTTGACACCCTTAAGTGGGAGCCCGGATACCCCGAAAAAATGTATGTTTTTATCTTGCCTTTAAAAAAAATATGAATTGAATGAAATTAGAAGTGTATTTCTTTGTGTGCAATTTGCCAGTTTTGTATTATTTTAATTTGTTTGCATCACATATTTTTTTTGACAGGATAGATGTGTATAATAATCAAGAGAGACGAAATACATGTGTTTTACAGTGCATTACCGGATACACTTATAGTAAATAAAGATTAAAAAACCTCAAATTTCTCAATATAAACCATTCATTAATAAACCTTCCCTAATCCATTAGATGCCATCTAAATATAGGATAAAGATCTTCCGTCTTAAAACTGTACGTCACATTCATGTTCATAAATTATATGAATACATATCAGATAATGGAAACTTATATAAAATCCGTTTAGGTTATATAAACATCTGATGACTGATGTGCTCTAATTTTATTGCTTAGAAAGGAATGAGATGTATGATTTTTTTTATTGTTGAAGCAGGAGACGTATGATTCTAAAACAACAGATTTACTCCTAAATAATATGCGATTCAAAGTTACAATATTTTCACATCAGCCCCCTGGAGTATTAGATAAGTATTTTTCATACTATAAACCATGAGGATTTTACAATGTAGTTCCAAAATCGGATATTCACCAAAGTATGTTCTATTTCCAAACAATTTACCCTAATTTATATATTACTTCAACTTATTTTACATGAAAATAAGTACCTTTATCTTAGTCCTTTTTCAACTTACATAAACATGGAAATGCTAAAATATCACGGCATTTGGTTTTTATAATAAAATGGACAGTTCACTTTTCACAACGTATTAATGTCACTTTCCCTAACAAAGAGACCATGAAAGCCATATGGCACTCGCCTTGGCAACTTCACTATAGCGATAATATCGAGTGTTGGTGACTTGGCATCCATCACCAAAAAACTCGACTTACCAGTATTCTCGTTATGCACATAAGAAACAATGTATCCATCGTCTTCGTCAGCATCATCAAGGTTGTCGGGTTCCCTAGCCACAAAGAAAGGTTCACCACCAAAACAATTAGGTCCGAAATTCCGGCTAGCGATTGTGCAATCCTGTCGATCAACTTCTGATAATGACATATCTAGTTTGACGACCCCAGAGACCTTAGGCAATGGATCTCCAACTCCACAATATATATACCTACATGTTTTATATCCCATCTTAATATCAGGTTAATACGTTTTATTCGATTTTATATTTCACAAATAAACACAATACTTGTAAATCTTTAGGAAAAAAAGAACGCGCTTATCTTGCTAAGCATGTTGAACTTTTGGAATGAGAAACAGAAGAAAACGAGAGAAGATGCCATGCGGATGTGGGGTTATATGAGGAAGGGGAAAGGGGGAAATAGCTCCAAACATTGGCGGACCTAGCCTTATAGAGGTGGGGCGAAAGGCCCCCACTCACATGTAAAATTTTTAAGTTTTTGTATGCAAAATTTTGTTTTTTCACTAGTTCCCCCTAGTTATTTTCGACGGTTCCCCCCAGTGGCTTAGTCCATTTTAACGAAACCCTCCACTCTTTTGCTTGACAATCGTTCTCCCTGTGTATTATTTATCACTACTTCTTGCAATCACGCTACAATGATTACGTTGGTTGATGGTTTTGTTAAGTATATCTTAATTTCTTTTCTTTTAGTTTTATATATGTTCAAACCAATTCATCTATAAAGAAATTATATAAGTTAAATAATAGTATACTTTGCTATTCGGTCAACCAATATGGTAAAAAAGTAATCAAAATCGAAATTTACCTTATTTGGTTAACCGAACCGTTTAACCCCCAAACCAAATAACCTGAAACCGTTTTGGTTTGGCTGCATTATTCAGTTTCAAAAAAGAATTATACCCTAGGATCCATTCCCATAAGCTTCTGGATCCGCCACTGGCTCAAAATGCAACCATGAACCATATCAAACCAAATCTATCGAGATTACATTAGGATAATTTTGACTATTGAAAAAATTATTAAGTAATTGCGAACCAATTGAGTGTCTATTGAAACAATCAAGAAAAATAATTGCAAAAATACAAGACCAGTCATTTAAAAATATCTCAATCATTGAGAACCAATCAAATCAAGAAAATAAAGCGGTGATCTGGGATAATATTGTATCTCTTTCGTTTTTTTGGGTGTATAACAGGAGTAGATGCTTTAAAATTAATTGGGTAAGTTGACTACAAAATCCCACTCTTGCTATTTCTGCTTTGTAATACTCTATTAGCTTCTTGCTAGTGTTTTTTCTTATGTGTTTAATAAAACTGTTGCTGTTCAAAAAATAATCAAGAAAATGAACACGGAAACACTATCGACCCATGTTAAAAAAAACTTTAGATTTAAAGAAACGATTCTAAAGTTAAGAATATTTTCAAAAGATGACAACATGGTGCATATTTTTTGCATTTGTGACAAAATAATTAAGCAAAATTTTCCAAATTTCTCTTTTGTTTTAAAAAAAATTAAAAACTAACCTGTTTTTAACGGCAACAAAAGCCGAATTAATTACAGCAAACTCTAGATTCCGTGTTGAAAGAGGGTGCCTTGATACAATCCCAGTTTTGAGATTGATCATCACCTTCTCCACTGACGCATGGATCAAATCCATCCTCTCCAACATATGTTCCACTGATAATAAGTTCGGCGCCACCATCACCACTGTATCTCCGCCGTCCTCCTCCCATGCATTTATGACATGTAGGCTATTCCACCCCGAAACCTCAAACCATTTCATCTCCGACTCGTCCTTAGCATACCTCGGGATCACGCCAATTCTCGGTACTTTCCCAAGATCCACCCTAACAGGGGATCCACCACGAATCATTTCCACCAATCTCATTCCGAGTTGGGTTTCAGGAAAAACGGCATAGTTTTTGGTGATGGCGAAGTCGTGGAGAAAAGACGAGCTTGACATTGAGAAGAATGGGATGTCCACTTGTTTTTCTCCGTTTTTATTGAACCTAAAAAATGTCAAGTAAGGAGGAAACGGACTATAGCGAAAAGCGAAAGCTTCTTTGGTTATTAGATCGATTTTTGGGTGGGCCGTCATCCTCATGAAAAGCTTACCGTCAAAGTCATGGCGACCAAGGGTGATTATATCACCATCTGGCGCAAGTTTAATGGCATAAGGGAGATCTGACTCCCCTAATGCATAAAGCTTATTGCCAATAAATGCCAAGCTAGTGTTGGCCAAGCCAATACCTTTGGACGGGTCAAGCTGGCCCGCCAAAACTCGTCTAGCTGTGACGACCGTGCGAGCCATAGACGCAATCAAGTTGTTGAACCCTGAAAACACATTTGGGATGATGGAAAACCCTGCATTCTTCTCTATGTTATATTTGTATGTCTTCACGTATCGACTACATAAAGTGGCTTTTCCTTTAGAGATACGAATAGCATGAAGCATGCCATCCCCATCAAAAAGATGGTATGGGCCTTGTGGTAGAAATTGTGGATTAGGCCCGTTACGAAGGTAAACCCCCTCAAGGCAACTTGGAAGTGTACCCTCACTGACCTCACAGTCAGTAGGAGGGAGTTCGTCAACAGGGAAAAAATTATCCGACAGAACATGTCTCGGGTCAACTGAATCCCGACATGGTGGATCTATAAATTTGTTTATGATATCATCGAGTGCATTAAAGATCTTGGCACCCAACAATTGATCTAATGCCACTGATTTTTTAACGTGGTTATCATTATTCAAGGATAACTTTTTCTTTCCCACCCGTTCTTTAATGGTGGTTGCGACAGTTTGTGGCTTTTCTTCATTTCGGATGGACGAGACACAAAAAGGAGATGGTGGCAGCAACGACGATCGTGGCGGCGGTGGTGGTGGAGATACGGTGGAATGTGGTGGTGAAATGGTGGGAAGGAAAGATGAGGAAAGAGAGTTCATGATATTGTAGTGGATGGCTAACAACATTATTTAGGACCCATGTTTTTTATAGTGAAACCTATGCTTTCCACTCCCTTTAATTAACCATCCGACATTTTTCTTTCAATAATTTATTTTCATCACGTGTTTTAGTTTGAACAGAGAAAGCAAGAGGTTATCATCATACATATATAGTACATGGAAAATATACTTTTTAGTTTCTTAGAGCATCTCCAACAGCGTCTTTAAAATGGAGAAAATAGAGCTTTTGAAGATTTTGAGCATTGTTTTTGTTCCAACAGCATCTCCAAAAATGGAGAAAGCATAAAAGAGATTACAAAAATCTCCAAATTTGAAGAATTTGGAGACATCTTCAAAAATGATTACTATGAGAGATAAATTATTTTTTATTATGTTCCATCAATAAGAAAAATGAAATTAAATATTTAGATAAAATAAATAATATTTTATTAGAAATATAGAATATTTTAATAATATAATAAATTGTAATCTTCAAAATAAAGATTCTGTTGGAATTGAATGTAATATTTTTTAGAGATTTTTGATTTTGAATCTTCATTTTAAAGAAAATTATAGAGATGCTGTTAGAGATGCTCTTAAAATAACCAAGAAGTAACGTCACTAGATATTTTTTTACGGTTTTGGTCATTTTTTAATATATCTAGAAAAAAAATGGGCACACCGTAAAAATAAAATACTATTTTCTATAAAAAATGTTTTAGGATGTTGATTTATGGTTTGTTAATACTATTTTCTAGAAAATAAAATAAAATGTGGTTTGTTGATACTATTTTCTAGAAATAAAATAAAATGATAGCTGTAATATAAAGCTTTTTCAACGAGGTGGTGATTTAAGAAAATAATGTATTTGAAATTAAGAAAACGACGAACAAAGACAGGCGAAGTACTAATCAAATTGGGAGGACTGTTTGAGCATGTTATGAAAATTGGTCTTTTCAGTTAAAAACACACACACATATATATATATATATATATATATATAGGAGGTTTAAATGAGAACTTTGCATTTTTAAAGAAACAAAGGGACATTTGTGGATCACATATGATGTGAGTTCTACATAATATTAAATCATAAATGATTTGATATTATGTAGGACCCACATCATATGTGGTCCACAATTTATTCATTTACGGAGGGGTGGTTCTCATTTGATCCCTCCCCTATATATATATAGGGTTAGGTTCAAATGTGAACTCATTTTTGGTTGTGAACGTGACGACGAATCTCAGCCACACATCTTCGGTTATGGTAGACGCGATCACGGAGGATTGACGCGATTCATGGGAGGGTGGAGATTATTAAAGGAGGAGAACCATGTCAAAGCCGCCTTTATTGACCGGATAAGTGGCTGAGATTCGTTCTCACGTTCACAACCAAAAATGAGTTCACATTTGAACTTTCCTCTCTCTCTCTATATATATATATAAAGAGAGAGAGAGAGAGGAAGGTTCAAATGAGAACTTTGTAAATTTAAAGGAATAAATGAACACTTTGTGGACCAAATATGATGTGAGTCCCACATAATATTAAATCATTTCTGATTTAATATGATTTAATATTAAATCAGAAATGATTTAGTATTATGTGGGACCCATATCATATGTGGTCCATAAAGTGTTCATTTATTACTTTAAAAAAGGGTAGTTCTCGTATGATCACTCCCCTATATATATATATATATATATATATATATATATATAGGGGCAGGTTCAAATGAGAACTCAAATTTGGTTGTGAACGTGAGGATAAATGAGAGTGCGACACGTGTCTCATTCAAAGAAATATTATAGTATATATTCAGTCTGAATATACAAAGGAATATTCAGTCTGAATATTTATTTGTATATTCAGACTGAATATTTCTTTTTATATTCAGTCTGAATATTGCTTACTTTGACACGTGTCACGCTCTCATTTATTCTCACGTTCACAACTAAATTTGAGTTCGCATTTGAACTTTTCTCTCTCTCTCTCTCTCTCTCTCTATATATATATATATATATAAAGAGTAGTTCATATACAAACTCATATTTATGTACAAACTAGTTCAAATCAATATAAAAATGATTTTTTTCCATCAAATGCAATGATTTAAGAAATTATTACACATATGTTTGTTTCATAATGTAAAAGTTTCACATGTATTTGTTTTCATAAGTAGAAAGTTTTTCATATATTTTTTTATAAAAAAGTTTCACATGTTTTGTTTCATAATGTAAAACATTCACATGTAATTTTTTCACAAGGTGAAACAAACATATGTGCAATAATATCTTAAAGCATAACATTTGATAAAAAAAATAATGAAAAAATTATTTTTATATTGATTTGAACCAGTTTATATTTGATCATCCCTCTATATAGAATATATATTTATAATAATATATTTCATTCGAAAAGTGGTAAATATTTGAGAAAATAAATAAGTGATCATAGCTTTTTATCTGATCAATAATTCCCTGAAGAGTTGTTCATGGACGGAACGACTCGTTAGGCCCGTTCTATCCGGAACCACTAGAAAAGCAGGTTTAGATGACCATTTTTGAAAAAAATGGACGGATTCAGACTGATTTGTTGAAATTAATGGGCGGGCGCGACGATGCAAAAAAAAAATGGGCAGACCCTCCCGGCCCATTAATATATTTACAATAATTAACCTTTGTAATTAAAATTTACAAATAAATTTGAGAATTCTTGATACTTATCAATTCTCATTTAATGATGACTCATCTTAATAACACTTTGTAAAAATCTAAAAAATAAAAACATAATTACCTCAGTACTCAATTGATCAATTCCTTACTATTTTATTTAGTCATTTCGTTTATCGATGTTTCATATTTTGCAAAACAAATTTTTTCTAAATTATTTACATTGTTATGTATGTACGTCTAATTTTAAGTTGGAAATATTGTTGTGTGTTTTGAATTATTTTTACATTAGCTTGTGATCTTATAAAAGTTTGTTTTCTTATAAATAAAAAAAGATTTTTAGGCCCGTTAACCCGTGGACAATCCTGACCCGTTTATTGGGCGGGTAAGGGCAAGTTTTCAAGACCGTAAAGAAGGGTTTGGGTTTGCTATATTAAGCCGCTGGACAAGAAAAATAACTTAGGTCGGCCCCGGCCAAACCCGCAAATGATCACCTCTAATTCCCTGCATGAGTATACGAAAGATAGAGGAGTAGTTACGAAACTACCCCTCTATCTTTCACATATTCGTGCGAGGAATTATCCGATGCTTCACATTCAAAACCGCAAATGTTGATCAGATGAAGTGCTAGGATCACTTTTTTATTTTCAAATATTTACCACTTCTCACTTGAATTTCTCTCTCTCTCTCTCTCTCTCTCTATATATATATATATATATATAGGGGCGGGTTTAAATGAGAACTTAAATTTGGTTGTGAACATGAGGACAAATGAGAGTGCGACTCATGTCATATTCAAACTAAATAATGAAGAGAAATATTCAGACTCAATGTAGTGTTAACCAGACTAAATGTAGTGCTATTCAGTCTGAATGTAGTATTATTCAGTCAGAATAATGTATGAACTTCACCTTCATTATTCACTCTGAATGCCCTTCATTATACAGACTAAATGAAACACGTGTCACACTCTCATTTGTCCTCATGTTCGCAACCAAATTTGAGTTCGCATTTGAACTTTCCTCTCTCTTTCTCTCTCTCTCTCTCTCTCTCTATCTCTCTCTCTCTCTCTATATATATATATATATATATAGGAAGAGGTTCATGCGTGGACATTAACAATTTACGAGAATGCGAGGACGATCCTCAACCAATCATTTTGTACATGAAATTTTTCATGTACAAAATCACATATGATTCACATACAAAATCATATATGATTAGCAGAGACTTTTCCCACATCAAAAGTCGCACGTGTCATTTTTGATGTTAGTACAAAATCACATATGATTTTCTACATGAAAAAAATATCATGTACAAAATGATTGGTTGAGAATTGTCCTCGCATGAACCTGCCTCTCTCTCTCTCTCTATATATATATATATATATATATATGGGCGGGTTCAAATAAAAACTCATCTTCCATTGTGCACGTGAGGACAAAGGAGAGCGCGACACGGGTCCTCTGCACCCGGTTATTCATCTTGATAGATAGTGGTCATGTGTTGTTCATATTGAATGATGTGTTATTCATATCAAATGTTGTATCATTCATTATAAATAGTGTATGAGTTTTACTTTCGTTATTCATACTGAATGAGATACTTGTCACACTCTCCTTTATCCTCGCATTTACAATAAAAAATGACTTTTTATTTAAACTTTCATCTCTCATTATGTAGAGAACTATAATTGTTGGGACATCGAATGTACAAGGTATGTCTCCTCATAACATTAAAACAAAAAACTTAAGGAACTCATTATTGAAAAAAGTAGTTTTACATTAAATACTTTAAACTTTTTTCAAACAAATAAATCGTCAAATTTACTGAAATTTGACAAATAAGTTTTTAAACTTATTAAAACGCACGAAACCAACAAACTTTTACATTTTAAACAATTAAGTCATTGATAACTTTTAAACTAATAAATCTTTGCACTTATATAAGAAAAGAAATATATCATTTATTTGTCGATATATTAATAGATTAATAACAAAATACAATAAATCAATAAAAGGAAATGATTATATACCATTTCTATTATCTATTATTTATCGGTACACTAGTAAAAAAGTATATTAAGTTAATAATATTAAAAAAAGTTTAAAAACTTAATCAATTAAATATGGAAAACGTTGTTATTTTGTAATTTTCCCTATATTTTATGAAATACATAATTCCAACTTGGATTGATGATATGAACTCCCATGTCTTTTTCCTTTGCTTCAGATCCGGTGTTGTTTCGATGTGGCAAGCTCGTATGTTCAAAAAAGAGGTGCTTCAAATGAGCTTTTTTGTTTGGAGTAATCAATCAATCACATGAAAATAATTGTGTATAAAATATAAAGAAAGAATAGAACTATAGAAATTATTATATATAAAATCAGCTGGGTATTACATAAAACAACAAACAATCAATACATAATCGTAAATCTTACTTGATTAGTAGATTCGTGTAGTATAAGAATTCGATTGACGCCTGCACGCTAGCAGTGTCCTAAGACAGAAATTTTGCCGGTATCGGTCTGTCTTGAGGATACAACAATCGTTATTCAAGAAGCCTTGAATCTAACGAATCAAACTCATGTTCGGTATGAAAATTGATGAAGATGAGAGAAAGAACCAGAGAATATGATTTCTGTGTATGAACCCCCCCCCCCCCCTCCGATTTGATACATGCTTGATAATGATAATGATGACAATGACGATGATATGGACTAGGATGGCTTTTAATCCAGATATTGTTGGAAGATCGTTTGATAAAAAGAGCCGTCACATAACCATTTTAGCTTGAAAATCTTCATCCATAAAGACACTTAAACATCAGTCGCATAAGATTACGTAAGTTTTTTTCTACAAAGACCAAGGTGATCCTGGGATCACCTTGAGCCAAGGCTGGTCCAATGGAAATTTGTTCATCAATTAGCTATCAAAAAGATCAGTCTAAAATGTTGGTGATTTAAATATCAACAATCATTTTGTTATAGTTGTGATTTATACGAGATTAGTAGGGTTTTTAGTTAAACTATAACATGCGTTAGGGGAGCAAATTGCCAAGGGGTTACTTAAACCTAAGATCGCCATAAAAGGGCCAAGGGATTGCGCCCCCTTGTAGGGTCTAGGTGCAACGCCCCTTACGATGGTTTTGTTTAGAAGGGCAAGGTGGGGATCAAAAGGCTTCATTATAAGCCTATTCTGATGAAGTCGAAAGTCCCTAAGGCAATTTATGTTTAAAAGACTAATTTTTAAATGCAACTCTTCAGAAGACTTAGGTGGCGTTTGTTTTTTAAGAGGCGCTGAAGTCTAAAGTCTGATTTCAGTTCTGAAATGGTTATGAAACATCTAAACGAATTAGACATAAGTGGTGATTAAAAGTTTAAAATGAAAAAACAAACAAAGCCTTACTTCTAATTTTTAAATTTTGCTATTTTTAGTGTCAAGCTAACTACATTTCTGTCAAATTAAATTGTCAATTAAGTGCTCATTTAAGTAGGTTTCCATCTCAATTTAGAACGTACGAAAAACACAATACAATCTCACATGTTTTTATTAACGATTTTTGCCTAGAATCTAGAGCGCAAATTTGGATAATTTCCAAAAGTGAATTTTGTTATATATAGAGATATGAAAAGGGATGAAATATTACCATTTTCCTTGCTCAATCTAAATTTTTATCAATTGCTATATCACCCAAACCCAAATTTCTAATATAATACATCTAGCGACTACTAAATTGATCTATATTTTTAATCAGATTAGATCGAACAATTTCTTAAAATTAAGATACATGCCTCAAATTCAAGTAGTATGTACGAGCTCGATAGGTTCAAAAACTGTTGAATCTACTTTGAATCGAAGAAATATACTTACTATAAATTTCAAGTCACTGATCGTTTCATTTGAGATAAATCTACCAAACAACTTGAGGAGAACATGTTTTGAGAGATCTGAAAAAGTATAATTTTCTTTAAATCCGTGGATACATAACAAGATGTAAGGAACATATTTAGAAGAACAAGTTTCTCATTATAAAATAATAACGTAAACCAATTTAATAAATTGATAAAATATAAGTTTCCAAAATTATACTTTTGGTCTTTGTCAAAAACTATGGAATACGTTCTTTTGGTTTATTAATCTTTACAGATTTGACTCCTTGTTCTAACAATTGTTAACGAAGACCGGTTAATTTCACTCATATAAGGAGCCCGGGAGGGCATTTTTGGTCTTTTTCTAACTTTTCGTTATGAAATAAATTTTAATGTGGAGATGAACAGGGGTGTAAACTATTCAAAATTTTAATGAGCTACTCGTGCTTGAGCTTAATAATTTTCGAGCTCGAGTTGATCTCGTACACAAAACAGAACTCGTTTAACTTAACGACCTGAAGTTTATAACCCTAATGTTCGACTCGGCTCGTGCGGAAACTCAACTCTATTTTTTTGAGTCGAGCCGAGCCATTCGAGCATACCTTTTTTTCGAGCCAAACATGATAATATATTTATTAATCATACAATAAAAATATAAAACTTTTTGTGCTCAAGCCGATAAACGAGCTAATCAATCACGAGTTCAAACCTATAAAGGGGCATCGAGCTTGAGGTCAATAACTCAAAAAATATTCGAGCTTAAGCTCGAGCCTTACATTGAAAATTTAATTGAGCTCGTGGTCATTGTTAATTTTTTGAGTCCGACTCGATTAACCTACTACTCGACTCGTTTACACCCCTTCATGCACCATCTCTTATTGTGAAAGATTAACCGACCATCACTAACGACCATTCAAATGAAGAATCAAACCATAGCTAAAGGGAGATTGTTAGCCCATAAATAAATACTGTGACGAAGCATTTGCTGCTCACCCAACATGATTGTACGAGGTCATAATTCATTCAACCCAATTATCTAAACTGAACAAAAAATGGGGATCGGATGTGGGCGAAATTCCCGAATGGAAATTTGGGTACAACACCGCTTACTGCAAAGCCTTTATTTGTCATCCAAACACTCCAATGTTGCACTTCCCTATACTCTGTCGGGTTAAAATCTTCCTTGAAAATAAACTTTAGTCTTGTAAATTAACTTAAAAACACTGCTCATAGATTATAAGAGTTTATAAACTATTATACAAGACCGTTTACCAAGCACTTATCCAATAAGTGCTTATCGGGCCAATTACTTTACCGTGTAAATAGGGGTGAGCATTTGGTCCGAACCAGCACCGAACTGGTTTGGAACTGGAACCGGAAATGCAAGATTCTTAGAACCGATAACCGGATCGTATAGACAATACCGGTGCCGGTGCCGGTCTGGTCCCCATTTTCCGGTCAAAAATCCGGTTGGAACCGATTATTAATTCATTTGCTTTAATACCAAATCAACCAACAAAAATCATACTCTAATTTTCCAAAATATTATAGTTTATTATTTATAACAATCTCACAATATTCATAGTTTAATACAAAATCAAGTGTAAAGTAATCCCAAAATATTCAAAGTTTAATACCAAATCAACCAACAAAAATCATACCCTAACTTTTCATTGCTTTCTTCCCCATTGCTTTGTCATCTACTTTGTTTAAAGCTTGTGCAATATCTATATAAACATAAAACCGAAAAGATTGTCAATATTTAATAAAAAGTAATACTCATTTCAAAATAGAACAAAAATTCAAAATAAATAATACCCAAAGCTAGATCATCGTCCTTCAAGATGTGTCGATGTCGTCTATTATCGGTTTTTTTTTTGTTACGAAAGATATACTTGTTAAACTTTGAAAGGTTATTTGAGATATTAGAAAACATAATAAATTGATTAAATTAAGTTTAGATTGTCACTTAAAATTTCGGGCCGGTCCCGGTTAATTACCCGAAAAATTGGAACCGAACCCGGTTTGGAACCGGAATCGAAAACGAAGAATTTGAAGGACCGAAAACCGGACCGATTGGACTATACCGATGCGGTGCCGGTGCCGGTTCCGGTTCGGTCCCGGCCGGTTCTTACGGGTCAAATGCTCACCCCTACGTATAAGCATAGGAAGGACCGACACTCTTACCTGGTAAGAAAAAAGATAAGGATCAAGAATCGTACCCGGTAAGTGAGGGTGGTGACTCTTACCCAATAAATGCTTACCGGTAATAAATGCTTACGATTAATTTCATGTCGGTGGCCGGTAATGTTACCAAATAAGGTAAATAAGAGTGATTACTTATAAATGTTTACCGGATAAACATCAGGTAAACCGCCCTAACTAGTAATGTATTAGATGAACCACATAGTCGTATACTTGAATACCATAACTTTTGGCATAAACCAAAGAGGCCAGAATATATCGCCTTCATTCTAAACAAAGCATTTTCTAGCCTAGTGGTAAGATAACATCCTGGGGGTCAATGGATGGTATCCTGACTACGGCTCTATTCTAAAATAAGTGTTTATTTTACTATTTTATTTTTCGATTTCAAAAACAAATTTGTTTACTTCGAAAATTTAAATGGATGGCCGCATAAATAACTACATTCTCCGTCTTCCACCACCAAAAAACCATTAACATTTCCTTCAAGAAAAACCTCCATTAATGAACTCACAGTCACAGGTCGAAACCCTTTGGGAAGAAGTCAGGGAACTAACCTTAGGAACCACTCCCCAAATCGACCGCCTCCACACCCCACCAACCCCACTCCAATTCCTCCGCCATTACCTCTCCCAAAACAAACCTTTCATTCTCTCCGCCTCCGCCGCCACCACCCTCCGGTGGCCGGCCACCACTCTCTGGACCTCAACATCCTACCTCCGTCAAACCCTATCTTCTTCCACCGTCTCCCTCCACTTAACCCCCACCGGCCAAGCCGATTCCATCGCCACACACCCCTCTAACCCTAACTCCCTTTGCTTCGCCTCCGCCTACGTCCAACGTACACCGTTCTCCGACGCCATTGATGCAATTGAAGGTTCATATAAGGGGGATTCAAGTAATACAGGATTCGTTGCTTATGCACAACAACAGAACGATTGTTTTAGGGAGGAATATGGGGCGTTAGCTGGAGATTGTGATTCAGATGTTTGTTGGGCAACTGAAGCAATTGGATCATTACCAGAGGCTGTTAATTTGTGGATTGGGAATCATTTATCTGAAACTTCGTTTCATAAGGATCATTATGAGAATTTGTATGCTGTTGTTACTGGAGAGAAGCATTTTGTTCTTCTTCCACCTACTGATGTTCATAGAATGTATATTCGTGAATATCCAGCTGCTCATTACTCTTACTCTCAGGTATAATTTCATCCTTTTCTTTTATGAATTCATCTGTTTGTGTTAATGGGTGTGTGTTATATGTGTTTATGGTGGCCCGATAGTGTTATATACATCTAAAAAACATGAAATATTGCAAATTTTTATTGTTAGATAGTGTTAACAAAGATTAAATTATCTCAAATAATGGTGTTCTTTGTTTACCTCTTAACAATTCCATTAAGAGGCAGCCTCTAAATCGCTAAGAGGTGAATTCTGTTTCACAAAAAATAAGTTACCTTTTAATGGTTCCAAAACCCTCTCAGGGGCTGTTTGTTTACCTCTTTAACAGTTCCATTAAGAGGCAGCATCTGAATCGCTAAGAGGTGAATCCTGTGTGGCAAAAAATAAATCTGCCTCTTAATGGTTTCAAAACCCTTGGAGTCATTTTGTATCCTGAACCTCCCTTAACCATTAAGAGCCTAATTACATCCTGAACAATTACCAAACAATTATATTTTGTTTTGCACTATGATCCTCTTAGTCATTCTGACCACTTAATCATTCTGCACCAAGCCATTTAGCAACAGCCAAACAGCCCCTGAATCATTTTGTATCCTGGACCTGCCTTAATCATTAAGAGCCCTGATCACATTCTGAAGAATTACCAAACAATTATATATCATATTGCACTATATCATAAGAGCCTCTTAATCATTCTGCATCAAACCATTAAGCAACTGCCAAACAGCCCCTTAATAATGTTCGAACCCGTTAATGATAAAATGAACTCAAAACACATTATATCATCATAAACATATTACATATGATAAAAGGCTCTAACAAATGTATGAAATCAGACAACTATTGTTTAGATGGTCAAGTGACCTTCTAGCGCGTAATCACCCAAGTGGGGATTAAGTCGATTTAAGCGGTCACTTCATTATACAAAAGTAGTTATTAGATGACTATGCATATAAGAATTAATATTCTGTATATAGATAATTTCTTTTCTGTACTATTACTTATAAAATATGCTACCTTCCCTCCAAAGAAAAATAGACACTTTTGAGTTTTGACATCAAACATATATGATAACATTTTTAAGTGCGAAATTATATGTATTTTTGTACACATATCTCATGTTACAGGAAACTGGAGAATTCGAATTGGAACTTGAGAATCCTGTGAGAAACGTCCCTTGGTGCAGTGTAAATCCTTACCCATTGCCCGAGAACAAGGAGAAAGAAATGGCCGAATTCCCGCTTTACTATAATGGACCGAAGCCATTTGAGGTCACTGTTAAGGCTGGTGAAATTCTCTACTTGTAAGCATTTCTTTCCATAATAGCTCTACACATAAATGTATATATGTAAAATTAAATCTTGATACGTAATCATAACCATCGTAAATATCTTGTATCACATTAACGGAATCTTAAAACATAAATTTAGACATATTTTCTTAGTGACGTTATGAATTTGGTGGTTATGTAGGCCGAGTATGTGGTTTCATCATGTTCGACAGACTCCAGATAGAAGGGGACTCACCATTGCAGTCAATTATTGTATGTACTTAATTTCATAATCGGTATTTTTATTGGGTGTTAATTAATTAATCTAATGACGAAAGATTTTTTGTTGTGGCAGGGTACGATATGCAGTTTGACATCAAATATGCATACTTCAACTTCTTGCAATCACTTACGCCACCCCAAAAACCAACATGTTGTAAATCATCGTCACATAATTTTTTGACAAATGAAACTGAATCAGATGGTGATGAAAACGGTAGAGAGGAATGAACTTGTTTGTAAGCACAAGTTTGAAGATCGAGTTATATATATATATATATATATAGGCATTTTCTTTGACTCCTAACCTTGAGGGTTAACAATTGCCAAATAAAGTCAAAGTTATCTGTTTTGAGATATTGGGGCCATTGAGGATTTTTCTGGCTGTTATCTTCTGGGAGTGGAGGTGCGCACAAGCTGGCTTGAACAACGACAGTTTTCTTAAAACAAATTGGTCATACAGTTAAGTAATTAACAAGGTTAGGATTCCTAACTTTGCCCGATTGACTTTTGTGCTTAATGATTTAAATCACAAATGGTAGTTAAGAGATGGGCTTTGTGTTTCTATGGTGCGTTTGGTACATTTGTATACAGATAAGTTTTGATAGTTGTTTGATGTTTGTTATAGCTACACGATGAACAAATGCCAACTTCTGTGATTCAAGATAAATGTGAAAAAAAATCATAACTTTTCATCGAAAATTAATCGAGGATTTAGGGTATAAATCCATAACTCATGGATGCATTAATCAAGAACTAAGTATTGAGAAGAAAAGATACATTGATTGAGATCACAAAGAACCAAATGAAACACCAAGAAATATGTTATGATGAATCAGATGAATTCTATTATTCATATGATATGAGCAATGCATTGAAACAGAAGATGGCCTAGTTGATTAATTAATAAAGGAATGTCATGAAAGTGAAATGAAAAGAAATCTATAGAACACATTTTCACGTGAACCGCTATATCATAAATATTATTATTTAAAAATCTTCAATAATTAAAATCGTTTTTATATGACAATCTTCCCATGATAACTTATGTAGTTCATTTTCAAGCAAAAATGCCTCGATGATGCCTCTTTTTATCGCGTGATCTTCCAACAATTACAGGATTAATACCCATCTTGATCCATGCTGTCATTGTCATCTTTATCATTATCGAGTATCGAGCATGTATCAAGCACATACCGAACAATATTGAGCACCTATGAGTATTGAACGCGTCAACAGAGGCAAAACACAAGCCTTCTAAGCGTAATGGCCATACTTAATTTATAATATATTTTTTTAGTAACATAAAAAGTTGCAACATATTAAAGTTGTAAAACAAAATATTAAATATGAAAATATCGAACATCTATCCTCAAAATGGAACTCGTCGGTCTTTGATGGCCTTGAAATATGGATGGGAAAGGGTCGGGAATAGGGTGGGGAATGCAATCTCTGTCCCCAAGTCAATTATTTTATCCCTGCGGTCCTTGACGAGTATGAGGAATGAATCCCATCTCCCACCCTTAAAAGTTGGGCCTATGTCCAACCCATTCTCGTTAAAACAAGGTCACAAGTAGTAGTAGGGGGTGTTGACGAGCTGAGTCGAGTAATAGGTTAATCGAGTCGGGCTCAAAAAATTAATACTGAGCTCGAGCTTGATTAACTTTTCAATGTAGGGCTCGAGCTCGAAATCAGCCTCTAAATGAATATAACAATATAAAATTCAAGAAATCAGCCTCTAAATGGCTAAATTCCCAACTCCTATTCACATATTCAAGAAATAACAAACACAAATAGCAAATAATTTCAAAGTCACACAAATATAGCATAATAACATTGAAATTGAAAACTTGGAGTTAAACAAATGAAATACGTGTAACCTAGCGGTTGTGAGTTTAAGATGATTTGGTAAACAAATGAAGATGAAACATCAATGTCTTTTTGGGTGAAAATTGTCATTGATGTCTTAGGAGCCGTTTACCAAACACTTACCTGGATAAGACTTACCAAGTCATATTACCTTACCGGAGGAATATGACAAGTATCAAAAATCTTACCCAGTAAGAGCGAAGATAAGGAAAACAAGGACCAAGAGTCTTTTCCTGGTAAGTGATTGAGACAACTCTTACCACGGTAAACACTTACCGGATAAATTGTTGCATACGATGCCGTTTTGATGGACTAAAATCTTACCCGGTAAGTAAATGATAGTGTTGAATTTTGCCGGTAAGCACTTACCCGGGTAAGATTTGGTAAACGGCCCCTTAGTATTCATGGGTTTTTGCCCGAAGTCACTATTGAGATGTTGGAAAAAATCGTTTTTCCATAAACTTTTAGTAATTAGGAGAAGTGAATGAATCTGAAAGAATAAGAAGTGAACGAAATAAGAAGTGGGAAGGTGAACTTACTACTGGACTTGACCTGTAGAGATTAGAGTGTGGACGGTGGAGTCGCCCAAGTCAAAAAATAGTATTTCTTTTAACACAATGGACTAAGCTCTGTCAACCTAGGAGATTAAAAATTGTAACGCTTTAGCCTAGGGGTGTTCAAAAACCCGATCAACCCAACCCAACCCGACACGAAATAACTCAAATCGAAACAACCCGATGTCTAATCGAGTTGTAAAACTTTCAAACTGTAGGTATTGGGTTGATATCGGGTTACGTTTATTTGAACCCAACCCAACCCAACTCGACGAACCCGACATCCTTTTATTTTTTTGAATTTAATATAATTATTGAGTTTCTATTAATATAATCGATTAGTCAATTACACCATCATGTACTCTCTTTATATACATATATTTTCAATCTATTCTTCATCTTTATATAACGCCTTTGTATATATGTTTAACAACATATTCTAAGTTGGGAGAATATTTGATGTATCAGAATATAAATTTGACTAACCCGGTCAACCCGATCAACCCGCACGGGTTGGTTGGGTTAGGTTACACTTTGGTTTGGGTTGGGTTGGTTGAGTTGAGATTTTTCAAACCGAACACCTTGGATTGGATTGACCAAATGCCTTCAACCCGATCAACCCAACCTGTGAGCACCCTACTTTAGCCCCTAAAGTCCCTTATAAGTCTCTCCACCCTGTGACAGTCTCTCGAAACCCATTGAAATCCATCAAAACCAAATAAAATCGTTTTGGCAAAATACTTCTATCATGAGATGCCATTGAGATTATCGAGATTATCTACATGTTTTTCTTAGTAAAAAATTGAATATAATATATGTTAATAATTCATTGAGGTAAGAAAATTTGTTATTCTTTATTCTAGATAATAAATTACTTAAGATTTACATACTTCTTAATTATTAAAAGACAAAAATAGTTTTGAATCTTAAAATATAGATATGAGTTTGACCATCTATACTATGGTTGATAAGTTTTTAAAATGTAGAAATTTTCTTAGTGCATAACAAGAAACATGTGTTATTTTGATATAAGAAGAGAACTCATTTGAAATAAGTAATCAAGAGAGTCAACCAGAGATTAATGATACAGAAGATTATCAAGGTTTTCTACAGAAGATTATCAAGGTTTTCTACAATCTACAGATAGACAAATGAGGATTAGTAAGACTGTGTTAGGAAAGATGATTCATGAACATTAAATAAGAATAATTAAATAATGAACGAGATCTATAATTTGTAACACAATGGGTGGTTGCTTGAGAACTTAAATAAAATCTTGTGATGTGTAGTGGAATCCCAATGAAAGATAAAGAAGTCAAATAATTGAAGAAAATATTTGGATTTTCTCTTCATTGTTTTCTTGTTCTACTAAAATAAGAGACATTACTGAATACTTTTAGTAGAGAATATTGATTAATCACAAATCATGAAACACGTCACAACTCATAAGAACAATAGATAATCATTTGTACATGGAAAAAATAGCAATAGCCAACAAAAGTAATTATGCAAACAACCCAAGGAAAATAACAATAGTCAATAGAAGTAGAAGTAGAAGTAGAAGTAGATACAAATATCTAACAAGAAACATATAACAATAACAAACATATGTGATTAAAGTTGTTATATGTTGATTGTATAATCACGAAAATAGTTCAAACATATAGAGATAATAATAGCATATAGTATTGAACCTTGGTACTAGATTTTTTTTTTTGAAAGACAATAAACAATAGCATATAACGAATGACCAGTTATTATTAATCTTTCATTGTAATTAGTTAATATTTTTGAGCCCTTATATACTATTTTTTTGTGTTTTATTATATGCTACAATTTTTGGGTCTCTTTAATGTATTAGTTTTTTAGATTACAACTATATACTTTGTAATACACGGGGATTAAACCTAGTGTGTATATATATATATATATATATAGAGAGAGAGAGAGAGAGAGAGAGAGAGAAAGTTCAAATGCGAACTTAAATTTGGCTGTGAACGTGAGGACAAATGAGAGCGTGACACATGTCTGAATGTAGATTGTTCAGACCGAATAATCAAAGAAATATTCAAACTAAATAAATATTTGTATTCGGTCTGAATATTTCTTTGTATTCAGTTTGAATATGACACTTGTCATGCTCTCATATGTCCTTACGTTCACAACCAAATTTGAATTCTCATTTGAACTCGCATATATATATATATATATATATATATATATATATATATATATAGTCATTATCATACGAGAACAATAATCAAGTAAAAAAATATGAAAATTAAAATCACTTGTAAAATCAGATATGATTCACACGTCACCCACAAACCCAACGCATTGAACGTAAATGTAAAATCACATGTGATTCGCATGTGATTTGACCATTTTCGTGTTGTCTTATATGATTATTGTTCTTGTTTGAAATTTATTCTCTCTCTCTCTCTCTCTCTCTCTATATATATATATATATATAAGGTTGATTTCCGTTACAAACTACGTCAATTCGTACAAACCGTTCAAACCGCATGCAACCAATATTTTTTTTTCACTTTTTCTTAATTACTAGGGTTGATTAGTCAATAATATATGAAAAATTTTCATCAAGAATACATGAAGGTTGGTGAATCAAGAATACGTGAAACAAGATTCATCAAATTGAGAGTTTCATGAATCAATTAATTTTCATGTAGAAAGAAAAATAATTTCATGGAGAAAAGAATTATATGAAACAAATTCATCATATTAAACACTTTCATGAAAAAAATTATTCAAAAAAACAATGAAACACGCGGTTTGTACGATTTGTACGAATTGACGTGGTTTGTATTTGAAATCTCCCCTATATATATATATAAACGGGTAATGGATTAGAAAATCATTTATCCCTACTCACTAAAATGTTGGGTAATGAATAAAATCTTCTTTATCTATCTCCTTTACCAACAAGTCAAAACATATCACGTAAGAGATAACCCTTATCTGTTACAACTTTTCATGTACGGAATAAGGAAAGAAGACATTTAAAGGTTGCGAAAACTTGGTAATATTAATTGATAAACAATCAAAACAAGGATAATGTTTGAGGCCTAGTGATACAACAATCCTTACATTCATTCGACATTGATGTTTTGTTGGAAAGCTGACCAACAACAACGAGCAACGGGTAACTAAAATTAGTAGAAACAGTAAGTAACTAAAATAAAACACATATTTATTTTTATATATAAGATATTTAAGTTATAACAAAAATTTCAATTATACAAATAATCATTAACGGATTTCTGACGGATTCTCATAAAGTTAAAAAGGTCAACATTTGTTGACTTCCGCCATAAATCCGCTACATTTTTTTTCAATTCTCTTTTAATTTGTGATGAAATATTTATTTATTATTAAGAAAATCCACCTCAAAATTTGTCTATTTTTCTAATTAATTAGAATTTCCCCCGAATTGTGGCAAATATTAATTAATTAAATAATTAATTAAAATCTTGTAATCACTCAATTAATTTTCTAGAAAACGTTTTTTGAGAAAAATATATATTTTCTTTGACTTTTAATAATTATTATAATAAGATAAAAAAAATCATTCCGACGGATTTGTGGTGGATAACCCTGTCGGAAATTTGATTTTTTTTTTAAATTTCTTGAATTAATCGATTTGATTAAATTTTAAAAAGTTTTCACGGACACATCTATCTTTGATCCATCCAAGAAAACTTTTTTTAACGTATTACCAAAACAAAAGCCGTCATTCACCACTTCATCAAAAAAGAAACAACGATAATTTTCGAACCCCACTGATGACTCTCCACCCCTCCCACTGTGCAAAAGCTCCGACCACCTCTCCTCCATTCCGGCGACTTCCATTCCCGGGACCTCCCCCTCTTTGATAGTATAAAAACCCTATTTCTCTTTTTCCCTCTTTTAAATGTATGTATTGGGAAATGTGTGTAAATAGTAATACATGTATGTGTTTGGATTATTGCTATGTGTTTATAAATTTATGTGTTTATATGTATGTGTATGAACAAATATATGTATGTGTATATGATAAGTTCTGCAAAAAGATTGATTTCTATTGAAAATAGGAGAACTATTTATAATACAAGAGTTAGCAATCCAATCCTATAAATTAAGAAAGGATCCTCATTGACAACCTATCAAAACATATCTTCTAATATTATCAAAATATCTCCTAGGATAATTCCTATAATATTGATGTATATCTTGACATCTCCTCTCAAGTTGGATAATTGTAAATATGTATATGTATCGACAAATTGGTGGGTAAAATGTTGGGTCATTAATTTATTGGATAAATTGTTTTATATATATATATATATATATATATATAATTGTTGGACAAATATTAGGATTTGTATTTTCAATTTTAATTGTTTTATATTTTATGTTAGAGATGGGTTGCCAATTGTCGCGTAAACTTTAGGTTTGTATTGACTAGTAAAGGATAACAAAAAACCGCCCTACTCACTAAAATTTCAGGTAACAAATAAGTAAATAAAATCTTTTTTATCTATCCTCTTTACCAACAAGTCAATACATAAAATATAACTGGTTAGTGGTTGTTTCGGTTAGCTGGCTAGATTGGTGTTGTTTGTCCTGTTCTTTTCCTTGATTGTTTATGTTGTTTCTCCCCTAGCCCCTCGCTAGTGTTCGTTTTGTTTTTTAATAAAATTTCGCTGCCGTTCAAAAAAAAAACTGGTTAGTGGTTACCTTATCTATTATCAACTTCAAGACCACTTTTCATGTACACAATAAAGGAAGAAGACATTTGCACAAATCCCGTGGAATATAAGTTAATTAAACTATACAGATTTAAAATTTATGATTATTAAGTAGATATTTATATTTCAAGTTCATAAATAATTAAATATATATATATATATATATATATATATATATATAATTTAAAGGTTTTGAAAACTTCATAAAATTAAGTAATAAACAATGAACAAACAACTTCAAATAAAGGATAATGTTTAAGGCTTACTAATACATCTATTATTACATTCACTCAATATCGATGTTTTGTTGGAAAGCACGTAACTAAAATAAAATACACCATTATTTTTAAATATAAGATATTTAATTTATAATAAAAAGTACAATTATATAAAATATCGAGAATTTTATAATTTCTAGTTTGATACCAATATAAGTATATATTTCCCTGTTTAAAAAATAAACATTTGTAATTGAGAAAAGTTTAAAAAACCCAACAAACTATCCTGTTTTGAATGATTAAATTCATGAACTATTTTTTTTAATGAAATAACCATTAAATTTTCTCATTTTGAGTGATTAAATCCATGAACTATTGTTTTCAATAAAAAAAACCATTAAACTTTCTTATTTTGAATGATTAAGTTATTGAACATTTTTTTCAATAAAATAAACCATCGAACTTTTAGGCATTAGTTACTTACATCATTTTAACTCAAAGAAATTATTGGTAACCAACTGGGAAAGTTTTAAAGTGAAAAGATATGTAAATCAGTTTTACCGTTCCTAAACCCTATGCCAGTCAAACCCCACCCAAACTTCGATATCACTCCCCCTCGGGGACGGGGCTAGGATTTTCGGATAGGAGGAGCACCGAGCTTATATAATAATCGTCTACACCCGTCGCTTCTTTGCCCCGTCGTCTCCTTATTACCCTGTTGTCATCATTGTTGCCAAGGGCGAAGCTAGGATTATAATCGTTATCGTTATTTTGTAGTTCATTTTTAGAGGACTCTATGCCCAAACGCTTACCGATGAAAGTAAATACTCTAACTTCATTGGGTGAGATTGTAGTCCATAAAACGGGCCGTATGCAAAAGTTTATGTTATACGCGTTTATCGAGCAGGAGTCGTCATTCTCATTTAGCTCTTACCGGGTAAGATCCTCAGTCTTTGTCATGTTCATCCGTTAAGATAAATGACTCGATAAATGCTTATCGCGTAACCATTTATTAAACGGTCCCTTAATCAAGAGAGATAGTATGAGGCTTAACCACTTAAAGGCATGAGGTTAAGAGGGAGCCTACCCCAATTAAATGTCTAAGTTGTTTGTCTACCACTTTATAAATAGCTTATTACTATATAAAAAATTAAAATTAAAAATTCCAAGGGGAGCCAGTGCCCCCTTGGTTCCTTAATAGCTTCGTCCGTGCTCCCCTTACAATTCCTCGTCATCCTATAATTGTATGTTTTCTATATCGTCATCCTATAATTGTTGGCCCCACCATCGATCTCCTCTTTTTGATCTGTTTTTTTATCTTTTTACTTTAAACATTTCTACTTAATTACAAGTAGTTTTTTCGTTAAAATAATTCAAATAACCAATTTTTAAAAGTTCGATGGTTTAATGAGAAATCATTCAAAAAAATGTTCAAGGACTTATTCATTCAAAATGTGAAACTTTAATGGTTTTTTTAATTCAAAATAAAAAAGTTTAATGGTTTTTCAATTCAAAAAAGTAGTTCAACGAATTAATCATTCAAAATGAGAAAATTTAATGGTTTTTTCATTCAAAAAAATAGTTATAAACTTAACCATTCAAAATATGATAGTTTGTTGAGATTTTTTGAACTTTTCCCTTTGTAATCTTATTTTGTTCAAGCATATAAATTTCAAAAAAAATCCCAAATTTACCAAAAATTGCATTACCTTTATATTTTTAATTCACAATAAAATATTGGAAAATTGACCAAATAGCCAATTTTCAAACCAAGTTCATTTTTTACCTATTTTATTGACCGAATTCACATTTTATGCCGAGTTCACTAAAAGTTTCTTATGCATTTGTATAAACTTGATTTTCATATTAATTTTTGTTTGTGTTTAATTAGTATACTTTTTCTATCTAAAAATAGACTCTATTTAAATATGTAAACTCTGATTAAAATAAGAATTTAATTCCAAAAATGAATAAAAAGTGAATTTGATTTTAAAACATATCTTTGTAACCAAACTCATGGTATGAAAACGTTGTATACTAAACAGTAAACACAATAATTATCGAATTATTTTGACGGCGACCATCATTTTCATAGTAGATAATTTGCCATCATTTATCTTTTGAATTAGACTATGAAATCGTACTTTGTTACGTTTTTTGTTTTGGTACGTTTTTATTACACAAAACATGAGCTTGATTATATTCAACGTGGTTGAGAAATTGAAACCAAAACTCGTTATCATGTTGAATTTGTAATATACGTAAAATATGCAATTTACCTTACTCATGTTTATAGCATAGAGTGAGATTTTGGTTGTTACAGACTATTTATGCAATCTAAAAATCAGAGTTTCATCGACGGATCTTTGTGGCGAAAATTTCCCTCGGAAAATTACCGACGGATTTCTGACGAATACTTTAGAAGTAAAAACAAGTCAAATTTTGTTGACTTCCGTCACAAATTCGTCAATTTTTGTTTCAATTTTCTTTATTTTCGAATAAACTTTGTGACGGAATATTTATTTATTATTAAGAAAACCCGCCTCAAAATTTGTCTATATTTGTAATTAATTAAAATTTCATACGGATTGTGGCGGATATAAATTAATTAAGTACTTAACTAAAATGCATCGGACACCCACCTGTAATCAAGTAATTAATTTCCAGGAAATGTGTTTTGAAAAAAATATAAAAGCAATTCACTTTTGATAATTATAATAATTTAATAAATAATTCCAACGGATTTGTGGTGGATAATCCGGCTGAAGTTTGATTTTTCTCTAAATTTCGTGAATTAATCGGTTGGAACAAAAATTTAATAAGTTTTCACGGACGGATCCGCCACTGTTTAGTAAGAAAAAACGTTTTTTAACATACTACCAAAACAAAAGCCTCCTCATTCCACCACTTCATTAAAAGAGAAATAGCGGCAATTTTCGACCCCCACTTGTGATTTTCGACCCCTCCCATTGTGTAAAAGCTCCGACCACCTCCCCCCAAAGACAGCCTTCCCCCAGTCCGACAATATCCATTCCAGGGACCTCCCCGACCCCCCTTTGACGGTATAAAAACCCTATTTCTCCTTTTTGCCTCTTTTAAATGTATGTGCAAATGTATGTAAATACATGTATATGTTTGGATTATTGCTATGTGTTTATATGTATGTGTATGAACAAATATATGTATATGTATGTAAATATGTATATGTATAGACAAATTGTTGGGTAAATTATTGTATATGTAATTGTTAGGTAAACGTCATTGCTTGTATTTTCAATTCTAATTGCTTTATATTTCATGTTAGAGACGAGTTATCAATTATTAGGTAAACGTTATTGTTTGTATTGACGAATAATAGATAATAAAAAACCATCATACTCACTAAAATGTCAGATAATAAATAAATGAATAAAATCTTCTTTATCTATCTCATATTCTCCTTTACCAACAAGTCAAAAACATAGCATGTAACTAGTTACTTTATCTATTGTCAACCCTAGACCACTTTTTATGTACAAAATAAGGGAAGAAGACTTTGGCACAAATTCTATGGAATAGGAGTTAACATATTTAAAAGTTATGATTATTAGACTTGGGATCACGTGAGACCAGCCTATTTTCGTGAGACACGTGAGACAACTTTTTTACACTTGAAACTTCACAGCAAAAACACTATGAAGGTAAAAAAAATGAATCTTTATAGTGTTTTTGCTATGAAGGTAACCTACATAGTGTTTTTGCTGTGAAAGTAACCTTCACAGTATTTTTGTTGTGAAGGTTCAAATTTTTTTACCTTCACAGTGTTTTTACTGTGAAGTTTCAAGAGCAAACATGTGGTCTCACGGGTCTCCAACGGGTCTCATGGAAACAGGTTGGTCTCGCGTAAACCCATCAGATTTTTTTTACCTTCACAGTGTTTTTGCTGTGAAGTTTTAAAAGTAAAAAGGTGGTCTCACGGTCTCACGAAAACAGACTTGTCTTACGTGAACTCAACCCATGATTATTAAGTAGATATCTATGTTTCAAGTTTATAAATAATTATTTGTATATTCAAAATTTAAAGGTTTTGAAAACTTCAAAAAATTAATTAATAAACAATGAAAAACCATGTTCAAATAAAAGATAATGTTTGAGGATTATCATATCGACGTTTAGTTGGAAAGCTAGCCAACAATTATCATATCAGTAGTGAAACAAAATGCATCTTTTATTTTTAAATATAAGATATTTAAACTATAATAACAAGTTTAATTATACAAAATATCGAGAACTTTATAACTTTAGTTTGATACCAATATCAGTATATATTTCCTAGTTTAGCAAACTAGCATTTGGAATTTTTTATTTAAGCATAAACTTCAAAAAAAAAAACAATTACCTAGATTTACCAAAAATTATTATTTTTATATCATTAATTTACACTAAAGAATTGAAAAATTGATCAAAATAACCCATTTCCATACCAAATCCACTTTTTACCTATTTTATCGATTGAATTCACATTTTATGTAGAGTTTACATAAATTTCTTACACGTTTGTTTAAACTTAATTTTCAAATTATTTTATTTGTGTATAATTTGCATACTTTTTCTAATCTAAAAATAGACTTTATGTTATATTAAAATATGAATTTAATTTAAAAAATGAATAAAAATGAATTTGGTTTTAAAACGTATCTTTATGAAAACATTGCATCCTAAACACAATAATTATCGAATTATTTTGATGTACTTGAGCGACCATCATTTTCGTAGTACATAATTTGCCATCATTTATCTTTTGAATTAGACTACGAAATCACATTTTATTTTGTCATAGTTTAAAAAAAAATTGATTAGAATTTTAACTGAATTGCAACGAATATTGATTAACTAATTAATTAAAAAAAATTAGAAATTGTAATTAATTATAGTTAATTTTCCAGATAATGTTTTTTGAACAAAAATAAAAGAATTGACTTTTAGACATTTTCGGCATAAGGGATCCGTCGACGATGATATGCCCAAAATATCTAAAATTCATTTTTTTATTTCTTTCTAAAATATGTTTTTTTTAAATAATGTTATTAAATTTCTGACGGATTCCCTTATTCGTCCGTAAAATATTTTTCTAATAAAGTGTTCCTAAAATGACTTTTTTTAGATATTCGGCATATAATTTTCTTATTCTTATTTTTTGTGGAGGATTTGTTACCGATATTTAATAAAAAATGCATTTTGGGTAATTTTTGCATTTCTATCCATAAATACTTAGGACATCTCCAATGTAGTTTTTTATTTTACTCATAATAAAAATAGAGAATGTATCATGTATTCTTTAATGTATTTTTCTATTTTATTTTTAAAAAAGAATATTTAAAATATATTTTCTTTTATTTTGATTACATAGATTTTCAATATTTATTAACTTTATATATTATACTTTTATATTTTTTATTTTTACAATAAATTTAAATTTATTAAGAGGAAGATAAGTTTTTTTGTCAAATATATAATTCTAGTTGACTAAAATTGGTATTAGACAACAAATAAAATAAAAATACAATTGAAGGATCATTTTGTAATTATCAAAAGTTTAGGAAAAATAGAGAGTATGATTTATGAATAGTAAGTGTCTAAAGGAAAAGTTCAGAAAAACCCAATGGAATTTTGTGTTTTGAATGATTAAGTCATTGGACAATTTTTTTTAAATGAAAAAACAATTCGAATTTGTGAAACTTGTTAAATAAATTCTTAGACTTTTTGACACCTGTTAAATACATCACTCTAACAATAAATATTTATATTTATAAAACCAAATGAACCGTTTTCATTATACATTCAAAACTTACAAAAGTTGGGCCAAAATATATAATAAAAAGTAGCGTCAAATATATCCAAAGTTACATCAAAAATTCCAAATACACCAAAATATATCAAAAAATTGTCAAAATATACTAAAATTTGCACTAAAATATTTCAAAAATTGGGTCAAAATATACCAAAAGTTATGGCAACATATACCAAAATATACCCAAGTGATTATGAACCGAATACATATGAAACAAACACATTGCAAAACAAATATATGTTAATGAATATATTAAATTCAACATACATGGAAAAAATCACTTGAAATAGCAAACGATGCAACAATTCTCAAGGTTATCACAACTTATTGGATTATCAAATGATCAATTGTAAATTAGTCAATTCGTATAACCGTACAAACTCCATGGTTCATTGTTTTATCTAATAAAATTGTTTCTTTAAAGTGTTTAATATGATGAAATTGTTTCATATAAATATTTTTTTCAATAAACTATTTCATATATTTTTGTTTTTATATAAAAATGAAATTGTTTTATGTATTTCTTATTCTGATGAAACTTGTTTAATATATTCTTGATTAATCAACCCTCATGTATTATTGATGAAATTGTTTCATATATTATTGACTAATCAACCATCATAATTAAGAAAAAGTGAAAAATAAATAAAAAAATGATTGGTTGGATGAAGTTTGTACGAATTGACTGTTTGTAACATATATAAATAAAAATAAATATAAATATAAAAAGTACAAAAATCGTAAAAGATTTATTAAAAAATTGTAAATAAACATAAATATAAACATATATGTTAAAATAAAAAGGATATACTCATTTAAACACAAAAAATATAAACATCTAAAAAGATTTATTAAAAAATGTAAATAAAAATAAAAAACAAATAAACATTCAAAAGACTTTACCTAGTTAGGAAGTTACAAGTTAAGTTTTGTAGGTAACAAAGACTTATTTGATATGTTTTAAAATGTCCAATGGTTTTTTCAATCAAAAAAATTGTCCACTGGGTTTTTAGGCTTTCCCCCTCTCTAAATATTGAGAGTTGCTATTTATTTCTTTATTATAAAGAGTAAAATAGAGAATTCATTGGAGAACATATAGAAAGTAAATAGAGATACAGAGTAAAATAGAATGTTCATTGGAGATGGTCTTATGGGCTTTGTTTTATTTTTTTACATATTACATATTTAGGTTAATAATCAAATAAAAATTATAAAAAAATTATAAATTTGTGAGAACCAATCTAAAAATGTTTTTACGTGCTTTTTTCATCAAAAGTTATAACTTAAGATATTATTTCACATATACTTGTGTTTACCTTACGAAAAAATACATGTGAATTTTTTTTGGTTCACCTATTGAAACGAAAAATACGCGTAAAACATATATATATGGTTAAACAAATACATAAAACAAATATATATGAAATAATGAAAAAAATATTTTTAAATTGGTTCTCACATTTTTTGTGATTTTCATTTGATTATCGTCCTATGTGTGTGTGTATAGGAGCGGGTTCAAATGAGAACTCAAATTTGGTTGTGAACGTGAGAATGAGAGTGCGACACGTGTCATATTCAGACTAAATAATGATGGAAAATATTCAGACTGAATAATACTACATTCAGTCTAAATATTTTTCTTCATTATTAAGTCCGAATATGACATGTGCCGCACTCTCATTTGTCCTCATGTTTAGAACCAAATTTGAGTTCGCATTTGAACTTTCCTCTCTCTCTCTCTCTCTCTCTCTCTCTCTATCTCTCTCTCTCTCTCTCTCTATATATATATATATATATATATATATAGGGTAAGGTTCAAATGAGAAGAGGTATTATTTGAGAAATAAAGAAATGATCATAGCCTTTCATCTGGTCAACATTTGTGGCTTTGATAGTGAAGTACCGAATAATTTCTCGTATGGGTATGCAAAAGATAAAGGGGTAGTTTTGTAACTTTTACAAATAGGCATCAGATGGGTTCATATGAACCCATGTAATTCATATTGGACTATATCTTCATATTTGAACATGTTAATTAGTTCTCATGTGAACTATTTAACTGATTCATATATGAACACACGTGTTCATATATGAATTATTTAAATAGGTCATATGTGAATTACATAGGTTTATATATGAATCGGTTAATTAGTTCATATGTGAATCATAAAGGTTTATATATGAATCAATTAATTAGCTCATATGTGAATTAATTAAAATAGTTCATATGTTAATTACACACGAGTAAACATATGAACATATAATCCATATGTGAATCACATAGATTCATATATGAATCCGTCTGCGGCCTATTTGTAAAAGTTACGAAACTACATTTCTTTTTTCTCATGGCCGTAATTGTTAACCAGTCAAATCCGATCTTGACCGTATGAAGGGCTATGATCACTTCTTTGCTTTTCAAATATTTAGCACTTCTCAACATAACCTTTGCTCTCTCTCTCTCTCTATATATATATATATATATATATATATGTGTGTGTGTGTGTGTGTGTGTGTGTGTGTAATATACTTGCACAATCATAGGTTCATTTGAGAAGTTGTAAGTATTTGATAAGTAGAGAAGTGATTCTAACCTTTCATCTAGTCAACATTTACGACTTTGACTGGGAAGTACCGGATAATTTCTCGCATGGTATATGGAAGATAGATGCGTGGTTTCGTAACTCTTACAAATAGACAGCAAGGGGTTTATATGTGAACCTGTGTGATTCACATATGAACTATCTGTGCATATATAAATCCTTTATAATTCACATATGAACTATTTAACTGATTCAAATATAAACTATTTAACTAATCACACGGGTTCATATGTGAATCATTTAAATAGTTCATATGTGAATCACAAGAGTTCATATATGCACAGATAGTTCATATGTGAATCACATGGGTTCACATATGAAGCCGTTTGTCGCTCATGTGTAAAAGTTAAGAAATTATCCTCTATCTTTCACATAGCCGGAATTTTGAGCAGTCAAACCCCCAATTTATGAACGTATGAAGGCCAGGATCACTTTTCTGCCTTTCAAATACTTACCACTTCTCAAATGAACCTCTCCCTACTTACTTATATATAATGTATGTAAATCAAATATAAATATACATACATATTGGCTTTATTACTGTTAGTGGGCTTTAATAACTAATAAAATGTCTTGTTGTGATTTAGTGGTTCTTATTTGGCTATCGTGGGTGTTAGTTGTCTTCTCGAGTCCAATCAACATCACATGCATCTATGCAGTACATATGTGCATACAAACACGTATTGAGTCACCACTGGTGTTATTGTGCCTTAATAAGACATAAAGGGTCTTATTGAGCTTTAGTTGGTCTTAGTGGCGTTATCGAGCCCAATACACACCATATGCATATATGCAATACATACTACTAGCATACAACCATGTAATAAGTTACCAATGATATAATGGGTTCTATTGGGCTTTATTCAGTTCAACTGGGCTTTAATGAGTTTCATTGGACTTTAATGGATCTATTGGTTTTTATTCGATATTGACTTTAACGAATACTATTGGGCTTTAATGGATCTAAGTGGACCTTAAGGGATCTATTGGGTTGTAATGGGTTCTATTGAGCTTTAATGAATGTATTGGGTTTTATTCAGTTCAATTGGACTTAATGAGTTTAATTAGGCTTTAATGGAATATTGGATTTTATTCAGTTCAATTGGGTTTTAATGGATCTTACTGGATTTTAATGGATCGATTGGGCTATAATGTGTTCTATTGGTTTAATGGATCTTGGCTTGGGTTTTAATGAGTTCTATTGGGCTTTAATAGATCCATTGGACTTTATTAAGTTCAATAGAATCCAAAACATGTACTATTGAGTTTTAATAGATTTATTGGACTTTATTTGGTTTAATTAGTTTTTAATGAATTATTGGTTTTATTAGGTTCAATTGGACTTGAATGGATCTTAGTGGACTTTATTTTATCTATTTGGCTTTTTTTGGTTTTATTAGACTTTAACAGGTTATTGGGCTTTCATGGATATAATAATCTATATATATATTAAAAGAGTAACCAAGAGGATTGAGGTGGCATCTTCTAAGCTTTAGGAATTCTATCTTTTTTCTTAATTTTTTGATTTTTTTAAATGTTGAAATCCTTAAAGACTTTTTTGCCCCTGTAAGGAAAATGTATAATTCATTGTTAAAAGGACTTTTATGTAATTTTACATGCCCAAGTTTAACCTCCAACTCTTAATTTACCCTTTTATTTACTTTCATTTATTTCTTAATTAAAATTGTTTTTCAAAGTTGAAATAACTTTTTTGCCCCTGTAAGGAAAATGTATAATTCATTGTTAAAAGGACTTTTATGTAATTTTACATGCCCAAGTTTAACCTCCAACTCTTAATTTACCTTTTCAATTACTTTCATTTATTTCTTAAACAAATGAAATCCTATAAATTATTTTGGCGGGGAATAGAGAAAATGAAAGTTGAAAAGACTTGGAAGATTTTAAGGTATGTAGAAATTGTGTTCTTTAAATAATGTGTTTTGTTATTACATATTTTTTCTTTGCATATTGTTGGATTTGTTGTTATCACTCGACATGTTTGTGTTTACGATTGGATCATATAAATTCGTAAATTTATATGGTGAGGGATGAAGAAGATGAAAGTTGAAGAAGACTTAGAAGATTTTAAGGTATGTAAAAGTTGTGTTCTTTAAAAAAAGGGGATTTGTCATTGCATATTTTCTTCTTTGCAATATTTTTGGATTTGTTGTTATCATAATACATGATTGTATTTACGATTGTATCGTATAAATTCGAATAAAGATTTGATATTTTGTGATTACAATACATGATTAAAAAATCGAATTTAAGCTCCATCGTCAATGATTTTTTATACATGACTCATAATTATGTTAAATTTTGACTGCTTCAAATTTTTTTCTATCGATAGGAATTCCTTTGATGAAGATAAGAAGATGAGAGTTGAAGAAAATTTAATCATTATGTAAAAATTATCTTTGAAAACTGTGATTTGTTATAACATATTTCTTTTTTTCAATATTGTTGTGTTTGTTGTTATCTATGACATAATTGTGTTTTCGATTGGATCATATAATTTTGAATAAAATTTTGATATTTTTTTATTATAATACATGATAAAAAAATCAAATTTAGGATTCACTGACAATAAATGTTTATACGTGACTGAAAATTACGTAAAATTTTGATTATTCCAAGATTTTTTGTATTATTGTAGTGAAAATTAATGGTGTCTATGACTTCGTTCTCAAAAAAACATTTCTCAAATCTTTGTGTATCAAACATCGGAAAAAAAAGATTTGTTGAAAAAATTCATAGATTTGGTTTGTAACAATTTAAAAGTTTTTTTTATTTCTAAGTTTTCTATCTAGATTCTTTATTTATAAGTTTAAAAACCATAGTTTTACGTTTTATTTTTTCATAATATGATACTGCATTTTGAGAGCTTGAAATATTATTTACTATTTTCTTCGATATATGAATTAATTTAAAATAAAAACATATATTAGAGAATGTTTTTTTTTCATTTTCTAAATTCAACACATTAAATATTAAACATTTTGTTTTTTATTTACATAACGATCAATGCGATTAATTTTTTATCGTCTTTTATTCTATTAGCTTAACAATTAATATAATTAAAAAATTTGGTTGTATTTACAATTTCTTTTTTTATTTACACACCAATCAATACATTAATGTGATATCATAAAAATGGTTAAAAACATATGTTGGCATTTTGAGAATGCTTGGATGGTAGATTTTATTATTTATCAAATTTTTAGTTTTTTAAAATTTTTATATCTTATTAATTGATCAAATATTAATTGTATTTTTGTAATTATTACAAATCAATATACTTCTTTTAATTATTACATTTCATACACATAAATGAAATATTTATGACAATTTAATACATTTAAATATGAATGATAAAAAATGATGAAAAGGAGTAAGAGTACCCTCACCGGGACTAGGGTCAGCGATGTCGAGCTCTCTCTGGTACCTCGGGCTACCGATCGGGGCTTCGATGTCGAAGACGTTTCTAAACTTTTCATTTTTATTTTTTATTACATAACAATCAAAACTATAAATATTGTGTTAAAACACATTTTTCTTTTTATTTCCCTCATTAATTGAAGAAATCCTTCATTAAATTTATAAAACATTTTATTGTATATTATAAGAATAACCACAGATAATAATATATGATTTAATGATAGATCAGAAAAATATGTATATAACAATGACGAAGTATAAAAGGCAATTGTGTTATATGATTTATGTGATGTTATATAATATTCATTTTTCTGTTAAAAAAAAGGCAAGAACATTAATGCATGAAGATTTCAAAGCTATATTATATAACTTACATGATATAAATAATACATTATATAATAAAATGTTTTTAATAAGTAATATATCATTACTATATCAATTAAAGAAAAGAATTAACGAAACAATATTGTGTTTTATTTTTATCATCCCACGTTGGTGGAAAGATTAAAGTTTATGAAGGAACAATTAAATGTATCAAAAGAGAAGATGATTCGTTTGTGTGAAATTATAGGGTTGAAGAAATAAGGTAAATCAAAAAAGAAAACGATTCCTTAGTATGCACTCAAATGTTGCTTATTTGTGACAAAAACATAGAGTTGATATTAATCTTATTTTTATGGGGGAAAGTTATTGTAATAATTTGCTATTGAGATTTTTAACACGATCCATCCTTGCATACTGATCAACTAATTTTTCATCTTAATAATATTTTCTATAAAGTGATATGACTATTGGACCTGTCGTTTGAGTTTTAAATAACAAAATTCTTACCGATGTATCACAAATTTATCGTAATAATAAACGAGAATGAATACATGCAAGTTAATCACTTATTAAAAATACATTCATTTTTTATAGTGTATTTCAATAATTATTAGCTAAGGAATTACGTTTGATTTTAGCTAAGTTCAATATTCAATTTATAAAATTATTGTCGCCGCGCAAAGCGCGGGCCCTAACACTAGTATAAATAATAATAATAATACTAATTACTTACAAGAACCAATAATGTTACACGATAAGAGGCAATAAGGACTTACAATCTTACTCGATAAGTGAGTGTGGTGACTCTTCCTGGTTAATGCTTACCGACAATCTTACTATGTCATTTTGATGACGACAATCTTAATGGTAGAATAAATGAGATTGGTGATTCTTATCCAGTAAACACTTATACGACCCTTAAATGCTCAGAGATAAGGAATTGTTTTTATCAAAGCCAACAATTAAAAGTAACTCGATGCTAAATACAGTAAGCACTAATGGATGATAAACATTTGAAAGGTGAAAGGTAACTTAACATGGGAAGAACATGAAACAAGTTTGTTAACAATGCCATTTTGTATACTTGGTGCGGTAGTATAAGAAAAATCTAAATTTTTGGGACAAATTAAATGTTATTTATGAAATAATTTTTTTCAAAAAAAAAGTAAAAGAAGTTTGTGTTTATCTTACAAAAAACATGGAATAATGGATTTTGAGATCTTGTATTTATCTTGAAACATGAATTATTGGATAACAATTGAATGGTGTTAAGAATTAGTACAACTGGTCTAGGTCAATTCCAATCGTTTGTTAAAAGTCCGTTTTTCTTGTTCCAATTGTAAGATAAAGTTGATATCATAAATATGCGATTTCAATGGCAAACCGTAAGGAGGAGGCCCACCATTGAACTGATAAAAAAATAATATATTTAATCCTCTTTTATGTATAATTCATTTATTAATAAATGGAAATTTGAACCGTCGACCTTCGCCATCTCGGTCAGCCTCTACAACAAATGGAAATTTGAACCAAACCTAAATCTTAACCAAAACTATATCATGTGATTCATGTCAATTTAAAACAAATCTAGATCTAAAAATGCATAAAACAAAGATTAAACAAACCCATCTACAAACTTAAATCCAGGGAAAAAAATGTCTATAAAAATACAAAAACCATTTTAGATTTGAACAAAGTATAGATATTGAAACAAAATCCAAATCCTAGTTTAAAATCCATAAACCC
This sequence comes from Silybum marianum, assembly GCA_036898165.1. NCBI lineage: Eukaryota > Viridiplantae > Streptophyta > Magnoliopsida > Asterales > Asteraceae > Silybum > Silybum marianum. Next base: position 21,069,465 of record CM072539.1, read on the forward strand.
AAACCTGGAAAAACATTTTAAGAAAAACCCAGAAAGTAAAGAGAAAGAGAAGAAGAAAAAGAAAGAGATATTTGGCGGTGGTTCTATCGGCGATGGCGGTGCGACGACGGTGCTGAAAGAGAGAGAGCAGGGAGAAATGCAAAGATTGAAACAAACCCATCTTCAAGGCCCTCTAGTGTGACCCCGCTTCGTATCAGATCCAGATTGAGGCAGACGATATGTGGTCTCTATGAATCGTCAGAGGGTTGAAATCGGGGAGGATGGCCTTGTTTTGAAGGAGAGAGAGCAAGGAGAAACAAGAGGGTTGTCGGGTTTCACGGGAGTGGTGGTCTGATTTCGCCGAAGAAGCAAACATCGGGTGAAGCCCCAACGGCGGAAAAAGGGAAGGGTAGTGATTGAAATAGGGTTTAGAGTTCAACTAAATCTAAAAATCCTATGGCACTTAATAATATTCTATTAATAATAATAATAATAAATATAATCATAATAAGTTATTTATTTATTTTTTGTATTTAAAATTTTAATTAAAAATTATAGAAAATCATAAAAAAACCAAAATGCCCCTAAGTTAATAGAAATTTTTAACAGAAGTTAGATAGAGGGACCAAAATTAATACCAAGTTGCAACCATAATAATCAAAATTGAAACTAAATGATAATCACAATTACTAAAATTGTAATTAGTTTGAAATAGGAAATATTTTTTTTAGAGCAAGTGGCAATCACAGGGCCAAAAAGTGTAATTTACTCTTTTTTTTATTTCTTTGTAAAAAATGGTTTTAAAATTAATTTTTTTTTAAATTTCTGATGTATCCCCTTTTTCGTCCATGATCCGTCTAATTTTTTTTTATTTTCCCCATAAAGTGTTCCTAAAAATGACTTTTTTTGTAGGGGTGGCAGAAAGTGACCCAATCCGCGAATCCAACCCCAACCCAACCCATTAGTAGCAGGCTGGATTGAGATTTTCAACCCGTTTAACTTAAATGGGTCAACCCGCCTAACCCATTTAATAAATGGGTTGGGTTGGGTTGAAATATCTGATCTATTTTCAACCTCTTTTCAACCCGTTTACAAACTGTTTGTAACCCATTTACAATCTGTTTGTAATCCATTTATAACCTGTTTTCAACCCATTAGTAACCTATTTACAACCCCTTAATAACATGACCTTAACCCACTTAATATGTTTTAGAGTAAACAACGATTTTGGTCCCTGTGGTTTACTGTTTATAACGATTTTGGTCCCTGTGGTTTAAAAACTGCTTTTTTGGTCCCTGTGATTTCCTTTTCCTACCATTTTGGTCCTTACATCTAACAAAGTTAAAAAGGGATGTTAAAAAGTTTCAAAAAATTTACAAATTTAGTCCTTGTGTTACATAAACTTTAAATATTTAATCCTAAATTTCATTATTATCTTAATAAACTCTTAATTTGACACTTATAAATATATATATATATATGTATATTATCATTTTTGTTTCTCTTCCTTTATTATATTTAAATACTATATTCGTTATATATATATTAATATTTTTTCTTTCTTTATATAAGTTATAATCATTTGAAAACATACGATATAATTAATAAAAATAAATAATTTTTTTTATATTTTAACTAATAATGTTTTTATTATTTAATCATAGTTTTATTTATTTATTTAAAACTGGTTGCCATTTCTATAGATTTATTTTAAAAAAAGATTGATTTAAGATGGGAAAAAAAATACGAATGATTAAAATTATTGATAAAGAAGTGATATTAGCTCTTTTTTAAGTTTTATTATTATTTTAAAATATCATCTGAAAAAGTTTAATACAATTCAAGAAAAAAATAGTTTTATTTATACCCAACCGGTTGTTTTTATTAAATGCATTTTACTTTCACTATTCTAAAAAATAGTGGAAAATATGAAAATAAAGTAAAATACATTTAATGAAAACCATCGGTTTTGGATATAAATAAAACTATTTTTCTCAAATTATATTAAACTTTTTCAGATGATAATTTAAAATAAATATAAATTTTGAAAAAATAACATCACATATTTGTCAATAATTTTAAGATTCACAACTTTTCCCATTCTAAACCAAACGATTTTTAAAAGAAATTTAATAGAAATACCAATTAGTTTCAAATAAATAAATAAAATCTCGACTGAATAATAATAAAAAATTATTAATTAAATTATCAAAAAAGTTATTAATTAAAATATCAAAAAAAATTATTTATTTTTATTAGTCATATTGTATGTTTTCAAAATGATTATAACTTATATAAAGAAAGAAAAAATATTAATATATATATATATATATAATGAATATAGTATTAAAATAATATATATAGTATTAAAATATAATAAAGAAAGAGAAACAAAAATGATAATATACACACATATATATATATATATATTTATAAGTGTCAAATTAAGAGTTTAATAAGATAATAATGAAATTTAGGATTAAATATTTAAAGTTTATGTAACACAAGGACTAAATTTGTAATTTTTTAAAACTTTTTAACAGCCCTTTTTAACTTTGTTAGATGTAAGGACCAAAATGGTAGGAAAAGAAAACCACAAGGACCAAAGCAGTTTTTAAACCATAGGGACCAAAATCGTTATAAACAATAAACCACAGGGACCAAAATCGTAGTTTACTCTATGTTTTATTTTATTTCTAAAATATAATTTTTAAATTTTAGTGTTAAAGAAAGTGAACCTAAATAGGAAAACCCTAGATTCATTTAGATTTAGAACGCCTCCATCAAAAAAGGAAAAAACCCTAGTTTGCTCTCTCTCGTCCGGTGTTGTGCTCTCATCTTGGAAATTTGAACAATTTATTTGGTTGGTGGCTATGTGGTTGATGTTTTATTAGAACTTTGAACAATTTATTTGCATTTGTCGTTGTGATTTATTGGAACTTTGAGGTTGTGGACTTTGAACAATTTATTTGTTTTGTTTTATGCATTGTAAAATTAAATGGGTCAACCCAGGTTGAACCCATTTATTTAACAGGTTGGATTGAAATTTTGTAAACAGGTCGAACCCAAGTTGAACCCATTTAAGTTGTAGGTTGGGTTGGGTTGAAAATTGCACCCCTACCACCCCGAACCCAACCCAGATCGACCCATTGCCACCCCTGCTTTTTTGAGATTTTCGGCATATAATTTTTTTTGGAGGATTTATTATAGATATTTAATAAAAATTGCATTTTGGATAATTTTTGCATTTTCTATCCATAAATACTTATGGGCTTTATTTTTTTACATACGTAGATTGATAATCAAATAAAAATCCATAAAAAACTGACAAACATTTGAGAATCAATCTAGAAATGTTTTTACATGTTTTTTTTCATCAAAAGTTATAATTTAAGATATTATTTTATATATATTTGTGTTCATCTAACGAAAAAATTACATGCAATTTTTTTTAGTTCACCTGTAGAAACGAAAAATATGCGTAAAAAGTATGTATATGGTGAAACAAATACATAAAACAAATATATGTGAAATAATGAAAAAAAATTATTTTTAAATCGGTTTTCACAAATTTGTAATTTTATTGTGATTTTCATTTGATTATCGTCCTACGTATGTGTATAGGGGTGGGATCAAATGATAACTCAAATTTGGTTGTGAACGTGAGGATGATAGTGCGACACGTGTCATATTCAGTCTGAATAATAATGGTAAATATTCAGACTGAATAATACAACATTGAGAATGAATGTAGTGTTATTCAATCTGAATAATACTACAATCAGACTGAATAATACTATATTCAGACTGAATAATACAACATTGAGAGTGAATGTAGTGTCATTCAATCTGAATAATACTACAATCAGACTGAATAATACTACATTCAGTCTGAATATTTTTCTTCATTATTAAGTCCGAATATAAGATGTGTCGTGTAACACCCGGATTTTTAGTATCCATAATTTCAAGTTTCTTATGTTTTCGACCTTAGTATAGTCATTTAAAAGTATCATGGATGTTGGTTGAGTCGGTTATCGCTTTTGGCAAAAAAATCAACTTTTGGTCGGAATTTGCATTGCTCGCGCACGCACCTCTATTTTTCTCGCGCCCGCGAGCAAACACCAAAAAGTGGACAGAATTATTCTCGCGACCGCATGCCTATTTTCCTCGCTCCCGCTAGCATCTGGTCAACCCTTTTAAATCAGATTGTTCTCTTGTTTCCTCCATTTTATTTGCTCCCCAACTCGTTTTCTCTCCTCTCTTCTTCATTAGGAGCGATTTTTGGGGGACTAAACCCTCATTTCCAACCATCCAAAATGATAATGGAGTATCATCAAAGTTCAAGACTAAAGCCTTCATCTCCATCTTCATCTTCTACAACTTCTAATCCTCCATTGTTGACAATTTTTGGGATTTTTCCCCAAATCGAGTTTGTAAGTTATTCTAACTCTTCTAAACCTTATTTCTTGTTAAAACCTTCCTATTTAGTTCTCTAAAACTTTATTCTTGAAGCTATTTCGGTATTTTAGAGTTTTGACTATTTTGGAAGATTTTAAGTTTTTTACTACGGGTTTCATGTATCTTATTGTTGGAAGTTGTTCTTGATATATTTAGGTTGCTTATGAACTAGAGATGATTTCTAGTGAAGAAATATTGTAGATCTGGACATTTTCTTCATATGGAGCTTCTGGGGTAAAACCTAGGTTTAGTCTAAATCTAGCAAGGTGAGTTCAAGATACTTTGTGAAAACTTTGTACATGCCAAAAACGTCCATTTTGAAGTATTAACATGCTTTACTTGTTATTTATCGAATGTGTGAGTATTTGGGTATGTTTGCATATTTGGTATAAAAGGGTTTATAAATCACATAAAAAGCTTATACTTGGATTCTAGACACTTTGACAAATAAAGTATAAGTGTGGGTTGTTTGGGTGCATTACCTTTTAAATGAAAACCATTTGGTCGTATTTGCCTCTTTAAAGTATTTGATTTATAAATCGTTAGAAAATACATTTTATAGCATTATGAGACATTTGGAAATATATGAATATGATTTCATTTGGAAAATAGTGTGTCTCAACAAATGTTTTGAGTAATCACATAAGTGTTGAGTTATAGAGCTTTTGCTCGGTTTTGACTAAAATGCGTCTCATGGACATTTGTCTGATTTAGATGACGATGTGTTTTGGATGGGTTAGTCATTCATGTAGCGTCGGTTAACTTAATGGTTTCCTAACTTTGAGTAAAGAATTGGTGTTGGGAAATTATCAATATGTCTTGCTTGACGTATTTGATTATAGACTAGAATGTAATGGATCCATAGGCATTTAGTCGGTTTTAAGGCGGGATTGTTGTCCCGTTTCGGTCACGTTTGAAGTCATCGAGGGCGTTTCATTTAATGTATTCACTGGTTGTTACCAATTGTCATTGACTATTACGTCATTGAGGGCCTTGCATTAATATATTCGTTGGTTGTTGCCAATTGCCATTGACTCTTACGAATGTGCTAAGTAGGCTCATCGAGGGCCTTGTATTTAATGTATTCATTGGTTGTTGTCAATTGCCATTGACCTTTAGCACGAGCTTTGATTGGGATCATCGAGGGCCTTGCATTTGTGTATTCATTGGTTGTTGCCAATTGCCATTGACTATTAAGTCATCGAGGGCCTTGCATTAATGTATTCATTGGTTGTTGCCAATTGTCATTGATTCCTTTCACAAGCTTAACATTTAACTGTGGCTCACTTATGTGTTCCTTCACTACAAATGGTTAATCGGGTCTCCCCCGTTATCTTCGGATATTCTTATCCCTTTCAAAGGTACGCGTGAGTTATCGGTTTATAAAACCCGGTTAAAGTTATGTTTCTATCTTTACGTTCATAACTTTATTTTTGGTCGTGTGAGTATTGGTTTTGGATCACGTTAAATGAGTATTTCTACCTTTAAAGCTTTCATTCTAAGGTCATTTTGGTCTAAAACTTTTATCATGGAAATAATGAATTTAGGAAAGATGTTGCTTTTATAACGAAGTTATTTAATTTGAGGATTATCTTTTATCAAACAAAGCTTTTGATTTCAATCAATTATAAATATGTTATAAACTCTTGAGCTCACTAGGCGTTAAGCCTAACCATTTTTCTTTGTCGGCATGTGCATCAGGTTATCGTTGGGGTTGGTACTAGCTACACGTGTAGATTTGAGTGCTAGGGAGTAACACGTTAAAGATTTAGCTCTTGGTGACGATTTCCACATTTGGAGATAGCGACTCTTTTGGGTATAGTAACACCCGACCGTATTCATGTTTTAGTATAAGACTTGACCTATCTTAGTAGATGTTTTTATAGAATTATTATTTGAGGAATTTCAAGTATTGGTTTATATGAGAAGGATTTATTCCTTATTTGTTGTATTGATGAAAATTTTAATTTAGTCGCTCTTTCCAAATTTGAGGGTGTTAAATGTCGCGCTAGCATTTGTCCTCACGTTCAGAATCAAATATGATTTCGCATTTGAATTCCTCTCTCTCTCTCTCTATATATATATATATATATATAGGGAAATGTTCAAATGAGAAGTAGTAATATTTGAGAAATAAAGAAACGATCTTAGCCTTCATCTAGTCAACATTTGCGGCGTTGATCGTGAAGCATCGGATAATTTATCGTATGGGTATGCAAAAGATAGATGGGTAGTTTCGTAACTTTTATAAAATAGGCATCAGACGGGTTCATATATGAACCTAGGGGTGCTCACGGGTTGGGTTGAAAACATTTCAACAACCCAACCCAATGCTTTCGGTTTGAAAAATCTCAACCCAACCCAACCCAACCCAACCCGTACGGGTTGGTCGGGTTGATACTTTGGTATAACAAAATATTTTATTAACCTTGAATATTTTGTTTTCTCTAGTCTACTCGTAATTTCTTTTTCATCGCCAGCCATTTGGTACAACTTATTCATATTTCTTAAATCTTAAATATATCGCAGTCAATTAATTTATACATATATATATACACACACAAATGGTACGTGATGGTGTAATTTAATGGAGATGTATACAAAGAAATTATATAGAGATGGAGAATAAACTGAAAATATATGCATACGAAAAAGGTACACAGGTTCATATATGAATTATTTAAATAGTTAATATGTGAATCACTGTAACACCCGAAATTTCACACCTCTTAACCCATATGATGTGAATCTAAGCTTGACATGTAGTATGGTAAGTGTTAACCTTCAAATTGATCAAGCAGAAGAGAGTCACGACCCTACCACCAACCACTATCGCATCTGTCCCCATCGCGATTTTTGTACCGTAAGATGAGTTTTAGGGAGGGTGCGACCTTGCCATGCCACCGTCGCACCTTAACCTCTCATTTTATGTACCGTAGGTTTGAAATTGGATGGTGCGACCCTGCCACATCCACCCTCGCAATTCGTGGTCTGAAGTATAAAAGCAGGATTTTAAGTCCAGACTTCATTTATTTACTTTCATCTACCTTCCTTCTTCATCTTTTACTCTCTAGACAAACCCTAAGGGCGATTTTAGGAGCATTTACTCCCCTTCACCAACCAACCAAGATCAAGTATTGAAACTCTAGACTAAGAATTCAAGGCCTAAGGTTCAAGTCTCAAGTGTTCATCATCTCCATATCTAGTTCTTTAAGAGGTTTTGGGAGTTTTCTAGAGTTTCCACAAATCCTAGCATTGTGATTTCATCCTACCCTTTTATAGACTATATACATGTTAAAATGATGTGTTTTACCTCTTAGAAGTTTACACTTCACGAAATATTACATTTGAGTGATTTTGACAAATTAGGTCAAACTTGGGTTTTTGGAGATTTCATTTATATTGTCAAAATGAGTATAAAGTTTGGTTTAAAACTCATTGTGTTGACCTATTTCAATGTAATGTTGGTTGTAGAACTCAAAACTATTTTGACCTAATTTTGGAGAATTCATATTTGACGAGAAACAATCTTGTACCAAGTATTTATGTTGGAAGCTTTAATAATATGTCTAGATTGATGTATTAAAACTTTATGACTAGAATATAATGGATCCATAGGCATCAAAGTCACTTTCATAATATTGCAAGGTAAATACCTAGTAGGGTTGAACTTATGTGGGTTATAAATTACTCAAGGTAAAGACCTAGTAGGGTTGAACTTGTCACTTGTTAGCAAAATACTTAGTATAGTTTAGCTTAACTACGCATTAAACTATAGACCAAGTATGATTTATCTTAATGCAATATCGGGTTTCCCCTATTATCCTTAAAGGTCATGTAGTCTCAAGAGCAAGCGTGTGTAAAGAGTAAAGATATTTTTTTAAAGCTTCGTTTACGCTTTCAAAGGTCTAATGGCTTTATTTATGCAACTGTTTGTTCTCATTAGGCGTTAAGCCTAACATTTTTTTCTCAAATGACATGTATATCAGGTGAACTTAGTAGCGGGGCTCCCAAGTGATTAATGGAGCGTACAGTTGGTAGAGGCATTTTTGGAATACGCCCTCATGTGTATCTTTAGAGTTACCATGTAGATACTTTTAAGGATGTTAGCAACACCCGAACCTAATATGTGTTTAATTCTTGTATAGATTATTAGGTTGTTGTTCTAGTATCCATTAAGCGTTGTAAGCTCTATTACAATTTCCCCATTTATTGGGTGATCGTTATGACATATTCAAAATATCAAGTAGCTAATGTATTTTGGGTATATTGTTATGTGAGTATGCTTACCTTATTATTGTTGCGATGAATAATGAATGTATTATACATATTTATGTTAGTTTTGTCTTATTCTTACTCCTATACTCTTATGACATACCAAGATGGTTACTACATGTAACAGGTCTTGGGATGAAATAGATGGTGCGGAAGGTAGTGCTTTTACCCCGAACCCTTTAGACGAAGCAAAAGTCAACCAACAACCTCAAATCCCTAATATCCCGTGAGGGTTTAGGAGTAGGGTGGAGCGCATGCCAAGAGCCAACCTCCTCTCGAACGATCCATTAATGATAGATGTGGGCTCTCAAGACGAATTTAGAGCTAGTGTAATACAAGCGGTTACTTCTGCCATGGCCCAACACCATTAGACATTCATGAAAATGTTTGAAGAGCGAGATGCCATTACTCGAAGGCATGAGTCAACTGCTGAGAATGCCGTGGGAGGTTCCGAATGTAATGCAAATGGTCTTGGTACCGAAGAGACGCCCAGGGGTGGAGTAAGAAGAACGTACAAAGGTTGTTCATACAAGACATTTCTATGAACCAAACCACTCGAGTTTCAGGTTCGGACGATCCGGTGGTTTGTATAAGATAAATGCGGGAGCTCGAGCAATCTTTTGGCTCAAGTGAGTGTATAGAGAAACAAAAGGTGAAATTTGCCTCGCAAATGCTCAGAGGTGAAGCCTTAGCGTGGGGGAACATTACCACAACTACTATTGGACCCACCATCGTCTTATGATCACTTAGGAGATCTTCAAAGCGAAAGTCATGGAGGAATACTACAACGAGAGGGCTATCGAACAGATTGTTGATGAGTTTCGAGCTCTCAAGAAAGGAAGTAAGACGGTGAAAGAATATTCTCGTCTTTTTATGGAGAAGTTGAATTTGGTGGGGCACGTGGCCCAGGATGAGAAGGAGAGAGTGAAGATGTACCTTAAGGGATTTCCATCTGACATGATGGCAATGGTCCGAGTTTCAAAAGCCTCTGCTCTTAGAGAGGCAATCGAGCAAGTTTAACTCATGGAATATGCCTACAACTTAGCCAAGGAGGAAAAGGTGGTGGTAGAAGAGAAGAAGAAGTGGGAGGGCAACTCGACTCCTCCCAAGAGATCGGGTTCTTTCAACAACAACAACAACAATAACCGAAGGACTGATTCTAGAAGAGAAGCTAGTTGGTGTTCCAAATGTCGGAGCAAGCATTTTGGAGCATGCAACTCTTCCCCAAGTGGTTATTTCAAGTGCGGGAAACTCGGTCACATAGTTCGTGAGTGCCCGACCAAGGGGCCCGTGTGCTTTGAGTGCAAGGAGTCGGGCCATTTCAGGTATGAATTTCCAAAGTTGAAATCGGCAGGGTCTCAAATAAAAGCTGGTGGTGCTCCAAAGGCAATGGGAAGGGCCTTGCAAATGACAGTGGACGAGGCAAAGGCGTCAACGGACGTAGTGTCGGGTACGTTCCTTGTTAATTCCGTACCCGCTCGTGTTCTTTTTGATTCCGGTGCTACTTGTTCTTTTGTGTCCACTACTTTCTATCCATGCCTAATTGCACATATGAGTAGTTTTAAGGAAGCCTATATCGTTGAGATAGCCGATGGTAAGCAAGTTTTAGTTCTTGATGTCCTCAAAGGTTGTGTTTTGGAAATAGAAGGGAAGAAATTTCCGGTGAACCCCATGCGTATGGAAATGGGAGGTTTCAATGTAGTGATCGGGATGGATTGGTTGGCCAAGAACCAAGCCGGAATCTTATTCACAAATAAACTAATCCGGATTCCCTTAGCGGATGGCAGCATGGTGTTAGTCTACGGGGAGAGAAGAAAAGGTGATGCGGTTTTTCTAACAATGGCTAAGGCACGCAAGTGTCTAACTAAAGAATGTCCAACGTTTGTAGCCAATATGTTGGATGCAAAGTTAGAGAAGAAGAAAATTGAAGACGTTCAGGTTGTTAGTGAATTCCCCGACGTGTTTCCCGAATACTTGCCCGGTTTGCCACTCGATCGACAAGTAGAATTCTGTATCGACCTTGTGCCGGGGGCCAACTCCCATTGCTAGAGCACCCTACCAATTGGCACCATCCGAGATGCAAGAGATGATGTCGCAACTACAAGATCTTTTAGAGAAGAATTTCGTGATACCAAGCTCGTCGCTATGGGGAGCTCCGATCCTGTTCGTGAAGAAGACGGACGCCACGATGAGGATGTACATCGGCTATCATAAACTCAACAAAACAACCGTGAAGAACAAGTACCCACTCCCTAGAATTTACGATTTTTTCTATCAACTTCAAGGAGCGGGTTGTTTCTCAAAAATGGACCATCGTTTGGGTTATATCACCAAGTAAGGGTTTGAGAAGACGATGTAGCAAAGACGGCTTTTTAGGCATGTTATGGCCACTACGAATTCTTAGTAATATGTTCGGGTTGACAAATGCACCGACGGTGTTCATGGATTTTATGAACCGAGTATGCCGACCATTCAATGACAAATCGGTAATAGTATTCATTGATGATATACTCGTCTAGTCTAAGAACGAGTTGAGCCATGCGCAACATCTTCGAGAAGTCCTGGAGGTCTTAAGAGAAGAGAAGTTATATGCCAAATTTTCTAAATGCAACTTTTGGTTGAAAGAAGTCCAATTCTTGGGCCATGTTGTCAGCCAATATGGTGTAAAGGTGGATCCATCCAAGATAAAAGCAATGATGAATTGGGAACCGCCTAAGAGTCCGGAAGAAATCCGAAGTTTCTTAGGATTGGCGGGTTATTATAGGAGGTTCATCCAAGATTTCTCCAAGATTGCATGTAATGACTCAAAAACTAAAGCCTAAAATGGATATAATTCAAAATTCAAAATCACCAAATGATTAACCAACCAACGATTAATTCATTACAATCTCATCTCGAAATAAAGATATATGTTGCGGAGATCTAAAAGTCTAACGTCAACAGCTAAATATTAAAACTAACGCGGAAAACTAAACTCTTCGGAAGTCGCTCTACATCTTCCCTTTCTTTATACGATAATAAAATAAGTAGTGAAGAAATATGGCAAGGCAAACACTTTCGCAAACCCTTAGCAACACACCAGTCCCGTAGGACCAATTCCGTAAAACCACAAACCCCTAGTGGTCTAGGATATAATAATTGAGACCTCGCCATATTATTTCAAGTAAACCAGATAGTGCACATATCGACCACAAAGCTTGTAAAAGTGATCATAGTAGTTTTGCATATAAAGAAGGTAATTTAAAAGACCATAATCAACAAATAAGCATTTAAATTATACACATTGCATTTTTAAAGGAATAGGGAACTCACCTGAATTGGACACACCTTATCCTAAGCTTAGACGATTACAAACTCCAAACCGAAATCCTTAATTCCCTAATTGACCACCTGAATTCATGGTACTAAAATATGAGTTTGTAATCCCAAAGTAACCCCACAAGACTCTACTATCATCCCCTAAAAAATGGACCCAAGATAGAACCCCAAATCAATACCTAATGAGAAACTGAAAAATCCCAAACAGTGGCCAGGGCGAGTCTCACGCGGGTCCACACTCGCCAGAGTCCCGCTTTAGTCTCTGTTTCCACTTCAGAAATCTAAAACGTGAGCAAAACCCCAAAACCAAAACCCCAATCGTTTTATTTCGCTTTCAAGGTTTAAAACTTAACCTAAACCCCTAGGAATCATCCCCAAACAATCATCCATCCATCCTACTCATGGAAGTTCATAGATTAATCTCTACATTGAAGGTTACACTCCGTTCATGGAGTTTTTGATTGATTCCAAAACCCAATTACCAAAATAGGATGGCTAAATCATGCTATGACCCTTTAAAATCCATTTTCATCATTTAAAGCCTTACTAAATCATGACATTCATCCAACAATCCATCAAATAGACTTTCTCTCAAACCCTTACAATCCCCCAAATACAATAGAGAAGAAGAATCATTATAGAGAGAAGGTTTATACCTGAAAGGGATGAATGCTCCAAGATTGGTTGTTCCTCCTTTGCTTTCTTCTTCTTCACGTTTGATTTCTTCACACACACACTACACCTACTGATTTGGGAGAGAAATGAGGAATCTGATACCTTTCATCTCTTCCATTATGTATATCTATATATCATGGGCCATATGACCAATAAGCCCTAGCCCATAGAAACTAAATCAAATCCAAACCTAAAATGATTAATTTTTTAATAAACCAAGGAATAACAACTAAATCATCTTATAAAAATTTTGGGTTATTACATTGCATCTTCCTTGATGGCGTTGGCAAAGAAGAGCGTGAAGTTTGTGTGGACCGAAAAACAAGAAAAAGCTTTCCAGAGTCTCCAAAAGAAATTGTGTGTAGCTCCAATCCTTTACTTACCAGAAGGATCCGAAGATTTCATGGTGTATAACGATGCATCCAAGATGGGTTTAGGTTGTGTCTTGATGCAAAGAGGCAAAGTGATTGCATATGCATCACGTCAGCTCAAGGAGCGCGAGAGAAATTATCCTACCCACGACTTGGAATTGGCGGCGGTGGACTTTGCTTTGAAGTTGTGGCGGCACTACCTTTACGGTACTAAATGTAGACTTTATACTGACCACAAAAGCCTAAAGTATGTCTTTGATCAAAAGGAGCTAAACATGAGGCAACGACATTGGCTTGAACTACTCAAGGACTACGATTGCGAGTTGCTCTACCACCCGGGTGAAGCAAATGTAGTGGTTCTTATTTGGCTATAGTGGGTCTTAGTTGTCTTATCGAGTCCAATCCACATCACATGCATCTATGTAGTACATATGTGCATACAAACACGTATTAAGTGACCACTGGTGTTATTGTGCCTTAATAAGACATAAAGGGTCTTATTGAGCTTTAGTTGGTCTTATTAAGCCCAATACACACCGTATGCATATATGCAATACATACTAGCATACAACCATGTAATAAGTTACCAAGGATATAACGAGTTCTATTGGGCTTTATTATGTTCAATTGGGCTTTAGTGAGTTACATTGGACTTTAATGGATCTATTGTCTTTATTCGATATTGACTTTAAAGGATACTATTGGTTTTTAATGGATCTAGGTGGACCTTAAGGGATCTACTAGGTTGTAATGGGTTCTATTGAGCCTTAATGAATGTATTGAGCTTTATTCAATTCAATTGGGCTTTAATGGGTGTTATTAGGCTTTAATGGAATATTGGGTTTTATTGGTTCAATTAGGCTTTAGTGGATCTTAGTGGATTTTAATGGATCGATTGGCCTATAATGGGTTCTATTGGGTTTAATGGATCGTAGTTTTATTTTGTTTAATTGGGTTTTAATGGGTTCTATTGGGCTTTAATAGATCTATTGGACTTTATTAAGTTCAATAGAATCCAAAACGAGTATTATTGGGTTTTAGTAGATTTATTGGACTTTATTTGGTTTAATTCGTCTTTAATGAATTATTGGCTTTATTAGGTTCAATTAGACTTGAATGGAACTTAGTGGACTTTATTTCATCTATTGGGTTTTTTTTATTCTATTGGGTTTTTTTTTATTCTAGTGGGCTTTTTTTGATTCTATTAGGCTTTATTTGGTTTTATTGAACTTTAACGAGTTATTGGGATTTCATGGATATAATAATATAAATAATAATAATAATAACTGCTTACAAGAACCAAGAATGTTACACGATAAGAGGCAATAAGGATTGACAATCTAACTCAATAAGTGAGTATGGTGACTCTTCTTGATTAACGCTTATCGGGTAATAAATTGTTATCAACAATCTTACTATGCCATTTTGATGACAACAATCTTAATGGTAGGATAAACGAGACTGGTGACTCTTATCCAGTAAGCAATTATACGACCCTTAAATGCTCACAGATAAGGAATTGTTATTTATCAAAGCAAACAATTAAAAGTAACTCGATGCTAAATGCAGTAAGCACTAACGGACGAAACATTTAAAAGATGAAAGGTAACTTAACATGGGAAAGAACATGAAACAAGTTTGTTAACAATGCCATTTTCTATACTTGGTGGGGTAGTATAAAAAAAGTGTAAATTTTTGTGACAAATTAAATGTTATTTATGAGATAAATTTTTTCAAAAAAAAGTGAAAGAAGTTTGTGTTTATCCTACAAAAAACATGGGATAATGGATTTTGAGATCTTTAATTATCTTGAAACATGAATTATTGGACAATAATTTAATGGGGTCCAGAATTAGTACAACTGGCTAAGGCCAATTCCAATCATTCCTTAAAAGTTCGTTTTTCTCATTTCAATTGTACTGTAAATTTCATATTGTAAATATGCGATTTAAATGGCAAACCGTAAGGAGGAGACCCGCCATTGAACTGATAAAAAAATAATAAATTTAATCCTCTTTTATATACAATTCATTTATTAATAACTATTATTTTTTGGGTATTCTATTCACACCCCTTCTATAAAATGTACGTGTGTGAGTAAATGATATAAAGTAAAAGGGTATGCGAATTAGGAAGGGAGTAAGAAATAAATCAGATGTGTGTGGTAGGGGTATGAATAGCAACCCCCTTATTTTTTTTCAAAATTATTTTATAATATTTATTTGAGTAAATTATAGATTTGATCCCTGTGGTTATACAAATATTATGGATTAGATCCCTCTAAAGAATTCACTACAGATATTATCATCGTGTTTCAATTTTGTTACAAATTAGGTTCCTCCATCTAACTCCGTTAACTTCTATTATGTTAAATTAAGGATATTGTGGTCATTTTATTTTTTCTTAAGAAAAACAAAAAAGTTGTTATTATTATTGTTATTATTATTATTATAATATATATATATATATATAACAAAACCTTTCTTCCCTTGCAGCATCGACGAGGACTCTCTTCCCCGTCGACCTTCGCCATCTCTGGCGTACCATTCCCTCATTCTCCAATTAAACCCCATTTACCACCTCCCCCCACCCAACAACTTTGATTTCTTCTCCTTCGTTTCTCTGGTGGCAATAGAAGGAATCTGCAGAAGATGGCTTAAAAGTGGGCTTGCCGAAGATAAAAGGGGCAGTGGTGAGCAAGAGGAGACAGGGAAGAGGCCAAGAGGGAGGGAGGCCAAATCTTTCTTGGGTTAATGGAAGAATGAGTTGTAGTCTTAGTTAATGGAGTTAGGACAAGAGACAAAATATAAAATTACAGTGGAACCATGAAGACTATACTTGTAATTATTTTTTCTAAAGGACCCAATCAAAATTTCATCTAACCACAGGGACAAAGTTTATAATTTACTCTTTAGTTTTAAGTACAATAAATTACTTTGTTTTTGTTTTAACGAGTTTCTATTAAATAATTAATAGTTATCATACAAAATTTAGTTATAATTATCTTTATTGTATTTGAAAATACTTTAAAAATATTTAAACTATGTTATTTTAATGTGGTCTCACGAATTTGATGTTTTTGTAGATTATAGTTCAAGTTGAGATTTTTTTTAATCAAAAGGCTCACTATTTTTGGTGTTTTTTTATAGTGTCATGGTTGGAAATGTTTTTATTGATCAAATATATGCCAATTAAATTAATACTGTTACAAAATATATCGGTTGATTTGGTTTAATTTGTTACAAAATTACCCTAATTTATATTAAAAAAACATGTTGATTTCAGTCAAACATATTTTTTTAACAAAAATTGCTTATTGATTTGAACGAGTCCAATGCAACTGTTCTTGGTTCCCTTCTCATCATATATAATTTGTATTTGCTTTTTACGTGTTGTTTTTTGTTCAAATTGGATTTACATATAAATAAATTATTGAAGCATAATATAATGTATCCGTTGGTTGAGAGGAGTGATAACTTAAGGCATAGTTTTTACTATATATATAAATACATTAATTGGTCCTCAATCATGTTTGTAACACATTATGGAATCTATTTCCTCGTCTTTTCTTTCCACCTTTTCACCACCAAATTCCACCGTGTCTTCACCACCACCATCGTGGTCGTCGTTACCTTTTCGTGTTTGGTCTATCCGAATAGAAGAAACACCACAAACCACCACCACCAAGAGGTCTAGTCAAGAACGAACGGAAAAGCCAACCCCATCATTGAATAATGAGAAACGCATTAGAAAATCAGTGGTGGTGGAACAATCACTGTCTACCAAGATCTTCAATGCGTTTGATGATATCATAAACAAGTTCATAGATTTACCGCTACGGGATTTAGTTGACCCGAGGCATGTGTTGTCAGGTAACTTTTATCCGGTTGATGAACTTCCTCCTACAGAATGCGAGGTCATTAAGGGTACGCTTCCAAGTTGCCTTGATGGGGTTTACCTTCGTAACGGACCTAATCCACATTTTTTACCACGGGGTCCATACCATCTTTTTGACGGAGATGGTATGCTTCACGCTATTCGTATCTCTAAAGGAAAAGCCACTTTATGTAGCCGATACGTGAAAACATATAAGTATAACATAGAGAAGGATGCAGGGTCTCCCATCATCCCAAATATGTTTTCAGGGTTCAATGGCTTGACTGCCTCTGTTGCTCGCATGGCAGTCACGATAGCCCGCCTTTTGGCAGGCCAGTTTGACCCGTTCAAAGGTATTGGGTTAGCCAATACCAGCTTGGCATTTTTTGGCAATAAGCTTTTTGCATTAGGGGAGTCAGATCTCCCCTATGCAGTTAAACTTACACCAGATGGTGATATAATCACCCTTGGTCGCCATGACTTTGATGGCAAGCTTTTCATGAGCATGACAGCTCACCCAAAGCTCGATCCGGAAACCAAAGAAGTTTTCGCTTTTCGCTATGGTCTAATTCCCCCATTCTTGACACTGTTCTGGTTTAATGAAAATGGAGAAAAACAAACTGACATCCCGATCTTCTCAATGACAAACCCGAGTTTTCTCCACGACTTCGCCATCACCAAAAACTATGCCATTTTTTCTGAAATCCAACTCGGGATGAGCCTAATGGAGATGATCCGTGGTGGATCTCCCGTTAGTGTGAATCTCGGGAAAATGCCGAGAATTGGCGTGATCCCGAGGTACGCCAAGGACGAGTCGGAGATGAAATGGTTTGAGGTTCCGGGGTGGAATAATCTACATGTCATAAATGCATGGGAGGAGGACGGCGGAGATACGGTGGTGATGGTGGCGCCGAACATATTATCAGTGGAACATATGTTAGAGAGGATGGATTTGATCCATGCGTCAGTGGAAAAGGTGACGATCAATCTCAAGAGTGGGATGATATCAAGGCACCCACTTTCAACACGAAATCTAGAGTTAGCCGTAATCAACCCAGCTTTCGTTGCTGTTAAAAACAGGTTAGTTTTTAATTTTATGAAAACAATTTTTTTTTGGAAAACCGTGCTTAATTTTGCCGCAAAAATAAAGAATATGTTCCATGTTAACATCTTTTGAAAAATATGCTTAACATTCAAATCTTTACCATAATACACATTTGCTAAATTAATTCAAAGTTTACTTAACGTGGCTCAAGTGTACTTAGCAGGTCTGTGGGATAAAAATCGCTTATCCCAACGTCTCATGTCTAATTCATGTACACTAATCACATGAATACACACAATCAAAAAGTGAATTTAAACTTGAATAAAATAAATTTAAAATAGATAAAATGTTAATTTGTTTTTTATTTCATTGGTTGGTTATAAATAAGACATGTGATTTTGGGATAGACTTTTATCCACTTCCATGTTCATTTTTTAGATTGTGACATTTGTTTGATACTCGATTATTTTAATATTTTTTTAATAATTCACCTTGCACGTTTTCATTTATTTTTTATCGATTGTGCCGATAGACACTCGATAGGTCCTCAATAGGATTGATTCAATATGACTGAAGTTATTTTCCGGTTTCCTCTTCCTCATATAACCATGTATCCAATGGCTTCTCTTCTCTATCTCTCTTTTTTTCTCACTCTAAAAATTCGAATTCCAACAATTTAACATCTTTTAAAGAAACATGATGAGCACCAACATGTTGCATAAAGACAACAACTTTTTTTCCTTCTAAATATGTTTAATTTTTTTGTGAAATAAAAAATAAAATAAAACATGAAGTTTAAAACGTTATTTCAATGACTACCAATTATAGCTTATGGTAAAAGTACTATTGTGATATTAAGATTCGATATGAAACACGTAGGTATATGTATTGTGGAGTTGGAGATCCATTACCTAAGGTCTCAGGAGTCGCCAAGTTAGATATATCATTATCAGAAGTTGGTCGACAAGATTGCATAATCAGTAGTCGGATGTTCGGGCCTGGTTGTTTTGGTGGTGAACCTTTCTTTGTGGCTAGGGAACCTAACAATCATGATGCTGATGAAGACGATGGGTACATAGTGTCTTATGTGCATGATGAGAATATCGGTCAGTCAAGATTCTTGGTGATGGATGCCAAGTCACCAACACTCGAAATCATTGCCATCGTTAAACTACCTCAACGAGTGCCTTATGGCTTTCATGGTCTCTTTCTTAGGGAAAGTGACATCGACAAACTGTGAAAAATCAATCATCTTTTCTTTTACAAAGACTAGATGCAGTAGATATATATATTAACATTCTCATATATATGTAAGATGACAAAAACAATGAAAAAAATAAGTAAAATTCATGTGGTTGATGTAGAGTTCGTAACCAATAATCATTGTATTGTTGAATTATTTAAAAATGACGTAAAATATGCAAGTTAAAATACTCGTTTAGCATAGAGTGGGATTTTGGTTTTTACATAAGAGTGGATGTGGGTGTGGGTGAGGGGAAAAAATAGGGAAACATCCAAGAAAAGTTAATGAGAAAATAATCAAAAGAAAAGAACTGAAATCATATGAATGTGTCGACAGATGCAGAACACAAGCCTTGTAAATGCACCGCCCAGATTTAATCTCTTGTATATTTTAGAAAAAAAAGATAAAAAATACAACATCCAAAGTTATAGCATAATAAAAATGTAAAACAAGATATTAAATATGATAATTTCAAACATCAATCATCAAAGTGGAACTCGTAATCTTTGATGACTTTGAAATGGGAATGGGAACAAGTCGGGAATAGAGCGAGGAATGTCGTCCTTGTCTCCAAATTATTTACGTTATCCCTCCAGTCCTGACAGAGTGACGGGTATGGGGAATCGAATGCCCAAAGCAAAAGCCAATTATTTATTATCAAATGGACCACCCTTATGAATAGGGTATAATTAACATCCAAATCACTTACAAAAGCAGACGTAAGACTAAATAAGATGTAAAACGAAAGATATGTAAATGAACCTTAAAATGATCAATATAACAATAAAATTCAAGAAAGAAATTCCTGACTCCTATTTACATATTCAAGAAATAACAAATAATTTCAAACTCACATAAATAATTAAATATAGCATAATAACATTGAAATTAAGAACTTAATGTTAGACAAATGAAATACATGTGACCTAGGGGCTGTGAGTCTGAGATGATTTGGTAATTAAAGCATTGAAGATGAAGCACCAATATTTTTTTTCGCAAAAACTGTCATTGATGTCTTCATAATCTTGGGTTTCTTGGCCAAAGTCACTATTATGTTAGTGGGTTTAGCTTTAGCTCTTTAGAAAGTAGGAGAAGTGAATGAGTATGGTGAAACAAGGAAAAGTGGACTTACGACTTAGGGTGTACTTGATAAGGTATCAAGTTTTTTTTCCAATATCGTTTACCAACTAATTATAATTAGTATGAAAAAAAAAATTGTACCATGCACCAACCAAGTGTACATGGTACCAACATTTTTCGGTTGGTACATGTTGGTACCGGTTTTATACCAACTTCAAGTTTCATATGAAAATTTGTCAAATATTTCAAAACAAAAGTGAAATTTTGAATTTCTAGGTAACACATGTGATGTTTAACGGGTTTTGGTTGCAAAAAATAAAACTTGCAAACATTCAAATGTTCAAATATAATAATTGAAGTTAAAAAATTTAATATCAAATTCATAAAAGTACAAAAAAATAATTAAAAATAAATAAGTCGGTACCATGGTATTACCGTAGTATGCAACTTTCAATACCGTGTAACAATCAAGTTGTAGTTTTGCAAAAATAAGGAGTTTTAGAAATATTTTGTGAAAATAGGGTTGTTTTAATTTGTTTTGTAAAAATAAGGTAGGTTTTAATTTGTTTTTGTAAAAATAAGGTGGTAGATCTCCCACAACTATTTAAAATTCAATCTCTTTTAATATGATAATAAATTCTAGTTACACCTTTAACTTCTTCTTAGTTATAATATTATACTCTCGTTATATATTTTGTATAAATATAATTATTGTAAATAGATAACTAAACTAATGTATTATATTTTTATAAAAGATATCTTATCAATAATTTTGATGACACCCCTTTAATTTTTTATTATATTTTTGTTATATTTTATCTATATGTTTGATTCTTATAAATATATAGTTGAT
This sequence comes from Silybum marianum, assembly GCA_036898165.1. Lineage (NCBI taxonomy): Eukaryota > Viridiplantae > Streptophyta > Magnoliopsida > Asterales > Asteraceae > Silybum > Silybum marianum. The sequence continues at coordinate 21,090,641 of CM072539.1, forward strand.
ACCAATATTGAATATTATTTGCGTTTATAATTTTTTTTACCTTTTATTGATGTATAAAATCAAATAAGCTAAAATGTTTAAAATATCTAAAATCAATTCGTTTCAGAATGTTTTAAATGGTGTAAAATCAAATCACCTTAAAAAAGTTCAAAATCATATAAAATCAAATCAACAGAAAAACTGTATAAATATTGTGTAGCATAATGATGCAATGGTAAATAATTATGAAAATGAAATTTCTAACTTTTTATAATGGTAAAATATTTATTAAAAAGAATTGAGAATACAATATTCATATAACGGGTCTCTATATCTTCCTCTATATTTATTTTCTAAATATTCACGTAATCTCCTTTACGCAATTCAAAATTTAAATTTATAGTATTTTGTATTTTGTATTTTGTATTTTGTATTTTCTAAAATAAAGGTTTTAATTGAAAAATAACAATAAATAATGTAATTAAAAAAATTATCTAATCGAAAAGAAAACGATATTACAAAAACCGTCTAATTAAAAATAAATATAATAAAAATTTAGATATATAAAAAAATACAACAAATATGAGATATAAAAATAAAGAAAATAAAATGGTGTAATTGAAAATTTGTTTATAAAGTTAAGGGGTTAAAGTTGTAAATGTATCTAAGCTTTTGGAGCAACACCCCTATTTTTACAATACAAATTAAAACAACCATGTTTTTACAAATCATTTCTAAAACTCCCATACTTTTGCAAAAAAAACTCGATACGGTACTATCAACTGACAATAATCATCGGTTTGATTTGGTACAAAATTGCCAACTATAGACTTACTAATGGAGATTATAGCATGGATGGAGTGGCCTAAGTTTATTTTTAATATAGTTGACTAAATTTTACCTATCAAATAAGATCAAAAATTATATGGCCTTGACCCCTCAATAAGCCTCCGCACTGTGTGTCGAAATCCATCAGAGCATCTCCAATGTAACAAAAAGAAGACTTGATGAAAGACTTTAAGATGACTTGATGAAAGATTTTAACATTGGAGTATAAGGTTGAGCAAAAGCTTGACCTCAAAGACTTGAGGTTCTTCCGTCTTTGAAGAAAGTTGTGCGAGAGGAGAAAAAAAAATAGTGTGAAAGGAAAAGAAAATAGTGGGACCATATACTTTTTATGCATTTTTTATTTCTTTAAGTCTTTGAATCAGTCAAAACATACCTTTCACCGTGAGATGCCATCAAGATTATGTCATTGGAGATGCTCTCAAACACAAATGGAGTCAGTCAAAACATACCTTTCACCGTGAGATGCCATCAAGATTATCGAGATTGAATACACTAAAGTTTTGATGGGCTCCCTTAAACATGTTGTTTTAATTAATTTCAAGGGTGTTTTATGGAGGATACGAAAGCTAGACATATTTTCTAGAGAGTGGTAACATTGAACATATTTTTTATATTTTGGGATAACATGAAGCATAAAAACTAATATTTACCCATCACATTTTGAAGAATACATTTAATGGTTTATAATTTAAAAAACGTACTCTTGACCATCTACTATGGTATAGAGATCTTTAAATGACACGTAAGATTTTTAAATTAGAAATTCTAGTGATTATGAGTATGATTTCTTAATAAAAAAATTGATATTTGATAATTATTAATGTCACGTTAATACTTTCAACTCTAAACTCATAAGCAAACATTTTTTATGTTTTTAAAACAACTACATTTTTCTTTTATGATCAACTCGAAAGGGAATGTCTAGGTCCACCTGCCAATTGCACCCTCATAAGTCCATTCAATGTGAACCAAAGCAAAACATTTTTTCGATGGAGACAAAACTAATTATGTACGAATGCTTTGGAAGGGACTGATTGATAAGATATGAGGACGGAAATGATTATTTTGTTATTTCATATACGTAAAATAACAAATAATGAACCGATGCAATTATTTATAACTATACCTTATTCATTGAAATAGGAGGTAGCAAAATGGGTAGCTAATAAATACTAGGAAAACCAACAATTATTATATATCAAACATATAAGTAAAATATATGTTTATGAATATAATCATTATTTTATATGTAATTCGTTTAATAAATATTATAATGTTATTCTAAATATAAGTAAAACATATATTGATAATGTTATTGTAAACATTACGATCATTATTATATATTTAATAAACATTGTAGTGTTATTCTGAATATTATTAAATATCAAACATATAAATAAAATATATGAACATGAAGCAATTAAGTTGTATTGTTTTAGGGAGATGTTAACCATACCGTTTTGTGTTTTTTGGTGGGGTTGGTGTATATATGAAAAGAAATCTAAGTTTATTGGAGGACAAATTAAGTTATTAATGAATTAAATCTTTCCTAAAAAGGTAAAAAAAGAGTTTGTGTTATCCTTAAAAAAACTTCGAGATCACACCAAAAGAAAACGTTGATGAGGATCTTGTATTTATCTTGAAACATGAATTATTGGAGATAATTGAGTGGAGTCTAGATTAGAATTAGTACAACTTGCTAAGGCCAAGTAGTTATAGTATAAAATTATTGATTATCGATTTAGAAATAATTACATCATTAAAACTAACATGTAAAATTGATGTCATAACAGATGTATATTAAACATTATCAACAAATTAAGCCGAGTGTAGATCCCCACCAAAACCTGTCCTAGCTAGGGTTTTATATATGTCAATGATATAAACTGATATGTGTACAATTTAGCTGGTTCGTCATGTTTGGAATGTTTTCATTCGACTGGCCAGTTGGAAGAAATTTTACATTGGTTTGGCCAATGGTTTGTTTATTAGGGTGTATAGTACGTAGTGGTTTTTTCTCTGATACTGTGTATCAACCAATTATAATTGGTACACAAGATGTTATATTATATATCAACCAATTGCACTTAGTTCCAATTTTTACCGGTTGATATTGGCTTTATATATCAACTTCAAGTTATATTTAACTTGCCATTTTATTCAAAATTTGGGTGACGTTTTGAGTTTTCAATTAACACATGTGATGTTTATGAATTTTTAATTGCAATGAACATCACTTGCAAACATTCAAATGTTCAAACAAAATGATTAAGTATACAATAGTTAATATCCAATTACATAAAAATACAAAACTAATAAATAATTAAATAAGTGGATACCAGATCGGTGTAGTGCATATATGGTGTATAGGCGCCATCGTTTGTTCCTCTGTCATGTCATAATGTAAAAGAAATAAAAAATAGGGTCACCATATATATTTTGAAACTACATAATGAAGACATAAGTTATCCTTGGTGGAGTTGGTTTACAATGCTTTTCTTCCACCCCATACAAATGTTTGAATCTCGTTAGCGTCATTTTTTTAGTTTTTAGTTTTTAATTTCAGATTTATTATGTTTTTGAAAAAATAAATTGCAATAAAAGATTTGAGCATTAGACCTCAAATATAAAAAATAATGAACTAACCAATAGATCAATGATGATTTTGTGAAAAAAAACATCCATGTATTTGTTTATTATAGTTAAATAGTGTTACCACTTTAATAACTTTCTAAGCACATCTATGGTCGTTACGTACCATAGTATTATTACCGTACATTAATCAAGTTTGTATACTTTGTACAGTACTAACAAGTCGTCAAAGTACCTAGACTTGGGGTGACCCCTAGGTCTGCCAAGGACGAGTCGAAGATAAAATGGTTCGAGGTTGGGGATGGGATATCCTATGGGAGGAGGAGGGTGGAGATATGGTGGTGCCGAACATATTATCGGTGGAACATATGTTGGAGAGGATGAATTTGATCCATGCGTCCGTAGAGAAGGTGACCATCAATCTCAAGAGTGGGATGGTATCAAGACGCCCTTTTTCAACCCGAAATCTACGGTTAGCCATAATCAACCCAGCTTTTGTTGTTAAAAAATAGTTAATGTTTAATTTTATGAAATTAAAAGAAATTTTGGAAAACTATGCTTATGTGAAAAATATATTTCATGTTGATATGTTTTGAAAAATATGCTTAACTTTCAGATCTTTCCCATCATACACTGGTTGCTAAATTCAAAGTTTGTATAATGTGGCTCAAATGTACTTCCGTGTTCATTTTCTCGATTGTGACGTTGGCTTGATTATTTAAATAGTTTTAAAATAATTGACTTTGCAGTTTTGCATCTATTTTTTCTTGATTGTGCCGACAGACAATCGATAGGTCCTTGTTAAAAATTATTTTTCGATTTTCGTTGCTCATATAAGCCTCTATTTTGGAAAACTATGCTTATGTAAAAAATATGTTTCATGTTGACATTTTTTGAAAAATATGCTTAACTTTCAGATCTTTCTCATGTTGACATTTTCATAAAAGTATACTATTATTTAATTTGTATAATTTTCTTCTAGAATAATTGGTTTGAACATATATAAAACTAAAAGAACAAAAATCGAGATAAATTTAACAAAATTATCAAGCAACTTTATCATTGTAGCATTATTGCAAGAAGTGCAAAGACATAGCGGTAATAATATACGAGAATAACAACTGTCAAACAAGGGATTGAGGGGTTTCGTTAAAATGATCTACGCCATGAAGGGAACCGTAAAAAATGACTGGAGGAAACTAAACATATATGAGCAAAAAAACAAAATTTTATCTACTATATTTTAAAAAATATACATTTGAGTGGAGGCCTTTCCCCCACCTTTATGAATGTAAGTCCTTTCGTGCCTCCAACCCAAACGACCGAACTTGCCATCCGAGACACATACATACATCAATTGGTTCTCGATTGTAGCAGGATAGACATCAGCGAAACAAGACAAAGGTGGAGGCTTCAAGGGGGTTAGGTTGGAGTGGTACTGTTGGGGACGAAGGCGGGTTTTAGAGAAATGAGAGGTTAACGGAGTAACGGAAGGGATGGAGGGGGTGCTTAAAGATATTGTTTTTTTTCTCTAATGTCATCCACGTGTTACCATTCAATTGGTGGGGGGGAAAATACTAAAAAGATAAATATATTTTTTTGAAAGGCAAGTTAACACACACTTTTCCATGATATCTAGGCTCCAACTTAAGGGTGTCACCCGACTAATCCCCGTCGATTTCGGCCCAACCTAATTAAGGGTACCACAAAGTGGCAGGCCCAAGAACGGGGTATCTCCACATGCGCACCGCGGTCCGCGGGGTTTGAACCCGGGTAGTCAGGGATACCATCCACTGACCCTGCTTGTTTGTTCTAAGAACAAAATCTAACATAAAGTACATACCATCAGACATTTTATGTAATATATAAATTTTGAGGACCAGATCAGTAAAAAAAATCACATACCATAGGGACCAAAACAATAATTTAATCTTGAATCTATTATGTTGTTGAAAATATTGTAACTTTGGACAACATATTTAGAAATTATTTGGTGGATTACTAAAGGTTTTTTAATGAATGGTTGATATTTTGAGAAACGTGAGTCCTTTAATCTTTATAATTCAACGTCCATAAAAATAGTATTAAGAACTATATGTCTACATATATCTTAATCATAAATACACGAAAAAGGTATGGGGTCTAGTCTCTCTAGGCCCCATTGTATCCTCCGAGCTATAAATATAGTTCTTTGGTGATGATAAAGTCTTATCTTTATTAAGATGCATAAAAGAACTAGGGTATCGTGTCACTTGACTTGATCATAGTTCCAAAGTTAATAAATAGTGTTTTTCAAAAGGGGTTGAGATCCGGTGAAAATGGAAGTTATTGTGAGAAGGAGAAGAAGGAATCTCCACCATTGGGCCAATTATAATTGAAGATCTAACAATAATGATTCTTATAAAAACACTAGTGATGCAACATCTAAAATCAAATGAAAGTTTATGTATTGATCGAAGAATGACCATCCATATTACACAATCAACCTATAAATAAGAGCCCCAAACTTAAATGGGCCCGAAAGAAGACGAACAGCCAAACAAAAAAGCCAAACAAAAAATGTAACACATATAGCTAAAAATACACAAAAAGTATCTAAATACACGTTTAAATAGCATTTTCAGACTTCAAAAAATTCTTACCCATGGTGTGCTCCTCATTCCAAGCTTCGGATCAACGTTTTAAGGGGCTAAAAGGGAATCACATAGCAAAAGTTATGCGCAATTAAGAAATACACCACTTGTCACCCCGTTCATGGGTCTCTAGGTACAATAGAGTCACGTCATCCGCATCAAGGTCCGCATCAACTTAGCAAGTGCTACTTTAGGTATGGGTTGAAGTAATATGATTGAGACTAGTGTATGTATTTATATAGAGTTAACAACAACAACTATGTCTTCTAATAAACAATGTAATTTGGTAATTTACGAATTCCTCTATATACACGGACATATTTGATGATATACTAAATTTGTACCTGATTTACTTTATTGTAACACCCTGAATTTCGTGGCTCACGATCTTCTCTTAATAAACACAAGTTTGGTATTTCGTTGGGATGGGTGTTAATGTTATGTTGGGTTTCCAGAAGGAAAATGCGACCATGGCAGGTGCGACCTAGCCATGGAAACATCGCAGTTGGAGGTCGCAAGTTTTGTACCATAGCTCGTGTTGGAGAAGTGCGACCATGACAAGTGCGACCTAGCCATAGTGACGTCGCAGTTATATGTCGCAGTTGATGTACCGTAGGTCAGATGCAAGAGTGCGACCATGGCAAGTGCGGCCTTTTCATGGCATCGTCGCAATTTGGAGATCGCAGTTCGTGTACCGTAGCTTATCTCCCGGACGTGCGACCTGGCCAAAGTGCCCGCGTCGCACATTTTGGTCGCAGTTTGGGTCTGAAGTATAAAAAGGAAGGTTTTAGCTGATATTTCATTATTACACATATTAGATATTCTCTACTGCATTTACTCCGAAAAAGAAACCCTAAGGGGAGATTTTAAGAGCAATAATTGCTCTCCATCAAGTGATCAAGATCAAGCTTTGGAACTCAAGTGTTAGGATTTAAGATCTAGGGCTCAAGCCTCTAGTGTTCTTCATCCCTCTCTAGAAGTTCAAGTATAGTTGGAAGTTTTCTAGGGTTTCCTCAAACTCTAGTATTGTGAGTTCATTCTTACCTTTTTAAAACTTTATACATGTCAAAATGAAGTATTTTACCTTAATGTGATGTTTAAAATAAGTATTTATACTTGGAAGATTTTGGTAAAACTGGGTCAAAATATGTCATTTATGGTTTTCCTTTGAAATAATGAAATGAGTACGAAGAACGATTTTAAAACAGCCTTATGGGTTTTTGACAAGAAATATGATGTATAAACTTAAATGTTATTTTAACCTAATTTTGGGAATGAAGGTTTTGAAAATATGAAGTTTATCATACGAAGTTTTTATGAAGGAAAGTTTTGGAAACATGGAAGTTAATCTTCACAAAGATTTTGTGAAGGGAAGTTAATACATCGGAAACGATTGTATTCGGAAGTTAGACTAGTGTAAATGGATCCATAGGCACATATAGTCAGAAGTATTTGAGGATGGCACTTGTAATAGATCCCGGTTTGGGGTTGAACTTGTGCAGAAGAGTAATCGATGTGATGGCGGGTCATTCCCGTAGAAGTTTCCCTCAAAAAAAGTAAAACATATCTTTTAGGTATAAATCACGGAAGTAAAGAAAAAGGAAGTTTTCCTCAAAAGAAGTAGAGCGTATCTTTTAGGTATTAATCGCGGAAGAAAAGAAAAGGAGATGTTTTGGAAAAGCTTTTGGTTAAATGTTTATTTACCACTTTTGAAGTTTAAATGACTTTTCTATATTTTGAACTGTTTGTTCTCACTAGACTTTAAACCTGCCACTTTTTCTTAAAATGACATATACAACAGGTGATCAAGCTGGTGGGGCTTGGTGGGAATAGTGGAGCTAAATGCCGGTTGTGGCATCCTTTGGAAGTGCACCTTTGTGTGTATAGATGGAGTTACATATAAGTGTATTTTGAGGATTTAGAGACACCTGAACTAAATCTGTATCTTACAATTGTATAGATTAATACATTTTCGTCTAGTATTCCCTTGAAGTTGTAAACTCACTAACCTTCTCCCCATTTTTATGGGTGATGTTTATTTTATTGAAGTTATTCTGCATTTTATTTGGTTTAAATTAACTCCCATTTTTAGGGGTATTACAAGTTGGTATCAGAGCTTTTATTTTATTGTGTGAGAATGGGTAGACACTTTTGAGACAGTAGAGCTTTAGAGTCGACGGAAATGCACTAACTATGAAACGTGACTGTGGTAATAAGAATTCTTATACGAGTGATATATCCAAGATATCGTGTAGCTAATGCTATCTTGGGAATATTGTTATGTGAGTATGCTTACTTACTATGGTTACGATGATTGGTGAATGTGTTATACGTAATTATGTTAGACTTGTCTTACTCCTATTCTATGTTTGTCGTCGACTGAGATGATTAATATGCGTACTATATCGTGTAACGAAGCTGAGGACGCGAACGACAGTATTTCTACTCTGGATCTACAAGTGACAGTGGAAGTCACTCAATCACCTATGATCCCTTGTGTTCCATCAAGAGATGTGCCAGAATGGGTAGTCTGCGTGAAGTCAACTTTGAATCGGGGTAATCCATCAATGGTAGAAGCGGACTTACGAGGTGAGTTCTAACTCAGTATATTGCAGGCAGTTAATTTCGTTATTGCACGACAGCATGAAATTGTGCTCAAGATGTTCTAGGAAAGGGGTGCCAATAACTGAAGGCATGAGGCAACTACTCATAACATAGTAATGGGTTCCGGGAGCAACAGGACATGTTCCATTTCCGAAGAGCCATATGTGACGGAAGTAAGGAGAACGGGTAAGGGTTGATCGTACGAGACTTTCTTATGCTCTAAATCACCCAAGTTCTCCGGATCAGATGATCCGGTAGTTTGTGTGAATTAGTTTCAAGAGATCGAGCAAGCTTTGGACTCGAGTGAAATTGAAGAGAAGGAAATAGTGAAGTTCTCTTCACAGATGCTTAGGGGCGAGATTTCAGCATGGTGGAGCATCACCATGGCTACCTTTAGGCCAATCATAATCTCTATGCTCACCTTGGAATTTATTCGAAACAAAAGTTTTGGAAGAGCATCGCAATGATAAAATTATCGGTCGTATCATGGATGAATGTTCGGGTTCTCAAGAAAGGGAACGAGACGGTGAGAGAGTATACTCACTTATGTCCTTTTGATGCTAGTGCCACTTTTCTTTTGTGTCCATTTCTTTCTACTCAAATCTACACGTACCTATGAGTACTTTGAAAGATGCCTAAATAGTTGAAATAGTCGATGGCAAGTAAGTTCTAGTTTGGACCATTCTTAAGGATTGTATTTTGGGAGTTGAAGGAAGTAAGTTTGGGGTAAATCTCATGCCTATGTCGATAGGAGAGTTTGATGTGATGATAGGAAGGGATTGGTTAAACGAGAACCAAGCCGAAATTCGAGGTTCTAAGAAGTTAATCCGGACTCCATTATCGGATGGCAGTATGGTGGTAATCTACGGGGAAGGAAGGAAAGGCGAGTTAGCTTGGTTAACCTTGGCAAAGTCGTGCAAATGTGTAGCCAAGGGATGCCTTTCGTATATAACCTATGTTCTAGATGCGAAGTTAGAGAAGAGGAAGTTAGATGATGTTCGGGTCGTTAGTGAACCTCCCGATGTGTTCCCCGAAGATTTACCCGGTTTGCCACCCGATAGACTAGTGGAGTTTTGTATAGATATAGTGTCGGGGGAGTTTCGGTCTTATTGGTGAAGAAGAAAGATGGCACGATGAGGATGTGTAATGACTATAGGAAGTTGAATAAAACAACCGTAAAGAATGAGTATTCCCTTCCGAGAATTGATGACCTCTTTAATAAACTACAAGGAGCGGGTTGTTTCTCAAAGATCGATTTACATTCGGTTTATCATCAAGTGAAGGTGAAGGAGTATAATGTAGCAAAGACAGCGTTTAGGATGCGGTACGGTCATTATGAGTTCTTAGTAATGTCGTTTGGGTTGACAAACGCGTCAGCGATGTTTATTGATCTGATGAAATCAGGTATGTCGACCGTTTCTAGATCAATCGGTGATAGTATTTATTGATGATATCCTTGTCTACTCTAAAAACGAGTTAGACCGTGAGCAACATCTTCGAGAAGTCCTCAAAGGTGTTAAGGAAGGAGAAGTTACACGCCAAATTCTCTAAGTGTGGCTGTTGGTTGAAGGAAGTACAATTTTGGGGCATGTCGTCACTAAAGATGGAGCAAATGTGGATCCCTCCGTATTGAAGCAAAGATGAATTGGGAACCGCCTCGGAATCCGTCTGAAATTAGAAGCTTCTTAGGATTGGTGGACTATTATCGAAGGTTTATTCATGATTTTTCAAAGGTTGCAACACCTTTGACGGCTTTAACAAGGAAGAATGAGAAGTTTATTTGGAATGATAAATAATAAGAGATTTCCGAACTCTTTAAAGGAAAATTGTGTGGAACACCGATCTTATCCGTGCCAGAAGGATCTGAAGATTTTGTGGGCTAAAGTGATGCGTCAAGGATGGGTTTGGGTTGTGTATTAATACAAAGAGGCAAGGTGATTGCATATGCGTCAAGACAACTCAAGGAACAAGAGAAGAATTACCCAACCCACGACTTAGAGTTAGCAGCGGTGGTAATTGCATTAAAGTTATGGCATCATTTTCTTTACGAAACTAAGTGTACAATCTACACCGATAGTATAAGTTTGAAGTATGTTTGATCAAAAGGAGTTAAACATGAGGCAACGACGTTGATTTGAATTGCTTAAGAATTATGGTTGTGTGTTACTATGCCATCCGAGTTATACAAATATAGTAATGGATGTTCTAAGTCGAGAAGAGTACGGTAGTGGAACACGAACCGTACTTACGAAGATTTAATTAGTATCAAGCTTGATCGGCCGGATCAAGACTTCCCAAGCAGAGGCACTACTTGTGGAAGATTTAAAAGACGAGGTTATGGTGAAACAACACTTGTTGCTAACGGAAGATAGTTGTAGTTTGGACTTATTCCGAGAACTTATTTGGCTGCCCAAAATTGGGAGCAATTGTGAGTTACTGTTGGAGGACACACATAAGTCTAAGTACCAAGATGCATAGAGATTTGAAGTTGAGGTATTGGTGGCCTGTCAGGAAGTTGGATGTGGCTAGATATTTAGAGAGAGGTGTAACACGTTACAAGTCAAGGCAGAACACCAACGACCGTATGGAAGTCTTCAATCATTGGAAATTCCGGAATGGAAATGGGAGCACCTTGCTATGGATTCTGTGACGAAGTTACCAAAGGCCTTGAAAGGTCACGATGCTATATGAGTAACGGTGGATAGATTTACGAAGAGTGCTCACTTCTTGGCAATGCGAGAAGTCGGTCCAGTTGACGAGCTAACTAAGTTGTATGTGGATGAAATTGTCTCAAGGCATGGTGTGCCTTTGACTATTGTCTCGAATTGTAACAGTTGTTTTACTTCGCACTTTTGGGACTCCGGTCTGAACGACCGATGGTTATAGAAACTTCGGAGGAGTAATTCGACGTTGGGTTACTTCGAGTTAGTTAGGTGATGATCCTCTTGTGTCGTCAATCTTTAGGTTGGAAGCTTTTAGGCAATTGTTTACCTTGAGAAGTGTTTTCGCTTGACGCCAACCTTGATTGTTCTTAGGGTCATATGGCGTTAGAACGATTGGAACACTTTGGTTGATTTTCAAGTGGTGTTGAAGGCCTGGTGTGGTGATCTTGAAAAGGATGAATCGTAATAATCGGTATTAAATGCTAGCAATCTTTTGAGTTGCTAAGAGTTTCAGGAAGTTTTGGAGTCATCATACTTCGACAGTTGGGGTTTTTCAGTTTCAATCAGTAATGTTTATTGGAGAAATTTAGTGTGATTATTAAGGTAGACCTTGACTTAAGTCATTTGTAAAAGGAAGCGTTAATTTGTCGAGGATAAAACATTGATGTGGTAGTGGCCTATTCGGAACTGTTGTGCCAGGTTCCTTTACCACCAGGGTAGAGTCGATATGATAATGAGTAATATGATTGATGGGAATCTGTATGGTCACACACGGATGAACTTTTGCAAAAGAAATCGAAATGTAGAATGCAAAGAAAAGAGCATCCCGACTTAATGGAAGTGGTTTGAGAATTTAAGGAGTAATTACATTTTGAACATCAATTATAGAATTGGTTTGTTAAAGTCAGAAGCTACTCCTAAGGTGATGTGAACCACCTAAGGTTGGGAGGCAACATCGAGCTTAAATTTGAAGTTTGGTTCGTTGTGGGTCAGTGATTCTTCTAAAATTAGTGTGATGTATTGAATTTAACGATCAGGTAGTGGTGACTCGTTTTGAGAAGTGAAGTGCCCGTTGTGGCAAAGAAGTTATACGTATCGTAGATGAGGGTAAGTTACGTTTAAGTGCTCCTTTGGAAGTAAAGTTATTGGATTGTTCGGGTATAGTATTTTGAGGTCTCCTTTTCGTGTTATTGTCATCCGGTTGGGATGGATGAAGCGAGTCATCTGTCGAGCTTGTGCTCGGAGTTGTATGACGTTCTATGTTTTGAGATCAACATTAGATTTCGAGGACGAAATCATTCTAAGGTTGGGAGGATTGTAACACCCTGAATTTCGTGGCTCACGATCTTCTCTAAATAAACACAAGTTTGGTATTTCGTTGGGATGCGTGTTAATGTTATGTTGGGTTTCCAGAAGGAAAATGCGACCATGGCAGGTGCGACCTAGCCATGGCATCATCACAGTTGGAGGTCGCAAGTTTTGTACCGTAGCTCGTGTTGGAAAAGTGCAACCATGGCAGGTGCGACCTAGCCATGGTGACGTCGCAGTTGTATGTCGTAGTTGATGTACCGTAGGTCAGATGCAAGAGTGCAACCATGGCAAGTGCGACCTTGCCATAGCATCGTCGCAATTTGGAGATCGCAGTTCGTGTACCGTAGCTCATCTCCCAGAAGTGCGACCTGGGATTGCGACCTGGCCAAAGTGCCCGCGTCGCACATGTTGGTCCCAGTTTGGGTCTGAAGTATAAAAAGGAAGGTTTTAGCTGATATTTCATTATTACACATATCAGATATTATCTACTGCATTTACTCCGAAAAAGAAACCCTAAGGAGAGATTTTAAGAGCAATAATTGCTCTCCATCAAGTGATCAAGATCAAGCTTTGGAACTCAAGTGTTAGGATTCAAGATCTAGGGCTCAAGCCTCTAATGTTCTTCATCCCTTTCTAGAAGTTCAAGTATAGTTGGAAGTTTTCTAGGGTTTCCTCAAACTCTAGTATTGTGAGTTCATTCTTACCTTTCTAAAACTTTATACATGTCAAAATGAAGTATTTTACCTTAATGTGATGTTTAAAATAAGTATTTCTATACTTGGAAGATTTTGGTAAAACTAGTTCAAAATGTGTCATTTATGGTTTTCCTTTGAAATGGTGAAAATGAGTACGAAGAACGGTTTTAAAACACCCTTATGGGTTTTTGAGGAGAAATATGATGTATAAACATAAATGTTATTTTGACCTAATTTTGAGAATGAAGGTTTTGAAAATATGAAGTTTATCATACGAAGTTTTTATGAAGGAAAGTTTTGGAAAATGGAAGTTAATCTTCACAAAGATTTTGTGAAGGGAAGTTAATACATCGGAAACGATTGTATTCGGAAGTTAGACTAGTGTAAATGGATCCAGAGGCACATATAGTCAGAAGTATTTGAGGATGGCACTTGTAATAGATCCCGGTTTGGGGTTGAACTTGTGCGGAAGAGTAATCGATGTGATGGCGGGTCATTCCCGTAGAAGTTTCCCTCAAAAGAAGTAAAGCATATCTTTTAGCTGTAAATCACGGAAGTATAGAAAAAGGAAGTTTTCCTCAAAAGAAGTAGAGCGTATCTTTTAGGTGTAAATCGCGGAAGAAAAGAAAAAGAGATGTTTTGGAAAAGCTTTTGGTTAAATGTTTATTTACCACTTTCGAAGTTTAAATGGTTTTTCTATATTTTGGACTGTTTGTTCTCACTAGACTTTAAGTCTGCCACTTTTTCTTAAAATGACATGTATAACAGGTGATCAAGCTGGTGGGGCTTGGTAGGATGAATGGAGCTAAATGCCGGTTGTGGCATCCTTTGGAAGTGCACCTTCGTGTGTATAGATGGAGTTACATATAAGTGTATTTTGAGTATTTAGAGACACCCGAACTAAATCTGTATCTTACAATTGTATAGATTAATAGGTTGTCGTCTAGTATTCCCTTGAAGTTGTAAACTCACTAACCTTCTCCCCATTTTTATGGTTGATGTTTATTTTATTGAAGTTATTCCGCATTTTATTTGGTTTAAATTAACTCCCATTTTTAGGGGTGTTACATTTATGATGCCCCAAAAATGGCCAGCAAATCACAAATAATATTAAGAGTAAATTACAAATTTGGTCCCTAAGGTTTGTCAATTGTTATGAAACTGGTCCTTCAACTTCAAAAATTACATAAAAACCCTCCACGTATGCATTTTGTTACGGAATTGGTCCCTAGAGCGAACAACCGTCTGATTTCTCCGTTAAGCACGAGGGTATTATGGTCATTTAACCTTATTTAATTTATTTTACAATTTTTTAATTAATGAAATTATTTTTCTTGAAGACTCATCTTCTACAATAATAAGATAATGAACACCAAGAACATAAACATAAAAAACAAGAACCAGATTTAAAAACCTAAATCAAATCAAACTCGTATTTAAAACCTAAACAAATCAAATTCATATGTAAAAACCTAAACCAAAATCAAACCCATATCGAGTAACCAAAATTAAACTCACTTAAAAAAACCAAAATTAAACCTATCTGTTAGAGAAGAGAAGGGATAGAGCTCTAAGGGAGAGATATATAGATCTAAAGAAGAGAAAGAGAAGAGATACAGATCGAGATCTGCCCTTGTTTGACGATTTTGTCTTCTCCGACGAATAGAGATCTGTGACTTCTTCTTCTCCCTTGGTCGGCGACTTTGTCTTCTTCGGCGAATATAGAGAGATCAAGATTGAGATAGAGATCTCTGAGGGATGAAACACAGGGACGAAAATCATTAAACCTCCGGTCGGCCATTTCGTCTACTCCAGCTACTTCATCTTCTCCGGCCACTTCATCTTCACCGGCGACTTCTTCTCCGACGACTTCTTCTTCTCCTTGTGGTTTGCGTCTTCTCTCTCTCAGATCTGCTTTGGTTCATCTCTCTCTCACACATACAGAGATCTGGTTGGGTTCCATCTCTCTCTCTCTCTCACACACAGATCTGGTTCTTTGATCCCGATCTCGATCTCTCTCTCTATCTCTTCTCTCATATCTCAGATCTGTCTCATTTCTCGATCTCTATCTTTTATTTCTCAACTCCTTTTTAGACCCAGGTCTTCACAACGTTGAGGGTTGGAAAATGGAGTCCTTAAGTCTAAAGAAAGAGGAAGTTGAACGCCTAGAAGCAGTTTTGTACACAGCTCTGTGGTCAATATCGAATATTCGTAATGGGAAGCTTTTTGGAGTAATGAAACCTAAAAATACGTTGTTATGGGATAGTATAGTTACTCGTTCGCTCCACTCGACGCAACATAGATGTAGAAAGGGGAATATTAATTGGGTAAGGTGGTTACAAAACCCTCTACAGGCTATATCTGTGATGTAACTGTTTTGGTTTCTAGCACCTTACTAGTTTTTTTTCATATAATGCTGTTAAAAAAGAGGACAATTTAACTGTTTTTGTATAAGAATTAAATCAATTTTATAAAATAAAGAAATTGGTTTCTACTGTCGTTCAAAATATCACGCCGTTTTAAACATCCATCACACGAACGAAAAATGAAATATGGCCTTTGAGATCTAGAATCATTGTTGAAACATGAATTATTGGGCTATATAAATGGGTAGGGTCTTGAAATAAATACAAGTTGGGGTTGGCCCAAATAGTTAGAGTAGTAAATTATTCATCGAAAAGTAGGTGTATATGAGAATAATAACTAAATATGAGAAAAGAAGAAAAATATTTTAATCAATGTGATTTTATATTAAAATTACATGTAGTTTACACGACTTTGATCACGACCTGAGATCACGGGCCACATCGTCTTGTGTTAACTGTTAGTGTAAAATCACATTTAATTTTGTACGTAATTTTGTTGGTAGTTGGTAGTTGATACCATGGTTTTTTATATGATTATCATTCTCGTTTAAATGTTCCTATATATATATATATATATATATATTGGAAGAGGGGTGGTCAATGGTACAAATTGATACAAGTGTACATGGTTTGATCCAAACAAAAACGATTTAGCTAGTTTGGCCAGTCTAAAAGTCTACTCAACTGGTCGGTTTGAAAATTTTGTAATCTGACTTATTCAATTTCTCCGGTAGTTTTGTATGATATTGATGTTTCAATCAAAGAAAAAGTTTTTAAACAAAAACCATGTGGGATATCATATATCAATCCAAGTTGGAGATATTTATTTATAGGACAAGATCTATTGAGCCTTTTATTGTTATTGTTTTGAGTAGGTTTTTCTATGTCACATTCGGTATATCTGAATAATTAATAATTAAATATATGTGTTTTTAAGTGAAAAGATCGATTTATATATATAAGTCTAACGATGTTTGGTTGAAACGTGTTAACCAGTAATTAATAGAAATGATAATTAAAAAAATGTTAATGGGATGTTATTAAATAAAAAACATCATCTATCAAAAACCAATATATACTAAAAGACATTATTTTTCCATGCAACGTTGTACATCAAGCAAAAAAACATAATCTAATAAAAAGAAACATTGTTTAGCAATATAATATGCACATGGTCATTTAAGGGTATGATTTTAAATGAGTTTTTATTTAAATCCATCACCTCTTAATCTATTCTTTTGTTTTAATGAAAATAAGATATGTAAAATTAGTTTAATGTGTTATTCAATTTAATCAAAAACCAAACCGAATAATAGAAACTAAATAATCTAAAAATGTTTAATCCAAATCTCGTTCAAATGACTTGTATTTTTTAGTCATTTGTGACACCCCTAAATTCATCCCATAAATTTTCAACTTTTTGTCAAAATATGCTTATTGTTAATTAATGATTTACCTCCTTACTAGTTACCATCATCATGTAAAATTTATTTTGATAAATATAATTATTGTAGCAAAAAATATCGGCATAGATTTCACTATAAAATTAAAAGCATGGGTCCTGACTCATGTGGCTACCAATGATTATGGACTCTTTTTCCTCATCTTTCCTTTCAACCTTTCCACCACCACCGTATTCCACCGTTTCTCGACAACCACCACCACCACCACCATCATCATTGCCGCCACTGCCACCATCTCCTTTTCGTATCCGGTCTATCCGAATTGAAGAAAATCCACAAACCATCTCAAAAACCACCAAAAGATCCGCTCAAAATCCATCGAAAAAACCATCACCATCTTTAAATAATGAGAAACGCATTAAAAGATCAGTGGCGGTAGATGACCATTCGCTATCTGCCACGATCTTCAATGCGTTTGATAATATCATAAATGACTTCATAGATCCACCACTCCGGGATTCAATTGACCCAAGACGTGCCTTATCAAATAATTTCTTCCCAGTTGACGAACTCCCTCCTACTGAGTGTGAGATTGCTGAGGGTGCACTTCCGAGTTGCCTTGATGGGGTTTACTTTCGTAATGGGCCGAATCCGCAGTTTCTACCACGGGGCCCGTACCACCTTTTTGACGGAGATGGTATGCTTCACGCTATTCGTATCTCTAAAGGAAAAGCCACTTTATGTAGTCGATACGTAAAAACATACAAGTATAATATAGAGAAAGAAGCAGGGTTTCCCATTATATTAAATGTTTTTTCAGGATTAAATGGTTTGACTGCCTCTATGGCCCGGATCGCAGTCACAGCTGGCCGGTTCTTGACCGGCCAGTTTGACCCGTCCAAAGGTAATGGCCCGGCCAACACTAGCTTGTCATTTTTTGGAAATAAACTTTACGCATTAGGGGAGACAGATCTCCCCTATGCTATTAAACTTGCGTCAGATAGTGATATAATCACCATCGGTCGTCAAGATTTTGATGGAAAACTTTCCATGAGGATGACGGCTCACCCAAAAATCGATCCCGTAACCAAAGAAGCCTTTTGTTTTAGCTACATTCCAATGCCTCCTTTGCTTATATTTTTCCGGTTCAACGAGAATGGTGAAAAACAAGCCAACGTCCCGATCTTCTCAATGACAAGCCCGACGTCTTTTCTCCACGACCTCGCCATCACCAAAAACTACGCCATTTTTTCAGAGATACAAATCACGATGAGCCCGATGGAGATGATTGGCGGAGGATCATTATTCACTCTTGACTCCAAAAGAGTACCGAGGGTTGGGGTGATCCCACGGTACGCTACGGACGAGTCGGAGATGAAATGGTTCGAGGTTCCAGGGTGGAACACCGTACATTACATCAACGCATGGGAGGAGGACGGCGGAGATACGGTGGTGATGGTGGCAACGAACCTAGTATTGGTGGATCCTTTGCCGGAGAACCTGGATTCCATCCATGTGTCAGCGGAGAAGATGACGATCAATCTGAAAACCGGAATTGTATCAAGACACCTTCTTTCAACTCGGAATCTAGAGCTACCGGTCCTCAATCCCGCTTATATCGCCGTAAAAAACAGGTTATTTATTTAATTTAATGAAATCAAAATTAAAATATTATATATATGTATATATCAAAGTTCGTTATTTTGATATTAAGATGAGATACAAAACATGTAGGTATATATATTGTGGAATTGGAGATCCGATGCCTAAGATTTCAGGGGTCGTCAAACTCGATGTATCATTATCAGAAGTTGGCCAAGAGGAATGTGTAGTGGCTAGCCGGATGTTTGGGCCAGGTTGTTTTGGCGGTGAACCGTTCTTTGTAGCTAATGAACCTGACAACCCTGATGCTGAGGAGGACGATGGGTACTTAGTTACTTATGTGCATAATGAGAACACTGGTGAGTCGAGGTTCTTGGTGATGGATGCCAGGTCTCCGATGCTCGAGATCGTTTGTGTCGTGAAGCTGCCTCGGCGAGTGCCGTATGGATTTCATGGTCTCTTTGTTAAGGAAAGTGACATTAATAAGATGTGAAAATTGAATAAACCATTTTTTATTATAAAAAGTAGATACAATGTGTAATAATGTGATATAAGGACTAACTAGTTTTGTGGATTTTCAATAAAATTATGTTACAAAAAGATAAATGATAGTTGAAAAGAATGTTTCCTACTATTAGTTTTGAAATCTTTGTAAATGATATTTTACGTAGTCATGTATAATGTTCGAGATTTTTGAAGTTGAACAAAATAACTTATTTATTATTTAGTCACATTTTTAATCCAATTCCTAATTTAGTAAGAATTTACATAAATGTCTTACGTATTTGTGTAACCTTGATTAAATTATACAATTTGAATAAGGATCTGCATTTGCATAAAAAAATTGTGAAATTATCCCTATTTGCATAAATAATGTTTTTTCTTTTAATTGAAAATAGTTTACATAAACCCTGAATATAAGGGGAATTCGATTCCAAAATGTCTAAAAAGTGAATTTGCTCCTGAAGATTGAACTATTTTTTTCAATTTCCCTTAGAGTAGAGCATCGTCAATAAAATAATATATAATTTCTTTAAAATAGAAAAATAAAAAGTTAAAATCTCTAAAAAGAATTATACTGAAACTTCAATAGCTTCTTTATTTTATAGATTTATACATTAATTATTTAATTAAAATATTGTATAAATTAATCATCTTTATATCTTTAAAAGACTTTATACAAGATCATAAGTACATTTAATCTTAATGGTGTACACAGTTAAAATAATATTTATGATATTGAATTTTAGAAAGTTTTTTATATTTGTAGTGTCTATCTTTTGTTATTTTTTGTTTTAAAGCACGTGTTAAATAAAATAACAAAATCTTTATCTATACTATATTATAAAGCATTTGACAAAAAAATTTAAAAATCATTCTTTATTATTTAAAATTCAATATTACAAGTAATTATGCATAAATATTTATTATTAAAGTTCCATGTTTGAATTAGTGTAATTAACAAGAAATAAATATAATCAAAAACAGAATAAACATTTCATTATAAATATAGTAATCTAAAATATAATTAGGATAATCATTAGTATAGTATCGAACAGAATACTTGATTATTATTTTTATAAAAAATTATATTATTAAACCAAAAACACATTAATTCGTTATGAAATTTAAATTAAATTATAATAAAAACTGAATCAAAAAATTACATTAAAAAACTTTAAAATAAATAATTTGATACTAAAATCGATATATTTTTTAAAAGAACTATAATATTTTTAAGTTTATATTTTATTTAAAAATAAAAACATTATCATTTTCTTAAAATCATATAAATTATAATATTAATAGATAAAAAAAGCTAAATAAAACATTAAAATATATCTGGTTGCCTTAGGTTAGGATAGGGATGCTCTAAGATGTCTTTGTTAATTGATCATTGGGTCTGATGGTATTTGCATGATCTTGTTTCTAATGGGCTTATCCAAGACTACTTTGATCCTGACCAAACTTCAATTCCAAAAGCATTTTTTAGAAATTGGATTTTTTAAATGGAGAAAATAAATATTTTATGTCTTTCATAAATTTTTTAAAATTTCTACAAAATAAAAAAGTATGATATATGTGGTAAAATTCTTTAAATTTGAAAAACTCTTTAAAATAGATAGCTTGTAACGAGAAATTACATTTTTATTATTTTTAATCATAAGAGTTTTTAAAATTAAATGAAAAAATAAGTATTTTATTAAATATTTTAATTATATAATTAATTTTGTAATCTTTAAAATAAAGAATTTGTTAAAGGTGAAAGTAATTGTTTTTGAAAGATTTAGATTTTGAATCCCCATTTTTTTTTTAAATTAAAGAATATGTTGGAAATGTTTTAGGCTATGTTTGGCAAACTAGCTGATAAGCTAGCTGGTAGCTGATAAGCTAGCTGATGAATAAGTTATGTTTGGCAAAAACTAGCTTATGAGCATGTGAAATGACCAAAAACAACATGTTGAAAATAAATAAATAATATTAGTTAGGGGTTGAAAAAAGTGTCGAAAAACATACTCAAAAATTTCTTTTAAATTATCGATAAAACATTATAACACTTATAAAATTTATTTACGTGCATCCAAACGATTACTCAGAAAATAAGCTAGCTTATTTTTGCCAAACAATGCCTTAACCAAAATAAGTATATTTGAAGAATTGGAAAAAACAGACAATATAAATGATTTTATCTTTTAAATAATCGATATAAGAAGCTAACAAAAAAAACTTTAGGAAAAAAAAACAAGTCCCGAGTCTACATGTACTTTAAATATGTTTTTCAAAATAAATAATTTTCAAATTATAAACTTTAAACTCATAAACTAATATTTTTTTAAATTAACAATTCCAAAACCAAAAAAACATGTTTTAAAACGTGTTATATCGTTATTGAAAAGTTATTTTCATTTAAGGTCGTTATTGAAAAAGATGTGTCATGTACGGCTCCACCGACAACCGGCTTGGGCATCCTCCTATGTCGTCCATTCAATGTTAACCACAGCAAGAGATTTTTTAAATTAGCATAGCGGGTGGAGGTAACATTCTAAGTCGTCAGTGGATGGTATTCCTGGTTGGCAAGGGTTCGAACTCTATAGCTGACAATTCTGAGGTATCCTAACTAGTGAGCCGGTCCTTTGGGTCGGATCATGGACGAGTTCATAGGCTAGTCCATAGGGCTGGTTCATGGGCGCTAGGGATTAGTCGGATGCCCACTCTTAAGTGGGAGCCCGGATACCCCGGGAAAAGATGTGTGAGTGTGTTAACTGCCTTTAAAAAAAATCTTTTAGATGGAGGCGAAACTAATTATGTACGGATGCTTTAAGGACCGAATATGGCTCGTAAAAAGGTACTGTGTAAATAAGGTAAAAATTATTTTTTCTATAGGCGTGTTTATTAGTTGGTTAGGTTGATTAGATTTAAGTCATTTGAACAACCTAACTCGATGTTCGTGGTTTGAAATATCTCAACCCAACCCAATTCGTAAGAGTTGGTCAGGCTGTTATTTTGGTACATCAAAATATTCTTCTAACATTGAATATATCTTGTTTGTTCTAGTACACCTACTTATAATTGTTTTTCCATCATCAACCATTTCGTACAACTTAACCATATTTCTTTAAATTAATTTTCTCAACTTGCACATACATACATATATAGAGATACATACATGTTCGCAGTTAGTTAACATATATACAAAGAAGTTATATAGATATGGAGAATAGATTGAAAATATATGTATATAAAAAGGGTACGTGATAGTGTAATTGTCTAATCAAAAATAATATTAAATCTAATAAATAAAATGATATCGAGTTCATCGGGTTGGGTTGGGTTCAAGTAAGAGTAACCTAATATCTCAACCCAATACCTTCGGTTTGAAGATTTTACAACTCGATTAGATATCATGTTGCTTTGGATTGAGTTATTTTGCATTAGGTTGGATTCGGTTGATCGGGTTGACTGGTTTTTTGAGCACCCCTAATCTTCTATATATTTCTTTTTGAAAAACAATAAACTATAATACAAAAATATGAATAAGAATTACACAGCTAGGGCCGAGGGCCTTCACCAACAATATATTAAAATAGAGGTTAGTGAAATGGGTAATAGATTAACGGTAGAAAATAGAGGGATTTCAGGATGTTTTTCAGTTTTTTTTAAGTTTTTTCTTTGAATCTGAATTTATATATATATATATATATAGGGGCGGGTTCAAATGAGAACTCAAATTTGGTTGTGAACATGAGGACAAATGAGAGTGTGACACGTTTCTCATTCAAAGAAATAATATAGTATATGATTTTATAGGATGAGCTTGTTAAAACATTAAATTAGGTTTAATTTAACTTGTTAGGTGATGCTAGGCTCATGAATTCATCTCATGTATTATTTATGATTCAAATTGAGGTGAAATGTGACTGTTTAGTAACACAAATTCTAGGGGCCTGTTTATTAACAACTTAACGAGCTTAATGGGACTGAGAGCTTATTCGCGCACCTACACATGATTGTTTGAAAGTGGCTTATTTGGTAAGCTTTAGGGAGGAGCTTTATTGTTGTAGTTGTCTCATGAATTCATCTGATGTATTATTTATGATTCAAATTGAGGTGAAATGTGAGTATATGACTGTTTAGGAAGAAAAACTCTAGGGGCATGTTTGTTAATAGCTTAACGAGCTTAATGGGATTGACAACTTATTTGCTAAGCTATACATGACTATTTGGAAGTGGCTTGATGGTATAGAAAGTGGCTTATTTGGTAATCTTTATAAAGTTGTCCCCGTAGGAAGTGTTACCTGCAAGATGGATGAAATTTTATCAAGTATTTATTCTTGAAATTTTAAGATGTCCTGTTTTTTACCAAGTGATCCATGAACCGAGTACACATGCAATTTCTCTATAATCAGTTTTGGAAAAGCCGGAAAGTGTTGTCATTGATGCAACTATATCTTAAACAGATTTGGAGTACAAGGTTTGGAGGACATGATGATGCAATTAAAGTTTTCACACATGGTCTACTAACAATCATTTAGTAGATCTATGATATATAAGATGCATGACCATCCACTAATTTTGCATTCTTGCTTTTGAAAATTAATCAACAAACATTTCGTATAAATGGTGTGGTAGTAAAGGGTTGTGATTTAAATTCTATTGGGATGCAATATTGAAGATCTTTAAAATGACAATTAATATTCGGATACATGAGCAGGATAATATTAATCCTATTATGCAACAATTTATGTCTATGCAATAATTGAATATATTAAGCCAAAAAGCTTCATTATTTGATAGGTTTTACTTCTTGAAAGCATGCCAAGTTGGTGTAGGAATGACTCCAATCGTAGTCTGATGACAAGGTTCGCACTCCATGCAACTTTACTCTTCCAAAATCGTGGATTTGTAACATCTTTTGAGGGTTAAGTCTGATTGTCAAGATACAAGAGCAAACATCATTCTTAGCGTTTGTTTTTTAAGAGGTGTTGAAGTCTGAAATCTGAAAATAAAAGAAAAATAAACAATTTGAATGGGAGAATATCCGACCGATTCAGACATAAGAGGTAATTAAGAGCTGAAAAAAACAAACAAACAAGGCCTTAGATTTAAGACTGTTAAATTATTACGTGACACACTCACATTAGAGGACAAACATAACCAATTACCCTTCACTTAATAAATTGACATTAAGGGGTCGTTTACCAGACGCGTACCAAGTCATATTGTCTTACCAGATGAATATGGCAAGGACCAAAAATCTTACTCGGTAAGAGCAAAGGCAATGACCGAGAGTCTTTCCGGTAAGTAAGAGCGACATCTCTTACCACGGTTAGCACTTACCGGGTAAATTGTTGTATACGATATCATTTTGGTAGACTATAATCTTACCCGGTGAGTAAGTGAGGGTGTTGAATTTTCCGGTAAGCACTTACTTGGTTAAGTTTCGGTAAACGACCCCTAAGTGCTAATGGCTTGCTTCGGGATGCTGTCGTATTATTGAAAATACTACCTGCTATACAAAATGCATAGGAGTATCAAACTTTATGCTAATTGGATTGAGAGCAACAATCATTTGTCTAAGAAATTCCTCATCAAGAAACCAATAGAATGTGTCCCTTGCATTTAGAGCAATCATTATACAAAACTTAAAACTAAGTAACTAACAAACTAAGCATAAACATAAAAAGGATGTGAAAAGGTTCATGGCAGGGGTCTCAAACCGGATAACAAATTAACAATGTTTCAGAAAATCTAATTTGATTCAAGAAAAAATGAACAGTTAATGATGTACTCATGCAACCACCAAAGGATTTCTTTGGACATATATTCAATTATATTTTGTAGGAAAAACTAATTTAGTAAGTCAAAAGGATAATGGATAGAGATTAAATAAACATGTGAATATAATATAAGACAATATTATTTTATGAGAACATAGCAATTTATGAAGATATAGAGTTGGTATCACTTTTTGCAAATCCATATGCTTTGCACATAACACTACAAAACAAATGGCTTACCCATCTGCTACATAAATTCATCGTATTTGTTCTTACCACAACAATTGGAGAAGATCAACTCCCTCTTTGTATAAGAAATCACGTGTTGTTCATACATTTGGAGCAATAGTCAAGGTATGCTCCCTCTGTCCCTTTCTACCGTTGAATTTGAATTTAAGTTTCATTGTAGTCTTCACGGTCACGGTCAGAAACCGTTTCATTTCCAAAATCAAGAATACTGTTTGTTGGTTTTAGATAATCATCGATATGGATGTATGTATTGGGATCTTTTATATACAGTATAGATATATTTTAAATTTTAATAGTTTGATTATTATCTAACAATTAATTTCTATTTCTTTGAAAATGATCAATAAAACTTAAAATTGTAAGCAGAGTGAACAATATGTATTAACAATACTAAAACCAATCACATTACCTGCTCGAAATGAGGCATTACTTATTTGTGGTACATGCATTACAAAAAATGGACAGTACTTGTAGTAAGTAAAGTTTAAATTATTAATTAGTTCGTAGTTTTTTGTTTCCACATCTAGAGACAAGGAACTTAGAAAGAAAAATGTGAAAATATGCTTTGATTTTAAACATTTCTTTTGTATTATGTGTGTATATATATGATAAATGTGTATATATTTATAATACTTCTGTATTTTTTGCAGGACATTCTACACATGGATGTTTTGAGAATGGGAAATCGGCCTACTGTTATAGGTTAGCTTATTAATCAGGTTATAAATAAAATAAGGACACATGTGTAAGCATCGGGGGAAATTCACATCTCAAGCCAAGCTGGCACTTGATTTTGTTTTCTTTACGTTTTGCGTTTTTTTTTATCATTTTACATTTTCGCCCTACGTACATGTATAACCATATGGATGTATGCAAGTATAACTCAAGATATTTTGCGCCGCAACGCGCGCGGGTAACTTACTAGTATATATATAGGGGTGGGTTCAAATGAGAACTCAAATTTGGTTGTGAACGTGAGGACAAATGAGAGTGTGACACGTTTCTCATTCAAAGAAATAATATAGTATATATTCAGTCTAAATATACAAAGGAATATTCAGTCTGAATATTCTTTTGTATATTCAGACTGAATATATACCAGACTAAATATTTCTTTGTATATTCCTTTGTATATTCAGTCTGAATATTACTTATTTTGACACATGTCACGCTCTCATTTGTTTTCACGTTCACAACCAAACTTGAGTTCGCATTTGAACTTTTCTCTCTGTCTATCTCTCTCTCTATATATATATATAAGTTCAATTATGAACATGTTTTTCGTCACGATCGGGGGACACGTGTCTATAAACTCTATACTCATCATGAATAATGGATATGAATTTTTGCAATATTCATGAAGAATGTTAAACTCTTCACAATAAATATCTTATGAATATTGGAGACACATGTTGCAAATTTCTCTCCCAAATGATAATGAAAGTCAGAACTTGGACTATTTGGTTAAAGTTAAGGGATAAAAATGAAAATGAATGAAAATGGGAATCACTTTTCATTCCCTCCAATTTAGTCAGCAATAAGAATTTGAGTCGATTATATTATATAAAATCAAATACTTTTTTTTATTATTATTCTCATTTATTATTGTTTAATAACTCCAACCAAACAACGCCTTAGTTGTATGGCTACACAATGCAGTAAAATGTAAATGAAATACCACCTCTGAAGCAATGTTTACAGCAAGGGTGATTATGACAAATTTCTTTAAAACTTCATCAAAATTCATTTAACTTTGAAATCCCAAATTCTTTTAAAGATACCAAAATTTATGTCTTTTTAACTAGGTAACTTTTTTGTTTTTAAAATATACATCCATAATATTGAACTAAATCACACTTTTTTATTGAGTATTAACTAGTATAATGTTAAAGTTGTGTTCTCAAAGTCTATTTTAGGAAGGAAATTGAGGAAAATGAAAAGGGAAAGAAAGTAGAAGTGAAAAAAAAAATCTGTATTCTCGATTTTTTTTCTAGGATGGAAAGTAGAAGGAAAAAAAGAACATAATGTTGTTTTCCCTTTAATATCAAGAACACAAATAAAATATTCTTTTTGTTCTACTCTTTATTTATTTTTCTTCTCTCTGAATTCAAAAACACAACGCAAGGTAGGATTACCCTAAATTCAAATCCTGCCTCCGCCCTTGCCGGTAGCAATGGTAAGGATCAAGAGTTTTACCTTTGTAAGTAAAAGTGAAGAGTCTTATCTGGTTAGCTTTTATCGGTTAAATCGTTGTATACGATGTCATTTTGATGGAGTTCAAAATTTACACGGCAAGGTAAGTACCAGTGTCAAATCTTACAGATAAGTGCGTATCGGATAAGTGTTCGAGTAAATGGCCTCTAAAACTCAAAACTTTTAATTTACTAACCGAAAACAATAATACAATTTTGTCATGTTTTTGTACTATTACGAACTAACAAAAACAAAACCTCTAGATTATTAATATAACACTATATACAAACTTAAACATTATCTTTTTATATTATTTGTTAGTCCCCAAAGAGAGATGGCTAACTAAGAGAGGGTTTTGTAGAAGGGGGGGTTGAATATAAAACACACAGAATATACTCTTTTTAAATTTTTTAATATAAATATTAAAAATTTACACACAGATAGTTTGATGCGGAAAAGAACAGGCAGACTATTCTATCAAACTAAACACACGTATAACGATAATTAACTATTACACTAAGCAAGTTAAAACAATACTGTTATAGCACACAGCTTTGCCACAGTCAAACAAATAATCACTCTGAAGATTTGTTGAAAGCGTGAGATTTCTGGGAAGGACTTCATCTCCTTTTATAGTGTCCATGCATGGGATGCAAGTGGACGGCTCAAGTTTCATTAGTGGAAGATTATCTGATGGACAAAGGAAGAGACCACTTCCTTTGTACTAGAATAATGGATGAACCATTCCTTGTAGCACGTAATGTCAGATAACTTTATCTTCTTTTCTTCATGCTTTGTGAAGTCCCATCAAGCCTTTTAGCTAAAAGACAAATATTCCTTTTATAAGAATAAAAGAGAATGTCTTTAATTAAGGCTTGGTGCCCAAGTTCTTGCTGGCTCACGTGTCTTGCAATTGATGTGAGTCAAGAACTTATCTCTTTGAAATTGCTAAGTGATACATCTAACTATGTATCACATCGGTGGATACCTTATAAGGCTGGAGTTGATAAGTGTACACTTTGCTTGATAACTTCTTCTTTCACTAAGTGACAAAAGTGTATACCCTTGTGAGTTGATATCACAGCCTTAGAAAATATACCTGCAATTTCGGTGACCAATATCATAGTGTCGGTGACCATGACATCAAACTTGATGACCTCATCTTATTTGATATCCTTAGTACTTTTGATGACTTTTGAGTGTACCATCGGTGACCCACTATATTGGTGACCCAATCTTGACTTGGCAAAATGATCTGAATATTGAAGTTGGTTGATACATCCAAAATTCCACTTTTTGATGTACAACCCCTTGATTGAATAGTCTTTGACTCTTCAATACTTGAAGCATATTTCGTACCTTCAAAAGAACCTGTAAAAATTCATTCATACAAAGGAAGGTGGTTCATCACCAAATCATCGGTGACCCAACAATCTCCCCCTATTTGATGATGATACCTGTAGGTTAGAAAAGAATTATTTTTGACCCTTTCTATTTTTCTTTTGGGTTCTTTTGACTCAGATTTTTTTTTTTTTTTTTTTTTTGATTTTTTTTTTTTGATTTTTTTTTTTAACTGAGTATGTACAGTATGTATGAAAAAAAAATTATGTCCAACATATGAAAAAAAATTTAAATAAATTTACATATATACCAAGCATCTGGGTACTTAAGGGAATTGTTGCAGCATCTCTACTCTTGAGTTCATTGAAGATTAAATTGTGGAGAATTCCTTCATCTTTGCATATTCTGGAGCAGTGATGATGGTTGTTGCTAATTGAACTAGCAAGGTTGGATTTGATAGATCAAAAATTTGAGATATCATGAATGCTTCCTTGTGGAATGGGAGAGAGAAGAATTCAGTCTGCATCGGGGTTAACATTTTGTCTGTCTTTGATTTTCTCCCCCTCAACTATTGCTTTCGACTCATTCTTCTTAGAATCACTTAGATGCTCCCCCTCAGCTGATATCTTATCACTTAGAAGATTTCTTCCCTTTCAACTTAAATCTCTTTTTGAGAAAATTTCTTCTTCTCTGTTGATTTCTCATTTTCCTCCTCAGCTTATAATACTTTAGCCTTAGTAGATTTCTTGAGAAGATTTCTTTTCTCCTCTCAGCTGCATGAGGAGGATTTCTTCTTCTCCTTCTCAGCTTACAATACTTTAGCCTTAGTTGATTTCTTGAGAAGATTTCTTTTCTCCTCTCAGCTGCTGTTGATTTAGCCTTTATCAGGAACTTTGAATTTTCTCCCCCTCAGCGGCTGAGGGGAGAAGATGAGTAAATGAGGTGAGAAGGTGGAACAAATTTGGGGAGTCCACCAGAGGGATAAATAAGCTATCAGAAATAAAAATAAAAAATTATTTTTATTTTTATTTCTCAAACCCATATATCGGAGAGTTCACTAGGTGGAAACATTTCTGCCAGAAGGAGATATTGGTGAACAAGAAAAATGGGAGTCCCTCCAATTCGACCAGTTTCGTCGAATCTTCATAGAGATGTGCAAGATCATCAAGATCATAGATCTTGGGTGCAAGGCTGTGAAGTGACAAAAATAGGCCTTGGATTGGGAAGGTTCCAAGTCATCCTTATCAACCAAAGAGAATGTTGAGAAGGGTTTAGTGAGGGTCCCCGAAAATACAATCAGGTCCTTTTAAGAGGGCATGAAGGAGCTAAGTGAGTTTTTAAAGGATTCCCTGGGTCCAGTAGGAAGAATTTCAACACTCACCAATTTTTGGGAATCAGTGAGTGGCTTGTGAGTATTTGACCCTTGAGGTTCCCTAAGTCTCTTTGAGGAGAACTTGGGGGGGCTTTTGGAACTCCTCCGCTTCTTAAAAAGGATATTGGCTTGGGTAGATACCGAAGGCTTTTTCGGTATCGTAGCCGTAGAACGAGCGCGGAGGTGGAAATGGTAGAAGATTTATAGACCTTAGATTTCTTTTTCTTCTTCACCATGTCCATATGTCGGAGAGAGAAGTTTGTGAGCAAAATTTGTGGAATTTTATGCTCATGAGATCAGAGAGAATAAAGAGTGAAGAATATTAAGTATCCAAAAATAGAGAGAGAAACATCAGAGACTTTGGAGATTTTTGAAAGAGAGAGGATTGAAGAATTTTGACAAATAATAGATGGACATCTTGACGGTCAACAATCGAGAGTCGTTTTGACGATAAAGATAGGTGGGTATTTTGACAGACAGAATTCAAAGAGTAGTTTGACAAAATTATTGGAGGGAATTTTATCATGACAGAAATTAGAGAGAATTTTAACAGCAAGAGAATTCGGAGAATTCGGAGAAATATAGGGAAAAGTATATCTGAGGAGAAATTTAGGAATTTTAACTGTCCAAACTCTGAGATAGGGAGATAAAAAAAATTTCAAGAAATGAAATTTTGGAGGGATGTTAGTTGTCTAAAATCGGGGAGTCAAAATTCAGAGTATGAATTTTGGGAGTTACCGAAAATTTAGGAGAGTACCAAAAAAAAAAAAAAAAATTTATTTTTTTTTTTTTCGTCGGTGACAACAGCAACATCGGTGGCTGACGTCAGCATGTCGGTGGCTGACGTCAGCATTTGAAAAAAAAATTAATTAATTTTTTTTTTTTTTTGTCGGTGACAACAATGTCGGTGGCTGACGTCAGCATGTCGGTGGCTGACGTCAGCAAAAAAAAATTAAATTTTTTTTTTTTTTTTTAAATTTTTTTTTTTTTTTTAAATTTAGAGATTGAAGGAGTGACATACCTAGT
The DNA here is from genome assembly GCA_036898165.1 of Silybum marianum. Classification (NCBI taxonomy): domain Eukaryota; kingdom Viridiplantae; phylum Streptophyta; class Magnoliopsida; order Asterales; family Asteraceae; genus Silybum; species Silybum marianum. The sequence continues at coordinate 21,121,797 of CM072539.1, forward strand.
TTTCCGATCGAGAATTTGATTGACTTCATCCAATGATTTTGTGCATAGATCGGTAAGTTGAAAGTCAGAATGAGTGGGGTCTTCTAACCATGAGGTTGTTTCACATAGACTTTTTCTTGCCTTTGTCTTTTTGTTTATCCACCTCAGAGCTAACATCAATGTTGACATCTTCATCCAGTCAGACACTAGACTTCTCCCCCTGAGTATAGGCGCCTGTGAATTTAGTAGCCTCTTCTTGAGCTATTTTGAGCACATTTCTTTGATCAAACTCAAGGGTTCGGGCACTGACTCCCTCCTCCTCAATTGTTGCTTCAGTTATCTTGGTGACCTAGGATTTGGTTACATCATCGGTGGCTGTGGCTGCAGCATCGGTGGCTGTAGTTGCGGCATCGGTGGTTGTAGCTGCAACATCGGTGGATGGAGGGAGCAGCTAGAACATCGGTGGATGGAAGAGCAGCTAGAATATCGGTGGATGGAAGAGCAGCTAGAACATCAATGGATGGAGTCACATGGATGGAGTCACATAGGTGGATGGAGTCACATAGGTGGATGGAGTCACATAGGTGGCTGGAGTCACATAGGTGGCTGGAGTCACATCGGTGCTGGAGATGGAAAAGCAGCAACACCTTTCTTGTACTTTCTTGTTTTTCTCCCCCTCAGTGGTTGAACCCTTGAAACCCACTGAAGAGAAAGATCTTGATTCTTTCAACATCAGAACCCACAAGTCAACCCGTTCAACCCTTTGAAGAACAAATCTATCCTTATCCTAAAAGAAGGAATCACCAACATCAAGTTCAACCGTTGGAGAAGAAGTTGGTATCTTGTCAACTTTGTATCAAGAGTTGCAAGGGATTCCAAAAATTTCTTTCTGATTGACAAGGATAGAAGCAATATCGGTGGCTTGCTGAGCAGAGGCACTTCGAAGTTCTCTGATAGAAGAAAGCACAGAATCTTGGCTTGAGAGAAGCCCTTTGCTGAAGACCAAAGACATCCAAGTGTAGGAGGTCTAAGCATGTCATGAGAATTGGGTGACTCACCGACAACTCTTCAATGCTAGATCTAAGAGTAGTAGAAAGAAAGGCCATTCTTTCCATTTCCTTAGTTGCATGATCTTTGAGAACTTCCACCTGGTGGATAGTAGCACGAGTGAAACTGGTGAAAGCCTTGATAAGATCATCTCCCTGTTGAGAAGACATGGGAGCAGATGGTTGAGGCTTTGGTGGTTGAAGAGACACCTTGGATGGGAGACTCCAAGTCATATTCATCAACTAAGGAAAAAATTGATGAAGGTATAATAGGGATATCCCTTTGTACAACCATGTCCTTTTGAGAGGGCATGGAGGAGCTGGGAGTGGCTAAGTGTTCTTTGGGTTTATGAGGTGACCTCGGTGAGTGAGAGAGATGGTTGCGACCGTCGGTGGGTGAGTGTGTGTGAGAGAGAGATCGGTGGCTTCGGTGAGAGAGAGAGATCGGTGGCTTCGGTGTGTGTGGGTGAGAGAGAGAGATCGGTGTGTGTGTGTGTGTGTGTGAGAGTGAGAGATCGGTGGCTTCGGTGGATAGAGTCGGAGAGAGAGAGAGGACCGTTGGTGGATATGTGACCGTTGGTGGATGACGAGGCTTAGTGGCAACGTCGGTGGCTTGAATCAAGGTGCAACGTCGGTGGCTCGAACCAAGATGAGAGAGAGACGTCGGTGGGTCGAGGCAACCAACGTCGGTGGATAAGGGCTTGAGAGAGAGACACGTCGGAAAGGGGGTGACGTCGGTGGCTTGGGATCGAGGTAAAACGTCGGTGGCTTGGTGGTAGGGGAAACGTCGGTGGGTGTAGTGATGACGGCGTCGGAAAGTGACGCGTTGGTGACGTCGGCGACCTCGTGAGACGGCGTCGGTGGTTGTTTTTCGGTGGCTTCGCCGTCGGTGAGGTCGGTGGATGGTGGCAAGGGTAGACGTCGGTGGCTTGGCAATGGTGGTTTTAGGGTTAAGGTTTTGGGGAAGGGATTTTATGAGAAAGAAGAGAGAGAGAGAAAGAGAGTTAGGGCCGTCGGTGACTTTAGTCACCGACACTGTACAAATATATATATATATATATATTTTTTTTTATTTTCTTTTTCTTTTTCTTTTTATATTATAAATATATAAATATAGTATAATATATAATTTAAAATATAATATATCTATAAAATATACATATAATATATATATAAAACATATACCATATATAAGTTATAAATATATAAATGTATATAATATATATATATATGGAATATATATATATATAAAACATACATTATATATAAATATAAAATATATTAGTCTATGTTTACCATACCTAACTCACCGATGAGAAACTTGAACCTTGCTTCATCAAGGGGCTTTGTGAACAGATCAGCTAGTTGATAGTCGGTGGGAATGAAATGTAACTCCACATCACCTTTAGAGACATGATCTCTTATAAAGTGATACCTAATATCAATGTGCTTGGATCTTGAATGAAGCACAGGGTTGTTGGCAATGGCTATTGCACTTGAGTTGTCACACATTATTGGGATCTTTGAGAAAATCTGATTATAATCACACAAATGATTTTTCATCCACAATATTTGTGCACAACAACTTCCAGCAGCCACATATTCTGCTTCAGCAGTAGATGTAGACACCGAATGTTGTTTCTTACTTGACCAGCTCACAAGCTTTCCACCAAGTAACTGACAACTTCCAGTTGTACTCTTTCTGTCTATTTTTGAACCTGCAAAATCAGAATCAGAGTACCCGATGAGATCGAAACCTGAGTCTTTGGGATACCAAAGACCCAGATTTATGGTACCTTTCAGATACCTGAAAATCCTTTTCACAGCAGCTAGGTGTGATTCTTTAGGATTTGCTTGGTATCGGGCACACAAACAAGTAGCAAACATAATGTCAGGTCTACTTGCAGTTAGATAGAGAAGAGATCCTATCATGGCTCTATAATTTGTAATATTAACAGAAATGCCATCAGGATCAGAAAAGAGTTTAAGAGGAGGAGCCATGGGAGTTTTCATGGTAGAGCAAGTATCAAATTGAAACTTTTTCAGAAGATCTTTAATGTATTTACTTTGATTTATGAAAATACCTTCTGAAGATTGTTTTACTTGCAAACCAAGAAAGAAAGTTAACTCCCCCATCATGCTCATTTCATATTCCTTTTGCATGAGGGAGCTAAACTCATCACACAAGGATTCATCGGTGGCTCCAAAAATAATATCATCTACATAGATTTGAACAAGAATGATATTACCTTGTGATTTCTTGAAGAAGAGAGTGTTGTCAACCTTGCCTCGTATGTACTTATTTCTAAGTAGATATTCTGAGAGAGTGTCATACCAGGCACGTGGAGCTTGCTTCAATCCATATAGAGCTTTATCCACCTATATACATGATATGGATGGACTGATCTTCAAACCCGGAGGTTGCTTCACATACACTTCTTCAGCCTAATTCACCATTCGGAAGGCACTTTTGACATCCATTTGGAATACCCGAAAATTCTTGTAAGCCGCATGGGCAAGAAATATTCGGATAGCTTCCAACTGCAACAGAGCAAAGGTTTCATCATAATCAATTCCTTCCTCTTGCCGATATCCTTGAGCAACCAACCTTGCCTTGTTCCTTATGACAGTTCCTTCTTCGTCCATCTTGTTTCGAAACACCCATTTTGTTCCAATAATTGTTTTGTTGGATGGACGAGGAACTAATTTCCAGACTTTGTTTCTCTCAAATTGTGAGAGCTCTTCTTGCATGGCAATTACCCAGCTAGGATCAGCTAGGGCTTCATTTATCAGCTTAGGCTCAACAATGGAAACAAAGTTGACATATAAGCACAGATTGCTTATGCCTCTTCTGGTTTTTACACCAACTTGTGGATCACCTATGATTTGATCTATTGGATGATCCATGGTCCACTTTAGTGCGGGGAGGTAAGGAGGGAGGTAGAGAAGAGGATGAGGTAGGAATTTGGGATGGTGAAGAAGGGTTTAAGGGAGATATAGTGTTTTGGTGGGTAAGGTCTTCTGAAGAGTTAGTTTCAGGAGGTGGAGAAGAAAGAGATGGTTCTGAAGGTAAGGTGGTGTTTATGGAAGGCTGAGAAGGGTTGCTATCTGGAGGATTGGTTTGAGAGGAGGATGGAATTTTATCAACACATGAATTTATCCATAGGTTTAATTCTTCTTCATCACAAGATAATGAAGAAGTTTCAAACTCATCAAACTTTACATGCATGGATTCATCTATGCATTGTCTTCTTAGGTTGAAAATTCTGAAGGCTCTTGAGGAGAGAGAGTAGCCCATGAAAATTCCATCATCTGACTTCGGATCAAACTTTCCAAGTTGTTCCCTGTCATTTAGCATGTGACATGCACAGCCAAACACATGAAAGAAGTCAACTGCAGGTTTTCTACCATGGAAAACTTCATACGGAGTCTTGTCATGCCTTTTGACTATGATAGACCTATTTTGAGTAAAGCATGCAGTGTTAACTGCTTCTGCCCAAAAATAGGTTGGCAACTTGGATTCACTCAGCATAGACCTTGCAGCTTCACATAGTGTTCTATTCTTTCTTTCAACAACACCATTTTGCTGAGGAGTGCGTACGGCAGAGAAGTTCTGAGAGATTCCTTTTAGGTCAAAGAAATCTTCCAGAACAGCAATCTTGAATTCTGTGCCATTATCACTTCTGAAGGACTTCACCAGTTTACCATTCAAATTTTCAATTTTTCTTGTAAACCTGATGATTTCTTCAAAGAAAGATCAACTCTTGTGTTTCGTAAAGAACACCCAAGTATATCTAGAGAATTCATCGACGATTACTAGCATATACTTTTTACCACCTGTGATCGGGTGTGCTTACCGGACCGCACGTATCCATGTGAAGCATTTGAAGAGGTTGAGAGATAGAAGAGCATTGTTTTGTTTTAAAGGAAGTTCGAGTGAGTTTTCCTTTTTCACATGCTCCACACACTTTTCTTTTTCAAAAACTATTTTTGGCATTCCAACAACCAGCTCCTTGTTGGAGAGTTTGTTCAAGGTTTTAAAGTTTAGATGAGAGAACCTTTTATGCCACAGCCAACTTTGTTTGGCTAGTTCTTGAGAAAGGAGACACACAGCTTCTCCTATTGCACTTTTCTTCATGTTGATTATGTACACGTCATTCAGTCGGGTTCCTGCTAGTACAATCTTGTTCTGTACGTCAAAGACCAAACATACACATAGCTGGAACATGACCTTATAGCCCAAATCACATATTTGGCTTATGCTTAGAAGATTGTACATCAAATTTCTTCAACATGAGCTACTCTGGAGAAAGTGATGGTTCCATTTGAAATGGTACCATATCCTTTGGTGACTCCTTTTCCATTTCCTTTAAAGGAAACAGTGGGTCCCTTTTCTTTTGAGAAGTTAGAGAGAAGAAGTTTGTTTCCGGTCATGTGTCTTGAACATCCACTATCCATGTACCATATGTGATCTTTATTTGGTACCTGCACCCAGAAACAAATTTAGACTTTTGGTACCCATTTTGAGGTGGGTCCTTTGGGATTAGAAGGCATTTTAGATTTGCAAGGAGCCAAGTCTATTGGGCAATTTTTAGCAAGATGAAGAGTGTTGCCACAGTTATAGCACTTCTTTAAATGAAAAACCTTGTTAAAATATCTATCATCTAAACTTTGGACAGAGGTTGAGGATTGAGAAGAAGAGGGGTGTCCAACACCTGGTCTTGGTCCAAGAATACCTTTACCAGGATTTCTTGATTTCTTCAAGTTTACTGACCGAGGAATAAAGTCAGTAGCTATTTGAGATTTCCTTTTAGATGAAAAATTTGATTTAGAAAAATTTTTCTTTTGAAAAGAAAATCTTTTTGAAGAAGGATACTCAGCAACTTCAGAAGGCTGCTCCTGGGAGTACCTTGACTCATGCAGACTTAAGGAATTTAAAAGTCTTTGGATAGGTTTGGGAGAAGAAGAAGAAGGGCTTGGAAGAGTTGAAACCATTGAAGACTCAGAAGAGATTTCTTTAGCTTTAACAAAGACTCCAAACTTTTTAGAACCAGATTCTACTTTGAGCATGTCAAGTAGATCTATAGAGTGAACGGAGGTAGAATCCTCAGATGAGTAACCGAAGAGAGCATCATCGTCATCGGAAAGGAAACCAGCAGGAAAACCTTGACACTCAGAAGAATGGAGTGGAAGATCAGAAGGTTGAGGAACATCTTTTCCATAACCAAGGCCAGACTTATCCTTGCTGGTTATTTGATCTTGAAGAATCCTTTCAAGATTCTTAGAGGATTTAGTCCATTTAGACAGAACCTCTTGTTCCTTTTCAAGAGTGGAAGAGATCTTTGATTTTTCCTCAGAAAGACTGTCGTTTAAATACCGAAGGTTTTCCAGATCAGCTTTCATTTTGTCAAAATCTTTTAGTTTTGAAAAGCAAGAGAGGAGTTGATCATTTAGACATTTTATGTGCATATCAGCCTTTTTCTTTTGAATCTTTAAGTCACAGAAGTCAACAGTTAAAGAGTCAAAGGCATCAGCCTTTTGATCATCAGAGAGAAAGGTAAAAGGATGTACCTGAGGTTTTGTCCCTGAAGTGGATCCCTCAGCAGATACAAGAGTGGTGTAGAGTGATTTCTCCATGTCTTCTATCTCATCAATTTTGGCCATTAGGCACTTAGTGACATACTCACTCTCACTCTCAGAGGTTTGCTCATCTTCCCAGCAATGAGCCTCAGCAACTAAGGTTTTATTTTTACCTTGGTTTCTCTCCTTTTCTCTCTTGTATTTGGCTTTGTATTTCTTGTACCTTGAGGTTTCTTTTGATTCAGAATTTTCTTTAGAGGATTGGCTATTTCTCTCTTCATGCTTCCTAGAAGATGATTTTGAGAAGTCATGGCCATAAGAAGAAGAAGGTTTAGAGGAAGAAGCTTTTGATCTGCATTCAGAAGCAAAATGACCTTTCTTTCCACAATTGAAGCATTCTTCATTTGCTTTATCAGAAGAGGATTTTTGAGAAAAAGATTTTCTATTAAATTTGGAGCGGTTTGAAGAAAATCTTTTGTTCTTAAGGTTTCCAGCAAGCATTGCCATACTATCAGAAAGTATGTCAATGGCTGATTCTTCTCCTTCATCATTAGCAGCACTATAGTATGCATCTGACAGATGAGAAGAGTCTTCCTTAATATCTTTTTCAGAATTAGAAGAAGGATAGGTGATTCTAGGAATACAAGAAGAAGGTTTTGAATCACCTATCAAAGCAATAGAAGAGGATTTGATATCCTTTATAAGAGACTTTCTCTGGTTCTTAGTTTGTTCATAGTGAAGAAGAGTTCCATAGAGAGCAGTTAAAGGCATTATTTCTAAGTCCTTGGTTTGCTTGATGCAAGTACGGATAGTTTCCCGAAACGGAAGACAATCCATGAACTTGCAGAGAAATTCTTCATTTTCATAAACTCGGCCAAGAACTTTGAGATCGTTGAGAAGACAGTTAAAACGATTAAAGTAGGTAGCAAGAGATTCTCCTTTTTCATGGGAGAAGAGTTCATACTTTCTAACAAGACAGATCCTGTTAGATTTCTTTACTTCTTTGGTGCCTTCATATAAGACACTCAAAGTATCCCACATTTCTTTAGCAGTAGGAAGGTTAAGAAGAGAATGATACACATCATCGGGAAGGGAAACAAAGAAGAGGCATTTGACTTTAGTATCTAAAGCAACTAGGCGTTTATCATCTTCACTAAATTTGTTAGAAGGTTTAATGATATATCTACCGGTTTTCTCACTTCTTTCGTCATCCGACTCTATGTCCTTTCCTTCGGCGTCCTTTTCGAGGGCCAAAGCGAGCCCATATTTTAGGAATAATAGGTCCTCACCGAGAATGTTGGGATACCGCAATCGATCCCTTCCAAGAATAATAACATGCGATTTTTCCATAACCCAAAGTTGTTTGGGTTGAATCTTGGGGGTTTAGCCAAAGATCCTAAATCATATGTATTCTCGGGAAGAGGTCCGCAAGGTACCATCAACATTTGAGGTAGTAGCCATCACGGATCCGGTTTATGAGATTAAACCAATCGCTGCGATACCAATTGTTAGTCCCCAAAGAGAGATGGCTAACTAAGAGAGGGTTTTGTAGAAGGGGGGTTGAATATAAAACACACGTAATATACTATTTTTAAATTTTTTAATATAAATATTAAAAATTTACACACGTATAGTTTGATGCGGAAAAGAACGAGCGGACTATTCTATCAAACTAAACACACGGATAACGATAATTAACTATTACACTAAGCAAGTTAAAACAATACCGTTATAGCACACGGCTGCCACGATCAAACAAATAATCACTCTGAAGATTTGTTGAAAGCGTGAGATTTCTGGGAAGGACTTCATCTCCTTTTATAGTGTCCATGCATGGGATGCAAGTGGACAGCTGTCAAGGTTTTATTAGCTGGAAGATTATCTGATGGACAAAGGAAGAGACTACTTCCTTTGTACTAGAATAATGGATGAATCATTCCTTGTAGCACGTAATGTCAGATAACTTTATCTTCTTTTCTTCATGCTCTGTGAAGTCCCATCAAGCCTTTTAGCTAAAAGACAAATATTCCTTTTATAAGAATAAAAGAGAATGTCTTTAATTAAGGCTTGGTGCCCAAGTTCTTGCTGGCTCACGTGTCTTGCAATTGATGTGAGTCAAGAACTTATCTCTTTGAAATTGCTAAGTGATACATCTAACTATGTATCACATCGGTGGATACCTTATAAGGCTGGAGTTGATAAGTGTACACTTTGCTTGATAACTTCTTCTTTCACTAAGTGACAAAAGTGTATACCCTTGTGAGTTGATATCACAGCCTTAGAAAATATACCTGCAATTTCGGTGACCAATATCATAGTGTCGGTGACCATGACATCAAACTTGATGACCTCATCTTATTTGATATCCTTAGTACTTTTGATGACTTTTGAGTGTACCATCGGTGACCCACTATATTGGTGACCCAATCTTGACTTGGCAAAATGATCTGAATATTGAAGTTGGTTGATACATCCAAAATTCCACTTTTTGATGTACAACCCCTTGATTGAATAGTCTTTGACTCTTCAATACTTGAAGCATATTTCAGACCTTCAAAAGAACCTGTAAAAATTCATTCATACAAAGGAAGGTGGTTCATCACCAAATCATCGGTGACCCAACAATTTAAAAACTAATTTTTATATATAATTTACATTGATAATTTAATATGTAGTGTAGGGAAGTATAAATAAGAAATTGAAAAAAAAGTGCAACTTCCGGGATTTGATCCTATGACCACTGGGTTAGAGTAACGACATGATAACCAGCTAAGCTGCCAAACAATATGGGCCTGTCACAGTGCATGTGTAATATTCGAGTCAAAAGGCGGGGAGGCCATGGTCTCCATAAGCCTCTATGGAGTCAAGACTAGTGTATGTAAGAGTCATAAGGATGATATAGAGTTCACAACCGAGAAGTGTTGTATTTTTGAACTTGAAAACTACGTAAAATATGCAATTTACATTACTCATGTGTGGCACAAAGCAAGATTTTGATTTTTACAGTTTACTCGTAACGTGACATTTTTAATAATATTATTAAATTTTCATGTGATTGACTTTGGCCCAACCTAAAACATTTTTTCACGAAATTTATTATCTTTGTGGATCTTAAAATGTATATTGAAAACCATATTTAGCTTATCTTTTGATAAATAATGCAATTCGGTAATTTATGAATTCTTCTAAACAAATATTTTTTATAATGCTAAATTTGCACCTGATTCACCCATGGCCCAAAAATGGCCGGCAAATCGCAAATAATATTGAGAATACATTATAAATTCAATTTAACTTAGAAATTAAAAAGTGTTGCTTTTTTAATTATGATAGATTACAGATGTTAGATTTATCAAATAGGAATGTGATCATATCATCACGCATTTACTCTTTAATCGAATAAATTTTAAATCTCAACCTTTTAAAATAGAAGAAGAATTAAACACCAGATACTGCAACAAAAATGATTTTATAGAACGCCTAAAATAAAAAGGTGTCCTAAAAGCATATTTTATAGGACATAGGTTTATAATACCGAATCATAAAGTGTCCTATCTAAAAGCGTTACAATAGGTTTGTAGGACGCTATTAGACGTGTTTACAAGTTTTTACGACGCTTTTAAAATAAAGTGTCATATTAGCTATATAAATAGGACACTTTATTTAAAGGCGTTGTTAAAATTTGTTGAAATGCCTAAAAGCGTCCTATAAACATATTGTAATGCTTTTAGATAGGACGCTTTATGATTTGGTCCTATAAACTTGTGTCCTATAAAATCATTTTTGTTGTAGTGAGAGGACAAATTAAATGTTTTTTTATAAAGAGTAAATTACAGATTTTGTCCCTACGTTTTTATGAAAATTTGGATTAGGTCCTTTAAACGAAAGACTTACATGCTTGGACATTGTGGTTTCATTTTTGTTATGGATTAGATCCCTTGATCTAACTCTACTAACTTTATCCTCATCAAAATCAAAGGTAAAATTATCAATTTATCAAGCAGAGCCACATAGTCATGGTAGTTAAATTATTGACCTATTAATATATACATATCTATTTTTTTTTAACCGGCAAGTTAGTAGTTAGAGATTCGAACTCACAGTGACATCCAATTGGGCAGTATGTGGGATTCGAACCTACGCCTTAGGGGATAAACCCCACACCTTTAACGCCTCAGGAGGAAAACCCCCACGAGGAGGCTCGAACCCGAGACCTCATGCATGTGGTAACAACCTCCTGACCAACTCTGCTAGGCAGGTGTTGGCTAATATATACATCTCTAGATTGGAAGAAATGATTACAACTTCAAAACTAACATGCAAAATCGATACCAAAACTGATCGTTGATGTACATAAAACATCATCAACAAATTATTTTTAATGTACAAACCCTAGCTACTGAAACCCGCTCGAGGGTTGTAAAGAGATCAATGATACAAATCGATACAAGTGTACATGGTTTGACCCAAATCAAAACAGTTTAGTTGGTTTGGTCGGTTTAGAATTCTATTAAGTTGGTCGGTTCAAATGAATTTTAACAAGTCGTCCCATTTTATCATTATATTGTATGGAAACTTGATATTTCAGTCAAACCAGGAGTTTTTTTTTACTAATTAATTAAGAAGACATAAAAGATGCGAGAGTTTGTATAATTAATCAAAGTCGGGGCTATTTATTTGATATTATCTATTGAGTTCTTTGGTTTTCTTTTTTTTCTTTTTTCTTTTATTGTTTGAGCCTTTGAGGAGGTTTTACTCGGTTTTTCGATCTATTTTACACGGTCAATGCAAGAGTAAGCGGGTGACCTGTCTCATAACCTTAGGTCACAGTCAAAGTCGTACATATACATAATTTTACTGTAAAATCAAATATGATTTACTCATTGTCATATTCTTTTATTTTATTATTATTCTTATATGTACTTTAACTTCATCTTATATATTCGACATCTCAACAATTAATAGTAAAATATATGTGTTTTCATGTGAAAACCCCAATTTTTATACAGTTCCAAACAATTAATAGTCAAATATACATTTTTTTTGATAAATTATTTTTCGCAATAATTACTAATGGTTAAAGGGAGTGAAAGGCATAGGTCTCATTATAAAAACATTGGGTCCTCACTCATGTGGTTATAACCATCCACTACCATATAATGGACTCTCTTTCCTCATCTTTCCTTCCCACCTTCTCACCACCACATTCCATCATATCTCAACCACCACCACCACCGCCACAATCACCATTGCCGCCACCATCTACTTTTCGTGTTTGGTCTCTTTGGATCGGCGAAAAGTCACAAACCGTCACAAACACTAGCAAGGGGTTTGTTCAAGATCGAACGAAAAAACCAAAATCATCCTTGAATAATGAGAAACGTGTTTCAAGATTAGTGGCGGCAGATAATCATACACTATCTGCCACGATCTTCAATGTGTTTGATAATATCATAAATGACTTCATAGATCCACCACTCGGGGATTCATTTAACCCGAGACGTGTCTTGTCAAATAATTTTTCCCCAATTGACGAACTCCCTCCTACTGACTGTGAGATTACCGAGGGTGCACTTCCAAGTTGCCTCAATGGGGTTTACTTTCGTAATGGGCCGAATCCACAATTTCTACCACGGGGTCCGTACCACCTTTTTGATGGAGATGGTATGCTTCATGCTATTCGTATCTCTAAAGGAAAAGCCACATTATGTAGTCGATATGTGAAGACATACAAGTATAACATAGAGAAGGAAGCAGGATTTCCCATCATCCTAAATGTTTTTTCAGGATTCAATGGTTTGACCGCCTCTATGGCTCGGATGGCGGTCACAACAGGACGTTATTTGGCAGGCCAGTTTGACCCGGCCAAAGGTAATGGCCCGGCCAACACTAGCTTGGCATTTTTTGGAAATAAACTTTACGCGTTAGGGGAGACAGATCTCCCCTATGCTATTAAACTTGCGTCAGATGGTGATATAATCACCATCGGTCGCCATGATTTTAATGGAAAACTTTCAATGAGGATGACAGCTCACCCAAAAATTGATCCCATAACCAAAGAAGCTTTCGGTTTTAGCTGTAGTCCAATACCTCCTTTCCTTATATTTTTCCGGTTCAACGAGAATGGTGAAAAACAAGCCAACGTCCCGATCTTCTCAATGACTAGCCCGACATCTTTTCTCCACGATTTTGCCATCACCAAAAACTACGCCATTTTTTCGGAGATACAAATTATAATGAACCCGATGGCGATGATTGGCGGAGGATCGTTGTTTAGTGTAGACCCGAAAAGGGTACCTAGGGTTGGGGTGATCCCAAGGTACGCTAAGGATGAGTCGGAGATGAAATGGTTCGAGGTTCCAGGTTGGAACACCGTACATTCCATCAATGCATGGGAGGAGGACGGCGGAGATACGGTGGTGATGGTGGCAACGAACATATTATTGGTGGACCATTTGTTGGAGAAGATGGATTTCATCCATGTGTTAGTGGAGAAGATGACGATCAATCTGAAAACTGGAATGGTATCAAGACACCCGCTATCAACTCGGAATCTAGAGTTACCTGCCATCAACACGGCTTTTATCGCTGTAAAAAACAGGTTACTTTTTAATTTAATGAAATCAAAATTAAATATTTTATATATGTCAAAATTTGAAGTACTTTTTCTCTCTTACAAAGTTATTGTTAAAACCTATTTTTTTAACGATTAATATATAATGTACTTGATAAAATAAAATCATTTTTGCTAAATTTTAACAAGCACAGTCGTTTTTTTATGAAATATAAATTAAATATAATATAAGCCGTAAAAAGTTATTTTAATGATTGTCAATTAAAAGTTGGGTAATTTGTTACTATGATATTAACATGAAATACAAAACATATAGGTATATATATTGTGGAATTGGAGATCCAATGCCTAAGATTTCAGGGGTCGTCAAGCTTGATGTATCATTATCAGAAGAAGGCCAAGAGGAATGTGTAGTGGCTAGCCAGATGTTTGGGCCAGGTTGCTTTGGCGGTGAGCCGTTCTTTGTGGCCAATGAACCCAACAACCCTGATGCTGAGGAGGACGATGGGTACTTAGTTACTTATGTGCATAATGAGAACACTGGTGAGTCGAGGTTCTTGGTGATGGATGCCAAGTCTTCGACACTCGAAATCGTTTGTGTCGTAAAGCTGCCTCGGCGAGTGCCGTATGGCTTTCATGGTCTTTTTGTTAAGGAAAGTGACATTAATAAGTTGTGAAAATTGAATAAACCATTTTTATTATAAAAACTAGATACAATATGTAATAATGTGAAATAAGGCCTAGCGTGTTTTGTGGATTCAATAAAATACGATGGTAATTCAGATAATTAAATTATGATATAGAATTTTCCGCACCCATAAAAGCTTATGGTATCAAAATGTTTTTAATTAAATCATAATTTCATGGTCGTGATTGATAATCGGTTTGATCTATTCAAGAGCGGAGTTGTAGCTTTCTACTTCTTGGAGTAGAGGTAAGGTTTATGTACATTATACCATTCTTAAATCTTAGTGCGTATGAAATTCATTGTATTCATGTGGTTTAATTTGGTTTAGTCGGTGTAGAAAGACTAAAAATTAGTTTTCTTATTATTGTCACAAAGAATAGTTGAATAAAGGTCGGAATTTAAGTGAGAATGGAAGTTGTGGTGGCTGGTGAAAAGGATAAGAAGTGATCTCCACCCTTGGATCAATCATAATTGAAGATCAACACTCATGTGATGCAACGAGAAGCACCAAACCAGTTCCCGTGATAAGGGCATTTCATAGGTGGGTTGAGATGAAACGTAATCATGGGTCCAAATCTCTTTTTACGTTTCTCACCCTAACACATATTCTCACATGATCAATCCTTCGTTAGTCGAATAAAATGCCATTTAAATAAAGAAAATGATATGTTAAAAAAGCAAATGTCATAAAAAATCAAAAGATAAAATCTTTAAAAACAATTACGTTACACTTGGAGATTTCATTATTGATTTAAAAAGAATTATAAATTCATCATTCCTGCACACGTAAAAAAATTATACAAAACAATAATACATTCAATCTCACAAAGGAGATTCATGGAGAACCCTGAAAAAAGAAATAACAAAATAAACCATCAAAACCGTTAGATTAAAATGATCTAACGGATGTGACTAAAAAGTGGTAACAAGGTACGCGCCTCTTGTGGTTCGGTTCAAATTTTCCTTACTAATCAAACCATGAACACCCCTATGTGAAATGTAAATTCTTTGGGATCTAGAAAACAATTTCAAGTTTTTCATACCATCTTTTAAGACAAAATTATTATACTCTTATATTTACTCCATTCAACTCCATCCCACCATGATGGATGGCAACGCTGCCACCACCACTACTTGTTGTTGCCACCGCCACCGTCATTACCACTGTCACCTTCACCCCCATCACCAATGTTGTCGTGACCACCACCGCTATAGCCGCCATTGTCACCGGCACTACTACCACCGCCATTACCGCCTCCTCCCACCACTATTCAAATTCTTTTGATATATTCCGTTTAAGTTGCTGACAACCAAACGCAAGATCAAACATATTTAAGTTATATTTCTATTTCTTCATTTTCTAATTCTGAATTGATTTCAATTTCTATGGGTTGGGTTGGTCGGGTTAAAGGCATTTGAACAACTCAATCCAATGTTTGCGGTTTGAAAAATCTCAACCCAACCCAACCCAACCAAAGTAAAACTACAACCCAACCCAATCCAAACCGTGCGGGTTGGTCAGGTTGATCGGGTTGAAACTTTGGTACATCATTTTACAATCTTACTAAACGTTTTGTTTAAACGAAATAAAATTAAAATAATAATACATAAAAAAAAGTCTAACGAACTATAAAAAAGTTAAAAATTCATCAAATAAGAAAGTAAATTACGGTTGAAATAATAATATGATTTTTGAATATATCTAATTACGGGTTAGTTTAATATACATATATTAATCAAAAACTTAACAATTGTTATAAACTTGTAGTACATAAAGGCATCGGGTTGGGTTGGGTTCGGTTCAAATTACCCCAACCCGACTCCAATCCAATAGATGCGGTTTAACCTATTTTTGTATCAGTTATGTGTCGGGTTACCCCGGTTTGAGTTTTTTTTTTTTTTCAGATTGGGTTGATCAGATTGATCGGTATTTTAAGCACCCCTGAGTTTTATTATGTGAATCAAACTTACCTGTATTGAAATATTCGTTGGGCCTGTTCTTTCCGCCCGATACTTCATTTTAAGCTGAATAACTTTTCAAAGAAATATTCATTGGGCTTGATCGTAGTGAGTTCATTTCAATTTTAATGGGCTTTATTCAAGGCGCCTCTAACAAATCCCCCGATGGAGAAAATGAATATTTTAGAGGGTTTTTTATTCTTATTATATCATTTAAAACCTTTTCAAAAGAAAGAAAGTAGTATAAATAAGGTATAAGTGAGAAATATATTTGGGCAAAGTCACTCCACCAATTTGCCAACTGAGCTATTTTATACTTCATATTAATAAGAGTTTTTGAAATTAAATGCTTACGAACAAGAAATAATATTTTATTAAATGTATTAAATATTTTAGTAATATAATAATCTCTATATATAGAATATGTTGAGTGAAATGCAATTTTTTATGGATTTGATTTTTTTAATCTACTATTTGAAGAATTATTTGAAGATATTCTAACTGAGTTTATCCTGATCTGAATCTTAACCAACGTTATTGGGATTGAGATCCACGTTATTATGTGTTTGTGGCTTAGGATGTTAATCTTTTATATATATATTTTTATTCTTCTGTAAGGGTCAAAACCTCCATTCACAATTATAAGATTTTGCATGTCTATTCTTAAATCAAAACCAATAAACTTAGCAGACTTGTTCATTTCTAATTTCAAGTTAATCAACAAAAGTTCGATTGAGAGTCTGAGTCTGAGTATTATGTTATGAAATTTATGTTTTACTTTGTGATGGCTTACCAACATGAAATTCTAAAGAAGGTATTATGTTATGAAATGTATGTTTTACTCAACTCGCGTTGCCATTGGCGGAT
Source organism: Silybum marianum (assembly GCA_036898165.1). Lineage (NCBI taxonomy): Eukaryota > Viridiplantae > Streptophyta > Magnoliopsida > Asterales > Asteraceae > Silybum > Silybum marianum. The sequence continues at coordinate 21,138,490 of CM072539.1, forward strand.
AGGGGTGCTATTGGGTTGGTTTATTAGATTTCAGGATTATCGAAACTAATCGATATCTGAGCCAAATAAGGTTTTGTATAATCAGTTTTGTATTATTCTTATTTTAATATGGTTTCTTAATCTAAATAAATGTATAAAATATAGATACAAAATAACATTTTAAATATAAACTTGGAAAAAGAAAAAAATTAAGACATAATTTAATATATTTTTCTAAATGCTAGGATAATTCATAAATACAATGCAAAATAATTATATACTTTCTCATTCGGTTTAATCGAAACCAATAACTGAAAATCGAATAAATTAGATAAGGATTTATATTTACTGAAAGAACAAAAAATGAATAATTTAAACCATTTAACTTATCATTGTGTTGTCACCATGTTGTCGTACGAGATTACAGGTTGTAGACCTCTGTTACTTATAATTTTTCTATGTTGAAAACCTTTTCCTTCCAATTTTAGATGTTTTAAGAAAATTGACAGGCTTTGAGTTTGTGCAACTAGAGTTATAGTATGCGCTATCAGACTTAGGCCATGTTTGGTAAAAATAAGTTAGCTTATAAGCTGACTTATAAGCTAGCTTATTTTCAGTGTACACGTTTGGAAAACCATAAGCTAACTTATTGAAACGCTACTTGGAGTAGCGTTTTGGGAGCTTATTGTCATATTTTCCAATTATAACCCTCATTAATATTAATTTTTAATTTTTAATATACCTTTTTTGGTCATTTTACATTTATATACGCTAATTTTGCCAAACATGATTTTTTTTCATCAGCTACCAGCTAGCTTATCAGTCATCCGCTAGCTTATCAGCTACCAGCTAGCTTATCCGCTAGTTTACCAAACATAGCCTTAGACTCAATACGGTCAAAGTTCAAGATATGATTGTAAGTGTTCTCTAATCTTACTCAATTAACGGGTAAAACAACTCTTAACCGTCCATAAATATATGGGCTCAGTCTCACAGCCTTTAAGATAGAGAGTTTCTCTTGGATTATCCCAATACAAAATTCGTGATACGCAAGGCCATAAGGGACAAATTATTGTATTTGGACATTGAATTACTCGCATTTCAACGAGATTATCCAGTCACCAATTATCTCTGAATCCTTGTATCTAAGAAAAAGAAAAAAGATCCATAACCCTTGCCTTCGTTTGTTGTTTGCTAATGAATTTTATTTACTTTGAACACATTTTAATTTGTTCAGCTTTAATTTTATCGAAATCAGACGTCGAAGACATGCATCTACCTCATCCTTAATCTTTCTCCCATTTAACATGACTAGTTTATGTTTATAATTTGAATCTTATAACCATAGTTATTCAATTATTTATTCATTTATCATCTTGAAAAGCAGCAACGATAATTCTACACAATCATATTCGTTTGGATTTCTTGTTTCGTGATGTTGTCAATGACACAATTACAAACTCAATTAAACTCAACATGATCGAAGAGTAGTTATCTTGCTAAATTTTATAATGCATGAAATGTGTCATTTACCTTACTCATCTTTTGACACAAAGTTGAATTTTGATTTCTACAGGTTCTTTTTTATGAGACATTTTCTTGATCGTAGAGCTTTCATCTGGTTACTTTTGCCCAACCCAAAAAATGTTTGCCAAAATTTATCGTCCTAGTGAATTTCAAAAGTGTATAAAAAATTGAGATTTGACTTATCTTTCGATAAATAATTCAACTTTGGTAGTTATGGATTCCTTTAAATGAAACCTTTTTGATGATGCCAAATTTTCACCCGATTTATTTTGTTAGGGACCAAAAATGGCCGGCAAAGTTTTTTATTACATGTAATCATGGAAATGCATAAAAATATTGGAGTGTTTTTTATTGTGAAGGATATCTCAGGCAAAACCCAGACTAATCCCAGCAAAGTTTTTTAACTGCAATAATCAGTCATAATAAACTCAGTGGCCACAATTGTTGAGAGTGTCTGAATTCGAACCATGGATGGCTGAGATATTCCTTTAACCCTCAAACATTCGACCAGTATGCCACAACCTATACAGAGTGTTGATTTTTTTAATTATACCAAATTTACACTTATTGAACCAGTTTTGATCCTTTTTTGTTGGCATTGGTGATACATATTATATTATGCATAAACATTTATACCTTGTAAAAAATTATTATTTTAGAATTAATTTTTCTTACATACTAGTCCTTTTAATTTAATTAGTTGGACAAAACATACACTTCCATTTCCATATAATCAATTTGAAAAACAAAATTTGAATGGAGTGGGTATAATGATCATTTTATCATTTTATCATATCTTTAATATAAATGAACTTCATTTCACAGTCCAATAACCCTCTTTAAGTGTTTTTTAATTTACCGTCCCAATTAAAAAAATACTGTGTTAATGTTGTTATCCAGTAATTTAAGTCAAAAGGACGTGAAAATACAAATGATGGGCCTCACAGTTGTTCTTCCTCTCTTTGGGGGTGGATGGTATGTTTTACTTGATGTCACGTCTTTAGTTTCTTCGATCATGCCGTTTTGACATTTCAACCGTCGGCCGACTTACTTTCAATTCCGTAAATATGTTGTTATTATTATTATAAATGTTATCATTAAACTTAAAATAATTCATAGGACAAATTGTATTAAAATCAAACACATTAATGTTCTTCTTTTGTAAAACTTACTTTTCAATACCTATTTTAATATGTATGATAAGGTATATTAAACAGAAGAGTTTAATAGAGCTTTTTAAAAGGATTTTCACTTACAAATTAAGATATAATTCGTTGTCTTTTTATTCATATAAACTTTATATTTAGGGATTCTTTGTTTACTTCTTAACAGTTACATTAAGAGGCAACATCTAAATCGTTAAAAGATGAATCTTGTTTGGTAAAATATAAATTTGTCTCTTAATGGTCCAAAACTCTTTGAATCATTTTGTATCTTGAACCTCCTTTAACCATTCAGAGCATTCATTTCATTTTGAACAAATACCAAATAATTATATTTCATTTCATATTATATCATAAAAGTCTCTTAATCATTTTGACCACTTAATCATTCTGTATCAAATCATTCAACAACCGTAAAACAATTAGTCTCGAAATGAAGTTTTTATATATACTTTTTTTTCAAAACATTAATCAAACAAATTCACGTTTAATTGATAAAATTTACCTATTTAGGATTAAAATAACTATCCTAAATTTAATATATAAAAAGGCAATACATAATTTAGTGTTACTTATAAAAAAACGAATAACTCACATATACATCGGAAACTATAGCTTTACTAAAATCAAATAACTACATCATGTTTTATTAGAAACGGTTTTTTTTTTCAATAAAAGAAAACTCTATTTACAAAATTTATCATTCAATAATTTGCGTTTTTTGCCTGTTAAACCCAGAAAGCCTCTCAACCCCTTGACAGTAGTGGGTTGTGGCCAGCTCAACATGCTGTCAATCTTGCTTTTATCTGCTGATACCCCTTCACTCCTTCACTGCTCACCACATCAACCATTACAATACATTATTTTCTTAATCTCATGTTTCCTTTTCACATTCTTTAACATAAATAAAAAATCAGAAAACAAATACATTACAAAAAAAATGATCGTTGTCATATTTGTTCTAAAAAAAAACACAATTTTCATAATTTCACATGAAGCAAACCTTATGAGAGATGTTGACCACACCAATTTATCTTCTTGGTGAAGGGATAAATCATAAATGTGTATAAAAGTGGGGTTGGTTTTATATTTGCTTTCAGAAATTGATTGATTTAAATCATCACAATCAAATGAAATTGGTCCCCAAACCAATTAAAATATCTGTCTTTCTGATACCTCAATCTGTGGAGCACAAATTAATATTTAATATATGTTGCATTTATATCATATTTGAAATTAAAAAGAAGACAATACTGAAATTAATTCTTTTGTTTTCCTGTGAATTAAAAGTTTGTTCATAAGATGGATAATATCTTTACTGTCTCGGTCACATAGAATTTTAAATCGTATTTTTTTTTTTTTTGAAACAGCAGAATTTTATTATAACACCAAACTCAATTTTAAATCGTATTTATCTTAAAACATGAATTATTGTGATGTAGAAATTAATACCGTATAATATATATGCATATATATATATATATATGATGTAGAAATTAATACCGTAAAATATATATGCATATATATATATATATATATATGGTTTGAGTGGAGTCTAGGATTAATGCATCTAAGGCCAAGCAATTTCTAGTTGATAGATTTTTGAGCAAATATATTTATCCAAAAAAATTGGAAGATATGATTAAGACTTATGTAGATGTAAACTTGATATCAAAATTGATGGACATTAAATTTTATCGATAAATTAATCCGAGTTCAAAAACCTTCATTAAAATAATTAATTTAGGCATTGTTTGGCAAAAATAAGCTAACTTATTTTCAGTATACATGTTTGGATGCACATAAGTTAACTTATTGATAAGCTACTTTGAGTAGCTTATGAGGAGTTTTTTGTCATCTTTTCCGATTATATTCTCATTAATATTAATTATTAATTTTTCAAGATATCCTTTTTAGTCATTTAAATGATTATCAGCTAGTTTTTTGCCAAACATAATTTGTTCATCAACAATTTTATCAACTAAATTTTATAAGTCATCAACTAAATTTATAAGCCTATCAACTATCACCATCAAATTTTTATCGCTTAGTTTGTCAAACACAGCCTTAGTTGGTTAGGTAGGTTTGGGAAGTATCAATTCGACTGTTTGATTTAAAATAATTAGCATTAAGTTTTTTTTGTTAATTTGATCAATAGTTTTGTATTGAGAAACTTAATACTTCAATGAAATTGAACGTGCTCTTGTCTCTCTTTTTATTTTATTTTTACTAATTTAAGAAAAGATAAAAAGACATGATCGTTCGTACCATCAATAAAGTCGATTTGATTTTTTCTTTTATTATTTTGGGGAGATATTTTTACCCCACACGTATATTCGATATCTTAATTTCCACAATTAACAAAAAGAATTGATTAACCTACCAGATATGTTATATGTGTTTTTATGCGAAAACATCTGTTTTTCATTTTAATTAGGTTCAAACAGATAAACAAACGTAACAGATTTTACTGATTTGGCTCGTCGGTTTTTAAAATTGCACAAACATTGCTTATTGGTTTTGATCGATTCGGTCGGCCGGCCTTTAAAATTTCCAAAATCGGCTTATTGGTTAGGACGAATCATTTGAGTGTGTTGGGCTTGGGAGTGCAAGTATCCTCCCACTACCTTTTACATGTTCTTTTGTTCAAATTAAAGCACGAAATATATGTGGTTTTATATATATATGGAAATAAATTATTGAAGGGCAAATTGGTCTTTTTACCTCTATATAGCCATAAATTTTGCTATAAAAACATGTGTCCTCACTCTTGTGGTAAGGCATCTGAGGGCCACATTATGGATTCTCTTTCCTCATCTTTCCTTTCCACCTTTCCACCACCAAACTCCGCCGTTTCTCAACCACCACCATCGCCACGGTCGTCATTGCCACCACCGTCTCCTTTTCGTGTCCGATCTGTCCGGATCGAAGAAAAGCCACAAACCGTCACGACCACCACCAAGAGGTCCAACCAAGAACGAACGAAAAGGCCAACGCCATCTACAAAAAACGAGAATCGCTTTAGAAGATCAGTGGCGGTAGATCAATCACTACCTGCCACGATCTTCAATGCGTTTGATGATATTATAAACAAATTTATAGATCCACCACTTCGGGATTCAGTTGACCCAAAATATGTCTTATCTGATAACTTTTCACCGGTTAACGAACTCCCTCCTACTGACTGTGTGGTCAGTAAGGGTACACTTCCTAGTTGCCTTGATGGGGTTTACTTTCGTAATGGGCCAAACCCGCAGTTTCTACCACGGGGTCCGTACCACCTTTTTGACGGAGATGGTATGCTTCACGCTATTCGTATCTCTAAAGGAAAAGCCACTTTATGTAGTCGATACGTAAAAACATACAAATATAACATAGAGAAGGATGCTGGTTTTCCCATCATCCCAAATGTTTTTTCAGGATTCAATGGTTTGACCGCCTCTGCGGCCCGCATGGCAGTTACCGCAGGACGGTTTTTGGCGGGTCAGTTTGACCCGTCCAAAGGTATTGGCTTGGCCAATACCAGCTTGGCATTTTTTGGTAACAAGCTTTTTGCATTAGGGGAGTCAGATCTCCCCTATGCTGTCAAACTCGCGCCAGATGATGATGTAATCACCCTCGGTCGCCATGACTTTGATGGAAAGCTTTTCATGAGCATGACCGCTCACCCAAAAATCGATCCGGTAACCAAAGAAGCTTTCGCTTTTCGCTACGGCCCAATGCCCCCTTTCCTAACGTTTTTCCGATTCAACGAAAACGGAGAAAAACAAGCCGACGTACCGATCTTCTCAATGACAAGCCCGTCTTTTCTCCATGACTTTGCCATCACTAAAAACTACGCCATTTTTTCAGAGATCCAAATCGGGATGAGCCCGATGGAGATGATCGGCGGTGGGTCCCCTGTGAGTGCGGACCCCGGGAAAGTATCGAGGGTTGGGGTGATCCCAAGGTACGCTAAGGATGAGTCAGAGATGAAATGGTTCGAGGTTCCAGGGTGGAACAACGTACATTCCGTCAACGCGTGGGAGGAGGACGGCGGAGATACGGTAGTGATGTTGGCACCGAACATATTATCAGTGGAACATACGTTGGAAAGAATGAGTCTGATCCATGCGTCATTAGAGAAGGTTACGATCAATCTCAAAAGTGGGATGGTATCAAGGCACCCTCTTTCAACTCGAAATTTAGACTTTGGTGTCATCAATCCAAATTTTGTCGCTATAAAAAACAGGTATAGTTTTAATTTTATGAAAATAGCTAAAGTTAAAGTGTTAAATTGTTCAAAACCGGCCAAAATAATATTTAATTGTTTATAAAGATACTAAATTGTTTTGTTAATTTTAATGGTTTTTTTTATGAGTTAAAAGATATTGACATGTGAACTGGACCCATTAACTTTAAGTAAAACTTATTTTCGAGTTCTTCCGTTTTAATATTTATATTACTTTTTTTTTTTTTTTGACAAAAGTACAAGTAAAATGATTCATAGAGTAATTCATTTTTCCAGTTTATTATGGTGTTCAGAATCAACTTTTATAAACTGTACTCCGTATTTAAACAAATAGAGAAATTTTATAGACCAAAGAATGAGCACCAATGATATGTGTTTTAGTCTTATAGATAATGTTCTGGGCTTTTTACACGGTATAATTTTGTAAAATATATATAAATTAAAAATATGTGTAATTTTTTTGGAACTATAAATATTTTCTTTTTGATAAAAAAAATATATACATATATATATATATTTTAAATTTCATGAGTACAATATTTTCTTTTGAAATATAAAACTATATATTAGTTACAAACACTATAATTGAGGTCAGGTTTATACAACATAAAATGTTTAAGTGTTTTTTAATTATTTTATAGAACTTAATTTTATATGATTAAACATTTGATTGTCTTGTATAAAGAATGTTATAATAAGTTTATATGACGTTTTTGACCTTTTAAAAAAATTATGACATTTTTGAAACAAAATTTCTTATTAACTTTTTTATAAAACACTAATTGAAAAAGTGTCTTCTAAAGCAAGTGTTTATAGGACGCTTTTTTAAAGAGTCATTTAAAATGGGCTAATATGGCATTTTGTTTAAAAAAATGGACTAAAAATGAAAAACTTGTTAAGACGTCCAAAATCGTCCAATAAATTAGTTACAACACTTTTTAAATAGGATATACAAATGTTTGGTTATAAACTTGATTTTGGGGGTGTTTGGGATTGCTTATAAAAACAACTTATTGACTTATTCCGGTAAGGCACCGATGATAAGCACTTTTGAGTGTTTGACAAAACAGCTTATACCGGTACCAAACCGGTGATAAGGAGTTTTTTGAGAAGTTAGGAGCTCCTAACTTATTAGAAGTTGATAAGCACTTTTGAGTAAAAACTATAAGTTGTTTTAAATAAGCAATCCCAAACACCCCCTTTGTTGTAGTGGAATCAAATCCTTTATAGGTCTTAAAAAAAGATCATCATACGAACTATTAATATTAAAATGAATACTAATTACAAAACGTGCAGGTATATGTATTGTGGAATTGGAGATCCAATGCCTAAGATTTCTGGAGTCGTCAAGCTAGACGTCACATTGTCAGAAGTTGACCGCCAAGAATGCATAGTGGCTAGCCGGATGTTCGGCCCCGGTTGTTTTGGTGGTGAACCGTTTTTTGTGGCCAAGGAACCCGACAACCCTGATGCCGACGAGGATGATGGGTACATAATTTCATATGTGCACAATGAGAACAATGGTGAGTCAAGGTTCATAGTGATGGATGCAAAGTCACCAACGCTCGAGATCATCGCTGCTGTGGAGTTACCTCAGCGAGTTCCCTATGGTTTTCATGGTCTATTTGTTAAGGAAAGTGATCTCAAGAAGCTATGAAAAATGAATCATCCATACTTATTATAAAAAATAGATGCAATAGATATTTTAGCATTTTCATGTATATATAAGATGATCAAAAGATAGAGAAAAATACACTCATTTTCAAGTAAAATACGTTTTAGTACATGTATATAAATTATGGCATGGGCAAATGCATTAGAAATGTAAAACACTTTGATCTGATCCATTTATTTTGTTTCTGTATGGCTTTCATGGTCTTTTTTGTTAAGGAAAATGATCTCAACAAGCTATGAAAAATGAATCATCCATATTCCATACTTACAATAAAAATTAGATGCAATAGATACATTAGCATTTTCATGTATATATAAGATGATCAAAAGATAGAGAAATATACACTCATTTTCAAGTAAAATACGTTCAAGAACATATATATATATATATATATATATATATATATATATATAAATTATGGCAAAATGCATAAGAAATGTAAAATACTTTGATCTGATCCATTTGTTTTGTTTTTTTTAACAACAACGAAATTTTATTAAAAAACTAGCAAGACGCTAGAAAAAACAATTACATACAAGAAACAACAAAGAGAGGGTTATGAAGCCAACTCATCCAATTAATCTTAAACTTGTTACTATTATTAGAAATCCGAAAATAGGTCTGAGTTACATTCCTGTCAAAGATAAACGCCTTTTTTAGCTTGGTATCGCAAAAAATGATCACATTCCAGAACGACCATATGTACCAACAATTTCTCCCCACTTTTCAACCGCAAATTAGAAGTTTGGTCTCGATAAATATTCATAAATGAACTAGGAGCTAGTCTCGCTAAACCCAATCATATTTTGTATGAAATTAAACCAAGATTCGAAATGGCATGAGGTGTGACGTGGCGGCAAGGTCAAGCCTTAAGAGCCACAACGAGGCCGCGGCGTTTTCAAGGCGTGTTTTATGGCGGCAAATTTTTATATTATATAAATTATTATTCATGTAAACATACATTTTCTATTACTACCAATGAGTCAATGGTATTAAACAATTTAAATTAGGTTGTACATTCGAAACTAACAAATAAAACATTAAAAAGAGTAAGAAAAATCAAACATTGCATTACAAAAACCGCACATTTGGTCATGGTGTGCCACAAGTATAACGTGGCGTGAGACACAATCCTTAAGCCGTGTCGCGCCATGAAGGTTGTTATTAGGAACCAAACGTTTACCACTACGTCAAAAGCAATTGTTGATGAAGAAGGTGCAACTTATTCCTTTATAACGTAGAAGTCAATGCCACGTCTCGATTTAAGAAGATGTTGGTTAATGACCCAACAACCCCCCCCCCCCCCCCAGCATCTGCTAGCACTAATGAGAGCTTCACTAGAAGTTAATGGCTACATATGGCATTTTTTATGCACTTCATAGGATTCCAATCCATGACCTGCTTTGATACCACATGTTAAGACCCAAGCGCTTACCACTACGCAAAAAACAATTGATTATGGAGAAGGCATAACTTATTCCTTTATAGCGTAGCAGCCAACGCCACTTTTCGATTTAGGAAGATGTTGTTCAATGACCCAACAATTGTTGCGGAGAGCTTTTTTGAACACTGCATTAAACACAGTTCTTTGTTTGGCCTTCATATAGCAATAAGTTTGGTGTCCAGATTTGAGCATTAACAGGTCCATCAAGTCTATTGGTGTATGGATTTGAGGACTGTTACCCCCGTCAAGTCTATTGCTGTTTGGATTTGAGGACTGTTACGCTGTCAAGTCTATTGGTGTCTGGATTTGAGGACTACATATTTATGATATTATTATATTCAAATAAAGAACTAGGTGAAAGGTTTTAGTAAAAACTACTACCACATGATACAGACAACGGAAGCATGTTTAAAATTATCATTCATGGCAATACTAACAACCTATAAGGAAACATACGTTTTAGATATTTAACTACAAAAGGATGAACATAAAATACTTACTTGGATATTATGATTGTCGAAAATTACAATTATGAATCAAACCTTTTGATCTCGCTTTTTGGATGCTGAGGGCCAACAGTATGAATCCCTCTAGTGGCTCACACTTAAGAACATCAAAATCTAACAATCAAGAAGAGGCTTAAATCTTAAACCCTTATTAGGGTTCTCGATTTTGGGAGAGAGGGAGAGGGGATATAGATCCAACAGAGAGAGAGAGAGAGAGAGAGGAAAGACTCAAAAAACTGCATCTAGGGTTTGACCCCTAGCAGTCTATTTATAAACCTCTTCTGTTTCTCTATTTTACACTTAGCCCCTTGAACCGATAATCATGATTAAACTATTTTAATCAATTATCAGTATCCCTATACTTTATATAATTAATTTAATTTATTATATATTTTATCATCTAATTAATTTATCATAAAATGACAAATTAACAAACTACCCCCTTTATCTTCTGATTGTTTATTTGGGTCTTAAGGGAAACCCAAAAGGACCCTGCTATTATAAGAAATGTTACCAACAGTTAATAACTATGGACACTATATCCAACACTAGGTTAAGTCAAGTAATCCATAAAAGTTGTCATCTTGGAAAACGTGTCACATTGACTCGCAAATCCATAAAATCGAAAATTGCATAGGAATGCGTGTCATAAATAATCAAGGTTCAAGTTTGGGCAATACAAAGTTGTCATCCGAATTCTACATGATATCGAGTGGTATATAAGTTATCTCGACTTGGATAATTTTTTTAATCATACGTTTTAAAATTAAATATGAAAATAATTTTATAAAACAAGTATAGATGTTTTATCAAGACATCTTTATAAAACGGTTTTTATAAAATCGAAACAAATTTTATATAAATATTATAAGAACTTTTATTTGAATTCAAATTCGTAAAAAAGAAAGACGAAATGTCAAATTAAATATTATCTAATGTATTAAGATTTTTATTTCTCAAATCCTAATGAAATATATAATAATACAAGGTTTAATGATCTCTGCTTTTTGAGAAATGCTTAATGTGCATTAAACTTGTGATCTTTGAATACATTAGATTTTGTTTCAGCAATGTTTATAAGATGGGTTATGTGAATAGTAAGGTCCTTTTATTGAATGTAATCTACAGAAGTTGATGATATGGAATTTTTCGGAACCACATTACTTGCCATTTCATAGCTAAACAATCAAGGTATATGTATTTGAATTTGAATTCTATAGAAATGTGAAAGAGTTTCTTCCACCATATTTGGATTCTACTTCTCAACCACTTCCCTCTATTTGGCACAATCACTAGGTATGTATTATATGATCAATTAAGTTCGATTCAGCTTGATTTACTTTCAGAATGTATTTATGGGTTTAGTTTGCTGCAATCAGGATATATGAAATATGTTATGTTTTAATTTGGTTGGATCGTTTGATTCCATGCTTTAGTATATATACAAATTCCATAGGTTTCTGCTTTGTTTCTTTCTGGAATGTTATTCCTTGACTTTAAATTGATTATGTTTTATGTGGCAAGGTATGATAATAGGAGTTTACCTGTACTGTAAACTATACTTATCAAAATAGGAAGTTTTGAAAAGCTAGTTGATTCTTTAACTAACCTCTATTCTTATTTTAAACCTACTTGCTTAATGTATTGCTTCAACTCCTTTACTTCATTGGTCACACATAACATGCATAACGTAGATATTATCATCGTTATACAGTTTATATTATTATCGATTTTTAGACAATTTTTGTAGTTCTAGTTCTTGTCCGGATTCATTATTTAATTTGATTAAAAATTTAAATTCTGTCGCATTACACGGGTTCATAACCAGAAATACTTCATTAATTGTTTACATAGATTCTGAATTGTTTTGTTAATTAATATAAATAAATAAATATTTTCATTTTAATATTTTTTTATTTTTTATGATTTAATGTGAACCGGACCAATTAACTTGAGTAAAACTTATTTTCGAGTTCTTTCCGTTTTAACATTTATAACTTTATAAACAAAAGTACAAGTAAAGTGATTCGTAGAGTACTTCATTTTTCCAGTTTATTATGGTGTTCAGAAACAACTTTTATAAATTGTACTCAATATTAGAACAAATAAAGAAAATTTATAAACCAAAGCATGAGCACCAATGATATATATTGTAGATAATGTACGTTGTGGGTCTCTTTAAAGGTATAATTTTTTTAAATAAATATGTTTAAATTATTTTTGAAACTATAAAAATATATTTTTTGATAGAAAGAATATGTACTAAATATGAATATATATATATATATATATTATATATATATATTAATGAGTACAATATTTTCTTTGAAATATAAAATTATATATAGAGAATGAGGAAAATTCAAATGCGAATTCAAATTTGGTTGCGAACATTAGGACAAAGAAGAGCGTGATACGTGTCCATTCGGTCTGAATAATGAAGGGCATTCGGTATGAATAACGAATGTGAAGTTCGTCCATTATTCAATATAAATAGCACGCATTCAGAGTGAATAACACAACATTCAGTCTGAATATATTTATAGAACACTAACTCAAAAAGCGTCTTATAAAACAAGTGTTTATTGGACACTCTTTTAAAGGTGTCATTTATAAGGGCTAATAGGACATAGTGTCCTAAAGGTTGTTAAGACGTCCAAAACCCTCCAATAAATTTATTACAATACTATTAGATAGACACTTGGTATGTTTGTTATGACATTTAAACACTTAAGCACTTTGACTTCCTAGTCTATTACGATATTTAAACACTTTTGATGTCCTATAAAATCGATTTTGTTGTAACGGTATGCTTCATAGGTCTTAAAACATTATCTTAAGAACTACTAATATTAAAATGGGATACAAATACAAAACAGACAAGTATATGTATTGTGGAATTGGAGATCCAAAGCCTAAGATTCCTGGGGTCATCAACCTAGACATCACATTGTCAGAAGTTGACCGCCAAGAATGCATAGTGGCTAGTCGGATGTTCGGCCCAGTTGTTTTGACGGTGAACCGTTTTTGTGGCCAAGGGACCCAACAACCCTGATGCCGACATGAATGATGGGTACATAATTTCATATGTGCATAATGAGAATGCAAGGTTCATAGTGATGGATGCCAAGTCATCGACACTCGAGATCATGGCTGCTGTGAAGTTGCCTCCGTAGGTTCCGTATGATTTTCATGTTCTCTTTGTCAAGGAAAGTGGTATCAACAAGCTATGAAAACTTAATCATCCATACTTATTATAAAAAAATAGATATGGATATTTTAGCATTTTCATGTATATATAAGATGATCAAAAGATATAGAAAAGTACACTCATTTTCAAGTACATATATAAATTATGGCAAAATGCATAAGAAATGTAACTTATTTTGATCGGGTATCTTTATTAAAAGATCTCCATAAATATTCATAAATGAACTAGGACCTAGTCTCTCTTGACTCTATCATCAGTGGTGGGCCTTGATTTTTTATTTTATTCGGTGACATATATAATATAGACAAAAAATAATTAGAAAAAGCATAGTTTTTATTGGCATGTCTCTAGGTTTTTACTAATATTCAATATCGTTTGATGTGTTTCTAGTCTAATTCCACCGTTTCGAGATATTTTTTAAAGTTTTTTGTTTGATTTTAAGGGATTTTTAAGTTTTACTATCGATTTTGAGGGATTTTTAAGTTTTACTATCGATTTTGAGGGACTTTTTCGGTTTTTTGTTGATTTCAAGAGTGTTTTGTTTTTTGGTTGATTACGAGACACGGTTGCACCTTTTCTTGAACTCCTAAATATCATACAGTGACAACTTCTAAAACGATACTTGCACCTTTCATAAACATAAAAATTTTAACATTTCGACAGAGAAATAATATGGTGGCACGTGTTGTAGTGTAAAATCATTCGTGTTCACACAGTGGACACAAAGTCTCTCCACAGTGACGGTGTAAGTACATGCCGACACTATGATCGCTTGCAAGTAATAAAGTGGTAAAGTTCCAAGATCGTTTTCATAGGGATTGGAACTACTGAGAATCGAAAAAATTTATAAACTACTTAATCTTGTTTCGTTTTGTGATTAAAATTGATTTTTAGTTGGTGAAAAGGTAAAGTGAAATTGGAGACTTTATCATCACTTATGGAAATGCACCCCTAGAAGTGCACCCCTAGTCCGTAGATGTTATTAATGGCATCCCTAAAAGTGAATTGTTTCTCAGGCACATCTATATCAAAGCCCTATTATAGTACAAAAAATTCCGTGCACACCTCTACTAAAGAAGTGTCATTAGCACTCCCCTGAATTTTTCTAATCAATAAATTTTTAACTTGGTACCTTATCATCACTTTACCTTATCGTCACTTTACCCTTGGTACCTTATCATCACAATTTTCCTAACCAATAAAATCTTTATCGCCAATAAATTTTAAGAAGTTCATGAAATTCTTCAATTTTAATAAAGTTTAATCTTCTAAACTTTTGGTACCTTATCATCATTTAACAATCATTTTATTGGAAACAAAAGTAAAAAGATACAAAAAGATGGAAATTAACGAAATCAAAATGAGGAAAATAACACAAAATAACTCTAAAAATGAGAGTTATCAACTTGTACCGTGTGCCTTTAATAAGGTTCGTCTATGCCTATCATAGTTTGTACGACATTAAAGACCGTTCCTTTGTTAGGCCTCCATAAGGCAATAAGTTTGGTGTCCGGATTTGTGCATTGTTAGGCCCGTTAAGTCTATTGGTGTCTAGATTTGAAGATTGCTACGTCCATCAAGTCGATCTAATCAATCTTGGACCCGTTCTAACTATTCCTAAATTATTTATTTTGCTTTTCAGTCGAGCTAGTCTTTGATCATATATAAAGAAATTTGTGATTGGTAAAATGTTATTTACTTAAATTGTAAAACCATTGTTATATGTGTAAAGGGGCATAAACAAATGAGAACCTTATATATTGTGATAATTGTGAAACTTAATTATCGTAATATATTTTTTCACGTAATTTTTTCATCTAAGACTACAATTTCATATATCGATTAACATATATTTGTTTCACAATGTGTTTGTTTCATATATATTCGGTTCACAATGTGAAACTTTTTATTTGTATTTTTTGTTTCACAAACATATAAAAAATGTTCGCAAATATATATGAAACAAATATAAGTTAATCAATAGCTAAATCCAAGTCGTAAATGGAAAAAAATCGTATAAAAATAACATATAATATAAAAATAGCATAAGTTTTCTTTTTTATTTGCAAACCAACTTTCATAATATCTATTTAGATTTCAGAGAATTCACTTCAAAAAAGTTCATTCCGGAAACCTACTTTTAAGACTTTATATATATATATATATAGAGTATATACATATATATATAGAGAGAGGGAGGTTCAAATAAGAACTTTTGCTTTTTAAAGAAACAAATGAACCTTCTTCTAACCACATATATAATTTAAGAAATCAATAAAATAATTAATATTAATCTATTTACTTTAAGGGTATTATGGTCCAAAGTTACTTTATGGAATGTTACTATTCATCATGTTCCATCAGATTGTACAATCTTGATTACTTCTAAACAATTTAAATATTAAATATATTTAAATAAATATAAGATCAAGATAAATTTGAAATATCATGAAATAAATATAAGATCAAGAGAAATATAAGAAACCAAACCCAGTACCATATATGATTTTAGAAAATTGAAACATGAAATATCTTTAAAGAAAAGTTTATTATTTTTAAAACTTGAATTTTTTTATTATTTTAAAAAGTATTTTAAAAAATTAAAGGTAATATTTTTAAAAAGTTTATTACAATGTCAATTATATCAACAAAAGCATATATAATTTCAGTATCATATATGATTTTGTATAAATGTTAATATTAAATCATATGTATTTTGTACAAATGTAAATGTTCAATCATATATGATTTTATACAAATGAATTCACACATTATTACAATGTCAATTATGTCAACATAATCACATATGATTTCAGTATCATATATGATTTTGTACAAATGTTAATATAAAATCATATGTGATTCTGTACAAATGTTAATGTAAAATCATATGTGATTTTATACAAATGTTAATGTAAAATCATATGTGATTTTGTATAAATGTTATTCACACATGGTTACAATGTCAAGTATGTTATTTTTTATATTATAATATAATATAATTTTTGATATAACTATAACTATATGATATAATATATAATATAATATAATTTTTGATATATTATATTATTATTAAATCATTGATATATTATTTGTGTTTCTACCAATTTTACTTCTAAAAGACTTTACCCTTAGTGGAAAGTAGATTTCAGCCACCATTAATTACTTCAATGTCATTCAATATAATATTAATTGATTTATCAAAATATGTGGCTACAAACAATTCCTTTGTTTCTTTAAACATATCATGTTCTCGCATGATCCCTTCCCTATATACATATATATATATATATATATATATATAAGGGAGGGATCATACGAGAACCACCCCTCTTTAAAGGAACAATTTGTGGACCACATATGATGTTGGTCCCACATAATATTAAATCATTTCTGATTTCATATTAAATCAGAAATGATTTAATATTATGTGGGACCCACATCATATGTGGTCCACAAGTGTCCCTTTGTTCCTTTAGAAATCAAAAGTTCTCATTTGAACCTTCCTTATATATATATATGGACAAGTTTAAATGAGAACTCAAATTTGGTTGTGAACGTGAGTACAAATGAGAGGGCGACATGTGTCATATTCAGATTGAATATAGTATTTATTTAGTCTAAATAATGTTTATTGAGTCTGAATGAGCATTATTCGGTCTGAATAAATACTATATTCAGTCTGAATATTTCTTTGATTATTCAGTCTGAATAATCTAAATTCAAACATATGTCGCGCTCTCATTTGCCTCCAGCGGAGTGGCTGTGTTATTCTACGACGAAGTGGAAGGCACTCCACCAAATATGGATCCTCATGTTCACAACCAAATTTGGGTTTGCATTTGAACTTTCCTATCTCTATATATATATATTGTATCTGGGGGGGGGTGCAAAATGGAGTCAACTACTACAATAAAATTGGGTTTATAGGACGCTTAAAATATTCAAATGTCCTAATACAGTGCCTTATAGGACTTAATGTTACAGGACCAAAAAATAAAACATCATATCTAAAGGTGTTACAGTAAGTTTATACAACGTTTTTGGACGTTAAACCAATCAGATTGGTTTGACTTACTAGGCTTGTTGGTCTTTAAAAATTTCCTCAAAAATGTTTATCAGTTACGGTTGACCTAGTCCGTTAGTTACTAAAAATTTTCGCAAACGTTCTTATCGATTTTGGTTGATTCGCCTATTGGTTTTCTAAAATTTTCCCAACAATACTTATCGGTTTCAGTTGACTTGTCCTGTTAATTTTTAAATTTTTTTAAAAAAATGCTTATGGTTATTGGTTAATTGCACCCTTTTGGGTTTTTCAAATTTCCTTAAAATGTGCTTAGAGCATCTCCAACAAATTCTTCAAAATTTCTTTAAAATGAATAACCAAAAAGTCAAAATATTCAAAAAAACTTACATTCATTTCCAACAGATTCCCTATTTTGAAGAATCTAACATTGATTATAATATTAAAATATTATTTCTTTCTCTAAATATTTATTTTCAAAGTAATTTTCTATTGGTGCTCTAATTTGATAATCATTTTTGGAGTGATCTCCATATTTGAAGAAAAAACCATTGTCTCTCATACTTTCTCCATTTTGAGAAAGCTGTTGGAACAAAATATTTGTTCAAAATCCTTATTTTTTTCCATTTTCTACATTTTGGAGAAGATGTTGGAGATGGTCTTACCAGTTTTCGTTTACTTGGGCCACAGGTCTTTAATATCTCGAGTATCGGTTTGGTTGAATCTTTATGTAGGCCTGAAACGCAAGTACTATTGGTCCTTTTTCACATCATATCATGTCTTGTGGCAATCGCCAATCGGTACTTTCTTTTGACGTGTACTTTTGTTCAAATTAAAACACAACACGACATATATTTATAAAATTACAAAATGTTCATAATTATAATTGAAATGAGTACATTTAATGCTCATTTCATGATCAAAATGAAGAGAAATAAATTATTAGTTGAAGGACAAATTGGTCTTTTACCCATAGCCATAGATATTTCACTATTAATACATGGGCCTTCACTCATGGTAAGGCATCTAAAGCCCACAATATGGACTCTCTTTTCTCATCTTTCCTTTCGACCTTTTCATCATCGCTACAACCGTCTCATTTTCGTGTACGATCTTTTCCAATTGAAGAAAAACCACGAACCGTCACAACCATCACTAAGAGGTCTAGTACTCAAGAACAAACAAAAAGGCCAACATCAATCATGATGAATGAGAAATGCATTAGATCTGTGAAGGTAAATCAATCACTATCTACCATGATCTTCAAAGCGTTTGATGATATCATCACCAACTTCATAGATCCACCACTTCGGGATGCAGTTGATCCAAAGCATGTCTTGTCAGGTAACTTTTTCCCAGTTGACGAACTCCCTCCTACTGACTGTGAGGTTAGTGAGGGTACACTTCCGAGTTGTCTTGATGGGGTTTACTTTCGTAATGGACCAAATCCGCAGTTTCTACCACTAGGTCCATACCACCTTTTTGACGGGGATGGCATGGTTCATGTTGTTCGTATCTCTAAAGGGAAAGCCATGTTATGTAGTCGATATGTGAAGACATACAAGTATAATATGGAGAAGGATGCAGGATTTCCCATCATCCCAAATGTTGTTGCTGGATTTAATGGTTTTACCGCCTCTATGGCTCGCATGGCAGTCATAACAGGACGGTTTTTGGCAGGCCAGTTTGACCCTTCTAAAGATCTTGGCTTGGCCAATACTAGTTTGGCCTTTTTTGGGAATAAGCTTTATGCATTATGGGAGTCAGATCTCCCTTATGCCTTGAAAATTGCACCAGATGGTGATATAATCACCCTTGGTCGCCATGATTTTGATGGCAAGCTTTTCATGAGCATGACAGCTCACCCAAAAATCGACCCGGTAACCAAAGAAGCTTTCGCTTTTCGCTATGGTCCAACACGTCCTTTCTTGACGTTTTTCCGATTCAATGAAAATGGAGAAAAACAGGATGACATCCCGATCTTCTCAATGAAAAGCCCATCTTTTCTCCACGACTTCTCCATCACCAAAAACTATGCCATTTTTTCGGAGAACCAAATCAGGATGAGTATGATGGCAATGATTGGCGGAGGATCGCTGTTCAACGTGGACCCCAGAAAAATACCTAGGGTTGGGGTGATCCCAAGGTACGCTAAGGATGAGTCGGAGATGAAATGGTTTGAGGTTCCAGGGTGGAACAACATACATTCTATCAATGCATGGGAGGAGGACGATGGAGATACGGTGGTGATGTTGGCACCGAACATGCTATCAGTGGAGCATACATTGGAGAGGATGAATTTGGTCCATGCATCGGTTGAGAAGATGACGATCAATCTAAAGACAGGGATGGTATCAAGGCACCCTCTTTCAACCCGAAATCTAGATTTTGCTGTTTTCAACCCGACTTATGTCGCTGTAAAAAACAGGTTAGTTTATTTTTAATTTTATGAAAATAAAATAATATTAATAGTATATATAAACACGTACGTGTGTGTTCGCTTTTTTTCTTTTCGAATGATAAATATTTCTCGGAACATGAAGTGTAAATCAATCATATATATAGGGGGTCATTAAAGGGAGAACCCGTTAGTTTGTGATAATTGTGAGATCAATCTTAACCATAAATCAATCGAAAAATTAGGAAACTAATAATTTTGGTAATTTGATTTAAAATTTTAATCAAAGGGTATTTTTGGCATTTTAGAAATCATATCTCTCCTCTCTCCACTATTGTCTCTCCGGCGAACTTTATTTTCGACGAACCTTATTCCGGCAAACACATGATGCACAATTGCACACTGTGGTACCCTTCACAAAATAAAGAAAAAACACATTGTGATACATTTAGTAAAACAACAAAAACAAACTACACAAAAATACACTACCTGTTACATTGTGTTACACTTCATAAAACAACAAAAATACATTGTGATACACTTCGTAAAACAACAAAATCACACTGTGATACAAAAATACATTGTGATACACTTTGTAAAACAATAAAACACGTTGTGATACCAACCGTGGAGATAGAGATCTGGAGTTTTCAGAATTGGTTTAGATGGAGATGGAGATCTTGGATTTTTAGAACCGGGTTCGATGGTGATGGACTATCTAACAGGGCCGATAATCGGTTTCCTTTTGTGAATAGGTATGATAGTACGTAAATGATTTCCTTTTGGTGATTTTTGGGTTTCTTTTTTTGGTGCATCGTTTGGTTTCTTCGAGATCGATCTTGGTTTTGGTGGCACTATTTAAAAATCAGAAATTGATGGTCGTCGATGTTTTTCGGAGGATGAGCGGCAAAAAACAGTCAGTGAGCGGATGAGAAATGATATGGTGTTCCTCGGAGCAAAAAAGATAGGTTTATGGAGAATATGTCGTGGAATAGGTATGATAGTATCTTCAAAGAAGACCAACATAGTGTTGTGCACTTGTTAATAAGGTGATGTTGACTTTTATATTTGAGGAGATGACATGTAATTAGGTTTGATTTTGATCTCGTGAGATAATGGTGGAAGTTTCCTATAAGTTATAAAATTACTAATATAACCTTTGGTTATTAATTACTAAAACAAATTAATGACAAAAATGATTGGTTAATATTAGATCTCACGGTTATCACAAACAATTTGGTTCTCATTTGATTATGCCTATACATATATATATAGGGGAGGGAATAAATGAGAATCACCCCTTCTTAAAAGAACAAAGGAACAAATTGTGGACCACATATAATATGAGTCCCACATAATATTAAATCATTTATATATATAGAGAAAGGTTCAAATGAGAACTTTACATTTTTAAAGGAACAAAGAGACACTTGTGGATCACATATGATGTGGTCCACAATTTGTTCCTTTGTTTCTTTAAGGAGAGGTGGTTCTCATTTGATCCCTCCCCTATATATATATATGTCATATTAAATCATAAATGATTTAATATTATGTGGGACCCACATCATATGTGATCCACAAGTGTTCATTTGTTCCTTTAAAAATGCAAAATTCTCATTTGAACCTTTCTATATATATATATATATATATATTAGTGTATGAGTGTCAAATCAGTTATTAGTCACTATCATTAGTTTTGTTATTAAAATTAAACATTATATTGTCAAGTACATTTTCATGAGCACAACAACACACTATGGTGACAGGTGACAATGTGACTTTATCGTCGAATATAATGATTATAATAACTATGGCCTTTGTTAAACCAACTTGATTTGAAAGATAAGACGTCTTTATTTAATAGAATTAAGTTCCCAAACAGAAAATAAGGATAAAGTAACCACGAAAATTGATTAACGTACATACGTGAAAACTTGAATTGTTGGTTGAAATAGGAAGTGCATGTATCTTGTTGGTTCTACTTCTTGATACCCCACGACATCAAGATTATGTTGTTGGTTTCTGTATAAGGTATAATTTTTTTTATACATTCAAATATTTACAAATAAATATTTTATATGACTTAATTAGTGTTGAACATATATAGGATGATTATCAAATAAAAATCATAAAAATGTTACAAACTCTTGAAAATCGATATATAAATATTTTTTTTCACGTGATTTTTTTTGTATCAAAATCTATAATTTAAGATATTGTTTCACATATGTTGTGTTCACCTTATAAAATAATTACATGTAAAAAGTTTGATTCACCTAGTGAAACGAAATATACGCGTAAAAGATATTCATTTGGTGAAACAATTACATTTGAAACTTTCGCTTTATGAAACAAATATATGTGAAATAATATCTTATATCCTAGCATTTGATGAAAATAAATCATGAAAAAATTTATTTTTACATCAGTTTTCACGAGTTTGTAACTTTTTTGGTGGTAATGTGAACTCAAATTTGGTTGTGAACGTGAGGACAAATAAGAGCGCGACACGTGTCATATTCATACTGAACAATGAAGAAAAAAATATTCAGACTGAATGTAGTATTATTCAGACTGAATAACACTACATTCAGTCTGAAATTCTGAATAATACTGTAGCCAGTCTGAATATTTTGGTTCATTATCCTGTCTGAATATGACACATGTTGCGTTCTCATTTGTCCTTACGTTCACAACCAAATTTGAGTTCTCATTTAAACCCGTCCCTATATATATATATATGTATGTATATGAACGGGGTTCAAACGAGAACACTCGTATTTTACGAAAATGAAAGAATACTTATGGGCCTACAACTAAAAATTGGAATATAAAAGCAAATTATTAAAGGTACTAATTTAATTGTGTATTTATCAACAAATTTCAGTTATTTTAATGATTTGTATTTATTCCTTAATGTTGTTAGTATCATCAAATACTTCTTATGTTGAGGCCTACATTGTCAATAATGATGTGACTTTGTTATCGATGGTGATAACAATGTGTTAATACTTTGATAAATCGAATACTTCTTATGGTGTGTTATTGTTATGCTAATGATGTCATTTTTCTGTGATAATGATGTGATAGATGTTGTAATATATAAATAAAAAACCATTGATGATTACGTCCACAATCATCGGCCCTGTCTGTTCATTTTGTGATTTGCAGTTTTTTCCTCATTTTTACCCATGCATGCCTTGAATATTCCTAAAAAATGGGTAAATATTTATTTAATATTTTATTGCTCCCATAATTCTTCTAAAATTGTGACTTGAAACATAATATTAGACTTACAAGTGTTCTCGTATTTGTCCAAATCACTGGTATTCTTGTTTATGCGTAGGATTGGGTTTAGGGGAAATTATCTTAAGTTGTCGCACGCTGCTCCGCCAACATGGCTCCTAATTTGTATGTTTCACTAGGCAATGGCTCACGCACTTGCTAAGGCTGCTCGTTTCACGTCTTGTCCCGTGTCCTGTTTAGATTTGCCAACTTTTCTGTCTCGGAGAGATTCTATGACTAATATTTGTCTTTTAGAAGTTCATTAATGAATCTTTTAGGAAAAAAAAACACACCAATAATTAATCATTCCCCTAAAACTGAGTTTATATTTAGATACTATTTGATTTTTTATGAACACATATACTTTAAAAATATGAATACTTTTTATAATTCTTAACAAGCATGGGAAATAAAAAATAACGGCAACAAATCAAATGCAATATTGTGTTAAAACATTATTTTAACAACTACTATATTAAAATGGTATACAAAACATGCAGATATATATATTGCGGGATTGGAGGTCCGATGCCTAAGATCTCTGGGGTTGTCAAGATAGACGTGTCATTGTCAGAAATTGAGCGTCAAGAATGCATAGTGGCTAGCCGCATATTCGGGCCTGGTTGTTTCGGCGGTGAACCGTTCTTTGTGGCCAAGGAACCCGACAGCCCTAATGTCGATGAAGATGATGGCTACATAATTTCCTTTGTTCATAATGAGAACACCAATGAATCAAGGTTCATGGTGATGGATGCCAAGTCACCAACGCTCGAGATCATCGCTGTTGTGGAGTTGCCTCGGCGAGTGCCATATGGTTTTCATGGTCTCTTTGTTAAGGAAAGTGACCTTGACAAGCTATGAGAAATGAATCGTCCACTTTTTATTATAAAAAGTAATTGCAATAAATATTTCAGTATTTGTATCTATATATATTATATGATACAAATTTATCTTAGAGAAATCTATACCTATTTTCATGGAACTTCTTTAGTTTTGTACTCATGTTAAAGTCTAATCTAGATAAATATATACAAAAGAACTGGAGTGTGGACTCTATTAAATACATTTCTTGATGTCTTAGGTCCCATAAAGCCTTAGCTTGACGTTCAAATAGTTCCCATTCGGTATTGATGAGACCATTTGATGATTCTTTGATTTAATAATTCATAAGTCGATTCAACTTTTGCATCTTGTTCTGGTTTTAACATTTGGATTTGCAATATGTTAATTTGTAGACGAAGTTGGACAAGCTAACAAACTTTTATCCTTATAAAGTGATAAGCTTTATTAAGTAGTAATTGCATATAAGTTTTTTTATGATGCTACAAAAACAAGCTATTACTGACGTCCGACATTCTCTGTTTATATATCCCATTACATAGGGGCGTAACCAGAATTTTAGTATAGGGGGGCTCGAAGATCTTAAAATTAGATAGTCGATTGAAGTTATTCAAACAAGATGTTAATGTGAGATATGCAATTAATGTTAGTCCTCTTCGGTTTTATAAGATTTTGAGAGGAAATTTGAGTTATGATTAGTGTGTAGATGAATATGAATATATATATATATGTAGAGGAAAGTTCAAATGTGAACTCATTTTGGTTGTAAACGTGAGGACGAATCTCAGCCACTTATCCGGTCAATAAAGGCGGCTTTGACCTAGTTCTCCTCCTTTAATAATCTCCACCCTCCCATGAATCGCGTCAATCCTCCGTGATCGCGTCCACCATAACCAAAGATGTGTGGCTGAGATTCGTCCTCACGTTCACAACCAAAAATGAGTTTACATTTGAACTTAACCCTATATATATATATATAATTCGTATTCAGACTTCTGTTTGTGATATGTTAGAAGAGAGAATATTTTATATTATAATGTTACCTAAAGTCAAAAACATATTCTATCGTTACGTAAATCGTTACTTTCACTAGTTTATCAATATATCATAAATAACGTCAATATAAATATCTATCCTAGGGGTGGAAATTCCCGACACGGCACGAACCCGACACGAAAATAAACGGGTTATGGTTGAACTTTCTGACACGCCAACCCGCCAACCCACCAAATAAACGGGTCGTGTTCAGGTTGACCCAAATGGGCCGCGGGTTGACTCGCCAACCCGCCAAAAAATACTTTTTTTATATAAAAAAATATATTTTACTTAAAAGTATCAAATAGTCAAAATAGATTTGCTTTATTTGGTCTTATTTAAGTTGGCGTTTGAACTTTTTATTTGTTTGAATTTGGTAGTATTATTAGGTGAATTTGATTATATTATTAGATGAATTTGTTTGTTTATGGACTTTTTATTTGTTTGAAACTTTTGTTTAGACTTTTTGTTTAAATTTGAATGTTTAAATTTGATTGTATTATTAGGTGACCCGCCAACCCGTTTACAACCCGTCAACCCGTTTATGACTCGCCAACCCGCCAAACCGAGCGTGTGTGGGTTAGGGTTGCATATCTCGACACGATTAGTTAAACGGGTCGTGTCCGGGTTGACCCTCTCTGACAGGCCAACCCGCCAACCCGAACACGATCCTATTGCCACCTCTAATCTATCCTATATAATATTAATATAATATGAGTGAAAAGGAGACTTCATAACTCGAAAAACAAAAGATAACATTATGAAATCTATAGTCTAAAAAGTAATAATATAAAAATCTTGATTTCATATATTCTTGAAATTTGTATAATGATATCAATTCTGATTTAATTTGTTATGGTTTTTTATATAATAATGTTTATTATAAAATATTTGTAAAGGAAAAAAATGTAAAAAATTTAAAGTTCATAATATAAAAGGTACATATTCTTTAGAAAAAAAAATGTAACTAATGAAAACAAAAGTTAGATCATTAAATAATATTTTAAAAACATAAAACTTCAACAAAATGGTAATCTAGGATTCGAATCCAGGTCCTTTGGTAGAAGCTAACAAATTGATAAAACCACCAAGGCAACCCTAAGACTTGTGTTTTATTTCTATTAAATAATATATTAGCGAAACAGTTAGGGGGGTTCAGCACCAGCCTGTCACCCTACTGTCTCCGCCTGCCATTACAAGCTATCATTAACGGTATTCTATATCCGTGTATTCCGTTATGATGGTTTTTTAGTTGAAAAAATCCATCAGTAATTACATGTTCAGAAAGTTATACCAATATAAATTAAAACTTCAACTATAGTCAGTAATGTATTGCAAAAGTAATTTAAAAATTATCAAAATAAAATGAAAAGCAGTGTTTCATTTACCAGTTACCAATGACATACTACGAACGGATTCGAATTAACGGATTTGAAAAAAAAATCCATTGGTAAAGCCTTACCAATAACTATGAAGTTTGTTGATAACATTGTCTCCAAAAATCCTTTGGTAAGTCTGACGCAATCTTCATTGGAGAGTGGTCCCAGATTAATGCCAAGAACATTGTGCAGATTTTGTGATGCTTCTATTTGGTGTCCGGCCTCAAAATCAACATCCAGAAAAGCAAAATATTTGGAATAGGGGTTGACGAAGAAGAGCTTGGTAATATGGCTAGGGTGGTGGGATGTGGATTTGAGAAGAGACATTTCCGTTACCTTGGGTTACTTGTAGGGTGCAATATGTATAATATTGACGGATGGAAAGGGATCGTTGACAAAATTGTATCAAGATTGTCTACGTGGAAGGCCCGGATCCTGTCAATGGGGGGCCAGGTAACCCTAATAAAGTCGGTGTTGAGTAGCCTGCCTACCTATTATTTGTCCATCTATAAGATTCCTAGTGCGATTGAAAAAACTTTGGAATCCCTTCGTAATAGATTTTTTAACGGAGGGGATGGTGAGGAGAGAAAAATGTCTTAGGTAAAGTGGAAAAAATGCCTAGCCAGCCGTAAAGAAGGAGGAAGTGGAATTGGGAGCATTTTTGCTCTTAATAGGGCGTTGCTCTTTATATGAATTTGGAGATTATGGGATGATCAAAACGCATTGTGGGTTAAAGTGATCAAAGCCGTGTATGGACATAATAGGATGATAGGCTCACAGCTGACCCATAGGGTGCGTTTGGTACGTGGGACAGGACAGGACGGGACATAAATGTCTGTCCCACGTTTGGTGCAGCATTGGACATAGCAGGAATTCACTGTCCCACGTTTGGTGCAACATTGGACATAACAGGAATTCACTGTCCCACGTTTGGTGCAGCATGGGACAGAATAGGAATTCACTGTCCCACGTTTGGCGCAACATGGGACATGGACAGGACTGGGACAATGTGGGACAGAGTGGGACAAAAAAGGGGTTTTTCTTGTTCCACCAAAATAGGTGGAACAAGATAGGACAAGAATGGGACAGAAAATCAAATATCACTAATCTATCCTCATTTGTTATATAAACTTAATATGATACTTGTTTTAATGGTCAACACCACTAGCCACGACCGTCGGTACCGCCGACGACCACCGATAGCCACAATCGGCCACCAACCACCATCATCCATTGCAACTACCACCACCACCGTTGGCCACCTCCACCTTCTTCTCTAGAAAAACAACCTCCTCCACTACCTCTACAACCACAGTCCGACACCAACCACCATCGCTCATCGCTGCCACTACCACCGTGGCCACCTCACCTCCACCATAACCACTACCACTCCACCGTTACCGTTATCTACTATCTTGTTGGGTCACCGATGATTTGGTGATGAACCACCTTCCTTTATATGAATGAATTTTTACAGGTTCTTTTGAAGTTCTGAAATATGCTTCAAGTATTGAAGAGTCAAAGACTATTCAATCAAGGGGTTGTACATCAAAAAGTGGAATTTTGGATGTATCAACCAACTTCAATATTCAGACCATCTTGCCAAGTCAAGATTGGGTCACCAATATAGTGGGTCACCGATGGTACACTCAAAAGTCATCAAAAGTACTAAGGACATCAAATAAGATGAGGTCATCAAGTTTGATGTCATGGTCACCGACACTATGATCTTGGTCACCGAAATTGCAGGTATATTTTCTAAGGCTGTGATATCAACTCACAAGGGTATACACTTTTGTCACTTAGTGAAAGAAGAAGTTATCAAGCAAAGTGTACACTTATCAACTCCAGCCTTATAAGGTATCCACCGATGTGATACATAGTGAGATGTATCACTTAGCAATTTCAAAGAGATAAGTTCTTGACTCACATCAATTGCAAGACACGTGAGCCAGCAAGAACTTGGGCACCAAGCCTTAAATAAAGACATTCTCTTTTATTCTTATAAAAGGAATATTTGTCTTTTAGCTAAAAGGCTTGATGGGACTTCAGAGCATGAAGAAAAGAAGATAAAGTTATCCGACATTACGTGCTACAAGGAATGGTTCATCCATTATTCTAGTACAAAGGAAGTGGTCTCTTCCTTTGTCCACAGATAATCTTCCAAACCTAATGAAACCTTGATACCGTCCACTTGCATCCCATGCATGGACACTATAAAAGGAGATGAAGTCCTTCCCGTAAATCACACGCTTTCAACAAATCTTCGTAGTGATTATTTGTTTGATCGTGGCAAAGCCGTGTGCTATAACAAAGATTGTTTTAACTTGCTTAGTGTAATAGTTAATTATCGTTATCTCGTGTGTTTAGTTTGATAGAATAGTCCGCCCGTTCTTTTCCGCATCAAACTATCTGTGTGTAAATTTTTAATATTTATATTAAAAAATTTAAAAAGAGTATATTCTGTGTGTTTTATATTCAACCCCCCCTTCTACAAAACCCTCTCTTAGTTAGCCATCTCTCTTTGGGGACTAACAATTGGTATCAGAGCAGTTGGTTTAATCTCATAAACAAAATCTGTGATGGCTACTACCTTAAATGTTGATGGTACCCTGCAGACGTCTTCCAGTAATACATATGATTTAGGATCTTTGGCTAAACCCCCAAGATTCAACCCAAACAACTTTGGGTTATGGAAAAATCGCATGTTATTATTCTTGGAAGGGATCGATTGCAGGTATCCCAACATTCTCAGTGAGGGACCTATTGTTCCTAAAATATGGGCTCGCTTTGGCCCTCAAAAGGACGCTGAAGGAAAGGACATAGAGTCAGATGACGAAAGAAGTGAGAAAACTGGTAGATATATCATCAAACCTTCTAACAAATTTAGTGAAGATGATAAACGCCTAGTCGCTTTAGATACTAAAGTCAAATCTGCTCTTGCTGTTTCCTTTCCTGATGATGTGTATCATTCTCTTCTTAACCTTCCCACTGCTAAAGAGATGTGGGATACTTTGAGTGTCTTATATGAAGGCACCAAAGAAGTAAAGAAATCTAACAGATCCGTCTTGTTAGAAAGTATGAACTCTTCTCCCATGAAAAGGGAGAATCTCTTTCTACCTACTTTAATCGTTTTAACTGTCTTCTCAACGATCTCAAAGTTCTTGGCCGAGTTTATGATAATGAAGAAGTTCTCTGCAAGTTCATGGATTGTCTTCCAGATTTCTGGGAAACTATCTGTACTTGCATCAAGCAAACCAAGGACTTAGAAATAATGCCTTTAACTGCTCTCTATGGAACTCTTCTTCACTATGAACAAACTAAGAACCAGAGAAAATCTCTTATAAAGGATATCAAATCCTCCTCTATTGCTTTGATAGGTGATTCAAAACCTTCTTCTTGTATTCCTAGAATCACCTATCCTTCTTCTAATTCTGAAAAAGATACTAAGGAAGACTCTTCTCATCTGTCAGATGCATACTATAGTGCTGCTGATGATGAAGGAGAAGAATCAGCCATTGACATACTTTCTGATAGTATGGCAATGCTTGCTGGAAACCTTAAGAACAAAAGATTTTCTTCAAACCGCTCCAAATTTAATAGAAAACCTTTTTCTCAAAAATCCTCTTCTGATAAAGCAAATGAAGAATGCTTCAATTGTGGAAAGAAAGGTCATTTTGCTTCTGAATGCAGATCAAAAGCTTCTTCTTCTAAACCTTCTTCTTATGGCCATGACTTCTCAAAATCAGCTTCTAGGAAGCATGAAGAGAGAAATAGCCAATCCTCTAAAGAAAATTCTGAATCAAAAGAAACCTCAAGGTACAAGAAATACAAAGCCAAATACAAGAGAGAAAAGGAGAGAAACCAAGGTAAAAATAAAATCTTAGTTGCTGAGGCTCATTGCTGGGAAGATGAGCAAACCTCTGAGAGTGAGAGTGAGTATGTCACTAAGTGCCTCATGGCCAAAATTGATGAGATAGAAGACATGGAGAAATCACTCTACACCACTCTTGTATCTGCTGAGGGATCCACTTCGTGGACAAAACCTCAGGTACATCCTTTTACCTTTCTCTCTGATGATCAAAAGGCTGATGCCTTTGATTCTTTAACTGTTGACTTCTGTGACTTAAAGATTCAAAAGAAAAAGGCTGATATGCACATAAAATGTCTAAATGATCAACTCCTCTCTTGTTTTTCTAAACTAAAAGATTTTGACAAAATGAAAGCTGGTCTGGAAAACCTTCGGTACTTAAATGACAGTCTTTCTGAGGAAAAATCAAAGATCTCTTCCACTCTTGAAAAGGAACAAGAGGTTCTGTCTAAATGGACTAAATCCTCTAAGAATCTTGAAAGGATCCTTCAAGATCAAATAACCAGCAAGGATAAGTCTGGCCTTGGTTATGGAAAAGATGTTCCTCAACCTCTTGATCTCCCACTCCATTCTTCTGAGTTTCAAGGTTTTCCTGCTGGTTTCCTTTCCGATGACGATGATGATTTCTTCGGTTACTCATCTCAGGATTCTACCTCCGTTCACTCTATAGATCTACTTGACATGCTCAAAGTAGAATCTGGTTCTAAAAAGTTTGGAGTCTTTGTTAAAGCTAAAGAAATCTCTTCTGACTCTTCAATGGTTTCAACTCTTCCAAGCTCTTCTTCTTCTCCCAAACCTATCCAAAGACTTTTAAATTCCTTAAGTCTGCATGAGTCAAGGTACTCCTAGGAGCAGCCTTCTGAAGTTGCTGAGTATCCTTCTTCAAAAAGATTTTCTCCTCAAAAGAAAAATTTTTCTAAATCAAATTTTTCATCTAAAAGGAAATCTCAAATAGCTACTGACTTTATTCCTCGGTCAGTTAACTTGAAGAAATCAAGAAATCCTGGTAAAGGTATTCTTGGACCAAGACCAGGTGTTGGACACCCCTCCTCTTCTCATTCCTCAACCTCTGTCCAAAGTTTTGATGATAGGGATTTTAAAAAGGCTTTTCCTTTAAAGAAGTGCTATAACTGTGGCAACACTCTTCATCTTGCTAAAAATTGCCCAAAAGACTTAGTTTCTTGCAAAACTAAAATGCCTTCTAATCCCAAAGGACCCACCTCAAAATGGGTACCAAAAGTCTAAATTTGTTTCTGGGTGCAGGTACCAAATAAAGATCACATATGGTACATGGATAGTGGGTGTTCAAGACACATGACTGGAAACAAACTTCTTCTCTCTAACTTCTCAAAAGAAAAGGGACCCACTGTTTCCTTTGGAGGAAATGGAAAAGGGGTCACCAAAGGATATGGTACCATTTCAAATGGAACCATCACTTTCTCCAGAGTTGCTCATGTTGAAGGGCTAATGTACAATCTTCTAAGCATCAGCCAAATATTTTTCTCTCTCTCCGAACCCTAACCCTAAAAACCACACTCACCAAAAACATCCACCATCGAACCACCATGAGCCACCTTTGGCAACCCATCCACCGACGGCGACCCTACGACCACCGATAACCACCTTCGAACCACCGACGGCGACACCGAGATCCATCCACCGTCGGCAACCGTAACCACCGAGAACCATTCACCGCCGAGGCATCCACCGACGTCGCCGACAACCACGAGTCACCCACCGACGTGCACTTTCCGATAGCCTGCAACCACCGACGCCGTATCTCTCTCATCCACCGACGTCTCACTAGCTGACGTCATCACCTTCCGACGTTGTCCCCTAGACTCACGAGCCACCGACGTTTTCAATGACGTCATCCACCGACGTTGCTGACGTCAGCCTCACGAGCCACCGACGTTTGCTGACGTCAAGCCACCGACGTTTATCTCATTACTGAGCCACCGACGTTTGTCCCTTTTATGAAGCCACCGACGTTTTACACTCTCCAAGGTAACCGTTACAAACCCTTCACCTTCTTAACCCCTTAAAGATAACTCTTGACTTACCACTCTTGATAAGCAAGATTATTTGTTCTTATCCCTAATGACATCATCAATGTCAGACCATGCGCCGAATTCAACCCTAAAACCCTTAGAATTCTGACCTTTCAATCACCAAAAGTAATCATTACTTTTGAAAATTGAAATTTCCCTCTCATATATAACCTCTTTCCCCACTACTTCACCACCTTTCTCGCACCCACTCTCCTTCTCCTTCAATAGCAAGAAATTCAAACCTGCAACTCCCATCTTCTTCAATGGCTTCTCCTTCAAAGACCTCTTCTGAAGAACAGACCATGACTTTTGGATCCCTATCCTTTCCTGCATGCAATTATTTTGGAAGAATAGGAGTTGACAATGCTCATCCAGAATACAATGATGTTTGCTGGTTTCTTCGTAGATGCCCTCTTCAATATGCAATCACAAAGAAACCCAAAATGAGTAAGTTTCTTCTTGGAAACTTTTGGTTGACTTGCACATTTGATGCCTCTTCGGATCAAATTCTTGCATCTCGTTCTAAGTAATGATGAACATGATGTGATCTTCAATGTGGAAGATGTTAGAAGCATTCTCAAGCTTCTGTTTATGATTCCTATGAACCATTCCCTCTTGGTAATGAACATCAAATGGTGGTTGATGTGTTGAACTACTTGGAGGAGAAGAAGGGATCAAAGTCAAAGGGTCCGTGTACTTTACCGCGCAAAAACATGGGAAACATATGGAACTTCCTTTTGCTCATCCGATTCTCGTGCCCGAGCAAGAAGACAGTGGCCCGGATCGCTCACCTTCCCAAGTGACAGTAATTGGCACATGCTCTAATATTTCAAAGGAGAATAGACTTTGCAAGCTATTTCTTCAATGAAATGATCTCATCATTTTCTACCATCGTACGTCCTCGGTGTACCCTTCCAACGACTTTTCTCTCTTATTATTAATGCAAAGTTGGCAGAGAAACTTAAGAAAAGGGATGACATCATATATGATCTCCCTCTCCACCAAGTGGGTAACCAGATCATGAAAAAGGCTGTCCTAGCATCAGACAACCCTCTCAGACCTTCTATGGTTGAGTTTGCAAGGAATGCAACTCTTGCTTGGGGAGAAAAGGAACCGCGTCTCCGCAGAACTTCAGGTATGTCTTCTATCCCCTCTGTACCTAGAGTCATTGGTGTGCCCAAATCTCTTAAGAGATCCAAAGCGTCGGGCACATCTACCTCCGCACCCACCGATGCTACGAAGCCAAAAGAGCCTTTGGCTTCCACCCAAGCATCTAAATCCCATAAGCGGGGACACTCTAAAAGTCCCCCAAAGACTTCCTCAAAGAAGTCCAAGGGTACCCAAAGGGTTAAAACGCATGATCCATCTACTGGCTCCCAAAAGCCAGTAGATGTTGAAAAGATCCTCACAAAACCCAAGGAACACTCATCCATACCTAGCTCCTCCAGGCCCTCTCAAAAGGACTTGGTTGTAAAAAGGGACACCCTTACTATTCCTTCATCAACTTTCTCACTAGTTGATGAAGATGACTTGGAGTATCCCATCCAAGGTACCTCTTCTCCACCCCCTGAGCTCTCACAGCTCCTTTTCCACACTCCACGTGAAAGTGCATCACAACCAGGTGCATTTGATGGAGCAACCCACTTTACTGATTTTCTGATGCCCGACACTACCCCTCGGGACAGGTACGTCTCCCGTACATGACAAGGGTGTGGAGGAACCCATTACTGAGGAATCCCCTCAAAGACACTCTCCTAAGAGTGTCTCCCCCTCATCTCCTAAATCCCCCCCAAGAAAATCTAAAGGTTTGGTTGATTATTCTTCCAGTGATGATGATACTGATCAACCACCAAAACCTCATCCCTCTGCTCCCATGTCTTCAAAGCAAGGGAATGACCTTCTACAGGCTTTCACCACCTTTACAAGTGATACTATCAGAAGGGTGGAGGTTCTAGAAGATCTTGCTGCTAAAGAAAAGGAAAGAATGGATTCCCTTTCCTCATCTCTTAGATCTAACATTGAGGAGTTGTCGGTGAGTCACCCAACTCTAATGACATGTTTAGATCTCCTACACTTGGACATCCTTGATCTTCAGCAAGGGTTCTCTTCAAGTCAGGCGTCTGTGCTTTCTTCCATTCAGGAACTTCGGAGTTCCTCTTCAAGTCAAGTCACAGACATTTCTTCTCTCATTGCCAATCAACAGGCAATTATGGATTCTCTTATCAGTCTTCACACCAAAGTTGATAAAGTTCCAACCTTTGCTCCAACGGTTGAACTGGATATTGGTGAGTCATTCTTCAAGGACACTGATAGATTTGTCCTTCAAAGAGTTGAGAAGAAAATTGGTGCTCTCTGCTCTGATATGGAACGGGTAAAAGAGTTTCTCTCTTCAGTGGGTTTTAAGGGTTCAACCACTAAGGGGGAGAAAAATAAGAAGACCACTCAACCAGCTACCAAAGCCGCCGACGCCGACACTGCCAAAACAGCCGCCGACGCCAGCCAGCCAGCCACCGATGTGGCCTCTCCATCTCATCCAGCCACCGACGCGCAGCCCACCAAAGTGGCTCTTACAACCCACCGATGGTAGTGTGGTCACGCAGGTGGTCCCCGTTCCTTTGGTACCCGGCGGTGTCGAGGGGGAGAGTGTCGCGTGCTCAACCCCTTGGCGAAGAAGAAAGAAGAAGAAAAGAAAAAGCCAAAGGAAAGAAGCCTCTTTCCTTTGAAGAACAGAAGGAAGAAAAGAAGAGAAAGAAGAAGATGAGAGATCCTCATGCAGACACTCTCAGACTTCAGCCTGCCCCTGCACTGATCGATCCTATTGGGGTGATTCTTACTGAGGCTGAAAAAGAAGAGGCTATAAGGGCTCGGCAGAGTATGATCGTACAAATGTACTCAAGCTAGCTCATGATGAAGCCGTTCATGCTCAAGTATCAGATGCTCTTCAAGCTCAAAAAGATGAGCTTGAAAATATAAAGAAAAAATCTGATGCTGCAAAGATGCTTGAAGATGCAAAGAAAGCCAAGGAAATTGAGTGGTTCAAAAGGAGGTTGAAGAATAGAAAGGATGATTCAAAAATCATTGGTGCTACCATCCATCCTCCAACAAAGAATACTCCCAAACTTCTTGTCACAATTAAAAGGGACGACTCACTCTTAAAAGTTTATGAATTAGAATGGCTTGAAGTTCTTGGGATAACTGAATGGTTGGAAGTTGGAAATTGTGTCTCAAAGAGTAGAGGAAAGTACAAGGAACATGTACTAAATATTCTTAGAAATTTTTTCATCAAAATGGTGAAAATTCAGAAGGAGCACAATATCTTGGTAACAACTATTGAAGCACAACAAATGTACCTTATCCAGCGAGGGCTTCGGGGGAAATAATCAATCCTCCCAAATCTAAAAAGAAGGGACATTTTGTGATGCTTCATGAACGTGGCATCAAGATTGATGCTTCAGGTATAAACACTTCTATTCCCACTCCTATCGCTTATCCAGAGCAAACCATGGTGATTGAGCCTGAACTTGGAGTATTCTTTGAGGATATCTATGGCAGCATAGGTTTCTTCAGAGCCTCTGACATTCCAAGGGCTCACAACTCCTTTTTGTCTGCTATTCTTGGAGTGCCTCCTATTGAAGACCATGGCATCATAAAAATGATCCTGGATGAACTTAAAAGAAGAGAACCCTCCTCAGATCCTTGATCCCGTACGTATAGTACAGTATGAACTTTATTAATCATGTACTCTGATCAATCCTATGTGTTGATTAATAAAAGTTCATACTTTTCTTCCATCCCATCTCTTGTTAATATTTTTACAAGCTTTGCACATATTTAAACTTATACTTATTCTTTCATTTATTTTATACTCTTATACTGTACATACTCAGTTAAAAAAAAATCAAAAAAAAAAAATCTGAGTCAAAAGAACCCAAAAGAAAAATAGAAAGGGTCAAAAAGAATTCTTTTCTAACCTACAGTATCATCATCAAATAGGGGAGATTGTTGGGTCACCGATGATTTGGTGATGAACCACCTTCCTTTATATGAATGAATTTTTACGTTCTTTTGAAGGTCCGAAATATGCTTCAAGTATTGAAGAGTCAAAGACTATTCAATCAAGTGGGTTGTACATCAAAGAGTGGAATTTTGGATGTATCAACCAACTTCAATATTCGTACCATCTTGCCAAGTCAAGATTGGGTCACCAATATAGTGGGTCACCGATGGTACACTCAAAAGTCATCAAAAGTACTAAGGACATCAAATAAGATGAGGTCATCAAGTTTGATGTCATGGTCACCGACACTATGATCTTGGTCACCGAAATTGCAGGTATATTTTCTAAGGCCGTGATATCAACTCACAAGGGTATACACTTTTGTCACTTAGTGAAAGAAGAAGTTATCAAGCAAAGTGTACACTTATCAACTCCACCTTATAAGGTATCCACCGATGTGATACATAGTGAGATGTATCACTTAGCAATTTCAAAGAGATAAGTTCTTGACTCACATCAATTGCAAGACACGCGAGCCGCAAAGAACTTGGGCACCAAGCCTTAAATAAAGACATTCTCTTTTATTCTTATAAAAGGAATATTTGTCTTTTAGCTAAAAGGCTTGATGGGACTTCACAGAGCATGAAGAAAAGAAGATAAAGTTATCTGACATTACGTGCTACAAGGAATGGTTCATCCATTATTCTAGTACAAAGGAAGTGGTCTCTTCCTTTGTCCAGCAGATAATCTTCCAACCTAATGAAACCTTGACAGCTGTCCACTTGCATCCCATGCATGGACACTATAAAAGGAGATGAAGTCCTTCCCAGAAATCACACGCTTTCAACAAATCTTCAGAGTGATTATTTGTTTGACTGTGGCAAAGCTGTGTGCTATAACAGTATTGTTTTAACTTGCTTAGTGTAATAGTTAATTACTGTTATCTGTGTGTTTAGTTTGATAGAATAGTCTGCCTGTTCTTTTCCGCATCAAACTATCTGTGTGTAAATTTTTAATATTTATATTAAAAAATTTAAAAAGAGTATATTCTGTGTGTTTTATATTCAACCCCCCCTTCTACAAAACCCTCTCTTAGTTAGCCATCTCTCTTTGGGGACTAACATATCTTCACCTCCTTTACAACCACCACCGTCCATCTCCACCACCACCACCACTGTGGGCCACATCGCCTCCACCAGAACCAGCACCATCGCCGCCGACCACCACCACTGTGGGCCATCTCACCTCCACCATAACCACCACCACCACCACTACCATCTTAAGTGATCTATAATCAACATCGGCCACTGATCACCACCGCCCATCGCCGCCATCAATACTACCATCATAATGAAGCATAATTTCTTATTTGTGTGAATCGGGTTTTTCAAACTATCATCAATTATAACAAAATTCTCATTCAATTTTTTACTAATATGTATGTATGTGTGTGTGTATATTATATATATATATATATATGCAAGTTGAGTAAAAATGCTTATAAATTAAATTATTTAATTTTTTTTGTGTAATTATAACTATTATATAATATATAAAATCGTCAAATAACTTATGTGACAAATTGTCTAGTTATGTGTAGTCCTGTCCTGTCCTAGGTGTACCAAACACATATTTGTTTTGTCCAGTCCAGTCCAGTCCCACACTCTTGTCCCGTCCAGTCCAGTCCTGTCCCGTCCCACACTCTTGTCCTGTCCAGTCCAGTCCTGTCTAGTCATGTCCTGTCCCGTCATGTCAAATTATATCTGCGTACCAAACGCTACCATAAATAGCATAACTCCACGTGGACATGTATTTTGAAGGCTATACAACAGATGAATAACAAGGGGATCAACTTGTTGAATATATGTAAGAGAAGGATATGAGACGGGAGTTATATGTTATTCTAGGAGGAACATTGGTTAGGAGATTATCCCCTCAAATTAAAATTCCCGAGGATTTACAGGTTGGAGTTGGATAAACTGGTCAAAGTCAAAGACTGAGTGGGATTGTCTGACTGGAGCCCGACGTTACGAAGAGCACCGATAGGAGGGATAGAGATGGCTCAGTTAACGAATTTAAAGGAATTGATTAATAATGTTCAACTTTCCGCCCAAAGGGACAAATGAAGTTGGTCTTTGGATGGTATGGGAGAGATTCGGCGGCCTCCGCTAGGAAGTTTATTGATTCCAAAACGCTGGAGACTGGTCAGGCTATAACCAATTGGAATAAGTTGGTGCCTCTCTAGGTAAACATCATCGTTTGGAGGTTAGGACTGAATAAATTACCTACCAGAGATAATCTTGTTAAGAGGGATATTGACGCTATGATTTGTCTGATATGCGATGGGGAGAATGAAACGACTAAACACTTGTTTTTTGAGTGCTCTATGGCCCGGGATGTTTGGATGAATATAGATCGATTGTGGAATATTGATATCCCTATGTTTAACAATACAGCTGAATGGAGAGGTTGGTTGAATGATTTGAGACTGAAGAAAGGGGAAATTTATTGTCTAGAAGCGGTTATATACATGGCTTTTTGGCATATTTGATCGTTTCAGAACGGGGGGCTGTTTGGAGTGGTGAAGCCCAAAAAAGCTATGATATTGGACAATATTGTTTCTTATCTTTAGGTGAGTAGTAGGAGTGAAAAAATTAGTGTTAACTGGGTGGGGTGGCTTCAAAACCTCATCCTTGCAATTTCTGTGTGTGTAATGCGTTTCTAGCTTCTTGCTAGTGTTACAAAATCTCCGTTGTTAAAAAAAAGTCGAAAAAAATATATAAAAATTGTAAATTTACTACTTGTCGGTACAGTCTTATATAAAATCTATGTCATTTACAAACACATGAATATATTTACTATGGTTTGGGTTTCAGTGAAAATGAGGGAGACGAGAAGCGTAAAAAGAGATATTTGTCTGTGGATGCACATTAAGATAAGATGCACTGAATCAATGCTTGTATCAAACGCGATTCATGGGTAGGATTGAGATTAAAGGTGATCAAGGGGTCCAGATCTCTTATTACGCCTCTCACTTTAACTCTCTATCTAATACGATTGATCGCCAATATTACATATTCGCACATTACATGTGTTTGTGTATATACTGTATACATTTGTGTATATGTAAACAGGGTTGGGTTTCGATTAGAACATAAGTTATGATGAGAAGCTTAAGAAGGGATCTGGACCCTTACATCAATCTTAACTGAAGATCGACACTAATGAGATGCACCAAGATGTACCGAAACAAGTATCATAAGGAACGAAATTCATCAGTGAGTGTGAGATTAAAAGTAATCAAGAATTCAAATCTCTCCTTACGCTTCTCACTTTAACTTTTAGACTTTCCCAAATTTTTATCAATAACATGTTTTGTTTTTACAGGTTAGAAGGATGTATTTAACCAATTTTAGAAAGTTTAAGGATTTTATCATTTAAAAAACCAATTTAAGGACTTAATAATTCAAAATCATGTAGTTTGTTGGTTGTTTTTAGACTTTTCGCTATTTGGAACCCAAAAGCTTTTAAAATTTGTGTTTTTTCAATCCAATGCATAATTTTCCAGGAGTGCACTTACATATTTAACTTCAGGTAGCGTTTGGTACGTAGACATGATTGGACTGGACAGGACTGAACAAGTGTCTATGTAGTGTTTGGCAAGACTAGGACCAGACAGAACAGAACTAGACAAGTTGCACTCAAAAGTGATTTGATAATTTTATATATATCATATAATAGTTGTAATTAATACAAATAAAGTAAATAATTTAATAATTTAATTTATAAACATTTTTACACAATTTTCATATACAAAAATACATAGATACATATGTAATTAGGGGTGGCAATCGTGTCGTGTTCGGGTTGGCGTGTCGCGGGTTGGCGGGTTGGCGTGTCATGGATGCTCAACCTTAACCCAACCCGTTTAGCTAATCGTGTCGAGATACGCAACCCTAACCCGCACACGTTCGTGTTGGCGGGTTAACCCGCATGTTGGCGGGATGGTCGCGGGGTGGCAGGTTGGCGCGTCAACTTACGTGTTGTCGGGTTGGCATGTCGCGGGTTGGCGGGTTGAGGGGTCATGAAATCTCTTGTTTCTAGGTAGAGTGTCGTCGTAGCTGCTGTTGAGCATTCTGAGTTAGGGTTAAGGTGTTCGTGTTTCACATTTCTACGTTTGAGTTTTGACGGACGGGATTACAATTTACACAACAAAACGAAAGAAACTCTATTGATTAGACTTTAAGATTTTAAAATAAAACATAAAATATATATATTATTATTTTTAATAAATTTTGGCGGGTTGGCGTGTCAACCCGCGACCCGTTCGTGCCAACCCGAACCTGACCCGTTTATTTGGCGGGTTGACGGGTTGGCGTGTCAAAAAGTTCAACCCTAACCCGTTTATTTTCGTATCGGGTTCGTGTCGTGTTGAGAATTGCCACCCCTATGTGTAATGATGGTGTTGGTGGTTATGGTGGAGGTGGAAATGGTGTTGGTGTTTGTTATGGTGGTGGTGGTCGACGGTACTAGTGGTGGTGGTAATGAACGATGGTGGTCAGTGGTGATTGAGGAGGGCGTGAAGATAGTCGATAGTAATGGAGGGGGCGGTTGAAAATGGTGGAGGAGGTGGTTGTGGATGACGTGAAGATGGTGGTAGTCGACAATGGTAGATAAGGTAGTTATGACCGATGTAATAGAGGTGGTGGTTGTGGTGGGCAGATGTAATGGTAATCAATGGTGGTGGTGGGTAGTGGTAGTGGTAGCCGATGGTGGTGATGGCCGACGATGAACGATGGTGTTCGGTGATGGAGGTTGTTATAGTAGAGGAAAATGTGGAGGTGGCCAACAATGGTAGTGGTGGTGGCGATGGACGATGGTGGTCGGTGGTGGAGGAGGTTGTTGTAGTGGAAAAGGAGGTGGAAGGGGTGGCTGACGCCTGATGGTGTTTGTGGAGGTGGTTACCGGTGGCAGTTGCGACTAGCTGTAGTGACCACTAAAACAAATATGATACTAAGGTTATATATCAAACAAGGGTTAAGTAATAATATTTTAGGGTTAATTAATTACAAGGGTTGAGAGTGCCTAACCCTTACCAGATCCGTTTAACTTTCGTGTCGTGTCGTGCCAACCCGTTTAATTTCCGTGTCGTGTCGTGTCAACCCGTTTACTTAAACTGGTTGAAATGTATTACCTAAATTCGTTTAATTCGTGTCTAGTTAGCATCTCGTGTCAATTTTTACCAGGTCTATATGGAATGTACAATCACTTTTTATTATCATTTAGTATTTACTTTGTTAAAAAAAACTATAAACTGTGGGTTGTTGACGCTATTTGCCTAAGGGCCTAATATAAACAGGTTATTCGGGTCATTTTCGAGTTCAAATTTTTGACCCTGACCTTACACGTTTAATTTTCGTGTCTTGTCGTGTCGTGTCAACCTGTTTACTTAGACGGGTTGAAATGTATTACCGAAACCCGTTTAATTCGTGTCGAGTTCGTGTCGGATTAAGATGTCGTGTCAGTTTTTATGAGGGCTATGTATATGTATTTATTCTCTAGTTGATATAAATAAATAGTATCACGTCAATATGATATGTTATTATACATTACACCAAATGCAATATCATATTTAAATTTTTTACAGCAAATTTAGTATTGGTGTAAAATTTGAAACCGGTGTCTAAAATAGAGTTACGAATCTAAATTTTATCAATCGCCTTTTCATGTGAATAACGACGTCGTTGCGAAAGTTGCAAGGGGAATAAGAGAAAAAAGTTTTAAAAATTTAAAATTAAAATTAAAAAATCCCAAAAGAAACTTCTTTACAAAATAGTATGGTGGTGGCTTTGGGCGTTTCCTCAATATTTTGTTTTCAAGTTTCGCGGTTGTTGCCCCAAATCCTCATCTCTCTCTCCTTTCTACTGATAAATCTTCGTTAAATTATCAAATTCCTTTGATCGATTCTCGTTTCCACACCCATCAAATGGTCTGACTGCAAATTGAAAGCTTCAATCGGTAATCAAAACAGCTATTAAACTGATCTGTCTTTTTTCTTCTTCTTCTTTTGTTATGATTGTTACGATTTAGGTTTATGGAGTTTGGATTTCATTTATGTATCTTTGCTTCTGCTGCAAACTAGTTAAACTAACGCTTCTTGAATTATGCGTTTTGGCTAATTTAAATCTCACTTTTAGTTCAGCTTTTTTTTGGCTGTAATTCGTTACAGGTTTTAGTCAAAAACAGATTTAACTTGTTGTGTATGAAATCACCTTTGATCATGCACCGTTTGTTTTTATGATCTTTAGTTTTAGTTACAGTTATATGTAATCCGTGGTTTAACTGTTGGGTATTCGACTATGAGCTGATCTTGCGATTATGACTCTATTTGCATATGAAATCGTACTAAATTTATTCTTTTACCAAAATGTTCGGCCAAAGTGTTTAATATTTTCTCATGAGTGTTTATTTGAGTTATGAATTATTATACCTATTTTTAATTTTTT
Source organism: Silybum marianum (assembly GCA_036898165.1). NCBI lineage: Eukaryota > Viridiplantae > Streptophyta > Magnoliopsida > Asterales > Asteraceae > Silybum > Silybum marianum. The sequence continues at coordinate 21,181,615 of CM072539.1, forward strand.
GTTTATTTAATGTTCTATTATTAGTGCATCCTCAATTCCTATAAAGGACATACATTATGGGCTTTGATGCAAATCAGGCGCCAAAGTCATTCTACTTGTAGCTATTGTTGTAAAGTTTGGTAATTTCCCAAAAGCTAGCAATCCATAGCGGTTTCATGAATTGAAATGTAACATGGTGGATATTCGAAGTCAAAATCTAGCTATCAACTTGAACATTGAGGCCTTGTTATTACTGTTGTTACAAAGCATCTTTTTTTCAAACCCTCGAATTGATATTTTTGATTTATGTGTGGCACATTCTTCAAATCTGGTGCTGTATGAAGTGTTTTCAAGTAGTACTTCTTGGTGGCTTGTTTCTCCGTCTTTTTGTCACCAGTTTCACCAATTTTTTTGGTGACTGTTAGGAATGGACCATCAATGGAGTTCTTTTTTGTTGTTGTGGTGTAATAACACTGGTATTATCTGAGAAATGGGTTCAAGAGGTTGCCTTGTCATAGTCGGAAGAAGGTGCACGTTAAGAGGATGGGTCTATTTAATCTGAAGGAAGAGCACTGCTAATGCGTATGACTTTGATCTTCTAGACAACATGGACATCAGTCCTATATTTAATGTCAAAGATCTTACCACTTATGTTGAGCTGATTGACATTACTGCCACACTTTTATACCGTTACAGTCACACGACCCTTTCTCTATCCTTTTTTACATGTTTTTTTCGTTCTCTTCCTTCTGGTTCTACCCCACGACATGGTATTGAGGTCAGATGATTGAGGATGTTGTCACCAAAGAAGTGGGAGCAACTTGTGGTGGTGGCTGTAACAGTTTTTGGTCAAGTGGCGTGAACGACCTGTCAGCAATTCCTCTTGTATTGCTTTAGACTTTGAGAGACTGGATGCTGACCTTCTAAAGCATTATGATTTGCAATTTTTTTACTTGTGGGGAGAGATGATAGGAATCAAAAGTACCGTTAGTTTATTTAATTTAATTATGCTTCCTTACTTGCATGATTTATTCTATAATGGTACATGGTCTTATAAAAAACTATTTGGTGGTCCTACGTAGGCTTGCGCTAATTTATGGTTCAGTTTTTATATTGTTTTCAGCTAAATCTCATTCTTCGATGAGATGCCAAAAACCTTAGGTGTGCAGTCTAAAATATTCCACCGGTTATGTAGTGATTCCCGCACCCCAATTCATTTTCATTCATCATCTGTTTTCTTAAATTTGTCCTGCAGTAACATGTGGTGCGAGCATGATGACAACCAAAGAGCCATGACTTGTAGTGTTGCACATACCAAGTTTAGGCATATCACATTATATCATATTATATATATAGAGGTGGCTTCTTGTGTTAACCCAGTAATTTGTGTTAACCGTGTTAACCCATCGTTCACTGGTGAACATCATGCTCGTTCACTGGTGAACACCATTCATCAGTGAACGAGCATCGTGTTCGTCAGTATACGAGCATCGTGTTCACCAGTGAACGATGGATTAACACGGTTAACACAAATAATTGAGTTAACACTTGAAGGGGCCTCTATATATATATATATGAATAATGAATACAAGTCACATTTCGTATTATAAAATCCATTTTCCAGTGATAAGATAAAACTTGATGGCTATATGTAGGCCCTGCTAACTTGGGAGTTAGTATGTATGTTATGTATTCAGTATTCACGAGGATGTCATTACAAAATCTCAAGTCTTTTAAGGAAACAAATGCAACCTAAAAGGAAACAATTTTTTTTTCACATACCACTAAGTCTTCTAACTCTTTAGCACTCCTTTATACAACAATGTGATGGTCCTTTGAATATTTTTTTCCTTTGACTTTAGATCATTTGTGACACTTAATTTGGGATAGAATGAGTAGATACTTTCCTGATCAATGGGGACCATACCATGGACATTTCATTTTCGCACTAAAATAAATGTATAAATTTCTTTTGACCCATGGTTTTGGATGTTAACTTGAAGCACCTGTCATGCTTTCCTACTCACTCATCTAATTCACTTTTGCTTACACTTTCTAGCACTTTCTTTCTCTCTCTGTGGTGTACCTTTATTACGTCAAGTATATGATGCAGAGGAAGTTATAAGTAGATTGGATAAGGGCTTGCCATCTATTAATTATATAATTCCTGGGACTTGGTTTTTGCTTGTATATGGTATGTGGACAGTACTTATTTCTTTTTCATCCTGTATATTTGTTTCAGTGGCATAGGGAGATCTCATGGGCCCAACAAGAAAGTCTAGAAGTGTGAACAAGAGATTCTCGTATGGCGATGAGATATCTCCAACTAAAGATGGAGATAATACCAACAAGAAAAACCAGCGAGTGAGTTTATTTTAACTGTTTCTTGTTGGGCGATGCTTTAATATCATTTTAGTGTTCAGGGGGGGTAAAAATCTGCTGTATCAAAGTCACATGTTTCATCCCTATCCAACCAATGAATTACAGGACAAATAAGATTTTTATATAGTTTAAATTTATGCTATTTCAACTTCACGTTCTCTCTTCGATGATGTACATTCATGTGATTGGTGGACATGAATGGGATGTGGGAATTTGAGACAGGTGATTTTTATCCTCTATGTACCTGAGTCTTGCATCATTTTCATAATACAGTGTTGTGAATTGCACCATTGTTGTTCTTTTACAAGGGCTGTGAGTTTGCTGCTATTTTGATTTTTGTGTCTTGCATCATATTAGATCAGAATACTTGAGGAATTTCTTGGTGCTCATCTGATAATGTAATATCATGTTGAAGGTTTTGAGTTTTTTTTTCCTGACGCTTTAGAGTTTATCCTTTCTCAAGTGATTTTCTGCAAGCTAAAGATGCTGAATGTTCCATGACCATTTTACGTTTTCTTTCCTGTCCTTCCTCTAAATCTAGCTTATATATGTTTTTGTTTCGGTTTTCATTAAATTTAGTCTTTTAAAATGATCTACTGTCTCTGGAGGTTCTAGTTTAACTCTTTATATAATGATCTACTGTCTTCAACTTTATGAACAGACGTTCACTACTGCTTGAAAACCTTTTCTATTGTGATTACTTTGTTCGAAGTCGATGCATCTAAATAGCATTTGTATTCTGCGTCTGTCAGAGTCTTAATCTCATCTAAGGCTGCGGTTATCTGTTATTTTCCATTTGTGTCGTTGTTTTGAATCTGATGCGAGGAAGCAAGTTTCTCTGCTGCAACTGCAACTGTTCTTGGCCCCGAACCCTGCTGCCTATCTGAGTTTTTTTGTCCAGGTTGGTCTTTCAAATTTAACGAGATGGGTAGCAGGTTTTTTTTGACCAAGAACAGTCACAACACAGGAACTTGCTTCCTTGCAGCAGATTCAGAACAACAGACAAACATGCAACAACAGATAATTGCGACGTTATATGAGATTCGGATGCAATTTGCAGAGGCAGAATAGAGATGCGATTCAGATGAAGCAATTTCAAACAAGATATTCTGACAGAAAGCACTCATGATTGAACATTAGTGCTGTGACAATGATAATGAGTTGTGACAGTGGCTGGTGGTTCACAATGATGACAGTTGCTATGGTGGTGTTGGTGGTTTTTCGAATAGGAACTCAGCCGGGTCTGTATCAACAGATGGTAGGCTGCAATACCATGTGAAAGAAAATAATGTAGGGCTAATTGTCTTTATTATTAGGGAGAAAACCCATTTACATAGATACGTCAGAAGCGTCATCAGTTTATATGATATACATATAAACTACAAGGGAAGTACCCAAAATTAACTAGGTGTAGGATTCCTGTAACGGGTTTTAGTTGTCATTTCAGTTTCATTGAGATTGGAAGTGAGAAGTCTGATCTTTTTTTATAATTATTTTGGGATGATTGGTTGATCAACATTTCATATAGCTGTGCGTGGGGGTGGGTGACTGGGTGGGGGGATTATTTGAAAAGAAGAGAGCCCCGATTCTGGACGAACTCTCTTGGAATTAGCATTCTGGACCATAAATTTAGCAGCGTCAAAGAATCTACAATGTACCTTTGTCATTCCAAAATGTTCATAATCCCATGGCTACTTAAATTATAACTAATGTGAGAAAGCTTGAATGGATCTAATTTGGTACTTTGGAATTTGGTTGATGTATCATCACAAATTATGTAATAACTTGGAGGACGCATAATCCCATGATACATTTTAGATGCAAGGTCAAAGCAGGATAATGTATTATTTTCATTCAAAAAAGCCAAAATTTATGACAGATGGGATGCTTTGGTCAGTTCCTATTTGGAAGGCTGCAATTTCTTAGCTGCTGCCTTTGTGGGGCCCAGGCTCCTTCCTTAATGGACACATAAAATAGACTATGTAGCAGCAACAGTGGTACACAACATGCGGCACATTGACATGGAAGCTCTACAAGTTGAGATTCCCACAAGACAAAGCTTTTAATATGTTATATATGGACAAACAATATTCATATGTATAGTGAAATTGAGAAGAAGACCAGAAAGGCATTTCCTATAATGGTGAAAAGAGTAATTACACATTAACACATAAGTGGGCCAAGGGGCAGAACCTAGGGGAATCATAAAATTACTGATGTTCACTAGGTTAAAATCATCACTAATGTGATCAAATGGTAACAGATGTGTGTGTCAGGTTTGTGGGTTCGGCTTGTTAAAAATTACGAAAATATGGTTGCAGTACGCACATGCATATACCTACAAATATATTTTGACTAGAATAATTAACATCATTAGAGAATTTAAACCCAAACCGTGATAATTCATTGAAATACTTGTTCAGCAAACTATATTGGGATGCCTTATCCTACAAACACATAAATAACAAGCTTAGAAAAATCGAGAAAAGATCAAAAAACAACAAACAAAGGGGCCCTACGATAAAAATAAAAGAGATGCGTATGTAGATAAGAGATGGCGATGATAAGCGTGGAGAGTAGAAACAAATCATCAAAATTTTAATCTTTAGACAATGGGAGTATACATAATTTATGTTTTTATACCTGTACATACAAGATATTCAAGTATTTAAAGTGTGCTATTTTCCTTTTGGACCATATTCGTACTTGGCTGTATTTAAAGCTCGGAAACAAGAATTTACAATGATAAATACGAGCCACATCTTCCAAAAAAATTGCATGCTGCACATGCTATATCCACGTGGTTCCTTTTAATATTAATAAATGGGAGCACACCTGGTGTGTATCCGGCCGCACCCATAAGTCCTTTATAAAGGATGCTGCCAAAAATAGCAGGTTCGTGAAAATCTCAGAAATTAATGTCATAACTAAAACACTAAAATTGACTATCTAAGATAACATGCCAATGGAAGAAATCCTCGACATCAATTGAACATTTTTGTTTCTAAATAAAATAAATGAAAACCACCAAAAAATTGGAAATGGGGCAAATATCTAATTGAGCCTTAAATGATGGAATTTGGGCCAGAAAGTCATCAGAAGCAGCATAATTGCTTTGCTTGTACGTGCATGTCGTTGAGAGCTTTCCTTTGATTTGTCACACCCCCTAATTTTGCTCGAATTAAATTTATGGTCGTTTGAAATTTGGCACACTTTCACATGTACTTCCCACGTTCATGCTGCTTCATGAAGGATCCAGCTGCTGTTCTATCAGTTCCTCATCCAAGATGAGGACACTTATTTTCTTCACATTGTATGTAATTCCAGGATATTGTTTCTTAGAAGTTGTATCTGGATTGGGATTAATCATTGAAATAGAAATGGGAGTCAACTTTGTACATAGTTGACCAGAAATACAATGATTCCCCTGTTGCACTTTAAATACCGACATACCATCACATCAACACTCAATAAATGACTTGTGGTTTCTTTGTAAATTGTACTTATAAAAAACCTAAACTGTCACTTAGATTGTGATGCTAGTTGATTGTGCCCTTGGTCTCTGTTTGTCTTAAGTAGTGTGTACTTATTAATATAAAGCTGTAGTTTTGTGGATTTAAATGGCTGCCTTGCCTCTGTATCTATTCTAATTGTAAAATATAACCTCCATATAAATCCTTAGAAGTGGGATATCAAGTAAGTTGTTACCTCGGTCTTTTGTAGTACTTTATTTAGATCATTATTTGTAAATTAATTGTCTTATTTGACAGGATGTTCCAATACTTTCTTGAAATCACTAACCTTGAAAATGCTATATTACAATTCCCTTTCTTGCTTTTTGTTTGAGGCTACAGTGTATCTAACTGTAGCATCATGATGTTGCTGCACTTGTTACTCATTGAATTTACTGAAATAAAACATTAGTATTTCAAAGTACACCTCTTTGCTATTACTAATCTGTCTGGATCAGTGGCAACTGCTAGAATAAGTAATATAATTTTAATCTGATGATAGACTACTTACTACCTTATTCTTTCCAGAAAAAGAAGTTGTCAGACATGTTGGGGTCACACTGGAGCAAGGAAGAGCTGGAGCATTTTTATGAAGCATATCGTAAGCACGGGAGAGATTGGAGAAAGGTCACCTGAATTGCTCTAGGACATAACTACTTATTTATTGGCAATAAGTTGATGCATTTATTTTTCTTTTAGTGCTGGCTTCTAATCAACAGTACATAGCTTATAACTTCAGCAGTGCAGATGTCAAGGCTTCTATGAGCCTTTCAGTTGGCTTAATCACTTTGTTGATTAATCAGAAACTTGTGATGGCATCTAACGTTCATATACTATATGCATATTTAGGTGGCTGCAGTCCTCCGAAACCGCACTGCAGAAATGGTGGAGGCTGTTTATTCTCTGAATAAGGTAATCATGTTCTTCTATCTAACAATGTGACCCTTGCAAGTCATGTTGCATCCTGTAAATATTTTGTTGCTTTTGATCTCTGTATATGAATCTAGTATATTAACCTGTGTCTAATGTTGTTAGTGAATTCCTTGTTTCTTGAATTACTTACTTGAGATATCAAATGGGACTGCTCACTGATTTAATGTAGGTATAGTTATATTAAAAATCTGATAAATCAATGTGATCTAAAATTTTCATTGCTTTTACCCTACCATCAGCCTTTTATTTTGTATTTCATTGCTTTTACCCTAAAAGCTGGCTAATGAATTTGGAATTGCTGTTGATGTAGTTTAACAACATTGATTATGTGTTTAAGATCTTATGACTTGTATATATTGATGCTGACTTGGTGAATCCACCCATATATATATATATTGATTTGTCATGTTTTACAACGAAACTTTGTGAGGGACATGTGAAATTATGTCTGAATAAGATCAATCTTGGAATGGTGTTCAAAGGAGCTACATGTTCAGTCCATTTGTCAACTGGATAATTAATTAATGTACTTGTATCACTTTCAGGCCTACTTATCTCTTCCAGAAGGGACAGCATCTGTTGTCGGCTTTATTGCAATGATGACTGATTATTATAGCAACATGGTGAGATTGCAATCTTTATTTATTCTCAAACTTTTTTAAATGCACATATTTGCTTTCTCCTACAAGTACATATCCCCCCCACCCCTGCGATTTTTTCCTTCCTTTCTACTGTATACTTACTCAAACAAAAAAATGTTTATTGAATAGTAATAGTACCTAAGGTAAAATGCAGTGAATTCAATGGAAGGAGTTAGGAAAACCCAAAGTAACAAGTAGATGGGTCATGGGTCTACATGCATAAACCGGTAAACACAATAAAACCCTAATTCTAGAACTTACCTTCTAACACCCTTCATGTTGGAGCATAACTATCAATTTTGCTAACTTGTCAAACAAAACAGAAACCAAATAAGAAATCTAATCGTTAAAACAGAAAACTAACTCGTTCTTCCAGTATTTATATCTCACAAAGAACCAGAGTATGGGACAATCAACATCGAGGAGGAAACAACAAGACAAGGCAATGATTGCCTTGGCTAAGCATATTATGAATCCAAAACGACATTTGTGATCAAGTAGCAAGAACCAAGTCAAAGCACAAGTCTTCCCAGCAAAACAAACAGTCAACCAGCTCATTATAAATCTAACAAACCAAGTGGAGCTAGTCTAATCTAGCACACCAAGCAAACCGAGTGATTCCACCCACCAGGTTGGTCAATTCTAATGAGTATCATGAACAGACTCAACATCAACCACCAATCAAATTTAGTGACTCGTATTTCTGATTCTTCTCTTCTCCTAAAGGAGAAACATGTGCTCCTACAATCAGTAGGAGGATTATCAAAAATGCAACCAAGTAATAAGAGGTTAGCTCTTTCTTGAGAACACGTACAATATGATCTCTTTGAGACTATGGTTATGTCAAGATAGTTACTCCATCGGAACAATGGACCCATTAAACTCCCCCCAGAAATTGTCAAATTTTCTCCTCAACTTTCAGAAACTGTATAGCAACTCCATTGACTTACCTGAATGACAAAGAACCTCTGAATTTTTCGGAAATTGCAAATTGATCTCAACTTTTTGATAACCTCAAGTCATCCCCCCAAGATCTTTTGAAAAAAAAAATAGGAACTTGTAGATCATCATAGAAATCAAATAATAGATCATACAAGAGAGAACATCAGACCAGAACAGACAAATCCTGGCAGCTACACATGTCAGAACACCAAATCAAATGTCTGGGAAGGCGCATGTAGGCTTATCGAGGGTCAGAGACTTTCATTCTCTTGATGGTTAATGAACAACAGCCAAGAAAATGACAGACCACAATGTGTTCATCAAAGGCTAGGTGCCACTGGTGGCGGATAGAAACCCTTTGCAGCGGCAGCAGTTTCGATGGTTGATTTAGCTGGGCCTAGTGTTTCGGTTCTCATAGCCTTGTTTCTTATACCATATTGATGTTTAGGGCAGAAAATAGGTCGTCTGTTGAGGGGAAAACTGAATAAAACGAGACAAGGAATGAAATGAAGAAAGTAATGGAATGGTCATTATCATCCATTTGAATTTTGAATGTTTGGTTTCTTTTTGCCAATTCCGGAGTGGAATAAGTAAACTCCATAAAACGCCTGTATTGTCATTTAGATAATGCTCGTTAAATTAGGCTTATTCATCATCATATAAATTGTTTCAATTTGTAGAAAATCATATTTTACATTTTGTGTCAAATAAATTTATTAACTTCAAAAATTTACTACCACTGTTCTAAGCATTGATGAAAGTTTATAATATTAAATTATAACACCGTACTGTCATAAGTCATAACAGTTATTTTCTTTTTAACAAGCTAAAAAAATCAATCAGTTTTATGTTTGGACAATAGAATGGGAGGATTTACAAAGTCAAAAGTGATAATGTTGGCCAACAAATATGGTAATAAGATGGCGATGAATTTATCGAAGAAGGAAGAGTATGTAGAATAAAGAATTAGCTTAATTCCACAGAAAAATGATAAATTTGATGGAATGGGATTCCTGGTGGTATCCTTCATTGCATCGGCTATTCCAACATACTGAATGCATCATAAATTTATGATAGATGGGCCAGTATAAGAGAACTGTCCCTTTTATGACATGATAATTATGCATTATTTCTGCATATTTTTTTCTTTTTAGATATGTTGTTCACTGCTATACCGACTCTCCAGCAATTGGGTAAAAGGCTTGGTTTGAAGTGGTACTGTTAGATATACTACTAATACCTGTTTAAGGTTTTGCTTATTTTAATTGTATCTTTCATCAAGTAATTCTTGTAGGATAAGCTGCTTACTTTTGTAAATTCTCCATTTCAGAGAAGATAGTTCTTTTTTTTCTTTCCCGTAAAGTTTATTATACTTTTTTGCCATATTGCTCACTAAGTAATATTTTTAATCATCCACATGAGATGGGGGTGCGTATATTTTATCTAAACTGCAACTAAATATTATTAAAGTATTATGCAACTTTCTAAGTTCATTTATGAGGTTATGCTGTGATGGCTTGTCAAGAAATTGGATTGATAAATGTCAATTTGTCACTTTCGAATTTAGGAAGAAGGGGATAGTGAACATGAAAGAAATGATGGTGTGGAAACGTCGCGGAAGCCTCAAAAGCGCCCGCAACGCAAAATTCATGAGACAACATCTAAAGGCTCTGTTGAGCGTTTTCGTTCGCATCCAGATGCAGTTCCATCAGATTATGGTTGCCTGTCATTACTGAAGAAGAAGCGCACTGGTGGTAAGTTGATTGTTGTTTGAAATTAACATGGTCTCTTTCACTCTGTTAGGGGCTGTTTGTTTACCTCTTAACAGTTCCATTAAGAGGCAGCCTTTGAATCGCTAAGAGGTTAATCATGTTTGGCAAAAAATAAGTCTGCCTCTTAATGGTTCCAAAACCCTCTGAATCATTTTGTATCCTGGGCCTCCCTTAACCATTAAGAGCTCTGATTACATCCTGAACAATTACCAAACAATTATATTGCATTTTCACTATATCATAAGAGCCTCTTAATCATTCTGCACCAAACCATTCAGTAACTGCCAAACAGCCTCTTATGCTCGTAAACCTATCAATGCTTCTGTATGCCACTTTATTGCTATTGGTTTCTTTCTGGTCTCTGGATTTTATTCACATTGTTTCCCTTTTGGTCATTAATTGGTCACAAGTTAACTACATATGGGGATAACGGTATGTTGTGCACCTACACACACTTGTAGATCAGTGTAAGTATATTACTTCTCACTAATTATCCCAATACTTTGTTGTAGTGAGATTTGTTCTAGTGTAAATGAAAAGAGAGTAATCATATATCTTTATCTTGTTTCTTTTAAGCATTTAAGTGGTTGATAGGCTAAATCGTGAGATTGCCTTTTCTGTTCTTTGACTTATAGGAAGCCGACCTCGTGCTGTTGGAAAAAGGACACCTCGTTTCCCTGTCTCACATTCTTACGAGAATATCAAGGGAGAGAAGTATTTTTTGCAGACAAGGAAAGGCCTAAAACTGAAGGCAGATAATGATGATGATGTTGCTCATAGTATAGCAATGGCATTGGCAGAGGCTTCAAAGAGAGGTGGTTCACCACAGGTTTCTCAGACACCAAATAGAAGGTCTGACAGTATGATGTCATCACCTTGTCAGAGTGCTGAAAGAATGGTAGGTGCTTTATCTTTCGCGACTTATATTATTTATCTAAATCAAGAAAGATGAGACTGATTTGCAATTCTTTTCGACATAGTATGACGAGTCAGATGTGGCTAGCGGTTGGTTTGTTGATAATGACACGTATGATGATGATTTAGAAGGTAGCATGGAAGCTGATAATACAGATTTCTCTAGGGATAAGAGTAAGGAAAGAACAAGTGGTGGTTATATGTTACATGATCGGAAAGGATCACAAGGGAAAAAAGTACGAGTTGATAGAAAAGAAAACAAACATTTAGATTATATACGAGAAGCTTGTAGTGGCACAGAAGGGAAGAATTTAGGTACTTTACGAAGAAATTTTGATGTTGAAGTTGCTGATGCAAAACCTTCAAGGCCTTCTTCTCAGGGTCCCAAGAGAAGTAAAGAGGCTCATACTGTGAGAGGTAAATTTGTTTCCTATTCTGAGTTTCAAATATGCCTCTTCCATTTTCTGCTTCCAATTCTCCCTTTCCTTTTTGCCTTGATACGTTGGATCAACCTGACATGGCCTTTTTGTCTTCCTTTGTTACTCAAATTTACAAAGCTCTTATTATATTATAATAATTTGATAGAATTTAAGAAAGATATTATCATTCACATAATGCAAAGTAATCAGTTATCACCATAAGTTTTCTAAGTTAAATCCACATGTTACTTTTCATTTGGAGACTTGCTCAGTTAAATTTGTTATTGAACACACTCCTTTTGCTATGCTGTATATCACACTGTTTGACTTTAGGAGGTGGGAAACAACAAAACCAATTATGACATGACACCCTTGTTATTCTTTGGATTATAACTTTATATACACACATTATAACGTCTAGGTATTATAGTCATCCTTCTCTCTCTTATCTGCATGCTTGTACTTTTGTCATTTATGATTAGCCTGTGCAATAAGGTTTTAGAAATATGTTTTGGGGCACAGTATTATATGAACTTTGGAGAAGCTATGGATGCAATCAGGTGTCTATAAAAATACTCAGTAGAATAGGATTTTGATTTGATTGTAGGTAGAAAAATCTACTGACAAGATGAGGGCAGGTTTACATATGCTGCTATTTTCTTGTAACTGTGAAAAGAAGGAACTGGTTCTTCAAACACTAAGGCGTTAACTTATAAATGGGAGAGTTTTGAGACTACAAGGGTTGGCCTGTTCATCAAGGCTTGCGAGTCACCAAAATCTGCTCATCCCACCTTGATTAGAGTGAACTAGAAACTCATTCATAATAAAAGTTTGCCAAGCAGGGAAACAAGATAAAGTCATATTTAACTTTTAACAGTATTTTAGCCAGTTGTTCAAAATGAGGAAGATTCTTTTGTTTTATCTTTGCTATAAGATAGAAAAAAGCCTAAAACAGTACTAATTGCATTATTTTTCACATCGACATCATTTCTAGTAAATGACTTGTGTTTATCTAAAATATAGTATTATAGCCAGTGGGATGAATCATATGAATTTATATATAATTTGCGTGCTCATGTTGAAATGTAAGAACATCCCTTATTTTTTGACTATGATTTGATGAGTTACAGCGATTTACTATCTTGGTTCCTTCCTTGCAGATGAAACTTCTGCCTTCGATGCACTGGAAACTTTGGCAAATTTGTCTTTGATGATTTCACCCGAGGCAAATGAAGCTGGTAAGTATTAGCCACATGGACTTAAGTCCGAAATTTGATTTGAGATGTATCTAGTAGTGTTCTGTCAGAGGTTTACTTGTCTGATGCCTCACTTCTAATTGTTCACTACCAGCAACATGTTAAAATCATGTACAAGTCTCTATGACAAGTAAGTTCTGAGGTCCATTAAAAGTGACAAATTACAACTACACTGAAGCTTTCTATATGTCCTTAGACTCATGTATCATAGAAAGGCTTTAATTTTTGGTCAAGTTGCATCTCTCTTTATATATTATTTCCTGTTAGATATTATAAATCAACAGTTGCTTTTTAAGATTCACGTTTGGTTAAACATGCTCTTTTATGTGTAAATAGTTAAACTTGGGTTGAGCCAGGGGATCACAAACTAGCTATGCTTATTCTCTGCAGGCTTTTGGGAGAGTTAATGAATAATATAGTATTTAATGCTACATTTTGCAAGGTCATGGGTTTGAGATATCAAGTCCTCCCACTTGGATTATTGCCCATAGCAATTAAAACAATTTGCATTATGTTTGTTTTTTACTTAATAAGTCATACAATTCATTAAGTTCATTAAGTTATAATCAAACACCACCTTTATAAAGCTGTATGAAAGTTGTACGCTTGATAGTTAAGATATGGCAAAAGCATCAGTTTCTACCTCCCTTCCTAGAATATGTGAAGCTAGCATGACATCAAGTGAGAATTTTCCAAAGGACTCCAGTGCTAGCTGGTGTTAGCTAGTTCATCAAGAACAAACAGTTATAAGAAAATATCATGATGGTTACAGTTACTCTACTCTAACTTCTAGCTGTCTAGGTAAAAATAGCATAAATCTAGATATGTTTAATCAGATATTTTGTACTATGAACCAAAAAAAGTAAAATTCCATGAATGGTCAAGCCCAGTAATGTTTAGCAATTGTCAATGGGTCACAATAGAAAGAACCAATTTAGTCAAGATTCTTCCTCCTGTTCCTTATAGACATAATTTAGCTGATCTCAAAATTATAGTAAAAAAAAAGATTTTGCTGATTTTGATCTCAATTATTGCAACTATAATTTCGTTAATTATATTGTTTTTTATTTGTCTATTGCCTCTCGGAATGTCATGCCAGCCAAAGAAGGAAAAGATGAACTCGTTGATGGCTCTCATCTACTGCTACCTACGCCTGCAAGCCGCCATAGAGAGAAGCGCAAGTCTTTAGCTCTTACCGGTAAAGGGTATCAGTCGACTTCTAGACTAGAAACTGCTGATAACAAACCTCAGACATCTGCTAAAGACTTGGTTGATGACACTAATGCCGCTTCAGAAGCAAAGGAGTCTCATCAGTTAATTACTAAGGTGTCTAGAAAGAGACAGAAGATTGTGGCTCCTAAAGTAAGCTTGGTCATAACCTTTTACTTGTCTCCATCTGAGTTTCTAGTATCTTGCTCGGCATGATATCTTAGTGATATATATGGCACACTAATTTCAGATTGCAAAAGCTGAAGCCCCTATTGATAGTACTCCCAGAGAATCTTTGGAGGCGGAGGTAGGCTTATTCATCTTCTTTTACTCTTTGAGACACAATTTCAGATTCTTTTTTTTCTTTATTTTTTGTAACTATTAACTTCTGCTGTATGTGGAACCTTTCATGCCATATTTATGTAACTTGGTACCTTGTTCTTTTGTGATAAAGTTGGTTTGTTAAGTTGTGGTTTTTAATGCTTCTCTTGCTGTGATAATGAAACCAGTTTGATATTTTACTATGAGCTCATAGTATTTTAGGGTTGATATCTGCAGAGTTCCAAAGCGATTTATATTGATTGGAGAACTAAATTAGATTCACAAAAATATCATAAGCATGGGGGTGTTTATGACCTGCTGAATTCACAAATTCGGTATAGCAACTTCTCAATACTGTTGGGGTTATGACGAACAATAATTTATTGTTTGTTTGACCAGAAAATATGGAAAATTTGTTGGATTGTATTTGGGTATCTGTGGGGCTTAGCGAGGGTTTCACCATGGCAAAATACCCTTTATGTTCATTTGTTTCTTATATTTTTCAATCTACTCATTGTTTCTTTAATTCATAATTCTAATCTTCAATCTACCCTCTTTTGTTTGATCAACTTTTGATCTGCTTCTTCTTGGCGTTGATTGGTTGTTCGGTTCTCTTTGTGTTCCAATCATATTCGACTTTTTTTTCTTCTCTCTTTTCTGTTTTGACTGTGCTGCCATGTGCTTATACTAATCAATGCTTATATGCATAAGAAAATCCCATTATGCTACACTTGAATGATCAAACCTGTAAGCATGTTTCTTTGATTAAAACCGAATACTGTAACAACTGTTGATCAATATAATCTTGAGTTGGCTTGTGAATATGTACATGTGTGTCTAGCAGTCATATGGAATTTATCACATGCTTTTGTTTCTAATTGTAGCCAATGTTAATGAGTGAAGTAACTCCGAATTAAATATGTTTGAGAATTAATTAATATTTGATATCTAATATCTATATATGATGCGGGAACGCTCTCCTGCTAATGCACCCAATATCACCCCTCTCCCGCTACATATAATATTTATATGCCTATAAGTCTGTTGTGCTGATATATAATGTGTTGATGCATACACAATGTAAGAGAGAGAGAGAGAGGTAGAGGGAGTGAGGGGGAAATACAGACCATAAAAGCAATCAATTAACCACTGAGGAAGAAGTTATCATCCTTCTCCGTGTCACTTGGAAGATAAAGAAACTGTTCCTTTTTGTGTTCCCTTGTACCTTATCTCTTATCTTCCTTGTTGACTTGTTCGTAAGTTTGAGTTTTACCTTTTTGCCGGTAACTTTTAGTTAATGATTCTTACCTCTTTTCTTGGAAGATCGTAATTTTCTACCCCACGTTCTAAATATTCTCGTTAAACGATTCACTATTTTGTTGAAAAACGTTTCATATCTGAGTAGTACTGTTTTCTGGTAACGGTTCATATCTCCCTTTCCTCTTCTATTTGCTCTTCCCTTAGTTGCTTAAACTCTTTTTATGCTCCAGTGTCTCACCAATCTTGTGTGTTTTACACTGTGTATCAGTTATTTACATGTAACTCACTAACATTTACTTGACAAAAATGATAAATATCTACTGTTCATTGTATTATAGGCTACGAATGCAGCACAAATGCCTCTGAGTAAACATATTTCTCAAAGTTCTTCTCCCCAGTTGCTAAAACATGCTCATCATGTCTCTTCTACTAATCACTCAAAAAGGGATGTACGCAATTCAGCTCTGTCAGATGTGCATGTTTCTGAAATGAACCCGTCTAACATACGTACCAAAGTCAGGAGCAAGCGTAAGATGAGCAAACCAGAGACTCTTGAAGTTACTAAGTTTTCTGATGTAGATGGAACAGACATGTCAAGTGTACACTTGCCTTCCCTCAGTGGCAGTACGGACAAACTTAAGGTGTTTATTTGGCATTTCCTGTCTATATATTAACTCAAACTTTTATAGAAGTTTTGACCATGTTATGTTGTTTGTATGCTATCTTATTTGCAGGGAAAACTATCTAATTCCCTATCAAATCCACTCATGCGGAGATGGTGTGCATTTGAATGGTTCTACAGTGCAATAGATGACCCTTGGTTTGCCAAAAGGGAGTTTGTTGAGTACTTGTATCATGTTGGTTTAGGTCATGTTCCAAGATTAACCCGTGTTGAATGGGGTGTTATTAGAAGGTATTTGGATTTTGATTATCTCGTTCTTGGCTTCCATGAACCTGAAAATAAAAATGCATAGTATTGTTGCTTCATTTTGCTTATCATTGTTGATGCAGTTCTCTTGGTAAACCTCGGAGGTTTTCATGTCAATTTTTAAAGGAAGAAAAGGACAAGCTTAATCAGTATCGGGATTCTGTAAGGACACATTATACTGAACTTCGTTCTGGTAGCAGAGATGGATTACCAACAGATCTTGCAAGGCCATTATCAGTTGGGCAACGTGTCATAGCCATCTATCCGAGAACAAGAGAGATTCATGATGGGACTGTACTGACGGTAGATAATAACAGGTGCTGTGTTCAATTTGATCGACCTGAGCTAGGTGTTGAAAAAATCATGGTAAATACTGCATCCATTTTTGCATATCTCATACTTTTTATGTTATATAATGAACTGCTGAAATATCTGTTGTTTTTGGAATTGATTGTGTTTAAATTTCTTCTATCAAGGGGATGATTTATTCTGCCAGTTATTTATTGGATCTTGATATGATGTTCTCGTTTTTTTTAATTACCTTGCATTGGTTGTGCGAAACAAGAATACCACACTTTCTATTTTGGTCTGTCCAAAAAGGTTGCAAGTTGCAACCTTTCTTTTTCTGGAAGGATTCCTTTCCAAATTTACCTATTCGATCATTACAAGAAATTGATGACATTGATTGTGGTCTACTGGCTAAATTTATTTCTTTTTTATTAAGGGGTATTTAGGTATTTGGCCATTATTAGTCAAAAGACGTCTATTAAATTATGTGCCAAGCCGAACGTCTTTTTTTTTCCTGGGACGGACAGAGTATTAACTAGGGAGATATGAACCCTGAATGTGCTGGCTGATTCATATTGCTATTAAAGAGCCATTAAGCGGTATGATTTTGAAGCTACAAATCTATACAGGCTAATTGTGCCAGCATAATTTATTTCTTATAAGAAATGAATGCTTCAAAGGAGTTGGAGTAGATGGCTATCGTTATCTATGGGAGATTTTCCATTAAGTAATTGTACCATTACATGAAACCAGCTGTTTTAATTATGTAACACAGTGCCTCAAGAATTAAAACCACAACTTTGGTTTTCCTATTGCCTTCTTTGCATTAGTTGCTACTTCATCAACTTTATGAATTCCCGTGCCTTTGGTCTCTTGATCAACTGGGAAAAGCTTTTAATCTAAAGCTTTTAATCTTGGGCATTATACAATGCTCATAGCCGGATAAGACTTTCTCTGAATTTTCATAGTAATATTCCTTACAACTGTTTTTACTATTTTGCTTCTTGATGTTGATAAAATAGGACCTTTCGTGTCTTTGTTTATGCTCAGTACATTTTATTATTAATATTTGTATGATATATATATATATATATATATATGCTTTTTCTCCATCCCCAATGTAAACTTATCTGGCATGAATTTATTTTTTTATCTCAGGATACTGATTGCATGCCCTTAAATCCTTTTGAGAATATGCCTGCATCACTGATGCGGCGAACACCTGTTGACAAATTCTTTGAAAGCTTAAATGAAGCCCAAATGAACGGGCTGGGAAGAGATCAGAGACTGGAAGGTTACACAAAGTGCTCTTCTCATGAAAAGCTAGTGAACATGGATGAGGTGCCCTATTTGCTACCCTCACCTTATTTCATTAATTACATTTCAAGTCAGTTGGTCAGTGTTTGTTTCATTATCTGTGTTTTGTTGGGGATTCCTCATGGTAAAAAGTGAAACTAGCATGCTTCTGGAAAGAAGTAAATCACATCTTTGTGTATTCTAGTACAGATTAGAAGTAGGTACTACAAATATCTTGAATGATCTGCTATTAATATTCTAGAATTTTGTTCTTGCACGCACACACATATATATAGGGGAATAATTAAATGAGAACCTCATATATTGTGATGACCATGAGAACTTGTACTTTAAGGTGTTCTTTCACATGATATTTTTTCATCTAACGTTAGAACTTACAGTATTGATTAACATATATTTGTTTCACAATGTGTTTGTTTTACATGTACTTGTATCACAATGTGAAATTTTTTTACATGTATTTTAGTGAACATAAACACGTAAAAAAGTTTCACATTGTGAACCAAGTACATGTGAAACAAATATATGCTAATCAATACTTTAAATCTTAGCCTTAGATGAAAAATATACATGTGAAAAATAAAACATGATGCACCAATTCTCATGGTTCTCACAATTTTATAGGTTTTCATGTGATCAGTACCCTATATATATAGGGGAAGGTTTGGTTGCAAACCTGACTTCCATTGCGAACCGGGGGACAAACGAGATCGTGCCACGTGTCCGGACATTCATGGGATATTCATCATGCATGGTATAACAATAATCATGAATGTTGTAAAAAATTCACGTCCGTTATTCATGATGAATGGGACACGTGTCACACTCTCGTTCCCCCAGTTCGCAACTGAACATTCCTCTATATAAATGATGTATGTATGCATATATATATATATATCATTGAGGCCCTAAACTCGTTTCAAAAGTGGAGTTTTACTTTCCTTACCAATTACCATGCTTTACTAAAAGTAAATTGGCTTTTTTATCTTCTTACTGATTCGCTCTTATATCCAACTAGAGCAGTTAGAATACTGGTTAAAACATCATGTATGTTGATTATCTTTTCTTGTCTGTTGGAGTAGGTTGCTTCAGTTAAATCTGATTTACAATCAAGAAATGGACCAAATCATCATGCAGCATACACCATGCCTGGTACACTGGCACAAATTCAGGCAAAGGAACTTGATGTTGAAGCAATTGCTGAGCTGACCCGTGCTCTTGACAAAAAGGTCCTTCCAATTAGATTCTTTTATCTTAATGAACTTGCACAATTAGAGATGGGCAAAAGGACCTTTGGACTGGGCCTTTTCTGGACCACTTTGACCAGACTGTTGACCAGACTGGATTTTTTAGGACTGCTCTGTGCCCGTCTCTATTACACATCATTTAATAGTTTGGTACGCTCTTTAGGTAGAGGGAGACAGCACACTGATGTGGTGCTTAGAAGATTAACTAGTATACCCGAGTACAAACTGAAAATATAACTGTATTAAATGAAAATAATATAGAATGGTACTAAATATTTTTTTTAATTAAAAAAAAAAACTATATAAGAACATAAAGAAATACACAGACTATATGAGATTCAGTTGGAACAGTCTTCTCCTTTCCTTGGTTTTTCATTTCATATGAATATATAATGAATCATTTCATTTGGACTCTACTGCCATCATTGCAAAAGTTTGTTCACCTAAGCATAGAATTGTGTATCTATCTTTGTAAATATATTTTGACCCCCTATTCTCATTTTTTTCATGGCGGTTAAATATATTTTGAAGTGAGATGACATAAAAACCTTGTACTTCTAATCATATATTTATTGAACTATGTTGAATCTACAGGAGGCTGTAGTTTTTGAGTTGAGACGAATGAACGATGATGTGTTGGAAAACCAAACAGATGGTGACTTCTCTCTTCAGGATTCAGATGCTTTCAAAAAACAATATGCAGCTGTTCTTGTACAATTAAATGAAGCCAATTCTCAGGCAAGAGTAGCATTGTTTTCACATATATATACATATATATATATATATAGGGTTAGGTTCAAATGTGAACTCATTTTTGGTTGTGAACGTGAGGACGAATCTCAGCCACACATCTTCGGTTATGGTGGACGCGATCACGGAGGATTGACGCGATTCATGGGAGGGTGGAGATTATTAAAGGAGGGGAACCAGGTCAAAGCCGCCTTTATTGACCGGATAAGTGGTTGAGATTCGTCCTCACGTTCACAACCAAAAATGAGTTCACATTTGAACTTTCCTCTATACAATATATATATATATATATTTTGTTGCTCATTAAACAAGTGGTAAAGTGGCTTGCTTTTCGTTGCAGGTTTCTTCTGCTTTGTATCGCTTGAGACAACGCAACACATATCAGCGTAACCTTCACCTTGCCAGCTGGCCAAGGGCAGTGGGTGATTTAAGTGACCATGGTGCCATCTCAAGCTCCTCCGATCACACTGCAAATCGCACGGAAGAGTCGGGATGTCATGTCAATGAGATCGTTGAGATATCAAGAACCAAGGCCCGTACAATGGTAGACATTGCTATACAGGTCAGATTTACACCTTTATTGGCGCACACCATTTCCCCTTTTCCTACCACCATAAGACATTTGGGGAAATTTTCTTTTACAAGATATTATAATGTGGATACTGAATTGTAAGGGTGCGTTAGGTACATGGAACATGAGAGAACAAAAACTTACCAAATGCTTACTGGGTAAGCGCTTACTGGGTAAGCGCTTACTGGGTAAGCGCTTACTGGGTAAGCGCTTACTGGGTAAGCGCTTACTGGATGTCACTTACCTTACTGGGTAAGCGCTTACTGGATGTCACTTACCTTACTGAGTGAGTATGACAATGACCAAGAAGCTTATCCGGTAAGAGGCATAGCAATGACTGAGAACTTACCCGGTAAGTGTGGGAAATGACTCTTACCCATAAGTGCTTACCGGATAAAAGACGTTTACCAGCGATCCATTTTGATGGCCGAAAATGTTACCCGATAAGGTAAATGAGAATGTGACTATTGCCGGTGAGCATTTGGTAAATGGGACCCTAAGTGGAACAAAAATGCATTTTTTGGTGTCACCAAATTAGGAGGAACAAAAACCAGTGAGACGAGACAAAACTGCTAAATTACTAAACTACCCATGTCAAATTAAAAACCCTAAAACCTCCACAATTCCTTCACCTGCCAACCTCACTCTAGCCCATCCAGTCAGATTTTGTGATTTTACGTCCCATATCACAACAGAATGATTCTAATGATTACTTTTATTGAAAAACAATTTAGGCAATGTCATCGTTGAAGCTCAATCCTACGGTTGAGATTGAAAAGGCTGTTGATTACGTAAGCAATCGGCTTCCGTTGGATGAAACCAGCATTCCACCTGCCAGACCAATTCCATCTGATCCAGTTCCTTCTAGTTTGTCATTGCATGAACAACTGGTTTCCACTATAAAGGCATCTGATCCTATACCAATGAATCCATCAGATTCAAATAAAGCATCCATCATCCCCTCTGAACTGATAACCCACTGTGTGGCTACTCTGTTCATCATTCAGGTAAAAATCAGTTATAATTCCCCTTTCCTCCAAAAGGACAAAATGCATCTAAATGAAACCGGTTTAGTGTACAAGTTATTCTCATGCAAATATCCATAACAATGTTATAAATTTTCTAGTACCCATTTTGACTGGCTGCTGATTATGTAATTTGATGACGTGGACATTTTATGGAAGGTTTATGAAATTTTTACAAAAGAGCTACATTACGTCACCAAGTCTTACATTAAATACGAAAATTTTGAAACGTTGATTTTTTCAATATTGAAGTTTTGTTACATTAAATAGGAAAAAATATTGAAACTTTGTTACATTGATCGAGAAAAAAAATAATCTTTGTAGACACTTGCACTAAATAGGAACTAGACACCCTTTATTGCATTTTGATACACCCCCCAATATATATATATATAGATATATATATACATATAGGGTCAGGTTCAAGAGAACGCTAAAAAAAAACTGAAGAACACCCTCAGAGCCCTCCATCTGGACGGTATGCACTAATGCTTACTGGTAATTTGTTACATGCATTTGTGCATATACACTAATGCATATGTAATTATAGAAGCATTGGTGCATAGAAAAAAAAGCGCTTGTATGCATTAGTGCATACCGTCATGATGGAGGGCTCCTAGGATGTTCTTCAGTTTTCTCTTTTTTTAGTGTTTTCCTTGAACCTCCCTCTCTCTATATATATTTTGAGATTCACTGGGTTCGTTTAATTTGGTTGGTATCTGACTTGTGGTTTATGAACGGGAATTTGCAGAAATGTACAGAAAGACAGTTTCCACCAGCTGAAGTTGCGAGTATATTGGATTCTGCGGTCTCTAGTTTACAACCATGCTCCCCCCAGAACGTGCAAGTTTATGCTGAAATACAGAAATGCATGGGGATAATTAAGAACCAAATTTTAGCCCTCGTGCCAACCTAGCCTAATCGTCATCGTGTACATGTGAAACTCTTAGATTTCTGATTCTGGAAGCTCTCTTTTTCGCCGTTCAACTTTTAGTTTAATCATCAATTCATCATTGTTGGTTCATTTTAATTTGCAGATATATTTTTAATTAAAAACAGAATCGGGTTATGGTTATGAAGGGAAAGTTTTTGTATCAGATTCGGGTTTAAGGTTCTGAATGAGATATATATATATATATATTGATATATTTAATGAAATACAGAATCGGGTGAAGGTTACTTGACCTTTACTTATTTATACTTATTCAAGTTGTTGCTGCTAATCTGATTTGTCCTATCCTAGCGGTAGGGGTGGGTGTAAGCAAAAGATGACTATCTTGTTACAACTGTTAAAATATGAAATCGTCATCTGGAATGGGATTTGAAATAGCGGTTATTACAATGGTAAAACGGTCCAAAAAAAGTGGTTCATATAATAAGTAGACTTATATATAGAAAGAGTTGGGTTCCGGTGAGAAAAGAAACAGTGAGAAGCGGAAGAAGGGATCTCCACCGTTGGATGCACATTAGGATGAGATGCACCAAGATGAGATACATCGAGATGCACCAGATCAATTGTCGTAATGAGTGCAATTCATGGGTGGGTATGAGATTAAAATTGATCAAGGATTCATATCCTTTCTTAAGTTTCTCACCTTAACTCCACTTCTCACACGATCCCATGCCTATATATATATATATAAGTATATATATATATATATAGAGGAAGGTTCAAATGAGAACTTTGCATTTTTAAATGAACAAAAGGACAATTGTGGATCACATATGATGTGAGTCCCACATAATATTAAATCATTTAAGATTTAATATGATATAATATTAAATCATAAATGATTTAATATTATGTGGGACCCACATCATATGTGGTCTCAAATGAGTTACTTTGTTACTTTAAATTGGTAGTGTTCTCATATGATCACTCCCCTATATATATATATATATATAGAGGTTGGTTCATTTACAAACTAGATCAATCCTACAAACTCGTACAAACCAAGTTAAAAAAAATTTCATATTTTTTTTCCATCAAATGCTATGATTTAAGATGCTATTACATATATGTCTGTTTCGTAATGTAAAAGTTTCACATGTATTTGTTTTCATAAGTTCAAAGTTTCACATGCATTTGTTTCATAATGTATTTATTTTCATGTATTTTTTTCACATGTAATTTTTTTCACAAGGCGAAACAAACATATATGTAATAACATCTTAAATCATATCATTTGATGAAAAAAAATCATGAATTTTTTTAACTTGGTTTGTACGAGTTTATAGGTTTGGTCTAGTTTGTAAATGAACCATCATATATATATATATATATATATATATGGTTCAAATACAAATCAGTTGAAAGATACAAACTATACAAATTGGTTCAAATCAATGAAAAAACAATTTTTTTCACGATTTTTTTTCCATCAAATGCTATTATTTAAGATATTATTGCATATATGTTTGTTTCACCTTTGAAAAAATTACATGTGAAACATTATATTATGAAACAAATACATGTTAAACCTTTTCATAAAAAAATATATGAGAAACTTTCAACTTATAAAAACAAATACATGTGAAACTTTTACATTATGAAACAAACATATGTGTAATAATATCTCAAATCATAACATTTAATAAACAAAAATCATGAAAAAAATTATTTTTATATTGATTTGAATCAGTTTGTATAGTTTGTATCATTCAACTCGTTTGTATTTGAACTTCCATATATATATATATATATATATATCATATATATATATATATATATATCATATATATATATATATATATATATATATATATATGGAAGTTCAAGGGAAAACACCAAAAAAACAGATACAAGCGTTTTTTGTATACAAGCATTTTTTGTTCCTATGCACCAATGTTATCATCATTACATATGCATTGATGCATATTCACAAATGCATGTTACAAATTACCGGTATGCATTAGTGCATACCGTCCAGATGGAAGGCTCCCAAGGTGTTTTTCAGTTTTCTCTTTTTTGACATTATATATATATATATAGGGGCTGGGATCACGTGAGACCACCCTGTTTCTGTGAGACCCGTGAGACCACCCTTTTACACTTGAAACTTAACAACAAAAACATTGTGAAGGTAAAAAAAAATAAGATGGGTTCACGTGAGACCAACTTGTTTCCGTGAGACCCGTCGGAGACCCGTGAAACCACTTTTTTACTCTTGAAAACTTCACAGCAAAAACACTGTGAAGGTAAAAAAAATCTAAACCTTCACAGCAAAAACACTGTGAAAGTTACTTTCACAGCAAAAACACTATCTAGGTTACTTTCATACTAAAAATACTTTAAAAATTCATATTACTTTTACCTTCATAGTGTTTTTGCTGTGAAGTTTCAAGTGTAAAAAGATGGTCTTATGGGTCTCACGGAAACAAGTGGTCTCACGTGATCCCAAGCTATATATATATATATAGGGTTGGGTTTTAGTGAGAAGTGAAATTATGGTGAGAAGGGTAAGAAGGGATCCTCGTCCTTGGATGCACATTAAGATGAGATACATTGAGATACACCAAATCAATCCCCGTATCAAGCGCCATCATGGGTGTGTTTGAGATTAAAAGGGATCAAGGGTCAAGATTCCTTCTTACAATTCTCACGTGATCCCATACCTATATATATATATATATATATATAGAGAGAGAGAGAGAGAGAGAGAGGTTCAGGGGAAAACCTCAAAAAAAAACTGAAGAACACCGTGAGAGACCTCCATCCGGACGGTATGTATAAATGCATACAAACGATTGAAACTGTTTTTTTTCCTATGCATTAATGCATGTTATACACTAGCACATATGCACTAATGCTTGTTATAAAACTACCAGTATGCATTAGTGCATGTTATACACTAGAACATATGCACTAATACATGTTATAAAATTACTAGTATGCATTTGTGCATATCGTCCAGATGGACGACTCCCATGGTGTCTTCAATTTTTTTAAAAAGTTTTCCCTTGACCCTATATAGAGGGAGGTTCAGGGAAACAGAGAAAACTGAAGAACACTTTGAGAATCCTCCATCTGGACGGTATGCACAAATGCGTACAAGCATTTTAATCTATTTTTTTTTCTATGTATGCATGTTACAAATTACCAGTATGTATTTATGCATACTATCGAGATGGAGGGCTCCAGAGTATTCTTCAGTTTTTTTGACGTTTTCCCCTAAACCTGACCCTATATATATATATATATATATATATATATAGAGAGAGAGAGAGAGAGAGAGAGAGCGGTTCAAATGAGAACTCAAATTTTGTTGTGAACGTGAGAACAAATGAGAGTGTGAAACGTGTCCCAATCAAAGAAATATTGAATATAGTATTTCTTAGACTTATTCAGTCTGATTATTTATTTGTATATTCAGACATGTGTCGCGCTCTCATTTGTTCTCACGTTCACAACCAAATTTGAGTTCGCATTTGAACTTTCCTCTTTCTCTCTCTCTCTCTATATATATAGAGGCTCCTTCAAGTGTTAACTCGATTATTTGTGTTAACCGTGTTAACCCATTGTTTACTGGTGAACACCATGCTTATTCACTGGTGAACACGATGCTCGTATACTGACGAATGATGTTCACCAGTGAACGAGAATGCATGTATGGAACCATTCGTTCACTGATGAATGGTATTTCACCAGTGAATGAGCATGATGTTCACCAGTGAACGATGGGTTAACACGGTTAACACAAATTATTGGGTTAACACTTGAAGGGGCCTATATATATATATATAGATCAAATGAGAACCACCCATCCTTAAAGGAATAAATTGTGGACCACATATGATGTGGGTCCCACATAATATTAAATTATTTATGATTTAATATTAAACCATAAATAATTTAATATTATGTGAGACCCACATCATATGTGATCCATAAGTGTCCCTTTGTTCCTTTAAAAATGTAAAGTTCTAATTTGAACATGAGGATAAAAGAGAGCGTGACACGTGTCTCATTTAGTCTAAATAATGAAGGACATTTAGTATGAATAACGGAAATGAAGTTCATGTAATTATAACACGCATTGAGAGCGAATAACATAACATTATTCAGATTGAATGGGACATGCAATAAATAAAAATGATAACGGTTGTGCAAGCTAGTTGAGCATTTGTGTTAGTCGAGGATAAATAACTACGACGTTGGTTATTGTTGATTGTCTGTATTAGGGGTGTTCGCGGTGCGGTTTGGTGCGGTTTGAGGCAAAACTGCAAACCGCACCGCATATGCGGTTTGAGCATTTTCCCAAACCGCAAACCGCACCGCATGAACCTCAAACTGCACCAAACCGCACTGCAAAATGCGGTGCGGTGTGGTGCGGTTTATGCGGTTTGTACATATCGCACTTTATGTCTACAATCCAATATTTATAAGTTTAAAAATACATTTTAGTATGAACGATAAAGTAACCGTAGTTCAAAAAAATAAAGAGTTTCAATATATCCGATTCCCAAATACATATTGCATAATTAAAAATATTCTAAGAAGTAAAATTAATAAATTTCGAACTAGATTGGAAGTGTGAGTTGTGATGTATCCAATTAATTTATTAATATTGTCAATTGTTATATTAGATCAAACTAAAAGCGTAAAACACAAAAGCCAAAAATATTACATAAATAATAAATTATTCTATATATATGTATGTGTTATAAATAAAATTTAAAATTATTTAAAGCATGGGTGCGGTGCGGTTTGAACCGCGGTTTGATAGCTCAAAACCGCAAACCGCACCGCATAGTGCGGTTTGGTAAAAATGCAAACCGCAAACTGTACCGCAAAAGTTCTAAACCGCGCTTTGCGGTGCGGTATGGTGCGGTGTGGGTGGTTTGTGCGGTTTGGCAGTTTGGATGAACACCCCTAGTCTGTATTAGCTCTTTTTTAATGTCAGTGACCAACCGACAAAGGTAGCTTCGTCGAGGATGATTTCTTTTTTCATCCAAACAATTTTCCCTAATTCAAATCTCTCTCCAAAAGTTAGTTTCCGAGGACATCTTGGCACATGTGGTTCTTGGTAACTGAATCGGTTGAGAAGAAACCGAATCAGTTTCTTTGGAAATTGACTTGACGGTTTTGACGATTGAAGTGTCACACATGCGCATGACGTCGTCTTGTCAAGATAACATGAAATGTTATTATAAGATCTCATATATATATATATATATATATAATTTACATCCATATTGGTATTTTTTTTATCATCCTATATTTTATATATATATATATAGAGGCCCCTTTAAGCGTTAACCCAATAATTTATGTTAACCGTGTTAGCTCATTGTTCACTGACGAACACCATGCTCGTTCACTGCTGAAACATCATTCATCAGTGAATGAATGGTTCCATACATGCATGCTCGTTCACTAGTGAACACCATTCGTTAGTATACGAGCATGGTGTTCATCAGTGAACGAGCATGATGTTCACCAGTGAACGATGGGTTAACACGGTTAACACAAATAATTGAGTTAACACTTGAAGGAGCCTATATATATATATATAAAGAGAGAGAGAGAGAGAGATATTAGATCCAAAAAAGAGCCTTTGAAAAGAAAAAAAGGAAAAAACATCTAGTTAAACAATTGAGAACTTGTACCTTAGGTCAAGATGCTGTTTTACATCATTATTTTCATTTAATACTAAAGTTTAGAACTTAAAATATTGCTCATGAGGATGTTGAATAAATGTTATCTGTGTGAATTAATTTGTTTGTATGGATTAGGGAAGTTTTTGTTTTAGTGAAGTTTTTTGATAGAGGAAAGAAGTTTGTTTTTTAATGGGAGGAACAAACTTGGCTTTCTTAATAGAACTCTCTTCTAGAATCTTACTGAATAAGTCATTTTTTATATCATTAAATCACAAACAAACAGTCATGTATAGCATGGCTGACAAAATAAATTGTGATTCTCTCTAAGTTAATTCATGTTGCTAAGGAACCGACCCTAAGTTCAAATTAATAGAATACAAGACATTTAAAAGTAGACAAGTAATCAAAGTATGGCAATTGGGCAAACGCAATTTAGTATTAACCAAGTTCCATTTGGTTTGTCAGATTTAAAATTTAGTATTAACGTTTGGTTTTATTATAAAAATCCGGAATTAAATATTTGGAACAAACATTGGATTTAAAGAGACCCTTTAGCGGTAATTGGTATTTCTTATAATTGTTTGATGAGATTTGTTTCTAATAATGTTTTAAAATACGTTAACAACATTCATATTATAATAAACCAATTAATAAAAGATATTATAATTATTTATAACGTGTTTTTATAAATTATCTATAAAGAATGGAATTCAGTTCCATATCAATACTATAAACCAAAGAGTCCAAATCTTTTCACGAAATCCTACTACTTATTGCTTCAAGGCGAGTAAACTATTTATTCTTAAAGCAATTTTGTGACTTTGGGATTTGACGAATTACCTCTCAAGATACAATGAAGCAACGCTTGTAGACTGATTATCAACACCGTACTAGCACTACTAGAAAATTGAGTATTTTCAACAGAAAATGTCGTTGAAAATTTTCTACGAATTTTGGAGGATTATTGACAGAACATAAATTTTCTACGAATTTTCAACGAATTTCCGTTGAAAATCTCTCACAAACATATATGCATTTTCAACCAAAAAAATTTCAACGGAATGTCTCGTCAAAAAGTTTTTGGTTGAAAATGCATTTTGTGAGAGATTTTCAACGGAAATTCGTTGAAAATTCGTAGAAAATTTATGTTTTGTCAATAATCACTCTAAAATTCGTAGAAAATTTTCAACGACATTTTCCGTTGAAAATTGTCGTTGAAAATACTCAATTTTCTAGTAGTATAGTGATGATAATCCCGGTTAAATTATTGAGTTCTCAAAAATTTCAAAACTAGAGGGATTGTGTTTCTATAGCAACACAATGTGAAGAAATTTGGTGGAGAGAAATTAGTTTTGGTGTAGGAAGTGTAGGTCTATATATAGGTTTTCCTGACAGCGCTTTGCAACTGTCATATTTGACAGCTGGTAGTATTGGCAATTCAAATAGCCACTAACAGTTACCCTTAGATACGTGAAGAATAAGATTAAAAGCAAGCATACTTTCAACCCTACTATCGTCTTTCAAGTAATAAAATGGTAAGAACCAAATATCGTATTCCACAAGGATATGTATCTTAAGTTGTAAGATCTTGAGTTGAAAGACTAACTTCAGATGGCGAATTTGAAGTTTTTAATTTATGTGATTGATTTGGTGATTTTAATAGTTAATAAAGGGAGCCGGGGTGTAAGACTTAGGGTGAGATGAAAACACAAACTTAGGGTGAGATGAAAACACAAACTAAATGGCTTATGTCTAAGTCCATTCCACTTTAACACCTCAAGGTGATCAACCCGTCGAGAATTAACCAAGTTGAAAAACACGGATCACAAATCTCTTTGTCGGTAACTTTCTCAAGTATACCTCCCATATCATTCAAGTTGACGTGCAATCAATGTCTCCTCTTGGAATCCATGACTCTTTAATACTTTAAAGTAATCAAGCCGTCAAGAGGTATTATTGGTTTTATAAAACTTGAACATAAATAATAAAAAGTTATTGTTGCATAAAAGAATCTACTCTTGTGTGGCTTGTAAAAGTCACCCTTTCCGCCTTACACCCAAACTAAAAGATTTAGCTACTCATAACGAAAAGTAAATGACAAGAAATATTAAGTGCATAAATTAGAGACGTCATAAATAAATAACAAGAATGTAAATTGCAATGGAAATAAAGAACAAGAAAGTAAAGGACAAAAAAGTAAAGAACAAGAATGTAAAGACAAGGAAATTAAATGACAAGAATTTAAATGGCAAGAAAGTAAAGAACAATAATGTAAATGACAATAATGTAGAGAAAGTAAGGAGAACAATAAATAAAAGATAAGAAAAGTAAATAAAGAACAAGAGATCACTTCAAACTAAAAGTTTTCATTAGTGGAGAAAAGTAGATGGTAAAGTAGATGAGAGATGATTCTAAAAGTAATCCCCAACCTCCTTATTTATATAAGGAAGAAGATAGGGGTAAAATAGTCTTTTACCAAATGAAGGTACAAAAAGTCAAAACAAAGTACAATTAGTCTTAAATCTTAATATCTAATGGGTAATAACCAAAAGTTAACAATTACAAAAGATAATGTTAACCAGCCAAAAAACAACTGTAAAACACAAAAGACTTGGTCAAATAGTCAAGAACAGTCAAACCATCAGCCCCTAGGTGTACTTTTACACGAATTCATCCTCGAAGCAATGCTACAGCATTCCAGCAGCATCCAAAAGCCAGCAGCAACAAATAACAGCATACTAAACTGCCAAAAACCATCCACCTTAGCCTCAACTGAAGTAAAGCAGGTAAAAAATAATTTACTCTAGCTCGATGAACAAAGAAGTACAAAATAAAGTAAGGAAATGACTTAAGTTAGGGATAAAAGGTAAAATAACCTATCTAAAAGAAGATAAAATAATGTTTTAAGCACTAAATTCTTAGTGCGTATCAGGTACCTATTTGCTAACCTCAAAAATTGAACCATTGCAAATGGTTCACCATGTGTCATATATAAATGAACTGTCACTAATGAGGCTGTCAAAATTAATATATACACCTCATCATTTTCAATATATTAAATTAACATATATCGACAATTGTTCCATTTATATACCCACTTTTTAAACTATGTGGGTGATAGGCGGGTTTACCCCCCCCCCCCCCCAAAATCTAACTGCAGTGTACGGGTCGAATCAAGTAATAGTGTACTGAAAGTACAGAGTTGGGGTCCTAATGGTAATAATTAGCAGACAATTCCAACTAAATGAATACACAATCACACACTTCACTATTACTCTCTCTCGATCTCAACATACATATTCAAAAATTCTTTAAGCAAAAGATTGTAAAACGGTACTAAAGTTTAATTGGTATATCTCTATTCAAGTTCTCACCTTAGGTATACAAATCATTATCTAATTATAAATTATTTCTCTCGAACTAATTTATAACAATGAAATCAATTGTAAGTTGATCAGTCTCACAAAAGCATTAAACACAAATTTATATACTTCATTAATTGAAAAGTCTACTAAAAATCCCAACTTTACGTGCTTATATGATTACAGACCAAAAGTAATCCAACCCCCAACATCTAAAGATTAGTTCATGTTGGGGGTGGTAGGAAACAAAACTAAAAGGAAAGAAATCATAAGTTTAGACATGGTCTCTCAATCAAAATCTAAAACAAAGTAAGAACCCCCTTTTGTGATCAATCTCCACGAACAAGCAATGATTTCGGCTTCAGATCTTCAATCCCGATGTTAATCTGTTTGTTTCGTAGCTCCAAAATCGCTCCAAATCGCCCCCTAAGGTTTCTTGGCCGTAGGGTATAAAGATAGAATGCTGAATGAATGGAACCCTAGCTGAAAAAGGGCTTAAAAATGACTCCAGAGCCTGGCGCCAGTTACAACTGGCGTTGTAACTCACGCGGCTCCAAGGTGACCCAAACAGACTTTAACGCCAGTTGTGAAGCTAGTTGTAACTGGCCCGAGATTTTTCGTAACTAGCTTCTTGCCTAACCCACGTGAAAACTAGCCTTAGACACTGTTTTGCCCATAACTTGTTCATTTTAGCTCCGATTTGGCTCCGGAAAGGCTCGTTAGACTCGTATTCCAATACTCTATTATAAAATAGTGAATTTAAGCCAAAAATTACAGATTTCTTCTATTCATGTGCTTCATGTATCTTGTCATATATCTAAGTATAAGAAGTTGATTATCAAAAGTGATTTATATAGTTATGCATGTGGTTATTTGTGATTTATGGATTATGATTACAGATGGATTTTGTTTGGGCATGAATTAATTAGTTACCAACATTAGCTTAATATTAGCTTAACATTAGTGATTTATGATAATTTTGATGATGACTTGTACATAACTACATTAGGAGTACATGTGCTTCTTGTCCATAACTAAACATTGATTTTTTTCAAAACCAATGTACGCCGCTATTGGTCTAATAAAAATGAAACAACTTCTTCTTCTTCTTCTTTGCACAGCAAGAAATGACGGTTTATTTACCAAAACCAAACCACAATACAACCATATACAAAGAAACCCAAACCACAATACAACCATATACAAAGCTACAATATGAGCTCCGCCAACCCACAAAGACCTACACCTTTCCAAAACAAGCTATTCTAAACAAACCACCTGCAGGACCAACCCACCAATCAACCCATCCAAACAAATGTAACAACTTCTATTTAAATGAAATGAATCCATGAGGGTGTTACGTAACTGAAACACCATCTTTTAAATAAACCATTTAAGATCAACTATACATAAAATTCTTTGTTTAAGGTGTTCATACCCAGGTTTTGGAAACCCTAAAAACTAATAAAAATGAGGAATTCTACAAAAATTAGATGAACTTCAACAAAAAAACGTTTAACTTGTTGTTTTGTATATAACCATTGACCTGTCATGCGCTTTCCTTGCCGATTGTTTGCACCATTTTCGTCGTTAGGATCAATATTAACTACATGGTCGCGATGCTCATTATTGGAATCGACATTCATTTTGGTTGTATCGTTTACATCGAACATGATAACCATATTTGTATGATGGTGTTTGATGTTATGGGTATTTTGCTGTCGACTGTTGTTCCTCGTTGTATAAAACTCTTCCGTTGAAATCTTTTCAATCATAGTAAAAACTCCAGTCAAATACGGAACTGATAGGACCGGTTCCGGTTCTGGTTCTCATTTTTTTGGAACCGTTACCCGCTGGGTACCCGCTACCCGCCACTTTTAAATAATAAATATTATATATATATATATATATAAAAATAATAAATAAAAACTCAAGTTTTCTAGTAGTTTTTATGTAATAATTAGTTTTTATGTAATAATTAGTTTTTATCGGATTAGTTTTAACTGTTTGTTGTATTTATTACTTTAAGTCGGTATTTTGTAGTTTATAATTACATTTTTATTGTATACAATGTATAAAATTAAAAAAAATTGAACCGGGTACCCGGCACCGGAACCGGTTCCCATCGGTTCCGGTTCCGGTTCCAAAATATTAGGAACCGGTGTTAGCGGTTCCGGTTCCGGTTCTGGTTCCGGTTCCATAGAAAATGGTCGGGTACCCGATTTTTCTCACCCCTAGTAAGCCTGACTAAACCATTGACCAAGTTAGACAACAACCCCTTCCTAGCATATTTGTGGGTTAGGGGACAAGGTGTGATGGTAAACTACATTACTTTTTACTTGGTAAGAAGTTCTTAAACAGTGAGAGGCAGTCAACAACCCCATTATATTCTTGCATGAATATCTTCACACTTTCATATCTGTGCATATCTTCTTTACAATTTCATAAGCACATATTTGCAAAAATACCGACCACTCAAAAAGCATATTAGAAACATAAAACTCAAGATGGTTATTGTGCAATTATTTTGAAACTAACCTTTTTCAACTAGAAATTGATCTGCTAAGTAATACTAACTTCTTCTTGTGACAAAAACGTAATGTACAAAGCTTAAGAATTCACAAGTTTTACGTACCATTAACGACCATATAGAATTGACAGTTAAAATTCTTCTGCAAATTCAAACCTCCTTGGTGAATAAACCGACTATGCAATATACCGGGTATCAAAACATTAGATAATAAAGTTGTGGATATACATAACCACTCATTTATTTCATCTATTTCATTGTCATAGCTGCACACATACACACACATGAAAGAAATGATATTATGTTATATATATATATATATATATACATTCTGTCATACGTGAGCTTTATCTGTGACTTCTTAGCATCCACCGTTTTTCTCGTCCTCTCTTCCTCTGTGAAGAAAAAACTTAATTAACAGATTGTTGTGATTGTTGCCTTTGGTATGTGAAATTATATGATTAATCGGAAGTTGCAGAAGCAAAAAAACACAAAAATGAAAATTAGAAACTTACTGTTTGAAGATTGGCCTTCATTGTTGTCAAGTTGTATAGTTCGTGGTGGTGTTGTGTACGTATCCATAAGAAGAAATCAGAACAATAACATAAGCATAAGTTTGATTTGAAAAAACTCTCTGCGAAGGTTTGTTTACCGTGAAGTCCTTCTGACATATCGTGAATTACAAGTAAAACAGGTATATACGGAGAAATCAGAAAAATAACATAAGCATAAGTTTGATTTGAAAAAAAACTCTCTATGAAGGTTTGTTTACCGTGAGGTTCTTCTGACTCATCGTGAACTACAAGTAAAACAGGTATATATAAGATAATTTAGAACTATAACTTTGAATTGGTTGAGGAGACATGTAGAAAACTTACAGGTTTCTCCTCCCCCATTTTTGAAGAAAGTTGCAATCTAGAGATTAGATCTTTTGAATGTATGTTTCTTCCCTTTTGAATGTATATGTCTTACTGCGCGTTTCACTTCCATAACCCTCTTGTGAGACCCTCCATGTTTCCAAATCTTTTCATCTTAGATGGTTGCAGCTCACGTAACTTCCGATTCATCTTTACCTCCGCGTTTGTTTTTTTCCGCTGCCTTAAGTTTAAGGCCTTCAACTTTAGCATCTACCTCTTTCTTTCTTTTCTACACATTTTAATTATTTAGATATTTTGCTTGTATATGTATAGATATATTTATATACCATGAATACCTCAATTTAGCAATTTGTTTTCAAAGCCACTCATTTAAGGCCTCCATCTCTGTTTCAAATCTTTCGCCTTCTTCTTTATTATTTTTCTGTATATGGACCAAATTATTATTGAAGCAAAAACGTAATGTATATGTCTTAATGCGCGTTTCACTTCAATAACCCTCAAGTAAGACTCTCCATGCTTTCAATTTTTTTCCAAGCCACTCATTTAAGGCCTTCACCTCTGTTTCAAATCTTTCATCTTCTTCTTTATTTCTTTTCTGTATATGTACAAAATTCTTCTTGAAGCAAAAGCGTAATGTATATGTCTTACCGCGCGTTTCACTTCCATAACCCTCTAGTAAGACTCTCCTTGCTTCCAAACCTCTTTAGCTTAGATGGTTGCAGCTCACGTAACTTTCGGTTCATGTAAAATGTATATGTTTATTTTATCGTTTAAATGGTTTCTCTCAAATAACCGTGTAAAACTTTTTACACGGTTGTGGAACCAACCATTTAAAAAATCGATTCATCTTTGCCTCCGCGTTTTTTTTCCGCTGCCTTAAGTTTAAGGTTTTCACATCTCTTTCAAAATTTTCATCTTCCTCTTTTTCTTTTTTTCTACACATTTTAATTATTTAGATATTTTGCATGTATATATATATGTATATACAGACACACATACCTCAACTTTAGCAATTTGTTTTCCAAGCTACTCATTTAAGGCCTTCACTTTTGTTCCAAATCTTTCATCCTCTTCTTTATTTCTTTTCTGTATAAGTACCAAATTCTTCTTGAAGCAAAAACGTAATGTATATGTTTTACCGCATGTTTCCCTTCCATAACTCTCTAGTAAGACTCTCCATGCTTTCAAATTTTTTCCAAGCTACTCATTTAAGGCCTCCACCTCTGTTTCAAATCTTTCATCTTCTTCTTTATTTCTTTTTTGTATATGTACCAAATTTTTCTTTAGCTTATTTCAAATGTTGAGCATCATCACATAGTGATTTTGGTTATCATATTATTTTGAAAGTAGCTTCGATTATTATGTCATTTTTTTAATCATGTAAGTTGGTGGTGCAACTTTTGCCTCAAATGTATTGAAAGTAAATCATTTGTTCAAGCTTATGGATACATGTTTTGCATGGTTTATTTCATCAATATTGGAACTTGAAATGATTTCCTTACAACTTGAAATACATTCTGATATTAGCATTAGGAATTATATATGATGAATAGAATTGTTTTTGCACTTTGTAAACACATATTTTGTACAAACTAGAAGTTGTAGAATATTTAGTCATGACAAGACAAAAATTGAAAACTTGGACAAAAAATATAAGGGAGGTGTTAGTTAAATAACACGGGCGTGTTAGATATACAGATAACATACTACAAATGGTAGTATTCAGAGGCGGAACACAATAGGGGCCATGGCCCCTGCGCTTTATCCCTTAAATACTAGAAATTAGAAATATTATCAATGAATTGCGCTTAACTCAGGTGGTTATGTATATATGGCCCCTGCATATATTGTGACACATTAGTGATTAGGTTGAAAAAAAAATTATTATATATTTTTAAGATGCATTTGTTAGGTTCGGCCCTCCTAATTAAAAGACTTGTGTTCCGCCCCTGGTAGTATTTATTATTTGTTGGTCTTGACAACCACTAGCACCTTGAAATTTGGATGCACCACCAATCAACGTAATGCAAACGGTAGTAAAAGCTATAACTTGGAAGTTGAAAGTAAAAGCATCAAATATATATGTTATCTAAGATTTTGTGTTGTATAAATAGGATAATGTGATCATATCAAGAACTTTGATTTAATCTTCTCCTATCATGGACTTTAAACTCGTAGAATTCTTGATCCTGTAATCATTTTCCAAGCCTTCGGTTTCGGGAAAGGCTTGTTGTGTCCTTTACATATAATATATTGTACAATTGCGGCCATTACACGTATACATAAGAGTATCTAGAAAACTTTTCAATCTCAATATATAGATCTACAGTTTCAGATCTCAAATTTCCATATTTATGTGGAGTATGATTAAAAATATAGTTTCCTCTATTTCAAAGCAGTCGACGTTACATGTTTGAGAAGGTTAGTAAAGATGATGATTGTACTTCTTATGATCTCTTTCTTGACGTTGACAAGATTGTCCCATACATTTTTGTCTATCAAGTGTATGTTAAGAAAGATCGGATTCACCTTGGATATATATCATTTTTGTCAATTTTACTATTTGTTGATTTTAACTTAGTTAGTTTTATAATGGTGATACTGCTATAAGTTATAACAATGTAAATTAGACTATAATATGGTAGTCACTGCAATGGAATATAGCATTTGGGTTTTTAACAAGATCTGAACGAGTCTCCAATTGTTTTTGGCACTGGCTATACGTACACAATGTTCCTAGAAAAACTTACGGCAACTAGAGCTTTGTTTGATGTTCACTCTTCATCCTTCATATGCAACTTGTAATTATGTGGTTTCTATATATATATATATATGGGAGGGATCATAATATTATATGGGATCCACATCATATGTGATCCATATCATTTCATTTTTATTTATTTGCAGTCTACCCGTTAGTTTTCTGTCCATTAAAGCCCACGTGTGCAATGCACATGATGGATATTTTGGTCATTGTATTCATTTTCCATTATTTTGCATTAAAAATTAAAAATAGTCAAAACAAACCCCAATAACATAGTGCCATGTGTTCATCTTCTCTCTCCCTCTTCCTTTCCGTTGATTAAAAGGTTTTCCGGCAACCATTCCACGTGCAACTTTCTATTTCTTCCTGCCTCCTAATTATCCTTCAACCCAAACAACAATAAAAAACCTAAATTTCTAATCCTAAACATTAATCATTAACATCATCAACACAATAATTTTTTTTGTCTAATACAAACAGATTGAGGAGAAAAACAGATGAAGAAAATTGTCTGATTCAAACAGATATCCAAAAAATCCAAATTGTGAAAAAATAGAGAAGGAACAAACAGGTCTAAAAAATCCAAATATCAAAATCAAAAACCGTAAATTGAACAGATGTAAAATCAAAAAACCCTAAATTGAACAGATCTACAATCAAAAAACAAAGGAGAAGAACAAAATCTTACATGTCTATTACATACCCTAAATTGAAAAATCTAAAACAGATTGAGGAGCATTCTAGAAGAAACCAACCACGACCACCATCTCCATCACCGTTAAACCATTGAAAATGGATGGAGAAAATGGACCATTTCCATTACTGTGTCTAGCCACCATCTTGAAGTAAACCGGAGGCTTTTCCTAAAAAAATGAGGAGAAAGTGTTCGTATTAGTTGAAAAACAGAAGAACGTGGGGGGTTTCGTCTTCGCTGTTCGCTCTGTGTTCACTGAAGAAGGGATGGAAATATTTCTCCCAAGTTCCATCAGCAATCGATTTCTCCCAAGTTCCCAACTTTCACCAGCAATCGATCTTTCCTCACCCTTAATCTCCAAGTAATAGGCTCTTGATCCTCTCATCACTCACAATTTTGGTAAGACCTCTTTTCCTTAAAACGTTATATGTTCAATGTTCATCAGGTTTGATATTTGTTTGTCTGATTTAAGTTTGAGTGCAATCTCTTTTGGTGTTCTGTTTTTTTATTTGTTTGCTACTCTGATCGATAAGAATGGGGTTTTTTAAGATGAGTTTACATGCTTTGAATTTATTTCAAGGTTCGTCTGCCAAGTGTTCGATGAAATGCTTAAGAGAAATTTATGTTGCCAAGTTGGTCATTTCCTTGGCTTGGTCATATATGGTGCTCTTGTACATGTGTTATGGGGACTATTAAGCATGACTTGTGTCTAATTACAGGCGTTGCAATGATATAGTTACCAAGATGATAAAAAGAGCCAAACCATGTTACAAATACAACACACTACGAACATGATAAATGGGGATTTTGGCATGTTTTTTTTCCTACCAAGTCTGCTACTTTTAGTCCTACATAGCTTGCTGCTCAATTCATATCCATTTGCAAAAGCAAGAAAGCTTACATTTGGATATTTATCATATAGGCTGGAAATATTTTGTTGTGATTTTTCATTGTCTTCCAATCCATAATATTTGCTACTGTTTCCAATGAGTTGAGCCATTTGCAAATTGTTGATCATCTTGATTACAAATGGAGGATGGTTTGAATGTGTCTTCAAGTTGCAGTGGTTGGTATTCATGGACATTTTTTGCTTGATGAACTCCTTAAATCTGATATGTTAAATCTGTGTTGGAGTCTCTCTTGGTTGCTTTGGTTGGAGGTTAATCTTATGACTTTTCTTGAAGACTTTATGCCTAACGCTTATATCTCAATTATTATTTTTGCGAAATTTGTTGGTTTTGTTCAAATTGGTTTTAGTCTAATGCTTGTCTCGAAATGGTTAGGCCTACTGTGATGTTGGAAGGAATTTTTGATGTAAATTTTGATCTTAACAATGGTCAATTTAACATTGATTGATCTTACTGGCCTCACAAAAAGTTGCAATCTATGTCAACCTTACATTCATGTGATTTAATTTTTTTATTATTTCCAAGGTTCTCTATGATGGATGTTGAGGAAGCACAAGGATAAATCGAGGGAGGCGGGAAAGAAGAGATGGGTGCAACACCTTATGTTTGAACTTGTATGTTTCATGTAAGGTTTTTTGTTAGGCAAAAACTTAAAACAATTGTTTTTATGTTTGCTTGGATTGATATAATATCATATATTGTCTTGGACCAATAATTATTTTTTATTTCATTCGGAAGTTTTGTCAAAAATTAATTTTCATTTAACACAAGATTGAGGGTAAAACAGTAATTTTATGTCATTCAGACTCTTGATTCAAAACAGTTTCCAAACAAACATTTTCTATCCAGCACTGAATCATACATAAACTCTTAATCATTCTGGTCACTTAATCATTCTGCACTAAATGATACCGAAGCTGCCAAACAGCCCCTTAGTGTTTGTGCTTTAATAAATAAATAGAGTAAATTAATTGGAAATAAAAATAATAAATTAAATGACTAAAATACCCCTCAAAGTAACTTAGTTAACATAAAATTTTGGATGGCGTTAGATTTAGGGACCCAATACATTATGAAATTGAAACCATGAGGATGCAAGCCATAGATATTTCATTTTAGAGACCCAGAGTGTTAAAACCAATAAACCCCAGGGATAAAGTATGTAATTCACTCTGGTATTTATAAAAACAAAGACGTGACAAAAATGTGGTCAAAAAGTCAACATGGGGAGGGGTGGTGGTGTGCGGTGCGTCCCCAGTCACATCAAATCAAGTCGTCAATTTTCTTTTTACAATTTGGTACTACACGACCGGTTAGCAAATAATGCGTTTTGGATAGGCTATGGCTATCGCTGGTTTTTGACTATTTTTTTTGTAAACCCATTTTTTTATCGGCTATTTTGGTTAAGAACTCGTCTCTTCTTTTGGAGGAGTGGGGTAAGCTGTCGGTTTGAGCCAAGGGTATATCCCCAGACCCCAGGTATGATCTGCAGTGCACTAATGCTCGTTGTTAATAATATTTATATATGGGACGAATTTGCGTATTGAAAGCATTGGTTGTGCAAAATACTCTTCAAAAATGGCAAAACAATATGAATTTGTAGACCATCTGTATTCTATACTATATTATAAAACATTTAATTAGAATTCTTAGAAAATATTAAACATATTAATGTATATAAATTTCATTTAAGATTATATACCTAAAAAATTTATCTGTTTTCACAAAGATTAGGAAAGGAACCACACGTTGAGCGACAAAAATGGCAGCAGTTTTCTCTACTACTTCTCTTCATCTCTTCTCTACTATCAATCCAATTCTATTTAGAAAACCAAATTTCTCTACAACAATTCCATCTGCCTTCTCCATTTCACCCAATTACTTCAATACATTGTCATTGATTCTTGAAATTGTTTTTCTTCAATATCATTATGACTGCTTATATCTATGTTATATTATAAAACATTTGGCAAAAACTTTAAAAACCACTCTTTATGTATATTAGTCAAAATTCAAGATTACAAGTAAATTGTGCATAAGTACAATTTATTAAAGCTCGATGTTTGAATTCATGTAACTAACAGCAGATAAACATAATCAAATACAGTATAAACATCTCATTTTAAATATAACAATCTAAAATATAATTATGATAATCGTTGCCTTCTAACTGAATTATAAAATTCATAATTAAATTTAAATCATATTATAATAAAAAGTCAAATTAAAAATTTACATAGATAGAACTTTTAAATAGTTAATTTGATACTGAAAGTATCTTCAAGATTATATTTTATTCAAAAAATAAAAATATTATTGTTTTCTCAAAACTAAATAAAACCGTACGTATTATAACATCGATAGATACAAAAAATAAAATAAAATATTAAAATCGAGATGTATCTCGCTGCATTACGCGAGTATCTTTCTAATATCTAGAAATGAGGAGATTTAATCGTGAGAACAAGAAATTGGGTGTGCCATTGATTTAATGAAATTGTTACCAAGTGGTGAGAGCGGGCGTTTAGTTCATAAAATGAAATTCGATGTAACTGAAATTCATCAAAGAAATTTAACTTTGAAAGAATTAAAATGGACTTTAATGGAATTTGACCATGTATTTATTTGGACGGAATTAAATTCTATGGGATGTCAAATGGAATGTTGAAATCTTTAATTTAAGGAATTTAATGGATTCCGTCATCTTCATTATGTTATTGTGAACCATACATTATTTGAAATTTGGTTAAAGAAATTATTCATTCCAACTCCTTCCAATTCCATGAACTAAACACTCCCTTAACACGAAGGGTTACCAGAATATTCTTTAGTTTTTTTTATTTTTTAAGGTTTTTCTCTGAATTTGATCCATTGTAGTTTTTTTATTTTTTAAGGTTTTTTTCTGAATTTGATCCATTGTAGTTTTTTTATTTTTTAAGGTTTTTCTCTGAATTTGATCCATTGCCAATAAACATCATTCTAATTTTAATTATTAATTAATCAAGAAAACATTGTATTTATTTCAAAACACTATTTAGAAATTTAGAATAAACGAGTTAAATCTGAATGTGACGAATTAAAAAAATAGTGTTATGTCGATCTATTTTGTAGATCGTACAAGTATTTTATAGGATAAATTGTATCAAATCAAATACATTTTATTTTATTTTTATTTTGAAAATTTTATTTTTATTTTGAAAATTTTACTTTAAAGAGTCGCATTCCTAAAAAAATCTAAATCAAGAAACTTCAATAAAAAAATTAAGAAGAATTTTGTATTTACAAAGTTATAGTATACTTAATTTTCCACAAAATTATAAATATTTTTCTTTAATTACATTAAAAACAACTAAAATTTTTAATTGCATATCAAAATAAACTTTTAACATTAGATACATGTAACATTTTAAAATGAATATATGAATAAACCAAAATGAATATATAGAAAAAAATAACGCTC
The DNA here is from genome assembly GCA_036898165.1 of Silybum marianum. Taxonomy (NCBI): domain Eukaryota; kingdom Viridiplantae; phylum Streptophyta; class Magnoliopsida; order Asterales; family Asteraceae; genus Silybum; species Silybum marianum. The sequence goes on from CM072539.1 coordinate 21,224,478, forward strand.
TCTTTGTGAAACCTGATCGGTTAAATACGACCGTTAGGAAAAAAGAAAACTTAGGATAGAGACGGATAAAGTAAACAACTAACTTAACCATGGTTAATTCCAAACCCACACGGATTCAACTCGGTTTTCCCAAAATCTATAGCAACTTGAGTCCACAGTTGACCCGTGGAAGCTCAACCGGCCGGTTTAACGGTTTTTTTCCTTAATTGCTAAGATCACCCATGCCGTCATCTTCCTCGCTGTTTCCTAGAATTTATCATCATAATTCAAAGTCGGTTACCAGAATTCCTATATAATCTCAAATCTCAACTATAATTCTTCCATTATCAATTTCAACAATCAATCAATCAATCAACCATGGATTACAGAACTTTAGACCTCACAATCGTCTCGGCAAAAGGACTCAAAAAAGGCAGTCTCATCGGAAAAACCGATGTCTACGCCGTCGCTTCCATCTACGGAGCCGGCGCCGGCGTTCAAAAGCACAAAACCCCTGTTGATAAGGACGGAGGTTCTAATCCCACGTGGAATTTTCCCATGAAGTTTACTATCGATGAAGCCGCCGGATTACAGAACCGTCTGACGCTCGTCGTCGAGATCAAGGCGGTGGGGATGTTCGGAGATAAAGATGTCGGAGAAGTCCACGTGCCGATCAAGGAGCTTCTAGAAGGAGTGAAAACCGAAGGGAAGGAGATGAGGTTTGTTAGTTATCAAGTCAGAAGGCCGTCGGGAAAGCCGAAAGGGGATCTGAGTTTTTCGTATAAAATTGGGGAAAAATTCACCGGGAAGGCGGCGGCGGAGGAGCCCGTGACGGCTTATCCCGCCGGAATGGCGGTTGGATCCAGCTCCGGTTATCCGCCGGCGTACGCGGCGGCTGGTGGGTATTACCCACCTGCTAATGGATATCCTCCTCAGGCACAGACTGGATACGCGTACCAGCACCAGCAGCAACCGGGTCATGCCGCTTATCCTCCGCCACCGCCGCCGGGATACGGTGGTTATCCGCCACAGCAGGGATACGGATATCCACCGGTTCAGCAGCCACAACAGCCTCCAAAGAAGAGCAAAATGGGTATGGGGTTGGGAGCCGGGTTGTTAGGTGGAGCACTTGGTGGTTTGTTGATCGGCGATATGATTTCTGATGCCTCCGGTGGCTGTGGTGGCGGTTGCGGTGGTGGCTGCGGCGGTTTTTGATAGTGCTTGCTTGATTTTTTTATAGCTTTTTATAGCTTTTTATGCATTTTTTTATTCTACGTTCCTTGTAATTATTATTTTGATGCAAATTAATACATGATACTCTTGTTGACATAAAATTTAGAATACTATCATTCCAAAATTTGAAAATTTGCTTTCATTAATTATAAATTACAAATTTCGCCCAGTTACATAAATTTTGGATTGTGTCTCTGAACTGAATAAATTAGAGTTATGGTCGTTATAATTTCATTTTTGTTACGGATTAGGTCTTTTGACTTAATTTTTTTTTAATAAATTGCTCTTTATATGTTATTGACGTGAGGATATTTTTGTCTTTTATGACAACTTTTTAATGTAGAAGTTTTTAAACTAAATGTACGAGCATGATGTCTACTTAAAAAAAACAAAAATCTAAAAAAACCCAATTTGACACCCTCACGGCCATCTCCTAACACCAGCAATCCAAACGACCAAACCCACCTAAACCTTCACGCCACCATTTTGCTCCATCTTCATCAAAGCCAACTCTAGTCTCCATCAACGGTTTTCCATCTCTATCTAAAGCAACAATAACATCCTCCATCTCCGTATGGTTTTTAAGAATCTAAAATTAAAAAGCAGAGTTCACTCAAACTTCAAAACCTTGAAATTCAGTCGTTCATTATTCTATAGCAAATTTAACTCATTTCTAATTTTTAAGATTTGTATGTTGATTAACTTTCGGGGTTTATCCCATCTCAAGTTTTTTTTTGCAATCATAGCTTAAAGAGCTGTTAAGTGAAACCAGTTCAATTATTAAGTACAGACGTATGTACAAATGTGAACCATAGAAAAGGATGCATATGTGAACGATAGTAGTGGTGGAGGATCCATAATAAAAGTGAAACCATAGCGATTGGTGCAATTATCTCATTTGTAGGACTCAATCCATAGTTTTTATGTAATCACAATGACGAAATTTGTAACTTACCTTTTCTAATTTAAAAAAGTAAAATATGATTATATAACTTTTAATATTTATATCTATAAAATAATTTAGTTAACTCAGCCCGTTACTATTTTTTACAGTATTTTTACATGACAAAATGGTTACTACCGACACCAACTTATTAGTTACATTTCCGTTGACTAGGAGACGAGCTCGTTTGTCCATCTCTACTCCCAATCACATATTGTTGGTTGTATCTTCACTTTGCAATCATGAAGTACATTTCTTTGCTTCAACTAGTGTTGTTATCCAAAAAAAGGTTGTTATATGTACATCTATTTATGTTAAAATGATGCTAAATCATACATTTAAAATGTTAAAGTTAAATTTCAATGTTAATATATGTAAAAAGAAAATCGACATGTAGGTAAAGTACGGTTATCCAAACACCATTACATTTCAGAAAAATAGATATATTGAGGACTACTAATAAAAAACATCGTCACCTGTTGGTGGTTATTTAACACTTAAAATGTAGTTTGGAATTATTCGTTCTGCTACAAGATCACACAATTTAAATTATATAAAGTTCTGTTTTATATACAATGTATATTCATCATCATAAAAAGTGTAATTCCAACTCAAAGTTAAGTGAAATTACCCTTTCATCAATAACTAAACTAATATGACTTATTTTTTTAACATTATCTATACCATTGAACTTATTTTTCAGTATTATTTGTATCAGAGTCATTTAAAAACCAATATTATATCTATAATTCTTTATCTAATGCATAAATAAGATTTGAACTTAGTTTTTCCATTTGATCTACAAATTATTTACGGGTGATGTGATTTAAACATTTATGGATTAGATCATAGGACAAAATGCAATAAGTAACAACCTACTATCATAAATTTTTTACTATAATATTGTACTTTTATTTTCCTTTATATCAAAAATTCTTAAATTGTTTAAAGTAAACTTTGTTCTTCGACTTCACTTCGTCTTCTTTTAGTCCGGTTCAAAGTTTAGTGCAAGTGTGCAACCAAAGACAGAACACAATAGGGGCCTAAGGGGGCCATGGCCCCTGCGTTTTATCCCTTAAATATTAGATATTAGAAATATTATCAATGAATTGTGCTTAGCTCAGGTGGTTATGTGTATATGGCCCATGTATATGTGGTCATAGGTTTTATTTTCCTGTCACACAGTTTTTTTTATAATGAATTGAGCTTATCAATGAAGATGTTTTGTTGGGTTCGGCCCCCTTAACTAGAAGGCTTGTGTTCCGCCCCCAGTGCAACCACATGACAATATGAGTAAGTTGTTCTTCTTCAAACCCTATATTTTTTCCCTCTTAGATGGCATAATTTAGATGAGAAAGACATATGTTCTTTTTATGTAGGGTAAGTTATATTTTTGTCCCTGTCTTTTTTTGCTCTTTATTTTTGAACTTGATCCCTACAATTTAACTATTACAAAAAAATGGCATATGTACTATGTTTGTTATGAATTTGGTCTATCCTTGTAACCTGGTCGAACCATCGATTGTTAAGTGGCCTCACATGCCTCACAGATAGGTGTATGTTAGGTTTTTTTTGCATTATAGGGACCAATTTTGCCAAATCTTCAAAAGGTAAGAACAATCCCCAACTTCGTCTACTCTGGCAGTTCTTTTCCCCAATCGATCCATCAATAACCAAAACAAACTAAAACAAACCAGATCTTACTGCACTCACGGTTTTTGCCCCCTTTATTAGTCCCTTTTTCCTATCCTGTAACAACCCTTTCCCGATCGCTTGTTACCCCCTTCTCATCATAACAACCCTATATTCTGACATGTTTCTCTCATCGCTAATAGATCTTCCATTGCTAGTAGATCTGGTTTTGGAAGCCATGGATATCCGATTTTACTGTTCATTCGAAGCCACGGATTCAAGGTTTGCAAGTTCATTCGAAAGCCTGAGCTTTCAATTCAGGTTCATAAACAAATTTGATGATATTGTTTTCACTTGAGCAACCACCCCCCCCCCTAGGTTTTGAATTTGATGATGGCAATGATATTGGTTTCTTTGTGATTAGGGTCTTGTGGTGTATGGGGTAAAGTCTCTCAAAGTTGCAACTTTTATGAGATGGGTCAACGCCAAAATACAAATATTTATGACCAATAGGGTTACGGGTTACCTACATGGACAATGATATATGACATTCTAAGGGGCCGTCTACCAAAACTTACCCGGATAAATGTTTACCAAATCATATTACCTTATCAGATGAATACGGTAAGGACCAAGAATATTACCCGATAAGAGTGGAGCAAGGATCAAGAGTCTTACATGGTAAGTGAGTGTGATGACTCTTACCACGGTAAGCTTAGCGGGTAAATTATTGCATACAATGCCGTTTTTGTGAACTAAAATCTTACTTAGTAACTAATGATAGTGTTGAATTTTACCAGTAACCACTTACCGACTAAGTGTTTGGTAAAAGGCCCCTAAGTAGGCAATGACAATGCAACAACCTAATAACTTGTATCAAGTAAGGGCATCTACAAAAGTTTTTCTATAATTTATCTAAAATATAAAATAAAACATCAAAATCTCAAAAAAAACATTTTTTCCAACTCCAACAACTTTTATATTTTAGAGAATCCATCATTAATTATATTATTAAATATTCAATATATTCAATAAAATATCATTTCTCTCTAATGCCCATTTAATTTCAATAATTTTGATTGATTGTACATTGTTTTTCTCTCCTAATTTAGAGATTTAGAGAATTCTCTATATTTAGAGATTTATCTTTAATTATCTAAAATAGAAAACAAGATAACAATTTTGTTGGAATATTTTAAAAAAGGAAACTCATTTTTTTTTCTTCCTATTTTACAATGTTATTGGAGATGCCTGTAATCAAAATTAAAAATAAAAATTTATCAATTGCTATAATGTTTTTTTAAAGTACAATGTCGTATAATATAAATAATTTTAAAATACATTACTTCTATACGGATTGGGTCCCGATGAAAAAGAGATTTAAAGTGAGAAACATAAAAAAAGATCTTCATATTTGAATGAGATGCACCAGATCAACCCGGTATTAAGCGCGATTCATGGATGAGTTTAAGAATTGTGATTAAAAATGATCAATGGTCCAAATATTTTCTTACATTTCTCTATTTAAATATCTTTCTCACACGATCCTTTGCCCTTTTATAAAATACTCCCAACCCCAATTTAAATGTCTACAATTGAAACGACACACAGTTTAAAACATATATAATTATTACACTTTTTAGTAAACCAAATAACATATTTATCCTTATTTACTTTCTTACTCTTCGAAATTTTTAAATATTTATGTATCTATTAAGGATATTCTCTATATAATTAGAGAATACAATTATTTAGTTTTGAAAATAAACGCTTATTTTAAAACAAATAAAAATGAAAATAATCAAAGTAAGTTACTATTTATAATAACAAAATTAATGAACCGATTTAAAAAAAAAAAAATTCAAAGTAAGTTACTATTTTGGTATTTCATTTATTTAGCCAAAATCTTTTTGGATTAAATAACAAACAGCGGTTCAATTAATACGGGTTTTAAATTTTTAATAAGCTTCTAGACTATTCTAATAACGTTCGAATAATATAAACAAAATCGACCGACAATAATTGACTTCAAATCGGACTTCAAAATCGCAGGTTGCGTTGAGTGGTTATCGTGATTCAATTGGCCCGCCCAAATTCCACACAGTTTTTCACCCCCAAAAAATTTGAAATCCACTTCTTTCTCTCTCCAATCTAAACCCAAAGTATTCAAATCGAACACGAATCAACTTCGATCCACCGAGTTCAGATGGAAGCTAACACCGATTTGGCTCAGTCAGTGCCTACAACAACTCCTCTCAACTCGGTATGTTTGATGTTTCTTCCTTTTCAATCGTACTGTTCTATCTGGATTTGATGGTTGTTAATCGACTGAACAGATCTTTGTTTTTTGCAGAAGAATGAGAGTGTGACACCAATTAATTCAAAGATTGCGGTATGTTTGATGATACTTTTTTCAGTTCATTGTTTAATTGGTTTTTTTTATGAGGAAGAAAACCCTAATTGATGTGTGTGTAATTTTCCAGGAATTGAGTGAATCGAGGGCGGAACTGCTGAATAGAATTCAGAGTTTGAAGAATGTAAAACCTTGATTGCTTACTTATAGTTTTGTTGAATTGTTGAAATTAGTTGAGGTTATTGAAGCTATTAACTTAGTTATGGTTTTTTTAACATGAAGGATCTTCAAAGTTGGAGGTCAAAGTTAGATACTCAAGTTAAGAGCTACCGTGATGTAAGTATTTCTTGTCACTCTTTTATGCAGATTTCCCTTATTTTTCTTCATCTTTAGGTATCATGTTTTCATATAGTCTTCAAGACCTGCTTCTTTTTCTTATATTGGGACTGTACATAGTTTATAATTTGATAATTTATTGAGTTATTTACCTTTTTGAACAATTGTAGTTTGAATTTTTGTTTAAAACTGCCACAAATTGTGAAAATGTGATTGATTAACAAACCATTGCACTTGACAATTTTTTTGTTCAAAAACTGCTCAATTCTTGCTAGTCTGTTGTTTTTTTGAACTAATTACAAGAATAATTGGGTTTTTTTTGCGGCTTATAGCAAAATATGATGATTTGAAATGTCAACCACTTTTGGCTTTGTTTTGATGCTTTTATTTGCCCTTCTAGGTTTTACTTTTGTAAAATTCTAAATTCATTATAACTGCAGACATAATTACATAAATTGTAAGCTTTTTTACACCTTAGATGAAGCATCTTTGGGCATATATGTAAATCAACTGCAGTAAGTACAGGGTTTTTCCCCATAAAATTCTTATCAATTTTTACCAGCCAAGTTTAGATGATAAAAAGGTGTTTTGGCTAATGGTGCAAGACTGTTTTGCTGCTATATATGTGGCTCATGTACTGACCTAATATTCCCAACCTAAAACCATCATCCAATTCAAGATAAGCTTAAGAAATTGCGACTTATATATACATATATATATATGCAGCTATATGTGGAACTATGAATTATAACATCTGAATGATACTCCTCTACCCTCTAAAGATTATGAGGCTATATGTGGAACTATGAATAAATTGAGGAAATAAAGAAATTGAATACATTAAAGAGCTCTGCAACTTTAAAAACCATTTGTTAGATTTTGATGATGCCAAATCGGGGTATAGCTGCGTTTTTAGTTTTGAAATGCTCTTTTCTTTGTGCCAAGTAGTCTATTAGACCATCTCCAATGTGGATAAAGTTGATCTTAAACACATGAATCATCCATTACAATTTCTGATTGAATCTGCAGGAGCTCTCAGACCTTAAGAAAACCCTCAATGTGGAAGTGGATCAGCTTCGATCTGTAAGCACTTTTTGCAATACCCTTCTACTATAATTCTTGATTTAAACAACTTTGTATATGTTGATTTATATCATTTATACGGGATCTAGGAATTTAAAGAGCTAAGAACTACTCTACAGCAGCAACAAGAAGATGTAACTGTTAGTTTAAAGAACTTGGGGGTAAGTTATGTCTTGTTTCTTCTCGGAACAAATATCAAGAAAAAGTAAATGCATCTTGGCCCGATTCTTATTTTATGTAATACTTTAAAAACATACGTTTTGGTAAAGCTAGATGTGACATCTCGAACATTTAGGTACTTTTGTTCCTATTTCGTGTGATATACTTTGGTTTTAATGTTTGAGATATCACATCTGAGGTACCATAAATTAAGTTTTTTAGCTCAAAGGACGTTGCATTTTTATGCAATTTGCCCATCTCCTTATCACATCGTGGTCTAAAAGTACAAAATCTGAACTTATGTGTGTATATATATATATATATTTGTCTATAACTTGTGTAAATGCAGCTGCAGGATGTTGCAGGAGACGTTAAAGATACGAAAAGTTCAACGGTGGAAGGAGAGACCATGTAAAAGAAACTTTGGAACAAAGTATGCAGTTAGAGGTCATGTACTTTTGATCTTTTTTACCTATTAATATCATGCGTCAATTTTGTGTTACCTGAAGAACATAGTGGTATTATAATCCATGTTAAATGATTTTAAACATCTTCCAAATTTTGTTTATGGATCTTCTGATGCAAGAATTGTTTTCCATCTGAACGAGTTATTTAATGGTCATGGTTTCGTTGCAATTTAATTATTATACTTGTTAAAATGAAAAAAAAATACATATGTTAAAAAGAGATTTTGGATGGTATTTTAAAATGAAAATTACAAGTATAATGTTCTTGATTACTCATTTGAACTTTTTTGGCCTTTTTTTTTAATAATGGTTAATTTGCAACAAAACCACATTATTTACTCAACTTAGATTTTTTTGTTAACCGTGATTGGGGTCAATTTGTGTTCATCTTCATTAATCCTACGGGAAAACAACCAGAAAAATCCTTAAGAGGCCTTGGAGAATACTTCTAACAACATATATTGTAGAGATGCAAAAAAGAAAAAAAAATCCTAAGCCTGAAACTTGGTCTAGGCCTGGCCTGAAATGCTTGAGCCTAGAAAGCTCGAAGCATGGTTTGGGCCAGATATCAAACGCTGATCAAATCCAAGGCCCGATTAAGCTACTTTATAACTGGTTATGGGAGCCAGTCTCGGTCGGGCTAGGCCTAAATCGGTCCTATGATTTTTTTTTAAATTTGATTTTTCACATAACTTTTTTTGAAGTTCTTTTTATAAGAATAAAAACATGTTATACTGATACATTTGGAAATATGTAACTAGGTCAGTTAAATACATTTTAATATTATATATTTTTTGCAAGAATACGAGGTGAAACCATGAATCATAACAAAGATTGTGAATAATTGTGAGTTGTTATCTTTCCCTTGAATTGTATATATAGTGGATAGAGAGTAACTGGGACAAAAAATGGGAAAAACAATCATGGTCGTTGGTTATCGATAATAAAATGTTGATTTTTTTGAAAAATCTAGCCGGCCTCGGGCCGGGATTATAATCTATTGGTTTGCTGAAAACCGTGACTGCTCCTAGATTGTTGGTCCCGATCAGTAACACGGTTGGAGGGGTTTTGGTTAAAGATTTATTGAACATGACGAATACAAAGAAGTTTTAATGTATTTAATAAGGATACTTTATTGATTAATCATAAAAACCATGAAACATGTCACACTCTTGAAACATAGATTAATCATCAAACGACAACAATAACCTTGACCCAATAGTAAACACTAGATAATAACAATATTCAATAAGAGCAGATACATAAACAACATAAGTAAATTAAATAAACCATAAGGGTGATGTTTGGGCTTCAAAGGTCAACAGTACCAGGAGGTCCCAAGCAAAAGATTTAAAACTCACCAACATTTTGAATAGCTGTTTTCTGAAAAAATGGGGTTATAATTTAAAAATAATTTATAATTATATTTATTGTATTAGTTATTACATAAAAGTTAAAAAAAACAAGTTAAAATTATGAGTAATAACAAGCCCAAAAAACAAAAAAGTATAAAGACACCTCTTGGGAGAAGGTTGAATGTTGATGATGTCTCATCTTAGACCATATTTGTTTGCAATGACGGACCCAGGATTTTGATCGAGCGGGTGCACCTTTAAATTGGATCAAATGGTAGCAAAGCCGCTCGATGTTTTTATAGCCGAATTCTGCGGTTCGTGGATCTTTTTAAGTCTTTTTTTTTGTTGATTTCGAGAATTATTTTTAAAGTTTTTTTGGTTGATTTCAAGAAAAACATTTTTGGTTGATTTCGATAGACATTTTCTATTTTTGGTTGTTTGGAGACCATTTTCTGGTTTTTAGTTGATTTCAAAAGAATTGTTTGGTTTTTTGTTTAAGACTAGACAAAAATAAACAATGTAAGCATAGGGTTAGGTTCAAATGTGAACTCAATTTTGGCTGTGAACGTGAGGACGAATCTCAACCACACATCTTCGGTTATGGTGGACGCGATCACGGAGGATTGACGCGATTTATGGGAGGGTGGAGATTATTAAAGGAGGGGAACCAGGTCAAAGCCGCCTTTATTGACCGGATAAGTGGCTGAGATTCGTCCTCACGTTCACAACCAAAAATGAGTTCACATTTGAACTTTCCTCTGTAAGCATAATTGTATAACATTATGAATAATCAATTTATTTACATTACTAATCCCTTATTCCGTAGTCCATATTGAAATAAAAGTAAAATTGATAGAGGATCAACCCAAAAGAATAAATAAAAGTAAAGTTGATAGAGGATTAAACCAAAAAATAAATTAAGTTATAAGAGAGGCGAGGGAAGGGTTTGAACCCTTTAACTTGGCAGCACAAGCCATTACACCAAGTGTCTGTTTATATTATAGTTTTTGTTTTAAAGTATTTAAGAGCATCCTTCAAAATCAAGTGGATGTATTTTTAAAACGACTATATTTTTTTCTTTTACAGTAATCAAGTGAACAGGTACACGGGATCCTGTTAGGCCCTTAGTAGGTCCGTCCCTGGTTGTTGGTATGCTTGTTCATGTGAATGGTGGCAATATTAGTATATTAAGCATCTTCAATGAATTTTTAATATAAAAAAATAAAAAAAATTGAGGTTTTTTCCGACTAAATTTATGTTTCAAAAGTATTTTCTGATTTTATCCAAAATGGAAATAGATAGTAAAATTCAAAAAAACTCTTCAAAAACCATCGCTTAATTTTTATTTTATTTCATGATTTTATCGATAAATTTTTTTGAAATTAAATGTTTAGAACTAAAAATAATATTTTATTAAATATATTAAATATTTTAATAATATAATTAATATTTTTTTTCTTCAGTATTATTGAAGTTACACAAAACTTTTTTTTTAAATTTTAATTTTTTTAAATAAATTGGAGATATAGATAGTATTATAGACGAACCCATTAAAATAGTATCCGGATAGAACCTCATAAATTGGATAATCTAAATTATCACAACATGATTGGAACTTTTATAACTTCTATTAAATGATCGTGATAGAACCTCATACAAATATAAGATTTAATGTTGTATTTTGGTGGAAATAAAATACTAATATTATAACATTTTACTACCACAACATTAGGTCATAAGATGTCTAAATTATCTAAACGTCCTAACATGATACTTTATAAGACTTAAGTTTATAAGAAGAAACGAAAGAGCATTTTAACTAAAAATGCTACAATATTTTTATAGGACGGTTAAGTGTCTTAACAAATATTCAGGACACTTTTAGAATAAAGTGGTGTCTTAACTATTTTTACGAGCACTTATTCTTGTAGCGATGTTTCAAGGTTGTTAAACTAGATAAGTCTATGTTCAAAATTCTACGGATGATGTAACATGATACCCTCGAAAGTATTATGCATCTTTATTGTTTATTGTATATGCTATTGACAAAGATGTGGTGGACGCAAAATTGGTTATTGTTCTGATTCCATGAGTGTTATGCTCGAAATAAATATATGAACTTAAATAAAGGAACTTAATTTAACATTCCATAAACAATCATTTAATAATTACAATTACAACAAGACCTAACAAACTTGGTTGAAAAATCAAACCGTAATAACTTATTTTATTCAAACAAGGAACATGGAGTATTTATAATGAGTATGAAGCCATTTCCTAGAGAAAATAGCTGTCTACTGGCTATCTAGCCATGGATCATTTTTACGTCTCTTACTTCAAACACATTAGTACGAGCCTTAACAACGATATCATATAGATGCATTGGTTTGAGTTTGTTAAAGTCCTTAGGGAGAGAAATGAGATGCACCGATGAACTTTTATGAAATTGAAATAGATCAGGGTCGTTGTAGTACCGCTCCCACCCTAGAGGCAAGAGCATTCTCTCGAGCACCTCATACGAAGTGACCACCTGATTAGTAGCTACATGAACTAATACCTTACGACTTGACCCTTGCAAAGAAGAGTTGTCCTGGAGTCGAACCACTCCGTTCTTGAACACCCAAACACCCGACATATATAGCAAATATATAGTTATAAAAGAGTGTGTATGTGTATGTGTATGTGAATGATGAATTGAAGATATTGAAAGTGGATATAATAATGGTTGTTTATATAGAGGTTGGGGTTAAATATCTAAAAGATCAAATAGATGCCAAGTAAGCAAGAAAGTATTCGTGGGGACCTTTGGGAGTAAGGAATGCAACCATGGACATTGTGGTATATAACACTAGCCCACGTGTGTATGTGTGGGGGAGGACATTGGAATCCAATATCTTTATTTGAAGTCTTCTTCTTTGGGATAATTTTGATACTATTGTGATATATATTATTATTATTATAAACAACCTTTTTTATTATGAGAAATTATAAAACAACATAGTACTATTAGATATTAGAAATTAGAAATTAGAAATTAGAAATGTATATTTTAATTTACAAAACAATACATAACTTATTTTGAAATTCTAAGCACTTTATAGTTCTTAGATCCTTTTTAATTTATATTATAAGTTGTTTGGTTAGAGGTATTAAACAATAATTAATAAAACTAAAAATTAAAATAAAGTGTTTAATTTTATACAATATAATGAGGCTATTCCACCACAAGCCCGAATTTTCATTTCCATTCGAACCGACGCAAAAAATTACTTTTTTTAACGTTTTCCCTAAACCTCCCTATATATATATATATATATATCTTCAAATACAAATCAATTAAATGTTACAAACTCGTACAAACCAATATAAAAATAATTTTTTTTATGAAATTTTTTCATGAAATTTTATCATCAAATGTTATGATTTAAGATATTATTTTACATGTGTTTGTTTCATCTTATGAAAAAAATACATGTAAAACTTTTACATTATAAAAACAAATATATGTGAAACTCTCATCTTATAAAAACAAATATATGTGAAACTTTTACATTATGAAACAAACATATGTGAAATAACATCTTAAATCATTACATTTGATGAAAAAAAAATCATTAAAAAATTATTTTTATATTAATTTATACGAGTTTGTATAGTTTATTATATTTAACTGGTTTGTATTTGAAGACACCCTCTTTATATATATATATATATATATATATATAGAGGGAAGTTCAAATACAAACTTATATTTACGTACAAACTATACAAACCGATTCAAATCAATAAAAAAATAAACTTTTTTCATGATTTTTTTCCATTAAATGCTATGATTTAAGATATTGTTACACATATGTTTGTTTCATAATGTAAAAATTTCACATGTATTTGTTTTCATAAGTTGAAAGTTTCTCATATATTTTTTTATGAAAAAGTTTCATATGTTTTTGTTTCATAATGTAAAACTTTCACACGTAATTTTTTCACAAGGTGAAACAAACATATGTGCAATAATATCTTAAACCATAACATTTGATGAAAAAAAATCTTGAAAAAAATTATTTTGTTATTGTTTTGAATCAGTTTGTATAGTTTGTACATAAATATGAGTTTGTATTTGATCATCCCTATATATAGAGGATATATATATATATATATATATATATATATATATATAGAGGAAAGTTCAAATGTGAACTCATTTTTTGTTGTGAACGTGAGGACGAATCTCAACCACTTATCCGGTCAATAAAGGCGGTTTTGACCTGGTTCCTCTCCTTTAATAATCTCCACCCTCCTATGAATCGCGTCAATCCTCCGTGATCGCATCCACCATAACCGAAGATGTGTGGCTGAGATTCGTCCTCACGTTCACCGCCAAAATTGAATTCACATTTGAACCTAACCCTATATATATATATATATACCACATTATTTTGTGTTTTTGTTAAACAGAAAAAGCAGGGTGGGGGGTGGGGGGTCCTCCAATGAGAAGTGATAGTTGGAATAAATCTTTCCAAAAATGGAAAAGGAATAGAGATGCATGTCGTATTTAGCATAAAGTAATACGGCTTGAGGGGCCTGCAACAAGAGATGCTTCACTATTATGTATTTTTGGTCATAATTTATAAAGTGTAATAAAATTTGTTTTAATTCCTATTTCATATAACTGAAAACTTCTTCTTAATCGATATTATATTTGATCAATAATCTATGAATTTTGTAATATCCGACAACGTGGATGCTCAGTTTGTAAATGCTCGTAATGTTTGCAACATGATCGTAACCAGTAGCGGATTCAGGATTTTTGTCCACTGGGGTCCCATTAAGGTAGACTAAAGGCGTGTAAAGTCACCCAACGTGTTTCGGGAAATTTTTAAAGTTTTTTAGTTGATTTCAAGGGATTTTATTAGTGTTTTTTTTTCGATTTTGGGGGATTTTCTTAGTGTTTTTGTCGATTTCGAAAAAAAAATTCGGTGTTTTTTGTTGATTTCAAGAGATTTTTTTTAGTATTTTTGTCAATCGCCGGCAAGATGAGGTCCCTTGGAAAATTTTACTGGGAGAACTAAGACTAAATTTAGTATTTTTTATATTTTTTAGCATGTATATTTCTTTTTTTTAACAATTCAGTGGGGGAAGGACCCCCCTTTTTGCTGCTGCATCCGCTGATCGTAACATGTTTGTAAAACATCACATTTCTTTTATAACATCATTGATAGCAAGTTCGAAACATATTCATAATTTCCATACCGTTTTTGGTAAAGTTGAACCTTCGTTGGAAGCTTTCATGACAATGTTGGTATATACTATATAGTGATGGACAATTTCTGGATAATGTCGATCACTATTATATTTTTGGTAACCGTGAACGTCCAGTTACTCTGTATGCATCCCAATTATCTTAAGGGGTCATGAAGAATGGTTAGAAAAATTTGAGGGAAAAAGTTAATATATTATAGATTTGTTATTCCTATAATATTTTTGGTAACCGCTTTGATAGATTTGTTATTCCTATTCAAAACAACTATCAAAGCAACAACAAAGTTACGTTATAATAGGAATAACAAATCTATAATATATTAGCTTAAAACAGTTATACAATATTGTTCATATTTGTTAAAACAATATCATAGTTCTTCAAGTAATTAACTTTAAATCAAAGATCCTTCAAGGTATATATACGGACATAATTGGTAATTTTGGGTCATTCGATGCCAACTGCCAAGTAGCTTGGAATAGATGATTATTAGGTAAAATAAATACAAAATAGGAAAGAACGAAAATTTGTTACATTCGAGATTTTTATTAATTAATTTGTTACATTAAATAAACATTAAAACAAACTTGTTACATGGAGGTTAGGTCTTGTTTGATCTTTCTTTTTTTACCCTTAATTAACTCTTATGTCAGAATCGGTCAGACATTTTTATGTTTAAATTGTTTGTTTTTCAACCATAAGGGTTGCGACGTACTGTTTGAGGTCCAGGGGGATGTGGTGGAATATCCGATCTGCCCAGGATTCAAATCAGACGTACACAACAATTGTGGCCACTGAGTTTATCAGGGCCGATGTATTGCAGTAATAATTTACCGGAATTTGTTCAGACATAATCTGCAATACCCTTCATAAAAAAATTGTTTTTTCTATTATTTTCAGATTTCAAACCTTACCATCAAAAACGGACATCTTAATATTGTGAAAAATGTTTATTTGAAGTTATACATGTTAATTTTTTTTTAAATACATTTTTCAAAGTGATCGAATGAGAGTATATTCTTTTTAGACGCAATTTATCCGATATTTAAAAAAATGATATCCATGCAAAATTATGGTGTTCCATAAATTTTAAACTTTGAAAAATAAAAAATAGTTTATGAAAATTTGAAAATGACAATTTCTTTTCTCTTTTTTTTGAAGAAACACCACATATATTAATGATCAACGTTAGTACATATATATGTCGAGTCATCTAGGAAGCTAGGTACATCAAAAAACGTCATGGGACAAGGGAAGAACCGGGGTCTGTTCGCGAGATCATGAGCAGACCCGTTAGCTTATCTCCTAATAAACTTAATCGAATAAGCCACATTACAAAGGAAAAAGTTGAAAAAAGCCAATAAATCTTTTATTTGGATGATTAAGGGGTTGTTTTATTAAACAGTTATCTTGGTAAGTTTTTTACCGGCAAAATTGAACAATATCACTTATTTACCGAGTAAAATTTTAGTTCACCAAAACATTATCATATGCAACAATTTACCCGGTAAGCGTTAACCGTGTTAAGAGTCGTCGCCGTCAACCTGGTAATACTCTCGGTCTTTGCATTCGCTCTTACATACCAAGTAAGATTCTTGGTCCTTAAAATATGCATCCTGTAAGGTAATGTGACTTTGTAAGCACTTATCTGAGTAAACGTTTGGTAAATAGCCACCAAGTCTCGGAACTATTTTCTTGAATTAAAAGACTATTAAACTTTCTCATTGTGCATGATTAAGTCACTAAACTTTTTTCTTGAATAAATAAATCATTGAACTTTTAAAATTGATTGTTTATATCATTTTAACCCCCAAAAGCTATCTAAAACCTGCTAAGAAGGTCTTACAAAACATCTAAATCAGTGTCATCATTTTCAAACTCTATGTCATTTAAACCCCTTGTCGCCTCATATATAGTCGCCCGCTATCTATCACCAACCATCACTGCCGTTGGTCCTTGCCATCGATCTCCCCCTTTTGGTTGTTTTTTTTATCCTCCATCTTTTTTATATGGCTATACGTGCACTATTCAATTGTTATAAAAGACTGAGAATCGAACAAATAAAAAAGAGGGAGATCGATGTTAAGTCCAACAACGACAATAGGTAATATAGAGAACGAACAATGATTGAGGTGCCAAGGAGTGGGGAAGGGGAATGATGTCGTTGTGTACAAATGTTTTTAGGTTAAAAGAATGTAGGTAACCAATTTTTTAAAAAAATAATTATTTATTTATCCAAAAAATTTATTTAGGGACTTAGTTATTTAAAATAAAAAAATTTAATGGTTTTCTTAATTAAAAAAAATAGTCCAATGACATACTCATGTATGATGGGAAAGTTGGTTGAGTTTTTTCAAGTTGATTATGATATTTCATATTTGCATGGTTTATTAAACTTGATTAACGATGAGGTGTACAATCAGAGTAACTCGATTTAGGGGTGCTCAAAATACCGACCAACCCGATCAATCCAACCCGAAAACCCTCAAAAAAACTTAAATCGAGGTAACTCGACACATGGTTGATACAAAAATAAGCCAAACTGCATCTGTTGGGTTGGAATCGGGTTGAGGTAATTTGACCCAACCCAATCCGATGAACCCGATGCCTTTATATATTGCATATTCATTACGATTATTAAGTCTTTGATTAATATATGTACGTTAAACCAACCCGTGGTCAGGTATATTCAAATTTATATTACAATTTCAATCGTAATTTACTTTCTTATTTGCATGAATTTTAAATTTTTTTAAGAATTTGTTAGACTTTTTATATGTTCTTATTTGAATTTTATGTTGTTTATACAAAACGCTTAATAAGATCGTGAAATGATGTACCAAAGTTTCAACCCTCAACCCGACCAACCCGGCCAACCCGCACGATTTGAGTTGGGTTGGGTTGGATTAGGTTGAGATTTTTCAAACCGTAAACATTGAGTTAGGTTACTCAAGTGCCTTTAACTCGGCTAACCCAACCCATGAGCACCCCTAACTCGATTTCCAATTTTCAGTATTAAAAATTTCAAGTTGTGTTCTATAGAAAATGAAAATAATTTTTCCCAAATCATTTCTTATCTTTATGTATCACATCAGGCAGAAATCACAATATTGTTTATATTACAATATTTTTTTATTTACTAAACAATTGTTAATATTAATGTTTATCAAAATAAACGTAGATCGACAACATGTGTATATGTTACGTTTTATATGAGGGGTTGGGTCTTTGTGAGAATTGAAGTTATGGTAAGAAATGATCTGTATATTTGAATCAATCATAATTAAAAATTAACAATAATGAGATGTATCCGATCAATTCCTCTGAGAAACACAATTCATGGGATGGGGGTGGGGATGAGATTAAAAATGATCAAGGGTACAAATCCCTTCTTATGGTTCTCGTCTTAATTCATATTCTCACGCGATCCATATAACGTATATCAACCGATTATAATTGGTACCTAAAACTTTATACCATGTGCCAACCAAGTACATTTAGTACCAAATTACCAACCTTTTTCGGTTGGTACATATTAGTACGGTTTTGTACCAACATCGAAAAAGTTGAAGTTTTAAATTTATCTGTATTGACGTCTATACCAACTAGATCTAGATGCACTAAAATCATCGAACATTCAAATAACATGTTGATATGCTTTGTATCATTTATTACTACCTATACAAGCATCAAAATAACTTTCATATAATACATTCACTAGTAGTTTAATACAAGTGGCCATTAAAGAGCGACGATGGACCATGAAGATGTGGGCAAGTTACTAAGATTGTTAGGCTTTGACGAACGAATTTAATCAAGTTTTGTATATCTATCCATATTAGAATTTAGCAAACCTGAAAATAAAATAATTGAAATTGTAAAAATCAAAGTATGTTGTATTATTGATTAAACTTTAATTAATAAATAATCAAAAAAGTAAGTCTGGTATGATACGATATTACCGTGGTACACAACTTCTAATGTCATGTACCAACTAAGTTTCAATAGTTGATATGATACTACAATCAATTAGACTGGTTCTGTTAGTACGAGAATTGGTTGGTTTATCTGGGTATAAAATTGACAACTATAGTGTTTCCGTCCACTTCCTATCTTAACCATCGAGATTTTAATATCACAAAACGTAGTCCCATCGCATGCAGAGCCCGTCTCTAACATTTAGCAAGAACATTTATTCGTTGTAATTATTTCATTGCAGATGGCTCCTTTTTTGAGTTATACTATAATTTTGTATAAGATAAATACTCACGTTTAATGCACATTCTTCACTTTTAATAAAGTTTGAATTAGTGTTCTCTTCATCTTTGATGAAGTCCGAATTAATGTTCTCTTGAAAGACTGAGTTCTACCAATTATCCAGATATTATTAGACAAATGACTTTTTGATAGAGCTCTTTTGCTTCAATTGACGTTCCAAGATTGTTGATATAATTGATGGTTAATATTTTTACAATTCATTTTTTTATGTATATTTGTATTAATAACATAAATTGAAATAATTTGAGTTGACAACTAAATTTGAGTTCTTATTTGAAATTTGCTTTATATATAATATAACATATATATTAATATTAATCTATATATATAAAGGAAAAACATTGGGAGTCCACGTGGCGCCTCCTCCCATTTTCTTGAATTTTTTTAGTTTTTACATTTAATATATATATAGATTTAGGTTGAAAACCTTTCGTTTTTCTATTTTCTCATATTAATTGTCTTTTATTAAGTCATAAAAGTATAGACTTTTCGGTTTTCCATTCCGTTTTTTATCCCATCTATATATTATATCTCATCTAACATTTTTTTTCTTTTGTTTTATCGAATCCTCCATCATATTGCAAAGTATACAATTGAATTCCTAATTAAGATGGATGCTACATTTCTATGGTTTATTTTTTTAAGTGAGTTATGTGTTGTTATTGATGTGTTTTGTGTTTTTCTTTGCATTTTTTTTATCGCCGATACCGTTGTCCTTCTTTCGTTAAATCCATGTAAGAATTGTTTCATTTTGTTTTATGATTTGTGTGGTTTATATGTTATTGGTAACATTTTTTTCTTTTGTTTTATGATTTGGTTTATATGGTTTATTTTATGTTTTTATATGAGTTATATGTTGTTATTGATGTGATTTGTGTTTTTCTTTGCAGAATTATTTTATCCTGGATACCGTTGGTCTTCCTCCATAAAGTCCATGTAAGACTTATATATTGCATTTTATTATGATTTGTGTGGTTACATTTGTTTTTCTTTGTGTTATATGTTGTATTTATGTGTTGTTTTTTTATCGAATTTTTTGATCGTCCATACCGAATGTTATTCCTAAACTTTCCAAGTAACAACTATTACATTATTATTATTATTTGTGTAGGTTATATGTTGTTGTTGATGAAAGTTTCGTTTCAAAATTTTCTTTCTTGTTCTTATATTTTATTCACAAAAGTTTTTCATCTCTCATTTTTTTGAAGTTATTTATGTTGTGTATGTGTGTTCTTTTTATTTATGTTTTTACTTTGTCTAATTTTGTTTTACTTGTATATCTATATAAAATGAAAACTCACCAAGATGATATGACACCTTTTTAGAGTATGATTATTCGTTAGGAATTTTGTGGTTTTTTTGAATGTATAACATATATTTATATATACATTAAATGAGTGATGACATGACATTCTTAGGGAGCAAGATTGTTGTTTCTAAATTTTCTCATATATTTTATTTTTAAAAATGTTTAATATATTAAAGACTTTTATATCCCTATATGTAATTTATGTTTTCATAGAAGTATAAAGATTTTTGTAATTTTACATGCACATTGCAATTAGTGTTAGTTAACTATTCACTTTCTCTTCTTTATGTTAATTAACTTTTCATTTTCTCATATATAAGTTATGCTACAATCTAATGGGATCGATATCACTCTCATCAATGTTATAGAGAATGAAATCGTAAATGTTGGAGTGAATGAAGATGATAAAGATCCTATACACATGAAGAATGAAAAGGTTGAAGATGCCGAATAATTCTATGTAATCGATTCCAAGTGGCATATGTATCAATGAAAATTTTACTCATTAACAAGACAGATTCATAATTTATGAAATTGTTGAGATATGATTTAGTTCAATTAAAGTATAATTAAATTGTATGTTATACAATAGTATTTAAACTATGGTTGTTATTAATAATTTTCATTATACATCTTTTGGATCATACATCTAATATACTTTATAGTTTATAACCCTATTAATTATGCCGGTTTTTATATGCTAAATTGAGAATAATAATAATGTTCAACTACGCTCAATTTCATTGTTAAAAGATATTGTATATAACTTTACAACATGTTTATAAAAATAATCAGTTAAAATAATTTGTATATTTTTTTCAACATTAATTTTAGTTATCGCGCATTTTTCATTCTTTTTTAGTTTTTACATTTAGTCCAAATTAAAAACACTTCATTTTCTATGGTTACACTTCTTTGATCTTCTCCATCAAAAAAATTATGCAATCATTTGTTTTCTTTTTGGCTTTCAATGATGAAATGGCCAAGAAAGACCCGTATTCAAAGCGGATTCTTCATATCTCTCCTCCAAGCATCATCGACTCCTAGTATCGAAGCTCAAATTTTGTATTGTAAGTTTTTTTTAAAAGTATTTATATGGTGAAAATATATTCAAATGAGTTATTTAAAAGGAAAACCTACAACTGATGAAACAAAAAGGCTTCTTTGGTAATTTTACATGCAATTTAATTAGTTTTAACTTTAAACTACATAACTTCCTAGAGTCATTCATTATATAGTTTTTTTCATCTTTCCCTCTATTAACTAGAGAAAAGTCTATAATAAATAATATGGTATTTTTCTTTTTCTTAATTATTTGTCTACATTTATGTATAAACCACCATGTCCTTTCAAATGACAACTACCATTGAATTTACTTACTCTTTGGTTCTAATGCAATTAAATGAATAAGTCCAAAGGTTTTCATTAATTTTTCAAGATGTCAAATGAATGCTTCATTTCTCCATCTTGCATATAAAAGGAAATTATGATTGTTGACATCCATTGGAACATGTTAAATACTTATTGAGATACAAGATGCTTGCACTTCATCCCACCAAGTCATTGTTCATCTTTCTAAGGTTACATTTGCATGTTACAAATATGTTTTAGGCTATTTACTTGCTTTGTGTTTCTTAACCTAATATATGTTAGAACAATTTCCTTCCGATATTTTGATTTTTTTGCTTACATAAGGAGTTTTGTAGGTTATCTTTGGTTGTTCAAGGGTTTACTACTTATTTTATTGTCAACCCAAGTATCCCCATAGATCCCTTTTGCAATTGATCTTCTTACATAAAATGTAAGTTGAACTTTTGGAGGAGACAATATTCTTTTGTAGAAAATTTTGATTTTTGAGTTGTATCAATACTAAATATTGATGTTTATTGTGTAAAATTTTTGGTTCCGAATTTGTAATTTTAAGATGTGAAGTAACTTATGTAAGTTAGAAAATTAAGTATTAAAAATGTAAAATATGTTTTGTAATGGTCATTAAAAATTGATATATGAAGAATTATAAAAAAAATTCGTAATAAAAGAACGAATTGTATTGTGTTATGATATGATATATAAATACTTATATTTTGTTTTTCTAAATATTTTTGTAATTTGGCAATATTTTTTATGGAGATGATGATTTAATATTCAATTAATAAATTCCAATTACTATTCAATGCTTATATCATTTTATAAACCGTCGCGCAACGCGAAGCCAAAGACTAGTATATACATAAATAAGAGAATATAATTGAGTAAATTACATATTTGGTCCCTGTGGTTTTAATATAATATAAAAATAAGTTAAATGATTAAAATACCCTTGTACTTTACTTACTTAACAGAAAATTTAAACGAAGTTAGATTTTAGGGACCCAACACGTTATAAAATGGAAACCACGAGTTCAGATTTGTAATTATTTCACTTTAGGGACCTAGAGTGTTAAAACAACTAAACCACAGGGACCAAATATGTAATTTACTCTCAAGAATTTTCTAAAGAATTTTCTAAACTTGTAGTTTTCTCCATTTAATAGAATAGTATAGTGAATCTCTTGCAACAAAATAAAGAACAAAATCTCTATTTTCTCTATTTTTAGAAGTGATGAAAATATAACAACTATAATACAACCATCTCTCAATAGAACAGAATCGACTAGGGTCCATCTATACATATAGCTATGGATCGTCTATACGTCTCTTACTTCAAACACGTTGGGACGATCCTTCACCACGATATCATACATATGCATGGACTTGAGCTTATTAAAGTCCTTAGGGAGAGAGATGAGGTGTATTGTGGAGCTTTTATGAAACTGAAATAGATTAGGATCATCATAGTACCGCTCCCACCCCAAAGACAAGAGCATTCTCTCAAGCACCTCATACGAAGTAACCACTTGGTTAGTAGCCACGTGAACCAATACCTTACAACGACTTGACCCCTGGAAGGAAGGGCTGTCCTGCAGTCGAATCACACCATTCTTGAACACCCAAACACCCGACATACATAGATATATATACAAATGTGTATGTATAGGTAAATGGTGGATTGAAGATCTGAAAGTGGATATGGTAATGGTTGTTTGTATATATATAGGGGTTGGGATTAAATATCTAAAAGATCATATAGATACCAAGTGAGGAAGAAAGTATTTGTGGGGACCTTTGGTGGTAGGGATGCAACCATGGACTTTATGTTTTGTATGACCCTAGCCCACGTGTGTATGTGTGGGCGGGTGGCCACTCGAATTCAATACAAAAAGTCTTCTTTACCCGTAGGTCATCCTTAGAGGTAAACCGAACAAACGAACAAACACGAACGATAAACGAACGACATTTTTTGTGTTCGTGTTCGTTCATTTAACTTAACCGAACAAACGAACGAACATGAACGACATTTTTTGTGTTCGTGTTCGTTTGTTTAACTTAACCGAACAAACGAATGAACACGAACGACATTTTTTGTGTTCGTGTTCGTTCGTTTAATTTAACCGAACAAACGAATGAACACGAACGGTAAACGAACGAAAATTTTTGTGTTCGTTAAGAAAATTTGTTTGTTCATGTTCGTTTATTAAGCTGTTAAACGAACGTAAACTAACAAACATAAATGAACGTGAGTGAAGATAAACGAACGTAAATGAACATAGATGAACATAAACGAACAAACACAAATACAGAGTAAAACCACCATTACTTATTATTTTGTTCCTAATAAGTAACATAACAAAATAAAAAACCGGGTAAACTTAGGAGCCATAAAAAAGAAATTCTAAAAATTTAATTTAATTACCGATTTCAAATATTAATGTCATAATATATAAATATATTTATTTATATATATATATATAAACAAATGTAAACGAACGAATGTAAACGAACATTCACGAACTTAAACGAACGAACGAGATCATTGTTCATGTTCGTTAATTTAACTAAACGAACAAAATTTAACTAAACGAACAAAATAATGTGTTCATGTTCGTTAGTTTATTAAATAAACGAACTTCCCGCCAAACGGTTTGGTGAACGTTCGGTTCGTTTACAGCCCTATATCTGAGCCCGATTAAAGGTTTCAAGCCTTTTAGTTTTATTCAAATTCTTTGGTTAAAGGTATAAATTAAATATCTATTTGACCAACTTGGCACCATGGTCCCTCCCTCCTTGGGTTTGATATAGAATTAAGTTTGTGCATGACACACACACACATATATATATATATATACAGGGAAAGGTTCAAATGAGAACTTTGAATTTTTAAAGGAATAAAGGAACACTTGTGGATCATATATGATGTGAGTCCCACATAATACTAAATCATTTATGATTTAATATTAAATCATATTAAATCATAAATGATTTAATATTATGTGGGACCCACATCATATCTGATCCACAAGTGTTCCTTTGTTCCTTTAAAAATTCAAAGTTCTCATTTGATCCCTCCCCTATATATATATATATATATGTATATAGGGTTAGGTTCAAATGTGAACTCATTTTTAGTTGTGAACGTGAGGACGAATCTCAGCCACACATCTTCGGTTATGGTGGACGCGATCACGGAGGATTGACGCGATTCATGGGAGGGTGGAGATTATTAAAGGAGGGGTACCAGGTCAAAGCCGCCTTTATTGACCGGATAAGTGGCTGAGATTCGTCCTCACGTTCACAACCAAAAATGAGTTCACATAATCACATTTGAACTTTCCTATATATATATATAGAGGGATGATCAAATACAAACTCATATTTATGTACAAACTATACAAACTGATTCAAATCAATATAAAAATAATTTTTTTTCATGATTTTTTTTCATCAAATGCTATGGTTTAAGATATTATTGCACATATGTTTGTTTCACCTTGTGAAAAAATTACATTGAAAGTTTTACATTATGAAACAAAAACATGTGAAACTTTTTCATACAAAAAATTTATGAGAAACTTTCAACTTATGAAACCAAATACCTGTGAAACTTTTACATTATGAAACAAACATATGTGTAATAATATCTTAAACTATAGCATTTGATGAAAAAAATCATGAAAAATATATATTTTTATATTGTTTTGAACCAGTTTGTATAGTTTGTACGTAAATATGAGTTTGTATTTGAACTGCATGATGGTCTACGTTTGCAATTCACATGACCAACATTCATGGGGTGTGGGTGGGGGAACCTTTTGTCGATTAAAATGGACCAGAATCGTATCTCCTTAATTTCTTGCTTCTTTTTTCTTGTCAACGTTTTTATACAGACCAAGCAAATATTCAATATTCGATCGGTATAAGTGACGTGATTTTAAAGAGTTGATAGCATTTGTGGCCAACAAACAACGTTCTTGCTTTCTTTTCTCTTTATAAAATTTTCAGACCATGTAAACAACCCGGCCCCTATAGCTGGTATCTTTGACTCTGAACCAATATCATTATTAATACATATCTGTACACATACATACATACGTGTATATATATATATATACATACATATATAGAGGCATGAGGCATCTTCAAATACAAACCAGTCAAAAGTTACAAACTATACAAACTCGTACAAATCAATATAAAAAATAATTTTTTTGCATGATTTTTTTCATCAAATGCTATGATATAAAATATTATTACACATATGTTTGTTTCATCTTGTGCAAAAAATACATGTGAAATTTTACATTATGAATAAAATACATATGAAACTTTTTCATAAAAAATATATGAGATGTATCTACATATATATATATATATAATATGAGAAGATATGTCTGTAACCTTTGACTGGTTTGTATTTTTATAGTTTGTAATCTTTGACTGGTTTTGTATTTGAAGATGTGTCTATATATATATATATATATATATATATATATATATGAATGAGAGTATCATTTGAGAACTTATAAAATTGTGATAACCTTGAGAACTTGATTATCATGTGTTATTTCATATGATTTTTTTTCTATCTAAGCATAATAATTAATATATTGATTAACATATATTTGTTTCACATATACTCGTTTTATAATGTAAAACTTTTTTTATGCGTATTTCTATTTCATAAAGACTCCAAAAAGTTTCACATTGTGAACTGAATACGTATGAAAACAAACATATTATGAAACAAATATATGTTATTCAATATTTTAGATTCTAGTTTTAGATGAAACAAATATATGAAATAACACATATATATATATATGTACATTAATACGTATTTTATAATCATAAACTTCGTATATATACAACTTGAAATTCAAAGTTTGAAAATGTAATTTAAGTGTATAGATTTATTTTAAGGCATACATGATTCAATCTCAGACGGGGTCGTTTCAAGAAACTAGAGATAGGCCAATGGACAACTTTTTCTCTATAGAATTCACCTGTAGTACTTGAATAATACTTCATAAAAATATTTCAACGAGAACCGATTTCAATGCCAAAATATAAATTAACTACGGCATTATTTGGCAAAAATAAGGTGATTTATAAAGCATCTTATAAGGTATCTTATTTTTAGTGTAGTTGTTTGGATGACCATAAGTTAACTTATAAGGTACCTTATTGATAAACTATCTCATAAGTCATAAGGTACCTTATTAGCTACTTTTGTCAAACATAGCTAATATGACACTTTATTTTATGGCTAAAGGCGTCCTATAAAGTTATTGTAACGCTTCTAGATAGGACACTTTATAATTTGGTCCTATAAACTTGTGTCCTATAAAGTATTTTTTTAGGACGCTTTTTTATTTTAGGCGTCCTATAAAATTACATTTATTGTAGTATAGCCTAAACTACCGTGATCACTGCAAATTATTGCTTTTATTCGAGGGCGTGCTCTTGGCCCAATAAATATCGATCACCTTGAGATTAATTTGGGTACATAAAATTAATGTTTAATCGTTATTAATTCATTTTTACGTATATTTGTATTGATAAACGATGAATATATTAACAATTTAACAACTTTGAATTATAAAAACATAAAAATAATTGTACCTAAAACTAAAATAATAAAATCATTCGAACACTTGAACAATTTAGAAAAAAACCCTGATAAGTTGTATTGATTAAAGTTTCTTTTTGAATTATAAAAAGTTTACATAAACTTGTATCTAAAAATTAAAACCATTCAAACATCGATAATAGATTAAAGTTTAAAATATTTGAATTATCTTGAATTCCCTCGTTGCTATCTTAGTAGTACTTCAAACACACGTGCATCGCCATTGATTCTTTCGAAAGTATCGATAGTTTAGAATCTTTTCACTCAAATAAAGACCCGATTGTGAAGCTATCATGCTAACTTGGATCGTTAGTAAATCCCAAGTCATGGCTGTCATGACTTCTTGTTTATTAATTTGATCTTCTATTTCGATAAATATGTAAAAGATTGGTGATTGAAACTTCAAATTTCGTTTGTTAAAGACACACAATGATAAAATTTGAAAAGTGGCTCAGAAGTCCATGTTTCGTTATGTCCCACATTTGGAGTGCATATCATGTTTTAAGGGAGAATGACACGATCATTTTTATTTCTGTTCTACTTGCAATTTTCTGATGTCGCTATCTGCCTTGTTAAATCCCTTAACCGATACAAGATCAAAAATGTCCTAGATATCGGCCTTGTGATTGGTGATAATATGTAATTTTGGGTCTCGATACATGAGGTGGAAGAGTAACCCGCGTTGCTAGCATTTTGATATGTAGATATTGAAAAGATGATGTTAAAAAATGATAGGAAATATGGAGAATTGTAAAAGTATAAAGTACGAGAACTTAAAAAATGATAAATTGCGAGAATTTTAAACTTACTAAATTTCAAACATACGAAAACAACGAGATCGGAAAAATGATGAGAAAATTACAGGAATTATAAAAGCTACGAAAAATATAATACAAAATTACAGGAATTATGATAATGATACGAATCTTACATAATTTTAACCAAAATTTAATTAATAATACGAATTGCATCTTAAGAGAATACTTATGAATCGAGAATGTGAAGACTTGGGATCTTTTTTGTGCAACAATGATGCAACTTGAGAATAAGAATCGAAAGAGAGTTTGTTTGAAAGCTTTGACATAAAAAAAATAATAACATAATATTCCATACAATTGATAAATTAATCGGTAAATATAAATCAAGATTACAAGAAATAGGGACATTTTAATTTTTTTTGGAGACCATGTAAGATTTAAATCTTTTAATTATATTAAATAAATGTGATAATATAGATATATGTTAAGCATGAAAATGTGCTAAATCTAAATGATAAGAACCTAAATTTAAACTATTAATAATTTGAACCTAAACCCAAATAATTAATAATTTGAATCTAACCAATTTCGATTATAGTTTACACGAGTGGATAAATGCCCTAAACACATATAAAATTAGGCCTCAAAATTTTGGAGGCGGTATTTAAAATCTCACATTTAACATGTTAAGGGACAACCATGCAAGAAACATAACTTTATTGTGTTCATGGCCACATCTATGCATGAACAACTTGCGTTTTTAGAATATGTTCCCACGTTGTTAATATGCGATCTTTGTTTTGTGTACAAAGTATTCTAGACATTTGATTAATAATCAAACATTCAAATTATACTATGTATCAAGTTAAACATTATATATATATATATACATATATATACAAACTAACACTACCACAAAAATGACTTTCACCCACAAAAAAATACCCAGTGAAATTTTCGTGGGTGATTACCACGGATCACCCAGGAAATACTAATGGTTATGACGAAATCCTATGTTTTCAAGAAAATAACAACAAATTACCCAGGAATTTCCTGGGTAATCTGTCACTGATTTGATTTACCCACCAACAATTTAGATACCAACTTTTGTGGCGGTTTTGTGACGGGTCACCCTTCAGCGATGGATTTCCCAGAGAAATGTCCGTAGGTGAAAGTCTTTCATTTTAGTAGTGTAATCAAATGAGATATACAAAAAAATTGAGATCCGTGAGAAACCATGTTATGTGATTTTTCACATTCTGAAACAATGCATATGAATACAATGTTGCTCCATAATGTGATTAAAATATCATTTACAATAAAAGGTATAACGAGGCAATACATGAGTTAACTACTAGTTAAATATGTTGTGAAACTTATATTTCGAAACAACATCAGGCTATCGCAAATTAGTCACATACAAAAGGGCTCTTATTAGTGACGTTTCAAGGTTGTTAAACTAGATAAATCTATGTTAAGAAAATTCTATGAATGATGTAACATAATACCCTCGGAAGTCTTTTGCATCTCTATTGTTTATTGTATATGCTATTGACAAAGATTACTTGGTGCGAAACTCATTATTTGATCTCGATAAGCATACTTTGCTCAGGATAAATATACGAACTACTTTTTGTGATAGGAACTTAATTTAACATTCCATAAACAATCATTTAATAATTACAATTACATCAAGACCAAACAAACTTTGGTTACATAAAATTCGCAACTAGAAAAATCAAACTGTAATCAGAATCACTCACTCATTTTATTCAAACAAGAAACATGGAGTATCAATATTGAGTATGAAGCCATTTCCTAGAAGAAGCTATCTAGCCATGGATCATTTATACATCTCTTACTTCAAACACATTAGTACGAGCCTTAACAACGATATCATATAAATGCATTGATTTGAGCTTGTTAAAGTCCTTAGGGAGAGAAATGAGATGCACTGATGAACTTTTATGAAACTGAAATAGATCAGGATCATTGTAGTAACGCTCCCACCCCAAAGGCAAGAGCATTCTCTCAAGCACCTCATACGAAGTGACCACTTGATTAGTAGCTACATGAACTAATACCTTATGACTTGTCCCTTGGAAAGAAGAGCTGTCTTGGAGTCGAACCACACCGTTCTTGAACAGCCAAACACCCGACATATATGAATATATGGTAAATATATAGATACACAAGTGTGTGTGTGTGTATGTAAATGGTGAATTGAAGGTATTGGAAGTGGTTATGGTAATGTGTTGTTTATATAGGGATTGAGGTTAAATATCTATAAGATCAAATAGATGCCGAGTAAGGAAGAAAGTATTCCTTGGGACCCTTTGGGAGTAAGGATGCAAGCATGGACACTGTGGTCTATAACACTAGCCCATGTGTGACACGTGATTGTTGGAATAAATCTTTCCAAAAACGGAAAATGAATGGAGATACATGTCGTATTTAGAATAAAGTAATTCCATTGGAGGGGCATGCAAGAAGAGATGCTTCCCCACATATATTATATATATATATATAGGGATATTCTTTTAAGAATCTATAAAATTATAGTAACCTTAATAACTTGTGTATTATGTGGTATATCATATAATTGTTTTTACCGTTCCCAAACTCTTGCACGTACCTAGAGCCATGGCTCCCCCTGCCACCCTTCACCGCCCCATCATCTCCTCTCTATCAACGACCTTGGCCTTGTCATATATTTCCCTCTTTTGTACTTTTTTTTCGTTTTTCGGTTCTCTTTTGTGATCTGTCTGTAGGTATTTCTTTAAATTTTTGTAAAAAGGAATAATCGAAAGAAAATGAACACATCAAAAAAATATCGATAGCAGGACAATGGGTGGTATAGAGAACGAACAACAATGACACAACAAGATGAAATGATGCCTTTGAGTGCGAAAGTTTTGAATGATGTAAGGTGTAAGAAATATATAATTAATGTTTGTTTTTTTATTTTATTTTAAAACTTTGATAGTTTGTTACATGTATTTTTTTTGTTTAAAAGTTTTAAGAGATTAATTATTCAAAACGAGATACTCAACAATTTATTCATTCCAATTTTTTTTTTAAACCAGATAGTTCAAAATGAAAAAATCTTTGAATTTACTTTTCTTAAAGACGATAATTTAATGTTAGATTATCAATTTATTCATCCCAATTTTTTTTGAAAACTAGATAATTCAAAATGAAAAAATCTTTAAATTTATTTTTCTTAAAGACGATAATTTAATGTTAGATTATCAATATATTCATCCCAATCTTTTTTTTGAAAACCAGATAATTCAAAATTAAATTGAATTTACTTTTCTTGAAGACGAAATAATTTGATAATTTAATGTTAGATTATGCGTAAAGAGATATTTACTTAAATGCAATGTTTTACAACCTAGGTTTTTAGTCGATTCGATATGGTGACTGGGTCCTGGTTAACTGGTTCAATCAGTTCAACCACCGGATTAACCGGTTTCAATAATTCCCTTAATCCCTTGTATTTTTCATTTTTCTGCGTACATACATATATATAAATTAATAATTTGTTGTCCACAAATTCCAACATTAAAAATACACAAACAACAAGTTTTACATCAATTCAAATACAATAAAAAGCACACATAACACACATTTTTTTAATTTTAATATAAAAACAGATTAACCGGATTTGAAAAACGGGTTTACCACCGGTTTAACCGGGTTTTTGAGAAACCCGGCCGGGTTGAAACGGACCGTTCATATGCATTAACCCGACGTTAGTTAACCCGGTCACTACCCCAGGTCCCGGTCCATCCGGTTCGACCGACCGGGTTACCCGGGTTTTAAAACATTGCTTAAATGACAATCTTCTACGTTGAAGTTGGTTTCCTAACCATTTCTTATCTGTTTTCCTAACCATTTGTTATCCGAATTTATTTAAATGTCACTACTTAGGTAATATATAAGGTACCTAAGGTAATATATAGGTCTGTATTATTGCATACCTAGTTTAAAAGCAAAAATTAACACATATATGCAACTGCGACAATTTGGTCCGCAATTATGACGGTCAAAGTATGCAATCGTGACGATAAACTAAATAAACCTAGAAGAGAAATGATTAAACGATCACAATTTGCTCTAAAACTAAGTTGGTACAAATAATTAAAAAACATGAGATTTAATCATTTAAATCATAATAAACTAAATAAGATATTATTTCTATCCATATGTAACATAAACAAAAAATCATATCAAAAACCAAACTAGATAACATTCCCAACTCGAACAGAGTCTCATCAACCGCCACAACCGCCACCGCCACAACCGCCACCGCACCCACCGCCACTGCACCCGCCACCGCAACCACCACCATCCGACAACATACTGCCGAGCAACATCCCACCCAGTGCCCCCCCTAACAAACCGGTTCCCAAACCCATGCCAGATCTCTTGTTCACCGGAACCTGTTGTGGAGGATAACCACCGTACACCGCCGGCGGCGGCGGTGGAGGAGGATAATTAGAAGCATACGCATAATTATATCCAGCCTGCGGCTGAGATGGGTATCCAGTAGAATACGCCGGTGGATAACTGGAGCTCGATCCAACCGCCCTCCCCGGAGGAAACGCCGTCACCGGCTCCTCCACCTTGCCGGCGAATTTCTCCCCAAATTTATACGAAAAACTAAGTTCCCCTTTTGGTTTTCCCGATGGCCTTCTCACATGGTAACTAACAAACTGCATCGCCTTCCCATCAGATTTCATGCCTTCCATGAGCTCTTTGATCGCCACGTGGACTTGTCCCAATTCCCTATTCACGAACAACCCTACGGCTTTGATTTTGACGATGAGAGTCAGACGGTTTTGCATGGCGGCGGCTTCATCAACGGTAAATTTCATGGGGAAATTCCAAGTGGGATTTGAACCGCCGCCTTTGTTAACAGGGGTTTTAAGCTTTTGAAAGGTGCCGGAGATGGAAGCGACGGCGTAGACATCCATTTTTCCGGCGAGACTGGCATTCTTGAGTCCTTTTGCAGAGATGAGAGTGAGGTCTAAGGTTCTGTACTCCATGGATGATTGATGAAATTGAAAATGGAGGAAATTGAGGGTGAGATTATATAGGGATTCTGTTAACCGACTCAAAGGGAGATGATAGGTACGAGGAAACAGCAAGGAAGGTGACAAAATGGATAAATACTAATAATTATTTGAGATTACGTTCCATTTATGGCGAAGGCAAACCAAATGTTTTGTAAAATCCCAAGTAAATTACATTTTTTTTATTCTTTTTGTTGTTCTTATTAGTAACTTCTTTACTAAAAAGAAAATAATTATATTTTTGGTCTTTGTTGACGATTAAGCCTTGTTTGTTTTTTCATTTTAAGTTTTTAATCATCACTTATATCTGATTCGTTTAGACGTTTAATAATCATTTCATAACTGAAATACTTCAGATTTCAGTACTTTTTGAAAAACAAGCGTCACCGTAGACGTGGGATCATGTGTGAGAACATGTTCTTTTCATGATCCCCCCTAACACTATATAAATGATAATAAAATTTTACAGCAATATATCTTAAAGATAAACCTTCACAATATTTTTGGTGTGAAGTTTGAGTGTTATTTTATGGTATTACGATCACATGGAAACAAATTGGGTTCGTGTGAACTCAACCCTTAATTATGATTATTATAGTTGTCATTTTGTTTTGGAATTGGTCTCATTGCAACTCTATTGGGAAAAAAAAACACTGAATGGGTTAGGTTTCACATGGTTTTCTACGTCATGTATTTCAATAGTTGTTTTACAATTTACACATAAGGTTTAAGACAAAGAATCGTGTGAGAATAAGAGTTGAGGTAAGAAACGATATAGATTCTTTATCACTTTTAATCTCACCCCATCCCATGAACGCTTGGAATTGATCTGATGTATCTCAGTGCATCTCATTATTGTTGTTATTTATCTAAGATTGATCTAAGGGTAGAGATGATTTATTACTTTTCTCGCCATAACTTCCATTCGCACCGAAACCCAACCTTTAGTTTTAAAAACTCAAATTATATTATGTGAGACCTTAAGACACACCGTAAAAGTTTGGGTTTTTGTTTATGTGAAAGTTCGATATATTATATTCTTGTGAATATTTGGTTTTCTTATGTGAAGATATGTTGTTTTTATGCTATGAACTTTTGTTGTTTTCACTATAAAATAAATGATTTTTGTCTACAAAAATCACTCAGAAAATATCTGTCAGTAATTATCGACGGATCATCTAGAAACACCAAATTCTTATGGTAGAATTCGGTGTTATTGAGAAATACCAGCAAATTACTCATAAAATATATGGATAATCTCTCAATAATTTGAATTACGAATTACCCACTAACTTTTGTGACACACTCCTTTAACGACGAATTTTCTAGAGAAAATTCATAGGTAAAAGTCTTCCATTTATTAGTGGTTGGTGAACGTTGGACGCAATTATAGTAACCTTAATAATATTTACATTATGTTGTATATCATAAAAATGCTTTTACCGTTCCCAAACTCTTGCACGTACCTAGCGCCATGGCTCCCCCCGCCACCCTTCAACGTCCCATCATCTCCTCTCCATCACCGATATTGGCCAAAGTTCTAAATGGCGTAAAGCGTGTCACAGCTATCTCAGAGTGGAGTTGCTGGATTCCCAGCAAAACAAACATTCATCTTTGGCGAGTTCTAAAAAATCGGTTGGCAACGAAAGATAATCTCTATAAGAGGGGTGTCACAGCTATCTCGGACGACTGCCCGATGTATTTGACGACAACAGAATGTATAGATCACGTCCTTGCACAATGCTCTACAACAAAGGTGGTAAGTGCACATCTCTCCTCTTGGTTAGACTGGTGGCCGGTAAACGTATCCACAGTCCACGACACTTGGACATTGATCAACTCTATAAGGGTGCGTTTGGTATGCAGTCAGGACAGGACATGACAGAACGGAACAGAACAGAACAGAACATGACAGAACAGCTGTTACACGTTTGGTAAAACATGATATGATGGAACAGGACATGACAGAACATAACAGAATGACCAATTTACCCTCAGTGAGTTGTTTAGTGTTTTTAACCAAATAACTCCCCCATATATATATATATATATATATATATATACAGAGAGAGAGAGTGAGGAGAGAGAAAGGGAGAGAGTGAGAGGAGAGAGAAAGAGAGAGGAGAGAGAGAGAGAGAGAAGAGAGAGAGAGAAAGAAAAGAAAGAGAAGAGAGAGAGAGAGATATGGAGGAGAGAGAGAGGATAGATAGAGAGAGGAGAGAGAGAGTAGAGGGAGAGAGTGAGGATAGAGAAAGGGAGAGAGTGAGAGGAGAGAGAAAGAGAGAAGAGAGAGAAAAGAAAGAGAAGAGAGAGAGAGATATGGAGGAGAGAGATAGGATAGATAGAGAGAGGAGAGAGAGAGTAGAGGGAGAGGAGACAGAGAGAGAGAGAGAGGAGAGAGAGTAGAGGGAGAGGAGAGAGAGAGATGAGAGAGAGAGATGATAGAGAGAAGAGAGATAGGAGATGGAGAGAGGAGAGAGAAGAGAGAGAGAGATGGGAGGAGAGAGAGAGAGGGCGCCGGCGGCGGTGGTGTTCGTGAGGAGGTCACCGATGGTGGTGGCAGCGTGAGGGAGGGCGCCGGCGGCGGTGGTGTTTGGCGGTGGTGGCGGCGTGAGGGAGGGCGCCGACGGTGGTGGTGTTCGTGAGAAGGTCGCCGGCGGTGGTGGCGGCGTGAGGGGGTGCGCCGGCGGTGGTGGTGTTCGTGAGGAGGTTGCCGGCGGTGGTGGCGACGTGAAGGGTGCGCCGACGGTGGTGGTGTTCGTGAGGAGGTCGCCGGGATGGTGGTGGCGTGAGGGAGGAGAGGGTAAAAAGGGAACAATTTCCTTGTTCTAGTTAGTTCTAGGGGGTAAGGGATGAACAAGGTTGTTCCACCTTTGTTCCACTTCCTTAAATTCACACCAAACATGGGACTAACCTGTTCTGTTCCACGCTGTTCCACCCTGTTCACCCTACCAAACGCACCCTAAGGGATAATCTTCAGAAAGAGGTACGTAAAGTGATTATGGTGGCATTTTTTTGGACCATATGTGTAACACCTTAGGCAGATCCCATATCGGCCGTGGACAGGAGTGATGCTGAGTTCATAAGTAAACCTTGGCCTTCCTAAACACAACGCATTTTGGGGCCACACGCAAGACAGGTTCTTGGAACTCTGTGGTTAAGCGTGCTTGAGTGGGAGTAGTACCAGGATGGGTGACCCCCTGGGAAGTCCTCGCCAGGTCGCCAGAAACAAATCCGTGCAGCTTAGGCCAAAGTGAACAATATTGTGTCTTGGTAAGGCGGGGTGTTACAAATGGTATCAGAGCCGCTCCTGTGCCGTTCGGGATGTGGGGCAAACCTCATCGAGGACGATGAGTCCCTAAGGGGGGGTGTTTGTAACACCTTAGGCAGATCCCATATCGGCCGTGGTGATGATGGGTTCATAAGTAAACATTGGCCTTCCTAAACACAACGCGTTTTGGGGCCACACGCAAGACAGGTTCTTGGAACTCTGTGGTTAAGCGTGCTTGAGTGGGAGTAGTACTAGGATGATGACCCCCTGGGAAGTCCTCGCCAGGTCGCCAGAAACAAATCTGTGCGGCTTAGGCCAAAGCGGACAATATTGTGTCTTGGTAAGGCGGGGTGTTACAATATGGAACGAAAGAAACAACAAAGTGTTCAAAGGAAAAATAAAAAAGGAGAACGAGATATGCGGGGACATCCAATTCTTAGCTTTCGATTGGATTAGGTGTAGATCAAAAGCTGGTAAGTTTCTTAGTTGGGAGAGTTGGATTTGTAATCCGGTTGATTCCGTTTTGTCTTGTATGGCTCTAGCTTCTCGTTAGTTTCGTTAATAAATTCTTTTTTACGGTCCAAAAAAAATGGCGTAAGGCGTGGCGTGGCGACAAGGTCAAGCCTCAAGCCTTAGGAGTTACGGCGAGGCCATGGCGTTTTTCAAGGCGTGGCCAAAGGCGACATATATATATACACACACATAGACACTTACCCATCCTTGTATTGTTTGCATTTTGAATATTTTAGAACATATTAAATTCGTATAAAGTAATAAAATTAAAAAAGAATGAAAAACCATTGATATCAAACATATAAAGTTTATGGAAAATTATATCAAGAGTGCAAATTCGGGATTAAATATCCTGAATCTCTAC
This sequence comes from Silybum marianum, assembly GCA_036898165.1. Classification (NCBI taxonomy): domain Eukaryota; kingdom Viridiplantae; phylum Streptophyta; class Magnoliopsida; order Asterales; family Asteraceae; genus Silybum; species Silybum marianum. The sequence goes on from CM072539.1 coordinate 21,261,855, forward strand.
TCACTATTTTTTTCTATATTCAAAGACTTTGTGTTTGACATTTCATGTACGAGAATGTCATTAATCATTTACCTATTTAAGGTTTTAGTTTTTAAATTTCTTTTTTATGTTTATTGAAGTCCTAGATCTTGTACATAATTATCATTTATCGTGCACATTATATATTAAAGTAACCCCACACCTTATAAAAAAACGCATCGTAACGAGCCATCACGCGTTACACTGCAAAGCCAAGCCTTAGAGTGGAGCCATAGGGGTTAACGCGGCATCGACCCCAAGCATTGACGCCATAACGAGGCCATAACGAGCTATTTAGAACAGTGATATTGGCCTTATCATCTATCTCCCTCTTTTGTTTTTTTTCCACTACAAGAAAAATGAGCTTTAGAGAAAAAACTTTTAGAAAAGGTTTTATAAGTGCATCTAAAGATATGTTTTAGAGAAGGAATGAGATGACAAAAGTAAAAAAGAGTAACTACAGATAGGAAGACTATAAATGCTCGAAGCAGATTGAATATGTTGACGTGAAGATATAAATTGAATATGTTGACGTATATTGCTTGTTCGAAGCAGATTAATGGCGGATCTCTGAACGAACAGGAAGATGGAGATACCGTTGATACGCCTAGAACCAAACATGCCATTAAAACGCTCACATCTCAGGTATATATGATTGTTCCTTTTATTCCATTTCTGAAAAAAACCTGTTGATGTATAATTCTTCCCTTTGATGCAAACTTTAATTGTCAAAGTATATCGACATTCGGAACCCTCGATTCACGTATTCATAATTGTTTGTGAAATCTTGTTGAAATCACGTATACTTTAGAGAAATGCTATTGGAATTGTCGATATCTTATGATCACCAAACAGAGGATTTTCGTTGAAATAGATCCTTCTAGCCGAAGATCGCAAAACTCTCTTCATCAAATTGTTTGATCCAAAAAATCTACAAATTAAGAAAGCTTACTGTTGGAATGGCTTCGATTCAAGGAAGCGAAAGTGTCAGATGCCAAACTCGGTTTCCCTGTTGCTCCTCCTATTAAGAAATTTATTTTAGATGAATTGGAAACAATAAAAATCAACGCTTTATAAATAAAGATTGACGCTTTATAAATAAAGATTAAAACTTTATTAAAGACTAACTTCTTTCATTGTTATCTTATTGCAAAAGGTTATTAGATGCAAGAAATATGTTTTGTTTTTCAATAACTTTGTTTTGGATTATAGATTCTACATTTCTAATGTGGATGTGATTAATTTATTGAAAGTTGGTATACACTTCCAATAAATAGCAGGTTAGATTAATCTCAATTCTCTAGAGTTCATGAACTAGGTATACACTTGTTATTTTGGTGTTTTCTTATTTCAGGTTCTAATGTGACATATGATGACTCTATGAATCAATCTGCAGAGCATTTTGTGGTTAGTAGGGGTGGTTATGGGTTGGGTTGATCGGGTTCGAGGTGTTTTAACTAATCAACCCAATATTGTCGGTTTGAGAATTTTTCAACCCAACCCAACCGAACCAAAAGTTCAACCCAACCCAACCCAACCCATTCGGGTTGATCGGGTTAATCGGGTTGATGGTTTGGTATAACAAAATATTCTGCTAACATTGAATAACTCACAATTTCTTTTTCATCATCTGTCATTTGGTACAACTTATTTGTACTTCTTGAATTTGAAGTATATTACATCCAATTAATTTTTCTCAATATATATACTAATATATACAAATGATTTATGTAATGATAGATAATAGATTGAAAATATATGTATACGAGGAGAGTACGTGATGGGTCTAATTGTTTAATTTACATATTAATCGAGATTCAATAATTATATTAAACCCAAAATATAAAAGGATATCGGGTTCATCAGGTTGGTCGGGTTGAGTTGGGTTCAAATAAAAGTAACCCGATATGGGTTGCTTCGTGTTGAGTTACTTTGCATCGGGTTGGGGTGGGTTGATCGGGTTGGTCGGTTTGATCGGTTTTTTGAGCACCCCTAGTGGTTAGCTCCGTTGCCGAGTAATTCCATGGTACCCCATCTAACTAATCTAATTAAGTGACTACACTTGGATTTATCTTTGTGCATGAATTGAAATTGATGCTTTTATCCAAAGCCTCAAAAAAACGTCTCTGAATGCTATAAAAAACGCACCCTCCAAAACCCTTCCTAAAACTTTTACCTACCGTTATGTAGCGACGCTTTTTGACGGAAATGAAAAGCTTCTCTAAAGGTTTTAGCGAAGCTTTTAAGACTTTTAAGTACAAAATTAAACCTTCTCTTAAGGTCATTTTTCTTGTAGTGTTCGGTTTTCAGTTCTTCACTTTTGTGATCTGTTTGTAGGTATTTCATTAAATCTATATCTATATAAAAGTAAAAACCTAAAGTTGCTTAGGTGTCATAATGAGAATGTTTTATTCAACTTTTCTATTTTCTCATAATTTTGAATTTTTTTAATTAAAAAGTTTCTTATTAAATAAGTTTAACTTTTTATTTAACCTCCACTTTTCTATTTTCTCATATTAATTGTCTTTTATTAAGTCATAAAAGACATAGAACTTTTGGTTTCTATTCCGTTTTTTATCCTATCTATATATTATATTTCATCTAATATTTTTATTCTATTTGTTTCATCAAATCCTCCATGATATTGCAAACTATACAATTGAATTCCTAATTAAGATGGAAACTACATTTTTATGGTTTATTTTTTATGTGAGTTATGTGTTGTTATTTTTTCATTGCAAATTTTTTTTATCGACGATACTGTTGTTCTTTCTTCATAAAATCCGTGTAAGAATTGTTGCATTTTATTTTATGATTTGTGTGGTTTATATGTTACTGATAGCATTTTTTTTGTTTTGTTTTGTCGAGTCTTCCATCATATTGCAAATTGTATAATCAAAATTTTCTAATTAAAATGGAAGCTACATTTTTTATGGTTTATTTTATGTGAGTTATGTGTTGTTATTGATGTGTTTTGTGTTTTTTTTTGTAAAATTATTTTATTATAGATATCGTTGTTTTTGATCCATAAAATCCATAGTTACATGTATTTTTTTAGGTTAAAAGTTTAAGAGAATTTAATTATTCAAAATGAGAAACTCAACAATTTATTCATCAAAAAAAAATTGAAAACCAAATAATTCAAAATGAAAAAATCTTTGTATTTACTTTTCTTAAAGACAGTAATTTAATCTATACTATATTATAAAACATTTGACAAAAAATTTTAAAAACCGTTTTTATACATGTAATACTGTTTATTTATGCATATTACTTAAAATTCAAGATTACGAGTAATTTATGCATAAGTACAATTTATTAAAGTTTTAATTCTGAATTCGTGTAACTAACTACAGATAAAGATAATAAAATACAGGATAAACATCTTATTTTAAATATAAAAAAATCTAGAATATATTTAAGATAATTATTAAGTTCTAACAGAATACTTGATTATTATTTTTATAAAAATTATATTATTAAATAAAAGCTAAATTATTAAGTCTAGATTAAAATATAATTAAAAAACTGTATAAAAGGAACTACATAAAAAGAGAACTTTTAAATAAAACTTTAAAAATCGCTTTCTCAAAATCACAAAAACAATTATAACATTAATAGAGAAAAACATTAAACATTAAAATCAAGATGTATCTCGCTGCATTGCACATGTATCTTTCTAGTATTACATCATGCATAAAGAAATATTTACTTAAATGACGATCTTTTACTTTAAAGTTAGTTTTCTAACCATTTCTTCTTCGAATTTACAAAAATTTCATTACTTAGATAATAATATATAGGTCTGTAGTATTACATACCTAGTTTAAAAGCAAAAATTAACACATCTGTAAATGCAACAATCATGTCTACAATCATGATGGTCAATGTATGCAATCGTAACGATAAACTGATATATTTTTTTTAGCTAAGTCTGTAATAAATATTACGGTAAATAAATATTACTGTAAATAAACCTAGAAGAGAATTGATTAAAAGCTTAATTTAAAAGTATAAAATGTTATCACAATTTTCTTTGAAACTAAATTGATACAAATAATTAAAAAAAATGAGATTTAGATCATAAACTAAATAAGATATTATTTCTATCCATACATATATAACATACACAAAAAAGCATAACAAAAACCAAACTACGATAACATTCCCAACTCGGACACACAGTCTCAACAACCGCCACCACCACCACACCCACCACCGCACCCACCGCCACCACATCAATCAGAGGCGGATTCAGAAATTTTTGACAGTGGTTGCACAAAATAGTTATCGTAATATAAACTATTTACCCGGTAAGCTCTCCGTCACTCTCACTTACCGAATAAGACTCTCCATTCTTATCATCATTCTTACATGGTAAGATTCTCGACCCTTGTCATGTTATCCGGTGAGCAAAATTATCTCGTAAGCACTTACTAGATAAGTGTTTAGTAACGACCCCAGACTCTAAACAAATAACTTTAATTTATAGAGAGGTATAACTGAACACAAATAATTCCACCTAGTAAACATTCTATTATGTTAACACTATTACATCACTATAAAGTATAAACAACTTAACGTTAACCAAAAAGATGCTAATAAAAATTTGTAATCACATTAAATTGTAATAAAGATAATTAGATATCGTATCTATTACACATGGATTATATATATTTTATTTGTGTTAAAATTAAAAATATTAAATATTGGACTCATTTTGAAGGTATCGCGACAAGACCTTTTTAACGGTATAATTTGCAAAAATATAAACGTTTTTTTTCAATGTATATTAACTAATAATTAATAATTAATTAATATAGTTTGGGTATAAAACGAAAAATGAAAAAGGAAAGGAAGTAAATTAAACACATTAAAGTCTTTGAAGGATGTAAATTGTAATTTATCATCAACCACCTTCCTTAACTTGCAAGAATGATGGAGCTTGATTTGTTAAATTTTCATTTAAAACCCTTAAAAGATTTAAAATTTGTGGTTTCATCCCAAAAATCTTATGGTTTCACCCCAAGAAACTTATGGTTTCACATGAAAAAACCTTAAAAAAATTACACTTAACCCCCAAAATTTTATGGTTGCAGATGCTACCACTCCTTACTAAATGGATCCGCCCCTTAAACCAACCACCGGCCATCACTATTCCATTATCGGATGATCTCTTCTTTTACTTGGTACGCCCCTGAGAGGTTGTAGCCACCGTCTGTGATATTTTCAACGGGGGCGGCTTCCCAAAGTATATTCGTCCAAATTTATATGAAAAAGTGACTCTTCCTTTTGGCTTCCCTGACCGCTTTCTGATCACCGGAAAACCAATCACATGAGTATTTACGTCTTCCATTAGATCTTTGATGGGCACGTGGACTTGCCCCAATTCCGTATGCATGAACCACCCACCCTACGGCCTTGATCTTGATGACGAGAGTGTCAGATGGACGGTTGTGCATGGCGGCAGCCTCATTGACGGTAAATTTCATCGGGAAATTCCATGTGGGATTTGTACCTCCGCCATTGTTTACAAAGGTTGTAAGCTTTTGATGGCTGCCGGAGATGGAAGCGACGGCGAAGACATCCATTTTTCCGATGAAACTTGCATTCCTAAGACCGTTTGCAGAGATGAGAGTGAGATCTAGGGTTCTGTAGTACTCCATGGATGATTGATTGATGAAACTGAAAATTGAAGAAATTGAGGTTGAGATTTATATATAGAGAGAGATATTTTTGTTAAGTGGTGATTGAGATTGAGATTATATAAGGTGATAACAACTAATAATTCTATCCGTCCACATATAGGGGAATTTAAACAACAAATCTATATTTATGTATCATACAAATAACAAAAAAAAATTAGATCTAAATATTTTTCTTACCTTTAGGTATTTAAACTTTTAATAATACATATATATCTATATCTATTTGGTAAAAACTTTTAAAAACCACTTTTTGTGCATTAAGTACTCTTTATTTATATATATTTACTTAAAAGTCAAGATTATAACTAAATTATGTGTAAGTATAATTTTTTTAAGATTCATGTTTGATTTTGTGTAACTAACAATAGATAAATATAATCAAATATAAGATAAACATTTCATATTAAATATAAAAATTTAAAATATAATGAGGATAATCATTAATTGAGTTATAACATAATATTTAATTATTATATTTATAAAATTAATTTATTATTAAATCTAAATTAAATTATAATATAAAGTCGACTTAAAGAAATTACCTAAAAAATAAAACTTTTAAATAATTAATTTGATACTAAAATTGATATATATTTTTAAGAAAATTATGATGTCTTCAAGTTCAGATTTTATTTAAAAATAAAAATATTACTGTTTTTTCAAAACCATATAAAACCATATTATAACATCGATAAATATAAAGAATAAAATAAAATATTAAAATCGAGATCTATCGCGTTACATTGCGCACGAGTATCCCTATAGTATGTATATGTATATATATATATATAGAAAGAGGTTCATGCAAGGACGGTAACAATTTACGAGAATGCGAGGACAATTTTCAGCCAATCATTTTGTACATGAAACTTTTCATGTACAAAATCACATATGATTCACGTACAAATCATATATGATTAGCCATGACTTTTCCCACGAAAAAAGTTGCGCGTCTTCTTTTTGATGCTTACAAAATCACATATGATTTTGTACATGAAAATTTTCATCTACAAAATGGTTGGCCGAGAATTGTCCTCGTATTCTCATAAATTGGTACCGTCCTCGTATGAACCCGCCTATATATATATATAATTAAAAGTGATTAAGAGTTCAAATTTTTTCTTACATTTCTTATCTTAACTCTCCTTGCTACGCCTTTTTAATAATCCGTTAACATTCGGTCGAAAAGTCATATTATTTAATAAAGAAATTAACTAAAATTTGTAGTAGATTTCTAACGGATCGATATCAATTAATTAAAATCCATCACAATCCCATAACAAATTCTAATTAATTTAAAAGTTATTTATATATTTTAATTCAGGGATAAAAATTTGTGGCGGATTGTGTGATGTGCCTAAGGGCATCTCCAATGATATTCACATTCTTTATTTTACTTTTTATTATATAGAGTAAAATAAAGAGTTTGTCATATCTACTCCAATGACATTCTTTAATTTACTCTTTAAAATAATGTTTAATAAACCATTTGTATTCATTAACTTTATAAATTATACCATTATATTTTTTTTTTCACAATATAACCTTATATTTATGAATTTTATCATGTTATTTTGATAACATTATAATTGAAGGGCCAATTTTATCATGTTTTAGTTTATGAAAATTGATATTAGACAACAACTAAAATAAAAATACAACAATTCAAAGAAATTGAAGGACCAAATTGTAATTATCAAAAATTAAAAAAAATAGAGACTAGTGAATAGTAACTCTCTATATTTAGAGTCTTAGGGGCTGTTTGGTAGTTGCTGGATGGTATAGAGCTGGATGGTATAGAGGCTCTGTATGATATAGTGCAGAATGAAAAATGGTTGTTTGGTAGCTGCTCTGAATGAACATTCTGAATGAGAACAAATTACCATTTTAACCCTCTGTATGATTCAGTGTAAATAAAATATAATTGTTTGTCATAGATGTGAATAATAACAAATAAATTATAACACAATGTCAACATAGTTTGTGATCAAAGAACCACTAACAAAATTGAGAGAAAAGCTTTTTTTTCCTTGATTATGACTTTGGTAATGTAATGTAAGGATTTAAAGACCCCTAAAATTGACTAGTTCTTCTTCCCCTTTGATCAAAGAACCACTAAGAAAGGTCTTTTTCCCCACTAACAAATATGTGTAATTAATTCGTAAATCAAACCCTAAAATCAGAAAGATGATTATTTAAAGAAGCATACTGTCAATTTGCAATGCATATACTTCATTTCTACATTAAAACTCAACATTAATTCTTAGTGCTCCTTCGATTGAGATTCATGTCTACGAACATCAGATGGAGAAATCAAATAACAAACAACCCCTCAGATGAAAAACAAGAAGAACATTAGATGGAGAAATCAAATAACAACCAACCCATCAGATGAAAAAATCAAAAAACAAACAGCCCTCAGATGGAGAAATCAAGAATGTGCAGAAACAGGAAAAAGAGTGGTTGTTCATGTTTGGCTGCGGTAGTAAGAAATCGCCGGAGAAGGAACCGTCGTCGGAGAAGAAACAGTGGTGGGAAGAAATTGTCGGAAAAGGAACCGTTGCCGGAGAAAGAACCGTTGAAGAAGAAACGGTGGTGGGAAGAAATCGTCGGAGAAGGAACCACCATGGAAAGGGGTTGCCGGAGAAAGAACCGTCATGGGAAGGATCGCTGGAGAGCGACCGCTGTGCAAGGAATAGCCAGCCATGGAGGAGAAACCGTAGGGGGGGGGAGGGAGATTGAACGTGGGAGTAAAAAGTGAAAAAGGGCAAACCTGGAAGAATGAGACTCTGGATGATTCTGCATAGTCCTAGACATAGAATAGTTCAGAGGCATTTGTCACCATTCAGATGTGTCATTTTTTTTGCCAAACATAACTAGTCTCTGCGCGATTCAGAGGTTGGCTCTGGATGGAACCATCCAGATGCAAACAAACAGCCCCTTAGAGAGTTAGTATTCAATTCTCTATTTTAAAGAGTAGAATAGAGAGTTCATTGAAGTGAAAATAGAGAGTAAAATAGATATAGAGAGTAAAATAGAGAGTTCATTGGAGATGGTCTAAACTCTGCCGAAAAATAAAAAACACATTATTTTGTTTGAAAAAATAGAAGTTATATCCTATCCGAGAGAAATTGAGAGTAGAATGGTTGATTATCTTCAAATACTCACCGTTGCATGCATTGGTCTTCTTGTGTTGCTTATATTTAATTAAATCAAGAGTTAAATACAAATTTGGTCACTGTGGTTTACAAATATTAACACATAAGGTTCTTCAAAGATTTTTTTAACATCCAACATCCCTGTGGTTTTTATTTTATAACACTCAAGGTACTCCATCCAACTTTTCCGTTAACTATTTACTTTTTAGCATATTTTCTTTATTTTTCAAACCACATGGACCAAATCTGTAATTTACTTTAAACTAAATAATTATATTAATATTTTATAAAATTATATAATTTTTATATTTTATCAATTATATAACATATTTATATGCACCTAATATTTTTATTTAAAAATTATTTATATATTTAAATTTTATAAAATGTATTTTGTATTTATATTTATATAAAAAATACAAATAATTTTATAAAATCTATGGAATGTTCAATTTATATTAGAAATAGTTAATTTATTTTAATTGAATATATGGAAGCTTCAAAATTCAAATACATAAAATATATAAAAATATAAAATATAAATATCAAATAAATTTTTTAAAATAAAAATATAATAAAATCTTAAATATATAAAGAATTAATAATTTGTAGATATACATATATACGATGAATAGATATGGTGAAGAATGTGAGATGATAGATTTTTATAAGGATCATTTTGATGACAACGAAGTTGTACATGCTTGAATTTAACTTTTATATTTATATTTAACATATATATTTATATCTACATATTATTAATGTTTTGTATATTTAAGATTATATTTTATAAAATTTATTTTGTATTTTTATATATTTTATGTATTTAAACCTTCCATCTATACATATTTTGTATAGATGTATATCTACAAATTATTAATTCTTGTATATTTAAGATTATATTATATAAAATTTATTTTGTACTTGTATTTATATTTATATTTTTATATATTTTATGTATCTGAATCTTGAACCTTCCGTTTATGTAATTTGTATAGTGGTCTTATTTACTGTTTATGTATTTGAATTTTGAAGTTTTTATATATGCAATTTGTATAATCATTTGTTTCTAATATAAATTGAATCTTCCATATATTTTATAAAATTATTTATATTATAAATATAAATATAAATATAAATATAAATATAAATATAAACATAAAATACATTTTATAAAAAATAAATATATAAATAATTTTTAAAATAAAAATATTAGATGCATATAAATATGTAATATAATTCATGAAATATAAAAATTATATAACTAATAAGATATTGATATAATTATATAATTTAGAGTAAATTACAGATTTGGTCCATGTGGTTTGGAAAATAAAGAAAATATGCTAAAAGGTTAGTATTTAACAGAAAAGTAGGATGGGGGACCTTCAGTGTTATAAAATGAAAACCACAGGGATGTTGGATGTTAAAAAAAATCTTTGAAGGACCTTATGTGTTAATATTTGTAAACCACAATGACCAAATATGTATTTAACTCTTAAATCAAATATTTAGAATTCCTTTTATAATCTCTATAAATTTTTCATTTTTTTTTCATTTTGTTATGTTATTTTTTAGGTTTTTTATTAGCGAGGAGGTGGGGATGGGGGAGATAAAAAGGGGAATGCTCTCGATGTTGTATTGATTGAGAAATAAAAGTAGATAAAAGAATATATAAGCAAACATGCAATAGTTTGCGAAAGAAAAGAAAAAGACAAGAATACCCTTGAACTAATAACAAAAATACCCTTGAACTAATATGCACCCTCAAAATGAGCCAGAGAAGATGTTCTTCAAGGCCATCTTGGACAATAATGGTAAAAGCTTGGCTCGTGGCAAAGGCTTAGTAAGGAGATCGGCGAGCTGAAACTGTGAACGAATAGGCATCAATCGAATCACTTTCTGTAGTACCTTCTCTCTAATGAAATGGCAATCAATGTCGATATGCTTCGTATGTTCATGAAAAGAAGGATTGGAAGCAATTTAAGTTGCAACTTTATTGTCCCAGAACAACAAAGCGAATTGAACATTAACACCAAAATCTCTCAACAATTGTTGAAGCCATATGATTTCACAAGTCGTCATCGCCATAGCACGGTATTCTGCCTCTGTAGATGACCTAGAAATAGTGGATTGTTTCTTGGATTTCCATGAGATTAAGGATTCTTCGAGAAAAATACAGAAACCCGTTAAGGATCGACGACTATCCATACAGTCTCCCCAATCAGAATCACAGAAAGCTCAAAGTTCAAGCTTAGAGGCTGCAGAGAAGAAAATTCCTTGTCGAGGTTCATTTTTAAGATACTTCAGGAGATGTATGGCAGCATTCATGTGAGAAGATGTTGGCCTTGACATAAATTGTGCAAGTTTTTGGACAATAAAAGAGATTTCGGGTCTTGAAATGGTTAAATACAAAAATTTGCCAATCATTCTCTTGTATGAGGATGGATCTGTCAACAATTCACCATCATTAAATGTCATATTAACATTTTGAGGCTCCATATGAGTGGTTCTTGGTTTAGCTATCAATAAACCAACTTCTTCAAGAAGTTGAAGGGTGTAGTTATGCTGAGAGAGAAATATACCAACATAAGATCTCGCAATCTCTAAATCGAGAAAATAGTTCAAATCATTCAAGTCCTTCATTTTAGAGGCACTACTCAAGTGCTCTGAAACCATCTTAGCATATAAGAGAGAGAGAGAGAGAGAGAGAGAGAGGAATGCTCTCGATGTTGTATATTGATTGAGAAATAAAAGTAGATACAAGAATATATAAGCAAAGAGGAAATGGTTTGCAAAAGAAAAATAAAGACAAGAATACCCTTGAACTACTTGCTTTTATTATACATTATGTTAAGTTGTTTACATTCATTCGTTTACGTTCGTTTAACATCTTAGTAAACAAACATAAACGAACACAAATGTAGAATAGAAAAAAAAATTGTAGAAGAGAGAGATACCAAGGAAAAAAAAATCCAGAAGAGGATTTTATTGAAGTCTTGAAGGTTTCATATTTTTGTTTTTTCTTGACGTAATTGAAGTGATAACAACAAAAATCACTTCAATTTAGTTCATATCATTACTAGCATGTTACTAGATAACGTAGACCATTAGATAAATGAAAAGTTTGTTTTAAACCTTAAAATGAAGAGTATTTTATAATTTCTTAAATGGGTGTGACAATTCATTGCAAAATAAATGACTTTTATCTAATAAAAATCAAACTAGAGAAAATTCAGTCGGTGATTACCCATGGATCACCTAGAAAATATCAACGGTTCGATGAAATCCGATGTTTATCGTAAAATACCAATGAATCGCCAAGAAAATACTGGGTAATCTGTCACTAATTTGAATTACGCACCAACAATTTAAGCATCAACTTTTTTGACGGTTTTGTGAGGAATCAATCTTTAGCGATAGATTTTTTAAGGAAAAGTCTGTAGGCCAAAATAACATGTTTTTTTTTGGAAAGGGTATCCTAGGTATTTTCCTGGACTAATCCTTGGCAATTTTAAGACTGCTAAAGCATGCAGCCCTGAATAATTCTTCAGTGCCCACAAGTTGTTTGCGGCTGGATTCGAACCTTGGGTAGAGGGTTATCTAGCCTCATCCCCACAAGTCTTAACCAGTACGCCACAAGCCTTGTGGTTCCAAAATAGCATGTTAAAGAAAACAAAAGGTCACTCTCTCTCTCTCTGGTTACCGTTTTACTCCTTTTACTCCACCTTCCACCGTCGTGAACCTCCACCAACAAACCAACCAACCAAAACTTCCACCATGCACACGCCGTCGCTTTCCACAACCACCCAAACACCTTCAACTAATCCCCATTTCTTAATTCTTTTCAATCCTGTAATAATTAATTTAATCTTACTAATTAAGATTCTAAATTACATTTTACTTGTTCAATATCAAATGATCATTTACAAAACAAAGATAAAATTATACATTTGCAAATAATATAAAAAAGTTGATATCATCATATATATCATCAAAACAAAGATCAAACTTAGTTGCTGGAACCGGTTTCGTCATCATATCGGCTGGGTTCTTATGGGTGCTGATCTTTTGAATTTTAACATCTCCTTGAGCAATCACTTCTCGAATAAAGTGATATCTAACATTTATATGTTTTGTTCTCTCATGGAACACCTGATCCTTTGTAAGGCATATGGCACTTTGGCTATCGCAAAATAGTGTAGTATAAGATGTGTCTCCACATAACTTAGCATACAAATTTCTAAGCCAAATTGCTTCTTTGCAAGCTTAAGAAATCGCCATATATTCAGCTTCCGTGGTTGATAAGGTCAATGTGGCTTGTAAGCTTGCTTTCCAACTAACATCACAACTTCCTATGGTAAACACATAACCTGTTAAAGATCTTCCTTTATTCGTGTCTCGAGCAAAATCTGAGTCTAGAAAACCACTGGTTTCGTCTTTAGAATTTCCGAACTGTAAACACGCTTTGGACGTACCGCGTAAAAATATAAAAATCCATTACACCGCTTTCCAGTGTTCTTTCCCGGGATTAGCCATGTATCTACTAACAACACTCAACGCATGAGATAAGTCAGGACGAGAACGTACCATGGCATACATTAGTGAACCGACAACACTAGAATACGGGACATTAGACATGTACTGAAATTCATCATCTGTTTGCGGACATGATGCTGAAGAAAGTTCTGAGATAGCATAAAAGAGTCGAATCTTTTATACCATTGCCTTGGGGGTTGTTTCAAACGGTAAAGAGATTTCTTTAATCTACAAACGAGATTTTCTTTTCCAGGAGTAACAAAGCCTTCCGGCTGCTCTAAGTAAATGTCTTCTTCTAATTCCCCGTGTAGAAACGCCGTTTTAACATCTAATTGTTCAAGCTCATAATCATGCATAGCGACAATACTGAGCAGAATGCATAGCAATTATCCATTTATTATAGTTAGATGATGTGATAGCTTCCGAATAAGCTGAAGGTTCTATAATACCTTCAATATCTTCTGTGACTTGAAAAGAAAAAGCAGCGATATTTGCTTCTTCAATCAATCTTTGTGGACGTTGAATAACCCTCCTAGGCCTGTCAGTTGCAATCGAATGTTGTGGTTGTTGAACTTGACTAGGAGTTTCTTCCACAATAGGTGCATCTTGATGTTCAAAAACTTCTCTCTCTGGTGTTTGGCCTGGATCAACAAGTTGCTCCACCTGCACACTTGTCTTCTGTTAATTCTCAATAGGAGTATTAGTAGAAGGGTTTTCATATAACATCGTCGATTCATTAAAAACAACGTTTCTACTAATCACTATCCTTTTTGTTTCAGGACACCACAATTTGTATCCTTTAACACCAGATTTGTACCCAAGAAAGACACACTTTATGGCTCTCGGCTTCAATTTTCCATCATCAACGTGAGCATATGCAGTACAACAAAAAATTCTTAAACTTGAATCATTTGTTGGGGTACCAGACCATACCTCTGTAGGAGTCTTCTTATTGATTGCAGTAGAAGGTGACATATTAATAAGATAACAGGAAGTGGCGGCAGCTTCTGCCCAAAAGTACGTGCCTAGGCAACTTTGCATTAGATAACATGCATCGAACTTTCGAAATAATGGTCATGTTCATACGTTCAGCTACACTGTTTTGTTGAGGTGTATGAGGAACGGTATAGTGTTTAACAATGCCTTCTAAATTGCAATATGAGTTAAAAGCATTGGAGCAAAACTCTAATCCATTATCTGTACGAAGCTTCTTAACCTTCTTTTCAGTCTGTCTTTAAACCATAACTTTCCACTGTTTAAAAACAGAAAAAGCTTCTGATTTATGCTTCAAGAAGTACGGCCAGACCTTTCTAGAGTAGTCATCTATGATCGTCATCATATAATGAGCACCCCCTAGTGATGCTTCTTGAGATGGTCCCCATAAATCGGAATGTACATAATCTAGGATGCCCTGTGTCGTATGTACTGATGTGTTGAACTTCACCCTTTTGTGTTTGCCAAAGATGCAATGTTCACAAAAGTTCAATTTTTCGATGTTTTGACCATTAAGGAGACCTCTTTTGCTTAGAATTTCTAAGCCAATTTCACTCATGTATCCAAGACGCATATGCCAGAGATTAGTATTATTGGAAATAGATGAAGAATCTGAGATTATATCAGTCTTACCTGTTATCCTAGTTCCATGAAGATGGTACAAGTTTGCTGATTTTATATCAGCCTTCATCACCACAAGAGAACCTTTTGATACCTGATAGGCGGGTTTACACCCTCCCTAAATCTAACCGCAGTGTACGGGTCAAATCAAGTAATAGTGTACTGGAAGTACGGGATCGAACCAAGGGAAGTAGGGACTAAGTAACACAATGACTATAGTAATTATTAACTGGACGATCAGAATTTGAGTTGGTTGAATGATTAATCTACTAAGTAAACTAAAGAAATCTTAACAATTTAAATAACGAAAAAGTTGGAAACTTTATAGGAGAAAAGCAGTTGGGAGTTGGAGTTCTAATGGTTTTCCACACAAAACACTTCAGTTTCAATAATTATCAGGTAATTTCTTAATGTTATGAATACACAATCACAAAATTCACTGTTACTCTCTCTCAAATTATAACAGATTTATTTCCAAAAAGTATGTATTTTATCTCTCGATCTCCATACATAAACCCAGAAATTTATATAATAAGATTGTAAAAAGTACTAAGATTTAATTGGTATATCTCTATCCAATTTCTCACCTTAGGTATACTAATCATAAATCTAATCATAAATTATTCTCTCGAACTAATTTATGATAAAGAAATCAATTGTAAGTTGATCAGTCTCACAAAGGCATTAAACACAAATTCATATACTTCATTGATTAAAAAGAAACCTAATAAAAATCACAACTTTGCGTGTTCATATGCTTCAAACCAAAAGTAATCCAACCCCCAACATCTAAAGATTAGTTCATGTTGGGGGTGGTAGAAAACACAACTAAAAGAAAAGAATTAGTAAGTCTAGACATGGTTTGTCAATCAAAATCTAAATCAAAGTAAAAACCCCATTTATGTTGATGACTCTCCACGAGATGGTGATGAAATTAGCTTTAGATCTTCAATCCCTTGATGTTTGTCCGCTTCAATCGCTCCGAAATTTTCCTTGAAAGTCGCCCAAAATCGCCCAAATTCGTGCTCTAGAAGATAGGATGTTGAATGGTATAGAACCCTAGCTGAAAAAGGCTTAAAAATCGAAATCAGAGTCTGGCGCCAGTTATAATTCCTAACTGGCGTGGCTAACCCACGCGGCTCTTTATCCATGAGTAAACAAAGTCTGACGCCACTTTGGATGCCAGTTGCAATTCTAACTGGCGTGGCTAACTGGCGCGAAGCAAACAGTACCCAAGGCTAGTTGTGGATGCTAGTTGCAATTCTAACTGGTGTGGCTAACCCACGCGAAGCAAACAGTACCCAAGGCTAGTTGTGGATGCTAGTTATAAGTGGCATGAGATTTGTGTAACTAGCTTCCAGCCTAACTCACTTGGAAACTAGCCTTAGACTATGTTTTGCTCATTTTTACTCCGAATTGACTCCGAAAGGCATCGTTGGACTCCTTGTTTAATTCTCCAACCGAGATATAATATAAACAATTGAATTTAAGCCAAAAATCTCAGATTTATTCTATTCCTCTTGATGGGACGATTCCTGAACAAACTTGCAATAAACCGTTAGAAATATGCATCGTTTGCTTGGAAAACGGGCTAAACTACATGGAAAGTGGTATTATAATAGCGCCAAAAATGGCGTTATCAATACCTTTAGAACTCCACCTTCTCCCGAGTATTTATACCCTTTAAGATATAGGGTACTTAAGGAGATCTAATTCCTTTTTAAACCTGGAACATGTCGAAAATCAGTTAAGATCATGTATCGAACATCTTGATTTGAATCGAACCAATTCCCACAATCTTATATGGCGCATCATCACCCATCAGCACCGAACCACCCTAGATAGGTTTATAGTCGATCAACCATTCTTCATTTGGACACATATGGAACGTACAGGCTGAATCGAGAATCCATTCGACATCGGTTTTTGCACATCCGGCAAAGGCAATGAGAACTTCTCCATCTGAATTTTCCTCAGCAACAGCAGCTTTGCCTTCGGGTTCTTGATTTGGTCTCAGCCTGTAAGTAGTCGTATTCTTCTCCTTATTCTTTAACTTGTAGCATTCAGATATATCGTGGCCATCTCTTTTGCAATACGTGCAATATTTAGTTTGATGCTTCCAACCTCTGGACTTTGATCTGCTTCTGTTATAGCTTGTGTTCTTGCCATTGTTATATGTGCCTTTCTCCTTTTGTCTGCCACGAACATTCAGAGCTTCTGCTTGAGAACTTGAACCTTCAGTAGACACCATTTTCTTCCTCTTTTCTTTAGCGTGCAAAGATTCATAAAACTCATTAAGGGTTAGAGTATCATGACTATATAATATGGTGTCTCTAAAGTTTGAATAAGAACTAGGCAAAGAACATAATAAAATTAAACCCAGATCTACTTCATCATATTTTACCTCCATAGATTCTAGGTCTGACACAATCTCTTTAAAAGCCAGAAGATGAACTATCATTGATCCTCCTTCTTGCAACTTGTGTGAGAATAGCTTTTGTTTAAGATGCATCTTGCTAGTGAGATCTTTTGTCATACAGGTCTGTTCCAGTTTTAACCATAACGAGGATGCCATTTTTTTTATTTCAAAACCTCCTGTAGAATATTATTTGACAGATGAAGATGAATGTGAGATAAGGCCTTACGATCCTTTCGAACATTCTCCTCAGCGGACCAGCTTTCCGGCATGCGATCATATCCCCAAGCAATGCGTTATCAAAATCCATCTGCGCTAGTACTGCTCGCATCTTGACCTGCCATAGTGAGAACCTTATGTTTCGATCCAGCAACGGTAAATCGTACTTCAAACTGGCCATAGCTCTGATACCAATTGTTAACTATAACCAGAGTAATTAAAATAATAACAGACATAAAACAATCAGGGACACAAGGATTTTACGTGGAAAACCCTTACGGGAAAAACCATGGGCACAACCGATGATTTCACTATAGAGAATATGAGAAGAATTATAAAGATGCAAGGGAACCTGTTGATTTTCTGCTCTACTACATGTCTAACCATACGTCTATTTATATATATACAAAATAGAGTTTGAATAGGAGTCTTTAAACTAATCAAAGCTTATCATATGCTAATAGGAGTTTAGAGCGTATCCGAAAAAGTAGGAGCTTAGGACTTATTCGAAAAGTTGCTGAAATTCAGATCATATTTCAACACAATATTGTGGGTTTTGGAACATCTAATCTCACTTGAATTTGACCTAAGATATCGTTGTTCTGCAACAACCTGTTGTCATCATATACAATGAAAATGTTTAAAATACAAATGGGGCTTGATAAGAACGATGGAACTTAAGAACCAAAATAAATTACATAAAAGAACATACCAATTTGTTTTTGTTTAGTACACAAGCTAGAGAACAAACCAATTTGAATCGTATTCCACCAATAGCTCCAGCCACCGCCGCCGCTGCCTTATAAAGTGCTCCGGTACCTAACCCAGCCACCATGCTGTTAATAACATCATCCACCCGAAACCCTAATCCAGAAAACGAACAAGCATAGATAAAGAAATCGAGCAAAAATCGAACATCTTAAAGAAATGGGGGAAGAAATCGAACCTATCACGATGGAGAATGAGAGAGCACAAATTCGTGGTCGGCGGTGGTAGCCTCGCCGGCGGTGGAGTTGGTGTGGAAGGGGGAACGTCAAATCTAGTGAGATTGGGGGAAGGGAATAGATTTTACTTTGGACTTTAATACCTGTAAGGTTAAATTAAGGGAAAAGGGGGAAATTTAACCGGGAAAGGGAAAAGGGAGAGGGCGGGAGAATATTTTGGGGAAAAGAGGAAGGACGGGAAGGGAAGATTTTTTATTAAAATTTTACTTTCTAAGATAAAATCATAAAATTTCTTGTTTTTATTTTAATTATGTCTCAAAATAAGGTCTATTTATAAAAATAAATGTCTACTTTTATATATTTTTTTATTAATTATGGGACGGAGAAAATTTATCCTCTATTTTTAAATTGTGTGTTTTTTTATTTATAAAAACTTATATGGTTTGATGTATATAGTTCGTTTAAAAAAGTTAACATAGTAATATATGTATGTATATACATATATATAGAAGCAGGATCAAATGAAAATGATATTTATTTAAAAAAAAACACGAGAACGGGTAAATCATATGTGATTTTACATCAATCTCACGTACAAAATCAAATGTGATTCAGCCAACCTATGACGATACAAAATAAATCAAATTGGGCCTTGATGGGTTGTATAAGACTCTGTGGCGGCTAATGAACCTAATTGGGTCTTGATGGGTCGTATAAGCCTCTGTGGCGGTTAACGAACCTAATTGGGCCTTGATGGGTCGTATAGTACACATATACGCACATATAGACACATACATACATATATAGACATACATAGCATACACATGCAGATACATACTACTTCCAACATATACATATACGACAGACGCATGCATACATATTAGGCTCCAGTGGTTCACATGCTCTTAAATTTATTAATGAACTCTAAATGGGTTTTGACAGGTCATATTAGGCTCAAGTGGTTCACAATGTTGTATTAGACTCATTTGGTGTTAATGAACTGTATTTGACATTCATGGGCCTTAGTGGGCTTTAACGAGTCTTAACGAACAATAGTGAGACTCTTAATGAACCACAATGGGCCTTGATGGGGCTTGTTGGGCTTTAACGACTCTTAATGAACCACAATGGTTCTTGATGGCTTTAACGACTCTTAATAACCTACAATGGACCTTGATGGGTTTTAACGACTCCTAACGAACTACAATTAGCCTTGATTGGCTCTAACGACTCTTAGTGAACTACATTGAAGCACTATATACGTATATATATATATATTAGTCATTATCGATCAAACTAATTTTAGCACACATACATAAACGTACATATAGACACATACATACATACATACATAGACATACATACACACAAATACATATACAAGACATACATGCATAGTATACGTATAACATACGTATATGTATACACATGTATATATACATATACATATACACATAGTACTTGCAACATATACATACACGTACAATCAATCAAGTAACATATACGACACACGCATGCATACATATACATATATATACGTATATGTAACAAATTATACAAAATAAATCAAGTTAGAGATCAAATGAATAAAAAAATCATTGTTTGTATTAGCCGCTGATTTTCAGCTTCTCGTCGAACTCTATATTGTTGTTTTTGGACTCTCTCGGTTCTCGGCTTCTCGCTTTTGTATCTGTCTACTGTCTATCACTTTGGATTTGGAGTTGGACTAATCACTAATTAGATTTCGTTCAGTAAGTGAGTTGGCCTAAGAAAAGTCTAAGTTGCCAAGTAATTAGTTGGGGTCCTTCACATGTTAAAGTTGGAGTCTCTTTTAAGAAAATGTTAAAATATATATTTTTTTAACTCTTCATGGCAAAACTTAGTTGGGCTCCCATGACCCCTATATGCTAAGCCTATATCCGCCACTAGGTGCCCAAATGGATCCCGAAAACCCGGGGAACGTGTGTGTGTCATTGTCGTTTAAAAAAATAAAAGAAAAATGATTAGACAACTAAGGTTGTGTTTATTTCGTGAAAATTTTCTTGTTTTCTAGAAAAAATTTCCAAAGAAAATGAAAATTTGGAAAACGCGTTTATTTCGTTCAGTTTTCAAAAAAAAAAATTTAAGAAAATGAAAATTTTCATTTTCTAAATTTACATTGGATTTAGAAAACAACTTTTATCAGTTTTCAAAATTTTCATTTTCTAAAAACTTTTCCATATTCACATACACACACATTCACTTTCACACACACACACACACACATTCACACACTCACACACACACACACTTTCACACACACACACACATACACTCACCTTCACACAGACTCACACACACACACACACTTTCACAAACATGCACACACACACACACTTTCATTTTCACACACACACATACACACGCTTTTCACACAGCCACAATTTCACACACACTTTCATGAACACACACACACTTTCATTTTCACACACACACACACACTTTCATTTTCATACACACACACTCACTTTCACACACACACACACACACGCACACACACTTTCATTTTCACTCACACACACATTCACATAGACACATACTTTCATTTTTACACACACACACACACACACACTTTTATTTTTACACACACACACACACATTCACAGAGACACGCACACACACACTTTCATTTTTACACAGACACACACTTTCAATTTTACACGCACACACACTTTCATTTTCACACACACACACACAGACACACACACTTTCATTTTCACACACACACGCACTTTCATTTTTACACACGCACACACTTTCACACACACATTCACACACACACACACTTTCATGCACACATTCACACACACACACACACACTTTCTAATTTGAAAAAAAATGAAAAATGGAAAATGAAAACTGGTAGAAAATGCACAACTAAACGCGTTTTCTAATTTTCTAAAAATGAAAAATGAAAACTCCACCATTTCAACTAAACGCGTTTTGAAAAAATTTCATAGAAAACTGAGAATGAAAACTCAACTCTATTTTCTGAAAACGTTTTTTGGAAAATGAAAACAGTTTTCGCTAACTAAATGAACCCTAAATATTTTGACAAATACAAATAAATTATTCAAAGTTTGAATAAAACTCAACCATAGGCTTTGAAAAGGCCTATGATACTGTGAGATGGTCATTCCTCTTGGAAGGGTTGGAAAATATGGGATTGGGTGAGAAATGGAGGAGGTGGATTGAGACATGCTTGAAATCCTCAAGGATATCGGTACTTGTAAACGGAACACCAACAAAGGAATTTCCAATGGAAAAGGGACTACGTCAAGGAGACCCGTTAGCATCGTTTCTCTTTTTGGTTGTGGCCGAAGGTCTACATCTAATGGTGGAAGAAGCGGTACGTAAAGGTTTATATAAAGGGATAAAGGTAGGAATGGATGAGGTAATGATATCCCATTTACAATATGCGGATGATGTAGTTTTTTTTGGGGAGTGGGAGACGTCCAATATAAAAAATCTAATAAAAGTACTCCATTGCTTCTACGAGGTATCGGGATTAAAGATGAACTTGAGCAAGAGTAAAATCTTCGGTATAGGGGTAGTGGAAGAGGACGTCAAAGATTGGACTAGAAGTTTGAAATGCGGGAGTGGCGAATTGCCTTTCCTATACCTTGGCCTCCCGGTGGGAGCAAATATGAATAGCACATCAAATTGGAAACCGGTAATAGAAAAAATGAGGAACAAATTGTCAAATTGGAAAGCAAAAATGCTCTCTTTTGGTGGACGATGGACTTTGGTAAGATCGGTACAAGGTAGTGTGTCGCTTTATTATCTTTCTTTGTTTCGGACCCCGGTTAGAGTGAGTGCGGAATTAGAGAAAATTCGTAGCAACTTTTTTTAGGGTGGGGGGGGAGGAAAGTTTGGCAAAGAGAGGTAAAGCGTGGGTAAAGTGGGATAAAGTCTTGGGGAAATTTGAAAGGGGAGGGTTAAATATAGGGGGGCTTAAAGATCTCAATTGGGGGCTTCTTGGGAAGTGGTGGTGGAGGTTCCATGTGGAGGAAGGAAGTTTGTGGGAGTTGGTGGTCGCAAGTATCTACGGTAGGGAGGGTGGGCTTAGAGAGGGGATCTCTAGGAGAAGAGGAGGTATGACGGTGTGGTCAAACATTATAAAGAGCGGTAAGGAAATTGATAGGATGGGAATAGGGTTTTCGGAGTCGTTTGGAAAGCAACTAGGAGATGGGTTGAGTGTCAAGTTTTGGGAAGATAATTGGTCATCATTGGGTAAACTTAAGGAGCGCTTCAATAGACTATACCAACTTGAAGTAAATAAGGAGGTGATGGTAGCGGAAAGAGGAGAATTTAGGGAGGTGTGGGAGTGGAAATGGGATTGGAGGAGGGAGCCGAGGGGAAGGGAGAGGGGGGAGCTAGAGGAATTGATGAGATTGGTGGGGGACAATAAACCTACAAGGGGTAGTATGGATAAGGTGACTTGGAGTTTAGATTTGCAAGGGGGGTACACGGTCAAATTCTTGCGAAATTTGATTGAAGGGGAGAGGAGAGTGAGAGGAGGACACAATTTGGTCACAACGTGGGTAAACTCGATTCCAAAAAAAGTATGTATTTTTGTATGGAGAATGAAGTTAGGAAGATTACCCCTAAGGATGGTATTGGACGAGATGGGGATGGACTTAGATTCGACTCTATGTCCGAGGTGTGGCTTAGAAATAGAAACCATAGATCATGCTCTAGTTAAATGTGAGAGGGTTACGAACTTTTGGAATGTCGTGGGAAGATGGTGGAGACTAGATTTAGCAACAGCGGTTTCTACTAATGATCTCTTATAGAAACTGGAAGTCGAGGGGGAACCTGTGAAAAAGGGATAGGAAGATGGCGGCGACAGTATGGTGCTTTCTATACCTTCTCTTGGCAAATAGAAATCGATGTGTGTTCGAGAAGATTAATAATCCAGTGATAGAACAGTTCTTCACATTTCAATAAAAAGTATATGAGTGGGTGTCTAACAGAGATAATGAATTAAAGATAAGAGTGGTCAAGATGGCTCGCGGACCCGTTCGGGCCCTGAGTAGTTTGGGAACAGCAGGTAGGATGCGGGAAGACTCGGAGCAGAAGTGGGCAGGGGTTGGACAGAAGCTGGAAGAATTGTGCTGGGTGAATAAGATGAATATTTGTGGAGATGAGTTTACTGCGCGTAAACATGTTCTCCACATGTGTTCAATTAGGAACAGGTTAACTGAAGACTAAGCCAATACAGGAAGGATGTGAAGACTGAAGAGAGGTGTGGTAGTTGGTGTGCTGTTGGATGTCTTTAGTTGACAGCATGTGATATATTTCCTATGCATGGTTCCTTGGATTGTATTGTGGCTTTTTTGCTTTTGGATGCTTCTGTTTGGTTTTTGTATGGACTGCAAGTCACTGTTTTTTATGGACTGCAGGTTTGGTTTTAATATATGATTTTTGTTGATAAGAAAAAATAAATACAAATAAATTGTTCAAATATCATTTAAAACCTCATTTTTAAGTTACAAAAGAGGGAGAGACGAGAGGGAGACTTTTTGGAGTTTCTGTGCAGATTATGTAAACATTAGCAATTGTGCACGTAAAAGTAGAAGTGCTTATAACTTACGAGTAAAAATCTGTTGTCTCAACATTACCTATGTCATACATGTCCATCCAATGATAACTTGCCATCTCATCATTTTTTATTAATTAATTAATTAATTTTAATACCTTTAAACGCCCTTAATCACTAGTCACTACCCCTCTCCTAAAACACTCTTGCTCGTACCACTCTCTCACTTCATTAGTTATCTTAACTCATTTTCTCTATTTAATTTAATATTCTATCTAAACTTATTTTTATTTCACATTTTTATTTAAAAAATTGTCTTTCTCTTTTTCATTAATTTTTATCTGAATTTCTTTTTTTCAATCTTTACCTTCCTAGTTTCTTCCAAGTTAATTTTAATTATCTATATTTTTAAACATGATTAATCTTAATAATAATTAATTGCAATCCTATTTTTTAATTTAAGTGGCGACTAAAATTATATTTTAATTTTAAGTTGAATATGATATTCATAGTTAATAAAAGGTAATTAAATGTAACAAACTTATTTCTCGCTTGATTAACTTTTATAAACAATATATATATAATTTTTTTATATTTGGAATAAAAAATAAATTTTTGATAAAGAACATCAACTATAAAAAATATTATATTCAATTTACAATGAAAATATAGTTTTAATGGGTATTTAAATTGTAAAAATAGGAATGTAATTTATTAATAGTAAGATTAATCATGATTAAAAAATAAGATTTTTAAAAGTTATTTGGAAAAAAAATATAAGGTAAAAATTAATTGAACCGAGAGAAAAACAGAAAATAATTGAGATTAAATATATTGAAAAAGATAAAGTTAAATCTAGTTTTGTTTTTTTGAAAAGAAAATTAAATTTAGTTAAAGATTCTTGAAATAAGTTAATGAATAAGAAGAGAGAGGGAGGTTAACGCCGCCTAACGGTGTTAAAGGTGTTAAAAGGGTTTTAAAAGTTAAAATAGAAAATAATGATGTGGCAAGCTACCATTGGATGGACATGTATGGAATAGGAAATATCAAACAGCATATTTTTACTCATAATTTACATCAACCTTTGGAAACATTGAAAGGTCTGAAAATTATTGCATAATCTATACAAGTTAAAAGAAAATATAATGATACACGGAATTTTCTATTTAATGGAAAAATAATAAATTTTACAATTACCTAAAAAACTAGTAAACTACGAATTTGGTTTTTGTGGTTTGCCAAAAATAACACATTTTTCCTTGTAGTATCGAACTTAAAGATGACCATTGTGATTTATAAAAACATTTATAGTTAGCCCCTTCCTTTAAACGACGTTAAAAAATTCTATTAAATAAAATACATTTTTATTCTTTTATTGATTTTTTTTTTTATGGATGAGAATCGATTTTATAATTTGGTCCATTTAACTTTTGATTGGGTAAATGAAAAAGAAATCGAGAACAAGACAAAAATAACACTCATTTAAATGATTTTTTTAACAATCATTACCGAGAAGGACAAAATCACACTACAAAACAAATGACTTTCACCCATAAAAATTACCCAAGGAAATTTCCGTCGGTAATTACCGATGGATCACCCAGAAAATACCAGTGGTTCGGTAAAATCCGATGTTTTTTGAGAAAATATCAACGATCACCCAGAGAGTCCGTGGGTAATCTGTCACTAATTTAAATTACCCACCAGCAATTTACCCACTAAACTTTGTGACGGTTTTGTAAGGAATCACTCTTTAACAATGGCTTTTCCAGGAAAATGTCTGTAGACAAAAGTCTTTCTTTTAGTAGTGATTAGGACATTTTAGCAAAAACAATGATGGAAATCTTGTAATTTCAAAAGCATAGCGACTAGAAATGTTATTTTTGAAAAACCATAAAAGCAGAATGTGTAGTTCACTCTAAAAGGAATGATGTGAATATTTTTGTTTAGTTTTCATTTAAGAAAAAAAATACAAAAACGAGATGTCAAGAATACACAAGTTTGAATAATTAACCTGTAGGAAAAAAGTTGACTCATCAAATACCGCAAAGCTAATAACATTAGTAGTTTATTGGATAAATAATGTACGTAAAATGTTCAAGATTACACTATTAGAATTGTGCGAGAATAATAGTTACGACGATAATGAGGAAATATTTGTTGGCATTATGAATAAGTTAAAGACTTTTTTTTATCTAACATCAATTACATTCGTCTAATTTCAACTAGTTTTATCTGCATTCAACAATCTTTATTTGTTTTATTTGTAGAAACCTTCACAAATTTTTAGTTTCTAACATATAAATTTGTTAAAATTTTGACATTGATACTAAAAGTAAATAAATGAAAGTAATTGAAATAGATAAATTTATATGGAACTTCTATTTTTATGTCTTCACACTAGAATCTAGCCTAAAATTACATAACTCAAAAAGTACCAAAGCGTGGTTTCAAAAGTATTTTATTTAAAATAAATAAACATATCAAAGTCTTAGATTTTATTGCAATTTGTACATTAAAATATGTGAAAATAAGCGTCACTTGCCAAACATGTACATATATCATTACTCACGTAGCATTTTTTATCCTCAAAATAGATTTTTTAAGAACATTTTTTTTCCTTAAGTGCTTACTTAGCTCTACTGTGTCTTTTACCATATAAGATTTAAACTGTTTTATCCCAAAAAAGCATTAAAATCATAGGTTATAAAACATGGGTAGGGACGTAGTGGTTGAGGCCCTAGCGGATATGCTGAATATCTCATCTGTCCAGAATTCAAATCCAGACGTATACAATAATTGTGACAACTGAGTTTATTAGGGTTGATGTCTTGCAGCTAGAATTTACCAGAGTAGTCCAGGCATAGCCTATGACACCCATCTCAAAAAAACAAGGGTATCACCATTAGGGCTATAAATGAACCGAACGAACACGAACGGAGGCTTGTTCGTGTTCGTTCATTTAACTTAATCGAACAAACGAACAAACATGAACAGTAAACGAACGAAATTATTTGTGTTTGTGTTCATTCTTTTAACTTAACCGAACGAATACGAACGCTAAACGAACGAAATTTTTTGTGTTCATTAATAAATGTTGTTTTTCCATGTTCGTTTGTTAAGCTGTTAAACGAACAAACATAAATGAACGTGAATGAAGATAAACGAACATAGATGAACATAAACGAACAAACACAAATATAAAATAAAACCACCATTACTTAATAATTTTTTCCCTAAAAAGTAACATAACAATATAAAAAAAACCGAGTAAACACTACTAGAAAATTGAGTATTTTCAACGGAAAATGTCGTTGAAAATTTTCTACGAATTTTAGAGAATTATTGACAAAACATAAATTTCTACGAATTTTCAACGAATTTCCGTTGAAAATCTCTCACAATCATATATGCATTTTCAACCAAAAAAATTTCAACGAAATGTCTCGTCAAAAAGTTTTTGGTTGAAAATGCATTTTTTGAGAGATTTTCAACGGAAATTCGTTGAAAGTTCGTAGAAAATTTATGTTTTGTCAATAACTAAAATTCGTAGAAAATTTTCAACACATTTTCCGTTGAAAATTTTCGTTGAAAATACTCAATTTTCTAGTAGTGAAACTTAGAAGTCATAAAAAATAATTCTGAAAATTTAATTTAATTATTGATTTTACATATTTATGTCATAATATATAAATATATTTTTATATATAAACAAATGTAAACGAACATAAACGAACGAATGTAAACGAACATAAACGAATGAACGTTCACGAACGTAAACGAACGAGACTATTGTTCATGTTCGTTCATTTAACTAAACGAACAAAAGAATGTGTTCATGTTCGTTCGTTTATTAAATAAACGAACATAAACGAACTTCCCGCCGAACGGTTCACAAACGATTCGGTGAACGTTCGATTCGTTTATAGCCCTGATCACCATAAAATCCCTAACCACAACCGCCACCACAAACACTACTGCTACAACCGGCACGATATGATTTGGGCACACACGCTGTTTTTTCTGGAGATTGTCGTGCGGACTCCTTCAAGAGATAGATTCTTTCCCCAATTTTATACGAAAAATTGAGATCCCCTTTTGGCTTCCCGGACCGCTTTCTGATCACCGGAAAACTAACAAACTGCATCGCCTTCCCATTAGATTTCATGCCTTCCATGAGCTCTTTGATCGGCACATGGACTTGTCCCAATTCTGTATTCATGAACATCCCTACGGCCTTGATCTTGACGATGATCATCCGATACATGTCCAGGGCGACAACCTCATTGACCGTAAACGTCACCGGGAAATTCCAGGTAGGATTCGTACCTCCACCCTTATTAACAGGGGTTTCATGTGGTCCAGCTTTGAAGCCTGATGTAGACATCCATTTTGTTGATGATATTGGTATCCTTAAGTCCTTTTGCAGAAATGAGAATGAGGTCTAAGGTTCTGCAATACACCATAGATGAAATTAAGGTTGAGATTATATATAGGACTTATGTTTAACCAACTTTTAGGAATTATGAACAAGGAATGCATTATGTATTTAAATAAACCATATAAATCATCCACTTTTTTAGGATTTATTATATATTTTAAGTTACCTATTTTTTTGTTACGTTTTATGTTCATTGATTTCTATATTACTTTATTTTAAATTACCTATATTTTAGGTTAGTGTTCCTTATTTTTCCTTTTTTTAAATATATCATTTACTTTTTTTGATTTCTATTCCACTTTAAACGAAGTGGAATTTGATTAGCAGGATTTTAACAGAATTCAAAAAAATTGAAATGATTAATTTCATTGTATAAATTCTATCTAGATATTTGGTTTATTTTTTGATTATCTATGGAATTAAATTGTATTCTACACGTTCTATCATTCATGGTTCTGGTTATTCCATTACAGTTGAGAAAAATTAAATTTCATTTCATCTCATTTTTTAAAAAAGAAAAAATTATTCATATGATCGGAACCACTGCCGACCACCACCGGTATGAACCACTTTTATGAACCACGTCTGACCACCACCGATCTAAAAGACTGCACTAAACCACTGCCAACCACCAATGATTTGAACCACCGTCAATCTCCACAGTTCTGAACCACCGCCGACCACTACTAATCTGAATCACTGCCGACCACCACCAATTTGAACCAGCGTCGACTACCACTGATTTGATCCACAAGCCACCACCGATATGAACCAAAGTAGTTAGATTTCAGTTTCAAAATTTTCAAAAAAGGGTATTATGGTCATTTTTCAATATTTCAAATTCTAAAGCTACATTATTTAAGCCAAATAGACAGATTCTAATTCATTTAACATATTTGATTCAAATGTTTGTTAACCAAACATGTGGTCAAACCTGATAACATTTCATTCTAATTATAATTTCGTCTTAGTCAAATTACTTTGACAAATTTCATTTTATCCAAAAATATTTTACGATCCAATCACGACGATAGTAAAACCTATAGAATCTTACTTTATATGTTTTTCATCTCTCAATAAAATAAGAAGCTTAATCAAAAAAAATTCCACGATGGACGTTTTTATATAAACTTTGTTTTTCCATTTTTTTATTTATAAAATATAGTTTTATACATGTACGTGGGTGTGCGTATTTAAAACAAAAAATTGCATAATATTCATTTTATTTTTTTATATTAATTTTAATTTGTTAATTTATATATTTCTTTAAAATATTTAAAAAACAACACAATTGTATTCTACAATTGAAAAAAATGCAACACCGAACAGATATTCAACTTACTGAAAAGTAACGTTAATGGTCATTTACCAAATGCTTACTCGGGTAATTGTTTACCAATTCACATTAACTTATTCGATAAATATGGCAAAGACCAAAAATCTTACCCAATAAGAGCGGCAAGAGCAAACATAAAAACCAAGAGTCTTAACCCGTTAAATGAGGGTGACTGACTCTTACCATAATTAGATCTTACTTGGTAAATTCTTACATACAAATACCATTTTGGTGAACTAAACTATTATCCGATAAATAAGTGATAGTGTTGAATTTTTTCGGTAAACACTTACCCGAGTATGTTTTGGTAAACGGCCCTTAAATACTAGAATTGAAAATTGAGCAAGATTTGGAAAATTTTGTGGATATTGTGAAATGTACTTAATGTCAAGTTTATAATTTAAATGTAAATTTTGTTATGATGATATAAACAAATGAAATTGTATGAATATATAATTTAACATTAATATGGTAATATGAAAGGTAAAGTAGACAATTATACAAATTCAGACATTTATTAGTTTACATAAATCGGGTAAATGATTGTTTTCTTTTTTTTATCACCTTTTAGAAATTTGCAGGGGCGAAGTCGCGTAACGCAGACCAGAGACCATAGAACCAATTTAAACAACCAAAAGAGGGCTCAATCGGATATTATCTTGCAGTTACTTGACCAACCTGTTCTCACGAATATCAAACTTAGTTTTGCATTGAAATCACAACCCCAAATGTAGCTCTTCGCTAAAATGTGGAAATCAAAAACTTATATTACAAACAAACCCTAAAAGATATAAAAAAAATAAAAGGGGGAATTTAAGTCATACATCAGAGTAAAAGAGATGACAATGAACAATCCAATTGAGAGTGTCTTTAAGAGCACATCTGTAAAGGATTCTCAGCATTTCCTTTTGTGCTGCTTTCTTTGTCAATAATTACCATGTAAGACGCTACTCTGTTCATCTTTGTTCCTCTCTCTTCGATTTATGAGATGTGAAGATCACTTGAGAGATGATAGATAACGTAAATCGATTGATTGAGACTAGAGAGGTGAGGCTATTTGAGAGAGGCATGTGATATCTGGAACAATAAGAAGAGGTAAGTGGTAAGTGGGTCTGAAAAAAGGAAGAAAAAAAAACAATCTGAATTCACTAACCTCTTACCGAATAAGTGATAAGAGAATGCTAAGAGGTCTTTTTTAGAAACGAACAAGGCCTTAATTTTCTTTGCAACTTTTTTT
Source organism: Silybum marianum (assembly GCA_036898165.1). Classification (NCBI taxonomy): domain Eukaryota; kingdom Viridiplantae; phylum Streptophyta; class Magnoliopsida; order Asterales; family Asteraceae; genus Silybum; species Silybum marianum. The sequence continues at coordinate 21,293,066 of CM072539.1, forward strand.
CAAAAAGTAGGTGCAAGAAATGAGTCCATATGGTTGTCATCTATAGCGGATTAATCATTCGAGAACTCAACAATATGTGAGATAGGTTGGAATGCAACTTAAGGCAACCATTTTAATTAAGTGGCTTATGATTTAATTAACGATAGATGGGTGATTTGGTAATTTTAAATTAAATGACAACTCATCCATTCAACTTATTAAATATTATTATAAATTTGGAAATTAAGAGATTTAGTTGTAATTACATAAATTTTACATACATCATATAATTATCTATTAATTTGAAATAGAAACACATCTTCTAATTGAAACATTAACGTTAACATTAACAGGTGATCAACAATAAGCATTGAGAATTTGAGATTCCCATATGCATAATGAGCATAAAGAAGATCAATTATGATGGTATTTTTTATGTTTTTATTTTATTTTATGGTTCTAATAGGTGTTAACAAGGTGAACAATTTTATTGTATTCGTGAGATTGTGAACAATGTCTAGTTTTTACTTGATTATACGGGTTTGATGTGAACAATGTGTGCCTTCAATTGTTATGAAAGTTATTGGGTGTTTAAAATGTCTTTACAAAATGCTCACAAGTGGTACATTTACTTTTAGTGTTGGGTTTATTTGGTGCTCACAATTTTTTCACATTGTTAAAAAAAAAAGCTCCTATGGTATTTTTTGCAATACCCTTTTCTTAACCATTTGAACACAAGTTTATCTAAAACTTTTGTGAACCACTGACAAATATAAATACTCATAATGTCATTTATTTAATTTATTTTATTTAAAATTACCAAAGTTATTAATATCCTAATTTAATATGATTTTGTAGTTTATATTTGATCTCACAAATTGCACAATTCTGAAAAGAAGTCCGTCGTTTTCTGTATATATAAATTTGGCATATTTTCTTAAATAATACTAGATAAAATATTTTATAAATTGTTAATTTACAATTTAAAAATGAATTACCCTTTATATATCTGAAAGTATTTGAAAAATAATTCAAACAATAATACAATGAGATAATCATATACTCTGTTTTTTTTTGTGAATAATTAAATAAATATATTTGCTTATTGAAAATAAACTTATAAAAAGAAATACAAAAACTTGTATAAAGAGAACTACAAGGCTTGTGGCGTACTGGAGGTTTGTGGAGGATGAGACTAGATAACTCATCTACCCCAGGTTCGAATCCAGACACAAACAACTTGTAGCCACTAAAGAATTATCTCGGGGCTGCATGTTTTAGCAGTCTTAAAATTGTCAGGGATTAGTCTAAGCAAATGCCTAAAATATCCTTTCCAAACAAAAAAAACTTGTATAAAGAGTTACCAAAAAACCAAGAATGAAACAAAATATATAGATATATGTTATAATTATTAATTTATATTTGAGTGAATTGTGGATTTGTTCCATCTGGTTTGATGGTTTCTTTTACTAGAGTCTTTATAGTATGTTTATTGTGGATATAGTTCTTCTGGTATTTAATTTTTTTTCACCATGGTCCCTCGAACTAATAACTTCGTTAACTCTGTTAACTCTGTTAAATCAATGACCATTTTTGCATTTACCTATTCTTTTGTCTTTTTCATATAAAAAAATAAAAACAAAATTTTTATGCGCGCACACACATATATATATTGTTATCAAAATAAATAAAATACGATTTTATTTTATCATTTGATTTGTTTAAATTAAAAATTTATTATATTAAATACGATGATTTTTATCATTTTAATATTTTTGTTTATTTCGATATGAAAACTTATTGAATTTATATAGAAATTTGTTTAATTTTAAGTTACAAAAATAAAAGTACATATGAATTTTTTATTTGGTAAAAATTTAAATAAGTTGACTTTGAATTTTTGAATGAAAAATTATATGAAAATCGAAAACTTTATTTTAGTTTAATAAAAATGAAGTTCATTTGTTAGTAGTTTTAATAGGAATATAGAACATCAAATCGTGTCTTATGCGGTGGCATATAACTTTCTAAAGTTATATAGAGGTTTGAGGGGCATCTGTCAAAGGATTCTCCCTATCCTCACGTATAGGTTGACTAAGGATCAATTGTCAAATGGTTTTATTTCAAAGAGTCACGCTCTTTCACTTTAAAGGCCCTTCTCTTTCTTGAGCTTTCGTGGGTTACAAGATCGATTAGCACATCCAGCTTACTCACGAATTTAGGAAGAAACGGGGAGTAGGCGCATTTCAGGGAATATGAATCAGTCCACGCCTTTTTCAAAGCATTACTATTCCTGAGTGCAGGTTCGACCCAAAAAGGGAAAATTTTATCCTATTGTGTATCGTTTTAGCGGCATGGCCGAGTGGTAAGGCAGATAAAGCTGCCCGCCCTATGACCCACAACTGCCTAGGATAGCGGGCAAGTAAGTACAGGAACAGACCTGGAGTAAAAGGGAAAGCCAAAGGAATAGCTAAGGACTTCTTCCCTTGGTGTTAAAGTATCTATAATAAGATTGTTTATTGCAATGATAGAAAAAGAACAATAAAATTAAATCGTGTTTAACATAATTATTTTTAATTTAAATAAATCGATCATAAACCCGTATCTTAGTTATTCGCTTTAAATAAAATAAGATATGGTTTTATGATTTGATTTGTTAAATTTAAAAATTTAATTGCATTCAAACATTAAAACTTATTTATTTGAAAATTTTAGTATAATTAGTATAATTAAATCGTATTTAATATAATTAATTTTTTAAAACAATATAATTTAATATAGTTAAAGTTTTTTCTAAAAAAATTAAACAAATCAAATCTACAATAATATAATATTTTATTTATTTTGATATTATTATATATATGCATAAAAATATTGTTTTTATATTTATATGAAAAAAAACAAAGGAATAGGTAGATGGCAAAAGTGACATTTGATTTAACAGAGTTAATAGACTCATTAATCTGAGGACCATGACCAAAATATATTGAATACCACAAGAACCATATTCACAATAAACATAATACAGGGACCATTGTTGTCAAAGAAACTATCAAATCACATGGACCAAATCCACAATTCACTTTTTATATTTTGTATATCAATTCTAACTCATATTTTATAAATATGTTTTATAGATTCTTTAAAACAGAAAAAAATGATAAAAAAAAAACAAAACAAAATTCAGAACTTTGATTCTTATGATTGAATTATGAGAACTTATAATTGAACATGAATCTATGTCTTGTAGTGAAGGTTTTTATAAGAACTTAATAAAAACCTTAACAAAGACCTCTGTTGTCTCTAAAAACTCATCCATTTATGAACGACTACAAAAGTTTATTGTGAATTGATATGAAAAATTAATACAAAGTTTTATTGTTTTTTACCTTTCAAATGACAAAGATAACACCAATGAGAAAACACCAAAAAAATAAAATAAAGGATAGAAAGACGAAAACATCTTTCATGCGAGGGTTTCATTAGGTCACTTCACGATTCAGCATAACGCCATCAACATGTACTCATTGCAAAATGAAGACATCATTTAAGACCATCTATAAATATACGATAAAATTTGCCTTCATAAACATTAGTCATGTTGTGAAATCCGTTACAAGAAAGATAATTGTTTTTATAATTACACCACCCCCAACCTACAAATGTCATTTGAATTAAATCTCCATAAAACTTATTTATTCAAACTAAGAGCCTAATGAATATAACGAGTATACAAGTATACAACCATCTCCCATAACAATAAAATAACATCTAGCTATGGGCGTCTCTTACTTCAAATACGTTGGGACGACCCTTGACCACAATATCATACAAATGTACGGACTTGAGCTTGTTAAAGTCTTTAGGGAGAGAGATGAGGTGCACTGTTGAGCTTTTATGAAACTGAAATAAATCAGGATCGTTGTAGTACCTTTCCCACCCAAGTGACGAGAGCATTCTCTCGAGCACCTCATACGAAGTGACCACTTGGTTAGTCGCTACATGAACCAGTACCTTACAATGACTTGACCCCTGGAATGTAGGGTTGTCCTGGAGTCGAACCACACCGTTCTTGAACACCCAAACACCGGACATATATAAACAAATATATAGATATACAAGAGTGTGTATGTATAGGTAAATGGTGGATTGACTATGGTAATGGTTGTTTATATAGGGGCTGGGGTTAATATCTAAAAGTAGATGCCAAGGAAGGAAGAAATTATTCGTGGGGAACTTTTGGAGTAGGGTTACAACCCACGTGTGTATGTGCGGGGGAGGCCACCGAATCCAATATCAAAGTATTATTTATTTCCTTTTTTAGAATCATATATCCAAAAGTCCAAAATAAGTTTGTCTTAACTTTTATTTAAAATTAATTTTTTAAACCACAAGTGTTGTGACGTATTGGTCGAGGTAGTGGAGATGTGATGAAATATCATATATGTCCAGAGTTTGAATCCAGGTATACATACACAATAATTATGATCACTGAATTTATAAAGACTTATGTATTAGAGTCATAATTTAACAAGATTAGTTCAGACATAGTTTGAAATACCTTTAAAAATTAACTTTCTATATTAATATGTAAATTTAGATGATGTAGATGTTAACTTGTTAAGCCATATATATTTATAATTTTTGATATTGTAAAAAGTATCAAATTAAAATTAATGGATGTCATACCCCAACTTTTCTATTCTATAATTAGTAATGAGTTGAGAAATTTTTTTTTTACTCTTTTGCCATTAAGGGTAAAATTATTAATTAATTAAATAATAATTATAATGATTACACATTAATCTTCAAAATAGTGTGATCTTTTCATCATGAATATTTATTTTGAGACGGAAAAATTATATTATAATAAACAAACCTCTTTATTACAATATTTTTCGAAGTTACATTGATGTAGGACGAATAGTTATAGATATAGAAGAGAAGATTGATCGATGTCGAACAAAACTTGGTTTGATAGTTTTGGATAAGAAATCTGATAATTTTATCACGAGCTCTCCTTTTAATGGTTTGTCGTTTGTTACCAAGAACCAATGTGATGTTTGTTTTTTAAGAGATGATGAAATCTAAAATCTGAAAATAAAAGAAAAGAAAAACAAACAATCTGAACGTGAAAATGTCTAATCGATTCAGACATAAGAGATAATTAAGAACTGAAAAAGAAAAAACAAGCAAGGCCTAAGTGTTACGGGCTTGATCATCGGGTTTTGATCTTATTGTCATCTCAACTATAAATCATGTTTAACCAACTTAATAAAATCCATAAGTATCACATCAGATGTAAATTTTGCATACGTGTGTCTTATGATTAACCTGAAAATCCAAAATTGTGAGATTTAAACGTTTCGAACCTTTAAATTATTAAAATTCGTTCGACTTTTTGAGGTATAAAATATCTATTTGACCAATTAGGCACCATGGTCCCTTTTAATATACTCCAACTTTATGCGTGAAATATGGTCCCTTCATCATGGTCTTTTGCCTTGCAACCTTTGCATTTCACGTGACCAATTGGTGGGGTGAGGTGGGGGTGGGGTGTCACCTTTTAGTGATCTAAATGGACCACGACCTCCTTTTGTGCAATATTTTTTGTGGTCAGGGTCTCTTTGGTTGGAATAACTAATTTTAAGGAAGATCAACCGAAAATAAGCCTGGGTTTTTGTTTGCCTTCCATCGGTTCAAATTCCACCAAGGTCACTGGCAGGGGCGGATGCAGTTCAATAAAGTTGGGGAAAGCCTCCAGTCAGATATAAAACTTTCAAATTTTTGTAGGTAAAGTTATGTATTTTTTTGATCTTATATGTTTACTCCCTTCAGTAAAAAATTTCAAGGGACCTCATCTTGCCGGCGATTTCCAAAAACACTGAAAAATCTCTTGAAATCAATAAAAAAACCGAAAAAGTCATTCGAAATCGACAAAAACACTAAGAAAATCTCTCGAAATCAACTAAAAAACTTTAAAGAACTCTTGAAACAGTGTAATTACGGTAAAAACACGTCGGGTGACCTTACGTGTCTTTAGTCTACCTTAATTGGGACCCCACTAGGCAAAAAACAGGATCCGCCACTGCTCATTGGAGATTTCTGAGTGTCTCGGAAGCTCTATGAAATTAGTCGAGATGCTTGCAAGTTGGTCCGAACACCTATGGTTACCAACTTAATTAAAAAGTCCATGTAGAACATTTTTATATAGACCAAAATAAATGTTTGTATTTCTATTTTAAGAGTCGTTTACCGAACTTTACTCGGGTAAACGCTTACGGCTTACCAAGTAATATTAGCTTACTGGATGAATATATTAAGGACCAAGAATCTTATCCAGTAAGAGCGAGGCAGGGACCAAGAGTCTTACCGGTAAGTGAGGACGACAACGACTCTTACCACGGCTATCCCGGGTAAATTGTTGCATACGATGATGTTGGACTAAAATCTTACCCGGTAATTAATTAAGTGATAGTACTGTTGAATTTTACCGGTAATCGTTTACATTCGCTTTCTACAAACGTTACTAGGAATGTATCGGTAAAGATGTGTTCAAGGCGGTCAAGCATTTCGAAAGATATCGGGTGATAGATAGAAGTAGCAATGTGTTTTTCATCACGCACGTTGGTTCCAAAACCCAAGTCTACATATGAATCACATGGTATCAAAACCCAACTCTACCACTATTCGTGTATCCATGATCACTACAAATTATTGTTATCTCGTTAGATTGCTACTTTGTTAATTTATTCATTTCCCCTAGTTACATTCCGCTGCCATTTGCAAACCTAACGATGATCAAACGCTTAAATCAGATACGTCGTATCAACCTCCGCAACCGCCACCACAACCACCACAACCACCGCCACAACCACCACCACAGCCGCCACCACAACCTCCAGCACCGCAACCTCCACCCCCGCAACCTCCACCGCCACCGACAGCACTTGACACCACACTACCAATCAACATTCCTCCAAGTGCTCCTAACAGACCGGCTGTAAACCCTGAACCAAATTTTTTCTTCTTTGGAGGTTGTTGTGGAGGGTACCCTTCATACCCCGGTGGTGGTGGAGGCGGGTAATAAGCATACCCTGGTGGTGGTTGTTGGTAGTTATACGCGTATCCAGCCTGTGGCTGAGGAGGGTAATAATACCCACCATCAGCAGCCACATATGGGGCTGGATACGCGGAGCTGGATCCAACAACCATCCCAGGAAGACTAGCCGCCACAGGCTCTTCGAATGATATTTCTTGAAACTTAAACGAAAAACTGAGATACCCTTTCGGCTTCCCAGACCGCTTTCTCACCTGATAACTAACGGACTGCATCTCCCCTTCGGTTGTTACGTCTTCCATGAGCTCTTTTATCGGCACACGGACTTCTCCCAATTCCCTATAGAAGAACATCCATAAGGCCTTGATCTTGACGACAAGTGTCAGATCATTTTGCAGTACATCGACCGTAAACCTCATGGGGAAATTCCACGTAGGATTCGGACCTCCGCCTTTGTTAACATTGGTTCTAAGTTTTCCAACCTTGCCGGAGATGAAAGCGACCGCACAAACGTCCATTTTATTGATGAGACGAACATTCTTAAGTCCTCTTGCAGAGTCGAGAATTAGGTCTAGGGTTTTATATTCTTCCATGGTTGATTGCTTAATTAAGTTGATAAAAAGAAGAAATTAAAGTTGAGATTATATATAGAAATTCTCTTAAACATAGAAGATATGATGATGATGATGATGATGATGATGATGATGATGATGATGATGATAGGTTAGAAGGAAACAAGAAGGAAGGTGACTGCCTGGATTACCATGGCGGACTAACCAAGCCCAAAAAGTGGTTTTGGAAGTTAATGAATATTTTATACATGCATTCATATTCAATCGTTAAAATAAATATAGGTTATGTTCAAATTGAACGTATAGTGGAAAACAAGAAATTAGAAGAAAAAAAAAGAGTAAATTACACTTTCTGTTTTGTTTATATTATGAACTAATTACAATTTTGATCAATGTGGTTGTCATGCTAATTTTTTTAAAGGTCATGTTACATTTGTATGAAGAAAAACCGTAAAAGTTCATATCATATTATATATATATATATATATATTTAAAAAATCTTACACGTTAAAACCATAAAAATGTCTTTAAATGTTGTAAAATTAGAAAGTCACATATAGAATTCACTTAATTAAATATAATCATTCTGCCAACATTGTTCGAAACAAAATATTTATATTAGTTATTCATCGTCAACCTTTTTCAAGAAAAAGAGAGAAATGAGGAACAAGAATGAGAAAGATTATGAAATAGGTCGTGCTTGGTGCTTCAATCATAAAATTAGTCATTGAAAAAACAAATATGAACGAGACTAACAGACTAGGATAAGTGAACCTTTATATTAGAGAACTAAGAAGAAGGAATTGTAAATTTGCAGTCATAATCTGGAATCCGATATTCGACGAATTTGGTACAAGAGAGAAGGGATTGAGGCATTGGATCAAAAGTCAAATTACTAAAACGTTATAATTTTCGAAAATGATTAAATAAGAGGGAGAAGGACAAAGGAATTGAGCTAAAACATTGATCGAAATATATATATATATATATATATATATATATATATATATGAGTTTAATCATTTGAGAACTCATAAAATTGTAATAATCTTGAGAACTTGTACATCATGTGTTATTTCATATGATTTTTTTCTATCTAGGCACGGTAGAGAGGAAAGTTCAAATGCGAACTCAAATTTGGTTGTGAACGTGAAGACAAATAAGAGCGCGACACATGTCTGAATGTAGTATTATTCAGACGGAATAATGAAAGAAATATTCAGACTAAATAATAGTATTATTCAGTCTGAATAATACTACATTCGGTAGTATTATTCAGACTAAATAATACTATTATTCATTCTGAATATTTCCTTCATTATTCAGTTTGAATATGACATGTGTCGCGCTCTCTTTTATCCCCACGTTCACAACCAAATTTGAGTTCTCATTTGAACCCTCCCCTATATATATAGGCATGGGATCGTGTGAGAAGTGAAGTTAAGGTGAGAAGCATAAGAAGGGATCTGAACTCTTGATCACTTTTAATCTCACACCCACTCATGAATTACGCTCCTTACGAGAATTGATCTCGTGCACCTCGGTGTATTTCATCTGAATGTGCATCCAATGGTGGAGATCGCTTCTTACGTTTCTCATCATAACTTATCTTCTTACAGTGTGTTTAACACATGTAATCGTTTCACAATGTGAAAGTACTTGAGCTTCTCAACCCATGCATGCTTCAGTTTCGTACGTTAACATATGATGTCAAGTTACAAACTAGCTATCATAAATTCATTCACAACCATATTCTTATCATTTGTAATCTGTAAAAAAATGCATACTTTGATAAAAATGCATTACATGGTTGTCCAATGCAACCAAAATTGTTAGTAAATATTACTTTTTTTACAACTCTTAATGAATGTGTTATATGATGCATCTTACTATATGGAGATTTATACAAGTAAAAGTCCAAAGTGATATTAAGAAACAAATCCACTTTAGGCCCAAGTAAAGCCCATAATCTCCATTCATAATCAAAAGTCATGAACCAAAAAGCGAGTAGAAAACAAAGGTATTGACCCACCCATGGAGCCCAAAGGCAAACAATTACAAAAATTTAATCCAAATTTCAATGTAGGTAGGTACTATTTTGACCTCGAACATCTTCAACAAGTAACATCAAAAAAAAATATTAAATCCATAAAAATTAGTGTAAAACTTTGATGTAAACAATTAAAAAAGAATTAATGGATAACACCAATCTTACTCTAAAAAGTAAGCTTTTAGGCAGTGTTTTGAAACCCGGGTCGATCCGGTTGAACCGGGACCTGGGATGAGACCAGGTGAATTACGACCGACTTTATGGCTATTTGCTGCCCGTTGTGACCCGACCGGGTTTCACAAAAAACCGGTTGAACCGGATTTAAGACCCGTTAAGAACCCGGTTAAAAACTCGTTTTGACTATTTAGCTTAATTTTTTTTTAATAAAAACTGATACTTTTTAAGCCCTAGCCCCTAAATCACCGATATCTTCACCCCCCCTAAAATCGTATACTCACACACAACAGGTCCATACTTCACACTCAGCCACACAGGTCGTCGATTTCTTCCAGCAGGTCGTCGAATCTTTACAGCCCCTAAGTCATATACTCATTCAGCCAGTATTTGGATTGATGTAAAACTTGTGTTTGTGTATTTTTAATGTTTGAACTTGTGGACATCAAATTATTGGTTATATATATATATAGGGAGGTTCAGGAGAAAACGCTAAAAAAAGATAAAACTGAAGAACACCCTGGGAGGCGCCGTCTGGTAACATGCACTAATGCATCTTTATGCATCGATGCATAAACATGCATTATGCATTAATGCATCTTTATGCATTGATGCATAGCGTCCAGATGGCGACCTCCCAGGGTGTTCTTCAGTTTTCTCCTTTTTAACGTTTTCCCTTGAACCTGACCCTATATATATATATATATGTATATGGGCGGGTTCAAATGAGAACTCAAATTGGGTTGTAAACGTGAGGACAAATGAGAGTGCGACACGTGTTTCATTCAAAGAAATATTATAGTATATATTCAGTCTGAATATATACTAGATTGAATATTCCTTTATATATTCAGTCTGAATATTGCTTATTTTGACACGTGTCACGCTCTCATTTGTTCTCATGTTCACAACCAAATTTGAGTTCGCATTTGAACTTTCCCCCCTCTCTCTCTCTCTCTATATATATATATATATATGTATGTATGTATGTATGCAGGAAAATAAAAAAAATACAAGGGACTTATTGAAACCGAGTTGACCCGGTGGTTGAACCGTGACCTAATCACCAGACTCGGTCAACTAAAAACCCGGGTTTTAAAAATTGCTTTTAGGTTTTTTTTTATTTGCTCTAGTTGGTCTAAATTTTGGTACAATAATCAATCTTTTCCAACGGATAACACCAAATCTTACCTTAAAATGTAAGATTCTAGTTTTTTAATCTTCACTGATTGATGTAAATGGAAAAAATACCAGCAACAAAACCACAAGGTAGGTATACTAATTGAGGTCATGAAGAATATGATGAAATATCTCATCTGACAAGGTTCGATTTCAGACGTAGGCAATAATTATGGTCACTGAGTTTATCAAAATTAATTTATTTCAGTTACAATTTTTCAAGAGTAGCCTCAAAATTACCTAAACCTACTTCCAAAAAGAAAAGCATTATTATCACAATAGATTTATAATTTGGTCTGCAAACATGGAGTCATCAACAACTTGCAACTGCGAATTAAATATTATTTATTTATTATTTATTTTTTGATCACTCACATACATATAATAGTTGGGGTAGTAACACTGGAACCCAATAAAGGTGTTGATGAAATCTTTAAAGTGCAAATTAATTAAGCATGGTCCAATACGTCATTCTACATGCATTTTAGACTTCCAAAAGTGCTCAACAAAATCATATGCCTTTAATTTCTTTTTCTATAAATACTCCCATTTGTTGCAACCAAAAACCCATCAACCTACCTTTGAGGTAAATTAAATCACTTCATTTCTTACCTCTAAACTTCTTGCAACCTTATTTATTATAACCATGGCTCCGGTACTCGAGTTCCCGATCAACGTAGGCCGAATAGACGATGTTCAAGAACTGAAAAAGGCCCGAAAAACCGAAATTCCAAATAGGTTTGTGCGCGATATGGCTGAAAGGCCTATGCTAGCCGCCACAACCCATTTACCATCTTCGACTAGCATCCCTGTCATTGATCTTTCAAAGCTAATGAAAGGAAACAAAGAAGAATTTCACTATGAAATCTTGAAGCTCTCGGCTTCCTGTGAAGAGTGGGGTTTCTTTCAGGTACATACACACACATACATATACATATATATATAGAGAGAGAGCCGATCAAATACAACCTCTTTAATCCGTGCAACCAATACAACCCACATCTCCACCATTCATTTTTTTTAATTTTCTTTTTTTTTGTTTTTTTAATAAAAATGTGGTTATAACCGACTAAATCTTAACCGTTGGATGATCAAATGGACGCTCATGATTTGGTTGTAAGGGTTGCATGAATATAAAGGGTTGCATAATAACGCCCCTCTATATATATATTATTCTCGTAAAATAGTATATATTTTTTTTTGAAGAGAAGGGAGAGAAACGGTGGAAAACATAAAAAAACGTGTCCCCTCAAAACTTTTTAGGCGGAACATAAATCATATGTTTCCTCTACGAAGGTAAAAAAAAGTTTAAAAAATTGTTGACAAAAATACCCTCATATAAAAAAAGGGAGAAAAACATATATAAATGGAATATTAATGAAAATAACATATTTTCTTTTCTTTCTATCACGTTCAAAAACATGAAAAAAATGTCCGTTGCCATTCTATTCCAATCACTTCTCTCCTGTTCATTTCGAAAAACACAAATAAAAAACTTTCTTTTCATACCGTAAATGGTTGTGTATACCATTAATACTTTCCTAAATAACAGTTGCATTCAATAAAGATTAAAGGGTTGTATTTATTTAACCCTATAATCATGTTTCTGCAGGTAATAAACCATGGAATTGATCTGGATTTGCTGGAGAAGATAGAGAAAGTGGCCATGGAGTTCTTCATGCTTCCTGTGGAAGAGAAACAAAAGTATCCAATGGCACCAGGAACAGTTCAAGGATATGGTCAAGCTTTTGTGTTCTCAGAAGAACAAAAGCTTGATTGGTGCAATATGTTTGCTCTTGGTTTAGTGCCACACTCCATAAGAAACCCTAAACTTTGGCCAACCAACCCACCAACATTTAGGTAAAATCTCCACTAAAAACACATAAACGTTTGACTTCTAATTTATGGTTAATTAATTATAAAGACTTTAATTAAGTTTTGTGTTCAAGAAAGCACTTATCTTTTGTAATTCAATGCCTTTTAAATTAAAACACCCTTTTTTCGGTTGAAACTGGTTTACGAAAAACATTCATCTTTTGCAGCAAAACTGTGGAGAGTTACTCGAAAGAGATCAGAAAGTTATGTAAAGATCTTCTAAGATTTATAGCGCTAAGCCTCGGGGTTGGTGGGAATGTTTTCGAAGAAATGTTTGGGGTGAGTGTGCAAGCGATGAGGATGAACTACTACCCGGCGTGTCCTAGACCCGATCTCGTGTTGGGTTTAAGCCCCCACTCGGATGGAAGCGCGCTCACCGTGTTACAACAAGGAAAGGGAAGCACGGTCGGTCTTCAAATACTCAAAAATGGTACATGGGTACCCATTCAACCCGTTCGAAATGCGCTTGTGATCAACATTGGTGACACCATAGAGGTAACATTTGGATCTTTTTCTAGATTTTTTTTAAGTATATAATATTTATATATGGCAAATGAAATAAATACACACCCTCCTCATCTTTGGTGAGGATTTTAAACCCCGAGCTCCTAGGAGACCAGAGGCTTACATACCGCTAGGCTGAAGGGCCTTTGGTTCTTTTTCTTTTTCTTTTTCTAGATTCTTAGTGTCAGAATTGTGCTCAAAATGCATTTATCACAAAAAAGATTCGGACTTTGCTCATTTTGGGCAATTCCCGAGGCTACCCTGAAGTATTTTTAAAAGTATATATAATATTTATATACGACAAATACTGACACACAAGAGCACCGGGCCAACAACCCTTTTTAGTAAGGCTACCCTAAAGTTGTATGGTTATTTATGCTAATCAGGACATAGATGATAAAAAGAATAATAAGACGTTTTATGATTTTTTTTTTATCTCCTATTATTTGAGTAACATAGTTATTGGTCTTTACAACTTAAAAGGACAATAAGTACTTTATTTGGACGGCTAGACATCTTAAAAGATCCTTTTTTTTGTTGTTATCGATCAAACTACTGTTGATGTTAACAGGTTTTGACGAATGGGAGATACAAGAGCTCGGAACATAGAGCAGTGACACACAAAGAAAAGGACCGACTATCGATAGTGACGTTTTATGCTCCGAGTTATGAGATAGAGATAGGTCCAATGGCAGAAATGGTGGATGAGAATAACCCTATCAAATATAGAAGATACAACCATGGAGAGTATAGCAGGCACTATGTAACCAACAAGCTCCAAGGCAAGAAAACACTGGATTTTGCCAAAATATCACCAAACAACTGATCATTCTAGCCAAGAAACCTCATAACTCCATGAACATATAATTACTAGTATTAACTGTTTATAATGTAAAATTATTATTATTGTACGGAAATCTTAATTAAATAAATGGATATTGCAAGTAAATGATTGATGATTCTGAACTCTATATTTCAATATGATCATAAGCTAGATGACACCATTTTTCTTGTGTGCATTTTCAGTGGAAAATGGAAGAAAAAGGAAAGAATTTTTTATTAATAATATATATATATATATATTATAATTATTGAAAGGTTAATATGTGAATAATTGAAAAGGTTCATTTGAGATATACATATGTAATCACTAAACGTCGATTTACATATGCATCTTCAAATAGATTTTTCGGGTTTTTCCAATAATTCACATATGAATCTTCTTTTATGACTTTCTCACAATATTTAGTCTTCTTATTTAAACCGACGCTTATATATATTTTATATAGAGGGAGATTCAAACAAGAACAATCACTACTAAATGAAAAACTTTTGTCTATGGACTTTTCCTGTGAAATATGTCGTTGAAGGGTGATCTATCACAAAATCATCACAAAAGTTGGTGGGTAAGTCAAATCAGTGACATATTAATTACCCAAGGATTTTTTAGGTAATCCATTGGTATTTTCTCAAAAAGTATTGTATTCTACCGAATCATTGGTATTTTCAGGGTGGTCTGAGGGTAATCGTTGACCGAAATTTTCCTGGATGATTCTTATAGGTGAAAGCCATTTGTTTTGTAGTGAGTAACTAAATAAGAGAATACGTAAATACAAAAGGGTAAGTTTTCTCTATATCAATTGACACATATGTAATGTTTTGTTGGACATGCTAAAGATGTGATTTGAACTCAGAACCATGAGATCCTCTAAAAAAATACTAACAATTTTCATCGGTTTTTATGCATTAGAATTGCTTGTTGGCAAAAAATAGTTGATTTGATTGATTTAGGATTGTTAACGTAATAAAAAAATTACCATCGACACCCATATATATATGAATGCGATTAACGCTTGTAAGTAGAGGTACACATCATGAAGTCCCGGATTCAAATTCAAATTAGTTCCATTTTGCCCGGTTACAATTTTTTTAAATGATCAATTAAAGGACTAGTTATTGAAGGATCAGTTAATTGATTGACGTTAATCGGTTAAGACCAAATTTTAAAGAAAAAGGCATCATGTACATCTACCAATTACAGATTTTGAGTTACACATGTATCAGTTATGGGTCACTTATACCGACTTATATCAGTTAGACAATTTCAGTCAGAAGCCACGCACTACTAAATGAAATATTTTTGCCTACGGACTTTTCCCTGAGAAATATGTCGTTAAAGGGTGATTCCTCACAAAACTGTCACAAAAGTTGATGGGTAAATTATTGGTGGGTAATTCAAATCAATGATAGATGTTGAAAACATCAAATTTTACCGAACCATTGATATTTTCTGGGTGATCTGTGGGTAATCACTTACGGAAATTTCTCTGAGTAAATTTTGTAGGTAAAGTCATTTGTTTTGTAGTGATGGTTATTGATAACCGGTTAAGAAACCAATAATCACTTTTTTCCACTCTCTACTTTAAGCAACTTACACCAAGATGCCTTCATTCATTCACTTGGTAAAAGCAATAGTAAACAAAGTATCAAAGTGAAAAAGTTTCAAACATATCATTATGGTTCCCAAAGATTCAGGCAATCATGTGGGGATACCAAAACCATCAACACCCCATTGTTTTTCAATATATTTATAAATGTAAAAAACACGGCTGACTTCGTGGTTATGTACGTATTATATATAATATATTTAACATGTACAGTAGGTCTTATTAAATTAAAAGCCTCATAATAAACTGTATTATGATGGTTGTAAACGTTTTAACCGACCAATTTTACTGTGATGATTCCAAAGACGAAATCTAAACACTTGTAAGAATTTATGATGTATCGTCAAAGAATTGCTTTTCCAAAGACAAGAAATCATGGGTTGGTATTGGTTTGGAGAGAAGAGACTTTGTAGATGGTGGGGAAGAGAAGAGAGCCCACATATGATGTTGTTGGTGTTGAAAGAAAGCACTAAGTAAAGCAAGTTGTCATGGCAAAAGCCACTCAAGACTACATTACCTACATGGTCATGTATGCAATATTTTAACAAGAATGGAAAGCCCTTGAAACTTGTGTTAGTTTTCAACAATCATGTTTGTTAGTTATAAGACCTTAAATTTGTGGTATAAGTATGAAAAAGAATGTTTTATATGAATTATTTTGAGTTCGATAAAAAACGTTTGTAAAACTATAAAAGTAAATGACTTTAAATAAGTATTTTATTTTGTCCTCTTCTTCGTTCATACCTTCAAACGTGTTTTTATGTGTTTTCTAGCATTCTAGCAACAAAGAGATTGAATCAAAAGACCAAGATGGCCCAAGATATGTGATGAACCATTTCATGTCCATCAAGTGCTAAGTTGTCAAGGATTACTTTTGGGAGTCAAAACATGATTATCTTTTTGTAACTTTTTCTATTCTAAGTTGATACGTAAGATATTACATTTCAATATTTTAATGAAATTATTTACATACCCTTATTGCTTTATTATAAACATTCTTTAATTTATCATTACGTACCAAACTACATAATTGATTAGTTCAGGATCTGTCTCGAGTTAATTAATTAAAGATTAATATGAGGTGTTACACGGCCCCTTTTCCAGTACAAAGGTGTGAGACCAGGAATGGCCCTAGTGTTGGGCGAAGCGGGCGACGACCCAGGGAATCAAAGTCCAAAGGACATCACAGTTTAATAGTCAAATAGGGTTTAGAAGGCTCATTAATTGAATTTTTTTTCCAAAAAACGTTACCACTCTTGGTCTCTCGATGTCACTTATTACTTTCAAGACTGGCCTTCTACCCCCTCACCTACGACACACAACGCTGCCAATAACCACCATTGCGCTAGGTAGTCGTCTCTCACCTCTCACCTTTATTAAAAGCAACAGACAGAAAATTAAAGTGAGAATACAAAGAATTTCAGCAACCTCTCTTATTATAACAAAGAAAATAACTCAAAACTCTGTTATAATCGTTTCCTATTCAACTATTCTCGATACCATAACTCGATATCTAGACATCTATATATACTAGATAAAACTAGGACTTAGAGTCCTATTATAATACCAACTTGTATTTAGAGTCCTATTATAATACCAACTTGTATTTAATAGATAGTGATTATCCTAACACCCCCTTGTGTAGGACTTATCTCCAAGTACCTTAATTATGAAAATTACTAACAATCACCCCCTAATTTCGGAATACGACTTGAGAGATCCTCCACACCAAGGAGCTTGCGCATTTCTTCAAACTTGATCTTAGCAAGTCCTTTTGTCAAAATATCAGCTCGTTGTTCGTTCCCGCTAATGTGTTCCACCTCGATCTCTTTCTCCTCAGCTCGTTCACGAATGTAGTGATATCGAGGTTTTATGTGCTTGCTTCGTCCATGAAAACTGGATTTTTAACCAAAACAATTGCGGATGTGTTATCTACTTTAATCGGCACCGCTGAAAACTTTGATCCGGTCAACTCTCCAAGTAATTCACGTAGCCAAACTGCTTGACGACTTGCAGAACTTGCAGCCATGTATTCCACTTCACACGAAGATAATGCTACCGTTTCTTGCTTTTGCGAGCACCAAGTAATAGGCGACTTTCCCATGTAGAAAACATGTCCGGTTGTGCTTCTCCCATCATCTTGATCAACATTGTGACTACTATCACTGTATCCGACCAAGTTTATGTCTCCTCCACGAGCATATTTAATACCATAACCCGTAGTTCCTTTCACATACCTTAGGATTTGCCTTATTGCTACCATGCGTGATTTCTTCGGCGTTTGCATGTACCGACTTGCAATGCCTACCGCATATGAGAGATCAGGTCTCGTTTGTAGCAAATATCTAAGTCTTTCCACTAGGCTGCACCCTTTGAGAATTTCACATTTGCATCCATAGGAACTAGTGTGGAGTTGTAGTCAATCATACCGTAACCTTTTTGAGTGATTATGATATCTTCCTTTCTTTGATATACCTCGATACGAAGGTAGTATGTGAGCACACCTAAATCGGTCATATCAAACTTTGTACTCATGGCTTGCTTAGATTCTGATATGATATCCGTGCTAGTTCCGGTAACAACGAGATCATCGACGTACACTCCAGCAATGATAAGATCAGCTCCTATGCTTCTTCGATATACCGCTTGTTCTTGTACACATCTTTGGAATTTCATTTTCTTCAAGATTCTGTTAAGTTTCATATTCCAAGTGCGAGGTGTTTGTCTTAAGCCGTATAACGCCTTTATCAGTTTGTATACTGAGTTTCCGTGCCTTTTCTTTACAAAGCCCTCCGGTTGATGGACATATACTTGTTCTTGGAGTTCGCCATGTAAAAAGGCGGATTTCATATCAAGGTGGTGCAATTCCCACCCTTTTGAATGCGGGCAACCGGTGCGAATACTTCATCAAAGTCAATCCCTGGTTGTTGAAGGTAACCTTTGTCCACGACCCTTGCTTTGTACTTGCTTATTGAACCGTTTGCATCTCTATTTACCTTGAATACCCATTTTAATCCAATGATGGTCGTATCGCTTGGTCTCGTGACTAGCTTCCACGTGCCATTCTTTTTAATCGAATCAATTTCTTCTCTCATAGCTTTTATCCACATTTGATTATTCTTAGCTTCATGGTAGTTTAATGGCTCATCATTATTAAGAGATAATAGTAGATGAATGTTCTCAACGTAGAAATTCACCTCAAAGTCGTCATACCTTCGTGGGAGTTGGGGGGTCTGATTTGACCTTCGTGGCGGAGAAACATCGTGGTTTTCTTCGGGTTCATATGATGCGGGCGGCTCTTGCGTACCTAAGCCACTTTCGTCGCTGTCCTCATCCACTTCCGATCCTTGCTCCCTATCGACATTGTCCGACCCGTTCGCAACCGGTCCGTTTCCAGTGTCAACGAGACTCGACCAGTGCACCCAAAACATACCCGGTTTCAATGTTGAGTCAGACTCCTCATCCCAGTTCCAGTTTGAGTTTTCATCAAACCTTACATCTCGCGATATGATGATTTGACGACTTTTTGGTTCGAACAAACGATAGGCTTTGGATCCTGGTTCTGATCCAAAGTGCACTATCTTCTTGGAGCGATCGTCGAGCTTCTTTAAATGCGTCCCGACTGTTTTTGCGTAGTCCACACATCCAAACACTTGTATGTGCTCGACATCAGGCTTACGACGATAATACGACTCGTACGGTGTCGACTCTTTTACTGCTCTCGTCGGGATCCGGTTTATAATATAGGTCGCATGGTTCACGGCTTCTCCCCGAAGATAATTAGGAACTTGTTTCGCCTTCAACATGCTTCGTGTCTTCTCGAGAAGGGTACGATTTCGTCTTTCCACCACGTCGTTCTGTTGTGGCGTGTATGGAGCCATGAGGTTCCTTATCATCCTGAAATCTTGGCACAGATTGTTAAAGTCCGGGAAGTAAATTCACCGCTTGTATATGTTCGAAGTACCCGAATGGACTTACCGGTTTCGTTTTCAACCATTGTTTTGAACTTCTTGAAGTAGTTTATTGCATCTCTTTTTTCCTTCATTAGATAATACCATATAAATCGTGAGTAGTCATCAATTAGTACGAAGATATACCTGTTTTAGGCTACTGTAGGAGGTGATATTGGACCACAAAGATCTCCATGTATGAGCTCCAAGATCTTATTAGCTCGATACAGTGAAGTCTTGGAAAAAGATCTTCGTGAGTGTTTCCCAACCAAGCATGACTCGCATAGTTGGTTGCCTCTTTCGATTACCGGTAAACCTGTGACTAACCCTTTCTTTGCCATCATGATGATTGTGTCGAAGTTAGCATGTCCAAGTCTAGCATGCCACAACCACCGTTGCTCAGTAAGTCGGCTATGTAGGCGAACCGGTCTCCCCACCGTAATCTTGGTTTTGTAAAGTCTATTCACTGATCTTTTTACTTTGAAATAAGCGACTTTCGACTATCGAACAAGAGCAAAAGATCATCTTTCATGGAAACTTCACACCCACATCCCATTGCTTGCCCCAAACTTATTATATTGGCTCTAAGATCTGGTATATAATAAATATCGGTAAGTAATTTTTGCTCACCTCCTTCTCCTATGAACAGAATGGACCTTTTTCCTCGTATCTCCACACACGAGTCATCACCGAATATAACTCTACCTCCTATCCGTTTATTGATCTCGGTGAAGAAAGATAGGTTACCCATCATATGGTTACTCTCGCCATTATCTAGATACCAAATGTCGCCTTTGTCATCGTGGGTTTCGTACTTACTCGGTATCACCTTTTCTTCGTTTAGTAGGACATCGTAGAGAACCTTGTGCATAAATAGTTGTGGGTCATGATCTTCGACTTCGGCTACATGAGCCTCGGCTTGTTTTCCCTTCCGATCCGGATACGTAGACGCAAAGTGACCAAACTGATCACATCTATAACATTGTACTTTGGATCGATCCTTACCTTTGCCTTTTGATCTGTCGATCTCAGCATTGACCGTAGGTGCTGGTCGATTTTGCTGAGTCTGAGGGTATCTTTGGCAGCTTCCACGACCTCGTCCCGACCCACGGCCTCGTCCACTCTTGCTCGACTCAGAATTTCGAGTGGAAGATTCCGCCTTGTGGAACATTAACTTGCTCTGATTGCTGGCAGGTTCATTTTCGCGGATGCGCTCCTCGTATGCTTTCAGTCGTCTGACAACATCTTCAAATCTGACAGTCTTGAGGTCAAGAATTTGCTCGATCGACGCCACTATGTGTATAAATCTTCTCGGTAAGCTGGTGAGAAATTTCTTGACAAGTTTCTTTTCGTCAAGAGTGTCTCCAAGGGAAAAGGATTTCGATGTGATCCCGGATAATTGACTTGCGTATTCGTCAATAAATCTTCAGGTTATCGAACTCGGTAATTAAGTTTTGTAGACAATCCTCCCTTACTCTATCTGCCCCGAGATGTCGGCTCTTGATAGCCTCCCAGATTGCTTTTGTTGTACCCATCGTACCTACTTGTAAGATAAGGTCTTCAGGAATTGCATGGAAGATAACAGCGATGGCAATATTGTTTTTCTTTGGGTCATCCGCTCCTGGATCAACGACATCCCAGACTTGATGTACATTTAAGATCACCTTCATGCGGATTGCCCACACCGTATAGTTGGTAGCATTCAACATCGGAACTTGGAACGAAAAGGATGATCCTCCCTTTGCGCCTCCCGTCTCTGTAGTAGAGGTCGAGCCTGTCATGATTTTAACGTGGCTCTAATACCAATTATTGAAAGCAACTGACAGAAAATTAAAGTGAGAATACAAAGAATTTCAGGAACCTCTCTTATTATAACAAAGAAAATAACTCAAAACTAGATCTGTTACAATCGTTTCCTATTCAACTATTCTCGATACCATAACTCGATATCTATACATCTATATATACTAGATAAAACTAGGACTAGAGTCCTATTATAATACCAATTGTATTTAGAGTCCTATTATAATATCAACTTGTATTTAATTGATAGTGATTATCCTAACACCCCCTTGGGTAGGACTTATCTCCAAGTACCTTAATTATGGAAACTTGTTGGGTCACCGATGATTTGGTGATGAACCACCTTCCTTTATATGAATGAATTTTTACAGGTTCTTTTGAAGGTCTGAAATATGCTTCAAGTATTGAAAAGTCAAAGACTATTCAATCAAGGGTTGTACATCAAAAAGTGGAATTTTGGATGTATCAACTAACTTCAATATTCAGATCATTTTGCCAAAGTCAAGATTGGGTCACCAATATAGTGGGTCACCGATGGTACACTCAAAGTCATCAAAAGTACTAAGGACATCAAACAAGATGAGGTCATCAAGTTTGATGTCATGGTCACCGACACTATAATCTTGGTCACCGAAATTGCAGGTATATTTTTTAAGGCTGTGATATCAAGTCACAAGTTCAAGGGTGTACACTTTCAACATTTAGTGAAAGATGAAGTTTATCAAGCAAAGTGTACACTTATCAATTCCAGCCTTACAAGGTATCCACCGACGTGGTACATAGTTTGATGTATCACTTAGCAATTTCAAAGAGATAAGTTCTTGACTCACATCAATTGCAAGACACGTGAGCCAGCAAGAACTTGGGCATCAAGCCTTAAATAAAGACATTCTCTTTTATTCTTATAAAAGGAATATTTGTCTTTTAGCTAAAAGGTTTGATGGGACTTCACAGAGCATGAAGAAAAGAAGATAAAGTTATTTGACATTACGTGCTACAAGGAATGGTTCATCCATTATTCTAGTACAAAGGGAGTGGCATCTCCCTTTGTCCAGCAGATAAACTTCCAGCTAATGAAACCTTGACAGCTGTCCACTTGCATCCCATGCATGGGCACTATAAAAGGAGATGAAGTCCTTCCCAGAAATCTCACGCTTTCAACAAATCTTCAAAGGGATTATTTGTGTGACTGTGGCAAAGTTGTGTGCTATAACAGTATTGTTTTAACTTCCTTAGTGTATAAGTTAATTATTATTATCTGTGTGTTTAGTTTGATAGAATAGTGTGCCTGTTCTTTTCCGCATCAAACTATCTGTGTGTAAATTTTTAACATTTATATTAAAAAATTTAAAAAGAGTATATTCTGTGTGTTTTATATTCAACCCCCCCTTCTACAAAACCCTCTCTCAGTTAGCCATCTCTCTTTGGGGACTAACAAGTGGTATCAGAGCAGTTGATTTAATTCAATAAACCAGATCTGTGATGGCTACTACCTCAAATGTTGATGGTACCTTGCAGACCTCTTCCAGTAATACATATGATTTAGGATCATTGGCCAAACCTCCAAGGTTCAACCCAAGTAACTTTGGGTTATGGAAAAATCGCATGTTATTATTCTTGGAAGGGATCGATTGTAGGTATCCCAACATTCTCAGTGAGGGACCTATTGTTCCTAAAATATGGGCTCGCTTTGGCCCTCAAAAGGACGCTGAAGGAAAGGACATAGAGTCAGATGATGAAAGAAGTGAGAAAACTGGTAGATATATCATCAAACCTTCAAACAAATTTAGTGAAGATGATAAACGCCTAGTTGCTTTAGACACTAAAGTCAAATCTGCTATTGCTGTATCCCTTCCTGATGAAGTGTATCCCTCTCTTCTTAACCTTCCCACTGCTAAAGAAATGTGGGATACTTTGAGTGTCTTATATGAAGGCACCAAAGAAGTCAAGAAATCTAACAGGATCTGTCTTGTTAGAAAGTATGAACTCTTCTCCCATGAAAAAGGAGAATCTCTTTCTACCTACTTTAATCGTTTTAACTGTCTTCTCAATGATCTCAAAGTTCTTGGACGAGTTTATGATAATGAAGAAGTTCTCTGCAAGTTCATGGATTGTCTCCCAGACTTCTGGGAAACTATCTGTACTTGCATCAAGCAAACCAAGGACTTAGAAATAATGCCTTTAACTGCTCTCTATGGAACTCTTCTTCACTATGAACAAACTAAGAACCAGAGAAAATCTCTTATAAATGATATCAAATCCTCTTATGTTGCTTTGATAGGCGATTCAAAATCTTCTTCTTGTATTCCTAGAATCACCTATCCTTCTTCTGATTCTGAAAAAGATATTAAGGAAGACTCTTCTCATCTGTCAAATGCATACTATAGTGCTGCTGATGATGAAGGAGAAGAATCAGCCATTGACATACTTTCTGATAGTATGGCAATGCTTGCTGGAAACCTTAAGAATAAAAGATTTTCTTCAAACCGCTCTAAATTTAATAGAAAATCTTTTTCTCAAAAATCCTCTTTTGATAAAGCAAATGAAGAATGCTTCACTTGTGGAAAGAAAGGTCATTTTGCTTCTGAGTGCAGATCAAAAGCTTCCTCTTCTCTCAAACCTTCTTCTTCTTATGGCCATGACTTCTCAAAATCAGCTTCTAGGAAGCATGAAGAGAGAAATAGCCAATCCTCTAAAGAAAATTCTGAATCAAAAGAAACCTCCAGGTATAAGAAGTACAAAGCCAAATACAAGAGGGAAAAAGAAAGAAACCAAAGTAAAAATAAAACTTTGGTTGCTGAGGCTCATTGCTGGGAGGATGAGCAAACCTCTGAGAGTGAAATTGAGTATGTCACTAAATGCCTCATGGCCAAAATCGATGAGCTGGAAGACATGGAAAAGTCACTCTACACTACCCTTGTATCTGCTGAGGGATCCACTTCAGGAACAAAGCCTCAGGTACATCCTTTTACCTTTCTCTCTGATGATCAAAAGGCTGATGCCTTTGATTCTTTAACTGTTGACTTCTGTGACTTAAAGATTCAAAAGAAAAAGGCTGATATGCACATAAAATGTCTAAATGATCAACTCCTCTCTTGCTTTTCCAAACTAAAAGATTTTGATAAAATGAAAGCTGATCTGGAAAACCTACGGTATTTAAACGACAGTCTTTCTGAGGAAAAATCAAAAATCTCTTCCACTCTTGAAAAGGAACAAGAGGTTCTGTCTAAATGGACTAAATCCTCTAAGAATCTTGAAAGGATCCTTCAAGATCAAATCACCAGCAAGGATAAGTCTGGCCTTGGTTATGGAAAAGATGTTCCTCAACCTTTCGACCTTCCACTTCCTTCTTCTGAGTGTCAAGGTTTTCCTGCTGGTTTCCTTTCCGATGACGATGATGATCTCTTCGGTTACTCATCTGAGGATTCTACCTCCGTGCACTCTATAGATCTACTTGACATGCTCAAAGTAGAATCTAGTTCTAAGAAGTTTGGAGTCTTTGTTAAAGCTAAAGAAATCTCTTCTGAGTCTTCAAAAGTTTCAACTCTTCCAAACTCTTCTTTTTCTCCCAAACCTATCCAAAGACTTTTAAACTCTTTAAGTCTGCACGAGTCAAGGTACTCCCAGGAGCAGCCATCTAGTGTTGCTGAGTATTCCTCTCCAAAAAGATTTTCTCCTCAAAAGAAAATTTTTTCTAAATCAAATTTTTCATCTAAAAGGAAATCTCAAATAGTTACTGATTTTATTCCTCGGTCAGTGAACTTGAAGAAATCAAGAAATCCTGGTAAAGGTATCCTTGGACCAAGACCAGGTGTCGGTCACCCCTCTTCTTCTCAGTCGTCAACCTCTGTCCAAAGTTTTGATGATAGGGTTTTTAAAAAGACTTTTTCTTTAAAGAAGTGCTATAATTGTGGCAACACTCTTCATCTTGCTAAAAATTGCCCAAAAGATTTGGATCTTTGCAAAAATAAAATGCCTTCTAATCCCAAAGAACCCACCTCAAAATGGGTACCAAAAGTCTAAATTTGTTTCTGTGTGCAGGTACCAAACAAAGATCACATATGGTACATGGACAGTGGGTGTTCAAGACACATGACTGGAAACAAACTTCTTATCTCTAACTTCTCAAAAGAAAAGGGACCCACTGTTTCCTTTGAACGAAATGGAAAAGGGGTCACCAAAGGATACGGTACCATTTCAAATGGAACCATCACTTTCTCTAGAGTAGCCCATGTTGAAGGGCTAATGTACAATCTTCTAAGCATCAGCCAAATATGTGATTTGGGCTATAAGGTCATGTTCCAGCTGTGTGTGTGCTTGGTCTTTGATGTACAGAACAAGATTGTACTAGCAGGAACCCGACTGAATGATGTATACATAATCAACATGAAGGAGAGTGCAATAGGAGAAGCTGTGTCTCCTCTCTCAAGAACTAGCCAAACAAAGTTGGTCGTGGCATAAAAGGTTCTCTCATCTAAACTTTAAAACCTTGAACAAACTCTCCAACAAGGAGCTGGTTGTTGGAATGCCAAAAATAGTTTTTGAAAAAGAAAAGCTGTGTGGAGCATGTGAAAAAGGAAAGCTCACCAGAACTTCCTTTAAAACAAAACAATGCTCATCTATCTCTCAACCTCTTCAAATGCTTCACATGGATCTGTGCGGTCCAGTAAGCACACCCAGTCTGGGTGGTAAAAAGTATATGCTAGTAATCGTCGATGAATTCTCTAGATATACTTGGGTGTTCTTTCTGAAACACAAGAGTGATGCTGCTGAAGAAATCATCAGGTTTACAAGGAAGATTGAAAATTTGAATGGTAAACTGGTGAAGTCCTTCAGAAGTGATAATGGCATAGAATTCAAGAATGCTGCTCTGGAAGATTTCTTTGACCTAAAAGGAATTTCTCAGAACTTTTCTGCCGTACGCACTCCTCAGCAAAATGGTGTTGTTGAAAGAAAGAATAGAACACTGTGTGAAGCTGCAAAGTCAATGCTGAGTGAATCCAAGTTGCCAACCTATTTTTGGG
The DNA here is from genome assembly GCA_036898165.1 of Silybum marianum. NCBI lineage: Eukaryota > Viridiplantae > Streptophyta > Magnoliopsida > Asterales > Asteraceae > Silybum > Silybum marianum. The sequence goes on from CM072539.1 coordinate 21,319,682, forward strand.
CAGAAGCAGTTAACACTGCGTGCTTTACTCAAAATAGGTCTATCATAGTCAAAAGGCATGACAAGACTCCTTATGAAATTTTCCATGGTAGAAAACCTGCAGTTGACTTCTTCCATGTGTTTGGCTGTGCTTGTCACATGCTAAATGACAGGGAACAACTTGGAAAATTTGATCCAAAGTCTGATGATGGAATTTTCATGGGCTATTCTCTCTCCTCAAGAGCCTTCAGAATCTTCAACCTAAGAAGACAATGCATAGATGAATCTATGCATGTGAAGTTTGATGAGTTTGAAACTTCTTCATTATCTTGTGATGAAGAAGAATTAAATCTATGGATAAACTCATGTGTTGGTGAAATTTCATCTTCCTCTCAAACCAATCCTCCAGATAGCAACCCTTCTCAGCCTCCCATAAACACCACCTTATCTTCAGAACCCTCTCTTTCTTCTCCACCTCCTGAAACTAACTCTACAGAAGACCTTACCCACCAAAATACCATATCTCCCACTAACCTACCTTCACCATCTCAAATTCCCACCTCATCCTCTTCTCTAACTCCTACCTTACCTCCTGCACTAAAGTGGACCATGGATCATCCAATAGATCAAATCATAGGTGATCCACAAGTTGGTGTAAAAACAAGAAGAGGCATAAGCAATCTGTGCTTATATGTCAACTTTGTTTTCATTGTTGAGCCTAAGCTGATAAATGAAGCCCTAGCTGATCCTAGCTGGGTAATTGCCATGCAAGAAGAACTCTCACAATTTGAGAGAAACAAAGTCTGGAAGTTAGTTCCTCGTCCATCCAACAAAACTATTATTGGAACAAAATGGATGTTTCAAAACAAGATGGACGAAGAAGGAACTGTCATAAGGAACAAAGCAAGGCTGGTTGCTCAAGGATATCGGCAAGAGGAAGGAATTGATTATGATGAAACTTTTGCTCCTGTTGCCAGATTGGAAGCTATCCGAATATTTCTTGCCCATGCAGCTTACAAGAATTTTCAGGTATTCCAAATGGATGTCAAAAGTGTCTTCCTGAATGGTGAATTAGCTAAAGAAGTGTATGTGAAGCAACCTCCTGGGTTTGAAGATCCAGTCCATCCATATCATGTATATCGGCTGGATAAAGCTTTGTATGGATTGAAGCAAACTCCTCGTGCCTGGTATGGCACTCTCTCAGAATATCTACTTAGAAATAAGTATGTACGAGGCAAGGTTGACAACACCCTCTTCTTCAAGAAATTAAAAGGTAAAATCATTCTTGTTCAAATCTATGTTGATGATATTATTTTTGGAGCCACCGATGAATCCTTGTGTGATGAGTTTAGCTCCCTCATGCAAAAAGAGTATGAAATGAGCATGATGGGGGAGTTAACTTTCTTTCTTGGTTTTCAAGTAAAACAATCTCCAGAAGGTATTTTCATAAATCAAAGTAAATACATTAAAGATCTTCTGAAAAAGCTTCAATTTGATACTTGCTCTACCATGAAAACTCCTATGGCTCCTCCTCTTAGACTCTTTTCTGATCCTGATGGCATTTCTGTTAATATTACAAATTATAGAGCCATGATAGGATCCCTTCTTTATCTGACTGCAAGTAGACCTGACATTATGTTTGCTACTTGTCTGTGTGCCCGATACCAAGCAAATCCTAAAGAATCACATCTGGCTGCTGTGAAAAGGATTTTTCGGTATCTGAAAGGTACTATAAATCTGGGTCTTTGGTATCCCAAAGACTCGGGTTTCGATCTCATCGGGTACTCTGATTCTGATTTTGCAGGTTCAAAAATAGACAGAAAGAGTACAACTGGAAGTTGTCAGTTACTTGGTGGAAAGCTTGTGAGCTGGTCAAGTAAGAAACAACATTCGGTGTCTACTTCTACTACTGAAGCAGAATATGTGGCTGCTGGAAGTTGTTATGCACAAATATTGTGGATGAAAAATCAGCTGTGCGATTACAATCAGAGTTTCTCAAAGATCCCAATAATGTGTGACAACTCAAGTGCAATAGCCATTGCCAACAACCCTGTGCTTCATTCAAGATCAAAGCACATTGATATCAGGTATCACTTTATAAGAGATCATGTCTCTAAAGGTGATGTGGAACTTCATTTCATTCCCACTGATTATCAATTAGCTGATTTGTTCACAAAGCCCCTTGATGAAGCAAGGTTCAGATTCCTCATCGGCGCATTAGGTATGATAAATATAGACTAACATATACATATACATTTATATATTATGTGTATGTATATATGATATACATTTATGTATATTATATATATATATGGTATATATTTATATATTTATATGTTTTATATATTTTTTTATATTATATGTATATATATTATATACATTTATGTATATTATATTTATATATGTATTATATATTTATAGGGGAGGGATCAAATGAGAACCACCCTTCTTAAAGAAACAAAGGAACAAATTGTGGACCACATATGATGTGGGTCCCACATAATATTAAATCATTTATGATTTAATATTAAATCATATTAAATCATAAAAGATTTAATATTATGTGGGACCCACATCATATGTGATCCACAAATGTCCCTTTGTTCCTTTAAAAATGCAAAGTTCTCATTTGAACCTTCCTCTATATTTATATATAGTAAGTCATATATTATAATTAAAAAATATATATATATATATATATAATGTCGGTGACAGGGTCACCGACGTGTCTCTCCTCTCTCTCTTCTCTTTCATCTCTCAAAACCCTAAACCTTAGTCACCGCCGCTAACCACCATACACCAGCCACCGATTAAACCACCGTGAACCCACCTTCCGACGGCGACTCAACCACCGACTTCACTGACGTCTAAACCACCGCCGTGAGCCACCATCCACCGACACCGTCTATCACCTTCCGACGTCACCTTCCGACGTGAAGAGGACGTCACCTTCCGACATCACTCGCTCACCCACCGACGTTTCTCTTTACGACGTATAACCACCGTGCAACTACCCACTCTCACGAGCCACCGACGTCGACCTCTCTATCAAGCCACCGACGATCATACCCTCTCTCCATTCATCGACGTTTTACACTCTCCGAGGTAACCGTTATAACCCTTCATTTTCTTAACCCCTTAAAGATAACTCTTGACTTACCACTCTTGATAAGCAAGATTCTTTGTTCTTATCCCAAATGACATCATCAATGTCAGAACATGCGCCAAATTAAACCCTAAAAACCCTTAAAATTCTGACCTTTCAATCACCAAAAGTAATCATCATTTTTGAAAATTGAAATTCCCTCTCATATATAACCTCTTCCCCCACTACCTCACCACCTTTCTCGCACCCACTCTCCTATACCTTCAAAAGCAAAAACTTCAAACCTGCAACTTTCTTCATCCTCTTCAATGGCTTCTCCCTCAAGAACTTCTGAAGAACAGACCATGACCTTTGGATCCCTCTCTTTTCCTGCATGCAATTACTTTGGACGTATTGGAGTTGATAATGCTCATCCAGAGTACAATGATGTTTGTTGGTTTCTTCAGAGATGCCCTCTACAATATGCAATCACAGCTAAACCCAAAATGAGTAAGTTTCTTCTTGGAAACTTTTGGTTAACATGCACATTTGATGCTTCATCGGATCAAATTCTTGCATCTGTTCTAAGTAACGATGAACATGATGTGATCTTCAATGTGGAAGATGTTAGAAGCATTCTAAAGCTTCCTTCTTATGATTCCTATGAACCTTTTCCTCTTGGAAATGAACACCAAATGGTGGTTGATGTGTTGAACTATTTGGAAGAGAAGAAGGGCTCAAAGTCAAAGGGTCCAGGTACTTTACTGCGCAAGAATATGGGAAACATATGGAACTTCCTTTTTGCTCATCTGATTCTGTGCCTAAGCAAAAAGACAGGTGGCCCGGATCAGTCACCTTCCCAAGTGACTGAATTGGCACATGCTTTAATTTTTCAAAGGAGAATAGACTTTGCAAGCTATTTCTTTAATGAAATGATCTCCTCCTTCTCTACCATCTGACGTCCTCAGGTACCATTTCAGCGCATTTTCTCTCTTATTATTCATGCAAAATTGGCAGATAAATTAGAGAAAAGAGATGACATCATATATGATCTCCCTCTTCATCAAGTGGGAAATCAGATTATGAAAAAGGCTGTCTTAGCATCAGACAACCCTCTCCGGCCTTCTATGGTTGAGTTTGCAAGGAATGCAACTCTATCTTGGGGAGAAAATGAACCCCGTCTCCAAAGGACCTCAGGTATGTCTTCTATCCCTTCTGCACCTAGAGTAATTGATGTGCCCAAATCTCGTAAGAGAACCAAAGCGTCGGACACATCTACCTCCGCACCCACCGATGCTACGAAGCCAAAAGAACCTTTGGCTTCTACCCAAGCATCTAAGTCCCAAAAGCGGAGACACTCTAAAAGCCCCCCAAAGACTTCCTCAAAGAAGTTAAGGGTACCCAAAGGGTCTCACCTCACAAGCCACCTACTAACTCCCAAAAGTTAGTAAGTGTTGAAAAGATTCCTACCCGACCCAAGGACCAGTTAACCCAACCTAGCTCCTCCATGCCCTCCCAAAAGGACATGGTTGAAAAAAGGGACATCCCTATTATTCCTTCATCAACTTTCTCTCTAGTTGATGAAGATGACTTGGAATCTCCCATCCAAGGTACCTCTTCTCCACCCCGTGAGCTCTCCCAGCTCCCTTTCCTTACTCCACATGAGAGTGCATCACAACTAGGTGCATTTGATGGAGCATCCCAATTTACTGATTTTCTATTTTCTGACACTACACCTTGGACACATACGTCTCCCTTACGCACCAAGGTTGTGGAGGAACCCATTACTGAGGAATCCCCTCATAGACACTCTCCTAAACGTGTCTCCCCCACATCTGCTAAATCCCCTCCAAGTAAACCTACAGGTTTGGTGGATTACTCTTCCTCTAGTGATGATGATGCTGATCAACCGCCAAAGCCTCAACCGTCTGCCCCTATGTCCTCTAAACAGGGAGATGATCTTCTTCAAGCTTTCACCAGTTTCACTCGTGACACTGTTAGCCGGGTGAAAGTTTTGGAAGACCAAGCAGCCAAAGACTTGGAAAGAATGGCTTCTCTTTCTTCTACTCAAGAGAACATTATGGAGTCTCTTGCCACTATTCTCACAAATATTGACAAGATTCCAATCTCTTCTCCAACAATTGAGCTTGATGTGGATGGTTCCTTCTTTCAGGAACAAGACAGATTTGTTCTTCAAAGAATTGAAAGAAAAGTAAATACCATGGCTTCTGACATAGAAAGGATCAAGACTTTTCTCTCTTCAGTGGGTTTCAAGGGTTCAACCACTGAGGGGGAGAAAAATAAGAAAACAACGGCTACCACCTCCACAGCCGCCGACGCTGCCCCTGCCCCTGCAGCCGCCGATGCTGACGCTGCCCCTGCAGCCACCGACGTTGGCCCATCCACCGATGGTGGTGCGACCACGGTCACCGACGTGACCCCTCCTTTGGTCACCGAGGTGACTCCTCACGTGGTCACCACTATCCCTTTGGTCACCGAGTCTTCTGGAGCAGTTGTTGAGGGGGAGAGTATCAGTGCTCAACCCCTTGAAACTGAAGAAGAAAAGAAGAGAAAAGAGAAGGCCAAAGGAAAGAAGCCTGTTTCTTTTGAAGAACAACAGGAAGAGAAAAAGAGAAAGAAAAGAACGAGAAGTCCTCACGCAGATACTCTTAGACTTCAGCCTGCCTCTGCACTGACCGATCCTCTTGGGGTAATTTTATCTGAAGCTGAAAAAGAAGAAGCCATTAGAGCACAACTTGAGTATGATCAGACAAATGTACTTAAGTTGGCTCAAGATGAAGCCACTCATGCAATGGTAAAGGATGCTCTTCAAGCTCAAAAAGATGAGCTTGAAAATATAAAGAAGAAATCTGAAGCTGCAAAAATGGTTGATGAGGCCAAGAAAACCAAGGAAGTGGAATGGTTTAAAAGAAGGATGAAAACAAGAAAAGATGAGTCCAAGATTATCAGTGCCACTATCCAACCTCCAACCAAAAATTCTCCCAAGTTACTTGTCACCCTTAAGAGAGCTGACACTCTCTCAAAGGTCTATGAAGCTGAACGGTTGGAAGTTCTTGGGATAACTGAATGGATGGAAGTTGGCAAATGTATCTCCAAGAGAAAAAGCAAGTACAAGGAGCTGGTACTTAATATTCTCAGAAAACTGTCATTAAGATGCTCAACATCCAAAAGGAGAATGATATTCTTGTGACATATCTTGAAGCACAACAAATGTACTTCATACAACAAGGTCTTAAAGGAGAGGTCATCACGGCTCCTAAAAACAAGAAGAAGGGACACTTTGTTATGCTTCATGAAAGAGGCATCCAGATAAATGCTTCGGGTATAGATCTTTCCATTCCTACTCCTATTGCTTACCCGGAGCAACCATGCTGACTACTCCTGAGCTTGGGGTTTTCTTTGAAGACATCTTTAGAAACATCGGTTTCTTCAGAGCTTCTGATATCCCAAGGGCTCACAGCTCCTTCCTCTCTGCTATTCTAGGAGTACCTCCGGTTGAAGACCATGGAATCACTAGGCTTATCTTGGATGAGCTAAAAAGAAGAGAACCCACTCCTTGAATATTCTTCATATAGTGTGAACTTTATTTTTCAAAGCTGTGTGTTGATTAATAAAAGTTCATACTCTTCTTCCTTAAAAATTCTTGTTAATATTTTTATTTTTTGCACATACTTATACTTACACTTATACTTATACTTATACTGTACATACTCAGTTAAAAAAAAACAAAAAAAAATCTGAGTCAAAAGAACCCAAAAGAAAAATAGAAAGGGTCAAAAGAATTTTTTTCTAACTTACAGGTATCATCATCAAATAGGGAGAGATTGTTGGGTCACCGATGATTTGGTGATGAACCACCTTCCTTTATATGAATGAATTTTTACAGGTTCTTTTGAAGGTCTGAAATATGCTTCAAGTATTGAAAAGTCAAAGACTATTCAATCAAGGGTTGTACATCAAAAAGTGGAATTTTGGATGTATCAACTAACTTCAATATTCAGATCATTTTGCCAAAGTCAAGATTGGGTCACCAATATAGTGGGTCACCGATGGTACACTCAAAAGTCATGAAAAGTACTAAGGACATCAAACAAGATGAGGTCATCAAGTTTGATGTCATGGTCACCGACACTATAATCTTGGTCACTGAAATTGCAGGTATATTTTCTAAGGCTGTGATATCAAGTCACAAGTTCAAGGGTGTACACTTTCAACATTTAGTGAAAGATGAAGTTTATCAAGCAAAGTGTACACTTATCAATTCCAGCCTTACAAGGTATCCACCGACGTGATACATAGTTTGATGTATCACTTAGCAATTTCAAAGAGATAAGTTCTTGACTCACATCAATTGCAAGACACGTGAGCCAGCAAGAACTTGGGCATCAAGCCTTAAATAAAGACATTCTCTTTTATTCTTATATAAGGAATATTTGTCTTTTAGCTAAAAGGTTTGATGGGACTTCATAGAGCATGAAGAAAAGAAGATAAAGTTATCTGACATTACGTGCTACAAGGAATGGTTCATCCATTATTCTAGCACAAAGGGAGTGGCATCTCCCTTTGTCCAGCAGATAAACTTCCAGCTAATGAAACCTTGACAGCTGTCCACTTGCATCCCATGCATGGGCACTATAAAAGGATATGAAGTCCTTCCCAGAAATCTCACGCTTTCAACAAATCTTCAAAGTGATTATTTGTGTGACTGTAGCAAAGCTGTGTGCTATAACAGTATTGTTTTAACTTCCTTAGTGTATAAGTTAATTACTGTTATCTGTGTGTTTAGTTTGATAGAATAGTGTGCCTGTTCTTTTCCGCATCAAACTACCTGTGTGTAAATTTTTAATATTTATATTAAAAAATTTAAAAAGAGTATATTATGTGTGTTTTATATTCAACCCCCCTTCTACAAAACCCTCTCTCAGTTAGCCATCTCTCTTTGGGGACTAACAAAACTACTAACAACCTTGACTCAGCTTCTAGCCTTCGGTCTCGACTGTCACTCTCGGTTCTCAAATCGTAATTAGTTTTTTCAAGCTTGAACTTGGATGTTTTCTTTCTTAGTTTCTTGATGTTCATTTGTTGTTATCTTGATAATATGACTATTTGAGTGATTTCCTTATAACCTATTTCACTTATTAATTAAGTGATTTGCTTGTTTGATTAAATCTCGATTTCTCATTTTTTGTGCCATAACTACAATGGTGTTATTAGTCAACAATGAAATGAGAGGTTGTCATGATATATTATGTACCTCGGTTGTTAGCTACGCATAGTCGTTAAATATAAGATCATGTTGATGCACCATGCAAATGATTCTACTGTCTAGATCCAATCTCGAGATTCTTGTTTGCCTTGGATCTACTCTCTCCCCCAAGAATGGTAGCATCCATCTATAAATATGTAAACTAGGTTCCAAACATCGTAAAATATGTGTTATCTGTTTCTTGGATTAGGGGTATTTTTTTTACTCTTCTTCTAAGGTATCCAAAACCATAGGACCAACCCTATATGAGATAGCTAGGTCTTACAGTTTGTCAAGTTGCAATATAAGTCTGAAACAAATACAAATAACAAAAAAGGGCGCAAAATGCCTTTCATACATCAAATTAAGTACAAATAATTTGATGTTTTTTAACACATAACATTAATTGTGTGTGTGTGTGTGTGCTCGATTGAACTTTTTTGTTTTTTGTCCAGTCTTTTGGTTTTTTGTTGGTTGAACCTTGCTTTCATCGAGTCTAGACTTGTCCATTGCATTTAGAAGTAACCTTATTTGGTTTAAAGTGAAAAAGATATTGGTTATATACTTATATGTCATCTAGAATATATTGGATTTGTTTAATTTGGTTTAAGTGAGGTAAGTATGTTAATAGTTAAGGCACTTATATCACACATGGTACAATGGTAACTCACAATCTTTTTCGGACACACTCATCTAGCAATAGACGATCGATTAGCTTAGATATATTCAACTAACAAAAATTCGAAGTCAATATTTGCACCTAATTCCTAACTATGTAATGAAAGAATAAACGACTGCATGCATGTATGGACTGATGGATAAGCAAAAGATGGTTTTAAAATACACATGCATATAAACAGTTTTGGACAACTAAGATTGGTACCCTACTTGTAGACTTGTTCTATCGGCCAGTTCCTAATAATAGTATAGGTATCCAACTCACTTATTTTGTCAATTCCCCAACTCATCTAACTCTTAATTTGCACCACGATCATTCAAATTGGTTGACTATCCCTCATCACCCTTTCTAATCACTTGATTCCTCTCCCATCAACACCAAACAACTTGCCTAACTAACGATTCCAAAGAACGTAAAGAATCTTTAGTATTAAGGGCTTATGGAACCCCTTTAGTGTCGGGTGAAGATTTGGTTGAGTTTCAAGCACTGACCAAATTAAGTGCAGACTAAGACGTGATTGGAACTGAAAATATCGTAGTCAATAATGATGATGTTCACTTTTATCTAGTGATTGTACTTAAAAGAAAGTGTAGCAACACCTTGAAGATACATATTAATCAGGTTGTCCATAAGTTCTTTGTATCAGTATTTTAGTCTAGTCCACCATTATTCAAATTCACTAATACAACTAACTCAACTCGTACCACAATCATTCATTCGAAACGTTTGACTATTCCTCACTACCCTCAATAATTTCTCACCCCATATCCCATCAACACCTAACAATTTGCCTAACTCAAAAGATCTACAATAAATAAAAGAATCTTCTCTATGAGGGGCCTATGGAACCCTCTAATGACACGTGTCCCATATTACAATTTTTTTATTCCTCGTTAAGACATTTCATATCTTAATATCAGTGATGTTTCAAAATTTTAATTTAAAATAATCTTTTATTCACTATAAAACAAATGACTTTCATCCACAAAAATTACCCAGATAAATTTTCGTTAGTAATCACCTTACGGATCACCCATAAAATACTAGTGGTTCGGTAAAATCTGATGTTTTTCGAGAAAATACCAACGGATCATCCAGAGAATCCATGGGTAATCTTTCACTAATTTGAATTACCCACCAGCGATTTACCCACCAAATTTTATGACGACTTTATGAGAAATCACTCTTTAACAACAGATTTCTCAGGAAAAAATCTGTGGGCAAAAGTCTTTTGTTTAACAGTAATTTACAATGAAAGTTTACAATGAAAGTGAACGATGGTATTTCAATTGTATTAATTTATGTCAAATGTTCATCATAAGTAAACTTAGAAACATATAACAATATTACTTTTGTATACATATTTTAAACATGATGGTAACTCTGAAATTAAAATACAATATAATATTTCAAAATATTTGTATATTTTAAAACCAATAAGTGAGGAATTTTGCTCCCACACACTTGATTCATAAATGGTGGAATCTTACAAGTAGAAGCATTATTTGTTAGTGGGTCTTTCTCCATAGATCTTGTGAGTGAATCACTTCTCTTCTTTGATGTAAAAAGAAGGTGTCAACTTAATGTCACTTTATTATTAGAATATCAATAAAACAAATAAAATTATATTTAAACTCCCTTTATTAATATATTTATACTAATATTTCTAAATAGCAACCCTTTATTCCTTATATTTGTAATACTGTGATTTAATAAAAATAAGTTTAAAAATAGGATCTAATTTTTACTATGGGTTATAATGTTTTTAATAAATGGTTTTCTGATTCTAATGTATGTGAGGAAGTATCAAGATTTATTGTAGCAAAAACAAAATCGACAAAAATTCCAACGAAAAAACATATCGTATATATTTATTTTCACAAGTATTTGAATTATATGATTTTCTTATCATTTTCAATCAAAATATCTGAATAAATAATTGATTTGTTTTCCTAAACAAATTTGATAAAAAAAAATACTGACGAGTTATCTTACCTTTTATAATATATATTGAAATAAAAAAAATTACAATCAAATCCTTATATTAATTGCATTTTTTTCATCATCAACTTCAATAGAAAAAATGTTAATAATTGGTCTAATTTAGTAGTGGAAGAACATTTTTATTGAGAAAAATCTCAAAAATTTTGGGGTTGAATTGCCGATCAATGTGATAAAAACCAAATAAAATAATGTAATTTACGTCATTATAACAAGTTTAAATATATAATTAAGGTCTTGTTTGTTTTTTCGTTTTAAGCTCTTAATTACCACTTATGTCTGATTCGTTTAAACGTTTCATAACCATTTCAGAACTGGAATCAGACTTCAGCACCTCTTCAAAAAACAAACGTCACCTAAGTAATATTTATGTGTGAAATTTTTAAATATAAAAAACTGAAAATACAACAAAAATTTTTATTTATTTCCTAGATCAAATTGACGGTGCTTGGGATATTTTCTATTTTATTGCAAAAATAAAACAAATAACACGTTTAATTAGGTGCTATTGTTTTTACTTTTTAGTTTTTTCATATTATAGTTCAATTACAAAAAAAAAATTTAATACAAATATATATGACGATATCCTCAATTCGAATAATCAATTAAAAATACGGTTATAAAAGAACACTATTTTCATAATGATCATCACATGGGTTCACTTTTTCACCACCAAATTACAATATTTTAATAAAAACATTTAATTAATATCAAATTTCGAAATACTTATGAGTGATAGTTGAGAAAGATGATCATTTGTAGACTTTCATATTTAGTTATATATATATATATATATATATAGGGACGGATTTAAATGAAACTTAAATTTGATTGTGAATGTAAGGACAGATGATAGCATGACATATGTCATATTCAGACTAAATAATCAAAGAAATATTCAGACTGAATAAATATTATATTCAGTCCGAATATTTCTTTGATTATTCAGTCAGAATAATCTACGTTCAGACACGTATCACGATTTTATTTTTTTCACGTTCACAACCAAATTTGATTTTGCATTAACCACAAGGGTGGTGCCTCAATGGTTTGAGTTTGAGCTCCAAAGGTAAACAGTACCAGGATGTCCCAGGTTCAAATCCAGGGAAGTTAAAAAAAATTCCCTTGTCGCCACGGAGGTTCAAATGTGATGACTCCGGGTTATCCGCAAAGCAGGTAGTCGCCCTAGGATTAGTCGGCTCGCATAGCGGGTTGGATATCCAGGTTAATCAAAAAAAAATGATTTTGCATTTAAACTTTCCTCTATGTATGTATATAAGTTTATGGTTGATTTGGTAAAAATCTTCAAATTAGATTCAAAAATCCCATTTTTCACAACATGCTTACAACTAGTAAACGGATGGTTTAATTTTTTAATAAAATTATTTTAAAGAAAGAATGACCGTAAAAATATTTTGATATAACTTATATTTTTCTTTAAATCATCCTTCAAATGCTTCCGTTTATGATTTAAAAATTGTCTATTTTAGTACGACATCTTTCCACTATCAGACTAGTCTTTAAGTAATTTATCAAAAAGAAAACATTCTCATATTATAGACCGTTAAATAAATATCTTCTTATTAAACTATAAACTTTTATATATATATATATATATATTGGCAGGTTCAAATGAAAACTCAAATTTGGTTGTGAATGTAAGAATGAATGAGAATGCGACATTTGTCATATTCAAACTGAATAATTAAAGAAATATTTACACTGAATACAGTATTTATTCAGTCTGAATAAATACTATATTCAGTATTAACTAAACTACATCCATTTTTATATAAGTTGTGACTGACATAAAAAGAATTCAATAATTCACCGGTTGACCATAAAATGTAAAAATAAATAATTTTTTTGCTCCTTATGAAATATTTTACTTTTCTTATATTATGTTGTTTTCGTTCAAAAAAAAGTTCTACATTATTATTATATGTGTTTAATAATAAGTGTTAATTTTCAAAAATAAATGTCTATTTTTTTTATTTTACTCTTAATTATAAAATGAAGAAAAAAATAATATCCAAAATTAAAGATAAAGTTGTCCTTCATCAAAAAATTGTAATAATTACACAGTGCTAAAACTATAAAACTATGTGTCTTTTTATCAAAAAAAAATAATGCAATATTTTGGTTTTGGGGTATTAAAGCATCTCCAACAGCTATTGTAAATAAATAAATAAAATGTTTTTAGCAATTTCAATGATCCAACAACTACGGTATCTCTTATGCTAAAATAGAAAAATGGGAAAAAAGAGAAAAAAAAAATCTCTAAATGGAGAGATAAATGATTATTTTAATACTTTCCACCAATTGTTTGAAAGTTTGTTTAAAAAATTTGTTGGGATATTAAATCTATTGAATATTTTAATAGTATAATTATGATAGAATTGCTAAAATATAGTAGCTATTGGAGTTGGATACAAATTTTTTTAGAGATTTTAATTTTTGATATACTATTTTGGAGAAATTTTAGCATCATTGTTGGAGATGCTCTTATACCATTAGGACTTTGTAAATCATATGTACTTTTTTTAACTCCTCAGTGTAGATAGATGTGTTTAATCAGACATAAGTTCTTATTGGAACCCAAATGTTTGAATGGAATAACTTTTTTTGTTGTTGTTATTTTGTTTATTATTTTTAACTATTTTATTTAATAAATCTTTAAAAACTATATGTTAAATTTGATACAAAAAATATATAAAATTAATTATAAAATATATATTTTTACTTTTGTTAATTCTTCATTTCTTGTAAAGTTATATACAAGTTCTTTTATTATCTCATTATATTTTTAATTTTGCTCTGATTTCGTTGAATATATTTGGTTGAATCAAAGTTACGAGTTTTATATTACTATTTGTTGTTTTTTATAACAATTAATATTTTTATAATTTTACACTTTTTCTAATTACAGTATAAAATTATGTTTATGTTTTAACTGTTTTTCAAATATGTTAACAATTAAAATTAATATAGAAAAATGAAATTAATAAATTATATTTGGTTTTTTTTATACTTTTATAATATAAAATTTATATAATAATCTATAAATAAAATAATGTTTTATAAATTAAAAATAAGAAAAGTTAGGTTTTTGTAAGAACCTTAATTGTAGAGTTTTATAGAGTCTTTTACCTTTTGAGGTTAGGGCTGCTCATGGGTTGAGTTGGTCGGGTTGAAGACATTTGAACAACCCAAATCAATGTTTGCAGTTTGAAAAATCTCAACTCAACTCAATCCAAGCAAAACTACAACCCAACCAACCCAAACCGTGCAGCATGCGGGTTGATCGGGTTGAAACTTTGGTACATCATTTTATGATCTTACTACAAGTTTTGTTTAAACAAAGTAAAATAAAAATAAAAACATATAAAAACGTCTAACAAACTCTAAAAAGGTTAAAAATTCATGCAAATAAGAAAATAAAATTACGGTTGAAAGTGTAATACTTTCGAATATACCTAATTACGGGTTGGTTTAACTTACATCTATTAATTAAATACTTAACAATCATAATAAATTCATAGTATATATAAAGGCATTGGGTTCATCGGGTTGGGTTAGGTTCAAATTAACCCAACCCGATTTCAACCCAATAGATGCGGTTTAACCTGTTTTTGTATCAAACTATGTGTCGGGTTACCTCAGTTTGAGTTTTTTTTTTTGTTTTTTTGGGTTGGATTGGCCGGGTTAGTCGGTATTTTAAGCACTTCTAGTTAAGGTGACAATAATATAACCGGAATAAAATTATGACAACTGAAGTTTTTGAATGTTCCACCACTGTAGATGCTCTAATAATCGTCACAAGACGATGAATAAATTTATTATGATCAATATTAAAAGGTGTTCTAGATTTTGATTATTAACATTAAAAAATATTTAAAAAATACTTGTTAAAATCAAACGGTATAATACTTTTAAAAGAAAAATCTAAAGATGGTTAATTTGTGCCGAGAGGTACGATATTGGCACTTATAATTTTTAAAATTCCAGTACTGCTTTTTTTTTGCAAATTTATATATCTTTTGTTTTATATTTCATTCATGTTCAGATTTATTTATTTTTTTTGCAAAAACAATGCTTAACAATTTGACCTACTTTGACTTGGCAAAGCATTTGATAATTAACATTTTCAAGTCAACGAATTCATATCCTGAAAAACCTTGATTCTACAACTTTTTGAAGATATAATACTTCAATTTTGTATTAATACCCACAATATATTTAATTAGAGAATCATAAAGTGTATATATATATATATATGTATGTATGTTTGAACTTGTTGGAAAATTTGGAGGACAAAGAGAAACATTAAAATAGCTTGGATGAAACTGAAATCATATAAGAGTTTGGTTTCCTTAAGTTATATTTTGACTTAATTTAGTCTGGGTGTATCATGAATTAACTTGAGGATAGTCTCAACTTATTAGTAACATTTTTTGTTAGAATCTTTCTTTTTTAAACTTAGAAAATCATAAATGATCTTATGTTAAATATGAGAATAATTCAATACTAAATGGAAATGATTGTTGTAGTCATTAATTGACAACTAACTACACAGTAAATATAAACTATTTATACGGATCAAAAGACAACTCAAAAATCAGAAGTACGTTAAACGCATAAGCTTTTCTCAATCGATAGCATTTTAATTTAAAATTAAAAAAAAAACAATCGAGCCATAAAAAGAAAAAAAGGGAGACAAGGCATGGTGTGACTTTTAGAAGAGAAAAACAACACAAACCGTCCTTTTTGCTTCTTTCACTACTTCATTATTCAACCCTTTTACCTTTTTCTCCGTTTTTATCGTTTCTTGTAATCTTTTTTTATTCCTTAAGACGAGTTTATTGTTACATGTTTAAATTGAGGGAATTAAGTTTATAGGCTGCTTAAAAGATTTAAACATCTTAATAGCATACTTTATAGAATTTATGTTTATATAATCAAATTATAAAACATTTTATCTAAAAGTGTTACACTGGATTTGTAGAACAATTTTGGACGTTTTGGCAAAGTTTTTAGAAAACTTTTGAATTAAAGTGTCGTATTAATTATTTTATATGACATTTTCTTTTCTCTATAAACACATCTTTTTATATTACATTTTTTCAAATAGTATCGTGTAAAATTACTTATATGATACTTTATTTTAAAAACGTCCTAAAAACCTGATAAAACGTCCAAAAAATGTCATATAAAGCTATTGAAACATTTTTATATGTGACACTTTTTGATATGGTCAGATAATCTTTAGTCTTATAAAGTATTTTATTATGTAGCTAAGATATTCCAGCCATCTTATAAAGCCAATTTTATTATAGTGATTAGAGACTGGTATGATTAGGAGTGTTAATGAGTCGAGCTTATTCGAGTAGACTAACATATCATTCGGTTTGGTTTGAGAAAATAGTATCAATCTCGAGCTCAAATAATTATTCTAAATAGTGCTCGACTATTTCATCAATATATGAGTTTGAAGCCAGTTTAACAATTTTGAGTTACGCATTATGACTCAAAATGGAAATTTGTAAGCACGGGTTTTAACTTTAACTTTATGTTTTTTTTCCATATTTTGATTGTTTGATTTACGGATATACGTATATGTTCGGCTCGAAAAATGCATGCTCGATGGTTCCATTCAGCTCGACTTGACTAAAAAAAAGTAGTCAAACTTTTGCACAAGTCGAGTCTAAAAATGACCATAATACCATTTTTTTTAACCATTGATTTCAGAGGGGGTGGGACCTACATATAACTTGTATACCGTTATCAAAGGGCCTTTGGCCTAGCTATATTGTACTCCTTACCATCCTAAGAGGTCGAGGGTTCAAAACTTCAAATCTAATCGAATATAAGAAGGGTGTCTGAGTTTATTTGTTACATTTACTGTATATAAATATTATATATTTAAAAAAAAACTTGGATACCGTTAGACCAAGAGTCAATTGACCATTAGATAGTATACAATACTTGATTTTGGTAATAGACATGAGAACGCCTAAACCAATTGTTACTTTGTAATTATGCATCAAGATTCAAGGCCACATTTCAACTTCTAAAAGCCCAATAAAAATTGGGTTGGGCCATTCCTATTAAACAAAGGTGATAACCAGTTTGTTATTGTAGTCCAAAATCCAAATAATCAGGATCGTCCAAAATTTTTATTTATTTTTTGAAGTTTTTGGGCTTTTTGTTATATCCATACGAAGAGTATAGATCATTTGAAAAAGAGTAATAAATAAGATAAAATATAAAATATTAAAACAATAAAAATGTTTAAAATGACAAACTAAAATAATATCAAATATTCATTTTTATTTCTTGATTCGACAAGTTTTTAAGTTAAATAGAAGGTTTTGATTTTGAAAGAAATTGAAAGGGCACTCACAAAAGATCTTGATGTGCGGGAATCAGGTCAAATAAGTATGCATTATGATTAAGGTGGGTTCATATTTTGGGCATATATATGTAATATTCCACATTGGTTGTAGAGAGAATAAATCGTGTCTTATAAGGACTTGATACATCCTCTATCAGACGCATTATAAAACCGTGATGTTCAAATGTACGGACAAGATGGACAATATCTAACACGGTTGGTCTTAGATTTACAGATGGTATCAGAGTCAGAAACCAGACTGGTGGGCCAAAGACGTTGGGCTCCCAAGGGGGTGGATTGTAATATCCCACACTGGTTGGGGAAGAGACAAATGTTGCCTTACAAGGGACTTGATACCTCCTCTATCAAACACATTTTAAACCCATGAGTTGAAATGTGTGAACAAAACGGACAACATTTGGTTTGGTCTGAGATGTTTAGTCCCATTGGCCAAAACTTGAACCATATCTTTTAAAATATTTGTTGGAACTTCCTCACCTCAGGGGATCTTTCAGAGAGTGATTTGACAAGTTTTTACATGTCTTACATGGTATCAAAGGCAAAATTTGCCTCTAAGACGTCTATGCCCACGACACGACACTTCGAGACATTACTACCCGTCTAAGTCCCACAACAGCTAAAACTTGGAGCTAAGCGCTATTTTAAAAGTCGGTCACAAATCTATGCAACAATTTCAAAATATTATAATAATTGAAGAAGATGAGATGATCCAGGAGGGCCTTTATTATCTGAAGGGGAATCATCACATAGAATCCCATAATAAGCTTATACATGTAGAACATTTGGAAACAGGCTAATCAAATAGGACATAAATAAGAAGCAAAATCAACAATTCAATTATTTTAACATAGATATATATGAGGATTTAATAACGGATCGTAACTTACCAAAAATTGGCTTTGGATGGTTCCTCTACAGGAAGGGCGGTCCCTCATTCCCTGCTTTTCATAAAGCTCGTTGCATTTTGCACAGAGCACCTGATGAGCTTACGGAAGAAAAAACCACCGACATTTCCTCAGATAAGCAATGATACGTTTACGTTTCACACCTTCATTACCAATGACCGTTTCTGAGAAGTAAGGTTTCAGGGTTTCCTGTGGGAAAATAGAGGTTTTGATGTCGGATAATTTACTAGCGTAACTTTCATTGATACCTCTCCTTAAAGTGGCTATTTTTGATGAATCGACTTTTAATCTCAATATGGAGATTTCCTTTTCAAGCTTTTTTGATATCATCTTTATATATTTTTAGATTATTTTTTCTGGAAGGGTGTCCCAGGCTATGCCTGGACTAATCCCGGCAAATTATGACAGCAATACATCAGCCCTGATAAACTCAGTGGCCACAATTGTTTTGTACGCCTGGATTCGCACCCTGGGCAGATGGGATATTCCACCACATCCGCTAGGGCCTCAACCACTATGTCACAACCCTGGTGGTTATCCTTTTAAATTTTTATCGGCTTTTAGTCAAGATAATTCCTTTCTTGATTTAGCCAAAACTTCATCTTCTTGCCTTCCGATCCTAAACAAAACCGCTTGACTAACCAAATCTTCCTTGGCTTTCTCTTCTTGTTTTCATGTTGTCTGCAAATACAATACCTTTAACGTGAAAGGAAACAAACAATATAACACCATGAGATACAACTAGGATGTTGGTGGGTTTTTCCTGAAAAAATGGATGTCTTGTAGGCAGTGGTGGATCCAGGATTTTTGTTCACTGGGTCCCACTAAGGTAGACTAAAGGCACGTAAAATCACCCGATGTGTTTTAAGGGATTTTTAAAGTTTTTTAAGTGGATTTCAAGGGATTTTCTTAGTGTTTTTGTTGATTTCGAAGGATTTTTTCGGTTTTTTTTATTGATTTCAAGAGACTTTTTTAGTGTTTTTGTCGATCGACGACAAGATGGGGTCCCTTGAAAAATTTCACTGGGGGAACTAAGGGTAAATTTAGGCTATGTTTGGCAAACTAACGGATAAGCTAGCTGGTAGCGGATAAGCTAGCGGATGACTGATAAGCTAGTTGATAGCTTATAAGCTAGCGGATGAAAAAATCATGTTTGACAAAACTAGCGTATAAGAATGTAAAATGACTAAAAAGGGTATATTAAAAAATAATAATTAATATTAATGAGGGTTATAATTAGAAAATGTGACAATAAGCTCCCAAAACGCTACTTCAAGTAGCGTTTCAATAAGCTAACTTACAAGCTAACTTATAAGCTAGCTTATGATTTGTCAAACGTGTACACTGAAAATAAGCTAACTTATAAGTCAGCCAAACATAGCCTTAGTATTTTTGATTTTTTTAATCTATATAATTCTTTTTGAGTGAATTACACCGGTGGTCCCCGTGGTTTTGTTGAAAGTTTGGATTTGGTCCCTAAAACAAACTATCTACACTGGTGGTCCCTAACTATTTATTTATATTGCACCAATGGTCCCTTCAGTTAACAAGGTTAGTTAGCAACCGTTGGGAAGGACTAACCGGTCATTGAACATACTATAGGGATCAAAAAATATTCTACACTAAATTTTAATTTTATTCACCCTTTTTAATTTTATTATTAAAAAAAATATTTTATATATTTAATTATAAATTAAATTTATGAATTGTTTTATATATTTTTTACATACACAATTACAAACTTGGGATTTATAATTTTTTAATGTTTTTTTTTGTGAATTTATCTTATTTTTTTGTAATTTTTTTGATTGTTAAATATATATTTTTTGTAAATAAAATATATATTTTATAAAAATCTTTAAATACATTTGATAATCTCGTGCTAACCGAATTTTATTTTCAATATTTTGCTCACATATTTCAAACATGTGAATTTATAATCATAAGGGTGGTGCAATGGTTTGAACTTGGGCTCCAAAGATCGAAAGAACCTGGAGGTCCCAGGTTTGAATCCAAGTAGAAGTAAAAATCCTCGTGTGGTCACTGAGGTTCAAATGCGGTGACTCCAGGCTACCTGCAAAGCGGGTGGTCGCCTTGGGATTAGTTGGCTTGCATAGCAGGTTGGATATCCAGATTAATAAAAAAACTTATGTGAATTTATCTTGATTTCTTTTGTTTTTGAAAATTTGAGATTTTTGAACGCTAATTTTTGTGTGTGAATAAAATAGTTTTTAAATATATATATATATATATAGATTTTTATTTGATATGTATTTTATTTTATAAAATTTAATTTGCTATTGGATATATAAAATATTTTTTAATAAGAAAAATTTACAAAAAAAATTGAAAATCAAGAAATTTGATATAAAAATATATATGAAACAATTAAAAAAATCACAAATAAATTTAAGATAAATTTAAAAAAATTATCGATAAAATTTTTAAAACTCATATTTATAGTTGGATGTATAAAAATATATAAAATAATTAAGAAATTTGATTTATAATTGAATATATAAAATATTTTTTAATAAAAAAATTAAAAAAATGGTGAATAAAATTAAATTTTAGAGTAGATTACACTTTTGATCCCTATAGTATGTTCAAAGATAGGTCAGTCGTTTCCAACGGTTGCTAACTAACCTTGTTAAGTGGAGGGATCATGAGTGCAATGAAAATGAAAAGTTAAGGACCACCGTTGTAGATAGTTTGTTTTAGGGACCAAATCCAAAATTTGAGCAAACCATAGGGATCACCGATGTAATTCACTCTTTATTTTTTTAACCATTCAGTGGAGTCCTTTCCCCCCATCTTCTGCTAGCTAGATCCGCCCCTGCTCATAGGAGTGGGTACACAAAACCAAACGAGTAAGGTATATCCCACCTTCCGTCTTTGTCCGCCGTCTTCGAGGGATGTATGTAGGTCTGACCTCTATCCTAAAGATAAAAAATTACCACCAACAATACATTTGTCACTTCGGTTAAGCCAGTATATACTTCTCCATTTACTGTACATTTCCAAAGTGATGGATCCACCTCTTGCCCATTTTTAAGTAAAATCAAAGTGTTTTCCAATATATTTGACACATTGTCTTTACAACAACAACAAAGACCATCCTATAGCCTTAGTGGCAACTTTTCTGGTGTGACCAAAAGATAGTATTTTCTTATTAATTAGCACTTTTGCACATTGTCTTCAAGTTGGCTAATTGGAGATTTTGTAGGATACTCATAACTCAGGCATTCGTTTTGAGACGGTAAAACTATTTATCGGGAACCATTTGGAGGTGACGGATAAGCTCTGATAAAGGAGGTTTTTTGTCACATTTATCAAATACAACCCTGATTAATATTATAATTGTTATTTTGCTCTTATTAGTTATAAATATTAATTATTAGTTAATGTAAATTCAACTTATTAATCAATTTTATTTATTAATAAATATAAGTTATTATATTAATAAATATTAACTTTAACTGTAAAGTATTTACTATTTAAAATTATTATTAATTTTAACAATTATTTCATATTATTATTATTCAATATATTTAATTGTCAAAAAATTAAATATTAATATTTATTTTGGTACGAAAAAAAGATTATTAAATAAAAACTAACCTAAAAGTTTATATACAAGTTTAACTAATTTTTTTTTAAATATTTTAGAAATCAATGTTTTTACAAGCTTGAAAACTTGAAATGGTATCTCTTTGACCCCTGCCATGGTACCCCCAAGGGCCATTTCATTAGCATTTTGTTGCAAATATTGAAAAGGGATTTGCAGAATAAATTTTACTACCATCTCATCTTCTTCCACTAAAAGTTCCAATCTTTTTTCGTTCTAGGGTTTTCAACTCAATCGCCTTTGAATTTCCACATAGATCAAATTCAATACTTTTTATTTCGATTCAAATTTAAGGATTAGGTTAATTTCCTTTTGATCTTATATGTTTCTGCGAAATCTCTTTCATGCACGACCAATTTTTGGGGCTCTTCGATTTCTTAGCTGTATCGAAGTTTGTTGATCGTTCAATTTTGGGGGATACGTATTTATTTGTTTATTATTGTAATGTGGAGCTTGGTTTCAAAGTAATTGTTTGATCTTCATGTTCTTTTTTATAAAATTATTATAAGTTGTTGTTTAATTGGGTAGAAATTAGAAAGTTAATCAAATTTGATAGATAGATAGTAGCGAAGTGAATGTATACTTCAGGAATGGATTGTGCCACTGCTGCTGGTGCAGGAACAATGCTAATACCAACAAGGTTTGTGTGGCCTTATGGGGGAAGAAGTGTATATTTAAGTGGTTCTTTTTCAGGGTAAGATTTTTAATTACTTTTTAACTTTTTACTAAGATGGGTGATTAAGAGAACTGAATCTTGTTTACTTAATGGGAATGACATTTTGTGAAGGTGGTCTGAACAGTGGCAGATGACTCCAGTTGAGGGTTGCCCTACTGTGTTTCAGATGATATGCAGTTTACCACCTGGTTACCATCAGGTTAGTTATTAACATATTTCATTATATATATATATATATAAATATACTTATGGAAGCTGAAATATGTTTTGCATTAAAGGTCTGCAAATATATAGATGGCATTGAAGTAATACATCCTAAATTGATGAATTTTATTTGGATGATTATGACATTATGTACTGAATTGGTGTAACTATTGCAATAGAAAATATCATGAAATGGAAATAGAAGTACAAATGGATTCTATTATTGTTTTGTGATCCTTAGATTAGGAAAAGAAAGTTAGAATTTTTTTAAAGATTTCTACGAAATCCAGTAAGAAATCCAAAGTTATTGATTAGTTGCAATCATAACCTAATTTGAACCCACATTCATAAGCAACATTAGTTCAATGGTAGATTTTATCTGAAATTGACAAAAGGGGGTTGAATTACAGGGGTCAAGCTTTCTTGACATCCAAGGAACGTTTTGTAAAGAATTTGTAAATGTTAAGTTAATCAACTTCTATATCGTCACTTGCATTTTTGTATACATTTTGCAGTACAAATTTATTGTTGATGGAGAGTGGCGGCATGATGAACACCAGCCTTTTGTAACTGGTAGTTATGGTACTGTTAATACTGTTGTATTAGCTAGGGAGCCAGATTATATTCCTACAGTCCTGAGTTCGCAAATGACTTGTGGTTCAAGCATGGATGTCGACAATGAGGCCTTTCAGCGTGTGGTAATTGGATTTGCTATTAATATATATATATATATATATATATATAGGGGAGGTTTCAGTTGCAAACTTGACAATTCAAACAAACTTTGCAAACCAATCCTAGCCGTCCATCTAGTATAATAAATATTTGATTTTATTTTGTTTCCTAATTCAAAGCCAGGATCATAACTAATGAACTTATCATCTTCCATATATATCTCAACCATAATTAATAAATTATGATAACTATCCATAAATATCTCAATTGTTTCCTAATATAATGGTTTGCAAAGTTTGCATAAATGGAGGAGTTTGCAATTGAAACGTGCTCTCTCTCTCTCTCTCTCTCTTTATATATATATATATAGGGTCGGTTCAAGGGAAAACGCCAAAAAAAGAGAAAACTGAAGAACACCCTGGGAGCCCTCCATATGGACGCTATGCACAAATACATACCGGTAATTTGTAACATGCATATGCACTAATGCATAATTATATATGCATTAGTGCATAGAAAAAAATAGCTTCAACCGCTTCTATGCATTTGTGCATACCGTCCGGATGGAGGGCTCCCAGGGTGTTCTTCAATTTTCTCTTTTTTTAGTGTTTTCCCTTGAACCTCCCTCTCTCTCTCTCTCTATATATATATATATCTATATATCTATATATTCAAATAGTGTCTGAAGCCTTTGTCTCTGCTTTTATTTTCTTTCTAATAGACGGCGACGTTTTCCATATGTGAAATTCTTAGGTGAGGGTCTCGGATGGTATATTACATGAGCCATTGCCAAAGATATTAGAAGCAGATTTGGAGGTATCTCGTCACCGGATTTCTGCATTCCTGTCTACACACATGGCTTATGAGGTCCTTCCTGATTCCGGAAAGGTCAAATCATTTATCCCTTTTTTTAAAAGTTTATATCAGTTTGTTTCGTATATTCTTTTCTCTCACTTTTTCTTGTTTTTCTTCCTTTCAGGTCATTGCCTTAGATGTTGATTTACCTGTAAAGCAAGCATTTCATATTCTTTATGAGCAGGTATAAACATCCATTGCAACTTTTGATGGATCGTCAATCAATTTAGTCAAAAATAAATAGTTTTTAAAAGTGGCAGGTTATGATTTATTATGGTTTTATATGCAACTCTTTTGTATTGAGCTATTTCAGGGGATCACTATAGCCCCTCTTTGGGATTTCTGCAAGGGGCAGTTTGTTGGAGTTCTAAGTGCGTTGGATTTTATTTTAATCATGCGGGAGGTAAATTCAAGTCGAATTTAGTTAATGATATTCATGTTAATTGTTATAAAGTTTGTTCATATTAACTGCAATAAAAAAGAACTTGTGGACTTGTAAATCTCCTTGCCTCACTGCCAACTATTACTTTTGTATGGACTTGGTGATGCAAGTAATTCGACAGCAAGGAGTCAACAATTACATTGTTTTTCTCAACTTGTATACACACACACACACACACACATATATATATATATATTATGATTTAGTAATTTGCAAATGTGCATGCTTGTAGGAGCCTAGTAAATTCATAAAATCGGGTAAATATTGCCTAGGATGTACTGCTGAAAAAAAAACTGAGACTTGTGTTGTTTACTCTTATTTATTTTTTTTTTTTTTAATTTCATTTGGTATAAGAAACATTAAATTTTCTTGCACAATTTTTGGTGGTTGATGATGCTTCAAACCGAAAACAAAGTATATCTGCTTATATATATATATATTAATATATATATATATATATAGAGAGAGAGAGAGGGAGGGAGGTTCAGGGGAAAACCTCAAAGAAAAGGAAAATTGAAAAACACCCTGGTAGCCCTCCATTTGGACGGTTTTGCATAAATGCATACAAGTGATTGAAGCTGGGTTTTTTTCTATGCACGTGTGCATGTTACAAATTACCGGTATGCATTTGTGCATACCGTCCATATAGAGGGCAACCATGGTGTTCTTCAGTTTTCCACTTTTTGAGGTTTCCCTTGAACCTCACCCTATATATATTAGCAGTATACTATATATATATATATTAGCATCTAATATTTCAGGAATTACTTTAGGCATCTAGTGTCATTTCAAAATTTTGCTTGGAAGTGTATTTCGTCACTTACTCTCTCTTGAAAGAGTTTAATTTAATTTGGCTGATTGATTGTTGATTTAATTTTCTTTTGCAGCTTGGTAGTCAAGCATCCAATCTGACAGAAGAAGAACTTGAAACACATACTATTTCAGCCTGGAAAGAAGCAAAGCTATATCTGAGTAAACAAACTAATGACCATGGGAAACCATTTTCAAAAAGGCTAGTCCAGGTGACCACCATTTCTTTCATATATCTATTCCTATTTCAACACCAAGGAATAAAACACATATTCTTTATTATTAATTATCTTTAAATAGAACCAACTTGATAGTTTCTAGGAAACCAATCTTTATTATCGACTTATTTATAACTATGCAGGCTGGACCAGATGAAAATTTGAAAAATTGCGCTTTAAAGATACTGCAACATGGGCTGGCTACAATTCCCATAATTCATCCATCCGCAGAGGATGGTGCATGTCCACAGCTATTATATCTTGCTTCACTTTCTGAAATATTAAAATGTAAGAATTTTTGTTACTTTTTAGAGTAATGGTAGGTGTATATCTCACCAAGTGTATCTTGCTAATTCAGGTGTTTGCAGATATTTTCGACATTCTGCCAGCTCATTGCCGATACTACAGCAACCAATTAGTACGTTTCCTTTGGGTACATGGGTTCCAAAAATCGGAGAGCCAAATAGACAACCATTCGCGATGCTTAGACCAAGTGCTTCTCTTAGTGAAGCGTTGAATCTGTTTGTGCAAGGTTTGGTTTACGCTCGCTAGATTTTGTATTTTCTTGTTTAAATTACAATATTGTTCTTTCGTCTTTATCCATCGTTTAGGCGTAGCTTGTTGGTTTTTCACTGCATTTTGCAATCAGTTTCCAGTTTTTGACAATTTGCATCATTTATATATATATATATATATATATAGGGTTAGATTCAGGGGAAAACTGCCAAAGAAAATGAAAAACTGAGGAACATCCTGGTAACCATTCATCTGGACGGTATGCACATGTGCATACAAGTAATTTGTAAGCAATTTTCCGGTATGCACATGTGCATAGCATGTACACGTGCATAAAAACCAAGAAACGACTTCAATTACTTGTATGCACATGTGCATAGCATGTACACGTGCATAATAACCAAGAAACAACTTCAAAATTACTTGTATGCACATGTGCATACCGTCCAGAGGAATGGTTACCAGGGTGTTCCTTAGACCTTAGTTTTTCATTTTTTCTGGGTTTTCCCTTGAACCTCCCTATATATATATATTTAGATATATCTTTCTTTCAGTACAATGCCTCCTTGCCTCCTCGATTGTTGCACACTCTATTCTTCTCACTGGAGCTGCCATATGAAACTAGGAAACCATTTAATAAAAGAAAGCTACATGCTTTCCTAACTAACAA
The DNA here is from genome assembly GCA_036898165.1 of Silybum marianum. Classification (NCBI taxonomy): domain Eukaryota; kingdom Viridiplantae; phylum Streptophyta; class Magnoliopsida; order Asterales; family Asteraceae; genus Silybum; species Silybum marianum. Next base: position 21,346,705 of record CM072539.1, read on the forward strand.
GGATGAGAGTAAAACAAAATGGGTAAGCTATCATTAACATGATAATAACCAAAACATTAAATTATTGAATCCAGTTACTTATATAATGTAGTATTGATCCTAATTATCTTCTCAACAAATAAAAAATGTAAACTTTCTATAATAATAATACATAATTTGCAAACATCAATTTCTTTGAATTTCCATTTATGCCCTGGCTCTTCATTGTAGAAAATGTATCCTCAAGTTTTACACACTTCTTTGAATTTCCATTTCTGTTGACTACTTATGTTATTTGTACTTCTAATTTCCAATGTTTTTTTTTTCTTGAACTTATTATTTCGGTGATGGTTTTTTTATTAGTATGGTCTTGTACACTAATGTGTATATATATAGAGGAAGGTTCAGGGGAAAACGTTTAAAAAAAGAGAAAACTGAAGACCACCCTGTGAGCCCTCTATCAGGACAGTATACACAAATGCGTATAAGCTATTGAAGCTGTTTTCTTTCTATGCACCGGTGCATATATATGCATTAGTGCATATGCACAAATGCATGTTACAAATTACCAGTATGCATTTGCATTTGTGCATACCGTCCGGATGCAGGGCTCCCAGGTGTTATTGAGTTTTCTCTTTTTTTTGGCGTTTTCCCCTGAACCTGACCCTATATATATGTAGAAAGGTAAATATATAGATATAGATATAAATGCATACATAATTTGGTACCATGTTTGGTCTTATTTGTTCTTCTTTTTCGTTTGCAGCTCGTGTTAGTTCAATTCCCATAGTTGATGATAATGACTCATTGTTGGATATATACTCTCGAAGGTAAAGCTATTCCTGTGTGGCCATTGGCACTATCTTTCTTGAGTTTTACACCATCTCGTTTCTCTCTTTTGCAGTGATATTACTGCATTGGCTAAAGACAAAGTTTACACACACATTAACCTTGAAGAAATGACCATTCATCAAGTAAGTACCCTGAGTCTAGTCTTTTATATGCATGCTAGGTGTGTATATATATATATATATATAAGTTATGTTCTTTTTCTTATATATGCACGCTAGGTGTGTACACATATATATATATAAGTTATGTTATTTTTCTTATATATGCATGCTAGGTGTGTACATATATAAGTTATGTTTTATTTCTTTATTTGATGTATTGAGTATTCTTAGGCATTGCAATTGGGACAAGAACCGTACTCTTCTTATGGGGGAGCTGGTCAAAGATGTCACATGTGCCTGCGATCGGATTCTCTTCACAAAGTGATGGAACGATTGGCAAAGCCAGGTGATTATTTATTTGCTTTCTCTTAAATGTTTTGCTATGCCCTTCATATACAATTGTGTGTATATATAGTGAGTGGTTCAAATAAGAAGGTTAAATATCGTGAGAAGGTAAGAAGGGAAAGTATTTATGTGTATCAATGAAAAAATCAATTTGAAGATGCATATGTGAACCCATATGAATAATTTGTAATGTCGGTTCACATATGCATCTTTAAGTAGATGTTTTTCCAAAAAAGATTCAATAATTCACGTATGAACATTTCCATAACATTTTCTTCTTACCTTCTCACGATATTTAGCCTTCTTATTTGAATTTGCTCCTATATATAGACTTAGATTTAGGGGAAAACACAAAAAATGGAATACTGAGGAATAATCTTACTATCCATTCATGCATATCATCGTAAAGATGAACGGTTATTAGGGTGTTCCTCAGTTTTCCATTTTTTTGTGGTTTATATATGTGTATACTTATATATAGAGAGAGAGGCAGAGAGAGGCAGGTTTAGGGGAAAACCTAAAAAAAAACTGAAGAACACCCTGGGAGCCCTCCATCTGGACGGTATGCACAAATGCATACAAGCGATTGAAGCTTCTTTTTTTCTATGCACGAGTGCATGTTATGCACAAGTGCATATGCACATTTGCATGTTACAAATTACCAATATGTATTTGTGCATGCCGTCCGGATGGAGGGCTCTTAGGGTGTTTTTCAGTTTTTTTTGAGGTTTTCCTGAACCTGACCCTTTATATATAGGGGGGGTTCAAATGAGAACTCAAATTTGGTTGTGAATGTGAGGACAAATGAGAGCGCGACACGTGTCATATTCAGACTGAATGTAGTATTATTTAGACTGAATAATCCTACATTCAGACTGAATGTAGTGTTATTCACATCTGAATATGACACGTGTCGCGCTCTCATTTGTCCTCACATTCACAACCAAATTTAAGTTCTCATTTGGACTTTCCTATATATATATAGGGGGGGGGGCGAGAGGCAGGATCAAATGAGAAGGAGGTCAACTTACAAGAAGTGCGATAAGGGTCAAATCACATGTGATTTACAACGACCAGAAGGGTCGTGTTGACCAGTCACGCACATCCTTACGGATATATAGTAAATCACATGTGAATTTGAACCCAATATTATATATAGTTAAGCACACAGCATGATAGGTCCTTATCTTCGAAATCAGAAGCTTGGTTATTACAGCATGTTTTTATTTTATTTTATTTTATTTATCATTTATCATTTATCATTTTCCATTTTTATTTTATAATTAGTGTGTATTTCGTTGATAGGGGTAAGACGGCTAGTTATTGTGGAGGCTGGAAGCAAGCGTGTAGAAGGTATCATATCCCTAAGCGACATATTCAGGTTCTTGCTTAGCTAGTAAACATCTTTCAAGAAAACAAAGGGCAATCTGAGCTGTTTGTTAACATATAGAATAGGGGGATTGAAGTAATAAATTTGATGATTGGAAGCCAATGTGTGTAGGTGGTTTCTTCTTTTTCAACAATTTGTGATTTTGATGTTGTTGTGCCCATTTTTGGCCATAAATTTAAACATTAAAGTGTTACCACAGATTTATATCTAAACAGAATTGCAGCAAAAGGTCACACAGGTTGGTGGTGTCAGCTGGTGACACCACCGTAGCAGATGGAGCAGTGGTGCAATGTCACTACTGCTCCTTCAAGCGGTTAAATGACCTCTTAGATATTCTTTTTTAAATCCATAATCTTTTGACAGGTTTGAGAATGTGACAGGTTTAACAGAAGAGTGTTATTTTTATACACAAGAATGCCTAAAAACTTACTAAAAAATCATGGATTTGAAAAAACACTTGTTAGAAAATCATTTAAATAATAACCGGATTTGATAATATGTAGGTGTATAACCTTATATTTTAATTGGGAAAATTTCATCTATATCCTTTAAAACTTCCTATATTATGTATATATCCTTGTAAAGTTTGAAACTTCGTATATATCCATCTAAACCTCTAAAACTCACGTATATGTCCTTCTTTCTAATTTAATTATTATTAAAACATTTAAAAAAATACAAATTTACTCTAACTACCAGAAGTATGAAGTCAATTTCCTGTTAATAGGTCTTGACTCTTTAGGCCATTAGTTTAAGTTAAAATTTCACTTAAAGTTTATATACCCAAATTACTCTATTTTTATGAAATTACCTTTTGGTCCTTGGCATAAATAATTATCATCAAAATAGTCTTAAGTTCCCTATTAGTTTTGGCGATTCACTATTTATATCTGATTTCGACACTATATTATAAAGTATTTAGGATGAGGGTAAAATTGTAATTCGATAAAGACAATTGTTTAGTAGTCCGACTGAAAGTAGTTGTTTACCAAATGTTTGTGTACCGTTAACCAATCAAGTCAAAAAACGACCCCTTCTTTACTGGTTAGCATATCGATCGAGTCAGTAAATCAACACACAGTCGGTAGTATGGTGTATTTGGTGTAATCTCATCGTTTTGAAATGAACTCCCTCTTACGAAAGAAAAGCAATTTTTTTTAATCATATGAAAAAATTCAATGAATTATGTAGTAAAATCAAAATAAATGAAATTGTGACATTTCAAATAGAAGTAATAAACTAGAAAGTGATGGATCCAATATGAGAATGTGGAGCAAAAAAAGAATTATACATTGGTATGAGCAAAAACTATCAATCAACCAAAGTGTCATTATTCATCAGTGAATCTGCCTTTTTTGTATCTCCAAATCTGAAGCAATAAATAATCTTCAACGATGCTTGAAAACCCGAATGAGAATGTAAATGTTGATCAAATTGATGGAATCTTGAAGTAGTCGGGATCAAAGTGATGCAGTCTCACGTAACCATCTTCACCTCCGCTTGAGAAACTATTATTATTAAATCAGTTCATCAGTTCAATATATATATATATATATATATATATATATTAGATATGATAATAGAAATAAACTAATGTCTTTTCTCATTTACTAGAGGAAGATTTACACTACTATATATACAAGAAAGTAAACCTATTTAAGGAAAGGATACTATCACATTAAGAAAGATAAAACACTAATTTACTATATCTAACAAGATACAAGATAAAAAAAATATGCATATAGAGATGTTCAAATGAGAGCATATGAGAACACCTATATCACATGTGAATGTTTTCTTGTCATCTCAAAAAAGCTAAATGAGTACAAATATAAGAAAGAAGATTTACAAGTGTATAAAAAATCTTTACATTTCAAAACTAGATTTATAATATACCTACCCATGAGATGATTAGGTCAGTGTCAACTAAAATCAAAGATATAAACTAGAACTAAATGTTAATAGAGGAAGGAGGTTTGGAAAGCAAATGGCATCAATATATGAATACATTAGTACAACTTATTCATATATGAATACACGATTAGTTAATCACAACAGTCATATATAGATTCTCCAAGTTAGCTAGTCTCTTTGCAAAAAATGAAGAATGTACCTTTTTCCATCAGGGTTGAATGCCAAAGCATTTATTGGACCAAAATGCCCTTTAACACCTCCAATCTCTTCTTGTAAAATCTATAGACACAAGTAGTATTTCAGAGGTCATTAAACTATCAATAGATAAATTCAGATCCAAATCCAAATCCAAATCTAAATCCGAAAGAATATCAGATACCTTGTCATAAAACTTGGCTTCAAATTTCCCTGCACGATGATCAGTTGTGGTAACAGCAGATGCATCCTGCCCGCCTCCAAGCACCACCTGAAAAGGAGGTTTTTCAGTCTTAAATGCTTATAATTCTACAACCAACTCAACTTATGCTAAGCAATTCCTTGGGTTAAGAAACATTAGAGAGAAGATGGTTGTTATTAATTATTCAAATACCTAAAAAATGTCCTTACCAACACGAATTTGAGAAAACTTGTGGGCCCGAATCAATGTCACAAGAATCTTAGCATAGAAATCTTACTAAAAAAAGTGCAGCCTTTTTGGGACAACCCAAGATAAAGGAACCAATTCATAATATACACGGTAAATATCATCCGAAAAAAATTTACTTATGAAACTTACATGGTTAAGAAGTGGAGACATTGCGACGGCATTGACTGGGCGTTCAGTAACATATGTCTTGATCAATGTCAGCGATCTGATGTCCCATAGCTAATAAATAAGTTGAAAAAAAATGGATAAGAATGCCGGTTAAAAGACAAACACCCACCCACCATGAGAAGTGATGAATAGAGAGATTACCTTTGCTGACTTATCTAGAGACCCGGTGAGAAAATGTGATCCATCAGTAGCTTTTGCAAGTGATGTAACTGTCTTTTTATGACCAACTTCCTTGTCATTTTCTTGCAACAATTTTCCTGTCTGTCATTTTTCAAAATAAGAGGAATATTAAGAGTTCATCCAGATATAACATAAGGTTAATAAATAAGTAAATAATAAGCCGGCCATTGTGCAATTACTAACATTGTTTACTTAACTTCCTATCTTATAATTCAACATGGAAGTAATATTTCATTCCAGCCCTCCCAAAATACATAAGCAACTTCTCATTGAGATTACCATGATTCGTGTGCTTAGAGTATATTATTCAACAATTAACATGATTCGTGTGCTTAAAGTATATTATTCAACAATTAACATGATTTATGTTTATTCACTAGGATTCTATAACTAATAATCAATATTGATTTCAAAAATGCTACATCCCATCTGTAATACTCAAATTTAACTCGTACAATCTGCCAAAACAAAAATCATAAAGTTTCAGTGGGATGATAAACAGATTTGTCCTCCCATAACCCAACCATCAAAACATAAAATTAAAGTTACACATTTAACTTCTCATCCACACATAATTAAAACGTGAAGATGTAAAAAGCATACCTCTGTGTCCCAAATTCGGACAATAGCATCTTCGCCAGCACTAATGATGGTCTTGTTCAGAGGTCCCCAAACCGCTCTATTGATCCTTCCTTGAGGACCCTTAAGTACTAGTACAGAGTCACCAACCTCTGAAAAGTTACACCAATTTGAACGTAAGCTATTTAAACTATAAGACCAATATAACTAAAGGAACAATTTTGACTCTTTCCTTCAAAGTAGAAGGATAATGTAAATTTAATATCGTTAAAACAAAGAATAATTAAGGCAAATTTGTGAAACGGAAAACTCACGGTCATCAGGGTCAGCAGCAATGCGTTTGACGTGGATGGCAGAAGTTAAACCCATGAAAGGGTCAGTGGTGATAACAGCAAGTTTATCACCAACAGCAAAATCAACAGCTCTAGCAGGTGAATCGAAACTGAAAGTGAAAAGCTGTGTTCCACTTTGAACATCCCATAGTTTAGCCGACTGATCAGCACTACCAGTAATCAATCGTGACGAATCTCCTGCAGAATTAATCGTCATTCAGATATCTATTAGTACACTAGAAACTGAAAAGAAAGAAATAGGATGAACACATTATCAATGGCACACCAAAACAGATAAAATAGCCAAAGAAAAAACAATTAAAACCCCAATTAATAACCAATTGTAAACTAATACAAAACTCCGATTGAGGTAACAGCATCGATCCATTGCTAATCAATATAACTTTTCTACAACCAAATTGACAACTTGACGGAAAACTAATAACTTTATTTAAGATACACAAATCCAGTTGTTAACTTGACTCAAATAGGAACTTACTTGATACATCGCAGCACCAAACGGCTCCATTGTGACCACGGTATGTGCCCAATCGCTCGCCGTTATCGGCAAACCAAACAGTTGGCGTATGATCTTTGGCGCAAGAGAACAGAAGATCTCCATCCCTGTTATACTTGAGGAAAGTGAGTGGCCTCTCGTGACCTTTCATCAAGATTGGCCTCATCTTTGCTTTAATTTGTCGAAAATTTGATCGAAGAAAATTGGGAAAAAAACTTTTCCGACGTTGGAAACCCTAAATCGGACCAAGATGAAGATGAGTGGGAGGTTTTTGGTTTGCAATACTGTTTTACAAGTAACGTTAAACTCTCTTCTCAATTAGTTTCCTAAAAGGTTTCGAACTGAATTTTATCTTAGAGTTAATTACATATTTGGTCCCTGTGGTTTGAAACTTATCTTGGACTTAGTCCCTACATTTTTTTTATTCCAATATAGCCCCCAGATGTATTTTCGTGACGTTTTGGTCTCTACCACTAACGATTGTTAACTTTTATCCGTTAAATAATGGTAATTTGTTTTTATCTTTTTTGTTCAATCTCTTGTTTTAGTTCAACATCCACGCTTATTTATTGCACATTATACACATATTCATTGCTTAAATTAATGTTGTATACATTTAAACTTTTAAATTTTCATGTTTATGTAGTTTAATTATTTTTTATTTAAGTTTAGTTTAGTTGTTGTTTGTTCTTTATGTTACTTCCCATGGTAAAAGAGAAATAATTTGTAACATTGAATTTTCAGGGTCTTTTCATAAATAAGAAAAGAAAAAGGATGATGACATGTTTATTAATAAGCTTAATGGAACTCACAATTTATTTGGCTATTTAATATAAACGTTTGATAGTTTTTTAATGATCTAGAAAATTTAATAAGCTTCTAAATAGAGCTTTATGTATAAACATGCCCAAGTCTGGCTATAAGCCATGGTAGAGATAGCCAAAATGAGCCCGACCTGGCCCATGACCGACTTAGGAACGGGTTCGGGGTTGATTGGGACCGGTTATGGACCAACGACTTGGAACAGGTTATGTTTTTTACGAAAGTTCAAGCCCCGCCTGGGAATCGGTTACAGAACCAGTTATACATAGGCCATTTTTTTAAATTAAGTTTTATAAATTATATATAAAGTTTAATCAATATTTTTACAAGATTTTCAAGTGTTTTTTTTTTAAGTTTTATAAAGTTCTTTTTGAAGTTTTTTAAGTGTGTCAATACTAATATCAAAAACCGTAATCATAAAAACATCTATAACATTTTAGTGTAAAAAGTATTTTTAATGACTAGGTTAAAGATTTTAAAATGTGTTTCACTAACATATTGTCTAAAAACAAGAAAATGTTCAAACACAAATTTTTATTTGTTCAAAATTGATTTTTGAAAAAAAGTTGAGACCGGTTTGAATCGGACTTGAGACCGCGTTTGATTCTTAGAGCATCTCCAATGCAAGGTTCTTATAAGCAAAAAAATGTACAAGCTTATAAGAACTACCATTGTGGAGAGATTCTTATAAGAACCTAACAAGGTATAGGTACTCCAACAAAAACTTTGGTTCTTACCATGATTTTTATGAAAAATGTCATTTCACTCATGTTTTATTTATTTCGTTGACTTATTTAATCATTAAAATATAACTTACTTAAATTATTGATGTTAAAAAAATCAATGGGACCCATAAAAAAAAGGTTTTTATAAGAGCCTCCGTTGTGAAATTTTTAATGAGTTCATAATTTTATAAGGTGACATTGATGTGCCAAAAAAGTGTAAAAAACCATTAAAGACGCTCCAAGAGCCGGACTTTATTTAAGGAGAATTAGACCATGTATTTTTTATTTATTGGAAACCGGTCATAAAATGAAAATCTCGTGCCAAGCCTGATTTCGGACCGACCCGAACCGACCCGACCTCAAACGGATGTTTGGCAATCTCTACTCTCTGGGCCATGGGGCGACCCGTTTTCTTTTGTAGGATCAGTTTTGGGCCATGGACCGATCCGACCCGACCCGACCTGAAACGAATGTAAAGGTTTCACCTTTGAACTGACTATCGACTTGTTCTTGATACCCAGTAACTCTTTCTCGAGTCGCAATCTAAGCTCCAACTTTCTTCATCTACGATGCCCTCTCCTCTTTGCCTCTTTTAATCTTAAACAATAGACTTCTGGTAAATTTCTAAATTCTAATCTTTTGTAGATTAAAAGACGTTTCTAATTTTTTTTTAATTTGGATTATTGTCTACTTGTCTTTGATTTTTGATAGTTAGATGATTACTTTAGTTTGCTAATGTGTGTCTATCTTGGTTTCTCATTGGTGTTTGCTTTATGCTTATTGTTTATAATATTAACCAAGTTTAATGATGCCCTCCAACTGTTCGATGAAATGCCACCAGCATAAACTCTATGATATTCTTGTTAGTTTAATTCAAGAGACTGAAAGATTTGTTACATGGTTTGGTTCTTGATCTCAAGAGTACTGATTTTACTTGTTTTCTATGCATTTATGTGGGTATTTGCGTCTTTGGGATAGTAATTATAATTTATCTAGGTCAATATAGGAAGCCTACAAAAGAATGGAAGTAACATTGTTGCGTTGTAGTTACTCAAGATATTGTTGGGGAATGGATTGTTTTTCAAACTAGTGAAAGGTAATTCATTTATGGTTCGTTGTCCAATTTGTCATTAAAATTGTGTGGTATCATGATCACCTTCTTTCATGTTTGATGGCTTTTTAGGACCTTTGATTTTAAGATGAAATCTGGTAAGAGATTGAGGGTTTCATGACTATTTAACCACACACTAACTTTTAGAATTGAGTGTTGTACATATTGCTTAGAGCATTAGCTATTACATTAGTAACATTATTGTTGCATGAGTAATGTTGCGAGTTCATGAATTTATCAATGAGTTAGTAAACATATGCATGATGTTGCAATTTCAAGAACGTATGTAAGTTGCAATTTCCAGACACCCTAATTGCGTATGTAAATTCTTTCTCTCTAATGTCATCAGTTTGACATATTATTTTCTTATATAGTTAACATTAAATTTTTTATAGGACAGCAGGGGTAAATTTGTGTCTCAGAGACTGCAATGGCAGCCATTGGGGGCATATTGAGGTCGAAGCTACGATTATCTGTTTCTTCATTGCTCCACAATGATATAATGAGAATACCCATTTTGAAAGGCTGCGTCTCTTCTTATTCTTCTTCTTCTTCTTCCACAACACCATTAAAATTCAATCACACAACTCAAAAAAGTATCAATGGTGTCTGCCATTGCCAACAGCAGTTTCAGAGATATTTGAGACCTCGGTATTACCACGATGGTAGGCCCAGAGGTTCTCTTTGGAGGGGAAAGAAATTGCTTGGTAAAGAAGCTCTTTTTGTTATTTTGGGTTTGAAGAGAGTAAAAAACGATGAAGAAAAACTGGAAAAGTTTGTTAAAATTCATGTCTCAAGGCTCTTAAAGATGGACATGGTTGCGGTTCTCACTGAGCTTGAACGCCAAGAGGAAGTGGATTTAGCTGTTAAGGTTTTACTCATCCCTCCTTTAATCGATGAATTTGATCACTTAGTTGTATTGTTTGTTTTTCCAAATATCTTCCTCTTAACTGGGCATATGGTTTAGCAGTCAATGCAATATCTTTATGATAAACATATGGTTCAGGGGTATTTTGGTAAAATTACTTTATAGCAGTCATGATTGTTGATTTAAAGCTTGAATCAAGCTACTGTATTGGTAATATGAAATTTCAATTTTGTTGTGAATTCTTACTCTTACTTTAAAATAGTTAGGAACTTAGGAATCAAGCTGAAAGCGAATTAGCTATAATAAACATGGAACTACTAGCTAAAGTGGATCAATTAAGTGGAATCTCTAACTTGTAAATGGCTATATTATTTGAAGCTAGGATCGATAAGATTGACTCCCATTTCATATAACAATTGCAGGTGGAATCTCCATGGTCGGTTGCAATGTGTGCATATAATTACTATTTGACTATTTGTATCCATATTTCATCCACCAAAAACATATAAATGCTTACTTAAACTTATCAACTTTTAATGATTTTGAATTGTTAATTTTTTTTATACCCATTTATCGGCATTGAGCTAGGAACAAACTATTGGACATATGAAGTATTATAAGTTTATTAAAAAGTGTTTTCTTACACCCAATTTATGGAATTTTTTAGATGTTTTGGGTGATTCAAAAGCAAGACTGGTATCAGCCGGATGTATATCTATACAAAGACTTGATCATCTCATTATCTAAATCTAAAAAGATGGATGAAGCAATGAAGCTATGGGAATGCATGAAAAAAGAAAATTTATATCCGGATTCTCAAACATACACAGAAGTGATTCGCGGGTTTTTGAGTTTTGGGTCTCCTGGTGATGCTATGAACATCTATGAGGATATGAAACAGTCTCCGGATCCACCTGATGAGTTGCCATTCAGAATTCTGTTAAAGGGGCTTCTGCCACATCCTCTGTTGAGGAACAAAGTCAAACAAGATTTTGAGGAGATCTTTCCCGAGCAGAGTATTTACGACCCACCAGAAGAGATATTTGGATTGCGTTAAGGTATCGGTTTTTATTTTTATTTTGAAATTAGATAGTATTTGTTGTTTGTTTTTTAAGATAGTATCCGAATAGTTTATATATATGCAACTTTTGAGCATACTTGTTTAACCTTGAAGGTCTAATTCTTCAGCCATTTTAGAGAATAGAAAGCTTATTATTGTTGATTCTTTTTTTTTTGATTAACCTGGATATCCAACCCGCTATGCAGCCGACTAATCCCAGGGCGACCACCCGCTTCGTGGTTAGCCTGGAGTCACCGCATTTGAACCTCCGTGGCCACAAGAGGATTTTTTTTACCCCTCCCTGGATTTGAACCTGGGACCTCCTGTTACTTTTGACCTTTGGAGCCCAAACTTAAACCACTGCACCACCCTTGTGGTTTATTATTGTTGATTCAAGTCCCAACATGGTGGTAATTTTGGAGATTTTCTTTGTGATAGAATTGTTTTAATTAAAATACACGAACTTCTGATAGATATAAGAGTTTATTTGTCTAACCGAAGAATGTCTCAAAATCTGTCTGAAAGTTATCTATTTAAATGACCAATCAACATGGATACTATTGTCTTTATGTTTATGGGTTGCTTAGTCTTTTGATATGCAACAATTTATCACTTTCTTTTGATTTTAATATAAATTAAGTAGCATGAATGGTCATTTTGGGACAAAATGGAAAATGTCATCATCTTGATACTTGACCAATCTTGTTGATTTATGTGATTACCCTTGGATTAAGTGTTGTAGTTCGTAATTAAATACACATGTTTTTAGTATAGTTATATGAATAATTAAAATTCTGACATACGTAAATTTAAGGATATATAGATAATTTTACATTTATATTAATAGTGTCTTTTTCTAATGATAGTTCCTCACCCGATGATCAAAATCTAATTATTATTTTGATTTTAAATAAACTGAAAATCAAAATTATAATTAGTTTACACAACACCAAAAATTGAATACCACTATCGGCACAAATATAAGTGCTAATATAAGTGCTAGTATTAAAGTCAATGGGAATCACTAAGAGGCTGTTTACCAAACGCTTATTGCCTTATCCGTTTGAGACAGAATGTGACAGGTTTTGTCGGGGCTTAATGTTTAGTCTATGATACGTCTATATGTGTTTAACTTAAACATGTTTTAGTAATTGGTTCGCATAACTTGGATAGTCCATTGGTATGGGTGACAATGGGTCAGGTTGGATTGGGTTCGGGTTTAACTCATTTATTAAACAAGTTGAAAATCTCAACCCAACCCATTTTATTAAATGGGTTGAGATTTTCAACCCAACCCAACCCATTTATTAAATGGGTAGTTAACACCCCTAAAATTGGGAGTTAATTTAAACCAAATATAATGCGGAAATATTGAATGAATAGACATCATCCATAGAAATGGGGAGGAGTAAAGGAGTTTACAAAACCAAACGGGTATTAGATGACAACCTATTAATCTATACAATTAGCAAATACAAATTAAGTTCGGGTGTCTCGAATTCCTCAAAATAAACCTTCTATGCAACTCTATCTGTACACACGAAGATGTACTCCAAAAAGGATTCCTCTACCGGCATCTAGATCCACTCAATCCCTTGACACCCCACTAGCACAATCACTTGATATGCATGTCATTTTAAGAAAAAGTGTTAGGCTTAAAGCCTAATGAGAACAAACAGTTCAAATATGGAAAGCAAGTAAATAAGTGAAAATGGTAAAATCAACATCTAACTAAAAAGCCTTCCCATTTAATCTTTTTCTTTTGCGCGCGATTTACACCTAAGAGAAACACAATTGAGGGAAAACGTACGGGAGCGACCCACAAATTGTACCGATAGAAATCAGTAATTCAGTAAGCTCGAACGGATAGAAATCTCTGGCTTACGGATAAAGAGTTCAACCCTAAACGTGGATTTATTACTCAATACCCAACTGAGCAAGCTCAACCCAAACTAGATACTTTCACTTGCCCCATCCCCAATATAAAACTGATTATTGTGCCTATGGATCCCTTACACTAGCCTAGACATTTCATACATTCATTCCAATGTACTAGTCCATTCTCAATACAAAATCTTTGTATGATACGTTCTTTGTTCCTAAACCTTTCTTCCAAAATTAGGTCAAAATAACATTTGGTTTCAAAAGGCATCTTTTGTGAAGATAAACATGTTACAAGTGTTTTAAAACCGTTCCTCATAATCATTTCAACATTTCCAAGTAAAACCCTTGATGACACATTTTGACCTAGTTTACCAAAATCAATCGAGTGTAGAAACACTTGTTTAAACATTAAATAGAAGATAAAATACATCATTTTGACATGTATAAAGTTTTAGAAAGGTAAGAATGAACTCACAATACTAGGGCTTGAAGAAACCCTAAAATGTACCCAACACTACTTGGATTCTAGAGAGGAGATGAAGACACCTAAGGTTTGAACCCTAGATCTTGACTCCTTAACTTGAGCTCCTAGTAAATGCTTGATGAAGAATGGTTGTTGAAGAGGAGTTATTGCTCCTGAAAATCGCCCCTCTAGGGTTCCACTTCAGAGTAAATGATAAGAGAAAGGTATCTGGTTTGTAATAAATGATAACTGAGCTAAAAACCCGTTTTTATACCCCAGGCCCGAAATGCGACCTAAAAGTGCGACGCGGGTGAGTGGTCAGGTCGCACATTCCCGAGCTGACCTACGGTACATTAATTGCGACTTGGGACTACGACGATGCCATGGCAAGGTCGCACTTGCCATGGTCGCACTTCTCCTGTTCGACCTACGGTACATAAATTGCGACCTTATGCTGCGACGATGCCATGGCCAGGTCGCACCTGCCATGGTCGCAATTTCCATCTGAAGGCAAAAAATCACTTTAACACTTAGCTTAACGAAATACCCAACTTGTATATATATAAAAGAGATTCGGGAGACATAAAATTCAGGGTGTTACAGGTAGAGATTTTCAACCCAACCCAACCTGCCACTTAAATGGGTTGACAACAGGTTGACATGTTTATGATTTTTTCAACCCAACCTGTTAAATAAATAGATTGAACCTGGGTTGACCCATTTAAATTAAAATTTTTAATGAAATAAAAAGAATTAGACCATTTAGTTTAATGAATAAAACACAATCACAACCACAAATAAAAGTAAATTGTTATTTCAATGGGTTAGACGGATTGACCCATTTAACTTAAATGGGTTGAAAATCTCAACCCAACATGCTAATTTTGGGTTGGGTTCGGGTTGAGTTAGCGAATTGGGTCAATTTTTGCCACCCCTATTGGTATCCCCTAACTATATTGCACAAAATAGTGTAGGTGGGAGGACGGTTGGTTTGGACAGACATGGATTATGTCGCGGGTTGGATCAATCCTTAACATGTTGATGTAGGCAATGCATTTAAAATTGAATATTGCAAGATAACCAACTAAATTGGTGAAATATTTCACTACTAAACAAAAGATTTTTTCCTGGAAATATGTCGCTAAAGGGGTATTCCTCACAAAACTATTATAAAAGTTGGTGGGTAAATTGGTGGCGGGTAATTCAAATCAGTGACAGATTACCCAGGGATTCTCTGGGTGATCCGTTGGTATTTTCTTAAAAAACATCGAATTTTACCGAACCAATGATATTTTCTGGATGATCCGTGGGTAATCACATATGGAAATTTTCCTAGGTAATTTTTTTGGGTAAAAGTCATTTGTTTGTAGTGCTTGGGGTTAGTAACAGACGGTTGACCTTAACCTTTTCTCATCATTAGAACTCGTTTTCTAAAATTCGTTATTTTTAATTTTTCTTTATAAAAAAGACCAAAAAATATTATATATATATTTTTTTTGAAAGACAAGTTAACACACACACACACACTTTCCTGAGGTATCCGGGTTCCCACTTAAGGGTGCCATCCGACTAATCCCTGTCGATCTCGGCCTAGCCTAATTAAGGGTGCCACAAAGTGGTAGACCCAAGATTTGGATATCTACACATGCGCACCGCGGTTCGAACCCGAGTAGTCAGGGATACCATCCACTGACCCCCAAGATGTTACCTTACCACTGGGCTAGACATGTTTTGATGATTTTCTATTTATTTGTTTCTTAGTTTTAACTCAATTCTTACTAAAAGCTTGATTTGGTTAGTGTTAATTGTGATGAAGTAGATTTCAGTTTTGAGTCTTAGTCTTTGAGTTTAAACTGAACCAATTGAGTAGCATTATCTTTGTGACATACCTGCACTCGATATAACACAATCTATTAGCTTAACCACTGACTCCGAGAAGATCGACACCCGTCTTTACCACTTTACGGTTTAAGTTAGGTTTATAAATTTAAACATTAATTGTTGTGCGTTTAACGACGTGTACAACAAGTTGTTATGTCACTTACTTGCTTTCGATATCTATGTTTCCTTGTGAATTGAAGTTGTATATTTAGTTGAAAGTTGGTGATCGTTGTCGGTCTTCGAATTAGTTAAGCACATTACGGGTTTGTAATTGTATTTCATGTTGTATTGTCAGGTTGGTTATACTTATCTCGTTATTATTTAGGACTTGAGATATCGGTTGTATCACCCCTATGCCATAAATAAACTTTTCGGTCCAGTTTTAGTTACTAAGAAAATGCGAAAATGACAAATGCATGTTAGTGTCATTAATCAAGTAGTGTGGTTTTTGGATATTCCGAAAAAGAACTTCATTAATGCATCAAAATGTATAGAGCTTACAATCAAGTACAGTTTGAGGATATTTGATGAACTAGAGTAGTTAAAAGGAAAAAAAAGGGAAACCCCCATACAAAGAAACCGAAAGATTGATTTCTCATATCCGACCATATATATATGTGTGTATATGTGCTCGTGGTGTGTTTTAAAACTCCACAAGCCTTCATTTTTAACTCAACTTAACATTATTAAATGACCAACTTAATATATATATATATATATGTATGTATGTGTGTGTGTCTGTGTTTAAAGTGCATTTAGTGCTCATATTGACGCTCACACCCATAGAGCTCCGGCATTTTTGAGCATTGGTTGTAGAGACCGTTGAAGGTGAAGGCTAATAATCTCTGTGGCTCCGCCAACAAATTCACCTCCTATAAACACAGCTGGAATTATAGGGTTCCGTCCAAGCCTCAAAAGGGCTTGCTCAATTTCGCGGCCTTTGGGGATCTCATCTAGCTCATAGATGGATGAGTTTACTCCAAATTCCAAAAGGAGAGACTTTACCGTGTGACACATAGAACATGAACTCCTGCTGAATATCACCACGGGTCTCTCGGACACCATTCTTGTGACCATATCCATTTTAGAAAATTGAATTTGAAATTTGTTTATAGAAAAGTATATATGTATAAGACGACTGAAAAGATTATGGGTTTGGTGTGAGGAAGCCAAGAAACAATGTGGCCATTATATAGGGTTTGTGGAATATTGCATTATAAAGAATAAAGGCATGAAAACTTAGTACAAGAGAATCGAGTTCTTGATAGCTCCATTTGTCTCTTATCAACTATGTTTTTTTGTGACGTATGAAATTATTCCATCAATCTATATTAATTTATGAATTTGTATAAAAAGTTATCATACTTTTATATGGCTTTATTATATAAATGGTCGAATAAGAATAAAAACTCCCTATCACAATTAGATACTAATTCATGTTTCTTCCTGTGAACCCATTTAAGGCAAAAGGAGTACATTTTGTGATTCATTGTCATCAATTATTATGATTGCTATTAACTATTTTTCTTTTTATTCTTAATATTATGTCATATATATCCAACTTTTTTTTTTGAAGTATATAATATTTATATACGGTAAATGCATGCAACAAATAAGTTCATCACAAGGATTCGGCTTCAACATCATTATTCATTCGAACGGGGAAAAGATATAATTTATTTGTCGGTTTCTTATATATATATATATATATATAGATGGTATCCGTTGTAAACTATTCAATATTTGCAAACTTTCAAACTCACCATTATCCAATAGAAATAAGCCATGTGGATAATATTGTTTTAATATTTTATTAATTGTTTTAATAGTTTATTAATTTATTGAGGGTATCATCATCATTTTTATAATTTAACCATTTTTAATTAATGTTTACTAATCCTGCCATGAACACACTTTCCGACGACTTCGTCTTCTCCGGCGAGTTTTCCGGCAAGTTTCGTCATTCATGAATATATTTTCGCCATTCGTGAATACACCTTCACCATTCGTGAACATTTTCAACATTCATGAATATCCAATTGATGATTTATCATTGTGTTCACTACGAGTTTGCACAGTTTGCAAAAATCAATTAGTTTGCAACGGAAATCCCGCCTATATATATATATATATCTATATAGGGGTTGGTTCAAATGATAACTCAAATTTGGTTGTGAACGTGAGAACAAATGAGAGTGGGACACGTGTCCCATTCAAAAAAATATTATATATAGTATATATTCAGTCTGAATATACAAAGGAATATTCAGTCTGAATATTCTTTGTATATTCAGACTGAATATATACTAGACTGAATATTTCTTTTGTATATTTCTTTTGTATATTCAGTCTGAATATTGCTTATTAATTTTGACACGTGTCACGCTCTCATTTGTTCTCACGTTTACAACCAAAGATAGGTTCACATTTGAACTTTCCTCTCTCTCTCTCTCTCTCTCTCTATATATATATATATATATAGGGTCAGGTTCAAGGGAAAACGCCAAAAAAGAGAAAACTGAAGAACACCCCGGAAGCCTTCCATTTGCGTACTAGTAAATGGAACTTTTATCTACAAATTACTAGTATGCACTAATGCATACTAGTAATTTGTAGCATGCATTTGTGAATATTCATCAATACATATTTAATGATAGAACCATTGGTGCATAAAAACAAAAAGTGGTTGTATGCATTAGTGAATACCGTCCGGATGGAGAGCTCCCGGGGTGTCCTTCAGTTTTTTTTAGTGTTCTCCCTTGAACCTCGCCCCCTCTCTCTCTCTATATATATACATATATATATATATATATATGACCTATATACAATAGAGATTGAAAACATACAACGAAATGAAACTTGAGATATCTTGTTTTTCATAAATGATTCGGTGAGATTGCTAATTAATAGACATTTCAAATTAACATCTTTGTATGGATGAGGTGGTTTGATAGTTACAGGTGGATGAGGTATGTGAAGAATCGAAAGTGAGGGGGAATTTTCCTTTCGGTTTGTTCATTTTCTAAAGTGTGTTTTTATGTGATGGTATTGCATTCCCCCTTATCTATCACGATTCCAAGTGATTTTCAGAAATCTTCTTTGCGTAAAATTGACGTTGTTTCTCCACGTCATGATGTGCATCGATCTTTTTCTAACTTCAGTTTTACTTGGTGTTTTTCGCTAGAAAACATTCTCTACCTGTAAACTGCTATCATGAATACAAGTACAAAAAACATGTTATATATGTGGATTAATTTGTTTATTAAGATGTTATTTTTGATGATACAGAAAAAATATCTATTTGTTGCATTGTAGCCGTATAAAAATTGTAAAAAATCTAATTGAGTGTTTTTTTTCCTAATCTTAAGCCTTGTTTGTTTTTTCATTTTAAGCTCTTAATCACCATTTATGTCTGATCCGTTTAGACGTTTCATAACCATTTCAGAACTGAAATCAGTCTCCAGACTTCAGCACCTCTTAAAAAACAAACGCCAACTTAGTATGGTTGGAACATGATTTTGGTTTACTAGATTATGATCGAAGCACTACCAAAAAAATGACTTTCACCCACAAAAAAACACTCAGAGAAATTTTCTTGTGTGATTACCACGGATCACCCAGGAAATACTAGTGATTCCGGTGAAATCCGATGTTTTCAACAAAATATCAACAGATTACCCATAAATTTCCTGAGTAACCTGTCACTGATTTGATTTACCCACCATCAAATTAACCACCAATTTTTGTGACGGTTTTGTGACAAAATATTTTTTAACGACGGATTTCCCAAAGGAAATGATCGTAGGTGAAAGCCTTCCATTTTAGTAGTGAAGGAATCTCCCAATTCAAACGTATATACGGTTGATGTTGTTGGAAATGCCTTCAAGTTCACCCAGAAGACTTAACGTGTTAGAATATATATGCCTCAAATCCAAATAAGAAACTAAACCAAACGAGGTAATTTGTGGTTGCGGATGTAGGTAGCGAGTAGATTGTTGAGCCGGGTTGTACCTTTCATAGTTGGTTTCATGCATATGAGAAAGTATCTAAAGTAGGTATTGTGTTCACTACTAAAATGAAAAATCTGTAGCTAAAGAATGATTTGTCACAAAACCGTCACAAAAGTTGGTGGGTAATTTGTTAGTGGATAATTCAAATTACCAACGGATTCTTGAGGTTATCCATTGGTATTTTCTCAAAAAATATCAGATTCTACCGAACCAATGATATTTTCTGGGTGAACCGTCGGTAATCATCCACGAAAATATCTTTGGTGCGTAGATAAAAGTCATTTGTTTTGTAGTTTTTTATAGGTAGTAATATCACATTTACCATTGAGAGTTAACACATAGACCCATATGCATGGAATTATTTGTACAATAGGAAATATGAAACGTGTTTCCGACTTCCGAGCTTCGAGAAAATCTTGTCTTACTTTGGATGAAAAGGGCTACAGGTTATTGGGAAAAAAAGGTGGAGCTATATATATATATATATATAAATGTTAGAAAGAGTGCATTAATTGGTTGTTTGAAAGACACTTTGGGAATCAACCACACAACAGAAGAAGTAGAATTGAAGACATATATCGGTATATGTAATTGAAGCATTGAAGTAAGCAATTTAGTTGGAGGAGTTCTTTTATAGAGAACTAAATGAAGATTTGAAGGTTGAAGAGGTATTTTGTTACGATCAAACTTCCATAGGTTTGAACAAGAACTAGGGATCATATATGTTTCACAATAAGACCAAGCACATAGATGTTCGGTGTCACATAATTTGTTTGTTAAGTCGTTCGTGTTTGAAAGGGATTAAGATTAGCACACACGAAAATCCAATAGAATTAAGATTAGCAACATGTCTGTTTTATTATTCTTATTTGCATCTGTTTTGGGGCTGTTTTGGAGCTGGATATCGGTTTATAATATTGTTGGTTCTTGCATCAACTGCAATGGCTATTTTTGTCTTTTTGGTTATTCATTGGTTGGACATATGTTATTATATAAGCTTAGAATATTTGATAGATTAGTAGTAGTTGTTGTAATTGAGGTTTAAATTGTTTGTCATTTATTATTATTGGGTTAGGTTTAGGGGAAAACGTCAAAAGAAAATCAAAAGCTGAAGAACACGCCGGTACTCCTTTGTGTGAACGGTATGCAATTTGTAACATGCACACGTTCATAAAAAAAACAACTTTCATTCGTTTGTATGCATTTGTGCACACCGTCTATGCACGATGAAGGTCCCCAAGGTGTTATTTAGTTTTTTTTTTCTTGAGGTTTTCCCCTGAACCTCCTATTATTATTATTATTATTATTATTATTATTTTAACAAGAAAAATGTACATTAAGTCGAGCAACTGATAGATATACAAAGTACGTGTATTAGTATATGTAATATCCGTAGAATTAATGATAAGATAATTATTAAAGTTAGTTTTTTCTTTTTTAGGATTAGAATTAGAGAGTTGTTTGGCATCTGATGCATGGTGTGAGGTAGCATTAGAAATAAATAAATAAATATAAATAAATTGAGTTTGAGTTTGAATTGGGTGTTGGAGAAAATCGTGGGCTTGGCAAATCTTTTTCCTTCTCATGCTTATCCTTAGGCCTAGGGTTACCTTTTATTTATATATATATATATATATATATGTATATATATATATATATGAAGGATATCATATTTAGACTTTAGTTAATCTCTAGACTTTTCGGTGGGTTTCCTTGCTGCAAATATCTTCAAGCTTAATTTTGGGGTTCAAGATTTTGGGTCACTGTATAAAGGTAAGTTCAACTATAATCTTCATATTAAGTTACTATTGCATTTCAATTTCGAGTTTTGCCTGGGTTTTTAATTTATATCTTTGATTTTAGAAGTTTTATGATAACACCATTAATGGTGGTTCAAACCAAATTTTGAAATTTCTCAATAGTTATTTTACTGTGGTTTCTTAATAAAATTGATGGCTGGATCTTTAATATAAAACAAAATCGTTATCTGCAATAAATATATATATATATATGAAAATCAAATGGTTTTGCAAAGACTTGGAATCTATTTAAGAAGAAAATATAGATATATACATTATATCTACTGGTTCACGCAGGGTAGAAGACACCCTTTTTATTTATTTATTTATTTATTTATGTAATTCCTCTTGGACCCACAAGTTTTAGTAGTTATAGATTCATCCCCTATTTATAAGATATGTTTTATTTTCCCCCTGTAATAAAATATTATCATTCTGACGCTTTTAGCTTCCAAATTTCAGTATTTACAAATTTCACCTTGGTTTACTACTGTTTTCAAATCCCGAACTCATTTTAACTGATCTGGCCCCTGTTTCAGAAAATGCTTTACAAAAGGGTCCAAGATAATTATGTTATAAATATTTAATAATCTTAAACTCGATTTAAAGCTTTTATTGCATTTTAATAATTTCAAAAGAAATATCCAACCTTCCTTTATTTATTTATTCATTTTAAATAATCTTTATATTTTGGTCCCAAAGGATTTTATAAATAAATTTTATATTTTAAAAGTTACTAAAAGGGTAATGTAGTGTGTCGGGAAATTAAGTATTTTCTTATGGTTGGGTAATCATAGGTTGGCTTTAGTTATGTCCCAGTAATAGGAAATTATGATTGTTTCGGTTAAGTTGTATTAATTACGTTTATTGGGATATTAGGCGTTGGTGGATCCCGAATATTTAGCGGCTTTTAGCATTATCGGAAATCGTGTCAGGTACGGATCTCCGTACTTCTTTCAGCGATACTCTATTCAGTTATATTTATTATTTTATGACATTTATTGTGAACCAATCCTTTCAATCTCTTTGTTGGTCGATAACTGCAATTTCGATTCTCGGAATATATTCGTAATTACATTCGTTGTTTGTCAAACTTAGATATTAGAGATATTTACTTTGTTGTTTTGGTGTTGGCCTATTCTTTGAGAAAAGCGTTTTTGACCTTCCGAATTATAAGATCTTGGTGCATGGTGAATATACCAGGAGCTGAGGTTGGTTGTATATTCATCCATGCATACTTAGAACCCTTTTTGATAGATAGTTTGGAGAATAGGAAAACCGAGTTAACCACCTGTAGGGGTACTACAGGCATGTCATTGTGGCGCCAATGGCGTGACACTATCCGTGGCGGTGTGATTAGTCCACGGCGTCTCCTTCCAATTTTTTTATGTGCTCTGTTGAGAGCTGGCCATGGTGTGATGGGTGGTTTTATTCAGGAGGGTATGGGTCGACCCTAGGACTTTTGGAGCTTTGGTATCGGTGTGCATTGTAGTGCCATACATGCCACTGATTTTGGATACACTTGGAGTCGCGAATCCAGTGTATTATGATTTGTGTGGATATCCTATGTTATGATTTTGCTCCGTGTAGGAAGCTCGGTAATTATAAACTAACCATTCGTTGTTTCAGCCTATAATTCTTGATTAATCCGGAGTTTGGTGGTGATTATGTATTGGAGAAGTTTTGAAACTTTTGCTCCCATCTCACTGAAATTGGTCTTTCTTTTATTTCATTATGCTTGGTTATTTTGTAATCATAAATCCGTACTGGGCACTTGGCTCACGCTGTGTTTTTCTTCCGGCAGGTATCTAGCTAAGGGATTTGGGGGAATTGCAACAAGAGGACCACCTACGTTGAGGATTCCTATCTTTTTAAATAAATTATTTTTAGACTTGCTTTAGATTTATTGTTTTAGGAATTAATGTTTGCTTGAGATTTGACTTTTATCTTTGGACCTTAAATCCGTTTGGAACTAAGTGGTTTGATTTATTAATTATTTAGCTTTTTAGTGGTTTATTATGTTGTTTAGAACCTCGTTTCCGCTGCAGATTTGGGGTGTTACAGTATATATATAGGAAACCGAGTAAAAAATTAACTATTTTTGTAAAATTAAATTTGATCTTTGAAATATTCTTTGTTAAAAAAGTGCTAGTTAGAAATCTGTAGGTAATAGTTACCGTTGGTGATCTGTCCCTAATGCATGTCATTGGTGATCCGTCGTGACCTCTGTCCATCAGTAATGCACGTCGTCGGTAATCCGTCGTTAATATATACCTTTACCCACGACATGCTTTTCGACAGACTTTCACCGACGGATAACCAACAGACCCGATAGTAAGTTCCTACATAGCTACAATATATAGGTGTTCTAATTACATGTTATTATCGCAATTAACTCTAAATCACTACAAGAAATATGTTTTATAGCGACAAAGGCTATAGCGACGACTTGAAAGTCGTCGCTGAAAGTATTAAAATAATATTTTGACATATTTTTTAAGGGTTCAAATTATTATTTAAAAATGCAAATCTATAGCCACGACATGTCGTCGCAGTAAAGATTAATAAAAAAAAAATTCCCGTTCAAATTTATTTGAATAAATAAAAATTATTAAAATAAAAAATATAGTAGAGGAAATTAAATTTTAGGAGTTCAACAGCCTCGATTTTTCGTCGGTATAGAATAAAAAGAATTTGATTAAAAATTTAGTTTTTTCAAAAATAAAATATGTCTTTTTTAAAAATAAAAACTAAAATATTTCTACCTATAGACATGATTTGTCGTGACTATAGAGTGATTTTCGAAAAAATAAAAAAGATCATAGCTTAAATTAGACTTAATTTTACAAAACCCTAAATCACTCTCCCCTGCTCAAATCGCCGGCTTATGCTCTCCCATTCTCAAATCGCCGGCTTTTGCTCAAATCGACGACAAAGGTTAGTGAATTCGATGAGCTTTTTCTTCTTCTTCGTTCTTCGTTTAAGTATTATAGCAACAATTGAATTCGATGAGCTTCTTCAGATGTAGTTTGCTCCTGTTCTTCTTCTTCGTTCTTCGTTCTTCTTCTTCTTCTTCTTCGTTCTGGTTTGCTCCTGTTCTTCTTCTTCTTCTTCTTCTTCTTCTTCGTTTAAGGAGGAGTAATCCCTTGACTGTTGTGATTTAGGGTTCATGATTTATGATTGAATTTATTTCTTTAAGCGATTTTTAAATTTGATTTTGTTTTCTGTTTGAATCGCTGGAAGAGAATGATTTATGATTGAATTTATTTCTGTTTGATTTAGGATTCATGATTTTGTTATTTGGTGTTTTTGATAGGTGGTAAGCTAGTTTATCAGACTACCAAGAAGAGGGCAAGTCGACCTAATTACTGGGAAGAGAATCCAAGGGGTATGTATGTTTGTTTACGTTTAATGTGGTATATACTTCACTCACAACGGGTCCCCCAAACACTCCAACTTTGACCCTTTTGATTCAACTACTCTTTTTCTGTCTCATTTCATCCCATAACCTCCCTCTGGTATATATGTGACCTTCATATTATATATATATATATTGATTATTTGCAGATCTGTTGCTAAACTTATTCTTGGTTTTTGTTCTCAGTTTCAGCCTTTCAGAGGTGTGGAACACTAACTGGTGGACAAATTTGAGGTATTTTTATATTTAGATTTAGTTTCTATATGATTATAGGAGAATTGAGTTGCATGTATTAGTACTGAAGAAAGTTGCTTCTAATTAACTGATTCATAATTTATGGATTATCGGATGGATATAAAATTGGGACAACATTTTGATTCATGATCTATGTGCACAGTAGTGATATGAATTTGGTGTACATAGTTTTCTATAGTTATATTGCAATCATATATATCTTAATGTCTTTCATATCTATCTTAATGTCTTTCTACAAATGGGATTCTACTCCTTTTGAGTTTTTTATATGATAATTAATGTGTTTTCTTCCAAGATGTGGGTTTGATTTCATATTTTTTTAATGAAATTCAACATGCATATGAACTTTCCACAAGATTATGTGTTTGTGGTCTTCCCCTGAATGTCAATTGGGAAGGTTAGATTATAGAACACACACAAAATTGAAAGGATTGAAATCTGGATTGAAGGGATTGACAAGTTTAATTGTGCATCATACACAATTAAACATATGTATATGCTTATATAGAGTATATATATGTATATATATCAGCTTTCTCTCAATATTTGGTTTATAAGATATTATTTTGTTTAAGTTTCAAGTTACTCAATTTCTCTTTTAGGCTATAACATGAGCTCTTTTATTTCTTTTGTTGTATTTCAACATATATATATATATATATATATATATATATATATTGGAAATGAATAAAACATAAAAGTAAATTGTCACAGCCAAGGGGCTGTATGGATAAAGCTGTCGGTATGATTAATCTGTCTGTATAGAACTATAGATTGGGAAGGCTTATGTTTGGGAGGGTTTTTTCATAGATAAAAGGAGCGTGTTTTTAATTGGGAGGGATAGCTTTGGAAAAAAACTTGGCTTTCTACATAAAGCTCCCCTAGAAGGTCAGACCCTCTTATTCATTCATTCACTCAATCGGTATCAAAATCAAAATCAGTTTTACGGAGATTCAACTATAATGTATGTTTAGTAAAGTTAAATAGGTGGTTCTTGTTAAAATTAGTGTTCTACTAATGCCGGTATGATTTGTTCTTCTCGATCCTACTGAGACTACTGGATAAGGAGCTGTTTGATTGGTATTCATATATATATATATATATGTATGTATGTATAAAATTTTCGGTTATTTATCCCCTTCCATTTTCCATCTTAACTTAACTTAACTTAACTTAACTTAACTTACTCATACTCAACAAAATAATGGATTCACAATGCTATTTTTCTTTGATCTTGGTCTTCTTGTTTGCAATTTCCAGTTTCACACGCATCTATCTATCTATCTATCTTATTTTTCTTTTGCAATTAATTAACTAGCCTTTAATTTACTAATTAATCAGCAGCTATATGGGTTATATATATGCAGATTGCTATGACCCGTTGGATCCAAATGGGAATGTTACAGTAGCTTTTGACATACTTCAATGGACACATGATGGCTATGTGGTTGGTTACTTCATTCTTCTGTAATTCAATTCAAGATTAATCTTTATTTTTGATTGGTTTATATATCTTAATAAGATGTTAGCTAGCTCTATATAGATGAAATTCTATTCCAACAAATCGGAGCTGATTATTGTCACTCTCTCTCTCTTTCTCCCGATCGTGCGATCATTCTCTCAGCTGCAGATTCAAAGGTATGATCTGATTCTCTCAGCCGCAGATAGGAAAAATAAATCTGAACCAACATTTCTGTTTATGGTTACAACTTTTTTCTCGATCTGATTCTCTGTTTTTTTCCTATCTTCTGGCCATTTTTGTGTGTATAAAAATTGATTCGTATGTATTAAACAATGACTCATTCATTTAGTGCTTTTGTGCAAATCTATTTAAATTTCAAATTTAAATAAAATATCATGAGTTAATGATAAAGTTCATGAATTTTAGAAAACACGCAGCAACTCTTTATGTGATAAAATTGGAAAACAAGCTGCATGGTATTATCATAAATGCATAGAGATTACACACATACATAAATACATGTATACAATTAACAATGATTATAAAATTGTGATCAAAACAAGCCTTAAACTTTCTTTGATTTTTATGTTGATTTAAGTTTGAAGGGTATTTTAGTAGCAATGAAAGGCTAAACATATCTTGAGATCATACAAAAGTGAATCCCCATTTGTGTTTTCTTTTTAGTTATTGTTCATTGGTTGTTTGATTGGAAAGTGTAAAGTACGTTTATTTATGAATAAACACTATATATATATATGTGTGTGTGTGATAGATATGGCTGGTAATTAATGAATTATTGATCAAATTTGAAATTTCCATTAATATGTTTTATATGTTTATTTCTATGGATTGATTGCATGGTATATAGAGATAGTTCATTGATGTCCCACGATCATATTGACACAAGATACTTGGTGGGTTAACATTTGGTTTGGATGTCCAAGGATTATGATGAGTGTCTGATTGATCTAATATATTCATTATGTGTTAAAGTTTTTGTCTTTCAATTATGAGTTTAATTAATCTCGTTAATAGATATAATATATAGATGTAAAACTCTCGGTGTTTATTAGTTTTCATAGTTTTACTAGCCTTTCTATGATATTTTTCAAAAATGTACTATGATAATTGCCATGAGGATTTGTTCCTGGTGGATTTAGGTTAATAATTTTCTTTATCTTTTATGTTGTTATTTGGTTTTTGTATTCTACTATTTAGAATCTGCACTTCAAAATCTGCATTCCATAAATCTGCACATTTTATTCTTATCATATCAAATAAGTTCTTATATGCACACTTGATTTTATATAACTAAATATTTTTGTCATTTCTTTTTGTGGTTCTGTTAATTGAACTAATATATGTGTAGGCATTTGGGATGGGTGAGATCAATCGCATTTGATCCAAGTAATCAGTGGTTCTGTACTAGGTCTGCAGATTGAACGATCAAGGTAATCACTATAATCACGTTAAACAAAATTAGTTCATTTGTGTTAATCGTTGTCCGAATATATATATATATATATATATTTGGTAAAGATTCGAATAACCCACAAATTCACAGAGTTGGTTTAGAACGATCAACGTATCTCTCCACAATATCAAAGCTGGAAGGATGTCCCCGCTTCTTATAAGAAATCCATAGTTAGAAGACTTCGGGTAAATAATCTGAAAACTTTGACTTGATTTGATCTAACTCATTTTCACTGACATGTTTATGTAACAATCTATGAATGTATATGTTTCTGTTGTTTGTATGTTGTATGTGATGGAGTTTAATTTAATAGTTGGTGATCATAAGTAATTTACATGATATACTTCAGATCTACTAATTTTCATTATTGAATGTTCATCTTGGTGTGAAATTGTGAGATATATGTGTGTGATTAGTTATCTGCCTCGTTTTTGTGTTATGCTAATAACCTACACATAATTATAATTGGTTGATCGATTATGATGTTTTATTGCTATTTCTCAAGCTTCTTTTACATGATTTCTGATAGTTTTTGTTTGTTTTGAAGAGATTCTTCATTCTTGATACACCTGTATGGTTTGAGAAATGCAAAGAATAATTCTAGTGACTAAATGGTTTGATTTTATTCTGAAAATTGCTAGTGATTAAATTTCCTGATTATATTTCCTGCAGGAAGCGATGCTTAGAGAGCAAGCTGCGCAAACCCAAGAACATGGTTCAACCGCGTCTTCTATAAACGAGAATGAAATAATTACCAAAGTACTTGGGGAACGTCGCGGTCACAAGCCAGAGATTGGACGGAAATTAAAGGGTTCCGCTTATGCATCATTTTTTGAACCGTCCCCGCCACCACCCCCGCCACCACCTCCGCCACCACTCCCATCACTAGGTTATGATGGGATCAAGAATGTCTTGGATGGATTTCACGCTTTTCAAGCGTACATGAATCAAGCATACAATGATAGGGCACCCGACAACCAACTCCCCCCCCCCCCCCCCCCTTGTTATAGACACGAAAGCATTAGTTGATGTGTTAGTTATGGCGCAACAGGAGTGACTCGAACGATTAGACATTTTTGTATTAATATAATTGAGATATTTGCGTTTATTTTGTGTTATTGATTTTGTGTGACAGTTTCAAAACTTTTGTATTACGGTTTCAAAGTTAATGAATTAGGGGTTTTAAAATTATTCTCTATTTATATGAATATCAGGTTATTTAAATAAAATATACTTTTTATAGCGAAATTTTAAAAACAAATTAATTTTTAATCTTTAGCCACGACATGTCGTCGCTGTAGATAATTTTTAATGTTTTCTATTTAAATTTTAATTTTTGACCTTTAGCCACGACATGTCGTCGCAGTAGATAATTTTTAATGTTTTCTATTTAAATTTTAATTTTTGACTTTTAGCCACGACATGTCGTTGCAGTAGATAATTTTTAATGTTTTCTATTTAAATTTTAATTTTTGACTTTTAGCCACGACATGTCGTCGCAGTAGATAATTTTTAATGTTTTCTATTTAAATTTTAATTTTTAACCTTTAGCCACAACATGTCGTCGCAATAGATAATTTTTATATTTTCTATTTAAAATTTAATTTTTAACCTTTAGCCACGACATGTCGTCGCTATGGAAAGCTACAGCTACGGACTTACAGTGAGGATCTCTACAGCGACGATAGTCGTCGCAATAGATATATAGCAACGATATTCTGGCTTTTAGCGACGACATTTTGTCGTCGCAATAGATATGATTTGTTGTAGTGAATGTTGTTGGAGTTAGACATGGAGTACTGTTTATCCTCAATAACGTATTGGTACCTTCATTCTCTCTTGAATTGCATGCTCTTTCGGAGATTAATTTTAGGTTTCACCAACTCTGATAAACATATTATCTCTTCGCATCACAGTATGTATTTATAAGACCAAAAGATTGTTGACCATTTGCCATTTACTTTTAATTTACTTAAATTTTACAACTCTGCATTTCTAATTGAAGTCATAATTAGAATCCTTCGAAGTGTTATCGACATTTTACTTTTATTTCATTTTGTCCATGTGTAAGCAACGGAATGGGCATCTTTGGATAAGTCCAACTTTGCTTATACCCTCGTGAACGAACATACAAAAAGTTTTCTTGCATGAGATAATGGACCAAGAACTTTTATATTCGTAAGTTAAATCTACCGAATATCATATATGGTTCCCAAAATATATATATGTATTATATATTTATATTTTAAATTTGTAGATTATATATACACATTTTAATTTTGTAGATTATGTATACACATTTTAATTTTGTAGATTATATATATATATATACATATACATACATATATAGAAAGAGGTTCATGCGAGGACGATAACAATTTACGAGAATGCGACGACAATTCTCAGCCAATCATTTTGTACATGAAAATTTTCATGTACAAAATCATATATGATCAATGTATAAAATCACATATGATTCACATACAAAATCATATCTGATTAGCCGCGATTTTTCTAACGGCAAAAGTCGTACGTGTCATTTTTGATGTTAGTACAAAATCACATATGATTTTGTACATGAAAAAAATTTCATGTACAAAATGATTGGCTGAGGATTGTCCTCGCATTCTCGTAAATTGTTACCGTCCTCGCATGAACCCGCCTATATATATATACATTTTAATTTTGTAGATTAATCCATGCTATTTTTTTATATTTAAGAGTGCATGGTTTTAATTAAAATTAATTTGTAACCTTCTTTCTTTAAAACGAAAAAGGTGTTAGAGAATTCATCATAATTGTAAAACCAAAAGCATAAAGAATTTTAGAAGTGATAAAATATTTATATTCCATCAAATCTAGAACAAAAAACAAGCATAAGCGTCATCCAACTAATATTAAATAGCGAACAAGAAAATCTCAAAAGGTGAATCGTATTCTCTTTCGCATAAAAACCCAAATATGATAATGTATTGAAAAGCAAAACATATGTTTTGTAAATACTCGGAAGATTGCGCAACCTATACTAGCTTGTAATCCTGATCGACATTTTGCTGATACAACTTGTATATCTTAACATCATTTTTAGCGTTTCCCATGGACTGGTCTAGGCTAAGGATGAGATATTCATGTTACGATAAAAAGAAGTAATCCATAACATTACCGACAACTATGTTGTTGCTCCACGCCATCGGTCGTAGCAAATAAATTACCTAATTAAATAACGTTTGATAACATAATATTGTGGACTTCTAAAATTTACAAATAAATTATGTAGAGCTTATATATACTTTTGTATATATTGTCTAAAATACTTTGATAAAAGATATAATTAATATTCCAACTCTTGAAAAGACCATTAGAATTTTGGAATAAAACATATATGATGAATAGAATATGAACCGTACAGAGACACTTTGGCATAGATCTCTAAATCTGCTTCCGTAGCAAAGAGATTCGTTACCGGCCAACTTTTGCCCACATATCACTTTCAACTTTTGCATCTCTGAACCTAAAACATTCTCTTTTCTCCACATATCATCCTCATAAAAAACTCTTTCTATATATATATATATATATATATATATATATATATATATATATATATCTCCACTTCATACAACAAATTAAACCCACAGTCCTATTGAATCATTAATTAATTAACAGTTCTAATTAATTAAGTTCAATTTTCAGATGGATGGTGTAAAGAAAATGGTTTCTGAGAGGCCTGTGGTGATCTTCAGTAAGAATTCTTGCATCTTATCCCACACAGTCAAGTCCCTCGTCAATGACTTTGGTGTGAACCCTACTGTTTATGAGCTCGATGAGATAGCAAGAGGTCGAGAAATCGAGCAGGCATTGTCTGGGCTCGGGTGCAGTACAGTCCCAGCTGTGTTCATTGGTGGTGAGTTGGTTGGTGGAACAAATGAGATTATGAGTCTTCAACTCAAAAGGGATTTAAAGCCAATGCTTATTAGGGCTGGAGCTTTATGGGTTTGATTCGATTCAAAATAGTTTTGCAGTAACGTAAGAAGGATCATGTACATAATTAATGAAACATGTTTTAAGTGCGAATAATTAATTAGAGTGAGAAACATGATTAAGTATATCATGGATCATATCGTATGAGAATATAACTACGACGAGGCTACTTAGGTTTCATTTTTATCTCTGGTATCCTTTTTTTTTTGCTTTGTGATGATACTATGCTGCAATAACATACTTCTATTTTTAAGTCAAATTACAAATTGATTTTTTATGGTTGCCTCTCCTCTATTTTACTTTTCCTTTTCTTTTTGAGGTGCGCACCTCGAGTTCTAGACTAATTTTATGGGACCCATAAAAATAATCTGGAAAATCCACTACTAAACGAAATACTTTTTCCTATAGACATTTCTCTGAGAAATCTGTCGCTAAAGGGTAAATTGCTGGTGGGTATAGTAATTCAAATTAGTGATAGATTACCATTGAATTCTCTGTGTGATCCGTTGGTATTTTTCATTGTTATTTTCTGGTGATTCGTGGGTAATTACCAACAGAAATTTCCCTAGGTAATTTTTGTAGGTGAACGTCATTTGTTTTGTAGTGATCCCCAATGATCACCAAGAGACTAAAATTGTGACCGTTTCCTGATGATAATCACATGGAATCTTAGGGTCGTTAATTCAACTTTTAATTTCAAAGAAAATATCAAAAGACAAGGATAATCATATGGAACTTTTTCTAAGATTTAACTCCAAGTTTTTGTTTTGTACAGTGTTGCAAGAATCATATGTTTATATGTAATATATTTGCAAGTGCAAACACAAATTAAATGTGCCATCATAATTAAAGAAAGTATATATTCGGTAAACCAGAGCTAGGGACACATGATATGATATGTTAACGCACTACCATATGATAACACCATGTTTTTGTGGGGATGTACCCTATCAATGAGCAACCTACTATTTTATCTATCCAATTTGAAGATGATGGTTTTATACTCACAGAAAACTCACTCTATAAATATAATTATGATGTCAATATATTGATCCAATTTAACCTTGAGAGTTACAATAGTTACGAGAATCACTCGTCTTCTAATTAATAAACAAACATCTAATTAATATGTTTACAATCGATGACTTGCTCCCAAACTCCGATCATGATTCACCACTTGTTCCGAATTTGTTGGATCTTCAAAATAAACATATATAACATCTATTTAGGGCTGGCTTTTCCCCAAAGTCATGAATCAATATTGTACTCTCCTTAAAAGTCTGTTTATGCCATAATTAATTAAATAATAGTTTTTATACCTAATTTTGTTTTATCATTTATTATGTTAACTAGTTATTATTTTTGCCACTATTCAATTTTTTTCGTATCCACCTAGATCTGTTTGGTAAACGGGTTTTGCAAGAAGTTCAATTTACTGCATTAAACCCGTCACCCCTTCCCCCTTCCTTAGATCTGGGTTTATTAATCCGTCTTCCTTTTCCTCGTCCTTCGGATCTAGGTTTCTAGGTTAATGGGATGTGATGTTGACAATCAAGATGAAAACGATAATTAATTCTAGAAAAAAGTGTTCTAAATCATCGCTGATTAGGTTTTGTTTCTTCCCTTAAATTGTGTAAACAGAGGTTTAAACATCTTTGAATTTGGGTTCTAGTACTATGGATTAATCTTGTTTGAAACCGGGAAGATGGGGAAGGGGACCCTGGGGGAAGATGTTATGGAAGGAAAGGGAGGATGGGGAATCGCTATTCTTGTTTGAAGCTTGGGAAGATTAGTTTTTATTTTAAAGTTATAAATTTTTTAATATAAAAAAATTATATTTTACATCAACAAATAATATTGAGTTGTATGTCACGCAATTCGTCAAATGACACATCAACATTGTAATCGTACTCAAATGTTTAACATCTCACCTCTCGGATGATACCAAAATCAAGGATTTAAAAGTAATTCACCCAAAAGAGGAATACCGATGAAATAGCTTACAATCTCATGCAATTTACCCAAAACAAATTGTTTAAACAACCTAAAAGATGATTCTTTTCAACACTACGCTTAAGTTCTGATTAAAAATTGATAAAATCTTGCACCTTAAAATTAAAGTATGTTACAACAAAGTATATCAAACCATATACAAAGAGGTCTAGAAATTAAGAACAATATATATATATATATATATATATATATATGTAATAGAATTACACTCACAATCACGTAACCTAGCTAGCAACCAACATGCAATCCCATATGCTGCAACCCACTTAATAGAAAAAAAACATAAATGTAAAAACAATAGGATCAAAGTCCCTTCTATAAGAGCTAGATCAACCAAAGCTCGTGAGCTCTAGAAAATGGACATATATGTATCATGGCTCTAGAAAACGGACATATATGATCTAGCAATGTCAATGGTTTTTCGGTATTCTATTTCTTGGAAGGTGGTGGAGCAAAGAAAGGAATTTTGGGAAGAGTTGTTGGAAGGTTGGTGATTGTAGGCATAGAAGGCAATGGAGGTAAGGAAACTTTGGGCATGTTGGGGAACGTGGGGATGGTTGGCATCATCGGGATGGTGGGTATTTGTGGCTGTGGGAATGTCGGCATGGTGGGTATTTGTGGTTGCGGCAGTGTAGGCATTGTCGGAATTTGTGGTTGTGGAACTGTTGGATTTGCCTGCAACAAATTACGCGAAGCATAACACACTTCATTGTTCATAAGGGATAATATTGCAAAGATGAGAACGTAAATGTAGCCTGTGGAAGCCATGGCGAGATTTTGTGATTAATTAACAAGGGTTCAAGAGTATTTGAGAGGTAGAGACAAATGAACTTGATTAACTGTGAAGAGGAATGCATCAAGTATTCAAATATATATATAGGGAGAAAATCTGGATTTAATGATAATTATATAAAATCCTAAGGCTGTGTTGTGACTTTTATTTGGTTGGTTGGAATCATAGGTGTTATTACTCCTGATGGTTGTGATCGAGCAGTTTATCAACCTACCTAATTCTTGACAAGAGGATTATAGTCTTGTAGATAAGCAAATTAATGTAGAAGAAATGTGACACCTGCCATAAAATTATACAACTAGAGTTGTTGAACAAACTCTGGACTTGAGGATATTTTTTGTTTGTTGATGTCTTCCTATAGTATTAATTAGGTAAGCAAAGTCCATTACATAGAAGCAAATTAGGGAATTAAATTGACCAAAATAGCCAAACACCTCAACCAAATTCATTTTTTAGGCATTTCTAACATCGCATTCCTATTTTACCTAAAGTTTACGCAAATGCCTTGTGCATTTTTTAGTGCCTATTTTCATATTGAAGAAAAGAAGAAAAATTATTTACATAAATGGGGATCTTTACACAAATTTATGTAATTTTTTTATTTGAAAATAGACTTTATGTAAATACGTAAGACATTTATGTAAACTCCGACTAAAATGGAAATTATCAAAAAAATGAACAAAAAGTGAATTTGGCTATTTGTTGAGTTTCAACAAATTAACTTGGAATAAAGCTCCTGAAAGCAAAAGTGAAATATATATATATATATATATATATATATATTATATAGAGGAAAGTTCAAATGTGAACTCATTTTTGGTTGTGAACGTGAGGACGAATCTCAGCCACTTATCCGGTCAATAAAGGCGGCTTTGACCTGGTTCCTCTCCTTTAATAATCTCCAGCCTCCCATGAATCGCGTCAATCCTCCGTGATCGCGTCCACCATAACCGAAGATGTGTGGCTGAGATTCGTCCTCACGTTCACAACCAAAAATGAGTTCACATTTGAACCTAACCCATATTATATATATATTATATATATATATATATATATGGGGTCCGTTTCAAGGACAACCTCCTTAATTCTTAGAAAATCTACAAACCTCATCTACACCACTAATTAATCTAATCTACGGTTAACATTTAATTCATGATTCACGGTGGCATAAAAGTAAATAAACAGAAGTTATTAATTTTAGGAATTAAATAAATTAGACGTTGAGGGGCAATTTGGTCATACTTCAACTAGCTTTAATATGGAATGCATTTATATAGAAATCAATGATATTCTTGCTCTAATTAGAGCCCTAATTTCACGGCGACGTTTGAGAGGAGAGGAATCAGACGAAACCGAATTCAGTATAACGAATCAAATATCTTCAAGGTATGTTATTCATTGATACGATTCTAATTTCTACAAGTGAATACATTCATTGATTCACTTACTTTGATTAGCGCTGATTATATAGTTTATTTTGAGACTAATTTTATTTGGTGAATCGTTCTATTTCAGACACAAATATTAGGGAATCACGATCATCCCAATGATGAATATAAATAATCGAGGTTGCGACGAGTAATTTTGAACATGCAAACAAATTTTGATATTATTTTGCATTCTAACAGCTGATATATTAGGCTGTAGGCGAAGCTCTAGAATTATGGAGAAGAACAACAAGGAGTCGACCCCCTGTAATTAGGATGAACAAGCAAAACGAGGTAACAAGTTTTATTTTTTGCGATGTTCTATGTTGTATTACATAGAATCTTGTTACCAATATGACATAAAGACAAAAAAAAACTTGGGCAAGATGAATAGATCATTGAATGCAATGAATAAATTTAATAATAAGGTAGTAATTCGCAAATTAAATGCAATATGATGAATAATGTATTACTTTGAATGTACTACTCTGTATGCATTATTCAATATCTCCTTTGAGCTCTATGAAAAATACATTGAATGAAAGGTGACTGTATGTTGTGTTACTCGGAATATGCTTTGGAGTCTGAATGTTGTTACTAATAAGTTTTTAAGTGGAAATCTACTTCGACTATGATGAATAACATATTGCATGCAGTGTATAAGTCGAATAAATGTGCTAAATTATTGAATAAGAAGTGAATTGTTGGTAATTTAATTTGACGAATGTAGCGGAATGTAATGAATGTATATGACTGCAATGAACAAAAATTGGGTATTTTTGATGAATATATGTGTATGTAATGAATAAAATGAATGTCATGCATAATAATATGAAGTGGATGAATGTAATTTAAAAGAGTATAATTTTGATGAATGACATCAATAAGAAGTATAGAATTGATGAATGTCATGAATAAGAAGTTGAATTTGGATGAATGTAATGAATAACGTTAAATTTGGATGGATGTGATGAATAAGAAGTTGTTTTCATGAATTGTGGAATATAATGTTATTTGATGAAATATAAATCTTACCCGTCAAGTTTAATAGTGTTAGAGCTTACCAGTAAGTGCTTACTGGGTAAGTATTGAAGTTGTTTTCATGAATGTCATGAATATGAATTTGAATTTGATGAATGGGATTACTAAGAATTTGAATTTGATTAGTGTACCTTAAATTTTAAATCTAAGATGACATGTGGTGCAATTTACTAACATTTACATGCAGTTGTTGAAGATTTACTAAAGGGGCTAACTGTTAACGATTCGACCAAAAGTATTCCGACTGACAATGGTAACACATCTAATTTCATGCAATGTTTATAATGTCTAACTGATTCATTTAATTGTTATTATTCATATAATATTTCCTATGCGTTTTGTGAATTAGTTGCAACAAAGAGGAAACTTAATCTTGAACCCAATATTCCATCAATTGAAGATGAAGGGCGTGATTTTAAGAAACCAAAGTTGGAGCATGATGAACCTACTATACGGAAAAGAAGATTCAATGTTTTACGTACAAGGACATCACCGAAGACGTTCCACGACACAATTGTTGAACTGACATCTGAGCAAAGAAAAGCAGTTGAAGAAATGGGCCTGGGTAAGTTATTGACAATGGGCATGAATGGGGTACCCACGAAATTAGGTTATTTTCTAGTTGACAATTTTGACACGTCCAAAATGGTTATAAAGGTTAAGAACGGTGAAATACCAATAACTACTGATTCTATACATGATTTGCTTGGTTTACCCGTCGGTGGTATAAACTTGTTGAAATTAGGCGATTTGAACAACGATAATTCTATAACAACAGCTTGGAAGAAATTGTATAACAAGCCGAATGTCAGACCACATGATGTAAAGAAGCGTATAACTGAATCAGACGACTCTATTGTTGTATTCAAACAGAATTTCATTGTTCTATTCGTGAATCTTTTGAACGATTGTTATGGGATGGGAAGTTGTAATGTGTCGTTCCTTGGGCAAATACAATCAGAGGATATGTTCGGCAATATAGATTGGTGCAAGTATTTGTATGAAAAACTGAAGGCGAGTAAACATCATTGGAAACGTGAAAGCGACACACAGGACCAATTGCTTATCTTACGGTACAATTTTTTCATTTTATTTATAACGTCATGATAGGTCATGTAATAGCTTATGTACAATATTACATCATCCTTTTCATTGTCAGTTACTGTACGTGGATTCAACAATAAGTGATAAAGTGAATATTGGTGAAAAAATGCATCTGTTGGATGCATGGAACATGGGACTTCTGCAGAAACGGGAGCGGACCGAGATAGCTGATGGGGGGTTCGGACTATTGCCTCTAAAAAAAGGCCTCAATGTAGAAACAATTGTCGCGCCAATTCAAAATTATTCACACGAAGCTTCGTCCTCAACAAGTACTATCAACAAGGAGGTAAGTATTAATAGATTCTTGTTTAAGTGTAATTTATTAAATAGTAGTGCTATCTGAAGCATGCATCTGAATAAGGGATTTAGTTATTTAAAGAAATGAATAAAATGGATATATATGAATGTCATGAACATGGGGTTGAATTTGATGAATGTCATGGATATGCATTCTTGTACCCTAACTTTTCTAACCTCAACTTCCATGTACGTATTGTGTAGGAAATGGTGAATAATATACTATGCTCGCTTGATGTATTGATGAAGATAAAGACGAATACAGAAACAACTATAATGAATGGATTGTCGTACTTCCCGGATGTAGTCCACAAGGTGTTCCTTTGTTCCTTATATATATATATATATATATATATATATATATATAGGGTCAGGATCAAGGGAAAACGTCAAAAAAGAGAAAACTGAAGAAGACCCTAGCTAGAAGTCATCCATCTAGACGGTATGCACTAATGCATACTGGTAATTTGTAACATGCATTTGTGCATATTCACTAATGCATATGTAATTATAGAAGCATTGCTGCATAGAAAGAAAAAAACACTTGTATGCATTGATACATACCGTTCGGATGAAGGGCTCCAGGTGGTCTTCAGTTCTTTTTTGTTAGTGTTTTTCGATGAACCTCCTCTCTCTATATATATATTTAGAGAGAGAGAGAGAGAGAAAGGTTAAGTCGAGAATTAATGTTAACTTTTACTAGAATACGAGAAAGGTCATTCATGTAAAAAAAACAACATATATGATACAAAATGATACATGATTCAGGCGAATTTTCCCATGCGACTTAAGTCGCTCGCTCCAGTTAGTGCAAAATCATTACATGATAAAAGTTTATTGTATTCTCGTAAATAGTTAGCGTTCTCGTATGAATCTGCACGCCTGTATAGATACATACATAATACATACATAGCAAAGTATTTTCTGGAGTTTCTTTTAGTGTACAGTGATCATGGAACATATGGCATCCACTGTCCAGATGAATCTGTAACTGTAATCTGTTAAATAATATTGATGCATGTTACCACTACATGAATGGAAATGACCATGTCACTCTGCCAAATCATTTCTAACATGCTTCTTCCTATTAAATTCTTTATTATGATTAGCTAGAAATGGATCAACGGGTGATTACACTTTTTTCCGACCATTATAGCATTTTGAAATTGACACTACAAATCGGACCCTATCAATGGCGGATCAATCCGTCGCAAAGCTTAATTTTGTCGCTGATAGCTCCTCAGCCAAATACTGCTGAGTGATGCAATTAGCGATGGAATTTAGTGACGGCTAGGATCAACACGGATTGTATCAACCGACATATCAACAACGAAATTAAAGAATGCATTGTTTCTGGTTTTGGATATCGATAAATACACAAGTGACCTTTGAAAAATGGATGAACTAGAAATAAGCATGTAGTACAAATAACTACTTAATGGAAATGGTAAATCCAATGTTTAGAAATACCACAAATATTACGACTGTCATCACACGTACGTAAGATCATTTCTGTCTAGAATGAATTGGAATTTTGATCTCTAGAATAGTAATTCACTTGTGCATAGCTTTTTACTACATGTCTCATCAATTAATATATAGTGATTGAAAAGTTATTCGCTAAGAGTTCTTTTAAAAAGAATTCCATGGTCATATGAATCAAGTATCAACATTGATAAGGATAGCTTCGTTGTTTGAGCCTGTGCTCCAAAGGTCAAAAGTACCCGGAGGTCACATGTTCGAATCCAGGGAAGAATAAAAATCCTCTTGTGGCCATGGAGGTTCAAATGGGGTGACTCCAGGCTACCTGCGAAGCTGGTGGTCGGCCTGAGATTAGTCGGCTTGTATAGCGGGTTGGATATCCAGGTTAATAAAAAAAAGTATCAACGTTGATTTACTTTTTTTTTCAAATGTAAGGGCTTTCCATTGCTTGATTGATTTCTTTTCCAACTTAAAAAGTATTCTATTTGTGTTCCCAAGAGATTGCAGAAAATCTATCCAACCCCTAAGGTATAACTCGCTCATATGCTCTTAAGAGTTCTTACACCGAAAAGTTGGCTGATGTAGATAATGAAAAATGAGAACGATACATCTACGTACCATATAATAGCTCCTTGGGAAGACGTAAGATGGTGTAAGATTGCAAATTAAAGAGTATTAAAAGCATAGGTGTAGAGGGCCGATGGTCTTATATAATTTGGCCAAAACATTTAGAACTCATTCGGGACCGCCAGTCCTAACCTGGTCTTTTAACACGTCCTTAACTGTCCTTTTGAGTTTTTGGAAGAAAAAAATAACAAATACATATATAAAAAATGAAGTGGACAATTATTTTAAAAAATACCTCGATTTTTTATCTAATTGTTAACTAATTAACCAAAAGATATTAAAAATAGTTAAACTATGACGTTCTAAACTAATTAACTGAGATATGAAAATTAGGACTTCTTTTTAACCGGTCAAGGATCGGCTGCAAGTTCAAAAGTTGGAACCAAAGGGGACTTTCGTCCATAACCGGTCCTTAAGCCAGATCTTTTTTAATTGATTCTTTTTTTTTGACCGGTCATCTCCCTTCCTTATATCTGGACAAGTTACCGGTTCTTTTCGGAATTTGTAGTTCAAATTTTCTTAATTGCTTTACTCAATTCCTCAAGTTTAGGTAGCATGCCTGCCCAAGTTTACTTCATTGCCCCTTCCTTACCAAGCTAAAACCATTGAAACAATTTTACCTTTAATTATTCAAGTGCCATCATCCACCGTTTTGCCAAGATGAAAACCATTGAAACTTTTTACCTCTATTCAAGAGTCATCACTGGTTCAAATTACCCGGTCCCGTACAACCCTTATCTCTTCATCAAGGCATTTTCGTTTATAGAAGTTAATTGTCACACACACACACACACACACACACACACACACACACACACACACACATATATATATATATATATATTCAACCTTGGAGAACAAAAAAGAAACTACAAAGGAACACAAGCCGCAGGTGGAATGTAACTTAGAAACTTTGAGGAAAAATAAGAATCCCCCCCCCCCTAATTACTAACGTCCACACACAAAAGGGCAATAATTGTTGATGATTTTAGTGTCATCAACTTGTTTTGGTGCAGTTGAGATTCACTTGAGACTGATAAGGTGATAAGGCAAACTATGCAAAGGAATTAGGCGCCTTGGCTTTTTCATTGCATTGAGCAAAGATATATACAAGAGATATGTTAGAGTTACAACCATAGGTAGATATATTATAGGAGATATACTAGGGTATGATTTGACTTTAATTCACATAATTAAAAAAAATTACAAATTAATGCAGATTCCATTACCTTGCAATCGAAGCAGGAGGACAAATGTTGAGACCAAAGCAGAAGTCGTCAAAATAGAGGTTTGGCTAGTCCTTCGGTAAAGATTTCAACATATTAGATACCAAGAGGGTACTTTAACACACCAACTTGACCGAGTGCGACTTTTGCAATCACAAAATGAATATTTAGTTTAATATGTTTGGTGCATTAATGTTGTACTGGATTACTATTGACCACACCAACGTTATCACAAAAACTAAAGTGGCTTTCTTCATTGGATAACGGAGCTCGAAAAGAAGATTACGTAACCAACAAGACTAGATTGGGCAACAACATTAGCAACTCCCCTGTACTCTGTTTTGGCACCAAATTGATATAGGGTAGGTTGCCTCTTAGATAATAACCCGAGGTTGAACGACGAGTATTAGGACAACCACCTCAATCAGCATTATGTAAACAATGATACTTGTGACAGAAGATGAGTAGGTACAAACGAAGGTTAAAAGTGCCCTTTACATAACGAAAAATGTGTTTCAAGGCATGTAAATGTTCTTATCGTGAATCATGCATAAATAAGCATATTTGTTGCACATCATAAGAAATACCAAGAAATATGAAGGTGAGGTGTTGCAGGGCACCTACTAAGCTGCGATAGAGAGATAGGTCCATAATTGAAGGGCCTGAGGAAGCAGTAAGCTTTGATTTAGTACCAACCAAAGTGAGAGTTGATTTGCAAGAAGACATATCGGAGACAAATATTTCCTCAACATATTTCTTTTGAGAGAGAAAAAGCCATCTACATGTCTGGTAATTGAGCTACCCAAGAAATAACTTAAAGGTCCAAGGTTCATCATCACAAATTTTGCTCGAAACTGTGTAATGATAGTTTGTTGCAGATGCTCAGAAGAGGTGGTAAGAATGATGTGATCATGACCGTACTGGTAGGTAAAAATAAAATGATGAAATTTGTTATGTTGGAACCCGATCCTAGACACAAAAGCACAAAACAATGAATCGAGCACGAGGAGCTGGCTTTAGGACATAGAGACACTTTTTCAATAGGCACACATGGTCAGGATGATCAAGGTCATGAAACCCTGATGATGGTACATATACACTATCCCATCCTGGTTTCCATGTAAAAAGGCATTTTTAACGTCCAACTGATGAATCGACTATTTCTTTGATAAAGCAAGGTTGAGTACGTACAGTTCAAATTGTAGTCGGTTTCACTACTGGATTTAAAGTTTCTTTCATCATAGTATATTCCGACTTGTTGTGACCTGCCATTAACAAGAAGACGAGCTTTGTTACTTTCAAGGTCACCGTGCTAGATTTGTACTTGTGTTTAAACGACCACATACATTGAATAATGTTCACATCAGAAGGATGGGGCAACGTCTCACATCTTATTTTTTATTTAGAGTGTTATATTCATCGCATATGGCATGTTTTAATTATGATATTTGAGGACTGTTTAGCGCATCACAGGAGTGCTGATGGTGTAGTTGTGGATGAAGAAACATACATATATAATAGTAATACCAACTTTGAAAGAAAATTTTGATATAATTAATGGTAGTTCAAAAAAACTCGATTTATACAAAGTAGAAATTATGTTTTATTCGGCTTGGAAGATCCTTATCCATTAGAGAATGCACAATGAAGATTGTTGCAACAACAATCGTTGTAGAGGTAGAGGCATCAGTGGTGGTTGGTGGACGATGGTGGTTGTGGGACCTGAAGATAGTAGATAGTGGAAGTGGTGGTTGTAGCAGTTGATATTGGTGGAACACGTAGTTGTGGTTGAAGTGGTGAAAGTAGTGGTGGGTAGTGGTAGTGGTGGTTATGGTGGAGGAGGAGGAGGTGATGTTCATTATTGTGTAGGTGGAGGTGGCCGACAATATTAGTGGTGGTGTCGATCGACAGTGGGGTGGTGGTTTTGGAGGATGTGAAGATGGTAGATAATGAAAGTGGCGATGGAAGGTGGTAGTTGTTAAGGACGTGAAGATGGTAGATAGTGAAGGTGGAAGTCGATAGTGGCGGAGGAGGTGGTTGTGAACGATATGGTAGAGGTAGTGGTGGCCGATGGTCGTGGTTATGGTGTAGGTGGAGCCGGTGATGACGAATTAGTAGTGGTGATAGGAGGTGGTGATCAGTGACAGTGGTTATGTAGGTAGAGGCAGCGGTGGTCTGGTGGTTGGTGGACGATGATGGTTGTGGAGGACATGAAGATGGATAGTGGTGGTGACCGATAATGGCAGAGCAGGTATTTGCAGGCTTGTAGCCGATGTAGTGGAGGTGTGGTGGTGGTGGGCAGCGGTAGCCAATGGTGGTGGTGGATAGTGGTAGTGGTAATAGGTGGCCTGGTGGTGGTTATAGTGGAGGTGAAGTTCCCTATGGTGGTGTGATGGCGAAGGACGGTGGTGGTCAATGGCCAACGGTAGTTGTGGTCTTGTTGGAGGTGGTGGAAGAGGTTATTGTAGTAGAGGAGGAGGTAAAGGTGGTTGATGGTGGTAGTGGTGGTGGCGATGTGCGGTGGTGGTGGACGACGATTTTGTGGAGTTGCCGAGCTGAGGACAATGGCGGTCAGTGGTTGATGGTGGTCGTGGAGATGGTGGAGAGGTTGCTGTTTGGGGAGAGGAGGTGGAGGTGGCCGAAGGAGGCTACCGGTGGCCGCCGATGATGATGGCGACCGTGACTAGCGGTGGTGACCATTAAAACAAATACCATATTAAGGTTATATATTAAACGA
This sequence comes from Silybum marianum, assembly GCA_036898165.1. Classification (NCBI taxonomy): domain Eukaryota; kingdom Viridiplantae; phylum Streptophyta; class Magnoliopsida; order Asterales; family Asteraceae; genus Silybum; species Silybum marianum. Next base: position 21,391,668 of record CM072539.1, read on the forward strand.
GGGTAAATTAGTAATATTTTAGTTTCTGTATAATCTTGTCCCATCTTGTTCCACCTATTTTGGTGGAACAAGAAAAAACCTTTTTTGTCCCACGTTGTCTCACCTTGTGCCAGTTTCTTATGTCTGTGTCATGTCGCGCCAAACGTGAAATAATGAGTCATATCGTGCCAAACATGCATGGGATGATGAGTTCCGTCCCCTCCTATCCTATGTACCAAACACAACCTCAAAATGACAAGGCAAACATAAGTGAGTAGTGAGTTACACTATCACTTTTAGATCGTTATAAAGGCGGGGGTCAATGGGGTCGCTCCCCGAGGTTTATGAATTATTAGGAAGAGTTAGACTTAGAGAATTCTACTTTTGAGATAATTTGGATGGATTCAGAAGGGTGGAAACCTTCTTGAAATTGTTCCCGAAGATGGTAAAAATTGATTGAGTCTGAAACTCTAGACTTTGCAATCAGAGTCGTGCTCTTTGCAGTCATATATACCTCTGTACAATGAGAATTATGGTCTTAATTAGAGATCGGATACATACAGTTGTAACTTCTCTAATATCATCCATTAATGGTTATAACTTTTTTAATCGTCCGTAACTGTCGATCTCTCATATAAACCCATGGAACGTGATCCGGTGAATATATATACGGGATTAGGACCTTCATTCATGTATGTATAGTAGTTTCACTAGTACAAAAAATCACACTGCAGGCCTTTTGCCACGACTTTTTTTTCCGTACCGAACCGTAGCCTATTCTAGATTATTCCGGTACTTATTTCGTGTATGTAATTTCTAGATTATATATTCCGGTATTTGAAAATATAGTATTTCGAAAGTGTCTTTCAAATACACGATCTAGAAATCTTAGCATTATAGAACAACAAACCTTGATTCCAACATATTACATTGCTAGAAGTTTGGGTGGAGGACTAAGAATCGATAGAGAGGCACTCCCCATTCTTTCATAGAGGAGGGGTTCAAATACCTTTTTTTGGGAATAAATCTCTTTTCTGTCTCTAGGTTAAGAGAAGGTATCAATTTAAAGTATTTACTACATGTAATATCTACCAATTCACTTCAGTTATGTTAATACTTCATTTGCCTGAGTTTCAACATGTGTAAAGCAAAACCTAAAGTAACAAGGCACACCACATAGAAGATTATGTATTAAAAACAAACCTAACATCAAGATCAAAATTTATGCCAGTTCCATAAAGTACGGACAACTATCACAATATTAATTTGCAAAGTATCATCACAAACCAAAAAGAGAGGAGAGTAGATATACAACCGAAACCTAAAACTAGTCGCCTCCTCATATATATATATATATAATCTCATACGATTTGATTTATTAGGTAATCATGTTTTTGATTCTCTAATTATTCGCACTTAAAACCTCTTTTATTATGTAAATATTTATTTTCACTACAGCAATTTTAAACCCATAAAGCTCCAGCCCTGATGAGCATTGGCTTCAAAACCCTTCTGAGTTGAAGACTCATAATCTCATTTGTTCCACCAACCAACTCACCACCAATGAACACAGCTGGGACTGTACTGCACCCGAGCCCAGACAATGCCTGCTCGATTTCTCGGCCTCTTGCAATCTCATCAAGCTCATAGACTGTAGGGTTCACACCAAAGTCATTGAAGAGAGACTTGACTGTGTGGGATAAGATGCAAGAACTCTTACTGAAGATCACCACAGGCCTCTCAGAAACCATCAAGTTCACTCTATCCATCAGCAAACTATATATCTGTTAACTTACAAATGTTAGCGATTGAAGTAGAAACTGTTTAATTTGTTGTGTGGAATGTGAGTGAGAATGGGGAGATTTATAGGGTTTTTGAGGATATGATATGTGGAGAAAAGAGATTGTTTTAGGTTGGTGACAAATTAATGTATCAGGTTCTAGCAATGGGCTTTGCCTCAAAAGTTGACAGTGATAACTAGGCAAAAGTTGGCCGGCAGCGAATCTCTTAGCTAGCTACGGAAGCAGATTTAGATATCTATATGACGAGTAAGTTTCTATGCGTACGGCTTCATATTCTATTCTTCATGAGTACGTTTTTATTCCAAATTTCTAATCGTCTTTTCAAGAAATGGAGCGTTGTATGTTCTATATATCAATGTTTAACATCTGAACATATTTGACAAAACATAACACATCGTTATTTATTTATTACAATTTAAATATCTCGTGATGGTGTCAAACATTCTTTAATTACGACTTTTGTTATCCGTCACGATTTACCTAGAAATCCATGGAAAACGTTCAGAACGAATGAGACGAGTTAGGGTTTACAAGTTGCCTTGACAAAATGCATTCAGGACTAGAAGTTGCTCATTTACTCATCCTGGGTATTCCTTTAACTTCTACTTGATACTATAACTAATATGATATCAAATTTGATTTTTATGCTGAAGAGAACATAATTCACCTTTTTGAGATTTTGTTCTTTCGACTTAATATTAGTTAGGTCGAGTTGATGCATTTTTTTTTCTATATTCGATGGAATTTAATTGTCCTCTTTAAAAAGTCCACATGCTTTTCGTTTTAAAATTTTCTTGGATTCTCGCATGCCTTTCCGTTTATTTAAAAAGTTCAAATTAAATTTAAATCAAAATCATTCTGTAAGAATATACAACTTCTTAATAGCTAGGCTAAAACCAATAGGACAAATTTACTCTTAATATTCATCAAAGGTTAACTAATGTGGATCAAACAGAAACTAAAAGTGAAAATGTGATTATTTCTTAATGTGGGTTAATTAACAAGATATCCTACATATATATATTTCACCTAGAGACGGACCTACATTGGACAAAACGGTGTCACGGGCCACCTCTTCATGGTTCCGTTATAAGGGGAAAAGTTACGTTTTTCCAACCGTGCCACCATATAATTTTTGAAAGTGAAGTTTTTCCACAAGTCTTTAATGACAGTGTTGGTAAATGATGCTCCTTTTATATTAAACCCTTGAGTTCATGTCTGCTCAATGCCAAATTTTTTAGTTTTTAGCTCAAATTGTGCTGCTTTTTATGTTACAGTAAAAACATTATAGCCTAGATTCGAACATGGGTTCCTTTTATGCAATGACAAGACAACAGCTAACCAATCTATACCAATATTTGGAATATTTTCAACAAATATACAAGATTTATAGTTAATTAAGTTGTATCATCACCCAGAAAATTGCTAGGTCCGTCTCTAATTTCCCTAGCTACTTCACAATGCATATAAAGATTCTTTGTCCATTATCTCATGTAAGATAACTTTTGGTATGAGTTTTCATGCGGGTATAAGCAAAGTTGGACTTATCCAACTGGGGTTTCCTTTTAAAAGATGCCCATTCCATTACATTCACATGGACAAAATGAAATACAAGTAAAATTCGGATAAGGTCACTACTTCAATTCCTCGCATTCTACGAAAACCATTAATTAGTTCTAGGTATAATTTTCTCAATTCGTTCTCTTGGATATATATTTTCATCTTCGATTTTATGGTTTGGTTGCCAAACTATCAATTCTTAGATTACACCATTTTAGGATATATATATATACATATGTTCAGCTGCCTTAAGAATGTTGCTTAATTGAAACTTCAACTGTATACATGGTGTCAGAATTCTTAGCAATTTCAATTCATTTTGGTATCTCCATGGGTCCCAAAACAATTGCTTGCACAAACTTTTTATGAGATGGCTAAAACCTACAACCAAAAGGCAGATACCTTTCGTCAAAAGTCATTTCCTTGGCCAAAGGCTCGATTGCTAAAAACACCTTTACACTTCTCAATATGTTATTGCAATTATAGTGGATTTACTGGTAGTAGGTTACCAGTTACCACGTCCACCTCCTTAATTACATCCGACAAGAATGGTGGACCAACGATCTCACCTCCATGATAGAGAATATTAGGATGTCATTTGGAATCACTATCCTTAATAATATTAGGATAATATTAGCCCATGCTATTTACTGTTGGGTTAAGGCTAATTTATTGTTGGGTTAAGGCTAACTTAGCTAGTCTTAGATGAAAGATATGCATCTCCGTGAACATCATTTTCTGCAAAATATGGGTAGAAATAATAGAAAAGAAAAGATCTAGAAAATGATAGGAATATTAATTCATATTTTTAGGTTTTGGTTGTTGGCAATCCATAACCAACAAAATTATCATTTAATCTTAAGCAATATGTCTTAGAAAGAAAGCAACAGAAAAAAATGTCAAAAAGACGAAAGAAAATCAACTTATAGTGGGTTATGCGGGTTTTTCCGCGATCTAAGTCGCGCGGAAAACCGCGGGAGACACTCATGACCATACCCGCGGAAATCTCTGTTTTAGAAAAATAAAAAATCAATACGCAAGCCCGAACTCTATAAACTCATCATTCTTTATTTTCATAAACCAAGTAGAATGACATTTATAAAGTAATAAATGTTTCACGTTTTTTCCCATGATGGGACAAAACTCTATCTTGAAGACTATATTCAACAAATGAAAGGTATTACCTCCAAACATTTCCCTGAGAAATCTGTCGCTAAAAGGTGAATCGTCACAAATCGTCACAAAAGTTGGTGGATAAATTGTTGGTAGGTAAATCAAATCAGTAACAGATTACCCAGGAAATATTCCTGAATAAATTGGTATTTTCTTGAAAACATATGATTTTACCGGAGCCATTAGTATTTCCTGGGTGATCCGACACTAATCATCCACATAAAATTTCCTAGGTAATTTTTGTGGGTGAAAATCATTTGTTTTGTAGAGTCTTAACCATCATGTAGAAAACATTCTTTTACTTCTTTCTCTTCCTTTAACTCGGTCCTCCTCCAAAGAAACGTAAGAGAACATTTTAGCAGGATATATATTTTCACGTCTTATAATCCTGCAATTAATACGCCTGTTTGCCAAAGACAATAGGAATAAAGGGAAAGAAACTAGACAACAAGAATGACTACTACACCTCCACCATTTGTACCTCTACTTCACACCTTCCACACCATCTATTATAGTTCAATTCACATGGTCGAATGCCATAAATACCTCCCTTAATACTCGGAACATTAATCTGTATCTTCTTTAAAACCACAAGCACCGAAGCTCAAAGACGTTTCTATAACACCATTACGCACAAAAATTAACAATTGGGGTAAATTGTTGGTGTTGAGATCTAAAACCTCAAAGATCGATGTTTGTATAAGCAAAAAATCATTAACGAGATTGCACAAGTATACACTCTCTTGTATTATCGTTTTTAACGATTAAGTACTAAAATGGTAAGAGTTATATATTGCATCCACATGTATATGTTTTCAAAATGGTATGATATTAAGGTGAAAAATCAACATGTGATTAAGTCCAAGGTTAATTTTTGGGAGAAACAAAAGTAAGCAGATAACATTTGTGTGCAAGATTCCTCCTTCAACCGAAAACAATCTAGCGGGTATTATATATACTGTAGCATAGCATTAGCAATTCAATAGCATCATGCAGTCAAAAGCAAGCCTAATTGATTTAAATTTGTTTCAGTAGCCCAACATAGACCGTTAAACAAATAGAATAATCCATTTGGGTACGGTAACTAAGAGGGAGACTAATGACACCTCTAAGGTATGTTAATGGCACCCCTACAAAAGTGAACTATCCTCACACATGTCAATGCTAAAAACCACTTTTTACATTCTCGAAGCTATAAAAGTTCAAGAAATTCAGTACACCCCTAACTGAATCTTATTTGTTGTACGAACTCGTATAGTTGTGAGTTGACGTTTGACTAAACAGGTGTACTATATGTGGTCCAAAGAGGAATAATTATTGGCATTGACTACCTAATCAAAATACTCCTCGCACTTGTCTTTGTTTTGTTGGTTTAAATTAGCATTTTTCTCTCATGTAAAGGACATTAAAAATTCATAAATGTAGAAAAACTGTATTCTTCATTTTTCGTCATCATTAATTTTCATGTAGATTCGTGATACCTACCTAGATGAATCTAATGTCTAAAATCTTCTCGATTCGTAACCTAAGTATCCCTTAAACCCATATTCCATAGATCAAGTGTTATCAATGAGATAATGACCGTATGAGTCCACGGGTAGCTAGGGTACACGTTAGTGAAGGTTAAATTTGGTGTCGGGTTACCAAAGGTTAAAAGCAGCAATAGATTACCTCATTACCAAAAGGTAGAATTCAGTAATGGATACCGAATCACCGACAACTGCTAACTATTATCGACGGCCATTTCCCTCGATCGGTAATACATCAGGGATATTGATTCTTTGTAGAAACAATCGAATAATATTGTATTTCCATGTATAAATTACACATAACCTGTATATATTGTATTACCAATGAACAAAAACAAGTCATCCGATTAAAAATTATGTTCGCAAATATAACTAGCTAAGAGGGGGAGGGGGAAGGGAATCTACACATAAATTCATTAAATTGTGCGTGCAGCTCGGCCAACTGCATATCGGCAAATGGAGGTCCAAACCGGAAGTATGTGGTAATATTGAGGTAAGAAAAAGACATGTGATCGATGATACATGACGTGGAAAAACAACGTTGATTTTACGCAAACGAGAGTTTTTAACATCACTTGGAATCATGATAGATAACGGGGAATGTAATACCTTCACATAAAATAAGCACTTTAGAAAAGCACAAAACCAAAAGAAAAATTCCCCCTCGCTTTCGATTCTTCACATACCAAATATCCCACCACCCTTAAGTCGCATACTGCTTCATCATTACAGAAGTATATATCAACTTTATTAATGTTTAGTAGAAATTTTTAATCACCAAATTATTTAGCGATTAACATCACTGACTGCCGATATTCTTTGGTGATTTGTGACAAATCACCAATGGCTCTCCGACGACACAGACCTATATATGGGTTTGCCAAAAAAAATAGTCTAATCGACCGTGTGATACGTTGGTAAAGTTTAAACTCACCGAAGGATTACCTACTGAATTTGAAATTGTTCAATAAAAAGGTAAAAAAAAAGTATTGGTGATACATCGATAATTAACAAATGATCATCAAATGTGTTTTAAAGTTTGTTTTCCGATTTTTTGGTACAAACTTCCAACATGTCACCCCTTTTCCGGCAGAGACATCCGTCGGGAAATTCATTTTCCGACGGATTTGTCCGCAGGAAAAACCCCTATTTGATAGTGATAACCAACTGATAAATTAACATGTTCAAGTTACAAGATAATGATTGAAACCTACTAATATAAGATAATATTCAATCATTATTTGTATTCACACACAAAAGTACTCCATCCTTAAAACATAAATAAAACGCATATTTATTTTTAAATCTAATTTAATTTATAATAAAATTTTGAATTGAACAAATTATACCAAAAATAAACAAAAGTTTTATAATCTTTAATTTGACATCAATATCGATAATTTTTTTTGTGTTTTCTACCAAGTCTTCAGAATTTATACCAACATATGTTCAACTATCACTATACCCAAACCTTATAGCCAAGGTTCTAAAAAACGCGTTATGGCGGCATTATGGCGCGCCATAACGTTGAGGCGTGGTATCGCGTTAGGGGTGAGCATAACCGGGTACCCGGCCAATTTTCATGGAACCGGAACCGGAACCGCTGGGAACCGGTTCCAGTACCGGGTACCCGGTTTCAATTAATTTTTAATTTTTTTTACATTGCATATGAAAAAAATGTAATTATAAACGACGAAATACCGACTTAAATTAATAAATACTACAAATAGTCAAAACTAAACCGATAAAAACTAACTATTACATAAACAAACTAGAAAGTTTGAGTTTTTATTTATTATTTATAAATATATAAAATATTTTTTATTTAAAAGTGGCGCGTAGAGGGTACCCAGCGGGTAACGGTTCCAAAAAAATGTGAACCGGAACCGGAACCAATCACATCGGTTCCGGAACCGACGGTTCCAGAGCGTTTCCGGTTCCAAAGGCGGGTACCCGGTTCCGATGCTCACCCTTACTCGCCGCCATGTTAAAGCTCGTGGCGCGACTCTAAGGCGTACCTTGCAGTATGACGCGTTATGACGTGTTTTGGCACGTTATGGCGAGTTATAAGGCGTGTTATGACGCGTGATGGCGGGTTATAAGGCATGAGTTGGGGGTTTTTTTTTGTAAATATTGTATATTTGATATAAAATTATAAATGCATGTTTCTTCCTTAGTTTGTAGTTTTATATGAATTTAATTTGTTTAATCATTATTGTTCATTACAATGGCTCACATAGGCATATGTATATATAATATATATATATAAAGATTTGTCACCTTAAATCGTGCTTTAAAAAACGTCATGGCTTCGCCATAACTCTTAGGGCTTGAAGCTTGACCTCGCCGTCACGCCACGCCTCACCTCACGTCATTTAGAGCCTTGCTTATAGCAATGCCACATGTCACCAACATTATTTGGGTATGAAATACTATACTTCCGATAAACCTTATGCATGCAACGACAACTTTGTCATTGCAATATAGTTCCCTTTTTTGTTCTGGTATTAACTACGGATGAACATTGTAGAGAGGCTCATAGTGATATAAACCGGATAAAAAATACCCGTCTCAAATTTTTATGTCTCATACACGAGCAAGAGAGAAAGTAAATATAAATTAAATAAATGAAAATATAATGTGTCTTAATTTTATTGATGGGACAGGAATAAAACATGTGATTTTGGGACAAGTGAATTTTATTCGATTTTCAGATATATATGTATTGGGGATGATTTATTGCAAAAATAACATTTAGAGGAACCTTCCTTCCATAAACATTTAGGACATTGTTCTGAGATTAAAGAAGTGTGAATGGTATAAAATTTGTGTATATTTCCACTCGGAATCAACATTTTGTTGAGAAGTGTTGGGTCAAGAATACTGAAACATGGGGCCTTTATGTTTTATCCTCCATTGCATTAATATCTATGCAAAGTACTTTGATTTGTTTTATTTTTGAAACGGCATCATGTATTAAAATCCGAAACTAGCAAGAGGCTAGCCCGGAAGAGAGCGAAACAACAAGATTACACCTTTAGGATTACAACACCAATTCGTCCGGCTACAATTCCTACCCAAACGATTCCTATGCTAAAACCAAAAGAAAGACAACTTAAAAGTGGATACCGTTAGCTAAGAGTAAAGCGTTTATGGACTACACCAAAAAAGATAAACATATATGTGCACAAACTCATCAAAATTTTCATTTAGGCTATGTTTGGCAAACTATCTTATAAGCTAGCTGGTAGCTGATAAGCTAGCTGATGAACAAGTTATGTTTGGCAAAAACTAGCTTATAAGAATGTAAAATGACCAAAAAGAACATCTTAAAAAAATAGTCAATTACAAACATTTTATATTATAATTCAAATAATTTTTCAATAATATAATCAAAATAAATTTATGATAATATAATATGTTAATTAATACAAACAAAATAGTAAAAAAATAAATAATACAATATGTTAATGGAAAAAATTTAAAATTGATTATTATATATACATAATATAAATTTTGAATTAGTTAGAACAAATTTTAGAAAGTGTAATCCCGGGTGACAATGGCACAATGGACCAACCGGGTCTTTGGTAAAATGTAATCCCAAGTCCTCTTTGTGTTCCACTCTTAGAATCAATGAAACAAGTATTTTGAAGTTAATTATATTGGGTATCATTTACTAGACGAGAAACGGGATCAAAACGGGTGAAAAGTGGGAAAAACACCTCAGAATGGTCTAGGGTATCATGCCCGGCGATTATGACAGTGGCATAATAGCCTGTCATAATCGCACAACTGGTACCGTAACTTAGACATAAAAATCAGCTTGTTGGGGGTGACACGGGCGATCATGACATGTCATGATCGCGGGGCATGATCGCGGGTGGCCCCAATTGTTAGAAACGAGATTTCCTTCATTTGGCCATAACTTCTTCATCACAGCTCCGATTGAGGCGATTCTTTTTGTTATGGTTTCGTATTTCCGAGCTCTTTAAGACGGTAACAACGAGGAGTAAAGTTTACTTGATGATTTGGGGTTCCTATACGTTGAAAGATGAAGGTTTTATAGATGGAAACTTGTGGATTTGAAGTCCTCATCTAATGAAGCTCGGTATTGGAATAAAACCTAGATTTAGCCTAAATCTAGCTTGTGAGTTCATTCTTATTTTTCTAAAACTTTATACATGTCAAAATGAAGTAATTTACCTTAATGTGATGTTAAAAATAAGTATTTTTATCATTGGAAGATTTTGGTAAAACTAGGTCAAAATGTGTCATTTATGGTTTTTCTTTGAAATGATGAAATGAGTAAGAAGAACGGTTTTAAAACACCCTTATGGGTTTTTGACGAGAAATATGATGTATAAACCTAAATGTTATTTTTGACCTAATTTTGGGAAGGAAGGTTTTGAAAATATGAAGTTTATCATACGAAGTTTTTGTATAGGAAAGTTTTGGAAACATGGAAGTTAATCTTCACAAAGATTTTGTAAAGGGAAGTTAATACATCGGAGACGATTGTAATCAGAAACTAATCTTCACAAAGATTTTGTGAAGGGAAGATAATACATCAGAAACGATTGTATTCGGAAGTTAGACTAGTGTAAATGGATCTATAGGCACATATAGTCGGAAGTATTTGAGGATGGAACTTGTAATATATCCCAGTTTGAGGTTGAACATGTTCGGAAGAATAATCGAAGTGATGGCGGGTCATTCCCGTAGAAATTTTCCTCAAAGGAAGTAAATGCGTATCTTTTAGGTGTAAATCGCGGAAGAAAAGAAAAAGAGAGGTTTTGGAAAAGCTTTTTGGTTAAATGTTTATTTACCGTTTTCAGATTTACTAGTTTTCCATATTTGAACTGTTTGTTCTCACTAGACTTTAAGCCTAACATTTTTTCTTAAAATGACATGTATAACAGGTGATCTGCAAGCTGGTGGGGCTTGATAGGATGAGTGGAGCTAGGTGCCGGTAGTGGCACCCTTTTTTAAGTGCACCTTCGTGTGTATAGATGGGTTACATAGAAGCACATTTTAAGGATTTAGAGACACCCGAACTTAATCTGTATTCTAAAGTTTGTATAGATTAATATGTTGTTGTCTGGTATCCCTTTGAAGTTGTAAACTCTCTAACTTCTTCCCATCTTTATGGGTGATGTATATTTTATTGGAGTTATTCCGCATATTATTTGGTTTAAATTAACTCCCATTTTTAGGGGTGTTACACCCGAACTCCCTTAGCCTGCTTTACACAACGTAACACCCCCCCCCCCTCCCCCCTTCCCCGCATTGAGATAAAATTCTGTTTAATTTCATTTTGATAGTCTATTCCGGAATTTCTCGAAAATCGGCTTCCAACTTGCTTCTTTATGCATAGGTGCGCCAATAGGTAAACTGAGGCAAGGGAGTTTTACCGCCTTTACAACTCAATATCACAACCATTCTTGAAATTTCAAAATCCGAGACCCCAATCCCCATTATTGTACTTTTCCCCCCGGTTAATCTTCAATTCAGATGGAACGAATATGATTATCAAGAAAGACCCCAATCTTCTTTTTTCATCTACATATTTTTTTTTATTATTTGTATCTTAAAATATAATATTTTTATTAGATAACATGCATGAGCAACACAAACACGTAATAATTAGCTTAAATGTGTAATTGCATTTTTTTTCTTGGAGATACAACTAGGGGAAGACGGGAAGATGAAGAGTGGTAAGGAGATTGCAAATTTTATCTGGTACTTTGTCTTTTACTAGATCAAGTCTAAATCTAAATTTAGGAGTGTTTCTAGTTGGGAAGTTTGGGTGAATTTCCTATAACTTTTGTTTGTAACCTGTATCGTGCTTTTTGTTGTCCAAAAAAAAGTAGGAAAAGATGAAAAAGTTTAGAACCAAACCTAATTTTAGAAATTAGGGTTTCTACATATTAAATTAGGAATGAAGTATGTTAATCCATTTGTTTTATGTTAACAGGATTAAGGTAGTTCAGTATCCAACCATATGAATTTTCAACTCACTCAAGTTTATTGCAATTCTTGCCCACTCCTCCATTGTTCTCAATTACCCGACAATGGTAGGGCTTTCTTTACTCGTCGTTAGTTTGTGAAAAATATTTCTAAATAGGTAAATAAGTTGGACCAGATGAAAAAAAGTCATACCGCATATTAAAGGTATTGCGGGCGTCCGCGATCAATACTAAACGAAAGACTTTTTTCTACGGACCTTTCCTGGGGAATTCTGTTGCTAAAGGATGATTCCTAACAAAACTGTCATAAAATTTGGTGGATAAATTGCTGGTGAGTAATTTAAATTAGTGACAGATTGACAGTTTACTCAGGATTCTCTAGACGATTCGTTGGTATTTTCTCGAAATACATTGGATTTTACCGAACCAGTGATATTTTTCTGGGTGATCCATGGGTAATCACCAACGGAAATTTCTCTGGTTAATTTTTGTAGGTGAAAGAGCATTTGTTTTGTAGTAAATATGACTCATACAAACATTCACGACATGAAAAAAATCCAAGCATCTGAATTAAGTCGATGGAAGCAATATATAGAGAGTTTTGTATATTTGACTTTAGAATCTGATAAGCTATAACAAACATGTGTGCAATGTTCTAAAAAGCTCGTCGTACAGCCGGCATGGCGCGCCATGGCACCAAGCCTTGTGTCTTACGCCACGTTAAGCCCGTGGCACGCCATGGCCTAATGTGCAATTTTTGTAATTCGATATTTGATTTTTCTTTACGTTTATAATGTCGTATTTGCTAGTTTTTAATATATAACTTAATTTAACTTGCTTATTACTATTAACTCATTGATTAACAATACAAAACATATGTTTTGTATATATAATATTGCATATGAATTTGAAATTTGACGCCGTAAGTCACGCCTTGAAAACGACATGGCTTCGTCGTGGCTCCTAAGGCTTGAGGTTTGGCCTCGCCGCCACGCCACGCCTCACTCCATTTAGAACCTTGCATGTGTGTATATATATATAGAGGGAGGTTCATGCGAGGACGATATCTTTTTACGAGAACGCGAGGAACTGTTTTCATGTACAAAATCACATGTGATCAACATCAAAAAATCACATGTGATTTTGTACTAACATCAAAATCACATATGATTTTGTATGTGAATCAAAATCACTACATGAATCATATATGATTTTGTACATGAAAAATGTTCCTTGCGTTCTCATAAAAAGTTAGCATTCTCGTATGAACCTCCCTCTATATATATATATATATACTATATTATAATGCATTTAGCAAAAAAAAAGTTAAAACCAACTTATTTAATAATTATTGTTTATAAATACAAATATTTTAAAATTTGATAGTACAACAATTATATTTTTTTGTACAACTTCTTAAAATTTCAAGAAAATATATAGATTTACGTTTTCTAATTTAAATTATCTTAAATATATTTAATTTAATAAAATTTAGAAACAAGTGTGATGTGTTTTAAATTTATAACCGCAAGCGTATGGATTGTGTAGCATACGGGTCGATCATAGAAAGGTGACGGTCTAAACACTAACTGCTTAGTGTCTATGGCCTAGTTATGTGAATCATATAATTGGTTTTATTATTAAACTACTTAGACATAAAATAAACGAGATTAAGGGAAAAAGGAAGGAGAGAAGAAACTAAAAGAAAAACTAGAAGACAACTAATCTAAAGGACACTGGGTAATGCCAACTACGTATTTTGGTTATGGTGAGAATTTGTTATGTAAAACTACTTCAACCCTTTCTCGAGATGGAAAAGCTTTTCTAAACCAAGACACGTATTTACTTTCGTAATACATGTACTTGGGAAGAAACATTACGATTTCAAAACAAATATTTTTCTCAATCAACGCCCCTAACTATTTGCATGTCAGGACCATTATCATTGATCAATTTAATCCAAGTAAAAGACCAAACTTTCGTTTTCGTCAAAAACTAATTAGGTTAACTAAACGTTTTGTTAAAATTCAATTAGATCAATTCCAACTTTCGTTAGAATCAAAATGGATTAAAACTTAACATTCGTTTTTAAGAACAATTGATCAATACCAAAATCTCGATCTTAAGCGACGATTACCCAATAAAACGACTACTAAATTAAAACCAAGAAACGATTTAATTTATTTAGACTCTAACAAAATTAAGGATAAAGAAAATCTAAACCTAGAAAAAGATCTACATTAGACACGACCTAATATCCGGATGTCAATTGGTATCCAATTGCCTAGGGCTTCGAGCTCGAATCTTCTTCCCCAAGATTGTAGAAATCACTAAGAAAGTTGAGAGAAAACTAGAAGAATTGTGTTCTATGGAATGAAACCGGCGTACTAAACAAAAAACCCTAAAACAGTTTAAATACTCTAGACAAAAGCCCAAGAAAAAGGCCCAATAAAAAGAAGGTCCGGGTGACTTTCATGGTCGTGAAAGATTTTCACGCTCATGAAAGTGCAGCAGAAAGTTTAAATTGATGCAAAAACACATTTTCACGACCCTGGAGAAATCTTCACGCTCATGAAAAACCGACAGAAACTTTAGTCTTCAAAATTCGGCTTTTTCCTCCAAGTCTTCATCTTCGTGGATGCAAATTCCTTCTTTCATCGCTTCCTCTTTGGCCATGTCTTTCGATCCTCCTGATCTGACTACCGTGTCACCTTCAACTCCTCGTATAATCTGCACAAAAATATATTGAAAGCGTAAAAACCTCTCCAAAAACTATTCCAACCGTGAATGAAGAGAGAAAGAAAAGAAAATGATAAAAATGCATGAGATGACAAAACTAAGTACTAAAATGCATAAAATAAGCAACTAAAATATACGAAATTAAGTGCAGAAAATGCACTTAACAAAGTGTTTTTTTAATTTAATACTAAGATCATTTTTTTAAATTCATTTAACTCATATCAATATCTTTTTTAGTTTGAAACTCATCACACAAAAAAATCAATTCATACTAATATTTCTAATATATTACAAAGCGTTTACAATACTCATTACAAAAAATGTACAATTTCTAAAATCTCCAAGTCTGAACTCACGAAAACAACTTATAATCAACTGATCATAAACATGTTCAAATATAAGATACCTATGCGGCAAAATACTTCTTAAAGGTCATAACCAACAAAAGATTTTATCGCTCTCTCCAAACAAGCAAAACTCATGCATAAAATAAACCAAGAGGGGATAGAATGAACAAAGCATGAATCAGAATTAAGGATACAAGTTTTGGCTTGAGAATCGAGATGCATCGTGTTGCATTGCATGTGTAAACTTCTAGTATGTATACATACATATAGACACACACACACAAACACACACCCCAACTCAGTCATGATTTTGAGAGAGAGTGAGAAACATTAATGGTGAGGATTGCTATCATATCTATTTAGAGTTTTACACTCACAAGTTTGTAATTTCTTCCGATTTCCGATTTCCTCTTTGGTTAATCAAAACCCTCCGTACATTATCTTTTGGTGGTAGAACCGTGTTATATCAATGAGTTATCTGTTTGTGTTTTTCTTTTATTAATTGCTTATTATATATTGAGTTATTCATCTTGATTTCTCTATCCAAGTTTGTGTGCATCAGTTGTTAGTAAAGGTCACACCTTTATAGTTATTATGCCTTAAAGTTTGCAATTTTATTCTTTGGTACGTGTGATCTAAACCCAACAGTGGTATATCAAAGGTTTAGATTTGTTTCTTGGTGATTGAAGAATTATATCTTGTTGCACCTTTATTCGTTTGTTCTCTTTCAGATACACACACCAAGGTTGTTCCAGATGGCTAACTCAAAAGAAAACACAAGGGAATTTTTTGCCATAATTGATTCTAGCTGCATTTATGGATCACCTGTTGGATGATCGTCCGAGATTCATCGTTTTATATGACGTTGAATTCTAGATTGTCCTATCCGCTTATGTCAAGAAGAAACGATATTTGGAAGGCGTTTGGTATCATGGGTGTTTGTTCAAGGAAGATTTTCTTGCTAATTTGTATACATGCATTGAATAAATGCATTGGTTGAGAGGGTGATATGGATATTTGTTTATTTCATTTTGATCATAAAGTTATAGGTATGTACGGGTCAATATGTGCGGATCTATTAACCAAGGTTGATTAGGTTTACATTTTCGGCATTTAAAAGTTCTCACAACATTATTGTTTTGGGAATATTGTATGGGAGTTTTTCCTCTGTTTATGAACATCTTCTATTTGATTTGGTTCTTTCAAACAACTTGAGCAAAAATATGGGTGGAGGGTAAGAGGGGATATGGGGGCCATGGCCTCCCTATTTTTATTCCTTCTTAATACATTTGTGTTTTGAGGTCAATGTAATTTTACTAATTTTTATAACTTGGCCCTACACTGTCAACCTAATTCCACTAACCAATCCCAACTCCAGGCAATTGTTCACAATCTAACTTTTGATAGTAATATAGTATTACATGTTATCTTAAAACTTATAAATAAACAAAAACAAATATATAACAATTTCGAATATTTAGAAAATTAGGAGTCCAAGTTGGTTTTTATAGGCTCTTCATATGCATTATAACATCTCAAAACAATAGTTATTTGTTTTATTTCAAAATGATTATATAACGAGATTTAGAACCATACGATATTACTTTTATAACTAAATATGGACCGCAAAATATTAGGATTATTAAGTATGTAGAACTAATGTTTTAATTATATACCGATTAAATAAAGTTTTCATAATTATAAAGTTAGAAAAATATTATTAACATACGAAGAATTGAAGTAAATTTTTGGTTAAGCTAAAAATATGTTAATGCAAAGCTTAGGCAACCATGCACTATGGATTGAGATAAAAATACGAGGAATAAATAATTAAACCAGACCGATAAGATGAAATGATTACAAATGGCGTTATCAATTTTGGTAAATAGACATCATTCTGTATAATATCTAATTAAAAATGTTAAAACGGTACACTAGTTTCTTGTTAAACCGGACGCCAAAAACGATTTTCATATTTTATGATAACTGGGTATGTAAAATCTATCTTTTAAATGCTATAGAATAAGTAGATTTAAAAACCAAAAGATATGTTATCTAAATGACATCGGGTTAATTACGAAGAAATCAATACCAGATTTAAGATAAAAATATGACGTCTCATATACATAATTAGTTTTATATGCTACTTATTATTAATTAACACGAAGAAAGTTCAAATTCGAACTTAAATTTGGTTGTGAACGTAAGGACAAATGAGAGCGTGACACGTGTCTGAATGTATATTATTCAGACTGAATAATCATAGAAATATTCAGACTAAATATAATGCGAGCTCATTTTTTATTGTGAATGTGAGGACAAAGGAGAGCGTGACATATGTCATTGGCGTCCACATTCCTTATGAATAACGAATGGCATTCGGTATCGATAACGAAGGTGAAGTTCATATGTAATACAACATTATAACACAACATTCGATATGAATAACACGATCATGATCCATTCATGATTAATAACCCGTGGACGCAAAGGACATGCATGTGTAACATTCTCCTTTGTACTTACGTTTGTTATAAAAAATTAATATTTATTTGATAGAGAGAGAGACACATTGGTGAGGATTAGTTTGATAGCTTCAGAGTTTTAGGATCACAAAATGAGTTCTCTTTGTAGTAAACCCTTTCACTTTTTAGTTTTTCTTTGGTTAATTTGGATCATCCTTTCGCTATATGGGGACATGTATACTATCTTCTAACGATGGAACCCATGTTATATATGTGAGTTATTTACATATTGTGTTATTTGTCTTAGTTAACTCGATTCACATTTATTTTGCATTGATTGTTAGTAATCAATTGTTAGACATTTATCGTTGTTATTAAAGTTTGCATTTTATATGTTGGGAGGCCAGTGTTACCCGGTGTTCAAAAAAGCTTGCCGCAACAGTTGTCTTGGGGCGTTGTGGCTTAAAGCTTGTACCTCACGCGACGTTATGCTTGTGGCACGCCATGACCAAATGCGCGGTTTTTGTAATGCAATATTTGATTTTTCTTACACTTTCTAATGTTTTTGTTAGCTTCTAATATATAACCTAATTTAAATAATTTAATATCATTGACTCATTAATTGAGTAATAGTGGAAAATATATGTTTACATGTATTATAATTAATTATATGATATAATATTTTGTCGTCATAACTCATAAGTCACGCCTTGAAACGCCTCTGCCTCGTCGTGGCTCCTAATACTTGAGGCTTGAACTTGCCGCGACGCCATACCTCACGTCATTTTGAACCTTGGTGCTACCTAAACGCAACATGATCATAAATCAAAATATAAAGGTACATATGAATCAAATTTTAAATCACTTGCATTAAATTATAAATTAATTGATTAAATCCCCATCTAAAAAACTTAGCTTTTTTCATAACAGACATTGCTGATCCCTCTTGTGTTAGTGGGCTGGGAATATTTGCTATATGGAAAATGAAGTTTGTAGAATTGGATAAACACAACCACGGCTCCAAGTCAAAGCATGGATTCCTCAAATTAAGTAATAAAGATATATATGCCCCCTCGTGTACGAGGAAAATCGTAAATCCATATGGTCTAGCAAGTTTACCATCAAGTGCATTGTAGTATTTGCATACACACACTGACACACATGCACATATATCTATACTGTATTATAAAGTATTTGGCAAAAACTTTTAAAAACATATTATTATGCAGTTAGTACAATTGATTAAAACATAATTACTTAAAATTTCAAAAATGGTATTATTTTGGTTATTTTGGTTAATTTCCTTATTAAACCTATATTATAATTTTTTTTTAAAATCTGAAATAAAGAAAGTTTACAAAATAAAATCTATTTTTTCAAAACTAATAAAATCGTATTATGACATTGATAAAGACAAAAAATAAAATACAACATTGAAATTAAAATGGATCTCGCTGCATTGCGCGAGTACCCTTCTAGTATATATATATACACATGTATGTATATATCTTAGGAAAACTTAATGTCCGATAACTTTTCATATATATTCGTAAGGAATTAATAGATGAGTTGAATGATATCACAAAGACATGTTCACGTAGTTGATAAGAGACAATTGGTGCTACCAAGAACACAATTCCCTTATATTTCATTTTCATTGCCTTTATTCTGTACCTGCCATTACAAAATTATTCCACAAACCTTATATAAATGGTCACATAGTTTTCTTCACAATTACTCACACCAAAACCATATAATCTTTTCAATCCTCTTATATACATACATATATATACCCTTTCACAAACAACTTTAAAACAAAACGTTTACTTTCCAAAATGGATATGGTGACAAGAATGGTATCCGAGAAACCGGTGGTGATATTCAGTAAAAGTTCGTGTTCAATGTGCCATACGATAAAGTCTCTCCTTTTGGAATTTGGAGTAAACCCAGCCATCTATGAACTAGATGAGATCTCCAAAGGTCGGGAAATCGAGCAAGCCCTTTTGATAGTTGTACAGAACACGATGGTCGTCCCTGCTGTGTTCATTGGAGGTGAATTTGTTGGTGGAGCCAATGAGATTATTAGCCTTCACCTTCGGCGATCTCTACAACCTATGCTCAAAGATGCCGGAGCTCTTTGGGTGTGACCAGCCCTTGAATACACTACTAAAATGGAAGGCTTTCACCTACGGACATTTCCCTGGGAAATCCGTCGCTAAAAGATGATTCGTCACAAAACCGTCACAAAAGTTCGTTGCTAAATTGTTGGTGGGTAAATTAAATCAGTGACAGATTACACAGGAAATTCCTGGGTAATCCGTTAGTATTTTATTGAAAACATCGGATTTCGTCGGAACCATTAGTATTTCCTGGGTGATCCATGGTAATCACCCCACGGAAATTTCTCTGGGTGTTTTTTTGTGGGTGAAAGTCATTTATTTTGTAGTGATATATATATATATATATATATATATAATTTGCCTATAATAAATGTGTTTTAATTGCATATATGTCGTCAAGATGAGTTAATAATAAGCGATTGTGGAGTTTCGGTACTATTTGAGAAAATCAAGGATATGTTTTTCTTTTTTCTTTCCTTTCAACTAGTTAATAAATGTGTTTTAATTGCAAAAGTGTTTGTATATTGTTATATAAAACTACTAAAGTTCATTGCATTTCTTGGTGGTAGAGCATGAGCTAGCTTCAACAACTACCATCTGAACTATAAATGAGGGTTATTATGATGATAAGTTGTTCAAAATAAATCTTGAGGTAATATAAAGTTTATGCAAGTAATGTACCACCTAGAACCAAACTACGCTATATATGTCATTTGGGAATGCAGTATATAGGGTTTGATGTTTTGATATATGAGATGTACTTGAATAATTTTAGAGGCACAGGGTTGTTCTTGACATTTTGGAGGTCCTGTGCAAAAATTTAAATGTGATCTTATATTTTTTTTTCAATTATGTTATTTATTAAAAAATTTATTATCAAAATCAAAAATAAATTCTTTTATATTAGAATATATATATAGAAATATATAAATAATCATACAAGATTCAATTAAAAATCAAATTGATCTTTTTGTCTTCAAATTAATGATCGTAAATCTTATATGATTAATCTACTGATAACAATAAAAAATCAACTAGGAAGAAAATTAAAATTAATGACATAATGATACAATATATAATCAAGGTACAAAATGACGTGAGGCGACGTGGTGGCAAGGTCAAACCTCAATCCTAAAAATAAAGTAATCACAAAAAGATTATATAATAAAGAAATTGTTAAAATAATAATTAAAAACTATTTCTAAAAACTTGAAAGAAATTGTTAAAATAATAATTGAAAACTATTTTTAAAAACTTTGAAAAATAAAGAAATTGTTAAAATAAAAATAGAAACTTTATAATTTTAATATCAACGATAAATAAATAATTAGAAAATAAAAAGATTATTAAAAAATATATATAATTCATCTTAAAAATACGAAGTTTATATATAATTATGTTGTATATGTATTTTTAATTTGTAACAAACTTACCCTAAAAATAAAGTAATCACAAAAAGATTATATAATAAAGAAATTGTTAAAATAAGAATTGAAAACCATTTTTAAAAACTTGAAAGAAATTGTTAAAATAATAATTGAAAACTATTTTTAAAAACTTTGTAAAATAAAGAAATTGTTAAAATAAAAATAGAAACTTTATAATTTTAATATCAACGATAAATAAATAATTAGAAAATAAAAAGATTATTAAAAAATATGTATAATTCATCTTAAACATACGAAGTTTATATATAGTTATGTTGTATATGTATTTTTAATTTGTAACAAACTTACCTTAAAAATGAAGTAATCGTAAAAAGATTATATAATAAAGAAATTGTTAAAATAATAACTGAAAACTATTTTTAAAAACTTTGTAAAATAAAGTAATTGTTAAAATAAAAATATAAATAAAAACATTTAATAGTCCGTGCAAGGAGGGATTCGAACCAAGAACTCACCTTCAGAAAATGAAGGAGCCTCCCAAAAAAACACTTCTTTTTTTGGACAGCAAGAAAGAACTTTATTGATAGAAACCCGTGAGGAGCTAGAGCAATACAAGCGGAAACAGCATCCAAGGGATTACAAGTCCAATTCTCCCAATTAAGGAATTTACCAACTTTGAATCTACATCTAATTCAATCATTAGCCAGAAATTAATGAATATCACCGCAAATCTCCCGTTCTTTTTTCATGTTGCCTTTAAACACCTTGCTAGTCTTTTGCAATCAAAGAGTCCAGAAATAAGTCGCCATGATCACCTTTCTCACCTCTTTATGAGCACCGTTACCTGTGTTTGCGTCTATCGCCTCCCACAAACGCCAGGGACAGAGATTTCATTATCCGACCACCAATCCAACCAACG
The DNA here is from genome assembly GCA_036898165.1 of Silybum marianum. Taxonomy (NCBI): domain Eukaryota; kingdom Viridiplantae; phylum Streptophyta; class Magnoliopsida; order Asterales; family Asteraceae; genus Silybum; species Silybum marianum. The sequence continues at coordinate 21,413,658 of CM072539.1, forward strand.
TGAGATAAGCAGAAACAAGCCTCGACGTTGAGCAATCCACGAAAATGTGATCCAGATCTTTGGCCTTCGAATTGCACATCATGCAGTCGTTCGATAGCAGACTAATGCCTCGTTTAGAAAGATTATATATCCATTGTCGCCAAACGATTATTAAGGGTGCGCCAGAATGAACGTTAGGTTTGCTAGGAACCCACTTGATCCACTTCATCTCCGGATCCGCACTTGGAAGCGAGGTGCTGTCAATAAGCCTTCTAAGCGAGTTAACATTGAAACTGTTGTTAGACTCCAGATGCCAAGTCCGCCCGCTGCCATCCACCTTGCACTGCAGCAGGCTATTTATGTTGATACCCATATCACGAAGGTTCTTCTCAATGTCTTGAATCCCTTTCAAACCCCCCCCCCTTGCTTCTATATGGACCAGCAGTGCAATTGTTTTCTCCTAAATATACCAAGTTTCCTGAGGTAGACTTTATGTCATCTACGGAACTAGCTCGATCAATCAGAATATCATAGAAACTTTTGACGACCATGTTCGATGCATATGTAAATAAATTCTTTTCCCGAACTGTCCCAACTAGATATCTTAATTAGAATACAAATTTACATGATTTCAGCTAATTTAGCGTGGGATTGGGCCGCTACTGGTTGGGCTGCTACAAATTTACACGATTTCATTATCTTTTCCCGAAGACAATGACGGATGCAATGGGCCGCTACTGGTTGGGCTGCTACTTTTTGGCTATCACTAAAAAAAAAATGACTTTCACCCATAAAAATCCAGCCAGGGAAATTTCCTTGGACGATAACCACGGATCACCCAGGAAATGCTAATGGTTCCGATGAAATTCGATGTTTTCAAAAAAATACCAACGGATTACCAAGAAATTTCCTGGGTAATTTGTCACTGATTTGATTTACCCACCAACAAATTAACCACCAATTTTTGTGACGGTTTTGTGACGAATCACCCTTTAGTGACGGATTTACCAGGTAAATGACCGTAGGTGAAAGTCTTCCATTTTAGCAGTGTATTAGATACCCAAGTAAATACATAAAGTATTGGGTTTATTTTGGTAATCCATTAATACATTTTGTTTTGGGCTTTATGTAAAGCCTTATCCATCAAGTTGTATATATATATATATATAACTATGGATGTAAGGCATAGGTCAAAAACACACAGCTTGCATCTCCTTCCTCATGTGTTGGTTAGAACTTAGAAGTTTAGGATTGAAAAACTCACATTTAATCCCAAGTGATTTCTTGTGTTTTAGTTTCAAAGATCTCATTTTGATATAAATAGGAGTTAATTAAGTGAAGAAAAATTGGTCAGTTGTTATCTTGTCTTTGCTGCCGAATTTCACATACATGAAGTCTTTGTAGGTAAAATCTTAAACCTCTTTCTTTTAGCTAACCTAAAAGTGATGAATTGGTTTAATAGCTTTATAAGTCTTCTTTTTAATAGTCATCTCATAGTTTATTAAGTAATCTTTTAGCTAATCAAAGTAGACTAAAGTGGGTAATTGTTCGTTTTAAAATCGACAGTAGCATCCTTCATATTCAGAATTAAGAGGTAATTAAGAGGTACATTAAGTGCTGAATAAGCTCTTAATATTAAGTGATCTGCAGTTTTATATAAATATTCTCAGTTTTAAGCTCTTAACTCTCATCTTTTGACAGATACATTCACAAGACTTATAAATTATGATATAGTGTAAAATGAAATATAATTATTTCGTAATTGTTTAAAATGAAATCAGGGCTCTGAATGGTTAAGAAAGGTCCATGATACAAAATGATCCATAGGGTTTTGGAATAATTAAGAGACAGACTTACTTTTTGTCAAACAGGATTCACCTCTTAATTATTCAGATGTTGCCTCTTAATAAAACTGTTAAGAGGTAAACAAACAGCGCCTTAGTTCTACTAGTTACTTGCTTGATAAGTTACTAATATCTCTCTAGTTTTGAGCATTCGAAAACCGAAGATCACCTTGTGTTTTCTTAAAGCTTTCAAGTGTTCAAGTACTTTCGGTTTACATTTGTTTAAACTTTGGGTTTTAAATTTAGAACTAGCCTTGAACTCGTGGCATTACTGTGAATTCTAAATTCATTTGTGGCACATGGCTAGTGTCCCGTAGTTGTAACTTTGGTTTTCTAAGCGTTTAATGCATTCGATTACAATTTGAAGTAAAATATTTCGTGCAAGTTATGTTAACTCCTACAAAGCCTGTCCTGCAACATTGTTCTTAATTTCTTTACTTTCCTTTACCACTTTGAGCTTTACAGTCATAGCATTACATTCTTGTCATTTACCTTCCCGCATTTTAATTTGTGTCATCTACATTTGTGAGTAACTTACTTTTAGTCATTTACATTAGTTGGTAACTTGGGCTCTAAGTTTCAATTCTCGTCCTTTAATTTACGTAATTTACTCTTTGTATTTTTCATTTTCGTTATTTATATTTCAGTCCTTACATCTGTCGTAAAAAGAATCTGAGCGATAATGGGTTAATCGCCTTAACTTTGGGTGTAAGGGAAAAGTAAGACCAAAATTAGTATGAAAGTACAGATGTCTCTTAAATATAGCATTAGTGTCTAACTATTTATTTCAGGTTATTAATGTTTCATTGAAGATTATATTTAATTAATTAACGGATAATTTTGTGTATTAAAATGTGTTATCTTTCAGAAGTAAAATAAATATAAAAACCTGAGGTGATATGAAAATGCTATAAAGAATTTTAGTACCTGACAAGTGCTATATATAGTCCTGCAGTGTAGGATGGTAACACAAGGTCGTACTAGGATTCTCAACGTGTAACATACACTACTAGAAAATTGAGTATTTTCAACGAAAATTTTCAACGGAAAATGTCGTTGAAAATTTTCTATGAATTTTAAAGGGATTATTGACGAAACATAAATTTTCTACGAATTTTCTACGAATTTCCGTTGAAAATCTCTCACAAAATGCATTTTCAACCAAAAACTTTTTGACGAGACATTCCGTTGAAATTTTTTTGGTTGAAAATGCATATATGTTTGTGAGAGATTTTCAACGGAAATTCGTTGAAAATTCGTAAAAAATTTATGTTCCGTCAATAATCCTCTAAAATTCGTAGAAAATTTTCAACGACATTTTCCGTTGAAAATTAATTTCCGTTGAAAATACTCAATTTTCTAGTAGTGATAAATGATGTTGTATCAATAGCAGTGGATCGGTGTGTACTCTTGAGAGGTCGTCTAACCTGATAGTTGATACTTGTAACAGTATTATAGGACCATTATGTGGTACTATTGGACTGTGGAGTGCCAAATATCTTTTTACCGGATCATTTGCTTTTGAACAAACCATTGCACCCGCAGCTTCTTCTTATACGATTGATTTTTAATTGATAACTCACACACACAATAAATGAATTCTTCGATTTTGCCATCAGAAATTCATTTTTTTTAGATTGGTCTTTTGAGAAACTTTTACAAGTCTTCTCTGCGGATCTCACTACTAGAAAATTGAGTATATTCAACTAAAATTAATTTCCAACGGAAAATGTTGTGGAAAATTTTCTACGGATTTTAGAGGATTATTGACAGAACATAAATTTTCTACGAATTTCCGTTGAAAATCTCTAACAAACATATATGCATTTCCAACCAAAAAAATTTCAACGGAATGTCTCGTCAAAAAGTTTTTGGTTGAAAATGCATTTTGTGAGAGATTTTCAACGGAAATTCGTTGAAAATTCCTAGAAAATTTATGTTTTGTCAATAATCTCTCTAAAATTCGTAGAAAATTTTCAACGACATTTTCGTTGAAAATACTCAATTTTCTAGTAGTGTCTATATCTAGTACTTTTATCGTTATTACTTGTTAAGAGACGAAAATAGATCAAGTTGATACTAGCATTGAGATCCGTTTGCATGAATCTTAAGGTTGTATAAACTTCATGACAATATGATTCTATTTGTAAAACTCCTATTATTATCCATATTGATCCAAATGCAAAATGCCTTCGGAAAAAAAAACCCGAAAACAAGTTGAAGTGAAGCCAATAGTCAACAAAGTAGATCGGATTGTTATCTAGACGATTGAAGATGAATAAAATATAAAGTCAAAATAATATTCTGATAAATACTACTTTTGGCTAGCTGATTTTTTAGTGCAAACTTAACTAGCAAGTTCGGTTCACCAACTCTAGCAATTTTTGTCCTTCTATATAGGTTCATGTTCAGCATGCCAGACTAATATGTTCAAAATATTGTTTTATTAGTATCATATTTCCTTTGCTATTCCCTCTGCATACAAGGATGGTTTGTGTTAACAAACGTCTACATCAATATCAAAATGTTGAAATGAATAGTACAAGCATGCACTGATCAACAAATCAGATGAAGACACGCGTTAAAGTTGGATAGTATAATTTTATGCAATGGTGGCTATAAAAGGCAACGTTTGTCAAATGTTGCAACTCACTCGTTTTGATAGAAATTATTGAGTGATAGTTCCTTAAGCAAAATCAATGTCAACATCTCAAGTATCTCAGTTCCTCAAATCTAAAAAATACCTTCTTCTTTTAATCTTTTAGTCTTTAGTAGAATTTGTCACCAACGAGATTGTTTAGGATCAGGTCTAGCTTCCGCGACAAATATATGATTCTTTTGTTTTATAAACATACAGAACTTAAAAAGTGAAAATGTTGTATTTGTATTCAACCCCTCCCCCCTCCAAACACAAAAAAAAAAAAAAAAAAAAAAAAACTAGTACAAAAATGGTCATAAGTAAATGTTAGAACCCGCTACTGTAAGTATACGGTAACAGTTTTGTGGATTAAAAACTGTCACCTATTATGTCGTCGCTTTTGATACATTTTTGGTTAAGTTTAAAAAATGCTACCACATCACATTAAAATCGGTACCTTAGGCTAAAACCATCACCTTAAATATACAAAAAAGTCGTAATTTTTTTCTAAAACAGTTACCGTAGCATAGCATACAATGAGACGAAGTTACCATAGCATAGCAAAAGGTTGTAATTTTGTACTCAAGGTTATAATATTGTAAAAAGCCTTAACTTGTGTGTGTGAGAGGAAGTTGAGGCTAGAATGTTTTGCAATAGCAATCATCACTTTCAAGGTTATATTGTAATAAGAATGATATTTCTTGACAAGTTGGTCACTTGCTAATTGTGTTAAAGTGTTCGGACTTAGAAATAAGCCAACAAGAACGCCTTTGAATTATATGAGACATGCTTGGAACGAATTTGTCTTCATTTCATATATATAGCTTACAAAGGAAATACCTAGATCGTGTCATGCCTAGACTTCAACTCTGCACACAATAATACGAGAGTTTTTTTTAAGTATAATATATATATATATATACACACACATATATATACACACACATATATATATACGGCAAATACAATAAATAAACTCACACATCCTTCTCACCTTTTGTGAGATTTGAACCCCTAACCTCCTAGGAGGGGAAGGGCTACCGTACCGCTAGGCCAAAGGCCCTTTGGTCAATAATATGAGAGTTAGTTTATGGATAAGTGTATTTCTCAATCTCGAAAGAGCGTTTGTAGAGCTGAGGCTAATTGTACGTTGGATGTTGCAACTTGCAAGTCATATTTTAATAGTAACCTGATGTTATGCATGTTATGACATCTTTCCACCAGACTTTGTATTGTTCAATATAACCTTGCACCCTTATTATGTGTTTGGTATCGGCCCTATTATGAGAGGATGAAACTTGGTAATATGAGAGGATGAAACTTGGTATCGGCCCTATTAAAACCCGATGGAATAAACTCGTTCCAACGAAGATCGATATCTTTTTCTGGAGGGTAAATCTTAATTGCATCCCTACTAAAGACAAGTTAGATCTGATTGGAATAGATATGGATAACATCCTTTGTCCTTTTTGCAGTAGCGAGATAGAGACGGTGAATCACATTATCTTCAGGTGTTGTCGGGTAAAGGCGTTATGGGGTAAAATTCAAAGATGGTGGAATTTTCCGTTCTCTGCTTCTAATTCATTTGGTTCGGTGTTGGAGGTCATCGATGAGGCCCGTATTCCTAATACTCATCGAATGGGGGTAGAGGTTGTTATGATGGTTACGTGTTACTCTTTATGGTGCTTTCGTAACAAAATCCTTTTTGAAAAGGCGAAACCAAGAATGGGTGAGTTGTTTGATTTCATCGTTGATAAGTCTTTTAGATGGGTGTTGGATAGGTGTAAAGGGAGTTGTAAAAACTTTGGTGAATGGATTTGTAATCCCTCCTCTTGTCTCGGTCGTTTGTAATGGTTTGTTTTGCTAGCCGCTGGCTAGCTCTTCTCTTTTATAAAAGATGCTGTTTCAAAAAAAAATGTGTTTGCATTATATTTTAAAATCAAAAACCAAAAAAAATGACATTGTCATCCGAAGTAACTTGGCTTCTCACCTTGAGTTTAAGAAACTTATCTCTGTGAAATACGATATCTTGTACTTACCACTTTATAGTGTCTTAATAAAGTTAAAAGCAAAAATATTGCACATATATACTTGCATAAATACAATTATTTCGCTATCATCAGTTTAATTACGGAGTCGTGTCAACTTCCAACAAAAATTTATATAAGATTCCTGATTTATTCTCAATATGTCTTGTATCAACCAAATGATACTAAATTTTGGTATTTTTATTCTCATTACATCATCATTTGATATATAAGTACTACAATGATATAATAAAATCGTAAAAAGGTTTAAGTTCCAATAACTTTTCATACAAATTCGCAAGCAATTAATTGATTGACAAGTGGAATACTTTCAGATGTCATAAAAACATATTAAAATCAAGATATTTGATGGGAGACAAATGGTGCTATCATATCAAGAACACAATTCTCTATTATTTCATTTTCATGCCTTTATTCGTTTCAAGGCATTTATCCATTAATTCCACAAACCCTATACAATGCGATCTCTATGCCCAAAAATGCAAGGAGCTTTATGGGTACGGACACGGTGCAAGATGCCCTTGACTGATACGAAGAAACAAGCCGTACTCCTAACACATCGACATAGATATATCTATGGTTATTATAAAGAGGCATGAGATCATGTGAGAAGTGAAGTTAATGTGAAAAGCGTAAGAGAGGATCTTGACCCTTGATCATTTTTAATCTTAAACTCACTCATGCATCGCTCTTGATACGGGGATTGACACAGTGTATCTCATATGCGTAGATATCATCTTAATATGCACAAAGATGGAGATCCCTTCTTACTTTTCTCACCATAACTTTACTTCTCACCGAACCCAACCCATTATAAAGAACCTCCATTTTTTAAATAAATTGTCCTTACCATGTTTACGCCGACACGCATCAAAAATAATCGACCATCTTTTTATATTTTAAATACACGAATTAACCCGGGTTAAACCAAGAGATGGTTAATAGTGACACGCGCTATCCATATACACTACTAAATGAAAGACTTTTGTCTACGGATCTTTCAATTCCCTGGGAAATCTGTCGCTAGAGGGTATTCCTTATAAAACTGTCATAAAAGTTGGTGGGTAAATTACTGGTGGGAAATTTGTTTACGGATCTTTCCCAGGCATTCTCTGGTTGATCTGTTGGTATTTTCTCGAAAAACATCGGATTTTACCGAACTATTGATATTTTTCGGGTGATCCGTGGGTTATCACCAACGGAAATTTCCCTGGGTAAAAGTCATTTGTTTTATAGTGATATGCTTCTGTCATCACTACAAATTGGTTTTATAGGACGCCTGAAATGTCTAAGTGTATTAATAATATATTTTATTGGACTTAAATTTATAGCGTCAAACCAAAAAAAAATCATGTCTATAAGTGTTAATAAAAGGTCTTTACTACGTTTTTAGACGTTTTTACAAGTTTTTAAGACGTTATAAAAATATAAAAATAAAGTGTCGTGATACTATTTTATACGACACTCTTTGAAATTGTATTCTATAAATACAAGTGTCATATATAAATACGGGTTTATAGGACACTTCTCAAAAGTGTCCTACTAAGACACCTTATCGTAAAAACATCCAAAAAGTCTGTCAAAACTCCTAAAAGTGTTTTATAAACTTATTGTAACGTTTTTATATCATACGAGGCTTTATAGTTTGGTCATAAATTTAAATTTTATAAAGTACTCTATTCTATTAGGAGACTTAAACATCATGAACGTCCTCAAACCAACTTTTATTATATTGTGTAGTAATATAAAAGGGATTCGCCACCTGCCACTTTTTGTCTATGTATCCCTATCAACTTTTGCAGCAAGTTAAGCCCATCTCTGTCACCTAATATCATGAGTTCATGACTATATCTGTCACCAATCTAAAACATTCTTTTTAAGTCTTATCTCCACATATCATCCTCTCAAGCTCTATACACTATTAGAAAATTGAGTATTTTTAACGGAAAATATCGTTGAAATTTTTTTACGAATTTTAGAGGGATTATTAATAGAACATAAATTTTATACGAATTTCCGTTAAAAATCTCTCACAAACATGCATTTTCAACCAAAAAAATTTCAACGGAATGTCTCGTCAAAAAAATTTTGGTTGAAAATGCATGTTTGTGAGAGATTTTCAACGGAAATTCGTTGAAAATTCGTATAAAATTTATGTCTGTCAATAATCCCTCTAAAATTCGTAGAAAATTTTCAATGACATTTTTCATTGAAAATTTCCATTGAAAATACTCAATTTTCTAGTAGTGATATACCTCCACATGCTCACCAACAAGCCACACAACGAATTAAGCATATATAGTATCTTCAATCACAATGTGCAGTTTACAGTTCATTAATGGATAATGGACAGAATGCTTTAATTTCTCAGAGGCATGTGGCGTGATCTTAAAAAAGATCAGTTCATACATCTTAGCCAATCTCCCTTCAATGACTTAATTTGGTATAAACCCTAAGGTCGATGAGGTTGATGAGATAGCAAGTTCCCGAGATATATGAGCAGGCATTGCCGTAGTACGTAGAGTCCCTGCTGTCTTCTTTAGTGTTTGATAAGGGCGGACGCACTACTAAACAAAAAGAAATTGTCTACGATCTTTTCTCTACGGCCGTACGTTAAAGGGTGATTCGTAACAAAATCGTTGCAAAAGTTAGTGGTTAAATTATTGGTGGGTAATTTAAATCAGTGACAGATTAACCAAGGATTCTCTAGGTTATTCATTGGTATTTTCTCGAAAAAAACATCGGATTCTACCGAACCATTGGTATTTTCTCGGTGATCCGTCGATAATTAACAACAGAAATTTCTTTAAATGATTTTTATGGGTAACATTCATTTGTTTTGTAGTGTCATGATGGCCATAACATCCCCTAAAGAATTGTTTTTATAAATGTAACAAATTTATTGGCTTAGATCCTCATTTTAGCATAATTCCAATAAAACCCGTGGTCCATAAAAAAGTTGAGCCATTAAACACCAAATGTGTTTCAACATTCTCTTCAAGTCTTCATGCCTTTTGTCCTTTGGTTCTTTTATTTTTATTTTTATTTTTTTGAACGTCTAGAAACTGATTTTATTAAACCCAAACCTAACAAAACTTTAGATTACATGATGTCCTAAAAACACAAATGAGGATTACAACACCATATTTCCCATCTAATATCTTTCCCTAAATTATATTTTTAACCGATAGAAATTAAAAGAGTAGAAGTGGCTCTTGTTAATAGTTAAAGAATACAAAATTTGAATGTTGTTGGAATAAATATATTAATTATTTTAATTGATTTTAATGTTATTTTATACGTAATTATTTACTTATTTATCTATAAGATATTATATAAAGGTGTCGTATTTTGTAAATCACCAAAAATTAAATTGTAAATTGTGTAAACCAATCTCAATCGTCCATCAAATCTAACAAATATATTATTCTATAAATAAACGATTGTTTCCTAATATAAATCATGAATGATAATTTATAAATTCTAATCATATTCCTTAAACATTTAAATAATAATAATAAATGAACTTTCATCATTTTATAAATATTTTAATTATTTGGTTTACACGGTGTACAATGTTTTGATGGTTTACAAAAGAAGACACCGCTAATAAACTATTCAGTAAGAATTGGATATTGTTTAGTGATCATGAATAATTTCTTAAATTTTAAATTTACAAGTAATTATTGTATAATTTTCTTAAAATTATTTTAAAGTTTATAAAACTAACTGATATATAAATGCATTCAGATATAGAATAATCATTAAGTCATACTAATACGATAGAATATTACATCATTGAGAAAGGTTTAAACGAGAATGTTAACTTTTTACGAGAATACGAGAAACATTTTTCATGTACAAAATCATATGTGATTTTATACAAAATCATAAATGATCCGAACAAATTTTTCCATGCGACTTAAGTAGCCCCAAAAGTAGTCCGCTCCAGTTAATGCAAAATCAAATATAATTTTGTATATAAAAAACGTTTCTCGTATTCTCGTAAATAGTTAGCGTTCTCGTATGAACCTGCCTTTTACATCATTAATTCATTATCTTTAAATAATACTCCATCAGTAAAATTGAAATAAATTACACCTTTATTTGTAACTCTAATATATTTTTGGATTAGTTTTTTTATGTCAAATTATTGAGTTTTTGTTAATTGTTTAGAGCTAAATGTTAATTGGTTTATTATTTCGCTAGGAAAACGGAAAGATATTCAAAAAAGTTGTTATATTAATTTGCTACAAAAAATGAAAATATTTTTTTAAATGTCAATTTGGAACTAATAATGGTGGCAACGATGATCATAATACTATGTTCCTTAAATTCTGACCCATCACTCAAATTTCTGGATCTACCATACGGTTTACCAAAGGTTTAAATCATAAAATAACGAAATCATAGAAGGCGTTAAAGTCCGTTTAAAACATATTCGTAAGTGATTAATTAATATATGAATGGAATAATTTCAGATATTATGAAAAGATGTTCGCACCAACTTAGTTCATAAAAGACAAATAGTGGTGTTGTCAAGAACACAATTCTTATTTACTTTCTATTTCATGTCTTTATTCTTTACAAGTTCATTATAATATTATTCCACAATTCTATATATAAATGGCCACACCATGGTTTCTTAACTTCTCATTCAAAAACCCTATAATCTTTTCAATCCTCTTATATTAGTATATATACACACACATATATATACCCTTCTCGAAACAAATTTAAGACCGAAAAGTGAACTTTTAAAATGGATATTGTGATGAGAATGGTGTCCGAGTGGCCGGTGGTCATATTTAGTAGGAGTTCATGTTGTATGTGTCACTCGGTGAAGACTCTTCTTGCGCAGCTTGGAGTAAACCCTGCAGTCTATGAAATTGATGAGATCCCCAAAGGTTGGGAAATCGAGCAAACCCTTTTGAGGCGTGGACGAAACCCTCCTGCTGTGTTCATCGGAGGTGAATTTGTTGGTGGTGCCAATAGGATTATTAGCCTTCATCTTGAGCAATCTCTACAACCTATGCTCATAAACGCAGGAGCTCTATTGGAATTTGAATGAAATATATGGCCCTGATGCTTGTAATAAACTCGTTTTAGTCACATGTATTTTGCTCAATTGACCATGTCAACTCGAGACAACTTGACAATATCGATCAACGTTATGTTTTCTTTTCGGTTTGGTTTTCTTTTCCTTAATTATAGCTACTTTGGTTCATCAAAGATCCTCAACTTTGCAAGAGAGTAGGAAGATTACGAGTTGGAAAATGAAGTAAGTTTTTCTTGTAAGTAATAATTTAAAATGAGTTGTATACATACGTTTTTTTTATCACTGAAGTTATATCTAATTTAAATCAATTCACATTGCACGACTTCCCAAGTCATTTTTGAAGTCACTAATTACAAAAATGACGAACTCTCAATACATAATCAGAAGCGAGGTTGAGAGTGACGTTTAAAGTCGATTGAGAACTAACAAATAACGGCCATACGTAACCATGACATCGTACTTTGCGGCTCAAGTGCTCAACCATGCGAAAAGGTTGTATAAAGAACCATGTAAAACAAAAAAAAAATATGAGACCTGTTTTACACGGTTTGTTTAAACAAAACTATGTGAAAATATTTGTGTGCACGTTTATATTTAAGAATTCGTATAAAAAGGTTAACATACTTTTTTAGGCAGAAGAGTTTCAAAGGGTCTTAGAAAATTGTTTTCCACTATTCCCTTGTTTTTCGTATAAAATCAACATAAATAAATAAATAAAAGTTGTTGTGATCGGATCTCTTATGAGTCGTAACAGTTGATTCTGTTATGTGATTAATTTCCCATGAATATCCACTTTCTCATTAACACAAGAAATAGAGAAAATACAATGGGTTGGATAGATACATACAATATATTGGGCTTTTCTAAAATACAAATACAACATAAATATATACGCTAATACACCCCCGTAGTTGGAACGCGAGATTGAGGTCGAACGTTCAAACTGGAGCGAAAATCCAGAAAGAGGGGTGACGGGAGTCCTTTGGTGAAGATGTCAGCATATTGCGAGGTAGACGGGACATGGATGACCCGTACACGGCCCATGGAGGACCCGTACACGGCCCATGGCAACCTAATCGCAAAAAAAATGGATGTCAATCTCGAAGTGCTTGGATCGTTGATGTTGAACCGGGTTGGTCGACAGGTATACAGCGCTGACATTGTCACAATATACGATAGTTGCCTTGGTGGGGGGAGAGTGGAGTTCAATTAGGAGGTTCTGAAGCCAACATGTCTCGGCCACAGCATTGGCAACACCTCTATACTCGGTTTCGGCACTAGATCGTGAGATTGTAGCTTGCCGTTTGGATGACCACAAAAGGAGGTTTTCGCCAAGTAAAACACAGTACACACACGTAGATCGACGTGTTGTGGGGCAGCCGCCCGGTCGGTGTCCAAATAAGCCGTAAGCCCGGAAGTGGAGGATGCATAAAGTTGAAGATCGTGATCAAGAGTGCCGCAAGTATAGCGAAGAATCCGCTTTAGGGCATTGAAGTGAGGTTCCCGATGATCGTGCATGTATAGGCATATCTATTGAACAACATAAGTAATGTCGGGCCGAGAGAATGTCAGATATTGCAGCGCCCCAGCAAGACTGCGATACAAAGGGGGATCTCTGATCGGTGGATCAGATAGACCAAGCTTGGACAATGTGTCTACTGATGTCCGGGAAGCTTTGCAATTAAGCATATTGGCACGCTCAAGAATCTCGGTGGCATGTTTTTTCTGGCACAGAAATAGACCGGCTTTGGATTTGATAGCCGAGATTCCAAGGAAGTAGTTGAGAGGTGATGTGTTTTAAATTTAATACCACAAGCGTACGAATTGTGTAGCATACGGGTCGATCTCAGGGAGGTGACGGTCTAAACACTAACTACTTAATGACTATGGCCTAGTTATGCGAATCAAATCATTGTTTTGATTATTTAACTAATTAGACATAAATTAAATGAGATTAAGGAAAAAGGGAAAGAGAGAAAGAACTAAAAGAGAAACTAAACAAAATAGAAGACAACTAATCTAAAACTGGGTAACGTCAACTACGGACTTCGGTAGTGGTGAGAATTCGTTTTGTAAAATTACTTTACCCCTCTTTCGAGGTGAAAAAGATTTTCTAACCGACGACATGTATTTACTTTCGCAATACATGTGTGTTGGGAAGAAACGTTAAGAGTTAAAACTATTACGTTTCCCAGTCAACGTCCCTAACTATTTACATGTTAGAGCCGTTGTCATCGATCATTTTGTCACAGGAACAACTTTCGTTTTTGGTTAAAAGCTAATTATATTAACCAAACGTTTTATTAAAAACCAATTAGATCGATTCCAACTTTCGTTAGAATCGAAATGGATTATAACTTAACATTCGTTTTGAGAACAAATGATCGATACCGAAACTTCTATCCTAAGTGACGATTACCCAATAAAACAAATTCTAAATTAAAACCAAGAACAATGTAATTATTTATAACCTAAAACATTTATAGAAGAAGAGATGAAACCAACTATTAGGATAACTACATTAGACTCGATCTACTAACTATCAACATTGACTAATCAACAAAAACGAAGAACAATTAACCAAGTAGACATGTGTAGAATTTTACCTAAGTGCAGAAAATTAATAAAGTGCAGAAAATTAATAAGGTGCAGAAAATTAACAATCCTAATGTGCAGAAAATTTAAAAGAGAGTAGAGAATGCAGAAAATAAAAAGGGGAGAGTAGGGAAGATAGTAGAAAAGGTGCAGAAAATCGAAACTTTGAGACAACTAGACAAAGGTTGAAAGAAGTTAAGAACTAAAATTCAATAACCAATCGATTAATAGAAATTGTTTAAACAAAACACAAAGCAACTAAACAAATCAAAGAAATAGGGAAGAAGATACTAGTAATCATATGGAGAAACGATTGTAAGTCGGATTCCAATGGCTTAAAGCTTGAGTGCAATCTTCTTCCCCAATAGAAATTGATCACAATAAGAACCCTAGAAGTCAAAACGCAGATGTCGTCCCCTCAAAAAAAATAAAAGTCGTCCCCTAATTAAACCTAAAACAAGTATTTAAAAGTCTAAACAAAAAGCCCGACAGAAAAGCCCGATAAAAATAGGTCCAGCAGATTTTCATGGTCATGAGATATTTCTCATGCCCATGAAAATGCAGCAGAAAGTTTAGTTTTCAAGTCTTGGATTTTTCAACCAAGTCTTCATCTTCAAGAATCCCTTCTTTCATCGCTTCCCTGGCCATGCCCATCGATCCTCTTAGTCCGTCTATCGTGTCATATTCAACTCCATGTAAAACCTACACAAAAGTATACCGAAAACGTAAAAACCATTCCAAAAAGTATTCCACCCGTGAATGAAGAGAAGAAGAGAGGGAACGATAAAAAAAATGCATGAGATGACTAAACTAAGTATAAAAAAGCGTAAGAAGAGTAGCTAAAATATTCGGAGTTAAGTGAATAAAATGCACTTAACAAGAGGGTCCAAGTCAGTCATAGAAAATTTGTTGCTGAGAGACTTGATAACTTGTTTCAATAGAGCTTGGGAGGAGGCTGTGGGAACAATATCATCAATATAAATAAGCAGATATGCCACCGAGTGACCATGTGGATAAATAAATAGAGAGGAATCTGATATGTTGTGATGAAACCCAGATCGTGTAGCGTATTGGGCAAATCGTTGAAACCAAGCACGAGGGGCTTGTTTCAGGCCGTATAAAGATTTCTAAAGATGACATACATAGTCGGGGTGGTCTGCATCAACAAAACTCGGTGGTTGGTGCATAAAAAAACGTTTCCTGCAAGGTATCGTGAAGAAAATCATTTTTACATTTGGTTGATGAATTGGCCAATGGCGAGACACCGCAAGACTGACTGTATTAATTAATGAGTTGTTACAATTTAATTGTTGCTTGATTTTTGTGATTATGATTAATTCATCAAATTACACAATGTTTTATCGTTAAATAAAAGTATACTTAGGGGGTGTTTGGATGGGCTTATTTAAAACAACTTATGCTTTTTACAAGAAGTGCTTATCAACTTATGTAATACCATATCGAAGTTTTAGAAAAAGTGTTTGGATTAGCTTATGGCGGTTCCACACCGAAATAAGTCAATAAGTTGTTTTTTAGTGTTTGGCAAAAAAGTGCTTATATGCATTTTATGTTAGAAAAGCGTAATTTGGTAAAATAAATTCTCATAAGTCATAAGCCATTTTTGATAAGTCGCAACATTCTGACTTATGAAAAACTCATTTTCACCGGTGGGAAACCTGTATAAGCTCTTTTCTTTTTCGCCCATCTAAACACTAAAATCAGCTTTTCACTGGATCCACACCGGTATAAGTTAACAAGTTGTTTTGATAAGCCCATACAAACACCCCCTTAATGATTAATCCAATCACTACTAGAAAACTAGGCTTCAGCGACGAAAATCAGCGACGGAAAAAATCCGTCGCTAACGGATTAGCGACGGAATTAATTAGTTTTCTTTTTTATTTATTTTTTATAGGATTCCGTCGTTAATCCGTCGTTAATCAGCGACGGAAAAAATCCGTCGATGATAGCGACGGATCAGCGACCGAATTCTTTAAAAAAATTTGTCAATAGGGGCTTTAATGAGTTATATATGTAGGTGTACATGCATATGATCAATGTATGAATGTGTATATAATGTATATGTGTTGTAGATATGATGTATATGTATATGATATACATGTGTGTGCATGTGTGTAAATATATCTATACTGGGGTATAATGGATTTTAACGGTTCTTAATGGTCTTATCTAATTCAATAGATCAATTGCTATATTAGGTTTTAATGATTTATATTGGGATTTAATGAGTTATATATATACGTGTAGTATGTATGCAGGTGTACATATGTGTATATGTATATGTTGTATGTGTATATGAATGATATATGTATGTATATATGTTTTATGTGTATATGCATGATACATGTATGTATATATATGTTGTATGTGTTTATCCATGATATATGTATGTATATATGTTGTATGTGTTTATGCATGATATACATATAAATATATGTATATATATATACATGTTGTATGTGTATATGCATGATATATGTATGATATATGTATGTATGTTGTATATGTATATGCATGATATACATGTATATATGTGTATACGATACACATGTGTGTGCACATATGTACGTACATATATCTATATCAGGGTATTATGGCTTCAATTTTTTTCAATTTTTTGATTTCCCTCCTTAATTTTTATTTTCAATTTTTTTCACCCATTCCAATTTTTCCTATTTCCCCCTAACCCTTTCCCCTCTCCCAAAAAATGTATAAGGAAAAAGTGATGAAACTCTAATATTTGAACCAAGCCTCCGCCTCCCTCTCCTCTCCCTCTCCCCTCCCACTTCTCCCTCTTCCAACATCGCCACTAACACCTATAGCCTCCTTCAGCCACACCACCACTGTCGTCGCCCTTCTCCAGCCAGACCACCACAGCCGTCGGCCTCCACCAGCCACGCCACCATGTCGTCTCCCTCCGATGAAGACCACCACATCAACTGCCACCACTCACCACCGTTCACATCGTAAGACTACCACCATTTTCGATCGCCACCGTCGTTAGCACATGGTTTGATTCTTTATGTATGTGTTTTCTCTCTATCGACGTTTTTTTCCAAAGAAAACCTTTAGATCTGTCTTTATAAAAAAGATGATGTTTGTTTTTGAAAAATAGTACAAATCTATTTTTTCTATAAGACCATCTCAATTAATATATCAAGATCGGATTTTTATATTAATTAGATAAATATGTTATAAAAAAATTAGATTTGTTTTTAAAAAATATTATAGACCAGTTTTGTATAAAGATTTTTTGATTTGTTTTAAGTATAAATTCAGATTTGTTTTTGTAAGAATAATAGTTTAGAATACTTTTTACATATCCTTCAATATCTAATTTTATCTTGTAATTGTTGTTGCAGGAAAAAAAAAAAAGATGGGACAAGAATGCAAGCTTTGAAGATTTAGAAAGATTGTAATAGGTTTATTAGTTTTTATGACTAAATATAATTGTAAAAGAATAATGGAGTAGAGTTTATTTAATATGCATTATTTATAGAAATATGTGTACTTGTTTTAGAAAATTGATGTGTGTATTCAGAAAATTGATTATGTATTTTTTGAGAATTAATTTTGTATAAAGCAATATATAGAAAATAAATTTTTTTTTTTTAAAATACCATACTTAGCGACTGAAATTCGTCTAGGTCCCTGATAGAGTACGTAGCTGATCCGTCGTTGATGTTATCTGTTGCTGATCAGTTGCTTAATAGTTCGGTCTCTAATCCGTCGCTGATAGATCCATCGCTGATTTCCGTCGCTAATCCGTCGCTGATAGCATCAGCTACCACCAAATCAACGACGGGCTATCAACGACCGATCAGCAATGGAATTGACCTTCGCGACGGATTAGCGACGGAAAGTGTCCGTCGCTGATAGCCCTTTTTTTGTAGTGAAGTGAATGAATCACATCTAAAATTTGTGAAGCGTATGACATCACTTACTTTGTTCTATCACTTGTGATTATATTTCATAAGTGAATACACTTGTGAACATTTTGTTAACACACGACATATGTACATTTGTGAACATTGTGTTCACGTATGAACTATAATCATTAGTTAACAATGTTCATTATGTGTTCATATATGAATCTACCACAAGGTTTTTTTTTTTGTGTTCATATGTGCATGAGTGAACAATGTTCATTGTGTGTTCATATGTGCATAAGTGAACAATGTTCATTGTATGTTCATATATGAAAAAATGGAACAATCTATTAACATACATGAAGACTTTAGACATTAATTATCGGGTAGTTACATTATCATTAATGGACGGTTACAAAACATCTCATTGTCATTAATGGCCACTTAAAATATTTTCCCAAAATACCCTTTGTAAACAATGTTCACTTGTGTTACGTTGTCTACTTATGCAATTATTCACATTTATGTCATCAATGATCTAGGCCACAAATTTTAAAGATCAGTGGATAAGATTGGTTCACAAAGTTAACACAATATATTGGGTTAACAAATGAACTCACCCTATATAGATATATATAGGGTCAGATTAGGTTTAGGGGAAAACGCCAAAAGAAAAATGAAACACTGAAGAACATTCTGGAAGACTTCCATATGGACGGTATGCCCTAACATGCATTTGTGCATATGCACTAATGCATATATATGCATTGATGCATAGAAAAAAAGAGATCCAATCGCTTGTATACATTTGTGCATACGCACTAATGCATAGAAAAAAATACCGTCCAGATGGCAGACTCTTAGGGTGTTTTTCAGTTTTTTTTTTTTAGCGTTTTCCATGAACCTCTCTCTCTCTCTCTCTATCTATCTATCTATCTATCTATATATATAGGGTCAGATTCAAAGGGAAAATACCAAAAAATAGAAAACTGAATAATACCCTGGGAGACTCCATCTAGACGGTTGCATATATATACATTGATCCATAGAAAAAAAGAGCTTCAATCGCTTGTATGCATTTGTGCATATGCACTAATGCATATATATTTGCATTGATGCATAGAAAAAAAAGTTTCAATCGCTTGTATGTGTTTGTGCATATGCACTAATGCATATATATGCATTGATGCATAGAAAAAAATACGTCCAGATGGTGGGCTCTCAGGGTGTTCTTCAATTTTCTCTTTTTTTAGCGTTTTCTCCTAAACCTCCCTATATATATAATATATATATATATATATATATATATAAATAGAGAGGGAGGTTCAGGAGAAAATGCTAAAAAAAGAGAAAACTGAAGAACACCCTGGGAGGCCGCCATCTGGTAGCATGCATTTGTGCATATGCACTAATGCATCTTTATGCATCGATGCATAAACATGCATTAGTGCATATGCACAAATGCATTTGTGCATTATGCATTAATGCATCTTTATGCATTGATGCATAGCGTCCAGATGGCGACCTCCCAGGCTGTTCTTCAGTTTTCTCTTTTTTTAGCGTTTTCCCTTGAACCTGACCCTATATAGATATATCTATATAGAGGGAGGTTCAATGGAAAACGCTAAAAAAAGAGAAAACTGAAGAACACCCTGGGAGGCTTCCATGTGGACGGTATGCACTAATGCATACCGGTAATTTTTGTTCCTATGCATCAATGCATCTATCATTACAGATGCATTGATGAATATTCATCAATGCATGTTACAAGTTACCGATATGCATTAATGCATACCGTTCACATGGAAGCCACCCAGGTAGTTTTTCGGTTTTCTCTTTTTTTAGCGTTTTCCCTTGAACCTCCCTCTATATATATATAATTGTCTACCATGTTCATTGCTTGAAATGTCTACACCCCTTTATAATGAGGGTGACGTTCTTGTAATAAAAAGGTTACTCCGTTGGTCGGAAAAAGAAACCGATCATGATGATCGGAAGTCGCAAACTTATGTTAGGAATGATAACAAACAGATGGATCACATGGGACGATGTTAGAAAGTGGAATCTTTACACCAATTTTTTTTTAATTCATCCATGAACACAAATCATTACTTATAAAAAGATATATTTTTTATAAAAACTATAGAATAAATTGCCTTATTTTGTTTTGATTTGTATATACTTTGGGAAATATATTATATTTTTCTAATATAATTATAGAACGTATCAATTTCTAACCACCAGTTTTACATGGATAAAAAATTGATTAATGAACCCTTTATAAACTCAAACTTGTGAGTTATCTATTACCAATACTTATCGTAATAATTTTAAGTTGAATTTAAAGTTATTTAAAATTAGTTTGTTGGTTTTGTTTAAGGCATTACAAATGCTATGAGAGTCAATCCATGCACTACCGAAAAAAAATGACTTTTACCCAAAAAATTATCTAGGGAAATTATTTTGGGTGATTATTACAGATCATCCAGAAAATAATAATGGTTCCGGTAAAATTCGATGTTTATTAATAAAAATAGTAACAGATTACCTAGGAATTTCCTGAGTAATTTGTCACTATATAATTTGATTTACCCACCAACAAGTTAACCATCAACTTTTGTGACGGTTTTCTAACGAATCACCCTTTAACGACGAATTTCCTAGGGAAATGTTCATAGTTAAAAGCCCTTCATTTTAATAGTAATATACCTTCAACATAAAACACTAATTGCAAAATAATTAATGAATTTTTCTTGTTTTGAAATGTTTGTCATAGAAATCAAAATAAAATTTCCAACGTATAGTGTTTAAAAAAAGGAACATAAATGAAACATGCTCTTCTATACAGTTTGGCCTGTATAATAGATGACAAAATAGACAGTACACATATTCGAGATGACTTTTAAACTTACCAAGTTGAGTTGATGTTGGTTCAAGTCGTCTCATAAAAGTTATGAAAATTTGGGAGTTATGTCCGTCGATTCAATTCTAATCATTTTTTGACACAAACAAAAGATGGAATCCGTAAAATAATACTAATTTGTTTTAAAAAAAACATGTAGAATGCGTTTTTCGAGTTTTAAACAGATTGATAATAAAATATTGCACTTGGTTGTGATATGTTAACCCATTATCGTAGACTACATCACTACAACAAAACTTTATATGTTGAATCATTTTTAATTTACTTTAATAAAAGGTTTAAGAACTTGTTTCATAAATATAAGAGAAAAACGTTAAAAAAAATCCCATAAACTGTTTCATTAACAATGATGGATTCCCAAAAAAAATTCCCAATGAATATAAATCATTACACTTTATTATTTTAAATGTTTTAGTCACTAAAAATTATTTTTTTTAATAAATAAACCGTTGAATTTTTAAATTAATTACTTATATAATTTTAATCCAGAAAAGTTATAAATAACTTATGCAAGGGTTTCAAAGTAAAATAATCTAAATCAATTTAATACCGACTGCTGTCCATAACCCTCGATCTCCTCTTTTAGATTTGTTTTTTTGTCTTTCGATTCTCCAACTTTTACAACAATTAAATCAAGTAAATATAGACAGATTAAAAAACAGAGAATGAAACACAAAACAATGGATAAAAAAAGGAAGATTAATGGCAAGAGATGATGACATCGATGAATGGTGATAGAGAGTGGACAACAATGGAACGACGAGGTGGCAAGTGGTAACCTTGACATTGGGTGTGAGGGTTTGACTGATATAAGGTTTGGGAACAGTAAAATTGATTTTAATTTTTTTTTTAATTTTAAATCTTCCTAACCGGTTACAAATAACTTTTTTAGTTAAAATGATGTAGTTAACCAATTTATAATAATTCAATTATTTACTTATACAAAAAATGTTCAAGAACTTAATCGTTCAAAATAAAAAATAAAAAAATTCAATTGTTTCTTCACTCAAAACAAGTTTAAGAACTTAATTATTCGAAAATGAAATTTTGGATTATTCTAAACCGGAAAACTTGTTAAGTTATTCAACTATTTTAAGGTTTATTATGACGTCTTTGTATAAATACAATTATTGTACTTCATATATCTTAAGTAAACTGTATTTGTTTCTACAGTTTATGAAAGATTGTGATTTTTATCCATATGATTTTGAAATTATGATTTTTGTTTCTATAGTTTATAATTCGGTGTTATTTTCATTCCTATGATTTGTATTTGTTGTTGTCTTTGACTTTTGAGACTAAAATCTATTAAAAACTTTCATTTAACTTAAGGCCGGGTATTTTATTCTTTTTGATTATTTTTCTTTTATTGTTCACGTTTTCATTTGTTCTCACCCTCACAACCAAATTTGAGTTTTTATTTGAACCGTCCCTATATATATATTGATAAAATAATAAATACATAAAAAAATTTATAATATTTTCTATTGTTTATGATGAAATAATCAAATAGTTTTTATACAATTTGTTTTTCATATTTTTGGGCATTATTGTTTTAGTTAGTTTGATTTATGCCACTAATGTAATTCAAATGCAAGCCGTTGAGTATTCCTTACGTAATAGTATTTTAATTATTTTTTCTTTATTAGGAATCAAACGATTAAAAAGTTCATAGACCAAACAATTAACTATTTGTAGGCTATTCTTATCTAATAAATGTATGTCATTTTATTTATAGAACATATAATTATTTGGTTTCATAAGCAATTCACTAATATCAAACAAATGTATATATAAAAGTATTACAATAAATTTTAAAAAAAAATTATACATTTTTAAAAAGATTTAATTGTTTTATCCTAAACAACAACAAAATTATATAATTTTTTATGCATTAATTTTTCATCAAAAAATATATAGTTTTATTATATAAAAAACTAAAATACCAAAAGATTAGAAAACATAATATATATTTAATAAACCAAAAAAGAAAATAAAATAAAATAAAAACTAAAATATTCCTCAGTTAGGGGATGTTTTTTAACATATTTAATTTTGAGACGAAAACAACAAAAATTATAAATTATAAGGGTAAAAATCATAATTCTAAAGTTATAGGGACGAAAATCGTAATTTTAAAAGCACAAAAAATCACAATCGTTTTTAAACCAGAGGGATTAAAATCGTAGTTTGCTCTATAATCTTAAAACTTAAAAGACGGGCTGTGAAAGTTATAATAAAACGGTTTTATTTCTTTTAATTAATTTATTTATCTTTAATATTATCTTTTTGGATATTTTTAAAACTTTAATAACTGATTTTAATATAGTTAAAAAATGTTAGATATAAATTTGAAATTTGTGGAAAGCTTCCTTATCTAAATCATCTTCAACCTCTGGTTGAAGACTCTGTTCGCATTCTTCAAACTGCAACTGAAAATAAAATAAAATCGGTGGTTATGGCGGCCTTCGATCTTCCACCGGAGGTATTGGAAGTGCTACCTTCCGATCCATATGAACAGCTCGATGTCGCACGCAAAATCACCTCCATTGCGCTCTTTGCTCGAATCTCTGTTCTTGAATCGGAGTTATCGGAGCTCCGAGACCAGCTTGCCGACAGTGACGTCGTTGTCGATGATCTCCAGGCTCAGATTGACTCGCTGAATTCTTCTCTGTCGGATAGTGTCGATAAACTCTCTCGTGTTGATCAAGAGAAAGTCAGATTCACATTCCGACTTCTTTTTGCTGAAATTATGGATTGATTTTTGAGTTTTTTTTGTTATTGTTCTTGTTTTGATATGAACATTTGTTTAGTTATGTTGTTAGGAAGTTCTATTGAACGAGAATGCGTCTCTATCGGAACAAGTTAAAAAGCTCAATCGTGATGTTGCTAAGGTAATTCAAAAACTTCATATAATCTTCGTTTTATGTGTCAAATTGATATGTTGTTCTTCTAATTGGGATATTGGGAAGAGAAATTTGGTCAAATTTGGTTTATTGGATTTGTATATTGTTCTTGACGATTGATATTCTTCATTTGACGATTGATATTCTTCATTCCTTTTTTTTCCTTCTTTTGGTACATGTATTTCATTGAACCGGAGGTAAGAGAATTGATTGGCCTTTTAGGCCCACTTAAAACATGGAAATACATATTTATATAATGCAATCTCAGTTTGTTAATACTTTATCTTCAATTTTATATCCTCCTCATATTATAAACTCAGTGTGGGTAATGGATGTTTGAGATTAAATTCATTTCTTCTTGATTGTCGGCAGAAATGCATAACCAAGTGCTTTTAGCTTTGATCACTTCCTTTTGGTAAACATTTTATCAATTATGAAGTAGAAAACTAAAAACAGTTAGTCATCTAACTCATGCAGTTGGAGAGCTTCAGGAAGACACTCATGATGTCGCTTCAAGATGAAGAAGGCAATTCTGTGAGTAACTTTCTTTAAGAGTTCGGGCAGATCAAAGATCGTTTTTTATGGTTTGAGGTCTACTTTTTCCTGCATAAGAGCAGATGAGCATATCGACAATATGTCAATATGATATTACAATTATAGGCATCACTTAACTCAATACGGTACCAGCTAACCATCCAAATCTTCTATTTATTCCAATATCTGTTTGGGTTGCAGGTCAAGGATCCTCCTCATGTTGTTGCATCAACTGTGCCAGACCATGCAAGTTTGTCATCTCAGTCATTTTCTGGAGGTTACTTAATTTCTAGTTTCACTGCAACTAATTGTATTCCGATAAGAGTTTATATGACAAGAGATGTAATATGTTTCAGAAGATGAAGAAACAGTGCCACCTTCAAGTGCTTACCCAATCAGGAATCAATCATCAGATGTACAAAATTCGTATCAGGATGAGCCAGTCATGGATGGTGAGCTACATAGATTACTCCTTTTATCTGTAATGATATTTCTCCAACTGCTCCTCTTGATTGATTGATAAACTTGCAATACTTTTCTACCATGTGGGATAAAATTGAAGACTTATTGCCTACTTTGGTTTTTTGTGTTCTTTTCTTTTATCAGCCTCAAGACCGCGAATGTCACCTGGCCTGTTGATAGCATCCCAAACAACCACACCTCGGCTAACACCTCCTGGATCCCCTCCAAGCCTATCAGCATCTGGATCCCCAAAGAGGACGTCTAAGCCAGTTTCTCCAAGACGACACTCTATTTCTTTTTCAACCACAAGAAGCACGTCTGATGACAGATCTTCTGCCTTCTCATCAGCAACCTCAACCCCATATGGCTCAATGTCAGGTATGGATGCTGGATCACAACATAGTGAGCTTTGAAAAACTTCATCGTAAAAATAAGAGGTGCCTTGTATAAGCATAATGCAATGCTCAACTAAATAATCGCAGATTGACCTTTTAACGTAAAGACACTAAAGCAGTAAAGCACATTAAAAGAAAACCAAATAGAAGTGAGTCTGGTTTCCTTACATATGTCAGGTTGGATGAGTCCTCTTACTTATGTGCTAGCAAGACAGTTTGGACCTGAAAACTCCATATATGATCTGGTTCTCACTTCTGCATTGTTGTTGTGAAATCCATCTGAAGTTCCTCAAGGACTTGTTTTGTTTGATTGTTAATACTCTTTCCTATAAATGAAGCATAGTGATTAGTGCATCTAAATATCCATGATCTACAACCATTCTCTAGAAAAGTGTTTACTATCTAACTATAGACATCATTTTTGCAAAAAGGTCAGAGTACATCACATATGCTTTTGCTCTTGCATTAAATTTCACTCAGAGTACCTTTGCGCTACTGATTTAACTCTTTTGTGCTTGTTTCAGGACGAACACGAGTGGATGGTAAAGAATTTTTCAGACAAGTGAGGTAACCTGTTTCCACTGCACTTCTAATGATGAAAATAGCCCTTGATAAGTGGGTTCTTCATTAAATTTGGCATATCAAACCTGCAGAAAAAGTTGACAATTTCATGAGACTAAAATGCTTTGCTTGCTTTGCTTAAACTTTAATTATCCTTCCAACTCACTCTCTTCATCTCATGAAAATTGCAACAAAGTTTTGCAAAAAAATGATATGATGCCACCCTCTGGGACCCGTTGGGTGTCCCAAGATCAGGTGGGTGGTTCTGGAGTCAGAACCACCCACCCTCCCATTTATTCTGTAAGGATGTCCCATCTCCTTACCGGCTAGGCCAATTCCGCAAGGATATATTTTTGACAAAGTTGCAAGCTAAAATTACCTATTTGCCCCTTGTCTCAGCTACAACATTTTGACAGCATCGATTTTAGTTCACAACATACCCACTATTTTGTAGTCATTTTAGAGTATATTCTGATCATGGATGAAGATGGGCATGGCTTAACCCATTGCATTCTCTGCTATTTATGTTATCGTTACAACAAAATGGGCATTTCAGGACATCTAGCCGACATTGGGGGACCTAATAGAGCATCTAGTAGGACTTAGGTTTATAAGAACAACAATTTTGAGTCATATACAATGGCGTCAGTTGTCACAATAAATTTTTAGGGCAAATTAGGCAGTCTGACATGTTTTATCTACAAAGTTAGGCAATATAATAGTCCACAAGAAATAAATCCGACTTATGAGCCTTTAACATGACCCCTTTGAAAAGTGTCTTAATTCGCCTTTTTTTAAAAGGACACTTTTCAAAAATGTTATAAAAAACTAATAAGACAATTTATTTCTTGTGTCATTAGATTGTCCAACTTCGTTAAATAGATCTTGTTATAAAGTCGTTGTATAAAGACGACAAGAGGTGTGTTTGTTAAGTATTCTATTAAGACACTCGTTCTCATTAGTTTTGCTTCAACTTCAACAATCATGCATCTCTTCTTTCACTTTCATCAGGGGAAGATTATCATACGAGCAATTCGGTGCTTTTTTAGCAAACGTAAAGGAACTAAACTCACACAAGCAGACAAAAGAGGTATGTGTAGTACATAAGCTTTCGTGCATTTGTCCACCCCAAAACACCCCTATTGTTCATTTTTTTATCGTTCTCTGGTATTTTAGGAAACTTTACAGAAGGCGGATGATATCTTTGGCCCAGAAAACAAGGATCTTTATGTTATTTTCGAGGGATTAATCTCTCGTAACGCCCATTAAAAGGACTACAACATGTTTTTCTTTCGGAGATTATGACATAATCTTCATTTTTTTTCTTTAATGAATCTTGTAATTCATGTCAAAAGGACACATTTCAAAGGTTCGGAATCAAGATTGATTTGATTTCTAGCATTCTTCTTTGCTTTACAGAATTTTAAAACAATGTATATGAAAGGTATTGGCAATGTATTATAACCACGTTTAAAACTGTGGGATTATTATTTCAGTATTTTAACAGATCTACGTATCATTTTAAGGCAAAAACAATTTTAATACGTTTCTATTTATACGTCTTGTTCTTGTTTTTTTTTAACTTTGGGACATTATTTTAAGCAAGAAGATTTTGCCAAGTCAAAAAACTTTTTGTGAAAAAGTTAACAACACATAGATGCATTTTTTTTTTGCTTAATGAGTTTAATGGCTTATTTGGATTTCGTGGGAGGATTTGCTCATTCTAAATTCTTCCTAGAGTAAATTACAGATTTGGTTCCTCTGTGGTTTCTTTAAAATTTGGATTGGGTCCCCCAAATGAATTAATTACATATATCATCATTGTGGTTTCAAGTTTGTTACAGATTAGGTCCCTAACCCTAACAACATTAACCTAAGATCCTTAAAGTTAGGGGTAATATGGTCTTTTTAGTTTTTCATTAATTTGAAAAAAAGTTAACACATTTTATAGGAGTTGGTTCAAATGAGAACTCAAATTTGGTTGTGAACGTAAGGACACATGAGAGCGCGACATATGTATCCAGACTGAATAATCAAAGAAATATTCAGATTGAATATACTATTTATTTTGAATAAGCATTATTCAGACTGGATAAATATTATATTCAGTCTGAATATTTCTTTGATTATTTAGTCTTAATAATCTACGTTCAGACACGTATCATGCTATCATTTGACCTCATGTGCTCTCATTAGACATGTGTCGTGCTCTCTTTGATTAGTTAGTCTTAATAATCTACATTCAGACACGTGTCGTGCTCTCATTTGGCTTCACGTTCACAACCACATTTGAGTTCACATTTGAACTTTCCTCTGATATATAAATATATAAAGAAACACTACACCCTCCCCCAGAAAAAAAAAACACAAGAGGAGAGGACCGTCGGCCATCCTCCATTCTTTCCGGCCACTTCACCCCTTTTCCGGCCACTCACTGCTGGCTCGTGCTACTTACTCTCCACCATTATATAAAAATTTCATTTTCCGTTGAACATCTACCTCCATCTCCGGCTTCATAACGGTTCGATTTACAAGAGGATATGATTTATTCATAAAAACATATATTTATTTAAATCTCGTTTTCAGTTTTTGTTTTTGTTTTTGTTTTTGTTTTTGTTTTTGTAAAATAAGAATACCTAACGTTATGAGTTTCATGAATTGAAGAAAGTAATAAATTTAATAAATCGTGTTTTTACCTTTCATGCTAAATTTCTTTATATAACCGTACGTATAACTTTTGTTTTATATACAACTGTTGACAACATGAATAAAAAGTTAAGGTTAAAAGCAACAATAAAGTCAAAGAGATTCAAAATTGCCATTGTTGATTGAAGGTTTCATTTTAATATCGATTCAAAGCTTTATCGTGACATGTAGCCTTACACTTGTGTTTAGACAATTAGACATGAATTTGGATGATAGTAATTTTTTGTGGTTGACAATTAGACACTTATGATAGACATGAAGAGTTTTACAACTTTAATTTAATCGTGAGTATGTGACACGTGAAAATTTATGAAACTGTGAGCGATTTGGTTAAGTAAATTTGTTATGTATTAATGTATATACAATTAAAAATAAATAAAAACAAAATTGAAAAAAGATCATGCATTGTAAAAAACATTCGACATGGGGTATGACACACCTTACACAAAAGCTATAGAACTTGGCATAACGACAAAGACACACCTTACACCATGACACATCTTTCAAAAAACACAACTTCAACAGATTCTTTATTTTAGAGATTTCATCATTGATTATATTATTTAAATATTCTATCATTTTATGATCCCAAATACATTTTAATATATATATATATATAGGAAGAGGTTCAAATGAGAACTTTGTAAATTTAAAGAAACAAAAGGACTCATTTGGGACCACATATGATGTGGGTCCTACCAATAAAAAATCATATCTGATTTTCAATGGTGTGCTCCATTGAATCAGATATGATTTTTTATTGGTGGGACCCACATCATATGTGGTCCCAAATGAGTCTCTTTGTTCCTTTAAATTGGGGTGTTCTCATTTGAACTCTCCCTTTTATATATATATATATATATATAATGATATTAATTTAACTTTAATTGATGGAATGAATAAAAAAACTTATTTCTCTCTCATCTATTTGGAATTTTAGAGAATTCTCTATGTTTAGATTTTTCTATGAATCTCTATTTTAGAGAATGAGATAAAGAAGTTGTTGGAGTAGCTTAGAGAACAAAAAAATGATTTTTTCTATTTTAAATAACTTGTTCGAGATGCTCTAACCATTAGAGATAAACTTTTTTATTATTATGTTCTACCAATAAAAAAAATTAAAATTAAATGTTTAGATTAGAAAAATAATATTAAAAATATAAAATACGTTAATAATATAATGAATATTATAATTTTAAAAATAAAAATATTATTAAAATTAAATATAATATTATTTACAGATTTTAAATTTTCATTCTTTATTTCAAAACAATTATGAAAAAAGGCTGTTGAAGATACTTTGATTGTGTAAAAAGTCTCTAATAAAAAAAGACAATTATGAATGGGGATACATAAATTAAAACCTAGTTGAGAGCGGTGGTATAGTTGACCACTGGTAGAATATGAAATTAGGTGTTCATTAATTTTTAATTGCTTGGGACAAAATTAAAAATACACGTATCATATTCACAATATACGAATCGAAATTAATTAAAATAATTATTTTAGACAATTTTATATTTAATATAACCATTCTTTTTTTTGGTTATCAAAATAACCTATATTCTTATGAAATTCTCTTTCGATCACGACTCCTTTAAAGTCAGAATTAGAAATTTACATTTTTGGTCCCTATCCTCGTAAAAACACCTCTTGATCGAAAGATTGAATGAAAAATGAAAAATAAATGTTACATTTTTGGTCCATGCCTTATGAAAACACCTCTCGATCGAGAGGTTAGGACTTAGGGGTGATTTAGAATCACCTCTTTATCGTGAAAACACTTTATTTCTATTACTAATTAAACATGTAATTATATAAAATTTAGAGACAACTATCAATATTTTTATATCAGAAATTTATAATTTAAAAGGCATAGATCCCGATCCTTCATTATAATATAATGAAAGGACTTATATATATATATATATATATATATATATATATATAGAGAGAGAGAGAGAGAGAGAGAGAGAGAGAGAGAGAGAGAGAGAGAGAGAGAGAGAGAGAGAGAGAGAGAGAGAGAAGGGGGAAGTTGACTTCTCTTTTTTATATTGTTAATTAAATCTTTCTCACAAACAAATGCAATATTAATTAGCCCCTTCAGGTTCTAGGTTTGATTCTTTGGAGCTATTGGAACTTGTTTTCTTTTTCCACTATATATCAAAATGATGCATGTTACAAAACAATTTCAGCACATCAAAATACAACTAGAAGTTATAATATCAACAACCAACAACTTTTCCGATGACAATTGCATCGGAAATGGAGGATTTGGAAAAGTGTACAAGGGAGAACTCATCCATTCAAACGGGCAAACCATGGTTGCTATAAAGCGTCTAAATCGTGCATTTGGGCAAGGAGACCCCGAGTTCTGGAAGGAGATCATCATGCTTTCCCGTTACAAACATGAAAACATTGTTTCTCTTTTAGGGTTTTGTGATGAGAGTGGCGAGAAGATTCTTGTGTACGAGTATGCATATAGAAAAAGTCTAGATTTGTATCTCAACAGTAACGATCTAACATGGATCCAACGCTTAAAGATTTGCATTGGAGCAGCTCGTGGACTCGCCTACCTTCATAATCCAGGTGGGACCCAACAAAGGGTATTGCACCGTGATATTAAAAGTTCTAATATCCTCTTAGACGAAAATTGGAATTCTAGGATCTCAGATTTGGGTCTATCCAAATTTGGTCCTGCCAACCAACAAATCACGTTTCTAGTTTCCAATGCTGTAGGCACTATTGGTTATTGTGATCCGGTATATGTAGAGACTGGGGTATTAACAAAAGAGTCAGATGTATACTCGTTTGGCGTGATGTTATTCGAAGTATTGTGTGGGAGGTTATCTATTGGCAATAACAACAATAATCATCATCGGCCATTGACAGAATTGGCACGACATTGCTACGAACAAGACAAAGTAAATGAAATTATTTATGGAAATATAAAGGATGAAATAAAGCCTAAGTCGTTGAAGGCGTTTACTGCAATAGCTTATCAATGTTTGAAGAGAGATCTTGAAGAACGTCCATTGATGACTAAGGTTGTTAGAATACTTGAACGTGCACTAGAACATCAAGTAAGTTTTTTTTTTCTAATTCTACTCATTAGTTATTGGTAATTATTATCTTAATGGCATCACCGAAAAACCGAATAAGTTTTTGGTTTTAATTATGGATTAATTAGGAGGGTGATGCAGATATTAGTCGGGCGGATTATGATAGCGATGAGGAGAATATAGTAGAATCGGATCTTTCGACATTAATGGACGCTGGTACAAACAGAAACCATGTAAAGGTATGACTCTCTACTACTCTTTAGATCGATGCTTTAGATGTAATTAAACCATCTTACACATTACTTTTCTTTGATAGATTCTGAAATTCAGCTTACATATATAAGTTAAACCCGATTAAGATATCCTTGATCTATTTTTTTTAATGAATTTTCATAAAACTTCCAAATTTTATCGTTTGATGAAGGGTATTCACAGTTATATATATATATATACATATATAAGATGATAATAAAGTTCTTTTGAGTAATATATCTGGAAATGCCCGTTGATGCTTTATTAACACCGTTTCGAACACAAGCGGTACATTCCAAAATAACCGGTATTCGCACATCTTTACCCTTGGCCATGAACCTCCTTTGGATTTCTCATTTACTCAACTCTTCCTCTTTCAATCCGAAACGAAGAAAGGAAGGAAAAAACAAACTATAATTTGTAACTTGCTATCCTCTTCTGCAAGATTTCACTACAATCAATCAAAAAAAAATTACAAACTCGTAAAAACCGATATAAAAATATATTTCTTCATGATTTTTTTAGAGAATTTAATTATTTTGACCATTTTTGAAAACCCATTTACTCAAAATAATCATTTTCTCTCTAATTTTACCATAATGACCAAAAGATACTCGAAATACATACCGAAATACATATGAAATCGAATAGGTTTGCATTATACTCGAATTTGACGGAGATTGTATGAAACCTTCGCCACATGGAAACCTAAAGCAACAAACCTCCTCCAAATCCATGGAATCCATATGAAACCTCCGCCAAATTCATGAAACCTCCGCCAAATTTGGAGGAGGTTCCAAAAAACGGTGTCGTTTTCATACATGGAAACCCTATTTTCATACAATCTCCATCAAATTTGAGTATAATGCAAACTTATTCGATTTCATATGTATTTCGAGTATCTTTTGGTCATTTTGGTAAAATTAGAGAGAAAATGGTTATTTTAGTAAATGGATTTTCAAAAATGGTTAAAATAATAAAATTCTCTTTTTTTTTTATCAAAACCTATAATTTAAGATATTGTTTCACATATATTTTTGTGTTCACCTTATGAATATAATTACATGTGAAAAAAATTGATTCACCTAGTGAAACAAAAAATATGCATAAAAAAGATTCATATGGTTAAACAAATACATGTGAAAATTTCACCTTATTAAACAAATATATATAAAATAACATCTTAAATCCTAGCATTTGATAAAAAAATCCATGAAAAAAATTAGTTTTATATCAGTTTTTACGAGTTTGTAATCTTTATTTGTTTTTATTTGATTAAGCCCCTATATATATATATATATATATATATATATAGAGGAAGGTTCAAATAAGAACTTTGCATTTTTAAAGGGACAATTGTGGATCATATATGATGTGGGTCCCACATAATATTAAATCGTTTATGATTTAATATGATTTAATATTAAATCATAAATGATTTAATATTATGTGGGACCCACATCATATGTGGTCCAAAATGAGTTCATTTGTTCCTTTAAATTGGTAGTGTTCTCGTATGATCTCTCCCTATATATATATATATATATAGATAGATAGATAGATAGATAGATAGATAGATAGAGAGAGAGAGAGAGAGAGAGGAAAGTTCAAATGCAAACTCAATTTTGGTTGTGAACGTGAGGACAAATGAGACGTGACATGTGTCTAAATATATATTCAGACTGAATATACAAAGAAATATTCAGATTGAATAAATACTATATTCGGTCTGAATATTTCTTTGAATGAGACACGTGTCGCACTCTCATTTGTCCTCACGTTCACAACCAAAATTGAGTTCTCATTTGAACCCGTCCATATATATATATATATATATATATATGGTCATAATAATCTAATTGGCTTTAAGGTGAAGGATCGTTTGAGAAAGAGAGTTAAAGGTGAAAAGTGTATACTACTAGAAAACTGAGCACTTTCAACGGAAATTTTCAATGGAAAATTGTCGTTGAAAATTTTCTATGAATTTTAGAGTGATTATTAATAGAACATAAATTTTCTACGAATTTTCAACAAATTTCCATTGAAAATCCCTCACAAAATGCATTTTCAACCAAAAAAAATTTGATGAGACATTCCGTTGAAAAAAATTTGGTTGAAAATGCATTTTGTGAGAGATTTTCAACGAAAATTCGTAGAAAAATTATGTTCTTTCCTCTAAAATTCGTAGAAAATTTTCAACGACAATTTTTCGTTTAAAATATTCAATTTTCTAGTAGTGGTAAGAAGAGATCTGTATCTGTACCCCATGATCACTTTTAATCTCAAACCCACCAAAGAATTGTGCTTCACAGGGAGATCGATCGTGGTCCATTTTATCTCGATACATCCAAGGGTAGAGAACCCTTCTAACATTTCTCACCTTAACTCTCATTCTCACCGAAATCTAACCCTATCATTTTAAATGAGGCAAATCTGTTCACTTTCTCTAAGATCAAAAACAGGTTCATGTGTTCATTCATAAATAATAAACCTCATCCATCTCCTCTTCTTTGTTTCTTTATTTTATAAATAATATATAATATTGTTTTGTGTAAATAATTATTGGGTGGAAATGTTACTCCAAATTAATTTTGTTTTGTTTATATTTTAGTATAATTAAGGCTAAACTATAAAACTGTTATATTTATTATATAATTAATCATTTTATTTTCATCAAAACATAATAATATGGTATTGATTATTTCACTGATTGAATTTGCCAATTCTTTGTTGTTTTAGGAAAAGAACTCGACAGTGAGCATGCGGTTAAAGGAGCTGCGTGAAAAAGTAATAAAGCAACAACAAGAACATGCGTTTCTTTGTTTATATTTACACTTTCATTCTTTCACTACTCGAAAAGTGAGTATTTTCAACGGAAAATGTCGTTGAAAAATTTCTACGAATTTTAGAGGAATTATTGACAGAACATAAATTTTCTACGAATTTTCAACGAATTTCTGTTGAAAATCTCTCACAAACATGCATTTTCGACCAAAAAATTTTAAACATAATGTCTCGTCAAAAAATTTGGTTGAAAATGCATGTTTGTATGTTTGTGAGAGATTTTCAACGGAAATTCGTTGAAAATTCGTAGAAAATTTATGTTCTGTCAATAATCCCTCTAAAATTTATAGAAAATTTTCAACAACATTTTCCGTTGAAAATACTCAATTTTCTAGTAGTGTTTCACTAAAATTTTAGCCATATCTTTTAGAATCAGATCGTTTGTGAAACCTGTTTGCAGTATTAATTAGGTAAGTAGTACTTTAGGTGCAATTTGTTTACCTCTTAGCAGTTCCATTAAGAGACACTCTCTGAATCGCTACCAATTAAGAGATGAATTTTGTTTGACAAAAAAATAAATCTACCTTTTAATGATTCCAAAACTCTCTCTGAACTCTTCTCTCTAAGATAGTCTCGATAAACTCTCCCGTGTTTGATCAAGAGAAAGTCAGCTTCATATTAATTCCGACTTCTTTTTTCTGAAATTATATATATATGGATAGATTTTCGAATTATATATTTTATGATATGAACATTTGTTTAGTTATGTTGTTAGGAAATTCTATTGAACGAGAATGCGTCGCTATCAGAACAAGTTAAAAAGCTCAATCGCGATGTTGCTAAGGTAATTCAAAAACTTTATATATAATCTTAAATTTGGTTTATTGGATTTATATATATATATATATATATACTTTGCATTTTTTAAGAAACAAAGGGACAATGGTGGATCACATATAATGTGGGTCCCAAGTGTTCCTATGTTCCTTTAAATTTACAAAGTTCTCATATGAACCTTCCTCTCTATATATATATATATAGTTCTTTTAACTTTGATCACTTCCTTTTAATAAACATTTTATCAATTATGGAGTAGAAAACTAAATGTAACTTATGCAGTTGGAGAACTTCAAGAAGACACTCATGATGTCGCTTCAAGCTGAAGAAGGCAATTCTGTGAGTAATTACTTCCTTTATTTAAGATAGTTTTTTTATGGATTGAGGTCTACTTTTAGCTGCATAATTAAGAGCAGAGGAGCGGATCATACTTTAAATTTTCGACAACATGATAAAAGGCAAAATCTCTAAAAACATTTTTTTTCCAACTCCAACCGTTTTTCTGTTTTAAAGAATATATCATTAGTTATATTATTAAAATATTCAGTTAATTTAATAAAATATTATTTTTCTCTCTCTCTCTCTCTCCTACACATTTAACTTCAATAATTTTAATTGGTTGATATGATTAAAATATTGTTTCTTTATCGCAATTAATATAGAGATTTTAGATAATTCTTTATATTTAGAGTTTTCTTCCTAAATTCACTAAAATAGAAAACAAGATAACGATATAAAACTCATTTTTTTAGCATTAATGCTGTTGTTGGAATTAACCATCCAAATCTTCTAGCTATTTATTGAAGTATCTGTTTGGGTTGCAGGCTAAGGACCCTCCTCATGTTGTTGCATCAACTGTTGTGCCAGACCATGCAAGTTTGTCATCTCAGTCAAATTCTGGAGGTTACTTAATTTCTAGTTTTACTCCAAAGAGTTGTATTATATTTCAATGTATGCATTATATATATATATATATATATATATATATACGGAGGAAAGTTTAAATGCGAACTCAAATTTGGTTATAAACGTGATAATAAATGGGAGTGCGACACGTGTCTAATTAGATTATTCAGATTGAATATACAAAGAAATATTCAGAGTGAATAAGCACTATTCAGACCGAATAAATACTATATTAATCAGTCTGAATATTTCTTTGTATATTCAGACTGAATAAACACTATATTCAGTCTGAATATTTCTTTGAATGAGAAACGTGTCGCACTCTCATTTGTCCTCACATTCACAACTAAATTTGAGTTCTCATTTGAACCCGCCTCTATATATATATATATATATATATATAAATGAAAAAAGAGATGTAATGTGTTTGAGAAGATGAGGAAACTGTGCCACCTTCAACTGCTTACTCAATCAGAAGTCAGGCATCAGATGTATAAAATTCGGTCGAGTACCTTTGCGCTACTGACTTAACTCCTTTTGTGCTTGTTTCAGGACGGACACGAGTGGATGGTAAAGAATTTTTCGGACAAGTGAGGTAACCTATATATTTCCACTGCACTTTCTGATTGTGAAAAAAATAGCCTTTGGTAAGTGGGTTCTTCATTGCATATTTTATGCCATTGTTACAACAAAATGGGCATTTTAGGACATCTATCCGCGTTATTGGGCTACCTAATAGTTAATAGAGTATGTAGTAGGATTTAGGTTTATAAGGCGAACTTTGAGTCCTATATAGAGTATGTAGTAGGATTTAGGTTTATAAGGCGAACTTTGAGTCCTATATAATGTTACAGTAAGTTTTTAGGACGAAATTAGACAGTCTAACAAGTTTTATTGATAAAGTTACACAATATAATAGTACACAAGAAATAAATCTATCTTATGAGCCTTTAATATAACCCTTTTGAAAAGTGTCTTAATAATTAACCGTTTTTATAGGACACTTTTTATAAGTGTCATATAAAAAAGGATAACAAGACGATTTATTTCTTCTGTTATTATCAACTTCGTTAATAAAACTCGTTATAACGACATTGTATTAGAGGTGCAGTGTTGTTAAGTATTCTATTAATTAGACGCTCATTCTCATTGGTGTTGCTTCAACTTCAACAATCATGCATCTCTTCTTTCACTTTGATCAGGGCAAGATTGTCATACGAGCAGTTCTATGCTTTTGTAGCAAACATAAAGGAACTAAACTTGCACAAGCAGACAAAACAGGTATTTTGTGTACATAAACTTTCTTGCGTTTGTCCACCCCAAAACGCCCTCCACTCGTTCATATTTTTATCCTTTTCTGGTCTTTTAGGAAACTTTACAGAAGACGGGTGATATCTTTGGCCCAGAAAACAAGGACCTTTATGTTATTTTCAAGGGATTAATCTATCGTAGCGCCCATTAAAAGGTGATTCGTCACAAAACCGTCACAAAAGTTCGTTGTTAATTTGTTGGTGGGTAAATTAAATCAGTGACAGATTTCTCAGGAAATTCCTGGGTAGTCCGTTGGTATTTTCTTGAAAAACATCGGATTTCGTCGGAACCATTAGTATTTCCTGTGTGATCCGTGGTAATCACCCACGGAAATTTCTCTGGGTGTTTTTTTATGGGTGAAAGTCATTTGTTTGTAGTGATTATAACCATGTTTAAAACAGTGAGATTATTATTCAACTATTGTAACAAATATATACGTATCAAAGGTTTTAAAACGTTTCTATTTATATGTGTTGCTCTTGGTTTTTTGACTCGATTTTAAGCAAGATTGTTTACAACACTTGTTAGAGTTGTTTGTTTTTTGCTTAATGAGTTTAATGGCTTATTTGTTCTACCATCGTATACAATTACACGCAGGTGATCATCGAGAGTAAGTATTAATTCACCTGCACCGTAAAACAAATTATTTTTACCCACAAAAATATCCAGGAAAATTTTTGTACAGATCATTCAGAAAATACAAATAATTTGGTAAAATCCGATGTTTTTTGAGAAAATACCAACGGATCACCCGGAGAATCCCAGGGTAATCTGTCACTGAATTGAATTACCCACTAGCAATTTACCCACCAATTTTTGTGACGGTTTTGTTAATAATCACCCATTAGTGACATATTTTCCAAAAAAAAAAAGAATTCGTAGGTAAAAATCTTTCGTATAATGCTAGAAGCTTATTTATGTCTTTTTTTGGCATAATTTCTAATATTAGATTCCAAGCTAAACCTTTGAGAAGTCCTCATTTTTCTCAAATGAATACTCTCAAAGTCACAAACATTTTAATACAAGGTCATTATTAATCATAAAAAGAATGCCAAATAAATTCGAATAAAAACTACAATCGACATTTGCAAAAACAACCTCTTTGCATTTGAAGACCCTATATTGTTCTTAGGGGCCGTTTATCAAACGCTTACTCGGGTAAGACTTACCAAGTCATATTATCTTACCGGAGGAATATGACAAGTACCAAAAAATTTACCCGGTAAGAATGAAGACAAGGAAAACAAGGACCAAAAGTCTTACCCCGGTAAGTGATTCCGACAACTCTTACCACGGTAAGCACTTACCGGGTAAATTGTTGCATACGATGCCTTTTTGATGAACTAAAATCTTGATAGTGTTGAATTTTGCCGGTAACCATTTACCCGGGTAAGATTTGGTAAACGGCCCCTTAGACAATAACAATAGCTGTATTTATAACTTTGAAGAGTAGTTCAACCAGTAAAATGTTGGATTTGCCTTCAAGAAATCATTGGTCCAAGTCCCTCAAGAGTCATTATAGAGTTTGTCTAACTGCAATCTGTTAAGTTGAAGGCCTCGTAAAATTAATCGATATTTGCAAACTAATCCGATTACCAAAAAAAATCTAGCATTTATGAAACGAAAAAAGTGAAAAAAAAATCTTATATTATTAAAAAAATAGAACTCATTTCTTTTTTCGTTTTTACAATTTTAAAATTTAAAATATACTATATTTTTAAAATTGTAATATAAAATTATGAAAATAACTAAAATACCCCATTATTTCATTGGATTTAACGAAAAAGGTTAACGGCCCTCAAACAGAGGAACCAAGAGCGTTAGAAATTAACAAATATGAGGGACTAAATCCGAGGTTTTAAACTTTAGAGACGATGTCCATTAAAACTTATGAACATTAAGGACCAAAAATCGAACTTTACTCTACTATCGAAGTTGAATGAACCGTGCATATATAAACAACTTATTTACACATGACTACCTCCTAGTTTATTTATTTATTCAAAGCTACCTAACTAAAAAAAATTATTACACTTTCTTCCTCCAACTTCTGTTTATAGAATAAGCTACAAATTTCATCCTTAGAATATATATTAGTTGGAATACGGTAGTCATACATGCATCGCAAGTTAATCGTATTCTTCCAAGAACCCATATGAAACTAGATATGATGGGTGTTTCAAAATTTTACCGTAACAAGCAGCAACATTTTGATAATCGATCTTTAAAAGTTAAAGCCTTGCCTCCACGATATCCATGCAATTGAATTGAATCACATTCTTCGTTACATAAAAACGTAAAGGTCGTGTTCTACCATTTGTATTGCTAGGCATGATTGAGTATGGTTATAGGGAGGAGACGATCGTGAATGTGAGATGGTGGCTAAAGTTTTTCTTGAAAAGCTAGGGCTTCAATTAATGGAAAACCCATCATTTTAACTTTCATATTTGATTATGTGTATAACTCATTCAGACTTGATCATGTTGACAATAATTGTAAATCATATTTATAATTGTAAACGAAAAAAGACATCTAGCAATACATCATATTACCCAAATGATATATTTGATAATTCAGTCAATCAATAAACTTGTGATCATTTTCAATGTCTAATTGTATCTGAATCTTCATGATGTCCACATTAGACACAAGACATAGATGTGTCATCCTTGTTATGTCCAATTATTTACTTTTTTGATTCTCTATACTAATAAAACATATATCGATGTCCCCATATCGACCATCTGAACATGCATGCACTTCCTCAACACCGATCAATCAAGGGGCCCAGAGGCATCATTCTCACCATTCTAGATGGACAAAACCTATCTTGATGCATATTAGTACTATTATATTATGCATGACATATCCAACCACCATTATACACTTGGAAGTTGGAACCGAACCTCAAACCTTTCTTTCATTCTACAAGTATGTCAACCTTATTACCTAATACTACAAAGACAAATTTGATAAACCTTGCAACTTATCAATTCAAAACAACAACGAAACCTTTGAAACTTGTAGATAAACTTAATATCCCTAATTTATCCAAAATGTAAACCATGTACATCCACACCCACAAAAAATCAAACTCTAACATCTGAATCTCATCCTTCAATTCATTCCCTACCACAAATCTTTCCAAATAACATCTCGCATAATCTACTCTCTAAGAATCTATTAGCACTAATCCTTCAGGTAAATCACATGGACATTTCTATGCATATGTAGACAGTCAAATTTTTGGAATGATCAACATGTGATAGGGTACTAACATATATTTTGAGCTTTGATGCAATCAAAATGCCCCCATTATACTATATATTTGACAAGCCTCTTTGATCTCGATGAACCACACAACAAAAGGAATGGAGAGTTCTTTTTATCAGTAGCAGTTTTACGATCTTCCTAGCGGCAAAGATCAAACATTTAATGGCTTGTTATTAGCACAAGTTGTATAGACCCAAACGTTGAGAAATGCATGTAAGAAAGTAAGCAAACTAAAGTGGCCCAGTAAATATCACTCAAAAGCATAGTCTACACATGCATAATTGACCTGAACCTCAAAGGGCAGAGAAAGATTGCTTATGTAAAAACAATTAACAAATGTCATGAAAGGCATAGGATCGTGTGAGAAAAAGAGTAAAGGTGAGAAGCGTAAGAAGAGATTTCGACCATTGATCACTTTCAATCTCATATCCATTCATGAATTGCGCTTTAGAAAGGAGTTGATCTGGTGTATCTTAATGCACCTTATCTCGGTGCATCTAATCCTAACGTGCATCCAACGGGTGGAGATCTCTTCCTTCTCGCCTTTAACTTAAAATGCAAAAGCAAAATATTGAAGGCCAAAATTGAAGATTAGCAAATAGTTCAAGGACCATATTTGTAGTTTGACTTCAAAGAAACATGGGGGCGGGAGAAGGGTAGCCTATCTCGGGGCATGGAAATCCACCGAAATATGCAAACAACACCACTCCCATGGCTACCACCGTCGATATCGATCTCTCTATCTCTCATTTTTCTGACCATCATCAGATGGAGGGTTCTGCTTCTTGTTTATCTCTGAATCTTCATGGTACACCAACGCATTTCTTCAGATTCCTCAAGGTCTCTTTTTTCTTTTTAATTCCTAACTTATTGATTCGATCATGGATTCTACAAATCCGCTTCGCTTTTTGTTGTCGAAGAAGAAATGACATTTCTTTTTGTTAAGCGTTCAATTTGAATTGCTCATGATGAACCTTGTTAGATATATCGTGTTTTCATCACCTTCCAATTGACCAATTTGTAGATTGTGAATTAGGTTTTAATTTATAGGGTAAACAATAGAAATTTGTTTGAGATGAATAGGGAATAAAAAGGGTCTTTGGTTCAGGAAATCATGTTGGTATGTTGATCATCCATTCAAACATGAAGCTTTTGTATATCTTTTATCAATTACATACTTTCAATTCTATTCATGAATTGATATATTTATATGTTAATTTTCAGTAAGACATGGCTGAAGAAGAAAAGAAGGAAGGGGTTATATTTGCAGTGGGAAATAAGAGAATTCTGTTCTCTGATTCTTCTGTTCCTCTTTCTGCTGAAGGTATAAAAATGTCCACCATTGACTGTAACTTATTTCTTTTCTGGCTTCTATGATTTACTGTTATTAAGATCAATCACACAAATACCTCAGAAGTCCTTGAAAGATGTAAACTCCACTGTAACCCTACTATACATCACCAAGGTACAAATATTATCATTTATCGTTGTGATGCTTAATTGTTCATCTGTATTAGATTAGGTTTCATGTTTTTAGAAGTCGAAAATGTAGGGTTTTATAAAGTTCTTGAAAATTGGTTTTTTTATCCATTCAATTGAAATTTTTGGAAAAAATGTGTTTGGTAATTGGCATTACCCAAAGACATTTTCTACATAAGATTACTTTATATAACATTATAACTTCAATAATAGTTGCTTTTTTCCAGTGTGAACTTAGGTTGTTATGCTGAATCATATCTATATGGAGTCTCCTTATTTGATGATTATTTTTGTATATGGATTAATCAATCCCCTTGTATCCTATCGTTGCATTTCATGATCATATCTTTACTATTACATGTATTTTCCATTGTCCATATTCTTGAATTACCCTTTTGTG
This sequence comes from Silybum marianum, assembly GCA_036898165.1. Classification (NCBI taxonomy): domain Eukaryota; kingdom Viridiplantae; phylum Streptophyta; class Magnoliopsida; order Asterales; family Asteraceae; genus Silybum; species Silybum marianum. Next base: position 21,456,502 of record CM072539.1, read on the forward strand.
ACTAAATTTTTCTATAACATTAATTGCTAAAATTTAGCTTTGTAGATAAGGATGAAGACAATTATGTCGAGGATAAATGTGAATTTGAACCAGCATCGGCTAAGGAGGGTGGTGCTTCATGTTCATCATCTCCTTCATTCGGCAATTCAGATTTAGTAGTTCAAATTGATCCAAAAACTCATCCGAGGCAATGGAGTGGGTTCCTAAATAAAGTTAAAAAGGCACCCTCAGCAACCTTCCATACATGTGGGCTTCCTAGCATACCTTCCATTAAGAAGCTAACGAAGAAAAAGAGTAAGAAAATCATGGAGAGCATGCCAGAAATGTCTTCCCATTTAGATGCCGAATTATATTGTTTTGAGGCTTCATGGACAAATTACTCACTCAAAGAACTCAAAGATGCAACCAATAACTTTAGTCGTGGTTTGTTACTTATCTTTAATACATAATGCCTTCAAAGTTTTTATCTTTCTTTAATCTGGTCAAACATAATTACATCGAAGACCATCGTATAGAACGAAAAGATTAACAATATTGTGCTATAATAAATAAAACATCTAGCTTTTATTTTTATTCAATTTATTTGTGAGCAGATGCATTCTAGATGTCATTTTCTGAGCATAAATATATAACCAAACAAGTGAAACAGATATTTAAAAGCAAGTGTAACGAAATTATTAGTTTGTTTTTCAAACAAGATAGTAGATTATCATTTTTCCTGCATTTCAGTTTGATTTGTTGTATAAATGAGATAAAACTCAATATGCTAAATGGCCTATAATATATTTGGAGCCATGAAGGTCTGTTTCTTTTTGTATTATCTATCGGGTATTTAACTATTCATGCACTTTTTATGTTATTGCAAAGAAAACATGATTAGAGTGGGAGGTTATTATGAAGTTTATATCGTACTGCATTTGACATATTTATATATTTAAATAGAACTCATTATTTCTTTTGGTTAACATTCTTTCTGCACTTTCTATGATATTGCAAAGAAAACATAATTGGAGAGGGAGGTTATTCTGAAGTTTACAAGGGTCGTTTGCAAGATGGGCAAATTATAGCAGTGAAACGACTAATTAGAGGTACACCTGAAGAGATGACTTCAGATTTTTTATCCGAGCTTGGAATTCTTGTCCACGTCAACCACCCAAACATTTCTAACGTTATTGGCTATGGAGTTGAAGGGGGAATGCACCTTGTTCTTCCTCTATCCCACCATGGGAGCTTAGCTTCTCTTCTTAAAGGTTGGTTTCTGAATTTCATTCTAATTATAACTATTCTAATCTTATAATCATTTAATGATGAATTCTTGTAGAACTTACGAGTTAAAAAATACCATTTGAAAGCGGAGTCACCATAGAGCCAGAAGTGGCATTGGCTCCCCCTCATACTTTTAAAATAAAATTTAATCTAGTCTCAAACCTCATTTATCCACTTGAAACTTTATTTATTCATATCAAATTCTACTTTTTCTACTTTTTCTTCTTTTATAAATGTCAAGTTTTCTAAAGATTGTAAAATGAACACGTTACTTTACACAAATTTTTTAAGATAAACTTCATGTATTTTCAAAGGGTTTTTCTTAGTTATATTGTTATCTACACACATCTTGTATTTGTTTATATAAATATGATTATGTTGTTTAGGTCACTCATGTTTTTCAACTCTTTTTTACAACTAATTATAGGACAAACATTTAGTTACAAAACATATATATACGTAAAAGGGTTTTTCAATCTTGAAATCGTGAATTTTCTTATATTTTTTCTAGGCACCCCCTAGATAGATTTTCTGGCTCCGCCCAATTGAAATGATTGTTCTTAATCTATATTTAAATATTGTTTACTTACTTCAGGTCAGAAAGAGAAACTTAATTGGAAAATTAGATACAATATTGCACTGGGCACCGCATCAGGGCTTTCTTATCTTCATGAGCGTTGTCAACGAAGAATCATTCATAGAGATATCAAGGCAGCTAATATTTTACTTTCGGAAGACTTTGAACCTCGGGTAATCCTATGACTTGATTCCGATTGAGTCCATTGAAATGAAATGTGTTTTTGCTTATATATATATATATATATTTATTTATTTATCACCATGCAACTGTTGGAAACATATTTAATTTGAAATTACCTTCTTTTTTTCTCCTTACGTATTTTTTTGATATGTGATGACAAATTTTAAGATAATTAAACAAGACATATATCTTAGCAAACATATATTTTCTAATTCTTTTATTTGGTCTAGACTCTAGACTTCATTTTGATGTATAACCTTTTTTATAACTATAGATTTCTGATTTTGGGCTGGCAAAGTGGCTTCCAGATCAATGGACGCACCTCACGGTATCAGAATTCGAAGGGACATTTGGGTATGTAAGCAAAGAATTTGCCATGGTTTCTGGTACTTGTGACGTTTTTATCTTTGTTCTTTTTTTCCCTATATGTGGTTGGGAGGGGGGGGGGGTATTTGTTTTACATATTTGAGCTTTTTTATTGAATTACAGTTACCTTGCTCCTGAGGTTTTCACGGATGGCTTTGTTGATGAGAAAACTGATGTGTATGCTTATGGAGTCCTTTTGTTAGAGATCATCACTGGACGTCCTGCTTTGGATGAGTCTAATCGCAGTCTCATTATGTGGGTATGTATTTTTTTCTTATAGATATAAACCAGAAAAGTAACCGCGGTTGGAAAAGTGAGGGCTTGTTAGGAAAATTACACTTTGCCTTTTAGCCTATAGCCTAATGTTAACCTTTTATTTTGGATAAATAAGTAATTAATATTTTACTCTCGAATTGTTTATCGTGTGAAAGTTTGGGAGAAAACCAGCATATGATAAAGCATAACTTGTTATGATCTAGATCAGTATGAGGGAGATTCAGGGGAAAACCTCAAAAAAAAACTGAAGAACGCCCTGGGAGCCCTCCATCCGGACGGTATGCATTTGTGCATACAAGAGATTGAAGTTGTTTTTTATATGCACGTGTGCATGTTACAAATTACCAGTATGCGTTTGTGCATACCGTCCAGATGGAGGGCTCTCCCAGGGTGTTTTTCAGTTTTTTTTTGAGGTTTTCCCCTGAACCTTCAGTATAATAGAAATATATGATCAAATATTAAATATTGAATAGAGATCGTAAGATATTTTATTGCTTCCCTTGATAAAACCTTGCTATGTTAAACCCTTATTACCAACAATAAACTTCTTCTTTTTTTAATTCCTTCCAGGCTAAACCTTTGATCAATACGAAAAAGTTTGAAAAACTTCTTGATCCTCAGCTCGCTGGTGCCTGTAACTTGGAGCAGCTGAATGACATGGTATGGATTGCTACGCAATGCATTAATGAGGACCCAACCGAACGTCCAAAAATGAGCCAGGTAACTTATTGCACTAGGAAAAATAAAAAAGAAGTCTTCACACAGTTAACTGAAAAACGGCCTAGTTTTAGGTATTCTGTTATTTTTTACTTACTGATGTGCCAGAATTGAACTTTTAAATGGCTTCATAGTATTATCAATGTGTTGACCAAAGATTGGAAAATGAAATATCATAAGTTAAAATAAGGGAGCAGAAATAGCTAGGATATATAAATAAAATTTAGCAGTTAGATAATTTGGGAACCATACATTTATTCTCTCATTTGTTGATCAACAATCTAGTTATCTTACTGTCTATGGAAGTACAATAGTAAGGGAAAGATAGTTTTTAGATTTTGATATAACTCTCTATAAGTCTTCATATTACTTGACGGAATCACTGGCATCCAAAAAGATTCAATAGTCGTTCACATGTGAATCAAATCATGTGTTACTGTATATATAGTGTAACTCTAGAATAGAAGATTCAAACAATATTGGCCCCACTTAGAGGGTTGTTTTAGTAGGCATAGGATCGTGTGAGAAGTTGAGTTAAGGTGAGAAGCGTAAGAAGGAATCTGGACCCTTGATCACCTTTAATCTCAAACCCACCCATGAATTGCGCTTCATACGGGGATTGATCTGGTGCATCTCATCCTAATGTGCATCCAAGGGTGGGGATCCCATTCTTACGCTTCTCACTGGAACCCAACCCTGTTTTAGTATATCTAACCTTTTTTTTGTCTACTATTACATCTACTTGTATGCTAGTCTTAGCTTAACTCTCTATATTAGTAGTTGTCAGTATTGTGCTTTGTTTAACCAGGTCTTCATATCCGATGATGCATTTTATGTTTACTGTACTCGTTACTTGTTTGCAGACAATCTCACATGTAGGCTGCTCGTTTTGTTTCTTTTTAATTTTTTAACATCCTACCCCGCAAACCATGCAAACCATTTGGTTGGTTTTTCATTAAGGGGGTGTTTGTTTGCATTACTCTTAATGATTCCATTAAGAGGCAACCTATGAATCGCTAAGAGGTAAAAAAAACCTACCTCTTACTAGTTTTAAAAATCTCTGAGCGATTTTGCATCTTGGGCCTACCCAAACCATTTAGTGATAAAGTGATAAAGTTGTCTTTGTGGATTAATCTGTCTGTATAAATTGAGAAGGTTTTGTTTGGAAGGTTTTTTTTCATAAATGGAAGGAGCATGTTTTTAGTTGGGAGGAGCATGTTTGGGGGAAAAACTTGGCTTTCTGCATAAAGCTCTCCCTAGAAGCTTACTGAATAAGCCATTTTCTATATCATTAAGCCACTACCAAACAGACATGTATAGCTGACCGAATAAGCTGCAAGTCCCATTAAGCTCATTAAGCTGCTAACAAACAGGCCCTAAGTTTTGTTTGATAAGGAAAGGCTGTTTTATTATCTTCATGTAAATGCAGATTTACAGGATGCTAAGTGGTGATGAAGGCATTCCTGATTGCGGCAAAAAGTTTATAAAGAGGGCCGCCTTCAGAAGGAGGAAGTCTCAGATCTCCGATGAAGAACAGTCAGTACCCGTAACCCCAGTCCATCATGAAATGAAGTTGTAAAGTTTGTGTTGGTTGTTGACATGAAATCGAGTTTTAAAGTTTATTGTCGAAGAGCCAACTTGTATTTTTCGATTGGTTTCTTTTATGCTTCAAAGAAAGAATTAACCAACACTGAGAGTGGGGTAGGTGAAAAAAACTTAATACTATAACATTATATAGATAGTGTGTATATATATATATGGTGTATGTATGTATGCTCTCTATTTTTGTTGTAAAATGGCAACAAGGATTCACAAATTAAGATGTGTTTTCAGATCTTATGTACCTTTCATTACTCACCCAACAAAGTTGCACAATCCAGCTTATAAGTTCATAAAAAATTAGATAATAAATTAAATTATATAACAACATAAGTTCACAGCAAGAAAACCATTCAATCTTATGAAGTGTGATCATTATATTATATTATAATTAATATAATAGTTAAATATGTTGCTCTAATGGACCACCATAGTGTACAACAATGAATTAAATAGCATTTCATATAAGAATTTTCAAAACCACAAAATTTTCTCCTACTAAAAATCATGTTAGTAATTCATCTCCTAAAACCATCTCTAATGCCACCAGGGTTCAAATTAGCGTTTTCTCGACTAAAATCTCCGTTGCGTGTTGGTCCTTTCTTGTACCTGTTCACAGGTCCACTCTCTCTCCGAGGATCATTGTTGGGTTCAGTTTGACCAAATTGCCGACTGCCACCAGGGTTTTGACTTTCAGGTTCGAACCTTCTTCTCACACCAGGATCCGAACCATTTGGTGCCCTCGTGGCTCCATATCTGTTCCCAGATCCAGGACCAGAACCGTTTGTGGCTCCATATCGGTTATCTGATCCAGGACCAGAACCGTTTGTGGTTGCATATCGGTTATCTGGTCCAGGACCAGAACCATTTGTCGGCCTGGTGGTTGCATACCTGTTTTCTGAACCATTTGTTGGTCTTGTGGCTGCATACCTGTTTTCTGATACGGTTGTATTTATATTTGATGTTTCTGGAGGTGAATCTACTTCAAATGGTTCCTCATAAGACGCATCTTCCTCGGAATCAGATTCATCCAAGTTTTGATTTTGATCCATTTTTTCATTTGATATTGCGGCTGCAATGTTCTTTTTGCCCGGGCCTTTCTTTAATGGGCCGAATTTGACATGTCGGACTACAATGTATGCTTGTTTTAACTCTACTATAGGCCCGCTTTCCACAAGGGTAAAATCGTCAACCTGCACAAGGAAAGCTAATTATTTTTGAAAAGAAAGCCCTAAAGTGGCGTTTGGTTAGCAGAATGTTTTTGGATGGAATCGAATCTGTGAAAAGGATTTGACTTTGAAAGAATTGGAATGGAAATTTATCAGATTTGACAAACTGTTTGGTTGGCAGAACTGGAATGGAATGTGTTAAAGGAATTGGAATATGTATGTTTGGTTGGCAGAATTGGAATGAAATGTGTTAAAGGAATTGGAATATGTATGTTTGGTTCACAGAATGAAGTTTTGGAATTGGAATAAATGCTTATAAATAACCAAAATACCCTTTTGATAATTTTAATTTTTAAACTAAATATAATTTAATAAAATAATTATTAAATACTTTAAAAAAATTAACTATAAGTCGCCGGTGGATCAGATTGAGAAGGAGTTGTGCGACTATTTTATCGTGACAAGGTTAAGGGCGTATTTAGGATCATGAAATTAAAACATTCCATTCCATCAAAATACCACCTTAATGCCAAGGAATGTTCAATTCCCTTATTTATGGAATTCAATGGAATTTTAAGATTTCTTCTATGAAAAAGAAAGAACCAAACGAAGGAAAGGAATTTGATCAATAGAATACAACATTCCAATTCCATCATATTCCTCCAGAATCTGCGAACCAAACACCACCTAAGGGTAGTTATCCAAAAAAAGCCATGGAAAGAATGAAATGTACATCAACTTACCAAAGCAGCAAAACGTGTTAGCAGTCCTCCCAAGTTCTGACTCTTCAAGTTATTAATCTTCTCCTCTGGAGTACCCGATGGAGGAGGCACTGCCACTGCCATACACTGACAAGAATGTTCTTAAATTTCATCCATTTCATTTATTTATATATATATATATATACACTTCAACTATTTGTCAAGATTGGTTGATTACTATTGGATATTATATCAATCAGTGTCAAGAATGAGAGATAGAAGTTGTATAAACATACTTTGACCCGATGACCACGCTCAGTTAATCGCCTAACACCATCTGCTTTTGTTTGCAAATCATGTCCATCCTTGAAAAAATCAGCATTTTGTGAATTAACAGATAAAAGGAAACCAATTAATAATAGAACAAGGAAAAACTTACGATTAAGGAAGGAACTTACGATTTTACAAGTAATTCGAACTTCTTTCATAGATCCTTTACGTAAAGCCACGTCAGACTGCAAAAATTGAATACATACATACATATATATATATATATATAAGACAGATGAATAACAACAAAATCAACAGATTGATGATGCCAACATTAGAATTGATGAATCTAAATAAAGCAAAAAAGGCATTTGTGTGTCAAATAGTTCTCTATTTTATCCAGTAGAAGAATAAACATGCTCTAACTAATCAAGGTGAAGATAATACATTTAAATGTCAAAAGACAATAAAATCAATCAAAAATCTTTCTTATTAGGTTTTTAAGTAATTGTACTTGGCACCTAGCTAAACACTGACCAGAATCACAAGGCTAGGGAAAAAAGTGAAGTTACCATGATCTTATTCGAGTTCAATCTACTGCTTAATTGGGTGACACCAATGTAATATTAGTTTTTACTACGATTTTACATATAGAGCTGTAATCCACAAGGAAAGGAATTACAAATCATAGAATAATATTGAATTTTTAATAAGATATTTTTCGAGTGAATCGACATTCATAATTTTAACTATACTATGGCATGAAAATGTCAAAATGTGATTAGCACCCAACACAATGTATTTTCTGGCCTCAAACTTGTTTTTCCTTAGCATTGTTTGAGCATGGATATTTAGGTATATAACCTTCAACGAGATTTTAGTTAAATCCATAACCTTCTCATGACTATAAAACCATTTTATCTTTAATAGGCCAGGAGATCATGAATTTAATTAAAAACTCATTTAAAGTCATATCCCTATATTATGACAATCTTTTGCTTCCTACTTCACCACGAATTTACAATGGCCTTCAACATTTATGGTCGGTTTTTCCAAATCCGATCACAAAGTTGTGAACGTCATTTTAAACCGAGTCGGATGGATGTACAATCCTTCTGACTGAAACCCTCCCAAAGATAAGATTATTAGGAGTTAGGACAACATTTATCATGTACATAATTTGCATACTTTTAACTTACATGATTGTTTTTTATGTATACACACACATACATATATACATACACACACACACACATATATATATTATTGGCCCATCTCCAAAATTCATTAACAAGCGATATAATTCAGACTATTTACTTCATTGAGCCTATGTTTTACTCCATATAACGTCTAACCCCAAGACTGGGCTATTACAAAATAGCCTTAGAAACCTAGAGGAAATTAGAACCTTTTCCTGCATCAGTTTATTATCAAGCTGAAAAACTTAAATCAAACTGTAGCCATCCCAAAGATCAATAAAACCTAGTCATATCCTAACTCATAGCCGCAACTATCCAAAACATTGGAGTTCTTGGCACATATAATCAGAAAGTCCATTTTTCTGAGAATTGGGCAAAAATTGATCTACTTATCTCAACTTGTAAGTAATTTGTCCAACTTTTCAGAATAATTGCATCAATAGAAAGAATTATATTTTCTATATGAAAATGAACCAATATCTCGAACTTGGTCTTCCATTTATGGACTGATTAAACAAGTTAAAAGGTCAATCAACTGCCCTGGCCCCTTTTAACAATATTAAGCAACAGTCAAGAACATGAGCAACGGCATGTAGTAAAGGGGGATTACCTTCTTTTTAGTTAGTTCTTTTTCCTTTGCTTGTCTTGCATACATTTCTTTGTTATAGTCCATGAGTTTGCAAACAGGTGGGTTAGCATCTGCTTGAACCTGCAACACAGAAAAGAAGATAGTTCACAAAAACAATAATGTCCAAAATTTTATTAAAAAAATGGAAATTCTTTCTGGAGTAGGACACAAAAACAAAACACCAAATTCAAATAGAGCACATTGTTTGCTATATGACATACAATAGAACAAATGTTGTACCTCAACTAAATCAACATCGAGTCTCCTTGCACGATCCAATGCTTCATTCCTTGAAACTACGCCATGTCCTGCAAAGTTTGCATTGTTTACAAGATATATATAATATTGTGTATTTATATATATATATAGACACACACACACAACAAGCAATAGTTGATAAGAGTGTGGAAGATGGAACTACAAGAAGAACACCATGTTCACAATCAACAGATAAACATGCATATATCACTAAGTTTTGTAAAATGGAATTTTAATATGATCTAATATAGACCAATAACACAAAAAGAAAAACACTCGGTAATAGAAATTCAGTAGGCCAAGGTCCGCCGCCTTGTAAATGTGGTTACTCTTTACACCATCCACCTTTCCCCTTAAATGAACATTATTAATTGCTAAACATACAGTTACATCACAATATAGTATTGCCACAATAACAGATCAAGTTCGAGTTAAACTTATCTTCTTTAAACTTCTGTCCCACTCCCACATAAGGGAGCTAGTAAGTTAAAAAGCACTAGAAACTGCAAAAGTACTGCATAGGCTAGAAGCAGTAGCATGTAGCTGTTTGACAGTTGCTGAATGGTTTGGTGCAGAATGATTAAGTGGTCAGAATGATTAAGAGGCTCTTATGATATAGTGCAAAATAAATTATGGTTGTTTGGTAATTGTTCAGAATAAAATCAGGGCTCTGAATGGTTTAGGGAGGCCCAAGATACAAAATCATTCAGAGGTTTTTAGAACCATTAAGAGGCATATTTTTTTTTGCCAAACAAGATTCACCTCTTAGTGATCAGAGGCTGCCTCTTAGTGGAACTATCAAGAGGTATCAAAGTACTCAATTGTTATCAATTGGACTGGGAAAGGGGTATTGATGACAATATATTGACATTGCAAAAGTAATGATTCCAGTATCTGTTTAGGTACTAAGAACCAATCAATTTATAACATTTTGAAACAATAAAAATGTGGAATATAAGATACAACAGAGACTTGAATGATGATAAATACACCAGTCAATTTAATAAGTTAGAACAACAGAAATCCAACTTGTCCATATTCACTATTGTGCTAACAAATATTTGTTCATTTCACACAAGATGCTAACTATAAAGACGAAGATAGAAAGGAAAAGTGAATCCAATCTATAACCATTGAAGCCCACCTAAAAGTTTACAATATCACTGCTTTTGTCTATACAAACTGTGCAGTCTGTGTCTGACCGGGCTAAACAAGAAAATTAACAAACATCATCCCAGTCTATGAAGCCATTCTATTATTCTATAGACTAATATCAATTTTGCATACGAAAATGAAGTCGTTGGAAGGTTGCGCAAATACATTTGTACAAATAGGTCAAAGATTTTATCTACTGCAATTCAGTTTTCAGTCAGATGGGCTTAACTTTTTTTGGAAGTACGTAGTGAAGGTTTTACACCTAAGCTAGCTACAGAGAATAAATAGTGGTTCTTGTTGAAAGTGAACATCCAAAAACTAACAATTCTTATATGCTATGTAAGAATGCAAATCTTTCCCACAACTAAATAATTTAATCACTTGTCTAATAGTCTAAAGAAGAAAGCATGTGTCCTAAAGCTTGGAAATGCAGCTAATCATTACCCTAAAGATGCTTATCATACCTTTTCTTAATAGGTATCAGAAAGGTAATATTATTGTTCATCTCTTATATATTGTGTTTGATGCCAATTGTTTTGCAGATTCTTCTTTACCTCTCTAACTCTTCCTTATTTGTGTCAATATGTATGTCCTCATTAACTTGAGATATATACTCAGTTTCAAACAATCTTTTAGATTACAAAAGCGGTATAAACTACAAAAAATGTAAGTGAATTAGCAGGCAAACCTTCATCGGTCACAAGTCTAACATATTGGGCAGATATTTGCTCATTCATTCGTGGACGCCCCTTATCCTTATCCTTCTCTTCATACTTCGTCTTGACCTAACAAACCATTTCAATACAAATGGCCAAATCAACACACAACCACAAGCATACATAGATCTTAACAATATATATATATATATAAGTCGTTGTTATGTTTTCACCAAGTTGTCAAATGATACAAAGGCTTTCACTTGATTTTACAAGATTAGAATCATAACTACAATATATTCTGCAACATAAAGACTACAGTAAATTACATACTTCAAGATTATAAAAACATAAGTTGATTGACCATGCCAATAGAGCACAAACTATGATTATAAACATCATCGACATCTAAGAATTTAATGTATACATATAATTATTCCACGGGTGTATTCAGACAAACACAGACCTGAACTGGAGCGGCATAGAATCGCACATAGTTGCCAAGCTCGGATCCAGTTTTATGAATGGCCAAACTTGGAGTGGTCACAGCACCAATTCTAGCTTCCCGGATAACCGAAGAGGGCCCATGAATTTGAAAATAGCATCGTCTGAACTGACTTGATAAAGCTCTCAGCTGTGCTTGCTTCATCCGGCACCAAGATAACACCATTCTTCTTCCTATGTCACATCAATCAATCAATATATTAAGCTAACCAAATATGAGTCAATCTTGACTTACATACTTTATATAAGTGGGTTGTTGTGTATTGAAGCTAAAAGCAAGTTTCATTTGTATAGTTCGTAAAACTGAGTAACCAAGTAAAACGCCGATGCCTTCATTAGCAACTCAACAACATACACAAAATAAAACCCTAATCAACTAATGATCAATAAAAAATTTAACTTCAATCACATGATCAGTTTTTATGATAACCAAAGAGCAATAGACAGCATAGCCATCAACTCCGAGTCTAATCGAATCACGTTCAACAAAAACACAAAATCCTTTAGGGTTTTTTAAAGCTCCACTGTGAAAAACTAATTCGTAACAAACAAAATCGAATCAAGCAAATAGAATAAGGTATGTATACACATAGAATTAAAACCTAATGCCAGCGTATTACGAATAGTGTGTCCATTGACATGAATATATAGATAGATCAAATATGAATTAAATTAAGAAAAAATACCCAGAAGACGGCAATGGTTCGCTTTGTCTGTCTGAAACGGAGGTGCGGAGGGATGACGCAAGTATCGATTGGAGGAAGAAGACGGAATCAATGGAAAGAGGAGCAGACTGTGGTTAGAGGTGGCAATAACAACCAAAATTTTGTGCTTTGGTAAGTTAATCTTTTTTTTGGTTATTCAAATTGTAGTTCATATCATATTACTTTATTTGGCTAATTTGGTGTTTGGATTAGCTTATAAAAACAACTCTTTCACTTATTTCGATGTGACATCATTAATAAGTCATTTTAAATGTTTGAAAAAAACAACTTATTCGATACTAAATCGGTGATAAGTCAGTTTTTAGAAAGTTAAAATTTTTAACTTATCAATTTTTGATAAGGACTTTTCCAGGAAGTCAATAAGTTATAAGTTAATAAGCTAATCCAAACACCCCCTAAATATGCTTACAATGAATCGTGTGAGAAAGATAGTTAATGTGAGAAGTATAAGAAGGGATCTTTAATCTCAAACCTATTTATGAATTACGTTTCATACAAGGATTGATCTGGTGCATTGCAGTACATCTTATTTCGGTGAATCTCATTCTAATGGGCATCCAAGGGTGGAGATTCCTTCTTACGTTTCTTACTCTAACTCTCATTTTCACTGGAACCCAACCCTTTAAATGCAAATTGCATCAAAAATACAACTTATTTTACTATGGTTCATATTAGAATTGGTCATAGACCAGGTGACCCGTTAGACCCAGCTCGTCCGACCTATTAGAAAGCAAATTTAATCATTGTTCTAAAAAACTGGTTGTACAACCATCATGACACGATATGGTACAAACTTGTGTCTTACGTCACGTTAAGCCCGTAACACGTCATAGCCTAATACGTAGTTTTCGTAATTTGATTTTTGATTTTTCATTATGTTTTTAATGTTTTATTTGTTAGTTTTAAATATATAGCCTAATTTAACTTGTGTATTAGTATTGATTTGTTAAGTAACAATATAAAACATGTGTTTATATATATAGAAGTAAAAAATTTAATGTCATAAGTCATGCCTTGAAAACAGCATGGCTTCACCATGACTCCTAACTCCTAAGCTTTAAGAATTGACCTTGTCGCCACATCTTACATCATTTAGAACACTGGTTTTAATCGAACATTTTTTAAGAAATGGACGAACATGAAAAATACAAAAAAAAAAATTGGACACCACGTGTTGGTATTTTATAAATAATTAAACTTTAGAAGTAAAATTAAAAACTATAGGCCTGGGCCAAACCTAGAGATAGAATTTTCTAGATTTATTTTTAAACCCTACTTTCAAAAGTTTTTAGAAAAACGTATTATATTTTTTACTTATTAACCAAAACTAACATCACTATACAACGAAGACAATATACTACTATTATATTACTATAGACTTATGATATATATATATATATAGAAAGAGGTTCATGCGAGGACGGTAACAATTTACGAGAATGCAAGGACAATCCTCAGTCAATCATTTTGTACATGAAATTTTTCATGTACAAAATTACACATGATTCACATACAAAATCATATATGATTAGCCGAGACTTTTTCCGCAGCAAAAGTCGCGCGTGTCATTTTTGATGCTAGAACAAAATCACATATGATTTTGTACATGAAAAAAAAAATTCATGTACAAAATGATTTGGCTGAGGATTGTCCTTGCATTCTCGTAAATTGTTACCGTTCTCGCATGAACCCGCCTCTATCTATATATATATATATACACGAAAGTTCAAATGTGAACTCAAATTTGGTTATGAACGTGAGAACAAATGAGAGCACGACACGTGTCGCGTTCTCATTTGTTCTCACGTTCACAACTAAATTTGAGTTTTCATTTGAACCCGCCCCTATTCAAAGGAAACTTGTAAAAAAAATGAAAATTTGAGAAACACCCTAGTAATTATTTATCTAGACGGTATGCATATGTATATACAAGTAGTTTGTAAACAATTTATTTGATATGCACACGTACATACAACCCCAAAAACAACTTTAATTACTTGTATGTACATGTGCATACCGTTCAGATGAATAGATATCATCATACCAAGGTGTTCCTTAGTTTTCTAATATTTTGGGCTTTTCTATATAGGGTTGGGTTTCGGTGAGAAAAATAGTTAAGGGAATCTCCACCTTGGATGCACATTAGAAATAAGATGCACCGACATGTACCGAGTCAATCCTCGTATTAAGTGCAATTCATGGGTGAATTTGGGATTAAATGTAATCAAAGATCCATATATTTTCTTACATTTCTTATCTTAACTTTTATTCTCAAACAATCTTTCATCTTTTTATTATATACATAGATATATATGCAAAAATTTCATCTATATATTCTTTAAAACTTCTTATATTACATATATACCCTTGTAAAGTTTGAAATTACGTATATATCTTTTTAAAACCTCTAGAACTCACATATATGTTCTTCTCTTTAATTTAATTATTATTAAAACATTTAAAAAATACAAATCATTATCTTTAAGTTGAATTTATTTTATAAATTACTTAACTACCTTTCAATTTAGAGATAATGATTTGTATTTTTTAAATATTTTAATAATAATCAAATAAGAAAGAATGACATATATGTGAGTTTTAGATATTTATAACAATATATACATGATTTCAAACTTTACAAAAATATATACGTAATATAAGAAGTTTTAAACGATATAGATGAAATTTTTCTTACATATACAAAGAGAGAGGTTTAGAGAGAAAAAAAACACACTTACAATTTTGGAAAAGTGAAGTTTGGATTGGTCGAATTAAAGGCATTTAAACAATCCAATCTAATGTTTACGGTTTGAAAATTCTTAAGTGAATCCAAACCGTACGGGTTGGTTAGGTTGAAACATTGGTACATTATTTTACCATCTTAGTAAGCGTTTTGTTTAAATCAAATAAATTAAAATGAGAACATATACAAAAATCTATCAAATTATAAAAAAATGAAAATTCATGCACTACTAAAGTAAAAATTACAGTTGAAAATGTAATATAATTTTGAATATACCTAATTACGAGTGGTTTAATGTACATGCATTAATCAAAGACTTAACAATTGTAATAAATCCGTATTATATAAAGGCATCAGATTCATCGGGTTGGGTTGGGTTCAAATTACCTCAACCCGATTTCAATCGAATAGATGCAATTTGACCTATTTTTGTATCGACTATGTTTCGGGTTACCCTCGGGTTGAGTTTTTTTGGATTTTCCCATGTTTGATTGGCCAGGTTGGTCGGTATTTGAACATCCCTAATACACACATTTAAGAGGTTTAAAATACAAATTATCTCATTTCATACAAACCAATCAATGAAGATATAATGAAGAGAAGTTCATTTATTATGATTTAAATATTTATTAAAGATGATTATAATTTACTAATTATAATTAACATTTTTATATTAAAAACAATTAATCGAGATATTTATGAAACCGTATATTCATTAGAGTAGATGAAAGTTGAGATTTGTTTATATCGTTTTTATTTAAAATTGTAGGTATAATTTATCTAATTTTTAGATGAATTAATTATAATTTTATACCTTTGACTGTAATTCAATAATTGTTTATAAAAATTATATTAGTACCTACTAATCTACTATAACATATATGATGGTGTCCGTTTCAAAATAAACTTGAAATCATGCAAAGTTTTTCTATTAAAAGAGCCTATAAAATATATGCATAAAGATTTATTGCACATAATTTTTATTAGATAAATGAGTTTTCCCATTTCTTTTTTATTTCATCATTTCTTTTTTATTACTTATTTCAAAAATAAAATATTTGATTTTACACATTTTGTGATAAAATGTTTGATTAGCAGTTAAATATCTAAAATACTTGAACTTTGATCTGCCTTCTTAAAAATATCTTCAACAGATTATTTAAAATTAAGGAAATGAAGATTTTAAACCAATTTTACGCTTTGATGGCTCTTTTTAAAACTATCTCTAAAATAGAAAAGGTAGAAAAATGGAAAACGCCTCAAAAATGGTTACCACATGATAGAAATATTTTTTAATATATTTTCAACAATAAGAAACTTTGAAACTAAATATTTAGAGAAATAAAATATATTTTAATAGATTAATGAAATATTTTAGTGTTATAATCAATGTTGGATTCTCACAAACTGGAAATTTGTTAGAAACGAATGTAATTTTCTTTGAAAGTTTTGACTTTTGATTTTTTTTAAATAAATTTTAGAGTAAACTACGATTTTGGTCCTTGTGGTTTATCATTTATAACCATTTTGGTCCCTGTGGTTTAAAAACTGCTTTTTTGGTCCATGTGGTTTCATTTTGCTTCCATTTTGGTCCTTACATCTAACAGAGTTAACGGAGCTGTTAAAAAAGTTTTGAAAATTTACATCTTTAGTCCTTGTGTTATATAAATTTTAAATATTTAATCCTAAATTTCATTTATTATATCACTAACTAAAATTTGACACCTATATATATATTATCATTTTTGTTTTTCCTCTTTAATATATTTTAATACTATATATATGTTATTTTTTATATATATTTTGATACTTTTTTTATTTACTTATAATCACTAAAGTAAATAACTTTTTTAATATTTTAATTAATAACTCTTTTTATTATTTAATCAAAGTTTTATTATTTATTTAAAAACGGTTGATTTTTTCTATTAATTTAAAAAAAAGGGATTGGTTTAAAATGAGAAAAAATTATGAATTATTAAAATTATTGATAAATAAATGATTTTTTTTTTCAAAGTTTTATATTTATTTTAAATTATCATTTGAATTAATAACTCTTTTTATTGTTTAATCGAAGTTTTATTTATTTATTTAAAACCGGTTGGTATTATTATTAAACTTCTTTTATAAACAGATTAGTTTAAAATGAGAAAAAAATTACGAATCATTAAAATTATTGATAAACAAGTGATGAGTTTTTTTTTAAAAGTTTTATATTTATATTAATTTATCATCTGAAAAAATGCATCTAATAAAAACAACCGATTGGGCATAAATAATTTTTTTTTTCGAATTCTGTATAAAACTTTTTCAAATGACAATTTAAAATAAATATAAAACGTTGAAAAAATATATCACTTATTTATCAATAATTTTAATGATTCGTAATTTTTTCCTCATTTTAAAACAATCAGTTTTAAAAAAAATTAATAAAAAAATCAACCGCTTTTAAATAAATATTAAAAATTTGATTAAATAATAAAAAGAGTTATTAATTAAAATATTAAAAAAGGTAATTTATTTTTAGTAATTATAAGTATATAAAAAAGTATCAAAAGATTAAAAAATAACATATTTATAGTATTAAAATTTATTAATATATAAGTGCCAAATTATAGTTAGTAATACAATAAATGAAATTTAGGATTAAATATTTAAAATTTATATAACACAAGGACTAAATATGTAATTTTTCAAAACTTTTTTAACGGCTCCGTTAACTCTGTTAGATGTAAGGACCAAAATAGTAGCAAAATGAAACCACAGGGACCAAAAAAGCAGTTTTTAAACCACAGGAACCAAAATCGTTATAAATGGTAAACCACAGGGACCAAAATCATAGTTTACTCTAAATTTTAAGAATCTGTTGGAGATGCTAAAATAAAATTTCTTGTAAATATGATTAAAGCTACCTTACCACCAACTGCTACTAAATCACTACCACCCACCCACTGCTACTAAATCACTACCTCCCCCGCCCCCTATATTTTTTTAATTAACATAAAATTACTATTTAATAAATATTGAATAAACAACACAATAGGTTTTTGGATATTGTTTATTTGTTATTGCAACTATTTGTCTATTTGATAAAAGTAATTAAATGCATCCAAAATCACAATGAAAATCCAAATAAATGTCATTTTAACACAACAAAATATGAGTGTTTGTTATGGTATGCTTTTTAACCCACGGGTCATTCATCAACCTTTCCATGAATTCCATCTTGTGAGTTAATGCATCAACCATCATATTTTCCTTTTGAAACTTGCACTCAAACAATTAGTCAAACACTACTACAAATATAACTTTTATACGCGTCTAATTATATACGTTTTTTGTCGTTTTTATTAAAACCGTGTATAAAAGATGGATATGGACCCATTTTACACGGTTGAAATGGAACCGTTGCTAAAAAATAAGGTTTTATACACGGTTCTGGAATAAAAACCGTGTAAAAAAGGTATTTGACAATCACAAACGGTTGCAGCGAAAAAACTCTGTACAAAAGTCACCTTTTATACACGGTTGTGTATAAAAAAACCGTTTAGAAAAGTGTCTTACTTTTATATACGGTTGTGTACAAAAACCGTGTATGAAAGTGACCTTTATACACGGTTATGTATAAGAGAACCGTGTATGAAAGGTGACTTTTATACACGGTTTTTTACGCACAAACCATGTATAAAAATTAACTTTTATGCACGGTTTCTTATACATAACCGCGTATAAATATAATCTTTATACACAACCGGTAATGACGTTCTTGAAGGCGGGTTCCGTATGAGATCAGGTTGATGATAATCAAATATTGTCCAAATAAATCATAATAATAATAATAATTATTGTTGTTGTTATAACCATAAAACCAAATAATAATAATAAGATGATAATAATAATAATAATAATAAGAGAATAAAAATACAAAAACCCTAATATTTTACAATTTGGCGGCTATGTTAGACGACCCCAAATTTTCACAGCGGTTTCTTAAAATCATGATCCTTCCTCCAAAATTCCTTAAGTGTTTCCTCCAACCGACCACTCTGTTTCCTCCAATTGACCACCAAGGTTCCTCCATCGTTGCTCCCGTCGTTCTTAACATTCTCCAACGATGACGAATCATTCCGGTGAAGATGAGTCCGTCTCCAGCGATGAATATGATTCCGGTGAAGATGTGGACGTAACTCAAACCACCACTTTGGTGCCAGGTTCGAATCTTCTTAAAACCCTAGCTAAACCTTGACAAAACATCTACATTGTTTTGGTTTATTTTCAGGGATTTTGGTTATATCAATGATTTTGGTTGTATTGATGATTACTAATAGCTTTGTTTTTTGGGAATTCTGTTAATTTTAGTTGATTTCGTGTTGTGGATTTTTACGTATTGCTTGTGTGCGACATGGAGTTTAATTTGATCAAAGTGAAGGAAAATATCGTAATACATGTTTCTAAATCTCTCTGATTGACTGTAGATGTAATTTTTTAGAAGTAATTTTGAGGGTGATGTTGGATTATGGAGATTAAAATTATCCATGAATTAGGGTTAACGACCCATGTCTAGCATATGCTGGAGGTATATATGTATCTTGTTATCTCATTATAGTCCAAATGATGCCATTACATACATAAGTGAAGAGTGATCTAAAAGGCAAATGTCCTTAATGCTCTTATGTGTAGACTGTATCCAATTAATATATAAGATTTGAAGGTTGTAGATTTACAATTGTCAGTTGTGTGTAGTCTTGTTCTTCTTAGGAATTGATTTTAATCTGAAGTTTCTGGTTATATATAACTTAGCAAGATGTTTATGGGGACAAATATAAGCGTCTAATTTTGGTTTAGTGCTTAATGCTTGATGTTT
Source organism: Silybum marianum (assembly GCA_036898165.1). Taxonomy (NCBI): domain Eukaryota; kingdom Viridiplantae; phylum Streptophyta; class Magnoliopsida; order Asterales; family Asteraceae; genus Silybum; species Silybum marianum. The sequence goes on from CM072539.1 coordinate 21,476,358, forward strand.
AATGCTTAATGAGCTTAATGCTTACAGGGTATCTACCTACGATGGATGTATTTTGTTGATTTATTATCTCAATAGGGCTTTCATAGGATCTTCCCACTTGATTTGCAAGTCCTTTAGGATGATTTCAACAGAAGCAATATCCTTTGTTTCTTTTTTTCTTGCTTATCCATATTACAAAATTCAAGGTATAATAACCTCCCCTGGGATTAAACAGAGTAACAATTTCAGCTTAAATATCTATCAATTGCGACACAACAAGGTATAATCTATATATCTCAACAATTTATTTCATACTTTAAGTTTCTAATCACTACTTTTTTTACATGTAGTGTAATCAACAAAAAGATGGTTGGGAGTGTGGTTACGATGTTGTGAAATAAATCTTCCATTTTTAGATGGTTGAACAATATGCTTCCTCTCTCAAAGTATGTATTTTTTTTGAAATTTATTTTATTTTATTTACATATTGTACAAAACACTTTATTTTGTTTATAATTACACCTACTTTCAAATTTATATATATATAGGACACATGGACGACCACATCTTCTTTCACAATTACACAACTAGAGGAGATAGCTAGCAATATCGCGAGAACGATTAATTTGAAGCTCATGATGGATGGCGAAATGTAGTAATGAATGAGGGTGATTATCTTATGAATTATTAGACTGGATTACACGATAAAAGTATTAGATTGTTTGGTTAGTTTGAGATGTTACATTTTCGTTGATGATTTTTAAAATTTAATGGTTAATGGCTACTTTGAGATGTTACATTTACGTGTCTAGCTGATTTTGTATTTATAATTGTGTTTGAAATGTTCCATCATTCCAATTGGAATCGTATTTGAAAATGTAGCTTACTGAATAATAGATAACAAAATCGAGGAAAATATTAAAAATATAAAATATAACTCATTATACATGGTTTTGTTATGAAAACCGTGTAAGATGGTTGCTTTTATACACGGTTATTAATCCTTTTATAAACGGTTTCTTGCAAAAAAAACGTGTAAGATGGTGACTTTTATACACGGTTATTAATCATTTATAAACGGTTTCATCTAAAAACCGTGTAAGATGGTGACTTTTATACACGGTTATAAATCATTTATAAACGGTTTCATCTAAAAACCGTGTAAGATAATGACTATTATACACGGTTATTTTGGGTTTTATACACGGTTTTGGAACCGTGTATAAAAGTTGAGTTTCATGCACGGTTTGGAACCGTGTAAAAAAGTCCAAAACTTTCACAAACACTGGCCTTATACACGGTTCCAAAACCGTGTATAAAGCCCAAAACAACCGTTTATAAAAGCCGTTTTTGTACTAGTGAAACTTCACCAAGAAGTTTTGTCACCATACTTGTTTTGGGTTCAACTTCTTTTATAATTGGAAATAACTTGTGACGGTACTATCAGTCTCAATCACAAATCTTGATCCAAGCAAATAATGTCTCCATGTTCGCAAACAATAAATGATTGTTGTCATGTCTTTCTCTCGAACCATATGACATCTTCCACTTTTGTTCAGCGTTGAGCTCAAAATATTGGGTTCTCATCTTCGTCAACACTTTCCAAATAACGTGTATGTTGCACCTACATGAAGTTCAAGCGGTATGATCACATTAAGTTATCTCATCAATAACTCTTTTGTTAATTATCACTTCTTTCAAACAATTAACTATCGATTGTGATTTTTCATCTCATATCCAAACCATGTTCTTTTTGAGAAGTTTTGTCAATCGTTGCTCTTATTGAGTACTAATTGATGAAACTTTGGTAATAGTTCACTAAACCAAGCAAAGATCTCCATATTGTTATCGTAGTAAGAACCTTCCCCTTTTGGATTGCTTTGATCTTTCCCTCGTGGTCTCATCCCTCATCCATGATTAATCCATTATCTTTGATTTGATGTTATAAAACATCCAACTCTTTTTAGACAAATGAGCATTTCTCTAGTTTGATTAACAAATTCATTTTCACATAATACTTAGTAGACTTGTCTTTTTTGGAAAAAAAGTATCCTAGGCATTTGCCTAGACTAATCCCTGACAATTTTAAGACTGCTAAAGCATGCAGCCATTAGATAATCCCCCAGTGGCCACAAGTTGTTTGAGTCCGGATTCGAACATAGGGTAGATGGATTATCTAGCCTCATCCCCCACAAGTCTTAACTAGTACGCCACAAGTCTTGTGGTTTAGACTTGTCTCCTATGCAACACATGTTCCTCTAAAGAATGGCCATAGATAACTATGTTGTCCCAGTAAACTATGACAATTTTATCAACAAACGAATCAAATAGTTTATTTATTGGAACGGTACAGGTAGCAGATGTGTTGATTAAGCGAAACAATATGACTAGATGTAATACTCGAGATTTCTAAGAATCTTTATTTTAAGTAATTGGGTTGTTTTTATGAAATTAAGCGGCCATAAGTTGAGTTTTGTTGTTAGAAATTTTCTTTTTTTGGGAGTATTTGGTTTTGGCAGATCATATAAATAAATAGACCTTACTGTGCCAATTTTCCGTCCCACGCAACTTGCCCCGCGATCCAGGGGCACACAGGTCCTCACATAATCTTCTGTTTTTGACCTACCCCGGGCGTGTGCGACCTTAGTCGCGACTTGAAGTCGCGTGCAAGGTCGCGTATGAGCCTGTTTTCGCGCAGTGAAGTCTAAAAGTCCGAATTTTAGCCATTTTCTCATAACTTCTCATTTACAACCCGTCTTTCTCCCAAGTTCCTTCCATAGCTCCAATTTTTGGAGCACTTACTCCTCACCACCAACCATCCAATAACATTTACTCTCCTTTAAAGCTAAGAATTCAAGGCTACGATTCAAGTTCTCAAGTGTTCTTCGTCATCTCCTCCAACTTCTTTTCTTTTATAGGGTTTTCTTCAAAAGCTATATTTGTGAGTTCATCCTACACTTTTACAAAACTATATACATGTCAAAATGATGTATTTTACTTCATCTATGTTTACATTTAAAGCATTTACACATTTATATGATTTTGGCAAATTAGATCAAAATTGGGTAAATTAGGGGGGGGGGGGGGTTGCCTATTTTGACAAAACAAGAATAAAGAATGGTTTTAAACACTAGGGGAATGGTTATTTCAAAGTATTTATGGATTTGGAATATAAAATGTTTATACCTTTATATTTTGCTATTTTACTAGCAAAAGTGGATTTTATCATTTGATGGGATTTTGTGTATAACATTTAGTATTGGGTAAACTTGGTATATCTTCATAGACGTATTTATATGTAAGACTAGAATGCAATGGATTCATAGGCATATAAGACAATTTATTTATAAGATGTACAATCTCCTTAATTGACTATAGACTGAATTGGGTTGATGTCAAGGTGTACTTATCTTTGAGCTTATTATATCATTAGACTATAGACTGGATCGAGTTGATGTCAATGTATATTTATTCGTATGCTTACAATCCCATATGACTATAGACTGGATTGGGTTGACGTCGTTGTAAGCTTGTTCTATAATAATGCTTCTATAACATTGGTTGTGACATGCTCTCAAGTTTCATCACACGTATGGTTTAAACGGGTCTCCCCCTCTATCTTCGGATAATTTTTACCTTCCCAAGGGTAAGCATGAGTTTAAATGTTTTAACACTTCGCTTAAAGCCATGTTTCCCGCATTTAAAAGTTTTATAGCTTTATTCATATAAAATGTATGTTCTCACTTGGCTTTAAGTAACATTTTTTCTTAAATGCCATGTATATCAAGTGATCTTAGTGGTGGGGGTTCCCAAGGTTTGAGAGGAGCGTTATTCACGGTTGAGGCAACTTTTGGGATTACACTGTTCAGTGTATTTGGAGTTACTAGATACTAATCTTTTGAGGATATTAGCAACACCTGAATATAATCTATATTTCGACCTAACATAGATTACTAGGTTGTTGTTTAGTACATATTTGTTGATGTAAACTCTTATACTAATTCCCCCTTTGTTGGATGATCTTTATGCATTTAAGTCTTATCTCGTATATTATTTCGGTTTAAATTGTCTCATATTTTTAGGGTGTTACACTAGAAACTCGAAAAACTCGTAACTTATCATATTTTGGCTACATTCCGTTCAACATTATGTACCTCATAGTACCCCGAGTCTCCGGTCTCAATTCCAACTCAGAGAAGTATATCTTCTTACCAAGTTGATCAAAAAGTCCACTACAATGAGAATCAAGTAATTCTCTTGCACCGTCACATTGTTAGTCACCCGATAATCCATGTACATTTTAAAAAAACATTTAGTTGAAGACCATGAATAATTGCAAATGGAGAATTTTGTCTTCTAGATTCAATTTATTTGATTTTGAATTACAAATATTAAAAGAAATTGAAGCAACTGTAAGACGTCGGTGGTGGTAGGCACTGGCAGCAATGGCGGTGAAGGAAGATAGGGATGAGTTATTGTTTAAAAACAATTTTATTTCGGTCGTCTGGTTTAATAAAATGATTTTGAGATATTGGATTTCGTAGATGGATTTGGATTTAAAAATTAAAATTATTGGTGTATTTGATTTGTCAGACTTGGAATACAATTGAATTCCCTTCTTTATATATAATTTATAAAAAAAAGTTACAAATAATTATAAGAATTATTAAAATAGATTTTTATTAATTAATTACAAAACAAATATTTTTAACATATTTTAAATTATTGTTACATACAAATCTTATAAAAATAACGTGAAATACCAACTACCCCGTGAGATTTTAAAATTATATGTTTGTAATTGGAGGATTATAATGAAATCATGGGATTTCAAATCCAGTAAATCATTTAGGAAATCATTCAAACCAAATATGTGATTGAAATTGAATTTAATTATAAATCATTTCACATCCAATCAAATCCTGCAAATCAAATAGGCCATTTATGTCATTTTAGTATTATTTTTTCCATATAAATGTGAGGATTATTTTGCTGCATTAGGTTTCGATGAGGATAAAAGTTACAACGATAATGCGAGAATAAAATCTTATATACATCAATAAACCTTTATTTGTTTACCTATTTTTATTATCACGATTAAAATTTTAACAAACTCATTTATTTGAAAGCAATTAAATGTATGTAAAAGTTATTGAAATGACTATAACTAAAGATAAAGGCTTACGAGGGTAGACGAATGTAGATTAAAAGATTGTTGAGAACATCTCCAACATATTATGCAAAATGGAGAAAATGAAGATTTTGAACAATTTGTTTGTTCCAACAGGTTCCCAAACACTTTTTCCAAAAGAAAAAAATATGAGACAGGGTGCAAAAATATCCGAATTTGGAGAAATCTTCAAAATTGATTACAATAAAAGAGAAACATTTTTTTATTATAATCCACCAATAAAGAAAATCTCAAAATTAAATGTTTAGATGAAATAAATAATATTTTAATAATATAATGAATGTTGTAATATTTAAGGATGCGTTTGGTACATTATACTTGACAGGATAAAACAAAGATCATTGTTCCACGTTTGACAGAACTTTTATGTGTAACAGATAAGAACACACTGGAACATACATGTTCCACCCCTACCTTTGAAAGAAGGTGGAACAAACTTATGATTTTGTGCATGAAAGAAGTTTCATATACAAAATGATTGGCTGATGATTGTCCTCGCATTCTCGTAAATTATTGTCGTCCTCGCATGAACCAGCCTCTACCAACATAACCTTAACATAAAACTTAATTCACTTCAAAAACATCAAATACACATCCTCCTTTACATTTTATTCATTTTTTAAATTTTATTTATTGTCTTTTATATTTCTTAAACTTTCATTTTACCGTCCTCAATATATTATTTTTATACAGTTTCTACATTTGATTAATTTATGTAACTTAGAAAATATATAAAATAAAAATTAGAAACTACATAAACATGTTATTTTGATGTCATTTTAATCATGTTAACGAAAAATTTCTAATGATAAATTTTGTTATAAAAATATTTATTTATCATCGTTAATAAATTACATAAACTAATCAAAATATACAAGCAACTCATTACGTGTAAATTGATCATTTTCTTTTAGGGAAGGTTAATAACACCCCTACGAAATTAATCATCCTCACACCCATCAATATTAAAACCTCTTTTTTTATAATCTTAATATTACAAAAATACAATAAATTTCGTGTATACCTCTACTAAATACTAAAGGGTGACATTAGTATTTTAATTTTTTTTAAAGATTTTGAATTTAATCAACAATTTAAAAGAAAATTTAAAGAATTTATTATAGATATCGTAAGAAAAAAAAAGGTTAAATTAAAAGATCAATCGTTCTCAGTTCTCACCTTACACAATTCTATATTTTGAAGACAGTTTAGGATAAATCAATATCATATTGTCCAATTAGCAGGTTACACATTTCTTATATTAAATTAAATTAAAAAAATAATTTTCAAAGTTGATTGTTTTCCATTTCGCCCAATTATTTAAAATATTCCTCTTTTTTTATCCGTTAATCAAACACATGGGGGGAGACTTTTTTAACGGTGTGGAGATAGCGTTTGGTGAAACCTTAGCGTGAGGACATGAATACAGGATCGTACCTCCAACCAAGGTTGACATGACGACATACCCGCAGCCATGGCCCACCACAACAACCACCACCATCACCACCACCACCACCACCACCACCATCGCTGACTACCGTAGGTGGTAAAGGTGTTTCCTTTCACTTTCACCCGCCCTAATCATTTTCATTCTCTTCTCGTAAATCAAACAACTCCAACTGCCGCCACCAACCACCACCACCAAACTTAGGGTTTCCTTTCCTCCTCAATTATTACAATTTTCACAAACCAAATGCGTCATCCTCCTCCAACGTCTCCACCACCACCGCCACCACCACCACCACCGGCTTTCAATATGGACTTTATCGATGAGTCGTCGACTTCGATTTGGGACTGGAATCAGTTACTCGATTTCAACATTGACGATCACTTGTCCTTACCCATACCTACAGAAGAAACCGACCTGATTCCAACATCTCAGGAACTCCATCAGATTGACAATTCCCATGTGGAATCGGCACCTGATTCCTTCCTGGTTGATTCACCTTCTAATACTAATGATAGGGTTAGGAAACGGGATCCGAGGATGGCATGCTCCAATTTTCTGGCGGGTCGGATCCCATGCGCTTGTCCTGAGCTTGATGCGCAGCTGGCTGAGGAAGAAGAGAGTGCTCCTGGAAAGAAACGGTCTAGGACGATTACGGCGAGAACGGTGGCGAGTTCTAGGTGTCAGGTTCCTGGGTGTGAGGTGGATATCAGTGAGCTTAAAGGATATCATAAAAGGCACAGGGTTTGTCTCCGGTGTGCTAATGCTACTACTGTCGTGCTTGATGGCCACAATAAGAGATATTGCCAGCAGTGTGGCAAGTAAGTTCTATTCCTCATTGTTTTCATCACAAATTTTTCAAGAAAATGTTATTGTCATTATTTATTCATTCATATGGACCGAAATTTAGAAGGTTAAAGAACATTTCTCTACTTCCCTTCATGCTTATTGCTTGGCTCCTTATTTATGGATGAACTCACCAAACTTATTCTTTTATATTGGAATATCAGAGAACATATAAGTTCAATTTGTGTAGAAATCTTTTTCCTTTACACTCCTGATAATAAAGTGGAGAGTTAGTGATGGATGAAGGTATTTCCTTTAGCCTAGTTTGTGATTGAGAATCATTTTATTAGAGATGTGTGGGGATTCTTGATTATGATATGAAGATTGCTATAGTTGTGGTGGCTTCTCAAAAGCTTGTGTATTCTGTAATTCATTTGCATCTTTTTACTGCAGGGATGAGGTAAAATTTGTTAAGAGGTATTTTGGTATTGAAGATTTGGCTATACAACCACCAAAATATTTGATAGCAAGAGCAAATCGATCTTTGTAGTACAGTACAGTAGAAACAAAAATTGTTAGTTAAGATTCACATTGATCTTATCTCTAGTTCCATGCTAAATGGGATGTGTTTCTGTTGGACGTACTTTTATGTTCTTTAATTTTTGGGAAATAGGGATGCGTCTTTTGAACTAATTTGATATTGATCATGATGTCTATCACCAAGTGAGAAGGCTACCATCAGTGTCAACAATACATGAGAGCTAATTCATGTTATATTAAGGTACTATTGAGGTTCAGCTATGGATAGTGCTTGGAAATTCTGTAACATTTTTCTTATTGTTTTTTAGAGCTAATGGGACATATTCTTTATTGGTTTGAACTAAACTGCTGAGCACCATTTGAATAATAATTACTATAGCCAATATAACACAAAAAAATACTATCTTTTAGCCCCCTTAGTTTCATGTTAAGGGCATGTCGAGTCGCTGTTGGAATACTCAATGCTGATTAATGGTTGACGGACATATTGTAAGCCTCAAATGGGATGGTTGCATTTTTAGATCACAACGACATAGCCTGCACATTGTTAAAGGCAAGGTTGGGAATTGGGACTTTGACCATGGAATTTCCCTCCCCCCCCCCCACCCACAACAAAAGGATTGGTTTGATATTTTATCCTAAACACAATCTAAATCCATGATAGCATACTTGTTGGGAGAGTCAAGACTCAAGAGAGGTTACTCTAGCTACTGGGGGTATTGGTATTTGTCAATCTTTGACTGCTTAACTCCACTTACTGCTTCTTAGAACACTTGGCAAAAAGAGATTAAAAGGAGACTCAGTTGGATTTCCATGGCACATCACAATAAACTAAAGATAACAATTCATATACACTAATGAAAATGTTCAGGATGCTTGTGATTTTTCTAATTATCATTGGTTACAAGATCATTCTGTCGTAAAATTATTTCCTATTAAAGTTTCTTCAAACTTGGAACACTCATATATGCAACTGAATTGCATGTACCTTTTGACATATAGAGTGCATTTAATTCATGGTTGCATTTCCAATTGCCAAAGAAAACCATGAGTGGGTCAAAAGGTTTCTGAATGATTCAATTGTTTAGTAATATATCTTGCTAAAATTGGGTTCTCTAGGAAGTGAAAACACGTGAAACACATGATAAAGGTAAATATGGAGAGATGTTGTGCGAATAGAACAGAAAGATCTAAGATGGGCCACATGTAGTAAAGTAGGTATATGACTTTCCTGACCATGTTGAAGTAGAATGAATTCCATTGAGCAGAAGGGAAATGCCAGAGAGGTGTCATCTTCTATTAGTTGGATTGCAACCCCAAAAGCAGTAGCAGTTGTATTACAAGAATCAATTAAGGTTTGCGAATGCCAGACTGGAATTCAAGAACTTGGAGGATAATTAGACAACTATTTGCAATGACCCTGCTCCTTGCAGTGGATAACACTAAATATTACCAGGTTCATGCATGATTGTAGATCGAACAACAAACAGAGCAAAGAGATTCAATAGGCTTAAATGCAGAATAAACAAAGCAAACAGACAAATCAAATCAGCTAGATAGATAGAGATAGATACAGAAAACTCGGTGTTGAGATTATCAATATCCTTTTTTTGTCTTGAGAGTTAAACTGGTCAACAGATGCACCAGATTCTCTCAGTAATTTTCTTGCTTTTTCTTTCTTGTTGTCCTTATTTTGAACATTTCTTTTCTCATTCTAACAAAGAAAAAAGAATTATAAGAGTTTCTGTATCTGTTTCTTATCAAGCATGTTCACATATCTATGGGTAGTCTTCTTTTACATCATTTTTATGATAATCTTTTGGTTTCTTGGAACTGAATACGTAAATGAAAATTCTAGTTAGCAGTGATGAATCTATGTTACCTGACCTGCATTTCTCTTCCGTATTAAAATGTATGCTGACAAACTCACCATCTTGTAGGTTTCATATCCTGTCAGATTTTGATGAAGGTAAACGTAGTTGCCGAAGAAAGTTAGAACGTCATAATAATCGACGTCGAAGAAAACCCTCAGACTCCAAGGCATCTGGACTTCAATCAACAGATTACGATGATGGTTATGATGAAGCTGGAAAAGGTACCATCATCAATTCGTGTTTCCTTTTCTTTGTGTTTTAAGATGGTATTCCATCTCACCCTCCAGAAAGAAACAAGGAAAAATCGAAGGATTTGATCATAAAAAGGAGGAAATTGTATTTTTTATGATGCAAAAATCATGAAATTCACATAATAATTTGCATTACAGAAAGAAGATCACATGGGTGGATATTATTTTTCTTTACCGACTATTATTTTCAATCCCTGAAGTAATTTTATGGTGTAGGTGCCAAATCTGCGAGTAGTGAAGCAGCAGGAGAGAAATTGTTTTTAGCAGCTGAAGGGAATAATACCATACCGAGCTCCACTCAAGCCCAAAATATTCACACTGACAACATTTCATCTTTAGCTGCATCTGGTGAAACTCAAACGGATGAAGAGAAAGAAAAAGGTGTTCCTTCTCCATCCTATTGTGACGATAAGAGTGCTTTCTCCTCTATGGTAGGTTGTTCATAAATGTTAGGTTTTCTGTTAAACATTTTATTCATCTGATTTTTTTCACATGTGTATTAATATACATTTTATTGAAGTGCCCAACTGGTCGAATCTCATTTAAACTTTACGATTGGAATCCAGCGGAGTTCCCTCGTAGACTCCGACATCAGGTACTCTAATGATTACTATTTGCTAACATTTAAAGGAGTTTAATTACTTGTATTTACTAGGTGAGTGACATAAATATATGCTTTTACAGATATTTCAATGGTTGGCCAGCATGCCTGTGGAGTTGGAAGGATATATTCGTCCTGGATGCATAATCTTAACTCTTTTCATTGCAATGCCAAGATTTATGTGGGTGAAGGTGATGCCTTTTTCTTTGATTCCTGATTGAATTACAAATTTAATGCTTTTTAAAATGCTAAAAAATATTACATAACAATTGTGATTGTATTTTGTTCTACAGAAGCCATTTAGCAATTCTAATTTTGGTGATTATCTGGCTTTTAAGTATGTAGTCATGTCTTCTAATCTGCATCCATATCATTAACTTAGGGTAAACTCTTAACAGTTAAGTGAAGATCCGGTTGCATGTATACATGACCTCCTTGCTTCACCAAGAAACTTGCTTTCTGGACGAGATACATTTTTTGTTAACTTAAATGGCAATGTCTTCAGTGTCATGAAAGGTTAGTTGACCTCAATGGCGTCTTTTTACATTTCAAGTGTTATTTTATTATTGATTCCTGTTTGTGCTCTCATTTTTTGTTATTTTATTGTTACATATCCCTGTTTAATATATGAAGATTTGCTAGTGTTATCATTGAGAAAGACACGCGTACAAATTGTTTTGTGCAATCTTAAGAATGTTATAAACAACAACGATAAAGAAAACCTGACAATACGGAATAAAATCTATCCCTGCAGGCTAAACCTAAAATGCAACTAAGGAAAGAATGAAAAATAAGACAATATATACTTGACATGTATTTTCTTCTAGTGAATTGCTAATGCTTTGTCATCAAATCCTTTTTTATGCTATCAAGTCACCAAAAGGTTTTACTCGATGATTAGCTACGATTTTTACATCAAAATACGTTTCCTTAGTAGTAATTTCTTAAAGTTCCTGTTGATGCCTTCACTCCTTCAGGAAAGATGATGAAATTTATTCCCAAATTCGGTAGTAAAATTTATGATGAAGAACTTCCAAGGCGTTTAAGAATGTGCTAACTTAGAAATAAAGTTCATGTCCAATATACCATTTCTTCATTATTCCGATGTGCAGTTCCTACTTAACTTAATTGCAGCTTGGTGTGTTCTATTGATTATTTCATCTTCGAGTTCTTGAAGAAGAACAAGATAGGAAGATGAAATACTTTGGACTTCAGCTCATGATTCAAGCACTTTAGCTTGTATGCCAGCTAAAATGGAAATAAGTCATGTTGATTCTTCTTTCATCTTGGTTTACTTCCCTTCAAATTTACCGAAGTGATCAATAACATGCCTTCAGAATTTCAAGCATTTGTTCAATCCTTTCAACTTCTTCACAATATTCTTACCGATTAGTGCTGTGCGTTCACTTATGAATGATAGTTCTTATCTATCTTTATTGTTTTCTTTTCCTTTTTATTGTTCTTTTTATTGTTATTCTTGTTATCAGGGAAAAGTGGGTTGTGAAAAAGTGGAGAAGGCTGATAAATTGTGGTTTAGTAAAGGCATTTAGAGGCTAGGTTATTGATATGTTCTAATAGCTTGAAAAACGCTATTATGTGAGATAGATTGTCTGCTTCCTATTATATAGGACTACAAAATTGTGTAATTATGTGCACTAAAATGTTGGATGCAGGTGGAAGGTCCGTGATAAAAATTAAGGCAGGGGAAAGATCCCCGGAGCTTCATTACGTGCAGCCTTCATGCTTTGAAGCAGGCAAACCCATAGAATTTTTGGCATGTGGAAGTAATTTGCTTCAGCCCAGACTTAGGTACATCAGCGATTGTCTTCCTATTAACTTTCTGGTTTAAGCACACTTTTGTGATTAGCATTCCAATATTTTGACTGATATGTGAAGACTGAATCTCCCATATTGAAATTGTAGTACAACAATCAAATTCTTAATTGGTTTATTTGACTGAATCTGGAAACTGGAACATGGAACATGGAAATCATTGAATCTAAGGATCGTAAATCTTTCTGAAAAAATTGTTACGAATGTGATTTGCTGACCCAATTACGATATTTTGTAGAGTCCGTATTCTAACTTCATGAATCAGAGGAAAGTATATCTCTTTTAAGTTGGATATGAGAGGTTCTACATATATCCCATACAGCATAAAGTTAACCCTAAAACAGAAGAAAGTGTGGTCACTTATCTGAACATGATGCTGCTATGTGAATGCTAAATTTTAGCCCGACTTATCTTTCCACACCCTCCACTTTTAATGCTTAAAATGTTACGGTTCTGAATCTACAAAATAGGGTTTTTAAGTATAAAGTAACCATGCAAATGTTTTCTAAAGTTCATGGTTTTTAGCTCTAGAACCATATGTCTTTAATTTGGAAGGTAGTTAATCTACCTGTTGAAGCTTCTTTTAATCATAATTTTTGGGTGTGGTCTAGGGATTCAGTTTGTTGGAAACTAAATCTTGTCCGGGTCCAAGTCCATGTGGAAACAGATCAAGTAAATAAATGCTAATGCTTAATAGTTAAGCACCATTGGATGTTGATATCTGTAACTTCATTTCAGGAATAATAAAACATGTTTGCTGATGGCATAAATCTAAGTTCTGTACTGATTATCTTTTGCGTCTCATAAGCACAACATTGACATGGCATTGTTTGCATGCTTTACTTGTATATTCATAAATATTAATTAGTATGAATGTTAATTATATATAACTGTGTATTAACTGCAGATTTTTAGTATCATTTGCTGGCAAGTATATGACAAATGACGTGCATGTTTCACCATCGTGCAACGAAAATCAGGCCTCTACAGCAAACTTCGATCATCAGTTACTGAATATACATGTTCCTGGTACTGAATTGGATGTTTTCGGCCCTGGGTTTATTGAGGTTTGGTTCAGATTATTATTTAGCTATTTTTATATGCAAATATGTATAAATATCATTCTTGAAATTGTCAGAAAAACTTGACCTTACTATTTGTTTCTTGATACATGTTCTTGGAATCCCTTAGTTGCATGATTATCAAATAGATACGTGTTAAATGCTTAAATTGTAGCCATGGTCTATTTTTATGACTTTTGAGAGACCTCATGGGGACATCAAGATTGGGGAACGCTACAACTAAAGCATTATTGACAGATATAGTAAAGCGGAAGTTCTGATCTGATGGATGGATCCAAGTCTCACAACCTGTTATCCTAAGACAAAGGAGACCCCTAAGCCACATAGGGGTGAGGGCACCATGACTAGATAGAATGCACTAATCCACAGTATGCAAGATCGCCCTAATTGGGATGATGCAATGCAAGTACGTAAGCCCCTTAGTCCGCATTCATGGTACAACAATAATGACAAATTAAACGAATTTTGTGGGCCACAAATGGTGTTATTACGAAGCTGTAGAGATTATTAATGGACAAAGATGCAATCGTACTTGAAATCTTTTCTAAGGAAGGAAATGTTACAACTTTTATGGGATATCCTAAATGTTACAAGTTTTTATGATTTTCTTGGGACAGAGGAAGAAAATTGCAAGCCATTCTGATGCTGAATGTTATTGTCTTCTCACAAATGAGATCATCAACAGAAATTTTATTTAAAAAAGCGGCTTTGCTTTGATCAATACTGATTAAGAGGATTATGGTTGAATGTTCTTAATCACCTGGGTGTTTAATTTTTGTTTTATAGCTGGTGAATTGTTTGGAGCTTTTACTGATTACATCTTATAGTTTATCGTTTCTCGCCACTCAATTCTGTATGTTAAATTAGCTTAATCTATTTTGAAGGTCGAGAATGAATCTGGTCTCTCCAATTTCATTCCAATTCTCATTGCGGACGAAGAAATATGTTCTGAGATCAAAATTATGCAGATGAAATATTATTCAACTCTCCATTCAAAAGATTCGGAGTCTACAGCTACAATGATTTCTTGTGAAGTTGCTGTTTTTAGACAGAACAAATTCTCTGAATTGCTCCTAGATATGGCATGGTTACTGAAACAGCCGGTTGTGGAAGAAATGGAATATGCTATAATGTCATTGCAACTGCAAAGATTCACATATGTACTTAACTTTTTAATCGAGTACGAATCCACCACAGTTTTGAAGAGAGTATTGCACTCTCTGAAGACAAGAATTATCAAAAGTGGTGGCATAATTGAAGCTGAACGAACTTTGCTTCAGGGGACCGTGAATCATGCTACAGAAATCCTTCGCCAACGACTAGAGAAAAAACTAAAACTAGGGTTGCATCCAAGCGATTTTTCGATAGAAGAGAATGATGAAAGCTGTAGATATCAGGTGCTTCCTTCCACTCCAACCGTTAATCAGGTATTGAAATCATACACTTTGATCTCTGTTGAATATGAAAAGGTTTTCTTTATTGACTGAATCTTTTTATTCAATTAAAATGAAATAATCCAAAATATGTTCCTTTTGTTGACACCCAAGTTCAAAAAAGTTAGGATCTTTTTTATGCGTTGGTACCGTGTATTGATTAGCCCTGACATCTAAAAGATGAGCTTTTTTTAGATGGCGTACTTTATGACCATAAGGACACTTATGGAGAAGGTGGTGCGTGGTTGTGGATTTGTAGTATAGGGTCAGGTTTAGGGAAAAACCGCAAAAGAATGAAAAACTGAGGAACACCCTAGTCATTAATCTGGATGGTATACACATGTGCATACAATCAATTTGTCCGGTATGCACCTGTGCATAACATGCACACGTGCATAAAAACCAAAAAACAGCTTCAATCACTTGTATGCGTTCAGATGAATGGTTATCAGGGTGTTGGCTTCCTCAGTTTTTCATTTTTTGGGGGATTTTCGCCCTGAACCTCCCTCTTGTAGTATAGTATGGTGAATATTTGAGCTGTGTGGCTGAATTTACAGTATGCCAATAGTCTTGGGCTATGTTTGACAAACTAGTGGTTGGCTAATAAGTTGGTCATGTTCGGTAAAAACTAGCGTATAAGATATATGACAATATAAAATGACCTAAAAAGACATCTTCAAAAAAAAAATACAAGGGTCATAATTGGAAAAAAGAAAAGTGGGAAAAAGCCCCGGAAGCTTGTTGAAACACTACTTTAAACAGGTTTTCAAAAAGCTAGCTTATGGCTAACCAAGGTTTTTTCCATAAGTGAACTTATATGGTTGCCAAATATGGCCTTTTTTTTTGTCAAATTCAAGGGAAAGTTAAATATTTTTAGTTGCATTATTAGAAATCCAAACCAAAACCCAGTATATCCCACACAGAGGTAGAGGCATTATTAGAAATGTAGGACGTTCAAATACCAAGTGAGTTTTTCATGTTTAAAAAACGCGCAGGATATGGGAGGAGTAGCAGACAACACCTCGATTTCAACTTTAAGTGAAAATGTTCCACTCTTGCAGGCTGATTGCATAATGAGCGTGACACCCTGCAAGGAACAACAATCATCAGAGAAACAGAAACGGTCGAATAATCACATGTTTACTTATAACAACAATAGATACCCACTCATCCTTGCCGTTGCTTTGGTTACTCTATGTTTTGGTATTTGTGCAGTTGTTCTTCACCCTCAGAAGTCTACCGCAATTGCAATAACTATTCGCAGGTGTTTATTTGATTAAAATTTTTTGAAACCCATTTGAAGGTTAGTCTGTAAATTTGACTGTTGTATGTTAAATTTAACCATAGAATCTGAGTTAGTGGAATATATTTTTGCTTGTGTTAATTTTCTTCCTTTTTGAAAGATCTTGTTTTTTGGCTGGTTTTTCAAGAAATGGCTTTGCTTGCTATCGAAAATGTGAACTAAGGATCCATTTTATTTGTCACTAGATGGAACCGGACAGGACTGGAATGATGTGAGTGAGGTAGGCAGGTGAAAGAATTGTGAAATGTTTTAAGGTTTTAATCTGATATGGATGGTTTAGTGGTTTACCAACCTTGTCTTGTCTTTCTAATTTTTGTTTCCTCTATTTTTGTCCACTTAGTCCCATTTTGTTATATCGCACCAAATGTGGGATAAAAAGTTTTTGTTATATTTTGTTCCGTTCGTACAAAATGAACCCTAAAGACAGTCTTTTTTTCTTTTTCTGGTAAGTGTATGTTCTTTTTTGCTCTTTTAGTAAGGCCTTGTTTGTTTTTTCATTTTAAGCTCTTAATCACCATTTATGTCTGATTTGTTTAGCCGTTTCATAACCATTTCAGAACTGAAATCAGACTTTAGCACCTCTTAAAAAACAAACACCACCTACGTCATTCACTTTGAGATCTTTGTTTGAAAAAAAAAATCCGTTGCAAAAAGGGTGCGGTTTTGGTCACTCACTTTTTTAATAATATCTTTCGTGTGTGCATGGGAAATTCATTTTTTTAGCTCTTACATGCGGTTTTTGATTTAAGTTTTGTTCTTGATTGTTAAGGTGCGGTAGATAAAGATTGACGAAAAAGAAAGGAAAATTAAAATAGAGGAAAATGACAAAAAGCCGAAAAGCCCTTGTGTTTGACAAAGATGGCGGACGACCATTGTGACGGATCAAATTCAAAACAAAATACAAATTTGAGGAGCTTTTTTATAATAAATGAAGTCGAGGGACCAGTTTTGTAATATATCCAAACCATATGGACCAAGTTCATAATTTACACTTCATATATATCATATGCTCTTCCAGTTATTTTTTATGGGTTTAATCATCTGAAAACTTCAAAAATTATGAGATCAACAGGAACTTCTACCTTAACACCGTGTTGTCGAATTTGAAGAGAAACGAAAGGAAAAGAAACGGAGGTAAAAGAAAAAAGAGGATTTTTTTTTCTATTTGTGTTCTCGAGAGTCAAGAGGGAAGGAAAATGAAAAAAAAAGAATATTTTTTTTTCACATTCTTGAACAAGAGAGAAAGGAAGAAAAATATGTCATTTTTACTAATATATTCTTTAAAATTATATCGTTTAAAATGAAAGATTTGATAGTTTTGTAATATTAATAATTTTTTAAATGTTT
Organism: Silybum marianum; assembly: GCA_036898165.1. Taxonomy (NCBI): domain Eukaryota; kingdom Viridiplantae; phylum Streptophyta; class Magnoliopsida; order Asterales; family Asteraceae; genus Silybum; species Silybum marianum. The sequence continues at coordinate 21,494,025 of CM072539.1, forward strand.
TTAATTTCTTTCCGTTCACTTTCTTTCCACATTTGTGAGGAAAGTTTTGGAAGAAAACTAATTTTTATTTTCCTTTCCTTTCCTTTCATTTATTTTAAAAAGTTTTGAGAACATGAGTTTTTTTTTCTTCCTTACTTTTCCCTCCCTTTTATTTCTTTTCTTTCGTAAAATGAGTTTCAAGAATGTAATGTAAGATTTTGTTTTACATAATTTTTTTCCAAGTATAGTATTTGATGTATCGGTTAAGATGTATCTTTGTTCAATTCACAATATAAAACTTTTTTACATGTATTTTTTTTTCTACTAACATGCCAAAAAGGTTAGCATTATGATTGAGTACATGTGAAACAATATATTTTAATTACCAGCCAAGATGAAAAAAATCAATACATGATACACTAATTTACAAAGATCTCACAATTTAAAGAGTTTAAGAAAAACCCTACTTATTACATTGATTTTATCCGATTAACTAACATAAATTTCCAATTTATGGGACAATATGTTGATCAAAATGACACTATCATTCATGGCTTACGTAATTAAAACATATGAAAGTGTGTTTTCAATCTTAATCGGGATCCGAACCACGCCACATGCACTTGAATATGATAAAGATTTTTCATACAAAATATTGATATAACATACAATACATAATGGTGAAATGTAGCGTAATCAAGCCCACTATCGCTCATTTTATAAAAGCATAGGAGATTTGTAATTGTTGTTGATCCAACATTTACTGAATGTACGATCAACCAGTTATTGTACTTAAATATATAATTTAAAAAAAAAAAACTAGAAAAATATTTTTTTTATCTAGTTTATCTTGTAAGAAAATCCATCTACAAATGTAAAGCAAACAAACGTTTGGTCAATATCTTTCTTTCATCGAACACAACCACCACCAACCCTAGCAAAATTGGTTTATTTCATTTTCGATTTAAGTTCGAGCTTTCTTTATTGTAGTCAATTTCAGTTCTGATTTCGGCATGATTGAACCATTAAACAAGTTTTAGGTTGTTTCGTATTACAATTTTAGTCATGAAAATAGAATGGAAAATTAGGCATATAGTTTGAGACACATGTCGTTTTCGAAAATGATTAAACTATTTTAATTAATGATTTTGACTCTTAAGTCATATTATAGCTTACTAGAAATACCCTTGGATAAATTAAACATTTTAATTCACTATTTAAAAAAACAAAAATGAATTTAAACATTTTAATACTCTTAAGGATACTATATATACCCTTGGATAAAAAAAACATTTTAATTCACTATTTTAGAATTTTATTTTTGTGTATTGTTAATGTTAAAGTATAAAAATCCAAGCTAGACCAACTTACTTTCTCTTCATCAAACAATGTTTTTTGATAAATTATTTCCATTTACCTAATCTTTTATAACAATTCTTTAATATTGTTTTTTCAAATTTAAGAAAAAAAGGAAATGACAAGAAAGAAAAAAATAATCATTTGTGATATTGGGAGCAAATGTAAAGAAATGAAATAAAACGAAATAAAATACAATTTCATGTTTTAGAAGAATTAAAAAAATGTTTATTTTATAAATACATTCTTATTTATTTTATAGCACATTATAAATGATGGGTAAATATGTAATTTTATAAATATTTCTAATTGTTATTTTTTTTTCCTTTTCTTTCCTTACTTTTCCTTCCATCAGAAAGAAAATCAGTCTTATTTTACTTCATTTTTGTTTTTATTCCCTACTAAAACAACTGAAATCACAAGATTTTTCCTTTTCTCCTTCATTTCTTCCCTCTCCCACGTTTACTTGGTATGAAAAACTTGAAAACATAACATAAATAATAACATAAATCGATCCCTTATAATAATTGACTAGAAAGGTACTCGTGCAATGCAGCGAGATGCATCTGGATTTTAAGTTTCATTTTAATTTTGTCTCTAACGATGCTTTAATGGTTTTAAGAAAACGGTTTTAATGTTTCATTTAAAAGTTCCATTTTTTATGTAATTTCTTTAATTCGAATTTTTTTATCATACTTTATTTTGGGTTTAATAGCAAAGTAATTTATTTTTGTTTTGATAATATCATAATATAACTTTGTATAAAGATAATAATTAAACTTAATAATTATCTTAATTATATTTTAAAATTTTTATATTTAAAATTAGATGTTTATCCTGTATTTGATCATAATTATCTGCAGTTAGTTACACGAATTCAGAAATGAAGCTTTAATAAGTTGTACTTACGCATAATATACTTATAATCTTGAAAATTAAGTAATTAGCATTAAATAGCAGTAGTTAACGCTTAAAAAATTGTTTTTAAGAGTTTTTAACCAAATACTTTATAATATAGTATAGATATATAAATTGATCATTTGAACTCTAGATAATTTTGACATTTATAATCAGAAATTACCATATTATATAAAAAAAACCTAATTATCAAAAGTACAAATCATAATATTTAAATAGATGACGTCTTAAATATAATTTATCCCATTTGTCAATCAATCGATACAATCCCATCAATTAAAATATTTATATAAATCAAGACAATTAATTTATTATAATTTAAATATTTGATAAAAGATAATTAAAAATCATTATTTAAAAAATAACCTATATATGAATCAAGATAATTCATTTATTATAATTTAAATATTAATAAAAGATAATTAAAATTCATTATTTAAAAAATAACCTATATATATATATATGTATATATAGGGAGGTTCAAATGAGAACTTTGTAAATTTAAATGAACAAATGGACATTTTGTTGACTACATATGATGTGGGTCTCACACATTATAAAATCATATCTGATTCAATGGTGGACCCCATTAAATCAGATATGATTTTATAATGTGTGGGACTCACACTATATATGGTCCATAAAGTATTTCTTTAAATATGAGGTGTTCTTGTACGATCTCTCCCCTATATATATATATATATATATAGAGAGAGAGAGAGAGAGAGAAAGAGACAAAGAGAGGAGAGAGATGAAAGGTCAAATGAGAACTCAAAGTTGGTTGTGAACATGAAGACAAATAAAATCACGACACGTGTCATATTTAGAGTGAATAATCAAAGAAATTTTCGGACTGAATATAGTTTATATTCAGTTTGAATAATGCTTATTCAGTCCGAATATTTATTTGATTATTCACTTTGAATAAGACACGTGCTCTTATTTATTCTCACGTTCACAACCAAATTTGAGTTCACATTTGAACCCCCCTTATATATATATATTAGTTAAATATATATATATAACCGATCTAATACAACCTTTACTAATCTTGCAATCCTTGCAACCTGTGTCTTAACCATCCTTATTTATTTATTTTTAATTAAGGATGGTTAGAGAGAGAGGAAGGTTCAAATGAAAACTTTGGATTTCTAAAAGAACAAAGGGATATTTGTGAACCACATATGATCTGGTGTACAAGTCTCCCTTTGTTCCTTTAAAGATGGATGATTCTCGTATGATCCCTCCCTGTATAAACGGGAGAGATCATACGAGAACCACTCATCTTTAAAGGAACAAAGAAACAATTTGTAATATTAATTCAGAAATGATTTAATATTATGTGGGATCCACGTCATATATGTGATCCATAAGTGTTCTTTTATTCCTTTAAATTTACAAAGTTCTAATTTGAACCTTCTTTTATTTAACTATTGAGATTGACTTAAAGATAGTTATACAAATACTTTAGCTCTAATCAAATAATCCATAAATCATTTTGAAGTGGATTCCCGTAAACAAATGGAAGTGAACAAAAATGGAGGACATATGGCTTAAAAAGCTTGTTATAGTTGAGTTGGTACTCAAAAGTTTTGGTTGAAACCACCCCCGCCATGGACGGCCGTTGACCCTCCGCCATTTTCAATCAGGAAGACCGGCCGGTATTTCAGCTACTTTTTGCTTTGTTTCTTTGCTTTGCGTCTTCATCCCACCATAATTTTTATATTATATATATAGATATATATAGATATAGATAGATAATAATACTTCATATATTATTATACGCTTCCATCGTATCATCCTCACTTTCCGCAATTCTCCCTCCACTCCTGTTGCTTTACCCATCCATATCCAACAACAATTTGGTAAGCCAAATTCAAAAGGACTCTTTCTTCCATCATTTTAATTTGTACCGATTAGGGTTTATCTTTCTTTGATTGATGATGGCCTGATTGTCTTTTGAAAGCCTTTGGTATTGTTGTTAATTACTTTTTTCAATATGATTATCATAGTTGTTTATCGTAATTATTGACTGATCATCGTTATTAAGTGATTATTTAATTTAACTACTCTTTTGTGATTTTATTTGAGCTTTACTGGTTTCTTTTCTGATGCCCTCATAATCATAACTATGCTAATAATACATGAAGAAAGTAGGAGGAAATATTTGATTTCTGGTTCCCCAAAAGTCTCTGTTTTCTGTTAATTTTCATCGCATGAAAACTTATTTGATCATTATTGAAGGGAAAGGGTATTTTGGCTTAAGGCCATGTTTGTCAACAATAAGCTAACTTATTTTTTGAGCTTATTGAAAAAGCTTCGTATAGTTTGCTATAAGCCAAGTATTATGCCGCTTATATTTATCATTAGTTTTTCTAAATGTTCTTGTAGGTCAATTTATATTGTCATAAAGCTTATCGGATAGTTTTTTTTTTACCAAACATGACTACTTATTAGCTAGCTTATCAGTTAACAACTAACTTTGCATCTTTTCAACTACTTTGCCAAATATAGCCTAAGTTCAACACCTACAAGCCAAACTCATTTGACACTTAGGTGACGTTTGTTTTTTAAGAGGTGCTGAAGTCTGAAGTCTGATTTCAGTTCTAAAATGGTTATGAAGCATCTAAATGAATCAGACATAAGTGGTGATTAAGAACTTAAAATGAAAAAACAAACAAGGCCTTAAAGATGAACTCTGTTTTCATTTATTTTTAAGAAGTTTTCATATGGATTTTATTCATGGGGTTATTAGGAATTACTTGTTTCAGTTTAGGAATATATTTATTTTCTTTCTTACAATTGTTATATGAAAGAAATTACTTTACTGTTACTATATGCGATAAAACTTATATTACCTAAATGCAGCTTCAAAAGCACTATTTGCCCCTTCCGTTACTGCATATTTAAAACTTCTACATTTCTATCCAATTTTGGATTAATTTAAGAAAATCTAATAGTATGAAATCGAGACCATGTAGTTTCTTTTTATGGCTATTATTGGTTTGTATTTATGGTATTTCTTCAATGATTAAGAAATGTTTTTTTGTCAATTTAAACAAGTGATTGATGTCAAAATAGGCTATCTACATGGATTTATATTCCAGTAAACGAGCTGTTGGCTGGATTGCCGCCTCTAAAAAGGGATCAGGTCCTGCTACACGAGATCTTAATGGCTCTAGAGATGAAGGTGCTCAATTCTGCAATCGAATTGGATGCAGTGGCAGACTTAACCATACAAAACACACTCGAAATAATTATTCAGACCAACCCAAACCATTAAGATCTTCTTCTCATTCTTCACACAGCAAGGAGGTAGCATCTTCAGATGTGAAAAAACCTCTTCAGGAATCCCGGAAGAAGCTGTCTTCTAGGACTCAGACAAGTTCCACTCATTCAAGCAGCGTTTCAGATGAGTCTGCAACTCAAGAGCTTAATGGTTCAGCCAAACTTAAATCGAAATCCAGAGACACTGAGTCTAACAAAGTTGGATTCACGCGGGTTGGTAGTAGGAAAGTTGAAATGGGATCATCCAACACAAAAATAAGGAATGTTTATGGTCAAAAATCTGGTCTTGTGAACCAAGATGGTCAAATGACTTCTTTTGATAGTGGCAGGAGGAGAAATGAAGTAAAGAAGAGATCCACTGAAGGTGAAACAAGCTCATCTTCTCGAGGGAAGAAGATCAGTGGGCCGTTATCAGATGAGGGAAGTTCTATTTCTTATCCTGGACGCTCAACAAATTGGACGGCCTGCAGAGGAAGTAACGTTTCATCAGTAAGGACTCGGAGATCTGTCAATGGAAACAACCCATCTCCAGTTCAATTGACTCGTGTGACTACGGACATGCCACAAACCGAAATATGTTGGTTATCTGAGGAAACTTCATCAAATGGTTCCACCTCTAATAGCGTGATGCCTATTGCTTCTACAGATCAGTCGATTGCCCACTTTAGTGATCGTCATCTCTCAGGCCGATATAATGTGGATGCGATTGCAAATGTAATTTCTCTGAGATATATATATATATATATATATATAAATATATATATATATATAAATATATATATATATATATAAATATATATATAGGGTCAGGTTCAAGGGAAAACGCCAAAAAAAGAGAAAACTGAAGAACACCCTGGGAGCCTTCCATCTGGACGGTCATGCATATGTGAATATTCATCAATGCATATGTAATGATAGAAACATTGGTGCATAGGAACACAAAACGCTTGTATGCATTAGTGCATACCGTCCGGATGGAGGGCTCCTCTTCAGTATTCTCTTTTTTTTAGTGTTTTTCCTTGAACCTCCCCCCCCTCTCTCTCTCTCTATATATATATATATATAGATATAACGCCCCATAGCCCAAAACAGCAGGCTGGCCCAATAACCTTCAAATCAACTTAAAACCATGGTGGAAGTTATTAGTGTTGAGTACCCACAGTTTTGAGCTTATAAGGAGCTCATAAAATCTATTTTTCTATCCATATGGGACGAGTTGTTACGATATGACTAGGGTTTCATGTGGTGTTTTTGCAGGTACTATTGGCACTTGAGAGAATTGAACAAGATGAGGAGTTGACATATGAGGTAGTCAGTCTTTTATTTATTTATTTATAAAAAAAAGTCCAACTTGCAGATAATTATGAACGATATTTTTCCATTTACAGCAAATTCTATCACTGGAGGCGAATTCACTTCTTCGTGACTTCAACTTTTATGATCAACATAGAGACATGAGACTAGATATCGATAACATGTCCTATGAGGTTTGCTTCTTTTTATGTTGTGCGCTATTAGATGCTTCTCCGGGCCCCACCAAATAGTTCACGTAATTCTTGTATGTTTTAACTTATAGGAACTATTAGCATTGGAGGAGAAAATGGGTATAGTGAGCACAGCATTATCTGAAGATGAATTATCGAAATGTGTTAAAATTAGCGTATACGAACCATTGCATATGAAAGAATGGAGAATGAAAGGCAGTTGGTGTTTGGATAACACAAAATGCAGTATCTGTCAGGTGATACTTCTTTTAAGTATCTTCTATTTTACGTAATTTTTGCTGTTATCATTACGTTGGCGAACCTAGTTACACTTTAGACCCTCAAGTTACGCTAAATTGCACCTAGGTCCCTTGAAGTATTCAAATAAGTTAAACTCACCTAAAGTCTGATCCAAGAATCCTTGAAACAAGCAAAAAATTACAGGGTTAAATATGTCATTTAGCAACTGATCATGTAATTTCGTATGTTTTTGCAGGAAGAGTTTATAGCAGGAGATGAAATAGGAAAGCTGGGGTGTGTTCATGGGTACCATGCTATCTGTATCAACCAGTGGCTGCGGTTGAAGAATTGGTGTCCCATTTGCAAGGCTTCGGCAAAACCATCAGCCTCTTCGTAAATATATATATATATATATATATATACGGGTGCGTGTCTGATTTCTGTGTACAAAGTCTTCCTATTGTGTTAATTGTACATATATATACTTAGTTTGAAAAAGTTAATAAATCCAGGCTTGTTAGCTTTGTGATGTGGATACACTTTGGAACTTCAATGAAAGTTTGCCATTTGTCACTTGGTGTTCAACTTTTTCTTATCTTTGTATGATTTAAACTTATGACCAATAGGTTACAAGGCAGGTTCAAATGAGAACCGTAAATATTTTAAGAACTTAAGAACCTACTATTTCATGAATTATTTATTATGAATAACGCTAAAATATTTATAACTATTATTTATCATTGAAATATCATGCATTTTCATTAATATTCATCATGAATAGTTGGTTCCTAGGTTCTCAAAATATTTACGGTTCTCACTTGAACCTTCCCCTAGGTTAAATGTCGGCCGATCTACCATGTTTTTCCATGAGCGGGAATTGAATCTAGCATGCTCGGGTTCGGCTTGGCTCGGCTCGGCTCAAACACACCCTTAATTCACTCCAATTGGTCCATCATATATTCACTACAAGCAATCATATTAGAAACTTTCTTGTTTTATTTAGAAACACTTTGAACAGTAATGGTTACACCGATCTACACCACCTTATTATCACATTTACATTATACAACCACAATTCCCTATTTGAAATACCTATACAAATTCTTCGTTGCATAGATCATGATCATCACAGAAACAAGAACAAGCAACGGTTTTCCTGCCGTGGTCACCGTGTTCAGTTGGATCGACACTAAACTTGGCTCCCTGCACAAACAAATGCCATAGAATTAGAATCATATATATATATATATATGAGGAAAGTTCAAATGCGAACTCAAATTTGGTTGTGAACGTCAGGACAAATGAGAGTGTGACACGTGTCTGAATGTAGATTATTCAGACCGAATAATCAAAAAAATATTCAGACCGAGTAAAACTGAATATAGTGTTTATTCGGTCTGAATAAACATTATTCAGACTGAATAAACACTATATTCAGTTTGAATATTTCTTTAATTATTCAGCCTGAATAAATATGACACGTGTCGTGCTCTCATTTGTCCTCACGTTCACAACCAAATTTGAGTTCTCATTTGAACCCGCCCCATATATATATATATATATATGTATATATAAATATCCCATTCTAACCAAAGACTTGAACCATCTTGTACGTACCTTGGTATTGGCTTATCAGGCTTGGTTAACACATTCTGTGGTGGCCGTGTTTCTTTTGGTGCCACCGGTTCTTGAGGTACAACGGTTGGAGGTTTGGCGGTTTGTGTTTGTTTTGTTGGTTTGGTTCGGACCTGTTCTTGAGGTTTAGTAGTCGCATTTGCGCCATCTGGCATTTCTATAGCTTTTGCCTGTAAAAGTCGATAGATAGTGTTTAAAGAAGGCGTATCCCCCCATAGACACGAATGTACGTTTAAACCGAACCATCTAGAAATAAAATAACTCACCAACTTCTTGAATTGTAGATCATACAAGAGGTCAATATATCGCTGCTTCGCTTGCTTATTCTCTTTGTTTATTTTCCTCCAAAAGCCGTACATCGCACCCATGTTCAACGCTTTTTTAGCGTAGATTTCCCATGTGTAGCTGAAAAGAAAGAAAAGTTATTTGTGAGAATATCTGGAACCCCATTAGATTACTCTCCAAAAGAAGCCCTTTAAGGACAGAAGCAAGGTTCCGAGATATAAACCATACCAAACCAAACCAAACGAGCCCTATATATATATATAGAGGGAGGTTCAGCCGTTCAGGGAAAACGCTAAAAAAAAAAGAAAATTAAAGAACACCCTGTGAGCCCTCCATCCGGACGGTATGCGCAAATGCATACAAGTGATTGAATTTTTTATGCACTGGTGCATGTTACAAATTACCAATATGCATTTGTGCATACCGTCCGGATGGAGGGCTCACAGGGTGTTCTTCAATTTTCTCTTTTTTGGCGTTTTCCCTTGAACGGCTGAACCTGACCCTATATATATACACGTAAGATGTATGTAACCCTAAACCCTAAACTTGATCTCTACCTCAAAAGGGTAGAGAGAACATATATTAAGAAATGGTTCAAGTCTAATTCAAGAATTTTACGAGTCCACAACTTACCACTCATAAATACGTTGAAGCCCACCTCGAGACACCCGATCCCAATGCTCTTCCTCTACTTTGCACTTTGTAAAGAAATCGGCAATTTTGTTGCTTGATTCATCACCATTATTTGGATCAATATGATATCCAGAAACCCCATCAACTACGATCTCTGCGGGCCCGCCTTGGTTCGTTACAAAAGTCGGGAGCCCACAATTCATTGCTTCGATAACCGTCAACCCGAAAGCTTCATACAAAGCGGGCTGCACGAAAGCCCCTCTAGTATCAGCTATACAACGATATAGTTCTCCATTGCGGTTCCTATCGGTTTGAGCCGCTATCCATCTGATCTGACCCTTAAGTTTATATTTCTCGATTAATTCATGCATCTTTTTGATTTCTGCCATCTCTTCTCGGTCTTTAGATTTAGATGGATCAAAGAAACCCGCCACCACAACTAAGTTTACTAGACTTCTAAGACGTTTGTTCTTCCCATACCACTCGACTAATCCCGTTATGTTCTTCACCGTATCAAGTCTCGCCATCGAGAAGATTATCGGCTTGGTTCGGTCCACCAGATTTCCCCTATTCGATGATGAACGTATATGTTAAGAACCAAATTCAATTAAATATATATATATATATCTATATATATATAATTCAAATCGAGAAGAACTTACATATGCTCGTCGTTATCTTCCTTTTTGAAAAGAAGTTCTTCGATTTCAGGATGAAAAGACGTTAATCGCTTTTCCTTCTCGGTGAACGGAAAATAAACCGATTGTTCAGCTCCAGGTGACGCTATATTGAACTTTGGATCGAACACGTTGATTCCCGACACAACTCTACAAAGTCCGGGCATCGTAAAAGCGGCATGGCTCTCATACTGTCCAGGCCTTTGTTTACTATACAAACAAGTGACAAAAAAGGAGCACAAAAAGATCAGTTTTTTTCTAGGGGAGGCAAAAAGTGACCCAACCCGCAACCCAAAATTAGCAGATTGGGTTGAGATTTTTAACCCATTTAATTAAATGGGTCAACCTGCATAATCCATTTAAATAAATGGGTTCGGTTGAAATTTCGACCTATTTTCAACCCGTTAAAAATATTATATATTTTTATTTTATTTTTTAACTTTGAAGGATTTATTTTTATTGTGCTTCTGGTTGTGTTTTATTCATAAAACTAACTAGTATAATCTTTTTTATTGTATTTAAAAATTTAAAATTAAATGGGTCAACTAAGGTTCAATCCATTTATTTAACAGGTTGGGTTAAAAAAATCATAAACAAGTCAACCCGTTGTCAACCCATTTATGTAGCAGGTTGGGTTGAGATTTTCGACCTGTTTAATAAATAGGTTGAACCCGAACCCAACCTGACTCATTGCCACCCCTAGTTTTTTCCGACTTCATGTTAGAATCTAAACCCTAAACCTTAAATGCTAAATGTCTAACCTTCCCGCAATTTCTTGGAAAGTGCTTGTGATGATGAAATCTGAAGCGTTCATCGAGATCAAATCTGCGGTGAATTGGCACGAAAAATGGTACTTTTTATCGAATTTTTTCCAGTTAACATCTGAATCTTCGTATTTGGTCTTCTCCAACGCGTGTGCAATCGTTCCCTGGAGATAGAATTTTAGAATTTTAAGGATTGGTGATTTGAAGAATGTTAAAATCATTCGAAATAACGAGTTGGATAGTTGAAAAAAAAAAACCTGTGTTACTCCAAGTTTTCGAGCCATAAGAGATGCCACAATGTTCCCATCTGTGTAGTTTCCAAGTATAAGATCGGGTTTACCTTCCATTACTTCTACCACCTTAGATGTAGCATCCTAAGAAAGATATCGAACATATTGGTTAAGATGTGATACCAATGAAACAAATACCGAATGGGTTCCTAACGCCACTATAACAAAATTGGGTTTATGGGATACTGTAGATTAAATGTCTTAATAGACTGCTTTATAGGACTTATCTTTATTAGACCAAACAATTTTACATCTTATATAATAGGATGACATGGGATATTTTGGCACTCGAACAAGTTTTTTACTGACACGTTTGAAATAAAGTGTCGTATTAGCTTTTTTTTATAGGATATTTATGAGACATTTTTGAAATAATGTCGTATAGAAGAGACCGATAACCGATAGGAAGCTTCATTTCAAAGTTGTCTTATTATTACATTGACACATAATTGTTTGTTCTTATATACTTAACTCCTGTTAAACAGTTTATTATGACACTTATATATACACATATATAGGCCACGTTTCAACTATATATATATATATGTATGTATGTATATATATAGCACACGGGGAGTGATGGGACTTGCCTGTGCAAATTGTTCGAGGTATGGGTATATGTCGAAACGGGAAACCCATTGCCGAAGAACCCCTTTCGAAGTTCGAAACGGGACCCGGAGGATGTGGGAATGCATCGTATTCAATATCGGCTCCATCTCCTCGTTACACTTGGTTCCTTGTGCATCAGGAATCAATCGACTAACCTATATATATATATATACATATATATTCATTAGATTATACATAAAGATCACAAATCCTAAAATCATCAAAGTCTCCTCAATGCACCCCGGAAACGTACCACAAGAATCCGAGGCTTCGCATTCAATCCTTGTTGCTTTATTCGAAGTATGATCTCTTCCTCGAGTGCTTTCACTTGATCAAGAATGTAAACAACCTGAAACAACAATCAGATTGACTTTTTGAGGTCAAACCGAGTTCATAACAAATCGAAATCGAAAACTATTTTTACTACAATTATAACACCATTCTTCTTCTCGGTTGAAAATTTTGTTTATCCAACACGGGTTATCAATTTTTTTAAGCGGAAGACGTTATACTTGCATCAAATTTGAAGTTTATCGATACTACATTTGACCATGAAAATAGTCAACACACCTGGCCTCCGGTATCGGGCAATCCAAGAACATCCGATTGTCCAAAATAGCCATGAATGGAGAAGATAACGATATTAAATATAACGGGTAATCTGCTAAAGAACGATTCCATGCTAATTGGATCTGGAGCTTGAAGAATTTCCGAAAGGATCTTCATTGTTTCCTTAACTCTTTCGGCGGTATCTCCCCATCCTTTCTCGAATCCCCACTCTTTAAGCCTATCGATTCATAAAAACGTATGTTTATTTCATTTGTCGAATATTTTTTTCAAAGTAAAGAAAACTCGGGTTATTGATTACTTGTGCTCGAAGTTACGAAATTGCTCGTTTTTCGGGTGCGCGGATAAGTAGACATCGGCAACAATTAGTGCTTTTTGGAGTTTGGAAACCGTATCCAATGTCTCATTAATCATAAGCTTCTGCATTAATAAACCGTATTTATATACATCAGGGTTATTAGAGGGTTTGTCTGACTGTTGACTTTAAAGTCCAATAAGATTAATTGAGGTACACACAAGCTGACTGTTAACTTCAGGGTCCAACTAATGGTTACCTCTCCATGATGATTTAGGGTTAGCAAGTGGTCGAGCAATGGCTTTGCGTTCTCTAGATTGCCGCTGAGCCTTGAAGTCGTGAACTTTGAAATGTAGTCGAGCCCATTTCCGATAGATGAAGTGAGGGTTAGGCGTGGCATGCCGAAATCGAACGCTCCTAAATCTACTTCGATTGCGTTTTCATCCTTCACCCTGCTCAACAAAGACTCGTTTAGTTTGTAAACGATATCAAAAAGTTATATATTTGGTCCCTGAAATTGCGAACCTAGTTCAAAAACTTTTCTTCTTTTTACATTTTCACCTTTTCGCAATTGCAAACTTGATGTTTATGTCGGGAACTTTTGAGATAAATGAGTTAGGATGTAAATCACAAGTAAAAATGGCTATTTTGGGCCAGCGATGGTATCCCTGACTGCCCGGGTTCAAATCCCCGCGGCTGCATGTGGCGATATCCAGACCTTGGCCTACCACTATGTGGTGGGTCCTGGTCGCCAGGGATTAGTCGGGTGCCCGAATGAATCCCAGGTACCCTAGGAATGTGTGTGTTATTACCGTTAAAAAATGGCTATTTTGTTAAATTTCACCTAACCAATAATGTATATATAGACTCAATTGAATAAGCATTTTTCTTTAATGTTTTAATTATTTTTAAATGAATATTGTAATTACGAATTTACCATCAAACAGTTTTTTTTTATTTCAAAAAGAACATTTTATTACATCATAATTTTATTATTTCTTTTTTTGAACATATAAAAGTAAAAACAAATTGTTTTTTTATATTTAGTTAAAAGAAGCAATGGGTATATGGTGATGGGGTTAATGAAAGCGACGTCGTACCATTCGTTATCGTAGAGGGATTCTTTGAATTTCAAATACTGTGTAGGTGTTATCGATTGAACTGAAAGATCGTCAACATTCACCTGTAGATACTCCCACCGTCCTGGACTTCCTCTTACCGCTAATATAACGTAGGGCGGAATCACCACTGCCTCCTATATATTTTTCCAACCATAGATCATTAAAAATGAAAACTGAATGAAAATAGTTTATTTTTATGTAATTTGCACTAAAAAGGATGATATAATTTATTGGATCAACCTGGTGTGGTACAATTGATTTGATTTATGATTTAAATTGATTTGTTTTTCCGTAAAATATCAATTTTATTTATTATGCGTTTTAATATGTTATAATGTTTTATCAGACGAAGAGAAGAAAATAACCTGTGTGGAACTCAATATTTGGCCCAGTGAACCCTCCAAAACCTTCGTCCTTTCCTGATTGTCATCAATCGTTTTTTCGATTGCATAAATCAATTCTTGTGGTTTCATCAGTCTTGGTCCACGAGTTGTAAATCTTAAAAAAGAAACTCAAAGTCAATGATATAAAAAATAAACATCTAAATTTCTAAAATTGTAATTTTCTTCAAGAAAAACAAAAGAACTATACCCGAAAAGGATTAAATTTTGATCATAAACGCACTCAACAATACCCATAAAAAGATTTGAATGTTCGTTCCACGTTTTGTACCCCAAATTGTTATACATTAGTTTCTTGAAAAGAAACTTGTTTGACACCAGAAAAAGTACATACCGCTCAAAACATCTCTTCGCATGGTACCGACTTTGCTTCAGTGCATTGACCAAACTATCTGCTATTCCCAAATCCATGAAATACTTCAACTCTGCAATCAATACCAAAGTGAAAATATACCATGAGAACAAAAAAAACCACTCGGTTTGATTTTATGATTTCAAGATAATACTGAAATTAATCCAACCTGTATTGTAACCACTTAGTTTAATCTTATGGTTTGAAGGTAAGACTAAATTTAACTCGACCTGTATTATAACGATAATGGTAACAAAGTCGAGATGAAAATAGCCATTGGCCAAAAATGGTTTTTTATAGGGAATTCGTATAGTTGAACTTTGATGGCCAAGATTAAAAAGATGGTGTTGTGGGGAGAGAAAGAACATTCTTTGGCTGAGTATCTAGGCCAAAAAAACATTGACTTGCAATAAGGAAAAGAATATGGATTTTGTGCAAAATCAAATCTTGGTTCTTTCATCAAATTCTTATAAAATCGTTTCAGGAAGAAAAGTATTATTTTAATTGTTCGACAATAATGATGATAAATTATGTATCTTATTAATGATTATGGCATGGTATATTTTTCAGTGGCCAAATTTTAAGATACTGGATAAAAAATTTAAAATGGTGAATGAATCTAATCCATTAATTTCAAAAAATTCGTTTTAAAGATGAAAAAAGATCTCTTAATTTTGGATGTGTTCGGAACTTCAGATGCACACTTTGAAACTAATTATGTGATTTCAAGTTGTAATTATTGATAACTTATGTTTATATAAAATTTATTTATCTAATTATTTGTGGAAATAATCAGTTTTTAGTAATTCATTTTTCTATCGATAACAACAAAGTTGATTATTTAAGAAAAAGAAATTATTTTTCTTTCATTTATTTATCTATATATATATATATATATATAAAGGAGAAACATTGGGAGTCCACGTGACGAAACGTTAGGAGTCCACGTGGCGCCTCCTCCCATTTTCTTGAATTTTTTTTAGTTTTTACATTTAATATATATATATTTAATATATATATATATAGATTTAGGTTGAAAACCTTTCGTTTTTCTATTTTCTCATATTAATTGTCTTTTATTAAGTCATAAAAGTATAGACTTTTCGGTTTTCCATTCTGGTTTTTATCTCATCTATATATTATATCTCATCTAACATTTTTTTCTTTTGTTTTATCGAATCCTCCATCATATTGCAAATTATACAATTGAATTCCTAATTAAGATGAATGCTACATTTCTATGGTTTATTTTTTAAGTGAGTTATGTGTTGTTATTGATGTGTTTTGTGTTTTTCTTTGCAACTTGTTTTATCGAATCCTCCATCATATTGCAAACTATACAATTGAATTCCTAATTAAGATGGAAACTACATTTCTGTGGTTTATTTTTTATGTGAGTTACGTGTTGTTATTGATGTGTTTTGTGTTTTTCTTTGCAAATTTTTTTTATCGCCGATACCGTTGTACTTCTTTCGTTAAATCCATGTAAGAATTGTTTCATTTTGTTTTATGATTTGTGTGGTTTATATGTTATTGGTAACATTTTTTTCTTTTGTTTTATGATTTGGTTTATATGATATATTTTATGTTTTTATATGAGTTATATGTTGTTATTGATGTGATTTGTGTTTTTCTTTGCAGAATTATTTTATCCTGGATACCGTTGGTCTTCCTCCATAAAGTCCATGTAAGACTTATTGCATTTTATTATGATTTGTGTGGTTACATTTGTTTTTCTTTGTGTTATATGTTGTATTTATGTGTTGTTTTTTTATCGAATTTTTTGATCGTCCATACCGAATGTTATTCCTAAACTTTTCAAGTAACAACTATTACATTTTTATTAGAGTAAACTACATACTTGGTCCTTATGGTTCATTGATTTTAACACTCTGGGTCCCTAAAGTGAAATATCTATGGCTTGCATCCTCATGGCCATTTACAGGGAAAAACCAAATCCGGATATTTTTATAAATCACGATGATCATTTGTACTTTTTCAAAACAACAAGTACAAAAGAAGTTACTTTGACAAACCACAAGGGCCAACTTTGTAATTTACTCTATAAAATAAAATGTATTCTATTCATATCCCCTCAAGGGAAAGGTAATAGCTTGAGGTTAGACCATGCCATCACCCCATACTTCTCTTCATTCATAAGAGCATCTTCCACCGCTATTGTAAAATAGAAAAATGAAGGATTTTAGCAATTTAAGTATTCCAACAGCTATGGTATATCAATTGCTAAAATAGAAAAATGGCAAAAAAAAGAAAAAAAATCTCTAAATTTAGAGAATCTCTAAAAATATATAGAAGAGAGAGAAACAATATTTTAATTATATTCAACCAATCAAAATAATTGAAGTTAAGTATATAGGAGAGGGAAATAACATTTTATTAAATGATGAAATATTTTATTAATATTGTTAATGATAAAGTTGCTAAAATAGAGTAGCTGTTGGAGTTGGATGCAAATTATTATAGAGATTTTGAATTTTAATATGCTATTTTAGAAAAAAATTACAATAGCTGTTGGAGATGCTCTAACTACATATATAATGCACACATGACTCACCATAAACAACTATATATCACTCTCAAACTTATAAGGGTTTTTGAGTTATATATCTAAAAAAGAATGATCAATCATATATATAATTTTGCAGGAGGCTAATGATACCCCTACAAGTTAATTCCTTTTCACACATATCTACGTTAAAATCAACTTTTTACATTTTCAATACTATATTAATATAAAAAAATTCATGCACACCTCTATTAAGGGGGTGCAATTAGCACTCCCCATAATTTTGTGGTTAAAACATCTACATCTAATTATTTGAAACAAGAGTACCAAGATGAAAATTGTTTACTTCTTCGAAAAAAAAGTTTTTTTTATTGGACCTGGTTTTTGCTTCAACTAAATTATAATATGAGTCGCTTAATGGAAGAAAGTGGCTGAAGACTTGTTCTCGACGCAAGTTAGGCCAATGGTACACCATGGCCTAATACCTTCTTTTCTATTACAATATTTAAGTTTTCGTACTTTTTAAATATATTGTTAGTTTTTAATATATAACATAATTTAAATTGTTTAATATCATTGACTAGTTGAAAAATAGTAGAAAATCAATGTTCATATATATATATATACAATATTATATATGATATAGAGATTTGTCGTTATAAGCCACGTTTTGAAAAATATCGTGGATTCGTCATGGTTCCCATGGGTTGAGACAATTATATCATTTAGAACCTTACTTCAAATACCTGGTTATATACCTATCAGCTCAAAGACGCTTGTAAATGAATTAAATAAATTATATCGAGACAATGTGTATGCCATATGTTTCGACCAATTATTGATCCATGTTTATATAGATTTTAAATGGATGGTTTGCATAAAATCTAACATTAGTTAAAAATGTTTGTGGTTTAGAAATTGTAGTTAAGGAAGTATAGATTGAAAATGTCTATTCGAAAAAAAGAACCTCTAAAAATATGTTAAATTTAACCTATGACACATTTAAACATTTTTAGACTATAGACTTCAAATGAAGTTATTGGATTATGGTTTCTTAGAACATAAGTGGACTCAGAGATGTTTATTTCTACTAATCTTACCCATTTTAAAAACTAGAAAAACAAGTATAAATTTTGGGATTTTTTTTCAAGAGTTTATTACAATTAAAAATACAATTGATAAACAAATGAGGTTTTTTTTTTTTAAAAATTCACGTATTTATATTTTTTTGTTCATTAGAATATTTATCAAAAACTAATTTTCATCAAATATTTAGGAGCCATTTACCAAAAGCCTTTTTGGTAAGCATTTACCTTATCGGGTGAGTATGACAAAAACCGATAAACAATTATCGGGTAAAAGACGTTTATGAACAATCCATATTCATAGCCGATAATGTTACTTGATAAAGTATGTGAGGATGGTGAGTTTCCGGTAAGCACTTACCTTCTAAATATTTGATAAACGACCACTTAATTCAAACAGTGTTGACATTGATAATATATATACAATAAACACATTTAGACGTTGTTTTTTTTTCATTTTAAGTTCTTAATCATCACTTATGTCTGATTTGTTTAGATGTTTCATAACCATTTTCAAACTGAAAGCAGACTTCAGACTACAGCACCTCTTAAAAAAACAAACGTTACCTTAATGTTTCTTAGAGGACTAATAATGTAGACTTATAATAGTACAGGGGTAATTTTTGACATGAACTCAAACATTCTAAAAATCTAAAATGAAACCTGTAGAACTATTCCAACCCAAATTTGGCTGCAGAAAGCTTTCCAGAATATTTCAAAGAACACCAGAAACCAGCAATGCCCATCAGTGGTTGCAGCATCCGAGCTCTATGGATCCTAAACAATCAAGATACCGTCGTCTTCTCTCGGTAATTTTCCATCACTCCATTAATAAATTACTAGGGTTTCATGCTTCTTTTACTCTTTAACAGATCCAATTTGTTGAATTTCAAAGTTTTGATTACATGAACTTTATGATCATAGTTTCTATTGTATTTATTGGAACTGATCAGGAGGTTTTCGGTGGTCGAGAGACGTTGGAGTGTTGCTTGTAAGAAAGCTAATAAGAAGTCTACAGATAATCAAGACTCTAGTGTGTTGTTATCGTCTCTTCCCACGGATTCGGAACTAGCTGCTGCGTTTGCTGACCGAAAGAAGAGGTTTTCATAGCATAGAATTTATTATTTGTTTGTGGCAAAAATTGATATGAATTTGATTGCATATTTCACATATTCAAGGTTCCTGAGGGTAGTATTTTATTATCTAGCTTGATCATGGTTTGAATTGAGAATTCAAGTGGACAGAATATATACTTCAAATTAACAGTTTGTGGAAAATAGATTGATTGTAAATAGATCAAATTTGGATCTTGTAAAACAGGTATAACTTGTTTTGAGAGGTAGGCATGACGGTCATTAGTTGTGGTATATATGTATAATCGATCTTAACTGTTGATGAGGGGTATATTAAGGCTTTCTTTAAAGGGGATAAGAGACAGAAGGGTGCTTGTAGCTTATTTGCCGACTTATTGTTCTTCAGTCTTAACCAACTTGCTCACATATTATGGTTGTTTGATTGCTTCACACTCATCTAGCCTTAGAGATCCCATTAAGTGATACTGTACTCCAAAAGAGTTCCAGGGCCACAAAAATGAGTCGTGAAAAGAATGTAAACATTATGTGACTGGTGATATGAAACCTCTTGACAAAAATGAGTCGTGAAAAGAATGTAAACATTATGTGACTGGTGATACTAAACATCCCCATTAAATCCCTTTTTTTATCCCACCAAAATAGGTGGAACAGAAATCAGGGAGATGAGACAAGATTGGTAAATTACTAAACTACCCATGTCAAGTTAAAACCCTAAAACCTTGCAATTCTTTCACGCACCCACCTCTCTCTCACCCGCTGTGTTCCCTCCAGTCCTATCTGCATACTTCCTTAAATTACTTGGTAAATTGTTCATGTAAATGTTATATACTTATATGCATATGTTATATGTGTAAGCTGTCCATTTTGGCACGGTAACCGATTTAGCTACATAATGCAGGGAAGGGTCTGCACATGGGTATGGAATACGGGTCAAACAGTCAATTCAAGGATCAGATTCATGGGTTGATGATCCAATCATGCGTCATATTATAAGTCTCCATCTCAAGAAAGAGGAAGATGGGGAAGATCATACATTTTGGCCATTCGTTTTGCACACCAAAGGCCAATACCACATCCTTGTACTACCCTTAGTTGAACCTGACCATTTGAAAGCATACAACATAATATGCAAAAGGCCTGATTGTGGCAATGCCGTTGGAGTTGATGGCAGTTTGTCTTCCCTTTTGCTTCAACTTCCATGCATCACAGGGTATGGTAAGTTTCTTGCAAATTTAATTTATAGACGACCTTTTAGCAAAAAGCCAAGTTTTTTCAATAACCTATACATGACTATTTGGTAGTGGCTTATTGATATAGAAAGTGGCTTATTCAGTAAGCTTCTAGGGGGAGCTTTATGCAAAAAGCCAAGTTTTTTCAAAACCTACCTTTCCCAATCAAAACACATGCTCATTCAATCTTTTTGAAAAAACCCTCCCAAACAAAAACCTTCCCAATCTATACAGACAGATTAATCCACACAAACAGCTTTATCCATACAAGACTTAATGGAAAACCAATCAAACAGCCCCTATATGTCACCTAGTAATGTTCTTTTCTACATTGACATTAAAAAAAGTTTAATTTTTCTTTGCAGGGCATTCATGGTGGCCCATGTTTTAGGTGACATAGTTACATCAGATATCCCAGAACCTGAAGTAGTTGTAAATGCAGCACCTTCTGTTGGAGGGTTATTGGATTCCTTAACTGGAAGTATCGGCATTTCTGCTAGACCAAAACCTGTGGCAGCACCAGTTGCAGCCTCCACCAATTCCAGCACCGTTGCCGGTGGTTCTGGCTCATTAGACTCTCCAAAAATTGGTCCCAAGAACCCGGAAAAAGATGCACTTCGAAGTTTCATCAGTACTGCAATGCCATTCGGTTCGTAACTTTTAGTTTCTATTTTTTGTATTTATATCTCAAATATGTATGTTTTGTGTGTCTTTGTATGCTTCCTACTATTTTCCCGTCTAATGGTAGAATAACAAGACACATTGTTCTTTGGACTAGAAAACAACTTCAACTCTCAAGGATGAAAATATAATTTACAAATTTAGAAAAATAAATAAATGGGTCTGTTACTCAAATTCAAAAAGATTAACCAAGGTGAGAGAGAATAAACATGTTAGTGATGGCCAAATTTACTTAAGTTCAAATCATTTCTTTTTGTTTTTCTTTTGTTTCTTTCTAATTTTTCTTAAGATTCTATTTCATCTATTACACTCATGACAGGGTGGGGTTGAGTATTATTTAGGGGCTGTTTGGTTGGTTTTTCATTAAGTCCTGTATTAATACAGCTGTCACAGCTGGGTGAATTGATCTGTCTGTATAGCTTGTGAAGATTATTGTTTAGGAGGGTTTTTCATAGATATAAGGAGCGTGTTTTTTAATTGGGAGTGGAAACTTTGGAAAAAAAAACTTGGCTTTCTGTATAAAACTCTTCCCTGAAAGCCTGTTGAACAAGCCACTACCAGACAATCGTGTATAGCTGACTGAATAAGCTGTGAGTCCCATTAAGCTCATTAAGCTGCTAACAAACAGGCACTTAGTTACATATGCTACTTGATTTGGTATATAGGCACACCCTTGGACATCAACTACTCCAATATTTCTGCTACTAGGACCAGTGGCTTTTTATCGATTGATATGCCACCTGTAGACAGCAAGCAACCAGCTTGGAAACCGTATCTTTTCAAAGGAAAACAAAGACTACTTTTCACAATCCACGAGATTGTTAACGCAACAATGTACGACCGAGATGAGATCCCCGACAGCTTATCAATATCTGGGCAAGTTAACTGTCGTGCTGAATTAGAAGGACTTCCTGATATCCTCTTTCCACTAACGGGCTTAAATAGTAAACGGGTTGAGATATTATCTTTTCATCCTTGTGCTCAAGTTCCTGAACAACAAGGTGGAGATAAACAGTCTGTAATGTTTTCACCACCACTCGGTAATTTTGTATTATTACGGTACCAAGCACATTGTTCATTAGGAATTCCAATTAAGGGATTTTACCAGCTTTCCATGGTATCGGAAAATGAAGGCGCTTTTTTATTTAAATTATCTTTAATGGAAGGTTATAAGGCTCCGTTAACAATGGAGTTTTGTACGGTTACGATGCCGTTTCCTAGAAGAAAGGTATTAGCGTTTGAGGGTACGCCTTCTATTGGAACTGTTTCACATACTGACCACGCTGTTGAATGGAAAATTATAACGGGCGGTCGTGGGGTTAGTGCGAAAAGTATTGAAGCCACTTTCCCTGGAACTGTGAAGTTCGCTCCATGGAAAACTCAAAGGGCGGCCACATCTGGGTCTTTTCAAGGGATTATAGCTGAGGAAGATAGTGATACAGAAATGGAGTCGGCAAATAATATGGTTAATGTGGAGGAATATTTGATGGAGAAAATGAACAAGATTCTTCCAGCAGTTGATTTAGAAGAGCCATTTTGCTGGCAGGCATACAACTATGCAAAGGTATGTTATATATATATATATATATATGTATGTATATATATATATATATGTAAGTATGTGTGTTCGCCTACTACATAAAACTAAGTGTACCAAATTGTCACAGGTATCTTTCAAGATGGGCGGTACATCTCTATCGGGAATGACAATAGATTCTAAATCTGTAAGTCTAACTTCTCATTTTATATAACTTCTAACATGTTACTATATAGTTTAGTGGTGATCTAAGGAGAGGGGGGTGGAGGGGGGGGTGTCTTTCAATATAGTCTGCATTAGTGTATACAAATTCCATTAATGGTTTTCTCAGTTTATCTTGCATCTTATTCTTGAGAAATACCGGAGTTTGTTAACCGTTTGATATGCAGGTAAACATATTTCCATCTGCCAAGATACCTGTGGAGTTTTCAACTCAGGTGATTTTTTTTACCCAATCTAAATCTTTATTTTTTATTTTTATGGTTATGTATTGTAGAGGGATGTTCAGGGGAAAACGCTAAAAAAGAGAAAACTGAAGAACACCCTGGGAGCCCTCTATCCGGACGGTATGCACAAATGCATACAATTCGATTGAATCTATTTTTTTCCTATGCACCAGTGCATATATATGCATTAGTGCATATGCACAGATGCATGTTACAATTTACCAGTATGCATTTGTGCATACCGTCCAGATGGAGGGCTCTCAGGATGTTCATTCAGTTTTCTCTGTTTTTGGCGTTTTCCCCTGAACCTGATATAATATACCATCTTTTATTTTTGGGTTCGACAAGTAACGGTGTGGGGTCCCTTCTTGAATCTCTTTGTTTTATTACAGGTCCATTCTGGGGATTACATCTTGTGGAATACATTAGGAAAAGTCCCTGTGGCTGCTACACCAAAAAACTGACAACTTTTGTCATCCATCCTGCAAATGTTTTTTTTAAGTATAAGGTGAGTAAAACCGTCACTAGCGAAGTGCACAATTTCCTTTCTTTCGTGTATTGATATTCAAACTCGACACAAAACAAAGTGCAACATGAACATCAATCGTTTTTAATTTCCATCTGTTTGAGAATATGTGAAACCCCATTAGATTGCTCTTCAAAAAGAGCTCTTCAAGAATAATCAAATTCATTATAGTTTAAAAAAAAGTTTATACTCGGAAATAAAAAAGCATTTTTTGTTTATATTAGGAACGGAATGTATTTTCTTCACACCATCGGCAGGTTCACAATAGAGAAAACATCTCATTCGAATTCGAACAACATTATTCAGCCATGTCGTTAAGCTCCAATTTTTTTCTTTTGACCTATAGCAACTCGAGCAATAACCTCAACCAATCGGTTGCTGCCACGTGTACCACATAACGTAACAAAATCCGTGGTCTTTTCTCGTTAGTAAAACGTCCACCAAGGCACACACACACACACTATTCTCCGCCTTTTATGATGGTCGGATTCTGATCATCGGTCGTTGCAACCTGCCGTAAAGGACGAGGTTCCAAATATGTTATGACACCACCGTCTGTATCTTGAGTTATGTCTGAAACAACCGATTGGAACATATCGGAAGTGTCTGATTTCTGCAAAATATGTCTGATTGGAGCCATGTCTGAAACGACCGATTGGAACATTTCCGACCCTGGAGGAGATACGGGTTTATCTGAAACAGGTATGATGACACCACCCTCTGGATTAATGCCGGATTTTAACGTTGTTGGTCGGGTACTACTTCCACCGGCTTCACCGATATCATTAACATCTGACTATTGCAATTCGATCTCGCTCGTTAGTTATACAGCCACCGTACTTTAACATTAAATTTAATTATATATATTTTTTATAACGGTTCTTACATTGGATAAGCCGTTAACGTGTACGACGATGATTGTTATATCATCTGTTCGGTTCTCGTGTTCTAACCATAGTTTGTATGATTCTGCACTAACCGCACAACACGCATTTCGAGGATCGATATATCTGTCGACCTACACAATAAACATAAATATTATATGATTGAAGTTGAAATATGATTATAAAATCCATAATATATGAAAACAACTGTTTTACTCTTTGAGATAGAGGTCAGATATCGTAGGTTAACTAACATCAACAAACTCTTTTGAACGAAGAGCAAACTGATTTTCCATTAAGTCCTATATTTGTGGATTAATCTGTCTGTATGGATTGAGAAGTTTTTTTATTTGAAAGGTATTTTTTTATAGATTGAAGGAGCGCATTTTTTAATTGGGAGAGGTTTGGAAAAAAAACATGGCTTTCTGCTTAAAGCTCCCCTTAGTAAGGAGAGCTTACTGAATAAGCCACTTTTTATATCATTAAGACACTTCCAAACAGTCATGTATAGCTGACCAAATAAGTTACGACTCCCATCAAGCTCATTAAGCTGCTAAAGTTGATTTTCCGTTAAGTCCTCTATGTATAAAGTTGTCTTTGTAGATTAATCTGTCTGTATGGATTGGAAAGGTTGTCTTTGTGGATTAATCCGTCTATATGGATTGAAAAGCTTTTTGTTTGAGATGGTTTTTCATATAATGGGAGGGACAAGTTTTTTTCAAAACTTGGCTTTCTGCATAAAGCTCCCCGCTAGAAGCTTACCAATAAGTCACTTTCTATATCATTAAGCCACTACTAATCAGTCATGTGTATAGCTGACCAAATAAGTTCATACAGTGGACCAACGTAATAACGTACCATATCAACAACAGCTTGGCTGGATAGAAACTCGAATACGCCATCACTCGCAAGTAGAAAAAACGGATGATTAGCCGTTAGCTGAACCACGGAAACTTCCGGAACCGCCACCACACCGATCTTCTCCGCCAAACTATCACCTATACTACGTGTAAACGCGGTCCCCGGATACATTCCGTTTGGGACCCACAACCGCGGTGGATCACTACCCGCACTCTCTTCATCACCCCACGTCTGAATACTCGGATCTTTCGCCCCTTCAACCTGATCCACGCTCAAAACCCGGGCCCCACAATCCTTAACCCGTTCCAACTCATCGTTCCTAAAAGGCGTCTGATCACAAGACAAATCCTCAGCCACGATATGGTTATGATTATGATCGCCTTTCTTAACGGAAATCACAGCTCGTGAATCGCCCACATTCGCAACGAAAAGCTTATCGCCGATAACGAGAACCGTTATAGCAGTCGTACCACTCATGACGTCATCAATCTCGGGATTATCGTGGAGCTCGTTATTGGCTGTACAGAAGGCTGAAGTGTAAGCTGTAACGGGATCTTCTAACAACGAATCGTCACTACAAAGGAGCTCGAGAAGGCGGTTCTTGACGAAATTTGAACATTTCTTGCCGGAATGACCATGGCCATCGAAAACACCAAAGAAATGGGCATTCGGGTTGCCTTGGATACTGGTTTTGATGCAAAAACAATCTTGGTTTTCTTTATTCGGCATGTCGGGATAATACCCACGTCGTGTGAGCACGGAATACTCGAGCTTGAAATCGTGTGAAGGGATATGAACAACTTCTAATAATTCATCTCCACCTGCTGCATTTTTGCCTCTTTTGGTTTTGAATTTTTTGGCATCGGATGGAGAAGATGATGATGGGAATCTGGGACAACATTTGCAATAGACACAACCCATGTCCCAGATGGCGCCGGATTAGTTCAAATTTTTCGAAAGGACAATCACGCACACCACCTGTTTGTGAAAAGTCCTCAGAGAATTAAAGAACCCTAAATCGGATTTACGAATGGATTATTATGTAAGAAGTCCGTGATAATTTATTGATGAAAAACAAACAAACAAACCCTTGAGGCTTTCGAAGGTATAAATTTGTTTTGGGATGATGAATTGTTGTTCGTTAACCATGAAGACTTTGAAATTGGTCTTCATTCAAAGAGAAAGAGAAAGAGAAGAAGAAGAAGAAGAATAACCCGATGAACACGAAATCATATGAAATTTCTGGGAATCGATGATAGAAAGGGAAACGGAAAACCCCCAAAATCATATCTCAATAATACAAATCTTTCAAACTAGATTTTAGTTGTAAAATAATAATGTTTCTTTTTGTTTTTCCATCTAATTTGGATTACAATTTTTAAAGATTTTTTTATTAATAATTAAATATCTAAAATGATACTCTTATTACTAGCTTTGTAATATAAAATTTTGCTTAAAAAAAGTAAGTTTTTGATTTTTTTTTTTATGAATAAGATATTAAACTTTTTTATTTTAAATTATTAAATACCTGACCATTTTTGTTTCAAAAATATAAATTAAGGAACTTTTAAAATCGGTTCTGTTACAATTTTTTTATCCATAAAAGCTATTTATAATGGGTTACAATTTTTGAAGTAAAAAACAACATAAATTGTTTTAATTGTTTTTAAACCCTATATTATTCAAACCTTTCGAGTCTCAAAAGTCAAACCTAACGGCACTATCCCATCATAGACAGGTCTCTATCCATAGTCGACGTTGGCCCTTGTTATCAATATGTTTTTGTTTTTGTTTTTTAATTCTCCTTTTTTATGATTTGTTTATACATACTTCATTAAATTGTTGGAAAAAGAATGATACTGGAACACAAAAAAAACAGATAAAAAGAGAGACATAGATGGTAGAGGAAAACGACAAAAATGGGAAGATGGAGAGAGAACAAGATGGGGAGGCGAGGGAGAGCGATGTTAGGTGCGAGGGGTTTGAATTGCACAAGATTTGGAAACGAGAAAAAAAATTTAAGTTTTTTTTTGTTTGAAAACATTTCTAGCTGGTTATAGGTATTTTTTATGGCATTAAAATGATGTGAGTAACAAATTTTGTAAAATGTTAATGGTTTATTCATTCGAAAAAATTCAACAACTTAATCATTTAAAAAAAAAGTTTAAGGATTTAATCATTCAAATTTTTAAAATTGATTGAAGCTTTATGAAAACATATGCCATTTTAGGGGGATGATCTTTTTTCTCAATTGACTTGATTTGATGCGTACGTAATATTTTAAGGGAATGAGCTAAATACATGAATTATTGGTTAAAATAAGGGATTAATCAACTGAAAATTTGTATCAAAATCTATTATGGGTTGAATTTGATCCAATAGTAAACAAATATAATATCAGAGAGATGTGACCGATTTGATCTATATTCAATGGATCAAATCAAATCAAATCAGTTGTAATGTTCAATGAGTTTTGGATCACTTGGTAAAATCTAGCACCTACTTGATGATTGGATGAGATTGGTTCCACTTATATTCATTGGATTTTAACCTTAATCGATAAACAACCCTATATAAAAAAAGTCTGACCCCGATAAACAACCCTATACAAAAAAGCCTTGAAACCGATACTAAATAGGTGTTTGGGATTGATTATTTGAAACAACTTATGATTTTCTCTAAAAAGTTCTTTTCAGCTTCTTATAAGTTAAAAGAGTTTAACTTATTTAAAAAACTTCTTACTTACCGGTTGGCACCGGTATAAACTAATTTCCAAACACTCGAAGGTGTTTCACACTAGGGGTGGATTTACTCTATTGAAATGGGGGATAAGTGACCCCATATGATTTCTATAACCAAAAGATTTTCATTAACCATTTATGATTTTGGATAAAACTAGCTTACTTTGACACCTTCTAAAATGCTTGACCCCCAATTTCCAATTTTTCCTTTCCAAGTTAATGACATGACAATATGTCTAATTATAAATTGCTTGGTGTCTAATTGTTAAATTTATTAATTCACTAGAAAACGAAAAGATTAAAAAAAATCCACCAAAATCCAGAATTAGTAATGGTGATAATGATTCTTGTAATATTTTTTGATGCCTAAGGAAGTTGATTAGAATAAAAAAAAATTGGATTCATCAGAACCAAAAAGAATCATAGAGTATCACTCTTATTAAAGACATGAAACAAGACCAAAATGTTTGACTGGAAACCCATTTTATTTTGAATTTTATTATAGTTTATATTAATTATATTACTTACGATCCCCATTATCAAAATTCCTGGATCCGTCACTGGTCACCCTAAAATAAATAATAAGTTGTTTTTATAAGCAATCCCAAACACACCCTAAACACATTTATCGGATGTAAAGGTATATTGTCCTAGTATATTCTTTAAAGAGGGTCATTTAACTAAGCACTTCTTAATATGTGGTGTAAATAAATGTAAAAAACATACTCTCCCGGTATTTTAATTTGTTTTGAAGTAAACTATTTGATGCCATTTAACCACAAGGCTTGTGGCATACTGGTTAAGGTTTGTGGAGGTATAAGGCTTGATAACCCATCTATCCCAGGTTCGAATCCAGATGCAAACAACTTGTGGCCACTGAGGAATTATCTCGGGTCTGCATGTTTTAGCAGTCTTAAAATTGTCAAGGATTAGTCTAGACAAATGTCTAAGATACCCTTTCCAAAAAAAAAAAAAAAAACTATTTGATTCCATTTTGGGTTTTAATTTATGAAATGTCGATTTCTATATTGGTTTAGGCCCATGAGTCCAAATGGGCTAAAAGTTGGGTCAATAGGCCCATCTCAAAGCCAATATATTTATAAATGGGTCAAAGACTCAAAGAGTTATTTTGGTCTTCATTTTGGTAGTAATACTATATAGACTATAGAGAGAGAGAGAGAGAGAGAGAGAGAGAGAAACAACTCCTTTATTTTGTCAAGATAGGAAACAAGAAAAATGATTGTATGAAGTTTAGCCAAGTGGTAAGGCATCGATTTTTGGTGTAGGCATGGAAATGTTTGAATCTTTTCACAGAAGATCATTAACACCCGATTAGACATGTTAAAAATAAGCTTAAGACTATAATAAATGAGTGAAACCAAGTGAAAATCCAATAACATTAAGAAAAGCAAACTATAATTCACAATTGAGGTAATAGTTCACCTTGAGAGTCGTTGTATATCTGTATTAATGATAACTTATTTATAACTTATTGAAATCAATAGTGATTGAACTATGTACTGCTAGTTTTATTACCAATCTTATTACAAATGTGTGTGATTTTGGGAGAAAATGCATGGAGTTCTGGTTTTTTTTTTTTTTTTTTTTGTTGCATTAATGATGATCTTAAGATGGAAAAGATGAAAACGTATGTTGAGATCTTGGTCTTCAAGAGGTAATCTTGATAAGACGTTTTAAGTTGAGACCGTGTAATAAAAAACCAAAGTTTATGGTTTATTTCAATAACAAGTGCATGCATGAGGGCATAACCCTATACTAGAAGGGATGTTTCCATAAGAATAAATGGATAATCTGTTTTTAAGGATAAATTGTATAACAATTAAACGTGCTTTCTATTAATTCGTATTTTGAAAACATACTTTTAAAAAAAGGCAAATATATAGTTTGAAAATGTTAAAAGCATACATTTTATATATATAATTTATGGTTTAGAGGACTCATGGATTTCATAAAATATTGAGTTCTCCCTTGAATGACCTCTTATATATAGGGACTTTCAAATCAAAATCATATCAATTATATAAACCAATCTTAACCATCTATCTAGTCTAATAAATATTTGTTTTCATAAATATCTCTATCGTTTTTCCTAATATAAAACGTTAATCATAGTTAATGAATTATAGTTATCTTCCAAAAATATTTAGATCATAATAAATGAACCATCATTATTTTCATAAATATCTCTTGATTGTTCTATTTGGTTTGTATGAATGACATGACTTGTATTTGAAAACTTATATATATATATATATATATATAGAGAGAGAGAGAGAGAGAGAGATCAGGAACCAAATAAAAGAATACGAAAACAATCAAACTACGTGTAATTTTGCAGGTGATTTTAATATAAAATCAGATTATGATTCAACTGTTTTTTATTATTTTATTTAGTTACTCCATGTGTATAAAATCAGATATGATTCAACTGTTTTTTATTATTTTATTTAGTTACTTTATGTGTATTCGTATAAACCTAAGCTCTATACATAATATATATATATATATATATATATATTATAAAAGAAATGAAAAGCGTGGGTATTTATAATTGAAAATAATGGTTGGTCTATGGTGAGAAGGAACATTTATATGCCACTGGATGGCATCCTTTGCCATTTGTCTCAATTTTAAACAGGTTTGTTGGGACAATACGACCCCATACACACCACTCTTGTTCTCCTTTATAACTCTGTTTTTTTTTCCATTCAATAATTATATCTACAACTTTTTTATATATATTTTATAAATAAATACAACATTTTCTTTCATTATATATAATTATATCCTTTAAAAAAACGGCGTGGCTTTCTTTCACGTCAAGATGTGCTGTAGACCCAAAACTTCCAATTATTTTACTCAAACATTCTCTCATGCTCATGCAAATCCTTTTTATTAAATAATTTTTTTTTTTTTATTTAAGTCAAAGTTTCATGTGTTTTCTTAGTTTATTTATTCTATATTTAATTTCTTTAAATTCAAGATAATTATATTATTTATTTGTCGAATAATTAGAAACACTGTTGTTGATGCTAGTTTGCTACTGTTCAAAACAAGGATACATTAGGCACCAAACATACCTCTCTCTCTCTCTCTCTCTCTCTCTCTATATATATATATATATATATATATATATACACACACACTTATATCTACGAGGGAGGGATCGTACAAAAGCACTCCCTCTTTAAAGAAACAAAGAAACATTTTGTAGACCACATGTGATGTGGGTCCATCATTGAATCAGATATGATTTTTTAATGCGTGGGACCCACATCATATGTGGTCCACAAGGTGTGTCTTTAAATTTACAAAGTTCTCATTTGAACCTCCCTCTATATCTATGTATACATATAATTAATAGTCTGTTTGTAAGCAAATTAATAAACTTAGTAAGATTCACATCATATTCGGTCAATTATACAGAAACTCTTTAATGATGGTTTAATGATATAAAAAGTAGTTTATTCGGTAGAGTTCTAGGAGGGAGCTTTATGCAGAGTGTTGAATTTTCCCAAACTTGTCCCTCTTACACGTTCCTTCCATTTGTGAAAAAAATTGTCTTAAACAAAAACATTCTTGATTTATACAAACATATTAATCCATAGAGACAACTCTATCCATGCAGAACTAAATGAAAAACCAACCAAACAATCCATAATTAAATATATATGTAGCAACTGAGAATAATATATATGGAAAAAATTATTAACATATATTGCTTTTCATTAACATGTCATTAGGTTGTATTTTATTTCAAAGACGCCATCAAACTGCTAAACACATTGATACCCTCTAGAACAGTCAAAATCTAACTATTCAAAAACACTATATATTATATTTTTATGTTTCAATTATAACGAGCGTATAAAGACACCATCAAGCTGCTAAAACATTGATACCCTCTAGAACAGTCAAAATCTAACTATTCAAAAACACTATATTATACTTTTATGTTTCAATTATAACGAGCGTATAAAGACGCCATCAAGCTGTTAAAACATTGATACCTTCTAGAACAGTTAAAATCGAACTATTCAAAAACACTATATATTATACTTTTATGATTCAATTATAACGAATGTATATATTAATATAACAATTATACATGGAGATAACTCTAGGCCAATTCCTTAAAACAAAACAAGATTCGATAACACATATGGATGGAAGATTGTATTATTGTAAATTGTGATATATCTAATTAATATTAATTCTTTATAATTATGAAAAATAAAGAAAAAAAGGATTAAGTGAGGTGGAAATGGTAGTTTGGCATGCAAAGGTAGGTCACTTATTCTGTCGTTAGTTTGTGGCACATTACAAACTCTTTTTTTGCCACTCAAATACATTTACAAGTTACAAGAACCATGATTATGTTACCAAACAACAAGCCCAAATGTGGCAACCTCTCAATCTATCACCATCATATTAATTATCTTTTTCTAAAATTACATATATATATATATATATAATTTTGTTTTGTTAAATGACATATATATATATATATAGGCATAGGATCGTGTGAGAAATAGAATTAAGGTGAAAAACGAAAGAAAAGATCTGAGTCATTGATCACTTTTAATTTCATACCTACCCATGATTACATCTTAGAAGGGAGTTGATCTGGTGCATCTCGGTACACCTCATCACGGTGCATCTCAGTGCACCTCATCACAGTGCATCTCATCCTAATGTGCATTCAAAGACGAAGATCTCTTATGCTTCTCAATATAACTATCGTTCTCACCGGAACCCAACCCTATATATAAGTTATAGATTCATATATATATATATATATATGAATCTATAACTAAACAGTTACGTGTTTGAAAATATAGACATTAATTTCTCGTACGAAGTAACAACAACATTTTATTGAAACAAAATCGAAAACCTTTTGATTATTTGTTGAAACAATAAAAATATATACATTAAAGGTGTTTAAATGATAAAATCTTGAATTTATCTTTCATTGGTTATTAGTTCGAATTATGTTTTTAATTGGGACAAAAACTAACATTATAGAAAGAAAAGAAAAGGGAAAATAGAAAGACAAAGGGTATTAATAGCTCTTTTGGTTAGGTT
The DNA here is from genome assembly GCA_036898165.1 of Silybum marianum. Taxonomy (NCBI): domain Eukaryota; kingdom Viridiplantae; phylum Streptophyta; class Magnoliopsida; order Asterales; family Asteraceae; genus Silybum; species Silybum marianum. Next base: position 21,527,639 of record CM072539.1, read on the forward strand.
GGTGTAGAACAAAAATGGTCATTTCAATAGGACGCATGAAAAGATATTATATATTTATAGATATATAATATGATGCCGCCTATGTGTTGTCACCCTCGTGCATATGCATGCGTATTTAGACGAACTTAATTATACATAATGAGGTTTATTATAAAATTCATTACTATTACGTGTCGGTTGATAACAGGTTGAATCAGTATGTGATTATTAATCAGATAAAACAAACTCAACCATAAGTAATTAAATTAATATAACATGCAAGTTTCGTAATAATCAAGATTATTTCAATACGGATAAATAAATTAGTAACTATGATTTGAAAGATTGTTGATTATGAAATGTTGTATATTTTACAGATATACCAAACCAAAAACACCCTTGTAACTGATCAAATTAAGCCTTTATCATAGTTTCGACCCGAGATATTATTTTGAGTTACGATAAAATATTATAGTTTGATTTGAGGAACAGTCTAACGAATTTGCTTGATTATTGTCTAAATATCTCAAACGCCCTTACACTATATATAAACCCTTTCCGTTCTAATGAAGAGTTTCAAATATGACGTTACTAAACAGTAAATACACATGTCCACGTCAATATTGAATTACGATTACGACTGTTAAGTCTTTCTCTCATTCTGTTATCCAAAATGTATACCAATCGTTATATTTTAAGAATATAATAAATCTTTTTATTAAACGCACGTAATAAAACCAACCCAGTAAAAAAAAAGAAAAAAAGAATATGATTGAAGAAGAACGAAAATATTTTCCACTAGAAAACACATATCCTCAAAATCTTAGGCGTGACAAACCAAAGTGGGGTACATTATGATCATGATGTACATAAACACACACATACCATCATATCCCCCATCAAATTTTGCCATATCAAGATCCTCACCCCTCACCTTTCTAACATTTTTTTTTTCTTTTTTTCCATTTTTCCTTTTTGATTTTTTAATATATCTTTCTACACAAGTCAACCCCACCATCCTATGACATGCACATCATGGTATCACTCATGCAACATCATCACATCATCCTCATGGTCATGGTCATCATGCATGCACCCCCATTGTCCCCCCATCCATCATCCATCTTTATAATATTTTTTTCTATTATTATATTCTATTCCGGCGAGTTGTGAACGTTTGAAACACCACCGTGCCGGCGGCCGGAAACTCATCCATACTATAACTCCGGCATTTCATCCCAAGTTGCTCCACCGCCGCCTTGATACGTGTACACATGCCGTGGCTGGCGGCGGTGGTGGCGACGGAAACCGTCTCCGGTCCGAACACTTTGATGGCCTTCTTCACCATATCCGCCATGTCATCATTGTAGATCGATCCAACGCACTCGAAGCTCGCGTAGCTGAAACCGTCCTCCGGCGTGACGTGGATCGTCGAGTAACGGTCGCCGTCGATTCCGTTCATGGAGTACCCACATGGGTCGAAAGCAAAATCACATATCTTTGCATTCAGGTTAATCCGGTTGATTCCGGTTATTTCCGTCATCTCCCGTCCGGCAGAGTCGCCATTTTTTCCGTCGTTTGGATGCCGGAAAAACTTGCGAGCTAGGGTTTGGTCAAGTTCCGTCATGCAAACCTCCACAGTGTATAAATGATCCAGTGGCAGCTGATCATCGGAATATTCAACAGCTCCGGCGGAGAACACGTGCCATGAGTGTGAAGTGAGGTTGGATGGGATCACAGAAGCCTTTCTGTAACGGAGAGTTGACGGAATGTTATCTTCCAAATACACAACTTCTTCATGGAAGCTTGTGTGAGGATGTGGTTGAGCTTGTGGGAAGATGAAGCTTCCACGGGTGTAACGGAGCTCCGTTACATGGAGGTTAAGGGTTTTTGCATGATGAATGAATGGCTGAACCGATTTCAAAAGCTGAGTGGTTCCACAGGTTTTGATGATGATCTTAGTAGGGTAAATGAAAAGTGATGATTCAGAAAGCACATAGGAATCAAAGTGTTGGTTTCCAAGTGCTGAAACAACTGTACATTGTACTTGATGAAGAACTTGCTCGATTACCGACTTGAAGTCAAGTTGCCGGAGTCCGATTCCGATGACCGGATCGTGGCTAGAGAATTGAAGTTCCAAGCGCTTTTCGAAGCCTTCGAAACCGGAAACCGCCATGGTAAAGAGTAGAGTAGAGAGCTGAATGGATTAAGTTGTTTTGGCTTAATTTGGTGGATGGGTAGAAGAGAGGAGTGGGGGTTGAGATGGATTATATAGGGGGTGAAAGTTATATAAGTTTATAGAGAGAGAAAGGGTGGAGGGAAGGACTAAGGAGCATGCGGGTTAGGCAACCAAGAGATATGATTGAGAGCATAATGAATACAAGATTTTAGCTTGTGCTCACCAAAGATAATAAAGTTGGTTCAATTGTGTCTTTTGCTAATGCTATTTCTACAAACTAGGTTCACCCAACTAGAAATATATGTATGTACTTATTAACTTTCACTTGAATGTATTATTACTCTTTCTTTTCTTTTTTTTTCTTTTTCTTTTTCCTTTTTTTAGCTTTGTGGTTTTATAATGTTTGTGTTCTTGTCGTTAGATGTAAACATGTTTTCGAGCTTAGCTTATGGTTGTATGGTATTCAGTATTTCTGTTTGGAACGAGATGATAATAGGGATGTTTTGAGTTGTAATTCTTTGTCGTGTGGAATTCAACTTATGTTGGTATAAGAATTGAGATAGATAATTCTCGATAGAACGAATGTTTTTTTTTGGTCATATGTGATGCATCCACATGACAAGGTGGAAGTCAAAATATTTGATTAGCTTTCCTCCACCACTTTTAAGTATTGGACTGGATGTACTTAACGCCTTCATAGAATTTAACCAATATATATATATATATATATACACTATCATATAAAGGTTCGGAGGTGTTCTTATGGTTCTCACAAAACTCGACGCTACATATTGTGATGGTATCTTTTCACAAGTATAAGCTAGGAACATATATACATGTTAGGGCCCCTAACTACGTTGATATTTAAGCTACCATCAACTAGGGGCGGAGCCAGAAACTTTTACAAGGGGGAGCACAAGGTAAAATACAAATAGCAAAATAATGGTATTATATTCATAATATTCAGACCTTTACAAATTCAACAATGACACCGTTGAGTCTTCATTTTCTGAAACTTATCTATGATATCTTCATTATCAACATTGGGAGGTAAATATGATTGGATTCTGATTTTGACAACGTATGGCTAGTGTAAAAATCAGATTTTGGGAGGTAAATATGATATTACAATTAATTGGTTAGTGTCTTGGTGGGTTTTTGGTAAAAACGTTCTTTTCATTTTCAACATTGGGAGGTAAATATGATTGAATTCTGATTTTGACGACGTATGGCTAGTGTAAAAATCAGATTTTGGGAGATAAATATGACATTACAATTAATTGTTAGTGTCTTGATGGGGTTTAGACTTTTAGGAGGCCAATTAAAAAATAAGATTGAATGGGGTCCAAAGTAAAAAGGTCCAATTATAAATTAAATTAAAAAATATTATATATTAAAATGCATTGGAGGGAATTAGAACCCAAAACCACCTCCCTACATATAGGCACGCTAGCCAACTGATCCAAGGGACTATTTGTGTTTTATATTAAATTAAATTATATTGTAGGATAATTTATTAATTATATCTATATTAATAAAAAAACATTTAAATTTTAGGTGGTGCCCAGGCCACCTCTGGCTCCGCCCCTACGGCATCAACAAGAGATGATGCTAAGAGGTTGTTCGGTTGATTTTCCATTGAGTCATGTATGGGTTAAGTTGTTTGTATGGAATCGACTAAACTGTATTGAGTAATGTTGGTTCTGAAATGGTAATGACTAACACTAGAAGTGTTTGTAGGAGGGTTGAATACAAACACAATAAATATGTCATTATAAATTATGTATGTTTATTGAAAACAAAGAATTGCAAATTTGTTGAGGAAGCTATGAAGGTAAGATCTGATTCTAAACAATCTGACTGGTGACAATTTTGTTAACAACTGTAACATTAAAAAAATAAGGTACTCTTTCAGATCTGAAGTACAGAGATAGTCCTTCAGATGGTTGACGTCGACTAAGAAAGTATTACTAAGAATTCCAAAATGGGTGTAATAACCCAATATTTTGTTAGAATTGTTAGTTAATTTCTGGAGGGTATAGATTGGTCATAATTTTCAACTCTTAGGGACTGAAAGTGTAACTTGGGGTCAATAAGGGTTAAGCCCTTTTCAATTGAGAATCAAACGACTGAAATTCGTGTGTGTGCCTCCTTGGTGCAATTTTGAGAGGAAGGAAAAGAGTCCAGGGGATTTTGGAAGAAGCAAGGTATCAAAGCTCAATTTAAGGTATAATCATCACTCTTTAAGTGTTCATTTCCTTTCTCCAAGAATATTTCAAGGAGCTAGGGTTCTATTTATTGATTTAGTTTCTCATGAGATGAGTGAAATCATTTTTCTCAAAGATAATGATAGAGTAGCATTGTTTGAGGATGAATGCATCTTTATCCATTCAATTTTTACATAGAATGGTTGGGTTTGAGTAAAAAATCTCATGTTTGAGCTAAATCTCACTCTTTAAAGAATGAAATCCTTGAATCTCTTGGTTTTGAGGAATGAGTTTAATAGGAAAGGGGTTAATATGAGTTTTATGCAAACCCTAGCCTAGCTCTGCTGTTGAAATCAAAGAAAAATGAGATTTCGGATTTAGGAGTTTGAGCAGCAAAGTTGCAGGTCGAACAGTGAGTCCTGCGGGTAGCCATGCGGCCTAGGCCGTGGGATAAATCGTGTAACTCACTAGGTTGTGAAATTTCAATTTTTGTTTTATGGGTAATCTAGGGTGTTGGTTGGTGTCAACCCTTAAGGTACTATTAGTAATCATTGTGGGACATAAAAGGTGGTTATAAACTTATAATTCATTAGCGGGTTAATGATTTCAGGAGTTTGATTGGTGATCATAGCATAAGACGGGTATTACTAGGTTTAGAGTTCAGGTGAGTTCCATTTGTAAGTTTTTCGAATAAATGAATATCTTATGCGATGAGAATATGTGGTTTTACTCTTTTATGCATTAAATTGTAAATAGTCAATTCTCGGGAAGTGTGTACCCGACCAAGGAATAAGAATTCGTTTCATATGACCTTAACTATAAGGCAAGTGTGACCCCGAACAACTTGTTACAAATGTGAGTAACTATTAGCATGTCCTACCGTTGCAACATGTATTTGTATTTATGGTGTGGTATGCGTGAGTTATTGCTTCATGATTAATCTCTTACAAATGTTATAACTGTGGTTATGAGGAAATGCACTAGGCCTTTGGTCTAATCCTCGTTTTTATAAAACTGAAAACATTTTCAGGGAAGTGTATGGTAGAGAGCTCTAGCAAGGATAAGGGGAAGGTATGAGTGTAGGAGCATGAAGTGAAGGCGCTACACTTAGCTAGTTAGTTGCCTAGTTTCCATTCATGTCATGTAATAAATCTTAGTAGCTAACGTTATGTTTCGCTGCAAACTCTTGAGATCAAGTTGAGTTTTAGGACCAATATAGAATTGCATTTGCTAGTTTTGAGCAAAGTTTTGTGTTATCTATATTTTTAGTTTTTGGTTGTTACAATGGGTGAGTTGCAACAAATGACAAATATGACCTTTTATGGCCATTAAATCATTAAATGCTTCTTTCCAGCTTTAACGTGTGTCTTTATTTGATTTTCTGATTCATGCATGTTTGTACTCCTCATTTAAGCCTTTGAAGTTGACGTAGACATTTGTTAACTCAACTCATAGTTATACGACTTTTACATAAGAAGAAAAAAAGTCCTATTTATCCTTCCGTTACATAAGCTATATATACTTGATTCTAACAAGACTATTTATGAAGTGTAAGGATCCGGTTAATACAAAAGAATTAGAGTATTTTGGCTTTTGGAAATGAAGACTGAATGAACATGAGAAAAGTTTTATTCGAATTCTTGAATTCGAATGAAGAAACATCAAATGCGGTTATGTTTTATTTATTTTGTTAGAGCATCTTTAATACATAAGCTTTTCATAGTTTTTTAACCTTGCAATTAGCGTGTAAAAGGTTTTCCATTGGAGTAAATCGTTTTAGAAAAGGTTGGGCAAATACAACCATAAATACATTTTTTCCCCATAATATTTCATTTTATCCCCTTCAATTCTCTTTTTATCCTTTTTGAGTTTTTTCTAATGCAATTTTCATTTTATCCCTGTTTCCAATGTAATTTTATTTTAAACCTTAAAATATTTTGATCAATTGATCTAATTCGTTAAATAAGTATATTGTTATAACAAAATATATTATTAAAAAAATCGTTACGACGATCAAAATAACACCAATATCAAATACTTAAAATAATATAAACGAACAACTAACATATAATAAAATGTTATGTGACAATTAAATTCAATGTAATTATGATGGTTTTTTAGAAGGGGGTTATGTAAGACAATTTAAATAAAAGATGACAAATATTAAATTTTACAAAGATAAAAAACCTTTCAAAATATTATTACATAGAAGAAAGTTTTTAAGAATGAATTTTAATTAAAATAAATTAGTGAATAACTATCATGACAAAAACAATAAATTGTTTAATAGATTGCATTATGGATGCACTTACAAAATATGATCGTGTTCTTTGTTAAAAGAGGGAGCATAGAAGTGGATTTGTTCAAGTTAAAATATAAAAAATAAATAAATATACTACTAGCCGACAAAAACCTTAAGTATTTTATTTTTTAATATGAACTAATTAAATATTCTGTTTAATAAAATATATAGCATGCCAATTTTAAACTTTTAACGACTCTAGATAATTAAGAATCAAATCTCAGAGTATACAGGCACGATAATATTGTTTAATAGTTGTTAATTTTTGAAGAAAAAATTATGTAAATAGAGTAAATTGTATTAAAAATTGTGTAATTTTACTTGATATTTATTCTAATTAACATATATTTAATCTCATATATTTTTTTAATGATTGATTGTATTTTAAAGAAAACTTTTATTAATTTTTATGTTTTTAATGTTGGATTTATTTTGTTGACAACCCAACCAAATCAAGTCGTAAACTAATGTAATTTTTTTATAAACTTTATTTTAACAAACCCAAAATTTATTATATATATGATAATCAATTTAATTTATTTAAATAATATATAATATTATTTATTTTTTACTATGTTGTTTGAATTAATATATTATTTTATTAAATATTTATTTTAATTATATTATAATTGACTAATATTTTAAGATGTCATTTTTGGTCATTTTATATGTCTATCAACTAGTTTTTGTCAAACATGACTTATTCATCAACTACCTTATCAATCATCAGTTACCTTATCAGTCATAAGTTAACTTATCAATTAGTTTGCCAAACATAACCGAAATTTTATCATAAAAATGTAAGTATGTAACACGTATTTAATTAGGTCACAAAATTGAAAAAAAAAATATATCATATATAATATGTTAGTTAAATTAGCAAATGTAAAATAAAATTATAATTATTTTATTATTTTTTAATCATATTCACAAATACGCAGTTACAAATGAAATCTTTATATTCCTTTTAAAATAAATAAAAATAAAATAAAATATTTATATTAATAAATTTATGTTTAAATATTCTTTCCCTCGTCGAGTTACATTTTTGTATGTCTATTCTAATTAACCATACAAAGTTCAATTCAAAAAATACAATAAATTTAATTCAACTGTATAAGAAGAACTACAAAATAATTTAATTGTAATTATTAATCTCTTTTCTGGCGATTAGTAATTACGGCATAGGATCGTGTGAGAAGAATAGTTAAGGTGAGAAATGTAAAAAGAGATATGAACACTTGATCACTTTGAATCTCATACCTACTCATGAATTGCGTTTTATAAAGAAGTTGATCTGGTGCATCTTGGTGCACCTTATTTCGGTGCATCTCATCCTAATGTGCATCCAACGGTGGTGATCATTTTTTACGTTTCTCACATTAACTCGTCTTCTCACTGAAACTCAACCCTAGTAATTACTATATGAAACTAGTTTATTTTATTTTAACAATTACATTTTTTTTACAAGATTACGTGTTCATCAAAACTAAAGCCAACATCATCTTATTGTTAAGTGTTAACATTCAATATATTTCATTGTTAGTTTATACAAGTTCAAAAAAAACTCTATATGTATATTGATTATGTGACCATTAAAAATATGATAAATTAATTAAAATAGTCATTTTTCACGTATTAGTTTTATTTTTTAGCCATTTTTCTTCAAATATTTTAAAAGTGTCACTACCTTTGTAAATAGCAACTCCTCAACTTGCGGAGGGGTCAAATTATAAAAAAGGAAGCTTCTAAACGAAGTCCGCAAGTACAGAGATCAAATCTGTAAATCGAGGAAGTGCCACTTGCTGACGTAGTGATGTTTTTGAAAATTTAGGGAGAGAAATTATTAAGAGATGAATTGAAAGTCTGAAAATAGCTATTTTAATTAATGTCCCTAAAATTATTCAATCATTTTACTTATCGAGAACTTATTTCATGTATAAACCTAGAAAAAAGAGCACAACAAAATAAATTAAGGATTACATGTTTCAAAACCAAACAAGCATTAGCTCTCCCTAAAAAGGAGGTGATCCATACGCACCTTCAGTAGGCTACCTTATTACAATTTCACTCCACTCACTAGCCCTATATGGGCAATGGGTCTTAATGTAAAAGGTTTTGTACCCATGACTCAAAAAACTATTGTTCGTTAATACGTCCTGCAATTCGCACTTGAATTCCTTTTGTATTTACTTGTTTAATTAATTCTATATTCTTTTTTATTGCGATATAGTGTGCGATAAGAAAAAAACAATAAGATTTCAATTGAACTCAAACCATAAAGAAACATCTGGATTTTCTGATTAAGTTAACAAGGGATTTTAATTTATAAAAACAACAAGAATCTGGACTACTGAAATTTACCTTTAAAGTGAAGCATTTTTCAATGTATAAAAAATGGTTTCTTTAAGTAAATACCACACTTGATATGAATAATGCAGATCACCAAGTTTTTTGAACTGAAAATAATCCATATTACACACTTGATCGTTTTGTTATTGAATTGAAAATAAATCATATTATGCACTTGATATTTACCTTAGTACCTATTTCATACACAACTTTTTAAGTTGTAATTGCTAGATACTGTAAAATGTTGATGATTTTAGTGTCATCAATCATTTTGGTGTGCTTGTAATTTATATGAGATTGACTTGGTGATAAGGCTAACATAAGTGACGTAAGGTGTGTAATGCACACTCATAAATGTTGCATCTATCACCTTAGATCGCCATAATACGGGGGTCAAAGGGTTTGTGCCCTGTTGCGGAGTCCCAGAGGTCCCCATGACGGTGGCCCCACTGACCGTTTAGCAGGCAGGGTCGAGGAGCCCACCCTCATAGGGTTTAGGGAAACGCCTATTGTTTTAGATTAGTAGTTAAAATGAGGACTACTTAGGAATTTTAAGTTTCGGACCATTTCAAACGTATTATAGAAGGCTGGAAACCTTCTTGAAATGATATTGAAACTTAGTGAAAATGACTTAGTGTAGTTCAGAGGGTATGGACTTAGAGACTCTAAGGGGCTGTTTGGTAGTTGCTGGATGGTATAGAGGCTCTGTATGATATAGTGCAGAATGAAAAATGATTGTTTGGTAGTTGCTCTGAATGGACAGTCTGAATAAGAACAAATGACTATTTTAACCCTCGGTCTGATTTATTATTCCAAATCAATAACCAAATCGAAATAAGAAACCAAATCAATAACCAGATCGAAAAAAGTGGAGAGTACACTACGAAAGCGGATACATTTTAATAATGTCATAAGAACGTACAAAATTTACATCTTGATAATGTCATAAGAACGTACAACCATGCTTGATCGATCCGACTGCCCCTGAAACAACCATGCTTGATCGATCCAACTGATCCATTCGAACACATCTTTTTTTACACGACAACACTAAAAATAATCATTATTTTTGAAAGTTGAAATTTCCCTCTCATATATAACCTCTTCCCCCACTACTTCACCACCTTTCTCGCACCCATCTTCTTCTCACCTTCAAAAGCAAAAAACCTGCAACCTGCAACTTCATTTTCTTCTTCAATGGCTTCTCCTTCAAGAATTGGTGAAGAACAAACAATCACTTTTGGATCTCTCTCCTTCCCTGCATGCAACTACTTTGGAAGAATAGGAGTTGACAATGCTCATCCAGAGTACAATGATGTTTGCTGGTTTCTTCAGAAATGCCCTCTACAATATGCTCTGACAGCAAAACCCAAAATGAGTAAGTTTCTTCTTGGAAACTTTTGGTTAACTTGCACATTTGATGCCTCATCGGATCAAATTATTGCATCTGTTCTAAGCAAGGATGAACATGATGTGATCTTCAATGTGGAAGATGTTAGAAGCATTCTCAAGCTTCCTGTTTATGATTCTTATGAACCATTCCCTCTTGGTAATGAACATCAAATGGTGGTTGATGTGTTAAACTATATGGAAGAGAAGAAGGGCTCAAAGTCAAAGGGTCCGGGTACTTTATTGCGCAAAAACATGGGAAGTATTTGGAACTTCTTCTTTGCTCATCTGATTCTGTGCCTGAGCAAGAAGACAGGTGGTCCGGATCGCTCACCTTCTCAGTAATCGAGCTGGCACATGCTCTTATTTTTCAGAGAAAAATAGATTATGCCAGCTATTTCTTTAATGAAATGATCTCCTCGTTCTCTACACTCCGACGTCCTCAGGTACCATTTCAGCGACTTTTCTCTCTTATTATTCATGCAAAGTTGGCAGATAAATTAAAGAAAAGAGATGATATTGTATATGATCTCCCTCTCCACCAAGTGGGTAACCAGATCATGAAAAAGGCTGTCTTAGCATCAGACAACCCTCTCAGACCTTCTATGGTTGAGTTTGCAAGGAATGCAACTCTTGCTTGGGGAGAGAATGAACCGCGTCTTCAGAGAATTTTAGGTATGTCTTCTACCCCCTCTGTACCTAGAGTCACTGGTGTGCCCAAATCTCTTAAGAGATCCAAAGCGTGGGGCACATCTACCTCCGCACCCACCGATGCTACGAAGCCAAAAGAGCCTTTGGCTTCCACCCAAGCATCCAAATCCCATAAACGGAGAAACCCTAAAAGCCCCCCAAAGACTTCCTCAAAGAAGTCTAAGGGAACCCAAAGGGTTAAAGCACATGATCCATCTACTGGCTCCCAAAAGCCAGTAGGTGTTGAAAATATCCTCACAAAACCCAAGGAACACTTAGCTACTCCCGGCTCCTCCATGCCCTCTCAAAAGGACATAGTTGTACAAAGGACACCCCTTATTCCTTCATCAACTTTCTCCTTAGTTGATAAAGATGACTTGGAGTCTCCCATCCAAGGTACCTCTTCTTCACCCCTAGAGCTCTCTCGGCTCCGTGTCCACACTCCACGTGAGAATGCACCACAACCCGGGTGCATTTGATGGAGCAACCCTCTTTCTTGATTTTCCGATGTCCGACACTACTCCTTGGATAGGTACGTCTCCCGTACATGACAAGTGAGGTGTGGGAGGAACCCATTACCGAGGAATCCCCTCAAAGACACTCTCCTAAGAGTGTCTCCCCCTCATCTCCTAAATCCCCCCAAGAAAATCTACAGGTTTGGTGGATTATTCTTCCAGTGATGATGATGATACTTATCAACCACCAAAGCCTCATCCTACGGCTCCCATGTCTTCAAAGCAAGGGAATGACCTTCTACAGGCTTTCACCACCTTTACCAGTGATACTATCAGAAGGGTGGAGGTCTTAGAAGAACATGCCACTAAGGAAAAGGAAAGAATGGATTCCCTTTCCTCATCTCTCAGATCTAACATAGAGGAGTTGTCGGTGAGTCACCCAACTCTAATGACATGTTTAGATCTTCTACATTTGGATATCCTTGATCTTCAGCAAGGATTCTCTTCAAGTCAAGCATCCGTGCTTTCATCCATTCAGATCTTCGAAGCACCTCTTCTCAAGCCAGCCACCAATATCTCTACTCTTATTGCAAATCAACAGGCAATAATGGAGTCTCTCTCAAGTCTACACACCAAGATTGATAAAGTTCCAACCTCTTCTCCAACGGTTGAACTTGATATTGGTGATTCCTTCTTCCAAGATACTGACAGGTTTGTCCTTCAAAGGGTAGAAAAGAAACTTGGGGGTCTCTGCTCTGATGTGGAAAGGATTAAGGAGTTTCTCTCTTCAGTGGGTTTCAAGGGTTCAACCACTGAGGGGGAGAAAAATGTGAAGACCTCTACAACAGCAGCCAAAGCCGCCGACGTCAGCATGCCAGCCGCCGACGTCAGCATGCCAGCCGCCGACGCCAGCCATACAGCCACCGATGTGGCCTCTCCAACTCATCTAGCCACCGACGTGGCAGCCACCGATGTGGCCCCTACAGCCACCGATGGTGGTATGGTCACAGAGGTGGTCTCTGTTCCTTTGGTACCCGAAGCAGCTGTTGAGGGGGAGAGTGTCAGTGCTCAACCCCTTGAAACTGAAGAAGAGAAAAGAAGAAAAGAAAAAGCCAAAGGAAAGAAGCCTCTTTCCTTTGAAGAACAGAAGGAAGAAAAGAAGAGAAAGAAGAAAATGAGAGATCCTAATGCAGACACTCTCAGACTACAGCCTGCCCCTGCACTGACTGATCCTATTGGGGTGAATCTTACTAAGGCTGAAAGAGAAGAAGCTATCAAGGCTCAGCTTGAGTATGATCAGACAAATGTACTCAAGCTAGCTCATGATGAAGCTATTCATGCCAAAGTCACCGATGCAATTCAAGCTCAAAAGGATGAGCTTGAAAATATAAAGAAGAAATCTGAAGCTGCAAAATTGGTTGATGAGGCCAAGAAGGCAAAGGAAGTAGAGTGGTTCAAAAGGAGGTTGAAGAATAGAAAGGATGATTCAAAGATCATCGGTGCTACCATCCATCCCCCAACTAAGAATTCTCCCAAACTTCTTATCACTCTTAAAAGAGCTGATTCTCTTATGAAAGTTTGTGAGGTTGATTGGCTTGAAGCTCTTGGGATCTATGAATGGATAGAGGTTGGAAATTGCATTGACAAGAGCAAAAGCAAACACAAGGAATTGATACTGAATACCATCAGAAAGCTCTTTGTCAAAATGGTGAAGATTCAAAAGGAGCATAATATTCTTGTCACCTTTCTTGAAGGTCAACAGATGTACCTTATTCAAAAGTGGTCTCTCCGGAGAGTTGGTCAAACCTCCAAAGAACAAAAAGAAAGGACACTTTTCCATGCTTCATGAAAGGGGCATAAAGATTGACGCATCAGGTATTAATCTCTCTATTCCCACTCCTATTGCTTATCCTGAGCAAACCATGATCACCGAGCCTGAACTTGGAGTATTCTTTGAGGACATCTATGGCAACATAGGTTTCTTCAGAGCCTCTGACATTCCAAGGGCTCACAGCTCCTTCCTCTCTCGCTATTCTTGGAGTGCCTCCCATTGAAGACCATGGCATCACAAGAATGATCCTGGATGAACTTAAAAGAAGAGAACCCTTCTCAGATCCTTGATCCTGCAGACGTATAGTGCAGTATGAACTTTGTTAATCATGTACTCTGATCAATCCTATGTGTTGATTAATAAAAGTTCATACTTTTTCTTCCATCCCATCTCTTGTTAATATTTTTACAAGCTTTGCACATATTTAAACTTATACTTATTCTTTTATTCAGATTATACTCTATACTGTACATACTCAGTTAAAAAAAAAAAATCAAAAAAAAAATGAAAAAAAAAATTTGAGTCAAAAGAACCCAAAAGAAAAATAGAAAGTGGTCAAAAAGAATTCTTTTCTAACCTACAGATATCATCATCAAATAGGGGGAGATTGTTGGGTCACCGATGATTTGGTGATGAACCACCTTCCTTTATATGAATGAATTTTTACAGGTTCTTTTGAAGGTCTGAAATATGCTTCAAGTATTGAAGAGTCAAAGACTATTCAATCAAGGGGTTGTACATCAAAAAGTGGAATTTTGGATGTATCAACCAACTTCAATATTCAGACCATCTTGCCAAGTCAAGATTGGGTCACCAATATAGTGGGTCACCGATGGTACACTCAAAAGTCATCAAAAGTACTAAGGACATCAAATAAGATGAGGTCATCAAGTTTGATGCCATGGTCACCGACACTATGATCTTGGTCACCGAAATTGCGGAGGTATATTTTCTAAGGCCGTGATATCAACTCACAAGTGGTATACACTTTTGTCACTTAAAGTGAAAGAAGAAGTTATCAAGCAAAGTGTACACTTATCAACTCCACCTTATAAGGTATCCACCGATGTGATACATAGTGAGATGTATCACTTAGCAATTTCAAAGAGATAAGTTCTTGACTCACATCAATTGCAAGACACGTGAGCCAGCAAGAACTTGGGCACCAAGCCTTAATTAAAGACATTCTCTTTTATTCTTATAAAAGGAATATTTGTCTTTTAGCTAAAAGGCTTGATGGGACTTCACAGAGCATGAAGAAAAGAAGATAAAGTTATCTGACATTACGTGCTACAAGGAATGGTTCATCCATTATTCTAGTACAAAGGAAGTGGTCTCTTCCTTTGTCCATCGAATAATCTTCCGGCTAATGAAACCTTGACGGTGTCCACTTGCATCCCATGCATGGACACTATAAAAGGAGATGAAGTCCTTCCCGTAAATCTCACGCTTTCAACAAATCTTCGTAGTGATTATTTGTTTGGTAATGGCAAAGCTGTGTGCTATAACGGTATTGTTTTAACTTGCTTAGTGTAATAGTTAATTATCTGTTATCCGTGTGTTTAGTTTGATAGAATAGTCCGCCTCGTTCTTTTTCCGCATCAAACTATTCTGTGTGTAAATTTTTAATATTTATATTAAAAAAATTTAAAAAGAGTATATTCTGTGTGTTTTATATTCAACCCCCCCTTCTACAAAACCCTCTCTTAGTTAGTCATCTCTCTTTGGGGACTAACAATTGGTATCGGAGCAGTTGGTTTAATCTCATAAACCAGATCTGTGATGGCTACTACCTCAAATGTTGATGGTACCTTGCACCTCTTCCAAGAATACATATGATTTAGGATCTTTGGCTAAACCCCCAAGATTCAACCCAAACAACTTTGGGTTATGGAAAAATCGCATGTTATTATTCTTGGAAGGGATCGATTGCAGGTATCCCAACATTCTCAAATGTAGGGACCTATTATTCCTAAAATATGGGCTCGCTTTGGCCCTCAAAAGGACGCCGAAGGAAAGGACATAGAGTCGGATGACGAAAGAAGTGAGAAAACCGGTAGATATATCATTAAACCTTCTAACAAATTTAGTGAAGATGATAAACTCCTAGTGGCTTTAGATACTAAAGTCAAATCGCTCTGTCTTTGTTTCCCTTCCTGATGATGTGTATCATTCTCTTCTTTACCTTCCCACTGCTAAAGAGATGTGGGATACTTTGAGTGTCTTATATGAAGGCACCAAAGAAGTAAAGAAATCTAACAAGATCTGTCTTGTTAGAAAGTATGAACTCTTCTCCCATGAAAAGGGAGAATCTCTTTCTACCTACTTTAATCGTTTTAACTGTCTTCTCAACGATCTCAAAGTTCTTGGCCGAGTTTATGATAATGAAGAAGTTCTCTGCAAGTTCATGGATTGTCTTCCAGATTTCTGGGAAACTATCTGTACTTGCATCAAGCAAACCAAGGACTTAGAAATAATGCCTTTAACTGCTCTCTATGGAACTCTTCTTCACTATGAACAAACTCAGAACCAGAGAAAGTCTCTTATAAAGGATATATCAAATCCTCTATTGCTTTAATAGGTGATTCAAACCCTTCTTCTTGTTTTCCTAGAATCACCTATCCTTCTTCTAATTCTGAAAAAGATATTAAGGAAGACTCTTCTCATCTGTCAGATGCATACTATAGTGCTGCTGATGATGAAGGAGAAGAATCAGCCATTGACATACTTTCTGATAATATGGCAATGCTTGTTGGAAACCTTAAGAACAAAAGATTTTCTTCAAACCGCTCCAAATTTAATAGAAAACCTTTTTCTCAAAAATCCTCTTCTGATAAAGCAAATGAAGAATGCTTCAATTGTGGAAAGAAAGGTCATTTTGCTTCGAATGCGGATCAAAAGCTTATTCTTCTAAACCTTCTTCTTCTTATGGCCATGACTTCTCAAAATCAGCTTCTAGGAAGCATGAAGAGAGAAATAGCCAATCCTCTAAAGAAAACTCTGAATCAAAAGAAACCTCAAGGTACAAGAAATACAAAGCCAAATACAAAAGAGAAAAGGAGAGAAACCAAGGTAAAAATAAAACCTTAGTTGCTGAGGCTCATTACTGGGAAGATGAGCAAACCTCTGAGAGTGAGAGTGAGTATGTCACTAAGTGCCTCATGGCCAAAATTGATGAAATAGAAGACATGGAGAAATCACTCTACACCACTCTTGTATCTGCTGAGGGATCCACTTCAGGGACAAAACCTCAGGTACATCCTTTTACCTTTCTCTCTGATGATCAAAAGGCTGATGCCTTTGATTCTTTAACTGTTGACTTCTGTGACTTAAAGATTCAAAAGAAAAAGGCTGATATGCACATAAAATGTCTAAATGATCAACTCCTCTCTTGCTTTTCAAAACTAAAAGATTTTGACAAAATGAAAGCTGATCTGGAAAACCTTCGGTATTTAAACGACAGTCTTTCTGAGGAAAAATCAAAGATTTCTTCCACTCTTGAAAAGGAACAAGAGGTTCTGTCTAAATGGACTAAATCCTCTAAGAATCTAGAAAGGATCCTTCAAGATCAAATCACCAGCAAGGATAAGTCTGGCCTTGGTTATGGAAAAGATGTTCCTCAACCTCTTGACCTTCCACTCCCTTCCTCTTCTGAGTGTCAAGGTTTTCCTGCTGGTTTCCTTTCCGATGACGATGATGATCTCTTCGGTTACTCATCTGAGGATTCTACCTCCGTTCACTCTATAGATCTACTTGACATGCTCAAAGTAGAATTTGATTCCAAAAAGTTTGGAGTCTTTGTTAAAGTTAAAGAAATCTCTTCTGAGTCTTCAATGGTTTCAACTCTTCCAAGCTCTTCTTCTTCTCCCAAACCTATCCAAAGACTTTTAAATTCCTTAAGTCTTCATGAGTCAAGGTACTCCCTGTGAGCGACCTTCCGAAGTTCAGCTTTCGAGTATTCTTCTTCAAAAAGATTTTCTCCTCAAAAGAAAAATTTTTCTAAATCAAATTTTTCATCTAAAAGGAAATCTCAAATAGCTACTGACTTTATTCCTCGGTCATTAACTTGAAGAAATCAAGAAATCCTGGTAAAGGTATTCTTGGACCAAGACCAGGTGTTGGACACCCCTCTTCTTCTCATTCCTCAACCTCTGTCCAAAGTTTAGATGATAGGGATTTTAAAAAGGTCTTTCCTTTAAAGAAGTGCTATAACTGTGGCAACACTCTTCATCTTACCAAAAATTGCCCAAAAGACTTGGCTCCTTGCAAATCTAAAATGCCTTCTAATCCCAAAGGACCCACCTCAAAATGGGTACCAAAAGTCTAAATTAGTTTCTGGGTGCAGGTACCAAATAAAGATCATATATGGTACATGGATAGTGGATGTTCAAGACACATGACCGGAAACAAACTTCTTCTCTCTAACTTTTCAAAAGAAAAGGGACCCACTGTTTCCTTTGGAGGAAATGGAAAAGGGGTCACCAAAGGATATGGTACCATTTCAAATGGAACCATCACTTTCTCCAGAGTAGCTCATGTTGAAGGGTTGATGTACAATCTTCTAAGCATAAGCCAAATATGTGATTTGGGCTATAAGGTCATGTTCCAGCTATGTGTATGTTTGGTCTTTGACGTACAGAACAAGATTGTACTAGCAGGAACCCGACTGAATGACGTGTACATAATCAACATGAAGGAAAGTGCAATAGGAGAAGGCCGTGTGTCTCCTTTCTCAAGAACTAGCCAAACAAAGTTGGGTTGTGGCATAAAAGGTTCTCTCATCTAAACTTTAAAACCTTGAACAAACTCTCCAACAAAGAGTGGTTGTTGGAATGCCAAAAATAGCTTTTGAAAAAGAAAAGGCATGTGGGGCATGTGAAAAAGGAAAACTCACCGTAACTTCCTTTAAAACAAAACAATGCTCTTCTATCTCTCAACCTCTTCAAATGCTTCACATGGATCTATGCGGTCCGGTCGGTACACCCGATGCAGGTGGTAAAAAGTATATGCTAGTAATCGTCGATGAATTCTCTAGATATACCTGGGTGTTCTTTCTGAAACACAAGAGTGATGCTGCTGAAGAAATCATCAGGTTTACAAGAAAGATTGAAAATTTGAATGATAAACTGGTGAAGTCCTTCAGAAGTGATAATGGCACTGAATTCAAGAATGCTGCTCTGGAAGATTTCTTTGACCTAAAATGAATTTCTCAGAACTTCTCTGCCGTACGCACTCCTCAGCAAAATGGTGTTGTTGAGAGAAAGAATAGAACACTATGTGAAGCTGCAAGGTCTATGCTGAGTGAATCCAAGTTGCCAACCTCTTTTTGGGCAGAAGCAGTTAACACTGCATGCTTTACTCAAAATAGGTCTATCATAGTCAAAAGGCATGACCAGACTCCGTATGAAGTTTTCCATGGTAGAAAACCTGCAGTTGACTTCTTCCATGTGTTTGGCTGTGCATGTCACATGCTAAATGACAGGGAACAACTTGGAAAGTTTGATCCGAAGTCAGATGATGGAATTTTCATGGGCTACTCTCTCTCCTCAAGAGCCTTCAAAATTTTCAACCTAAGAAGACAATGCATAGATGAATCCATGCATGTAAAGTTTGATGAGTTTGAAACTTCTTCATTATCTTGTGATGAAGAAGAATTAAACCTATGGATAAATTCATGTGTTGGTGAAATTCCATCCTCCTCTCAAACCAATCCTCCAGATAGCAACCCTTCTCAGCCTCCCATAAACACCACCTTACCTTCAGAACCTTCTATTTCTTCTCCACCTCCTGAAACTAACTCTTCAGAAGACCTTACCCACCAAAACACTATATCTCCCTTAAACCCTTCTTCACCATCCCAAATTCCTACCTCATCCTCTTCTCTACCTCCCTCCTTACCTCCTGCACTAAAGTGGACCATGGATCATCCAATAGATCAAATCATAGGTGATCCACAAGTTGGTGTAAAAACCGAGAAGAGGCATAAGCAATGCAGCTTATATGTCAACTTTGTTTCCATTGTTGAGCCTAAGCTGATAAATGAAGCCCTAGCTGATCCTAGCTGGGTAATTGCCATGCAAGAAGAGCTCTCACAATTTGAGAGAAACAAAGTCTGGAAGTTAGTTCCTCGTCCATCCAACAAAACAATTATCGGAACAAAATGGGTGTTTCGAAACAAGATGGACGAAGAAGGAACTGTCATAAGAAACAAGGCAAGGTTGGTTGCTCAAGGATATCGGCAAGATGAAGGAATTGATTATGATGAAACCTTTGCTCCTGTTGCCAGATTGGAAGCTATCCGAATATTTCTTGCCCATGCAGCTTACAAGAATTTTCGGGTATTCCAAATGGATGTCAAAAGTGCCTTCCGAATGGTGAATTAGTCAAGAAGTGTATGTGAAGCAACCTCACGGGTTTGAAGATCCACCATCCATATCATGTATATAGGCCGGATAAAGCTCTATATGGACCGAAGCAAGCTCCACGTGCACAGTATGACACTCTATCAGAATATCTACTTAGAAATAAGTACATACGAGGCAAGGTTGACAACACTCTCTTCTTCAAGAAATCACAAGGTAATATCATTCTTGTTCAAATCTATGTAGATGATATTATTTTTGGAGCAACCGATGAATCCTTGTGTGATGAGTTTAGCTCCCTCATGCAAAAGGAATATGAAATGAGCATGATGGGGGAGTTAACTTTCTTTCTTGGTTTGCAAGTAAAACAATCTTCAGAAGGTATTTTCATAAATCAAAGTAAATACATTAAAGATCTTCTGAAAAAGTTTCAATTTGATACTTGCTCTACCATGAAAACTCCTATGGCTCCTCCTCTTAAACTCTCTTCTGATCCTGATGGCATTTCTGTAAATATTACAAATTATAGAGCTATGATAGGATCCCTTCTTTATCTGACTGCAAGTAGACCTGACATTATGTTTGCTACTTGTCTGTGTGCCCGATACCAAGCAAATCCTAAAGAATCACATCTCGTCGTCGTGAAAAGGATTTTTCGGTATACGAAAGGTACCATAAATGCGGGTCTTTGGTATCCCAAAGACTCGGGTTTCGATCTCATCGGGTACTCGATTCGATTTTGCGAGTTCAAAAATAGACAGAAGAGTACAACCGGAAGTTGTCGGTTACTTGGTGGAAAGCTTGTGAAATTTGGTCAAGTAAGAAACAACATTCGGTGTCTACATCTACTGCTGAAGCAGAATATGTGGCTGCTGGAAGTTGTTGTGCACAAATATTGTGGATGAAAAATCATTTGTGTGATTACAATCAGATTTTCTCAAAGATCCCAATAATGTGTGACAACTCAAGTGCAATAGCCATTGCCAACAACCCTGTGCTTCATTCAAGATCCAAGCACATTGATATTAGCTATCACTTTATAAGAGATCATGTCTCTAAAGGTGATGTGGAGTTACATTTCATTCCCACCGACTATCAACTAGCTGATCTGTTCACAAAGCCTCTTGATGAAGCAAGGTTCAAGTTTCTCATCTGTGAGTTAGGTATGATAAACATAGACTAATATATTTTATATTTATATATAATGTATGTTATTATATACATTTATATATTTATAACTTATATATGTTATATGTTTTATATATATATTATATGTATACTTTATAGATATATTATATATTATATTATATTAATATATTTATATAAAAACAAAAATAAAAAGAAAATAAAAATATATTATATTATATATTATATTATATTAATATATTTATATAAAAATAAAAATAAAAAGAAAATAAAAATAATATATATATATATAGTGTCGGTGACTAAGTCACCGACGAAACTTCTCTCTCTCTCTTTCTATTTTTCTCTCTCCAAACCCTAACCCTAAAAACCACCACACCATATCATCCACCACAAGCCAAGCCACCGACGAGCCGCCGACGAACCACCACCAAAACCACCAACCACCGACGGAACCACCATCGAACCACCTAAGAACCGCCGACGGTGACTGTGTGCCCACCGACGAGCCGCCGACGGCGACCACCCACCGAGCCACCGACGAGAACCAAAACAGCCACCGACGTTTGGTCTCGACGCCGACGTCATCACGTGACGTCAGCTTTCCGACGTCCTGAGCCACCGATGCCATACCTCGCAGCCATCCACCGACGTCTCTCTCTCTCTCACTAGCCACCGACGTCTCTCTCTCGCATACAAGCCACCGACGTTGTCCACTCACCAAGGTAACCTTTTCAAACCTTTCACCTTCTTAACCCTTAAAAGATAACTCTTGACTTACCATTCTTGATAAGCAAGATTATTTGTTCTTATCCCTAATGACATCATCAATGTCAGACCATGCGCCGAATTCAACTCTAAAACCCTTAGAATTCTGACCTTTCAATCACCAAAAATAATCATTATTTTTGAAAGTTGAAATTTCCCTCTCATATATAACCTCTTCCCCCACTACTTCACCACCTTTCTCGCACCCATCTTCTTCTCACCTTCAAAAGCAAAAAACCTGCAACCTGCAACTTCATTTTCTTCTTCAATGGCTTCTCCTTCAAGAATTGGTGAAGAACAAACAATCACTTTTGGATCTCTCTCCTTCCCTGCATGCAACTACTTTGGAAGAATAGGAGTTGACAATGCTCATCCAGAGTACAATGATGTTTGCTGGTTTCTTCAGAAATGCCCTCTACAATATGCTCTGACAGCAAAACCCAAAATGAGTAAGTTTCTTCTTGGAAACTTTTGGTTAACTTGCACATTTGATGCCTCATCGGATCAAATTATTGCATCTGTTCTAAGCAAGGATGAACATGATGTGATCTTCAATGTGGAAGATGTTAGAAGCATTCTCAAGCTTCCTGTTTATGATTCTTATGAACCATTCCCTCTTGGTAATGAACATCAAATGGTGGTTGATGTGTTAAACTATATGGAAGAGAAGAAGGGCTCAAAGTCAAAGGGTCCGGGTACTTTATTGCGCAAAAACATGGGAAGTATTTGGAACTTCTTCTTTGCTCATCTGATTCTGTGCCTGAGCAAGAAGACAGGTGGTCCGGATCAGTCACCTTCTCAAGTAACTGAGCTGGCACATGCTCTTATTTTTCAGAGAAAAATAGATTATGCCAGCTATTTCTTTAATGAAATGATCTCCTCGTTCTCTACACTCCGACGTCCTCAGGTACCATTTCAGCGACTTTTCTCTCTTATTATTCATGCAAAGTTGGCAGATAAATTAAAGAAAAGAGATGATATTGTATATGATCTCCCTCTCCACCAAGTGGGTAACCAGATCATGAAAAAGGCTGTCTTAGCATCAGACAACCCTCTCAGACCTTCTATGGTTGAGTTTGCAAGGAATGCAACTCTTGCTTGGGGAGAGAATGAACCGCGTCTTCAGAGAATTTCAGGTATGTCTTCTACCCCCTCTGTACCTAGAGTCACTGGTGTGCCCAAATCTCTTAAGAGATCCAAAGCGTGGGGCACATCTACCTCCGCACCCACCGATGCTACGAAGCCAAAAGAGCCTTTGGCTTCCACCCAAGCATCCAAATCCCATAAACGGAGAAACCCTAAAAGCCCCCCAAAGACTTCCTCAAAGAAGTCTAAGGGAACCCAAAGGGTTAAAGCACATGATCCATCTACTGGCTCCCAAAAGCCAGTAGGTGTTGAAAATATCCTCACAAAACCCAAGGAACACTTAGCTACTCCCAGCTCCTCCATGCCCTCTCAAAAGGACATAGTTGTACAAAGGGACACCCCCCTTATTCCTTCATCAACTTTCTCCTTAGTTGATAAAGATGACTTGGAGTCTCCCATCCAAGGTACCTCTTCTTCACCCCTAGAGCTCTCTCAGCTCCGTGTCCACACTCCACGTGAGAATGCACCACAACCAGGTGCATTTGATGGAGCAACCCTCTTTACTGATTTTCTGATGTCCGACACTACTCCTTGGATAGGTACGTCTCCCGTACATGACAAGGGTGTGGAGGAACCCATTACTGAGGAATCCCCTCAAAGACACTCTCCTAAGAGTGTCTCCCCCTCATCTCCTAAATCCCCCCCAAGAAAATCTACAGGTTTGGTGGATTATTCTTCCAGTGATGATGATGATACTGATCAACCACCAAAGCCTCATCCTACTGCTCCCATGTCTTCAAAGCAAGGGAATGACCTTCTACAGGCTTTCACCACCTTTACCAGTGATACTATCAGAAGGGTGGAGGTCTTAGAAGAACATGCCACTAAGGAAAAGGAAAGAATGGATTCCCTTTCCTCATCTCTCAGATCTAACATAGAGGAGTTGTCGGTGAGTCACCCAACTCTAATGACATGTTTAGATCTTCTACATTTGGATATCCTTGATCTTCAGCAAGGATTCTCTTCAAGTCAAGCATCTGTGCTTTCATCCATTCAGGATCTTCGAAGCACCTCTTCTCAGCAAGCCACCAATATCTCTACTCTTATTGCAAATCAACAGGCAATAATGGAGTCTCTCTCAAGTCTACACACCAAGATTGATAAAGTTCCAACCTCTTCTCCAACGGTTGAACTTGATATTGGTTATTCCTTCTTCCAAGATACTGACAGGTTTGTCCTTCAAAGGGTAGAAAAGAAACTTGGGGGTCTCTGCTCTGATGTGGAAAGGATTAAGGAGTTTCTCTCTTCAGTGGGTTTCAAGGGTTCAACCACTGAGGGGGAGAAAAATGTGAAGACCTCTACAACAGCAGCCAAAGCCGCCGACGTCAGCATGCCAGCCGCCGACGTCAGCATGCCAGCCGCCGACGCCAGCCATACAGCCACCGATGTGGCCTCTCCAACTCATCTAGCCACCGACGTGGCAGCCACCGATGTGGCCCCTACAGCCACCGATGGTGGTATGGTCACAGAGGTGGTCTCTGTTCCTTTGGTACCCGGCACCGTTGAGGGGGAGAGTGTCGGTGCTCAACCCCTTGAAATCGAAGAAGAGAAAAGAAGAAAAGAAAAAGCCAAAGGAAGAAGCCTCTTTCCTTTGAAGAACAGAAGGAAGAAAAGAAGAGAAAGAAGAAAATGAGAGATCCTAATGCAGACACTCTCAGACTACAGCCTGCCCCTGCACTGACTGATCCTATTGGGGTGAATCTTACTAAGGCTGAAAGAGAAGAAGCTATCAAGGCTCAGCTTGAGTATGATCAGACAAATGTACTCAAGCTAGCTCATGATGAAGCTATTCATGCCAAAGTCACCGATGCAATTCAAGCTCAAAAGGATGAGCTTGAAAATATAAAGAAGAAATCTGAAGCTGCAAAATTGGTTGATGAGGCCAAGAAGGCAAAGGAAGTAGAGTGGTTCAAAAGGAGGTTGAAGAATAGAAAGGATGATTCAAAGATCATCGGTGCTACCATCCATCCCCCAACTAAGAATTCTCCCAAACTTCTTATTACTCTTAAAAGAGCTGATTCTCTTATGAAAGTTTGTGAGGTTGATTGGCTTGAAGCTCTTGGGATCTATGAATGGATAGAGGTTGGAAATTGCATTGACAAGAGCAAAAGCAAACACAAGGAATTGATACTGAATACCATCAGAAAGCTCTTTGTCAAAATGGTGAAGATTCAAAAGGAGCATAATATTCTTGTCACCTTTCTTGAAGGTCAACAGATGTACCTTATTCAAAAGGGTCTCTCTGGAGAGTTGGTCAAACCTCCAAAGAACAAAAAGAAAGGACACTTTTCCATGCTTCATGAAAGGGGCATAAAGATTGACGCATCAGGTATTAATCTCTCTATTCCCACTCCTATTGCTTATCCTGAGCAAACCATGATCACCGAGCCTGAACTTGGAGTATTCTTTGAGGACATCTATGGCAACATAGGTTTCTTCAGAGCCTCTGACATTCCAAGGGCTCACAGCTCCTTCCTCTCTGCTATTCTTGGAGTGCCTCCCATTGAAGACCATGGCATCACAAGAATGATCCTGGATGAACTTAAAAGAAGAGAACCCTTCTCAGATCCTTGATCCTGCAGACGTATAGTGCAGTATGAACTTTGTTAATCATGTACTCTGATCAATCCTATGTGTTGATTAATAAAAGTTCATACTTTTTCTTCCATCCCATCTCTTGTTAATATTTTTACAAGCTTTGCACATATTTAAACTTATACTTATTCTTTTATTCAGATTATACTCTATACTGTACATACTCAGTTAAAAAAAAAAAAATCAAAAAAAAAATGAAAAAAAAAATTTGAGTCAAAAGAACCCAAAAGAAAAATAGAAAGGGTCAAAAAGAATTCTTTTCTAACCTACAGGTATCATCATCAAATAGGGGGAGATTGTTGGGTCACCGATGATTTGGTGATGAACCACCTTCCTTTATATGAATGAATTTTTACAGGTTCTTTTGAAGGTCCGAAATATGCTTCAAGTATTGAAGAGTCAAAGACTATTCAATCAAGGGGTCAGACATCAAAAAGTGGAATTTTGGATGTATCAACCAACTTCAATATTCAGACCATCTTGCCAAGTCAAGATTGGGTCACCAATATAGTGGGTCACCGATGGTACACTCAAAAGTCATCAAAAGTACTAAGGACATCAAATAAGATGAGGTCATCAAGTTTGATGCCATGGTCACCGACACTATGATCTTGGTCACCGAAATTGCAGGTATATTTTCTAAGGCTGTGATATCAACTCACAAGGGTATACACTTTTGTCACTTAGTGAAAGAAGAAGTTATCAAGCAAAGTGTACACTTATCAACTCCACTTTATAAGTGTATCCACCGATGTGATACATAGTGAGATGTATCACTTAGCAATTTCAAAGAGATAAGTTCTTGACTCACATCAATTGCAAGACACGTGAGCCAGCAAGAACTTGGGCACCAAGCCTTAATTAAAGACATTCTCTTTTATTCTTATAAAAGAAATATTTGTCTTTTAGCTAAAAGGCTTGATGGGACTTCACAGAGCATGAAGAAAAGAAGATAAAGTTATCTGACATTACGTGCTACAAGGAATGGTTCATCCATTATTCTAGTACAAAGGAAGTGGTCTCTTCCTTTGTCCATCAGATAATCTTCCAGCTAATGAAACCTTGACAGCTGTCCACTTGCATCCCATGCATGGACACTATAAAAGGAGATGAAGTCCTTCCCAGAAATCTCACGCTTTCAACAAATCTTCAGAGTGATTATTTGTTTGACTGTGGCAAAGCTGTGTGCTATAACAGTATTGTTTTAACTTGCTTAGTGTAATAGTTAATTACTGTTATCTGTGTGTTTAGTTTGATAGAATAGTCTGCCTGTTCTTTTCCGCATCAAACTATCTGTGTGTAAATTTTTAATATTTATATTAAAAAATTTAAAAAGAGTATATTCTGTGTGTTTTATATTCAACCCCCCCTTCTACAAAACCCTCTCTTAGTTAGCCATCTCTCTTTGGGGACTAACAGTTATTTTATCATGATGAGTTGGGCTTTAAAAGAAAACAAAAACAAAGGTTTTTAAAAGGTTGAAGAATGTTGCAGCCTGTTGCAACATTTGATACAGTTACACCTATATTCTTGTATTTGTCTCATCATTGATAGGATGCGGTATTCCATATGAGTGTCTAACTGAATTTCGGAAAGAAGTCATTTGATCTAATAGTATGATGTTGAGAACTATTGCTGCAACAACCTCATCTTACGTTGTAGCAAGATTTTGATTCACTTGCGCTAGAACCTCAATCAGATCTTAACACCCATGTTTTTCTTCAGTTATTGTTATATCTCATTAGTTGTTAACTTCCACACAAACGATTGTTTCAAATTCACCATCTAGAATCTTTTGATAAGATTGACTTCCTTAATTTGTGCTTTTCTTTGTCCCTGAGGTACGATACTTGCTAATGCTTACCATTACTACCTGATATGTACAACACTAGTAAGACATGCATACTTGCATGATTCACTGGTTTTTTGTAGCTTTTTTAGGTTATATATTATCTTTACTAGTTGTACAATATATCTTAACCGTTTAATCAATCATAGTCGTCGATATCTCATATAAACATGTGAACGAGAATGTGGGAGTAGATAAGGACTCGATCTTACAGCCTTTAAGAGAAGAGTATTCATTCCGGATTATCTCAGTACTAAATTCATGAGTACCCAAAGCAATAAGGGTCGAATTATTGTATTCGAAAAACGAACTTTCCACGATCCAGGTGATTATTCAGTCCATGTATCATTTCCAATCCCCAATTCCTAACAGTAACTATCAATGACGTCCCATGTCAAATTATATATTGTTATTCTTGATTACATTAAAGAATATCACATCAAAATCAACTCATACCATATTGATTGAGACCTCATTTACCATCTAAAAATGATACTAAATATGAAAAAAAAAAAAAAGTAAATGTTTATTAAACTAATTATGAAATATTTCAACATTACATTGAATAAGAATTGAGACAAAAATTTTGTTAAGTTTTAATGATTTTAATGTGGATAATGGGTGGGGGTGGGGGTGGGGGTGGGGGTGGGGGTGGGGGTGGGGGTATGATTGGAAATAGGTGGCACTTGGATACCAACAAGACATGTTAGTAAGATTCAAGTGGTGTTGTGTTTATATAAAATAAATAAATGCCTCCTCTTCACGCTCATTCCAAATGCTTGCTGATTGATTGATTGCCCCCTCCTCTTCCCACACCACCATTCCTTCTTTGTCCCCTAAAATATCCAATTTTTTTATTTATTAATTTTTTAAATATCAATACAGATAAATACAACTTTTAAAACATGTCTAGTCAAGTGGTAAGGTAACATCCTGAAGGGTCAGTAGATGGTATCCCTGACTATCCGGGTTTGAATCCCGCGGTGCGCATGTGGTGATATCCAGATCATGGGCCTACCACTTATTGGTACCCTTAATTGGGTTGGGCCGTGGTCGGCGGAGATTAGTCGGGTGGCACCCTTAAATGGAAGCCCGGATACCCCGAAAAAGTGTGTGTGTGTGTGTGTGCGCGCGCGCGTTAACTGTCTTTAAAAAAAATACAGTTTGTAAAACATATATACTGAGATTCAAACGTTAAATCATTTAACAAGCTCTTAGGATAACATTTGGTTCATTGAAATATGACGAAACGTAATTACAGATTTTGAATCGTGTTTGGTTGTGTGTTTTAAATCTTTATGCCTCCTTACACATGGAATGACTTGGATTGAGATCAAATTTATATTTGGACAAAAATACCCTTCTTTCTCATTATCAAAATTATCTTTTATTTATATTCATCAGCATCAATATTCTTATTAATACTACCGAATAAAAGACAATCATCGTCGATATTTATATATCAATTCCAAACTTACAGATTAATAACCCAAAATATCAGAAAAAGAACTGAATTACGATTTCACTTCATTTAGTAGCAACCGAAACATGTACTTTGGCCATATTTCATTTTTATTCGATTATGTTGAATTAATAATTAATGTAACAGTTGTATGATAAGAAAAACAGAAGAAGAAAAAAAAACAAAGGTTCGAAAATGAGTTATATGGAAATTGAAGGGGGTTTACACGCCACATGATTGTACTCGTGCCTTCATTGGAATCTCACTTGATTGCTCCACGCAAGCATCATCATCTCCCTTCTCTCATGTTTTCTCATTTTCCCTTATTATTATGTTTCCAATTTCACTCCTCCACTTCTTTTTTATTCTTCCAAATTCACTAAATCATATATATATATATATATATATATATATATATATATATATATGAGAATGCGACACGTGTCTCATTCAAAAAAATATTCAGACTGAATATAGTATATATTCGGTCTGAATATACAAAAAAATATTCAGACTGAATATATATTTATTCAGTCAGCTGAATATTTCTTTGTATATTCAGTCTGAATAATCTATATTCAGACACATGTCACGCTCTCATTTGTCCTCATGTTCACAACCAATCATTTGAACTTTCCTCTATAATATATATATTTATATATTTTTTATTCATATTTAAAGACATTATCGTTTATATGTAAAAATATTACATATTAAAAAAGTTTAATACATATTTTTATAGAATGATGTGTGTTTTTTTTCTGATTTGAACAAAAAATGGGCATTTTTTAATGTATACTATTAATATTTGTTTTAACGATGTGTTAATGTAATGGATGATGTTTTAATATATAAGATGTAAATAAGTATTGTTTTCTAAAAAGCCTTTTTTTTTCTTACCAATTTTTTATAGATTTTTAAAGATTTGCTACCATAATGTAACCTTGCTTGGAAGAAATGCAATTACCAAAAATCCCTCTTTTTCATAACTTGTGGTTTTTTAAAAGTTTATTATTTTAGTGTATAATATAGCATCGTGTGAAAAGTTGAGTTAATTGTAAAAAACGTGAGAACTGGATTTGAACCACTGATCACTTTTAATTTCATGGCCTCCCATGAATTCTGTTTTATAAGGGAATTGATCTGGTACATCTCGATGCATTTTGTTTCGGTGCATCTCATCCTAATGTGTATTCATTTCTCATCCAACAGTAAATAACCACTTTTCACCGGAACCCAGCTCTGTAGTGTAAGATATCTTACAGATAAGTTGTATTCTATTTACTTTATTATAATACCCTTTTCAATAATTGATTATAGGAAACAAACAAAAAAAAGTATTTTAGCTTGTTAAGGGTTTATAGTTTTTTTTACAAGAGTGTATATTAAATACAGAAATGTATATTATCATAAAAGAATGGAAGTGACAAATCACTCTTTTGATACCAATTTATGGTTTTTAATAGCCCATACGATAGTTGTTTAACTATTCAAATGAAATGAAATTACAAAATTACAAAAATACCCTTCTTTTGTTGAGATTTTTGTCTTTTTAATTGTTTATGATCATAATTTGGAATATTTATTGAAAAGATCATAAATTATAAGTTATTACTATAATCGATACCATTTTAATATGTTGGTCGAAGAGAATGTTGAAATTAGAAAAATGTCGTTATTTTGTTAAGATTTATAATCTTTTTAGTTTTTTCTTCATTGTAACTTGGGATATTTAGTTAAACACATCATAAGTAATAAGCTACTATAACAATACCATTTTGGGACATTGGGAGATAATGTTGAAAATACGAAAATGTCCTTCTTTTGCTATGATTATATTCTTCTTAATTGTTTTCTTTACCGTAGTTTAAGATATTTGTTTAACACATCATGAGTAATAAGTTATTATAACAATTCCAATTTTGGTATGTTGAAATTACGAAAACACCCTTATAAATGTCTTTTTTGCATCGAAATCATGATATTTATTTAACACATCATAAGTATTAAGCTATTATAACAACACTCTTTTTGATACTTTGGTCGGAGAGAATTTTGAAATTACAAAAATACCCTTCTTTAGTTACACTTATAGTCTTGTTAATTGGCATCTTTTTAATCTTAATTGAATGTTTGAAATTACAAAAATAGCCTTAAAAGGGGTTAGGAAATGAGATATAGTAAGTGGGTTGATGACATAAAGATGGTGTCATGAGAGAGGGAAGTTGGGTTTGATGAAAAAAGCAAAAAGGGAGGGTTTAAAAAGGAAGAAAGATGCAAATGGTGGTGTGAGTTCCAAGAGATTGATTGGAGATCTTTTAGAAGGAGTGATAATGTGTCTCAAGGGGGGGTTGTAAACCAAAACATGGAGGCCATCATGTTCCCTCTACTCCAAACTCCCAACAAACACCATTAGATTCTAACCCCACCAATCCCCCACTTCAACCCCTTTGTTTCTACCTTTTACCACTCTTTACTAATCATTTCTTTTTCTTTTTCTTTTTCTTTTCTTTTTTCTAAACTCCAAAACCATATCTTAGTTAACTTGTATTTAACCTTAATTAGATTCTAAAGAATCTACTCTTGTTTCTTTTAATCTATACAGTTTTCAATAGAACGTTAATGGCAGTTTCGTTCGATCTTAATTTCCCTTTTCTTTTTTGTCATTGGATCAAACTGTAGAAGATAAAAACCTCTTTTTCGAGTTTTGAAATGCTTTCAGAACTTATGAAATAAGCTTTATATAGGATAGATTTGTATTTTACAGGTTTAAAAGTCACATTTTTAGTAGCATGTAATTTTGAGTTTATAGGAACTCAAAAGTCATATTTTATATCCATACGTGACAGGTTATCACAAATTCGCCTATTTAAATGCTTAACGTTCTCGTCAGGTTTTCATAGCTGAAAATCAGCAAATTGACCTAATAACATCTAAATCAATTTAAAGTCATTGAAGAAGTTACTTGTAGGTCACAATTTTGAGTTTATAAGGAGGTCACAAATGGGATGGGTTGTCACAAACTCCCCCACTTGAATGTCTAATGTCCTTGTCAAGCCTATAAGGAGGTCACGAATCTCATTTGCTATCCATATGGGATGAGTTGTCACAAACTCTCCACTTAAATTCCTAACGTAAGTAGCAAGTTGGACTAAAAACCTTCAAATCAATTTAAAACCAGGGTAGAAGTTGTTGATAACCCAAACCTTTGAGTTTACAAGGAGCTCAGAAGGTTTATATTTTATCTATATGTGACGGGTTGTCATAACTCTTCCTTTTCCGTGATAATTATGAGAACCCCTTCGCGACCCCCTATCGCTTTTGATCCAAAGGCAATCAATGCTCGTATTTTTTTTTGGTAAAGGAGGGGTAATTTTATTGTTTGTTTTTCACATTTGGGCACAATATGGTATGTTAAAATGTGTGATGTATGCTAAAGTGCGTTAAGGTTATTACAGTCTATTAATGTCCAACATTTTCATTTTAAAGTATGTTAAGATTTACATGTTAATGTAGTTAAAATAAGCAAGCGTTTTCATTCTAAAGTATGTTAAGATTTACATGTTAATGTAGTTAAAATAAGCAAGCGTTTTCATTCTAAAGTATGTTAAGATTTACATGGTAATGTAGTTAAAATAAGCAAGCGTTTTCATTTTAAAGTATGTTAAGATTTACATGTTAATGTAGTTAAGATAAGTAGCTAGGGCATGTTAAAGTATGCTCATGTATGGTAACATTTGTTAAGGTTAGTTATGGTATGTTAACTTTCAATATTTTTTTGTGTTAAGGTCTGTATTTTCTACATCTATGTTCTCGAAGTTCCACTTACTTACATTCATACTGTTGCTTTTTTCCCAACTTTTTGATCAAGATAAAAGTAAAACCATCTGAGGCCTACAAGGTGGTCTTCAGGGGTCTCACAAAAGATAACAATTCTCACAAGATCCTAAGGTTTAAGCCTAAAACATAGTGTGACTGTAACGAAATATAATAATAACTAACAAAATATTTGAAACTGAGAATATTTAAAACTGTGCCTCGGATGATGCATTTTACCCTTTGTTTCGTAGGCTAATCAGGAGCTTTGTATATAACTCATCCCAATTGGGGAATTTATGAATAAAATAGTTTATTTTGTTTTGTATATTTCTTTATCTTATTTAGATGTACGTCATGTATCACATATTTTGGTAATACAAATAAGTAAATTACAAAGTCATTTACATGCTTACATTAATGTAATATATGTAACTTACAATATCTATGTGTATACATGGTATTAATTATATTAGTTAAATTACGTTAATAGAAACAACACACAACATTTGACGATATTAAGGTAGTAAATAAATTAAGAAATTGCTATAATTAAATAATTTTTTTAACATTATGCAATGTTGTAATTGAATAACTTTTAATATGTTATTTTTGATTATTTTGCTTTCTAAACTAGCTTATTAGTAAATTTTGTTAATTAATTCATCAATTAACGCTTATCAACAAGTTTGTAGTACATAGCCAAAATCTCCGATATGTTGTAATGCTAATTAATATGCAAAATAAAATATTTACCAAAAAGGTGCTGGCATGTTTTATAGAAAACTTGCATATTTTATCATGTTTTACATGATAACCTTGTGGTTTAACTCAATTGACAATAAAATTTGGGCTTTAGGGATCATTTCCAAAGACCAACGATTTGAGTCTTATAAAGCCACTGGAGATTTTTATAATTGTTCTTAAAGGCTCATGAAATTAGTCGAGATGCGTCCAAACTGATATGAACACTCATGGTCAACAAAAAAAATACTTGCATATTTTACAAGATAATCAACGTAGAAAATTGTTGTCTTTTCCGAGCATGAGTATATATTTATTTTATCATAGAGATCCAAATTTTATGTGACTATTTTCATGGCAGTTATACTGATAAAGATATACCCATATCAATCACATATATCAATCCTTGATTTTGATCATTTATATTAATATTGTAATATTTCCTTTGTTTATAATTATTTTGTCAATATTCTTTATTAATTAGTATTAATTAGGTTGATTTATTTCCTTCTCAATGAGATGTAAATGTTTGTATAAATAGGCTTCATGGTTGTTAATAAAATTCAACAAACCTTTCTTCTCTTATATGGTATCAGAGCCCCAATCAGTTTTTTTTCTCAACCAATTTCTTATCATGGCAGCCAATGACAACTCGAGTCCCAACTCATATGAATCTTCAAAACCTTTTGTCCTAATTAACTTCTCCAACGTCATCAAACTTTCTCCTACCAACTATATATCTTGGAAATCACAAATCCAAGCTATTCTTATTGGCCATGATTCAGTTTTAGTGTCTTTTGTGATGGTTTCAGGTAGGCAAAGGTGGGAGCCATCAACTAAATTGAATAGGTCATGGCCAAAGAGAATAGTTTGGATTTGAGATTTCCAAGATATATAGTTGGTAGGAGAAAGTTTGATGATGTTGGAGAAGTTAATTAGAACAAAAGGTTTTAAAGGTTCATATGAATTAGGAATCGTGTTGCCATTGCTTGCCATGATGAGAAATTGGTTGAGAAAAAAAAACAGATTGGGGATCTGATACCCTATAAGAGAAGAAAGGTTTTTTGAATTTTATTAACAACCATGAAGCCTATTTATACACACATTACATCTCATCGAGAGGGAAATAAATCAACTTAATTAATACTGATTAATAAAGAATATTGACAAAATAATTATTAACAAATAAAATATTACAACATTAATATAAATGATCAAAATCAAATATTGTTATCAACTTTGTTTTTAATGGTAAATATTGAACTTGAACTTATATTAATGAAATATCATAGCTTTTATTTATTTTTTCATCATAATACTGATTAAATAGTTGATCAACGTCAAAGTAAAGCACAAGATCAAAGTGAGTGCAATGCATTTTTGTTCAATTACAACAAGATGCAAAAAACGAAGTGCCCAATGAACGATAACATGTTCGTAATTTATTAACTTATTAAACTCATTTAAAGGGTGTTTGATCGGTTTTTCATTAAATCTTATATGAATAAAGCTGTCTGTATGTGTTAATCTGTCTGTATAAATTGAAGAGGACGTTCACATAGACAAAAGAAATTGTTTTTAATTGAGAGAGACACATTTGGGAAAAAAATCGACTTTCTGTATTACTGAATGTGTCATTTTCCATATCATTACACTACTTTCAAATAGTCTTGTACAGCTAACTGAATAAAAGTTGGAAATCACATTAAGCTCATTAAGTTGTCAGTTGACTAAACGAATAAGTAGTCTTGAAAGTCGATATTAAGGCATAAACAAAACACCTATGTAACTTTTTTCCAAAAAAAGAGAACACCTAGTAACTTGTCATTCCATAACCTATTTTTTGACCTTTCATTAAGACCGGGTTAACTTGAACAGATCGTTGACCAATTAAATTAAACTTGGCGCTAATTAATCCTAACCGAACTCTTAACTTTTCATTTGATTTAAATATAATCGTGCATGTAAAAAATACACAAAACAATAATAAGCAATGAACTAAAACCACTTGAAGTTGAAGAAAATGATAGGATCAACCATGAACTAAACAAACACCAAATCATGGTTCCAAAATAAAAGGTTCAATGAGATGGTTCTACAACAAAAACAAAAAAGGACACTTGGCCAACAGTATCAGTATCAGAGTTACCGATAGAACCAAAATGACACTCAAATAAGCCATCAAATATGGGGAGTATGCTTAAGTATTTGTCATATATAAATATTAAAGGGGGGTTCAGGGGAAAACCTCAAAAATAAACTGAAGAACGCCCTGGAGCTCTCCATCTGAACGGTATGCATCTATGCATATAAGTGATTGAAGCTATTTTTTTTTTCCTATGCACGAGTGTGTACATATGCACAAACGCATGTTACAAATTACAAATATGCATTTGTGCATATAGTCCAGATAGAGGGCTCCTAGAGTGTTCTTTAGTTTTTTTTTTTTTTTTTGAGGTTTTCCCTGATCCTGACCCTATAAATATTATATGCTTAAAAAAACCAAAACGAGACTCTCAGATAAGCCACAAAGAAGACAACCTGCTACTATAAGAAGAAAAAAACACTTGTAATGACACTCACATGGAATCATTCAACTCAAACAAAATACTCATCCTTTATTACATACAACATACTACCCTAATTTAGCTCGAGTTTATAGCCTTTCCCAAATCTTCTTTTTCTTTGTGTACAAAGATTTTCTCTTAAAATATGCTAACCTACGCACTTTATAGCCGTAAATGGAAGGGGTGAGATATACACAAACCTGTCGTCTATCCCAAATGGTAGAAAAGTTGTTTCCATTAAGACCTCTCTGGCTTGTGCACGCACTTTATATCTGTATTAAAACCAAACACAAAAACTTTGAAAAAACAAGTGAAACAGAAGTAAGATATCGCATTCTTGTTGTCTTTTTTCAAAGATCAACACAGAGGTAGGAGATAATGGAGCCTGCACGCCTTCTAGTCCGCTCGCTGACCTTTGATTTCTCAATCAGAACCTTTTTCATGTTTATACAGCTAGATATAACGGTGGCTACACCAGCTGAAGTGACACCGGGGCAATAGACCATGTGGCAGGATTCAAGCAGTTTGCATCTTCTAACAAGATGGGCTAGACCAATGTCTGTTATCTGGCGGCAATGTGATAATACTATATCTTTTAGTAAAGGGCAGCCGTCACCTACTTCTGCCAATGCTATATCACGCAAATTCTGTTATAAAATATAGGGTGTGATTTTAGTATCGTACAGAAAGGAAATATAAGGCTTGTAAGATTTATTTGAAGCATCTAATTCTAACTACAACGTTTCTTGGATTAAAATACCAAACCCAACCCGTCCCATTCTTTCTCTGTCTTTTTCTAAGTCAAAACATTCAAATACTATTTTTTTAATCAGTTTCTACATCATCTTAGATTTTTTATTGGTGCATAACATGATAGAAAAATAGGAGTGTTTTATACAAGAGACGCTGCATCTTGTTAAACTATCAGAGTTGCTGAATGGTTTGGTGCAGAATGATTAAGAGGCTCTTATGATTTAGTGCAAAATGAAATATAATTGTTTGGTAATTGTTCGGGATGTAATTAGGGCTCTTAATGGCTAAGGGAGGTCCAGGATACAAAATGATTCAGAGGGTTTTGGAACCATTAAGAGGCAGACTTATTTTTTTTTGTCAAACATGATTCACCTCTTAGCGATTCAGAGGCTGCATCTTAATGGAACTGTTAAGAGGAAAACAAACATTAGCTTGAACTTTTTTTCATGTTACTATATATATATATATATGTGGGTGTGTGTGGGTGTATGCTCCAACTTGAGGAGTGTTGCGACATTTAACCATGTATTTTTACCCTTTAAAGCACACTATTCAAGAACCCTATTTTCCTAAGTGTTTCATCTGTTGCAGATAGTTATGGTATTCCTTGAGATCTCTCGCAAGCCTTATATTATGATGCAAATATATGCATGAGTTTATGTTTCTAACGAAATTGAGAACCAAAAGCTTTTTGAACTTCCTTCAGGGCTCTGTTAGGTTTAAGTGAGTGTACTAAGATGAAGGTTAAGCTAGATGGATTTTTAAGCTCATTTAGAAGCAAGGTTAGTTGCTAAAACTATCCGAAGAGAATTACAATGAGAAAACCACAAGGGAGGAAGCTAGGTGGTTAAAAACAAGGAGATGACAAAATCAACCCTGGTTTGAATCCTGCCATCTTTTACGTATAGATCCAGAACACACTAGAACGGCGGATATTGACATGCTCCTGATGCAAGGTGTCTCAATATAGGAGATCCATGATTGGATGGTGTATTTTGTTGAAAAACATCATATATTGGAAGACCAAGTAGCAAGATATTGTGTCCGATGAAGATTAAGTAACAAGTGTTTCCTAGATGGTCATGGACATACAGTCACACGTACATGGAGGGAGAGAGAGAAAGAGAGAGAGAGAGAGAGAGAGAGAGAGAGAGAGATGACACCTGAAGAACACTAACATCCAAATAAGTTAGTTGAGGGCACCCTCTTGCAATGGCTGTTATTCCAGCATCTCCTATTTGGTGGCACCCACTGACATTTAGATGACGTAACAAGGGACAACCATTACCAATAGTCACCAGAGCTTCATCCCCTACCCTGTTAATATAAAATGAAACAAATTAGTTGACAAAAAGAAATTCAAAAAATGAATGTAGCACATCAAAGACATGAACATAGGAACTTAAAAACAACTGCTTACAAGTAATTGAACTTGTTTCTTGGTTTTTATGTACGTGTGCATGTTACCCACATGCATACCGGACAAACTGCATACAAATTACTTGTATGCACATGTGCATACTGTCTAGATGAATGGTTACCAGGGTGTTCCTCAGTTTTTTTTTGCTGTTTTCCCCTAAACCTGGCCCTATATATATATATAGGGGCGTTCAAATACAACCCCTCTAGATCATACAACCCACTCATTTCCTTTTTTATTTTATTTTTTGATTTTTTTAATTAAGGGAAGTTATAACCGACTAAATCTTAACCGTTAATGATCAAATGGACGCTCTTGATTTGGTTGTAAAGGTTGTATGAATGCAAAAGGTAGCATAATAATGCCTCTCTCTCTCTCTATATATATATATATATAAAGAGAGAGAGAGAGAGAGGGAGGTTCAAGAGAGGGAGGTTCAAGGGAAAATACTAAAAAAGAGAAAACTAAAGAACATCATGGGAGCCCTCCATCCGGCTAGTATGCACAAATGCATACATACAACCGATTGAAGCTGTTTTTTTTTCTATGCACAGATGCATGTTACAAATTACCATAATGCATTTGTGTCTACCGTCCCGATGGAGGGCTCCCAAGGTGTTCTTCGGTTTTCTCTTTTTTTGGCGTTTTCCTCTTAACCTGACCCTATGTACCTATATATATATACATATATATATATATATATCAGCCAAAAGAGGGAAGTTCACGGGAAAACCTCAAAAAAAACTGAAGAACGCCCTGTGAGCCCTCCTTCTGGACTGTATGCACAAATGCATACAAGCGATTGGAACTGTTTTTTTTCTATGCACAAGTGCATGTTACAAATTACCGGTATGCATTTGTGCGTACCGTCCAGATGGAGGGCTACCAAGGTGTTCTTCAGTTTGTTTGTTTTTTTGAGGTTTTCTCCTGAACCTGGCCCTATATCAAAAACCCACAAGTCATTTTGATTTACCAAACATTATCTTAACAAAGCTAATGGCAGCATCAGATTGACTTCTCATAAGCTCTTTCAGTGAAATTAAAATAGTGATAATTCTTACAAATACGACTGCATAAATTTAACCAAAAACAAAGTCACAATTGAAGTAATACAGTCAAGAGGAACTAAACTAGGACCATCAGCATGACAGAGGATTTCAGTTGGGGAGAATATAACTCCACAGGGTTGATAACAGATCTGGTATAGTTGATGATGAATTCTATATACATTAGTGAGCTTTACAATAGAAGTGATCTATTTATATGGTTATAACATATTCCAGTCTTGGTGAAGCAACAATTTTGCTTATAAGTACCTTTAAATTATATCCATACTTGTTGTTATGTACCATAAATGAGAGCCAAGGGGGCTGGATGAGGCCTAAGCACTGCAATTTGTCAAAAGGAATCTAGGCTCTAGGCAAGCAGCCTGACTCGTCTCGGAGCAATGAGTATTATGACAGTAATAGCAATTGCCATATATTGCAGTAAGCAGTATTAGTTTTTTTCTAATTGGGCTTGTAAATGGTAATCACAAATATGATTATCTACTAATTCCAGTTCAATGCTTGTGAAGGCAACCATGTTTGAATTTAAGTTCGTCTGACGTTACTTGACTGCAAATCAGGTTACAGCTATATTCTATTAAGCTAAATATTTGACTGGCTATTTTATGCATTTTACTGTAGTTCTGCATATCATGTATAAATATGTATGTACAATATGACATATTTCTTTTACTCATCTGTGAGCGGGTCACAGGCTCAAGTCAGGGGTACAATCATGTAGCAAACCTAAGGGAGACCATGTACAAAGACGTCTTTGTCCAATCCTCACAAAACCTAGGAGCCTCTGTGCACCATAATCACCCATCAAAACCCAATAGTGTTTAAAATGAAGAAATTGGAGAACTTTTACCTATCACAAAACCGTATGCTGAGATCTGTAAGGTATTTACAGTTGTCACCAACAGCTATAATTCCCTTGCTCCCAACCTATGAATTACAAAAAAACGGACATTTAATATCCTTGTTGGTGCAACAGATTTCAAATAGCAGGTAACATATAATATAACATAAAAGCAATAACATATATAATATAACAGAGAAAATGTGATGCAAATACAAAGATTTAAGAGACAGCACCTCATAACATCTGCGTATGTGAAGCTTTTTCAACATTTTGCAGCCTATAGCAATGCTGCATATGGCATCATCCCCAATCACCGAGCAATCAACTAAGTGAAGAGCTTGCAAGTACTTGCAGCCTTTGCCAACTTCAGATAGAGCTTCATCACCTACTTTTTGACAGTATAGTAATGCTAATTCCGTGAGACGCCTGTAAATTAATCAACGTTACCCTCTTATACTTGTATAAACTTTTATGTATACTGAAAACTACGAAGAATCAATTTCTTACTTTAGAAACAGAACTTTATTTATTAAGAGATGGAGGATTATCCATAACTAATGATCTATTCATCACTTGCTAAACATAGCGGATCATACTAACATAGGTTCAAGACAAACAGGCTATCAGTTTGAGAAGACCAGAATATAGTAAAAAGAAGTTCCAAGTCACTACCTAATTTCCAGTAAGATGGGAGAATCAGACAACAGATACAGCAAAAGAAAATTCTAAAAACTAATAAATGACAAGAAACCTTACATGCAAGACCTTCCGATGCTTTCCAGCCCATATGTGCCAATATTGTGACAGCCGTTAACTTCAAGACGTGCAAGTTCAGAGCAACCAGCGGCAACAGCTTCTAATCCCTTATCACTCAGAAAATAGCAATCACTCAGCATCAGACT
Source organism: Silybum marianum (assembly GCA_036898165.1). Classification (NCBI taxonomy): domain Eukaryota; kingdom Viridiplantae; phylum Streptophyta; class Magnoliopsida; order Asterales; family Asteraceae; genus Silybum; species Silybum marianum. The sequence goes on from CM072539.1 coordinate 21,568,464, forward strand.
CCTTAATTTTTTACATCCCTTCCCAATGGCACAAAGACTCCTGCATATGTCAAACGTCATACATACGATCATATAATCCAAAATTTATTTGTCTTTTCTAGCGTAAATAATCAGCATATTTCCACTTCAAAGTAGATAACTCAACTTACATCGGTGCTCTGTTTCAGCATACTTAAAAGAAGTTACTAAAACTAATACCAAGTTAATATCTCAGTGCTATATAGTCCTCTTATGTTGATACTATCACTTCTTTACAAAACCATTGCTTTTGGTTTTTTATCCCAAAAGCAAAAATATATGTGATCCTGACTTGTTCAGGTCATTGCAAAATGAGGCCATAAAATCCTCCTAATACTTATGGAGTGATGGCTTCAACAACTAAATACCATTACAGATCCCCTACGGATATAGCTACCTGAGGTCACTTTTACAGCAATTAAGCGAACAAAACTCCACACATCTTCAAACTAAAATACCATAACTTAGCATACACCTCCACCAAGCAATAGATGCAACATATGGTTGTTATAGAAATAATATAGTTCGACTGCATGCCAAATGCCACCCTTATAGTAAAATAATTTTAATAGATAATACATCACATCATGGATGTGACAGAGGAAGCATGTGTTAATCTTTCCCTAATTTTTAATTTAGAGAAACGCTTGTTGGCCAACATTATCTATGGTCCCATCTTGGTAGTACTTACATTTTCAGTTGCAAGTTTATTTTTTTTGTAACCAATCTGGAGTTGCGATTTTTTCTTTTGAAAGGACAAGGAAATATTCAGAAAATTTTGCCAAAAATCAATGGGCTCATGAGATCTGAACCAGAACCCCATTACAATCCAATCACATAATGGTCTCAAATCCTCGAGAATTCAAAGACAATCATGCCACTAACACCCTTTGTCCTACATCATCCCCTAAGTTCTTCCAACTCCCACTGCTTACTTTCTTGATGTGGCCGATGTATCCTGGACTCCCCTTCCTTGTCTCTAGTGCCCCGTATCTTTTACCATCTCTGATATTCCATGTCTCCATCTTTCACACTCTGGTTTCCCCATCTCCTTCGCCATTTATGTCATGGTTGTTTATATCTCCTTTGGTTCATGTCAATGATCAGAAGCTCAAATGGCCATGGAGAGAATTTGTGGTAGATATTAATTTGAGGCTGTCAAAGATGGTTGTTGGTACCGAAACAAACTTGGGTTTTGTAAGGGAACTATTAGAAAGTTAAAATTGAACCCTAAAATTCTAAGAATAGCATCCTTAACCACTCCAGCCTCTGAATAACCGCTAGCACAAGTCTCTTGGGGTCCGACAAGTGTTGTGAAAGGTCACCTAACGGTAGGAAAGCTCTAATGGTGTTAGATCAAGCAGCTCATGATCAGAGTGATCTGATTAAAGCCAGAACAAGGTTGGATCACGGTTGTTTAACAGATCCTTATCTTCTCTAGTTTATGTTTATCTGTTTCAGTTTATGTGGCATATATACTTTCAGCTTAGTAAATAAGATGGTAAAAAATAAATAAACCTCTAGTATAACGACTACTTTTTGCTGGACTGGTTGGATTTTGTATCACTTTAATCCTAACCCCCTAACGGCAAAGTTGACAGTTGTTACAGGGGTCATGTGCACAGCACATGGATTTAGTTAGGAGCATTTTTGTCCATTTAAGATTTCCACCTTCAACCTAATATTTATGTACATCAACTTCTTATACTTCTTTATTTTTCATTGAATCAGAATTCATCCATCATATTTATTATTTTATTTTATAAAACAAATCATTCATTTTCAATCTAAGTGTCCATTTATAAAGCAAAGCCTTGATTTACTCTAAATCTTTTTTTGTAATTTTTTTTAACAGCCAGTACAAATGAAATCACAGCTTACTCAAAGGTTCCAATCAATAAAATTCAGCATCAAAGGTTCATCAGTGACGGAATGCACGATATCGACTGCATCTTCCAGAAATAAAATAAAAACCCAGATGGGGTGAATGTGCCTCCTCCGGTCTTCATTCTCTTTGAAGACCCAAGGTTATAGTCAAGGGTACAACAAGGAATGAAGATAAAAAAGAAATGTCAGGGCCTTCATTCAGTTATCACTCCTGGAATCAAGAAGTGGATAAGGGGAAGAATTTGCTTACTAAAACTGGTGCTAATAGCAGATTAGTTCCTTGTACAATACCAGATACTCAAACAAATATATTGATGGTATCTTGGCAGCGTCATATATCGACAATTGTTAATGTAACAATTGGAAAGTCAACAAATTAAGAACCAAATTGAATCGAGATCTGGGTGAAGATGCACAGTGGCATTGAACCAGGAACAGTGAGAATATATGGATGCCAGAGTGAGTGCAACAAAATCTCCAATGGTCAGATTGCTCAAATCTCTTGGTGTTGTTCATCACAAGTGTGTGCTGATCGGATCCTTCTCTGTCTTCAAAGAAACCCTTATAAGGTAAATCAAGATCGTATGACATAATAACAAAGAAACAAGCTCAGGGATAATCCACCACCTAACTCCATGCGATTTCAACCACCAATATCTAGAAAAATGAATTACACGACTTTTGTATAGCAATAAACTTCAAGTGTTTGTTTATGGTGTTCACTGTGCACATGTTTCTGGAAATTTAAAGTATTGGCCCCAAATTTATGTAAGTTTGTTTATGGTGTTAATGTGTTTGTTTATACGTTGTATCGTGACAACCAGTCCTCTCCCATGAAAGGACCATACACATTGAGGTCAATTGCTATTGTAATCTGGCTTGAGGTGGTAGGGTCTTCTAGTGATCCTTTTTCTACAGAGCCAGTTTGGATCCACAAAGGTGACAAGGTTGCCAATACGTAGCAAATCTGTTATGGGGATCACAAATTAAGTCTTTACAAGACAACATTGAGTGTATTTGACATATATGCTCCAACTAGAGAACCGTGAAGACTCTCTTATCTAGAGATTCTCTTGTTTTATGTTTATCTATTCTAGTTATGTAGCCTATATATACTTTCAGCTTTCTAAATAGAAGAAACACTTTTCGAAAATATCGTTTTTAGCTTCACAAATCTCTGGCAAGATCTAGTGCTGCAGATTGTTTCCGGATGGCGGACCAAATTGTTTAAGTTTAAGAGAGGACGGAGAAGCTTTAGCCAACATTAGAGCATCACATTTGGAGTTGCCGATCAGAACAACTTCAGGATAATCTGGCAACCTTTATCAATCATAGTAGGTTAGATAACCTATTTTTGAATTAAATCAGGTGCAATAAAGCCGCAAGGGGAAACGGCAGAACACATTCAGGCAAAAGGAAGAGAGATGGTAGTATACAGACACATGAGGACAACAAGAGAACACACCAGGGCATCCAACAGATCATGGCAAAGGAACAAAACGAAGGTAAACTTCAAACAGCCAATGCTAGGGTTTCCAAGTAAGAGAACAATGACTTGCAACCAACAGCATGAAAGCATAACTCTCACTAAACATTTACAGCCAGGTTGAATTACGTTATTAGTTTATTACTGAGAATGATATAAATAAATATAGTATCTAATCGTAGGCCTGATGGGCCAAGAAATGAATGTTGAACTAATCTAACAATAAGCTTAACTTATAAGCCTATAAGCCCAAGCTAAATATAACAGAACCTATTATGACATCTATTAGGGGGGAAGAGAAAGGAGGTGGAAAAAGAGGGGAAAAAGAGAGAAAGAGGATGAGACCACAAAGATGGTTGATCCTCATCTCCATTACAAATAATATAGAGGAGACGGCCACATCATTTGAAGACACAGCTTCATTAATTCAAGTTCTCAAACATGTGTTTTCCCTTGAATAGTGTGTTTTCTAAGCCATCAAAGAACAGGCCAACCTATAGATAACATATAAAAAATCAGGAAACCAAGTTCAATCTAAAAATGTAAATGGTTCCAAACACCACTTATCTTCTCAGTTTTTATTATTTAAAGGTAAGCGGAAAGAAGTTTGCCTCAAACTACCTAAACTAGGTTACTAACCTAGATGTAAATGACAAGTACGGTGGAACATAAGCATGTTTTTTTTCAAAATTCACGACAGATTTAAATGTTGCATTTGACATGGGACATCTGATAATACAATTTTTGCAACATTTATGAACAACAGAAGTCTTATAATTGCATTAAAGTTTATTTATAAACAAACAAGAGCTTGTATGAAGAAAAAAAATAAAGAAAGAAAACTAACTTGTCCGAAAATCTCTGGAAGCTATAAAGTGCCAATGATTCCAATGACACACAAAGGATTCCTACAGCACTCAAAGCCTCATCTGTGACATTAATGCATTGCAAATTCAGATTTCTGAGATGAGGACATCCTTTGGCAACAGCAAGTACCCCTTTGTTATGGATAAACTCAGAGTCCAATGACAAGGTCTCAAGAGATCTGCAATAAGACCCTACAGCTTCTAATGATACATCAGTTATTTTAGCACATGCAGCAACACCCAGTGATTTCAAGGTCTTTCCACAGCCAAGGGCTAACTCAACTAAACCAGCGTCGGTTAAACCTTCACAAAACCGCAAATTCAGCACTTCAAGTTGTTTGCAACACTCTCCAATAGCACCTAGACCTTGATCTCCAACATAGCAACCCTTTGGAAAGAAGTAAAAGGCTAAAGTTTAGTTAGATATTGAAGTTCAACTGTTAATATGTGAACATGACTTTCACGTCGACGAGAAACATGAGAATAGTAAACATAACATGATGCCATGATTCTTGGGAGTTCGTTGACTCAATCAGAATTCAGGATGTTTTAACAGATAATATAATACAGATTTTCTAGCCACATTGCTGTCCTTCAAAGTTCAAATTCTGAAACTAGAATTTGGCTTGCAAATCTGATTCTTGGTTCTTAACAAGTACAGAAGGAAAATTGTTAGACCACATGCCACTCATACACAATTCATTCCAAGAAAGCCATTTACAGAGCCAACACCCAAATAGGTTTTTGTTACATCAGAAATTCAATAGAATATCCCTGGGGAGCAGGCTTAACTCTACAGCCCTGAATTTGGAGATCAATACAGACTGCAATGCAGATGACATCCAAGTATAGTTGTCACAGGCTCACGCCACGACAAGCCATGGCAGTAGCCAACCACCAAGATTTGTCCGCACAAGTTGGTCACTATATGCTATTTATATGTGTGGATTAATATAACCCCATTATGCACAATATACCAACATTGAACCATTAAATATAAAATATTTGATATTGAATATTACTAAAATATGCCTACTTTCAACAAACTAGAACACAAGTACACAACAATAAGTGATGCCTATATTTTAGAGCTAAAAAACATAATACATCAACTATGGTACTTGCAGCCTGGAATTTATAAATTAGATTACATACATAGGTCATGGCACGTAACAGCTATAAGGCTTCCTGCCTAAAATCTAGATGTTTTGTAGTAACCATAAATTTTAGAGCAATGGATTGGCAACCATAGTTTCAGCTTTGGAAATAGAATAAATAAAGAAAGTAACAGATAAACACTTAGTTGTCTCTACGACTCTACAAAACAAAAGGAGAACGCAGGAAGAAGAAAATAGAAGAGTTGCATACTGAGAAAGAAAAAGAACAAAAAAGATGAACTAGAGTCACATTGTTCAACCACTGAGAGAAGAGTGGAGATGCTCTTCAGATGATGAGTGATAATTCCTCTATCAAAATGTAAATTGTGTTGCTTAGTTCATCTTCAGTGCACACTCAGCACTAATCCATTCTCAAGTGCACGATTCCTTAGGGCTTTAAGTTGGATTGCAAAATTGATTTAGGTAAGTGGAATTTTGTTTCTCCCTTTAACTTTATTTGAGAATATAGGGCTTGCAGTGACATCAGGAAGGAAACCATCATTTCAACCCACATGACATCATGAAGAATTACAAGGCAACTGCCACATCAACAAACACTAGGGGACCCATGCCATTTGGTCACTGCAGGGATGACATGGCAGCACCAATGCAACATCATGGCATAGTCGTGACAATAACAGATCCTGCTAGCCATTAATGTTGCCAGATGTGACAACTAGACACCCCTCTCTTTCCGGGTTATTCCAAAAAGAGGGACCTCCTCAACTAAAACTGATCCTTAGTTCACACTAAACGAGAGTGAAACAAGATATTTACCTGCAAATCTAAAGATTTCAAAGATCGACATTTCTCCGCTACAAATCTAAGGCCAGCACTTGTTGCATTAGAGCACCATATTAGGCTCAACTTCTCAAGTTTGGTAAATCCATCAGCAACAGCAGCCAAACCAGCATCAGATAGACAATATGAATCCAATTCGCTAGCTCCAGGCTCACTTCTCTCGGACACAATGTGAAGCCTGAGCCATGAAAGAGCAGATTGGCTAGCACTGCGCCGTCTTCCCTGCATTTTGAAATAAACCAACAATTACCAAAATATATTTTCCAATCTGGGCTTGGACACACATTGCATACTATTATTACCATATGAGTAATCAAACATCCCCCAGCCCAATTCACTGTAAATAGTAGACTTGATACATCTTGATACAACTGTCATCTGACTATACTGCTTTAATGTCAACAATGAACATTGGATGGAAGCACCCAATTAATGACAGCAAAGGTTCTTATTCCTCTTCAAAGACAACATATTGTTGGTGAAGAGAAGGTATATAAATTAATTTTTACAGAATCTAACAAGACTGTATTTGTTTACTTCTTGCACTAAAAACCTGAACCTGACCGCAGCTGCATACTACGTAAGAAAATCAATACTTTTTTCAGAAAACCGAACCCAAAAGCCAATGCCACATGTTTTAAAATCGTTATGCATATGCGAATGCTTGCACATATGTAAAGGAAATATAATACATGATCACCTTGTATGCATCATTCCAAAAGAGTACTCAACAGAGTTTTACACATTCTTAACTTAGAGAGCAAAAGGTAAAGATATCCAAATCTTTGTTAATAAATATTTATAAACATTTGAACTTGTTTTCCATGCACTCTTGATGTATGAGATTTTCACACCAGAGATACACAAGAGATGGATCTACTTGATGGACAATTAATTGTATTCCCTACCTCTCAAAAAGAAAAGCCCAGTGAATGGGAGGTACAGCGCATGTTCTTATTCATCATCAAGCGCATAGTTCGGTGAATGAAAGGTAAGTAGTTTAATTTTATTCAGTAAGCAAACATAACCAAGGAACTGGACATTTTGCTTATTTTAATGTCTCATTCCCCTAAAAACCTGAACCAAAGAGAGCTGAATCCTACTCAAGAGTGTCCATAACTTTCAGAAAACTGTAACTCAAGCCAAGATCACATTTTTATCAATTTTATGCATATGAGAATGCTTATTCATAATATAATACATAATTTAGCCTTCATGCATTATTCCGAGAGGCGTGCTCCTAACATGACAGGTTTGCATGTCCTTAGTTTAAAGAGAAAAAGGCCAAGAGCTCCAATTCTTCGTTAACAAAAATATATATAAATTTGAAGTTATTTTCTTTTCACACATCATGTATGAAACTTGCACACTACGGTTCACAACAGATGAATCTACTTAATGAACATTTCATTGTACTTTATCCGTCCCTGAAGGAAAATCACAATTAATGCTAGCAGAGAGCACAGGTCCTTATTCCTCCAAAAGTGAATAATGTGGTGATGAATAGAAGGTGTTATAATTTAATTTCAGAAATTTTAATGCTGTAAACATTGTAGTTCTTGGTGAGGAAATCCAATACCAATTATTAAGCACTCTGGAGAGCTATCATGCAAAGTCGGTATAATGGTTTCATCCCACACAAATTGGTGATCAACTCTCCAACAAGAAGGTCATTAAAATTGTCTAAGATGTGACGTGGCATTCAGCAATTACAGAGAATGGATGAAGTGTTTCAGGTCTTAAGGCAGTCACAAGTGGATGTGAATATGTGGATACGGATGTGGAAAGAGCACTTCATTTCGGGATGATGTGTGGCTGGGAACAGAACCCCTTAGATACAAGTATCTGCAACTCTTCATGATAGATTTTTATCAGGTGCTCTTGTATTCGTCTTCAACTTTGTTGAAAGTTGAAAGAAATGAACTTTATATTTTCAGAAGAAAAAAAGAGATAAAGGTTTACTAGCTCCAAAATGTTGTAAATCAACCCAAATGAACCCAGTATATCCCACCCAGCGTAAGATCAATGCATCCCTGACCTCTACCTAGAAGAGTAGAGCTACTGCTATGGTGAAGACCTACGGTACGGCTTTTGAAAAGTGTGTCAAAGAGAGAAAGTCAGATATGATAAATTTTTGAAAAGCTTGTTAGAGTAAACAAAACACACGAATTGAAGCATGTACAGCAAAAGCACAACCAATTCTTAAAACTACACACCCCAAATCTAACTCACCCAGTCACCCTCTACTTTTCCAGCTCCCTACCTCAGTCCGCTCTAGCTACAAATCCTCACCCCTAGTCCTGCATCTAGAGAGCTCGTATCAAAGGTCTTGTCCTCGAAACCTCAGTGCTCAGTTGTTCAACCCACATCATCCTCAGCCTATATTACATACTAAACATTATAAAAAGTGTAGCCCATTTAAAATTGAAATGTTCTGATGCCATGTTTACATTCAAGACATATGCCAACACTATCATAACTGTAACTTCTTCAGTAGTTGAACAAAATTTGTTCATAATCCAATTTTAATTGATATTCTTAAATGATATTGCATAATCAGGGTAGCAAACCCTTGTTCGTGCAAATTTCCTAAATTGGAAATCTCAAGTTGTATATGAAGTATTCCAATCCTGGTAACCACTTGTGTAAGATCTCATCACACGGAGACTTCCATGTATAGTATAACCCCAGAAATTGATGCAAAAACAAACAAACCAAAACCTACATATCAAACAAAAACCGGAGGAAAAAACTTACGAAATCGACTGGAAGAGAGATGGAGAGTCGTTCGTCGATGTAAACGTTGGTGACATTAACAAAACGGCTTGCAAGAAGGTTAACGAGTGCATCCGGGCTACCGGAGGCCCCAATACGAATTGTATCACGGCTGAGGCGTTCGAGGGTCAGCCAACGACGGCAGACGAGAGAACATGCGTCTCGGCTCGACTTTGAGTCCAACACACGGAAGATCTCCAGGATCAACTCGTCCGGTAACATCGAATTAATCCAATCATGCCCCCTCATTGCACTACAGTACAGATTCAATATATCGATACAACAGATAGAAATCGTGCATATGCAAATTCAGAGAAATTGTGTGTGTGTGTGTGTGTGTGTGTGAGAGAGAGAGAGAGATGAGAGAGATGGAAGAAAGTGAGTTTGATGGATTAATATGAGTTTGGAGGTGACTCGGTAGATCGGCGGTTGAGTAGGATGAATCGTATGGTTTCAGGCTTCGAGCTGATAAAGTTGGTTTGCAGGCCCCACACTTTCCTATAAATATATGTCCATATCCGGCCATATGGATAAATTTATACATTCAATTGTTTTATATTTTTATATTTGCCAAAATAGTAGATTATAATTAACTATCCATGAATAAAATTAGTTGTTGGTTGAAAAACTAAAATTCTATTTTGGTTACGATATTTTTTGCGCAACTTTGCTCTTATGGCCGAGTGAATTGATGTTAGCTTGGTTTTGAATATCGTGTGCGGTCAATATATATATATATATAATTATGATCTGAGAGGCAGTGTTGTTTCTTATCTGTCATACGAACTATACATAACTTAATCTTAAAAGGGTACATGATCTCCAACCTTTGATATTTTGACCAAAAATGATATGCATTACTGCCTTTGACACTTCTAAACCTAGTTATGTTGACCATGTAGATCCGACATGATGCCTTCTCTAGTTCTCCTTACTCTTTGATCAACGCTTGTTTGGACTTTTATACTAATTTCATCTTAGATTTAAGTTTTCCTGGGTCCATGCTCGTATAGAATTTCAAGATGGCGTAATTTGTTAGTATTTAATACCAAACGACCTCGAGTCCCAACGTTTAATTGATTAACAAGATCATAGTCCGCAAACAACAATATATAACATGGATAGGATCAACAAATGCATGTTAATAACAGTAATGATATATACATATACAATTATAACGATCAAGACAACCCAAACAAAACAATAGTAACATGACTCCAACCACAAGACCAGATTTAACGTGATTTTCAAACTATTCGTGTGATAGGGTTGGGTTCCGGTGAGAATGAGAGTTAAGGTGAGAAGTGTAAGAAAAAATCTTCACCATTGGATGCAAATTAGGATGAGATGCACCGTGATGCATTGGATCAATCCACGTATGAAGCACAATTCATGGGTGAGTTTGAGATTAATGGTAATCAAGGGTCCAGATCCCTTCTTACGCTTTGTGTGATTATGTACATCTATAGAAGATATGATACTTTATATTTCACTACTATATCAAACCCAATTAGAAAGTGTTACCGTATAAATTTAATTAAGAATCTCAAAAGTCAAGATCATAAAAGAAAAGGTTGCTAAAGGCTAGAGACGGAAATATTAAGGTAGTCAATCACAAATAAGCCTTGACTATCTTTTTTTCATCAACCAGACGTGCATGTATGACTTCACAAGTTGTATCGCCTTTTCTTGAAGTAAAACTTTTAGAGGCGTCCCATAACTTGGCACGTGATTTGCCATTTGCCAAGTCGCCAAATTTGTGCTGTAATATTTGTAAGCCTCACATGTGAGTATGTGACATCAATGCGATCTCCAACATCGCTTATCCAAGTCGTTGTAACTTTGTTGTGTAACTTTCAAGTTGCAAGAAGGTCACAAAACTGTATTGAGAGTTTTTCTTTTCATCAACGACTTCCACATACGATTTTCCTGGTCGCTTAGAAGTTGCATACACTTACCTAAATGTGTTTTGCAAATCACAATATAAAATGTAATAGTTTAACCATTCATTAAAGGATTTCATTACACTTTCATAACTCATCATTTGCTATGTTCAGTTAATATAGTACAAATTTGGCAAGATTCTCCAAGAGTCTGGTTAATTGGTAATAGTTCGAGTATATTCCTTAAAGTTGTGAGTTTTCTGTTGTTATGGGAGGAAAAAAATAATGGAAACATTTGCAAATTGTGTGTGAGTGATCATATGGTTCTTACATATAATGATGTATTTGTACGTTATGCTTTTAAGATATTTAAAAAACTTTTATTGTATAGTTTTAAAAAGTTAGTATCGAAAGGAACGTATAAACTAGGTATATGTCTAATTGGAGTCCTTTATACAGCTATTATCGGATGTTATTTCCATGTAGACGCAATAACAACGATTTTTTAACCCAACAAATATTAGTTAATAACTTAATATGTGAAGCAAGCAACTATTTATTAGTTTCCAATTGTCTTTTTTAACCATAAAAACTACATTGTTTTTTTTGGTATCTTTCAATAGACATAACATTTAGTCCTTGTTTGTTTTTTTATTTTAAACTCTTAATCACCACTTATGATTCGTTTAGACATTTCATAACTATTTCAAAATTGAAACCAGACTTCAGGTTTCAGCACCTCTTAAAAAACAAACACCAGCTTAATTGTTTACCAAATAACAAATAGTATCATACTTTTATTTCATTTTTTTATTGGCAATGTACTTCCTTTTGTTCATATTTTAGAAAAAAATACTTTCGATGTATGCAATATGTTTTGATTTATTTAAAAGAACATATTTTTTGTATTTGATGCAATTAAGAGAACATACTATAATACGAGACAAAAAAAAGGGAACATATCATAACTTTGTAAACAGAAAAACCTTATTTCAAAAAAATATCATACTTTCTTGTTTGAGATATATTCTCCTAAAATCAGAACGGAGCATTTAAAAATATGTTTCTCCAAACCAAAAGTGAAACAAATTATGTTTTATTTTTATATATTTTGACCTTTAATAGACCGTTTTAATAACTTTAATAAGTAAAATGTCAAAAGATTAATTTGAAAAAAACATGTTATCAAAATTAATATAACAAATATATAATAATCATCCCCATTATTCATATAAATAAATTTGAATTTAAACTACTAAAAAAAGAAATTATCTTTAAACGATTCAAAAAAAAAAATAATGCATAAGAAGGTGTAATATACGGGAGACAATTATATTGTTAACAAATCAACCAATTTTTTGATTTTTCGATCTCCAGATTGAAATGGTAACCAAGAGGTAGAAAAATCGATTTACTTAGGTTGATGACAGTATCAGATTATCAGTTGCAATTATCATCGACTGCAAAAAAAAACCTTGTGAATAACATTAGTTCCATAGGAATGGATTTTGCCGATTCCAAACACTATGTAGGGATAATTTTAAATAAGCTCATGTAATGTAGTTGAAAAATCAATGCATCATTAATATCGACCTCTACGATTTTGAAAGACCGAATAAAAGTTCGTTAAACCGACAAAAACCTTATGAAAACAACTAAAGATAACGAAAAATCTAACACGACATGTGACTAATTTATTTAACAATAATGAGTTGAAAATTAAACCAAATCACATCGTTATCTCATACTCCCTCTATCTCAAATTAAATGTCTACATTACTATTTTTGTTTGTCTCAAATTAAGTGTCCACTTTTAAAAGTAAGTTTTTAATTTTATATTTTACCTTTAAACATAAGATAAAGAAAGTTTCTCTCTCTATTATTAAGGTTACAAATGTCATTTTGTTACTTAAAAAGTATAATAATTACACATTCTAAAAACTGTGTGCCATTTCTCTTCGTGGACACAGACGAAAGGACTAATTAATAATAGCTCAAAAAAATACAAAAAAAGATTGTTGGCATGTCTTTGAAATGGTGGGGTGTATTTTCGCCATTGGAGCCCCATGGTTCCTTTAATATACTAGAAACAAACTTCAATTTTCGCCATTGACATTGCCATTTCAGCTCTCACTGATCAGGTGATTCCCGCAAAAAAAAAACACCACGAAACCTACCTCCCTGTGGAAAACTAGTTAATTTCTTCGATTGATCGTCAAATTGATCAAGTGAGCCGATGTCGTTCTCGTTCTTCAAGGCCTTAAGGCCTAAAACCCCACAAGAACTCGCCAGAGCAATCAAAGACAGCCTCATGGCTCTCGACACCAAAACCGTTGTTGAGGTGAAAACACTCGAGAAGGTTTGTACTTATATTCTGGAAAGCTTTTCTTTCATTTGATTTGAAGATGTTATGGTGCAATGTAACTGTTCAATTTTGGAGTTTGTTGGTGAAATTGGGTGTTACTTGTATGCAATTAGAAAAAGGAATTGGCGATCTTGGTTGGATTTTACAAAATGTTTAGGTGTGTTTCCCTAAATCACTCACATTAGGTCTTTACTAGTTTTATAATACGAATAGGAAGAAGGTTCATGTAAAGTTTAGGAGGAATATAGGAATCTTTGCCTCTTGGAAAGAAAAAAGTACTTCCTGGAATGGATACATACATTTAATATATACATATCACATATGCATCTGAAAATGTTACTCCACGGTTCCAAAGAGGAGCTAAACTATCCTTTTCTGGAAAAGACTAAAATGTCTATTGCAAAAGCTAGATTGGGGGCTAACAGCTGCAGCAGCCCCCTCTCCTATTTTTGTGTTTAAAAGCTTTTGTATAAAATCATATATCGAATAACTTCCCCCTTTCAAGAAAAGTTTATAAAATTACTACTGAAATTACCCTTCACTAAGCAAAGGCTTTAGTAGATTTTCTGGCCCTCTGCAACTGGATAAATCCTTTAATAAGCAAAGGCCATACATTTGTTAATGGGCATGATTAGGTTCGAGTAGTTCACGTGGTATAACTTGTAATGAGTATTAAAAGTTATACAGCAATGCTTTGACTTTTCAGCTAAGCTAAGCATTAAGGACTTCCTTATCATTGTACTGGTGTTATCGGCATGCATAATAGATTTCTATATTTATACTGACACAAGATCGTGTGAGAAGTTGAGTTAAGGTGAGAAGCATAAGAAGGGATCTGGTCCCTTGATCATTTTAATCTCAAACCCACCCATGAATTGTGCTTCATACGGGGATTGATCCGGTGCATATCGGTGCATCTCATCTCGGTACATCCCATCCTAATATACATCCAAGGGTGGAGATCTCTTCTTATGCTTCTCACCATAACTTTCCTTCTCACCGGAACCCAACCCTACCTCCGTCTCAATTTAACAAGACTTTATCTATGTAATTTGCATTGGAAACACTCATATATGTGGAGATATAGGGAGTAATACTTTCCAAGACTAATATACAAATACATTTGTGAATACAGGCATTGGAAGAAGTCGAGAAGAATTTTGGTGCAATGAAAGTTATGCTTTTAGGAGATGGAGAAGTTGAACCAAACGTTGATCAAATTATACAATTGACTGTAGAAATCTGTAAAGAGGATGTAATTGCTCTTTTCTTTCACAAGTTATCAATACTTGGGTGGGAGGTAAGCAATTATGATACCGCCATCTCATTTATTCAATTATTGTATTTATTAACACTCGATGACATTGTGCTTTTGACTTAGGCAAGAAAAGATCTGGTCCAATGTTGGTCTATACTATTGAAGCAAAAGGTTGGATCAACTCACTGTTGTGTGCAATTCCTGGAGAACCATTCAGATTTACTAGACTTTCTGGTTGCAGGGTAGGTGTATAAATTCAAAAATGTTTGTTTGTTATATATAAACGAGTTATTTGTGTGGTTCAAGAAGCTTACTTTCTTAACATTGAACAGTTATGATAACAAGGAGATAGCCTTAAATTGTGGAAACATGTTGAGGGAATGCATCAAGTTCCCGACTCTTGCAAAGTGAGACATTTATGCTTCTTACCTTTTTATATACGGTCTATTGTTTTGTAGATATCGGAATAATAATACCATATAATTGACATTAGTAGTTAGTTGATAATGACTGATCTTTGTTGTGCAATCTAATGCAACATATATTTATTTTGATGACTACTGCGATGCTTCCTAAGATGGTATGCAAAGGAACTGTGCCAAGCAGGGAGAATGCTTATTTACATTTGATTAATTACGTTTTGATTTAAAGGATATGTGAGATTATATATCTCCTGTAAGATTAATTCATAATGGTTGGATTAAGGATCTGCAGGATTGATTATCCAAAAAAATGAAAGATAGCAAATTGTACAAGCATAAATTAAAGCTACAAAACTGAAGTACAAGAAGGTGATGATCCGAAGCGACTATTTCTTTTTACTTTTTAGTTTAGACTAATACGAACACACTAGGTAAAAGCAAAACTAAAAGTAAAAGAAAGAGAAAACTTGCATATGTATATATATATATCTTGTTTTTATATTTAATGTATGATCATGAGGTGATTTCTTTTCTTGTTAGTTTGGTTTTAAACTTGTCTATGCCCACAAACACATAAAAGTATACCTTTGTCTCTTAATTATATGTCTAAACCTCTCAAATTAATATATTTATTTTTGCATGGTTATCTGAAAGCTGAAAAAGAACCACCACACTATTAGTCTATTATACATGGTTTTGTTTCCATGATTTGGCGATAGAAGTTCTTGTGTGAAAGGAACTAAATAAAAGACATTTTCCATCACTTTGGAGCAATGATCCTATCTATCTTTTATCTTTTAGCTAAACTGTAAACAAGAAAAATGATGTGTGCATAGCTTTGCAACAACCTTCTGTAAATATGATGGAAGTGAAATGTGATGTCTTTTCAGATATATGTTGGAGTCTCCGAGCTTTGTACTATTTTTTAAGTATGTGGAGCTTGCTAACTTCGATGTTGCTTCCGATGCATTTTCCACTTTTAAGGTCAGATCTTTGAATCATAATTGCTGAAATGTTGGATATAAAAGGCAGGTACAACTTGCCTTTCAAGATGTGTTACATGCTGTCTCTAACATATTATCATACAAATTTTAATCAGGATATGCTTACCAAACATCCAATTGCAGTATCTGAATTCTTGACCTCTCATTATGATGAGGTTTGCTTCTCACTCTTATAGGTTTCCAATTATGATGGTTGATGAAATTGCTTCATTTTAAATACCGTTTGATTTTCTTAAATGAGTGACAACAAACAAAATTCCTAAAATATTTGCTAGGTAATTATGAAATATTTTCATAATCACCCTCTTTGCATTGGAAATATCCCGAATCCTGATGTTTTCGGGATGAAATTACTTTAAACTGTCTTTAGTTTGTACCAAATTTTTTCAATATCTTTGTTAATTCCTCTAGATGTAACTATATTAAAAATATAAGAGATAAAGAAAATATCAGCAGCTGCTGTGTTTAAATATGTTTTATGAGATGTACTTCGGATGTGAGGACTACCCAAGGCGCATACTTAAGAGACTGGTGACCAGATTTTAGGCAGGGATGGTAGTGTACAACCTTGAAATTTAGAATGAAACTGAAACAAAATAGGAACAAATAATCTAACATAGATGTTTTGTATGTATAGTATGTAGAGATAATAATGTTTTTTTGGAATATTGTTATATTTTTGAAAGTAATTAGAAAACTTAAAAGTAATGGTTTGAAATTTAACTACTTGAGATAAGTTTATGATCAATACTAACTCATAAATCAAAAACTTAAAAACGTAAAACAATTTCTTTAGGAATTAGAAAACATTTTTTTTTGAAAATGTAAAACAAATCTTCGGAGCCGACTTACTCATTCCTTTAAAAAGTTCAAGGGCAAATTTAACTTTATTTGATCTCTAAAATGGTTAAACCATAAGTGACAACCGACAAGTCCTTTTTCTATTGAAATATAAAAGCAATAAAAGATTTTCTCAGTTTCATGAAAATTACAACACTTCCCTTCTTGAGATGTCCTGTGAAATTTGATCCCTTCCCTTTTTTGAAAACTTTTCATGTTAATATTACATATTCACACATTATCATCATTAAGTTTGGTCCAGAAGATTCCTAAACTTGGCAGAAGTAATGAACAGAAAGCTATGAGAATTAAAGACAATAAAATGGAACAAAACGATCATGTGGTATTGAAAATTATGAACACAATAAAAAATTATGAAAAATAGAAAAAAGTTCAGTACATTAGCCTTCTAAATTATTGTCTACAGCTGGAGGAGTATTAGGTTATGTACATTCAATGGTACAATTTCAACATTATTGTGGTGTAAGGTGGTTATCATCCATAAGTGGAATTACAGTAATAAGATTTCACTATCTATTGTGTACTGTATTTTGTTTGAATAAATGAGTAGATATGTAAAAAGAATATTGATATTCTATCTTTTTTCTTTATGATCGTAGGTTATAGCCCACCATGTAAATACAAACAAAATTTATTAAATTATACTAGTAAAAGGTATTATGCATCTATATGTTTATGATATTAGGTACTATCTATATTCCCATGCACACAGTTACAAAAATTTATCCTGTAGCTAAATTTTATTCATTAAACATCATTTCAGTTCTTTGAGCAGTACGAAAAACTCTTAACCTCTACTAACTATGTAACAAGAAGACAATCTTTGAAGGTTGGTTGTTCAATTTTTTTGTTAGATTATTGTTTTCGGTTCATGTGGTTGGGAAGTATATTGATGAATGGATCTTTGTGAATGGTAGCTTCTGTCCGAATTCCTTTTGGAGCCTCCAAGCTCCCATATAATGAAACGATACATTGCAGAAGTTCAGCACTTCAAAGTCATGATGACATTGCTAACGGTAATTAAATCTCTTTATGGTTTATTACTAACATTCTTGGCATTGTATTATTTGCAATTTTGCATACATGATGGTAGTGAGTAATGTGTATCCTTGCCTTCAAGGTTGTATTCCCTTTGTGATTGGATGCATTTGTGTTAATTGTGTAAGAGGTCCATTGCAAGATATGAGATGATCTTAGTATGTGAGAGGGGGGAGGGGGGCACATATATATATGTATGTATAAATACACATATAGAGGGAGGTTCAAGGGAAAACGCTAAAAGAATAGAAGATTGAAGAACACCCTGGGAGTCCTCCATCCGGACGGTATGCACTAATGCATAAAAGCGTTTTTTTTCTATGCACCAATGCTTCTATAATTACATATGCATTAGTGCATATGCACAAATGCATGTTACAAATTACCAGTATGCATTACTGCATACCGTCCAGATGAAGTGCTCCCAGGGTGTTATTTAGTTTTTTTTTTTGGCGTTCTCCCTTGAACCTGACCCTACACACGTATATGCTCACCTATATTGATACACACATTATACATACATACATACACAAATATGCATGCATGCATATTAGTATGTGTAGATATGTATGTGTGTGTGTGGATGTATGTGTGCGTGGATAGGGTCAGGTTCAAGTGAAAACACCAAAAAAAAGAAAACTGAGAAACACCATGGGAGCCCTCCATCTGGACGGTATGCACAAATGTATATTGGTAATCTGTAACATGCATTTGTGCATATACACTAATGCATATATATGCATTGGTGCATAGAAAAAAAGCAGCTTCAATCGCTTGTATGCATTTGTGCATACCGTCCGGATGGACGGCTCCCAGGGTATTCTTCAGTTTTCTCTTTTTTTAGTGTTTTTCCCTTGAACCTCCCTTTGCGTGGATATATCTACATATGTATGTAAGTATTTGTACACACATGCATACTATGTATGTATGTATAATATATGGACGTATGTGTGTTTATGCATGTATGTATCTATACATATACGCAGACATACATTCATGTATATATACATACATACTATGTGTGTACTTATATAGATATGCACGCATAAAGATAGATAGATATACATACATGCACACACACGTGCATGTGTTCAGTAGTCAGTACCATGGTGGGATGGTGCCCGAGAATGAAATTAAGAACGAAATGTGTGGCCCTAAAATACTAGTGGTGAGCTGTTGCTGAATACACACACAAATTGGAGAATAGATGTCAATCATGCCCAATGAAGTCTATCTGAGGTTTTTGTAACAACTTGGTGAAAGTATTTTCGTAACATCGCATTTTGGCTAAACTAGAGAACATATCCTGATGGATCCAGTTTAGTGTGACCCTAGTATTGATGATAATGGACAAAGTAGACACATCGAATGATTTTGGAGGATACAGAAAATAATGGAGTTTCCTGTATAGAAAAAGGAAAATTTCCATTAAAAAAACAAAAAGCATGTGATTTTTACAATGTGGTTAAGGTCTTAAGGATTGCACTATCATCAATTTTCCATTCACCATTAATTGGGTTGGAAGGTTCTTTAGTTAACATTTAATAACTAGTTGTTATATTATAAATACCAATTTTTTAATGCATATATGTTCACTATTTCCTTCAAACTTTTAGTGTTGATAAGTTCAAGGTCTCTGTTTGTTATTATTTCTGACAGGATACAAGCAAAAACATCCAGATCTCTGCATTTCACATTTTTAAGGTGCGTGCTCTTTAATCTGTCAAATAGAATAAGCTGCTTCCCACATTTTCCCATCCAGTGGAAATGTGACAAGATCCGACTTGTATCGGATAGCAAGATTAAAATTGAAATTTATCGTCCTTCAGTTTACATGATCTTCATTTGTGAATGTTTGTAAAATTTGATTGTTAGTGAAGTTGGCTTTCTGCTAGTCCATTTCAATTTTCAATATCAACTTGTTTTAGAGTAGGTTATTTATCATCCATAAAAGAAAGAAAATGACTTTTGTAAGAGTTCATATTTCATTGGCTTGTAATGTTTTACATGCAGATCTTTGTGGCTAACCCTAATAAACCTCGAGAAATAAAAGTCATATTAGCCAAGAATCATGAAAGGTTACTGGAATTGCTAAACAATCTATCCGCTGGAAAAGGTATGGTAGCTGTATATATATGTTACTACTTGCAAGTCATTCTGGAAGTTTTTATTTCGATTGTGTCAGTTCTTTGTGCATTATTATGCTCATCTTTTCTTAACACACATATATATATATATATATATATATATATATTAGGTGGCGATGATGATCAATTTGAAGAGGAAAAGGAACTTATTATCAAAGAAATAGAAAGAGTATCTCAACTCCCAAATCTTGATTCTTAGGTAATATTTCCCTTCTGTTTCATTTATGTGTAAGAATAATATTACAACTAATATCTCACCTATGTGTAGCTTGTGTTTTCAGATACAAAAGCAGCAACTGACTATCTTTGGTTGAAATAAACGGCCAAATGCTGCCTGCCTTCGGTATCTAATCTGATTATGTGTATCAAATATAAATCAACGGATATATATACATACATACATACATACATATATTTATTCGGCTTTCAGCATGGTACGATTTACTGTTTTGGAGAATTTAAGTCTTGAAAGATGCTGATCTTTATGTAAAGCTCAAATATATGTAACTATGGTGCTTTTGCCCCTAGTCAGTTTATTATTCTTTTTTCTTTCTTTTCCATTAACCATGACTTAATGGAGCTTTTAAAGCAGTTGATTTTCTTATTGAATTTGTGTTTTTGTTATTTATATGGATTTCTGTTTCAATGGTGTTGTATTCATCTGTGATGGTTTTCATTTGTGGCCATAAACAGATTTTGATTCACATGTGAATACATTTTAATGGTATTTTTGTGCAGGGTGATGGTGAATACAGCAGGTGCCTAGTCTAGCATAATTATATTTGTTGCTATTGGCTTTGACATTTGAAGGTCAAACAAAGCATTTTTATCATTCACAGGCAAAAATACAAAATTGAAATCAATAATCCACAAGATTTGGAAGAAGAGATGAAGTGGTGTTAATTCGAGTCTGTTTATATATACTTTGTATCGTTACAGTTATACCTGCTATATAATATCTGACATGGTTGATTCGGCTTGATATAAATTATTTGACATGATTAGTATGATTAACGTAATAAAATTATTTAATATGATTAACATTCACTTTCGAAAATTGTTTTTGTCGTTTTGTCCCAAATTGATTACTTGTATCGATTAATGACTCCATTAAATGCCAAACAAATGTTGGTTTGATGGAAAAGAAGCCATTTTTGTTACGTTTTAGCTTTGCCATCTTCATAAAGTTCCGTTTTGAATTGTTCTTTTTTGAAACATATAATATTTATATACGGCAATTGAAACTCAAACAGATATTATCTTTAGTGGGGTTGGAACCCTTACCTCTAGAAAAGTTGGGTCATCAGATACGCAACGATTTAGGTCCCTGTACCAACAATTAGCTCTTCACTTTTATGCAGGTTGCTTTGATTTTTGACAATTTAGAGTTTAGACCATATTAAAAATGTATATATGAAACAAGGAAACAATTAAAAATAAATACTCATGTCAACTTTGTTCTTTTCGAAGTGATCCTAATTTCAGTCGATATTGAATTAGATAAATAGCATCAATTCACCGACACTAACTTTACCACCGATAGATAGTCACTTTCCAATCGATAATTTAGAAGAAGAGTTTACTTTTCATGTTAAAATATAACTATTTTTATTTTTTAAACTGATTAACATACAAGTTAAATGTGTAATATATTGACAATTCGTAAACTTTCTTAAATATTTCCATATACATTTTTATATTTGGTGTAGAATATACTAACATGTAATAATGACAATTTCGGTTCATTATTTTGTTTAGGTTTCACAAAATTCGTTTGGGTTTTGATTTTTTGGAATAGCCAAATAGATATCGTGAAAGAAAAATATTGAAATAATAAACAGATAAAAATATCCTTAATCTAAACTTAAAAATCTAACGTGCCTTAATGGTTAGAGTTTGGGCTCCAAAGGTCAAAAATACCGGGAGGTCCCAAGTTCGAATCAAAAGGAGGAATAAAAATCCTTTTGTGGCCACAGATGTTCAAATACAGTGACTCTGGACTACTTATGAAGTGGGTGGTCGTCCTAATATTAATCGCATAGCAGATTAGATATCCAGGTTAATAAAAAAATTCTCAATATTTTAAACCAATAATACAATTAAATCTGCAGGCAAAGACGAATTTGTAGTTGATAAAAAAAAATCATTTTAACACCAACTATATCAACTAAAAGTAGAGGGCAAAAAGTGAAAAGTGAGTAATAGTTGATGGACCATTAATGTCATTCACCCAAATCCATTTGGCAACCACAAAACAAAAAGTAGCGTATTTCCCATTACTTTCTATATTTCTTTTTCTATCTGGAACGACTCTCTCTGCTCTGGTAATAAAACCCTCCTCCACCACCGCCATCGCCGTCGCCATCGCCACCGCAACATCCGGCAGGTGGATTCTCCATCTCATACACATTCATATACGCGATATCATCAGAAATGCATACTAACTTTCTTTTCTCTTTGCAGTTTATCGATCACTTGATACACATTGTAATCAGGGCTTTTGATTTTCAAACCAGGTAACTAGATACTTCATCCTTTTGTTTTTCGGAGTTTTGGAGTTTAATTGGAATCAATTTCTGTTTTTACTTGGTTTTATTCGGATCGAGAGTTCGAGACATGCAAATTGTTTTGCTTTTTCTATGTTGGTGATATTGCGATTATTGGGGATTAGTCGGAGACTGAGAGGATTGCAACTTTAAATTTCTAACTTGTAGAAGGAATTTGGGTGTCTTAAACTACTTATTGGGGATTGAGGTGTGTATGTTATGGATATCTTGGTTGAAATTGGTATTTATTTGGTATTTTGAATTAACTTATGTGTGTGGCTTTGTAATAGTTTGCAGATAGTTTTTCCCAATTGAACATCTTGAATCCTATACCTAACTTCTTAGCTCCACCATTGATCATTGATCAGGAAAATTGGGTTGTTTGACTACAAAAGTTAAATTAAAAGTGTAAAACTACTTATTGGGGGAGGAAGTGATGTAATTTGTAAGGGAAAAATGATTATTTGAAATCTTTACTTTATGTAGGCAGACATCTCAGAAAATGGCGTATGCAGCATTGATGCCAACAAAACTGGGGTTAGAAGGTTCCCATGATCAGATCCACAGGCTTAGAACCACTACCTCTTGCATGAATGTGGACAATCTGAGGAAAGGTCATCTTCTGTTCCTTTCATTCATTTTTTTTGTTTATCCGTTATCTTAGGCTAAGTATAATTTTATTTTTGATCATATCAGCATATGTTCATTTAAGTCGAATGGATTTTAATCATTTTATTGGTATTCTTATTTCTTTTTCGTATTTCCAAAATAATGCACAAAGTCCATTTATTCTAGTGAGTACAGACTACAGATGATGTAACTAGATTACTAGTTGTATAGCAGAAGAGTGCTTGCTATTATATGATCTGTTTGTCAATCTTTGCACTTAAATGAGTGATGCCACTCTTCCATAAAACGGATGCTTCATGACTTTTTAGCTCAAATAGTTTGAAATGACAGGTTCAATCTTGACATGAACTCTAAAACTTTGTGAGAAACATTTGAAAAGTGACATGAGCTTTATAACAAGGTGCTATAAACAGAAAAATGTAAGTTGAATTTAGATTAAACTTCCTATAAAATTTTATATTGAGAGTAATATCTTTGTGCTGGTAAATTTGTGTGGTAAATTCGTGAGATTAAGTTGCTATATTTTAAAGAATTATCACATTCAGCCTCTAAAGATGATGTGGCATTCATTAACAATTACATATATTTGGTCAAGCAGAATGTCTACTTGGGAAAAAAGAACAGGAATCATTTGTCAAATTGGCTAAATTTTAATCCATTGTTAAATTGATGAATCATGACAGTTAGGCTGGTCGTATTGGTAATTAACCCATGATTTTATTGGGTTTAGTAAAATTTTCAACAATTTACATCATATATACCACTAGGAACTGTTGGAAGATGATTAGAGGTAATTAAACATCATGCAGTGACTTGATCATGGTGAAAGTCTTAGGACAATCTAAGAATGTTTTGTGGAGAAATTAATTTTGGTAGCTGATTTGGATTTATAAATATGCTATGGTATGTGTTTAACTGTTTATATTTCATTTGATTAATCTTTGAAATTTAATATTGTTTTTACATTTTGTAAGTTCTTATGTTCTACAGATTATGCTCTTATGTTCTAATATTGTTTTTGCGTTTCATATGTTCTTATGCTCTACAGATTTTGTTCGTGGAGCCAAGGTTGACAAACTGAGAGTCAAGGGACCTGTCAAAATTCCAACCAAGGCTCTGTCGATCAGATCTACGTTGTCCTGTGTTGAAGGTACTCATTAGTTTGCCTTCTTAATGGCTAATAGAGGACTAACCTTTTCGGCATTATCATAAGACAATCAATACGTATATCTAATGATTTCCATGCATTTTTTTTTTCAGAAAAGACAGGATACAAGGACTTTTTGCACATTAATGATTTTGACAAGGGAACCATATTGAAGATTTTGGACCGAGCCAAAGAAGTCAAAGCATTGCTAAAATCAGGAGAGCGCACATATCTTCCATTTAAAGGGAAAACAATGGCTATGATATTTGCTAAGCCTTCCATGAGGACTCGGGTTTCTTTTGAAACTGGATTTTTCCTACTTGGCGGCCATGCTATTTATTTGGGCCCCAAGGATATTGAAATGGGTAAGCGGGAAGAAACCCGTGATGTTGCTCGCGTGCTATCTCGCTACAATGATGTCATCATGGCTCGACTCTTTGCTCATCAGGTTAGCTGACTAGTTGCATAGTCTTCTAATGACATAATCAATGGCTTTGATCGACCTTTTTGTGTAACTTTGTATTTCTTTTTAGGATCTTTTGGACCTGGCTAAATACGCAAGCATACCTGTAATCAATGGTCTGACAGACTATAATCATCCTTGTCAAATCATGGCTGATGCTCTCACAATAATTGAACACATTGGTCAAATCGAGGGAACCAAGGTACTTTGATAGGGTTAGGCCAGGTCAGCGTACGCCTTACACCCCCCCCCCCCACCCCCAAGAAAAAGAAAAAGAAAAAAGATCCGTGTTATAACGGGCTCGTTTGGTTTGGTTTATTTTCTGTATTTTGATATGATTATGGAAATCCAGGTGGTCTATGTTGGAGATGGAAACAACATTGTGCATTCTTGGCTGTTGTTGGCTTCTGTACTTCCTTTCCATTTTGTATGTGCCTGCCCCAAAGGTTTTGAACCAGATGCAAAGACCGTTGAAAAAGCTCAACAAGCTGGGGTGGGAAAAATTGAGATCACTAACGATGTAAAAGAAGCTGTGAAAGGAGCAGATGTTGTGTATTCAGACGTTTGGGCCAGCATGGGCCAAAAGGAAGAAGCTGCATATCGTCGTCAAGTGTTTCAAGAATACCAGGTAAGTAACTAGATGACAATATAAAATGACCTAAAAGGGGCATAATTGAAAAAGAACCCCCTGGAGAAGCAGCGTTTCAATAAGCTAGCTTATGGCTTTTTCATTAAGCTCATAAAATAAGGTAGCGTTTCATGTTTGGGTTTGAAATTTTAAAATGCGATTCCAGCAACATGAGTCTTTTTCTTTCTTTTGGCAGGTGGATGAAAAGCTTATGAAGATAGCAGGACCACAGGCTTACTTCATGCACTGTTTACCAGCAGAAAGGGGTGTGGAAGTTACTAATGAGGTAATCGAAGCTCCAAACTCTATCGTCTTTCCCCAGGCTGAGAACCGAATGCATGCACAGAATGCAATTATGCTACATTCACTAGGCCTTTAAACATTATGTGCTATTTATAGAGCTTTTCTATCTAAAATCCTTCGGATTCTAGTTTATCTTTCGTTTGTAGTTTCTCCACAACCAGCTCTTTGTAAGCTTGGTTCTCGGGTTGTTCACTTTTTAACTTTTGAGGTATTTAGATGAAATATTGAACTCATCGTTTTCAGAGCAAACGGTCTCTTTACTCGTTGGGGTAAAAAGAAAGGGTGCCTATATCTTATCCTTCCCAGACCCCACTTCCAATGGGATTTGAGGGGCATAACTCGATACGATATTGTAATCGAGTATTTATTTAATTTTAAATTATTATTTTGTCATTACTATGGAGATTAAACCACCCTACACCAACAATTGCATTTTAGGATGCTTTTGTATTACAGTTTCAAAAAAAATTTGTACGATTTACTTTTTGAGTCTTGTTAGGTATTTAGGGGCCGTTTACAAAACTTACTCGGGTAAGTGTTTACCAAGTCATATTTATCTTATCGGATAAATATAGTAATGACCAAGAATCTTACCTGGTAAGAACGAGGCAAGGATTAAGAGTCTTACCCGGTAAGTGAGTGCGATGACTCTTACTTATAGTAAGCGCTTACCGGGTAAATTATTGCAATATAATATTACAGTGTCATTTTTGTGGATTAAAATCTTACTCGGTAAGAGTAAATGATAGTGTTGAATTTTATTGGTAAGCACTTACTGTCATCCCATTTAATCCAATTGGATTGTATCTGACATGAAAGCTCATAAGTCATAATTAGGGATGCGCGGAAGGAACCGAAAACCCGAACCTGTACCGGTACCGAACTACACATGTCGTTTCGGTCTTTGGTCCTGATATTTTCCCATATTCCCGATTAAAACCGAACCGAAGACAACCCAATGGACACAGTTGATTTTGAATTTCTAGAAAACCATTCCTTTTCCCAACCACAATATCTTCAATTTTTTGTCCAATATCCACCTAAAATAACAACAAAAAATCGATTCCTCCTCCCATAAATATTTGTTCGGAAACCGGTTAGTCGTCTTGAAATACTTTGTGTTTTTTTTAACAATGGGTTAAGTGATTTTGGTTTTTGTTGTGTTTATGATCAAGAGTGAAATACCAGTTAGTCGTCCCGAAAGATCTATGTACATACACAAATTTGGTTCCAACCAGTTCTAGTCCCGAATTACCTGATTTTGGTTTTTGTTGTGTTTAGGATGTATTCAAGAAAGTAATTGATCTATAGTTGATTTCATAAGAATTTCTAGCATGATAAAGGGATCTTTGATCATAATTTCTAGTATGAATACTATGTCTAACCTTAAACTTGTGATTGGTAGAAAAACATCGATTCTCTTGTTGAGATATAATTATATCTGGATTAGGTTGTTTAATTTCGTCATAATAACTTGTTTTATTCTTTTGTATAAAATGCATAGTTGGTAGTTTCAAAATCCCGATTCAAGTAGTCATTTATTTGGTACCTCCCAAGGAGCAGGAAACTGCTCAGGTTCAATGTGACTCTAAGGCACTTGTTGATGCGCTACTACTATCAGTAATTTTTTTGTAAGTTTTCTATTACAAAATAGGAAAAACATCACATCGAACCATATTGGAAAACATAATCTTTATAGTAAAGATTAACCGCAATAAATAAGGCAAAGGGCTTAAGGACTAACATGAAACAAACTTCTATTATCAGGGGTAATTTTATGAAATCAAATACTTGTTTTGAAGTTATTTTCATTTTTTGAGGCAATTTTATAACTTTCTAAACTTGTGTGCTAGGGTAGAAAGTCTGAGGTTGCCTTCAAGTTTCAACCTCTAGAGGGTTTGGCTTAAGTGCACACTTTACTTTATTTGAATTTAAATGTTTACGAGTTACAAATAACTTTAGCTTTTTGACATGTTATGAAGAAAGAACGATACACAAAACCAAAAGAACACCATATTGAGGGTTGCGTCTACTGTTATCACTGACTATTAATGACTCGACAACTTTTTCTAACTTCTCCCTGACCATCCGTAAGGACTTCAATAGCGCCCATTCGTACCATTGATCTAGCAAATCGAGCTAAGAAAACATTAGGGTTTTGTAACACTTCTGTCATTTGAGCCGATTGTTGGTTTGTGAGTAATGCTGCATCAGATACAAATAGACCTTTATGTTGGTTTAAAGACCGGAAGTAATCAGAATCAAATGTGAGGGAGCTATCAGGATCCATTTCGAGAGTAGTGGCTGGATTCTGAGGGTTTGGACATATTTTTCTCAATGTTTGTGCATAAGTTGCGTTAAGAGAAGGATCTGCGTCTCCTATTCCTGTAAAGTTGTAGAGTCTTCTCGCAACCAGGACACAACGTGAGTTCCCAATTGTATGTGCCCCTAGTTATATACACAAATGTTTATTTAGACGACCATAAAAGCCTTAGAAATGAAGTATATAAATGTGTATATACGTACATAAGTACGCACACACGTATACGTAGATATCTTTAGAGAAAGAATGTTGAATACCTGAAAGTATTACAAGATCATCCATGTTTAGGCCTTTGTTTCCAAATTGGGTCAAGAGAGTTGTAAAATTGGCATTGGCTGATGGTAAATTTTCACCAACTTCTGTCGCCAATGAGACTTTTCCGTCTTCTCTTCCGGTAAAAACCGGCCACATTTCTGTTTTGAACTACAATTTATGGCAAGGGTGAAACCAACGAATTCGAAAATAAAATACTCAATATTCCTAAACCACCCTTTAGAAATTTTCAAGCATCATAAAATAATGGTTTTAGCAATCAATGATTATGGTCTACAATATTTTAGACTTTATCTTGTTAAAAATTATATACGTTATTTAATTATGAATCAAACATGTTTCTGAAATTATGTATCAAATCAAATGATGTAATTTCTTTAAAATCAGGAAAGGATGAGATTTGAGTGATAATAATCGTCATTTTCTTTGATCCAATAATATTGGATTTGACATATAATTTACAAAAAAGTATCTTACTTGGAAGGAAACAGCGTCTCTAGCTGCCAGCGCAACAATATCAGCACAAGAAACAATTCCGGGACATTCAGTCTCCAAAGTCGTCTTTATTTCATCAATTATGTCGTACCCAGTAACAGATCTGTTAGGTCCGGCTGTCTTTTCAGTTGTCTTATTCTGTACAGGATCCAATAGGATCGAACCATCACAACCCTGTGACAAAAGAAAAGTTAGGAACGTTAACAAAACAACTTTTTAGTACCTAATCTATATGAATGTAGTTATTGTGGATTCATAACTTAACACCTATTGTCGGGTAAAACTTTTACCATTCATCTACTAATATATTTATTATAATATTCAAAAACGTATATAAAAATGTTGCTACGATGGTTGGAATTACATACCCTGACAAAGCAATCGTGATAATGAAGCCTTAGAAGCTTGGCAGCCATGGCAGGATTTGCAGCAACTTTACTCCATACGATATCTCTTACTGTATTTTCAACCGAAACTGAACCACATTTTTTCTCATAATACTTCATCTTCAACCCCCCACCACCCATGGACCCAACCACCAAAATGGAAACAAACAAAAATCCAAATATGATTTTCTTCATGTTTCCTTTTTGGGTTCTTTCACTTGATATCTTTTGAGTTGGCATTGCCCTTTATATAGACATGCCCATGTCTAACATCTTATATTTGACCCATTTAATATTTGTCACAATAATTATTTTAAAACACGATCAAAATGTAGATTAAATTAGAGGCGGAATACAATAGGGGCCTAGAGGGAGCATGACTTCTGCGTTTTATCCCTTAAATACTAGATATTAGAAATATTATCAATAAATTGCGCTTAGCTCAGGTGGTTATGTATATATGGCCCCTGTATATATGATCATAGGTTCTATTCTTCTGTCACACAGTTTTTTTATAATGAATTGAGTTTATCAATGATAATGTTTTGTTGGGTTCGGTCCCCTTAATTAGAAGACTTGTGTTCCGCCCTTGGATTAAAAGGTTGTTAGTTCAAAAATATTAACATACCTCTATCAATCAACGACATTGAATTAACTGATATCCATTCAAAGTTATGATTTAAATAATTATAAATTTAAGTCTTTATGAACAAATATAAGTTAAACAAAAACATAAATGATTATGAATTTAAGCCTTCTTGAATAAATATATGTTTATGGTCGTAAAATCATGGAATATTGGAATGTATATGTCTCTTATTTTATTAACATGGAATAAAATGATTGAGTGCAAAAGTCAAAGTTTGACCAGAGAAAGTTAAAGAAATTAAAATTATGATTTTGAGGGGATATATCTTACTTTAAAAATAAATAATATTTGTTAAAACTTTAAGCTAAATTTTTCATGAACAGAAAATAGACAACTCTTTATTTTTTGAAAAGGGCATTTACAAAATTACACATCAAAAAGTATCTAGTGTATCTCATCTAAAAACAGGTACAAAAAGTAGAGGTGTTAAAAAAACTTTAAGAGATTTCAAAAACAGTTGAATCAAGTTAAATTGGATTATTGTTGACGGTTTGAATCGTCTGACGGTTTGGCCTAAAAAATAATCAAACTCTCTGAGCTGGTCTTCACGGTTTAAACATTTCTATGAGTGGCGTAGACCGAACTGACCGTCAAAATATATATGTTTGTTATATTTAGTTTTACTGTTGGAGAATCAACTTTATGTCTAATTAAAAAAGTCCATCCGCCACATTAAATTCCTTTCAATTGTTCGCGTTTCCTAAATCGGTAAAATTACGAAAGCCGTCAAAAATCAAAATCTAAAGCTCCAATTCATCATTTGATTTACTCAATGTTTGCCAAAATTTCAGCTATTATTGATGTTCGTGTTAAACTTTTTTCAACTTTTTCAATGTTTTTTAATAATTTTGAAGATAAATATTCTCTATAATTCGCATACTATTTTTTGAT
Source organism: Silybum marianum (assembly GCA_036898165.1). Lineage (NCBI taxonomy): Eukaryota > Viridiplantae > Streptophyta > Magnoliopsida > Asterales > Asteraceae > Silybum > Silybum marianum. The sequence goes on from CM072539.1 coordinate 21,599,166, forward strand.
GATATTATATTAATAGAAATTTCATTTTGAAGATAGATGTTATATATTGAAATTTAAAGCCCATAATATGCCTAAACCGTATAGTCTGGTCACTTGTCGTTGAACCGTTCGTTTTAACCATTGTGCTTTGATTTCTGTTTTGGAGGATTAAACCCCAAACCATTCCACAAACATCTCTGATAACAATATAAGATGATTAGAAACATTTCACATGTCTCAAAACGTGACAAAAAACTTTTTACACATACACCATCGATAATATTCAAATCATAACATTTAGATCAGTGTATTTGATGATTCTAACGATTTGATCAATATAATATAATTATGATTGTTTGATTAATCTTCGATCTTTTGAGAACTTTTTAAATTATGAGATCTTGAGAACCAATTTATAATGTGTTATTTCATATGATTTTTCTTCATGTATTGATAGAATTAATGTATTGGTTAACATTTATTTGTTTTACAACAAGTTTGTTTTACATGTACTTGATTCATAATATAAACAATTTTATTGTGTTTGTGAAACAAAAAATACATGTAAAATAATTATAATAAAGTCAAGTATTTGATCCTTAATTTTGTTATGTTTCAAAATATCATTTTTTTTATCTGGTTCATATTAATATAAACTTAAATTTTATAAAAAATACATTGCATCAAAATGTATCAAATGTTGGTTTAACTTCTATTCAATGTAATTATTGTTTTTTTTTTAACATTGATACAACAAATCTTCAATCTTTCCTATTTTGTAGCAATTTCATTTATTAAATCAGTCTTCAAGCTATGTGATTTTTTTTGAAGTAATCAAGCTATGTGAATTTTAAAAGTAAGATTATAAATCTTGGGCTTTTAACCAAAAATAATAATAGAACTATATTCTTACTTGATAATCTATATAATCAATTTCATAATATAGTAATTAGTCAACAACTTAATATGTTTGTCAACGATTATTAAGTTATAGATTAAAATTGAAAAGATTGTAGATTTATTATATCAATTAAAGAAGAAAAAAATCATTACACAAAATACAAACTAAATCAAATTTTATTGTGTTTTAATTCATTTCAACCTTTTACAAATTTAAATTCATGTTTGGAACGTAGATTCATGATAGTAAGGTAGATTGAATTGTGGAAATTATTATTTATGATTTTAATTTGACATAACCTATTTTAATAACACCAATTATCTCATTCCGTATTTTTTTTGAAAAACATAGCGGCATCGAACCAACAAACGACTATCACGAACACACGTACACCTCCCCGGCAGTATCGGGCATCCACGTGCAGCCCACTAATCCGCCGCTATCCCGGCCCAGCTTACGCTGAACCTAGAGCCCAACCACAATCTAAGATTGGGCTCGGGGGGGGGGGAGTCAAAGACTGGACCAGTCCAAGGACTGGGTACTCCTCATACCCTTAAATTGACTCCCCATGGATTCGAACTCGGATAGACTGGGATACATCCACAATCTCCCCAAGATGTTACCTCCCTTGAAAAATCAACTGAGCTAGACATGATTTATATCTGATTCTGTATTGTCACATTCTAGTCTATTATTATATTGAACATGCGAGAGATAGAAAGAGGAACTGCATTTTGAAGTAAATTCCACTATTTTGCACGACTCCTTAAATTATGTGGTGTTCCTTTGTCCATTATTCAAGGAAGTTTCGTATCAATTCTATCACAATGCAATTGATTTTGTTGTGGGTTATTTTAAATAAATTTATTTACAAAATGCGTATTGATTTTTTGTAAGATGGATCTAAGAAAGTTTCAGATAAGGACTTGAAGTTTTATTTCAATAATTTTCATATCCAATAAAGTTTTGATATTTATGGTTTCAACCAAAAAAAAAACTTATTGAAATATGTTTAATAATTTAAAGAACTTAACATTTAACCATATTATTTTAGTACTCTTTAACATTTAACATATAACAACCCTTTGGAAGGTAAGTCATTTCCTGAATCTTTATCATGAGAAACCACTTTTTTTCTATTGTTTTTATCGTCGTTTTGTTGCTTTGTTTATGTTCAACATCAGTTCTCCATCTGCATCCACTGATTTGTTTACTCGAGGCTTCCAGGGAAAGGAAAGGCAGTAAAGGAGGCGAGGGATGGCAATGGAAGGAAATAGAAAGTCATAACTTTCAAAATAGAAATCCGTTAGATATAACTTTAAATTAAAAGTCCATGTTAATTATTCACACACATCATTAAATACTAATGCCAACAGTGTCTTGACGAATAGTGTTCTAATATAAGATATGAAACACGCAAATTGGGATTTAATTATACATTTAAGTTTTTACACTTAAATATATATAACTTTGATTTTTTATTTATATTTATATTCATATATGACATACTAGTATGTATATATGTTTTTTCATTCATTTTTCATGGTTTTTCAGTTTTCCATTTATTTAGTAGCTTCTACTAAACCAGATCTTATGTTAATAATGTATAATTTTTTGTATAATATTTGTTGAATTCATGTTTATATTTCTTTTTAGCTATATGTATAGTATATGTTACCAAATAATGATGACGAAGAATTCAATAGAAGAAAAGTTATTGGAATCGTTTTTACAACAATAACAAATGGATGTGTAGGAGAATATGAATGATTTTGATAGATATTTGGTTGATGAATCTATCAATAAAAAGACTCTTCTATTTGACGTTTTATTTTGGTGGAAAGAAAATGCTATTGTTGTAACATTTTACGACAACAACATTAGGTTTATAGGATGCCTATGCCAAATGTCCTAATATGATAGTTTATAGGACTAAACAAAAAAAAAACTTTGTATCTAAAAGTGTTACAATATGTTTATAGAACGGTTTGGATGTCGTAACAAGTTTTGAGGATTACTTTATATGACATTATTTGAAAAAAGTGTCATACAAACACAAGTGCCATATAAATAGAGGAGTTTATAGGACATTTTCCAAAATTATTATGTAAAATAGCTAATACAAAACATTGTGTTTAAAAAATGTCTTAAAAAACTTGTTGAAACGTCAAAAAACGTTCTATAAACCTACTGTAACACTTTTAGATAGAATGCTTTATAGTTTGGTCCTATTTGTTTAAAAAACCGTCTTAAAAAACTTGTTGAAACGTCTAAAATCATCCTATACACTGATTGTTACACTTTTAGATATGACGCTGTATAGTTTGGTCCTATAAACTCAAGTGCTATAAAATATTTCATTCCTCAGTTTCATGTAACTACTAACCCGCCCCAACCCGCAATGGTTGGGTTGAGATTTTTCCAAACCACCATAATTGGGTTGGGCTGTTTAAATACCGTAAACCGTCCAACCCAATCCGTGTACAACCCTAAATCACTAGATGGAAGACTTTTTTGCCTACGAACTTTTCCCTAGAAAATTTGTCGCTAAAGAGTGATTCGTCATAAAACGGTTACAAAAGTTGGTGGGTAAATTGTTGGTGGGTATTATCTGGATGATCTGTTGGAATTTTCTCGAAAAACATCGAACTTTACCGAACCATTAGTATTTTTTGGGTGATTCGTAGGTAATCACGGACGAAAATTTCCCTTGAGTGATTTTTATGGGTAAAAATCATTTGTTTTGTAGTGTATATCGCAAAACCGAAAATATTACCCAATAATTGAGAGAGAAGACTTTTACCTGGTTAGCGCTTACCGGTAACAGATACTTGCCAACAATCCATTTTAATGGCCAGAAATATTACGCGATAAAACAAGTGAGTGTGGTGAATAAGTCAACAGGAACATACCGTAACACCTCTCCCACCAATATGCCGAATTCATGGTCGTAAAAGCACTAGTAAAGCTACTACCAAGTGTATCTATGATGCCAAAAGCAGTTTGATCTCAATCTTCTTGAACGTTAAGGTTAAAAACTCATCAAACATGAGAAGTACGAGTGTGCATTTACCATATATTAATATTATCAAATAAAAGTGTATATGTGGTGCATACCTTTATAGAATACTGAAATCAAGCATTCATTCCATTTAAAAAGGTAATTGTTATCGTGGAAATTAAATTACAAACATCACACTTAAATCGTATTAAAAAAATATAATCTTCAAAATAATATTAAAGATAATAACTAACACCAACGATATAATTAAGGACCCAAACGAAACAAAATTTTGTTCTTGGGAGCAATTTAGGAAAGCAAAAACTTGCTTTGAATTCACTTTCACATTTTTGGGCACTTTTATAATTTTCGGAACTTGTGTGTTAGGGAAGAAAGTTTGAGGTCGTATAAGGTTTGGGTTAGGATCACAATCGTCATTTTATTGATATCATTTCGAGATTGTTACACGTTATCTTTCTAGTCCTATTTTTGGACTTGTAGAAAGAAAAACAATAAATAAAAATGTAAAAAAAAAAACAATACAACATTGAAGGATTACTTGTAATTGTAATCAATGAACGTTAACGACTCGACAATTTTTCCTAACTTCTCCTTGATCATTCGTAAGGACTTCAATAGCGCCCATTCGCACCATGGACCGAGCAAATTTAGCAAAGAAAAGCATAGGGTTTTCTAAAGATTTTGCCACCATAGCCGATCGTTGGTTTGTGAGTAAAGCTGCATCTGATACAAATAGACCTTTATGTTTGTTTAAAGACCTAAAGTAATCAGAATCGAAGGAGAGGGCGCTTTCAGGATCCATTTCAAGAGTAGTGGTTGGATTCTGAGGGTTTGGACATATTTTTCTCAGTGTTTGCGCGTAAGTAAAGTCAAGAGAAGGATCAGCGTCACCTATTCCTGTAAAGTTGTAGAGCCTTCTTGCTACCAGAACACAACGTGAGAACCCAATTGTATGTGCCCCTAATTGGATACATGAAAGTTCATTAATTTACGTAAAAAATAGATTAAAAAGACCATATGTATTTCATACACACACACACACATATATATACATACACGCACGCTGTATGCATATATAAATAAGTTGTATACCTGATAGTGTTACAAGATCAATAAGGTTAAGGCCTTTGGCTCCAAATTGGGTCAAGAGAGTTGTGAAATTGGCATTTCCGGATGGTAGATTTTCACGAACTTCTGCCTCCAATGAGATGTTTCCGTCTTTTCTGCCGGTGAAAACTGGCCACATATCCATTTGAAACTGCGATTTTCCGATAAGGATGAAAACCATCATATTTTTTAAGTTGTTTGTAAGACAATATTGTTTTTAGAAACACCTACACCGGGATTTTTTTTTACTTTTTTAAAGTGGTCGATAAATTAATCGAAATACGTATAAGTTGATTGAAACATTCACAGTTAAGAAATAACACAGAGTTATTAAACTCTCCCATGTTTATTCATCCATGTAATTGAGTATGTGATATTGAATGGTGTTATTTCATTAAATCCAAATAGGCACCACATATTGCTATATTATATTTCGTTTGTCCACATAAATATAACACATCTTCTATTTTATATTTAAAAGATTCATTAATTTCCAAATTTACATATTTATAAATTAAAATTGTTCATAAGACTATGGTCTGCGTAGTTTTCTACAACCTTTCAGTTTCATCTCTGTAAAAATTACCAACTCAACCAAAACGGGTGCCATATACAACTTTCTCAAATACATTGGTACTAAGGTATGAAGATTTGAAAGTGTCTTAAATTAATTGAGAAAATAAGAGATATTGTTACTTTAAAAGAAATTCAGGGGTCGTTTATCAAACATTTATCTGGTAAATGTTTGCCGGTAAAACTTAACACTATTACTTACCGGATAGAATTTTAGTCAATAAAAACGAAATTCTATGCAACAATTTACCCGGTAAGTGCTAACCATGGTAAGAGTCGTCACCCTCAATTACCAGGTAAAACTCTCGGTCCTTGTTTCGCTCTTACAGGATAAAGTAATTGGTCCTTGCCATATACATCCAATAAAGTAATATGACTTGATAAACACTCATCTGTGTAAGCCTTTGATAAACGACCTCTAGACAAATTATATTGCATTTAGCTATAATCAAATTTGCCATGTTAAGCTATTTAACAAATCTTAAGTTTTTTTTTTAAACATGAGAAGTATAAGATTTGGGTGATAATTATCTATGTGTTTGATTTCACATATAATTTAAAAAATGATACAATTAGTATATCTTACTTGGAAAGAAACAGCATCCCTAGCTGCCAATGCAAGAATGTCAGCACAAGAAACAATTCCAGGACAACTAGCTTCTAATGTTGCCTTTATTTCATCAATAACCTCATATCCAGAAACAGATCTGTTAGGTCCTGCAGTTTTTTCTGAAGTCTTATTTTGTGCAGGATCTAATAGAATTGAAGCGTCACACCCCTGCAATTGTGAAAAAGTTAGGAAAAGAAAGAACGACTTTTGAAGTGGGTTCAGAATTTTGAACGAGTGAGTATAAGGGTGCTTTGTCGAACCCATTTTAAAGGAACCAGATCAGTTTAATGATATCAATAAACTGATCTGGTTCCTTTACATTTATGGTATGACTCGACTAGGATCTAATAGAATCTTTGAACCCAATGATTATGGGTTCAAAACTTACACCATAAGTAAGTTACGTGAAACGTATTCACTACAAAACAAGTGAATTTTTACCTACAAAAATTATCCAGAGAAATTTCTGTTGGTGATTACTCACGGATCATCTATAAAATATTAATGATTCCGTAAAATCTGATGTTTTTCGAGAAAATACCAACGGATCACCCAAAAAATCTGTCATTGTTTTGAATTACCCACCAACTTCTGTGACGGTTTTGTGAGGAATCACCATTTACCGACAGATTTTCCAGGGAAAGGTCTGTAGGCAAAAGTATTTCTTTAAATAGTGATTCTTTTATTGACTATTTGACGTATCTCTAGTAATTAATTGAACAATATAAAAACATTGATGAATTACTTACCCTAACAAAGCAATCATGATAATGAAGCCTTAGAAGCTTGGCAGCCAGGGCAGGACTTTTAGCAACTTTGCTCCATACAATCTCCTTTATTGTATTTTCAACCGCAACTGAACCACATTGTTTCTTATAATAGTTCATCTTCAACCCCCCATCTTCTTTATCATCATCATCATGATCACCACGACCACGACCATGACCATGATCATGACCACGATTACGACCTTGGTGATGATCATGACCATGATTACGATCATGTCCACGAGCACGACCATGATCATGACCACCCATACACCCAACCACCAAAATAGAAGCAAACAAGAATCCAAGAACGCTTATCCTCATTTTTCTTTTCTTTTTTAGGTTATTTCACTTGATGCCTTTGAGTTTGAAACAACATCTAACTCAAACCCTTTATATAGACATGCTTATAACATAATGAGATCCAATGATTAACTTATATAGTTAAATTTTTTTGACCTAAATAATTATGGATTCAAGTATGTGTAAATTTTCTTTAGGTTTATGACCTAAGTGGATGTAGATTTTCAAGTAGTCATTAATATAAGAGTTTTGAAGTGTTCAAGGTAAAACTTATTCAATTTTTTTCCTTTTTAACGTAAAAATAATCAGATTTAAAGAAATATCATGTAAGTAATTACAATAAAATTGATTTTTAAAAATAAATATAAAGTTATTTAATTGTCCATAATTCTAATTAAATAATTACACGCTATAACTTTTGTTTATGAAATCACATCAATAAATTTGAAAACGGACACTTGAATCAACCGATTGTCCATTAAATTCTTGATCCAGATAATATGGATTTAATTTCTTTATTAAACAAAAACATGGTTGCCAAATCATGGAATATGTATTTAATTATTGTATTAACATGGGATAAAATGATTGATTTAAAAAGTCAACCAATTAGTCCGTGAGTACAAAGTTTGATTTGAGTATAGTTTATTTAATTTAGGGAAGGGTAAATACATCCTTATGTTTATTAAATATAATGTTACATTTTAAACAGATCTTTTAGAATAGAAATATAAAAAATTTAAAGATTTTCTTTTGCTATAAAAGATTCTTTAAAACTTCTTCAAATTGAAGAAATAGAAAGAATTTTTTAAAAATATTATTTCTGAGGAAAAATATTATTATATTATTTCCATCAATAATAGTCTTTGAATGAGATGTCTAAGAGAAAATAAATAATATTTTATTAAATATATGGAATATTTTAATAATATACTTAACGTTATAATCTTTTAAAATGAAGATTTTGTTAGAGAAATGTAGCAAAATTTAAAATATAAGTTTTAATATTGATGTGTGTGAAAAAAAAGTTATTAAAGATGCATTTAGCAACATATATATGTGGGTGCATTTAGTTTACCCCATTATTTATTTTAGATTAGTTACAATTAAGAGAAATAACTTATAGTTTTAGAATTAATATCTTTATTGAAATTCATGTTAAAAGAAGGCAAACGATGAACACGTTACTTATTCAAGTTAATTGTTAGAAAATGAAGGCAAAATAAATTATTCGATCATGTTTTATGAAATTCTATATGACTAGCTAATTATCGGAAAATGATGAAATGCATATTATATATATATATATAAATAAATATAATTTTATTATAAACTTTATTCTGACCGTAGCACCGTTTTAGGTATCTTTTTGATATGAGTATTACAATATGAATCTTTTTTAACATGTACATTTTTTTTGAACAACGGAGATTTTATTAACAATAGCAAGGAACTAGAACAAGCATTACAACACATTTACTTGCAAAGATGGGGTTTTGAAGCCACCCCACCCAGTTAATACAATATTTTGGGCTTCCACTACTCACCCAAAGATAAGAATGTGTAACAATATTGTCCCATAGCAAAGCTTTTTTGGGCTTCACCGCGCCAAACAACATCCCGTTCCAAAACGACCAAACATGCCAAATTGTTGTGTACATGACCGCCTCTAAACAGTCGCTTTCCTCTTTCTTAAGCCTCTGACCATTCAACCATCCTTTCAAATCAGTTGTGTTATTAAACATAGGGATATCAATATTCCACCATCAACCTATATCTAAATGTTGTTTGTAAATTGTCTAAAGAACCCAATTTGGGATCATTTTTAGTTTATCAACTTCGAGTTCTTTAAACAAAATGTCGGTTGATTAGTTGCAATTACATTATATCCTTCTTTATCTAGATCGGTGAACTTTCGTCATCCTTGAACCTCCAATAATCACCGTCCACTTTCTAAACTAGGGTTGTACACAAGTTGGCTTGTTTTGTTGAAGGCATTTGAACAACCCAGTCTAATGTTTTCAGTTTGAAAATTCACAGTCCAACTCAACCCACATTGTACGAGCTGGATTGAGTGGATTGAGTTGAAACTTTGATAAATCATTTTACAATCTAGCTAAGCAATTGTGTTTAAACGAAGTAAAATTAATGAGAACATATGAATAAGGCTAACAATTACATAAAAGATATTTGCATGGTACTTTCTATTAAGGTTAACAATTACATATTATTAATTAAGTACTTAACAATCATATTAAATACATGGTATTGAAACACATGGGGTTCATCGTGATAGGTTGAGTTCAAATGATCCTAAAATACCCTTCCAACTTAATACTTACGATTTGAAGAATTTACAACTCGATTAAATATCGAATAAGTTCCGATTAAGTTGGGTTGATCAAGTTGGTCAGTTTTTTATGCAGCCCTATCCAAGAACCAAACACTATATACGAAAAAGAAACAACCCATAACTAATCAAGCAATGCAAACCCCTTTTCATAATTTATCAATTTTGAAAAAAGAAGGGGAAAAAAATAAAGAAAGATAAATTCTAATGTGTAGGTCAAAATTCTTTCATTCTCTTCATGCAAATTAGCCTCCAACTCCAACTTCCTTCCCCATGCCAAAATACCAATTTCACCCATACAATTCACACCATATTTACCAATTTCACCCATATAATCCCCCAAAATCTCTCTCTCTCCCTCTCCCTCTCCCTCTCCCACTCACTCTTTCTAAGGTTTTTCTGGATCAAATCCTTATAGAATTAAAATCAAGTAAATTTTAGCAGAAAACAATGAATTGCACGATTATATTTTCTAGTAGATTAGGCTGGGTCGATGTTTATTTCTTCATTTATTTCGAAGGAGTTGGGGGAGTATTCAAAGTTGGATAGATGTAGAAGCCCTAACTTTGTTTATATTCGTGGTCTTGAATTTTATTGATGCGACAAAATTTTACTTTTATAAGTTTTATGATAAGAGCATCTGCAACACATTTTTTAAAATGAAGAAAATGAAGTTTTTGTTTTTTTATATTGCTCTAATAGGTTTTTTATTTTGTTCTCTAAAATAAAGAAGCATATATAAAATTCTAAATATAAAGAATCTTCTGAAACTCTCCGATGATTTAATGAAAAACCAACAAAACAATTTCTAAATGTGTTAACATTTTTTGAATAAAATAAAAATAAACATATTTTTAATAGTTGAATATTGAAGCATTAAATTTATATATTAGAGGTCATAGCATAAAAAGTAAAATCCATCTAAGATAATGACTTTTTTAATATATTTTTACCTTTATACATAGAAAACCATAAGCTTTAAAAAGAATTGATCTGTCACCCATTCTGTAATGTAATCGTTGACATAATATAATTTTTTTTTCTTTCATATTTTATAAATCTTTTAATCATTACATAAAAAGGATTTATAATCACGTACTTTAACTCAATAACTATATTAATTATTTTCATTTAATCGGTTTACTTACTATTGACATGCATGGGCGAATTTATGTAGGTGCTAATAAAATCTGATGCATCGGTTCAATCGATTTATACAATGAAACTATTTTTTAAGATATTAAAAGTACGCACACTAAACTTTAAAGAATATTCTATAATATTAAAAAATACAAGGAATATCTATCAAAAATATAAATAAAAAAAAGTCTTTCGAAATCATCCAAGATTTTTTTTAACAAAATCATTTGAAACTAGCCAAAAAATTTAAGAAAATCTCTTGAAAAATACCAAAAAACTTAAAAAAATCCATTCAATTGACAGAATTCGACTAAAAACAAATTGAACAACTTTATGGGTTTTTAATACATCTTAAAGGTACACCCAATCCACAACAATCTTAGGGGGTGTTTGGTTCGCAGAATGAATTCTGAAGGAATGGAATCTGTCAAAGGAATTGGAATTGGAATGGAATGTCCAGGAAAGAGAGAGAGAGCGCAAGTGGTGGGTAGCCATGGTGATGATCGGTGACTGTAAATGTGGTTATGGTGGTCAAGATATGGATAGAAATCTGATGAGTTTACATTTATATTTAATAAGGGTATTTTTGTCATTTTTGAGATTTTGGGTGGAATGGATTTCAATTCCATCTCTTTTGTAAAGGAATGGTGAAATCCATATTTGAGGGAATGTCTGAAATTGAATTCCATTCCATGGATAACCAAACGGTAGGATGGAATTTTGTCAATAGAATTGACCATTCCAATTCCATCAGATTCCGTTGGAATCCGGCAAACCAAACGCCCCCTTAGAGCATCTCCAAGAGTATGATTTCTCTAAAATAGAGAATTAAAAGCTAAATTTTTAAAATAAATTGCAATTAACTCTAACAGAATCTTTATTTTAGAGATTTCATCATTAATTAAATTATTTAAATATTCTATAATTTTATGATCACCATACACTTTATATATATATATACTAGTTCATAACCCGTGTGTCACATATATATATAATTAATGATATTAATTTAACTTTCATTGATGGAATAAATAAATAAAACTCATTTATCTCTTATCTCTTTGGAGTTTTAGAGAAATATCTATATTTATAGATTTTCTCATGAATTTTTATTTTAGAGAATGTGATAGAAAAACTGCTGGAGTAGTTTTGAAAAAAAAAATTCTATATTTTAAAAAAAGCTGTTTGAAATGCTCTTAGGTACAATGCTGCTTCTGCATAGAAAAATATTAATATCTCAATTATCATTAATTAAAATAAAAATAAAATAAAATAAAATTAAATTAAATTGATGTACTAAGAAAGTCAAAGGATAAATACATTTTAAAGTAAACATCCACCACTTTGCACGACTCCCTGTCACAGGTATATTATGTGGTGCATGTATTTTGTGTAAGACAATTTCTTCAAAATTAAGAATTGATATTCCAAAAAAAATTAAAAACTATATTTAGCTTCAATAATTTTTCATTTTAAAGATTATAATATTGATTATACTTTTAATATATTTATACAATTAATAAGATATATTTGACTAAAAAACAATTATTGATCAGAATATAATGACTTGAAATATTTCTCTATAATAATAACCGTTTAAAAGATTTTACATTCTCCTTCCTACTATATTATTTTAAAGAATCTATTAAAAAAACATCTTCAAGATATTTATTTATCAATTTAAAAGAAATCTATTGAAGCTATTCTAAGATACCATATGATTTTCTTAAATTTTGTTCAAAGTTTTACTTTATCTCTATAAAAAGAGTTTTATTTAATGTAAGTATTTGATTCTAGTCTTATATATAAATTTTAATGATCAAATAATCATAAACCATGAACGTAATACAATAATGTAAAATAAAAATAAATAACAACCAATCTTTTAACTAATTGGATTTGGTTTTAATCTTTCTAAGAACAAAATGTCAGTGTATTTTTTGTTTATATTTAAGTGTTTTAGAGCCTTTGCAGCAGATTCTTTAAAATTAAGAATTAAAAGTTAAATTTTTTTAAGAAAAATTATATGGAGAAACTAATATTGATTATAACATTAAAATATTCAATTCATCTATTAAAATATTTGTTTTTAAATTTTTTTATTGATGGTCTCACTTTATAACTATTTTGGATGTTATCCATATTTGGAAAAAAAAAAAACTTTGTCTAATACTTTCTTCATTTTGAGAATAATTTTAAGGATGCTCTTGAAACAAACTTTTGGCTTAAAATCATTATTTTCTCTATTTTTCATATTTTAAAGAAGTTGTTGGAGATGCTCTTGCAGTGTTAATCTTAATTAATTCTTAATGGCGTAAATAAAGTCTTCTTCAATGTATATCAGTATAAACATTTATTATCTACTAAATTATTTTTGAATAACTATTTTATATTTTAACCTTTTTTGGACTACTTATATACCAAAAAACGTCCCCTACTTGATTAAAACCTAATTTTCTATGATGAGTTACCACTTATAGTTAACAGAAAAACATTAGACAAAATACAAGGTTGCCATGTGGATACCCAAAAGAGAAATTTTGCAATGTTAAAAAGGGTTTAACTATACATTATTTATATCCAAATTATATTTGTTATCGTAATGCATACTAACTTGAAATTTCAAGATATGTCACAAGGATACAAACATTAACGTTTGAAAAGCGTAAGAGATTCCATGAAATGTATTATTGAAGCATAAGATTTGTTATATGTTTAAAAGCTTGAATAACAAGAAAAGTATACAGAAAACTTTATGTAACATAAGTTATATTTTGAAATCTAATAAACGTAATATCCCATCTCCCTCGATTTGATTCCGAACGCTTACAACAGTGACCATTGAATTTATCAAGGTTGATGTCTTACGGTTGCAATTTATCAAGATTAATCCAGGTATATAGTCTCAGATACCCTTCCCAATATATATACACACACACACACACACACACATATATATAGGGGCGAGTTCAAATGAGAACTTAAATTTGGTTGTGAACGTGAGAATAAATGAAAGTGCGACATGTGTCCCATTCAAAGAAATATTCAGACTGAATATAGTATTTATTCAATCTGAAAATACAAAGAAATATTCAGTCTGAATAATCTATATTCAGACACGTGTCACGCTCTCATTTGTTCTCACGTTCACAACCAAATTTGAGTTCGCATTTGAACTTTCCTCTCTCTATCACTCTCTCTCTCTCTCTCTCTCTCTCTCTATATATATATATATATATAGGGGCGGGTTCAAATGAGAACTCAAATTTGGTTGTGAACGTGAGGATAAATGAGAGTGCGAAACGTGTCCCATTCAAAGAAATATTATAGTATATATTCAGTCTGAATATACAAAGGCATATTCAGACTGAATATTCCTTTGTATATTCAGACTTAATATATACTAGACTGAATATTCCTTTGTATATTCAGACTGAATATATACTATATTCAGTCTGAATATTGATTTGTATATTCAGTCTAAATATTGCTTATTTTGACACGTGTCACGCTATCATTTGTTCTCACATTCACAACCAAATTTGAGTTCGCATTTGAACTTTCCTCTATCTATATATATATATACACACATATATATATATATATAGTAACACTATTGTTCATGAAAATCCGAGTAGAGTTTAACTAGAACATACATGGAGAACAAAAATATTATGCTTGTTAAGTGCTTTATTAATGGAATTGTTAAAGTCATGAACTTAGTAGAGCGTAAACTTACATGTATAAACACTAACATAGATATTCTAGGAAACGATTTAAATAATCGGGTTATAACCAATTTTGGTCCTTGGTTGAACGGTCAAGTAACGAGTCTCGAATGCTACTAGACAACAAACTTCCAGTGACCACAATTGAAAACCTACTATATATGTTTAATATTGTTCGTGATTTTAGTTTCATCAATTAATATTCGTGTAATTGTCATTCACTTGAGATTGATAAGGTGATAACGCAAACAATGTGAGGAAGGGGAGTGCACACTTGCTAATGTTGACTTTATCCCCTTAAATTACCGAAAGACGGAGAAACATGTTAGTCTCATGTGAACCCATGTGAACCCAACCCTATGTATATATATACAAGATGCCAGCTCAACATCTCTAACGCAAGGTTCTTGTTAGTAAAAGTGCAATGTCTTATAAGAACTACCATTGTGGAGAGATTTGTATAAGAACCTAATGTGTCATAGGTGTTTGAGCAATGTCTTATAAGAACTACCATTGTGGAGAGATTTGTATAAGAACCTAATGTGTCATAGGTGTTTGAACAAGAACCTTGGTTCTTACCATGATTTTTGTGAGAAGTGACATTTTATTTACCTTTTATTTTGTTTTCATGATTTTATGTAGTATAACTTATTTAATGGGACCCACAAAAAAGAGTTTTTGGATAGTTTTTAACTTGATGAGATGGACATGAGGTGACAACAAAAAATACAAAAAGAAAGTTCTTATAAGAACCTCCATTGGAGATGCTCTAAGGCTCCCAACCTCACCTCTGGCGACCCAACCTTACGTCACCTTTAACCTCCCACCTCCCCCAACAAATTGTTTCGTTGGCTTGAAACCTCACCTCCGGCTACTCATCCGATCTTCAGGGTCGGTCCTGACATTGTGGAGGCCCTGTGCGGAAAATTAAATTTGACCCTTTATTTTTTAGTTATACTTTTTATTAAATTATTATTTTACGGAATTAAATCGACCAATTACTTATTTTTTACTTCAGACAAATGGTTCATCTTTATTCCTATTTTGACGTTAAAATATTTGATTCAAATTTTAAAGTATAAGGTATCATATTTTATATAGAATCAATCGATTGTTAATGATAATTACAAAACACATATCGATGAGAAATTTTTATTAATATATTATCATTAAAAGAAAAGAAACACTAAAAAAATTTAACCCAAAAAAATCATCAAAGATTAAAAAAGAATTTTAAACTATACCAAATGATCAAAGAAAATTATACAATAAATTCTTAAGAAAAATAAAAAATAAAAAATAATCAAAGTTATTGAATCAAATGTTGAGTCTAAAACTTTGAAAGTGGAAAAGCCAACGGGAGACGTTGCTTGTTGATAATGACGATGGATGAAGATTAAAGAACAAAATAAAAGAATAAATTAGAAAATTGGGTTCGAGTTTGAGAAATAAATTCTAAAGAACATTTATCAGAAACAATTAAATAATTTATTTAATTGTTTCTGATAAATATTTTTTCTCAAACCCAATTTTTTTAATTTATTCTTTAATCTCTATTCGTTGTCATTATCAACGAGCAACGTCTTCTGTTAGCTCTACCATATTCAGAGATTTAGATGCAACATTTGATTCAATTTTTTTGATTATTTAATATTTTTTATTTTTCTTAAGAATTTATTGTATAATTTTGTTTGATTATTTGGTATAGTTTAGAAACTTTTATGATCTTTGATGATTTTTCCATGTGTTTTGGATTAAATTTTTTAGTGTGTCTTTTCTTTTAATAACAATATATTAATAAAAATTTCTCATCGATATGTGTTTTGTTTATCATTAACGATCGATTGATTCTATAGACTATAAAATTCGAATAAAATATTTTAATGTTAAATAGAATAAAAGATGAACCGTTTGTCCGAATAAGAAATAAGTAATTGGTCGATTTAATTCCGTGAAATAGTAATTTAATAAAATGTATAACTAAAAAAAAATGGCCAAATTTAATTTTTCGCACAGGCCCTCCAACATGTCAGGATCGACCCTGGATGGAGGTTTCTTGCAGAGATCTATACTGTGGTGAGCCGGAGCTACTTTTTTCATCATTTCATACACCCCTATACGCAATCTAATTTAAGAAAACCAGACGATGTTGATCTTTTGGTGGTATTACCATGCCTCAGTAAGTATGCTCTGATTTTTAGGGTTCAAGTATACACTCTTATTCCAAGTTGTTAAAGGCTCGAGGCACAGGTGTGTGGGATGTGGGTAATCAACAGTACTTCGACAGCGAGAAGGTTTAAAGTGTGGGTATTTAATATTACGGTCTAAAAGGATAAGTTTTAAGGTCTAATATTACGGTTTGACTTATATCATCTATTTGATAGCTCTTTTTTTAAGAAGTCTAGGAGATAAGAAGTTGAGAAAACCTATCTAATATTAGGGTTTGACCGGTATTTAAGGACTATTTATGAGATGCGTCTAGGCCCAAAAGGCACGGGGCAGGGCCTTATTGAGCCTCGTGAGTACGCTTAGGCTTAGGTCTTCTTGTTTGGTTGCTATTAGGATGCTCAAACCAAAATTGGAATTTTTGATCTTTTTCGCACTTCGATAAGTGTTGTAAGATATTGCTATCCTTTTTTATCACACAAAAATAGACCTCGGCGCAAGTATAAACCTCAGAATACTGTCGTATAAAAACAAGTAATAATGGTACAAAGTACCGGATTTATCGTTCCCACAGAGATGGTGTTAAAGCTTGTAAGGATGAAAAACTAGACTTTTAAAAAGATTGATTTCAGAGGATGACAAACCAGAGGATTTTGTTGATTAACTAAAATTGGTTGGATGGTAACGTTTTGAAAACACAATTATAAAAAGCAAGTCTAGGGTGTAAGGATAAGTTGAGATTGGTTAATAATTCCATAAAAAAATATTTTATAATAGTAATTGTTGTCTTAGAAATATAATACTTTTTTATAACCTCATTAAGGTTAAGTCGTTTAAATACCGATAGTTAGTTGTCAATTAACTTTAGGGGTATTACCACGAAATATTATAGATCCAATTATGACAAGTTGGTCAACTATTATTACAAATTCGATACACCTCTTTATTTCATTACTAACGTTAAATCTCAAGTTATGAGCTTACACCCCGAACTTAAGGGTTTTAGCTTAATGGGTTTTTATAAAGTATTTCAGATGAATAATAAAGATGACAAACATCGACTAATGAACGCAAACGAAATAAGAACAATTGATTATAAAAGCAATCAAAGAAAGCTGTAAATTGCAGAAAGGTAAAGATAGAACAAGTTTGTGTTGACAGACTTTGAATAAGAAAACTAGGACAAGTTTATCATTGGTATTCTTGAATAAGAATTCTAGGACAAGTATGTAACCAACAATCTTGAGAAGGAGAATGTGGACAACTTCTTAGGTAATGATCTTGAGTAGAGTGTGCTTTGGACAAGTTTACCATAAGTAACCTTGAAGCAACTTTGGACAAGAATACCGTAACGAACTTGATGTTCAGAAAGTGATAAAGTGCAATAATTAGGACTAAAATAATGTAAAGCGATGCAAATAAACTATAACGCCATTAACTAAAACACCAAGAGTAGAACTTTCAAATTCACGATAATATTAACTAACCCACTTGCAACAAAAGGTAAATACTAAGTATAAATTAAATACTTAGTGAGTTCCTTAAGATCAAGATGAAGTTTATACACCTACTTCACACTTATACTAAAAGTAGAAACTTTTTCTTTTTACTACTAACCTTTTTAGGCTACAAGACAAAACAAAGCTTTCTAGAATTTCTCCCAATGATGAGAGAATCCTTGTGCTTCCTGGTGAGAATTGATGATCTTGTCCCTTCCTCATGCTACATATATATATATATATATATATATGAAGGATGAGAGTGGCTTAAAGGCTTGGCTTAATGAATAAGCCGGCCTTTATGAAGCCCAAAAAACTGTGATGGGCCGAGCCCTACATACACACCATATTATGTTTACAAAAGCCCAAAAGAAATAGACCTAATACTACAAATTGTTGCCAAGAGTTTGGATCAAAATAAACATAAAATTACAACAAAGATTATATAACCCCAAACAATCTTGGGTGTTCTTCTTGTTAGCATCCATCATATTATCCAACTCTTATACCGGCAACTTCTTGCTTCATCTCTTACCTACAAGAAGATCACGAAATATGAATATTGAATTGGCTAATAATTCAATATTCTTATAACGATGACAACTAACGCTTAAACATTAAAAATAGATATTTATACTTCTAAAATTATAACAAACTTCTAATATTACAGGTTAAAATAACACAAAATGAGACGTAAATACGAGTAATAAAATACCCGTATCAATAAGTTTATCCTTGCTAAGTAACATTTTACATGTTGATATTGCTCAGCAAATTCTTTTATGAGCCCTTGATGTTCATTAGAATGTCTTTTGTAAGGTTGTAGCATATACCAACTCTATTTTACCCTTTGATTTGAATTCCATTTATGTTTCTTTTATGAATTGTAAGATGCATTTTTTTTCGTGTATTTGCCCTCCAAAAGTTGTTGTTCTAGTTATACAATGGATACAGGGGTATATTTTTTATTAGACGATAATTAAAAATTTATGTGTTCTTTGTTTATTGGTTCTGCATCTTCAGTATTTAGATGGTTTCTTTTGAACATAGAGTACAATACTAAAATGAAAATAAGCACATGAAAATTAAAAAACAAATTATTCTACAACTTAAGATAAAATTCAACAAATTATTTTGTAAGTCAAAGCACATATTCCACGTAAGATCCTAGGTGACTCAAAAAACATGCCATAAAAATCAATTTCTATAGCAGTTTTAAGGTAATAGTTACAGGTTGTTTGGTTAAGATTGAGGAATGAAAATGAAAACGATAGGGAATGAAAATAAGAATGACTTTTCATTCCCTCCGGTTTAATCAGTAATAAAAATTTAGGGCTTATAGAGGAATTAGTCCATTGTATTATATAAAACTAAACAGTTTTTTTATAATCATCCTCATTGATTACTGCTCAATATCTCCAAACAAGCACCCTCTTAATTTCTTTATTTTAATACATGAAATAATAAGAATGAAGATCTGACACCGGTTGTTTCAACAGGGTATATGTAGGAATAAGTTAACCAAACAACCAATGAATAAGGATAATCTATTGTTTTGGTTGAAACACCAAACCCATAAAACTCATAAATAGAATTGGTTTGTTTTCTAAGGGTGCGTTTGGTACGATGGACATGACGGGACGGAATAGGACATGACATACTTGTCCCATATTTGGTGCGACCATATGTGGAACAAAGTGGAATTAACTTGGACAAGTGTGGAACACGCGTGTTCCCTCCTACCCCCTGGAACTAACTGGAACAAGACCGGATGTATCAATATATATGCATTAGTGCATATGCACAAATGCATGTTACAAATTACTAATGCATATTGTCCAGATAAAATGCTGCTATAGTGTTATTTAATTTTCTCTTTTTTACTATTTTCCTCTGAATCCGACACTATATATAATAATAATAATACATAAAAAATGAACTTTTTAATACAAAAATTAAAGTAACCATAAAAAGACTAAACCACCCCTCTAATTTAATTCATCTAATGACATTTTTGGATGGAGATAAAAATAGAGGCCCAACACGTTATAAAATAGAAACCACGAGTACATGTCCCATAATTATTTCATTTTAGGTACCCAAACTATTAAAATCTATAAACTACAGGGACCAAATCTGTAATTTACTAAAAGGACCAAATCCATAATTCACTAATTTTTAACAAGAGCAAATTACATTCTTGGTCTCTTTTCTTTGCTTACTTCTTGATTTTGGTTCTTAAAATTCATAAAGTACAACATTGGTCCATTTCTTATGTTTCAAAGCCTAAATTAGTCCTTCATCTTAACACCTTTTAATAAAGTTTCGTTAAGTTAGTCATATACCTTTCAGGTTGGTATTGTTTCACATGTTTTATTCTTTTATATACATACAAGTGTGTTTTCATGTATAACTTTTTTTGTTCTTTCACAAATAAAATATTCTTTACAGATTCACTTAAGAATCAATACATCTTTACATACAGGGGCAGATGCAACATAGAATAGTGGGGGGGAGGGGGGGGTGGCGTCCAAGGACCCGTGTGAATTGTTAAAAAATAATAATTTATAAGCTAAAAATTATCAAAAATACTAAATTTAGTCTTAGTTCCCCCAGTAAAATTTTCCAAGGGACCCATCTTGCCGATGATTGACAAAAACACTAAAAAAATCTCTTGAAATCAATAAAAAAAAACCGAAAAAATTAATCGAAATCGACAAAAACACTAAAAAAATTCTTCAAAATTGACAAAACACTAAGAAAATCTCTTGAAATCAACTAAAAAACTTGAATTTTTTTCCCGAAACACGTCGGGTGACTTTACGCGCCTTTAGTTTACCTTAATGAGACCCCGGTGGACAAAAGTCTTGGATCCGCCACTGTTTACATATATTGATTAATTTAATCTATAAAATAACTTCTAGACTTTTTATTACAATTTGCCCCTGTTTACACGATCAAAACTTATAAATCAACCAAATCTTGTTTATCTAATCTTGGGGGGTGTTTGGATTAGCTTATTGATTTATAACTTATTGACTTCTTGAAAAAGTGTTTATCAAAAGTTAATAAGTTAAATTTTTTAACTTCTTAAAAATGACTTATTACCAGTTTGGCACCGGATAAGCTGTTTTTGCCAAACAACCAAAATGACTTATTACCGATGCCACACCGGAATAAGTCAATAAGTTGTTGTGTGATAAGATAAAACAAACACCCCCTTGGTAGCAAAACAAATAAACACAATCGAAAGGAGTGTGAATCACCGACTAAAAAAACTGGAGGTATAAAACGGAAGTGGATGAAAAAGATTGGGTATATTCCGGCCATCGACCAAACATACATGATCCAACGCTTACGTCTCTAGAGTGAAAAAAGGGGGAGAGAGAGAGAGAGAGAGAACAGAGAAAAAAAGGTGCGATGTGGGAATCGATCTTCCTGACGGTAGCAGCCACCGCCGGTAACAACATCGGCAAAGTCCTCCAGAAGAAGGGGACAGTCATTCTACCTCCTCTCTCTCTTAAACTCAAGGTATGTGTGTGTTTCTTTTACGCATCCGTTTCCTTTCCTCTATCGGTGCTCTTTCTATATATGCATGTTGTCTTTAAGATTGATATACTCATGATCTGTGTACACGGATTGTTGATATTATAAATGCTCATTGGAAGTTCATTTTGATCTTCATTTGCTCGCTTGATTAAGAGGATGATGATTTATTTTGCAAATCAGATACAGATACGCAAAGCATTTGGAAATTGGTAATGTGGTTGTAGATTTACCTCTGTTGTAGATTTGCAGTAAAATATGTTAATTTGTTGGTGGATGAGTATGATGAATTGAAAAGCTATTTCCTAAGAACTGTCATACTTGATCCAATGATGATACTGTGAAACATTTGTAAGTTTCACTTTGGAATTTTGTTTCCGATCTAATTTACCAAGTGAGATTTTAGTTGGAGGTAGGTTAAATTGATATTCCCCCAATATGAATTTGTGAACCTGTTGTAGGGTTTGGGAAATGACTAGCTTCTTCAGCAGTCTCCAATCTAAGACCAACTCGTTTGATAGGAAAAAAGTCTACTTTTAATTTCTTAAATGGAAAATAAGGAATTTTGGCTTGGAATCGATATGCAATTCTTTCATTATGGAGAGATTTGGTGATTATATCAAATGATAAAAATGTCTGTAGTTGAAAATGTTCTGAGCTAAAAGAATTAGAATGCCTAATTTTTTAATTTGAAGAATACTAGGTTTTGTCTTTCAAAATTGGAAGTAAATGTTTATATTGGGACAGAGGACTATTAGAATAAATTTTATTCATAACTAAAATATATGGTGGATTTGGGAAATACAAATACTAACAATTTCTTATTCTTTTTGTTTGTTTGTTATGTACTTGGTTGAATTAGCTAGATCTATTTAGCATGCCATATGCATGATTAAAACTGAATAACATAAATACAACACGTTTAACTACTAAAATAGTGTACCTGGAAGTCTATATTGAAGCGACTTCTCTTTTCTCATGTGTAATTTTAGAGGAAAAATGTTTAAGAAAGAACTCAGGGATTCAAAAGAATGAAATTCGAAGAGAGACAAAAAGTCTAGAGGAAGAATCTTCGTAAGAAATAGGATATATTGATATAATGTGGCTTGATTTTGGAGTTGATATTTCTTCTTTTGATTTGATAATTTTTCATATGTATAAAGATGCAACTATGATTGAGAATTCTCAATGCTCTTTGAAGGTAAAACCTATCTTGTTGTAAGTTCTAACACTTGCATAATCAAACACCATTTGCATAATGTTAAAAGATGAAGTATGCCTGTGCATCTAACTGCAATCTTCCATGTATTGAAGAGAATATGATCACGACTTATTGTTGCATTAGTATTGATTAGCTTAAGGGTTTGCAAATAATATTGGATGCTCTACTTTTGTAGGTGGTAAGAGCATATGCTTCTAATAAGCCTTGGTTAATAGGTTTTCTTATGGATATCTTTGGGGCAATACTGATGTTACGAGCATTATCTCTAGCTCCTGTAAGTGCAAGCTCCTCTCTGTATTACATTGTGAAGTTCTCTTTCATCTTACTCATTTGTACATATCTAGAATATTGTCCCTATAACCTTTTTGGGTAAAGTAGACTATCAGAAATGACATTTATCATTTACGTTTAAACTGTTTACAAGTGTCTGAATTTGCAAGATCATACCAGACTTGTATCCAACCTTTTGATTCCTATATATATATGCTCTAGGTCTCTGTGATTCAACCAGTTTCTGGCTGTGGTCTTGCTGTTCTATCCGTATTTTCTCATTTCTACCTGAAGGAAGTCATGAATGTTGTTGATTGGATAGGAATTACCTTGGCTGGCCTTGGCACCATAGGTAATGTG
This sequence comes from Silybum marianum, assembly GCA_036898165.1. NCBI lineage: Eukaryota > Viridiplantae > Streptophyta > Magnoliopsida > Asterales > Asteraceae > Silybum > Silybum marianum. The sequence continues at coordinate 21,622,709 of CM072539.1, forward strand.
AGTTTCTCTATTTATCTTGTAACAAAATTATATGCTAAATATGATCATGTGATATCACTTTTTTTTTTGCAGACGAAGCTTTAGATATATATATATATATATATGCAGGTTAAAGATATATAACAAATAATGATTCAGTTGGTTATTTTTAAGCTCTATCTTACACTTACCATGGGTGCAGGAGTTGGTGCTGGAGGAGAGGAGCAAAAGGCTTCCTCAATCTCTATCTTACACTTACCATGGGTGGCATGTGGTGTTGCATTTTTGTTTGTAGGTATCTTATTCTCTGCTCCATCTAATACTTGTATAAATATTATATACTTCAAAAAAAGGTTAATATGTTGTTCATTTTATTACAGCAATAGTAGTTACCTGATGTTAGGTACTAAATGTTAATATTAGTGCTAAAATGGTACTTGTTAGTTGTTACCCTTTATTTAAATGTCCTTGAATCTTTTTATGTACACTGTTAAATGTTGATAAGTCTTTGGTTTTTCGACTTTTACTTTATTCTTTTGTGGATTTGTGCATGTGTACATGCATATAATTGTATATATATACCCATTACATACATAGGCTTATGTTTTGGTCCTTCATCTTTGTAAAGAATGGATTCTCATGTGTAGTTACGATCTTTAGTCTTCTATATATAGGTACTCCTGAATGGATGGCTTCGTATATACAGACGTCAGCGAAGAGAACAAGAGCTGGTATCCTAGATTTCCATCTGATTGATATTTCTATAGAATTATCTATTGACGACACTTATATATTATTTTGAGATTTTATACAGATGCAATCTGAAGTTGTTGAGGAGATCATATATGGCTTGGAATCTGGCATTTTGTTCGGGTATTTCTCTATTACTTATATTCGATACACTATTACAATTATAGGGGTGGGTTCAAATGAGAACTCAAATTTGGTTGTGAACGTGAGGACAAATGAAAGCGCGACACGTGTGCATATTCAGACTGAATAATGAAGGAAAATATTCAGACTGAATAACACCACATTCAGACTGAATATTTTCCTTCATTATTCAGTCTGACACTTGTCGCGCTCTCATTTGTCCTCACGTTCACAACCAAATTTGAGTTCTCATTTGAACTTTCCTCTACAATTTATTATAATATGATTATACTAGAGAACTTTTAATACAAAATGGAGGGTTCCCTAGACATTTTGTACGGGATTTTGTTTAGAAATTTAAAGAAATACAGGTGTCTGTTTGGCGGTGTTACAAAAATGTAGGAAGCCACCAAAAAGAAACAACTTTAGGGGATAAATTAATCTCAGAAGACATCGGTTTGATTGGAATCGTATAACTCTTGATTGCAGGATTGCATCTGTAATTTCGAAAATGGGATTTGTATTTCTGGAGCAGGGCTTCTCAGCGTTGTTGGTTCCTGTTTGCATTTCAATCAGCATCTGCTGTAGTGCTTCAGGCTTTATTTACCAGGTCTCTTGAATAACCCGTCACCACCATGAACCATTTTCAATAGCTTTATAATACATTATGCGCTTCCACCATTTGGAAATTTCGCTCATTTCCTAAACTTTATTTATACATAATTGAAAGCGTGTATTATTTATTGCATATATAATCAGACTCGTGGGTTGAAGCATGGGAGAGCGGTGGTAGTTTCCACATGTGCTGCTGTGGCTTCAATTGTGACGGGTGTACTTGCTGGTATGCTTGCCCTTGGAGAACGATTGCCTGAAAGCCCAACATCTCGTCTCTGGCTTTTACTTGGATGGTAATAAATCAATTTATTCCATGTTTTTATGATATTCTTCGACCATAATCATAATCTTATATTTTACTCCATAATCATAATCCTCCAGACCCTGCTTTCAGGGTGGATTGTAAGCCGAAAATTGAGTTGTTTTGAAAAAAAATATATTGTTTTTTGTTTTTTGGAAACATATCAATTGTGAGATGAGATGTCCAAAAATGTCAAATATTATGATGTATGTTTATTTGGTTGATTGACCTTATATTTTTTATGGGTAGTAGAGATTTCCAAAAACTCCATTCTTTAACATTTGAAGAAGGGCAAAACAGGAATATTTTAGTTGGAAGATTTTGTATGCATTAAATATTTATACTCAATGTTTTTATAAGTTGTACTCTTGAAAAATTAAGAGTTTTATTGAACAAACACCTAATACTTAATAATATAGTATAGATGGGTTTGAAAACGCCAAAAAGAAAGAAAACTGAAGACACCCTGGGAGCCCTCCATTTGGACGGTATGCACAAATGCATACCGGTAATTTGTAACATGCACTAATGCATATATATATATGCATTGGTGCATAGAAAAAAAAACAGTTTCAATCGCTTGTATGCATTTGTGCATACGATCCGCATGGAGGGCTCCTAGGGTGTTCTTCAGTTTTCTCCTTTTTAAGTGTTTTCCCTTGAACCTCCCTTTAGTATTAGATTATGCTAATTCTGGATCCCCGCCCGTACCTGCTTTTGAGTGGGATATACTGTGTTTGTTTAGTACCATCTGATGTTCCTTTTTGGCATCCACCTGCAGGTTACTAATTGTTAGTGGTGTGATCTTATTGGTAACTTCAACACGACTGGTTCGGTTTCTTCCCCGGAGGTGGCGACCGGTGGAGAGGCCGTTTGCTTCTCGGCAAGCTAGTTCTCTAAGAAGTCGGGATGCAACCTCAAATCCAAGTACCATCATTCAGACAGCAACGTTGCATCATTTGGTAACATCTCCTGCAAAAGCAAAACCTTAAGCTCAGCTCGATTGTATTAAGGAGGTCAGGGTCTTAAATAGGATTTATACATCTTTGAGTTGATTAGAGCTTGAATGTTCCATTATGTATACAAAATGTTACTATTTCGCGGATCAAGTGTGTGTCAATGAGGGTGCAAAGATGTTCTTACAAATCTAGGTGTTGTGTTTGGCGATTCCCATACTTGATGTTTATTGTTGAATACTGGCTGTGTGGGATATACTGAGTTTGTTTAGTTTGGTTTTAGTATTCGGGGCTAGGAACAAGCCATATACCAGTCGAATGTTGCCTTGTGTGTGGTTTACGAGCTTTGAACTTTGTTTTTGTGATTGTTTCTGTTTGGTTGCTTTGCCTTTGGACTTTCAGTCTTTTTATGCGTTGTGCTGTTAGAGCATCCACAGTGGTGGAACCTCCAAGGACCTTATTTGACATATTTGTTCCTACCACATCATTGTCATCTCAACAAAACAAAAACCCCCATAAAACTTTACAGTAGAGGTTCTTACAAAAACATCACCTCCTTATTTTAATTTATAAAATGGTTAAAAAAACAATAAAATAATAAATAATAAAAAAAGAATGTTTGCAAGAACCCAAGTTCTTGTTCAAGCACCTGGGTGCCTATAAGAAACATGTGACTGGACAAGAACCTGTTTTCGACGGTGGAAGTTCTTATAGAAATCTTAACAAAAACCTTAAAAAGAACCTCCATTATGAATGCTCTTATTACCTTAATGCACGCTGAGTAAACGAATAATGTAAAGGAGAGAAGTCTCAATCCTTTTCATTTCCATCTAATAAGGTAAATGATCTGATAAACGTTTATCAACAGGAGAGAAGTCTCAATCTTTTTCATTTCCATCTAATAAGGTAAATGATCTGATAAACGTTTATTTGATAAATGATCTGATATACTTATTTGAAAAAATGAGTATGGCGTAACGTGCTTTTCAGTGGAAAAGGCAAATGTAAAAACTTTTGTGGATGCAAAATTTTTGTTTGTATCCATGATATGGGACAGTTTCAAACACCTACCAAAATTATTGAGGAATGGCTAAAATAAAGTAGCTTATAGCCTACCTACAATTACAAATTTACAATTCATCCGCCCAAACTATTTCAACTTACAATTGAATTCATGACTTTTTACTTTTGATGCTTTGTATTTTTACTTTTTACTCTTCAATGTAACCAATCTTTTCAAAGGGTTTTTGTAATAGTCAATGAAGATATGATTAAGAGAAAGGGAGCAAAATGAAAATATGTTTAAAAAAGTTATTACTTCAAAAGGTTATTACAACGAAAGTCTTTCTTTAGTTAGTTAGTTAGTCATGTTCTCAAATGCAACCAATGTATTTCAAAGGGGTTTTCAAATAGTAAGAAGTTTTTGATTAAGTTTGCATTGGAGAATTATTTAGAGAGTTTGACTTAAATTACCATTGGACTCATTCAAGTTGTTGTCGTAACCATTTCTTTCTGGATTTCACCCAAATGTCACTAAGTCCGTAACCCAGTTTTGGAAATATTACGGACCTAGCAAAAACTAGCTAAATGACAAAAAGCGTGCAAGAAAATCGGACTAGATCCGCAATAATGCTAGGTAGGCAATAGAGACTAAGGGGCCGTTTACCAAATCTTACCCGGGTAGGTGCTTACCGACGAAATTCAACACTATCACTTACTTACCGGGTAAGATTTTAGTCCACAAAAACGGCATCGTATGCAACAATTTACCCGGTAAACGCTTACCGTGGTAAGATTCGTCGCAATCACTTACTCGGGTAAGACTCTTGGTCATTGCTTTCTTTGACTTCGCTCTTACCGGGTAAGATTTTTGGTACTTGTTATATTCCTCCAATAAGGTAATATGACTTGGTAAGCACTTACCCGGGTAAGCATTTGGTAAACGGCCCCTAAATATGTAAAATTTGTAAGTTTGAGGTCCTTCCTAGTGATGACACAAGAGATCACGAAATCACAAGTTATTTTTCATTGTGTACTAATGACCAATCTTAGCCATTGATCAAAATTGAAAACTAATCAATGGTTAAAACATATGAAGATTAATTAAGAAGTGATTAAGAACAAAACTGAAAATGTGAATCAGTGTCTACCTTATTTGACTTTTTATTTTCTTTTTTAATTATTTTTTTTTACCTCCTTAAAGTTTAAAATATATTATCTTAAAAATTACTAACATTTTAATCAAACAAATTACACCAAAAAAACGAGAATTTTATGTTATTCGATATGACATCCATCTCGATATAGTTTTTTTTCGTTTTAATAATTTTTTACGTGAAATGGTATATCTGTGTTATATTCATTATAAATATGTAATTATGTATCACGTCCTAGGATGTCCATATTCAGTATGAATAACAAAGGTGAACGTTCATTCACTATTCATGATGAATAATACAATATTCATGATGAATAATACAACATTTAGGACGAATAATACATGAATTCATGTATTACTCATCATGAATCGTGTATATTTACCCTGAATGATACATTATTCATGATGAATAATATATGAATGACTCGTGAAGGTGTAGATACATGGCGCACTCTCTTTTGTTTCCCGATTCACAACCAAAATTTGGTTTAATTCATTATAAATATATATGTGCATTCCCGAGTGTCCACTGAATTACAAATGTGAACATACATTCATTATTCCTGATGAATAATACAATATTCAGGAGAGATTATACAATATTCATGATGAATAATACACGAATTCATGAATCGTGTATTATTCACCCTGAATGTTTGTATTATTCATCCTGGATGATACATTATTCATGATAAATAATACATGAATGACCCGTGAAGATGCGGAGACGTGACAGGCTCTATTTTATTCCCCGGTTCACAATCGAAACGCAATAGGTTCTCGATTCGTCTTGATGGGTGTTGGGTTACGGTGATGAACGTGATGCGTTACGATCTTGAAGAAAGTGTTGTCCAGTTACGAACTTATAATGTGAAGGTGGTGTACACATTTGAACGTACATAAATATTCATAATGAATATAACACACACACACACACACATATATATATATATATATGATTTTCACGTAAAAAAAGGTTAAAAAAACAAAAAATACTATGTCGAGATCGACGTCATATCGAAGAGTATGAAATTCTCGTTATCTTGATGTAATTTGTTTGATTTAAATATTAGTAATTTTTTAGATAATTTATTTTAAACTTTAAGTGGGTAAAAAAAATTTAATTAAAAAAGAAAATAAAAAGTCAAATATGGTAGAGGTGAGTTTAAATTATCTGCCATTTTTATCTCTTAATCATTCTAATTAATAACTTTATTAAAACTCTATTTAATATGAGTTGTTGGATGAATAAAGATGAAAAGGCTAAGTTTCGTCTTCACGTACACACGTAGGGGTGGCAAAAAGTGACTCAACCCGCCAACTCAAACCGAACCCAATCCATTATTAGCAGGTTGGGTTAAGATTTTTAACCCGTTTAACTTAAATGGGTGAAATTTCTGACCTGTTTTCAATCAATTTACAACCTGTTTACAACTCATTTGTAACTTGTTTTCAACCCGTTGATAACCTATTTTCAACCCATTAATATATTTTATGTTATTTTATTTTTAATAGTAACAGATTAATAAATTTAAAATATAAATTTTAATGTTAAACTGAACACAAAAAGGCAAAAACCCTAGTTTCATTAGAAGTTTAGAACGCTTCCAATGTCCAAAAAAGAAAAAACCCTAGTTCTCTGCTTTATGTCGTCTTCGTCAAAATTCCGGCCACCCTTACACTCGTCGGCATTCTCATCTCATCAACGGCCAACGCCCAACGCTACTCTTTCTCTCGTTGGCTTTCTCATCTCGTCGGTCTCCTCGTCGTCTCGTTCTCATCTCCGACGTATTTGTGATTGTAGACTTGTTGTTTTATTTTATTCATTTAAAATTAAATGAGGCAATCCAGGCTGAACCCATTAATTTAACAGGTTGGGTTGAGATTTTCGTAAACAGGTCAACCCAGATTGAACCCATTTAAGTAGCAGGTTGGGTTGAAAATCTCAACCCATTTAATTAAATGGGTTGGATTGGGTTGAGATTTTCGACATGTTTAATAAATGGGTTAAACCCAAACCCAACCCAACCCATTGCCAACCGTATTCAGTAACACACGTCGAACGGAATAGGGATCTCCGATATATATTTATATAGTGTGTGTATATACACACACATCCATGCTTTTGTTCTTGGCCTCTCCTTTGTGTTCTTTTCCTTCCACAATTCCAGCAATCTCTTTCGCATAAAACAACATTTCACATGGATCAATTTGACAAACTTTTGACATTAATTCTTGTTCCAAATTCATCAATTTGAAATGATCCATCATTTTCTTGTTCCCAAAATTACTAGTACTCGCAAAAAACCCGACCTTTATGTTGTCATCGATCTTCTTCTTCATCAACAATGGCGAGAAACTTTCCAACCGGAGAGACTTCTCCACACCATCCATTGCTATCGTTCACATTCATCGTCGCTTTTATCGCAGCCGTGGTCACCATCGTTTCATCCCTTTGCGGATTCACAAAGAAAAAACAACCAACATCATCACCCACTCGAGAACCGACACTAGATGAAGAACAAACACAAAATCTCGAGGTGAGAAATGAAGAAGAAAAGAAGAAGAAGAAGAAGAAGGCGGATAATCCCTTTTTGTCGCACTCATTGCGGCGGGAAACCGAGATCGAACCGCTTCCACCGCCACCCGGGATGGGGAAATTAAGGGCGTTGTCTTATCATGCCCGATCGAGCTCAAATGCGTCGCAAATTGGGAAATTATCGACGAGTGTGAGCATGAAATCGATCGGGGCGTTTAAAAAGGCGACGAAAAAGGAAGCAAACCGTCACATGAAGAATAAAATGACCCACGAGGATTCGATTTGGAAGAAAACGATCATTTTAGGGGAGAAATGTCGGGTTCCGGATGATGAGGAGGATGCGGTTGTTTACGATGAAAAGGGAAGGCGGATTCCTACCTTTCATCGGAAGCAATCTAGAGGGTTAGAAATATCTCGACAAAGTTCAACCCTCTAATCGAAAGAGGAAGGGGGTGTTTGTTTTTTAAGAGGTGTTGAAGTCTGAAGTCTGGTTTCAGTTCTAAAATGGTTATGAAAGGTCTAAAGGTATCAGACTTAAGTGGTGATTAAGAGCTTAAAATGAAAAAACAAACAAGGCCGAAGTGTAGAAAATATCAAAAAAAAGGCGAAGAATTTTGGTCATTTTAGGGTTATTTGTTGCAGTTTTATGATATAGTAAGGATTCGAATTGTTTGATTTTGTGATTTTGTGATCTCTTGTTCATCTCGCTTTCGCATATTTCTTTTGGTACTCGATCGTTTCAATCGGCTATCATTGTGTACTTTTTTTTATCTAACCTAACGTCAGTATCTTTCACAATCAATACAGTTAAAAGCGAGAAAAGAAGATTTATTGATCATATTTATAATTTATATCGATTAAATCAAACACAATTATAAGTATGTTTTCTATTAAATTCTTTTGGTTTTTAACACGGAACATCAATGTTCCTGTTCATACGTTACTGTTAGTCCCCAAAGAGAGATGGCTAACTAAGAGAGGGTTTTGTAGAAGGGGGGGTTGAATATAAAACACACAGAATATACTCTTTTTAAATTTTTTAATATAAATATTAAAAATTTACACACAGATAGTTTGATGCGGAAAAGAACAGGCAGACTATTCTATCAAACTAAACACACAGATAACAGTAATTAACTATTACACTAAGCAAGTTAAAACAATACTGTTATAGCACACAGCTTTGCCACAGTCAAACAAATAATCACTCTGAAGATTTGTTGAAAGCGTGAGATTTCTGGGAAGGACTTCATCTCCTTTTATAGTGTCCATGCATGGGATGCAAGTGGACAGCTGTCAAGGTTTCATTAGCTGGAAGATTATCTGATGGACAAAGGAAGAGACCACTAGAATAATGGATGAAAGTGGTCTCTTCCTTTGTACTAGAATAATGGATGAACCATTCCTTGTAGCACGTAATGTCAGATAACTTTATCTTCTTTTCTTCATGCTCTGTGAAGTCCCATCAAGCCTTTTAGCTAAAAGACAAATATTCCTTTTATAAGAATAAAAGAGAATGTCTTTAATTAAGGCTTGGTGCCCAAGTTCTTGCTGGCTCACGTGTCTTGCAATTGATGTGAGTCAAGAACTTATCTCTTTGAAATTGCTAAGTGATACATCTCACTATGTATCACATCGGTGGATACCTTATAAGGCTGGAGTTGATAAGTATACACTTTGCTTGATAACTTCTTCTTTCACTAAGTGACAAAAGTGTATACCCTTGTGAGTTGATATCACAGCCTTAGAAAATATACCTGCAATTTCGGTGACCAATATCATAGTGTCGGTGACCATGACATCAAGCTTGATGACCTCATCTTATTTGATGTCCTTAGTACTTTTGATGACTTTTGAGTGTACCATCGGTGACCCACTATATTGGTGACCCAATCTTGACTTGGCAAGATGGTCTGAATATTGAAGTTGGTTGATACATCCAAAATTCCACTTTTTGATGTACAACCCCTTGATTGAATAGTCTTTGACTCTTCAATACTTGAAGCATATTTCAGACCTTCAAAAGAACCTGTAAAAATTCATTCATATAAAGGAAGGTGGTTCATCACCAAATCATCGGTGACCCAACAGTTACTTTTCATCGAAAAACGAATATGAATGTTTTACTTTTAGTCCTTTAAGTCTTATAAGTCTTACAACGATAGTCTTTATTGTGTCTATTGTATCACAATAAAATCATGTCTCTAAATGGTAGTTAGGAATGACCTTTAAATGAACCATACTATCCCCATATGCAACTAAATGAAGGGTCATACTCAACTAACTTAATTAGTTTACAGATGCCCTTAGTAATAAACAATACTAGTAATAATTAATTGAATTGTGGATCTCCGATACCGGAGAGCTGATAACCTTGTTTGCATAAGATCAGTCATTTGTGCTTGAAACAATCATCAAACATTTTTAAGGCTAGATATATGTTTAAACTGTGCATCTTAAACACCGGTATCTTCGGTTTCTTTGTTCTATTGTCTTTTATCTCCTGTCTAGATTCCTTTTGTCTAACAACACTGAAATCTTTATAGATGTATTACAATGATGGTTTCATATAATAGTTTGCTAATCAAAGTAATATTGGATTTCAAGTTTGAAACGTTTCATAAGGATTGTTGTGGATAGTTTTTTTTTTTTTTTTTTTTTTTTTAGAAATTGGTGATAGGATTTAAGTGAAGGACCAATGGTGGAGTATTTGCATTTTACAATTCTTTAAATTATGGATTTAGTCCTTGAGGTCTGTCATTTGTTATGAAACTGGTCTTTTATGTTTATTTTTTTACAAAAAAACCCTCAAACTAAGTAATTTGTTTTGAATTTGGTTCCGACCATCCATTGTCTCCGTCAAGTACAAGAACAAAATAGCCGATTAACCGTTTTTGTTTATTTTATGATTATTTATTTTTTAAATTATATTTTATGTATTATAATTATTAGATATATATACCTCATACACACATGTATAATACATACATATACTTTATGTAACTTCATCGTCCGTCGTCTCTCCAAAAAGATCATTGGCGCTCCCTCCCCTCTTATTTATCACCGTCGGAGCTCACCTTCCCCCCCCCCTCACCTTCACTCTCTTTGTTTCTCATGCATACACCACCATCGCTCTACCGCTAACCCTTTATCCTATTACTACCACCATGTCACACCACCACCACCACCAGATCTGCAATCAGACTCCCACCTCGATATCAACGACAAAGTCCTTATCAATCCTGGTCCTGGTTGTCTTTCAAAAATAAATCTCGATCCTGGTTCTTCGTCAAGACAGATGTCGGTTTGCTCGTTGAATCTTAACAACGAAAAAAATTGTTACTTTAGCTCAAAGACCAATTTGTGTAAAAAGGTAAAATCAAAGCTCCTATATGATAATAAGTAAGAGACTCTAGTCAATGCAAGTAAAAATGAGCAAAGATATAAACAAAAACAGTGAAACTATCATGAAAAGGAACCAAGTTCAAACTGAGAGAAATACAATACATACAAGGTTGGCGGATGACAAAATTATGTTCACAAATCTAAAATATATCTCTGATCCCGTGTTTTATGAGTTGATAAAAAATGAGAAAAATCGGAATAGTGAGAAAGAGGACAGAAGAACCTTAGGTTGATACGTATGAACAAGGATCAAAATATCAAGGATCTAAATATCGAGCATCTCAGCATCAAGGATCTGAAAAAAGAATAAGTCAAAACCAAGCCAAATGATCTGAAAACATGGCATGAAACTTTAGTCAGTATATGGCTAGCGGAAACCAACGGACGCTCTAATTTATGTCTTAGTTTTTAAGTTTTCCGTTATAAAACTAGGCCTATCTATACTATATTATAAAACATTTAGATAAAACTCTTTAAAACAAGTTACTAAGCATTAAGTACCATCAATTAATGCTTAATTACTTAAATTTTAAGTTACAAGTTACAAATGCACCAATACAATATATTAAAGCATCTAACAAACTCTCCTAAATTTCATACGTATATCTCCTAAACTCTAAAATCATACATGGTCATCCTAATCCTCATCCTCATCGAATATATTTAACGGACCAATTCATACATTCTTTGCAAATTGTGGTTTGGCTCTTCCCTCTTCATAAATTTCCTCATGTAAGTCAATGTTTACTTACCTCTCCATTTTCTATCTCCCATAATTATCAAATTTGAGTTATATTTACAAAAATATTTTAATTCGATTATTAAATTTATTTTGTAATTTCTTTTTTTAGGGTATCGGGAATGTTTATTCCAGTTTATGAGAACAGTAAATGGGGACAAGTCTTCAACTTAGTGGGACTCAAAGCATCACAAATCACGGTGTCTCACATAAGCATACAAACCAAGTTTAATTTTTGGTTTATACAAAACAGTAGGTATCGATTTATTTCGCTTTGTGCTGTTGATTTTTAGATAACCTATTAGATTTTTTGAATTTCCAATGTGAATAATTTAATCGAGTGCAAGCTTTCAAAACCGCTGCATTGCGCGGGTACGCTTCTGGTACAATATTATATATCTTCAATTCTATTATGAATTTATATTTTATTACTTTTATATTAATGTTAAATTTTCTTTGTCTTGTTTAATATTTAATTTATATATATATATATATATATATATATTAATTTACATGATAAATACAAAGAAACAAACAATAAAGAATTGTCTTATTTATAATTTATTATATATATATATGTTAATTTATATAATAATTAAATAAAATTGATATTAAATAAAAAATTAGAATAGTCATGGGACTCCTCCTTTGCTGGTTGAGATTCACACGGCATATATGTCATTAAAAATTGTTGGCCGGCAATTTATTTATTTTTATACCGGACGGTTGGAAGTTTTGTAAACGGCAAAAATCCATTAATAGCGACTTTGAAATTCAAAGAAATTTTTGTATATAAATGGTGGGTGATTTAGTAAGCCAAATCATATATATATATATATATATATATATATATATATATATATATATCATCTTTGGTTTAGTTTTTTATTGATCTATTATTTCATAAAAATGTCTTCATCAGTCCGAACTTCATCTTACAAAGATAACGAAGATATACATTTATGTCGTTGTTATCTTGATGTATCTCAAAATCCAGTAAAAGATAGAAACCAATCAAAAGATAAGTTTTGGGCAAGAATAGAAACTCAATATCATGCAACTGAGCCGTTCGCAACCAATCCTCGACCAAGAAGATCATTGGAAACGCGAATGTTTTGTATTCAGAAAGCTACCAAAAAATTACGAGGGTGTATCAATCAAGTTCGAAACAGGAATCCAAGTGGTGTTTCTGAACAAGATATTGTAAGTATTTATTGTTTTAGTTTATCATTGTTTTATTAATTAAAACATAACATGTATTTTTCATAGATGAATGAAGCGAAAGAGATGTTAAAACTAGACACATCTTACAAGAAGGGGTTTAAGTTTGATCATATCTGGCAACTAATGAAAGATTGCGAGAATTCATCAAATGTCACTGCAAAACCTCAATATCAACAACAAAGTCTTTATCAATCATCTTCTCCCGATCCTGGTTCATCATCAGGGACAGACGTCGATTTACCCTCGTTGAATCTTAGTGAAATAGAAGGTATTACTTTAACTCAAATACCAATTGGTGTAGAAAATGAAAAATCAAAGCTTCATTCTGATAATAAGCTAGAGACTCTAGTCAAGGCAAGTAATAAAATGAGCAAAGCTATAAATAAAAATAGTGAAGCTATCATGAAAAGGAATGAAGTTCAAGCGGAGAGAAATGTAATAAATATAAGGTTGGCGGATGACAAAGTTATGTTTACTGATCTAAATTCTATCACCGATCCCGTGTCTTTTGAGTTCATAAAAAATGAAAAAATACGGATAATGAGAAAAAGAATAGAAGAACATCAGGTTGATATGTATGGACAAAGATCAGAGTATCAGGGATCTCAATATCGTGCATCTCAACATCAAAGATCTGAAGAAGAAGAAGAAGAAGGGAGTTCAAGACGAAACAAAAGGATCTCAAAATGTAATAGGAAATTTTAGTCACTATATGGCTGACGGAAACCAATGGACGCTTTAATTTATGCCTTAGTTTTTAAAATTTCCTTTATGAAACTAGCCATATCCGGTATTATGAATGTCAATTTTGTTGTATATCTTTTATTTTATTACTTTCATTTTAGTGTTACTTTTCTTTGTTTTATTTAATATATATATATATATATATATAATTTAGGCATAGGATCATGTGAGAAGTAGAGTTAAGGTGAGAAGCGCAAGAAGAGATATGAGTCATTGGTCACTTTTGATCTCATACATACTCATGAATTGCGTCTTAGAAGGGAGTTGATCTCGTGCATCTCGTTGCACCTCATCACGGTATATCTCATCCTAATGTGTATCTAAGAGCACAGATCTCTTGTTACGTTTCTCACTATAATTATCATTTTGACCGGAATCCAACCTTATTAATTTATATGATAAGTATAGAAAACAAAAGTTAAATATTTGTCTTATTTATAATTTTATATATAGTTAAATAAAATGGGATATATAATATATTAATAGAGATAGTGGTGTTCCACTGTTCCCCACCCTTTTGCCGTCCTCAATTCCAGATGGCATGCTGATCAAAACATGGGCCGTCAAAAACTTTTTAAAATAGACGGTTGGAGGGGAAAGACGACATAATCTCGTTTTGCCTTTTCATTTTTCATTTAACATCATTTTTATATTAAAATACATAATTGTATATTAACTAAAATATATTAAAGAAAATCGGATTTTTTATACATTATACGGTTATAATGTTTTTTCGGAAAGGATCGTCCACAAGATGGAGAAGGTAACGAAGTTTACATCAATATACGAATAATAAATGACAACCTATTAATCTATATTCCAGATGTTTGTATAGATTAATAGCTTGTCATTTAGTATTCATATATTGATGTAAACTCCGTTACCTTCCCCATCTTGTAGGCGATCCTTTATATTTTAATACTATTCCGCATTTAAATTTCGGTTTAACTTTGTTCGAATTTTTAGGGTGTTACATCATGGTCTCACCATAACTCGTAAGACTTGATGCTTGACTTGGTCGCCACGCCACACCTTACGCCATTTAGAACCTTGGTTAATATAAGATTATGTATTTAAATATGATAAGGTGTAACACAAAAATTGAAAAAGCAAAGAATGTACCAAAAATTAAATAAATAACTATAAGAGTATAAATATAAATATTAAAAATATTTTTTTGTAGTATATATAATATATAATAATATAATTGAATCCAAAAATATTTAATATTTGACTGATTTTGAAGATATTAATAAGACGATTATAATTGTGTAACTTGTTAAAATAAAAACGTATTTTTTAAATGTATTTTAATTGAAATACGATTATATATATTAATGTGATAAGGGTGTAAAACAAAAGTTTAAAAAGTAAAGGACCCAAAGTAACTCAACCAATTAATTATAGGGATATAAATTGTAAATTTATAATTAAATTTTTAAAAAAGAATAACGATTGTGAGAGGAGAAATAGCGATTGTGAGAGAGGAGACAACTGCAAGAGGGGGGGGGGGGTATGGTTAACAACCCCCTATCTTAAAATAGAAAAATTAGAGATTTTTGTAAAAAATTTGCTTCAAAAGCTATGTTATTTTGGAATTGGAGTAATTTTGTTTAGAGATTTTGACCTTTTTTTACTGTATTTTAAAGAAAATATAGCATCTCTTGCAGATGCTCTAAGGTGATTAATAGGTTAACGTATTTTAGTAAAGATATTCATTGTTTTTTATTTAGGTGTTTTTTTTATTGTTTTTGATTTTGAGTTTAAGTTGTTAATTTAAATTGTTTGTATGATTTGTATAAAGAACTAGAATTAAAAAAGAATCACATGTTTTGAATTTGGAGATGTTCTTGATTTTAAAGGTGAAGATGATGAAGATATAAAGAAGAGAAAAAAGTAATTAAAAATGTTAAAATGGTGGATTATTGTAAAAAGACTCAAATGCTTTTGAGTTTAACAGAGACAATAGACGTGTTGCAGATGTCCGATACGAACATGACTTCTTCTAACGCTAGAAGACCACTAGAAGACGTCCGAGTCCAAAGCATGTCATGAAAAAAAGTACACTGAACATAATTGAATGTAGGATATTTGCAAGAGAGACTAAGGGGCTGTTTGGTAGTTGTTGGATGGTATAGAGTTGGATGATATAGAGACTCTGTATGATATAGTGCAGAATGAAAAATGATTGTTTGGTAATTGCTCTGAATGGACAGTCTGAAGAACAAATGACCATTTTACCCTTCTAATTATTTTTTGTTGAACTCAAGTTCAATTCAAAAACTGAACTCAAAATCAAATAATTAAACACAAATACACATTTTGAAGACATGTTTGAAAACAGTTGACGAATGAACCATAAACAGTTGACATATTGGTAATGAATCCTTATGTTTCATCATTCCTGTAAAAGGATGACTACCATCATGCCACCATGTAACATACAAGAAATTCAATGGTTAGTTTCTGGACAAAAAATAATTGTAGTAACAAAGTTGAGTGCATTAGGGATCTGCAAACAACATTATGTAATCACAAGCAAAGATTCTAGTCTGCAAATACCTTTTTTTGAATTATTTTTTCATTGAGAACTTTCATCGAACAGTTGGTGTTCAAGAAAAAACATGAACACAAGAAGAACAATCAAGAACGAAGACAGGCCAAAAGTTTGGGCGATCATAAACCAAGAGGGAGAGATGTTAAAAAGGAACTGATAACTTCAAAAAACCCCCAAAGGAAATCATACCAAACACCCATTATTGTAAAAATACCAGGTTATACCTTTCTCTTCCACCAAAATCAATATTATCCTCCCCAATAGAAGCTTCTCCTGCACCAAAATAACAAGACTCCTCTTTTTCTTCACCTGCTCTAATTTGAGCTTCACACACAATCTGATGTTGTTCACCAATTGAACCTGAATGAACCGAACCAGAAACAGTCGAACAGTTCACCAATTTTATGGACAACGGTGGGTTATTAGGGTTAGGGTTTGGACGGCGGCCTTGGACAGCGGTGGACGGCGGTGGGTTATTAGGGTTAGGGTTTGGACGGCGGCCTTGGACAGCGGCCGACGGTCGTGGAATACAGTAGCTGTTGACAGAGAGGAGAGGGATGGAGGCGCTGAAGGTTATTTTGGGGAAAAATCAAATCTGAATCATAACTCAAAGGGTTAGGGCAGGTACCATCCAGAGCCTTTTGTTCCACTTCAGAGGACAATTTTTTTTGCCAAACAACCCCTAGCCTCTACACGATTCAGACGTGCCTCTGAATGGCACCATTCAGACCTAAACAAACAACCCCTAGGGCCTTGTTTATTTTTTTCATATTAAGCTCTTAATCGCCACTTATTTCTGATTCGTTTAGACGTTTTTATTACTATTTCAGAATTGAAATCAGACTTCAGCACCTCTTAAAAACAAACGTCACCTAAATCCATGACAAATTGTATAAGTTAAGAGTTCTTTTGCAATAAATAACCAATTATGTAACAATTGACAAACCAGAGTAACCAAATTTGTAATTTACTCTACTTTTTATGAAAGTTTTTGTAAAACAACTAATTTTTTTAGGAGATGTGTGATTTTTTTATAATGATTTTAGGTTGAATCATAAATAAGAAAAGTATTATTAATCCCTTTTTTAAAAGTAAAAGCAAGATGTTTTTAGTGATCCACATGTCACAACCACATTTTGATAGTTTTTTTTTAGTTTAAAATAATCTTATTTGTTTATGCATCTTTTAAATAATGTTATTAAGTTATTCGGATACAATATTTGTTATTGTTATTTTACAACAAAATGATATCTTGAAACGTTGGAATCCCCTTGACGTGAAATTATTAGCTCTGACCATGAGCCAAAGGTTCAAGCAGGTCGGGTTAAACCTATGCATGAATGCATGAGGATCAGGATCAACCTAGATATAAGTATTTGCAAGTCTAAAGAGCATGATAATTGACTCATTTTACAGATTTCAATTTATTTAACTGTCGATTCGTTTAGTTGTATTCAACACACACTTTGACAATTTCCAATTCATTTTGCTTTCAACATGGATCCCACTCTATAATTACCATGCGTATCAGTTTATTCATTTAGTGTAAGTAAATATTTTAGTTCATATGTATTGTGATGATTATTCATTTATTTATAACTCAAAACTCTTCAATATAGGTTTTTATAAACGAAAAGTGTTGTTCTTACAAGTTACTACCATTTTAATATGTAGTTAGTTTTTATAAGTCACATTCTTATAAGGGATTCCTATTTTTTGAGTTCTTGTACAAGAACATTGGTAGGGGTAACCACAAGGCTTGTGGCGTACTGGTTAAGGCTTGTAGGGGATGAGGCTAAGTAACCTATATACCCCATGTTCGAATCCAAACGCAAACAACTTGTGGCCACTGGGGAATTATCTCAGGACTGCATGCTTTAGCAGTCTTAAATTTGACAGGGATTAGTCTAGACAATTGTCTAGGATACCCTTTCCAAAAAAAAAAAAACATTGGTAGGAGTGTCAATTTTGTACCAAAGACAAACCAATCAATTCACATACCAATTGTACCAATTTAATTGGTACCGGTTTAGTTGGTACCAATTTAATGAGTTGGTAGTACCATACCGACTATCTAAACTTGGTTGGTACGTGATATTAGAAGTCGTGTATCACGGTTATACCGTACCGTAGCGATTTATTTTTTAGTTGTTTATTAATTAAAGTTTAAACAATAATGCAACATATTTTGGCTTTAAACTTTAATTATCTTGTTTTAAATTTTGGTAAACATAATAATAATGGATATACAGTACTTGATTTAATTCATTCGCTTAACTCTAACAACCTTACTAACTCATTCACACCTCGATAATCCATCACCGCACCTCAATGTTCATTTTTATCAGTAAATGCTTGTATTATATGAAGATTATTTGAATGTTTGTGTTGGTAGAGACAAATCGCACAACACATATCATCATGCTTATTGAATGTTAGATGGTTTTAGTGTATCTAGATCTAGTTGGTAAAAATGTCAATTTAAATAAATATGTAACTTCAATTTTTACGATGTTGGTACAAAATTGTACCAATATGTACCAATCGAAAAAAGTTGGTAACAAATATAGTTGGTTTGTACATGATATGAAATTTTGTGTTATAATTAATTGGTATACAATATATATATAAAATATGGTAATGTATCATCTTCACCCTAAAAATTGTTTCTTATGTTGAATTTTATATGAAATGTTATTTTATTAGTTTTTAATGATTTAAGAGGATATCAACAAAATTAATGGTCGGAATGGTACATGAGACTCAAAAGGAATGGTTCTAGAGGTTTTTAATAAGTTTTTAATTTGATTAGTGAACAATAATATTACAAGTAGACCTGACATAAACTGACACGACACGCTAACCCGACACGAATTCGACACGAATTAAACGGGTTTGGGTAATACATTTTAACCTGTTTAACTAAACGGGTTGACACGACATGACAAAAAAATTAAACGGATAAGGTCAGGGTCAAAAGTTTCAACTCGAAAATGACCAGAATAACCCGTTTATATTAAGCCCTTAGGCAAATAATGTCAACAACCCACAGTTTATAGTTTTTTTAACAAAGAAAATAGTAAATAATAATAATAAGTGATTGTACATTCCATGGAGATTTGGTCAAAACTGGGACGACATACTAACCAGACACGAACTCAACACGAATTAAACCGGTTTGGTAATATATTTCAACCCGTTTAAGTAAACGGGTTAACACGACACGGCAGAAAAATTAAACGGGTTGGCACGACACGACACAAATATTAAACGGGTCGGGTTAGGATTTCTTAACCCGTTTAACTTTTAAACCCGACACGACACGTTTGTCAGGCCTAATTACAAGAAAAACACAAAATATAGGTTTTTATTGTTTGTTAAGGTCCTAAGGATGATGAAAAAACCAAAATTCAAAAGAAAATATATATAAAACAAATTTGTATTTAATCAATACCTACCAATAACAAAATCAAATTTGAGTATTTCAAAAAGTCTAATATTTCACAAAAGAATAAATCAAAATGTCGAAAAGTAAAGATCGGCGAAACCAAGAAATGTAATCTAAAAATTATTGTTATATTATTGCATGGGTATATTTATAACTTCATCGGATGAAATGGACAACAAGATAGGGATGAGCATACGGACCGAAATCCCGAAACCGAACCGATCCTATACCGAATCGGTACCGGTACCGGTACCATATATCATTACCGGTTCGGTATTCGGTACCAAGATTTTCCATTTCGGGATTCAGTACTTTCGGTACCGGTACCGGTACTAGTCCTGGTAAATCCCGAACCGAACCGGGGAATTTAAAAAGTTATTTTTTTATTTGAATTGGTAACAAACTCTTTCCTTCTTTTTTTATAGAAAATTCTCCTAAATATATTACAATTTTCGGTTCTTGTATTTTCCACTCAAATAACGTTTTTTTCTTGCAATTCTTCATATTTCGGTTATTGCAATTCTCCAAAATCGGTTCCGTAATTTATCCAAAACCCGGTTCTTGCACAATCGGCTCCTCCAATCCGGTTTCTGCTCAAGTGATTTTAGTTTTTGTTATTGTGTTTAATGGTCAACGGTGAAAAACGGTTGTCGTCTCAAAAAATGGTACCAAACGGTTCTAGTCGAATTTCTCTTATCGGTTCGGTATTCGGTATTGATTTTTTTCACTCTCGGTTTCGGTACTACCCGGTTTCGGTACCGGTCCGATACCAAGCTCATCCCTACAACAAGACACCCAATTGAGAATGAGATTCCATTTTTTACTTTTACAATTATATCAATAACAATAATTATTTTAAAAAAAAAGTAAATTACCAACAATTCTAATCGATTTCATACAGAACCCACATCTAAGAACATTAATGTAAAGAGATATTTTTTTGACTCACTTAGGACCAAGGTCAAAGGAGGTGGGTCGACTCCCGAAACCAATCTTGTGTTTGAGCAAAATCACTTCACCCGTTTGTCGATTGACCTACATTAATTATGTTAAACCAGTGGATGTAGATGATCAATTTATATAAAATCACTTTATTTAATAATCCAAATATATAGTAGTAGATTGATCTAATAACATTCAAATCAATTTATATAACTAAGGTGGACATTATTGGTAACCCACAAATTAAAAGTTTATACTTTATATAAAACTTAAGGGGTGTTTGGGATTGCTTATTTGAAACAACTTATGTTTTTCTCCCAAAAATCTTTTTCAGCTTTTAATAAGTTAAAAGGGTTTAACTTCTTTAAAAACCCTTTATTACCGGTTTGACACCAGTATAAACTATTTTTTCAAACACTCAAAAATACTTATTACCGATGTCACATCAGAATAAGTCAATAAGTTGTTTTATAAGCAATCCCAAACAACCCCCCCCCCCCCCCCCTTACAAATATGATATCATGTTGATATATAACAAATGTCACAAAACCAGTGCCCCGGTTGGCAAATAACTGAAATGTTTTTTTATCCTAAAATGGAATATTAGAGTTTGAGTTTCTTTTATGATGTAATTTTTAGGTTACGGGTCTTGTTAAATAACAATAAACTCAAACAATAAACTTAAAAATGATAAAAGAAAATAACAATAAATTCGACACGGTCATCTAGCAAAAATAATACATAGAAAAGGAATCATTCGTCGTTTGATTACCTCCACACCTACCCATTAATTTAATAACCAAGTATATACAGATGTTAAAACGATATTGTATTTGATGCCTAAGTCTAAAACTTAATAATAATACTTGATTGGTTCAAATAAACGATACACTTATCATTAAACCTATAAGACCGAACATGTCATACGTATCCAGAAAAAAGATGTTATTATCAGATAATACTCCTAGTCCCAAAAAAAATTGTTCATAATTAAAAAAACACAATTTTAAAAATGTATGTTCATTACATTTTTTAACAACTAAATGACAATTTATCTTTAATAATGAAAAATGAAACTTTCTTCAACTTATGATTACGAATAAAATAAAAATAATAACATTTTTAGTTTAGAAAAATAAACTCTTACTTAATAAAATAAAATAGAAATATAAACATTACTTTGAAAGAGATGGATTAGTAATCTTATCTTTTTTGCAAGTCAAGTGTTCAAATCTTATAAAAAAAACATATATGAATTTAATTAGTATATAGATATTTAAAAATAATAATAATTAATTAAAAAAGGTATTGAAGTTAATGAACATTAATTGTGTTGCTTAGAACATACTCGTGGATTGGAGAGTGTGGTCAACGAAGATTTATTCCGTTTTCTCTTAAACACAATTAATGTTCTTTTCACTCTGCCCGTTACTACTGTCACCTGTCAGACATATTTTAATGACTTTTTATTTTTGTTTCTGAATATTTTAATACAAATAATTAATTTTTAAATAAAATAAATAATAACTAGAGTAAACTAACCATGTTGCACGTCCAGTCGTCCTAATTCAAAGTCTCTCATATTTCTAGATTAATACAAGAAAGAAGCTTAAGTTCAAGTTAATTTAGATAATTTGATGTTGTATGCCCCTTTCTTTTCCTTTTTTGTAGTCTGTTGTTTTTCTTAGCCTCCGGCTAGTTTTGTCTAATAAAATTGCCGTTGTCGTTCAAAAAAAAAAAAACTAGGGTAAACTACGATTTTAGGGGTTGTTAGTTTACCTCTTAACAGCTCTATTAAAAGGCAACATCTGAATCACTAAGAGATGAATCTTGTTTGGCAAAAACAAGTTTGCATTTTATTGGTTCCAAAACCTCTGAATCATTTTGTATTGTGGACCTCCCTTAACCATTAAGTGCCCTGATTACATCCTAAATAATTAACAAACAATTATATTTCATTTTGCACTATATCATAAGAGTTTCTTAATCATTCTAACCATAATCATTCTGCACCAAACCATTCAACAACTGTCAAACAACCCTTTAGTCTTTATGACTTTGTGTTTATAACGATTTTCGTTCCTATGGTTTAAGAACTTTTTTTTCATCCCTATGACTTGCATTTTCTTTCTTTTTTAATTTCTCAAACCAATTGTATTAAATTTTAATCATCAAATCAAGGGCATTTATGTCTTTTCTTATTTACCTTATAAAAAACGACAAAATTTCTATTATAAAACATTCATTCTTTTTTGTCACAGTTAATTATTTCTGACACATGTATTTACATCAATTAACATCTTGGCATCTTCAACAACTCCTTTAAAATGAAGATTTTGGAAATTTTTGCTCTAAAAGATTCCTCAAAACTCTTTTCAAAAATAGAGAAAATATAGCAGAGAGAATGAAATTTTTTCAAATTTGGAGATTTTTCTTTAAAAATGATTGCTTATGAGAGACCAATGATTTTTTACAAAAAAGAAATTCAAACTGGGTCAAAAGGAACATTAGCAAAAACCGAGCTGTGCGAGCTTGAGATTTCGGAGCTGCATTGGTGTCCGCACACAATTTTTGGCAATTTATCTTACGAATTCGACAAACCACACCCCCTTACACGCACATAGGCATTGGAGTAAAACCAATCAAAGAGGCTTCTAAGCTCTTCCACTAAGGTTTTGCTCTTCTACCTATGTGGGACACTTCCCACATCCATTTGACTTTTGTTAATTCCATCCAAATGCTCAACTTTGAGCATGGATATCTCATTCACACTTATTTCATTTTGGACATATTATATATAGTTTCGAAGCTCTCATAGATGAGAACACAAACCCACTAAGGATTAATTATATATAACATATATATATATATATATATATATATATATATTTGTGTGTTTAAATGTGTCCATAGTTAGTAAAATATCTATTTTTTACTAATTTTTCCAACAGATTTAGCATCTTTCCATAACTTGTTACTCCCTAATCTTATTTTTTCTTCAAATTAGTTTTGTTCAATTGTGATTTATTCAGGGGCTTCATCAGTAATGTTCTAATGTATGATCTAGGGGATGTTCAGTTGGTTTTTTGGAGCTAAAATGGGTTTGAATAGTAGGATATATAAGGATGGTTCTATTATACTTTATATGTGTATTTTCAGCTAACTAGATTTTCAGAAAACCATCATACTAGGTGTTGTTTATTCTTTCTACAAGACTTGATTTTAATTGAAACTGATATATTTGGTATATTATTGCAATGGTCCTTGGCCAAATTGCAATTTCTATTTTGGTTGTTGTGATGCTTTCTATTTGGTTCCGATTTTGGATTAGGAAGGATCATAAATTGATTATCAGAATAGGAGGTCCCTAATCAATTTATATGGTGATATTTTGATTCTGAGAATGTAGGATGCTCCTATTAAGTTGTTATTTGTTGCATCGAGGATCCAATATGTGAATCATGAGTTGTTACTGTTTTGGGTTTTTATTTATTTAGGTGATATAAAGTGGAAAAAGCTTGGAAATCAAAAAATTGTGAAGGGTCTTAATGACTTATGTATATGGATTGGAATGCAAAGGATTTTAAATGGATTTGCAGTAGTAAGGAGGATAAAGTTTGGATTTTGGATGTAGAATGATTGGATTTAAGTTTGATAGACTCTGAAACAAGCTCTTATCTAAATCGATGGATGTTAGATCTTCAATTCAAGTAGCTCTTATACTTCAATGGTAATTAATTTGAAATGTTTGGATTAAACTTTAAATATATTGGATTTTAAATTGTAATATAATTTTTCGTCCATCAGATGCAATTAGGACCACAACTCTTATTTATTCAAAATGTATTAATATGTAAAAGACTAAATGTAAATCATTTTTTCGATAAAATCTCCAAAATCATCAACTCTTCAAAATCATTTACATCTACAACCCCCGTTGCATTGCACGGGGTAAACAACCGGTGTGTGTGTGTATATATATATGTATAGAGAGAGAGAGAGAGAGAGAGAGAGAGAGAGAGGAAAGTTCAAATACGATCTCAAATTTGGTTGCGAACATGAGGACAGAAGAGAATGCGACATGTGTCTCATTCAGTCTGAATAATGAAGTGCATTCAAAGTGAATAATGAAGGTGGAGTTCATACATTATTTAGACTAAATAACACTACATTCAGACCGAATAACACTACATTATTCAGTCTAAATATTTTCTTTCATTATTCAGTCTGAATATGACACATGTCGCGTTTTCCTTTATCCCCATGTTCACAACCAAATTTTGAGTTATCATTTGGACCCGCTCATATATATATTATTTAGATTTTTTTTCGTCATAATGACGTATTTAACAGGTTTTTAAAAGTCCAGGACTTATATAATAGGTTTTGAAATGTCCAAAGACTTATTTGTTTTAAAAAATTATCCAATGATTTAATCACTCCAAACAATAAGGTCTTTTGAGTTTTTTTTATGAAGTTTTCCCTCGTTTACATTACTTATTACTTTTTGTGTTGAAACTAATATTAAAAAAAATATAATCTATAATTAATTATTTAATAATTAATGGGAATATATAGTAGGTAAAAACTTGATGTGTTTTTACATATATTTTTCCAAAATAAATATTTTTTACATTATAAATGCTTATATTTTGTTCATCAAATAAAATATACATTATTTTGAAAATATGTTAACCGAATACGCTTTTTAAAATATAAGACTATTAAATATGCATTTCAAAAATATGTTTGTTTTTTTAAGACATGAAAAGCCAAGTGTCACGCATCAAGGTTCCCTTTTCCCTTTTCCTCTCCCTCTCACCATTTTAGAAAACATGATTTGATAAAAGTGATTGTTTCATCAAGTCAAATTTCTATTACCATAATTGTTTTTTCACAATATTTTTTAGAATATAATTAGGATTTTTTCTTTTACACCCTACTCTAATTTTCATTTACACCTTAATCTATTATTTTATTTATTTTAATTGATTAAATACTAACTTTTATTATTATCTATCAATTTTAATTGGAAGACATATATATATATATATAGATTAGGGTTTAAAACATATAGAGAAGGATGTAAAAGATAACACCCTATAATTATCTATAACCAAATCATTTAAAATGTCACTTTCTTTTTCGATTCCATTATTTAAAAATGTGATTGCTTTTACGTCTTTAAGAATTCTTTAAGTCATGAGATTTTTTAGAACTCTTTAAAATAAGATTTTGACAATTAATACATAAGGTGATAGTTTTCAAAATTATCATAATTTTATAAATTTTTAAAAAAGGTTCCAATACATTATATATATATATGTATGAAAAAAAATCTAAATAAAAATCATAAATATATTAAGAACCATAAAAATCAATACATACATTAAAATTATACAATGATGAATATGTATAACCATTCGGGTTCAAAGAAAAACTATAAAAAAATAAAAATTTGAACAATATCCTAATAATTATTAATTTATCAGATATATACGCCCATCAGAACATGCATAAATAAAATATAAACATACATAAAAACCATAAAACATTTTCAGTTTTCTTTTTATACACACATGTATCATATAAATAAATGTTTTTTAAAATATTCTTCAGTTTTTGTAAGATTTAATATACTAGAGCCTCCACAACAGGTTTTCTAAAAAATTTCTAAAATAAAGAATCAAAAATTAAAATTTAAAAAAAAATTACATTAATCTCCAACAGATTTTCTATTTTAGAGATTTTAACATAAATTATATTAATATAATATTTATTAATTTATCATCCCAATATATTTTATAAAAAAACTTAATGTAAAATGATAAAAAGTTAATCTTACTGGTGAGATTGAATAAAATACTAATTTCTCTCTCCACCATCAATATTTAAAGATTTATTTAAATTTGGAAAAATTCCAAATTTTATTTATTATAGAAAACAATATAACAAAACTATTAAAGATGTTTAAAGACATTTTTTTTTAATTTTAGTATTGTTATTAAAGATGTTTTTAGTAACTTTTTACGGTCTCAAAATATTTAAATTTCTTATTCTAAGTTTATTTACAGAAATGAACAAATTTGAAATATATAATTAAAAACATTTGAAAATTTTAGTTGTCCTTTGTAACTTTTAAGGTCCATGTGTTTGGACCTTTTTATGATGCCGACAAGAGTCCACTCCACTCCACCAGACAGACACTCGCTTCTTTTTATGAAGAATCAGTTTCATTTCAATGGCACTTTCGTAATTACCTTCAAACCCCAATGGCACTTTTGTAATTACCTTCAAACCCCAATGGCACTTTCGTAATTACCTTCAAACTCCAATGGCATTCTCTTACAAACTGACATTTATTGTCTCTCATCCTCCTCTTCCTCGAGCGGGAATCACGATCTCTTCTTCTTGCCCGTTGTGCTGCTTTTGAATTTCAAACACTAGACGACAAAATAACCACCCATCTACCCTCTACTACTCCCAAGAATAATCACCCACTTCACTTCAATTCACTCTTCTACTTCCTTCTTTCCATCTTCATTATCCATCTCTTTTCATAATTGCAGGTTTTTAAGAAATGGGTGTTTCTGGAAAATGGATGAAATCTCTCGTACTAAAAAAATCAGATAAACTTGATCAGGTAATAATCCATTCTTTCTCGAATCGTTTTCTGTTTGTTTCTTTTTTGTTTGGTTTTTATGGTGGTGATTCAATCGTGTTTGTTTTTTGTATAGGATAAAGTGGCTAGGAGTGGTAAGAAATGGAAGTTATGGAGGAGTTCATCAGGGGAAATGGGTTTAGGTTGGAAGGGTTTTAAAGGAAGTCACAGAGGAGCAACATCTGCATCTGATGGCTCCGATTCGTCTTCTGTTGTCGATTCCGATGCCTTCTCGGCTGCTGTTGCCACCGTTGTTAGGGTTCAACCCAAAGATTTCAAGGCCGTCAGACAAGAATGGTCTGCAATTCGCATCCAAACCGCTTTTCGTGGTTTTCTGGTAACCTAAATTTTTTTTCACCCACCACCTGTTTGATAATTTGCCTCTATGAAATCTGAATTTTTTTAATCTTTAAAAGGTTCAGCAATTGTTACACATGGTTTACCCAAATCCGTAGTTATCTAGTGTTTTTGATGCTTTCCTTATTCTTTTAGATGGTATTTTAGGGGTATGCAATTAGATTTCAAATCAAATGTGAACCTTTTAGAAAGATGGAATCTTGTAATGATTATAAGGTTGGATTTATATATATATATATATATAGGCAAGAAGAGCATTAAGAGCTTTGAAAGGAGTGGTAAGGCTTCAAGCTTTAGTTCGTGGACGGCAGGTCCGGAAACAAGCCGCTGTGACCCTAAGGTGCATGCAGGCTCTGGTTCGTGTTCAAGCTCGAGTCAGGGCTCGTCGTGTTCGAATGTCCATTGAAGGCCAGGCGGTCCAGAACATGCTCAACGAACGTCGCTCCCAAGCCGAGCTCTTGAAAGAGGCTGAGGTACTTACAATACATTCAAGACTCAAATTGGTTCATCATTTAAGGGTTGTTTGCTTGCTTTTTAACAGTTTCATTAAGAGGCAACCTCTGAATCGCTAAGCGATAAATCCTGTTTGGAAAAAAAAAGTCTGCCTCTTAATGGTTCCAAAACCTTCTGAATCATTTTGTATCCTGGACCTCCCTTAATCATTTAAAGTTCTAATTACATTTTGAACAATTACCAAACAATTATATTTCATTTTGCACTGTATCATAAGAGTCACTTAATCATTCTGCACCCAAACCATTCAGCAACCGCCAAACAACCCCTAACTTGTTTTCAAAACATCTTTCTTGAAACTAGAAAATAACGGCTCTACTCTTTGGGAGTAGAGGTCAGTTCTGCATACATTTCACCTTCCAGATTTTACTTTTCGAGTGGGATTTACTGAGTCAATTTGGTTTATTATTTTCTAAATTGTGCCCTTTAAAACTCTAGGAAGGATGGTGTGACCGTAGAGGAACTTTACAAGAAGTTAAAGCCAAGATACAAATGCGGCAAGAGGGTGCCTTTAGGCGCGAAAGGGCACTAGCATACGGTCTTGCTCAAAAGGTAAAAAACATTCGTTTATTCTTTCTTGTTGTAGTTTCATATCAGCTAGACACAGATCATCAAATCTTTATATATGTTGGAATAGTTCTTTTTAAAGAAAGATTTAAAGAGGTTCCAGATATCTAACATTTCTAATCAAATTTTTAATCTTTTTGTGGATTTGTAGCAATGGAAATCAAACCAAGGGTTAGATTCAAGAACAAATGCTTCATTAACATCTCTTAAAAGCCAACAATTCGACAAGAATAGTTGGGGCTGGAGTTGGCTCGAGCGTTGGATGTCGGCTAAGCCATGGGAGAATCGGCTAATGGAACAAGCTCAAAACGATCCTTTAGAAACAACTCCACCATCCAAAATTTCAGCCGAAAACCATAAATTAACGAGCTTGAAATCTTCAGAACCCCCCGAGATGGTTAAAGTGAGACGAAACAACATGACCACCAGAATCTCAGCTAAACCGCCTCAAATCTCTAGCCAACGGACTCGTTCATCATCCAGCCCGAGTTCAGAGTTCCGGTTCGAAGGAAGCTCGGGCTCATCATCTTTATGCACATCGACCACAACTCCAATCTCGGTGGACCGAACCGAAGAGACTACCACCAACGTTAACAACGGCTATAAACCGAGCTATATGAGCTTGACCCAATCCACAAAGGCTAAGCAGAGAAACCCGTCTCCAAGAATCTATCGGCAGTCAATGGACGACTTCCAGTTTCTTAAAAACTCGGGGGTTTTATGTAACGTTGATTCGAATAGCAGCAACTGTTCTGAACCTTCTTCGGTTAATTTGTCGGTTTCTCGACCACTTGGGGCCCGAGTCGAAAAAAGCTCGATGAAACTAAGGAATCGAAGCATCTATGCTTGAATTGGGGTATTTTTTTTGAATTTGTTGGTAAGTTCAACAACAGCTTGTTGTTCTCTGTAACGGTGTAAAATAGTAAGGTGTGTGTGTTTGTAATTGTAGTTCTTTGATGCTTTTGAGTCTTTTCATTCGTTTGTTTAAATTAAAAAAAAACAACTGAAATTTGCAGTTATTATTTTTTAAGTTTGTTGAAAAAGTCGTGTTAATTTAGGTAATCTTACATTGTTATATAGCTTAGAGCATGGCCAATAGTTACTGTAAAATAGAAAAAAAAAGGTTTTTAGCAATTTTAGTGTGGTATCCGATATATGCTAAAATAGAGAATTGAGAAGAAATAGGAAAAAAAATCTCTAAAATTAGAGAATTTCTAAATGGAGAGAGAAATAATTATTTTAATTGTTCACACCAATTGTTTGTAAGTTTGTTTAAAAAAATTGTTTGGATATTAAATATATAGAATATTTAATAATATAATTATGACATAATCGCTAAAATAGAGTAGCTGTTGGAGTTTGATGCAATTTTTTTTAAGATTTTGACTTTTGATATGCTATTTTAGGGAAATTTTAGCCGAACTGTTGGAGATGCTCTTACATCAGCTCGTTTTACTAAATATAGATTAGTTTATCAGTTAACAGCCAGCTTTTTAGCCAATAGTTACAATTAATTTGTTACTGAAGATTTGAAACTTGATTACAATGAAGAGAAGAAGCGGTATTACGTTCGTTTTATAGCTCGAACTTTGACACCATATTTGAAGTTAAGAACAATGCCAAAATCGAATTCTAACGGGTTTTCCATATTGGGCGAGTGTCGAAATACGTATCTTTGGTATAGATGAATTAATGCGAGTTTGATTTCTTGCAACGAGAATTTCTGACCGATGCACGCTCGAGGTCCAATCCCGAAGGGAATATTGGCGTAGGGATGTCGTTTTTTTTCTTCATCACAATTCGGGTCGAATCTTTCCGGTTTGAACTTTTCCGGTTCCGGAAAGTTCTTTGGATCCTTGGCTAAAACTCCGATTGCTAACCAAACCCATGTTCCCTTTGGGAGTACGTAACCTCCGATCTCGACTTTTGTCGATGTTTCCCGTGCTACTAAAGGAGAAACTACATAAAACCTCATTGCTTCTTTGACCACCTGCAGTTTAAGATAAACCGCTTAGAACATTTAGGCATTTTTTTTGGCTAAAATAAGCTATCTTATTTTGAAATAAGTTAACTTGTTTTCTAAGTGCATGCTTGACAATCCAGCTTATGACTTATAAGTTAACTTATTAAGGCATTGTTTGGCAAAAAATAAGCTAACTTATAAGCTGACTTATAAGCTAGCTTATTTTCTGAGTAATCGTTTGGATGCACATAAGCTAGCTTATAAGTTATAAGTCAGCTTATAAGCTAGTAGCTTATCGATAAGCTACTGAGCTTTTTGACACTTTTTCCAATTATACCCCTAACTAATATTATTTATTTATTTTCAACATGCCCTTTTTGGTCATTTCACATGCTCATAAGCTAGTTTTTGCCAAACATAACTTATTCATCAGGTAGCTTATAAGTCATCATCTACCTTATAAGTCATACGTTAGCTTATCAGTTATAAGCTAGCTTATCAGCTAGTTTGACAAACATAGCCTAAAAAGCTAGTTGGGAGTACCTTATGGAGCTTTTTATCTTTTTTTTTTCCAATTATACCCCTAATTAATATTAATTATTAATTTTATTAATTAATTTTAATTTTAATTGTAATTATGAATTAATATTAATTATTATTTTGAATTTTATTAATTAATTTTTATTTTAATTGTAATTATGAATTAATATTATTTTATTTTATTAATTATTAATTATTAATTTATTTTAATTTAAAATTATTACTTACATTTTTGAAAAATTACTAATTAATTAGAATCTGGTTGACTAGTTATTCATATATTATATGTAATAGTTACTTAAAATCATAAACTATGTAAAAAAAAAATTCTAAACTTTATTTTAACAAATCCAAAATTTATAATATATGTGATAATCAATTTAATTTTTTTTAAATAAACATATTATATTATATTATTTATTTTTTACTATCTTGTTGGAATTAATATATTATTTTATTAAATACTTATTTTAATTATATTATAAGTGACTAATATTTCAATATGTCTTTTTTGGTCATTTTATATATTTATCAGCTAGTTTTTGCCAAACATGAATTGTTCATCGGCTACCTTATAAGTAATCAGCTACCTTATCAGCTAGTTTGCCTAACAAATTTTGTTGTAGTGTAATCGAAAATGAAGTTTATATAGCTATTGGACTTACCTGATCAAGATACGGGAATTTCGATTGAAGATCATGAGACGTTGGAACCTGATCGTGCGGACCAAATGCATCGATCTCGTGAAGCAACTTCTTCTCGACTTCCGGATGCCCAGAAACGAGATAAACTACCGAGGAGAGTGTGAACGATGTCGTTGCTGATCCAGCCAGAAGATGTTCGTAAGTTATGCTACTGATGTAATCCGGGGTGAAAACGTTCTTCGAAACCGTCTCCGATTCCCTCGCGTTCAATATCAACGACAAGAAATCCTGCGACCCTCTTTCTTTGTTCTTCATTTTCTTGATCACGATCTTATCGAGTTGACTACTCAAATTACCGTTTGTTTGTTCGATTTTATAGTCCATTGTGAACGGAATCCGTTTCAGAATCTGTCGAACGGGTTCTTGGAGGATCGGTAAAAGGAGTCCGAGGATGATGGAAAACGAGCCCGATAAGTCCATTTTGAGCATCGTTGTGGAGTAAATGTGTTGCCGGATGAACGAGTCGATTTGCTTATCGTCGTGCTGCTGATGATGGTGGTTGGGTTTCGAGAGGCCGAAATTGAAACCGAAAGCGGCTTCTCCGATCACATCGGTCGCCATTTTGAGCGATAGTTCGTTGAAATTTATATCGTGATCTTGGTTCGGGAGGTCTTCAAGTGCGGTTTCGATAAAGGATTGCATCATTGGGACTAATTTGGCTAAGTGTGATGGTTGGTATACAGATATGATGGTGTTTCTCATGGTTGACCATCTTGAATCCCTGAAATTATACATCTATCTTTTTTAAAACTTATTTAGAGTATCGCCAATAGCTATGCTAAATTTTTTCTAAAATAACATATGAAGAGTTAAAATCCCTAAAAAATACTACGTCAATCTTCAACAACTATTCTATTTTAGCAATTCTACCATAAAATATATTAATAAAATATTCAATATATTTAATATCCCAAGAAAAATAAGGGTATGATTGGTGGAAAACTATTAAATAATTATTTCTCTCTCCATTTAGAGATTCTCTAAATTTAGAGATTTTTTCTCTCTTTCTAACCATTTATCTGTTATAGCATAAGGTATAGCATAGCTGTTGGAGAGTAAAATTGCTAAAATCCTTATTTTTTTAGTTTAGCATAGCTGTTGGAGATGCTCTTAAGATCATTTAACCGAAAAAAATAACTAATTCAAATTAAAAAAAAAGAGATTATCAGAAATAGTCATTTTCAAACTTGTTTTCTAAATGGTCACTTTCAAACAAGATTTACTAAATAGCCATCAGGTTCACAATTGCAAAAGGTGAAAACTTAAAAAAAAAAAAATTGAGTTAGGTTCGCAATTTCAGGGACCAAATATGTAAAATTTGGTCTAGGTTTGCAATATCAACTTCCTTATGTAATTTCTAAATTTTACATATTTGGTCTATGTAATTTTACATATTTGGCCTTTTATCAATTGCGAACTTAACAATTGCAAAGCTGATGACTATTTTTGTAAATTTTATTCGAAAGTGACTATTTAATAAAACACAAGTCCGAAAAATAGCTATTTTTGTAAATTTCTTTAAAAAAAAAACATCTGAAAACTGATTTAAATACCTGATCCAGAAAAGGCCTTTTCGATGAAGTGGAGAAGATAAGATAGGAGAAGGGATACTTCTATTGGGAATGTCTTTGAATTTTTTGATGCCAACTTCTCTGCAAAGCTCAGGATCAGCCACAATAACCAGTGGTTGTCTTCCCATGTGAAATCTGATTAAGATGTTTGACTTTATGGTCAATGATTTGACTTTCATGTTTCTAAATAGTCAATGCTAATTTTTGTGCTTGAGTTTAAATAAAGTCAAACCTAAGATTATGTAGATGAAACAGAAAGATAATCTATTTGTGTATGAAAAAAGGTCCACTTAAACCACAAGACTTGTCGCGTACTTGTTAAGACTTGTGGGGGATGAAACTAGATAGATAATCCATCTATCCAGGTTTGAATCCTGACGTAAACAATTTATGGTCACTGAGGAATTATCCTAGGACTGCATGCTTTAACAATTTTAAAATTGCCAGGAATTAGTTTAGGCAAAATGCCTAAAATACCCTTTTCAGAAAAAAGAAAAGAAAAAAAAAGGTCAACTTAATGGTCCAATTTTCACGGCTGGCCCAACTAGTCCTAAGGAGCACACTTCAACGAACCAGGCTACCAATTAAAAACAATAACTGATTTGAGCCCAAAAGGATTGGGATCAGTCTTGTAATCAATTATTGGGCCTTGGGCCCAGACTGGACTGCAAGCCAGAGATTATATTTTTATAATTATAATATTTTATTTTATACCATCT
Source organism: Silybum marianum (assembly GCA_036898165.1). Taxonomy (NCBI): domain Eukaryota; kingdom Viridiplantae; phylum Streptophyta; class Magnoliopsida; order Asterales; family Asteraceae; genus Silybum; species Silybum marianum. The sequence continues at coordinate 21,656,784 of CM072539.1, forward strand.
AGTTTATCTGCTAACTTATTAACTGACAGCTTATCGACCAATTTAAGAAACATAATCAAAATCAAATATCAAACAAAAAATATCATATAAACCTAAATCAAGTACGTACAATGGATGGCAAGTTTAGAGTATCCACAAAGAAGTGACTTATAATATCATTGTTAAGTGTTAATTCAGTAAATTAAGAACTTTTTATAACATCATAATTTTATTAAGATTAGTAAGATGCTAGAGAAACAATAACATGCTATAAATAGCTAATAAAGAGTTTTGCAACCACCATACTCAATTAATATTATTCCTATTGTGCACTCGAAAATACGAATGCATAATAATATTGTCCCTTAACACAGTGACAAGTAAGAACCTCTGTGGGTCTCATGTAATATGGATATAAATTGTCATTTCATACAGAGTTCAAAGGTTTTTTCTATTTATAAAACTAAGGTTTTTATAGAAAATCTAAAAAAATATGGGTTTTTGTAAGATTTCTCTTGATGACAAGTATTATAAGGCTATGTTTGGAAAAAATAAGCTAGCTTAGTTTCAGGCATTGTTTGGCAAAAATAAGCTAGCTTATAAGCTGACCTATAAGCTAGCTTATTTTCTGAGTAATCGTTTGGATGCACATAAGCTAGCTTATAAGTCAGCTTATAAGCTAGCTTATCGATAAGCTACTTGGAGTAGCTTATGAGGAGCTTTTTGACACTTTTTTCAATTATACCCCTAACTAATATTATTTGTCTATTTTCAACATGTCCTTTTTGGTCCTTTCACATGCTCATAAGCTAGTTTTTGCCAAACATAACTTATCAGCTACCAGCTAGCTTATAAGTCATCAGCTACCTTATAAGTCATACGCTAGCTTATCAACTAGTTTGCCAAACATAGCCTCAGTGTAATACGTTTGACAAACCATAAACTAGCTTATTGAAACGCGACTTGGAGTAGCGTTTTGAGAGTTTATTGTCATTTTTTCCAATTAGAACCCTTATTAATTTTAATTTTAATTTTTCAATATGCTCTTTTGGTCATTTTACATTTTTATACATTAGTTTTGCCAAACATGATTCTTTTCATCAGCTAAGTTATTAGATAACTTATCAGTCATCTGCTAGTTTATTAGTTACCCGTTAGCTTATCAGCTAGTTTGCCAAAAATAACGTTGTTCACTAACAATTTTTTAGTTATAAAAACGTGTAGTGTGTAATGAGCCCCACAATCAATTTTGATGGTGTTTGCTACTCTCTCATTAGACACATGATTTGACTTTTGCAGTCAAAGTCAAACAAATCTTAAGGTTCAAAATCGATTGATCCTTCCCTACTACACCACCACTATCGAAACCAAAATCAACAGCCAATAAAAAATTCCAATTTTGAGAATAAAAACAAACAAACAAACAAACAAACAATCATAGATTCTTGAAATCAAACAATATAAACAACAACAAAAAAAATCTGAAATACAAACCTGAAGATAGGGCCATATTTCTTGGCAAGAACAGAGAACAAATCAGGACCATATTGAGCTAGCAAAGGCAGGTGTCCTACTAATGGAATGGCTGGAGGACCTGGTACTTTTCTTACACCCCATAATGGTCCATAAAAATAGCACAAAATCCCACAAATTAAGGCTAAAATGGTGAAAATTGATGATGATAATAAAGAGGGTGTTGTTGTTAATGGCTCTGTGATTGTAGAAATGATTGATGTTTCCATTTGGTAAGATGGTTTTTAGGGCAAAGAAGAAGAAGAAAGAAAGAGGGTATTTATGGGTAGGCAAAAGGGAATCAAATGACTGAATGGTTAAGGGTAATTTTAAGCATCTTTATAAGATGTTTATTTTGGCATTATTCTGAATTGAAAACGATGGATTTGGGAGAAATTAAGTAGTGGTTGGAATGAGAAGTTGCTTCTTTTAAAGAATTCTTTTTTCTCTTTCTGGTAATTTTGTAATTAGTATGAATTGTTTATAAGACAAAATTACATCACACCCACTTCCATTTAGAGTCTTTGTTTCTTGTTCTTTCTTGTTCTTGAGAGATTTTATAAGAAACCCACTTCAGTTTTTTCTTGAAGAATTTGATCATCTTTTTTGTTTGATTAGTAGGAAAAATTTCTCATAATTGAAGGTTTGATTCAAGTTTTGATTTTATTTGAAATGGGTGATTCAAGTTTTGATTTCTTTCTTCTTTCGGTTTTCCTAAATGGAAATTTTAAGAATTGCTAATTTTTAACATGTCATTGATTGAAAAAAAAATGTTTGCATGGACTCGAATAAAATCCATTTGAAGGTCGTATACCTTAATATACCACTAGAAAGGTACATGAAAGTTCAAATAAGAAAGGAAAACATGTTGAGAACGTATGAATTAATTGGAAAAGTGGTATTCATCTTTTAATGAATTTTTTTTCGGTTTTACCAATAATTCACATATGAATAATTTATTTGTACTTTTCTCAACATTTTTACCTGTTTTATTTGGACTTTCAGCTAGAAAGACAAAAAAAGAATGTTTGATATTTATGTATGTGGAAGGAAGTTAGTAGGAAGACTATTCAAATGACATGTAGAGGAGGTTTATTTAGAACCATCTTATGTTTAATGGCATGACTCATTTGATCTGTCTGATTGTAATAATGATTGATGTTTTTTATTCGGAGAGATGATTAAGGCAGTGAAAAAGGAGAGGGTATTTATGGGTAGTCCAAAGGGAATCAAATGATCGATGGTTTTGGTTGATTAAGGCATCTTTTTAAGCCGTTTGTCTTTGTCATTATTTTTATTGAAAGCGATTTTGAAATAGTAGAGTGGACTTGCGGGGTAGTGACAAGGTGTCTTTTTGTTGTTTGGCTAGCCTTGCATGATGCATCAATACTTTAAAGCAATTAGAAGGATCTTACGTCTTTGAAAACACTTTGTTATATATGATAAATATTAAGGGTGGCAATTCTCGACACGACACGAAAATAACATAGGCTGTATGCATATTTACAATATAAGTATTAATGTCGATACACTTTATTGTCATGTTCTTAACTCGATTAATTGATGGATAGGTGTTAAGCATTCAACTTCATAACGATCAATACTTTAGGTCCAAACCATTAGATTTGGTAGTTCTTTTTAAACTATTAATCATGTTTAACATCATAACAATTTGAAACATGGTAAAAAGTATTTTCCTGTTGATTTTTTTTCCTTTCATCTATATCATTATCTTAACTTTTGATAGATTAAAAAGGACGTGAAAAATCCAAAGGAAGGAAAACTTAAAAGACTATCACCAAAGAACCAATTTCAAGCTCTTGGAAATATATTCAAGAACATGATCGTTCCAATCTTTTCGGATGCCCTGTCATATAGGTATTAAGAAAATCATACATAGTATATGAACATTCTAAACCTAATCTTCAGGGTTTTCAAAAAAGAAAAAAATTTCACAAAGCAGACCAATTAGTCTATTACCAAGAACAAAAGACATGGCTTTTCTGCATCAAAGTCAAATCCCTAAAAAAAAAGGAAGGTTTGAGTTTGTAACCTTAATGTTCTAAAACCCAAAAGGCAATTGACTTTATTACATATCCAAAATCAAATATTTGCTTTTAAATATCAAAATTCTCAGTTGGGTAAAAAAATCAAAAATCAAGCTCGTATGATGGAAATAGATCAAAGAATTATAATATTAACATTAAAGATGAAAGACAAGGGGGACAAAGTTTAAACCTTGACATAGAAAAAACAAGAAAAAAGAATAGAGAAAAACCCACTAATAGAAAGATCAATTTAGTTCTCTTGTTTATTATTACATAACATAAGTGAAGAATTTGAAATAAAATAAAGCCATATATTTCCTAAAGAATAGCACAAAAAACATAGATAAAAGCACCTCAACTTAAATTAAAATTCAAGAAATCTAAAGTCCAAATACATGTAAAATTGGGTACCAAAACTTTCAGAATTTCACATTACTATGCTAAAAGACACCTTGTTCAAGAACATAAGACTAATTTTACCATCTTCATTGTTTTTATCATCCTCATAGTATGTCATAGAAGCATTTCTTGTTTTCCATCAAGTCTAAGATTGCTCATATTGTAGGTGGCTCCTATAGACACTACCTTGTTATCATAAGGAAAAATGTCATTTTTCTAGTATTTTGTACATTACGAATTGGCTTAACTAAAAACTTTGGATTGGTTGAAAAAGTTGCTTGAGCTAGTCGATTCACTTGATCCTCGGCAAAGATTGTTAGCAATTAGGAGCCACTTTGTCTCATGATACTTTTTTTGGCACTCATGAGTGATTGTGGCTCCTCAGTTTCTAAATGCCAATATTTTCCCAAGAGTCGACACCTAATTGGTCTTTCACCAAAATACAATAAATATGAGCTTGATAAAGGAAGCGACCTTAAACATAAACATGTTCATGGCTTTCCTTATTTACCCTCATTGAGTGGTGAGCTATTTGTCTCTTTAACTTGCACTTTCTTTTCTTAATCTAAATATTTTGTCTTTCTAGGTTATGTAATTCTCTACACATGTTTTTTTTAACTTACACATGCTCCTCATATTTGGTGAAATTTGACCTATTGGAAGGCTTACCCTATTCCAATCATGCCAAATGCTTTTTAGTTTCTTTGTGCATGTTCTCGTTGGTGTATGTGTGGAAGAGTGGATTCATGAATTGATGAGCAAGGCTCCCTTGATGTCAGTATATTTGATGAATATGTTAGGGATTCTTCAATCCAACCTTGATTTGGGGGTGACATCAGAGTTTTGACACCCTTTCTAATCATCTCGATCCACAATTATCGTGTTGAGATTAGTTTGACATTTAACTATTGGCACCTTTGTGTGGGTAAATACCGATGATGCCAAAACTCGCCAAGGTGTGAGCTTCACGAACATGAAATTGGATCTCCCATATCAAGTGTATTAATTTGATAGTACTCATAATTGAACGTGCTTAGATGATCAAGTTTGTAAAAACACGTTATATTCAACATTTTCTATTAAATAAATCACAAAAGCTGTTCATAGAAACATTATCGTCAAAAATGTTATCAGCATCATCATTAATGTTGTTATCCTTCGCCATCTTTTTATAAAGACAAATGTGACATGTTTAATTTGTCTGATTTGCAATCATGTCATTACTAAACATTTGTTAAGAACATCCATTCATTTAAAATTTCTTTATAAAGACATTTCAAGTTCGCAATTATGTTCTAATTTAAACAATGGAAATAACTTTACTTTTAGTACAAAAAATTAATCTAACAACTAAGAATTATATTATGACTTTTTTCCGCTTTAGTATGTTAGAAATGTTATACTATTAAATTCTTTGTGCAGCCTCGAGCCCTCGACAACTACATATAAGATGGTGACATTTTTATCATTTCAGTGATATTTATGGTAATTTATAAAGTATTATACATATAAAATATTTGAATACGATGAGCTTTAAAGTATCATAAGAAAATCCAAGTAGATATCAAGCAAACATATAGAGTATGTCTTTTTTACTATGACTCGTGTATTCTTGCAACATCCGAAGAAACAAGATAACTCCATGATACTTTCTTGATAAATCATCCGATTTTTCCCAGCATATAGATCTCGAAAAATAAACAACTTCAAAAAATTTATCTCCATCCGAGTTACAACTGAAAAGTTATGACCTCGCGAAGATCTATGTTATATGCATACACGAGTAGTACTCGAATAAACACGATAGCTCCTTGATGTTTTTATGATAAATCACCAAATTTTGTTTGCATCAGGGGCGGAACACAAACCTTCTAATTAAGAGGGCCGAACCCAACAAAACATCTTCATTGATAAACTTAATTCATTATAAAAAAACTGCATGACAGGATAATAGAACCTATGACCACATACACAGTGGCCATATACACATAACCACCTGAGTTAAGCACAATTCATCGATAATATTTCTAATACATAGTATTTAAGGGATAAAACGCAGGGGGCCATGGCCCTCCTAGGCCCCTATTGTGTTCCGCCTCTGGTTTGCATGTAGAATGTCGAAAATCTAAACAACTTCAAAAATAATCATTTTGATCCAATTTACAAACAAAGAGTTCTGATATCATGAAAATGTTACTACATGCATACACGAGTTTTTATTGAACGTCCGACACAAATACAAATTTATAAAAAACTGAAATCACATTGAACAAAAATATAATAAACAAAACCATAGGAATGATGTCAAATAATTCCACCATAATTCAAAAAACAATTTTTTTGTTAATTTAGTTTGAGCATATGATGTAAGGGGGACTAGTTTTCAAAGAATGAAATGATTGATTCCATGTAAGATACTTTGAAGAAACACATAAAGAAACAAAAAAGTTAAAAAAAGAGAGCTTGGTGTTGAAGTAATTTAAGGTTTTATAGATCAAATGGGTCAATTGCTTCATCATCATATTCCTACTCATAATAGAGAAATCAACCCACTTTTCTCCACAATCTCTATTTTTATTCTTTATTACAAATTTTTAAATGTTAGTAACCATAGTTTAAATGTTTCTATTAACAAAACAAAATTTATAAAAAAATCAATTAAACTTTTACTGTTGGTTACAAAAATCAATTAAAAAATCAATGAAATGGTGAAAACAGTGTGAAAATGGGTGAATTTGATCTGGTAAATTTTTTAGTCTTGAAAACTCTTAAAAAACCGAGATTTTAAGTTGCATGATTGTTATTCCTGGGATGAGGAATATTGCGATGGTGAAATTTTGTAAAAAAATTAATCGAAAAATGTTAATAAATGAGGGAAAACGGTAAAATTTCTATTTTTACGACGAATGTCGGCCTACAGAAGGAGTCTAGTGACCGGCAATCGCCTTAGGGCCGTGACAAGTTCTGGGCCTTGTGCCTAGACTTATTGTTGGGCTTGTTGTTTTGTTGGACCATTTACAAGGCAATGTAGAAGCTCAAATCTTATTTATCGACTTCTACTTGATTATTTGAGTCGAATTGTTATTGGATATTTAAAAAATGTGTTAGATTTTAATTATGGATTTAATTATTAATCGGGTATAAGAGTGTTATTATTTAACATGTCACGTGTATTATTTTTCTAACTCATTTATAGCAGGTTAAATAATGTTTGAAAAACTGTAAACAAATAGCATGTAACACACACAACAAAATTGTACACATGCATTAAATGTTCATAAATATACATAACATATATGACCCAAAAAAATTCTCATGCTCAAATAATTTATACATAATCATGCATCTCAATAAAAGTCTCATAAAGACTCCCTGTACGTGTAGGTCAATTAAAATCAACATCCGAACGATAACCCACAATTCAATACCCTAATATATAATTAATGGTTTAACATCCCATAAGTCAACTTACGATCAACCTTAGTCAACCTTAAAGTACTTAACTCTATAATTTTCGTAATGTCTAGTTAATCTTTATAATTAGAAAATCTAGTCGTCCCAACTTAAAACCTATCGAATAATTCAAATATCCCGAAAGACGTCACGAAAAAAATATCATCAAATCATATAATAACCCTCTCTCTAAGAAATAATTGATTAACTAAATTTGATAATCTAAAATAAATTAATATATATTAAATAAATAAAACTTAAATTAATATATTAATTAAATTAGACACTAAATTAATTATAATCTAATTAATAATTAAATCCATAATTTACAAAATCCAAATTAGAATTAAATACCCGATTAACATATTTGAATTCTAAGAGCATCTTCAACAGCTATGTTAAAATAGAGAAAAAAAAGATTTTAGCATTTTTTGTGCTCTAACAGCTATACTATCTTCTATGTTAAAATAGAGAACAGACGAGATAGATTGTAAAAATCTCAAAACTTAGAAAAATCTCTAAAAATATATAGAATAGAGAAAAACAATATTTTAATTATATTCAACCAATTAAAATACTTGATGTTAAGTGTGTATGAGAGAGAAATAATATTTTATTAAATGATGAAATATTTTTATTAGTATAGTTAGTGATAAAGTTGCTAAAATAGAGTAGTTGTTGGAGTTTGATGGATTTTTTTTAGAATTTTGAACTTTTTATACTCTATTAATTTTTTTTTAGCATAATTGTTGAAGATGCTCTAAAGGTCCAAGACCAAGAATTATATAAACCCAACATATATATATATATATATATATATATAGTATTAATATGGAATTCTTTTATGGCCCAACCAAGAATTAAGCCCAATTACTGACTATCCCACAATAATCAGCGGCCCAGACGTGTTCTAGCCCATAGGAGTCGCCGTTAGTCGGACTCCGACCGCGGGTCACCAGAATAGCGGAAACTTGACCCCTTTTCACGTGTTTCCTTCATTTTTTCTCACTTTTCTTAACCTTTTGAAATGACTTTTTTTTACAAAATTTTACCATTGCAATATTTCTTAACCCCATAAACAATAATCATGAATTATAACCTCCCAAACTTGAGTTTAAAGTTTTCACACGGTTTTTCACCATTTCTTTTGCATGTAATTGTAATATTAAATTCTACCCATTTATATCTGAAGTTACAGCTCTAACACCAAATAGTTAACTTGAATTTTGAGTTCCGTGAAGACCAACGCGATAGCGTTTTGCTCTAAATACAAGGTGTATGGTTTTCATTGGCCCTCACAACCTATACCTTCCAAAGGTAATCGAAAAACAAATCCAACCATATAAAGAACATCAAATTTGTTCGAAGAAACCATAACACGTTTGACAGTCCATTTGTCCCTCATTTTTTCATCGTTTCTTGAAATCCCAAAAAAGATTTTGTTTCCCAATTCCTCAATCCTCCCTCACTTATATGCATGAAAATATCTTTAAAAACCAATATGATTTAATAATAACCTTTCATTAGAGAAAATAGGGATTTTGAGCAATTTTTTTGCTTCAACAACATCCTAAATTTTTCTCTAAAATAGAGAAAGTAGAAGAGAGGGTACAAAAATCTACAAATTTAGAGATATCCCTAAAAATGATTACCTTGAGAGAGAAATATTATTTTACTATCTTCCACCAATAAAAATATTGAAATTAAATGTGTAGGTGAGAGAAATAATATTTTATTAGAAATATATAATATTTTATTAATATAATTAATGATGTAATCTCCAAAATAGAGAAGATGTTGGAGTTAAATGTAATATTTTTTAAAGAATTTAAATTTTGATTCTCTATTTTAGAGAAATTATAGAGAAGCTGTTGGAGATGCTCTAAAACGTCGGTTTCTAAAACTCTTCAAATTCAAAGGTTTGCCAAATCGGCAAAATAGGCTCCTGTAATTTTAGTCACTTACATTTAAGCCCTTAACTTTTCACTTGCAATACTTGCCAATCTTATACTTTCTAACTTTTGTATTTTTGGCTCAACAAAACTCCACCATTTTTCTTTTATTACCCCCTTTTCTTTCTTATTATAAATATGTATTTACCTATTGTTGGAGTGTCACAATGAAATATTAATGCTCATCAATGAAATAAGCATAAATGTAAGATGAAAATGTTAATCAATAAAATAATAATAAGTATAAGTTGTCCTTATAGAAAATCTTGACGGACTGAAATACAGGTAATTGTTCATATATGAAGTATTGTCATAATCCTTCATTGCTGAAGTACATGTTCATCAATGAAATATTGTCATAATCCTTCATTGCTGAAATACATGTAAATAGTCACTTCACTTGTGAACAAATGTGGTAGTGTTCATGAATAAGTTACTTCACCGGTGGTAAAAGTATATTTCATTTATGAACACATACTAAGTTGTTCATAAATTGAATATGTTTGTTAAATGTAAATATTTTTAATACTCAAAACGCACATTTGTAGGAACCAACACTGAAAATAGAAATGTGAAAAGACAACAAACTGATGGTATGAAATCTCATACTCGTATGCACAATGTTCATCAATGAAATACTGACACAATCCTTCATTGCTGAAATACAATTAAATAACACTTGTGAACAAATGTGGTATTGTTCATGAATAAGTTACTTCACTAGTGGCTAAAGTATATTTCATTTATATATGAATATATCTTAAATTGTTCAATAAATTGGACATGATTGCTAGAAGTAAAAAAAATTAGTATTCAAAACACACATTTGCAGGAACCCCCAACACTGGAAACAAAACTGTGAACAAACAATATATTGATGATATGAAATCTGATACCAGTATGCAATGTGAATTATGAGATTTTAAAACTACATAAAATATGATGAACTTTCTCACATCAATAAATAATATAGTCCAAGTGTGTATATATTCTTAATTGTTGAGACTCATTATAGGGAAGCACAAACCAGAAGAAACAAGTATGAAGAATCAACGACTAAAAAGATCTAGTAGTGCAACAACTATATATAAAAGTGATGATCATGGGAGGCAACAAGATCATAAGCTAACCCTATATAATCACCGCCCTTTACCTTTAACGAGGTTAAGGCCATATAAGGATTTTTGCAGCAAACGCACATGATTTGGATGGATCGGATCCGTGAAGCCCAGTGGTTGATGCATATAAACAATTTCATTAAGTTAATAATGCAAGAAAACATTTTTAACATTCGATTGATGAATCCAGATAGGGTTAGGCTGAGAACGGTCTAAATTGTAGTCAGTTTTACTATGTAGCTAAAAGTTTCATCACAATCACTCCAACTTGTTGAGACCTGCCTTTACCCACTAGACGAGCCTTAGTCCCTTAAGAGAACCGCTATAATTCTTTTTATGATGAAAAATCCACATAGAGTGAATAAAATTCACATCAGTAAGATGAAACACTAATCCCGACGTTTTATTTTTCAACAACAACATTAAATTCATCTAACATGAACTCTTTCCAATTTTGGTCGGATAAGGATGCTTTTGGCTTGCAAGGAGGAGGTGATCAAGGGTAAACCAAGATTGCCAAATTAAATTGATGTTTGGGTTTAATAATATTTATATATTTTTTTTATCAATTTTAAATTATATGTTTTATAAATTTATTAAACAAAAATAAAATGGTCTAGAAATAATAAATAAATAATAACAAGAAAGAAAAATATAAAAGAACCCGAGTTTCTGTTCAAACACATGGAATATATGTCCGGATAAAAACCTCTCTCCCATAGTAAAAGTTTTTGTAAAGACCACAAGAAGAACCTTTTCAAAAACCTCCATTAGATACGACTTACTCATTTGAAATGTGATAAATTGTTGGATTTTTTTAATTTTCCATCATTAAAACTTCATTGGAAAATATAAAGTAAAATGTCCTTAAATTCGCATACATTCACTGATACGAATCTTATCTTTCCCAAACAATGTACCATGAATACGCATGCCAAGATCCCTTGATTCTCCATGGTCCACCCACCACCTTGTACCATCTCATCCTTAGTGTATTTTGTTTCCATCACCACATATCATGTTTAGCTCGTTTTTCCAAAGACGGTAACATCCTGGGGGATTAGGATATCCAGATTCGAATCTAAGGAGAGTCAATTTGAGGACATGAGGAGTACCCAGTCTTTGGGCTGGTCCAGTCTTTGACTGCCCCCCCCCCCCAGGTCAGTCTTAGACTGTGGTTGGGCTCTAGGTCCAGTGTAAGATGGGCCGGGACAGCGGCGAATTAGTGGGCTGCCCTTGGATGCCTGATTTTGCCAGGGAGGCAGGCGTGCGTGTGTGCGTGTGTTCGTGGTAATCGTTCGTGGGTTCGATGCCGCTATGCCTTTCGAAAAAAAGTTGTTTCCATCACCGTTCTATTTGTTTTTTTTATTACTATCAGAAACACACATGATTCGTGATTGTATAGTGTATACCCGCTAAGTACACAACAACAAAAAAATAGACGGTTATTCTATTTTCATTATACAATGATTATGATTATCCGATTTTTTTCTTCTTCTTTGTATCATAATTCAATAATTCAATCAACTGAGGTTATTCTAAGGTGTAACTTCATTCAAATAAAAATAGTTTCTTTTGTTGGTAGAAGTTCTACACATAGGTTGTATTTATTGGAGTTCCACATAGGTTGGTTAATTAGATCTGAACGATTTCTTGTATATGTATAGTCTATAGACACACCTTCAAAGACAAACTCCGTTATGAACTCGTGAAAACTAATATAAAAATGATTTTTTTCCATCAAAATGCTATTATATAAGACATCGTTTCACATGTATTTGTTTCATATATAAAAGTTTCACATGTATTTGTTTCGTCATATAAATATTTGTTTCATTATGTGAAAATGAACCAATTTTTTTTCCATATGTAATTTTTTTTATAACTTAAACCACCTTCTTTTTTTTTCATATGTTAAAACTTTCTTTTTCTCTTTTAAGTGTCTGAATTAATCTAAGAGGGTTCACATTTTCAGAAAAAATTGTTAAATAATGAATTGAATGCAGCTGTCTTCCACTTGAATGGTTTTAGGCACTAGATAGGTTAAAGTGGGCAGAATGAACCCCAGGCCATCTGAAGCCAACAAATTTAACCTGCTTCACTTTTAAACTTTTCCATTTTATGATGATGGCTTAATGAATCAGGCAACAGAGTGGTTCAGCCAAGCTGGTATATACAAATGGTAGCTAGTGGAAGGTATATATGTCTATATATGATCTATCTATAGCTTTATTTATCAGTGAAAACGACCCAACATTCTGTCTCCATAAGGAATTAATTAAAGACCTCCTTAATTTAATTTCTCACTTATCTTTATTCTTTCTAGAAAGGCAATTGCAGATCTATATCACAAACTAGCTACACCAACAAATCTACCAAAACCTTATTACCAACTATGATTTTATTGTTCGAACTAAATATCGCACTTGGTCCCGCAATTATTGTTTTTTTTTTTCGCTCCAAAAACCATAAATCAAAACATCTGTCAAAAATATTTGGGTTTCTATAAATCCGATTTTATTATAACGATATTTTAGAAATGTTTATATGAATGCAATGGAAAAGTTTGAAAAAAAAAACCCAATATACTTTTATATTTTTAGTTATCAAGCCTCTAGACACTTTCTCAAACAAATAAACCCTTAAAACTAGTAATTGAATGTATTAGAATCGAACAAACAAAAATTTAGACCTATTAAAACATAAAAAAACTTAACTTACTTTCATATTTGAACATCAAGTCTATATACATTTTTTAACTAATAAAGCCTTTTTGGTATAAAACAAAAGAACTATATGTTCATTTTTCTCTTGATGTATCCTTAGTCGTTTACAATGAACCAATAAAACGAAAAAACTGTACCATTTTTATTAGCCATTTCTATTTTAGCATGTCTAGAAATAAGTGTTTACTTTTAAAAGTAACTATCTAATTTCTCATCAAAAGGCCTTTCGCCTAGCGGTATTGGAGGTTAGGAGTTCAAACCTTATCAAAGGTGAGGAGAGTATGCGAATTTGTTTGTTGCATTTGCCGTATATAAATATTATATACTTAAAAAAACTATCTAATTTCTCATTCGATCTTTAGTTATGAGACGGAGAGATTTATCTCGCTATTAGAAAAGGGAAAATTGTTCATTGGTAAATTAAAAAGTGTAACAATTACATATATTTCTAAAATTGTGTTCATTTTTCATCGTTGACATTTATTTCAGGATGGAATGACTATTTATTTCTCAGTTTTGTTACAATTCCGTGATTTTCATTTGAATTTGAAACCAAATATAACTTCTTCTCCTATGATTGTCATTTGAATATAAAAATCAAATAATAGCTAATAGACATGATATACAATAATTTTGTTTTATTAGTTCATTGCAATTTATTACTTATCTATTGATACATCAAAAGAGGAATTTATATATTCCTGGCGTTTTACAAATGTAAGAAAATATTTGTTAAAAATAACATAATCACTCAAAATATAAAAGTTTGTTGGTTTTTTCCGATTATAGTAAATTATAAGGATTTATTTGTTTAAAAAAAGTTTAGAAACATAAGAGCATCTCCAACAGCATTGCTAAAATAGAAAAAAAATGTGTTTTTTTCTCTAAATATCTCCAACAGATTTGCTATGTGGATTCCTATATTTGAGAAAATTTGGAGTTTTCCTAAATTTAGAGAAATCTCTAAAAATTGTTGGCGGAGAGAGAAATGAATATTTTATTAAATCCTTCCAATAAGATTAATTTATTATCATTTTACATTAAGTTTTTTTTTAAAAGTCAATTGGGATGATAAATTAAAAAATATTATATTAATATAATTTGTGTTAAAATTTCTAAAATAGAAAATCTGTTGAAAATGAATGTAAGTTTTTTTAGAAATTTTGACTTTTAGTTTTCTATTTTAGATAAACTTCATAAAACCTATTGGAGATATGCTATAACTTTTCTATAATATAGTATAAAAAGCCAAAACCTCTAAAAAAAATTGCATCCAACTCCATTATCTATTTTATTTTAACAATTATAACTTAACTATATTAATAAAATATTCAATAATTTAATAAAATATTATTTTTCTCTTCTATTCATGCAACTTCAATAGTTTTAATTGGTTAGATACAATTAAAATATTATTTCTCTCTCTTCTATATAGTTTTAGAGATGTGTCTAAATTTTTAGAGATTTTTATGTTTCCTCTCATCTTTTCTCTATTTTAGCATAGATGATAGCATAGCTGTTGAATCAACAAAAATGTTAAAATCTAATTTTTCTTTATTTTAACATAGCTATTAGAAATGCTATTCAAAAAATAAAACTACTATCTATATATATATAGAGTTTTTTGAAACTTTTCCAATATTGTAATTATAAGTTTATAACTATACAAAAGGCCTTATAGGCTTATACCATTGTTGGCCTCCTCAAAAAACAGGGGGCCAGTGTATCCATTGTATTCACCATTGTACACAGGTTCTATTATGAATTATCATAAATCTTCAAAATCATCTATTAAACATCATAATTAATATCAAAACCCTTGGTTTTCAAGTATTATTACTTTTAGTATAAATTTGAAAGAAAACTTGTTAAATTCGGGTGCGACAAGCTGAGGATCCTATTTGTTGACAATAACCTATAAATTTTTACGTTACTTGACAACATATGTGTCTCATAAGAATCCGTCCTAAAATAAATAGTCAACATTAACATTTTATTTTGTTCCAAAACTAGTATACATCTTCTGTTTTAGTTTGCTCCAATATAATCATCCATGATTTTATATTTATTTGTTCCAATACAAGTGTACACTTTATTTTAGAAGGCAAATATCAACTTTTCAACTTTATCCTTAGTTACCGAGACGGAGAAACTCAAGGATAAAACTATCATTTAATTAATTAAAAAGTGTAATAATTAGATATTTTGAAAACTGTTGGCGGACATTTGTGTCCTGTAAATAATAAGTAGGATTGCCACCTAGCCGTGGACCTACTTTTAGGGGCATGATTGCCTATGAAACAACAAAGTTCAGGAGATTAAGGGGTCGTTTACCAAACACTTACCTGGTAAGTGTTTATCGGTAAAAAAAAATTAGTCCACAAAAATGGCATTGTATGCAATAATTTAAACACTTACCGTGATAAAAGGGTCGTCACTCTATCTTACCGGATAAGACTCTTGGTTCATTGGTACTTACCATATTCATCCGATAAGTTAATATGACTTGATAAGCATTTACCCGGGTAAGTTTTTGGTAACAACCCCTAAATGTAATTTTTTAGGTCTTTAAATATGAAGCCATAGGTTATTTATAGTAAAACCTTAAACATTAAAACTTCGAAGATGTATATGAAAATTTATGAAATAAAAACTCCAAGACGTATTTTATGACGTAGCTTAGAAAAATTTATGGATCCGCCACTGTAACGTAACTGGATAAGCCATTCAAGTTATTCTCCTATATTTGTGACCAACATTCAATGCTTATAAATCCTTTAACTTTGGGTGAACAAACTTCACATTATAACAAGTGGTCTATTTTTCCATAAAATGAAGATTCTTGTTATTTGTATCATATACTTGTATTCTCTTCAGCTTACCAATGGAATTCTGTCTCTAAATCGGAATCCGATTCCGAACAACCAACACGGGAGACCGTCTTTCCATTTCCGACCTCCAAAGAACTGGCTCAATGGTATCTTATCATAACCCTGCAAACACACTGTTTATCGTTTTTAAATATATATACACACATATATATATATAGAGGAAAGTTCAAATGTGAACTCATTTTTGGTTGTGAACGTGAGGACGAATCTCAGTCACTTATCCGGTCAATAAAGGCGGCTTTGACCTGGTTCCCCTCCTTTAATAATCTCCACCCTCCCGTATGAATCGCGTCAATCCTCCGTGATCGCGTCCACCATAACCGAAGATGTGTGGCTGAGATTCGTCCTCACGTTCACAGCCAAAATTGAGTTTACATTTGAACCTAACCCTATATATGTATATATATATATATAACAACTTATATAACCTTTTCTCTTATTCTCTCTTTTGCATGGTTTTCTATCTTCTTCTGGGGACACATTTAAAACCATATATACAGATCCTAATGGTAATAATTCCTTAAAACATTACTTAAATTACTTAATTTAGCACAATTTTTCAGACCGATTATAACGTTTTATTTCTGGATCGTTATTCATGTATAGGTCCAATGTATTACAACAGAGTTTATCATCTATTCTACCAGTACAATCCTTACGGTTCGATTTTTAATAAAACAATCATATGGGGTCATTCGGTTTCCCGCGATTTAGTAAACTGGATCCATCTCAAAAATGCCATCATCCCGACCAACCCATTTGACATCAACAGTTGCTGGTCCGGTTCTACTACGATCCTTCCGGAAAACAAACCCGTCGTTTTGTACACCGGAATCGACGCCAAAAACCGGCAAGTTCAGAATCTCGCGATGCCGAAGAACTTGTCGGACCCATTTCTTCAAGAATGGGTGAAGTATTCTGGTAACCCGATTATGACCCCACCTCATGGTGTCAAACCCGATAATTTCCGCGATCCCACCACCGCTTGGAAGGGCAAAGATGGAATTTGGCGGGTGGTTATCGGCGGTTTGTGGAACGATCTTGGGATGGCGATTCTTTACCGGAGTAAAGATTTCGTTCGATGGAGTTTGCATGACGATCCGCTTTATTTCGGGAAGAATACGGGGGTTTGGGAGTGCCCGGATTTCTATCCAGTGGCGGTTAACGACGGTAGAAATGGGGTCGAGAATTCGGCAAACGGGATGGATTTGAAGTATGTGATGAAAGCAAGTTTTAAAGGAAATGATTACTATATAATTGGAAGCTATGATGCTTATAAAGAGAAGTTTATACCAGATGATAATGAAGGTCTTAATGGAAGTAGTTCAAATTTGAGATATGATTATGGAAGGTTCTATGCATCTAAGACGTTTTTCGATAGCGTGAAGAAGAGGAGGGTATTATGGGGATGGATTAACGAGTGTGATCGATCAACCGATGATATCCAGAAAGGATGGGCCGGAATCCAGGTATGTAGCTAGACTTTGAAACTATTAGCAATTTGATTTATGCAACAAAATTGGTTTTATAGGAAGTCAGAGGAGGTTCAAAGGAAAACACTAAAGGAAGAGAAAACTGAAGAACACTCTGGAAGCCCTCCATCAGGACAGCAATGCATAAATGGATACTAGCGATTGAAGCTGTTTTTATTTCTATGCACCAATGCATATATATATATATAGAGGAAAGTTCAAATGTGAACTCATTTTTGGTTGTGAACGTGAGGACGAATCTCAGCCACTTATCCGGTCAATAAAGGCGGCTTTGACCTGGTTCCCCTCCTTTAATAATCTCCACCCTCCCATGAATCGCGTCAATCCTCCGTGATCGCGTCCACCATAACCGAAGATGTGTGGCTGAGATTCGTCCTCACGTTCACAGCCAAAATTGAGTTCACATTTGAACCTAACCCTATACATATATATATATATGCATTAGTGCATATACACGCACCGTCCAGATGAAGAGTTCCATGGTGTTCTTCAGTTTTTTTTTTTCACGTTTTCCTGAACCTAACCCTAGGAAGCTAAATATGCTTATTTGGACTAGCTAACAAATTTTTAGATAATTTTGAAATAGTGTTATGTTAGTTTTTTTATTACTAATAATGTCATATAAAAAGACAAACAAGAAGTTTTATTTCGAAATTGTCCTAAAAACATGGTATTTATATACTCAAGTCTTATAAAGCAAAACAGTCTGTTAAATGTTTAGATATATTAGTCTTATTATAAAACCGATTTGTTATAATGACATACTAGTGACTCGTTTTGATGGGATTTGCAGTCTATCCCTCGACAAATTTATCTTAGTACGACAGGAAAACAACTGATACAATGGCCCGTTAAGGAAACCGAAAAATTACGTGATCAGAAACATCATGTTACTTATTCTAGCAAGAAGCTCAAAGGAGAATCTTTATTTGAAGTTTCAGGCGTCACAGCTTCACAGGTTATATCTAAACCACCAATTTCATCTCGCAATCACTACAACAAAATTGGTCTTTTGTGACGCCCAACTACTATTGGGTGTCAAGAACAGACCCATTTTGTTGTAGTGCACAATATTTATAGGACCAAAATATGTGGTCTTAAATGACCAATATTGTTGTAGTGAAGATATATCGTTTTTCTTAGGCCTTGATGCATTTATATTGTTTGTGCTTAACTAGGTTGACATAGAAGTCTCTTTTATGCTCCCAAAACTAGAAGAAACCGAGGTTTTGGACCCCAACTGGACCGATCCTCAACTTCTTTGTAGCACAAAGACAGCAACGGTCGGTGGTCGAGCTGGACCATTTGGGTTGTTGGTTATGGCTTCTGAAGATTTGGCTGAACAAACCGCAGTCTTCTTTCGTATATTCAAAGACAAGGATGATCAATTTGTTGTTCTAATGTGCAGTGATCAAAGCAGGTTCATTCAGTTCTCATACTTTCATATTGATAAATTATAAGACCTGCAATATATATATATATATATATATATATATATTTTGGAAATGGTATCCTAGGCATTTGCCTAGACTAATCATTGGCAATTTTAAGACTGCTAAAGCATGCAACCTTGAGATAATTCCCCAGTGGCCACAAGTTGTTTGCGCCTGGATTCGAACCTGGCGTAGATGGGTTACCAGCCTCATCCCCCACAAGTCTTAACCAATACGCCACAAGCCTTGTGGTTAACCTGCAATATATCTTATTGGTTCAATGTTTAATTACTTTCTTTAGGCGACACATTACAACAAAATCAGCTTTATAGAACTCTAAAAATGTTCTATAGGATTAAGTTTATATGATCAGATAATTGTACATAGGTGTTACAAATGGGATGTTAGCATGTATCTTAATATCCTAACACTTTTTTTAGAACAATTTTTAAATAAAATGTCATATTAGTTTTTTTTATATGATAATTTTGAGAAGTATACTTTGTATATCTACATCACTTGTTTTTATAATAATTTAAAGATACTAATGATGGGACATTTTATTTAAAGATAATAACGACACGTTTTATTTAAAAAATATCATAAAAAACTTGTTAAAATGCCAACAAGCATCCTATGTAATATTTTCACGTAAGAAATATAATCGTTTGGCCTTATAAACCAAAGTTCTATAAAACAGTTTAACTATTTGGATATTTAGACATATTTAACGTCATATAAATTAAACCGATTTTGTTGTAGCACTAGCACCTGTACTCTTTTCGATTCAATGTTCATGACTTATTACTTTATGCGACGCATTTCCACATTCTTCGCAATTTAAACTTTTGCAGGTCTTCCCTGAGCCCAGGGATCGATAAAACTACATATGGAGCTTTTATCCACATAGATCGTACGGATGAAATAATTTCACTTAGGAGCTTGGTATGAAATCGTTAATGTTTATCTTCTTGCAGTTATATTACTTTCAAGTTACACGGTTTCTAATTCTTCTTATCTTACGCTTTTCAGATAGATCATTCCGTGATCGAGAGTTTTGGAGCCGAAGGAAGAGCATGCATTACGGCTAGAGTTTACCCGCGATTTCTCGTGCATAAAGAAGCCCATATTTATGCTTTTAACAATGGAAGTCTTGATGTTGTTATTCCAAAGTTAGATGCTTGGAGTATGAAGAAGTCCAAAGGTAACTAATGAGAGAAAAATGTGAGCTAATAAATTAGTTTGAAGGCTTGAATAAAGTTTATATTATATATATATATATATATATATGTACATCAGGTTTGGTCTGAGTTTGAGGTTTAAAAGCTAGATTAACAAATGATATTACATTTAAGTATTATGGACCAACAATTGCTTATAAAATGATATTACAATAAGTTATTAGAACAAAGTTAGACAATTTAATAGACCATAAGAAATAGATAACCGTTTTAGCTTTTATATATTACATTTTGAGAAGTGTTTTATAATAATCATTGATCTCCTTGTTTTTCCGGTTATAATTGTCAGATTGTGTGATTTTCAAGCCTGTATTTAGATAAGAATCAATTGTTTATTTACTGGTTTTTTTATTCCATGATTTTTGGTCACTAGTAAAAAATACAAAATGTTGATGCATCGCAACAACCGCGCAACCAGATTTTTGGGCACCTATCAAGAACAATTTTCAAAAATCAAATGTTACAAAAATCAACAGATGATTACCTATATAAAGTAGAAGATTTTAAATAAATTATATTACGTTAATTAATCGAGAGAAAAAGATCTTTGTTACATAAAATAGGAATTAAACTAAACTTTGTTTGATACATTTTATCCCAAGGTATTAATTAATATTGTCACTTTCTCTTCAATCATGTGTAAACACTATATTTTTTTTTTGTATTTTGTCACATTTTCCATTCCTAAATGCAAATCCATACATCCTCTAGTAACTAAAATTTGTAAATCCTTCAAAATTATAGTCGAAAATTTCTGCGTCTCTTCCACTTTAACTCAACACTATCTGCATTGTTAGAAAACCACTAAGGTTACGTTTGTTAAACTAGATGATAAGTTAGCTGTAAGATGATAAGCTAGTTGATGCAAAAGAAACTAATTGCTTACTGATAAGCTAATTGTTGGGCAAAAATTAATCGTGTACTGATAAACAAACTGTTAGCTAAAAAAACTAGATGTGATTGAATACTGTTTGGCCTCATACCAAGTTCATATTATTGAACAAGCATTAGGATTCTCATCACTAAATATTGTATACAATGGAGTCTCATGACCCAAAGTGTCAGATATCAATGGATCTACATCTGGTTGCTGGTATTCTTCTAATTCGTGTTCTTCATCGTCTGAATTATTCTCAAATTCATACGCCAAAATCATTTCTACCGTCTTTCCCGTTTTCTGCAATTTCTTCAAAACTTTGGCTGGATTAATCTTCCCCATTACCATAACTTCATGATTTATAATATCTGTCGTAAACTTCTCAACCCCTTGATTCAAAGATTTCTTTATCAGATTTCAATTTTATGATATCAAAAGTCCACTTGAGGTAGTCACTACAATAAAATCAGGTTTATAGGACGTTAAAAATGTTTAAGTGTTATAACAGATTGTTTTATATGACTTGCGTTATAGTACAAAACAATTGTGCATCATATGTTAAACGCTACAATAAGTTTATAGGAAACCTTTGGGACTCTTAACAAGTTTTTTAGGACAATTTTAAAATAAATCTACTTATTAATTTTGAAATAAAGTGTCTTATAAAAACAAATATCGTATGAAAATATATGTTCATATGATACTTCTCAAAAGTGTCATGTAAAAAAAGCTAATATGGTATTACATTTTAATTAACAATCTCCTTAAAATTTGTTTAAAAGTTCAAAAACATCATTCAAACTTATTGCAATGTTTTTAGATAGGACACACAGTTCCTACAAACTCAAGTCATATAAAACAACTTCTTAGGTCATTAAGAAATTTAGACATCCTATAAACCCAATTTTGTAGTAGTGGATGGAATTAAGCCGAAATATACTACCTTTGATTTTCAAAATTGTATTTGCGACCAAATTTTCACAGTCATCGCAATGCATTGAGATTTTGTATTCTGCTATAACTACCTGAAAAATGTGATGAACAAAATCAACGTGGGCCGTAGATCAATATACAATTTTTTTTCTTTTTCGTTTACGTGTGTATACACATGCTTTCGTGAAAGTGCAACTAACAATGCTATATAGCGTAAGGGGTTCGATGATTAGAATTAACAATAAAAGACCAAAAAATGAATTATTTTAGAAAACTAATGAAACATATTAGTTTGTTATGTGTGGCTTACATTGTTTCGATCGTTCTTATTCCTCTTTCCCACCTTGATGAATCTAAAATTGAAAATTTTAAGATTAGCCACAGTTAAGCAATAAACGTGATTCACCATTTCTTTTTTCTTCCTATTATTCTTGTATATGATTATATCAGTCTTATTTGACATCGTTTTTTGTTTTAAAATTGCCAAAGTAGTGTAAAGCAACGTAAATGTTGTAGAATTAATGAAATTGAGGAAGAAAAAACGACTTACTTGAGGAAACACATGAGAAGAAATTAATAGATTGATACCACAAATTAAAACTTAATTAATTTGTTCTTGTTTCTTGTCCCTAATTGAGAGATGAAAACTAGCATTGAAATGAAGCCAAATGCTTTGAATTGTTTTTGGGGATTACTAATTTTGGAAATGAAACGTTAGTGGTAGATATATCCTCTCCCTTTCTTCTTTGAGTTTAAGAGTTAGAAAGAAAGAAGAAAAATGAGATTTTCTTTTTGTTATTTTTGGTAATTGTAGATGTTCGGGCAAGTTTGCACTTATCTCGATTAATCTAATGGATCCTGAAGATAACAACTAAGAAAAAGCTATACAATGAATGGATAACCTATAGAAAAGAGTCTCAATCAAAGCATCACCTTTATTTACCGGTTGACCGACGATCATTTGAAAATAATCCCATGATTCTCTAAATACAAAATGATTTTGATGGTTATTCCAATAAATTATTGGGGTTAGAGGAATGTGACCCCTACATTTGACAACAAATGTGGAGGCTATTTATCACAAAAAATGTGGAAGCTATTTATCACATCAGGAAAAGAAAAAAGAATAATAAAAATAACTATAAAGTAAGGTTGATTACATTTCATCATTTGAGTTGTGGCGTGTTGGTTAATTTTTAAGGGATGTTGTAGATATGTCATATACTTGGGTTCGAATGTCAAAGCCCTTGAGTTGTGGCCATGGAGGCTCACTTATGATTACTCAAGGCCATCTGTGGTCGTCCAGGAAATTATTCAGAACGAATACACCCACAATTACCCAATAAAAGGTTGCTTAAAGTCTAATTAGATTGAGTTTGAGCTATGGGTTTATAAGGGTTTATTAAAGTTAATAATTCAATGAGTTATCAAATATGGTATAAGGAATATAGCAGTTATAGGTAGCGCTCATTAGAGTCACATATCAGTTAGACTTGAATCATTTATCCTCTATATATATTGGAACCTCTGTTTTCTCATTAAGAGCAAAGACTTTAGTAATATGGGGTTCTATATATTCTCACAAGGTTTAGGATTAATAATAAGCTTATGGCCATAGATAGGGGAATTTTGACCAGAAACGTTCTCACATTGGTGGTGTAATGTTAGGTTTTTTAAAACTATTGAAAATTGGAGTTTATGTATGTATGAACGTTGATAACTTTTATGTTAAATATAGATAATATTTGTTTCTACAGGATTATACAAAAAGAACGAACTAATTTGTCTTTCAAACACAATGACGGTCCATTATGGGTTGAAACTGAGCCACAAATTTGAGTTGCACATGAAAGGTCCTTTACAACTTTACTCAACGGTATTCAGTAAACCCAATCTTTGTAGAAAAAAGGTTCTAACATCATCAAAGATGAGTGATGTATGAACTACATTTGACGTATATAAATATTATATTATTAAAAAAATTGAGTTGCATAAATTTGGGCCGATTATTAAGCAGGCCAACCACATGGGTTTTAATGATTGGGCTCTTCTGTCATGGGCCAATGCGTTGTGGGTTGATTGTCTAACTAGACCCAAAGCAGGATGCGTTTGGAATTTGGATTGCCATCGACCCATTTTATTTTTGGAGCCATTCTATTTTCATTATCAATTATTAATCTATTTATTTCGATTAATAATAATTTTGGGAAATTCCAATTTAGGTTCTGAACTTTAAAAATACGATTTCTACAATTACTTTTTATTTATTTAAATTTATAGAAAATACCAGAAAAACCTCCCAAAGTATAAAAACTACTATTTTAATTATTTAAGTTTACGGAATTCGTAAATAACCCCCAAAGCTCCAAATATTTAATTTGATTGTCATCAACGTGTACCTCTCAGTTGATAAAGGAGTGAGTCGATTTTACCCAAATACATAACAAATCTTGACTTTGCCACTATTTTAACCGAGGTTTAGCGATTGTCACAAAAAATTGTGGAATTTATGAGTTGACTACAAAGTTATATTTTGTTGCATTAATTGTATTTTGGCATTTTCCATATATGGAAGGTTAATAGAATACTTTCAAAAGTGCCATATAAAATTCTTAATAGATAGCTTAAATTTTAGTTAATTTTTGTAATCTTGTTATATTGTTTAACTCCTCCATTAATAGAACTTGTAACTTTGTTAGGTGTCTGACTTTGACTAATACTTACAGTAACGACTTTAAATACAACACACGGTTCTTGGTCCTACAATACATACTTAAATTCTGATTCTATACTCTATTAGGAGTTAGGACGCCCACAGTTATTGGTCCATGTTATAATATTCTTACATGTAACGAGTCACGTTTATACTTGGTAGGCAGAGGGAGTCCAGTCACCAAAGGACATAAGTCTACGATATCCGGTGGTTATAAGAAGTTGAAATTTCACATTAGAGTTGTTTTAAGGAGAGAAAAAAAGCTTACAGTCATGGTTCATGATGCATAGTTATGGCTTATGGTTCATAGTTTTTTCTTGAACAACGTCAAATTTTATTGAAACTAGCAAGGTGCTACTGTGCTAAAAAGGCATTACAAAACAGAAATTGTAAGAATGAGATTTTGAAGTCATCCCACCATTACTAGAAAATTGAGTATTTTCAACGTAATTTTTTCAATGGAAAATGTCATTGAAAATTTTCTACGAATTTTAGAGGGATTATTAACAGAACATAAATTTTCTACGAATTTTCAACGAATTTCCGTTGAAAATCTCTCACAAACATGCATTTTCACCCAAAAAAATTTCAACGTAATGTCTCGTAAAAAAAAAATTAGTTGAAAATACATGTTTGCGAGAGATTTTCAACGGAAATTGGTTGAAAATTCGTAGAAAGTTTATGTTCTGTCAATGATCCCTCTAAAATTCGTAGAAAGTTTTCAACGACATTTTCCGTTGAAAATACTCAATTTTCTAGTACTCCACCCAATTAATTTTAAATCTACTGCTCTGGTTAAACACCCAAAAATAGGAATGGGGTACAATATTAACCCATATCACTTCCTTTCTTGGTTTGATGGAGCCGAAAAGAGTCTCATTTCGGAAAGCCCAGATGCACCATAACGTCGTGTAGACGACCGCCTCTAGCCATTCCGTTTCCCCTTTCCTCAAACGTGAAGAGGATATTCTACTTTCGAAGTTGTGATGCATGTTGCAAGCTCTTGTTTATAGGTGATTTTCAAACTTCAAATATACACATGATTTCTTGTTTTCTGGAGCTGTAAGTTAAAAAGGAGCAAACCTAATGCTATGGCAGCAGTGATTAAATTAAAACAGGAATTGAAGTCAACTTTGTGGGTGATATTTTTGAAGAAATTTGTAAAACACAGTGTACAAGATTTAGAAGTTGATTGAGAAATGCAATATTGAGATATAGACAAGTATTAGAGCTCCCTATATATAAGTCAAATACTTCAAACATTAAAATGCTTGTATTATTATCTGTTGGATAATGCTAAAATTGATCTTGAACATACTGCATGACTTGCTGCTGGTAAGGACAAAAATTAGGAGTTTTAGAATGGTCTAATCTTTCTTTAAGAAAAAATCTCTTAGCTTAATTTAAGAACATTTCATTTTAATTTTAGTTTGATTTTACAAAAACAAGTACAAATCAAAAGAGTTTAATGAAAGTAGCAAAGAAATTTGTATTTTATTTTTATATAACTTAAAGAGATCAGGTAATTAATTTGTCCCACGCCCAATATTACAGCCCAAACAATTAGAATCAAAGCTAAAATGAAAAATCAAAGCATGTCTAGTCCAGTGGTAAGGTAACATCCTAGGGGGTCAGTAGATGGTATCCTGACTACTCGGGTTCGAATCCCCACGACTGCATGTGGCGATATCTAGACCTTGGTCTACCACTCTGTGTCTGTGGTGGGTCCTGGTCGCCGGGGATTAGTCGGGTGCCCAAATGGATCCCGGATACCTCGGGAACGTGTATGTGTTATTGTCGTTAAAAAAAAAGCTAAAATGAAAAACAAGCCCTAATTCAAAACTTAAAATTCCCGTCACTTGAAGGTCGCATACACACATCACATGCGTTTTTTCTTCAAAGCATGCATGCATACGCGATCTTCAATAATGACGTCGGGCCTGATCGCTTCAACGCCTTGCAAAATTTCGTCAGAAAGTTTCATCCATTCTACGCAATCTTAATTTGTATGCTATCCATGGTAGCATGGTCACGTAGCATACGATCAAATCTGCTAAAAAACGCTTGGATTTAAGGCACACATATCACATCTACTGTGTTATTCGATTTGTAATCCTTCAATTTGGACGTAAACCATCTTTCCGAATGTGGAACCACGTAATTAATCAATGAGAATGAGCATGCTTAATTTTCTTTCTTTTGGACCGCAAAAAGTTATTTATTAACGAGCTAGCAAGAAGCTATTACGTATTAAAACTGTGTTGATCATATTATATATATATATATATACATATCGTCGTTCGATTGATCAAAGGTTGTTGTGAATGTTGTTTGATAAGTTTTACATCTTTATCGTTTGGGAAAGTGTGCATATCCTGAATCTAACGATAAGTATTAGGTACTAGAGGACAAAACACACTCAATTTTCATGTCTTCCATATATAGTCCCAAATACTTTACGTTAATGCCACAACGACGAATTGAAGCCAAGTGTCAACCCAAGCAAATACTATGTTCAAGGGGACTAGGGATGACATCACATCGTGAGACCCATAAGATCATCTTTTTTATAATTGAAATTAAATTTCACACAAAACAAAACACTGTGAAGATAACTTTCACGGTTTTTTTCCTGTGAAATTTTAGATTTTTATTACTTTCTCAATATTTTATTATAAAGTTTTAAGTGTATAAATATGGTATTACTCGTCTCATATGAACCTAACCCTAACACATATCCAACATGTTTGAGATGTCAATGATATTGAACAATCACGTACCCAAGATTTCCAACATGTACAATTCACCTAATTAATAAGGCTGTCTAAATTTGGAAGGCCACCAAGAGACATAATATATATACTTGTATACACCTTAAAGTAAATGAACATAGGGAGGAACAAACAACCGTAGAAATTTCAAATACTTGAAGCATAAATGATTTTTTTTTTTTTTTGAGATCTCCAATTTAGAAGCAAAAAAAGAAAAAAAAGAGAAATTGTAATAAAATTCTAACAACAAAAATGAACTGTAAAAAAACTATGCAAGTAAGCGCTTAAAAAACAGGATAAGAGGGTGATAACAAAGTTTGTATCTTCCTATATATCTAACCAAATATTAACCACTCCAAGGTAATTGATTTTGGTTCTGGTTCAGATTATGCTGCTGCTGCTGATGATGATCATGATGATAAGGTGAAGAAGAAGTGTTTAGAGGATTCAGACCAGCCATATTGAGAAGATGATGATGATGATGATCAGAAGTAGGAGATGGAAAACCTGTAAGACCCAAGAAATCTCTTGTCAACTCATCATTCCCACCACCACTTCCACCTCCTTTGGTTGGATTCAGAGATGGTTCAGATGCATGGTGGAAAAATGGTTCTTGAAAACCAGTAGTGTGAATAGTAGTACCCTTTGTGGAATTGAGCATGCCATTAAAGGCTTCTTGCAAAGCAGTACTTGAGCCTACATTAGCATGAAGCATCTGATGAGAATGAGCATGCTGCA
This sequence comes from Silybum marianum, assembly GCA_036898165.1. NCBI lineage: Eukaryota > Viridiplantae > Streptophyta > Magnoliopsida > Asterales > Asteraceae > Silybum > Silybum marianum. The sequence goes on from CM072539.1 coordinate 21,685,061, forward strand.
TTGAACTGACATTATTAGCAAACCCATGATCACCCTTTAATCCCAATAGATCATCATTACTACTAGAAGACAAATTTTCAAGACCAGAAGAAGCATGTTGATGATGATGATGATGAAGATGAGCTGTTGTTAATAGTGTAGATGCACACATGTGATCACTTTGGTGGGGTCCATTTAGAATAGACTGGTGCTGTTGCTGTTGCTGTTGCTGTTGCTGTTGCTGTGACATGACAATGGCAGTATTGGTACTAGCTGCAGGTTTGCTCATTGTCACACCCATCTGAGCTGCCTTTTGGAGCAATGCAGTTGCAGACATGTGAGGAGGAGAAGAAGGATTATTATTATTATTATTATTATTATTATTATTATTATTATTATTATTATTATTATTAGGGATATGAATATTTTGTTGTTGATGTTGATGTTGATGATGATGAACAAACCATGATGGTAATTGATGATGATTTTGTAAAGTATTATTAGTGATGATATTGGAATTGAGTAGTATTTGTGGGTATTGTTGTTGGAAGAGATGTGGTTCTGATTTGAGTGGGAAATTGATTGGTAAATGAAGAGGAAGATGGTTATTTGGTGATGAGAGTAGGGATGATGATAATGATGAAGATCTTGCATTTTCTCCTGCCAAAGCACCACAAAAAGCTCTATGGGTGATGAAGCTATCCCTCCTGCATGTCATGGAACCAAAAAGAAACAATAACAATTTAGCACTCTAGTTAAACATAAATAACACAAACCCATTAATTATATACATGATGAAAATTCAAATGCGAACTCAAATTTGGTTGTGAATATGAGGACAAAGGAGTGTCAGACACGTGTCTCATTCGGTCTGAATAATGAAGGGATTCGGTATGAATAACGAAGATGAAGTTCATTCATTATTCAGTATGAATAACACATCATTCAGAGTGAATAACACACCATTCAGTCTAAATGAGATACATGTCACATTCTCCTTTATCCTCACCTTACAACCAAATTTTAGTTTGCATTTGAACAAGACAGATTAGTTCATATATACTAGGATCAATGAACTAATGAGATTTGTTCCGGGCTAGCCTCTTGCTAGTTTTGGCTTTTAATACATGATGCCGTTTCAAAAAAAAATGAGAAATTTCATTTATATAATTTACTAAAAGTGTCAAGAACTGTAGTAGAATAATTATATATAAAAGGAATTTAGAAATCCATCTATTATTTCTTTTTAAACAGAATACTGAGAGGAATCCATCTATTAATTGGCTATTCATCTACTGTTCCACTCGTGAAGTTGTTAAATATGTACTTTATTTGATAAAAGATATTAATTACTTTATATTTAAGGAATAATTTGTAATCGATCAATTCTACCATATCTATAAGACAATAACTAATTACAAAAATTAATGTTACCTAGAGAAAAGAGTGCCACAATCGCATCGATGTTCACGAGTGCCACAAATCTTGGAATGAGCTTTCCAGTCGGATTGAACCGCGTAACGCTTTGAACACTTGTCGCATTTCCACTTCTTCTCCCCGTGTTTCCGTGAGAAATGTTTCTTGATACCAGTGAGATCTCCAAGTGCCCTTGAAGGTTCATGGTGCACACAACTAGGTTCTGGGCACACATAAACCTTCTTCTTAACCACTTCCAATTTGGATCTTTGCTTCAACTTCCATGGCAAATTATGCCCTCTTCTATGCAACTGAAGATTCTGATCTCTTTGAAACCCTTTGTTGCAAATCTCACATAGGAATCTGTTTGTTGCCATCAGTGATTTTGGAGACATAGCCACCACCTCAGCTTCTGGGTCTATATATATATATATATATCATAAATTATCTATAAAGATATATATATATATATATATATATATATATATGTTCTTTAATTAATTAATTAATTAATTAATTAACAGTTTGAAAAGTCAGAAATTAATTAATTATACCTGGATTGCCTGGAAGATTTCTCTTCTTCTTGTTGGAATTAATTAATGGCACAGAAGCAAAGGACTGTTGTTGTTGTTGTTGTGGTGGTGGAGGGTACATAGTACCAACTTCATTCTTATTACTTGATGAAGATAGACTTGCTTCATTTGATGCTGATGTTAAATTTGACATACTGTCATCTAAAAACATACCCTTCATCTCTCTTTCTCTCTCTTTATATATATATATATATATTAAATGAACTAGAATTAAATTATTTCTTTTTCTCTTTTCCTTTGACTTCAGATCATCAAAATTATAATCTTGTTTAGAAAACCATCTTCAGTTCCACAGATCTGAATAACAAGAAACCCTAAAAAGGAAGTTAAACATCAGAAAAGTGTTTCTTGTTAGGTTTTCATGAATAATCTAAGATAAGTACTTCAGAATGATATATATATATATATAACTAAAATTCAAACGTGAAAATTAAGGTTCAGACCTGTGGCTGCAGGCAGTAAGCCAAACTTGTTCTTGTACATCCAAGATAGTCGTTAACAAGTTTGAAGACGATCCAACACAAGAATCCAGACGCTGGAGTACAAATTTTTGCCAAAACAAAAACAAAAATCCAATAAGCCGTACAGGTTAAGAAAACAAGCTACTTCATTAAGACTGTCTGTGTGAAAAGAGAGAGAGAAAGATATCCCTAAATTTGGATCTCTTTGAAGCAAGTAAGCGGGCAGCTCAAACCCATCAAAATGAAACCAAAAAACCAAAAAGCAAACGAGTCTGAAGTTGCATGTTTTTGTCTTATTCTTTGTTTGATTGCTTCTCATTCAGAAATAAAATCGTATGAATAATGAATTATTGGTTTTGCTTTTAGCTATCTATATAAAGAGATGTATATTTACTATTTTCTCCCTCAATTCTCACACTAATTAGCAATATTTGCAATCATCTAAAAATTCTTTGTAAACGACTTTTCTTTTTTGCATAATGAGTGATGTGTATGGTTTGACTCTAGACACCACACGAATATATATGCAAGGAACACATGATTTATTTCATTTATGATGGTCGTGGAAATAGTACAATAACAATATCTAAATCGAGCTGAGAATTGCATTATATGTTACGCGTTTTTAGAAAAATAACTCTTTACTAAAAAATAATGGTCATAGGTTTAATACTTCTTTAAAATAAATTTATTAAATGTGTTTCGATTTTATAATTTGTCATACAAAAATCATAAGATTGTCGGACGTTATGTTATGTCTCAAATTTCCAATGACCTAATTTTATATTACACATTTTATTTTCTTCTATGAAAATTTTAATGTTTAATTTTAAAAAGATTATTTTAGTACTCAATGTTGATATAGTATATATAGAGGAATCTTGAATTTTCTTTTAAAGTTTCTGAGATAGACCCTTTTCAAAATATATATACTTGAATTAACATTTTTAGACTATAAACAATAAAATGCATGTTCAAAAATAAATATGTTCTTTATTTATTTTTTTAAACAACGGTAATTTTATTAAAACTTTTTTTGTACCAGGCAACAATAGAACCCGTGACCTCTCTTAGCAACAGCACCTTACCACTACGTTACACCCTAGTTTTATTAAGACTAACAAAAAGCTAACAAAACAGAAATAGCAAGGATGGAATTTTAAAAATATGTTCTTTATTTAAAACCTAATTAAAGGTAAGAATGCTTTCAAATATACAATTTGTTCTTCATTTTTTATTTATAGTAAAATTAGAAATTTAGTGAAATAATACATTGAAAAACAAATTAGTTTTAAATTTAAAAATTAAAAGTTATGAAAAAAGGTTAATTATATTATAGAATATCCATAAAACGATTTATTTTACTGTTTGAAGCATCTTTTTGGAGGAAATCAACCAACTTTCGCTTGCTCCTAAAAGTTGAAATAATGTTAATAATGAATTCCACATATTTCTTTCTATCAATGTCGGAAGGACTACAAAAGAAAAGGGGGTGAGCTTTTAACACACTAAAGTCCACAATCACGATCTTCTTTTTATCTTTTTTCAAACTTTTATTACATATAAGGTGAACTACACTTTTGGTCCATGTGGTTTCTAGAAATTACGAATTTAATCTTATTGTTAATTTATTTCATTGTGGTTTTCAAATCCTTACGAAATTGGTCCCTGATGCAGATGTCGTTCATGAAGAGCAGTTAAGTGCCCGCACTTGCTAGTTGTTTGGCATTTTCTTTTCTAAATTTTTTAATACAAATATGATACGTATATGTATACAATACAAAATAAATGACTTTCACCCACAAAAATTTACCCAGGAAAATTTCTTTGGGTGATTACCACGGACCACCCAGGAAATACTAATGGTTCTGGTAAAATCCGATGTTTTCAAGAAAATACTAACGGATTACCCAGAAATTTTCTAAGTAATCTATCACTGATTTGATTTACCCACCAACAAATTAGTCACCAACTTTTGTGACGATTTTGTGACGAATCATCTTTTAACGACATATTTCCCAGGGAAATGGTCGTAGGTGAAAGTCTTCCATTTTAGTAGTGATAAGCATTTGGCATTTCATAGAAAAGCAAGAACTAAATAAACCTTATAACTAATCCTCTCCCTCTCGTTCTTCTTATTCCCCAAGACATCATTGCCCCCCTCCCCCACCTTGGGCCATTGTTGCATCGGCCACTCCATTGTCGTGACTGCTTCTAGGTTTCGGTGTTTTCTTTTTCTTTCCTATATGCTCATTTTTTTCTTTTCTTCCCGCACCACCGTTTCCTTCTTCCTTCCTTGGTTTTGCTGCTTCTTATCACTTCTCATTGCCTTCATTGAACTAATCATTGGTCCACCAAGAAAATCAACTGAATCACTTCACTTCTCTCATTCGACACTATTATCACCACCTCAAGAAACCCGCCACCACCACCATGTTCATCTTCTTTCTCTTTCTAACCACCAATATCGTGCTCTTAACCTCCTTGGGAATAAGAAGAGGGGGAGGGGTTGACACACCTATGGGGAACCTAGATGAATGCATGGTTTGGTATGAAGGGATATAGATTCTATAAGTAGAAAGCATCAATGGAATTTGAGATCTTCATCACTATGTCAAAGGTTTTCGTCAATCACAATAACAACAAATTAAGTCCTTTAAATTGACAATAACAGTTGCAAGAAAATTCAAACCCATATTGATCTAAGAATGAATAAAGGGTTTTGATTTCTATAATTAATTTTTTAGTTAGATTTTATGAATGAATTTTGGGGTTTTGAATTGTGGTTTTGCATCACAAATTTTTCTAATGAATTTCAAAAAATTTATGATAGTCTTGATCATGCTCTTATTAATCTTCTTGATATTTTCGATGACGTTTTTGATGATGGAATTAATGCGATCAAGGTTTTCAAGAATGTAGGCATCGTTGGTTTTGAACTTAGGGGTATTTTTTATTGGAACATGGCTTCAATTGATTGTTCATACATTTTTACACACTTGTATATATAATATAAATTTGTTTTATGGAAGCCAATGTAAGTAGACAAAAATACCCTCACGTATTTAACATGGCTATTAGATTCATGAACCAAATCCGTATAGTAAAGGTTTGCAAACGACAATAACAACCGATGTAATAAACGAAACATAAAGATCAAACCCGTAATTAATTTTTACAAACCACAAGGACCAAAAGTGTAGTTACATAAAATAGCTTTTATTGTTTTCTTTTTAATTGCATTTTTCAACAAAAACATAGATAAACTACTAATAATTGCAATCTTTTCTAAAAACTGCTTTTTTTTAATCAGACAAACTAACAAATTGTTAATTTAAGGCAAGAGAACAAAAGGCACTATAATAAAATTGAATTTATAGGACGTCATCAATAAATAAATGTATTAATATATCATTTTATAGGACACATAAATTATAGAACCAAAAAATAAAACGTCTTATCTAAAGGCGTTGTAATAAGTTTATAGAACGTTTTTGGGCATCGTAACAAATTTATTAGGACATTTTTGTTATAAAATGTCATATTAGCTATTTTATAGGACACAATTTGAAAAATGTTCTATAAACACAAGTGTCTTATAAAAAGATGAGTTTATAAGATATTTTCTAAACAATGTCCTATAAACTAGTTAACGCGACAGTTTTTATTAAAAGTGTTCTAAGAAACTTGTTACAACGTTAAAAAGCGTTTTATAAACTTATTACAACACATTTATATAAGACGTTTTATTTTTTGGTCCTATAATTTGTGTCCTATAAAGTGGTCTATTAGGACACTTATTTATTGACGGTGTCTTATATAAAATTATAGCGGTTATCACAACTCTTATTGGCAATTTGATTAACTTGAGAATACTAAGTAAATGATATAATGAATGTATGAAACTAAATATTTTTTGAAGTTATCAAATCATTTATTTATTTGGCATACCAGAGTTAAAATAAGTGTTTTAATAAAATGTAGCAATAATAAGTAGCTAGATTAATAGTTAATGATAGTTGGTCTATGTTATTAAAAAAACAAAAAATTATATTTTTAAATATAACAAATTGAAAACCTTGTGAAGACGGCTCAATTTAGGTCTTTGGTCATAATAAATATAGAGAAAAGTACTCAAATAATATGCAAATTGCAACAACAAAGAAAGTGTATATATACAAAGAGAGAGGAAAGTTTAAATTTAAAATGCGAACATGAGGATAAAAAAGAGTGTGATACGTGTCTCGTTCAGTCTGAATAATGAAGGAAATTTGGTATGAATAACGAATGTGAAATTCATACACTATTCGGTATAAATAACACACATTCAATGTAAATAACACAACATTTAGTATTAATATATTCATACTGAATGAGACACGTGTCGTGCTCTATATATGGGGGCATGTTCAAATACGAACTCAAATTTAGTTGTGAACGTGAGAACAAAGGAGAGCGTGACACGTGTCTCATTCAGTCTAAATATATTCAGACTAATGTTGTATTATTAACTATGAATGCGTATTATTCATATTGAATAATGTATGAACTTCACCTTCCTTATTCATACTGAATGCCCTACATTATTCAGACTGAATGAGATACGTGTCGCGTTCTTCTTTGTCTTAATGTTCGCAACCAAATTTGAGTTCACATTTGAGCTTTCCTATTTTTGATTGAACACACCCAAAAGAGACGCATGCGACATGGTGAAGCTATATATATGTTGTCAATTCAACATATACGTGTGTAATCATATATGATTAAGCGTGCTGAAACTTCCTGCCTTCTCGCAATTGTAATCTTGTCGTAGACAAAAGTTTTGGAAAGTGAAAAAACAAACTATGTTCAACAAATCTAGTTATTAGAAAGAAAAAATCCTTATTCGATTCTTGATAAACGTACTAGATAACCCATCACGGATGAAACCAAACTTTATTAGGTTTAATTGGTTATCAAGTAGCTAATAGAAAAGTCCACAACCGAATAACCAACCAAATAAAACCACTAACCTTGTTCATGACCCTACAGTTTCAAGAGATTAATTTGGGTTTACTAGTAAAAACCGTCATTGACTAGTTAGATATGTAAATAGTTACTTAGGAAGTGAATTTTTGCTTCAATCTTTCGTATCTTTTATCTAGTAGCAGATTTAAATACATTATTATTTGCTAAATGAACCTCAAAACAATTTCCCTTCACACACATTAATATCAAGTATTTTTTGTATGTTTCTAATGCATGATTAATTCAGTTTCCACTTAAATAATATATAGCAATTACGGGTGTTCAAAAAAAACGTTGTACTGTTCAAACCGGTCGAATCAAGCCAAACCGGATCATTTTTGGCTGTTTGAGCGGTTTGGCAGTCCAGTCTAGTCTGAAAAATAGCCAAACTGCTCGATCCGGTATGGTCTGTGGTTTGAACATTGTTTTGATCGATCTGGACCGAACCAACCGTCAAAAAAATGTATTAATTGTATCTATTTTTCATGTTGTAGGTTCTACTTTTATAGCCTAGTTATAGAGAATTCGTCAAATACATTATGTTTTTTTAGTTTTCATTCTAAATTGTCAAAATTCTGAAATCTTTTAAAAATCAAATTCCAAATGCTAGTTCATCTTGCTCGATGTTTGTCCAAAATTCCAACTAATGTTGGTGGATTTGTTTAACTTTTTCTTATTTGTTCAATATCCTTTTGTAATTTTACAGATAGACATTTCTTTTATAATTGCGTATACGATTTTCTAGTAGACTGAAAATTGAGAGATTTTTCATTTTAGATATGGATGTCATTTTTTTAGTTTAAAGCACGCAAGAGCCTCAAACCGCCTAAACCAGTCAGACTAAACCACCTTTTTCTGGTCCGGTTTGATTACTTGATTCCAAACCGTTCAGTTTGAAAATTTTCTAAACCGTCATAACGGTTTGATTTGTGGTTTAAGAGGTCAAACCACTCAAACCAAAACACAAACACCCCTAATAACAACACCCTCCCAAGCATAACATGCCAAACTTGTAAAGACCCACAACGATATTCTTTTTCTCTTTTTTCCTAATCCTTTAACAGGTTTTCCACGGTAGGCGTTGACTTAAATAAAATTAAAAATCATAAGTGTAGTTCTCTTTGATTATAATAACCTTAGATAAAAAAAACATTGTTGAAAAAAAAAATTTAGAAGATTTTTTGTATTATATTTTTTATTAAAGGTTGATTGAATAATTTACTTTTTAAATTCGTGATAAATTGTTAATTTTGTCCTATATTACTATAAATAATCAAATCGTTTTCGTGTAAAATATCTAACATGAAAAATTATTGTGAAATTTTACTATATAAACAATAAATAAATATATTTTATTTATCTACTATTCTTAATATTTTCAATTTAAAAAAATCGAATATTATAAATACATTAAATACATGTCGACAAATATAAGACTAAAATATATATAGAAGTCATAATGCAATTGTGAAAACCCAATTCCGACACAACATGATCGTGGCTTGTATTTAACATATTAATTATCATCAATTGTGTAAAGAAAATGATGTTTAATCATCCGACCTCACACATTTTGACCCGATTTACAAACTTACAAGTAGTTTACCAAATTAGTATTCATCGAGTAAGTGATTACAAGTAGTATTGTTATTCTTAATTATCTTATCGGATAATATTTTCAACCATTAAAATGGATGTTGGTATACTTATCAGGTAAAACTATGTTTGACAACTAACTGATAAGCTAGCTAATGTAGTTGATAAGTTAGTCGGTAGTTGATATGCAGAGTCGTTTCTTAGCATTTTAACATGAGATTTTGAACATGGCCCCTAAAATTTTGGGGTCTAATTTTATATGTGTTTATGGTGTTTCATCGATCCGTGTAAAAACTATAACCGAAATTTTTTGTGTTCAAATTATTAATTATTTGGGTTAGTTTCAAATTATTACTATTTTAGGTTTAGGTTCAGATTGTTAATCGCTTAGATTTGGCCCATTTTTACCCTTAACATATATTATGTTATCTCATTTATGTAATGTAATCAAATTATTAATTATTTGGGTTTGGGTTCATATTATTAATAGTTTATGTTTAGATTAAAATTGTTAATCGTTTACATTTAGTCCTTTTATTCTTAACATATATCTCTGTTATCTCATTTATGTAACGTAATCAAAAGTTTCAGATGTAGCAGGATCTTCAAAAAGATTGGAACGACCATGGTGATAAGCTAGCTGATAAACACATCATGTTTGAAAAAAAAAACACTAGCTAATAATTGTGTAAAATAAATGACCAAAAAGTGCATATTGAAAAATTAGTCAATTACAATATTTTACAATACAATTAAAATAAAATTTTAATAATATAATATATTGATACAAACAAGTTAGTAAAGAAAAATTAAAATAATATAACATGCTAATTAAAAGCATTTGAAATTGACTATTGTATATATTATAAATTTTGGCTTTGTTAAAATGAATTTTGAAAAAAGAATCTACACTAATTTATAATTTCAAATAATCATTACATATAATATGATTAAAAATAAAATTGGTCAACCTTACGTATCATAATTTAATAGTATTTTTTCAAAAATATAATAAATAATTAAATTAATTTTTTTATTAAAATCATTTGACACAATTTTATTAGGGAATTTAATTATTTTGACCCATTTCTAAAATGTTTTACCAATTTGACCAAAATCTTTCCCTGTTTACGTTGTTGACCAAAAATACACAGATAGATACACACATCAGATCGAGTGGAAGTGAAAAACACCCAAATGACGTCGTTTTGGCCAAATTTCCTCCGCCACATGGCGGAGGGGCCCAAAACGACGTCGTTTAGGGCCTTTCTTCGCGTATATGAGTCGGTCGTATGATTTCCTCCGCCACATGGCGGAGGGGCCCCAAAACGACGTCGTTTTGGGTCTTTTTTTTGCCTGGAAACCCTAAACGACGTCGTATTCCTACGGTGTGGAGGAGGTACATATACGGTCCCATAATACAGCAAAAACGGGCCAAAACGACGTCGTTTTGGCGCCCCTCCGCATGTGGCGGATATATTTATACGGCGTGGCGGAGGTATTCGTATACGGTTGAAGAATACGGCAAAAACCATAGAAAACGTCGGCGTTTTGGGTCCCTCCGCCATGTGGCGGAGGTATTACGTATTTGACGGAGGCTTTTGGGCCAAAACGACGTCGTTTTGGTCGTTTTTGACTTCTACTCGATCAGATGTGTTAATCGGTATGTATTTCGAATGAATTTTGGTCATTTTGGTAAACTAGGAAAGATTTTGGTCAAATTGGTAAACGTATTTCAGGATTTGGTCAAAATAATTAAATTCTCATTTTATTATCTATCAAACAAAATAAGTGTAACACTAATTTTTATGTAACTTACATAATATTTTACTTTTTAATAACTAAATATATTGACTAATAATTAAAAAATAATAATATAAAAATAATTAATATGATTAATAATAATCTAAATAATTAATATTAGTGTACAATGTATAAATAAAATTAATTAATAATTTTCAACTAGTATTTATTAATATTTAATAATCAATTTATATTTATTAATAATTTAATAATAATCAATTTATATTTATTAATAATTAAAATTCATTTATATTTATTTACAATAATAGTAGTAGTAATAAATAATAATTAATAAAGATTATAATTAGAAAAAGTGATTAAAAAAACCCTTATAAGCAACTCCAACTAACGTTTTAATAAACTAATTTATGTTTATCCAAACATGTACCGAAAAATAAGTTACTTTTGCGTTTATCAAACAATGTCTTAGAATGTTTTCAGTCACTTACCTAATAAGATTATTTGTCATTGTTATATGCTTTTTTACTAAGTAAATTCTTGGTTCTTGTCATACCTTAGCTAAGACACATGACATCCGGCTATTGTTTACCCAGTTTGCATTCGTTAAACAGCCCTTTACTAACATGATTTGCATTGTGTCAAATGATTTACTAACAATTTTAGCATGCTAAATCGAGCCGTTCACTAGTATATTTTAACGCTTGTATTAACATGTTACATCAATAATCCTTATCTAAATTCGAATGATAATTAGGAGGTTGAAGAAAGAGGAAGCAAATTGTTTAGAAGCAGTTGTCTATACTGCGTTGTGGTCTCTTTGGAACTTTCACAATGGGATAACTTTTGAAGTTAAGAAACCTGTAAAGGCAGTGTTGTAGGACAATATTGTTACACGTTCGTTTTTTTTAGTGCATAATAGGAGTTAGAAGTTGAATATTAATTGGGTAGGGTGGTTGTAAAACCCCCTAACTGCTATTTCTGTCTTGTAATGTCTTTTATTGTTAGTCTTAATAAAATATGTGCCGTTAAAATAAAATAAAAATCAAATGATAATCACTTAGTTTTAAATATATCATAGCTTTAATTATTTGTGTGTGATTTTAATAATTGAGTCACTTGACCATTAAATATGTCTAAATTTGAGAAATTAATTTATAAATATAAAAAGTAATAGAAAAATGATTGGAAAGCTAAAGTCGAATTTAAAAAGTTAAGAGGCTTTAAGTTTATTTTTGGAATAAAATTAAAAATATTCTCTTTTTGTAGTCGACACAGATCCTCACGTGATTGGCATAGTCATTAAATTCCAACACACATGCACATGCACATGTTTTTTTTTTGTTTTCTTTTTTATATAAAACAAATTTATTCGTTTCATTTCTAATTAAATTTCAAAAAACTTAAGGCAAAAAAGAACACAATATATTATATATATTGAATAATTTTATAAAATTCAAATACATGTAATAATAAAGTCGATAAATGCATATATCCAAATAAGGAGTTAGAGCACAAGAATTACTGATAAAGATTTCGTCAATTATTAGTTTTACTACACGTTTATTTATTAAAAAATGGATGTTAATTCCACACAATTTAAATTAAAATTTAATTTTATTAATATAGAAAATAACTTTACTATTTTTTGAAATTACAAAATATAAAATATTCTAAAATTAGACATTTTTACATCAATAATTTAACAAGGATATCTTAATTATTATTAAATTATTATATTAGTGTAATATTTGTTCTGTATTGTTATTTAATGTGATTTGATTATATCTATTTTGCACTGTTGTTTTATAAGGCTGTACCAGTTCATATGACGAGCTAGGGAGAAGCGGTATGGACCCGTCTGTTACTGTTTCATGCATTCAGCTTCTGTCACCACTGTATTTCATCGACTTAAATTATATATATATATATATACATATATATTATACAGAGGAGAATTTAAATGCAAACTCAAATTTGGTTGTGAACGTGGGATAATGAGAGTGCGACACGTGTCATATTCAGACTGAATAGTGAACGAAAATATTCGGACACCCTTAGAGCATCTCCAATGCATGTTTGAGAAGTGTTGAAGAAGGGTTGACCATTGGAGTGAATGGGTTGAATAATGATTGATCATCCAAAGACTTTGAGGTTTGTGAAGTCTTTGAAGAAATTGTTATGTGAGGAAAAGAAAGAGAGAAGGGGCCTTAGTTTACTTTTATATTTTTTTTTTATTGTCTTCAAATCTTTTTCAAATTTTTAGCATTGGAGATGCTCTTAGAACATTTGAATTCTAAAGGAACAAATAAACACCCTTAAAATTCTAAAGGAACACCCTTATAACCTTTGAATTCTAAAGGAACACCCTTAGAACCACATATGATGTGGATCCCACACAATATAAAATCATATCTGGTGGGCCCCATTGAATCATATATGATTTTATATTGTGTGGGACCCACATCATATATGGTTCTAAGCGTGTTCATTCGTTTCTTTAGAATTTAAAAGTTCTCATTTAAACCTACCTCTATATATATATATATATTTGTTTGGATTGGTTGATGATTAAGGGGATGGGTATTTGTTTGATTGTCTACTGTTATTTGGGTGATATTGAGAGAGATTCTTTTAAGTGATTTAGATTTTAGATGACTTGAATTTTCCACAATAGGATGATCAACAAACAAAATCAAAGAGAAACATTACCGGTTTTAGCTCAAGTTAGAAGTACAACAAGAGAGATATAGGTATAAGAAGACCACGATATTGAGTATTTCGTGAGGTTTTAGCTATTTTGATTAAACTTAAAAAGATATTAACTATTTAGGTAACAATTTTTTTTAAATGGCTATTTTAATTAAATTCCCAAAAATAACTACCCCTCCATTAATACTAAATTTTGAAGAAATGCACATCCTCCTCCTTTTATATGAGAAAAAAAAATACTATATTTTTAAAAAGTTTGAAAAAAACATAGTCAGCATATGTTTTTATTTTTCAAAAAGCATCCTAAAAGTTAGTATTTTTTTGTTAATCATGGGTGTTCGAATCAGTCCGCATATACTTCAACAAATATTAAGATCGTCAGAAAAATCTCCAATGATATTATAAGACATGAATCGATGACCTTTGGTTAAAGATGTTTTCCTTAAAATTTATATATTGTTTCTTAAACTGAAAAACAAATAGTTTTCGAGATTTGTAGATAACCTTTTGGTGATTACAGAGAGATTACCAACAAACTTTTTTTAATTAAAGTTTATTTATATTTGTCTTCTTATACTCGGTAATCCGCTAGTGATTATCCAAAAATTACCAATAGTACCTTTAAAATTAATTTATTTACATTTTTTCCTTGGCTACTCGGTAATCCGTTGGTGATTTACCCATGGATTACTCACAATTTTTTTTACATAAAGTTTATTTGTAATTAATCTTTATATATTCATTAATCCTTTGGTGATTATTTGATGGATTGCCAACAATTTATTAAAAAAAAGTTTATTTATAGTTTTTCTTCGTAAACTCGGTAATCCTTTGATGATTAGTTGATTACCCACGCTTCAGGGATTGCCGACAAAATTTGTAAATTTATTAATTCAACTAGAACCGTTGGTATTTTCTTGATAATCCATCAAGAATCAGGAATGAAAATTTTTCTACGAGATTTTTATGGGTAAAAATCATTTATTTTTGTAGTGGTTGTGTCATCGGCTTTAGCCTTTAGAAATGGCCATTTGGGCCCGGCCCGTAATCAAGACCGGTTGGGTTTTGGAAGGATTCGAAGGACCAGTCCGGTCCGAGACCGGTTATGGGACTGGTTGAGACCGACTCGATTTTTACATAAAAATGTATTTTTAAATGTATTTCTAACTTTCTAATTGTACTTCATTGAAAAGCAATTATAAGTTTATAACAAAACGTAATTTTTAAGTGTATTTAATTGAAAATCAGTTATAAAACTATAATAAACGTATTTTTTAAGTGTATTTAATTGAAAACCAATCATAAAACTACAATAAAACGTATTTTTAAGATGTATTTGGATGACTCAATTACAATATTAAAATAATGTTAAAATTTATCAAAAAAATACAATTTTTTAGTATAGAACCGGTTTGGTCCGGGCCACATTTACCTTAACTGGGCCAACATATTTTGGTCGGGACCGGGACCGGTTACGCCAGGGACCGGTTTTTGGCCATCTCTAATTAGCTTGGAATGATTAGGTGTTTTTCTTCGTTAGCATAGGCAAATTCAAGAACTTTTCGGAATGGTATCACAAAATAAGTATCAAACTAAAGTTTTCACTGCTAGACAACGAGGTTTTGCCGATTGGGGCAGAACCGACGGATACGACCGCTGGTGATGATCAATCCACGAGTAATCACAATCATCGACCACGTTTTCTCCGACCATCATATTTGTCTGAAGCACCATTCTTTATTACTGTTTAATTTTAGAAAGAAAAAAATATGTAAACCTCTAAAATTTTAAAAAATTTATGTTTCACTCTGAATAGTACACTTAACGACCTAAAAATTTTGCTATGACCTCCATTCTAATTCATCCAATTCAAGACTAGTTTTGAACGCCCTCTATTCCCTCCTCTCTAGGAAGGAGTGGGCTAAGGGAGGTGAGAAATAGAGAATGAGCGGTTCTCTGTTCGACTTTTTAAATGGTTTCACAAGCAACCAGCCAACCACCCTCTTAAGGGTAGGTTTGCCTTTGTTCGTCAACATTGTTTCATACAGTTCAAATGTTAAAATTTTAATTGCAAGAAGTAACATTTTAAACAAAATCAAAATCCAAGGCATGTTTTATGCGTATATATGCAATACTTTTTTATTCGATACTTATCTATTATTGAAATATGTAATATTTATACACAATAAATGAACTCATACTCCTTTGACCCCTTAAGCTCCTTGGGTTTATTTGTTTTGGTTATGTTCATTTGAAGCCAAAACAATTTAACTTATGCAAACTCAGCCGATGAAATCCATATGACTTACAAAATCCTCTAAAAAAACAAGCCATTTCGGTTTGACACACTCTGCCACTTAACCCTGATAAACCTGCATTGGTTTGTTAAAAATTTCTTCATTTCTAGAAATCCAAATCGACCACAAGGTTCGCGTTCTGATATTCGCACAACAACGTTCAAACCTTCGTACCAAATCATGCATGAAATGATTTGGTGAATGTCCAAATAATGTGCAACCAAAGAAAACAATGTTCTTCCAACATTTCTTGATTTTGGACAATTAATCCAAAAAGATATTGTTTTCTGTACCTTAAATTTGAACTTAGAAGATAATTAGGGTTTGTGGTCTACATACCCAATTTTATGTTATTTTAAAGCCAAATTTGGAAACCACTTTGAATTAAATTTGAAATGAGAGGACTAAACTGACATTTCTAGAAAGTTGAAATTTAAATGAGAAATCCCAACTACAACCCCACTTGATTATCGTTTCTAATTTGAAAAACCATGAGTCTCCAAATCAGTTTATCGTTTCTAATTTGGAAAACCATGAGTCTCCAGATTAGTTTATTGATGCTCGTTTCTAATTTGGATAACTGGGAGTCTCCATATCAAGCTTATTGATGCTCGTTTCTAATTTGGATAACCGTGAGTCTTCATATCGGCTTATTGATGCTCGTTTCTAATTTGGATAACTGTGAGTCTTCGGATCAGCTTATTGATGCTTGTTTCTAATTTGGATAACCGTGATTCTCCAGATCAGTTTATTGATGCTCGTTTCTAATTTGGATAACCATGAGTCTCCAGATCAGCTTATTGATGCTCGTTTCTAATTTGGATAACCGTGGAGATTGTTTCTAATTTGGATAACCTTGAGTCTCAAGATCAATTTATTGATGCTCGTTTCTAATTTGGATAACCGTGAGTCTCCAAATCAGCTAATTGATGCTCGTTTCTAGTTCGGATAATCGTGAATGTCCATATCAGCTTAAACATATCTTGAATTTATAGCCACACAACCCTCCAGTGGCACAAAGAGAGCTCAAAATTAACAGTCAGAAAAACCTCCAGTAGATGAACACCAGAGAACTGAACAAACCCAAGATCTTACCAGTAACGGCAGGAAAAAAAAAAGCGACAAAAGAAATAAAAATAAACAGAAAAATCAGCATTTTTGAGGGATATGTCAATATAAGTGCTACATTTTCTGACATTTTGCTGCCTCTTTTATATTCTATTACTTTTTCATGTTCAAAATCACCATAATTCGGTAATAGGACCCTAAAGTGGCAGCCATAAAGAACAAGCATTTCCATCCATCATCATATGCACATTGGT
This sequence comes from Silybum marianum, assembly GCA_036898165.1. Lineage (NCBI taxonomy): Eukaryota > Viridiplantae > Streptophyta > Magnoliopsida > Asterales > Asteraceae > Silybum > Silybum marianum. The sequence continues at coordinate 21,702,205 of CM072539.1, forward strand.
TCCATAAATATAACCCTAACCCAACTCAAACTACTAAGATCCAACAGGAGCAATACCTTTCGCCTTGGCGGCAGCCGAGGCGGCACTGGCGGCAGCAGCAGCGGCAGCGGCGGCAGCCGCAGCAGGATTGGCGGTAGACGGCGGCACCGGCTTCGATTGAGGTGCAACTAGCTGTTGTTGCTGCTGTTGTTGAGGCTGCTTATTCAATTGTGCAAGAAGTTCTTTTATTTGTTTTCCCGATAACGTTTCGTGCTCGAGTAACGCGTTTGCAAGCGCGTGATGCTCCTTGCTATAAGTCGTTAGAATGGTTTTCGCGTTATTGTAAGCCCGTTCAAGAAATTCCCGAACTTCTTTCTCGATAAGAAGCCGAGTCTCGGTGCTCATGCTTTTTCCGTTATCGTCATAATTATGAGCCACGACTCCGACTTCTTTACTCATCCCGTATTTCGTCACCATGGCTCTTGCTAAACGAGTGGCCTGCTCGAGATCGGAAGATGCTCCGGAAGTCACTTCATCTTCGCCGAAAATAAGCTCTTCCGCCACTCTGCCGCCCATGCAAACATCGAGACGAGCGAGCATTTCTTTACGTGAAACGCTCGTTTCGTCTTTTTCCGGCAACTGAGCCACCATTCCGAGAGCCATTCCACGTGGAACGATTGTGGCTTTGTGGACCGGGTGTGCACCATCGGTGTGAATGGCTACTAGGGCGTGACCACCTTCGTGGTATGCGGTTAGTTTTCGAACCTCATCTGATATAACGGCCGATTTACGTTCACTACCCATCATGATCTTGTCCTTTGCAAACTCGAGATCGGCCATGCTAACGGATTTGGCTCCGTCCATTGCCGCCTTGAGAGCCGCCACGTTCACCAGATTTGCGAGATCTGCACCGGAAAACCCCGGAGTTCCTCTGGCGACAACCATTAAATCAACGTCGTCTGCCTTTAAGATCTGTTGGAAACGTTTCAAATCTTTAAAACCTTTTAAGCAGTTTATTATGACATTTATATATGTATATATATATAGGGGCGGGTTCAAATGAGAACTCAAATTTGGTTGTGAACGTGAGGACGAATGAGAGCGCGACACGTGTCATATTCAGACCGAATAATAAAGGAAATATTCAGACCGAATAATAGTATTATTCAGTCTGACTAAACCCTTTATTATTCAGTCTGAATAATACTACATTCAGAGACGTGTCACGCTCTCATTTGTCATCACGTTCACAACCAAATTTGAGTTTGCATTTGAACTTTCCTCTATAATATTATATATATATATATATGGCGTCCTATAAAGAGAAGAAAAATACCTTTGACATGTGAGATTCCATAATCTGCCGCCTACCTTCAACGTCCGGATTCGGAACCACCACACGACGGTCGAACCGACCAGGTCTCACAAGTGCCTTATCCAACGACTGCGGGAAGTTAGTTGCAGCAATAACAATAATTCCTTCATTTTGTTTAAATCCATCCAATTCAACAAGCAACTGATTCAAAGTCATCTTCATATACTGCTGGTCCTTCGGGTTACGGCTTCCTCCAATGGCATCAATCTCGTCAATAAAAATTATACACGGTGACCGCTTCTTGGCTGCAGCAAAAAGATCTCGAACCCTTCTTGCACCAACACCAACAAACATCTCTTCAAACTCACTACCACTGCACGAAAAGAACGGAACCCCTGCTTCTCCGGCTATGGCTCTGGCTAACATGGTTTTGCCGGTTCCGGGTGGACCCACGAGCAAAACGCCTTTTGGTAACTTCCCACCAAGGCGAGTGAAACGCTATTATCACAATAGAAAATGCAAAAATCAGATGCTTCTCGTGAATTTTTTAAACGGCTTTACCCATTCAGCCAAATAAATCATATATAACAAACTATTAAGATATAATATGGCTAACTGATGGAATGTGTTTATTTATTTATTACCTTAGGGTCTCGAAGATAGTAAACGATTTCTTCAAGTTCGGCTTTTGCTTCATCTACACCTTTAACGTCACTAAATTTTGTATTAGATTCCATACTTGGCTGCACTTCGTCATGCAGACCTAATCCTGTATAGAAGAACAATAGTTCAATAAACAAACAAACAACCATATATGCATATATATATAGAAGCTGTAGAAACATATGTGTAATAATATCTTAAATCATAACATTTGATGAAAAAAAAAATCATGAAAAAAATTATTTTTATATTGATTTGAACCAGTTTGTATAGTTTGTACCCTTCAACTGGTTTGTATTTGAACTTCCCACTATATATATATAAGTAATAATACCTTTAGTGATTCCTCTATCCTCGATGAGTGCTCCAACACCAGAAATTAGAAGAAAACCCATGCCTAAAGCGCGAACTGTGCGCCATAATTGCTCTTTGAAATGTCCTCCTTCAGTAGCCACCATATGTATAGGGGCAGCCGCAGTTCCTAACATGCCTTCTTTTGTAGATTTTCCCACATTCTTGAGGGCTGAAAAGCTACCAATCATTTCTTCATCATAAGCTGGTTTCCCAGATCCTGCTATTCCTGGAATTGAAATTTTGACAAACAATTAAATGATCATTAGAAATACACGGAAATGAAAGACAAAAGTATGAATTAAAAATACTTAGGTTATAACAGTTGGGGAAGTTCAAATGAGAACCGTAATAGTATTCATCATGAATATCATGAATTTTTATAACATGCATAAAATCATGCACTTTTATCACAAATATCATATATTTTCATCATGGCATAGGATCGTATGAGAAGAAAAGTTAAGGTGAGAAGCGTAAGAAGAGATCTGGACCATTGATCACTTTTAGGCCCTGCTTGTTTTCTAGAAATCTCCCCTTCTTAAGTTTCTCACCTTAACTCTCCTTCTCACCGGAACACAACCCTTTTCATCATATATATATGGAGGGAGTTTCAGGGGAAAACCTCAACAACAAAAAAACTGAAGAACACCTTGGGAGCCCTCCATCCGGACGGTTTGCACAAATGCATTCCGGTAATTTGTTTGTGCATACAAGCGATTGAAGCTGGGTTTTTTCTATGCACGTGTTCATATTACAAATTACCGGAATGCATTTGTGCATACCGTCCGGATGAAGAGCTTTTCATCTCCCAGGGTGTTCTTCAGTTTTTTTTTTGAGGTTTTCCAATGAACCTGACCCTATATATATATATATATATATCTTGACATTCATCATGAATAAAGCATGAATAGGTTTCTTGAAAATATTAACGTTTCTCATTTCAATCTGCCTTTATAGGAGGACTATTTGTATATTCCTTTTGTTCTTCCCCAAATAATGTCTTCTAGAAGAAGAGTGTAGAAAGCTTAAATAAATTGTGGGTAAATTTCTATCACACACCTCTCTGCAATGTCTTGAGCAACTCGCTTTCATCCAATCTATCAACTTTGACCAAGGCCTTGACATATTCTTTAAGTGCTGAAGAATTTGTATGCAAAGAAGGCTGGCTTTCAAATAGTCTTATCACAGACTCAGGGTCATTTCTATGGTAAAGCTCCCTGAGTAACGATGAATCGCTTGCTCTGTCTGCATCACGTTCACGCAATCTTCGTGCAAAACTCCCCACGTAACTCGACTGAAACCTTCTTTGGCCACTTGGAAGCTTGTAAGCTGCAGATACATAATAATAATCATTGGAGGGAAGAATGGAATTAAATGGAAATTTTCCTAAATGATTTAGAAGGCAAAGTAATGTTGATGCTAATAGTAAATATAATGATGTTTCCAACATTGATTTTTCAGAAAAGCAACCATTAATATAAATGCAACAGCAACTAACATTTAAAAAGAAAGAACAATGGATGCTCAATAGCATAAGAACCGTAAAAATTATTTAATATCAATCCTAAAGTTCTTTAGAATAAATTATAACGGGTAATAGTAAGTTGTTTATGAACTCTTTCTTGGGATGGATGGAGTGATTACTAAAAAGCAATGTTACAAGTTATAAGAATATATACCTGCATCAGTTCCAGCCTTTTGATAAATATTGTACGATCTGGTATACAAGTTCTTTACAGCCCTCAATTGTGATTGTTGTTTCGAGACCTATATAAACAAATAAACATAAGCATGGGGATTAATAATAGTATAAAGAAGGATATACCACATGTCCAAATTGTAAAGAACAATGTAATTGCATATATCTATATGTGTGTGTATATACATACATACATATTTGTATGTGTAGATATTTCAAAGTTACATTCTAGACAGTTTTTCGGACTATAATAAAGTGCAGATAATAAACTGCTTTTTCAATTTATTCAATAATAACATGCAGTTTTTGTTGATGCAGTAAAAGATATTGCTGCAGCCTTCTTTCCAAAATTTCTGCAGTATTTTCACTTGAGAATTACTGTTTACATTCTTAATTTGCAAAAAAGTGATATCTGATCCAGATTACTAGGTTAGTCGAATTTCAGAAACTACAACTGTGAACAGAAAATGGCCAACACGAATAAGTAATTAGAATCCCCAACTTCCTCGCTTCAGTGAAAAACTTATCACCAATCGAGCATCATGATGAAAATGCAGAGAGAAAAAGTCTCTTATCACAAAATTCAATGTTATCGTTGCAAGAAATTTGGCCATACTCTTATCAAGAAGTGTTGAAAAGGACTTCCTGAAGAAAAATAGAAGTCTACATTCATACATGAGAAGATTTGAAGGAATGCAGAGAGCGTTTTTTCTCGATTGTGATGTAAAGCAGGCTTGGCATATTGATAACTGTTGTAGTAAACACATGACCCTAACAAAAATATGTTTGTGACTTTTGCTAATCCTCTCCAAATAAGGGTTCAAACCAGTGATGATATGAGGCTCCTAATTCAAGAAAGGGGTGATATAGTGGTGAAAGCAAAGATTGGAGTCAATTGAATCTATAACATATATTACATATATTTACCTAGTGTTGAGTGACTTTTTATAAGGATTAGATAATTATAATTTAGTGTAAGATTGACCGTTAAAAACAGGGATGGTTGCCTCTCGTAAGCGGGCCAAGATTTGTGTTCTTGGTTCCTTAGTTTTCGTAAAAATTATCTTGGTTCTTATCTAATTACTAGGCGTTTTAGGGTCAAAGAAGAACATGATCGCAACAATAGATACAAGCACGTGGTCAAGGGAATTCAATAGAAAAGAGGAGTAGACTACAATGAGATATTTTTTTCTGGTTGTGAAGATGACTACTGTCAGCCTCGTGTTGAATATAGTGGCTGCAGAGGACTTGCATCTTTGACCATGATGGCAACAAGAGATACAAGGGACGAGATAGTGGTCAAGGGAACAGATAAGAGGTGTCGACAACTACAAGTCTACAATGAGATATTTTATCCGGTTGTGAAGATGATTACTATCAGGCATGTGTCAAGTATTATGGCTGCAAAGAACTTACATCTATAGTACTTCGATTTTAAGACAACATTCTAGCATGATCATCTTGAGGAAGAAATCTACAATTGAAAACTTAGTCTGCAATTGAAGAAAAGTCTTTATGGTTTGAAGCAACAAGCAAGCACCAAGATAATGGCACTTAAAGTTTGACAGTTATAAGAGGAGTGGGTACAAAAGATGCCTTATGGACCTGCTACTTAAAGAAATTTGGTTCATCCTATTCCTATATCATAATTAGGGGTTGTTTGGGAAGGTTTTTGTTTGGGAGGGTTTTTTCTTAGATCAAAGGAGTGTGTTTCTTAATTGGGAGGGACAGGTTTGGAAAAAAACTTGGCTTCCTGCATAAAGCTCCCCCTAAAAGCTTACTGAAAAAGCCACTTTCTATATCATTAAGCCACTACCAAACAGTCATGTATATCTAATCGAATAAGTTGAGAGTCCCATTAAACCCATTAAGCTGCTAATAAACAGACCCTTACTGTTATATGTTGATGATATGCTGATTGCAGATTCTAACATGAGAAAAACCAACATACTGAACAAACAAACTCCTAAAGAAATTGAGATGAAAAAATTGGGTCCTTAGAGCATATACTTGGTATGACGTACGAGCATCATTAAAGACAGATTTAAACATGTTATAAAACTTTCCCAAGGCAAGTATATCAGGACAACGTCCTTCATAATGCTAAGATCAAAAGTACATCTTTGAAAGCCACTTCAAGCTCAAGAAGAAACAGTCACACGGGCAGATGAAGACATGAAAGAAAAGGCTAAGGTGGCGTTTGTTTTTTAAGAGGTCCGAAGTCTGAAGTCTGATTTCAGTTCGGAAATGGTTATGAAATGCCTAAACGAATCAGACATAAGTGGTGATTAAGAGCTTAAAATGAAAAAACAAACAAGGCTTAAGGTTCCATATGCATCTACAGTTGGTAGTCTAATGGTTGTTGAAATGCAAGCAAAGCACTCTAAGGCATGTTTGCATAATGGTTAGCATTAGCACAAAAATTAATTGGATGTCTTGACTTCAAAGAGCGTTTTCTTTTCAACCACAGAAACAGATTATATGGCTATTGCAGGCGCTATTTAAAAAATGACTAGGTTAAAAAAAATTCTTGTGGAATAGGACAAGAAGCAAGGTGTTGCAATGAAATCATATGTTTCATGGTAGAACGAAATACATCCGGCTAAGATATCATTGATATCACTATATAAAGGAACCAAGTAATCAATTAATGTTCAAGGACATTAATTTGCCATGAAGCTTACAGATCAAGGACATAAGCGCCTCGACTAAGGTCTCGTTATACATATATATACACCTTATTGTAATTGTTAAACCCTAAGCTGAATTAAATAAGAGTCTTATTAATGTGGTTGTGGATGTAAATCATTTATTGACCAAACCACATAAATCTGTGTCATTGTATGTTGTTTACTTTTATAAATATTTGTGTTTGCTCGTGTGAATCTCGTCCAATTGGTTTCCTCTAACAATATGGACCATAAGAACCTACTTGGATACCCCTTTGTGGATATAAGAGAAGAGAAATTAACCAATGAAGAGGCCCAAGGAGAGTTTGTGAAGGCAATTACGAGCCCAGAAATTTCGGCAACCATGAGGATCATTTATGTGAAGGCTAATAGGGGTCTATCAATGAAGCAATTTTCTTCCCCCTCAACCCTTTTTTACGTTTCTAATGTATAGATTTGACCTTAGGGGTATATGTTTAGCAACACAACCACCTTAAACTATCCTAACAATATGCCATTATAAAAACTTCTTCCACCAGCTTAACTGAATACTTATTTTTAACTGTCTGTCTTTAGTAATAAAACATGTATCTTCAATGTGTAAATCACGATCAAGCATTCATTTGTAAAGATAAGTCACATATAAAGGAAATCAACTATTTAGTTGCCCAACTACAGGTGGTAGGTAGACCGATTACAGCAGGTGGGATCAAAAAAACCATGATCATGATTCATGAAAAGACTTCAAATTTCAGTATACCCAATTCTACCGAGTGTTCTCAAGCTCATACTTAAGCTTCAAAACATATCATATATCTACGCAACCAAATGCCCATATAAATCGAACCAAGTTGTGTGATGGAGGTCCGTGAGAACCCTAAAAGCAAACAACAAGATTAGGGTTTTCTTTAATTTCGTACGTAACCCTAAGAGATTCCGAATAAACATCAAAATACAACATCCTAGATGCATCATCGACAGAATCTATACAGTAAATAGGAATAGAGAGCAACAATTCTTGAAATAAAATACGAAGGAAAATAGACCTGTGTAAGAAGGCGTTTTAGGCCCATCCTTCTACTTCTCTTCAAATCAAAAGTCAGATCTTTGTCTCGCCCTTTCTTCCTCGAACAAAAATGTCAAAATGGATGCTTGATTTGAAGACCTGCGCGCTTTCAGCGAGATATTGGTGGGTTTACGAGAGAGAGAGAGAGAGAGAGAGAGATGTCTACAAGGGGAAATTAGGAAACGATTGATTGGATTTTTATGTGGTTTTGGAAAATTGTAAATTTTATGTAAATCCAATTGTTCGTTGAAATGGGCTCGTATTCATGTCAATATTTTGTTTGTCGAATTGATGGTTGTTTATCCAAACTTATCCGGACAAATGTTTACCGGTAAAATTCAACACTATCACAGTATCACTTACTTATCGGGTAAGATTTTGGTCCACGAAAACGGTATTGTATGTAATAATTTACCCGGTAAGCGCTTACCATAGTAAGAGTCGTTTCCATCACTTACCCGGGTAACACTCTTGGTCATTGTTTTCCTTGTTTTCGTTCTTACCGGATAAGATTTTTTGTACTTGTTATAATCCTCCGGTAAGATAATATGACTTGGTAAGCACTTACCCGAATAAGCGTTTGGTAAACGGCCTCTTAGTTGATTTTTTCATTCTTGCTAACAAGATGTTTAAAAAACTCGAATTTTTGGTTAAATTAATGAAATATGGAATCGAATGAATCGTTTCGATTGGAATGAAAAACGTTTTTATTTATCATCTCGGGATGAAATGAATTATTTTTTGATGGACTTTCTTTTTTTTTCGTTTGGTTGATTTCTTCTTTTTGGTAACGGATAGTTTTCTTTCGATTCTTTTTTCTGAAATTATGAAAAAAAGTTAGCTAAAGTTGAATGAAGTAAAAAAGTTGCAATCTATATATTTGGTTCAACATCCAATTATTGGATTGTTATTCAAATTTTTGTAATGTTTGTTTTTAACGGTTATGCTATAATTTTTTTAAAATAAATTATCTAAAGTTAAAATCTCTAAAAAAAATAGTTATTCTATTTTAGCGATTTTGTTATTAATTACATTGTAATAATATTCAGTATGTTGAATAAAATGTTATTTCTCTCTTTTAAAGACTTATGAGGTGTTTGGTTGGAGGTATTTATAGGTAATTAATGAAAATGATTATTATTAATCATGTTTGGTTCAAATAAGAAATAAGAATGGAATCAAAGATGATGTTTGGTTCCAAAAACTTAATTAAACAAAATAATAGATTTGGGTCAAATTCATTCCTCCCCAATTTAGGGGAATAGAAATAGCCAGCCTATCTAATGGAAAATCTCGTCTCCCTATCTTCCCCACCATAGCTTCACCTTCCTTCACTCACCAGTTATCTTCTGCACCTCATGTTTTTATGAAGGTTTTGAAGATTTATCTACATTTCAGTTAGAGCCAGTGGCGTAGTCAATAGGGGGGCTGGGCACCCCTCAACTCTCAGCCCACCCTTTACTTGGTTGTAAGAAAAAATATTTTGATGCAAAATAACATCTAAATTCCCAAATGTAGATAGCCACCATCAAACCTAGAAAAAGAATTTAATAATAATAAAAACCTTTCGGGTTAACACATGGCAACATTTCTACCGCATAAAAGAAAAGGAAAGATGCAAGGAATGAAAATAGAAATGAATTTTCATTCTCCACGGTTTAGTCAGAAATGAAAATTTGGGCTTCTGGGGGAATGGGTCATTATATTATAGAAAATCAAACAGTTTTTTTTATTATCATTCCCATTAATGACTGTCTAATACCTCCAAGCAAACATCCCCTAAACAAGAGAAAAATAAAACATCTTTTCAAAAAAAAACTACTTAACTAATTTAGTTAAATATGTAATTGTGTAAATATAATTATAAATCAGGTACAATGTTTATATGAGACATTCTTTTGAGAACTTTTTAAATCGTGATATCTTTGAACTAATGCATTATGTGTTTTTTTTTCCATCCACGGTTAAATTTAATATAACGATTAACATATATTTGTTTCATATTTACTCGGTTCACAATGTGAACCTTCTTGTGATTTATTTTGAATTTTGAAGAGCATATATGTAATTTATTTAAATTTTGAATAACAAGTATGTAAATGTTAGTTTGTTACTTTGTTTTAATTATAGATGAAGTTCTTAATTTATTATAATAATACATTGAATCATGTACAAGAAACAAATCATTAATTATTTCTTCAAGCGAAAAGAAGACCTTTGTGATAATCATGTTGAAATATGTGAATTTCATTTATGTTAAATTGAGTTCTCTTTGTTCGGATGCAGTATTTATCATTATCATTTCATAATAAGTACGACACCGAAAGACTGAACCCTCCTTATCCTAGATTCCTAGTTCCGCCCCTGTTTAGATCAACTCCAACCCATAACACTAAAAAACACACACCAAAACACAAAAACTAACGGGTCCTTCAGACACCAAAAAAAATTCAACTCCAACCATACTTCAAAAAATACACACCAAATTAATGAATTCATGTCAAAAAAACATATTTCAATATTATTAAAGTATTCTAAATACAATATTTATAATTTATAAATAATTATCATGGTTCTGTCTAAATTAAGTTTTTTAATAAAATGATAATTTTTTAAATGAATTTTACAAGCGAAAAAATTATTTAAGTGAAAAAATAAAATATATGCACTAAAAAAATTAATCAAAATAATATGAATTAACATAAAAATATAAAGTTATACTTCAAATAATGTTTAATAAAATTAAAAAAACAAAAATCTTGAGTATACTAAAGAAACCCCCAAATACTAATAGAAAATTGAGTATTTTCAACCACAATGGTGGTGCCTCAATGGTTTGAGTTTGGACTCCAAAGGTCAACAGTACCAGGAGGTCCCAGGTTCAAATTCAGGGAGGGGTAAAAAAAATCACATTGTGGCCACGGAGGTTCAAATGCGGTGACTCCGGGCTACCCGCGAAGCGGGTAGTCACCCTGAGATTAGTCGGCTCGCATAGCGGGTTGGATATCCAGGTTAATAAAAAAAATTGAGTATTTTCAATGAAAAATGTCGTTGAAAATTTTCTACGAATTTTAGAGGATTATTGACAGAACATAAATTTTCTACGAATTTTCAACGGATTTCCGTTGAAAATCTCTCACAAACATATATGCATTTTTAACCAAAAAATTTTCAACGGAATGACTCGTAAAAAAGTTTTTGGTTGAAAATGCATTTTATGAGAGATTTTCAACGGAAATTCGTTGAAAATTTATGTTTTATCAATAATCCCTTTAAAATTCATAGAAAATTTTCAACGATAGTTTTCGTTGAAAATACTCAATTTTCTAGTAGTGAAAAGCAGTGTGAACAGCGTCACACCAAATTTAGTGTGAATTTCCTAATCTTTATCTTGGTCGGCAAAACATTTGGTGGGATAGCGTCTGGTTGGATTTTTTCACCGTCATATTTGGTGATTGTATCGTGTGATTGGAGCTGGTCTTACAGGTTTCTCCATCTCGGTAAAAAAAAGGTGAACTCGGTTTTCCTTCTCATTACATCGAAGGTTTTTTCTTCATTGTAGATTGAAGATTTCTCTTCGATTTATCATACTGTTTTGTTTCTTTGCTCCGATTTTGATTTATGTAACAACCCCCTTCCGATTTCTCTTCTGTTCAATTAGGGTTTTCTGAGGAAGAAAGAAACATGGTTTATCTTCTATGCGATTAGGGTTTTAAGGAAGAGAAAAATCATGGAATCTTGATGGAGATGGGTTTTTCATGTTAAAGAATGGAGATGATGTCTTGGTGATGAAGAGGTTTGGGAATCTTGGTGATGGAGATGGGTTTTTCATGGGTATTGTTGGTCTCGCTAGTGATGAACATACTGATTCGTTTGATGATAGAGATGCTTATTGGAGAAACTCATTGATAATATTTTCATCAAACAAACACTAACAATACAAAGAAATACAAAGAAATAAAAAAAATGTTATAATGGTTATCATTGATTCCCATTTCTTAATATATTGATTCCCATTTTCATTCCTATTCTTTAAAACGAACCAAACACACCTTTAATTTCATTATGTATTATTGGTGAAAAATAATTAAATATTAATCTCTCTTGGATATGAAGTTTTAGGGATTTCTTCAAATTTTGAGATTTCCACCCTCTCATTCTTTTTTTTTCCTCCATTTTAGCATATGGTAAAACATAGTTGTTGGAGCAAAAATGTATCATAAGGGGCTGTTTGGTTTGCAAAATCCAAAGGAATTTGATAGAATTGGAATGACGAATTCCTTTGAGTATATTCCGATTTTGTTGTTTGGTTCACTTTTGAAATGAATGGAATTCTTTAAATTCCTTTGAATCTCATAAAGTAATGAATTCATCATTCATTCGTATAAATGGAGGAATTGAATTCCATCCCTTTGCATATGATTTAACCAATATCACCCACCCCTCCCCCTATAACAACTATGCTACTAATGTCATTGTCATGCCCCTACCTCTACCCCCCCCCCACACTACTATTGTGCTCGTCACAACCACCACCACCACCATCACCTGACTACCATGCCACTACTATCATCATCACAACTACCACCATGTCACCCATCCCCACCCTATCGACCGCCATGCCATAAATACCACCCCTAGTCGCCCACCGCCCAACCTCCACCTCTAATCGACCATCATGCGACTATTGTCGTCGTCATAACTACCCACGCTACTCATCATACCCACATAGGCGGCCAGGGTGGGATGGCGGGGTGAGGGGGTGGGGGTGCTACTCTTAACAACCGGTAATATCATTCCTATTGTCATCATATTTCCCACCCCATCTCCAACCACCAATACCACCATGCTACTAATGGAGATTCCAATTATTTTGAGAGTTTTTATTCCAACTCCTACCAATCAAACATGTGGTCAAATTCCACCAAAACCAATACCAATTCATTCAAAGTTGAATTCCTTTTATGGATTTGACTCCACCAAATTCCGTTCTGCAACCCAAACAACCCCTAGATCTCTAAAATCTCCATTTAAGCATATCTATTGGAGATGTTCTTTACCATCCTTATGGTTGTGACAAAATTCTATAATTTAAAACCAATTGAATACCATAAACATTATAAGTTGTCGCAATGAAAGACTTTAAAACAGTAAGATTTTGAATAAACTAAAGTACTAATATGTCAAAGTTAAAATAAACATAATAGTCTTAGAGCATATCCAATCTTACTGTCTACATTTAAGATAATGTAGAGTGTACAAAATGCATCACTATTAGTTTAAGGAGCTAAATAATACATTGGTACTTCATTCATGTTTCCTATATTAACAAATATACATTAATTTAATTTTTTTTTACTTTTTAGTTAAAACAAAATAAACAAATGACATGATCTATACATTACTGCTAGGAGATCGTGATGAAAATGACAAAGTCATTGGACCAAGAAGGCGAATCATCAAATCTCTGTATCACTGGACAATATGATGATAAGAGATAAGTTGCAGTTGACACTAACACTAGAACAATCATCGTGATGTCCTTACCCGATGGATGTTTAACAGTGAACATTTCAACCACAAACAGAAATATGAAACACTTTCACTATTCTATATGAAGGCATATTAAGTAAAGTAAAAAAGACAAGTCTTACCAAACAATATGAACTTTTATATGTAGGAAAACGAATCTCACATATATCTACAATAGGTTCATTTATCTTTTAATGATCTTAAAGTGCATGACAAAGTTTTTGATAATCACAAGGTATTGTTCAAATTTATACAATTTTTTTTTAAATAAAGAAGTAAATATTGAAACTTTAAAAAAAAGTAACACTCAACTTCACCGGTTTTTTATTTTAGAAAATTCAATAATATCATCAAAATTTTCTATAAATTGTCATTCGAGCAAACTTTTATTAAAAATTATATAATATACTTATTAAATTCAATCTCATTTGTGAAAACAATAAAAAAAATTATCTCTTTTAAACATTTAATTTTAGAGATTCTCCAAATTTGGAGATCTTGTTATCTTTTCCTCAATTTTCCTATTTTAAAGAATTTGTTAGAAATACTATTAAAGGCATGTTTGACAATAATAAATTTCTTACTTTTTGAGTTTATTCACAAAACTCTATTTGAGTGAGTAAAAATTAGTTGATAAACTAGGGAATTAACGTGTCAATAAGAGCTATATGTTTTTTTTACTAATTTTCTTTCAATAACAATTTTCATTAATATTAATTGCTATCTATTATTACCAAGGTTCTAAATGGCGTGAGGCGTGATGTGGCGGCGAGGTCAAGCCTCAAGCCTTACGAGTTACGGCGAGTACATGACGTTTTTCAAGGCGATCCTTAAAGCGACAAATCTTTATATATGTTTTTCAACATGCATTCATAATTTTATATCACATACACAAGAGTTACAAAAACAAAAAGAAAAAAATCTCACTCACGCCTTATAACCCGCCATAACGCGTCATACTGCAAGCCACACCTCAAAGTCGCTCCATGGGCTTTAACGTGGCGGCGAGACCACATCTCGACATTATGACGCACCATAACACGTTTTTTAGAACCTTGTTGTTACTATTTTCTAATAAATATTGGCTATAAATAATAATAAGTGTTAATTATAAATTAACTATTGGTTAATATATTATGTAAACTATTGACTAATTTTAACTTTAAAGTATTCATATTAATTATGAATCATGAATTATTTAGGTTAACATTAGTATCAATCTTTTTTATATTAAATATTATTATTTTATTCTTATTCAAAATATTTTGTTGTTAAAGGGTAAATTTAACAAATTTAAAATTGTATTTTAAGTTACATAAAGATGAAGTTTATATTTATTTTGTTTTATAAATAATAAATAATAAAAATTTAAAAATATTTAATTTAATTAATAACTATTTTTAACATTTATTAATTAATTATTAATCATAGGTCGATAATGTTTTAAATCATATTATATGCACTGGTAATTAAAAATCATCAATCAAAGTAGATTGGAAAAAAAACCATATTTCATTATACAATCCTAAAATCTATATTATATAAATAATCAATAATCGGATTATAATTGTATTAATTAAAATATTGTATTATATTTTTTTTACCATCTAATTTGTATTATTTTACATATTACATTATTAATAATTTATTCTAATTATCTTACTATATTATAAAAGCTCTTATTCGGTTATGTTTACAATTTTAAAAGGTACTATTCTTGATGCATTATGTACAACTTCTAAAGCTTTCACCCCACTCCACCTAATACGGCCCTAACCCACGACCTGAGCCCACGTCCCTTCCCTCTTATGTGCATCCAACCTCCCATCTCCCCTAAATTCCAGCAGGTGCCCGCTCAAATTCCCATGCCCGTTGAACCTTTCCCTCAACTTCTCAATCGCTCATAGGGCTTCGATGATGATTAGACGATTCAAGCTATGATTCTGCTCTAAAGACGTTCTTCTCCCCGATTGATCGTCACATGTTTCTTGGGATAGGTTTCGCATTCATCCTATACATCTCTTGGGATAGTTCTTTGCTAATTTAAACTCAATTTGTCAGTTTTTGATGATTTAAACTCAAATTTGATGTTTTTTTTGTATGATTTAAACTCAAATTTGACAGTTTTTTTACGCTTTAAACTCATTGTTTCAGGCTAGGAGAGAAAGGATCAGTGAAAGAATGAAAATCCTGCAAGATTTGGTGCACATACAATACTTCTTTACCAATCTTTTTTCTGAGTTTTGTAGCAAAGGGTGACTGATTTTGAGCCTGTTTATCAGGTGATCGGAAAAACGCTTGTTCTTGATGAAATAATCAATTACATCCGATTATTGCAACATCAAGTTGAGGTACTTTTTAATTTATTTATCAACTTCATAAGTTTTTATTCTAATTGTTGATGAATTTGACACCATACCTTGTGCGTTTTTTATGTTGTAGTTCTTGTCTATGAAGCTTGAAGCTGTAAATACAAGGAATAACTCTCCTGTCGAAGGGTTTCCTACAAAACACATAATTGTGATCTTTTGACACTAATCAAGACTCAATTTGCAGAACTGTGCTGAATAAATTGGACCCACGATCACGACCCTTCTTTGTTATTTGATTTCCACTTCAAATTTTGTTTCTATGTTAACTATTCCATCTGTTAGAGTATGGGTGCTCACCCCCTGCTATTCCAAATGGTGAGGCTCAAACAGGTAAATAGGTAAATCTGTGCATCAATTATAATTTTAAATTTTAAGATTCGTTTTGTATATTGTTATCATTATTAAGGCGATAGATATTGTTTGCTACTGGTTTGCTAAGGAATTTTAATGCTCATGAACCTGATCTTAATGGATTCCATCAAGGAGGCATTTGGTGTTTACAATCTTATTCAAAGGATTCCAAGCAATGGATTTGAAGCAGATGTTGTTTGAGTGTTTCCAAAAAAATGTTTACTTATTTTTTTAAGTAAAATTATTGTTTTTGTTGAAAAACGATAATATGTTTTAACATTATTGGATAATTCAATGCTAATTTAAGCTTAACTTGAATTCGAGGTTGAGGCTAAGGGGCGTTTACCAAAACACTTACCCGGTAAGTGCTTACCCGTAAAATTCAACACTATTACTTGGGAAAGATTTTAGTCCACCAAAACGGCTTCGTAGGCAACAATTTATCCGCTAAGCTCTTACCATGGTAAGAGCCGTCTCCCACACTTATCAGGTAAGACTCTTGGTCCTTGCCTCGCTCTTACTGGTAAGATTTTTAGTCCTTACCTTATTCACCCGGTAAGGTAATGTGACTACATTACTTGGTAAGTGCTTACTTGGATAAGAGTTTGGTAAACGACCCCTAAGTTTTGTTAATTTGGCGTGAATTTTGTTTGTATTGATGTACACAAAGGAAAAGGGACCAAATTGTTCATATTAATGCCATAAGCTGGAGTGTTTTTTAACTCACTTTTTTGTTGTTTCTTTTGTTATTGTTCTTGTAGAGACCTAAATGGAAGTGTTAAAAATGAGTTCTTTTTGCTTTATTCCTATATTAACAAACTTCATATTGATTGACATGAACAACTTCAAAGTTGAAGACAGAATGGATTGTTTGCAAAAATGAGGTAACTTGCAAATTATTTATAACTAACGCTAAAAAAAATTCTATGGTGCCTTTTACGTTTGCCCTGGTTTATATCTTTTGGCTTTTAGAAGGATAATAATTTAATTGAAATGAATATTTGTTTTAAACTTTGATGCCATCCAAATTTCGTCTAATAAATATTTGGTTTTCTCATTTGTTCCTTGCTCCCAACTTTAAATAGGAGTTTGTTTATATGTTTGTCAAGAGATCATGAGAAATAGCAAAAACCTTATTCGATTATAGTTGATACTTGCACTTCCAGTTTTTATCCATAAGTACCTTCCAATTTTATCCATAAACATCTGATCATCTACCTTTTCTTCAAGTTGGTAATTTTCATAAACTTTTGTATTTCACTTAATACATGCACTATGCCTTTTCTTAAAGTACTAGATTTGTATACGCTAAATGGAACTCACATACACGCCTAACCTTTGGTGAGGTTGGAACCCTTGACCTCTAGAAAGGTTGGATAGCAGTATGCACCATACCTTTCATGGCTTACTTAATATCCAACCTTTTAGCTTCTTTTTTCATTTAAAGAATTTATACATTGACATCAATTCATCTTTCATGTCACTTAACACTAATCAATACTCTTTTCCTATGGAGATCAAACAAGTTGTCATATTCAATTAGGATCCTACGGTAGATGTTGAGAAAATCATTGACTGGGAGAAGACTGCTCCAAAGCAAGTTGAGATTCCATTCAAGCCGGCTCGTGTTCTGTTGCAGGTATTTGATTTGAATTTTTTGGAAGATGACCTTTAAGCATATGCATTCTTTTAATATATTGAAGAAATTGTGTCATAATGTGTGTTAACATTTCAGGATTTTACTGGTGTGCCAGCCGTGGTATATCTTGAATGTATGCGTGATGCCATGAAAAATCTTGGCGGAAACACCGACAAAATAAATCATTTGGTATGCCTGGCTAAATGATTTAATTTCTTATTAGCATAGGTGAATGGATTTAGATGAGAACCTGACCTGCATTTGCTAGAATTGATGTATTTATTAAAACATGTTTATGCACATTGCTTGTGAACTTTATGCTAATTTGTATCACCGGATAGTGGTAACACCTCTTCATTCAAGATGTTTCTTGAAATAGATTCATTAGGTTGCATTATGTGAATATAAATGTTAGTCTTTTGATTTTCTTTCCTGTTGTTTGTATCTCATTTTGATATTCTGGTGCAGGTTCTTCTGGATCATTCGGTTCAAGTTGAATGTAGTAAAAGCAAATATGGAACTTGAATTTCAGAGAAACAAGGAGATATTTGCTTTTCTTAGGTGGGGATCTAAAGCTTTCAGGACATGCTTGTTCCACCACGATCTGGTTTGAGGATCAAACTATATTGGTGCTTATACATCTTGGATAACAATGCTAATCTATCTCGATTCTACTGACACAAAATTACTCTTGGCAATGCCCTTCCTTTATTTGTTTTGCTTATTTGATTGAAGTATCTTTCGATTAAATTCAAGTTTCTTCGTGTGCATGTTTTTTTTCATCCTTTCCAAATGTTTTAAGTAGATGTAACTGGTGAAGGAAGTGTTGCTAATTTTATTTGTTACCATTTCAGGTTAATCTTGAATATCTTGGACGAGTTGTCTTCAACACTAATGCAATACTCTACTATTTCAGATTAACCCCTTCCCTTCTACTTTCTGCAGCTTTACCGTAATTATTGGTTACAAATTAATCTCATAAAGTATTAAATGTATAACTCATTATCGATTGAAATAGTTGTAACTTTGTTTTATTCAAAAATAAATTTTGATTTTTTTTTAATTGATAGCTACATTAATTTTTTAGTTTTGGTTTATTAAAAGGTTTTACATCTGTTGTATTGCGGCGGGTACATAACTAGGACACATTGGTTTCTTCCTGCTTTGACTCTAATTTAGTTCATATAATCATTGATAAAGCTGATTACAGGGATAAGCAAAAGAAGATGGATTAGCAAAAAACAGGGACTTGCTTGTTGACAAGAAGCACGACAGACATGTATTGTTCGAAAGAGACCCATGATGTAACTCTTTTATTCTTCTTTTAGATCGTTTAGGAGAAATGAACATTGTTAAATCAAATAATGCGTGTTTTCTGAGTTCTACAACCACATTTGTTGTATTATGTTGCAAACATTTAAGTGTACTTTAAGCGATTTTCAATGTATTTGTTATTTTTACATCCCTTTTCATGGCATACCTTCGATCCATATTTGATTCATATCTAACGGATTAGAAAAAAAAAACATTTAAGGAAGTGAATAAGAAATTGTAATTTTTATATCCTAACTGCATTGCAGCGGGTATATTTCTAGTATAATAAACAGGATAGTTCTTAACATGTCTTTTTTGATCCGTCTTTATTTTTTAATTAGTTGTTGTCAAACATGATTGATTCATGAACTAACTTTTCGGCTACTAAACTAGTTTTGCCAAATATAACCTAAGTATTTCAGTTATTATCCAAACACATAATATAAAGACAAATACCAAAATATAAATTGTCTAAGCACCTAAAATACAAGCATAGAGAGAACATGATTTTTCTCTACTTAGAGAAGAAAATCTCTTTACAAACCAAGTTTTGAATCTAGCATGGTATTGATTTGCAATCCAATGCAACAATTTCTAAATCTATTTATCCGCAAAAAGCTGATATAAAAGAGAAACTGCTTTTGGGGATTTTGGGGGGGTAATGTTATTTAAAAGATAAATGTGATTAAAAGAAAACCCATCCCCTTTTTTTTCTCCGTGAACGCTGCACTCTTGAGTTTTTTTCCCGAGGAAAATGGAGGAAAAAAAGGAGAAAACAGTGAGCAAGAAAAATATTTGTGTTTCCGTGTTTTTTCAAGGAAGAAAGGAAAACGAAAGAAAAGTAAATATTGTTGATTTTCCTTTCAAATGTAGGAGGAAATAGAAGCAAAGTAAATAAAATAAATAATTTAACAAATAAAAATATTTAATTACATTCCACAATAAAATAAATAACGGTATAATTATAAAAATGATATTTTTACTTTATTTTCTCTCATAAGCGAAAACGTGAACATTTTCCCCCCTTCTCATTCTTTTCTTTTCATTTTAAACACGAATATAAAAAACAAATTCCTTTTTTTCTTTTCTTTTTTTTTTCCTTCCAAAAATCGGGAACATAACATTAGTGAATCACATTTTCCATCATTTTGATCTTGTCATGATGGATTTTGTTTGTGAAATTACTTTTTATTTAAATGGCCATGATGTTTTTTTAATAGCTTAATGATTTTTAATACTGGTGTCGGAAAAAAAATGTTTGCAAAAGAGATATTTTGATCTTTTTAAATTTTAGTCATGTTTGTTACAAACTTTATGAGCTTAATGGGACCGATAACCTATTCGTTCAACTACACATGCTGTTTGGTAGTAGCATAATGATATAAAAATTGATTTATTCAGTAAGCTTCTAAAAGACAGTTTATTTAGAAAACCAAGTTTTTTTTCTAAACGTATCCCTCCCAATTAAAAAACCTGTTGTCGAATGAGTGGGTTAGAGGATCTTTGGTTGCAACTTCTGGTTTGTAATCGTTAAGGTACGATAAGATCAACTGGGTCTGAAAATAAGTCAGCTGCATCTTTTGTAATGATTGGTGGCCACCGAACAATGTGTATGGTTTTGGTATTAATAAAAGGTGTTACATCTATGAAAAAACTTCAAACAAAAATCTTCACAATCTATATAGACAAGTTTAGGATCCACATCACACACAAAGATGAGAAATGAAGGTATATTTACAGGTAGCTATTGAATCTAAATAGAAATAAAAATAAAAAATTTAAAAGTTTGTTACTAGTAATAAGAATGAGACCAAAATAAATAAAGCCCTATTTCATGCCCTATTACCTTATAATTTCACACGTCTTAATGGACTCAGTCATCTCCAACCTCTTGCTGTCTTGCACATGCTCTTGTATAATAGCTCTGTAATCTTTGTAAGAATATGCTGTTTTCAAACACCATTGGCGCTACTGCCAAGTTAAATACCCATCTCAATGCTTCCAAAATATCTATAAATATATATATTTAAATATATATATATATATATATAATATAAATATAATACCAAAACAATACAGCTCACAGAAAATCCCCATTTCCCCAATCTGCACCAATGACTCCTTACCAGTAATAGATAGAAAGTGAGCGTCTTCAAAAACCCTTTAAATCTCAACAAAAAAACCTTACTTTCTTTCTTCAATGGCGGAACCCAAAAAGTATATCACTTCAGATGAGCTGAAAACACACAATAAAGCAGGGGATCTGTGGATCTGTATACAGGGGAAAGTGTATGACGTTTCCGATTGGATGAAAACCCACCCAGGTGGCGATCTGCCATTGTTGAACCTTGCAGGTCAAGATGTCACTGATGCTTACGTGGCTCTTCATCCTCCAGCCGCTTGGAAACATCTCGACAGGTTCTTTAATGGCTATTATCTCAAAGACTACACTGTCTCTGAGATCTCTAAAGATTACAGAAAGCTTTATTTCGAGTTTATGAAAATGGGTTTGTTTGAAAAGAAAGGTCATGGAGTTTTGATTTCCATGGTGTTCATCGCAATGCTGTTTTCCATTTGTGTTTATGGCGTTTTATTCAGTAAAAGCAGTTTTGTTCATTTAATTTGTGGTGGGTTATTAGGGTTTCTTTGGATTCAAAGTGGGTGGCTAGGTCACGATTCCGGCCATTATCAGATAATGGTTGATCGGAAAACCACCCGATTTGCTCAGATCTTGACCGGAAATTGCCTCGCCGGAATAAGCATCGGCTGGTGGAAAAGAAACCATACAGCCCACCACATTGCCGTTAACAGCCTCGAATACGATCCCGATCTTCAACACATGCCGGTTTTCGTAGTTTCTTCGAAGTTTTTCGATTCAATTACTTCAAAATATTACGATCGAAAATTAAACTTCGATTCGATAACTCGATTTCTCGTTAGTTACCAACATTATACGTATTATCCCGTTATGTGCGTAGCTCGCCTTAATCTTTTCGCACAATCTTTCGTGTTACTTTTATCCAATAAAAAAGTGCCGAAAAGAGGTCAAGAGCTTTTCGGGCTTTTAGTCTTTTGGATTTGGTACCCTTTATTGATATCTTTCTTACCCAATTGGCAAGAAAAAGTGATGTTCGTATTGGCTAGCTTTTCGGTCACAGGGATCCAACACGTTCAGTTTACATTGAACCATTTTTCGTCCACGGTCTACGTGGGTGAGCCGAGTGGGAACGATTGGTTCGAGAAGCAAACCAACGGGACCCTTAATATCGATTGTTCGGCTTTTATGGATTGGTTTCATGGTGGTCTTCAGTTTCAAATCGAACACCATCTTTTTCCGAGATTGCCTAGATGCCATCTTCGGAAAATCTCGCCGTTTGTGAAGGAGTTGTGTAAGAAGCACGGTTTGCCGTATGATTCGGCTTCGTTTTATAAGGCGAACGAGATGACCATTGCGACTTTGCGAACCGCGGCTCTACAGGCTCGTGATTTGACTAAACCGGTCCCGAAGAATCTGGTCTGGGAAGCCGTAAACGCTCACGGCTAACCGTGAGACCAAATGGGTGGCTCGTTGGATCTTTATTTATATTATTTATCATATGCTTATGGAATGTATTTGTTCGTATAATAGTGTTGTTTTTTTTTTCTTTTGTTGTTTTGATTTTAGATTCAACTTCAATTCTTTGGTTTATCCAAGGTAAATCGTTGGTTCTACTTATTTTGTTACCGGTTCAATAATTTGGGTTTTTTTTGGTTAAACCCGGTTCATGGTTTGTAAAACGGAGGTGGATCGATGGTCTTACTTTTGGTAAGCATATAAGAATTTAGTAAAAAATGATCAAATTTTGGTTGATTTTGGTGTTTTCTAAGTTCATATATGTTTGTTATCATGTGGGAATCTTTTTTTGTTGTTTTGTATATTGGGAGTCAAGGGTCATAATATGCTAAATGGACCCTTCATCATCAAATATTTTTTTTTCTTTTTTTTTTAATTTAAAGTTTCAAATATCTGATTTGGGATTATAGAAAAATAAGTCGACATTTGTGAGACATGTGAGACCATCTTAGTCTTTGGATTAGTTTTTTTTTTCTTTAAAACCGACAGAATATTCATAGTAGAACACTGGACATTGGCAAGAAAAAAACACGAATTATGTATGAAAAATCGGGACATTCACGAAAGTGCATACAAAACCTTCACATACGTGTATTTGAACCTTCAACGTTGCCACACAATCTCATGGAAAATGGTTAATCTCACGAGAAATCGAGACTCAAATAATAAGTAGATCTCTAAAACTTATCCTCAATTAGTTTCAATCATAAAAGTTAAGAGTAAAATTCATTTTTGGTCCTTAACGTTTGTCGCTTTGAATGGTTTTCGTCCCTCAACTTTCTTTTAACAAATTTGTCCCTCATGTTTGTCTATATCAAACGGATTTTGTCCCTCCTTCTAACGACCGTTAACTTTTTCCATTAAGTCAAGTTAAATGAAGGGCATTTTGCTCATTTAATATATTCTTTTAAGAAAATATTTTAAAATCCACCTACTCCGGATCCCTTTTCCCTTTTTGGTGAGCTACCGGCCTTACCCCTAACCCTTTTCTTCTCTGGTGACATTTCCATCTAAACATAAATCCATATACAAAGAACATGTAAAACAAGGTTCAATGGAATCCATATATAATCTATAAACCAAACCAATCGATATGCAAATCGTTGGAAAATGAACAGCCACAGGAATGGAGGGTTTCACTGTCGAAGGACAAAGGTGATGATATGGTGGTGGTGCAATCGTTGGTAGGATGGAGGATTGGGAGTTAGTGTTGCGGAGCATCATGATGGTGGAGACGAGAAGTACTTTTTCCCCAAATTTCTGGTTTGTGATAAAGATGAGGAGGTTTCCAATGATGATAGGAAATTGGGGTATTTGGGGTTGTGAATGTGTAATACAGATATGTGTATATAATATTAAAAGAGAATTAGAATTTTCATGTTACAATTAGTATATTTATTTATATTATATAATATATAGTTTTTTTAATTTTATTAGAAAAGAGTTAAAATGACTACAATTCCCCTAATTAAAACTGGACTTAACATAAAGTTTTAACAACCATTAGGATGAGGGACAAAATCTGTTGGGAATTAACAAACGCGAGGGACAAATCTGAAAAAAAGGCGAAGTTAAGGGATGAAAACTGTTGAAAATTATAAATGTTAGAGACCAAAAGTGAACTTTACCCTAAAAGTTATTTTATTATTATATTAACAAAACTTTTTTTCTGAGTAAGGGGCCGTTATCAAATCTTACCCAGGTAAGTATTTTCCAAGTCACATTACCTTACCGGATGAGTATAGCAAGGAACAAGAATCTTACTTGATAAGAGCGCGACAATGACGGAGCAAACGACTCTAACCATGTTAGCGCTTACCGGATAAATTGTTACATGATATGTTGTTTTTGTTTACTAAAATCTTACCCGACAAGTAAGTGATAGTGTTAGATTTTACTGATGAGCACTTACCGGATAAGTGTTTGATAAACAGCCCCTAAATTATACTTTTGCTCTTTATGATTGTCACGTACTATCAAATTGTCTTTTAAATAATTATATCAATAGGTGTCATTTTGCTATGTTTTTAATCGTTCTGACCAATGTTCTAAAAAACTCGTCGCACAGCCGCCATGACACCAAGGCTTGTGTCTTACGCCACGTTAAACCCGTGGCACGTTATGGCCTAATGCTCAATTTTTGTAATTCGATATTTGATTTTTCTTTACGTTTTTTAATGTCGTATTTGTTAGTTTTTAATATATAACTTAATTTAACTTGCTTATTACTATTAACTGATTGAGTAACAATACAAAACATATGTTTTTATTATATATAATATTGTATATGAATTTGAAATTTGACCCCGTAAATTACGCCTTAAAAACGTCATGGCTTCACCGTGGCTTAATAAGATTTGGCCTCGCTGCCAAGCCACGCCTCACGTCATTTACAACCTTGGTTCTAACTAACTTTTGTTAAAAAAAATCCAATACTTTGATTTTTTCCTATTTTATTATATATTAAAAAAGTTTTTTTTCTCACTTTTGTCTTTTGCCCCCACCCCCACACCTGTAAGAACCCACACCGCCCCCACATACCTTCACATGATTGACCCCCACCCTACCCCTTAATGATAAAACCTAGCAACAACTTAGCTACCACACAATGTATTTAGGTTGTTCCCTTCCCTCCATGTCTGACTTTTATCACGGGTGTCAACAAATAACCAAAAATGGGATTTGGGTTAAACGTTTTTGCTTTTTTCAGTTTCTGGGTAGGTAGTTTAACCGATTAAAAATCCTTAATTGATTCAAACTGAAAGAATAAATCAAAGTTATGATGTTTTATAATATTATTAAATCTAAAATATTTAATATTGAGTTCATTTTGAAAGTTATAATGTCACGATGATAGTAATACAATTTATAAAAAAAATAATTTTTAGTGTGTTTTAGTTTATATATATGATTATGTATTTTAATATGATACAAATGTAAAATGAAAAAAAATAAGAGATATAAAAATAAAATAAATAACAATAATATATATAATTTAAAATTTAAAAACAATTTGTTACGTAATTATGTTATTTAATGAATTGATTAAGTCAAAAAAGTATTTAATATTGTGTTTATTTTGAAAGTATTATTGACGAGACGATAATAATAGTATAATTTATATAAAAATACATTTTCAATGTATTTTAGTTTATGATTATTTATGTTAATATAATAAATGTGTAAAATAAAAAATAAAAGAGTGAGGGTTATTAAGTAATTATATAACTAATTATAAAGATATAAAGTGTAATTTAAAAATTAAAAATTAAATTTTAAAAATCAAAAATAAAAAGCGATATGATTTTTCATATTATTTGGGATCAATGAAGGTTAGTGGGTGGGAGTTAGTGTAACTTTAAATTTTGTAGTTTAATAAAATAAAATTGTATCACTTAATTTTCAACAATAATCCTTTAATATATTTTATAATATACAACAATAATCCTTTAATATATTTTATAATATAATACAGATAAAAATACACTCATATATTTTATGTGGAGGTTACATTTTTAATATTTAATTGAACATATAATTGATAGGCCTAAAATAACTGTACTTCTAAAATTAGATAGCAATGATATAACTTATTTTACGATAAGGGGCATATTTATATGATCAACTATTTTTTGGATTTAAGTATGTAATTAAAAATAAGAAAAAAGAAATACATAGCAAGCTGTTTTTAATTTATTCGTTCTAAAAATAGGAAAACCAATGGATAATCTGACATTTCCAAACCAAAAATCATAATTTTGTCTTATACTTGATAAATAAATCACTAAATTAATTAAAAACTCTTAAAAATAAAATAAACGAATATATGCATGTTGAAGTAAAAGTATGGTCCATTTTCGTCTTTATCTTACAATTTTAAATGAAGACCGCCCAAATTAGCCAAACAATAATTATTCCATTTAATTTCCTCTATTACATACATGATTTTTTTTTTGCACCTAAAAGAATTTATTTTATTTTCATAATTTTCTTCTCTTTCTATTCTTACTCATTTATAACAAATTTCATACACATGTGTTTTAGATTTCAGCAAAACACTTCCAAATTTCATTATATTAATTTTACTACTCTACTAAATATTGATTTTTACTATAAGTTACTTACAAGTATTAAACTTAAAAGCTAAAATACTTTAATACGATTAATTTGTTTTATCAATAAATTAAAGTTATCACAATTAATGTTATTTACGACAAATTTAGTCAAAATTATCTAAATAACAAAAATATCTTATAATTATATTCATAAGGAAATCTAAAATACAAAAGGCAGCATGTCATCAATCAATTTTAATAATCAAAATTGGCTGATGATATGCTGACAACAATGGTGGAGGATGTGGGTACATAAAGATGACAATGGGGGAGGTGAAGCAAGGTGACGACAATGCCAAGGGGCGACATATGATAATGATAACTAAAAGGGTAGCAATGGTGGAAGACAGTTGCAGACAGTCGACAATGATGAAGAAGGTGAAAAGGACAGAGAGGTTGGTAGTGGGCGGTAGACGATGGCATGTATGGTGGAGGTGGTAGGGGAGGGAATGGTCAAGTAGTTGTATAGTATAAATCAATAATGCATTAGGTGAACAATACAGTCTTTTAATGCATAGATCAATTTTCATATTAAAGATTTTTAATTTTTAATTTGAATCAAAGAGTTATAATGCTTATTTTATAATTTAACAGGAACTTTCACATGTTTTTGTCTTTTATTGCTTTTGTATTCTTATGTTAACAACCCATTACAACTAGGGAATAGGTACACATTTTTTATATGGTTAAATCTAAAGTTTTGACACTCGTAGAAATGAGTTTCTTAAGAGAAAATACTCCATCTGACCATTCTTTTTATTTGAATTATTCTTTTAATATTTTTTCGGACTTTACCCAAATACTACTAGGAAATGATAAAATTTTCGAGTATTTTGGTCCGTAATGATAGGTCCGCAATGATTGTGGATCCGTCACGTGTCATCACCTGGAAGAACCCCTAAACTTACAAAATTTACACATTTAGTTTCTATTGCAGACCTGGTCTGATTTTCTTTGCATGTTTAATGTCATATAGCTGGTTTAGCCAGGTCCATAGGGTAAAGACTGGAGATAAATGATTATAAGAGCAAACTAAACGAGAAGAATGGTCATTTAAGTCAAACTCTCATTTCTTAATCATAAATGTCTGACTTAGTTTGTATGTATCCCGATAAATTTCAGGGGGTGAGCATCTTTATTGATAGGTCTCGAGGTGGATGGTGTGAGGTTGGAACTCGAAGCCTTGTTGTGAAAAAACTTCATTTTTTTGCTGTAACATTCCAAAAAATAAAATCAATAAAGGATATAAATTCAAAATTCAACCATAACTAGATTAATCAACCACGGATTAGTTCTTTACAAATCGCAACTCAAATAAACAATTTGCAGCGGAAAGTCTAAAAAGTCAACAGCTGAATTTCTAAGCTATCCAAACAAACGCGGAAACACTAAACTCATCGGAGGCCCCTCTACATTCGTCCCTTTCCCTTGTCCCCTTTCCCTACAACATACCTGCATGAAAATATTTTATTTTGAAAAGCGAGGGTTAGACCAAAAGGTCTAGTGAATTCCCATAAAACAGTTAACATTTTCAGCAGTTTTATAAATCACCAAAACATGCACTGGTCACGTTGCATTTATAAGGGATAGGGAACTCACCTGAATTGGACACATCTTGTCCCGAGCTTAAACGACTAAATTCTCCAATCCGAAAGCCTAAATTCAAAAACATAAAATGGTTGTTAACCTAGTCTTCTATTAGAGACTTAAGATAAACCCCTAATACAAAGATTCGAGCCTTGACCTTAAACGAAAAACGAGGCAGACAAGGTGGCACCCAAACTGTAGGTTACGCGGCTTACGCCGCGACCTATCCCGTGGGAGCTACTGTTCGAGGCCCCTCGTTCCTGCAGCTCAAAAACACCCAAAATACCAAACATAACTTCTCAATACTATTCCAACCTCCCTAAAATTATATATAATGATTATATAATTCCCTAAATCAATCCCAAACCATTTAACATTAGTATTGGGAGATTTACCCATCAATTTCTCAACCCATTTCTTGGGTCTCTGAGAATGGAGTTAAAATTAGGATTTCATTTCGATAGTTCCTTTGATGAATCCAAAATCAATTTATTAAAATGATTTCACCTTTTAATCATCTAAGAAACTCTTTTTCTTCAGATAGTCAAAGTTTACCAAAAAAACTTTATGCAAAAAGGGTTTTTTTTTTGTTTATGTTTTTGTGTAAAGCTCATTTTCAAGGAAATAAAAAGAAAAAGAATATTAAGAAGGGACTTTACGCGGAAAAACCTTTTTCTGTGTAAAGTTTCTTGATGGATAATTTTTTTTACATTCTATAATTTTGTAATTAGTTATTTAATTGTTTCATATTTATTGTTTTTTTATTTTTTATTTTTCATTTCTACATATTTATTATACTAACATACATAATTATATATTAACTAAATTACATAAAAAATATGTTTTATACCCTTAGTAGGTGTTTGGTTCGCAGAATGAAATTCGATGGAATTAGAATCCATCAAAGGAATTTGACTTTGAAGTAATTGGAATGAAATTTGATGGAATTTGACCACGCGTTTGGTTCATAGGAATTGAAATGTAATATCGCAAAAAAATAGAAATATGCATTTACCGGTGTCCAGTGGTGACAATTGTGTTGACAACATTAGTGGTGTGGTGGTGGGTAGGTGAGGTGGGAGGTGAGTGACGACTATGACGACAAAAAGTAGTCGTATGGTCGTGATGGTGGGTGGGGGTGGCGGTAGCGGTGGATGGAGGTGGGGGTGGCGGTAGCGGTGGTGGAATGATAATATTAATTGATGGTGGTGGCAGCAACGTCGGTGGTGGTTGCGGATATGTTGCCGGCGAGGGTGGGGCGGGTGGGGCGAGGGTGGTGGTTAAATCTATTTTTGTCTTTCTAAATGAAAATTATATATTATGTTACATTTGCTACGAAATGGAATTCAAAATCTTTCACATATGCTAAGGAATGATCAAATCCCTCAATCGTGGAATTCGGTGGAATCCGATGGAATTCAATCAATTCATTCCGCGAACCAAACGGCGTTAAGAAATTTGGTCAAAGGAATTTGTTATTCCAATTCCATCAAATTCTGTTAAATTCCGCGAACCAAACAGCCCCTTTTAGTTACAAATTAAATAAAAAACCATAATATTTTTCGAGTTCCGTGAGGTTTTTCAGGTTTACTTTGTTGCAAAAGTTAGGAAGGTAAGACCTAGAGCTGGCAAAAAGTGACCCAACCCGAACCCAACCCAAAATTAGCAGGGTGGATTGAGATTTTCAACCCATTTAAGTAAATGGGTCAACCCGCATAAGCTGGGGTGAGCAAAACCCGAATGGTCCGAAATCTGAATCCGAATGCCCTGAAATCCGAACTGAAAATAACGTATTATGCGAAGCCCGACTTCCCCGAAATCCGACTTTTTGGGAAAAGTTCGGGTTCGGGTTCGGTTTGATTTTTGGCCACCCGATCCGTCTGAAAACCCAATATATATATATATATACATATATCTTTTAAATAGTATATAAATATATTTATTTATAAAATTATCTTTTGAAAAATCTAAAAGTCTTAGTTGGTCGTGTTCTTTTTTAATTTCTAAGTATACTATTGATTTTATCAATCATTTAAATCAATTGAATTCCTCTTCAAAGTCGATTGAATATATATATATTTTGCATTATAACTAAACCCGACCAACCTGAACCCGAAGCAATCTGAAATCCAAAACCCAAAAATCAAGGCTTGATTTCCATATCCGAGATTCGACCGGGTTTGTGATTTGTTAACTTACTCCATCTTTTTTGTATGCCTGGAATAATAAAGTAAGTAAAGTACCAATACGATGTTGCTTTTGTACTTGCTAAGGATGGCATGTTGTTTATGTCCTCATACCACGAAGGTAGTAAGAGAGTTGGTGAACCAAACTTGCTTACCACATTTGTACTTCAAGATTCAACTTGACAATAGTAGTATTTGTCAGATTACTAGTTGACTTATTTTGTATTGATCTTTTTTTGACTAGATGACAAACCTATCCACTTTGGTGACGATCTTGACCTTATTGTAACTAGTCTTCGATTTTGTTGAAGAGTTGAAGACATTTTGCTCTTAATTATATCAATACATATAAATACAAGACTTTTTTACAAGTAAAAAAATCTTATCTTTTTCTGTATATGAAATATACATATATAAGATTTAACAACTATAGAACTTTACGAAAGTGCTACCTCGAATATTGACTAAGACTTGGTAAAACTAGAACCCTTTGTCCAATAGAAGAATCAATCGGATTAGGGTGGGATGAAAGCCTTAATTGATGACAACAAACTGTATAGAGACATACATTTGAAACCTAAAACAACATGACCGGGTGATCCAAAATGGGGTAATATCCAATGAGTGAAGTTTATCGGATATGTACTTTGTGAAACAAGGTAAACAAGAATGTTTCTTTCTAAGTGTTTGGTATTTGTAAGTATTATTTTCAAATCCGATAGTTGAGACAAACAAAAACGTTTTATACATATCGTATAAAAATGTTTATGCATACATTTTTTTATAAACATAACATACATATATCACATAAATTGCATGACGTTCAATCATGGTCATATTGCATGTACATAAATTTTTGCAAAATCCATGAACTAACATCGGCTGATGTAGTGATGTGTCGTTGCTTAAACACTAGTAACTTGCATAGTGACGGATACAGAATTTTTGTCCACTAGGGTCACATTAAGGTAGATTAAAGACGTGTAAAGTCACCCAACATGTATCGGGAAAATTTTTAAGTTTTTTAGTTAATTTCAAGGGATTTTCTTAGTGTTTTTTTGTCGATTTTGAAGAATTTTCTTAGTGTTTTTTTGTCGATTTTGAAGAATTTTCTTAGTGTTTTTGTCGATTTCGAGGATTCTTTCGGTTTTTTTTATTGATTTCAAGAGAAATTTTTAGTGTTTTTGTCAATTGCCGACAAGATAAGGTCCCTTAAAATTTTTTACTGAAGGAATCGAAGGTTAAATTTAGTATTTTTGATATTTGTTAGCCTGTATAATTTTTTATTTCCTTATCACACTGCATCCGCCCTATACAATATTCACTAATCCCTATTAAACAACCCACACTCAACATTTTTATCCTTAGTATATTTATCACATTTTTCTTATTAATCCCAAGACATCCAAGTCTCTCCTCAGGTCAATATATATATATATATATAGTTGTTGAATATGCACTCACATCACTTCCAAATAACAAATAAATCATCACTATTTTAGTAGTTCCTTAATTAATAATATTATTATTATTATCCATCGGATATACTTATATTTTTGGACTCAAGAGATATATTTTATTAAATTTTGAATTATTTTATTTTATATAAGACTAATATTGATATCTTTGTTTAAGCAAATATAATGATGATAATTTATCCTTTTCAAATTGTTTTAGAGATCCATCAATTCAAAAAATTACCACAAATATATTTTTTACATATATATTCATGTGCATTGTTTTGTATATCTATTATTTTCTAAGTATCAGAGTTTGCTATACTATCTATATACCATATACTGACATACATTGTAACTTATAAAAATATTAAGCACTAAATTAAATTATTGTATATAAAACCAGAAAATTTTAAGTGTAGATATACAATATGGTTGAGGATCCAAAGAAACAGACATCCGTTGTCTTCAAACATCTCTATACGATTGAAATATTTTTATTGCATCCAAATAAAATGCAAGCACGATATTCATACACGGACTTAGACGAGAACAAATAAGTATTATTAGTAGTACTACACAAATAAATATAGATATAGTTGGTTGGATGTATTACTGGCTGAGGAAAGAGAATCATTAATAGTGTTTGTTTTACGTACTGAATGACAATCAACCACAAATATTTGAATCGTGTAAGGAGCTCGGGGTAGCGTATCTCAACTCTCAAACACTGTGAGAAACTAGTAAACTGGAGGACGAGCCGTTGGCCACACCCAAAAGGAACATACATATATGTATTAACCAATGTCAACTGTAGTTTTGATTTGTTAGACAATCTTCAATGGAACACAAAATACCAAATTTTACACCAAATTACTCGGACACCAAATCTTACACCAAAATTTGGTATAATGAATAGTAATACAACAAATTTAATGTATCGCTATTCACTTACATCAATACAATACGAAGAGATAAAAAAAAATATACTTAGAATCTTACATTTTGATGTAAGATTTGATGTTATCTATTAGAGTATATTTATTATTTGCACCAAGTTTCACACCAATTTTATGGATTTGGTGTTTATCCATTGGAGATGCCTTGTTGACATGCATATGTATTAACTAATGTCAATTTGATTTGATTTTAAGGTTTGGTTGACGGCTGATATCACATTTAGGCAGTGTTTTAAAAGACGCGACACGATGGATATGATGCAAAACGCATCTCTGACGTTACGTTATGGCCTATAACGTTTCTATAAGGCGTGGTTCACACCATGACGCATTGAGACGCACCACAACATTCATTTTTTTTACAAGACACGTGATATTTTGCAAAAATAATATTTTTTAATTTTTTTAGCTTTTGTGTTTTTACATTTTTAACTTTGCATTTTACATTTTCTTATAGATTTATTTAATTAAATCACTCATGATTTCACGAATTCATATACGTTATGGACTCATGATTAAAATGAAGTTGTAAAATTACCCTTCTAAGTTTTATTTTATATATTTAATCAAAGACTATTTATAATAATAATCCATATGATTCTTTGGTCTTCTAATATGAATGCGATTTTTTTAGTATCGTTATATGATATAATAGTATATAGAAACATATATGTATATATGTATTGTTAGTCCCCAAGGAGAGATGGCTAACTAAGAGAGGGTTTTGTAGAAGGGGGGGTTGAATATAAAACACACAGAATATACTCTTTTTAAATTTTTTAATATAAATATTAAAAATTTACACACAGATAGTTTGATGCGGAAAAGAACATGCACACTATTCTATCAAACTAAACACACAGATAACAGTAATTAACTTATACACTAAGAAAGTTAAAACAATACTGTTATAGCACACAGCTTTGCCATAGTCACACAAATAATCACTTTGAAGATTTGTTGAAAGCGTGAGATTTCTGGGAAGGACTTCATCTCCTTTTATAGTGCCCATGCATGGGATGCAAGTGGACAGCTGTCAAGGTTTCATTAGCTGGAAGATTATCTGCTGGACAAAGGAAGAGACCACTTCCTTTGTACTAGAATAATGGATGAACCATTCCTTGTAGCACGTAATGTCAGATAACTTTATCTTCTTTTCTTCATGCTCTGTGAAGTCCCATCAAACCTTTTAGCTAAAAGACAAATATTCCTTTTATAAGAATAAAGAGAATGTCTTTATTTAAGGCTTGATGCCCAAGTTCTTGCTGGCTCACGTGTCTTGCAATTGATGTGAGTCAAGAACTTATCTCTTTGAAATTGCTAAGTGATACATCACACTATGTATCACATCGGTGGATACCTTGTAAGGCTGGAATTGATAAGTGTACACTTTGCTTGATAAACTTCATCTTTCACTAAATGCCAAAAGTGCATACCCTTGAACTTGTGACTTGATATCACAGCCTTAGAAAATATACCTGCAATTTCGGTGACCAAGATTATAGTGTCGGTGACCATGACATCAAACTTGATGACCTCATCTTGTTTGATGTCCTTAGTACTTTTGATGACTTTTGAGTGTACCATCGGTGACCCACTATATTGGTGACCCAATCTTGACTTGGCAAAATGATCTGAATATTGAAGTTGGTTGATACATCCAAAATTCCACTTTTTGATGTACAACCCTTGATTGAATAGCCTTTGACTCTTCAATACTTGAAGCATATTTCAGACCTTCAAAAGAACCTGTAAAAGTTCATATTTTTCTTTTGGGTTCTTTTGACTCATATTTTTTTTTGATTTTTTTTAACTGAGTATGTACAGTATAAGTATAAGAATAAATGTAAGTATAAGTATGTGCAAGAAAAAATAAAAATATTAACAAGAATTTTTGAGGAAAGAAGAGTATGAACTTTTATTAATCAACACACAACTTTGAAAAATAAAGTTCACACTATATGAAAACTATTCAAGGAGTGGGTTCTCTTCTTTTTAGCTCATCCAAGATAAGCCTAGTGATCCCATGGTCTTCAACAGGAGGTACTCCTAGAATAGCAGAGAGGAAGGAGCTGTGAGCCCTTGGGATGTCAGCAGCTCTGAAGAAACCGATGTTTCCAAAGATGTCTTCAAAAAAAACCCCAAGCTCAGGAGTAGTCAGCATGGTTTGCTCCGGGTAAGCAATAGGAGTAAGAATGGAAAGATCTATACCCGAAGCATTTATCTGGATGCCTCTTTCATGAAGCATAACAAAGTGTCCCTTCTTCTTGTTTTTAGGAGCAGTGATGACCTCTCCTTTAAGACCCTGTTGAATGAAGTACATTTGTTGTGCTTCAAGATATGTCACAAGAATATCATTCTCCTTTTGGATGTTGAGCATCTTGATGAAGAGTTTTCTGAGAATATTAAGTACCAGCTCCTTGTACTTGCTTTTGCTCTTGGAGATACATTTGCCAACTTCCATCCATTCAGTTATCCCAAGCACTTCCAACCATTCAGCTTCATAGACCTTTGAGAGAGTGTCAGCTCTCTTAAGGGTGACAAGTAATTTGGGAGAATTTTTGGTTGGAGGTTGGATGGTGGCACTGATAATCTTGGACTCATCTTTTCTTGTTTTTAGCCTTCTTTTAAACCACTCCACTTCCTTGGCTTTCTTTGCTTCGTCAAGCATCTTTGCAGCTTCAGATTTCTTCTTTATATTTTCAAGCTCATCTTTTTGAGCTTGAAGAGCATCCTTTACCATTGCATGAGTGGCTTCATCTTAAGCCAACTTGAGTACATTTGTCTGATCATACTCAAGTTGTGCTCTAATGGCTTCTTCTTTTTCAGCTTCAGATAAGATTACCCCAAGAGGATCGGTCAGTGTGGGGGCAGGCTGAAGTCTGAGAGTATCTGTTTCTGAACCTCTGAATATTTTCTTTCTCTTTCTTTCTTCTTGCTGTTCTTCAAAAGAGAGAGGCTTCTTTCCTTTGGCCTTTTCTTTTCTTTTCTTCTCTTCTTCAGTTTTAAGGGGTTGAGCACTGATACTCTCCCCCTTAACAGTTGCTTCAGGTAACTTGGTGACCAAAGGAACAGAGACCACTTCTGTGACCACACCACCATCGATGGCTGTAAGAGCCACGTCGGTGGCTGCCACTTCATCGGTGGCTTGCATGATGCTGACGTCGGCGGCTGTTTTGGCAGCTTCGGCGTCGGCGGTTGGTGAGGTGGTATTGGTGGTCTTCTTATTTTTCTCCCCCTTAGTGGTTGAACCCTTGAAACCCACTGAAGAGAGAAAAGTCTTGATCTTTTAAATATCAGAAGCCATGGAATTTATTTTTCTTTCAATTCTTTGAAGAACAAATCTGTCTTGTTCTTGAAAGAAGGATCCATCCACATCAAGCTCAATAGTCGGAGGAGAAATTGGAATCTTGTCAATTTTGGTGAGAATAGTGGCAAGAGACTCCATAATGTTCTCTTGAGTAGTAGAAAGAGAAGCCAGTCTTTCCAAGTCTTTGGCTGCTTGGTCTTCCAAAGTTTCCACCCGACGTATAGTGTCACGGGTAAAGCTGGTGAAAGCTTGGAGAAGATCATCTCCTTGTTTGGAAGACATGGGAGCAGAAGGTTGAGGTTGTGGTGGTTGATCAGCATCATCATCACTGGAAGAATAATCCACCAAACCTGTAGATTTTCTTGGGGGGGGGATTTAGGAGATGTGAGGGAGACACGTTTAGGAGAGTGTCTATGAGGGGATTCCTCAGTAATGGGTTCTTTCACAACCTTGGTACGTACGGGAGACGTATGTGTCCAAGGTGTAGTGTCAGAAAATAGAAAATCAGTAAATTGGGAAGCTCCATCAAATGCATCTGGTTGTGATGCACTCTCATGTGGAGTAAGGAAAGGGAGCTGTGAGAGCTCACGGGGTGGAGAAGAGGCAGCTTAGATGGGAGAGTCCAAGTCTTCTTCATCAACTAAGGAGAAAGTTGATGAAGCAATAATAGGGATGTCCCTTTTTACAACCATGTCCTTTTGGGAGGGCATGGAGGAGCTAGGTCGGGTTAACTGGTCCTTGGGTCGGGTAGGAATCTTTTCAACACTTACTAACTTTTGGGAGTTAGTAGGTGGCTTGTGAGGTGAGACCCTTTGGGTACCCTTAAACTTCTTTGAGGAAGTCTTTGGGGGGCTTTTAGAGTGTCTCCACTTTTGGGACTTAGATGCTTGGGTAGAAGCCAAAGGTTCTTTTGGCTTCGTAGCATCGGTGGGTGCGGAGGTAGATGTGCCCGACGCTTTGGATCTCTTACGAGATTTGGGCACATCAGTTACTCTAGGTGCAGAAGGAGTAGAAGACATACCTGAGGTCCTTTGCAGACGGGGCTCATTTTCTCCCCAAGATAGAGTTGCATTCCTTGCAAACTCAATCGTAGATGGTCAGAGAGGGTTGTCTGATGCTAAAACAGCCTTTTTCATAATTTATTTCCCACTTGATGAAGAGGGAGATCATATATGATGTCATCTCTTTTCTCCAGTTTTTCTGCCAACTTTGCATTAATGATAAGGGAGAAAAGGCGTTGAAAAGGTACCTGAGGACGTCGGAGGGTAGAGAATGAGGAGATCATTTCATTGAAGAAGTAGCTCGCAAAGTCTATCCTTCTTTGAAATATTAGCGCATGTGCTAATTCAGTCACTTGGGAAGGTGACTGATCCGGGCCACCTGTCTTCTTGCTCAGGCACAGAATCAGATGAGCAAAAAGGAAGTTCCATATGTTTCCCATATTCTTGCGCAGTAAAGTACCTGAACCCTTTGACTTTGAACCCTTTTTTTTCTTCCAAATAGTTCAACACATCAACCACCATTTGATGTTCATTACCAAGAGGAAAAGGTTCATAGGTATCATAAACAGGAAGCTTAAGAATGCTTCTAACATCTTCCACATTGAAGATCACATCATGTTCATCATTACTTAGAACAGATGCAAGAATTTGATCCGATGAGGCATCAAAAGTGCAAGTTAACCAAAAGTTTCCAAGAAGAAACTTACTCATTTTGGGTTTTGCTGTGATTGCATATTGTAGAGGGCATCTCTGAAGAAACCAGCAAACATCATCGTATTCTGGATGAGCATTATCAACTCCTATTCTTCCAAAGTAATTGCATGCAGAAAGGATAGGGATCCAAAAGTCATGGTCTGTTCTTCAGAGGTCTTTGAGGGAGAAGCCATTGAAGAGGATGAAGAAAGTTGCAGGTTTTTGCTATTGAAGATGAAGGAGAGTGGTGCGAGAAAGGTGGTGAGGTAGTGGGGAAAGAGGTTATATATGAGATAGAAATTTCAATTTTCAAAAATAATGATTACTTTTGGTGATTGAAAGGTCAGAATTCTAAGGGTTTTTAGGGTTGAATTCGGCGCATGTACTGACATTGATGATGTCATTAGGGATAAAAACAAAGAATCTAAGAGTTATCTTTGAGGGGTTAAGAAGGTGAAGGGATTGTAACGGTTACCTCGGTGGCTTAGAATCGACGACAGCATCGGAAAGTGAAACTGAGAAGGGTAACGTCGGTGGCTCGAAAGGACGACGTTGGTGGATGGATTTGCGGTAAACTCGATGGTTCGAGGTGAGACAACGTCGGTGGATGACGTGTCGGTGCCTGGTTTGTCGGAAAGTGACGTCAGCAGGCGAGACGTCGGTGGGTGATTTGTCACGGCGAAGGGCAACCGTCGGTGAGCCGATGTCGGAAGGTGACGGACGGTGGTCGTCGGCGGCTGAGAACAGGGATCGCCGTCGGTGGCTGAGATGTGATCGTCGGAAAGGGAGGCGCTGTTGGAAAGTGACGTAACCAAGACGTCGGAGGGTGTAGCCACGGAGGTGGGCGACCGTCGGTGGGTAGACAGCCACTGTTGGTGGGTGGCTTTTGATGGTTGTTACCGCAGGAGTCGGTGGCTAGAGGTTGATTTCGGTGGGTTAGGGTGGATCACGGTGGTGATGGATGGTGGCTGTGGATTGTCGGAAAGTGGATGGTTTTTAGGGTTAAGGTTTTATTTTGATAAGAGAGGAGAGAGTGATAGGGGTACCGTCGGTGACTTAGTCACCGACACTAAGGTATATATATATATTATTATTATTATTATATATATATGACTTATATAAAAATATAGTATATATAAATATATAATATTCATAAATGAATATAATATATGTACATATAATATATAAATATATATAAACATGTAAATATATAAATATATATCATATATATATAACATACATAAATGTATATCATATATACATACACATAATATATAAATATATATGTATATGTTAGTCTATATTTATCATACCTAATTCGCCGATGAGGAACTTGAACCTTGCTTCATCAAGGGGCTTTGTGAACAGATCAGCTAATTGATAATCAGTGGGAATGAAGTGAAGCTCCACATTACCTTTAGAGACATGATCTCTTATAAAGTGATACCTGATATCAATGTGCTTAGATCTTGAATGAAGCACAGGGTTGTTGGCAATGACTATTGCACTTGAGTTGTCACACATTATTGGGATTTTTGAGAAAATCTGATTATAATCACACAACTGATTTTTCATCCACAATATTTGTGCACAACAACTTCCAACAGCCATGTACTCTGCTTCAGCAGTAGATGTAGACACCGAATGTTGTTTCTTACTTGACCAGCTCACAAGCTTTCCACCAAGTAACTGGCAACTTCCGGTTGTACTTTTTCTGTCTATTTTTGAACCAGAAAAATCAGAATCAGAGTACCCGATGAGATCGAAACCTGAGTCTTTGGGATACCAAAGACCCAGATTTATGGTACCTTTCAGATACCGAAAAATCCTTTTCACAGCAGCCAGATGTGATTCTTTAGAATTTGCTTGGTATCGGGCACACAGACAAGTAGCAAACATAATGTCAGGTCTACTTGCAGTCAGATAAAGAAGGGATCCTATCATGGCTCTATAATTTGTAATATTAACAGAAATTCCATCAGGATCAGAAAAGAGTCTAAGAGGAGGAGCCATAGGAGTTTTCATGGAAGAACAAGTATCAAATTGAAATTTTTTCAGAAGATCTTTAATGTATTTACTTTGATTTATGAAAATACCTTCTGGAGACTGTTTTACTTGCAAACCAAGAAAGAAAGTTAACTCCCCATCATGCTCATTTCGTACTCTTTTTGCATGAGGGAGCTAAACTCATCACACAAGGATTCATCGGTGGCTCCAAAAATAATATCATCAACATAGATTTGAACAAGAATGATATTACCTTGTGATTTCTTGAAGAAGAGAGTGTTGTCAACCTTGCCTCGTATATACTTATTTCTAAGTAGATATTCTGAGAGAGTGTCATACCAGGCACGAGGAGTTTGCTTCAGTCCATACAGAGCTTTATCCAGCCTATACACATGATATGGATGGACTGGATCTTCAAATCCAGGAGGTTGCTTCACATACACTTCTTCAGCTAATTCACCATTCAGGAAGGCACTTTTGACATCCATTTGGAATACCCGAAAATTCTTGTAAAATTTGCATGGGCAAGAAATATTCGGATAGCTTCCAATCCTGCAACGGGAGCAAAAGTTTCATCATAATCAATTCCTTCCTCTCGCCGATATCCTTGAGCAACCAAATTTCTTTGTTCCTTATGACAGTTCCTTCTTCGTCCATCTTGTTTCGAAACACCCATTTTGTTCCAATAATAGTTTTGTTGGATGGACGAGGAACTAACTTCCAGACTTTGTTTCTCTCAAATTGTGAGAGTTCTTCTTGCATGGCAATTACCCAGCTAGGATTAGCTAGGGCTTCATTTATCAGCTTAGGCTCAACAATGGAAACAAAGTTGATATATAAGCACAGATTGCTTATGCCTCTTCTGGTTTTTACACCAACTTGTGGATCACCTATGATTTGATCTATTGGATGATCCATGGTCCACTTTAGTGCAGGAGGTAAGGAGGGAGGTAGAGAAGAGGATGAGGTGGGAATTTGAGATGGTGAAGGTAAATTAGTGGGAGATATGGTGTTTTGGTGGGTAAGGTCTTCTGTAGAGTTAGTTTCAGGAGGTGGAGAAGAAAGAGAAGGTTCTGAAGGTAAGGTGGTGTTTATGGGAGGCTGAGAAGGGTTGCTATCTGGAGGATTGGTTTGAGAGGAGGATGGAACTTTCCAAGTTGTTCTCTGTCATTTAGCATGTGACATGCACAGCCAAACACATGGAAGAAGTCAACTGCAGGTTTTCTACCATGGAAAACTTCATACGGAGTCTTGTCATGCCTTTTGACTATGATAGACCTATTTTGAGTAAAACATGCAGTGTTGACTGCTTCTGCCCAAAAATAGGTTGGCAACTTGGATTCACTCAGCATAGACCTTGCGGCTTCATATAGTGTTCTATTCTTTCTCTCAACAACACCATTCTGCTGAGGAGTGCGTACGGCAGAGAAGTTCTGAGAAATTCCTTTTAGGCCAAAGAAATCTTCCAGAGCAGCATTCTTGAATTCCGTGCCATTATCACTTCTGAAGGACTTCACCAGTTTACCATTCAAAATTTCAATCTTTCTTGTAAACCTGATGATTTCTTCAGCAGCATCACTCTTGTGTTTCAGAAAGAACACCCAAGTATATCTAGAGAATTCATCGACGATTACTAGCATATACTTTTTACCACCCAGACTGGGTGTGGTTACTGGACCGCACAGATCCATGTGAAGCATTTGAAGAGGTTGAGAGATAGAAGAGAATTGTTTTGTTTTAAAGGAAGTTCAGGTGAGTTTTCCTTTTTCACATGCTCCACACAGCTTTTCTTTTTCAAAAACTATTTTTGGCATTCCAACAACCAGCTCCTTGTTGGAGAGTTTGTTCAAGGTTTTTAAAGTTTAGATGAGAGAACCTTTTATGCCACAGCCAACTTTGTTTGGCTAGTTCTTGAGAGAGGAGACACACGAACTTCTCCTATTGCACTTTCCTTCATGTTGATTATGTACACGTCATTCAGTCGGGTTCCTGCTAGTACAATCTTGTTCTGTATATCAAAGACCAAGCACACACATAGCTGGAACATGACCTTATAGCCCAAATCACATATTTGGCTGATGCTTAGAAGATTGTACATTAGCCCTTCGACATGAGCTACTCTGGAGAAAGTGATGGTTCCATTTGAAATGGTACCATATCCTTTGGTGACCCTTTTCCATTTCCTCCAAAGGAAACAGTGGGTCCCTTTTCTTTTGAGAAGTTAGAGAGAAGAAGTTTGTTTCCTGTCATGTGTCTTGAACACCCACTGTCCATGTACCATATGTGATCTTTATTTGGTACCTGCACCCAGAAACAAATTTAGACTTTTGGTACCCATTTTGAGGTGGGTCCTTTGGGATTAGAAGGCATTTTAGTTTTGCAAGGAACCAAGTCTTTTGGGCAATTTTTAGCAAGATGAAGAGTGTTGCCACAATTATAGCATTTCTTTAAAGAAAATGCCTTTTTAAAATCCCTATCATCAAAACTTTGGACAGAGGTTGACGACTGAGAAGAAGAGGGGTGTCCAACACCTGGTCTTGGTCCAAGGATACCTTTACCAGGATTTCTTGATTTCTTCAAGTTCACTGACCGAGGAATGAAATCAGTAACTATTTGAGATTTCCTTTTAGATGAAAAATTTGATTTAGAAATTTTTTTCTTTTGAGGAGAAAATCTTTTTGGAGAGGGATACTCAGCAACATCAGAAGGTTGCTCCTGGGAGTACCTTGACTCATGCAGACTTAAGGAGTTTAAAAGTCTTTGGATAGGTTTGGGAGAGCTTGGAAGAGTTGAAACTTTTGAAGACTCAGAAGAGATTTCTTTAGCTTTAACAAAGACTCCAAACTTCTTAGAACCAGATTCTACTTTGAGCATGTCAAGTAGATCTATAGAGTGAACGGAGGTAGAATCCTCAGATGAGTAACCGAAGAGATCATCATCGTCATCGGAAAGGAAACCAGCAGGAA
The DNA here is from genome assembly GCA_036898165.1 of Silybum marianum. Lineage (NCBI taxonomy): Eukaryota > Viridiplantae > Streptophyta > Magnoliopsida > Asterales > Asteraceae > Silybum > Silybum marianum. The sequence continues at coordinate 21,745,052 of CM072539.1, forward strand.
AACCTTGACACTCAGAAGAAGGAAGTGGAAGGTCAAAAGGTTGAGGAACATCTTTTCCATAACCAAGGCCAGACTTATCCTTGCTGGTGATTTGATCTTGAAGGATCCTTTCAAGATTCTTAGAGGATTTAGTCCATTTAGACAGAACCTCTTGTTCCTTTTCAAGAGTGGAAGAGATTTTTGATTTTTCCTCAGAAAGACTGTCGTTTAAGTACCGTAAGTTTTCCAGATCAGCTTTCATTTTATCAAAATCTTTTAGTTTTGAAAAGCAAGAGAGAAGTTGATCATTTAGACAATTTATGTGCATATCAGCCTTTTTCTTTTGAATCTTTAAGTCACAGAAGTCAACAGTTAAAGAATCAAAGGCATCAGCCTTTTGATCATCAGAGAGAAAGGTAAAAGGATGTACCTGAGGTTTTGTTCCTGAAGTGGATCCCTCAGCAGATACAAGGGTAGTGTAGAGTGACTTTTCCATGTCTTCCAGCTCATCGATTTTGGCCATGAGGTATTTAGTGACATACTCACTCTCACTCTCAGAGGTTTGCTCATCTTCCTAGCAATGAGCCTCAGCAACCAAAGTTTTATTTTTACTTTGGTTTCTCTTTTTTTCTCTCTTGTATTTGGCTTTGTACTTCTTATACCTGGAGGTTTCTTTTGATTCAGAATTTTCTTTAGAGGATTGGCTATTTCTCTCTTCATGCTTCCTAGAAGCTGATTTTGAGAAGTCATGGCCATAAGAAGAAGAAGGTTTGACAGAAGAGGAAGCTTTTGATCTGCATTCAGAAGCAAAATGACCTTTCTTTCCACAATTGAAGCATTCTTCATTTGCTTTATCAGAAGAGGATTTTTGAGAAAAAGGTTTTCTATTAAATTTGGAGCGGTTCGAAGAAAATCTTTTATTCTTAAGGTTTCCAGCAAGCATTGCCATACTATCAGAAAGTATGTCAATGGCTGATTCTTCTCCTTCATCATCAGCAGCACTATAGTATGCATCTGACAGATGAGAAGAGTCTTCCTTAATATCTTTTTCAGAATCAGAAAAAGGATAGGTGATTCTAGGAATACAAGAAGAAGATTTTGAATCACCTATCAAAGCAATAGAAGAGGATTTGATATCCTTTATAAGAGATTTTCTCTGGTTCTTAGTTTGTTCATAGTGAAGAAGAGTTCCATAGAGAGCAGTTAAAGGCATTATTTCTAAGTCCTTGGTTTGCTTGATGCGAAGTACGAATAGTTTCCCGAAGTCTGGGAGACAGTCCATGAACTTGCAGAGAACTTCTTCATTATCATAAACTCGTCTAAGAACTTTGAGATTATTGAGAAGACAGTTAAAACGATTAAAGTAGGTAGAAAGAGATTCTCCTTTTTCATGGGAGAAGAGTTCATACTTTCTAACAAGACATATCCTGTTAGATTTCTTTACTTTTTTGGTGCCTTCATATAAGACACTCAAAGTATCCCACATTTCTTTAGCAGTGGGAAGGTTAAGAAGAGAGTGATACACATCATCAGGAAGGGATACAGCAAGAGCAGATTTGACTTTAGTGTCTAAAGCAACTAGGCGTTTATCATATTCACTAAATTTGTTAGAAGGTTTGATGATATATCTACCAGTTTTCTCACTTCTTTCGTCATCTGACTCTATGTCCTTTCCTTCAGCGTCCTTTTGAGGGCCAAAGCGAGCCCATATTTTAGGAACAATAGGTCCCTCACTGAGAATGTTGGGATACCTGCAATCGATCCTTTCCAAAAATAATAACATGCGATTTTTCCATAACCCAAAGTTATTTGGGTTGAATCTTGGAGGTTTAGCCAAGGATCCTAAATCATATGTATTACTGGAAGAGGTCTGCAAGGTACCATCAACATTTGAGGTAGTAGCCATCACAGATCTGGTTTATTGAATTAAACCAACTGCTCTGATACCACTTATTAGTCCCCAAGGAGAGATGGCTAACTAAGAGAGGGTTTTGTAGAAGGGGGGGGGGGGGTTGAATATAAAACACACAGAATATACTCTTTTTAAATTTTTTAATACAAATATTAAAAATTTACACAAATAGTTTGATGCGGAAAAGAACAGGCACACTATTCTATCAAACTAAACACACAGATAACAGTAATTAACTTATACACTAAGGAAGTTAAAACAATACTGTTATAGCACACAGCTTTGCACAGTCACACAAATAATCACTTTGAAGATTTGTTGAAAGCGTGAGATTTCTGGGAAGGACTTCATCTCCTTTTATAGTGCCCATGCATGGGATGCAAGTGGACGGTATCGAGGTTTCATTAGCTGGAAGATTATCTGCTGGACAAAGGAAGAGACCACTTCCTTTGTACTTGAATAATGGATGAACCATTCCTTGTAGCACATAATGTCAGATAACTTTATCTTCTTTTCTTCATGCTCTGTGAAGTCCCATCAAACCTTTTAGCTAAAAGACAAATATTCCTTTTATAAGAATAAAGAGAATGTCTTTATTTAAGGCTTGATGCCCAAGTTCTTGCTGGCTCACGTGTCTTGCAATTGATGTGAGTCAAGAACTTATCTCTTTGAAATTGCTAAGTGATACATCACACTATGTATCACATCGGTGGATACCTTGTAAGGCTGGAATTAATAAGTGTACACTTTGCTTGATAAACTTCATCTTTCACTAAATGCCAAAAGTGCATACCCTTGAACTTGTGACTTGATATCACAGCCTTAGAAAATATACCTGCAATTTCGGTGACCAAGATTATAGTGTCGGTGACCATGACATCAAACTTGATGACCTCATCTTGTTTGATGTCCTTAGTACTTTTGATGACTTTTGAGTGTACCATCGGTGACCCACTATATTGGTGACCCAATCTTGACTTGGCAAAATGATCTGAATATTGAAGTTGGTTGATACATCCAAAATTCCACTTTTTGATGTACAACCCTTGATTGAATAGCCTTTGACTCTTCAATACTTGAAGCATATTTCAGACCTTCAAAAGAACCTGTAAAAGTTCATTTATACAAAGGAAGGTGGTTCATCACCAAATCATCGGTGACCCAACATGTATACATATATATAATTCTATATATGACATACAAATTTACTGTCTTATGACACACCTTGAAAAAACGTCAAGTCCTCGTCGTGACATATAAGGCTTGAGGCTTGAATTCACTGCCACGCCACGTCTCATGCAATTTTGAACCTTGCCTTTAGATGATGTGACTAACTATCATGAATTATCGTTGATTATTTGTAAACTAAAGAACCTCACTAAAATCACCTAAACCCTAAACCCTAAACACAATCTCTCTACTCCTTTAGGTAAAGAAAAAGTATGTATACATCTTAATATCAAACCCTACTTTATAACATGATATATTAACTACATTTGGCTTGATTTGGTAAACTAACCTTATATATAAGAACATAACTAACAAACTTCAAGAAAATAGTCATATAAATTAAATTAAGAGTACGAAGATAGTAACATATTCAACACTAATAACACTAAAATTCATAGAGAAGTTACCTTGTAAAGGAGAAAGCTTTGGTTACAAAACATCTAGAGTTGTGATTTTGTGGTCAGAAATTTTTCGGATGGTTCAGGATAAGTGAAAGGAAAAGACTAAATTTTTCTTTCTTATTTTTGGGCCTCACAATCATTATTTTATCAAGTAGTTCGGTTCATGGATTAATATTCTAGCATCCTAGATGCACAAGAATCATATCCTTTCAGACTACGATGGCAATGACAAAAGTATGTTAAAAAGCCTCTGGACAAGAAAAAGAAAAATCGAACAAACCACACCTTATCGTTTTTGGTAGTTTAAGTGGTTCGATGGCTCGGTCTGGTTTAGAAAAAATCCAAACCATCCAGTGTAATCTGGTTTGCAATTTGATGTATTGGGTTGGTGGTTTAAACCACCAAACCGTATATATATATATATATATATATATATGATATTTTATATACATAATTAAATAATTATTTATATATAGAGAGAAAATATTCAATGTTACCAATCTTTAGTTTTTCATCATCTGATTTATCTCAACTCCCATCGCTTTCTCGTTCCACTCCTCATTCTCTTACATCTAGGTGATTTTCGATTGTATTCTCAAGTTTATTATCTAAATTCTTTCAACTTTTATCACTTTTTGTTGAACTATGGATGACAATATGACATTTTGTTCAATCACCCATAGCAATTTGGACAACTTTTTGTTGATAGGCATCATATGTAATTAGTTATTTTACCTTATGGACCATCGTGATCCCAAACCGTTTAAACCAGTCAAACTAGACTGTCATTTGGTAGTCTTGTTTAAGATATCATGATGATAACAAAAGCTTCTTAGGTGGATGAGGGCTTGATGATACCAAAGATTTAATGATGATGACAATGTCATAGTGATGTTCAAATGGGCCTAAAGCCCAAAGATCTTACATTTATTAGAACAAAGTGTTTGTGACTTGTGGAAGTTGTGTTGCTATTGGATTTTTTTTTACCACCTCCCAATAATATTGAAAATGATGTAAACATTCAATTCAAAAGTTTGATTATTCGGTTTAAATTATACATTGATACCCATATCATGTAACTTGAGCTTAGGGTACTACTTGTTTTCATTATTTAACACATCATTATCATCATTTTGTTTTATATCACTTAATGAGGGACGACAATGGTATTAAAGATGGAAAACGACATTAGTAAAAGTATTTTTTTTTTCTTAAAATTGTTGAAACCCAATTTAGAAAACGTCATTACTTCTTAGAGCAGATAAATGATACGTATATATTTTATCTTTTAAATCATATTTTTTCTAGTATAATATCATACTAAGTTTTTTTTTGATTAACCTGGATATCCAACCTGCTATGCGAGCCGACTAATCCTAGGACGACTATCTGCTTAGCGGATAGCCCAGAGTCACCGCATTTAAACCTTACTGGATTTGAATCTGGAACCTCCTAGTACTGTCTCATACTAAGTTCATTTGGTTTTATAATTGAAATCCGATGCAAGATTAGTAATTACCCAATAAATTAGATAGTTGGAAGAAACTAATATTAATGACAAACAAACAATCAAAATCAAGTAAAGGACCAATATACAAAAAGTTTAATAGTAGAGGACTAAATCATAACATATGCCAAAACTTAGGGTCCTTGCTTGAAATTAACACAACAACGAGTGTCGACACACCCTCTCTCTAACACTTGCAAAAAATCTGTATTCTTTCAAACCCAAACCATCGAATCTCTCCCTTATGCGAAACTATGTCGACATTTTGCTCTCATTCGATCGCACTAATCAGAGGCGTATGCGTTACAAATTGTGTGCTGGATGCGAGCCAGTGCCGTCGTCATCGGGCACCAGGAAAATTGATTCTACACGAACCTACGGTTTTTAGGGATTTGTAAGTCGTTGTTGATTTCGATAAAGCCTCGTTTCACGATCTCACAAAACCCCATGTCAGTTCTTGAGGTTTTTTTCTCTTCTTTTCTTGTTGAATTTCCTATTTAGCTTCTCTGTTTTAAATTGGGGTTTTTTTGTTGTAATTGTGGAATCTTTCTTTTTTGTTTCGCTCAGGAACTGCTTCCTGTTCTGTATCTAGAAGAAATTAAAGGGAAAGTTGGGAATTTATCAGGTAATTCGAAAAACCCTAATTTTGAATTTTGATTATATCTATGTTGAATCTGATTTAATTGATGATTGAATTTGTGGGTTTCTTTAAAAATTGCTTATTTCACTTTGATAGTTAGATTATCTGATATGAATGTGATGTTGTATTGTACTATTGTATCTGATTTAAATGATGATTGAATTTGTGGGTTTCGTAAAAGATTACTTATTTCACTTTGATAGTTAGATTCTGTGATGTTGTATTTGAATCTTGCTCTAGATTTGTGAATTTTTTTACACAAAAGGTACCATCTTTATTTGTTACCAATCTTTTCTTGATGATTTCTTGATAAAGTTCTAAATTGGTTTTATTTGATTTGGATTGCCAAAAAAGGCTTGCTTTTCAGTGATATTTCTGAATCCATGTCGACGGTAAGTTGCACCGACTCGCCGGAATTAGAATCTTGCCGGGATGAAAAGGCTGCTCTAATCCTCAAATTTATAGCTATTGCCTCCATCCTTATCGCCGGAATCGTCGGAGTCGCCATCCCATTGGTCGGCAAGAAACGTCGGTTCTTGAGAACCGACACAAACCTCTTTTTTGCCGCGAAAGCCTTTGCGGCCGGTGTCATTCTCGCCACCGGATTCGTCCACATGCTACCGGATGCCACGTCAGCATTGACTAATCCATGTCTTCCTAAAAACCCGTGGTCGAAATTTCCCTTTTCGGGTTTTATTGCAATGATGGCCGCTTTGGGTACTTTGGTTGCGGATTTTCTTAGCACCCAATACTACGAAAGAAAACAAGAAAAGCAAATCCAAGCAGTTAGAGTGGAGTCGGTTGATTTGGCATCAGAGGCGGGAATAGTTCCGGTGGCCGGAAAAGAGAGTAATGTTAAGGTGTTTGGAGAAGAAGAAGGAGGTGGGATTCATATTGTGGGAATGCATGCTCATGTTGCACATCATAGACATAGCCATGGAAGTGGGCAAGAGGGTTGTGATGGTCAAGTGAGCGAGTTTTCCGATGAGAACCCACATATGCATTCTCACTCGCATGGGTTCAATGATGACGATGATGAGAGTGGTATACGACATATTGTCGTTTCGCAGGTACACTAGATTTTTTTTGGCCATTATAATTTGATTGAAATATTTGGTTATTATGTATAGATAATTTACACATAAAAATTGTACTATATGGTGGGAAAGAATAATTAAACCAACGAAAACCTAAATATCCCACTTAAAAGTAGAATTTGGGGGTGGGATGTATGCTGACAGAGCCACTCTAGGATAAAGGACATGTCAGCTTTAATCCCACTTCCCCTGATCCTGCTTTTGAGCAGGGATATACTGGGTTTGTTTGATTAATGAGGGTCAGGCTCAGGGAAAACCGTCAAAAAAAGAGAAAACTGAAGAACATCCTCGGAGCCCTCCATCCGGACGGTATATGCATTTGTGCATATGCACTAGTGCATAGGAAAAAATAGCTTCAATATGTATTTGTGCATACCCATCCAGTTGGAGGGCTCCTAGGTTCTTCACTTTTTTTTAGCGTTTTTCTCTTAACCTCATGCTGGTTAGTGATACTCTAAATCCCTAATTAGGTGTTTCCAATTTACTACAATTATTATTCCATATTTACTTCTAAGGAGTAACTCATTCTTGTTTACTTTGTAACTTCATTTCTACAGGTTTTGGAACTTGGGATCATATCACATTCGATTATAATCGGACTTTCACTTGGAGTTTCACAAAGCCCATGTACGATTAGACCTTTGCTAGGAGCGTTATCCTTCCATCAATTCTTTGAAGGGTTTGCACTTGGTGGTTGCATCTCACAAGCGAAATTTGGGAACCTTCATTCGATGGTAATGGCTTGCTTTTTTGCAATAACGGCTCCTGTGGGTGTGGGTATAGGGACGGGCATATCTAAGTTTTATAACGCTAATAGCCCAAGAGCTCTAATGATCGAAGGAATCTTGGATTCGATATCGGCGGGTATATTAGTTTATATGGCTTTGGTAGACTTGATTGCTGCTGATTTCTTGAGTAAGAGGATGAGATGCAATGTTAGGCTTCAAGTGGTGTCTTATATTGCACTTTTCCTTGGGGCTGGATTAATGGCAGCTCTTGCAGCTTGGGCTTAGCTTAGGCTTAGGCTTTCCCACTTGTACTTTTATTTACTTAGGTGGCGTGGCGTTTGTTTTTTAAAAGGTGCTGAAGTCTGAAGTCTGATTTTAGTTCTGAAATGGTTATGAAACGTCCAAATGAATTAGACATAAGTGGTGATTAAGAGCTTAAATTGAGAAAACGAACAAGGCCTTATTTTTTTTTTAAGATCCAGAAATGAGAAAGAAGCATCATATATTCGTATACAACAAGTCAATCAAATTTGTACTAATGTGGTGATTTGGTATGAAAGATGTATAAATGACATTTCTTTTAGAGTATGGGTGGGATCTTGATTTGATTTTTTGTTTGTGGTTAACGATTTATGCGATGTGTTTGGGCAGGAATAGTTGTAATGATTAGTGAATGATGGGTCGTTATGACAATAACGGGAAGGCAAAATGACGATAAGCTAAAAAGTAAGACGGGCCAAACGAGCTTAGTCCATGACATAGCAAAAAGAAAAGAATGAGTATGCGAAAAGTTGAGTTGATATAGGTCACCTTCACATGAGAAAAGGAACACTTATGAACCGAAGACTTTTGCCTATGAACATTTCTCTGGGAAATCTGTTGCTAAAGGATGATTCCTCACAAAACCGTCACAAAATTTGGTAGGTAAATTGCTGGTGGATAATTCAAACTAATGACAAATTACCCAGAGATTCTCTGGGTGATCCGTTGGTATTTTCTCCAAAAATATTGGATTTGACCAAACCACTGGATGATCTGTGGGTAATCAATCACCTGCGGAAATTTTCCTGGATAATTTTTATAGGTGAAAGTCATTTATTTTGTAGTGATCACTTTAATTAGTGTTCTCATGGTGAGTTTGTCTAGCTAAACGTTCACCAACATGGACTCATATGTAAACGCCGTATCAGCCCAAGTCTAAAGTAACAACCAAGGGTGTTTTAAGAATCACATTCTAAAGTTATTGTTACATGCATTATACAAACACATAGTATAGGAATGCCACATAAGACAAAGAGAATACTTTTATTGAATCAAAAACCAATCTCACCAAGTGAAATAATCAAAAGCTTGACTTTGGGGCATACAAAAAAATGTGTAAATAACGTTTCCATAGCCGACTAAGAGCTGAAATTAGAAGTAAACTCTAGTATTTTTAGACAATTGTTATATTCAAAAGTGTTTTTAATGAGGCATCTCATGGTGAAAAACAAAATGTTACACTTTGCTTGTTATCGAATGTAAGTTATGCGATAATTCATATAAACAAGACAAGGAAAAAAACTCTTGACCTTCCTATGAAGAACGAAGGTAATCAATGGGATTAATGTCGAGCCACTCTTTTTATCCATCCATGCATCGTTGAGGACTTCCCTATTCATCCTCAGTTATTGTCCTTCCAAATTCTTTTTTGATTTGTCCATCAAAATAGATGAAAACTAATCACAAGGCTTGTGGCGTACTGGTTAAGACTTGTGGGGGATGAGGCTGGATAACCCATTTACCCCAGGTTCGAATCCAGGCGCCAACAACTTGTGGCCACTGGGGAATTATCTCAGGGCTACATGCTTTAGCAGTCTTAAAATTGTCAGAGATTAGTCTAGGCAAAAGCCTAGAATACCCTTTCTAAAAAAATAGATGAAATCAATGCAATGAACAAATGGAGGAACACCAAAAAGAGAACGGTTGTTCAAACTTCAAATGGTGGAGGTATTATTCCTCATAGGTAATGTGGCTCTGTGAAGGTGCGAGGGTTCAATCCCGCGCTTCCCCAGGGGTTGGAGTCTAACTCGTTACTAACATAACCACTAACACTAACGCTGCCGTTAAAAAAAAAGTGTTAGCTATCAAATATGGTGTACAAACTACAAAGGAAGCTACTATATTCGTTCAAGTAGATGATAAGAAAGCACAAAGTATAAGAAATTATTCTTATAATTTAATTCTTGTTTGAAGACTACAATCAAATCCTTTTAAAGGACGTTGTAAAGAATGTAATGTTCATAAAATTTTTAACAATTAAAATCGTAACTAAAATATGTAAATTAAGTAGTCGACTACCAAAAATGTCAACTAAACAATTTTTTTTTGAAATCAACTGATTTGATTAACTAACATACGTGAATTAATAGACAAACATTATAAATTTCACCACTTGTCATAAACGAATATTTAATATATATCGAAACCGCGTTATAAAATGTTTTATTTGAATTCTAACGATTGCGAATCTCTTCACCATATTCATCAGAAAACTCAATTGTCTGATCAAAAACTTCAATGGCAAAACACAGTTTTTGGTGGTATTTCTGACGGATTGGATCGCCTGAAATCCGTCGTATTTATTTCTCTCTCACAAGTTTCAAATTTCTTGACTTGATTAATTAAATTAATAATTAAGATTAAATTTTCAGGTAATTAATTATTTTAAAAAATTTACTTTCTTAAAAATGTTTTTAAAAATTATATTAAATTACCGACGAAAAATCCAGCAAAAACCGTCGGTAATCCGTCAGAAATTCAATATATAAGTAATTAATATTAATTAAGTTTTTTAAAAAATTTGGCCCAATTTGTGGCGATTTTTTTAATAAATAAATAATCCGTTGAAAAACGTCGAAAAATTAATCGAAATAAATTTTTATTTTGATAAAAAAATCAACGGTGAATTTGTAGGGGATTTGTTGCGGAAGTCTACAAAAGTTGATTTTTATTTTTCTGGGTTTCGCTAGAATATTCTGTCGGCAAAACCCAATTTTTTAGTATTATTCATACCATTTCTTGTGTTTTGTTATATCAGTGAGAATATTTGATATTTAATTAGTTAATATCCAAACTCAGTATCTTGAAATAATATTGTTTTATATTGGGGAGGCTAATGACATCCCTACCCCGTAGCAATGACATTCCTAACTTTATAATAATCATTTCGTTTTTTTTGTTTTTTGTTATTTTGTTATTTAATATATTTGTATTAGATTTTAATTAATATCAATTATTAATTAATTTTTTTAATTTCTTATTACATTTTAATTAATATAAATTAATTTTTTTTATTTCTTATTACATTTCACATATATTCTTTGTTTTATATTATTTATACTGTATTTTATTATTTATATTATATGGATAATCTTTTTTTAACATTTCAATTTCCACGAGTTAAAGTTTTTTCAATTTTTTATTTTATACTTTTATTTAACTAAAAAAATTGTTGTTGAGGTTATTTTATTTTTTGACTTATTAGAAAATAAAATAAAAAGTTTCCATTGATATAAACATATATAAAATTAAATATTGTAATAAATAAATAAATATATATTACGTATACTTTAATCAAAGTTCTTTTTTTTTTTTTTCTATTTTGAAGCTACGATTCAACCCTTTAAAACATAAACACTCAAATCAAATTGTAACATTTTAAGTCCAAATCAAAGTGACTCAACAACTTGTGTTTGAACTTTTATCTATATATATATATAGTATAGATAACATATAATAATACTAATAAATTTTAAAAAATCGTAATTATATTTTTTAAGTTATTTATTTATAGCGCCATTATTAGACAAAAATTATAACATTTACTTAATTATTTAATATACAAACGATTTTTATAAATATCTTATTATTTATTAAATAATTAAGTATACATAAAAATAAAGTAACTTTTAAAACACACCGTTATAAATATAAAATAATAATGATACAAATTTAGAACTAATAAATGTGTGTATAATAATAATTAATATGAATATATAATTAATTAATATATAATATAAATTAAAAAACTTAAACGTAGATGTAATAATGTATAACAATGATATAAATGAAAATACTATATATATATATATATATATATAGGGGAGATTTCAAATACAAACCACGTCAATTCGTACAAACCGTACAAACCGCGTGTTTCATTGTTTTTTTGAATAATTTTTTTTCATTAAAGTGTTTAATATGATGAATTTGTTTCATATAATTCTTTTCTTCATGAAATTATTTTTCTTTCTACATGAAAATGAATTGATTCATGAAACTCTCAATTTGATGAATCTTGTTTCACGTATTCTTGATTCACCAACATTTATTTATTCTTGATGAAATTTTTTCATATATTATTGACTAATCAACTCTAATAATTAAGAAAAAGTGAAAAAAATTTAAAAAAAAGAGTAAACTACATACTTGGTCCCTAAGGTTTATTGGTTTTAACAGTCTGGGTCCCTAAAATGAAATATCTATGGCTTGCATCCTCGTGGTTTCCATTTTATAACGTATTGAGTCCCTAAAACTAACTTTGTTAGACTTTTTCTGTTAAGTAGTTTAAGTAAGAGGGGCATTTTGGTCATTTTAAGTTTAGGGACCAAACATGTAATAAAAATCATAGGGACCAAACATGTAACTTACTCTCTATATATTTTATATATACTTAATACTTAATAATTAATAATTAATAACATATATATTGTATATAATTTATCACCATAATTTTCACAATTTTTTATAACATTGTTTTTTTTTATTACAACAATATATTTTTAATTCTGTATTTTTATTATGGCATGATAGTTACATTTTTCTTTATTATAGCAAAATATATTCAAATTATTTTTTTATTATGGCATTATAGTTGCATTTTTGTTTATTATAGCTATATATTTTTTAACTATTTTTTAATTATTTTTTAATTATGGTATTATAGTTATATTTTTCTTAATTATAGCAATATGTATTCAAACTATTTTTTTATTTTGTCATTATAGTTACATATTTTTCTTTATTATATCAATATACTTTCAAATTGTTTTGTATTTAGCCATTGTACTTTTAATTTTTTTTATTAAATTGTATGAAAGTTATATATTTTAATGTAACATATATTTTAAACATATACGATTGTTTTTTTCCTTAAAAACATATATATTTTTAAATAAATTACGTGGCATAGATAAAATGGACCATCAATTTTTTAGATAGTTTCCTCACTTTACCTTCCGATTATTCATACATTTTTAAAGAAATTCTTAAAAAATAGATGAAAAACATAATATAGGTGGTATATGAATAATCGGGAGAGAAAGCGATGAAGTTATTCAAAAAGAAAACAAAATTATTCATTAATATAACAATATTTAGAAAAATTGTAAAACACATTTTACATTGCTAACGTTTAAAAAATGTTAAAAAGTATGTGTTTTTTGAAGAAAAAAATGTATATGTTTAAAAAATATGTTACATTAAAATATTTAATTTTCATACAATTTAATAAGAAAAATAAAAAATACAATGTGTAAAAAAAGAAATGAAAGTATATTACTATAATAAAAAAATGTAACTATAATGCCATAACAAAAATACAATTTGAAAATATATTATTTTAATAAAAAAAAACGAAAAAATGTTATAATAAGAAAAATTGTGAAAGTATTTGATAAATTATATAATATATATATATACACCCACAATATATATATATATATATATGTTATGAATTATTAATTATTAAGTATATATAAAATATATAAAGAGTAAATTACATGTTTGGTCCCTATGGTTTTTATTACATGTCTGGTTTCTATGATTCTTATTACGTGTTTGGTCCCTATACTTAAAATGACCAAAATGCCCCTCTTACTTAACCTACTTAACAGGAAAAGTCTAACAAAGTTAGTTTTAGGGACCTAATATGTTATGAAATGGAAACCACGAGGATGCAAGCCATAGATATTTCATTTTAGGGACTCAGACTGTTAAAACCAATAAACCCTAGGGACCAAGTATGTAGTTTACTCTAAAAAAAATATTGGTTGCATGCAGTTTGTACGGTTTGTAAGAATTGACATGGTTTGTAACGGAAATCAACCCTATATATATATTATAAATGTATTATATATAACAAATAATATAATAATAATAAAATATATTATATTTTATAATTTGATTTGACATTTTATGGTATGCAAATATGGGTTCAAGTTTCAAGACAATCACACCCCTATTAATGGGGTGCCATTAGCAGTTTAGCACTGTCCTTTATATTTCACACGACAAGATTGTTCTTTTTTCTTTAACTTTTTGATTCGCTTTCTAGTAGTCATACGTATGCCGTACATGTATCTACGTACATGAACAAATTATAATAAAAAATTTAACCACAAATCAAAGATCAATTTAGAGTCCCTTTTATGATTCTTGGAATGGCCTTTTCACAATGACTTTATATAAGTGTCTATATCCATCTACATCAACCTACTAAGAAATCAAAGAATCAACAATTGTCAAAGAAATTCTTGATCCAAGGCATATATATAATTGAGATGCTCATCATTGTGTTATATCTGATTCTCATTCTTTTCGCGCCTCTTTGAAACACAAAAGGTCAGTAAAAAGTTAAAATGTAACAAAACGTCTACTTTTCAAAAGCCATCCATGCTCAACGAAAATTTGAATATAGCATACAGAATATGTTGACACAATGAAGCTTTGGTGAAAAGTGATGAATGTGCCAAGGATATCCATATCCACACCGAACATGTATATATTTCTTGTTGGCTTATAAATTCATGTTGTATTACGATTTAATTTTATAAACTACCTTCCAAGAGTTTTCAAGTGCGATGCATTACTGGGTAGATACTTCTTTGGCAGTTAGAAATTAATAACTCTAACCGCCAAGGAAGAATTGCCCTGCAATTCATCAACTTTACGTAGCAAGTCACTCCAATTACTCGGCTGTTGAACTTAGTCATCTCAACTAGAAGACATTCAAACTCGCATGTTCCATATATTTATGTAAGTATCCAAATGCTCATGTGTTTATATCAAAGTTTACGACTTCGTACATTTATTTTATTTCGGATTCAAATTTGTTTTCTCTAAAGTATATGCGTTCTTCAATCATGGTTAGGTTTCGCCCTTTGTTTTTTCCCTTTGAGATATGTCCCTTGTTAGAGTTGCTAGCTTTTATATTTTGCCAGAGATCTCATCCTCTTTCCCAAAATTATCAATTTTCTCATTAATTCATCGTAGACACTATAAAAAAATGACTTTTACCTACAAAAATATAACCATTGGTTTGGTAGAATCTAAAGTTTTTTCGTGAAAATACCAATGAATCACGAAAAGAATCCCAATGACTACATAGAGAAATTTTGAATTACCCACCAACGACGCTTGCGGCCTTGGGCACTCTAAGCTCATTGGATAAATTTTTATAGAAAAGTTGGCTACATGGAGAAATTTTGGTGGTTGATTAAGAATATTTTTTTGGCTACAACAACTTAAAGGCAAGTAACGCAAGCACACCAAATAGATATGCAAGCGCGACAAAGATCTGACCAATTGTGACGACTAAAGGCGTCGGCAAAGATCAAAACTTCGTTGCTATAATGCGATGACTATATATCGTCGCTATAGAACTTGTCCCTATTGCTCCGTAGCTGTAGCTTTCTATAGAGACGACAAATCATCGCTAAAAACTAATAATTAAAAAAATAAATATTTTATCTACTGCAACGGCATGTCTTTGCTATACATAAAAAATTAAACTTAATTTTTTTCCTACAACGACAACATGTCGTTGTTAAAGGTAAAAAATAAAACAATTTTTTTTCCTAGCGACGACAAGTTGACGCAATAGATAAAATCTGGATTTTTTATTTTAATTAATAGCAACGACTTATCGTCACCGTCGTTATTTTTTTTGCGTATTTCAAATTGGTTATTTTTGAAGTAGACTGCTTGTTGTATGACCAATAATCTCATTCTTTGATATGCGGTACATTAATGTAGATAAAGTTAACGTGTTGAATAATTGTAATTTGCAAGTTTTAAGGATGATTGGAAGAGAATCAACATTAAGTTTGTCGGGCAAGTTCCAAGAATTCTATGTATAACGACAGTTCTAGCGGTAACTATTTTGATGAACATATGGGTGAAATGTTTGTGTCTTATTATCATATTCGTTAACCAACATCTAATATCTAAGAATGACAATCTCTAAACTGTCAGTTGCCCAGTAAATTGCAGTTATTTTTCTCTTAAATTCAGGGCACATATATATATATATATGAGTTCTTTTTCACATGAAGGATGAAATGACTGAGTTGCGTTAAATAGTGAGGTCGATTGTATCAGGCCAATCATTTTCGAGTTGTCAGCTTCACTAAATGTTCAAGACCATGGTTTCGAGACTCAAAATCATTAAACATTCTAATATGGTTTTGGATGTTTTTTTGGGAAAAGTTTGGATGGATAACTTTAGGGTTTGTTCTGAAAGAGTTCTTTGTTTTCTGTATGACAAATCTATGAAATTTATTATTTTGGGGATTTTATGAAATTCTTCGTGATTAATAGTAATACTATTTATCAATTTATTTCATTAATATATATAATTATATATAGGGCTGTAAACGAACCGAACGAACACGAACGGATGCTTGTTCGTGTTCGTTCGTTTAACTTAACCGAACAAACGAACGAACACGAACACTAAACGAACAAATTTATTTGTGTTCGTGTTCGTTCGTTTAGAAAGTAGGCGTGTTCGTCTTCGTTCATGTTCGTTCGTTAACATGCTAAACGAACGTAAATGAACGAACATTAACAAACGAACATGAACGAACTGACTTAAACGAACATAAAGGAACAGCCTAAACGAACATAAACGAATAGCCTAAACGAACATAAACGAACAGCCTAAACGAACATAAATGAACAAGTTTAAACAAACACGACTACTTGTCATTTCTTTAACTAAAACTTAAACGAACACCAATTATCCATAGTTTAAACATAAACAAAACAATCATCAATCATCATCGTTTGAACAAAAAAACAATTCACCATCATTCATCACTCGTGGAAAACATAATAAAAACACCACCCATCTTCAATCCTCATGGAAGCTCAATATATATCATATCATCATTTTCCTATAACAAACAAACAAAACGATTACTAGTTACTGTTAGAAAACAAGTATGAAAATCGAAAAGATTAAGAAAATTACCTTGCTTTTTTTCGTGCTTAGTCCATAGTGATGACGGTACCAATCAGCTCCACAAATGAGCATATCCACCATCTTTGTTCCTAACGAGGCACGATGTGGATATATAACTCTTCCACCAGCACTAAAAGCTGATTCTGAAGCAACTGTAGTGATCGGAATTGATAAAATATCAGCAGCCATTTTAGACAAAATTCTAAACTTCAGATTTTTCTCCTTCCACCACTCTAAGGCATCAAAATATACACCCGGCTCACCAAGATACATTCCCTCTTCCAAATAAATTTCTAATTCTGATTTTGCGCTTACAAAAGTATCAACACTTCTTATGTGTTGATCATACTTTGCAGTTCCACTTTTGACACCCAAACCAACTCTAGAACTTAACTTGCTATAACCACTCTTAACTCCACTGTCACTATTCTCAGGTGCACTACTAGATGAAACAATATTGGCTGCTTTATGTTGCTCAACATACTCTTCAAACAATTTAGTAAGAGTATCTTGAAGAATTTTCATTTATTTAGGAGCATCAATCGTTGAATAAATGGCATTGAAAGAGAACTCAAGCAGCTTCATCTTGTATCTAGGATCCAAAATAGCACCAATGGAAATCAACAGATTACAAGTACCCCAATATTTGTCAAATTTACTCTTCATCTTTTTAGCCATTTTGCTCATGTATTCATTCTCATCCAAAGACAAATCATCTAGTGCTTCTTTTATCCCATACAACTCACTAAGGAATAAATTAGATGTAGGATACTCGAAGCCTATAAGATAAAAAAAAGGTTAAACAAACATTGCATGACAATTAGATGATTAGACTACTAAAAATGACTTAAAATAAACACCATAAATAAGAATCCATAATACCTGAAATTATTTTTGTAACCTCACTAAAAAGTCCTAAGAAAGAGCAAACAACTTCAACTTTCTCCCAATCTTCCGAGGTCGGCAAAGTCTTGAAAGTTGTTTCTCGATCGACATAATTTACAAACACTTCTCTAAACTCCAAAGCCGTAGACAACATAACATATGTAGCATTCCATTGGGTACTAACATCTAAGATCAAATGTTTCTTTGACAACGTCATTTGCTTGGAAAGTTCACTAAATACATGCAATCGACCTGGAGAGGCATTCACGTGTTTCACACTCTCACGAACATTATGAATAATGTCTTTTATCTCCGACAAACCATCTTGTACCAACAAGTTTAGAATATGTGCACAACAACGCACATGAAATAACTTTCCCCCAACAACAAGCTTTCTTTGATTATTCAAATTTTCCATCATCTTTGTCGCAACCACGTCATTAGTTGTAGCATTGTCAACCGTCAAAGTAGAAACTTTTGTCTCAATATTCCACTCTTTTAAGCACTTAAAGAATGAATCATAGATACATAGTCCAGTATAAGGTGGTGGCACATCAACAAAACTCAATATGAGATTGTTAAGCTTGAAATCAGAATCTACAAAATGACAAGTAACCACCAGATAATGAATATTCTGCAATGATGTCCACATATCAGTTGTTATACTCACACGATTGACAATGCTTAACATTTTATTAATTCGTTTCTTCCCAATATCATAACTAGAAACACAATCCTGCCTAGTCGATGCACGTGAAATCTTGTTATATCCGGGGTTAGCTTCCTTCATAAGCACATTAAATAGATCATACTCAACGAAATTAAATGGCAACTCGTGAACCATAATCATGTGAGAAATAATCTCTCTCATCCTACTATTGTCAAATTTTCAGTTTTGGATCATAGAAGAATATGATTTCCCAGACACGACTTTTAGCTTTAACTGATCTGCATGAACGGTGTTGACGACTCTCAACTTCGGGCAAAAACTAATATGCCTGAGCAAGGGTGTGGTGGTTCCATCTTTAAGTTTCTTTATCTTCTCACCACAATGAATGCACTCACATACTTCAGTTCCATCAGCCAACTTCACCAAGCGAAAATGTTCCCAAACTCCTGAAGTTCTCTTTCTTTTCCTTTTGGCATATGGAGTAGATTCTTCACTGTTAACTGCATTGGCGTCTTCTTTACCACCATCAATATTTCCTGCAACGCCTTCTTCATCATTCGATCCGATAACAACCACTTCAGGAGTATCTTCCATTCTTGATGTGTTTGGAGTTGATTCAATTTCGGTTGATTCAACTTGTTGAGGATTTGGCAGTCGATCTAAATAAAGATCGTCATGGAAGAAATATGGACCGCTACAAGAGAAATCAGACATCTACAAAATAAAAAATAATGTTAAAGACATCAAGACATCCACAATTTGGTTTATGTGAAATCGAAAAGTAAGTATGAAATCTAACAGTAAATCTGAAATCGAACTATGTATAAAATCAATCAGTAAGTGTGCAAAATTGAGGTCTAACACAGTAAGGTATGAAATAGATTTGGTAAAAAAAACAATTTATAAATTGGTCTAACACAGTAAGGGTAACTAATTAATTTGGTGGAAATTTGTATTTGTGAAAAAACAATTTGGTGGATTAATTTCATGGGTTTGGTCTCTGTCTAACAGTTTATATGTGATTGACATTGATAAATTGAATGGCATTTGGTCTCTGTTTAACAAAATAACATAGTGTCTATATATTACATGATGTACAATTCAAATAGCATAGTATACACAACTAACTGTTACTAATATAGGTGCAGATTATTAGTGAACATATATATATATATCAATATATGTTGAATGGCTATGGGTTTGTAAAAGAGGTCAACAAAGAAGTCAACAAACTAATATGTGCAGATTATTATTGAATATATATATATATATATATCAATATATGTGTGAATGGATATGGGTTTGTAAAAGAAGTCAACAAACTAATATATGAAGATTATTAATTTATTATGAACTTTTTAGTTCTTCCCGTTCCAACCGTGAGCCTGTAAAAAAGGTCAACAAAGAAGTCTGTGAAATTACAAAAGTGCCTTCATCAGGGGAAGTAGCTAAACTAGAAGAAGTGGGTGATTCGAAAGCTCCAAAAACTAAGCAGTATCATGCTAATCGAAGTGGGTTGAAACTTGAAATTGAAGTGGGTTGAAATCTAAGAAGTAAACACATACCCGTTGTGGGAAACACGAAGGAGACAACTGATGATGAAGTGAACGACGAGGAAGTGAAGATCTGATCTGCTACAGGAACGATGTGGAGGCTGGTTGTCTTCTTGAGAGAGAGTATGGAGGCGGGTAAGATTTAGGATAACCATCTAGGGTTTTTTTTACACTTTTGCTCTAATGTAATACTGTAATAACAAGTAGGTAAAAACTAAAAAGTTATAAAATATTTAATTTAAGTTGGATTGAAAAGATTAAAAAAAATTAATTTAAAATTAAATTGAATTCTAAAAAATCAAAACTCAAATAAACCTATATAAACGAACGTAAACGAACGAACATAAACAAACGTAAACGAACGAACATAAACAAACGTAAAACATAAATGAACGAACGAGACATTTGTTCATGTTCGTTCGTTTAACTAAACGAACAAAAAAATGTGTTCATGTTCGTTCATTTATTAAACGAACGAACATATACGAATTTCCCGCCGAACAGTTCACGAACGGTTCACTGAACGTTCGGTTCGTTTACAACCCTAATTATATATATAAATATGCAACTGATTGGATGCAATAAATATAAAATATACTCTTTAAAGAAGAAATTAATAATTTAAAAGTGTATCTAAAGATAACTATTAGAGAATGTTTTGATTTTTCGTACTAAAATTAAGTATTAATTAGAGAAAGTTTTTGAAGTGTAAGTAAAAAACACTTTTAGAGAAGGTTTTTAAAAAAGTGTAACTAAAGCCAATATCTTTAGATAAGCTTTTCTATTTACCTTTTCTGAAAGTAGTTTTTAGTAACTTTCATAAACTGTCAACAATACTTGAAAAACGTCACTAAGAAATACTTTAAGAGAAGCTTTTGAGAAAAAAATAGACAAACCTTTAAAGAAACTTTTAAAATGTATCTAAAGCCCCAAAAAATCGTTTCTAAAAGTTAACTAAACACATACACTTTCAAAACCCTCCTTAAAACTTTTACCTACCCCTATATCGAGAAGATTTTTGACAGAATTGAAAAGCTTCTCTAAAGCTTTTAGAGAAGCTTTTAGAGAAGCGTTTGAAACTTTTAACTATAAAATAGAACCTTCTCTGAAGGTCATTTTCTTGTGAGATTGAAGGAACAATTTATCAAATTTGATGCTCTTTGTTAAGTCGATAGTTACGAACGTAGTTTATTTTCTTAGTGATGAATGCCCATATTACCTCGTAATAGGGGTTTAAGTACTTCTCGAAAGATAAATCCTCACATCAATTTTTGACCTTTCTATTATATGCCATAGTTGTGTGTGGTAAATAGCTTAATTCATGTCCTTTTCATTCGTCTTTATTTTATTTTATTTCCCTTGTTTAATTCGTTGTTTGTAAATCACCTTTCCGATTATCATTGACATGCATATAGAACTAGTTCATATGATTTACCATTCACATGATTTTTTAACAAAATTATTACTTTGACCATTTTCTTGTAAAAAACCCTTGTTTTTGTCCCGGTTGAAGAAAGTGCCGAACCGAGCTATTTAGTAAAGAAATGTTAACTGCAGAGTTTGAAGCGAGTGGTTCCATGAGATAGTGACATCTGTCACAATACATGTGTGATACCAAGTGGTTGAGACAATTGTGCCAATGCTTTACTGACAATGGCACAATGTATCAACAAGATCTTTGGTAAAGTGAAATTCCGAGTTTTCATTATGTTTCACCCTTTGAATAGTTGAAATAAGTATTTTGATGTTGAATTTTATTGGGTATCATCTTTTAATTAGGCTCAAAACGGGTGAAAAGTAGGAAAAACACCTCAGTACAGTTGATGCTATAGTGCTCGACGATAGTGGCAGTATCACTATCGCTTGTCAGGATCGCACAAGGGAGGAAGGGTCTCTCGGTAGTCTGTACAATAAGGGCGATTGTTCCATGCCATAGTGACAATGTCACTATCAAAGGCGGCCTGTAGTGCTTAAAATCAAGATTTTCTTCATTTGACCATAACTCTCTCATTTCAACTTTGATTTGGGTGATTCAAGTTGCTACAGTTTCTTTTTTAAGAGATCTTTAAGATGGTAACAACGAGGATTAAATTTTACTTGATAATTTAGGGTTCCTAGAAGTTGAAAGGTAAGATCTAAATCTTTGTTTATTGAATCTAGGGTTTGGTCATTTTGCCCCAACAACTCTCATTCCCTCTTGGGATCTATGTTGTGTATGTTTTGGAAGATGAATAGGTATTCTTGAAGGGTGTACATCGTAGATCTAGAAGTATAGCTTGAGGATCTAAAGTCTCTACAAAGAAATCTCAATATTAGGGTAAAACCTAGCTTGAGCCTAAATCTAACAAGGTGAGTTCAAGTTGTTTTATAAAAACTATGTAAATGCCAAAAATGTCCATTTTGAAGCATTAACATGTTTTACTTGTTATTCATCAAATGTGTAAGTAATTGGTGAGTTTTGCGTATTTAGTCTTATAAATCATGTAAACGACTAATACTTGGGTTTTTGGACGTCTTGTTAAATAAAACATATATGTGGGTTCTTTTGATGATTCATCTCATAAATGAAGGTTATTTAGGCGGCGTTTGTTTTTTAAAAGGTGCTAAAGTCTGAAGTCTGATTTCATTCTAAAATGGTTATGAAACGTCTAAATGAATCAGACATAAGTGGTAATTAAGAGCTTAAAATAAAAAAACAAACAAGGCCTTAGTGTTAATGCGTCTTTGGTGCATTTGGTTTATAAATCATTGGAAAATATACGTTATTGCATTATGAGACATTTTGGAAATATGTGAGTATGATTTCATTTGGAAAATGGTTTGACTCAACCAATGTTGTTTGCTTTGAGTAATCACATAGTTGTTGAGTTGTTGAGCTTTTGCTGGGTTTGAACTTGAATGAGGGACATTTGTCCGATTTAAATTGCTCTATGTCGAGCTTTTGGAGTTATATGTATTTAGGGCATAATTATATAATATATTACACATTTTGAGTGCGTTAGTCATTCAATTGGAGTCATGTAATTTTAGACTATAATGCAATGGATCTATAGGCATATGAGTCAAGTTGTTGTTTTAAAAACGCGATCATAATTCCTTGTTTTGAGGTTGGTACCTAAATAGACGATATACATGGAGTTGTTGAACTTGATACCCATGTGAGCAATAGATCTGGAGTGGTTGAGCCCATGATTAAGTAATAAAGCTAGAGTGAATTTGACACCTGAAAAAGCAATAGACCTAGCGTGGTTGAGCTTGGGGCCTATACGAGCAATAGACATAGGGTTGTTGAGCTTGTCAACTCTTCAAACTATAGACCTAAAGTGGTTGATCTTAATGAATAAATTTAGAAATGTGGCCTACTTTGGTGTTCCGCCACTAACCATGTGAATGGGCCTCCCCTGTTGCCTAAAGATGTTGTTTTGGGTATAGAGTTTTATCCATCATTTTTGGTGGCGTTTTAGGTATGGAGTGTTATCCATAATTTATAACTTTGGTATTATTTAGACTCAACCATGTTTTGGTATTTTAGGTAATAGAGTTTTATCCAAATTTGATTTTTGGAGCATTGAACCTTATTCACGTTTTGAGTGAGTGTTGGGTGCAAAGTTCATATTCCAATGGGTATTTTGTTTTAAAGCTTGCATCACGAAAATGGTGGTTTGGGGAAAGATTTGCTTTTATGATGTAGTCATCCTATTTGAGAAATTATTATTTAATTAAGCAGTATTTCGATTTCTACCATTTATAAATATGATAAACTTGAATTCACTAGGCGTTAAGGCTAACGTTTGTACCTGTCGGCATGTTCATCAGGTTCTTGTTGGGGTTTGGTACTAGCAACATTGTGATGATTTAAGAGCTAGTTAGAGACACAAGAATGATCTAACTGATTGGTGACGTCTTCCGCATTCGGAAATAACGACTGTTAACGGATTTTAGTAACACCCGATCTTAATTTAGTCCTTTATGTATGTCTCGGTTTATCAGTTTTGATGTTAAAGTTATAATTGGTATTCAAGTTAATTTAAGTATTGATATATAGAAATGGATTTATCCTTTATTTGATGTATTATTGGAAATTTTAAATTAGTCGCGTTTTCCAGATTTGAAGGTGTTATATGTCTCATGATTGACCCGTATTTTACAATAATCATACACTTGTGATTCATTTTTGTTGTGCCGATAAGTAAAAAGTCATTGATTGTTCTCTCTTGTGCGGATGTAAAGATCGCTTGATTAAATCCCAACATTTCGAATAACTTGTGTACTTAAAAAAATCTGAAGAAAATGACATGTCAAGTCCCGTTAAGGTCACTAAAGAGTTTGCATGACTCTTAACTTGCCCATTTTAACATCACTTATATAAGTATATGGAAGATAAAGTCAAGTACAATATAATTGTTATTAATACCGTTTTTAAAAGGTTGCACCAAAAAAAGGAGATTTTCTGGAGATCCAGTACTAGGCATTTGATTGGATGAGATGTCATTCCAAGGGTGGTAAAGCTCTCTGTTGGGATAGTTGGGTTTGTAATCTGACTGATGCCGTCCTGTCTTGTATTCTAGCTCCTCACTAGTTTTCTCATAATAAAATCTCTTTTTGCTGTCCAAAAAAATAATACCGTTTTTAGGTTTACTTCGACTAGAACTTCAAATCAAATATAATGTTTATAATTTTAGGACTTCACTTCACTTAATATATCATTTCCTATTGACCGATCAGTTCTTGCGTTCGTTTAAAACCAAAAATTTCTCGTTTGAACCTTTCTATATACATATATATATATATATATATACATACAGAGAGAGAGGGCGATCCAGGAGAAAACACTAAAAAAGGAGAAAACTGAAGAACACCCTGGGAGGCCGCCATCTGGTAACATGCATTTGTGCATATGCATTAATGCATATTTATGCATAGAAAAAAAAGGAGCTCCAATCGCATATATGCATTTGTGCATATGCACTAATGCATAGAAAAAAAATACCGTCCAGATAGCGGACTTTCAGAGTGTTCTTTAGTTTTCTTTTTTAGCGTTTTCTCCTGAACCTCCCTATATATAAAAGGGACACATTGTGGACCACATATGATGTGGGTCCCACATAATATTAAATCATTTCTGATTTAATATGATTTAATATTAAATCAGAAATGATTTAATATTAAATCATATTTGGTCCACAATGTGTCCCTTTGTTCCCTTAAAAATCAAAAGTTCTCATTTGAACCTCTCCTTATATTATATATATATGTATATGATTTAATATTAAATCATATTTGATCCACAATATGTCCCTTTGTTCCCTTAAAAATTAAAAGTTCTCATTTGAACCTTTACACTTTCAGGTTGTAAGCCTATATATATAATTAAAAAGGTTGTTTATTTGGTACTTTTTTCTATGTAGTGAGTGAAATCAATTTCCGCTCTATTATCTGTTTTTTTTCAATTACTCCTCTATTTTAGTAGTTTTTCATATTGCTCCAACAGTTCGCAGTGGGGTTAGTTTGTTTGACATTGTTTATGGAACAATTTTTTTCATCAATTTTTACTTCGTATTTGAAACTGGATATTCGTCGTTTTGTTTTGAATGTATGACATTTTACGTTTCCATCTCTGTCGTTCACAATTTTTGTATATTTTTTTTAAATTACAGGAAAATATAAAGATTCAAAAAAATTATTTATAGATGCCGGACAAATTACTGGGTAAAAACCCGTAGGTAATTTTTTTGGGCAAATTATTATTAAAAATAAATGAAAAACATAAATCCGCCGATAATTTTATTTAATTAATTAAATTAGGGATGGATTAATCTACCGATTTAGTTAAGTATTAATCAAAAAATTTAGTTAAATTGGAATGTGTTAATATTTTCATGTTTATTGTTGATTTATTCTATGTAATTTGGTTAATTGAACGAAAATGATTTTATTATTGATTATGAATATATTAATATGGATTTGATTATTGTTACTATTTTGTTTAAAAAAATAACAAGAGAAAGTACATATATGATATTAGTCTGTAGTAGTACAATAGCATTTTATATGTTTTAACTTATATTTACAAGTACACAAAATCTATTAATGGGATGTTAGCTTAGTGACATAAGAATCGCGTGATGTATGTTTGTAATCTACACCAAAATTTATCAATGATTTTATCATCTATTATATGAAGGAATCAATAAGTTTCCTGGATCTATGACATCTAATACATACATTCATCTCTTTATGTTGTATGTATAAATTGGTCGCTATTTGAGTGTCCCTTGGGTACATAAAGGGCCGGTAAAAGTAATTTGGAATAAAAGTATTATCCACAAACATTCTCTATTCGTTGTTGGGCGATAGGGGGAGGGGGCCGGGAGGGCATGTGCCAAGTATATGCTAACATGTATATATTTTGTGTTGGTCTATAAAATGGTTTTGAAAGAGCAATGATGATTTATCAATCAAATATCATCGAAGATTAATTAAATGTATGCATGCATTACTGGGTAATTACTCCTTTAGCAGTTAGTAAGTCATTTGCTAACACTAGCTGCCAAGGGAGATTTGCCCTGCAATTCATCATTTTACATATCGTTTCATTTCGAGATTGCTAGCTCTACATTGATTTCCATTCTTAATAGTCTATTGTTTTCTTCATTGGGTAACTTTTAGACTCATAGAACCACATTGATATGAGGGTTTTTGAAATATTATTAGTAGATGATTTTTGATGTGTATAAGTATTCCAGTGATCATATATTATGTTGCAATATTTACTCAAAAAATCAACGAACTCGTAACTTATGTTTTTTATTTTGAAACAGAAACCAGCACACGGCTAGCAAACGAGGAGTAAAGACATTACATATTTTTGATAAAATTAAAAGGATGATATCTTCATATGAAGCTCATGTTATGTGTTCTCGTACTACTATTGCAATCTCATATAGCCCCCCTTAATTTGTGGCTTTCTCAAAATCAATGATTTGCATTATGTTATGAATGATTATTGGACTTTTTTAAAGATGTTTTGTCATAATTACCACCAATTAAGTATATTTTCATATAATTAAGTTTCCCTATTATTAATTGACGTTGGTTTCACTTGTATATATAAATATATATTATTTCAAGTATCTAGAATCATGAATATAATTGTCTGAATATTTATGGGAATCAAATATATAACTACATATATATAGATTCGTATTTGACTGAGATAGTGAGATTGTGATGCTTGCTTGAGTCACAGCCAAGGAAACAACCCTTTGATACCTTGAAACTGTTTTGTTGCAAAATGTGTTATTAGAGTCGTATTTCTTTAACAAATATTATATCTTTGAAATCTGTATGTCATGTCTTTATGGCAGGCCTTTTGTAATGAATAAAAACATTCGATGCATGCATAAGGCCGTTTTTACACTTCAATCATTAGACTAGAGCCATGTCACTACCACAAAAGAGGGCATTTCCGACGACTATTTCCGACGGAAATATTTCCGTTGGATTTCCGACGTAAGCTATTAAAAAAAATTAAAAAATTAAATTATAAATAACCATCGGAAATCCGTCGGAAAAATTTCCGACGCTTTCCGACGGATTGGATGGATTTAAAAAAAAAAAAAAAAATATCCATCGGAATCCCGCAAAATTCCGTCGGTATTTCCCGACGGATATTTATTATTTATTTTTTTTAAATCTACACAATCCGTCGGAATGCGATAATTCCGTCGGAAATGTCCGACAGATTTCCGACGGAATTTCCCAATTTTCCAACTTTTTCTTATTCGTATGACCTTTATATTGAATTACTTTGTATAAATAGTTATTTTTACAACTGTATATGTATATGTATGTATGTGTGTGTCTTATATGTCACTTGATTGTATATATATATATATGTTACGAGTAGTATATATATACAAGTGTATATACATAAACGTATATATATATATGTGTGTGTGTGTGTGTGTGTGTCTTAAACCCATCAAGGCCTATTGTATGCCGTTAGGAGTTATTAAAGCTCATCAAGGCCCATTGTAGGCCGTTAGGAGTTGAGAAAGCCCATCAGGGCCCATTGTAGTTTGTTAATGGTTCTTAAACCCATCAAGGCCCATTGTTGGCCGTTAGGAGTTGTTAAATCCCATCAGGGCCCATTGTAGGTCGTTAGGAGTTGTTAAAGCTCATCAAGACCCATTAGGAGTTGTTAAAGCCCATCTAGACTCATTGTAGTTCATTAATGGTCCTTAAGCCCATCAAGGCCCATTGTAGTTCGTTAGGAGTTGTTAAATCCCATCTAGACTCATTGTAGTTCGTTAATGCTCTTTGAACCCATCAACGCCCATTGTAGGCCGTTAATGGTCCTTAAAGCCCATCAAGGCCTATTGTAGTTCGTTAATGGTCCTTAAAACCATCATGGCCCATTGTAGGTCGTTAGGAGTTGTTAAAGCCATCAAGGCCCATTATAGGTCGTTAGGAGTTGTTAAAGCCATCAGGGCCCATCTGCGGCCAATAAGGCCAATCGTGCGAAGTCGATGGCCTGTAGGCATACGGGAGGTTCTGTTAGCACGGTTGTGCATCGGCAACGGATGGTATTCATTCATCTACTATGTTAAACGTTTGTATTTATCATGAATTTGTTGTCTACTAACAAATGAAGTCGTATATATGTTTCATGTAGAAAGAAGAATGGAACCGTGACCTCTCCATCAGTGAGGTCTATGACCGGACACACTGCACGAAGAGGAGGTTAGTTCCAGGTGCGACCGGACTGCCCACCGATCCTCCGATATATCTTGATCCCAGTCACGAGGAAAAGGTGGTAAGTTTAGTTTTTACACAAGATTTAATTTGTTTTTTAGGATTGACTTGTTTTACAGGATAAAGTTGTAGTAATTAGTTTGGGATGTCGTTGTTGGACAGATGATAGGTGTAAACTACTTAAAAACATGTAATGGATATGTTCTAATTACAGCCGTTATGCTGCCGAAATGTATATAATTTTTTATTAGTTAACACAATTTTGTTTTGGTGTTTGTAGACGTCGTTCCATTGGACTACACAAGAGCAATACCCTGATGTTGATCCGAGCACCCTTACTCCAGAGATACATGGACAGTTGTGGAGCGTGCTGTCGGAGGCCGGAAAAAGGATCATATGTACGGTTTCAATAGGGTTGCGGATTTCTTGGGTTTGTCCGGTCAAGCCCGTCCTAGTTGTTCAAACTCCGCTTCGGAGGTATGTGTAATATGGTTGTAATACATGCATGTATAATTATGGTTTTATTAATTAGTGCTTGACATTGTTGTTTGTCAAATATGAATTCATTTCAGGTAGAGTTTTTGAGAGCAGAGTTGGAGGCAGAACAAAAACTGGGAGCTGTAGAGCGGGCGGAAGAACAGAGAAGGAGAAAGGAAGAAGAGAGAAAGAGAGAAGAACAAAGACTCGCAGATGAGGAGCGGGGGCGGAACTACGAGGAGGATAGGCTCCAACAAGAAGCCATGAGGAGGCAGTTCGACGCCTTCATGGTGGAGTTCCAGAACCAGAACCCTTCTAACCCTCATCCGTAATTTTAGGATAGTAGATACAATTTATAATATAATTATGTAGATTCAAAATTGTTCCGTATGTTAAAAAACTGTTTCATTTGTTAAAAAACAGTTGCGTTTCAAAACTGTGTTAAAATCTCGGCAGGTGCAGGTACAAAATGTAGAGGAAATTTGATTTTTTAAATTAATTTTTTTAAACACCATTTTTAACGGATTTTCCGTCGGAAAAGGTGCTGGATATTCGTCGCAAATGTAATCCGCCGGAAAAGATCGCGAATCTGCCGCAAATGTTCCGTCGGAAAATCGTCGTAAATCCATCGGAATAGTGTTCCGTCGGAAAAGATATCCGTCGGAAAAGAGTTACCGACGGATAGGTCGTCGTATGATATCCGTCGTAAATTCCATCGGAAAAGCCTTCCATCGGAAATCCGTCAGAAAAGTCCGTCGAAAATCCGCCGGAATAGGCTTTTCCTACGACCCGTTTTCCGACGAAATTTTTCTGACGGATCTGGCCGTCGAAAAAGGGTGGTCTGTTTTGTAGTGTGTTAGTCTTTCAATAGCTTTTTCTTTGATTCTCTTTTTAGTTGTAGGTAGCATAAAATTTACATTTATGAAAATGATATAGACATTAAAGACATAAGAATAATACGGTACTTCTTTTTCCATAGGAGCGACCTTGTTAAAGTGACACCATGTAGGTACATGTCTATTTCCATCTACATCGGCCTACTTAGAAAAGAATCAACAATCGTCAAAGAAAATCTTGATCTAAGGCATAAAATAAAGTGGAAATTTTGCATATGATATACAGGATATATGTCGTCATTCATGCTCAAAGACGAACTCTTTCATATGATATACAAGATATGTTGTCCATGATCAAAAGAGGAACTTTTGCATATGATATATAAAATATGTCAATGAGAATGGGAAAAAGGAACACGATATGCCTAGGATATGCCATTCAAACATTTATATATTTCTTGCTTAAATATTTGTAAAATATTGTTTCATGAACTACGACTACTATAAAATTGGGTTTGGATGCTATCAATTTTTAAACGTCCTAATAATAGACCGCTTTATATGACTTTATTAATCTTTAAGACAAAAATATAAAAACGTTCTATCTAAAGACGTTGTAATAAGTTGATATGACACTTTTGAACGTTTTAACAAGTTTTTACAACATTTTTAATACAAGGCGTCACATTAACAAATTTTATAGGACACTTTTGAGAAAGCGTCCTACAAACTCATCTTTTTATAAGACACTTGTTCTTATATGACACTTTTATGTAGTGTCCTATAAAATCGCTAATGGGATGGTTTGTATTAAAAAGTGTCGTAAAAACTTGTTAAGACGTCCAAAAGTGTTATATAAACTTATTACAACGTCTTTAGATACGACACTTTATTTTTTGGTCCTAAAAGTTAAATCCTATAAAGCGATCTATTAGAATCCTTAGAAATTGAAGGCATCCTTTAAATCGAATTTTGTTGTAGTGTAGTTTCATGTTCTTTTGAAGTGTAATGTATTACATGGCAATTGCATACGTTAGTAATCTCTAAATCTAACCGTCAACAAAGAATTTTCGTGCAATGTATCAACTTCACTTATATTCCATGCCAATAAAAAATTACTCACAAAAATTGGTTTATAGTGGTACAAAAGATTCCAACAAATGAAACACTAAGGGTGCGTTTGGTTCGCGGGATTGTTTTCAAGGGAATTGGATTTCACGAAGGGAATTGGATTTGGAGGGATTGGATTGGATTGGATTTGAAATCCTTCATTGTGTTTGGTTTGTAGGATTTGGAATGGAAATTGACACTTTTTCTATGCTTGGATTAGAGAAACAAGAACGCGCAAATTAGGGCAAAAGGGAATCCTCATGATTGGATTTGAAATACCAAGGTTTTAGGAAGGATTCTAAAATCCATTGTTCACGGGATTTTAAATTAATCTAGGGATTTTAAATCCTTACCATTATGCCAACCAAACACAGGAATGGATTGGATTTTAAATCCAAATCCCTCAAAATCCATTACAATCCCGCGAACTAAACGCGCCATAAATGATGTCAATTTCTGTAGGATATCTCCTACGATGATGTTCAAATAATTAAGTTTTTTCAAGAGATGGTTGCATGCTAAATGCTTGAATCTCATTTGCAGTAATATCTACATGATATAACGTCGGATTCTACCAAACCTTCCGTATTTTCTAAGTGATCCGTCAGTAACCATCGACCGAACTTTATTTTTATTTTTTTGGAAGGATACTGTCCCGGCTATGCCAGAACTAATCCTGACAAATTGTGACCGTAAAAGTAAACTCAATGGCCGCAGTTGTTCATGAACTCAAATTTTCTAGCGTAATTTTTATAGGTATATAATAAAGTCATTTGTTTTGTACTGAAACATTCATTACTAAATAAATACTATATATTTTTTTACTTAATGTATGATGATAGAAAGAAGGAATGATTTATAATTAGGTAATTAGTTTCTAAGATGGGGTTTTTCAAATACACGCTAGTCTATAGTAACACCTTAGTCTATTAGTACATGGTAACACCCAAAAAAGGTCAAAGTAGACACATATATCCTAATTTAATTAGGGGACACGATATAAATTAGGGTGTATATATTACATAAGATTTACTCCTAAAGTTGAACATGTTACATAGCATGTTCCCGCTTTTATATAAAAGTAAGTAATGTCAGAGACTGAGAATGAGATGAAGGGATAATAGTAAAACGTCCAATCTCATTTTTTTTGGAAGCGGCAATGCATTAGAAAGCTAGCCAAAAACTAGCGGAATGAATTACATAAAATTATTTCGTCGACAGCAGGGTTTATCCCTCCCCACATTTTATTTTTAAAAATTCTCTAAATTTGGAGAATTTTATCTTACCTCACTCTATTTAAACATTTAGACCTTGTTTTTTTAAGCTCTTAATCTTTACTTATGTCTGATCCGTATAGACGTTTTATAATCATTTCAGAACTGAAATCAAACTTAAAAACAAGCGCCACCTCAGAAAACCAGTTGGAGCCTCAATATCACCAAAATTTCTATTTTTTCTATGTTTTAGAAAAACTATTGTAGATGCTCTTATTGCAACGTTCAGAACCTTAAGAAAATTTTTTGATCTTCACAGACAAGGAACCATGTATGTTTCTTCCCGACTCCTTTCATATATTTATGCAATCCAGTTGATATATAAAGGTCAATAGAAGAGAACGTTGGGATAAATGATGAGAATTTTGACACATTTTAGTGTCGATACACTAGCTACTAGATAATTGAGTATTTTCAACGGAAAATGTCGTTGAAAATTTTCTACGAATTTTAGAGGGATTATTGACAGAACATAAATTTTCTACGAATTTTCAACGAATTTCCGTTAAAAATCTCTCACAAACATACATTTTCAACCAAATTTTTTTTGATGAGACATTCCGTTGAAATTTTTTTGGTTGAAAATGCATGTTTGTGAGAGATTTTCAACGAAATTCGTTGAAAATTCGTATAAAATTTATGTGCTGTCAATAATCCCTCTAAAATTCGTAGAAAATTTTCAACAACATTTTTCATTGAAAATATTCAATTTTCTAGTAGTGATATAGTTCATGGGTTCATATTAAGAGCGTGGAACATATTTGATGCCCATAATATTTGGTTTTGACACATTCATATTCAAGGTGTTACATTTTTACAGATATGAGTTTAGTTTTCTTCTTTAGTTGAAGTCGATCAGTAAATAAATTTCAAAATACTGTGATTTTTGTGAGAATTTGTTAACTACGTTATGACAAATTATTTTTGCTGAATCCACTTATTTTTACATATATATATATATATATATATATATATGCAGAAGCTACGCTTATTTTTTATGCTCTATGAGTCACGTAAAACATGCCCTTTAAACAAAGTATTACTGCTACTTTGACATTGGACATTGAAAAAATAAAAGGAAAAGCATTTTCTTGTTCGGAGGTCCATTCAACTTTTGTTCAACAACGTGGATATATTCGTCATTCTTTTCTAGTAGACCAATTGGGCCTCCTTATAATTGTTAATTTAATCTAATTCATAGGTTCTTTTCATCGGCCATGTTTATTATTTTTTTTTGAAAAAGACTAAATTACCCATAACTTTTTTTTTGAAATAGCATCAGGATTTTTATTACGGGCTAGCAAGAAACTAGCAAACACAGAACAAAAACATTATGGATTCCTGATACAATCGATAAGATGATATCTCCAAGTAATTAAAGCCATGTTTATTATATTTATGTTGAAATAATCACATATCATCATAGACTAAATAAATAACATGAAGAGACAATGCCAACAAATATCATTGCAAGGATGTTATACATATATGCAGATCCCAACTAGAGATAATCTGGTCAAAAGAGACATAGATTCATTTCTCTTTATGCCCGAACTGTGAAGTGGTAATTGAATCGGTGAACAATCTTTTTTTTGAGTGCCAAATGGCGAAGGATATTTGGAGGTACATTGGCAGGTGGTGGAACATAGACATTCCTGGTCTTATTTATGTTCAGAATTGGAAAAATTGGATGGCGTCTATAAGGCTGAGGAAAGGGGTGTTCGATTGTCTGGAAGCGGTAACGTTTACGGCGCTTTGGTCAATATGGTCCTTTCATTATAACGCACTCGTACAACTGGGTGCAATCTAGAAGCAACAGATGTAACATAAATTGGGTAGGATGGCTCCAAGATCCCTTCCTTGCTATCTCTGTTTTGGAATTTCGTCTAGCGTCTTGCTAGTGTTTTAATTAATATCGCTGATAAAATTAACATATATGCAGAGCTATATTCGGTCGTATGATTATAATGATTTGGTGTACCTTTCCTATCTTAGAGCAACAGCCTCTTATAATGATTTCTATATATGTTATCCACCTCTACTTGTTAACAAATATGTAGTCGATTCTCATCTTCTCTTTACGTGTAAGATCACTTCGTATCTTATTTTCATGTCTCTTTGATGCACAAAAGGCCGGTCAAAATAAACTAGCATAAAAGCATCATTTGCAAGACACAAACTTTAACCGATTATTGACATAATGTGCCGATATGATACTTGAAAAACTTACGATGAAAAAGTGAAGGGATGTGCCTAGGATATGCTATGAGCATAATAGAACATGAAATTTCTTGGTGACCTATAAAATGGTTTTTAAAGTGATAACATTTGTTTTCATCCAAGGCTTTCGAAGATCTTTTAAATTGTATGTGGGTAATTACTCTTTTAGCAGTTTGTAAGCAACATGCTACCCCTAAATGCCAAAGGAGATTTACCCTGTAATACATTAGCTTTATAACTCAAATCATCTAGAATTACTCGACATTAAAAAGGATTCCACAATGGCATATGATATTCTATGGTTATCTTTACCATATGACATTTCTACACATCTAAATAAGCTAACTGGTTGGGTACGGTTTTAATACAGTGATCACTTAGACAATGCCTCTTCTGTAACTATGTTGATGTTGTCTGACACTAAATGTCAAATTTGCATCACAATTTTTTTAACTAATATTAATTGTTCTACAGCTTTTACACCGATTTGTTTTGTATGTATATACTTTATTCTACTTCAAAGACAGTTTATTAATTTGTGGTACTATATATATTTTCCTCTACGAGCTGAGAACTAGCCAATTAATAGTTAATTTTTGCTTGAGTTTTTTTCATTTGTTGATTTTTCAAATGATTACAAGGGGGACAAAAGGAAGAGCAAATGGCTCCATGATGGATTTGAACACACGATGGTTGCATGATCAACTAATGACAATCTTATCAGCATCAACTTATGGTCAGGGACGGACCCAATTCAGAGCTTACCGTAGTGTAAAAAAATTTAGAGCCGTGGAAAGTGTCATCATACTAATTTGTTGTGTGCTACTGTATATATTTTGAAACTACAATGAAAACCAAAATTTTTCCATCCCAGATCGACCCGAGTTCGAATTCTGTTAGTGTCATTTTTTTAGTCAAATGGTGACACAGTTTGGAAATTTTTCTGGATCGTCCCTACTCATGGTTACTACCATCAGCCAAAAATATTATTCAACAAAGGTCAAGAGTGCCCGGAGGGCCCTAGGTTCGAATCCAAGGAGGAATAAAAATCCGCTTGCGGCCACGGAGGCTCAAATGCGGTGACTCAAGGCTACTTGCGAAGCGGGTAGTCACCCTGGGATTTTTTTTAGAACATCGGCATTTTATTAAAAACTAGCAAGACGCTAGAAGAGAATTACAAAACGGAAATAGCGAGGGAGAGGGGTTTTTAAGCCAACCAACCCAATTAACTTTGCAATCACTACTCCTATGGTGCACCCAGTTATACGAATGCGTTACAACGCTATCCCGGAGAGCTGCCTTTTTAGGTTTGCTAGATCCTAAAAGAGTCCCATTCCGAAAAGACCATAGCGAGTTTGATATCCGGGTTAGTAAAAAAAAAGAACGCTAGTAAGCTGCTACCAATAACAGAAACCGACATTACAAGGTTTTTGTACTGCCAGAAGGATAACATATCCACCCAATCGGTTTTTATCGCTCTCCTAATTACACCTAGCCATAAGTCCATAACCCAACTAAAAGACTTCTCCATGATAAGATTTGGAATAGTATCTTTACGAGGAGGAAGATTGTCAAAGAACAAAGACCCACCTATTTAGGAAGCTCCACAAATATGACAGTTCAAAAACTTTCCTTACTGTACTCACTACAAAACAAATGACTTTTATCTACAAAAATTACTTGGGATTCGTGGGTGATTAAGCACGGACCACCCTGAAAATACAAATGGTTCCGT
The DNA here is from genome assembly GCA_036898165.1 of Silybum marianum. NCBI lineage: Eukaryota > Viridiplantae > Streptophyta > Magnoliopsida > Asterales > Asteraceae > Silybum > Silybum marianum. The sequence goes on from CM072539.1 coordinate 21,781,349, forward strand.
AAAATTTCGAGAAAATACCAACAGATCACCCAGAAAATCCTTGGGTAATTTGTCACTGGCTTGAATTATCCTTCAGCAATTAATTTACCCACCAGTTTTTGTGACGGTTTTATGCGGATTCACCTTTTAGCGACAAATTTTCTAGGAAAAATTCCATAGGCAAAAGTTTTTCGTTTAGTAGTGAATATTGTTGAAAGTGACTTTGATACCAGATAACATCGACTCCAACAACCTGCTTATGGGAAGGGAAAAGGACCATCTCTCCAAGGCATTATGACATTCGAACAACATGTGCTGCATAGCTTCATTTTCCATTCTTCACATGGGACAAAGGCGGACTCAGTATCCACCTTTAACTTAATTAGGTTATCTTGGGTTGGGAGTCTATCGAGCATAACTCGCCACATGAAGATGTTGACTCTAGAAAGAACCATCGCACTCCAAATCGTCTCCTTATCACCTACAACCCTACACCAAAAAAAACTCTTTCAATGAGAACACAACAAAGATCTAACAGAAAACTACGATAGCCTCTGTTAACTGCTCGAATTCCTCAATTTCTCTTCCATAACGAATAGTTCTACACCATGACCAACACCTTCCATCTTTAACTCTATCCACAACCAACACCTATTTTTCATTTTCTAGCTCGTAGATCTAGTCCTGAAAACGGATTGCAAAAATACAGGATCCCTTCCATGGATCACCACCATCAGTTAATGACTTGATCAATAACAAATTAACAACTACTGATGGTTAGTTGATCCACTTAATTATGACTAGGGCGTAAACGAACTGAACGTTCATCGAATCGTTCGTGAACCGTTCGGTGGAAACTTCGTTTATGTTCGTTTATTTAATAAACGAACGAACTTGAACACATTTTTTTGTTCGTTTAGTTAAATGAACGAACATGAACTAGGGATGAGCTCGGTACCGGACCGGTACCGAACTGGTACCGAACCGAAAATACCGAATCCCGAATATGAAAAAATCTCGGTACCGAATACCGAACCGGTAATAGAAATTCGGTACCCGTACCGGTTCGGTACCGGGATTTTCGGGACAAACACCGTTTGGTACCGTTTTTAGGGACGACTAACTTTTTTACATAGCTCAAAATGGTTTTTCTAATTGTAGAGTAAGTGGGGAGGAACTCATTCAACTTAAATTGACCTAAAAAAGATTAAAAAACACCAATAAAAAATAATTTTTTAATTTTACAATTTGACATCCAAAATATGTAACGATAAGAAAGTGGGCTTCGTTCGTATATTTGTATATATACGTATATTTGGTATGTATACAGTGTTACATATATGTCAAAAAAGTATGGAATATTTGGGTGGAATATTACAAGAAACTGGGTTTTGGAGAAATTACGGAACCTAAATATGAAGAAATGATTGATATTTGGGGGGAATATTACAAGAACCAAAATTTTTGAAATATTTAGTGGATTTGGTATAAAAATGGAAGATATAATGTTGAGGAAAAAGGTTTTTTATACCAATCCAAAAAGAAAAGGTTTTTTTTTCAATTTGAAAGTGTCCGTTAATATTACCCGGTTCGGTTCGGGATTTATGGGTACCAGTACCGGTACCGAACCTAAAATACCGAATCCTGAATATGAAAAAATCCCGGTACCGAATACCGAACCAGTAATGCTATTTGGTACCGGTTCGGTATGGGACCGGTTCGGTTTCGGGATTTCAGTCCGTATGCTCATCCCTAACATGAACAATAGTCTCGTTCGTTCATTTACGTTCGTGAATGTTCGTTTACATTCGTTCGTTTATGTTCGTTTACGTTTGTTTATATATATAAATATGTTTATATATTATGACATTAATATGTAAAATCTATACTTTAAATTAAATTTTTAGAATTTCTTTTTTATGGCTCCTAAGTTTACCCTGTTTTTTATTTTGTTATGTTACTTTTTAGGAACAAAATAATAAGTAATGGTGATTTTATTGTGTATTTGTGTTTGTTCGTTTATGTTCATCTATGTTCTTTTATCTCCATTCACGTTCATTTATGTTTGTTCGTTTAACAGCTTAATAAACGAACATGAACAAACAAATTTTCTTACTGACCACAAAAACTTCCGTTCGTTTACCGTTCGTATTTGTTCGTTTGTTCGGTTAAGTTAAACGAACGAACACAAACACGAACACAAAAAGTTTCGTTCGTTTACCGTTCTTGTTCGTTCCTTTGTTCGATTAAGTTAAACGAACGAACACGAACAAGCCTCCGTTCGTGTTCGTTAGGTTCGTTTACAGCCCTAATTATGACAATCTTATCAACTTATGACCAATTGCCAACCCGTGGTTATTAGTTGTTGAGGATCTACTGACATTTTACAAAACAGTAATGACGATTTTGCTTGGCCCCGAAAATTAGTTAATTTTCAACCCAAATTTGAGTTTATTGTGAATTCAATTTGAAGCCTAAATTTCAGTGTTCATCAAATCAACGAACTTTGGAAGTTATTCCCCGACATTCAAAGACTCAACCGAATTAGTCTGTGGTTTGATTTTATCTGCTGCATCACAATAGTTTCACTAACTCATAAGACACCGTTACTTTATATTTCAAATGTTCAAGAACTCAGATTTTGTTGTGAGCTCGTAACATTTGGAATCAAAAAAATTAAATTTAGTCGAATTTGCCAAAAATAACCACAACCACATATAGTTTTGGTTTAATTATTTGTAAATTAAAACTTAATTAAAGGACAAAGTTGTCATATTACTAGTTTCTATAAGTAGTTTTTAAGTCAAATTTGATCTAAATTACACCAACCGTAAAATTGGAGGATCCTTTTACGGTTTTTAATTATAGTTGCATTGGATGACAATTAATACCCCCTTAAATTAGTCAACGTAAATGGTCAATTTTTAAAAGAAGATAAAGAATGAACAATTTGACCAACTTAAATTTAATCATTTATTTTACTATATATGCATGGTTAAAAATATAATGATAATTTTGTAATTCATATAATTATGCACCTAGCTATAACTTTTGGTATATGTAATTCATATAAGTATGAAAAAAGTATTGAATTAATTAGTTACATTTTTTCTTTCTATTCTAATTATATAGTTGATAATATAACGCTTAATTATGTTGACATTTATGCTAAAGGGCAACACACAAGATGCTAGAAGCATAAGAATATAGTGCACATATATTTGCAATCTTTACGAATAACTTTCACAATGTATATCATGATATCATTGTCTACAACTAATTGTGAAAGAACTTCTTGATTTATATCATGTACACAGATACACATCCATGATCACCAATTTAGTGTCCCTTTTAATTTCAAGAGGTTGATAAAAGTAATATGGCATAAAAGTATTATTTGCAAATATTCTCAATTCAATCTCAAACCCTTACGAAAGAGAGCGAATGTGCCAAGTATATGCTATATGCATAATATAGAACATGCATATAGTTCTATTTGTCCTATAAAATGATTTTATGGGGACAATATTCATTGATCAATTACCTTTGAAGAAGGTTGTTAAGTCTATGGATGCATTACTGGGTATTTACTCCTTTGGCAGTTATTTAGTAATAAGCTAGAACTAACCGCCAAGGGAGATTTGCCCTGCAATTCATCAATATGACACAAGTGACCATTTTGATATTAGTATATATAGTAATCGTTAACCACCATTATCATATGTATATCTCCATATAGTTTTAAGTCATCTTTGCTTGTAGACGACCTGATCAAGTTCGAAAGTACACTTTCTAATCATACAATGATAATGCCTTATTTTACGTTTCTGCAAAACTATTCTTTATTCAACTCCAATATCTCCTTTGCTTAGTCCTTCATGGAAGAGGGGAAATGGGGTTGCTACTAAAAGAAAACAGATCGTCACTGACGATGATCATTACCGACTGCAGTTGTCTTCAACCTATTATCGAAGGTTTATCTATATCACATCAATTAATTTTTTACGACGGTTTATCAACAAGTGGTTGAGGAAATGGAAACCATGCATCAATAACCAGTCGCTATATACCGGCGGTTAATCGATGGTTTCACGACAGCTAATTATTTTGTCGGTAAACCATCAATAAATGTTAAATATTTTCATCAAAAAATTCATATAACTGACGGTACTTAATTTATCGACAACGTTTATTTTAAGTTGTTTTTTTATAAAGAAAACCAATATGGACAATTGTCAAAAATACTACACGTTTTCGACGCATTATTAATGACCCTAGTTTATTTTAATTACTATTTTTTATCAAGAAAATCGTCAATAATTCGTTGAAAATTAAGAACTTTTTATCGACTGTAATTTACTGGGCAAACCTTAAATTTAAATTATACTTTTTATTTTATTTTTTGTTTTATTATGGAAATCTATGGTAACGGTGGGCTTTTTCAATATTTACCGATGAAATTTAAGTTTTGTTCTTAAATGCATGTTAATAGGTTTTAATGGGTCATATATATGTATATATATATATAGAGAGGGAGGTTCAGGAGAAAACGCTAAAAAAGAGAAAACTGAAGAACGTCCTGAGAGTCCACCATCTGGACGATCTTTTATTTCTATGCATCAATGCATAAATATGCATTAGTGCATATGCACAAATGCATGTTACCAGATGACGGTCTCCCAGACTGTTCTTCATTTTACACTTTTAGCGTTTTATCCTGAACCTCCCTCCCTCTCTCTCTCTCTCTATATATATATATATATTATCTTCAAAACGGGTTATTATTGGTCTTAGAGAGCCTTGATTTGTTAATGTCTAAGTGAGTCATATCGGCCATAACGGGATTTAAGCGGTCTTGGTGAGTCCTATTTAGTCCGATTTATCATAATCAGTCTTATTGAGCATTAATATGTCGTGTTTTGTTCAATCCAAGGCCCGTTTACCAAACACTTATTGTGCTAATTACAAGGAAAAGAGGAACTTTTGCATATGGTATTCAAAATAATATGTTGATGAGAATTTGGGGAAAAGAAACCGGATATATATATATATATATATATATATATATATATATGCCGAGGATATGACATCTACATACAAACATTTTTATATTTCTTGCTTAAATATTCGTACAATATTGTTTCATGAACTACTTTCATGAATCTTTTGAAGTGTAATATATTACATGGCAATTGCATACGTTAGTAATTTCTAAGTCTAACCGTCAACAAAGAATTCTCGTGCAATGTATCAACTTCATTTATATTCCATGCCAATCCAAAATTACTCACCCGTAAAATTTGGGTTGGGTTGGTTTTTGTTTGGGTTAAGATTTTTCAAACTGTCATAATTGGGTTAGATTATAAAAATGTTAAAAGCAGTCAAACCCAACCCAACCCGTGTACATTCTATGCATGACTATTCGCACATTTTTCAAAAGAATAAAAAAAATGATAATATATGGGTAATCAACTTTTTGCCCAACTAGGATCTTAATTAAACTTCTAATATATTTGGTAAGCTTTTTGGTTTGCATATTGGGAATGACTCACGGATTTCCAAAATTTTCAAATGACAAAACTATATATAAAAAACCTAGCCTACTATATATACATGACTAACACCAGCACCACCACCATCTTCACCAAACATTATTCAAAAGATTTCATCCCAATTCCATATAGTCAAATTTGTGGTCAAACCTCTTTGAATTTCATTGCAATTCCACCAAAGTCCCATCCTCTTAATTCAAATTCTCACTACAACAAATTCTTCCCTATTGCGACGACAAAAGTCGTCGCTGATGCTCCAATTATCATCGCTATAGATCACTGTGACGACTGTCATCGCTGCAGAGTTATCACTATTGGCCCATCTCTGTAGTTTACCTATAGCAACGACATGTCGTCGCTTTAGCCTTTGTCGCTGTAGAAGTAATTTCTTGTAGTGTCTCTTAATGGATTTCAATATTCTCTTAATTCAAATTCTGTTGATGTATTTCAATCCCTTTAGATTCCATTACGGGAACCAAACGCCCCTCCTAAAAAACATGAGTTGGTCATCATCAAAATTTTAAATTTTTGACGTATAATTCCCATGTGCAGAATGTCTGCCATTATTAGAAGTTTGTATGTTACAAGCTAGTTTTTTTCTTCAATACTAGTAGTTTCACGAGTTATATTATTTATTACCTAAGTTGGCTAGGGCGATTCCCTATCACCCAACCATTTCATGGAAAAAAAGTCTTAACACATCTAAAAGAAAGAGTAGAGTATGTATGTATAAATAGAAAAAGTCTTGACACATCTAAAAAAAGACATTGATATAATATCACCGGCAGGGGCGGAACACGACAGTTGTAATCCGGGGGCCCGAAATATTGTATTACAAAAATTCATAGATTCAAATGGTCATACGCATGTAACTTGTTTTTTGTTCGTTTTTTAACCATATAATATCAAATTTAAAAAAAAAATGGTTAATGTGAGATTAAGGTGTTTACCAAATGCTTATCCGGTAAGTGAAAGTGACAACATTTATCTAGTTAACGCTCATTGGGTACGTAACTTGTCGCATATGATATCGTTTTGATAGAACAAAAAACTTACCCGACAAAGTGTCGCTTGTTAAATCTTACCGGTAAACATTTACGGGATAAGTGTTTGAATAAATGGCCCTTAAAACTCAAAACCTTTAAACTATTAACCGAAAATAGTAATATAAATTTGTTATGTTTTTATACTATTTTAAACTAATAAAATAACATTTAGATTAGTAATATAATACTATATACTAATAATATTTTTTTATAATCTTTAAAAACTAATTTTTATATATAGTTAATGTTGATAATTTAATATGTAGTGGTGGAAAAATGAGAAAATGGATATTCTTCAAAAACTAATCTTTATATATAATTAATATTAATAATTTAATATGTGGCGGTAGAAAAATAAAAAAATGGAAAAGTAAAGGGGAAGGGACTTGAATCCACAACCTCGAGCATGTGGTCATGAAGTGATAACCAATTGATCCACCACAACTAATTTCGGAGTTAAAATTGGTAATATAACAACGATGAAATACAAACATAAATCACTTCATTGTCGTGATAAACACATATCTACAAGCTCCTTGCCGATCAAATCCCTAAAGCATATGCATATACTTTTTTAAGCTGAGGCCGAGTGAGTAATAAATTTCATGTGAAACATCATATAACTTTCATGCTATTATGAAATATAAATTTATATACATTTCAATGTCATATACATAACTTTGCATGGACGTTCATCACCACTAAAGTTTCATATACAATGCTCGTGATCATAAGATTTCAGTACTAAAGGTTATATGTTGTCACACTAAGTGACTCTCATATTTATAAATACATCACAAATATCGTCTATCTGCATGCCAATGCGTTGAAATTCATATATATTTGGCATGAAATCATTTTATAAACAACATTATTACCCACACTTGTAAAAATATACATATTGTTCATATGCTCATATAAAAATATTTAGAAAACATCCATATACTCCCATTGAATCTTCTAATTTTCAATGTATTTCTTTCAAGGATTTGACACCTCCAAAGTGTTCCTCGCACCAAGTGGATTCCGAATATGAACTTAAATTCATGTTCGACTGACTTTTTTTTGTAGAACATCGGAGATTTTATTAAGCTAGCAAGGAGGTAGAAAATCATTTACTGAACAAAGATAGCAATGGTGGGGTTTTGTTACCGACCAACCCATTTAATATTAAAATCCTACTCCTATTCTGAACCCAAAAGACAGAGTTCGTTACAATATTATCCCCATCAACGCTTCTTTGGTTTCATCGCTCCAAACAACGTCTCATTACGATATGACCATATTGACCATAGAGCGGTATAGATTACCGCCTCTAGGCAATTTCGCTCCCCTTTCTACAACCTAAGAGAATCCACCATCCCTTCCAATCAGAGATATCGTTGAAAACAAGAATATCGATATTCCACCAGTGGCTTATACTCCTCCAAATATCTCGAGTCATTTGAAATTCAAAAAACAAATGATTCACGGACTTTATCTTCTCATCGGCCATCGCATACCGAACATAAGATGGATTGAATATGGATTCCTCTTTTGACAAAATTATCGCTGGTTGGAAACTTATTTAATCCCATCCGTCACATAAAAATGTTTACCTTAGTAGGCAACATTTTGTTCCAACATGTGGTGTCCGATCTATAATCAAAATTTTATAATCTATGTGATTCCGAACGGACGCCACCGAGAACTCATCCTCACCATCCATAGTCTAACGCCACCTATCCCTCTTGTTAGAGAGTATAAAAGTTCCAATCAAATCCTCCAGGTTTTCCATTTGTGTCATCTCCACACCCCTCTCGGTGGTCGGCGCAAAACGAGTTCCAATCAGCTTGGCTCACACTGTCTTTAACCTTAGTCTTTTTGTCCAATTCTAGAGCATGTATTATTGGAAATTGTACTTTGAGTGGAGTTTCTCCTAAACACGTCTCCTCCCATAATAGAGTTGCTCTCCCATCACGTACTATTTTCTTGCATTATTCAAGTAATTTGATTCTCTTATCCGCCAGATGGAGATGTGTCTTTAGAAGTCTTATCCACATGATGTTATTCTCCTCGTGAATTAAACGAGAACCTATCAGACAATCATGTCTGTTATACCAGTGTTATTCCGTGAAATAACTCGAATTTCAAATCATTCACTTGCTTTAACTACTCATGTTATAGATGTGGAAGCATCAACTCCGTTCCTATGGGCTTTTGAGGCACAACTTTGATCACCTTGACCCACATCGCATTTTGTTCCTTCCAGACCGCCAAATTCATTTAAAAAGAAGAGCTCTATTAAAAGCAAACAGACTCCCAATTCCAATGCCCCTGTCTTTACGTACGCTTAGCTAGGCACTTTTTCCACTTCGATTAGCTAAAATGCATCTTTTGTTTTTGGGTCCTTCAAAGCTTCTGCCTATTTTCTCATGGCTTCACGAAAGTATGAGGGAGTAACCAAGATATTTATATAGATGGAGGAGTAGAGTAATGGGTTTATAGAGTCTTTTTATAAGGGAAAAAGAGAATGTTAAAAGAGGATTAATCAAAATTGTGTCTTCAAATCTTCAATACACCTACTTGAAATCTCTTTATAAGATTTGATTCTGCCAATTTTTCCAACCTCCTTTATCCTCCTATCATACTTAGACATCCATTACCTTCACCAATCAAAATTTTCACCCTTTTTCTATTTTATTATTCAACCACCAATTCTTTTAAATCTTGACATCTTTTTGGATAAGGTGTATTTTTCCAAATTTGATTCCACCAAATTATCCATCACATTTTTCTCTTGGTTTTGATACAAATTTCAGTAGATTCTGAAGTATATCGATTTCAACCTGGTTTCACCAGTGGTATTTATCGCTAAATACTCTTGTTATATATATTCTGCAAATTTTGTATACTCCACTACATATATGAAGTTTTTTAACTTATTACTTCATAACAACATCATCTAATAATACTGATAAAATATTAATATTTACAAAATCAGTACTTTAGTATACACTTTAAAAATAATAATATACCCTTTTTCATATGCCACCAAAACCGAACTGTTACATCCAGCCCCTACACAAACCTATTTATGCCAAGGTTTAAACTATATATATTTCCCCTTAATTATGTGCTAAGTCTACTCCTTCAATTTAAACAAGTTGGATCTGTAGCACAAAGTTCACTAATATTTATGATTTCAAATAATGATGTTGAACTGAACAGATACCACAAAGTTAAGTTGCATGTTTCATTGGATATAAAAAATAGAAATTAAACTATGTAACTTTTTTACATAGATGCATGCTACCAAAACTTTGTGAGAAATAACTGTGGAATATAATATGGAAAATCAACTTTAATGGTAATGCAAACTTGAAATATATATATATATATATACATATATATGTGTGTATGTGTGTGTACATGTGTGTGAAACTGATGAATTGTAGAGGAAATCTCCCTTGGTAGCTAGTGCTAGCAAATGATGTATATATATATATATGTATATATATATATATATATATGAAACTGATGAATTGCAGGGCAAATCTCCCTTGGCAGTTAGTGCTAGCAAATGGCTTACTAACTGCTAAAGGAGTAATTACCCGGTAATACATCCATACATTTAAACAATGTTCAAAGGAACTTGACTGATGAAACACAATCGTTCCATCAAAACCATTATATAGTTCAACAAAAAAGGAAATCCGTATACAATTTTGAAGATAGCATATGCTTCACATATGCTCCCCTCCCCCATCCTAACGACATCAATTTGAGAATATTGCAAATAATGATTTTATGCTAGTTTCTTTTTATTGACGTTTTTTTTCACTTTCGAAAGACATAAATAGTGACCAATTGATATATGCTTGGTAACGATAAAGAATATATATATATATATATTTTGGGTGGTCAAGGAAAGTAGTGAAATATTGATTCGTTTGTTAGCCCAAAGTATAAGGTGGCATGAAGATCCACAAAATCATTAAAGTTATTGGTCAAGATTGCAAACATAGAGCTTATTATTATTCTTATGTCATCAACATGTGTTGTCACTACGATACCTTTCATCCAAATCTCAATATATAATTTATTTAAATTCCGACGGTAATTAATACGTCAGAAAATTTAATAAGGATTTTTTCTATTTCTTAAAATTTTCGATGGATTACCGATTAAATTTAAATGAACATTCAATATCACCGATGGATTTTAAAATCCGAAGTAATTTTTATTAGAGGAGCAAATTGAAGAGTCTAGTAGGTGAGAGGTGACCCGAAAGGCGGTGGAAAAGGAAAGATCAACGGCAAAAGAGGTAAGGAAGAAGGAGATGGATGAGATGCGGACATTGGCCGAGAAGTTCACAAGGTTGCATTTTCTGTCGAGTGGTCAGCTATGGGATTCGTTTGTTTGACATTGTTTATAGAACAATTTATTTATTTTGGACTCTGTATTTTGAACCCGATATTCGTCATTTTATCTTGAATATTGTATGAGATTAACATTTCCATTTGTGTCGCTTAGAATTTTTGCATATTTTTTTAAATTACAAAGAAATTATTTATAGATGTTGGACAAATTACCGGTGTATTAATGGGTGAAAATTCGTATGTACTACAAAACAAATGTTGGTGGGTAAATTGTTGGTGTATAAATTAACTCAGTGATAGATTACCTAGGAAATTTTTGGGTATTCGGTTTGTATTTTCTTGAAAAACATCGAATATTACCGGAACCATTAGTATTTACTGGGTGATCCGTCGGTAATCACCAGGGTGATTTTTGTAGATGAAAGTCATTTGTTTTGAATTTCACTACAAAACAAATGACTTTTACCCACAAAATTACTTAAGGAAATTTCCGTTGGTGATTATCCACGGATCGCTCAGAAAATATCTGTGATTCGGTAAAATCCGATGTTTTTCGAGAAAATACAAACGGATCATCCAGAGAATTCTTGGGTAATCTGTCACTGATTTGAATTATCCACCAACTTTTGTGACGGTTTGGAAGGAATCACCCTTTAACGATATATTTCCCAGAGAAAAGCCCGTAGGCAAAAGTCCTTCGTTTAGTAGTGGTGGGATTATTGGCGGTCAAAACCATTGATTATATTTCATTAACTAATTAAATCAGTGGTAGATTAAACTAGGAGTTAATTAAGTCTTAATCTATATACTTAATTAAATTGGAAAAAAGTAAACGATAGATTTAGCGGTGGACCGAATCTGTTGGTGACTATAAAATACAAATCCGCGGGTAAAACGGATTACAAGGCGAGAATTTTGCAACGGCATGAATCCGCCAATGATTGATTTTACCGGCAGATCGACGGGTTTTCCCGTTGGTAAAGCCTATTGTTTTGTAATGTGTTCATCTTTTCATGTTAATTTATTGTCGGTTTTTCTATGTATTTTGGTTAATTGAACGAAAATGGTCTACTATTGATTATGAAGCTATAGAATGGGCTTGATTATTATTCTTATTATTATTTGTTTAAAAGATAACAAGGGAAAGTATATTATAATACAATAATATTTTATCTGATCTATTTACAACTAAAATCTATTAACAGGATGTTAGTGACATAAGAATCGTGGGTGTCTGTTTGCAATCTACAAGAAGTCTATATATCGATAATTTTATTATCTTTTATACAAAAAAATAAATAAGTTTCTTGATCTTTAATTTAATATCGAATACATGTATTCATCTTTTATGTAATATGTATCAATTGGTCGCTATTTTAGCGTCTCTTGGGTACATAAAGGGTCGGTAAAAGTAAATTGGCATAAAGGTATTATCCACAAACATTCTATATTCGATGTAGCGGGGATGAGGAAAATAGGGCATGTGCCAAGTATATGCTAACATGTATATATTTTGTGTTGGTCTATAAAATGGTTTTGAAAGAGCAATGGTGATTTATCAACCAAATATTACTGAAGATTAATTAAATGTATGCATGCATTACTGGGTAATTACTCCTTTGGCAGTTAGTAAGTCATTTGCTAACACTAACTGCCAAGGGAGATTTGCCCTGCAATTCATCATTTTACATATCGTTTCATTTCGAGATATTGCTATCTCTACGTTGATTTCCATTATTATAGTATGTTGTTTTCTTCATTGGGTAACTTTTCGACTCTTAAAACCACATTGATGTGAGGATTTTTGAAGCATTATTAGTAGATGATTTTTGATGTGTATAAGTATTCCAGTTATCATATATTATGTTGCAATATTTACTCAAGAATCAACAAACTCATAACTTAAAATTAATCTACATTATGTTAAACATATAATTATAATATCATGATTAGTGAACCCACTAGTACAAAAATGACTTGTTGCCACGGTTTTTGAAATTCAAGTTAGTCACGGTTGGGTTTAAAACTGTGGCTAAATGTCATAAATAAAATTAGAGTGTTTTTTTAGTCACGGTTTAACTCAATACATGTGACCATTACGATATAGGTTTAAACATTAAGCCATGCTTTGGAAAAAAACGTGACTAAATTATTCTTTATGGCCACTACCGCTATTACAAAAAAGGGCATTTCCGACGGATTTTACCGACGGAAAAAATCCGTCGGAAATTTCCGACGGATATTTGACGTATTTCTGACGGATCCGATTAAAAAAAATTAAAAATTAAAAATTAAAATTTCCGTCGGAAATCCCTCGGAAATTTCCGACGGATTGAAATCCCTCGGAAATTTTCGACGGATTGAAATCCCTCGGAAATTTCCGACGGATTCAAATCCCTCGGAAATTTCCAACGGATTTTTTTAATTAAAAAAATTAAAAATTAAAAAAAATCCGTCGGAAATTTCCGACGGATTTCCGACGAATTTTTTAATTTTAATTTTTTTTATTTATAAAAATCCGTCGGTGATTTTTCAACAGTTTTTTTGTATTTTTTTTCGTTATAAAACGTATATTGTATATGTATGCATGTGTGTCGTGTATATATATATATCTGTGTGTGTGTATACATATCCATGCATGTGTGTCATGTATGTTGTCAGTAGTATATATATATATACATGTATATATACATTTGTATGTATCAAGACCCATTGTAGTTCATTAAGACCCGTTAAAGTCCATCAAGCCCCACTATAGTTCATTAAGAGTCGTTAAAGTCCATCAAGTCCATCAAAGGTCCACTATTGTTTATTAAGAGTTGTTAAAGCCCATCAACCTCATTAATTGTAGTTCATTAAGAGTCATTAAAACATCAAGCCCCATTGTAGTTCATTAAGTCGTTAAAAGGCCATCAAGTATATGTGTGTGTCGAATATATATATGTGTTGCAAGTAGTATATGTCTATGTATATACATGTGTATACTATACGTATGTTATACGTATACTATATATGTATGTGTTGTATACTTATGTATGTCTATATATGTATGTGTCTATATGTACGTATATGTATACGTACATATAGACACATTATGGTTCATTTAGAGTGATCAATTCATGCTGGTGAACTGGTTACAAATCAAATTCCATCTCCTTTGGTGTATCGGCTTTAGGAGTAGAATATGTATCATATGTTTTTTCAAACCACAAACATAATAGCATTCTCTCTTGGAGAGAATAAAGTAGAAAACAGGCATCACTATTTCATTAAGGGCCCATTCGTAAGTAGTACAAAACCAAATTTCATTCTTCACTCAAAGTAGTGTCACAAATTTCTTCTTTCTTAAAGGTAAAGGTAGCAGCGAAGAAAGAGACTGATTAGAGATCTTGGTGATTAAGTAAATCATGACACCTATGTGCCAGGAGGGAAATAATAGAAGTAGAGCAAGCAAAGAATTATAGGAACATAATATAATATTCAGATATTCCTCTTGAACTTATCTCCCTTGATCCAGAAGCAAAATAAGTAGCTGAAGTTTTCTTAATTGAGAGACAAATTCACATCCACTATATATGCCCGTATTCCAAATAAATGTCTCAAAATGGAATCTCTGGCAAACCTATATGCCATGATTCATTAGTTTTCCATCAAGTTTAACAAAATAGCATATTGTTTTATTGCTTTTTTTTTTCTTATTTTGAAGACAAAGCTTTCAATTTGCCTCCGACCATTAAATGAAATGTGCCAGAATTTCCCTGACATCTCAGTGGTATTTTTTGTTACTATTTAACTACAAAATGAAATGTGCCAGACTTTTACTTCATTTTTTTCAATTATGCAACAATGACGTAATTATCTTTAATGTCGTATCTGCAGATTTTGTTCGAAGGTAACCAATATGGACAATCTTGTGAATGAAGGCATTCAATTGAAAGCTGGAAATGGCAGTTTCAACATCAGGAGGGAAGGGGTCATCTCTTATTTCCCTTGGTACTTGATTTATAATCGAGATGCATCCGCGCATTGTGCGCGGGTACATTACTAGTATATATACATATATAGGAAATTGTTATTGTTAAATATTTTTTAATTAAAAAAATACTATAGGAAATTTGATTTTTAATTTTTTTTTTCCGGGAAAACACCATTTCCGACGGAATTTCCGTCGGAAATGGTCCATAAAATCTGTCAAAAAATCCGTCAGAAATGTTACATATCCGTCGCAAATATCCGTCAGAAAAGCCGTCGGAAACCGTCGCAAATGTCATCTGTCGCATGCTATCCGTCGGAAATCCGTTAGAAAGGTTTTACCGACGGAAAAGGCAAATCCGTCAGAAATCCGTCGGAAATGGAATCCGTCGGAAATATCCGTCGGAATAGGCTTTTCCGACGAGGGGTTTTCCGATGAATATTTTCCAACGGATTTTCGACCTTTTTCCGACGGAACCGGCCTTTTCCGACGGATTTCCGACGGATATTTCCGTCGGAAAAGGGCCCTTATTTTTGTAGTGTACATTTTTACCATGGAAAATAACAACAAAAAACCGTGGCCATGGACAAGCATGTAGTCATGGTTTTTGTGTAAAACATGGCTATATGTTGTGACAGTTATTTTTCGTGGCCATAGATTGACAAATGGCTACATGGAGCCAATTTGCCGTGACTAGAAGAAAAATATATATAGCCACAAAAATTTGTTAAACGTGGCCAAAAGTCACATGTTTTTATAGCCACGGTTTGTATTATTTTGTGTGACCAAAAGGTAACGAGTAGCCATGGTTCTACATATAAAGCACAATTATATGTGATGATTTTATGACGGTTAATATGAAATTTGTGTATCTATAGGTATAGCCAAAGACAATCTTTGATCCACTCATCATTCAGTATTATTTCCATTATTTGACCTAGTGTTATTTGTTGTGGAGGCAACTGCTACTTCGAAGGTAGGATCTTTGTTCAAACCTTAAGGAGGTAGATGACTTTTATGTGATCTCGTACCACTATTGAAATCTCATATAGCCCCCCTAAATTTGTGGCCTTCTCAAATTCAATGATTTTCTTTATGTTATATTATTATACTTTTTTGTTTGAGATGTTTTGTCATAATTAAGTTGCTCTGTTGGTAATTGATGTTGGTTTCACTCGTATATATAAATATAATTTCTAAGTATTGTAGGATTATTAATGGGAATCAAATATATATAATTATATATACAGATTCGTGTTTGACTGAGATTGTGATCTTAAGTCACAACCAAGGAGACAACCTGCTTAATTTCTTAAGTCACAACCAAGGAGACAACCTGCTTAATTTCTTAAGTCACAACCAAGGTGACTTAACTCTTTAATACATTAAAACTGTTTTGTTGCAAAATGTGCAATTAGAGTTATATCTCTCAAACTCTTCGTTTATACAGTGGTAACTAGTAATATTCTTTGTTTCTCTCATCTTTGGATTCCTACCCAATGATCCTGGACGTGAAGAATAAAATAAATTTTTTCTTTTTCTTGCTTTTTTTTACAATTTTTTTAAAGTTTTCTTTTATCTATTTCACACGTTTGATTTTACAGGCGGATTGGCGACGGGTTTTCCCGTCGGTAAAGCCTATTGTTTTGTAATGCGTTCATCTTTTCATGTTAATTTATTGTCGGTTTATTCTATGTATTTTGGTTAATTGAACGAAAATGATCTACTATTGATTATGAAGCTATAGAATGGGGATTGATTATTATTCTTATTATTATTTGTTTATAAGATAATAAGGGAAAACATATTATAATACAATAATATTTCATCTGATCTATTTACAAGTAAAATCTTTTAACAGGATGTTAGTGACATAAGAATCGTGGGTGTCTGTTTGCAATCTACAAGAAATATATTTATCGATAATTTTATTATCTTTTATACAAAGAAATAAATAAGAGTCTTGATCTTTAATTTAATATCGAATATATGTATACATCTTTTCTGTAATATGTATGAATTGGTCGCTATTTTAGCGTCTCTTGGGTACATAAAGGGTTGGTAAAAGTAAATTGGCATAAAAGTATTATGCACAAACATTCTATATTCGATGTAGCGGGGATGAGGAAATTAGGGCATGTGCCAAGTATATGCTAACATGTATACATTTTGTGTTGGTCTATAAAATGGTTTTGAAAGAGCAATGGTGATTTATCAATCAAATATTACTGAAGATTAATTAAATGTATGCATGCATTACTGGGTAATTACTCCTTTGGCAGTTAGTAAGTCATTTGCTAACACTAACTGCCAAGGGAGATTTGCCCTGCAATTCATCATTTTACATATTGTTTCGTTTCGAGATTGCTAGCTCTACGTTGATTTCCATTATTATAGTATGTTGTTTAATTTCTTCATTGGGTAACGTTTCGACTCTTAAAACCACATTGATGTGAGGATTTTTGAAGTATTATTAGTAGATAATTTTTGATGTGTATAAGTATTCCGGTTATCATATATTATGTTGCAATATTTACTCAAGAATCAACGAACTCATAACTTAAAATTAATCTAGATTATGTTAAACATATAATTATAATATCATGATTAGTGAACCCTTGATCATATCCAAAGACAATCTTTGCTCCACTCGTCATTCATTATTATTTGCCATTATTTGACCTAGTGTTATTTGTTGTGGAGGCAACTGCTACTTCGCTTTGAAGGTAGGATATTTGTTCAAACCTTAAGGAGGTAGATAACTTTTATGTGATCTCGTACCACTATTGAAATCTCATATAGCCCCCCTAAATTTGTGGCCTTCTCAAATTCAATGATTTGCTTTATGTTATGAATAATTATTATACTTTTTTGTTTGAGATGTTTTGTCATAATTATGTTGCTCTGTTGGTAATTGATGTTGGTTTCACTCGTATATATAAATATATAATTTCTAAGTATTGTAGGATTATTAATGGGAATCAAATATATATAATTATATATACAGATTCGTGTTTGAGTGAGATTGATGCTTAATTTCTTAAGTCACAACCAAGGAGACAACCTGCTTAATTTCTTAAGTCACAACCAAGGAGACAACCTGCTTTATTTCTTAAGTCACAACCAAGGTGACAACTCTTTTAATACGTTAAAATTGTTTTGTTGCAAAATGTGTAATTAGAGTTATATCTCTCAAACTTTTCGTTTACACAGTAGTAATATTCTTTGTTTCCCTCATCTTTGGATTCTTATCCAATGATCCTGGACGTGAAGAATAAAATAAAATTTTCGTTTTTCTTGCTTTATTTACAATTTTCTTAAAGTTTTCTTTTATCTATTCACATGTTTAACTAATAAAAAAAATAAAAAAGAGGTTGCGAAATTTGAAAGAAAAAATGGAAAGTCATCAACAAAAACGGACAAAAAATAAATCCAATTGGTTTAAGACTTGGTACAACCCAAGGTCGCCGTTCCCTTTGTTCACACAACCTAAAAATTTATTCTATAGGTATGCAAGAAGATCAAAAAAGAAGAAATTATATCAAGAATTATGAAAAAAAAAATACGAAAACATCTGGCGTCGAGGAAATTGCACATATAGATATTCAAAAAAGAATCGACCTGATCCAAATCATAATCTATATATATGGGATTTCCAAAAATATTAATTGAAAACCGACCCCGAGGAATCGAATAATTACTTTTAACAAATGATAACACACACACACACACATATATATATATATATATATATTTATATAAATATAGAGGAAGGTTAATGCGAGGACCGTAACAATTTACGAGAATGCGAGGACAATCCTCAGCCAATCATTTTGTACATGAAAATTTTCATATACAAAATCACATATGATTCACGTATAAAATAATATATGATTAGTCGCGACTTGCCCGCGGGAAAAGTCGCTCATGACCTTTTTGATGCTTACAAAATCACATATGATTTTGTACATGCAATCATATGTGATTTTGTACATGAAAAATTTCATGTACAAAATGATTGACCGAGGATTGTCCTCGTATTCTCGTAAACTGGTACCATCCTCGTATGAACCTGCCCCTCTCTCTCTCTCTCTATATATATATATATATATAGGGGAGGGTTCAAATGAGAACACCCCTAATTTACAGGAACAAAGGGACTCATTTGGGACCACATATGATTGGTCCCATCAATAAAAAATCATATCTGATTCAATGGGGCCTTCATTGAAAATCATATATGATTTTTTATTGGTGAGTCCCTTTGTTCCTTTATATTACAAAGTTCTCATTTGAACCTCTTCATATATATATATAGGGTTGGGTTCATGTGAGACCAGCTTGTTTTCGTGAGACACGTGAGATCATAATTTTACACTTGAAACTTCACAACAAAACACTGTGAAGGTAAATAAAATTCGAACCTTCACTTGTTCCTAGCCGTCTTTTACGAGTCCGAAAATCCTCCACAGAGGGGTCCTCAAAATAGAATAGAGAAGGGCGGGCAGGGCTTCTGCAAGAGCCACCCCCTCTTCCTGGTCAATATAGATGGGAAGGAACCCTATCAAGGCCATATCCAGTCTCTTTATTTATGTACGTACACCTTTGTTTCAGGGTGGGGCCGCCCTTCCTCCTCCTAATCCGGCCATTTCCGAACATCAAAAACACCGTGACTAATGTAACCTTCACAGTGTTTTGTTGTGAAGTTTCAAGTGTAAAAAACTGGTTTCACGAACACATCGAATTCTTTTTCCCTTCACGGTGATTTGTTGTGAAGTTTCAAGTATAAAAATGTGGTCTCACGGGTCTCACAAAACCAGGCTGGTCTCACGTGATCCCATGTATATATATATATTGAAACAACAACCAACGATCTTATAAAAGCTAGCAAGCCGCTAGCAAAAGAACAACACCTTTACAAGGTTCTAAAACCTATATGAAGCCAATTATTACTAATTAAAATGGATCATATATATTATAATTCTGAATAAAATTTAAGAAAGACTAAATAAAAAGACACTATAACCATCTTATGATATCTATACGTTAGTTATATCTTTACCGCACGCTTGTAATGAATACGATGCATGCATACGGTTTCTTCTATTTTATCATTAGTGAGAATATGTTGATAATTAGTTAATCTAAAACATGACGTAATAATATTTCACTTTTCGTAAACTATCTTATAAATTAGAAGTTGTTTTACACTTCGTTAGACAAGAGGTATATTAGCTTCTCAATAGTTTTTCTTTGATTCGCTTCTAGTTGTACGTAGCATAAAATTTACATTTATGCCTACACAATGATATAGACGTTAAGACATAAGAATAATATATAGTACTTTCTGTTTAAGACATAAGAATAATATATAGTACTTTCTTTTTTAACAGGAGTACTGGCCTTATTAATGACTTCATGTACGTACATGTATATGTCCATCTACATCGGCCCACTAAGAAAAGAATCAACAATCGTCAAAGAAAATCTTGATCTAAGGCATATAATAAAGAGGAAAATTTTGCATATGACATACATAGTATGTCGTCATTCATTTTCAAAGAGAAACTCTTTCATATGATATACAATATATGTCGTCCATGATCAAAGGAGGAACTTTTGCATATGATATACAAAATATGTCAACGAGAATTTGGTATTTTACCGAACTATTGGTATTAATAGGATGATCCGTGGACCGTGGATAATCATCGACGAAGGTTTCCAAGGATAATTTTTTTTGGATAAAAGTCATTTGTTTTGTAGTGTTTCTAAAATTTACTCCTGAATTTGAACAAGTTTATATCATGTTCTTGGTTTTATATAAAAGTAAGCAATGTCAACCACACAATGAGATGAAGGATAATAGTAAAACATTCAACCTCATAGTAGGATTGAATTAAAACAAATAACTTATCTCGCTTTATTTAAAAAAACATTTATTGAATCGGCTAGATCCCAAATATCAGCAAAATCTCTATTATTTCTTATGGTCAGGACGGACCCAATTCAGAGCATATCGTGCCATCGTATTGTTAAAAACTCGTAGTGTAAAAAAAATTAGGGTCGTGAATAGTGTCACCGTATTAATTTGTTGTGTGGTACGGTATATATTTTGAAACTACAATAAGTATAATTTTTTGTAGAGTTGTTTGCAAAACTTTTTCTTTCACCCGAGACCCGATTTCGAATTTTGTTAGTGTCATTATCTTTGTTAATGGTGCCACCGTTTGAAAAAAATAATATGGGTCCATCCCTGCATTATGGTTACCATCGGTTTTTTTTTTTGAAATGACAACCCAAAATATCATTCAAAAAGAAGGTTAGTAAGCTGCAAGCAACATTACAAGGTTTTTATACAGCCAAAAGGATAACATCTCCACACGATCAGTTGTTATCGCTCTCCTTACACATAGCCAGAACCCAACTAAAATACTTCTCCATGATGAGATTTGGAATAGTATCTTTACAAGGAGGAAGATTGTCAAAGACACACCTATTTCGGAAGCTCCACAAAGTATGTAGTTCAAAAACTTTCCTCACTATACTATTGTTGACAGAGACTTTGACACCAGATAACATCGACTCCAACAACCTGCTTACGGGAAGGGAAAAGGACCATCTCTCTAAAAATCTCCAAAACTCCAAGGCTTTGTAGTTTCATTAATTATCCATTCTTCACACCTACTAGAGGGCAAACTCAATATCCACCTTTAATTTGACTAGGTTATCTCAGGTTGGGAGTCTAAAGAGCATAACTCGCCACAAAAAGATGTTGACCGTAGAAGGAACCAATGCACTCCAAACCGTCTCCTTATCGCCTACACCCAGAAAACTCTTTCAATGTGAAAACACAGAGATCTAACAGAAAACCACGATAGCCTCTGTTAACTGTTCGAATTCTCAGCTTCTTTTCCATGACTGATAGTTTAACGCCATGACCAAAACCTTCCATCTTTAACTCTGTCTGCAATCGGCACCTATTTTTCATTTTCTAGCTCGAAGAGTGTTGGAAAACGGACTGCAAAAACATGATCCCTTCCATGGACCAACACCATCGTTTAATGACTTGATCCATACCAAATTAACTACTGATGGTTAGTTGATCCGCTTATGACAACCTTATCAACTTATGACCAATTGCCAACCCGTGGCTATCGGTTGATGAAGATCTACGGATCTACTGACATTTTACAGAAACAGTAATGACGATTTTGCTTGTCGGGAAAATTAGTTAAATTTCAAATTTTCCCCAAATTTGAGTTTATGTGAATTCAATTTGAAGCCGAAAGTTTGGTATTCATCAAATCAACGAACTTTGGAAGTTATTCCCCGGCATCCACTGTAGATCCCAGATTATGCAAGCACAATGATTATAAAGTATAAAGCGATAAGAACACATAGAATAACGAAGCTTTGTAGTCGTATATCTCACTTGTACGATTACAATTTTAATATGACAGTATTTCAGCTCTATAGTAATTGACTCTTTTCCACTTCATAATGAATAGCTTAAGACTCCTATTTATATGTATAGGAAATATGGTATAAGGAAATAGTAGAATAAGGCATTATACACTTGCCTTTTCTTATAAAACAATACTTTCCTTATTTTAAACATTAAATCTTTCCTAATTAAAGACTTAGCTAACTTTTCACTTTAGCCATTCACGTCTTCAATGGTTGTCATCTCGGATACAATATTTTCAGACCTAACAATCTCCCCCTTTGTATTCAAGATTACAATTCAACAAATCAGCACTCTTTTGAAGACGGTGAAACTTTTGTCAACAAATCTTTCTTCTTGAATCTTTTGCTCCCCTATGAAAAAGATCTCTTGTAAGCTCCGAAGCTCCCCCTTAACATTAGCATGAAAAGAAATTCGAAGGAGCCTTGAAGTCGCAGGGTATTCAAAACTTAGTCGGGTCAACCATTTTGATAAGCTCAGATGTGGCTTAAAAAATATCGGGTCAACATAAAAAGATCTCGGGCCAAGATGAGTCGATGAAAATTTATGTCGGGTCTTAAGCATTCGATAAGTCTTCAACTTTATCTTTAGCAGTCGACAAAATCATTTTTCTTTAAAAATCAAGTAAGGAAACTCGACAAAATCAGTCTTCAACAAATCAGCATTAGTCATCTTCCTTTTCTCCCAAATAAGCATGTAAGCATGTCGTGTCTTTGATATACAATCTTTCCCCTCAGAATGATAAGGAGAATCCGAATCATTATGAATAACCAAAGATAAAAAATAGTTAACTAATGAAGCGTGTAAAACTAACATACAGAAGCACGTGAAACAACTGTTATCACTTAATCAAAATAAATTCAAATTAGTGGCCTATGTTCAGTGTTGGCAGCGGGTTGGCACTGATAGGAATTCCAATTATCATAGAAGTAAGTTTTAAAACTAACTTCTCAATCTGTTCCGGCATAAACACAAAGATATGCTTGTGGAGTCACAAAGACTCGTGCAAAGTGTCAAAGAAATATTAGTATATCTTTTGGCTCAAAGTAGACTCGATGTGCACAGAATATGAAATTCGAAAACCGGAGGTGTGTCTTCTTGTTTCAATATCTAAATCTTCCGAGTGAAGAATAGATAGATGATATGCTAAATCTCCGTGATATATGAAACAAGAATCTTTTGTGAGATACTTGAGTAGTTGGGTGGGGTGACACGAGTTATCGACATTGGGTCCATGTCTATTTCAATATTCATCTCCAAAGAATCGAGAATGAATAGATTGTGTGGTTACCCGGATAACTGTTTAGGTTTGGTAAGGACCAAATATATATATATATATATATATATATATATATATATATATATATTCTAAGTCCTGTCACACACTCAGTTTTCTTTTATCTCACAAGCACTCAATATATTCTTTCAAATTTTCTAACCTACGGATTTGTTTCATGGGTAGGTCCTTCCGGTTCTGGATTGACCATTGAAACTTCTATTCCTAACGCACAAAGAGTTTGAAATATTGAAGTCCGAGTTCCGAACTGATGTATTCAGAAGTCAAAATGTTAAGAGCAGGTTTATAGCTGAGATACTATGAAGCTAACTAAATGGTAAAAATGTGGTACTCCCCCTCAAATGTAGCAAAAACTCTTGAAAGATCGTCATGTGATGTGAATATTCGGAATTTTGACCATACATGACGTACCTACAAAACAGAGTAACAAGATTTTGGTACCCAAGCTTTGTTGGGTCCTCGGATGTTAGCTTTAGATACATTAAATGGGGAAGTGGGGATACTGTAAGTACCATACCATTTATAAATGAAATTTTGATTGACAAATCATTTGTTCCACATGTAGAACAACAAATCTTTGTGGCACTTAGACTAATTAGTTGATTGATAGATTTGACAAAATAAGACAAATTAGTTTCGGAAACAAATGATCTTGTATCAACTACAGGAGATGTATGTGGCTTGTTTCTAACATTATCATCTGTATTTGATTTCTTTCTCCAAACCATCTTAAACTTTTTGAAATTTCCGGATTTAGCAACAAAATAATTATGAAACTGTTTAGAATTATGAGTTCGAAAAGCTGAAACATGAATTAAACCACGTTTAGCATTTTTTACATAATTATGATAATTGATGGGTTTGGAAAAGTGAGTTTAATCCTTTTGGTTAGAAAAAAAATTGCTTGTAGAGCACTCATTCTTAACTTCCGGAAGCAAAACTGATTCAATTGGCTTTTTGCCTTTGTCCAAAAATTCCGTATGAGTTGGAAGAATTGGATTGAAGTCAAAGTCAGCATTTAAATCATTTAAACATTCGTTGTCGTCAAGTAAAGAAAGATTAGAATTTGTATCCGAAAAAATCTGTGTCTCCAGGTCATCTAATTCCTTATCGATTTGTTCTTGTGAGAGAGAACATTTTTGTTTTGGAGGACAGTGGGTAGGATCAATCGGGAAATATGAAAAATCACAATCATCCAAATAAAGGCTGACAAAGGCTTTATAAGAAGAAATATTTGAAGTTGTGTCAACTTCGGGGTTTTGAGTTTGTAAAGCTTTGTTCTCTAAGGTTTGAATTCTAGTGATTAATGCCTCTTTTCCCTTGTCCGACGAAGAACGTTCGAGTTCCAACATTTTTTCAAGTTGAACAATTTGATTTTCTAAAAATAGAGTGGGCATATAGGGATTACATTTAGGAATTTTATTTTGAACTTCGTCAGAATACGAGGGAAAATAGTCATTCGGAAGAGTTGTTTTTGAAGATTCCTCTTCTATCTTTTGAGGATAGCATAAAGGAATTTGATGAAAATTATTGTTTTGTCTTTTCCAATCTTCCATTTCTTCGACGTTGGACTCCGACTTCGTACAAGGAATTTTGTAATCTGGACCAAGGTTCAGATATTTGAATTTATAGATAGTCAGAGTATTATAGATGGCCTTTTCTAGATGTTTTGGATTATCAAATCCTAATCCAACTTTTGAACTTAACTCCCTTGGAATGTTTAAGTGAATTTTGTGCTCAGTTTGTCCAATTTTATACAGTTTTAGTTCCAAATCTTTGAGTTTTTCCAAAAGGTATTTTCATTGAAAACTTACAAATTCGTATTTTGATGAAAATTCTTCGGTCTCCTTTTTAGATTTGTTAAGTTGAAGTGTGAGATCCGAGATTTGTTGTTTTAAAAGAATGTTTTCTTCTTGAAAAGCGATTTTCTCCGTTTGACGATTATGTGCAATACTTTGAGATGTTGCAAGTTCGGCTTGGTAAATTAGCAATTGATTATGATTATTTTCTAAACGAGCCTCTAATTTGGAAACCATGAGTTTCTCGGTTTTCAATTTAGATTGAAGTTCTTGCAATTGTATCATCATGTCATTCATAAACTCATCATAGTCCGAGAGACTTACCTCGGGGGGTTTTGTGTCTGAACCAATTTTCATTGCTTCGTGATTGGTCATTGTACTTGGCTTAATGATCTCGATCAGCGAGTTTTTGGCAATTTCTGAGTTGATTTTGTGAAACAGAAAGTTTTCTCGATTGACTAAGGGTCGACAAGAATTTTTCTCAGGTGACGAAGGATCGACAAAAAAATTTGTCGAGTGGTATGGGTTCGATAAGAAGATTTCTCGGGTAAAGGGGACTCGATAAAAAAAATCTTAAACAAATTTTTGAATCGATAAAAAGAAGTTATCGATCACAAAGGACTCGATAACTAAGTTTTTCTCGATCGAAAAAAAATTCTTTGACTTAATAAAAACTGAATTGATAAGAAGATTATATCGAGATACCAGATGATTCGATAAATAAATCTTTGTCGATTAGGAAGGTTTCGATAAAAAATCAAATATACTTAATCTGAATTCTCCTTAACCGATAAACCAGAAACCAAAAACAATACGGTTCTTGACTAAAAAGAACAAGTCTTTTTATGGACAAGAATGTCTAAGTTGTTGAGTTTCTTACTTTTTTCAGTTTAAGAAAAAGAAATCAAAATTACTAGAGTTTATTATTTTTACTAGAGAATTCTTTAGTAATAAAAACTGCAAGAGTCACTAGTTCATGAGTTTTCTTAGGTAAAAAATTTCAAAAGTAATTAAAATAAACTAGAATAACTTTAATTAAAACAGATTAAATAAGTTTTACTAAAATCAAGAAAAATTTACTATGAATCAACAAAAATTTAATCGAATGAAGTATGACTCGATAAAAACAGATCTTAAAAATAAGATTTTTATCGGGTAGAACAAAATCGAGAAACAATCAAACGAAAGCAGTAAGAATCGAGAAAAAACAAATAAAACTGTTTATCGGGCGAAGCATATATAGTATGGATCGAGAAAAACATATCTTTAAAAAATTATGAGTTTTTATCGGGTAAAGCTAAAATAGTTTGAATCGATAAAAACTCAAAAACGCAGAAATCGAAAGTTTACCTTCTGTTTCGTAAATAACTTCAGAAAATCGCAAAACCTCAGATCGTCTGCTCTGATACCACTTGTAGATCCCAGATTATGCAAGCACAATGATTATAAAGTATAAAGCGATAAGAACACACAGAATAACGAAGCTTCGTAGTCGTATATCTCACTTGTACGATTACAATGTTAATATGACAGTATTTCAGCTATATAGTTATCGACTCTTTTCCACTTCATAATAAATAGCTTAAGACTCCTATTTATATGTATAAGAAATATGGTATAAGGAAATAGTAGAATAATGCATTATACACTTGCCTTTTCTTACAAAACAATACTTTCCTTATTTTAAACATTAAATCTTTCCTAATTAAAGACTTTGCTAACTTTTCACTTTATCCATTCACGTCTTCAATAGTTGTCATCTCGGATACAATATTTTCAGACCTAACATTCACAGACTCAACCAAGTTAGTCTTTCATTTGATTTTATCCGTTGTATCACAATAGTTTCACTAACTCATAAACGGTTTTTTGATCTTTGGATAAAAATGCAATGTTTATACAATGTTACTTTATATTTCAAATGTTCAATACTCAAAGACTCTTTTTTTCCACACATTGATCATATATAAACCAACATTGCATTTTCGCACATTTTTTTTTCATATGTGAAACAACACTTGTAACCGGTTTATAAGTTTGTAGGATTTAATGGGTTCATAAATGATTATACCGGTATATATACACTCATCCACACATCTTAAACAGCTGGATGCCTAGATCCAATTATTCAATTGAGAGTTCATTTGAAAGACTTCTTAGATTCAAAGAGCTGTGCATGCTCTCACAAGATGAATCTTGATCAGCGATGACATATATTTTGATAACTAAAAAAGTAAAAAAAAAAATACAATTTAGTGAAAAAGAGTAATTTGTCACTGGTGCCAATTAAATCGGTGGCAAAACTGAAATGTGATATAACGAAGTACCAAATATATAGTTCTAGTACCATGTGACAATAAACACTTGTGTTTAAGTTAGGGTATTCAAATCAAAGTAGACAGAGAGGTTGAGAGCATTGGCAGATCCAAAACCTTCAATAACCGGTCCCCTCACTGTATGATTGTGGCACTCCTCCACCCTTATTGCATGTGTCCTTATATGGTTGAGAGGGTGTTAGAAATCTCTATATGATACTCATTTATTATAAAAATGTCGATTGTAGTTTGATAAATTTGTATGTATATATGAATTAAAACTTCTATATCTCTTTGTATGTGTTTCTTATTTTATGAATGACTTTATTTGTATTCTATGCAAGCACTTTTTGAGCCTTTTTATATATATGTCAATCATTTGTTTGGAGATGTCCTCAATTTTTTTGGGTTGATTGCTTTTATGCTTAAAAACATGCAATCTATGTAACTTTCGAGTATGTTTGAATTTAAGATGTAATTTGAAGCTTGAATTTATGTTTGTTCGAGTTAGAATTGAAATTAAAGCTTGGTTCCGACTTGATGAGTTAAGCAAGTTGAGACTCTAAATTCTGAGTGAACTTGGTCACTGTTATAAAAGCGACCTCACTACACTCGATTTCTCTCAGAAAAACAGAATATTTGGAACAGTGTAGAAGCTTAGTCGAGATTAACCCAAGACCCAAAAATAAACTCAAACGAGTTTGTATGCGGAAATGATAAACTTGAACTCTCAACGGAAACGATAATAAACCACACAATAATAGTTGTAACTTGACGGAAATAAAAGAGGAAGAGAAACGACACCGGATTTACGTGGAAACCCAAAACGGGAAAAACCACGGGCGGAAGAGACCACCGAGAAATTCACTATACTTGATCGATGTTTACAACACTTGAGAAAAGGAGAAACCCGTTGTATGCAAATTACACAAGTCACTTTATGGGCTGAAACAAGCCTCTTGGCAAAGGTTTTTAAAACTATCAAGTGCCTTGAAGACAGCCGGTTTTAAACAATCTTTGTCAGATTATTCTTTATTCGTTCGGAATCACAATGGCATCTTTACTGCTCTCCTAGTCTATGTAGACAATGTCATACTTGCTGGAAATAGCTTGGATGATATAAGAAAGACCAAAGACTTCTTGTCAAGTCAATTCAAGTTGAAGGATATGGGGCAATTAAAGTACTTCCTTGGTTTAGAAGTGGCATGTTCAAAACAGGGAATTGTACTAAGTCAACGCAAGTACGCACTCCAAATTTTAGAAGATACGGGGTTCTTGGGAGCTAATCCTTCACGGTTTCCCATTGATCAAAATATACGTCTCACGCAAGATGATCGCAAATTATTACAAGACGCCTCAAGTTACAGAAGAATGATTGGACGTCTTGTGTATCTTACTATCACAAGACTTGATTTAGTTTATGCCGTACACACTCTTAGTCAATTCATGGACAAGCCACGGGAACCTCTCTTGGAGGCAACTAATAGAGTGTTGCGGTATTTGGAACAAACTCCTGGACAAGGTATTTTTTTGCCTTCTACTGGATCTTTGGAACTAAAGGCGTATTGTGATGCAGACTAGGCAAGATGTAAAGATACAAGGAGATCAACAACATGGTATTGTATATTCCTCGATAATGCTCCAATCTCATGGAAGACGATAAAGCAAAGTACAGTTTCCCGTCAAGTGTAGAAGCCGAATATCGTTCTATGGCAACGACTTGCTGCGAGGTAACTTGGTTGTCCTATATTTTGCGTGATTTGGGTGTTAGAAAAATACAACCAGTGAGTTTGTTTTGCGACAATGAGGCAGTGATTCACATAGCTTCTAATCCCGTATTTCATGAGAGAACGAAGCATATCAAGATTGACTGTCATGTGGTGAGAGAAAAGTTGCAAAGGGGTATGATAAAGACTCAACACATCAAGACGCAAGAACAACCGGCAGACATCTTTACGAAGCTTTTAAGCTCGAACCAATTTCGAGTATTGTTGGGCAAGTTGGGAGTGATCAACATCCATTCCAACTTGAGGGGGAATGTTATCCCTGATATTTTGAAATTAGAAAAGATATTCATCGGTTATGATTCTTTACGAAGAATAAGCTTCTATAAATTAGCTTCCTGATTATAATCCTTGTGTATATAAAGACATTGTTATACATTGAATAAAATATACAAAAAATTCCAATATCTTTGTTCCTTTTACATACACTACTGAGAACCCACTCTTACCGTCCATAGTCCAACACCACCTATCCCTCGAGTTAGAGAGTATAACAGTTCTGATCAAATCCTTCAGGTTCTCCATTTGAGTCATCTCCACACCCCCTCTCGGCAGTCTGCGCAAAACAAGTTCCAATCAGCCAAGCTCACACGGTCTTTAACCTTAGCATTTTTGTCCAATTCCAGAGCATGTACTCTCGGAAATTGTACTTTGAGTGGAGTTTCTCCCAACCACGTCTCCTCCCATAATAGAGTAGTCCTCCCATCATCTAATCTTCTCTTGCATAATTCAAGTAGGTTGATTCCCTTATCCGCTAGATGGAGAACTGTCTTTAAAATTCTTATCCACGTGGTGTTATTCTCCTTGTGAATTAAACGAAAACATATCAAACCATCATTTCCGTACACAACTTTGATCACCTTGACCTACATCGCATTTTGTTCCTCCTAAAACTGCCAAATCAATTTAAAAAGAAGAGCTCTATTAAAAACAAACAGGCTCCCAATTCTAATGCCCCGTCTTTACGCTTAGCTAGGCACTTTTTCCACTTCGACTAGCTAAAATGCTAGTTTTTGGGTCCTTCAAAGCTTCTGCCTATTTTCTAATGGCTTCACGAAAGTTTGAGGGATTAACCAAGATATTTATATAGGTGGAGCTAGAAGTAGAATAATAGGCTTATAGTCTTTTTATAAGGGAAAAAAGAGAATGATAAAAGATGATTGATCAAATATGTGTTTTCAATGCACCTACTTGAAATCTTTTCATAACATTTGATTTTGCCAAATTTTCCAACCTCCTTTATCCTCCGATCATACTTAGACATCCATCACCTTCATCAATCGCTCCTTTTTCTATTTTATTATTCAACCACCAATTCTTTTAAACATTGATATCTTTTTGGACAAGGTGTATTTTCCAAATCTGATTCCACCAAATTATCCGTCACGGTTTTCTCTTGGTTTTGATATAAATTTCATCAGGTTCTGACTTATATCGATTTCAGCCTACTTTCACCCCTACCAGTTTTCTTAAGTCATTTCTCGCTTAATAAGAGATATTTGTATACTTGAAAATATATCGGATACAAATACATATGACGTTTTTAAACTTATTCACTACTAGAAAATTGAGTATTTTCAACGAAATTTTTCAACGGAAAATGTCGTTGAAAATTTTCTATGAATTTTAAAGAAATTATTGACAAAAAATAAAATTTCTACGAATTTTCAACGAATTTCCGTTGAAAATCTCTCACAAAATGCATTTTCAACCAAAAACTTTTTCACGAGACATTCCGTTGAAAATTTTTTGGTTGAAAATGCATATATGTAGGTGAGAGATTTTCAACGGAAATTCGTTGAAAATTCGTATAAAATTAATGTTCTGTCAATAATCCTCTAAAATTCGTAGAAAATTTTCAACGACATTTTCCGTTAAAAATTAATTTCCGTTGAAGATACTCAATTTTCTAGTAGTGATTATTTCATAACGACATCATCTAATACTGATGAAATATTAATATTTACAAAATTTATATTTTAGTATACACTTTAAAGATAATAATATACCCTTTTTTGGGATGCCGCCAAAACCGAACTGTTACATCTGTTGGGATTTTGCCTTGCAAACTTGTCCCACATAGGAAACTTCTTAAAACAAAAATGGGTTTATAAGGCTCAAGCCTTAACACTTAACAAAATGGACAAAGCCCAAGGAAGTGGTTTGGGCTACAATTCAGTGTAGGCTTACTAGATATTAAACGGTCAAAGACTTGGCCTTGGACTCTATTGATCAAATACCCGAGATTCCTTTTTATGACAATCGGATGTCGGGTCTCACTGGTTTTCGGGTCCCACTGTATATCGGGTCCTTCAGTAAGTCGCGTCACACTGGTTGTCGGGTCTCACTAGGTTCTCGGGTGTCATTAATGTCGGCTCATATGGAACGAGATAGTACTTCTCGGGTCATGATGCCGGGTCCTATACATCTCGGGTCGTTCTGTATGTCGCGTCCCTAATGATGTACGCCTGCATAAAAACAATTACTTAACTGTTTTTGGACGGTTATTTTTGAGACATTATATAAACCCCGTTTTCCCTCATTTATCATATACAGAAAAAAAAATTCCCTCCATTTTCGTTTATTCTAAGTTCTTGCTATCATGAAACATATTATCAATTCGATGGAATTGGATTGACGTGCATCAATCCAATTAGATAGTTGAATCCTCAAGACGACGTCCTGCACCAACGCACGATTGGGGACAAAATTTCGTCTTAGGACACTGCTTGGCATGCCTCTATCTGATCAATCTACTGTTGGATTCGATTTCATCGTATAAGGTTCTGATTTCTTTCGTTTACTTTGTTTTTATAATTCTGTTTTGATTGCTATATCTATAAGGTCCATAATCTGTCGGTTGATTGGTTCTCACAACATCCAGCCCCTACACAAACCTATTTATGCCAAGGTTTAAACCATATATATTTCCCCTGAATTACGTGCTAAGTCTACTACTGTACTCCTTCAATTTAAACAAGTTGGATCTGTAGCATAAAGTTCACTAAGATTTATGATTTCTAGTTGAACTGTACAGATACCACAAAATTAAGTTGCATGTTCCATTGCATATAAAAAATAGAAATTAAACCATGTAATTTTTTAAAATAGATGCATGCTACCAAAACTTTGTAAGAAATAATTGTGGAATATAATATGGAAAATCAATTTTAATGGCAATGCAAAACTTGAAATAACTCTATATATATATATAAATATATATATATATATATATGTGTGTGTATTTGGGAGAAACTGATGAATTGCAGAGGAAATCTCCCTTGGTAGTTAGTGCTAGCAAATGATATATGTATATATATGAAGCTGATGAATTGCAGGGCAAATCTCCCTTGGCAGTTAGTGCTAGCAAATGACTTACTAACTGCTAAAGGAGTAATTACCCGGTAATACATCCATACATTTAAACAATGTTCAAAGGAACTTGACTGATGAAACACAATCGTTCCTTTAAAACATTTTATAGTTCAACAAAAAGCAAATCCTGTGTACAACTTTGAAGATAGCATATGCTTCACATATACCCCCCTCTCCCCCATCCTAACGACATCAATTTGAGAATATAGCAAATAATGATTTTATGCTAGTTTCTTTTAATTGACGTTTTTTTTTCACCTTCGAAAGACATAAATAGTGACCAATTGATATATGCTTGGTAACGATAAAGAATATATATATATTTTGGGTGGTCAAGGAAAGTAGTGAAATATTGATTCGTCTGTTAGGCCAAAGTATAAGGTGGCATGAAGATCCACAAAATCATTAAAGTTATTGGTCAAGATTGCAAACATAGAGCTTATTATTCTTATGTCATCAACCTGTGTTGTCACTACTATACCTTTCATATAAATCTCAATATATAATTTATTTAAATTCCGAAGGTAATTAATATGTCAGAAAATTTAATAAGGATTTTTTCTGTTTCTTAAAATTTTCGATGGATTACCGATGAAATTTAAATGAATATTTAATATCACTGACGGATTTTAAAATCCGACAGTAATTTTTGTTAGAGGAGCAAATTGAAGAGTCTAGTAGGTGAGAGGTGACCCGAAAGGCGGTGGAAAAGGAAAAATCAGCGACAAAAGAGGTAAGGAAGAAGGAGATGGATGAGATGCGGACATTAGCCGAGAAGTTCACGAGGTTGCATTTTCTGTCGAGTGGTCAGCTATTTGATTAGTTTGTTTGACATTGTTTATAGAACAATTTATTTATTTTGGACTCTATATTTTGAACCGAATATTCGTCATTTTATCTTGAATGTATGAGATTAACGTTTCCATTTGTGTCGCTTAGAATATTTGCATATTTTTTTAAATTACAAAGAAGTTATTTATAGATGTTGGACAAATTACCGGTGTATTAATGGGTGAAAATTCGTAGGTAATTTTTTTTGGAACCGGCGGTTTTATTAAAAAGCAGCAACCATACAACAGCGACAGCCGGAGGAGGGAGCCAAAGAAATATACACAACAAAAGGAAAGGATGGAGAAACGGAACCTACAAACCAACAGCTAAATGCAAGCAAAAGGAGAAATGTTCCATCTAAAATCGAGATCACCAGACTTCCTTCCCCTAAATTTACACCAAAGGAATGTCCAGGAGATAGTATTGTCCACCGCAGTAGAGGTAGAAATAAACTTCTTGTTAAACACCTTCTCGTTTCTCGCCCTCCATAAGCACAAAAGGAAACCGTACATAATGGTAATCATAAGCTTGCGTTTCTTAGGACAATTACCCCATTTAGCCGCAAAATCTAAATCGTTCACCCCATCGAAATCAGATAGGGTACACCGGAACAACATAAGAGAAATAAAAAACAAAAAATTTGTAGGTAACTTAATTATTTAATGACGGATCCCACTACTAAAAATGGAAGACTTTTACCTACCTACATTTTTCTAGGAAATCCGTCGCTAAATGGTAAATTGTCACAAAACTGTCACAAAAGTTGGTGGGTAAATTGTTGGTGGAAAAATCAAATCAGTGATAGATTACCTAGGAAATTCTTGGGTATTCCGTTGGTATTTTCTTGAAAAACATTGAATATTACCGGAACCATTAGTATTTTCTGGGTGATTTGTCGGTAATCACCCTAGTGATTTTTGTAGATGAAATGCATTTGTTTTGTACTGCATTACAAAACAAATGAATTTTACCCACAAAAATTACCCAGAAAAATTTCCTTTGGTGATTATTCACGGATCACTCAGAAAATACCTGTGATTCGGTAAAATCCGATGTTTTTGGAGAAAATACCAACGGATCATTCAGAGAATTCTTGGGCAATCTGTCACTGATTTGATTTACCCACCAACTTTTGTGACGGTTTGGAAGCAATCACCCTTAGCAACAGATTTCCTAGGGAAAATTCTGTAGGCAAAAGTTTTTCATTTAGTAGTGATGGGATTATTGGCGGTCAAAACCATTGATTACATTTCATTTACTAATTAAATCAGTGGTAGATTAAACTAGGAGCTAACTAAGTCTTAATCTATAAACTTAATTAAATTGGAAAAAAGTAAACGATAGATTTAGCGGTGGACCGAATCTGTTGGTGACTACAAATCCACGGGTAAAACGGATTACAAGGCGAGAATTTTGCAACGGCATGAATCCGCCAATGATTGATTTTACAGGCGGATTGGCGACCGGTTTTTCCGTCGGTAAAGCCTATTGTTTTGTAATGCGTTCATCTTTTCATGTTAATTTATTGTTGGTTTATTCTATGTATTTTGGTTAATTGAACGAAAATGATCTACTATTGATTATGAAGCTATAGAATGGGATTGATTATTATTCTTATTATTATTTGTTTAAAAGATAATAAGGGAAAACATATTATAATACAATAAAATTTCATCTGATCTATTTACAAGTAAAATCTTTTAACAGGATGTTAGTGACATAAGAATCGTGGGTGTCTGTTTGCAATCTACAAGAAATATATTTATCGATAATTTTATTATCTTTTATACAAAGAAATAAATAAGAGTCTTGATCTATAATTTAATATTGAATACATGTATTCATCTTTTCTGTAATATGTATGAATTGGTCGCTATTTTAACGTCTCTTGGGTACATAAAGGGTTGGTAAAAGTAAATTGGCATAAAAGTATTATTCACAAACATTCTATATTCGATGTAGCGGGGATGAGGAAATTAGGGCATGTGCCAAGTATATGCTAACATGTATACATTTTGTGTTGGTCTATAAAATGGTTTTGAAAGAGCAATGGTGATTTATCAATCAAATATTACTAAAGATTAATTAAATGTATGCATGCATTACTGGGTAATTACTCCTTTGGCAGTTAGTAAGTCGTTTGCTAACACTAACTGCCAAGGGAGATTTGCCCTGCAATTCATCATTTTACATATTGTTTCATTTCGAGATTGCTAGCTCTACGTTGATTTCCATTATTATAGTATGTTGTTTTCTTCATCGGGTAACTTTTCGACTCTTAAAACCACATCGATGTGAGGATTTTTGAAGTATTATTAGTAGATAATTTTTGATGTGTATAAGTATTCCGGTTATCATATATTATGTTGCAACATTTACTCAAGAATCAACGAACTCATAACTTAAAATTAATCTACATTATGTTAAACATATAATTATAATATCATGATTAGTGAACCCTTGATCATATCCAAAGACAATCTTTGCTCCACTCATCATTCATTATTATTTGCCATTATTTGACCTAGTGTTATTTGTTGTGGAGGCAACTGCTACTTCGCTTTGAAGGTAGGATATTTGTTCAAACCTTAAGGAGGTAGATAACTTTTATGTGATCTCGTACCACTATTGAAATCTCATATAGCCCCCCTAAATTTGTGGCCTTCTCAAATTCAATGATTTGCTTTATGTTATGAATAATTATTATACTTTTTTGTTTGAGATGTTTTGTCATAATCATGTTGCTCTGTTGGTAATTGATGTTGGTTTCACTCGTATATATAAATATATAATTTCTAAGTATTGTAGGATTATTAATGGGAATCAAATATATATAATTATATATACAGATTCGTGTTTGAGTGAGATTGATGCTTAATTTCTTAAGTCACAACCAAGGAGACAACCTGCTTAATTTCTTAAGTCACAACCAAGGTGACAACTCTTTAATACGTTAAAATTGTTTTGTTGCAAAATGTGTAATTAGAGTTATATCTCTCAAACTTTTCGTTTACATAGTAGTAATATTGTTTGTTTCCCTCATCTTTGGATTCTTATCCAATGATCCTGGACGTGAAGAATAAAATAAAATTTTCGTTTTTATTGCTTTATTTTACAATTTTCTTAAAGTTTTCTTTTATCTATTCACATGTTTAACTGATAAAAAAAATAAAAAAGAGGTTGCGAAATTTGAAAGAAAAAATGGAAAGTCATCAACAAAAACGGACAACAAATAAATCCAATTGGTTTAAGACTTGGTACAACCCAAGGTCACCATTCCCTTTGTTGAATGGATCATATATATTATAAATCTGAATAAAATTTAAGAAAGACTAAATAAAAAGACACTATAACCATCTTATGATATCTATACATTAGTTATATCTTTACCGCACGCTTGTAATGATTACGATGCACGCATACGGTTTCTTGCATTTTATGATTAGTGAGAATATGTTGATAATTAGTTAATAATAAAACATGACGTAATAATATTTCACTTTTCGTAAACTATCTTATAAATTAAAAGTTGTTTTACACTTCATTAGACAAGAGGTATATTAGCTTCTCAATAGTTTTTTCTTTGATTCGCTTTCTAGTTGTACGTAGCATAAAATTTACATTTATGCCTAGACAATGATATAGACGTTTAAGACATAAGAATAATATATAGTACTTTCTGTTTAAGACATAAGAATAATATATAGTACTTTCTTTTTTAACAAAAGTACTCGCCTTATTAATATGACTTCATGTATGTACATGTATATATCCATCAACATCGGCCCACTAAAAAAACACTACAAAAAAAACAACCCTTTTCCGACGGACTGTTCCGTCGGAAAAGGCTGTTTCCGTCGGAAATGGGCTGGTCGGTAAAGCCTTTTCCGACGGCTTTCCGATGGAAATTTCCGACGGATTTCCGACGGAAACCTTTTCCGACAGAATATGCTTTTCCGTCGGTTAAGATTTTCTGACGGATTTCCGACGGATACCTTTTGCGACGGATAACAGTTGCGACGGTTTTTCGACGGATTTCCGACGGTTTTTTTGTGACGGATTTTGCACATTTCCGACGGATAGCTTTTCCGACGGATTTTTTACATTTCCGACGGATAGCTTTTCCGACGGATTTTCCGTCGGAAATCCGTCGGAAATGATGTTTTCCCAAAAAAAAAATAATTAAAAAAAATAAAATTTCCTGTAAATTTGGAATCCAGATTTTAAAAAATCAAATTACCACACAATTTGATAACAAACGAAACAATTTAAAACAAAGTTGTTTTATAACAAACGAAACAATTATAAATCTATAAAATTACGTAATTGTATCTACTATTCTAAAACTACGAAGGAGGGTTAGGAGGGTTTTGGTTCTGGTTCTGGTTCTGGTTCTGGAACTGCTGCATTAAGGCTTGCATCTGGTCCGGGTCCTGGAACCGTGCCATGAAGTCCTCAAACGCTTTTCTCGTGGCCTCTTGTTGGCGAATTGATCTTCGTACCTCTGCCACCGCTTCGTTTCTTCCGCCCGCTCTTTTCGTCTCTGCTCTGCTTCTCTCTCCCGCTCTAACCGTAATTGTTCCCGCTCAGCCTCCAACGTTGCTCTCAAAGACTCCAACTGAAATGAATTCACATTTAACAAGCAACAATGTTAAGCGCTAATTAATAAAAACATAAGTAATACATGAATGTATTACAACCTATATTACACATACCTCCGAAGCGGTTCCGGAACAACTATGACGGCCTTGACCGGTCAAATTCAAGAAATCTGTCACGTTATTGAACCCGGGAACACGATTCTTTTTTCGACTCCCGACAGCCTTTTCCCACAATTGTCCCTGTATCTCCGGACTAAGGGTTGTCGGAATTCATGATAAATTATATAAATTATAGCAGATGAATGAATGAATACCATCCGTGACCGATGCACAGCCGTGCTAACTGAGCCTCCGGTATGCCTAGGGGCCGTCGACCGCAAACGATTGGCCCTATTGGCCACAGATTGGCGTTGAAATACCTCACCGGTCCAGACCTATTAAAACATAAAAGATAAAAATCAACATACAAACTGAAAAGAACCTGTAACAACAAAAAAAATCCTACATACCTGGTCTATCATTTGGTTCCAGAAGGTCCCGTCGAGCCAGTCTGGATAGAATGGCCTCAGCCGCTCATAGTCCTGTCGATCCCACTCTATCCCATCGACGGCCTTTGCCCGCTTCGCCGACCATAAACGAAGTTCTCTCATCTTGTCAGCATAATGGGATTGCAAGGTATCAGTAAAGGCTCGGAACACGTCTTCATCTCGCTCTTCCGGCCACTGGTACCGAGTCTGCATATTGATCATTGTTTGTAAGTTATAAAATTACATCAAATAGTTTGTATAGATTTTTCTACTAACCCGAAACTCCCCGAACATGTCAACGAAAGCCGCCGGAGGGATCTGCGAAAAACGAGCCCACGGACCATTGAACATGGACTTCCATATTGCAGTCACGTCGCGAATAGCCTCGTTTTCTCTGAATCTTCACCATTGCAAAATGCACAACACAAAAAGTACATTAATATAATATTGATTACCGCAAAAAGTACATTAGTACACCACAACTAGCTACTTACCGGCCACTCTCAAGGTGGAGCACAGGTCGGTTATCAGGATTACTTGGAATCTCACGTCGAACAGCAACCCCTCGTCGTCTCGGCTGTGATGGTGGGGTCTGATCTTCAATATTGATCTATGCATCTACCTGATCATCCTCATTCACCTGTATATGATCCAGCCCCTCCGGTGTCCTATGTTGACTCTCGGGTGTCGGCTCTTGACTCTCAGGTGTTGTCTGTCGACTCCTAGATGAGCTGCTACTCCCGCGACTGAACAATTGTCTGAATACACCCTTCCCCTTGTTGCTTTGACCTTTTCCCACCATCTGAAATTAGATAACGGTTTAAAAGTTAGATATACATACACAAAGATAGAAGATATACATTCATAAAAATAGATATACATACACAAAGACAGATATACATACACAAAGATAGAAGATATACATACACAAAGATAGAAGATATACATTCATAAAAACAGATATACATACACAAAGACAGATATACATACACAAAGATAGATGTACATACATAAACAATAAGTTCTACATAACTAGATATCAGAAGAATGATCAGATAAAATAATTGCATCTTCGTTATCTGAATCATCATCTATGTCTTCAAATTCTTCCTCGTCGTCGCTAGATTCATCCGATACATCTTCCTGCTCGCTAGCTTCGACGGATACAACCTCATCGGAATGTGTGGCCACTACGGTGTAATCCCCGGTTGCAAGAGAGACTGAATTAAGGTCCTCATTTGGTTCAATGGACATTGTAGAAGTACCTCGTTCATTGATTTGAAAGAATTGTTCATCAGCATCGTCATCATCGTCGTTATCGACACCTTTAGCAGATTCTGCAACTGCATATATTCCACGAGGCTTTGTCTTGACTACCGCCCACCAATCCTTCAAATCCCTTGTGACTGAAGGATACGGTGTGTAATACACTTGCTCGGCTTGTGATGCTAGGACGAAAGGGTCATTGGATCTTAATTTGGATTTGTGTTTAATATCGACCAACCCATGTTTACGGTCAACTCTAACTCCCCCAGGAGTATCAAACCATGTACATTTGAACAACACCGCAACGTTATGCCCTGGGCCGAAATAATCCACCTCTAACACGTCCTCCAACAATCCGTAATAGTCCCCCTCTAACTCGGAGTCGTCGTAATTAGTACCCCTCACATATACACCGCTATTATGTGTGACCCGGCCAGCACCATGGGTTACCGTATGAAACTTGTAACCATTGACGAAATATCGTTTATATGACCGTGCATATCGGGATGGTACACGTGCTAGCTATTGCAGTTGTTCATTTGGTTCACATGAATCCCCCATGACCTAAAAAACAACATAGGAAATTAAACACATATATTGGTAAATTCACGTGTAAATTTCATATGTTGGTATATATACTCACGTGGTTTAGGAACCAAGTAGAAAACCTTGATTCCCCAACTTGTGCCCGGGCACAAGCGTCAAGTTGAGGTTGCATTCGCTCTAGTTCTTCTTCAAAGATCTTCAGAAAAGGTTGAACTTCTTCACAATTCAACAACACATAAGTGTGGATCTTGTGAACCTCGGCATCATTAAGAATTACATGTTTCCCACCCTTATCGAATAATCTACGAGAAGGAACCTTGAATATGCTCAGTCGATCGTATGTTCCTGAAGAGCTAGGAATATCTGGGGCAAAGTTCCTTGACTCGCGATTATGTCGACTTTTTATGTTTGGATTAAAATACAGCGAGCAATAGTTCGAGAGTTCATTGACTAGATAGGACTCAACGATAGACCCCTCCACTTTTGCTTTGTTTCTAACGGTTCTCTTCAACGACCCAAGCGTCCTAAACATAAACGCAATATTGTATGTGTTAGAAAAGAAATGAGAGATGAATACAAACGAATGTCAAGTTGAGATAATGTTCATTTACCTCTCATAAAGATACATCCACCTATATTGGACCGGGCCACCATTTATGGCTTCACGTGTCAAATGTATAACTAGGTGTTCCATAGAATCAAACCAACCGGGCGGGAAGACCTTTTCCAACTTGCAAATTGTTTGAACAATATTTTTTTGCAACGAAATCAAGTCTTCTTTGTGTAGCACCCTTGAGCATATTACACGGAAGAATGTGCACAACTCTGTTATCGCATCCCATATCGGAGTCGGTATCATCCCTCGTAACGCAATAGGTAGCAATCGTTGCATAAACACATGACAATCATGACTTTTGAAGCTATAAAAGCTGTAGTCTTCAAGGTTTACGCACCCCCCTATGTTCGAAGCATAACCGTCCGGGAACTTCAACTTCTTCAACCATTCACACACTTGTTTTAACTGTTGTTTCCTCAAACTGTACGACGACTTCGGTTTCACTACCTTATTTCCCTCCTTTCGAATGTGTAACTCTTGTCGATTGCAATACAACTCTACATCCCTCCTTGCCTTTACATTGTCTTTTGTTTTAGATGTGTCCATGACGGTATTAAATAGATTCTCAAATACGTTCTTCTCGATATGCATGACATCCAGGTTGTGCCGGATTAGCAACATTTTCCAATATGGCAACTCCCAAAAGATGCTTTTCTTCACCCAATTATGAGTGATACCGAACCCGCTAATTTTTCTGTTTTTCGAATGGAACGGGGAACCCTCGTAAACAGTTGGATAGTGACGGACCTGCTCATAGATTTGTTCACCATTTAAATCGGGTGGTGGACCGACTGAATAACATACATATTAATCCATCATCTTATTAAATCAAGCCTATCCATACATATTAAAACATACATATCATTGAATAACATACATATAAATACACAAAACATACATATAAATACATATAACATACAAATCAATAGATATAATTAATTATACCTCGCTTTTCGTTCGTCGGTTTTTTAAGACGGAGTTTTCCGTCGGAAATCCGTCGGAGGTTTTGAGCCGCCGAAGGAAGCTGTCACCGGAGTTTCAGTCGCCGGAGTTTCTGACGGTGATGGGGACGGTGCTGGCAATGGTGGTGGTGTACGGTGGTGGGCGACGGTGGTGGCGAGGGTGGTGGGCGACGGTGGTGAGTGGCAGTGGTGGCGAGGGTGGTGGGCGACGGTGGTAGGCGACGGTGGTGGGTGGCGGTGGTGGCGAGGGAGGTGGGCGACGGTGGTGGGTGGCGACGGTGGTGCCGAGAGTGGTGGGCGACGGTGGTGCCGAGAGTGGTGGGCGACGGTGGTGTAGATGATGGTGGCCGTGGTGGGAAGTCGTCGGAACAATCGCCGGAAATCGCCGTCGCCGGAGGAGTGGAGAGAGTGCAGTGGACAAAATGAAAAATGTCGGCTAGGGTTTCTACTTATACCCCCACCTTTCCGACGGATTTCCGACAGAATCCGTTAAAATATAAAGTGTCGGCTAGGGTTTTACATTGTTTCCGACGGATTTCCGACGGAAATTTCCGTCGGAATCCGTTAAAATTAAAATTAAATTAAAATTAAATATTAAATTAAAATTAAATTAAAATTAAATATTTATAATATTAAAATTTAAATTAAATTAAATATTTATAATATTAAAATTATATATTAAATATTATACATTAAAAGTATACATTAAAATTAAATTAAATATTTATAATATTAAAATTATATATTAAATATTATATATCAACAATGGGCCCTAATGGGCTTTAACAACTCCTACTAAACAAAAATGGACCCTAATGGGCTTTAACAACTCCTAGTAAACAAAAATGGGCCCTAATGGCTTTAACAACTTCTAACGGCCA
Source organism: Silybum marianum (assembly GCA_036898165.1). Lineage (NCBI taxonomy): Eukaryota > Viridiplantae > Streptophyta > Magnoliopsida > Asterales > Asteraceae > Silybum > Silybum marianum. The sequence goes on from CM072539.1 coordinate 21,824,528, forward strand.
AAAATGGGCCTTGATGGGCTTTACAACTCCTAACGGCCTACAATGGGTTTTAACCACTTCTAACGACTAACAATGGTCTTTGATGGGCTTTAACAACTCTTAAGGAACTACAATGGGCCCTAATGGGCTTTAACAACTCCTAGTAAACAAAAATGGGCCCTAATGGGCTTTAATAACTTCTAACGACCAAAAATGGGCCTTGATGGCTTTACAACTCCTAACGGCCTACTATGAGTTTTGAATGGGTCTTGATGGACTTTAACAACTCTTAAAGAACTACAATGGGCTTGATGGACTTTAACGACTCCTAGTAAACAACAATGGGCCCTGATGGGCTTTACAAGTCGTAACAGTCTACAATGGGCCCTGATGGCTTTAACAACTCCTAACGCTCTACAATGGGACCTAATGGGCTTTAACAACTTCTAACAACCAACAATGGGCCTTGATGGGTCTTAATGAACTACAATTCATTTGAATGGGTCTTGATGGACTTTAACAACTCTTAAAGAACTACAATGGGCTTGATGGACTTTAACGACTCCTAGTAAACAACAATGGGCCCTGATGGACTTTACAAGTCCTAACAGTCTACAATGGGCCCTGATGGCTTTAACAACTCCTAACGCTCTACAATGGGCCCTAATGGGCTTTAACAACTTCTAACGACCAACAATGGGCTTTGATGGGTCTCAATGAACTACAATTCATTTGAATGGGTCTTGATGAACTTTAACAACTCTTAAGGAACTACAATGGACTTGATGGACTTTAACGACTCCTACTAAACAACAATGGGCCCTGATGGGCTTTACAAGTCCTAACAGTCTACAATGGGCCCTGATGGGCTTTAACAACTCCTAACGCTCTACAATGGGCCCTGATGGGCTTTAACAACTTCTAACGACCAACAATGGGCCTTGATGGGCTTTAACAACTCCTAAGGGCCTTGATGGGCTTTAACAACTCCTAACGACCAACAATGGGACTTGATGGGCTTTAACAACTTCTAACGACCAATAATGGGCTTTAACAACTCTTAATGAACTAAAATGGGCTTTGTTGGCCCTTAATGACTAAAATGGAACTTGATGAGACTTAACGAACTTAATTGAGCTTTGATGGGTCGTATACTACACATATACGTACATATAGACACATACATACATACATACATACATACATACATATATGTACACATGTAGATACATATACTACTTCCAACATATACATATATATATAATAAATGTATATATAACGACGGATTTTTATAAATAAAAAAAATAGAAATAGAAATTAAAATTAAAAATTAAAAATTAAAAATTAAAAATTAAAAATTAAAAATTAAAAATTAAAAATTAAAAATTAAAAATTAAAAATTAAAAATTAAAAATAAAAAATTAAAAATTAAAAATTAAAAATAAAAAATTAAAAAATTAAAATTAAAAAATCGGTCGGAAATCCGTCGGAAATTTCCGACGGAAAGAAACCCTCGGAAATTTCCGACGGATTTCCGACGGTTTTTTTAATTTTCATTTTTAATTTTTTTAATTATAGAAATTCGGGTGCCTTTTCCGACGGAACCGAATCCGTCGGAAATTTCCGGCGGATTTTCCGACGGATTTCCGGCGGTTTTTTTTTTATTTAATTATTTTAATTAGAAAAATCCGTCGGAAATTTCCGAGGGATTCATATCCGTCGGAAAACTCCGAGGGATTTCCGACGGTTTTTTTATTTTTTATTTTTTTTAATCGTATTCGTCGGAAAAAGAGGAAAGATCCGTCGGAAATTTCCGACGGATTTTTTCCGTCGGAAAAAACCGTCGGAATTGCCCTTTTTTGTAGTAGTGAAAGGATCAACAATCGTCAAAGAAAATCTTGATCTAAGGCATATAATAAAGAGGAAAATTTTGCATATGACATACATAGTATGTCGTCATTCATTTTTAAAGAGGAACTCTTTCATACGATGTACAAGATATGTCGTCCATGATCAAAGGAGGAACTTTTGCATATGATATACAAAATATGTCAATGAGAATTTGGTATTTTACCGAACTATTGGTATTTTCTGGATGATCCGTAGACCCTTGGTAATCATCGACGAAGGTTTCCACGGATAATTTTTTTTGGATAAAAGTCATTTTTGTAGTGTTTCTAAAATTTACTCCTGAATTTGAACAAGTTTATATCATGTTCTTGGTTTTATATAAAAGTAAGCAATGTCAACCACACAATGAGATGAAGGATAATAGTAAAACATTCAACCTCATAGTAGGATTGAATTAAAACAAATAATTTATCTCGCTTTATTTGAAAAAACATTTATTGAATCGGCTAGATCCCAAATATCACCAAAATCTCTATTATTTCTTATGGCCAGGACGGACACAATTCAGAGCATATCGTGCCACCATATTGTTAAATCGTCGTAGTGTAAAAAAAAAATTAGGGTCGTGAATAGTGTCACCGTATTAATTTGTTGTGTGGTACGGTATATATTTTGAAACTACAATAAGAATAATTTTTTTGTAGAGTTGTTTGCAAAACTTTTTCTTTCATCCGGGACCCGATTTCGAATTCTGTTAGGGTCATTTTCTTTGTTAATGGTGCCACCGTTTGAAAAAAATAATATGGGTCCATCCCTGAATTATGGTTACCATCGTTTTTTTTGAAACAACAACCCAAAATATCATTCAAAAAGAAGGTTAATTAGTAAGCTGCAAGCAACATTACAAGGTTTTATACAGCCAAAAGGATAAGATCTCCACACCATCAGTTGTTATCGCTCTCCTTACACATAGCCAGAACCCAACTGAAAGACTTCTCCATGATGAGATTTGGAACAGTATCTTTACAAGGAGGAAGATTGTCAAAGACACACCTATTTCGGAAGCTCCACAAAGTATGTAGTTCAAAAACTTTCCTCACTATACTATTGTTGAAAGAGACTTTGATATCGGATAACATCGACTCCAACAACCTGCTTACGGGAAGGGAAAAGGACCATCTCTCTAAAATCTCCAAAACTCCAAGGCTTCATAGTTTCATTAATTATCCATTCTTCACACCTACTAGAGGGCAAACTCAGTATCCACCTTTAATTCACTAATAGAAAATTGAGTATTTTCAACGGAAAATGTCGTTGAAAATTTTCTACGAATTTTAGAGGGATTATTGATGGAACATAAATTTTTTTACGAATTTTCAATGAATTTCCGTTGAAAATCTCTCACAAACATGCATTTTCAACCAAAATTTTTTCAACGAAATGTCTCGTCAAAAAAAATTTGGTTGAAAATGATGTTTGTGAGAGATTTTCAACGGAAATTCGTTGAAAATTCGTAGAAAATTTATGTTCCGTCAGTAATCCCTCTAAAATTCGTAGAAAATTTTCAACGACATTTTCCGGTGAAAATAATCAATTTTCTAGTAGTGATTTGACTAGGTTATCTTAGGTTGGGAGTCTATCGAGCATAACTCGCCACAAAAAGATGTTGACTGTAGAAGGAACCAATGCACTCCAAACCGTCTCCTTATCGCCTACACCCAGAAAACTCTTTCAATATGAAAACACAGAGATCTAACAGAAAACCACGATAGCCTCCGTTAACTGTTCGAATTCTCAGCTTCTCTTCCATGACGGATAGTTTAACGCCACGACCAAAACCTTCCATCTTTAACTCTGTCTGCAACCATCACCTATTTTTCATTTTCTAGCTCGTAGAGTGTTGGAAAATGGACTTGCAAAAACATGATCCCTTCCATGGACCAACACCATCGGTTAATGACTTGATCATTAACAAATTAACTAATGATGGTTAGTTGATCCGCTTATGACAATCTTATCAACTTATGACCAATTGCCAACCCGTGGCTATTGGTTGATGAGGCTCTACTGACAGTTTACAGAAACACAGTAATGACGATTTTGCTTGGCGGGAAAATTAGTTAAATTTCAAATTTTCCCCAAATTTGAGTTTATGTGAATTCAATTTGAAGCCGAAAGTTTGGTACTCATCAAATCAACGAACTTTGGAAATTATTCTCTGTCATTCACAGACTCAACCAAGTTAGTCTTTCGTTTGATTTTATCCGTTGAATCACAATAGTTTCACTAACTCATAAACGGTTTTTAATCTTTGAATAAAAATGCAATGTTTATACAATGTTACTTTATATTTCAAATATTCAACACTCAAGACTATTTTTTTTTCCACACATTGATCATATATAACCAACATTGCACTTTCACACTTTTTTTTCATATGTGAAACAACATTTGTAACCGGTTTATAAGTTTGTAGGATTTAATGGGTTCATAAATGATTATACCGGTATATATATACACTCATACACACATCTTATACCGCTGGATGCCTGGATCCATTCATTCAATTGAGAGTTAATTTAAAAGACTTCTTAGATTCAAAGAGTCGGTCATGCTCTCACAAGATGAATCTTGACCGGTGATGACATATATTTTGATAACTAAAAAAGTAAAAAAATTACAATTTAGTTAAAATAATTTGTCACTGGTGCCAATTAAATTGGTGGCAAAACTGTAATGTGATATAACGAAGTACTCACTAAATGTCATGGCAGAAAACAATTCGCTAATTAATCTTAACCTATTTTTAAGTTTCCATATATATAGTTCTAGTACCATGTGACAATAAACATTTGTGTTTAAGTTAGGGCATTCAAATCAAATTAGACAGAGAGGTCGAGAGCAGTGGCAGATCCAAAACCTTCAATAATCGGGCCCCTCACTGTATGATTGTGGCACTCCTCCACCCTTATTGCATGGGTCCTCATATGGTTGAGAGGGTGATAGAAATCTCTATGATACTCATTTATTATAAAAATGTTGATTGTAGTTTGATAAATTTGTATGTATATATGGATTAAAACTTCTATATCTCTTTGTATGTGTTACTTATTTTATGAAAGACTTTATTTGTATTCAATGCGAGCACTTTTTGAGCCTTTTTATATATATGTCAATCATTTGTTTGGAGATGTCCTCAATTTTTTTGGGTTGGTTGGTTTTATGCTTAAAAACATGCAATCTATGTAACTTTCGAATATGTTTGAATTTAGGATGTCATTTGAGTTTTGAATTTATGTTTGTTCGAGTTAGAATTGGAATTAAAGCTTGGTTCCGACTTGATGAGTTAAGCAAGTTGAGACTCTAAATTCTGAGTGACCTTGGTCACTGTTATAAAAGCGACCACTACACTCGATTCCTCTCAGAAAAACTGAATATTGGAACAGGGTAGAAGCTTAGTCGAGATTAACCCAAGACCCAAAAATAAACTCAAACGAGTTTGTATGCGGAAATGATAAACTTGAACTCTCAACGGAAACGATAATAAACCACACAATAATAATTGTAACTTGATGGAAATAAAAGAGGAAAAGAAACGACACCGGATTTACGTGGAAACCCAAAACGGGAAAAACCACGAGCGGAAGAGACCACAGAGAAATTCACTATACTTGATCGATGTTTACAACACTTGAGAAAAAGAGAAATCCGTTGTATGCAAATTACACAAGTCACTTTATGGGCTGAAACAAGCCACTCGACAATGGTTTTTAAAACTATCAAGTGCCTTGAAGACAACCGGTTTTAAACAATCTTTGTCAGATTATTCTTTATTCGTTCGGAATCACAATGGCATCTTTACTGCTCTCCTAGTCTATGTAGACGATGTCATACTTTCTAGAAATAGCTTGGATGATATAAGCAAGACCAAAGACTTCTTGTCAAGTCAATTCAAGTTGAAGGATATGGGGCAATTAAAGTACTTCCTTGGTTTAGAAGTGGCATGTTCAAAACAGGGAATTGTACTAAGTCAACGCAAGTACGCACTCCAAATTTTAGAAGATACGGGGTTCTTGGGAGCTAAGCCTTCACGGTTTCCCATTGATCAAAACATACGTCTCACGCAAGATGATGGCAAATTATGACAAGATGCCTCAAGGTACAGAAGAATGGTTGGACATCTTGTGTATCTTACTATCACAAGACCTGATTTAGTTTAGAAAAATACAACCATTGAGTTTGTTTTGCGACAATGAGGCAGCGATTCACATAGCTTCTAATCCCGTATTTCATGAGAGAACGAAGCATATTGAGATTGACTGTCATGTGGTAGAGAGAAAAGTTGCAAAGGGGTATGATAAAGACTCAACACATCAAGACGCAAGAACAACCGGCAGACATCTTTACAAAGCCTTTAAGCTCGAATCAATTTCGAGTATTGTTGGGCAAGTTGGGAGTGATCAACATCCACTCCAACTTGAGGGGGAATGTTAAGAATCCCTGATATTTTGCAATTAGAAAAGATATTCATCGATTATGATTCTTTGCCAAGAATAAGCCCTGTAAATTAGCTTCCTGATTATAATCCTTGTGTATATAAAACATTGTTATACACTGAATAAAATATACAAAAAATTCCAATATCTTTGTTCCTTTTACAGACGCTACTGAGAACTCACCCTTACGTCCATAGTCCAACACCACCTATCCCTCTAGTTAGAGAGTATAACAGTTCTGATCAAATCCTTCAGGTTCTCCATTTGAGTCATCTCCACACCCCCTCTTGGTAGTCTGCGCAAAACGAGTTCCAATCAGCCAAGCACACACGGTCTTTAACCTTAGCATTTTTGTCCAATTCCAGAGCATGTACTCTCGGAAATTGTACTTCGAGTGGAGTTTCTCCCAACCACGTCTCCTCCCATAGTAGAGTAGTCCTCCCATCACCTAATCTTCTCTTGCATAATTCAAGTAGGTTGATTCCCTTATCTGCCAGATGGAGAGAACTGTCTTTAGAATTCTTATCCACGTGTTGTTATTCTCCTTGTGAATTAAACGAGAACATATAAAACCATCATTTCCGTACACAACTTTGATCACCTTGACCTACATCGCATTTTGTTCCTCCTAAAACCGTCAAATCTATTTAAAAAGAATAGCTCTATTAAAAACAAACAGGCTCCCAATTCTAATGCCCCGTCTTTAAGCTTAGCTAGGCACTTTTTCCACTTCGACTAGCTAAAATGCTAGTTTTTGGGTCCTTCAAAGCTTCTGCCTATTTTCTAATGGCTTCACGAAAGTTTGAGGGATTAACCAAGATATTTATATAGGTGGAGCTAGAAGTAGAATAATAGGCTTATAGTCTTTTTATAAGGGAAAAAGAGAATGAGAAAAGATGATTGATCAAATATGTGTCTTGAATGCACCTACTTGAAATCTTTTCATAACATTTGATTTTGCCAAATTTTCCAACCTCCTTTATCCTCCGATCATACTTAGACATCCATCACCTTCACCAATCACTTATAGGCAAAATTTTCACCCTTTTTCTATTTTATTATTCAACCACCAATTCTTTTAAATATTGACATCTTTTTGGACAAGGTGTATTTTCCAAATCTGATTCCACCAAATTATCCGTCGCAGTTTTCTCTTGGTCTTGATATAAATTTCATCAGCTTCTGACTTATATCGATTTCAGCCTAGTTTCACCCCTACCGGTTTTCTTAAGGCATTTCTCGCTAAATACTCTTATTATATATATTCTGCATATTTGTATACTTGAAAATATATCGGATATAAATACATATGACGTTTTTAAACTTATTATTTCATAACATCATCTAATACTGATAAAAGATTAATTTTACAAAATTAGTATTTTAGTATACACTTTAAAGATAATAATATACCCTTTTTTGGGATGCCGCCAAAACCGAACTGTTACATCTAGCCCCTACACAAACCTATTTATGACAAGGTTTAAACCATATATATTTCCCCTAAATTACGTGCTAAGTCTACTACTCTACTCCTTCAATTTAAACAAGTTGGATCTGTAGCATAAAGTTCACTAAGATTTATGATTTCTAATAATGACGTTGAACTGTACAGATACCACAAAATTAAGTTGCATGTTTCATTGCATATAAAAAATAGAAATTAAACCATGTAATTTCTAAAAATAGATGCATGCTACCAAAACTTTGTAAGAAATAATTGTGGAATATAATATGGAATATCAATTTTAATGGCAATGCAAAACTTGAAATAACTCTCTATATATATGTGTGTATTTGGGAGAAACTGATGAATTGCAGAGGAAATCTCCTTTGGTAATTAGTGCTAGCAAATGATATATGTATATATTTGAAACTGATGAATTGCAGGGCAAATCTCCCTTGGCAGTACGTTAGTGCTAACAAATGACTTATTAACTGCTAAAGGAGTAATTAATTACCCGGTAGGTGGAGGTTCAAACGAGAACACCTCCATTTTACGAGAACGCGAGAACACCTTATCACATGTGATAATACACGAGAGGGGACTTGATGGTGTGCGGATGATGTGTCTTGCTATTTAGGTCGCACCAAAGATCGTTTGCGTGTATGATTTAATATCACATATGATGGTTTTGATTGATTATAATATCACATCAAAGACACCCTTATCACATGTGATAATATATGTGATGGAGCTTAGTGGTGTAACAACGACTTGGCCGGTATCCTAGATCACGCCAAAAGTCATCCGCATCTCTGATTTAGTATCACATGTGTATTATATGTGATGGAATAATAGTATCACATGTGATTTTCTATAGTAAAATGGTGTTCTCGCGTTCTCGCAAAATAAAGGTGTTCTCGTTTGAACCCTTCCCTTACCCGGTAATACATCCATACATTTAAATAATGTTCAAAGGAACTTGACTGATGAAACACAGTCGTTACTTCAAAACTGTTTTATAGTTCAACAAAAAGCAAATCCGTGTACAACTATGAAGATAGCATATGCTTCACATATCACCCCCTCTCCCCCATCCTGACAACATCAATTTGAGAATATTGCAAATAATGATTTTATGCTAGTTTCTTTTTATTGACGTTTTTTTCACTTTCGAAAGACATAAATAGTGACCAATTGATATATGCTTGGTCACGATAAAGAATATATATATTTTGGGTGGTCAAGGAAAGTAGTGAAATATTGATTCGTTTGTTAGGCCAAAGTATAAGGTGGCATGAAGAGCCACAAAATCATTGAAGTTATTGGTCAAGATTGCAAACATAGAGCTTATTATTATTCTTATGTCAACAACATGTGTTGTCACTACTATACCTTTCATCTAAATCTCAATATATAATTTATTTAAATTCCGACGGTAATTAATACGTCAGAAAATTTAATAAGGATTTTTTCTATTTATTAAAATTTCCGATGGGTTTTCGATGAAATTTAAATGAATATTTAATCTCACTGACGGATTTTAAAAAATCCGACAGTAATTTTTATTAGAGGATCAAATTGAAGAGTCTAGTATAGGTGACCCGAAAGGCGGTGGAAAAGGAAAGACCAGCGACAAAAGAGGTAAGGAAGAAGGAGATGGATGAGATGCGGACATTGGCCGAGAAGTTCACAAGGTTGCATTTTCTTTCGAGTGGTTAGCTATGGGATTAGTTTGTTTGACATTGTTTATAGAACAATTTATTTATTTTGGACTCTGTATTTTGAACAGGATATTCGTCATTTTATCTTGAATGTATAAGATTAACGTTTCCATTTGTGTCGCTTAGAATTTTTGCATATTTTTTTAAATTACAAAGAAGTTATTTATAAATGTTGGACAAATTACCAGTGTATTAATGGGTGAAAATTCGTAGGTAATTATTCGTCAAATTATTACTAAGAAAATAAAAAACAAAAATCTGTAGGTAACTTAGTTATTTAATGACGGATCCTACTACTGAAATGGAAGACTTTTACCTACCTACATTTTCCTAGAAAATCCGTCGTTAAAGGATAAATTGTCACAAAACCGTCACAAAAGTTGGCGGGTAAATTGTTGGTGGATAAATCAAATCCATGGTTCAAAATAGCGTGAGATGTGGCGTGGCGGCGAGGTCAAGCCTCAAGGCGTGACTTATGGCGGCAAATCTGTGTATCATATAAATTATTATACTTGTAAACATATGTTTTCTACCATTACTTAATGAGTCAACAAGATCAAGTGATTTAAATTAGGTTATAAATTAAAGACTAACAAATAAGACATTAAAAAGAGTAAGAAAAATCAAATATTACATTGTAAAAACCAAGCATTTGGTCATGGTGTGTCATACATAACGTGATGTGAACCACAAGCCTTAAGCCACGGCGTGCCACGGCGGCTGTTGCGGCAAACGTTTTTGAACACTGATTCAAATCAGTGATAGATTACCTAGGAAATTCTTGGTTATTCCGTTGGTATTTTCTTGAAAAACATCGAATATTACCGGAACCATTACCCGGGTGATTTTTGTAGACGAAAGTCATTTGTTTTGTAGTGCACCACAAAACAAATGACTTTCACCCACGAAAATTATCTGGAGAAATTTTCATTGCTGATTATCCATGGATCACTCAGAAAATACCCGTGATTCGGTAAAATCCTATGTTTTTCGAGAAAATATCAACGGATCATCTAGAGAATTTTTGGGTAATCTGTCACTGATTGAATTATCCACCATCAATTTACCCACCAACTTTTGTGACGGTTTGGAAGGAATCACTCTTTAGCGACATATTTCCCAGAAAAAAGTTCGTAGGCAAAAATACTTCGTTTAGTAGTGGTGGGATTATTGGCGGTCAAAACCATTGATTATATTTCATTAACTAATGAAATCAATGATAGATTAAACTAGGAGTTAATTAAGTCTTAATCTATATACTTAATTAAATTGGAAAAAAGTAAACGATAGATTTAGCAGTGGACCAAATCTGTCGGTGACTATAAATCCGCGGGTAAAACGGATTACAAGGCGAGAATTTTGCAACGGCATGGATCCGCTAATGATTAATTTTACAGGCGGTTGGCGACCGAATTTTATTGTCGGTAAAGCCTATTGTTTTGTAATGTTTTCATCATTTCATGTTAATTTATTGTTGGTTTATTCTATGTAGTTTGGTTAATTGAACAAAATGATCTACTATTGACTATGAAGCTATAGAATGGGCTTGATTATTATTCTTATTATTATCTGCTTAAAAGATAACAAGGGAAAACATATTATAATACAATAATATTTTATCTTATCTATTTACAAATAAAATCTATTAACAGGATGTTAGTGACATAAGAATCGTGGGTGTCTGTTTGCAATCTACAAGAAATCTGTTTACCGATAATTTTATTATCTTTTATACGAAGAAATAAATAAGTTTCTTGATCTTTAATTTAGCGTCTCTTGGGTACATAAAGGGTCGGTAAAAGTAAATTGGCATAAAGGTATTATCCACAAACATTCTATATTCGATGTAGCGGGGATGAGGAAAATAGGGCATGTGCCAAGTATATGCTAACATGTATATATTTTGTGTTGGTCTATAAAATGGTTTTGAAATAGCAATGGTGATTTATCAATCAAATATTACTGAAGATTAATTAAATTGTATGCATGCATTACTGGGTAATTACTCCTTTGGCAGTTAGTAAGTCATTTGCTAACACTAACTGCCAAGGGAGATTTGCCCTGCAATTCATCATTTTACATATTGTTTCATTTCGAGATTGCTATAGCTCTACGTTGAATTCCATTATTATAGTATGTTGTTTTCTTCATTGGGTAACTTTTCGACTCTTAAAACCACATTGATGTGAGGATTTTTGAAGTATTATTAGTAGATGATTTTTGATGTGTATAAGTATTCCAGTTATCATATATATATTTATTATGTTGCAATATTTACTCAAGAATCAACGAACTCGTAACTTAAAATTAATCTACATTATGTTAAACATATAATTATAATATCATGATTAGTGATCCCTTGATCATATACAAAGACAATCTTTGCTCCACTCATCATTCATTATTATTTGCCATTATTTGATCTAGTGTTATTTGTTGTGATGGCAACTGCTGCTTCTCTTTGAAGGTTTGTTTAAACCTCAGGGGAGGCAGAGAACTTTTATGTGATCTCGTACCACTATTGCAATCTCATGTAGCCCCTTAATTTGTGGCCTTCTCAAATTCAATGATTTGCGTTATGTTATGAATAATTATTATACTTTTTTGTTTGAGATGTTTTGTCATTACTTTTCAATACGAACAAAAATAAGAATTTTTTTTCAAATATTTAATATTTACAGGTAGCAGATTTGAGATCATAGATTGTTGAGATGGAGAAACGCCATCAAGCCGAATTGGTGGCTGAACGGAAGAGAAGGGCATATTTGGAGGCCCAACATGCTGCCCAATTAGCTCAACAGACCAGTTTAACCGAGCATTTTGCTGCATTGATGAGGCAGTCCCGATACATCTTCCCCCGTCCCCCACCTCGCGACCTTTCCGGTAGTTAGATTGTTATTTATAATTAACGTTTGAACATTAGATTGTATGAATTTGGTAGTTTTAAATTGTATGAAGAGGTTAATTTTAAATTGTTGGACAATTTTTGGTTTTGTTATTTTATGGGCAAGTTTTGCATTAAAAAAAGTAGGAATTCTGTATTTTTAATTTATTTGTTTAAAAATCTTTGATAGTCAGCGATGGATCAGTGACAAAATATTCGTCGAAAAGGGTCAGTCGCTAATCCGTCGCTAAAGGGTCCGTCGCTGATGCTATCCGTCGCTGATAGTCCGTACGTAACACAGTAGTGAGTTCCTTTGCTAATCTGTTGCTGATATCATCAGCTACCCTCAAATCAGCGACGGAAAATCCGGAATTGGCCTTCAGCAACGGAAATTTCCATCGCTGATAGCCCTTATTTTTGTAGTGAATTAAGTTGCCCTATTAGTAATTGATGTTGGTTTCATTTGTATATCTAAATATATAATTTCTAGGTATTGTATGAATATTTATGGCCAATATAATTATATATACAGACTCGTATATCTAGTGAGATTGTGATGCTTTCCTAAGTCGCAACCAATTAAGGAGATAACTTTCATATATACGTTGAAACTGTTTTGTTGCAAAATGTGCAATTAAAGTTATATTGCTTTTAATAGATGATATAACATATATATATTTCTTGAAACAGTAACCAACAATCTTTTTAAAGATATAGGAACTTTTACATATGATAAACAATATATATTTCTTGAAACAGTAACCAACAATCTTTTTCAATCGGAATTTGGGAAAAAGATATAGGATATGCCGAGGTTATGCCATCTACAACATTTATATATTTCTTGCTTGAATATTTGTAAAATATTGTTTCATGAACTACTTTCATGATCTTTTGAAGTGTAATGTATTACATGGTAATTGCATACATTAGTAATTTCTAACTCTAATCGTCTACGAAAAATATTCGTGCAATGTATCAACTTCACATATATTCCATGCCAATCCAAAATTACTCAACTGTAAAAAAAAATTGGTTGATTTTGGTACAAGAGATTCCAACACATGAAACACTTATAAATGACATCAATTTTTGTAGCATATCTCCATATGATGATGTTCAAATAATTAAGTTTGTTCAAGAGATGGCTGCATGCTAAATGTTTGAATCTCATTTGTATTAATATCAATATATAAATTCATCCATGAAGTTCTCTTATTCATTTTTGGAATCAAATTTGCATGTACAAAGAGATTAGGCGGCTCTATAAAACCTAAAAAGGCGGCTCTTCAGGATAACATTGTTACGTGCTCGTATAACCGGGTGCACCATATGAGTAGTATCTGCAAAATTAATTATTGGGTTGGTTGGATTCAAGATCCTGCCCTTACTCTTTTCGTTTTGTAATTCCCGACTAGCATCTTGCTAGTGTTTTAATAAAATGTCGTTGTTCAAAAAAATTATATGTACAAAGAACACATGTTAGTTTTCATATTTGTTTGTTAACTAACACATTCATAAATTACTAAGTAAACAATATTTTTTTACTTAATCTATGCTGATAGAAAGAAGGAAAGATCTATGATTAGGTTAGTTTCTAAAATTTACTCCTAAACTTGATCAAGTTATAAATCATGCATGTTTTTGGTTTTCAGTGGCAAATCCAGGATTTTTATCTAGTGGGGTCACCATTAAGGTAGACTAAAACGCACAAAGTTACTCAACGTGTTTCGAGAGATTTTTTAATTTTTTTTGTCGATTTCAAGGGATTTTTTAGTGTTTTTGTCGATTTTGAAGAATTTTTCCGTTTTTTTGATTGATTTCAAGAGAATTCTTTAGTGTTTTTGGTAATCGCCGGTAAAATGGGATCACTCAGAAAATTTTTTAGTGGGAGAACTAAGAATAAGTTTAACATTTTTGATTTTTTTAACCTAGCTAATTAATTACATTTCTTAACTATTGAGTGGGGTCCCTTCCCCCTCCTTCTTAGTTCATTGGCTCATATTACGAGTAGTGTTAACATTTTTGATGCGCACATTATTTGAATTTGACACATTCCTTGCTGTATTCGAGGTTTTATATTTTTACAAATATGAGTTTTTCTTTTTTAGTTAAGTAAAGAAAATCTTGAAATACTATGAGTTTGTTAACTACATTCATTATAGAAAAAATGACTTTTATCCGTAAAAATCACCCTGTGAAATTTTCATGGTGATTACCCACGAATCATTCAGAAAATACAAGTGTTTCGGTAGAATCTGATGTTTTTCGAGAAAATACTAATGAATCACCGAGAAAATCCTTGGTTAATTTGTCACTGATTTGTATTACCCACTAATACGTAGGCAAAATTCTTTCATTTTAGTTTGGTAGTGGTTATGAAAAATTCTTTTGGCTAAATCCACTTATTCTTTACACACATATATATATATATATATAGGGGAGGGATCAAATGAGAACCACCCCTCCTTAAAAGAATAAAGGAAGAAATTGTAGACCACATATGATGTACATGGGTCCCACATAATATTAAATCATTTATGATTGAATATTAAATCATAAATGATTTAATATTATATGGAACTCACATCATACTTGATCTACAAGTGTTACTTTAAAAATGTAAATGTCTCATTTGAACCTTCATCTATATATATTCAAATTAGAACTTTGCATTTTTAAAGAAAACAAATTGACACTTGTGGATCACATATGATGTGGGTCCCACATAATATTAAATCATTTATAATTTAATATGATTTAATATTAAATCATAAATGATTTAATATTATGTGAGACCCAAATCATATATGGTTCACAATTTGTTTCTTTGTTTCTTTAAGGAGGGATATATGGTTCTCATTTGATCTCTCCCCTATATATATATATATATATATGTGTATATATATGCAGAAGCTACGCTTATATATTTTTTGTATGTTCTGTGACTTGTAAGTGATGTAAAACATGTCATTTAACATTAATTGGACATTGAAAAATAAAAAGAAAAGCATTTTCTTGTTCGAAAGGTCCTTTCAACTTTTGTTCAACAGCGTTGATATATTCTTCATTCTTTTCTACTAGACCAATTGGGCCCTCTTTATTATTTTTATGTTGAAAAAAATCACAATATCGTAAAATATGTATTTCATAAGTCTTTTTCTTTTTCAAATAAATAACATCAACAATTACAATATGAAATATGTATTTCATATGTCTTTTTCTTTTTCATTCATTTCTCACGGAAAAATGAAGTCAAGGAAAAAACTGAAACTTTGCATCCTAAAATAGAAACTAGAAACTAGAATCGTATTGGTTTTTCTTTAATGAATCACCTTTATTTAAAAATATATATAACTTTGAGAGATGTGGATCGTATTATTTTTTTTCCCTTTTCTTTCATATAAATTCTAGAAGCATATGCTTATGTTGCAAGGATATTAGACATATATGCAAAGCTATATTCGGGCATATCATAATTATTTAGTATTGTACCTTTCCTAAGAGAAAGAACATCTTACAGTGATTTTCATGTACATTACGCATCTCTATTTGCTAACAAATACGTAGCCGATTCTCCTCTTTCCTTTATGTGTAAAATCACTTTGCATCTTTCATGCCTCTTTGATGCACAAAAGGCTGGTCAAAATAAACTAGCTAGCATAAAAGCATCATTTGCAAGACACAAACTTAACCGATTATTGACATAATGTGCCGATATGATACTTAAAAATTTACAGCGAAAAAAGAGGGGATCTCCCTAGGATATGCTATAAGCATAATAGAATGGGCAATTACTCTTTTAGTCGTTTGTAAGCAACATCCTATCTCTAACTGTCAAAGAATATTTCTTTGTAAAACATCAGCTTTACAACTCAAACAATCTAAAATTAATCGACATTAGATGAGATTCCACAATGACATATAATCATTGTCGGACCAGGAATTTTTTGAGTGGATACACCTTTAAGGTGGATCAAACGCCTACGAAATCACAGGTTTGATTGGAGGGAAATATCGACTCGATAATAACTGAAACAAATTTCAAAATACATACAAACCAAGAGGAAAACTTATATTTTTTGGAAAAGCTAATGATCAAAATGATAATTTACAAAAAGATGCAATTAATTAACAAATTAAAGTGGACGGAAACAAATTTGGAGATGGAGATGAAATCAATAGAGTATTAAATGTGTTATTAAATTTGATTTAGGGGTTTTTGAAAGTGATTTAGGATTGAAATAGATTAAATTAAGAATAAAAGTTATTGTCTTTCTAGTTTTGAACAAAAAGAAGTTAAAAATCATCCCACCAAGTTGCTAGCCTAAACCATCCCACCAATTCTAGATCCATTTTAGAAACTTGGTTTTACAATATTTTAGTGCACCTTCAAAATGAAGCGGCTGCACCTTCAAGACGTCTGGATTTTTTCCTTTTACGATAATCAAGTGAGCGGTGCACGGGACCTCGCTTTGGGTCCTCCTTTGCATATAATGTTCTATATGGTTATCTTTATCATATGACATTTCTACACATCTAATTAGAGAATTGGTTGGGAAGTCACCACTTGGACAATTTCTACCATATGACATTTTGTTGGTGATTTTAGTTTCATAAACTATTTGGTGCAATTGTTATTTACTTGAGATCAATTAAGGTGATGAGACAAATATAACTGAGTTAGGGGTGCATAGTGCACATCATTGGCGGAGGCAGTATTGGCCTTGGGTGATCACAGGATCACCTTCAACCTTTAAAAGGACTTTCTTATATATAAAAAGGCTATTATCATCCTCGGGAATAATGAGGAAAAACTCCATAGTTCTCTCTTTCTATCTATAATTATATAAATTTAATATTTTTAGTTTTAAAAATATTACAATATACACACATTTATGGAATTAGAAACGGGCAAATTGCATCAAAAGGTAATGTACTTTGCCTTAATTCCTATTTTGGGTAACGTACTTTCAAAACTTTCGTTTTGGTACCTACGATATAAAGTTTCAAACGTTTAAGTACCTGGGTGACCGGTTTAAGCATTAACAGGTTACCATGCTGTGTGGTAGTTGACGTGGCGTCCAACTCAATATCATTTGTTGACATGGCTAGTGGCATGAATTTTTTAATCTAAATTTAGTCTTTTTATTTTAACATTTTTTAGACCACAGGGAGCAAATCTGTAATTAATCGAACTCTTAGACTTGGTTTCCACTTTCCAGATCTGTGTTAAACCTTCATACAAAACCTCCAGACCTTAAAGAAACTTGGTTTCATCCTTCAACGTGAAACTCCAGATCTTGAAAAACTTGGTTTCAACCTTCGACATGAAACCTCCGGATCTTGAAAAACGTGGTTTCCAGATTTGTGTTAAAACGGAATTACCTGAAACCTTCAGCCACCACCATCGCCGTTAGACCACAACCCACCTTTATCGCCGGTAAAACCCACAGCCAGATCCATCGCCGGTAAAACCCACGACCCAGATCCATCACCAGTGTCACAGATTCTTCTCATCAATCTTTGCATTCGTTGCTCTCTCTCTCTCTCTCTACATATATATATATATATATATATATATATATATATCACGCACACATCGTTGGATCTGAGACCTTGCAGGTGTCGAGATGGATTCATGAATCTGATATCTCTTGAGTAAGGTTGTGATTTACACTAGGATTGATTTAGGGTTTTTGATTTGGATTTGACATAGGGTTTGTTCATTGTTTAGATTTTAGGTTTTGAACTTTGATTTATGGTTTAGATTTAGATATTTGACTTTTGGTTTTTGATTTAGGGTTTCTAAGTTATGTTTGGGGATTTTTGTTCTTGATAATAAAGATGAAATCCATAAAAAAATGTGTTATTTGATTGATTATTGTAGTTTATTTGATTTTTAATTTAAGAAATATTCTTTGGTTCTTTCTTGGCTTTCTTCATCTTCAATCTTCTAAGTTCTTATGAACCGGGTGAATACTTGAACGTGACGAAGATGGAATTAGAACAATAAGATGGGCCTAATAAAATTCACACAAATATTTATTTATATATATATATATATATATATATATTTTTTAGATTAAAAAATTCATGTCATTAGCCATGTCAGCAAATGATATATGAGTTGGACGCCACGTCAACCACCACATCAACATGGTAACCGGTTAATGCTTAAACCGATCACCCAGGTACTTAAATGTTTGAAACTTTATATCCTAGGTACCAAAACGAAAGTTTTGAAAGTACGTTACCCAAAATAGGAATTAAGGTAAAGTACATTACCTTTTGATGCAATTTGCCCATTAGAAAACTATTTAACTAAGTTTAACATCTTATTTTGATCCATTATTTATTTTGTTTTCATATATCCATCAAATATATATATATATATATATATATATAGAGAGAGAGAGAGAGAGAATGTGAGTTTAAACGAGATGACCAATATACGAGAAACGTCAAATAACAAGTGTTTTTAAAGTAAAATTACATGTGACACACGTCGAGCTGACCAACTTTTGCATGTGTGAGTTTTCACACAACCTTGGTTGTGTTGACTAGTTGTACATTCTAGACGGTTGTATCGCATGTGATTTTGCTCTAAAATTTATGTGATTTAGCCCTTGTCGCTTCTTGTAAGTTAACAGGCTCCTCACATAATTCCATCAATCTTTCTTTCTCTCTTTCTCTCTCTCTCTCTCTATATATATATATATATACACACACGTGTGTTTATATATATATATATATATATATATATCCAATTTAAGAACAATTTTAGAAACAGATTTAAAGAGGTTTCAAATGTATTCGGATTATATCGAAGTCAGGGTCTACCACATCTAGGGACTCGACATAATTTAAAGTGATTGGTGATCTTGTAGAAAATATGGCTGAAACAAAAGGACCACCCTCATCGAAAATCCTGACTCCGCCCCTGAACAGAAAACCATAGGTACAACAAGTCTATTAATTATGGGTTAGCTATACCGACAAATAATATCAGGTCTTGGGGATCCTCTATATAGATCGTTAGGGTCACCCAAGATTTAATTGTTATCTTTTGGGATACCATCATTGGCGGAGGCAGTATTGGCCTTGGGTGATCACAGGATCACCCTCAACCTTTAAAAGGACTTTCTTATATATAAAAAGGCTATTATCATCCTCGGGAATAATGAGGATAAACTCCATAGTTCTCTCTTTCTATCTATAATTATATAAATTTAATATTTTTAGTTTTAAAAATATTACAATATACACACATTTATGGAATTAGAAAAGGGCAAATTGCATCAAAAGGTAATGTACTTTGCCTTAATTCCTATTTTGGGTAACGTATTTTCAAAACTTTCGTTTTGGTACCTACGATATAAAGTTTCAAATGTTTAAGTACCTGGGTGACCGGTTTAAGCATTAACAGGTTACCATGCTGATGTGGTAGTTGACGTGGCGTCCAACTCAGTATCATTTGCTGACATGGCTAGTAGCATGGATTTTTTAATCTAAATTTAGTCTTTTTATTTTAACATTTTTTAGACCACAGGGAGCAAATCTGTAATTAATCGAACTCTTAGACTTGGTTTCCACTTTCCAGATCTGTGTTAAACCTTCATAAAAAACCTCCAGACCTTAAAGAAACTTGGTTTCAGCCTTCAACGTGAAACTCCAGATCTTGAAAAACTTGGTTTCAACCTTCGACATGAAACCTCCGGATCTTGAAAAACGTGGTTTCCAGATTTGTGTTAAAACAGAATTACCTGAAACCTTCAGCCACCACCATCGCCGTTAGACCACAACCCACCTTTATCGCCGGTAAAACCCACAGCCAGATCCATCGCCGGTAAAACCCACGACCCAGATCCATCACCAGTGTCAGCATTCTTCTCATCAATCTTTGCATTCGTTGCTCTCTCTCTCTCTCTATATATATATATATATATATATCACGCACACATCGCTGGATCTGAGACCTTGCAGGTCTCGAGATGGATTCATGAATCTGAGATCTCTTGAGTAAGGTTGTGATTTACACTAGGATTGATTCAGGGTTTTTGATTTGGATTTGACATTGGGTTTGTTCATTGTTTAGATTTTAGGTTTTGAACTTTGATTTATGGTTTAGATTTAGATATTTGACTTTTGGTTTTTGATTTAGGGTTTCTAAGTTATGTTTGGGGATTTTTGTTCTTGATAATAAAGATGAAATCCATAAAAAAATGTGTTATTTGATTGATTATTGTAGTTTATTTGATTTTTAATTTAAGAAATATTCTTTGGTTCTTTCTTGGCTTTCTTCATCTTCAATCTTCTAAGTTCTTATGAACCGGGTGAATACTTGAACGTGACGAAGATGGAATTAGAACAATAAGATGGGCCTAATAAAATTCACACAAATATTTATATATATATATATATATATATAAATTTTAGATTAAAAAATTCATGTCATTAGCCATGTCAGCAAATGATATATGAGTTGGACGCCACGTCAACCACCACATCAACATGGTAACCGGTTAATGCTTAAACCGGTCACCCAGGTACTTAAACGTTTGAAACTTTATATCCTAGGTACCAAAACGAAAGTTTTGAAAGTACGTTACCCAAAATAGGAATTAAGGCAAAGTATATTACCTTTTGATGCAATTTACCCATTAGAAAACTATTTAACTAAGTTTAACATCTTATTTTGATCCATTATTTATTTTGTTTTCATATATCCATCAAATATATATATATATATGTATATATATATATATATAGAGAGAGAGAGAGAGAGAGAGAATGTGAGTTTAAACGAGATGATCAATATACGAGAAACGTCAAATAACAAGTGTTTTTAAAGTAAAATTACATGTGACACACGTCGAGCTGACCAACTTTTGCATGTGTGAGTTTTCACACAACCTTGGTTGTGTTGACTAGTTGTACATTCTAGACGGTTGTATCGCATGTGATTTTGCTCTAAAATTTATGTGATTTAGCCCTTGTCGCTTCTTGTAAGTTAACAGGCTCCTCACATAATTCCATCGATCTTTCTTTCTCTCTTTCTCTCTCTCTCTCTATATATATATATATACACACACACACACACACATGTGTGTGTTTATATATATATATATCCAATTTAAGAACAATTTTAGAAACAGATTTAAAGAGGTTTCAAATGTATTCGGATTATATCGAAGTCAGGGTCTACCACATCTAGGGACTCGACATAATTTAAAGTGATTGGTGATCTTGTGGAAAATATGGCTGAAACAAAAGGACCACCCTCATCGAAAATCCTGACTCCGCCCCTGGTGCACATCACATATATTGCCCTGTCACATGAGATCACCATGACACCATAATTAAGGTGGGGGTCAAGGGGGCCGTGCCCCCTTGCGGGATTCAAGGTGGAGAGCCCCTTGGCGATATATCAAATAAAAGATAAATCTCTTACTATAAATCAATACTTAAATTACTTTGAATACCAAATCAATTAATGTGGATTAAATCAATAACATCCCACAATAATGACAATGAGAAAATATGTAATTTCATCTAAATAGAACAATTTATTTTCTTTTTTCCATCTCATTTCCAGCCAAAAAAAATTGTCAAGAAAAAAGGTGAATTTTTGCATCCTGAATTATGAAATAGATGGTAGAATAATTGTTATTACAATTGTATTCTTTTTTCTTTAATGGAACTCCTTTAAATGAAAATATGTATTGGTTTGAGAGGTATATTATTTTCTTTTGTATTAGTATATGTTTGAATTAAATTCTAAAAGTACATGCCTATGTTGTACGGATGTTAGAGTACATGCATATAAGCAAAGCTATATTCAATATTCATGTTAATTGGTCCTATAATAGATTCGATATACATCCCTATCACAGACAACGAACATTTTAAAATGACTTTAACATACGTATGTTATCCACATCTGTCCTATTTGTGATCTTTTCTTTACTTGTAAGATCACTTTGTATTTCATTAATTTTCATGTCTCTTGGAAGCACAAAAGGCCGATAAAATTAAACCAGCATAAACGCATCATTTGAAAGACACAAACTTTAACCTGTTGTGGACATAATATGTTGTCATGATACTGGAAAATTTTACAGGGATATAGAGGGGATGTTTCTAGGATATGCTATGCATGCATAATAGAAGTTGACTCTTGCAGACCTATAAAAGGGACTTTTGAAGGAATAGAATTTGTTATCATATGGTGACTTAGTAGATCTTTTTATATGTATGGATGCATTACTGGGCAATTACTCTTTCAGCATTTAGTAAAACAAAATGCTATCTTTAACTGCCAAAGGAGATTTAATTGCCTTATAATTCATCAACTTTACAACTCAAATCATTTAGAATTAGTCTGCAAAAAATTGGACTCCCCAATAGTATATATAGTTCTCTTGCTATCTTTATCGTATGGTATTTCTATAAATCTAACTGAAATGATTGGATAATTAAAGATTTAGCTTATTGCAGGTCACTTGGACAATGCCTATGTGTAAGTACTCATTTGATGATGCTACTTTGACTATAGATGTCAAATTTGCATTCACAATTTTTGAACTGATATTTATTGTTTTACAACTTGGAGATCGATTTGTTTGTATTTATAGTACTTAATTCTACTTCGAAGGCAATCGATTTGTACTGTTAGGACTAAAAGTCCTAAGTTTATAAAGTTTTATAAAGAAGAAAAAATTAATTGTAATATTCCATATTATGTTTAATACCTTATAGGCTTGTGCTTACCAATGTAATAGACAACTAGTATATAAAGGAATCTAGGGTAGAGGTTTCGTTAATGAGAGTCGTCTAAAGTACATTCGCGTTTGTAATCTCTAATGTTTTCATCAATAGAACATACGACTCGATAATTTCCGTATGATTCCTCTTTTGATCTTGTTGAATCGGACATAACATGTACATCACTATTTTCTCAAACTGTTGCAACTTTGTCCATGATAAAAATGAAGTTCTTCGACTTTTGGTGTTTGTTTTTTATTATTTGGAGGGTGAGTGGTTGCCAATTAATTAGTATCTATAATGTGTGGTCAGGGCCGGTCCTAAGGTTTCTGATGCCCTGGACGGAGACGTTTATAAATGCCCCCTCAAAGAACCAATAAAATTTTAGGAGTTTTTAACAATGTTGAATCTGGTTAATAAACCTACACAAAATGTACAATGTGATAACATACAAAATAACTTTGTTCAATAATTTGTAACAACAATATCGTCAATGAACATTTTAAATAAATAAAAAAAACTACTTAGCATCTAGTAGAACTTTATAAAAGATAATGCTAAAACAACTAAATGTTTCTAGAGTAGTTTGGTGTAACCAAACTATTTAATTTATTTCTGAAGAAAACCCTCAAACGAAAATTAAAAGAGTTATTTTGTACCAAATTGATCATATCTCAAACAATGATGCAATAATAAGTTTTTTTTAAAACAAAAACTCATACAAAATACTAATTTTATTCGGTTTTTATTTTTATTTCAGATAAAAAAAATTCATTAAACAAAAGGAAAAAAATCATTGATAAAATAGGAATTATAAAAGTAAAACGTGAAGAAATATAACCAATAATAACTTTGGCTGGATGGTAAAGTTGTCTAATTATGTAAAGAAAGTCATGGGTTCATGTCTTGTTAAATGCAAATATTATATTAGATTTTTATTAATAACAAGTTGGACTAGTCCTACCTGGGCCGACTTTGGGCTTTGATGCCCTTGGGCTCTTGCTGCCCTGGGCGACCGCCCACTTCGCCCGGCCCTTGGGCCGCCCCTGTGTGTGGTAGAAGTTTAATTTTAATGGGACGTGTTTGTTCACGTTAATAATCTTGGTTATCCGTCACTAATGAGTAATTTCTATATCTTCTAAAGATGAGTAGGAAATGTAGCCATCATTCATATCGCATTTAATGTGTATTAAACTTATTGACGATTTCTTGTTAGCAATTGTGTTCATCGTTTACCAATAAATTTCCTACTTGCGTGCATAAACTAAGAAAAATTTACGATACCTTTTTTATCACGTGAATGGCCTTATTACAAAGACTTTAGGGACATGTCTATTTCCATCTACATCGAGTCTACTAGGAAAAAGAATCAACAATCATCAAAGGAGTTCTTGATCTAAAACATATAACAAAGATGCTCATATACAAAGTGGTGTCACGTCTTTGTTTTCATATGTCGTCATACTCATACATGCTTAGAACATGAGCTTTTACATATGATATACATAATATGTCAACACAGTCAAAAATTAGGGAAAAGGGGTTGGATGTGCCCAGCGTCACAACTTAATTAGAGAAAATTATACATTTCTTGATTGCCTATAAAATGTTGTTGAATGTGTAGAGTATATTGTTTCACGAACACTACTAGAAAAATGACTATTTCCGAGGGCCAAATCTGCCGGAAAATCAAGTGCCGGTGATTTTTTCCCGGCAGATTTACTGGAGGATTTCCTTTTTTTTCAGTAATCCGCCACTCCAATATTTGTATTTATTCAGAAAAAAAATTAAATTAGAATTTTTTTTAATCGGATTACGGCGGACTTTTTCTACCGGTAACATTAAAATATTTTTTAAATTAACTTTTTTTAAATAAAAAAATTCTCGAATTAAATTACTGCCAGAAAATTAATTGTATTTCTAGTGTTTTCCGACGGATCTTGTCTGCCGGAAAATTAACCAGTTTCAAAATGTATGTTTCAGTTTTTTATTAAGAACTTGTAAATGCTGTAAATATAAAAAAAATTGCTTGAAAAATAAAATCCACATGTCAAGGAAAAAAATATAAAAAGAAGAAAAAAAACGAAATCCACATTTTCGGCGGATTATTTTTCTAGAAACTTAAATTACGTTATACAGCGAACTATCGGCAATTTTTTATTAATAAAAATTTCGTCATGGATTCCAACGTCTCCACCCAGCGGAATGCAGATTACCATGTCATGACTCTGCCATGGATTCCAACGTCTCCACCCATTTCCACTGTTGCCAACCTCCACATCGTTATAAAAGGATGTGGTAACATTGCGTTAAATTGGGAAGTTGTTCTGATAGAGTATCACAGACATAAGATTTTTATGGGTCATGTGGTAGACACTAGTAATTAAAAGAGTGAATAAGTTCTAACACCCAAAAACACTACAAAACAAATTATTGTTACCCAGGAAAATTTCCGTCAGTGATTACCATGAATCACCCAGAAAATAATAGTGGTTCTGTAAAAGTCAATGTTTTTCGAGAAAATACCAACGGATCATCCAGAGAATCCCTAAGTAATTTGTCAATTATTTGAATTACCCATCAGCAATTTATCCACCAACTTTTGTGACGGTTTTGTAAGGAATCACCATTTAGTGACAGATTTCCCAGAGAAAAGTTCGTAGGCAAAAATCTTTCGTTTAGTAGTGAAAATAAGAGATAATTTAAACCGAAACAAATACGGAATAAAGCTTAGTTGGAATATACATCACCCAAAGTAGGGAAATGTATGAGAGTTTACATTAACAGTTACATACTAAAAAACAACCTAAAAATCTACACTAAATTGAAATATAGATAACATTCAGTTGTTGCTAATACCCTCAAAAGTATAACATCTAGTAACTCCAATAATTACACCCAATCGTGTAATCCCAAAGATTCCCCTACCGGCAATACGCTCCGCTAAAAGCAGTGGAGCCCCACCGCTAAGAAAACCTGATATACATGTCATTCGAGAAAAATTGTTAGGGTTAAAGCTTAGTAAGAATAAACAGTTAATGAATAAAGCTTTAAAACTTTAAAACGATAAACATAGCTTTAAATGAAATATTAATCTTTACTCAATGCTAAAACTTTGAAAAATAAAGTCCTCAACAAATAATGTAGTCTCATTTATCAACCAAACCCCAAAGTATAAGAGCATAATAGTTTTGAGTTCCAAATCCACCAATAGTTTGAAATTTACATCAAGTGTTTTAAAACTATTCCCATACATGATTTATTAAAATATGCGTAAACCCCAAGTTTCCCAAGTTTGTCCTAGATTGTCAAAATTATCATAATGTGTAAATACTTGAAATATGAACATGTAGGAGGTAAAATGCATCATTTTAACATGTATATAGTTTTGTAAAAATGTAGGATGAACACACTTTGGTTAGTCTTGGGTGAAAACCAAAAATCGCCAAAACTCTTGAAAATAGGATGAACATTTAGATCTTGAAGTTTATACTTGCAACTCTAGCTTGGAATCTTCTTTGGGGAACCCTGAGATGTTTGAAGAAATTGATTTTAACTCAATCAAAAACCCTAGTGGCATTTATGCAAAGGAAGTGGAGTAGATGAGACGACTAAATGAGAAATGAATACTGAAAATCGGGTTTTATGGATGTTGGGGGGTTTCCGGTAATCCTAGCATGCTATAACGCCACTGGCACAATCGCATGGCACTATCGCGCCAGATCTACCGAGGACCCCTTTATGGTACGAGCTATGCGATCCTGACACCGCAACTGTGACACGACAGTATCGTCGGGTACTATCGTCAGGGATGTACCGAAAGTCCCCAACTTCCTGATTTTAGATCTTTTCCTCAACACAAACAGATCCTAATTTATTTTACTCAAAACACTTAAAATAAATATATACTTAGAGATAAAATGTAACACTCTAAAATTTATGATTTGTAAAATAAATAATTATTGAGGGTTAGAAATTTAAAGAGTACACGACATAAGGGATTGTACTTTCGATACTCGAAAAATATGATTTTATTGCAATAAATAAAATCATTAATAGGGGAAGTTATATATTTTAAATTTAATTGATTTGGGAAAAGAATGCAAAAGGGAAAACTATATGGACTAGTTCTGCCAAATGAGAAAAGGTGATTTGGAAATGATTGAAATTTTAGAAATCATTCCAAAATCACGTTTTTCATATTTGAGGCCAGATTTGACGACCTAAATGTTGGAGTTTCCGTCTGAAATTTGGTAGAGTCGTTCCCAAGGGTGTAAAGGAGTAAACCCAATTAGAATTTCGTGATTTCATCAAGAATTGAGAGAGATATCGAGTTCGGAGCGGCATAGGGTCATTCGGTACGAAAGCGATTGGAGGTAAGATACTCAACCAAAATCGATGTATAATATATGGATAGCTTCGTTTTTCAATTACCTTTCTATTGGTATAAGCTTCGTGGGCTGTAGTCGTCTGTACGTTGAGCAGTTTTGTCTAGAAGCCGCTGTGGCGGCGGTTCGACGAATTCGGGTACAAAAACTCAAAATACGAGTTTAATAATGAACCGTAGGGGCTGTAAATTTATATATGAGTTGGGATGTTTGTTGTTTATAAACTTTTGTAAAAAATTTGGTGAAAAACGGTCGAGAAACGATCTCAATCGAGGCTGTTCACGACAGCCGTACCGAAGGTGCGACCAGGTTAGGTCGGATGACAAGTTACGTTGGACCGAGATTTAGGCCATGGCTTTGTGTCCGGGCTGACTTTTTGGGGTCGGGTTCGGTTAAAGTCGAGTCGTTTTTATTAAACTGAATTTATTATAAAGAGATTTGAGTGTCGTTTATTTATTTGGATTAGTCGAAATAAGTTGAGATGTTTTGATGAAGTTGGTTAAGTTTTGGACATCAAATTATAAGGGTTTTAATTAATTGGGTTATCGCATATTGGGATTTATTATTTAGAGATTTATTATTTATTAATTAGATTATATCTAATTGATATTTTAATCTCCAAGTTATTTATTTAAGGGTGGAGGAATTATTAAATTATAATAATTTAATAACTTGTTTAAGGAGTCGTGGTTGGATGATTGGAGGATTGGGTGTTTTAGAATGACACCTATATAGTTATCGGTTGAGTTTAATGCGACGTGATTTATTTTGAACGTGAAGTAGTCCATTGGACGACGGTTGTTTGGGGTTGACCCGTTGACCATGTCAACCCAGGTTTGACTATAGTTTGACCCATCTGACTTTAGGACTCACTTTGTGGGAAAAGTCAAGACACTAATTATGGAAATGTAATTATATTTTATAGAGTATTACTCAGGGACGAGGTTTAGCTACGCGGAGCTATTCAGATGAGTCTTTCACGAGATTTCACTAGGATGTATACATATGTATGAAATGTATTTTTACATATATGGTGTGGATGTTTATATGTTAATTGATGAGGTGATATTATTGCATGTTTACTTTAATTTGGTGATCTACATGCATGTGGTTAAATTATGGTGTAGCATGCTATTTATGTTATATGATGATACATTGCATGCAAATAGGAGTGGGGTGTGGGTTAACATGCTTATAAAATGTATATAACCCGGGTGTGGGATATCGGCTCGATGTGTCACACTTTGGGGAGGCATGACCCAAAATGGGCGGTAGTTCCTGGTAGACTTACACTCTCAGGAATGTCTGTGACATGGCAGGTCCCTACCTAACGGAGATGAGTTAAGAGATCTCATTGGGGGTGCATATAATTGGTGAAATTGCATATCATATTTATTCGATAATTATATGTGATTGAATGTGTGTCGGATAGTCGCACGTAAACCGTGAACTCACTGAGCTATTTACCTGACTATAGTATACATCTCAGGATCGGGAGGTTCAGGAATCGACAAGGGCAAAGGACACGCTTAAGGAGTTTAGTTCCTTTTACTTTATTTAGCGTACACTTATATGTATTTCGGAGTTTGCCTTGGTTTGAATTATAGTGACCCGGTATGGGACGGGTTATCTTTTAATATTTAATATTGATTTGATGTTTAGACTTCCGCTGTAAACGTTTTAGTTTATTAATTGGAGTATTTAATGAGGTGTTTTGATGACGTGATATTTCATTATTTGGAAAAAAAATGGG
This sequence comes from Silybum marianum, assembly GCA_036898165.1. Taxonomy (NCBI): domain Eukaryota; kingdom Viridiplantae; phylum Streptophyta; class Magnoliopsida; order Asterales; family Asteraceae; genus Silybum; species Silybum marianum. The sequence continues at coordinate 21,853,814 of CM072539.1, forward strand.
GTGTTACATAAAAGATAAGGTAACCTTAGAATTTTACATACCAAAATTTTGGGTGTTACATAAGTTAACAATTATAAAACAATATTTACACTATAAGGTCACTTGCAACAATCTTATCTGATTTCTTTGGGAGTTAGAGTTGTTAAATGATGTTGTATATATCATATATTTGGTAAATATTTTTACTTTTTCCAACTACCTCACATTGAAATTAAAACGTTCGAAAATAATATGTTTATATGACTTTCAGGTGTCGTGGCTTAGAGGGATATGATGTTCTCCAATCAGATTGCTTATGGTTCATTATAGTGCACTCGAGGAGGAGGGGTGTAATGGTAGCTAGGGTCTATTTGGGTCTGTTGATCGGATGTGCTTGTTTTTTTTAATAGCAGAATTTTTATTAAAAGTAGTAAGATGCTAGAGAAGCAATTACAATGTGCTTGTTGGTAGTATAGTTGCACCATGATCATTAACTAAGTGCAATCCTTTTGCATGCAATCCTTTTGCATGATTAATAAACACTGTTGGAGGTACGGTTTTCCTTTCAAAAGTTAATATATGTGTGTGTTATTGTCGTTCAAAAAAATATCACATTTCAAAAAGATGTTAAAACAACGGTGAGTTGCTACATTGAATAGAAAAATGAGTGTTAGGACAACCTTGTGAGTGTGTGTGTGTGGGGGGGGGGGGGTTGTTTTACCATCAAAATATTCATAAACTAATTTGTAAGAAAATATGTAACAATACAGAAGATGGATTCTTTTGTTAAGCTTTCAACGCAAGCAAACAAAAAATAAAGAGAGAGATGCAAACAGATTTAGAGAGGTTCACCAAAACCGGGCTAATCCTCTTTGTTTTGTGAACTCAACGGGACGATCTACTATATATAATGCTCTTTTAAAGTAGAAACAACTGTATGAACACTTGATTACACAATATTTGAATACTTGAAAAACGAAATCAAGTTCTAGCTATCAATCCACACCACAATGTGGATGCTAGTTGGATATATCTCACACACTTACTAGAGTGTGGAGAATACTTGTGTTGTATGTTTGGTATCACAACCTTTCTTTGAAGTATTGAGAAAGATTGTAAAATGAAAATGTTAGAGAAAATTTAGAGTCCAAAGTTTTTCTAAAACTTGTGTTTTCAAATTGTTGGATGATAGATGTATTTTGAAAGAACTCTTGAATATCTCTTTCTCTCTCTCTCTCTATATATATATATATATATATTGAGAGTGAGTGATAGAGTGGTAGAATGAAAGTGTGTTAAAAAAGAGGTGGAGTGTGAAAGTGTGCTAGAGTAATAGTGTGGTTAAAATAGAGGTATAGTGTGAGATTGGAGACACTTGAAATGAAAGAAATGAGAGTGTGTAAGAAAGAAATTCAAAAAAAAAATTCAAAAAAAAATACAATTTTTGTACTTCTAGAATTCAATGGATTCAACAGAAAAATTATTTTTATTTTTATTATTTTAACAAATCAATTTTTAAACCAACCAAATTATTTTGATTTAGTTACACGACCTAGTTAAGATAAAAAAACATTTATTTAAAAACATTTTTATAAGCTTTATCATTTTATAAAAAAATCACTATCAATTTTTAAAAAATGATCGGTAAAAACGATCGAAGTTAAAATACCAAGCACTAAACATTCGTATTTCCACATGTCGCTTGAATATTTCCGTTCTGCTGCGCCTTCTCGATAGTGGTCATTAATTTGAAGTTGACACGATTCCAGATACGATAAGGTTTACCTCCGTCAAATATATTTATGCACATCAAGTAAAACATTAGACAAACAATATAATACGGTTTGTTTGTAATCATCAAAACAATTATAGAGATGTGACACACTTGCACCAACAATGAAAATATATGCATTTTAGTAATGTGCAATAAAGTCAATAGTATTGGTTATATTATAAATCAATCATCAAGTAATTAACTCTTAATGAAAATATTGAATTACAAAGAACTTTGGCTTTTTTGCCTAGGGCTGAAGATTCGAACTTGTTCAATATACTCTTTTTCTTCAGAAATGAATGGTTTTACTAAACAATATCTATTTTTTCTACAATTGTTAATGAGCCAACTTTATTGATACTTTGATTGTTGTCAAGATAAAAGACAACACAAAACAAAGATTAATGATGGCCATAAAATACTTAACACCTCGACTCTTTCATGCACAAAAGTGTAGAACTGACGTACTAAGATGAATTAGAGATTAACTCTACAGAGATTAAAAAAGTTGTTCAAGAGTTTTCTCGAGAAAAATGCTTAATGTGATAAAAATTGTGAAACAATAAAGCAACCCGAAATGACATACGATATGTAAATTTGATGAATTGCAGGGCAAATCTCCCTTGGCAGTTAGTGTCTTATACTAACTGCTAAAGGAGTAATTACCCAGTAATGCATCCATACATTTAAACAATCTTCTAAGACATTTGATTGATGAAAACCCATTATCTTCGAAACCATTTTATAGACCAACAAGAAATATATACATGTTAGCATATACTTAGCACATGCACTATTTTCCCCATCCTTGCAACATCGAATATTTGATGCTTGTGAATAATACTTTTATGCCAATTTACTTTTACCGACCCTTTGTGTACCAAAGAGACACTAAAATAATGACCGGTTTATACATACAATATAACATATGAATATTTGCATTAGATATTAAAGATCAGAAAACTTTTTCATTCTATTCTTAAAAGGGTAAAACAAAAGGTGGTATGAATGTCGAGAAAGTAATTCTATTAAGTTTATTTGGTCAAGATTGCAAAGTTATACTAAATTATTCTTATATATGTCACCAAAATATAGGAATAGTTTCTCATAAATGTCAATCTAATGTGTTAAGACCATATACATCAAAAATATTATTGTATTTGAATACTTTCTTATAGTTTTCTTTGAATGAAACTGTTCTTTTGCCATGTGTTCGTCCTAAAGTCACCGTTTACGTTGGATAATTTGAATGAAAGTCACTACAACAAATCTAATCTATTGCGACGACAATGCAGGTCCATGGTTGTAGCTTTCCAGAGCGACGATATATCGTCGCGAAAAGTTATAAATTAAAAATTATCTACTGCAATGTCATATCGTTACTGATGTTAAAGATTAAAATATATATAGATAAAACTAAAAATTATCTACTGCGACGACATGTCGTTGCTAATGGTTAAAAATTAAATATTTTATCTACTGCAACGACTTGTCGAAGCCAGACATAATAAATTAAAAATTAAAATTGTCTTTCATTACGACGACATGTCGATGCAGTAGGGTAAAAACTCTAGATGTCAAATTTGCTTTCAAAAATTTTGAACCGGTCTTTATTGTTTTACAACTTTGAGATCAATTTGTTTGTATTTATAATACTTTATTCTACTTCGAAGGCAATCTATTTGTATCACTATATATTTTCCCCAAACTGTTGCAACTTTGTCCATGATAAAATGAAGTTCTTCAACTTTTGGTGTTTGTTTTTTATTATTTGGAGGGTGAGTGGTTGCCAATTAACAAGTTTCTATAATGTGTGGCAGAAGTTTAATTTTAATGGGACGTGTTTGTTCACGTTAATAATCTTGGTTATCCGTCAGTAATGAATAATTTCCATATTTTCTAAAGGTGAGTAGGAAATGTAGCCATCATTCATATCACGTTTAATGTGTATCAAACTTATTGACGATTTCTTGTTAGCAATTGTGTTCATCGTTTACCAATAAATTTCCTACCAGCTTGTAGCATATATAGTATTTACATTTGTGCATAAACTACGTAAACACATCAAAAGCCATAAGAAAAATTTACGAATCACGTGAATGGCCTTATTACAAGGACTTTAGGGACGTGTCTATTTCCATCTACATCGAGCCTACTAGGAAAAAGAATCAACAATCATCAAAGGAGTTCTTGATCTAAAACATATAACAAAGATGCTCATATATAAAGTGGTGTCACGTCTTTGTATTCATGTGTGGTCATACTCATACATGCTTAGAACATGAGCTTTTATATATGATATACATAATACGTCAACACAGTGAGAAATTTGGGAAAAAGGGCAGCCCAGCGTCACAACTTAATTAGAGAAAATTATATATTTCTTGATTGCCTATAAAATGTTGTTGAATGTGTACAATATATTGTTTCACGAACACTACTAGAAAAATGACTATTTCCGACGGTCAAATCCGCCGGAAAACAGAGTTACGGGCGGACTTGGTCTGCCGGAAAATAGCTTTCTTTTTCTCAGTAATCCGCCACTCCGATATTTGGATTTATTAAAAAATAAATTAATTAAATTAGAATTTTTTAATCGGATTACATTTTTGGCGGATTTTTTCTGCCGGTAACGTTAAAATAAATTTTAAATTAGCTTTTTTTAAATAAAAAATTCTCGAATTAAATTACTGCGGGAAATTTAATTGTATTTCTAGTGTTCTCGGGCGGATCTTGTCCGCCGGAAAATTAACCAGTTTCAAAATGTATGTTTCAGTTTTTTATTAAGAACTTGTATATGCTGTAAGTATAAAAAAATTGCTTGAAACATAAAATCCACATGTCAAGGAAAAAAAATAAAAAGAAAAAAAATAATAAAAACGAAGTCCACATTTTCGGCGGATTACCTACGGCGACCGGAATCCGCCGGGGCATGTAAATTTCCTTATTATTTTTTTAAAAACTTTTATTACATTATACTTTCAGCGGATTATCGACATTTTTTATTAATAAAAGGATGTGGTAACATTGTGTTAAATTGGGAAGTTGTTCTAACAGAGTATCATAGACATAAGATTTTTATGGGTCATGTGGTAGACACTAGTAATTAAAAGAGTGAATAAGTTGTAACACCCTAAAACACTACAAAACAAATGACCGTTACCCATAAAAATTACTCAGGAAAATTTCCGTCAGTGATTACCCATGGATCACCCAGAATATAATAATGGTTCGGTAAAATTTGATGTTTTCGAGAAAATACCAACGGATCATCCAGAGAATTCCTGAGTAATTTGTCAATGATTTGAATTACCCACCAGCAATTTACCCACCAACTTTTGAGGTGGTTTTGTAAGGAATCACCATTTAGCGACAGATTTCCCAGAGAAAAGTTCGTAGGCAAAAATCTTTCGTTTAGTAGTGAAAATAAGAGACAATTTAAACCGAAACAAATACGGAATAAAGCTTAGTTGGAATATAGATCACCCAAAGTAGGGATATTATGAGAGTTTACATCAACAATTAGATACTAAAAAACAACCTAATAATCTACACTAAATTGAAATATAGATAACATTCGGGTGTTGCTAATACCCTCAAAAGTATAACATCTAATAACTCCAATAATTACACCCAATCGTGTATTCCCAAAGATGCCCCTACCGGCAATACGCTCCGCTAAAAGCAGTGGAGCCCCACCGCTAAGAAAACCTGATATACATGTCATTTGAGAAAAATTGTTAGGCTTAAAGCCTAGTGAGAATAAACAGTTAATGAATAAAGCTATAAAACTCTAAAACGATAGCTTTACATGAAATATTTATACCATTTACTCACGTTTGCCCTTGGAAGGACATAAAACATTCAAAGATGACTGGGGAGACCCGATATACCATTCAATGTGACGAGACACCAAAGTAGGTCACAAACAAATGTTGGATAAGCATTACTTACGAAATAAAAATCATTAAGATCAACCACAAAAGGTTATAGTTTAATGTGTTATCTAGCTCAACTACATCAAGTATGTTTCTTATAGGGACAACAAGTTCAACCACGTTAGGTCTATACCTTGAGAATTACCAAACAAATTCAACCACACTAAGTCTATACCTTTCAATTATCCAAAATGTCGACTTCTATGCCTATGGATCCATTGCATTCTGGTCATACAAATAAATGCATCAATTTAGATATATTAATATTTACTCAATGCTAAAACTTTGAAAAATAAAGTCCTCATTAAGAATGTAGTCTCATTTATCAACCAAACCCTAAAAATAAGAACATGATAGTTTTGAGTTCCAAATCCACCAATACTTTGAAATTTACATCTCCCTAAGTGTTTTAAAACTATTCTCATACATGATTTATTGACATATGCAAAAACTCTTAATTTCCTGAGTTTGATCAGATTGTCAAAATCATCACAATGCGTAAATACTTGAAATATAAACATGTAGGAGGTAAAATGCATCATTTGAACATGTATATAGTTTTGTAAAAGTGTAGGATGAACACACTTTGGTTAGTCTTGGGTGAAAACCAAAAATCGCCAAAACTCTTGAAAATAGGATTGATACTTAGATCTTGGAGTTTAGACTTGCAACTCTAGCTTGAAATATTAACTTGGTAACCCTTAGATGTTTGAAGAAATTGATCTTAACTCAATCAAAAACCCTAGTGGCATTTATGGAAAGGAAATGGAGTAGATGAGATGAGTAAATGAGAAATGAATACTGAAAATCGGGTTTTATGGATGTTGGGGGGTTTCGGGTGATCCTAGCACGCTATAACGCCATTGGCACAATCGCATGGCACTATCGCGCCAGATCTAACGAGGACCCCTTTATGGTACGAGCTATGCGATCCTGACACCGCAACTGTGACACGGCAATATCGCCGGGCACTATCGTCAGGGATGTACCAAAAGTCCCCAACTTCCTGATTTTAGATCTTTTCCTCAACACAAACATATCCTAATTTATTTTACTCAAAACACTTAGAATAAATATATACTTAGAGATAAAAGATAAGGTAACCTTAGAATTATACATACCAAAATTTTGGGTGTTACATAAGTTAACAATTATAAAACAACATTTACACTATAAGGTCACTTGATACAGTCTTATCTGATTTCTTTGGGAGTTGGAGTTGTTAGATGATGTTGTATATATCATATACTTGGTAAATATCTTCTCTTTTTTCCAACTACCTCACATCGAAATTAGAACGTTAGAAAATAATATGTTTATATGGCTTTCAGGTGTCGTGGCTTAGAGGGATATGATGTTCTCCAACCACATTGCTTATGGTTCATTATAGTGTACTCGAGGGGGGGGGGGGGTAACGGTAGCTAGGGTCTATTTGGGCCTATTGATCAGATGTGCTTGTTTTTTTTAATAACAGAACTTTTATTAAAAGTAGCAAGATGGTAGAGTAACAATATGTGTGTTATTGTCGTTCAAAAGTTAGGATAGCTAGGGTCTTTTGCATGATTAATAAACATTGTTGGATGATAGGGGTTTTAACACACCTACAGACAGGGCAATTAAGATCAAAAGCAAGTATACTTCTAACCCTAATGTCGTCTTTCAAGTAATAAAAGTGGTATAGAATACCGAGTATCGTCCACAGGGATTGTAGTTAAAGCTTAATAAAAGTAGAATGAAAGAAATGATTTCAGATGATGAATTGGAAGATTAAAATTGATTTGGATTGGATTTGTATGATTGTTTTAACAAAATAAAGAAAGCAGTATGGGTGTAAGACTTCTGGTGAGACATAAACACAAATTCAAGTGGACCAATACCTCTCAGTATTGTAGTTTAAAAATAACAAGTGCCACCATCTATTTTGAGGGTATTCCTGTCGGACTTCAATACCTGCACTGATGTTTAGATTCAACCCATATTTCTATGCAGTATCAGTACTAGTGGCAGTGCAGAGTAGAGTCCTCAAAATATATGGATAACAACTGTCGTTGTTTAAAATCACTCTGTCGAGCAGATTCCCATATCATTCAAGTTGGTGTGTTCCAAGTGGCTCCTTTCAGAGTCCGACTACACTTTAACACTTTGATAAGCGACCAACCCGTCGAGAATTAATCAATTTAAATAAAATAGTTTACAACTGTCGTTGTTAGTAATTGTCACATATTACTTCCTACGTCATCCAAATTGATGTGCATTCAATGGCTCCTGTCAGAGTCCATGGCACTTTAACACTTTTCAAAGTGATCAACTTGTCAAGAAGTGTTATATGGAGTTATAAAACTTGAAATGAAATGATGGAACATTGTTATTAAGAAACAATGTCCACCATCCTTTGGGTTATAATCTCACCATTTGCCTCACACCCACACTTAAGAAATTTAGCTACTCATACTGGAAAGTAAATATACGAAAATGTAAATAACTGAAAGTAATTGCATAATGCTAAGTGCGGAAAATTAAATTGCTGAATATTAAAGACAGAAATTAAATGACATAAAATAAATTGCGTAAAGTAAATGACTTAATAGTAAAATGCAGAAATGTAAGTGCGGAAAATTAATTGCGAAAAGTAAATTGCAGAAATTAAAGTGCGGAAATTATAATGCAGAAAATTAAAGTGCGGAAATTATAATGCAGAAAATTAAAGTGCGGAAATTTAAAGACAAGAAAAGTAAAAGAAAGGAAAGGTGCAAAGCATAAATCAAGATCACTTATAATTTCACCAAGATACTTGAGATGATCAAGTATCAATTGTTTTGAGAGCTTGTCTTGGTTGTCACCCCCCAAGATTTCTTACAAACACTTACACTAACCCCTATTTATACTAACAATAGAGGAGATCCTACAAGGAAGCTTCCAACAAACTTGGCCACCAAGTTTGCCAAAAAGTCCACAAAAGTACACAACAAACTTAACTAGCAAGTAATTAAAACAAGAAAATTAAGTCTTCAAAAGTCTTTGGCAGCTTCCTTCTGCAGATTACAAAAATCCAGATTAAGCCCAAATTCCCACAGCTGATTCCAATAAGCTCGCCAAAAAGCCAAAAACACACAGCCCGCAATGCTGTCCCAATGCTGTAAAACACAGATCTGTCAAAACACCTCAAGAATCATACTATTGGTACCAAAACAGATTCAAATCATAACTTTTAGCTTCATGACTCAATAAATAGAAAATAAGAAACAAAAGACTCAATTTAGGGATATATAAGCAAAATAAACTATCCTAAAGGTGTAGAAAGAGTGCTTTAACCATTGATTTCTCAATGGTTATCATTGGAGATATGATTTTCCTTTCAAAAGTTACTATATGTGTGTTATTGTCGTTCAAAAAAAATATCACATTTCAAAAAGATGTTAAAACAACGGTGAGTTGCTACATTGAATAGAAAAATGAGTGTTAGGACAATCTTTTGTGTGTGTGGGGAGGGGGGTTGTTTTAGCATCAACATACCTAACACCCTGACCCTTTCATGCACAAAAGTGTACAACTGATGTACTAAGATGAATGAGAGATTAATTCTACAGAGATTAAAAAGGTTGTTCAAGAGTTTTTTCGTGAAAAAAAGGCTTAATGTGATAAAATACGAGTTTATCCAAAATAGCACGCATATCTTGAAGATATTATGACATGGATAAAGTTCTTTAATATTTACAAAGGAATCCGGTGAAGACATCATGAATAAAGCAACCCGAAATGACACACGATATGTAAATTTGATGAATTGCAGGGCAAATCTCCCTTGGCAGTTAGTGTCTTATACTAACTGCCAAAGGAGTAATTACCCAGTAATGCATGCATACATTTAAACAATCTTCTAAGGCATTTGATTGATGAAAACCCATTATCTTCGAAACCATTTTATAGACCAACAAGAAATATATACATGTTAGCATATACTTAGCACATGACCTATTTTCCCCATCGCCCGCAACATCGAATATAGGATGCTTGTGAATAATACTTTTATGCCAATTTACTTTTACCGACCCTTTGTGTACCAAAGAGACACTAAAATAATGACCGGTTTATACATAATATATAACATGTGAATATTTGCATTGGATATCAAAGATTAGAAAAGTTATTGATTCTATTCTTAAAAGTGTAAAATAAAAGGTGGTATGAATGTCGAGAAAGTAATTGTAAAAAGTTTATTTGGTCAAGATTGCAAAGTTATACTAAATTATTCTTATGTCACCAACATATAGGAATAGTTTTCTCATAAATGTCAATCTAATGTGTTAAGACCATATACATCAAAGTTATCATTGTATTTGAATACTTTCTTTAGTTTTCTCTGAATGAAACTGTTCCTTTGCCATGTCTTCGTCCTAAAGTCACCGTTCACATTGGATAATTTGAATGAAAGCTTTCAAAATGATGTATTTGCTATTATTTCAAAAATACAAGTATTTAATTGGTTTCTTAGTATGTAACTCAAAAAGCTTAAGAAAATAGTTTAAAGTTTACAAATTTATTTATACTAGATATATATTTATCAACTAGATCTAGATGCATTAAAACCATTGAGCATTCATAATGTAAATATGTGTTGTACCACTTATACAAGTATTCAAATAACTTTCATATAATACAAAATTCACTAGTAGTCTAACAAGTGGTCATTGAGGAGTGATGATGAACCATGGAGGTGTTGGACGACTTACTAAGGTTGTTAGGATTAGGTGAATAAATTCAATCAAGTTTTGTACATCCATTCATATATATATATATATATATATATATATATATATATATATATATATATATATATATACAGGGGCGGAACACAACCGTTGTAGTCTCAGAGGCCGAAAATATAATACTATAAAATTTTAGAGATCCAAATGATATGTACAAATTTCTTTTACCCTTTTCTATGTTACAATATTAAATTTTAGAGAAAATTTGTTAATTAAAACTAAGAAGGGGTCATTTACCAAACATTTTTTCGGGATAAGCGTTTACCAAGTCATATTACCTTACTGGATGAACATGACAAGAACCGTGAATATTACCCGGTAAAAACGATCTACTCTTACTTGGTTAGCGTTTACTGGTTAAATTGTTGCATATGATGTGATTTTCATGAAATACAAATCTTACCCGACAAGGTAAGTAATAGTGTCAAATTTTACCGGTAAGCGTTTACCGGATAAGTACTTGGGTAAACAGTCTCTAAAACTCTAAACCTTTAAACTATTAACCAAAAAATAGTAATACAAATTTATTATATTTTTATACTATTATTAGTTAATTTAAAAAAAACTTTAGATTATTAATATAACACTAAATATAATAATTCAACATTGTTTTTTAATATTTTAAAAAACTAATTTTTGTATATATTTGATGTTAATAATTTAATATCATAATAAATAAAGAAAAATAGAAATTATGAAAGGAAAAACAGAAATTAAAAAAAACTAATTTTTGTATATATTTGATGTTAATAATTTAATATCATAATAAATAAAGAAAAATAGAAATTGTGAAAGGAAAGACAGAAATTAATAAAAAAAAACAACCTGTAGGGTTCGATACCATGAGCTCTTGGATATTGGCACAGCATGTTAACCACTACAGCAGCCTATCTATATGTGTTACCTATTGACGTATGTAGTATATAACTGAAAAAAGCGGGGAGGCCATGGCCCCAAAAGGCCCCTATGGAGTTCCGCCACAGTATATATATATATATATATATATATATAGAGAGAGAGAGAGAGAGAGAGAGGGGATCAAACAGGAACACAATCAATTTAAAGGAATACGAGGACGACTCTTAACAAATCAAAATTCAATAAAAAAATAGAAAATCATTTAATATTAAAATATGTTTAAAAGGGCATATCTGTCTTCTTCATTGATCCCCTATTATAGGAAATGATTCCATCCCTAAAGTTAAGGGATAGACTCATTCAATCGAAATCAAAATGATTCTTAATCAGTTCATAAACATATTATCGATTTTTAGGAGATGCACTTTCAAAATTAAACACATTTCAGAATCGTATACCATGGTTGAAGAATCAAAAGTGAACCAGGAATTGAAGAGTTTGAAGACAGAGAGAAGAAGGCGCAACAATGAGTAACACTAAAGTGAACGAAATGCATTCTTCTAATGATATCAATGGTGGATCGAATGTTGATTCAATACAAGAAACTGAAATCAATGTTGACTGGAATGGTGATATCAGAATAGAAAATGTTCAAGGTAAAAAGTTCATGAAGAATCAGCTGATTAATCACATCTGATTTCAAACGCTGAGGAACGAAATGCATATAATCACATCTGATTTCAAACTACATCAGATGAAGTAATAATAATGATACGTTCCGGATGACAACTGATTAATCACATCTGATTTCAAACACTGAAGAACGAAATGCATATAATCACATCTGATTTCAATCTACATCATATGAAGTAATAATAATGATACGTTCCAGATCACAGATGATTAATCACATCTGATTTCAAACACTGAAGAACGAAATGCATATAATCACATCTGATTTCAAACTACATCAGATGAAGTAATAATAATGGTACGTTTCGGATCACAGCTGATTAACCATATCAAAGTTTACCTAATTTAGCAATGGACATATCAGAGATGATTTTCAATGAATCTGTTATATCAAAGTTGTTAATAAACCAATGAATAAAATACAATATTATTATCAATCACATTTGATATACACTCTTACATGATTCCTACAATCATATGATAATAATAAAATACAATACTATTATCAATCACAGATGATACTGTATCAACTAATAATATTACTTTCATGTTTTCATTAACATCATAAGTGATATCATTATCTGCTGTAGAGATGAAAATAACCTTGAACATCCATGATTCTCGTCTTCAATCGTCTTCCACGAAGGTCGTTTACAGAAGATCTGATACCAAATGGCGATTTTCTTGACTGATTAGCCGATTTTCTTCATCGATTTCTGGGTTTAGTTTTCTTCTCTATGAGTTTGCTTCGTCGAACACGTAAGATTAGTATAAAATCATCGATATGAGATATTCTCTGCTGTAGAGATGAAAATAACCTTGAACATCCATGATTCTCATCTTCAATCGTCTTCCACGAAGGTCGCTTACAGAAGATTTGATACAAAATGGCGATTTTCTTGATCGATTAGCCGATTTTCTTGATTGATTTCTGGGTTTAGTTTTCTTCTTTTTGAGTTTGCTTCGTCGAACACCTAAGATTAGTATAAAATCATCGATGTGGGCTATTAGGGCTTGTGAGATCTTCGATCGAACATGCAAGTTTAAATAATACGAAAAACTGATGAAAAGAATCGACAATACCTTGCGAATCCATGTCTTTCGGCTTCAGTGGTTTACTTTTTTCTGAGCAGGGATCGTAATCAAAGCATTCGATACAAAGCCCCTTTTCTCTACTATCTTCTTTAAAAACCCCTGCAATAAGAATGGATCTGATTATTGTGATAATCTCAATTTTATTCAAAATATCAAACATACCGTTTAATTGGAGAGATAAAATAGGAAATGATTATCATAGCTCAGAATAGGGATAATCATACCATGTAATTTTCCCATTTTGCCCCTAAGTAATCAACCCACGGATAGAAAACCGTAATTTTTTAAATCAAAAAGAAAATAATTTCTTTTTTTAATCTCAACCGTTGATCAGATTAATTAATGGATTAGATTTGTCCCTTTATTCTTTTAGAATGTTTGTGTTCCTGTTTGATCCTCCTTCTATATATATATATATATATATATATATATATATATTATAATTTACCAAAACTGAAAATAAGATAATTAAAATTTTAAAAATCAAAATATGTTATGTTATTGATTAAACTTTAATTAATAAATAATCTAAAACCCTAAGTCGGTATGGCATGGTACTATACACTACTTCTAATACCACGTACCAACCAAATTTAGATAATTGGTACAATATTATCAACCAATTTGATTGGTAACAATTAAATTGGTACAATAGTCGGTTGATTTACAAAATTATATAAACACAAAAGTGATTGTCCTGTTTAGCTCCAAGGATCGAACTCTCCATGAGATTCATAGATAGAGAAGATGACCAAGATTTCGTGATCCGCTGCCGAACTTAATTTCATGTATAAAAATAATTAAATGAGTTTCCTTTACAAACAAATTTATTCAACACCCAAGAGTTCTCAAAATTAAGTTATTCATTAATATTTTATTTTTAGATACAAAAATCTAACATTATGTCCTTAGTACAAAAGTACAAAACCCTGTGACCCACCCCCAAACTCATCTTCCTCCCCCCAACCATTAACTACGATTATGCTGCTCCTCGAGTAGATATTGATGGTATTCGTGAACCTGTTTCTGGATCTCTACTAAGAAATAAATTTATTTCTTACCACTTCTTTCTTTTTTGATTACCTTCCTCGCATATGTATAACACCGAATCCATGAGTCAGACGCTTCTTCTATTCTTTTCCCTGGCGCAGCTGGGCATCAAATTTGATCAACCGTTGACAAGTAATCCTAATGTGGGCGACCGGGTCAATAAAGTTATGAAAGATTTTGATTTATGAGCATGAACCAAGATTTCCAGATGGGAGCCATTTGATCACCGTCAAAGTTTGATTATAAACCTCTAGTAAAATGACCGCCCGTAACCCAGCAGAATCCAGTCCCCGTTCACATTTTTCAATTGGTATTTTTTTTTTATTAACCTGGATATCCAACCCGCTTTGCGAGCCGACTAATCCCAGGGCGACTACCCGCTTCGCAAGGTAGTCCGGAGTCACCGCATTTGAACCTCCGTGGCCACAAGGGATTTTTTTTACCCCTCCCTGGATTTGAACCTGGGACCTCCTGGTACTGTTGACCTTTGGAGTCCAAGCTCAATTGGTATTTGTGTTTATCTCCTATTTTGCAACTTGTTCTGACATGAGATAATAAGCTCATGAGCTTGGTCTCAATTGAAAGAATAAGTCCAATTGAAAGTTTTTGGAATACGGTGTGTATAAAAACCCTTGTGTCAACCGGCTATATGACATGATCGATCAATAGAAATACTCCAACACTCCACTTTTAAGTAATCCTAATGTGGGCGGATTTGGTCATAATTTAAATGTAAAAAATTGTCCTCTAAAAAAGAAAAATTATCATGTTCGGTTCCTTCGGGGGATGGATCTATAAGAATTCAGCGACAAAAGTCCACAGACCGCCTAATTGACACCAACGAGTAAAATCTCCTACCAGAAATTCAATGCGTAATCTCAGCATTCAATGTGTATTCCTGAATCTTTTTTCTTTCATAAAGGGGTATTTCCATGGGTTCATGATTGTATTCCAGGCTGAGCACAACATTCTTATGCTGATTTATCATTCATGGACGTTAATTAGTTTCAACAATTCATTAATTTTAACGAAAAATATAATAGATATTATCCATCTCGGTCTTTAGAGTCCTAGATGTTCTGTAGGAATAAATTGTCATTTCGTTCCTCCACAGAAATGCCTTTCTGGATATTCCTCAATGTCCCGGAGAGGACCTTTCCCTAGTACGAGAGGACCGGGGATCGTCAAGGTTTATTGAACATATTTATGCATACCCTTTATTGAACATATTTATGCCAAGGTTTAAACCATATCTATTTCTCCTTAATTACTTGCTAAGCCTGCCCCATTGCAAATTTAATCACATTGGATATAGCTCATATCATTGAGCAGTGGGTTTTCTTTCCTCCGTAGCATAAACTTCTCTAATATATATGATCGATTAATTAATAATGTAGTCCTAGAAGCAGTTATGTGTTATCTTGATATCTATATTATTTTGGCTATGTCTATGATAAAATTATGGTGATCATGTTGAATTGCGGATACCACAAAATTAAGTTGCACGTTTTATTGGATAAAAACATAGAAATTGAACCATCTAATGTTTTTCTGTAGAATGTTACATGGAAATTGAACCATCTAATGTTTTTCTGTAGAATGTATCATGTAACGCTACCAGAACTTCGTTAAAGATAGTTGTAGACTATGATGTCGAAAATAAATTCTAAATGAAAGTGCAATCTTGAAATGACTATATATTTAGAGAGAGACATCTATAAATATAAATCAGTCAAATGTTACAAACTCGTACAAACCAATATAAAATTAAACAATTTTTTCGATAATTTTTTTTTATCAAATGTTATGATTTAAGATGCTATTTTACATGTGTTCATTTCATAATATAAAAGTTTCACATGTATTTGTTTTCATAAAATGAAAGTTTTACATATATTTGTTTCATAATATAAAAGTTTCATATGTACGAGTTTGTAACCTTTGACTCATTTGTATTTGAATATGTCTATATACATACATGTGTGTGTGTGTGTTTGTGCTTGTGAAACTGATGATTGCAAGACAAATCTCCCTTGGCAATTAGTGATTACCTGGTAATTCATACATACATTTAAACAATTTTCAAAGGAACTTGACCAGTAGCGGAACCCCATAGGGGCTTTTGGGGGCCATGGCCTCCCCGCTTTTTTCAAACTCATATATTATTTATGTCCAGTAAGGGGCTGTTTGTTTACCTCTGGATGATACCATCCAGAGGTACCTCTGAATCGTGTAGAGGAGGCAAACCGTTTGGCAATTTTTTTTTGCTCTGTATGGTAACAAAAGGGTCTGGATGGTAACTGCCCTAATTCTTTGAGTTACCATTCAGAGTTTGATTTTTTCCTAAAATACCCTCCTCTTTCTTTGTTTATCGCCTCCCTTCTCTCTCTCGTGCCATTCTTGCTTCTCCCCCACTGGTTTCACTTTGAGTTACCATTCTTGCTTCTTCCCCGCCGCCACCACAAACCACCCTCAGCCGCCGCCGGATCTCAAACCACCACCACTACCACCACCTGCATTTGAAGAAGAAACAGTAAAAGAAGGCATAGGTGTATCATTCAGAGGGGCGACATTTCCACAGGTACCCTTCATTCTCGTCTCCTACAATCACACCAAAATCATTTGTTCTTCACTGCTTTTCTCTACTGGTCGCTGAAATCGGCAACCTTCCCTCATCCATTCTTCAACGATTTCGATTTCCCCATCTTCACTGCTTCAATTTCAATTTCTTCATCTTCACTACTTCGATTTCGATTTCGATTTCGATTTCTCCATCTGATTTTCGATTTCAATTTCAATTTCATCACGACTTCTCGATTTCGATTTCAGTTTCTCCCCGACTTCTCTAGGTTTCTATTTCTCCGTCTGGTTTTCGATTACACCCTGACTTCTCAATTTCGATTTCGATTTCTATTTCTCCCCGACTTCTCCAGGATTTTCGATTTTCATGGTTCTCGAATTTCATGGTTCTCGATTTCGAACTTGTTTCATGGATTTCAGACTGGTTTGCTTATCGATTTCAAAGTATTTTGGTTCTCGATTTCGAACTTGTTTCATGGATTTCAGACTGGTTTGGTTATCGATTTCAAAGTATTTTGGTTATCGATTTTATTCAGAACTGTTGTATTTTGTTATTTTTGCAAAATTATATTGCACTACTGTTTAATTATGGTGTTCATGATAAATGGTTGGTTGTTAGCTCTTGATTTCCATGAGTTGATTGAGTTCTCATGGTTCTTTGAAACAAATGGGGATGATAATCATACAAATGGTCATTTGTTCTTATTCAGACTGTCCATTCAGAGCAACTACCAAATAATCATTTTTCATTCTGGACTATATTATACAGAGCCTCTATACCATCCAGACCTCTGTACCATCCAGCTCTATACCATCCAGCTCTATACCATCCAGCAACTACCAAACAGCCCCTAAATGACGTGTATAGTCTGTCTGCTGCAGTGGTTAAAGCGTTGTTTCCACTTCCATGAGGTCTTGGGATTGAATCTTTGCATTGTGATATTTTTGTCAATTTGTATTTTTCCTCCAGAATTTCTACTTTTCTGCAAAAAAAAAACAATGTTTGAGGTATTATATATAAATGTTATATTAACAATCAGATTCTATTTTTCCTTTCATAATTTGTATTTTCTTCATGCATTATGATATAAAAAAAATAATATTTAAGTTATTATATATAGTGTTATATTAATAATGTAAAAGTTTGTTTTTTTATTAATTAATTATAGTATAAAACTATAATAAATTTGTATTACAATTTTTTGTCTAATAATTCAAACATTTTGAGTTTTAGAGACTATTAATTACCTAAATACTTATTTGATAAACGCTTCCCAATAAAATTTGATACTATTATTTACCTTGTTGGGTAAGATTTGTGTTCCATCAAAATGAAATCATATGCAACAATCTACCTGGTAGACATTAACCGAATAAAAGTTCTCACCTTTACTTACAAGGTAAGACACTTGATTCTTATCATCGTTCTTACCGAGTAAAATTCTCAGTCCTTGTCATGTACATCCGGTAAGGTAATATGACTTGGTGAGTGTTTATCGGGTAACTGTTTGGTAAACGACTCCTTAGTCTTCATTAACAAATTTTCAATAAAATTTAATATTCTAACGTAGAAGAAAAAAAAAGTTCCATACGTATAATTTGGATTTATAAATTTTGTAATATTATATTTTCGGCCTTCGAGACTAAAATGGTTGTGTTTCGCCCCTGAACTTGACTGATGAAACACAATTATGCCTTCAAAACCATTTTTATAGATCAACAAGAAGATATATGTACAACTATGAATTATGAATATAGCATATGCTTGGCTTATCCCCCACCCCCTTCTCTCTCCCTATCCTTACGACATATATAGAATTGAGAATATTGCAAATAATGTTTTTATACTAGTTTCTTGTTTCCGACGTTTTACGTTCTCAAAAGACATAAATAGTGAGAGCATCTCCAATAGCTATGCTAAAATAGAAAAAAGTAGGATTTTAGCATTTTTGTTGCTCCAACAACTATGCTATCCACTATGCTAAAATAGGAAAAACATGAAAGAGATTGTAAAAATCTCTAAATTTAGAGAAATCTCTAAAAGCCATTAAAATAGAGAGAAAATAATATTTCATTGTATCCAACCAATTAGAGTGTTTAGATAAAATGTGTAGGAGAGATAAATAACATTTTATTAGATGAATTAAATATTTTATTAATATAATTAATGTTAGAATTGCTAAAATATAATAGCTGTAGGAGTTAGATGTAAATTTTTATAGAGATTTTAACTTTTATTACTTTATTATAGAAATATTATAGGATAGTTGTCGGAGATGCTCTGACGAATTGATATATGGCAATGATATATAACATATCGTACAGTGGGTTAAGAAAAGTAGGGACAATTTCAATTCGTTTGTTAGGCCAATGTAGAAGGTGGCATGGAGGTTCACAAGATGATTATATGTAGTTATTGGTCAGGATTGCAAACATACAACATATATATTATTCTTATGTGATGTCAACATGTTGTAACTACCTTTCATATACTTCTTTGGTAAAGGCACTTACTTTTACATATATGCAAAAACTACACTTATTAATTTGGCATGCTATATGTCGCATAAAACATGTCCCTTTCAACAAAGAATTTATGCAACTTTGACACTGGATATGCCTGGAAAAATAAAGGAAAGCCATATTCTTGCTCAAAGGACCATCAACTTTTGTTCAACATTAATTATGAATATATTCTTCATTTTTCATTTCAAATGTTTTGATATATGAGATCATTCTAAAAGTGTTGCAATTGCAATTAATTAAAATGCTAGACCAATAGGGGAAATTGAAATTGTTGAGAGTTGTTAAAGCTAGCTAGATCTATGACATAAATTCCACATATGCTTATATATTGAAAGAATGCTTATAGTCAATATATTGGTTTGGTGTATCTTTCCGAGATTAGAGCAAGAACGTTTTACAACAATTCTTTATATATATATACTTTTTTCACTCTGTGTGCTAACAAATGAATAGCTGGTTGCATGCACATAGTTTGAAACTCATTGTTCGTTCATTTTCTCCATGAAAATTGATGTATTCAACCAAACATCTTACAATAATATATCACTTATCAATAATGCTGAAAACAAAAAAAGTAAACGTGTGTTGGAAATACATCGGTAACGTGCATTAAGCCATTGACTATGATAGCCAATGCATAGTCAATGCCACGTTACCGATATATTTCTAACACACGTTACTATATATTTACCGTGTTTGTTCGTTGATTACTAAATGGCCCATGTAGAATCTGGCCGGATGCACAATATTTACGTCTCGTAACATGTAACTATATTCATTCATGTCTCAACTATATATGTGTAATGGTAAATACATTAACTTTTCTCTCATCTAGAACAAAAGAAAACAAAAAAAAACATATAAATACTTGATATCCTTTATGAAAGGAATAATTTGAGATTAATTCTTGACACCTTCCAATTGAATACTGACTTCATCAGGTTCGTCTAAATCTTACCCCAAGTGTGTTGCTTTCGACTAATTCATTATTTAGTTATGTACTTCATCAATCATTTATTTGGCACATAATATCGTTGAGGGAGGTTTAAATGAGAACTTTGTTTTTTTAAAAGAACAAAGGAACACTCTTAGGATCACATATATGATGATGTGGGTCACACACAATATAAAATCATATTTGATTCAATGGTGAGTCCCATTGATTCAGATATGATTTTATATTATGTGGGATCCACATCATATGTGGTCCTAAATGTGTTCATTTGTTTCTTTAAATGAGGGGTGTTATTGTATCCCTCCCCTAATATTGTTTGTATCGATCTTTATGTTAAAATAATTAACAATTAATGTGGATTAAATCAATAATAACATCCAGCAATATATAATGGCAATGAAAAGAAGAAAATATATATATATATATATATAGAGAGAGAGAGAGAGAGAGGGGTTCATGAGAAAACGCTAAAAAAAGATTAAAAAAAAAATACATTTGCCATCTGGTAATATACACTTGGGCATATGCACTAATGCATATATTATGCATTGATGCATAGAAAAAAAGAGTTCCATTCGCATATATGCATTTGTGCATATATGCATTGATGCATAGAAAAAAAAACCGTCCAGATGACGTACTCTCAGGGTGTTCTTCAGTTTTCACTTTTTTTAGCGTTTTCTCCTGAACCTCCCTATATATATTTTCTTTTATATTTTCCATTTCATTTCTAGCCAAAAAAAAATGTTGTCAAGAAAAAAAGGTGAAAATTTGCATCCTGAAATAGAAATTGCAATAGTTTTCAGTAGAATTATATTTTTTTTTTGCTATAATGAAACTCCCTTAAATGACAATATGTATTAGTTTGAGAGGTATATATTATTTTCTTTTGTTTTAGTATTTGATTTAACTTCTATAAGTATATGCCTATGTTGTACGGATGTTAGAGTACGCACGTATATCCAAAGCTATATTCAGTATGTCGATCGTGTATAATATATAATGATTTGTTGTACTTTTCCTATCTCAAAGGAAGAACATTCTACGATGACTCTTACATACGTTATCCACATCTATCGGCTAACAAATGAATCGTCTTTGTCATCTTTTATTTACGTGCAAGATCTCTTTGTATCTCATTTTCACGTCTCTTGTAAGCACAAAAGGCCAATCAAAATAAACCAGCATAAACAAATCATTTGAAAGACACAAACTTTAACCTATATAGTATAGTGGGCATAATATGTCAACATGATACTCAAGGGTAGAGAGGGATGTTCCTAGGATATGCTATATACATAATAGAACTTGACTTTAATTTGCAGACCTATAAATGGGTTTGAAGGGATTGCATTTGTAATCATGATATGGTGTCTTTGAAGATCTTTTTATGTGTATGGATGTATTACTGGGCAATTACTCTTTCAGCAGTTAGCAAGACACATGCTATCTCTAACTGCCAAAGGAGATTTGCCCTGTAATTCATCAGCTTTACAACTCAAATCATTTGGAATTACTCCGCAAACAATCGGATTCCCCAATAGTATATAAAGTTCTCTAACTATCTTTATTATATATATGATATTTCTACAAATTTATTTGAACTAGTTGAATAAAGTTTTAGCTTATTGATCACTTGGACAATACCCATGTGCAAATACTCATTTGGAATTTGCTTTCACAATTTTTTGAACTGATATTTATTGTTTTACAACTTTGAGATCGATTTGTTTGTATTTATATATATAGTACTTAATTTTCCTCAAACAGTTGCAACTTGTCTATGATAAAATGATGTTCTTCGCCTTTTGGTGTTTGTTTTTATTATTTGGCGGTTAAATAGTTGCTAATTAGTTAACATATATAATGTGTAGCAGAACTTCAATTTGATGGGATGTATGTGTTCACGTTATTACGTTAATAATCTTGGTTATCGGTCAGTAATGAGTAATTTCCAGATTTCTATAGGTGAGTAGGAAACGTCGTCATTATTCAAATAACATTTAATGTGTATTATTGTTAGCAACTGTGTTCATCGTTTTCCCAATAAACTTTTCTGAGTTGCTTGTAGCATATGATTTACATTTATGCATAAAATACAGCAAAGACATCAAAGACATAAGAAAAATTTACGATACCTTTTTTATCACGTAAATGTCCCTAATACAAGGACTTTAATTAGCCTTTAGGTACATGTCTATTTCCATCTACATCGAGCCTACTAGAAAAAAAATCAATAGGAGTTCTTGATCTAAAGCATATAACAAAGATGCTCATATATCTTTCTCACAAGTTTCATCAATAGATCTACTTGCTTTCGTGTCTCTATTATGCCTAAACAGTCTCGCATCGTATATAAAATGGTGTCACGTCTTTAATTACACATCTCGTCATCCATGCTTAGAACATGAGCTTTTATATATGATATACAGAATATGTCAACACGATGAGAAATTAGGGAAAACAGGCAGGATGGGCCGGCCTAGCGTCAACTTAAAGAAAATTATGTATTTCTTGATCGCACTACTAGAAAAATGAGCATTACCGACGAAACAATTACGTCGGTAATTTCCGACACGTTTCCGACCGACACGATTAAAAAAAAATTATCCGCCGGAAATTACCGACGGATATCAATTTCCGTCGGTAATTTCCGACGGATTATTGTAATTTAAAAAAAAAATCCGTCTGAAATTACGGACAGATATCAGTTCCATCTGTATTTTCCGACGGATTATTTAATTTTTATTTTTAATTTTTTTAAATTACAATAATCCGTCGGAAATCCATTTCTACAATTATGTTGAAGAAAAATGATTGTGATTTTATTTTTGTGGTACAAGATGTTTAAGTAAATCGTGTAATTTTCATAACATTGGTTTCTATGGACGATACAATGAAGTTTTCGGTTAGAGTTGCTCAAGTAGTTTTGTTTGTTCGAGATATACATATAACTACTTTGCTAAATTAAATGTTTCAATCTCATACGTGTTGTAAACTTGTAATGGCTATAATTCAATCCAGAAAATTCTTTTTTTCATCTCTACCCTACAAAACAATTGAAGGATGAAAATTATCAGTATATTGATTTAAATCAGTTTATATAGTTTGTAAATGAACCAATCTCTATAGTTTTCAGACAAGAAAAATCCATCAGCAAAAGCTGGTTGGTAAAAGAAAACACAGACAAAGACTTTTGTCGGCCGATATAACCATTGGTAAACCGGCGTTAAATTAAATAAATACTTGTTAAAAATTAATTTGAAAACCACTTTTTCGATAAATAACCGACCGATTATCAACGACCATTATCGACCGGTTATGGTATTAGGTTATAGTTTTAAAGTATTACCGACGGATTTTCGACGATTTTACACTGCAAAACAAATGTCTTTCACCCACAAAAATCACCGAGGGAATTGTTGTGGGAGATTACCCATGGATCAACCAGAAAATACCAATGGTTCGGTAAAATCCGATGTTTTTCTAGAAAATACCAATGGATCACCCGGAGAATCACTGTGTAATTTGTCACTAATTTGAATTACCCACCAACAATTTAGCCCCAAACTTTTGTGACAGTTATGTGATGAATCACCCTTTAGCGACAGATTTTCCAGGATAAAGTCCGTAAGTTAAAGTCTTTCTTTTAGTAGTGTTAGCATTGGTGGATTTTATTTTGTTGTCAATAAACTGTCGGTGTTAATTTTTAATTAAAATGTAGTATTTTCTACATTTAATCCTATGCTGACATGAGTAACGACAAATCCTGTGAAAAACACGATCGTCTGCCAGTGAAAGGTTTTCTGCGTTTAATCAATCTAAGCACAGTGAATCGATCCCTAAGGAACCCCCGAAAGGGCTGTCGTCCGATGGGTACACAAAAATGAAGAAATTTTTTTTTACTACAGAACCATGTCTGTCTGTTGGAGCGAATTGGATGATCGGGCCGACAGCTGCCCCATGAAAATATCTTCAGAGCAGTTTTTACAAAAGACTAGCATCTTTAACAGGAAAAGCAAGCTAAAGAAAAACGAAATTTCGAAATTCTTATTAAAAATAACCAAAATTATAGAATGGTATAACTAAAATGTACATTCTTCTTTTTTGATATAACGAAATCTCAATCTGGCAATAGTCCGGGACATCTTCCAAATAAAAATAAAAAAATAAGTGTACAACCTTGCTGGTAGAATCATAATCTTCAAACGGTAACATGGCTTAAACCATAAAACATGTACTCTCTTAACACATAAGTACAACAGATTCTGATACTAATGTTGCCCGAACTTCAAAGCCCTAAATCAACACAATAGTGCGACCATCTTTACTACGAAGACTAGTTATACTATGTACTTCTCCAAACTCCAATTGTCCATCACGGGATTCTTTTTGCTTTTCGGCGAAATTGGTGTCTTGAATCTCGAGTCAATTTAGCATCTCCAATAGCCATGTTAAAGTTTTCTCTACAATAGTGTTGAAAATCAAAATATCTAAATAAACTACATTCATACTCCAAAAGCTACTCTATTGTAGCAATTCTAATATTAAGTATATTATTAAAACATTCAATATATTTAATATATATTATCTTTTTCTTCTAAACATTTATTTTCAATACCTCTTATTGGTGAGAATTATTAAAATAATAATTGTTCTCTTTGTTTAGAGATTTATCTAAATTTAGAGATGTGTTACAATTTCTCTCATCTTTTCTCTATTTTAACATACAATCAGTGTCGTCCCTGAGGGAGGGCGGGCCGAGCGTACGCCCAGGGCCCAAGAGAAATAGGGGCCCGACTTTTTTCATGTTTACTATGTAATATATAGTAGTGATTCAAAAAAATTAATAAATAAAAACGATACAATGTCTTTTAGTATCTAATATGATCCAAAAAAAAATAGCATTATAATAAAGACCCAAACATGTATCAACTAATTACATTGAAGAAGAAAACACGTAAAAAAATTAATTGGTTGTTAATTTTATAGTATTATTTGTTAATTTTCTTAAGCTTTTTTTTTCTCTAAGCTTTTTATCTACAAAAATATAAAACTACCTTGCCTAGACAACATTGATAATTCTCTATAATTCATCTCCCACTAATTTTTTTGATTATTTCATCCGAATGAATTCAATGTTTTTTTTAAAATATAGTAGATTTATTATATTATTAACTAAGTAAATTTTTACCTTTTGAAAAAGTTTATCAACCATATGAGACAATCCAACTTATGTCTATATTTAGAATTTCAAAACTAAAAATGTTTTTTCTTACATTATTGATTCCTTATTACCTAATAAGCATTTGGCCTAGCGGTATCATACCCTTTGACCTCCTAGGAGGTCAGGGGTTCAAACTTCACCAAAAGTAAGGAGAGTGTGTGGGTTTATTTATTTCATTTGTCGTATGTAAATATTATATACTTCAAAAAAATAATGTACTGAAAAAAGTTCGTACTTAACAAGGGCCCCTTTTTACATCTCGCCCAAGGCCCAAAAAATGTCAGAAACGGGCTTGCATACAATATGGCATAGTTGGAAAAAAAATCTCTTTTTCTTTATTTTAGAATAGTTGTTGTAGATGATCTAAGCATGCGTTAGTATCATCAAACAACTTCAACTCCCTACAAAATCAAATAAGACTCTTGTGAGTTACCTTACGGTGTATAATTTATAACTTATTCACTTGTTTAGTTATTATTATCTGTCACATTATCCATAAAATACTACAACAAAATCAGGTTTATAAGACATCTAAAGTATTTAAATGTCCTAATAGAGTGTATTAGAGGACTTAAGTTTATAAGAACAAAAATTAATCATCGTATCTAAAAGTGTTACAATAATTTAATTATATGACGTTTTTGGATCCTAACAAGCTTTTTGAAATGTTTTTTAGATAAAATGACATATTAGCTATTTTGTGTATTCCACTTTTGAGAAATGTCCTATAAGTCCAACATTTCTTGAATTTGAAGTGGATTTTCTCATGTTCATTGCGAATGTACGAATCTGAAGTGTATGTCCACCTTAAATTTTGTTCACTTTTTCTTTCTTTGAAATACAATAAAGTATGGTCTTGATTAAATTCATGTTGTATGAATGCTTACAAATAGAATTGTTTGTATTCATGATGAATACCATGAAACAAAATATCATCTATGTATTCATCATGAATAATTAATATAGTGAATAAACATAGTCATGAGAGATATGCGGTGGTCACATTAAATATGGTTTCATATTCATGATGAATATGTTGTGCTCTAAAACAAAATGGTTTCGTATTCACGGTGAATACCATAATTGAAAAAAAAATCATATACACGTTCATCATGAATACAACACAAAAACATGTAATGAAACATTTTACATGTTATTGTTATATTGGAACTCAAACCAATGATGTAATGACATTGAGCCACCTGGTAGATTGACGTATACACTAGATACTTGTCATAGATTACCATATCAGAACCGGTTGTTGAATAGCATATGAATCCCTAGATAAGGCTAAATGAGAGATTCATAACAAATACGTAGAGACACCACTAAATATGGGGCTTCTACCGGCGCAAAAATTTATTGGATAACATGATTTTTGGCCGATAAATGCCTCGCTATAAGTGGGTAAAGTTAAATCAGATTTTTAATTTTTAAAAAAAACTAGAAAATGGTTTTTATGATTATTGGTTGATTACTGGCAAATCATCCAATCCGCTACAAAACCTACACAAAATTTTAACTTACCTGAAAAAGAAAACTAAAATCCAAAAGAAATAATTGTTTAAAATTATTGATAGATTTGTGGCGGAATTTAATTAATTATTCAAAATCTCCCACTAATTTTAATTAATTAAATATACTTTTTCAAAAACTAGACAATTTTGTGGCGGATTTTTTTAATAATATATAAATGAAAATTCATCACAAATGTAATCGATTTTTCTTTAATCAGTGACGGATTTGTTGTGAAAGTCAACAAAAAGTTGATTTCATATCTATTTGTTGCTTAGTTCCTCTGCACAAAAAGAACCCACGCTCGAGTAATGTCTATGATTTATTTTTTTAGCACAAGATGTGTATACAAATTTTAGTACAAAGGCAACAACTCCGCCACTAAAGGTGTGTGCCAAGTGCCAATAGTTCAGTTTCAAAAAACATAAGGCACCAACAAAAGAACACCGTACGTGGCATCCTTCTGAAACATAATCTTTATCCACTGAAACTGCACTATGAAGCAATGGTCCATACCACTGTATGCTTTTACGTATGTACGCCCCTGCATATACCCTTGTGATAGTGAGTTCGTCTATTAACAAAGTTAAGTTAAAAAGATAACATTGTTGATTGAAATGATGGGATGCCAAAAACCATCTATTCGGGGTTCATAAAACTTCAAGTCAATGTGGTTCCATTAGTTGGAAGGCCACTTAATAAGTATACCAATAGAGTATAATATTGGAAATCATGCAACTTTCGAGATAGAGCAACCCGAGATTAACACATGATATGTAACTTGATGAACCGATGAATTGCAAGGCAAATCTCCCTTGGCAGTTAGTGTCTTATACTAACTGCTAAAGGAGTAATTACCCAGTAATGCATCCATACATTTAAAAAATCTTCTAACGAATTTGATTGATGAAAAACCATCATCCTTTTAAAACCATTTTATAGATCAACAAGAAATATATACATGTTGGCATATACTTAGCACATGCCCTATTTTCCCCATCCCCGCAACATCGAATATGGCATGTTTGTGAATAATACTTTTATGCCAATTTACTTTTACCGACTCTTTATGTATCCAAGAGACGCTAAAATAACGACCAATTGATACATATAGTATAATAGATGAATATTTGTATTAGGTATCAAAGATGTGAAAAGTTATTGATTCCATCTTCAATAGAGCAAAACAAAAGGTGGTGGTATGAAGGTAGAGAAAGTAATTGTAAAAGCTCTATTTGGTCAAAATTGCAAAGTTATACTAAATTATTCCTATTTTAACATCTTTGAATAGTTTTTTCATAAATGTCAATCCAATGTGTTAGACCATATACATCAAAATTAATATATTATTGTTTTTGTATAGTTTCCTTAGTTTACTCTCAATGAAATTGTTCTTTTTGCCATGTGTTCATCCTAAGTTCACTGTGTATGTTGGATGGTTTGAAAGAAATTTTTCAAAATAATGTAATTGCTATTATTTTAAAATTATTGCTATTATTTTAAAATTACAAGCATCTAACGTTCTAACCGGCCGGTTTCTTGGTGTGCAACTCAAAATGTGTAAGCAAATATAGTCGTAATATTTATTTTGCTTTATTTGCTGCTAGAAAGTAGAAACTAACCAAAGCAATTTCTAGACGGTTTTTGGGTCTTCAGACCAGTTTTTTGGATGATTTTTAAATAAAAGATCTATTAGCATTTTATATGTCTTACAAAACAAGTATCTTATAAATAGATGTTTCATAGGACACACGTCCTATAAAAAAGCTATATATGTCTCACAATTGTTTGGTAGTATATCCTTAAATCCTATCAAGGTACCAGAGGTTATTATTAGTCCGTAAAGAAATATTTGTATAAGAAAAGTCGTTTCTCATGGAACTACAAACAAAGACTCCCAAAAGTTAAAAAGGTAACTTAAGAAGTATCCTATTAACACACGTCTTTATAGGACATTAGTAAGAATCTCATGCTTTCCTTGGTTAATTATCAACCCAATCTCTTAGCTCAGTTTGAGTGTCTCCTGATAAAACACTTTATCAAATAGTGTCGTATAACTAAGCTAACATGGCACTTTGTTTCACAAGTGCCCTAAAAACATTTGTAAAACGTTCAAAAGTGTCATATAAACTTATTACAACACAATATGATACAAAAAGGTTTGATCATATAAAATAATTTATTAGGACACTTCGACATGTTTTACACTGGTATAGACAATAGGGGACAAGGTCGTGTCAAGCCCCTCCTGCCTATTGTCCCAACAAATTTATTTATATATAAAAATAATTATAGGAAACCAACCCCCCCCCCCCCCCCCCCCTCTCTTCCCCCAATAGACTTTTATTAGGAAAGATTTGAATTAATTATTTATATTCTTCCATGTATAGGTTAGCTATAATTAAGCATATTTCTTTTTTATTTATTCTTGTAATTAACTTGCAATCATCTTTAAATTTGTTCAATAGAACGCTCCTAAAGCGGTGCGATTCTCATCCCTGTTTACAACTTTCACTATTTCGATGTATTTTTTCAATAATAAAAAACAACTTTTTTTGTTTTGGTTTTGGTTTTTTTTACGCAAAATATAGAAGTCTGCAAAAATCTAATAGCTAAACAATAGTTAATAGTCTAATTTAATACTTTGTATTCGAAAGAAATTATGTAACAAATGTAAAATCATAAATTGTTTGAATCTCAATAGCTATTATATATTGATTAAAAAATATAACTTTTAACACCTGCACCCAACTACAAAACCATTAATTTTCTTACATTAATTATTTGTGGCGCTCTCTATATTATGATTGTTAGTGTCCTGTAAACCAATTTTATTATAATAAAATATTAACTTTTGTGATCACTCCTGAAATGATCATATGTATTTCATAACACAAATTGAAGGGCAATTCTCGTTGTGCAGATGTTAGCATTGAATTACTAACTTAATTTGAAGTATAATTATGTAATAATATATTTACACAAATAAACATTCGTCAAAACAGTTGATAGATGAAATAACGATGTCCAAACAGATCATTTTTAGGCCAAGAACAAGTAATGTTCTATTATGTATATATCATAAACTACTAAACAAAACACTTTTGACTACGAACTTTTGTCTGAGAAATCTGTCGCTAAAAGATGATTCCTCACAAAAGTTGACAGATTACCCAAGGATTATCCGGATGATCTGTCGGATTTTACCGAATCACTGGTATTTTTTGGGTGATCCGTGGGTAATTTCCAACGGGAATTTCCCTGCATAAATATCGTGGGTAACAGTCATTTGTTTTGTGGTGATATACTTGGTAAATTTATTCTCTATTTCCATCTATCTCACATTGAAATGAGAACGATGGCACATAATATGTTTACATGAGTTTCCCGTGTCGTGGCTTGGTAGGATGTTCTCCAACCACTTTGCTTATGGTTCATTACAGTGCACTCAGGGGCAACGGTAGCTAGGTTCTATTTGGGCCAATTGATCAGGTGTGCTTGTTGGTGGTATAGTAGCACCATGATCATTAGATCTAACCCTTTTGCATGATTGATAAACATTGTTGGAGGTACCATTTTCCTTTCAAAATATAGTATGTTGACGCGAGTTTCTTTTTGCCAACTTTTCACATTCAAAGAGGTGTTAAACCAATGGTGAGTCGATACATGCAATAGAAAGATGAGTATATATAGATGCATTCCATTAATGTACAAGAGTCAATCTTACTAGTTAGTTATACTGCAAATCAATTATCAAGCAATTGGGCCATTTACCAAACGCTTACCCGGGTAACTTCTTACCAAGTCATATTACCTTAGCGGAGGACTATAACAAGTACCAAAAATCTTACTCGATCGGTAAGAGCGAAAACAAGGAAAACAATGATCAAGAGTCTTACCCGGATAAGTGGTGGAAACGACTCTTACCACGGTAAGCGCTTACCGGGTAAATTGTTGCATACGATGTCGTTTTCGTGGACTAAAATCTTACCCGGTAAGTAAGTGATAGTGTTGAATTTTGTCAGTAAGCACTTACTCGGGTAAGATTTGGTAAACGACCCCTAACTCTTAATGAAAATATTAAATTACCAAGAGCTTTGGGTTTTTTTTGCCTAATGTTGAAGATTGGAAGTTTGGAACGTCTTCAATGTACTTTTTTTCTTGAAAATGAATTGTTTTACTAAAGCAAAAACTTTTTTTCTACAATTATTAATTAGCCAACTTCTTGATATTTTGATTGTTGTCAAGATAAAAGACAACACAAAAACAAATATGGGGTATTCACAATATATCGCCATAAAATGCCTAACACCCCCATCCTTCCATGCAAAGAAGTTAATGATGACGTACTAAGAAGAATGAGAGATTAATTCAATGGAAATACAAGTTTGTTCAAGACCAACTTTTCCTCCAAGAAACGGCTTAATTTGATAAATATGAGTTTACCCAAAATAACACTCGTGTCTTGAAGATATTCTGTTATGGATAAAGTTCATTAATGTTTACAAAGGAGTCATTTAATTTTATACGTAGCAACATCACATGTGAAGAGATCATTGAACATCATGAATAAATAATAGCTTTGGAGCAATGCAATATATAAACGTTACCATTAAAAATATTGTATGATTAGAAGATGCACTTTCTTTCATCAAACTTGATGCAAATACATAAGATAATGGCCTTTAACTTTGTAGTCATCTCATAATGACAAGCTATGTAAAACTGATGAATTGCGGGGCAAATCTCCCTTGGCAGTTAATTCTAGTACATGACGTAATAACTGCCAAAGGAGTAATGCCCAGTAATTCATCCATACACTCAAACAACCTTCAAACACAATTGGTTGGTGAGATATTGTTCCATTAAAATCATTTTATAGGCCAAAGAGAACTGTATGCATGTTCTATATTATGTATATAGCATATACTCGGGCATATTTCGTCTCTTTCTTAGAGACTAGCATTGAATTGAGAATATTTGCAAATAATACTTTTATGCCATAATATTTTAACAACCTTTTGATATTCAAAGGGACATTAAATTGGAGATCAACTGATACGTGTAAATTGGAATAGAGAGATGTGTATTTGTGTAACATGCTAATCAAGAAATTCTTTCATAAATTACATGAAATGTATCAAGGTACAAAAATTATTGTGAAAGTATTGATTTGTCATTATTGCAAAAGATAAACTACATTGTTCTTATGCTACTAAGTACTAACATATATATGTTGCATGTTGCTTTGGCATAAATATTAACATATATAATTAATTATCAACTATCTAAAAGAGAAAGAAAACAAAATGTATATCTTGGTTCTCACCTTTGTGTGCTAACAAATGAATAGCTGGTTCTCGCCTTCGAATTCCTATACGTTCATCGGTCCATGTAACGTCGTCACTTTGTATCTTATTTCATGTCTTTGAAGCACAAAAAAGGCAAGTCAAAATAAACCAACATAAAAGCATCATTAACAAGATACAAACCTTAATTAACCTGTGTTAGACATGAATCATTTTTAAATGTAATTTCATCTAACGAGAATAATTTGTTTTCTTTTTCCCCATTTCATTTCTAGCCAAATAAAATAAATCAAATGTTGTCCTGAAAAAAGGGTGAAAATTTGCTTCCTGCAGAAATAGAAACTGTAATAGTTTTCATTAGAATTGTATTATTTTTGCTTTAATGAAACTCCTTTAAATGAAAATATATATAAGTTTGAGAGGTATATATTATTTTCTTTTGTTTAAGTATTTGATTTAACTTCTATAAGTATATGCCTATGTTGTACGGATGTTAGAGTACGCACATATATACAAAGCTATATTCAATATGTTGTTCGTATAATAACGATTTAGTGTACCTTTCGTATCTCAGAGAAAGAACATTTTACAATGACTTTTTAGATACGTTATATATCCGCATCTGTGGGCAGACAAATGAACCGTTGTTTGTCATCTTTTCTTACATGTAAGATCACTTTGTATCTCATTTTTCATGTCTCTTGGAAGCACAAAAGGCCGATCAAAATAAACCAGCATAAACGCATCATGTGCAAGACACAAACTTTAACTTATAGTGGACATAGTATGTTGACATGATACTCGAAACTTTTAGAGGGATAGAGAGAGGATGTTCCTAGGATATGCTATATGCTAATATGCATAATAGAACTTGACTCTTGCAGACCTATAAAATGAATTTGAAGAGATTACATTTGTTAGCATATGCATGGTGTCTTCAAAGATCTTTTTAACTGTATGGATGTATTACTGGGCAATTACTCTTTCAGCAGTTAGTAAGCAACATGCTACCTCAAACTGCCAAAGGAGATTTGCCCTGTAATTCATCAACTTTACAACTCAAGTCATTTAGAATTACTCAGCAAAAAATGGGATTCCCCAATGGTATTTAAAGTTCTCTAGCTATCTTTTATCATAGGGTATTTCTACAAATCTAACTTCAGTGATTGGGTAAGATTTTGATTTATTGATTACTTGGAGAATGCCCATGCGTAAATACTCATTTGATGATGCTACTTTTGAACCGATATTTATTGTTTTAAAACCTATGAGAACGATTTGTTTGTATTTATAATACTTTATTCTACTTCAATGGCAGGCTATTTGTAGCACTAGTTTCCTCAAACCGTTGCAACTTCTTCGTAATAAAATGAAGTCGTTCAATTTTTGGTGTTTGTTTTGGGGAAAAGTTCAAAAACATTTAACCAACTTTTCTATTTTAAGCGGTTTAAAAACCATTAAACTTTCTCATCTTAAATGATTAAGTTATGGAACTATTATTTTGAATAAAAAATATTAAATTTTCTCATTTTAAATGATTAAGTCCTTAAACATTTTTTAATAAAAAAAAAGCATTTTTAAAATTGGTTACCTATATCCTTTTAACCCAAGTTACATGACTAGCAAAACTTCAATGATTTATTTACTAAAAAATAATTTCAAGTCTTAAATATTCAAAATAAGAAAGTTCAATAGTTTTTTGTTCAAAATGAAATAGTTTAATGATTTTTTATTCAAAAGATTAGTTCAATTACTTAATCATTCAAAATTATAAATATTAATGGTTTTTTCATTCAAAAAATTTGTTTAAGAACTAAATCACTCAAAATGAAAAAGTTGGTTGGGTTTTTTTGAACTTTTCACTTTGTTTTATTATATGGAGTTCAATTTTGATCAGATGTGTTAGTTGACGTTAATAATCTTGGTTATCCGCCTCCATCTCTCACGTGTAGCTCAGTTGGCAAAGGGTGGGAGACTTTGTCAAAATACATACATACATACATAATGGTGTCACATCTTTACTTTCATATATATATATAGAGTCCGGTTCTTCTACACCCCGTTTAAAAGTTACACTCCGTGCACCTCAACCAAAACCGTCCATTTCATGATCCATTTCATAACATTCTTCATTTCATAATACATTTCATATCATTTAGGATCAAATGGAACAAGCTCGTTATGAAAAAAAAAATGGATAAAAATTGTGAAAATCAGAAAATATAAAATGTTATGAAATTCAACATTTGATCCTAAATGATATGAAATGGAGAATGTTATGAAATTCACTATATAGTGGGAGGTTTTGATTGAGGTGCTTGGGGTGTAACTTTTAACTGAGGTGTAGAAGAACCTCCATCCCTCTATATATATATATATATATATGAAAGAGGTTCATGCGAGGACGATAACAATTTACGAGAATGCGAGGACAATCCTCAGCCAATCATTTTGTACATGAAAATTTTCATGTATAAAATCACATATGATTTGTGTACAAAATCACATATGATTCACATACAAAATCATATATGATTAGCCGAGAATTTTCCTCCAGCAAAAATCGTGCATGTCATTTTTATAATAGTACAAAATCACATATGATTTTGTACATGAAAAAAATTTCATGCACAAAATGATTGGCTAAAGATTGTTCTCGCATTCTCGTAAATTGTTACCGTCCTCGCATGAACCGCCTCATATATACATATATATATATATATTATATATATATATATATATATATATATATATATATATATCGTCATTCATGCTTACAACATGAGCTTTCATATATGTATGTATGGTTCCGAAGAAGTATCACAATGTAGGGTGCCGGTGATATCCAACATCGCTTATCTTCTCCTTCAGCCAACGTAGAAACCCCACAACCCCTTCTGCAAACCCGAAATGGGAAGGTGAAAGATGTCATAAAGCCATCGTCGGCATTCTTAGTTCCATAAACACAGGTCCCTCCCCTCTCTTGATCTCTCTATCCAATTTGAAGCTTTTCAGTTTTCAGATTTGGGTTTATTCGATTTGAAGTTTTTTTTTTAATTTTCATGAGTTTTGATTTTTGGATCTAAAGCTTTGTTGGGTTTTGTCAGATTTGTTAGGTTTGATTTTGTGGTTTCTGATTCATTAACTTGGTTAGCATCAATGGGGTTTGGGGTTTTTCAAGATTGAAGGTTTTGGTCTAGATGGGTTTCGTTTTTGACTTATTAGGTTTTAAGAGAGTTCTTAATTTGATGAGTTGGAGATTAGTTGGCAACAAAAAATGCAAAAAAAATGTTCTTATAAGAACCTCTATTGGATATGTTCAGTATACATTTTCTTTGTTGTAATAAAATTATTAAGAGGTATCGTGCTCTTCAAGAAAAATATTGTTGAGTATATATATAGTGAGTAAACTTGTTAGCTATGTAGCAATAACTTTCTCCATAACCACAAAGGTTGTCGCGTACTGGCGTACTGTTGAGGCACTGGGGATGATATGGAATATCTCATCTGTCCAGGGTTCGAATCCAGACGTACATAACAATTGTGGCAACTGAGTTTATCAGGGCTAATGTATTGCAGTCATAATTTGTCAGGATTAGTTCCGGCATAGCCTTGGACAACCTTCCCAAAAAAACACTTTCACCATTAATATTTTAAATTGATCTACAAGTGTTTGGGTTAACGTGTGTTGCTTTGGACATATATAATTGGTATTATTGGAGCTTATCCTTACACCATCAAGTAAGTCTTGAAGTTAAAAAAGAAAAACTGTACCTCTTCAAAAGAATGTGAGTGAAGGAAGTCTTTAATATGTTTTTCTTCATAATCGAATAGTACAATATGACTTGGTTTATACCAGTTTTTTGCAAATTCTGATATGAAACCAATTGGATCCAATGAACCAGTCAGATTCATCAGGGATTCCCTTCACTTCGCTGATAAAAGATTACCAAAGTAGATTGGTAATTAGTTACATAAAGAAAATGGTATT
This sequence comes from Silybum marianum, assembly GCA_036898165.1. Classification (NCBI taxonomy): domain Eukaryota; kingdom Viridiplantae; phylum Streptophyta; class Magnoliopsida; order Asterales; family Asteraceae; genus Silybum; species Silybum marianum. The sequence continues at coordinate 21,890,070 of CM072539.1, forward strand.
GGTTAAATGACCTTTTGACAATTTCTTTTAAATCTATGGCTTTCTGACAGGTTTTTTTAAAGAAAATCTATGACCTCTCAGAATGCCTAAAAATCCGTCATAAGGTCCGGCCACTTAGCTAAATAACGCAAAGATATTGCCACATGTGTATTACCTTGGCGTACAATCCAAGAAACGCATAGGAAGATTGTGATGCAAGGTTGAATAGTAGGGAGTAGCATGACATGGAGTAGAAATTTCAATCCAAACACAATCGACCTGGCAATGAAGTCAGAAATATATATAAGCAAATTTATGTATGTGGATTAGTCTTAAAGAACATGAGTTGCAATAAGACTTGACTTACCCAATAAGCACAACTTCAAGAAAAATGAATTTCAGCTTATTGCACGACATATGGAGCTCCATGAGGCCGACATAAACCCAGATGATAGCACGTGTTGGCCGAATAGCACAAGCTATGGCGGCTGCAGCCAAGGCCCAGGTTCTAGAACCTTCCGGGTCATTGCTCGAATAGACCCTTAGACAGGGCCAGTAGTAGAGACTGATAACTGTAAGAACAGTCTCTAAACTATTGGATAAAGTGTGTGTATAGTTATACAGTAGAAAAACCAGTTCGCTAACTGTGAAAAGAGCTGAAGTAAAATTAAGTACAACAAATATGCAATCCAAATGATCAAGATCAAGAATGTATCTTTTTGAAAATTGCCAAATAGCTACGTATCGCCTTTGTCCACTCCCATGTTAAATGTACATACTATACCCTCCCGTCCTAAAATAATTGTCCACATTTCTATACAAGTATGTTCCAAAATAAGTGTCGATTTTCAAAAGATAGTTATAATTTACTAAATTACAATCTTACCCTTCATTATGAATTATGATACACATATTTAAGAGTAAATTACAATTCTACTATTCATTTGAAGAAATTGTTGGGACATTTATTACGGGTAAAATTGTTATTCAGTTAATTAAAAAGTATAATAATTATAACTTTATAAGCTTGTGTGTATTTTTTTATTGTGAACATTTATTTTACGATATAGGGGGTAGTAAGTAAACGATGATGCAACATATACCAAGTCAAAAAACAAATAGATATATACCCAAAGGTAATTCCATGTGCAACTTCAAGCGCTTGCCAATGCTCATCTGGGTTGAAATATGTTTGCACAAATAAAGAAATTTGTCATTCTGAAAATTAAACAGAGGAAAAAGATTTTGTTGGATGATGGAAATTGGTTGCTATCTTATCTCCTTGCAAAGATTTGGGATTTGATAGTCCGTCTCCATGTGGCAGTACAGCAGCATTTGTTCGCTTTCTCATTAGTAAGAAGGTGTTTAGGATTGCTTATAAAAACAACTTATTGACTTATTACTGGTACCACATTGAAATAAGCACTTTTGAGTGTTTGAATAAAGTGCTTATATCGGTGTCAAACCGATAATAAGAAGTTTTTTAATAAGTTAAAGTCTTCTAACTTATGATAAATTGATAAACACTTTTGTAGTAAAAGCAGGGGCGGATGCAGTATAGAAAAGGAGGGGTCCAAGGACCCCACTGAATTGTTAAAAAAAAATTATATAGACTAAAAAATATCAAAAATACTAAATTTAACCTTAGGTCCTCCAGTAAAAAATTTCAAGGGACCTCATCTTGCCGGCGATTGACAAAAACTCTAAAAAGTCTCTTGAAATCAATAAAAAAATCAACAAAAACACTAAAATAATCCCTTGAAAGCAATTAAAAAACTTAAAAAAGTCCCCGAAACAGGTCAAGTGACTTTACGCGCTTTTAGTCTACCTTAATGGGACCCCAGTAGACAAAAATCTTAGATCCGCCACTAAGTAAAAGCATAAGTTATTTTCAAACAAGCAATCCCAAACACCCCCTAAACTGATCAATCGAAGAGTTAATCCTCCTACAATAAATGCTACCTATGTTGTTGGCTTTTAGGGCAGAAGGTGAAAGACCGAGAGGCTGATCGGAGCAGAGCAAAAGTGATGTAGGGAGAATTCAAGAGTTCACGAGACTCTTTTTCGATATTTGGAAACGAAGGAAACGAGCCCGAAGGATGCCCGAAAGTTGGCATCGAAAGGGTCGCAATAGGGGACGAAGAACAAGTCGATCAAGGAAGATTGAGCCGCTTAGAGATCCGCCTAATTTCTGCTTGTTTTCATCTGTGCGGGTACGAATGCGGGTGAGAAAGCGGGTTTACCCGCTTAGCCTACTGTTTTGTCATCTGTGCGGGTTAGAAAGCGGGTTAGGTCGCCCTACAACCCGCCCAAGCTGTTGTTGTTGATTTGCTTCCTTCATCACGTTGCCTTGCATACATATCCATTATTATTATTTATTTACTTTATTTTTAAGTCTTAATTATCTATTTTGGTTAGGATATTATTCTTAGATAATTATTTAGTTTCCTAATTAAATTATAATTATTAGGTAATTATCTTTTATAGTTTAGTGGTAATCTTTTCTTATTTCTAAATTATAAATAGGGTTCAATGTTTTCATTGTTATTCAACGTTTTGATCAATTAATAATATTTCTTTTCTCTTTTGAGAATTATTTCGAGTTTTATCTCGTTGTTATTTAGTTCTTACGCTTGTAAGATCTATTTCCTTTGGATTTGACGTTTGTCGATCCGTTCCATATTTTCCGCTGCGTCAGTTGGTATTAGAGCACAGACTTCCTGTCTCTTCACCTTCGTGATGGCATATCACCAACCCCTTACCCGAGCGTATTTTGATGGGATCATAGCGGACTTTACCGCATCCCTCGCCGCCATATCAACCAACTTTAACGACCAGATCAATGCCCGCAACACCGAACGACGAAGAAGAGACAGGCACCCAAGTCACCACCGATCACCACGTGGTGGCCGATCAAAACCAACCTCAGTTCCAGTTCCAAATCTGAAGCCGATGAGGAATCCGAGCCACCCCGAAAAGACCACGATTACTGAATGAAGGACGATATTCCGTACTTCTACGGAACCATGGACATTAAAGAATTCTTAGACTGGCAAATCAAGGTCGATCGATTTTTCGATATCGTACAGATCCCGAAAGACAAGCAAACAAAGATGGTTGCTTTGCGGTTAAAGAGTGTCGCCTCCGTATGGTGGGACAAACTAATAACCCAACGACAAAGGCAACAAAAGGGGCCGGTACGTTCATGGAGGAGAATGAAGAAACTAATGGTGGAACGTTTCCTGCCGGAGGACTATGAGCAAATACTTCACAACAAAGTGTATTCGAATTGTCCGCAAGGCTCGAGACTCATAACCAAGCCACAACAAGAAATCCTTACTAAGAACCAAATGCTCGAGCCCGATCTCGAATCAACCATCAAAGAAATTGAAGTGCCCGAGATCGAAGCATCCGTAGCCCACTTCAATAATGCTTTGGAAGAGAAAGGTGAGAACTTCCTAATCGTCACCTCCGATGAGCAACTTCTTGAAAGTTCATTCAAAGAAACTCAAGTCTTTTGCCCGATAGTCGAAAAGGTCAACGAGGAAATTCTGAAAGAGATTGACGAAAAACTCAAAGACTTTGAGGAGATTCTCGAGTCAACAAAATCATTATCATAATCGGCAACTGAGTTTGGGTTAGCGATAACAAAAACGGAAAGTGAACCGGTTGAAAATATTTTCGATTCAACGAAATCTTCACTGCAAGAAATCAAGACAAGTGGTCCGAAAGCTGCTGATTTGATCATGACTCCAATCATGCCTGTTCGACAAGTTGTTCCCAATACAGTTTATGAAGTCTTCAACAATTTCGAGCTCAATAAAACATCACTTGTATGGGAGCAACCTCGTCAATATTCTTTAGAGCTTGAAGACCGAATTATGGATCCGAACGTTCTGAAGAAACGAGTATATTACGAGTTGGATGAAGATGCTTTTCAAGTGAACTCGAGGTCGAGTTCTTTTCAAGTGAGGGTGACTGATGTAAGGAGAATTCAAGAGTTCACGACACTCTTTTTCGATATTTGGAAACGAAGGAAACGAGCCCGAAGGATGCCCGAAAGTTGGCATCGAAAGGGTCGCAATAGGGGACGAAGAACAAGTCGATCAAGGAAGATTGAGCCGCTTAGAGATCCGCCTAATTTCTGCTTGTTTTCATCTGTGCGGGTACGAATGCGGGTGAGAAAGCGGGTTTACCCGCTTAGCCTACTGTTTTGTCATCTGTGCGGGTTAGAAAGCGGGTTAGGCCGCCCTACAACCCGCCCAAGCTGCTGTTGTTGATTTGCTTCCTTCATCACGTTGCCTTACATACATATCCATTATTATTATTTATTTACTTTATTTTTAAGTCTTAATTATCTATTTTGGTTAGGATATTATTCTTAGATAATTATTTAGTTTCCTAATTAAATTATAATTATCAGGTAATTATCTTTTATAGTTTAGTGGTAATCTTTTCTTATTTCTAAATTATAAATAGGGTTCAATGTTTTCATTGTTATTCAACGTTTTGATCAATTAATAATATTTCTTTTCTCTTTTGAGAATTATTTTGAGTTTTATCTCGTTGTTATTTAGTTCTTACGCTTGTAAGATCTATTTCCTTTGGATTTGACGTTTGTCGATCCGTTCCATATTTTCCGCTGCGTCAAAAAGGGTTGGGCTTCATGCCACTTCCCAGCAAAAGAAAAAATTTAAGTTTTTAATTTTCGTATTTAATGTAGGAAATTTCATAGTTTCCTATTTAATATAACCGGGTTTAAAAAGTTCTAAGCAAAGCGAGTATACATATCATCAGATTTTACAAAATCAGCATGATATATACATAGGTATAAAATAGAAAATTCTACAACTTTATTACATCAATTGAGGGAAAAAAACTTCATTACTCGAAATAGGTAATCAAAATTTGTTGTAATTTGATACATTTGGTCTTTTTTTAACTAAAATTATATATCAATGTTGTTTATTTGTTGTGTCACAATATCATAGTAGTACTGATATATTTTTATCGATATATGAGTGACAAAATTGTCTTTTGAATAAAAAGTCATAAGGTGCTTAGGCTTTCACTAAGCCCACTAATCAGGCTTTTCCATCGTGACCAAAAAACAAAATTGGACTAGTCTGGCTTTTGGGACTCAACATTATAGCTTAACGGTCCTTCATCTAACTGGTTTTTTCTCGGACGAGAGTCGGTCAGGGCGAATCAAAGTCCTCATTTCTATTTGTGCATCTTTAATTAGAATCATGTAGGGTCGTACATGGGAGGGCGGGCAGGCCGAGCACACTTTTAAGGCCCATAAGAAATATGGTCCAATTTTTTTTAATATATAGTAATTTTTAAAAAATTGTAAATAAAAGAGACAATTTTTAAAAAATCTAAGAATCATACTATTTGATTTTGCCAAAAATCAACTATGTTGATCGGTAAGAGAACTTAGTTTCATTCTTTTATGATACACTTGGTATCCAGACAAGACATAACTAGACATGACATCACAAAGACAGGTGTTCAGCATTATAAGATACAAGTGGGCGTGACAGTAGCAGTAAAATGTCCAATTTATCCCTAATGAGTTGTTTATATCTTTTTTATATTTTATTTATGTAACTTTTTAGATTATAATAAAGAAAATTCTATTAGAAAGCTTTCGTCAAGACGATTAGTATTTAATAAATTACATAAATCAAACAAAATATAGAATACGTATAAATGTAATATTGAGGATATGATGGTAAATAAAGTTTAAAGAACAGAAAGATGGAAAAAGGAAGATATATTTGATGTTTAGAAGAAATAAAAATAGGTTTTATTGGTAAATATATGTTTGCCATCTTGTCCCATAGGGTAGAGGTGGAAACATTTGTTTGTTATTACGTTCCTGTTTATTTTACTTAAAAGTTATGTCAAACATAAAACAATGATTTTTAATCTGTTGTGTTTTATTTACTATACCAAACGCATCCTTATAGAGGATTTCCTTTGATATAAATTTCAACGATCATAGTCCAGAAACTCTGTTATTTTCTATATTTCTTAAGATTTTGTGATGTTGAAAAACACATTACATCATGAATCTTCATCCCTAACATCATCATGACATTGAAACCATCTTAATCTAATAAGCAACTTTGTTCCAATTAACCCTAGACCAACCCTTGCCCTTTTTGATTGAACATGAACATAGCCTTTTGCTTCCTTCATACTTTATTCCGTTACTATCCATATCTTTACAACACAACCTTTCCTTTCCATACTTCTTTGCCGACTCCACTCTTATCTCACAATGCTTGGTAGCTATATCTGTAAATTATGTATACTTGAAGGGTTATTATTGTTTTCAGCTCATGTTCGGTATATATAGTTTCTCAAAGTATCTTTAAATGTTAATTTGTTATGTATAAATGAGAGATTGTTACTGTTTTTAACACATAGTTAATGTTTGGTATATATAGTTTCTCAAAGTATCTTCAACTGTTAATTTATTATGTATTGAGGGACTATTACTGTTTTTAGCTCACAGTGAATGTTCAGTATATATAGTTTCTCAAAGTATCTTCAACTATTAATTTGTTATGTTATTATTTTCTAAAATGATGTATTTAAAAACAAATTTTTTAAAAAATATTTCATCTAACTCCAATAATTATATCATTTTAGTAATTTCAATATTAATTATATTATTAAAATATTCTATAAATTCATCATCTTAATGGACTTAAAAAAATTATAAAAACCTATAGTACGTCCAACTTTGTTAATTGAAAGAATTAAAATAATATATATTTCTTTGTAGTATTAATTTTAAAACATTTTCAAACTTAGATATTTTTCACTTTTCTGAAATTTTTATCTGTTTAACATGTATTTCTAGCTGTTGAATTATATATATATAGAGAGAGAGAGGGGGAGGTTCAAATGAGAACTTGGTAAATTTAAAGAAACAAAGGAACACCTTGTGGACCACATATGATGTGGGTCCCACAAATTATAAAATCATATCTGATTCAATGGTAGGCCCCATTGAGTCAGATATGATTTTATAATTTGTGGGACCCACATCATATGTGGTCCACATAGTGTTCCTTTTTGTTTCTTTAAATAGGGATTCTTGTATGATCTCTCCCCTATATAGATATATATATATATATAGAAGGAGGTTCATGCGAGGACGGTAATAATTTACGAGAAAACATATACAATCTCCAGCCCATCATTTTGTACATGAAATTTTTCATGTACAAAATCACATATGATTCACATACAAAATCATATATGATTATGCGAGACTTTTTCCCACGACAAAAGTCATGCATGTCATTTTTGACAGGTACAAAATAATATGCTAAGGATTGTCTTCGCATTCTTGTAATTATTATCGTCCTTGCATGAACCCGCCTATATATATATATAAATTATTTGTTATATATACATATAGGGTTAGGTTCAAATGTGAACTCAATTTTGGTTGTGAACGTGAGGACGAATCTCAGCCACACATCTTCAGTTATGGTGGACGCGATCACGGAGGATTGACGCGATTCATGGGAGGGTGGAGATTATTAAAGGAGGGGAACCAGGTCAAAGCCGCCTTTATTGACCGGATAAGTGGCTCAGATTCGTCCTCACGTTCACAACCAAAAATGAGTTCACATTTGAACTTTCCTCTATACATATATATATATAGATATATATATATATATATAACAAATAAGCTAAGTGAAACAAGTCTTGTAAATCTCATACAAAGTAGGGTTCAGGGAGAGTAAGATTATGTAATCCTTGTCTCTATCTCAAATAGTATGTAGAGAGGTTGTTTTGGTAGATGACTATATACATGTTGATCAAAACATGTACCCCTCCATCCTAATTAGTATTGCATCTTGTATACTCTATAACCCAATCATATATGTATTTACTTTAACAAATAAAACCTTGAAATTGAAAAAGATTTATAACGTAGATGTTATATTAATATATTAAAAAAAGTAACAAAGTAATCTCATAAAGCTACAACTATATATATAATGTAAAACACCAAGCAATAAAGTAATCTTACAAAACTACCTCCACATCATAATTTTGTGACTACGTATCGGGACACTGGCTAAAATAAAAAACTGTCTTATCATGAAAATCTCATCTACGAGATTGATTATATATGATGGGACATGACAACAATACAGTGAACATAGTCCAAAGCATCTGTATTTAGAGAAATTGACTGCAATAATCAATCTCTCCAATCAAATTTAATTTTTAGCTACTTTTTAGAGCTTCTTTTAAAAAAGAGAGTTTTTACACATATGCTTTATGCATCTGCGTAAGTACTAATTTCTAAGAGCATCCGTAGACGCCCTTGCAAACCAATTATATAAGCATCACAGCTTGCAACACTTGCAATTATAATTGCAAGCCATGTCATCACACTTTTTTTAATAAGTTAAATTAATTAATTTTTACAAAAAACAATATTTTCTATGAATTAATCAATGTCAATTTATTTTTTAATTAAATTAAGTAATGTTGTTTAAAAAATATTTTATGTATAATATATATTATTTTTTAATAAAATATAAATACAATATAGTTAAATTACTTTAAACATTAAATTTTATCATTACCAAAAATTAAAATTATACATATTAAAATATATAATATTGATAAAATTACATATCATCTAATCTATAAAATTACATATCATCTAATCTAATACGCACGATTAATAAAACAACACGAATACAATTACATCTTTATTCGTAAAAAAGAAGTATATATCATGTATTTATTAAAAGATAATTAGAATATATATATATATACATATATATATATAATAATTAATAAATCTTATAGTGGGGACCACTTTTGAAATTATAGATGAATTGCACGTGTATAGATCGTAATTGCAAAAGATGACGTGGCAAAGTTGAAAACATAAAGTAATTGCACCAATATGAATGGTCTAGGGGAGGGGGGGAATCTTCACACATATGCGTAAGTAATCTTTATGCAAAAATTGGAATCCTTACATAGCTACACACAAATAATTCTTTTTTTAATCTGAAACTCGAGTTTACGAGAATGTGTAAGACATTTACATAAATTTTGATTAAAATAAGAATTCAATTGAAAAAGTAATTTTATATATAGATATATATATATATATATATATATATAAATGTTGTAGTGGGGACCACTTTTGAAAGTGTAGGTGAATTGCACGTGTATAGATAGTAATTGTAAAAGCTTACGTGACACATTTGAAAGTATAAAGTAATTGCAGGGATGTGGATGGTATAAGGGGAAAAAATCTTCACACATATGCGTAAGTAATCTTTATGCAAAATTTTGAATCCTTACACACACAAAAAAGATCTTTTTTTAATCTGAAACTCGGGTTTACGAGAATGCGTAAGACATTTACATAAACTCTTATTAAAATAAGAATTCAATTGAAAAAGTGACCAGAAAGTGAACACTACAAAACAAATGACTTTCACTCACAAAAAAAACACTCAGGGAAATTTCCGTGGGTGATTACCACGGATCACCTAAGAAATACTAATGGTTCCGATGAAATCCGATGTTTTCAAGAAAATACAAACGGATTACCCAGAAATTTCCTGGGTAATCTATCACTGATTTAATTTACCCACCAACAATTTAACAACAAACTTTTGTGACGGTTTTGTGACGAATCATCTTTTAGCGACAGATTTCCCAGGGAAAATGTCCGTAGGTAAAAGCCGTCCATTTTAGTAGTGGAAGTTAAACAGGAAAATTGACTATTTTGATAATTTCCACTTTATTTATCTCAACAAGTCATATTAGAAATACATATTATCTTAGGGGTGCGATTAATCGAACATTAATTCCCTACTTCCACAATCTCGTGTTAGTGTTAGAAACCGTACGAAATGTTAGATTCAAAGTTTATTCATTTGGTCTCTTAACATTTCTATTCTTACCTTTGATGGACAAATTATTGTCTTATTGTTATGGTGTCGGCAAATGCTTCGAAAGTTTTAATTGAGCCTTGATTCCTCTTTAAAACTTGGACCAAAGACTTTGGTCCACATTCATAATGCATGGATTTTCTATTAATCATTTTGTCGATCAATAAATTTATAGATATATACAATTAATGCCATCATTAAATTTATTGTTTTATTGAGAATAGATGATGTAAGTATAGAATATATCGCATGAAAGTTACAATTATAAATATAAGATCGTGTTAAATTATATAATAACATTTGTAAAAACCGAACACTAGCTAGTTGTCTATCCATATGTTGTTAGAGTACAAGTTTTCATAAATAAAAATATAATATAAATGTTAGATTTTTTATACCTTCCATTTATACTTGTTGAGTTACTAAGTTGTTGTATTTTAATTTAAGCTTATTTTTTAGGTCAATATTCATTTTAGATAACATATTTTTATTTAGAATTGTATCATACTTCTATCTACTTTAATTCTAAGTACAAAATAAATGTTTATCTCGCATCAATTTGCTGAAGTGAAATGTGATATCTTAACTAATGTGGGACTTTCTTAATGTAAAATAGACTTTTATTTATTTTTAGTACTTTTTAGTTTTAACGTAAACATTTATTTCTTTTACTTTTTAATGACATATTGAGTTTGTTTTTGGAGTCTTTTTATCTTCATCTCTACCATCCTCCCTTGACTACCAACCAACAATGTTGTCTGTCTCCTTCTAACGTACATGATGGTCCCATTCACCCAGTCATGTTTACTTTAATTTAGCGTTAAAAAAGAAGGAATAGACGTAAAAAACGGTACATACAATTTTATAGGTTAGGGGAAACCTTTAGTGGTTGTAGGGTTTGATGTGATTTCAGTTTTCCTTTTTATGGAATTTAGGATTTGAATGATCCTGTGTTTTTTTAAATTCCACTGTAGTGGTTTAGTTGCGGTGGCGACATGGTGGTGGGAGACGATGTTGTAGGTCATATTTTGGTAAACTAGTTGATAGGTAGATGTTGACTGATAAACTAGTTGTTAACGAGTAATGTAGGAGATAAAGTAAGTAGGCATATTTAAAAGAAAAAAACTAGTTAATAAGAAGATGTAAAATGACTTGAATAAACATAATGAAAAAGTAATAAACATGGTGAAAAAGTAATTTAAAAATGGAAGATAATTAGGGGGGGGGGGGAATTGGGAAAAACCTGTAAAACCTATTAAAATAGTTTTTGAAGTGACGTTTAAAAAAATTAGTTTACGGTTAATCAAATAGAAATTGTCATCAAACTTAAAAAATAAGTTACTTTATGGTTCTTAAATATGGTCTTATGTTTGACAAAATTAACAGATAAATTAGATGTTAACTAAAAGATTAGTTGTTTGTTAATAAAGTAGCTATTATGATAAATTAATCGTGATAGGTAAAATTATTTGATAAGCTAGATGACAATGTAAAATAACAGATTTAAATAGTTAATTATAAAATTATTAGGGTAATGTTAGATGCATCATTTTTATGTCAAAATCATGTATTGATAATGTAAAAAATGAATTTAAATATGTATAAAGAGGGAATTAGTTGATAATGGTGCATTTAGCAATATATAAGGGTCGTTTTATGATTTATCTCACCTCAATTGAAATTGATATAATTAAAAATAAAGTAATAGAGAAAACTCTTAAGATTTATTAAAATGTTGAATAAGTTTATTTTTAAAAAATTAACTTATAAATTAGTTTATAGACTTAGTTATTGATAATTGAATGAGAAAAATTTACTCGAAAGCAAGATTTATAAGGGTTATTGCAATGGTAAACCCCTCCCTACAAATTTCTCATATATCTTAACATCAAAATTTCCTCTTGTACATTTCCATAATCAATAGAAAAGAAAAAAAATGTAATACTTAAAAAGAAAATTAATTAAAATGACCGTTCTTTACTTGTGGTTTTATGTTCTATGTTATTTCTTTTAAAAGTTTTCAAAACCGCGTCTGTAACTATGAAAGATGAAAATGTAAAAAAGAAAGTTTTGAATCAAGTTCGCAATTGCAGAGACTAAATATGTAAAATATGAAAATTACATTTCCAATTGTAAAGTTGATATTGTGAACCTAGAGCAAAATTTACATATTTGGTCCCTAAAATTACGAATCTAGTTCATAAACTTCTTTTTAACATTTTCCTTCCTTCACAATTACGAGCTTACGACTATTTTGGTAACTTTAGAGAAAAATAGGTAGGAGGTTAAACCACAAGTAAAAATGATTATTTTAATTAATTTCTTTGTTTGAAGTTATACAATATCACAAGACTTATTTAATTAAATGATAGTTTTACTCTTATAATAAATGAAGTCATTTCTCTTCCGTTGTTGAAAAATAAAACTGAAGTAAAAACTTGTTGACGCATTGATCTAGGGATGAGATCGGTACCGAATTGGAACCGAACCGATTGGTATCAAAAAAAAAATTAGGATTGAAAATGAGGACCGAACATAACAATTTGGTATCGGTTCGGTTTCGGGACGGGAAAATCGATACTAGGACCACTTAGGACCGGAAATTAAAAGTGGATAAAAAAACAATCAAAGCCAATCGCAAAAGTTCAACAAACTAAAGTTCAAATATGTACCAAAATCAATCGCAAAATTTCAACAATCAAATGGCCAAATTTTTTAATGATGATACCGATTTTTTGAAAAAATTAATGGTTATGGAGAATATGGATGACGTCGATACAAGACCGGAACCGAAACCGGTTGGTACCGAAATTTTTTGGGACTGAAAAAAATGAAAACCGAAAAAGAGCCCGTATATGCAAATTCGATACCGGTTGGGCTCGGTTTTGGTTTGGTTTGAAAAAACCGTCTTCTAGTCTCATCTCAACATTGATCAATGGTTGGAGGATGTAATAATAATCTCTTCTTCTCCTAGTTTGAATTCAGAAGCTATCAAAACCTTTTTGAATCGAAGGTTCACCTTTGATAACTTGAGGTCATTTATAGTCTGTCCATGTGTATAATCTAATCCGAATACCCACAATTACCAATAAAAAATCAACTTAAAAGAAACTAAGAGGTTGTTTGACAGTTACTGAATGGTTTGGTACAAAATGAAATCAAGGCTCTGAATTGTTAAGGAAAACTCTTATACAAAATCATTCAAGATAGTTTTAAAACCATTTAAAAACAAACAATTTTCCACCAAACATTATTTACCTTCTAACGATTCAAAAATTAATTGCCTCTTAATAAATCTGTTAAGAGGTAAGGAAACAACCCAATACAAAAATGAGTTACTTATCATCAAAAATTTAATCTAACACCTCATTAATACAAAAGTTCTTAAATCACAAAATCCATCATCTCCTTTCTTTCTCTCTCTCTCTCTCTCTCTCTACTCAGCCACCCACTAGCCTTCTTCCTCCTCCACCACCATCTCTGCAAATTGCAAAAACCCACAAATGGATGACTCTGCACCATCTCTACCATCCATCTGGACCTCCATGAACAGCTGGTTCACTCCAACTGTTCTCTTCGTCTTCCTCAATCTCATGATTGGAACCATTCTCTTCACCTCCAACATACCCACAACCTATAAACAAGAACAAGATCAGAAAGAAAAAACCCAAAATCAAAACAACCACAACGATTTGATTCAATCAAAACTCGCCAGATCTCCATCCATCCTCCACCGTCTCAGATCTTTCAATTTCCACCCTCACAGATCTCAACACGATGATGCATCATCTCCACCCACCCATCAACAACAAGAAGCTTTAGAAATTGCTGCTACACAATACGTTTTCAATCACCCTTTTACTCATGAACACGATGATGTACAACCACTTTCTTCTACAAACCCCAATAATCTCGATCTTAATCTTAACCTTAACCTTAACCTTAACCTTAACCCGACCCGTTTCGAGTCTTTCGAATCCGAATCAGAATCCAAATCCAAATCCAACGCCGATGATGACCAGTATGCTGCTTTTAATCATACCAATGAAGTACTTCTCGCTAATGCCCAAACCCATTTCGTTTTCGAACAGAAACACACCGTCGAGAAGGTGACTGCCCATTTCGACGTCGGGCCGGAAAACCCGGAAGTGGATTCGGGTTTTGAAGAAACGTTAACCCATGAGGAGGAAGAAGAAGAAGGAAACGATAAGTTCCAGAGTTTAGATGAGGTTTACAGCGTTATAACAGGTGGGCATGTTAACAGAACAAAGTCCGACACTCTTCCGGCTTCCGGTGAGGTTCCGGTGAAACTTCCGGCGAAGATGAAAAAATCGGCGAGTTTGAAATCTGCATTCAACCATTTCGAAGAGGAGAAGATCGTGGAGGCTCGCCGGCCGGCGACGGTGAGAGAGAGGAGGTCGGCGGCTAGGGCAACGGAGGAGGATGACGTGGAAGTGGACGCAAAGGCGGATGATTTTATCAACAAGTTCAAGCATCAGCTCAAGTTGCAGAGGTTGGATTCCATTATCAGGTACAAGGATATGGTAAATAGAGGGAGTGGAAAGTAAATTACTTTAACTTACAGGGTGTTTTTTGTAACATTTTGGAAATCAGGGGGGGTTATTTCGACAAAATTCCCTATAGTTTAAAACTCCACAGTTCTCCTTTTTGTTGATGTTGAAGTTGAAATCCTATATTAGGTTTTAATGTTACTTTGCCTCTGTAAATCTATGAAATTGTGGGGGGTAGGAAAGACATTTTGCTTTTCTTTTTTTTTTCCTTTCAGTTTTTTTCGCTAATTTCGAAAAGAAAAAGAATTATGATATTTCTTTATGGAAATAATATTTTGGTGGTTCCTTGTCCTTTTAAAAGCAGATCTAGTTGACGTGAATGTACTCTTCTATAAACCCTTTTTCAATAAATATTTAAACATAAATATGTTAATCACAAAAAGCAAAAACATATATACATTTACAAACTTTTTAAAAATGTAGAAACTGTTAAAATCAATATAAAACAATTTATTTTATCAAGTGTAACGATTTAACATATTGTGTCATGGTTGGGTTCAAATGAGACCAGCCGACCCGAGACCATCTTTTTAATCTTGAAACTTCACAACAAAAACAATAAAAAAAAATTAAACCTTTATAGCAAATATAAAAACACTGTGGAGGTTACCTTAGCAAAAACACTTTAAAAGTTCATATTTTTTTACCTTCACACGATGTTTTGGTTGTGAAGTTAAGTGTAAAAAGATGGTCTGGTCTCACGTGATCCCATCCCAAGTCTATTGTTTCATGTATATTTATGTCCATATAAAAAAAAAATTATATGTAAAAAAAACGTTGGTTTACTTTCACGTATGAATTTCTTTTTTCATATATAATATTTTTTTTTCATATAAAGACAAATATATTTTTTTTCACAAAATTGAAAAGTAAACAAAATTCGAGACATAAATTACACAAAATGATCAAATTTTCTTGTTAATTTAACATTTTTATCGATATAATTTTTCATCATTTTTTTGTGAGTTTTTAAAATTTCTTTTATTTAACGTTTTCTTATGAATCTGATATTATGTGTATACATGTGTCATAGAATATTTTTGACATAACTCATGAACAAGATTCAATTTTTTTTTACAAATCCTAAAGCTTAAAATAATTTTTAATTTGGAAAACCATGTGATTGTTGGGAGTTTTTGTTTTTTACCTTAAATCCATATTACTAATACTTTAAACCAATAATTGACAACTCTTCAACTAATATGAAAATGTCTTGTACTTTTATCGATCTTGGTTTGTACTTTACTTTGGACTTATTAGTTATGTCGATAGCCTTTTGTTCCAAAAAGAGTGTGTATGTATGTATATATATATATATATATTTATATGTTTTCTTTGGAACGAAAATGATATCTTTAATGTTGTTCAAAAACAAATATTTTTGTCGATCCGTTATCTTCTTGGCCTACAAAAATCGCTTTTGGGAGGAAGATGATCATATTTGGCGTCAAACTATTCATCTCCGATGAGAGGAGGGTTTTGGAGGGAAGAGTTTTAGGTAACGTTTGTTTTTTAAGAGGTGTACGTTGAAGTCTGAAGTCTGATTTCAGTTCTAAAATGGTTATGAAACATCTAAACGAATCAGATATAAGTGATGATTAAAAGCTTAAAATGAAAAAACAAACAAGGCCTTCAGAAGGATTGTGTATTTTAGTAGCGGTAGAGTGGATCGGAGTTTAAGAGTTTGTTTAGGAATGGTTGAGTCGGTTTGGTTTGTGAGGGTATTTTGGTAAATTTGTAAAAGGGTGTGGGAAAAGGAATATTAGCATGTGCATAGTGATTGGATGATGGGTGGTTGTCATTCCACATGATAAATGTTGCTTTCACAATGCATATTTTGCCCATTTACCATGAATTAGACTTCTTTTTAAGCAAAAACTTAAAAGAGTAAATTACATAAATTAACCTTCTAAGACATCTTTATTTTTTTTGGAAAGGGTATCCTAGACCTGACAATTTTAAGGCTGCTAAAGCATGCAACCCTAAGATAATTCTTCAGTGGCCACAAGTTGTTTGCACCTGGATTTGAACTTGGGGTAGATGGGTTATCTAGCCTCATCCCCCACAAGTCTTAACCAGTACGCCACAAGTCTTGTGGTTTAAGACATCTTTATTATATCTATTACATGATCATTATAGATGAGGTAAATCAATACCATCCATCCCATTTGCAAAGGAATGATGCCCAGGTTCAAACTTGGAACCTCATTCAAACGGATCGTTCTCCATTTTTTTTATTTGCTTTCATGGATGGTACTGAGTTTTTTAACAAACGTTAAATTTATTCAATAATTGAAGGATATTTTGACCATTTTACTTTTACTATTATTATAATATACAGAAAACCCTAATCTTTTGTTTTCCCTCTTCTCTATTTTTCCCTATTCACCATGATCGGATCTTCCTCTGAACTTCTCTTCCCTGTCGATCTCCTTCTGTCACCACTTGCATTGTCGCTATCAACATCGTCATAGTTTCTCTCCCTTTGCTTTCCCTCTCTTCTCCCACTTGCAAACCATCGCTCTTGTTCCCATTGATCTTTTTTTTTTTTTGAAATGGTATCCTAGGCATTTGCCTAGACTAATCCCTGCCAATTTTAAGACTGCTAAAGCATGCAACCCTGAAATAATTCCCCAGTGGCCACAAGTTGATTGCGTCTGGATTCTAACATGGGATAGATGGGTTATCTAGCCTCATCCCCCACAAACCTTAACTAGTACGCCACAAGCCTTCTGATTTTCATCTCTTCTTCTTCCCTCTCTACACTATGGATCCATAACATCACCGCTATTATATTCCAACCTCTTTCTACCCCCAAACACCACCTCATTACCATCCCCTTCCCTCCACTGTCTTTCCAATTGCAGTTTATCAGAGAGTGTTCTGAGGTAGTGGAAAGAGAATTGGAGCGAAGATGGGGTTGAAATGGTGAAGAATGAAGAGGGTAGTAAGGTTTTTGGTATTTCTTTTCATCATCAAATACAACAACCAACAATGATGTATCGTAATCATCAGAAAATTCATAATCAAGGTCACCATCATCATAAACTTGATGATAATAAGATTTTTTACAAGAAACAAAAGATTTGAATCGATGAAGATGTAGGTTGCCATTGATAGAAAAAAAGATGCTTATTTTAATTAAAATTTATGTTTGCTAACATAATTTGATAATTGCTAGAGTTTTTCTTTTGAATTTGGTGTGGGTTTTAAGGGAATAAGATGCATTATGGTTTCTAAACTATAAAACCTCTAAAAGTGTTTTGTATAAAAAAAATTCGTATTATTTTATTTATTCATGTAATTTAGCTTTTTGTAATTGAAAACATAGAAAAGGTTGGAGAGGGGTCTTAATCAAGTGGTATGTAAATTGTATAATTGATGGAATGGGAGACCAAAAGAAAGAACCAAACTTATTATATATATATATATATAGAGAGAGAGAGAGAGGTCCCTTCAAGTGTTAATCCAATAATTTGTGTTAACCATGTTAACTCATTATTCACTGGTGAACACCATGCTCGTTCACTGGTGAAACACTATTCATCAGTGAACGAATGGTTCCATACATGCATGCTCGTTCACTGGTGAACAGCATTCGTCAGTATACGAGCATCGTGTTCACCAGTAAACGAGCATGGTGTTCACCAGTGAACGATGGGTTAACACGGTTAACACAAATAATTGAGTTAACACTTGAAGGAGCCTCTATATATATATATATATATGCATGGATGCTTGTTACTGGCCATATATTCCATTGTTTTACCACTTCAAGTAACACTTGTTTTTCCATTTTCTTTTATATATGTATTGTGTTGTTATAGTCATGAAGTCATATCAAATGGCCTTCAAAAGGGTATATTTATGTTGTTGGGTTTGGTTTGAAAATGTTTCTTCTTTGAATTAAATTCAAATAGTACTTGATTATTATTTCTTTGAGTTCGAATTCTGAACACGTGTTTGACTTGTTAAGCTCATAAAAACCTCTATGTAATAAATAAGATATTTGGATTGGCTTGAACCAATCAACCACGTATGAAGATCTCGCATGCATCAAGTGATAGATTCAGGATTTTTGTCCATCGGAGTCTCATTAAGGGAGACTAAAGGTGCGTAAAGTCATCGACATTTTTCGAGAAATTTTTAAAGTTTTTTAGTTGATTTTAAGATATTTTCTTATTGTTTTTGTCGATTTTGAGCGATTTTCTTAGCGTTTTTGTCGATTTCGAATGATTTTTTCAGGGTTTTTTAATTGATTTCAATAGACTTTTTAGTGTTTTTGTCAACTGTTAGCGAGATGGGATTCCTTAGAAAATTTTACTAGAGGAAATTAAGGTTAAATTTAATATTTTTAATATTTTTTAGCCTTAATAAAAAAAATTAAAATTTCACTGTGGGGATAAGACCCCCTTTCTGTTGCTGCATCCGCCCCTACATGCATCAACTAATTAACTAGTTGGCTCATATTTAAACAATTTTTTCTATAATTATTTAGGCTATGTTTGGCAAACTAGCGGATAAACTAGCTGGTAGCGGATAAGCTAGCTGGTAGCTGATAAGCTGGCGGACGACTGATAAGCTAGCTGGTAGCTTATAAGCTAGCTGGTAGCTGATGAAAAAAATCATGTTTGGCAAAACTAGCGTATAAGAATGTAAAATGACCAAAAAAGGGTATATTAAAATAATAATAATTAATATTAATGAGGATTATAAATTAGAAAATGTCACAATAAGCTCCCAAAACGCTACTTCAAGTAGCGTTTCAATAAGCCAGCTTATAAGCTAACTTATAAGGTAGTTTATGGTTTACCAAACGTGTACACTGAAAATAAGTTACCTTATAAGCCAGCTTATAAACTGGCTTATTTTTGCCAAACATAGCTTATTATTATTGTCAAAACAATGTTGTCATTAGTAATAAATTTAACTATTATTTTTTGCCCACCTCTAACTAATAGTAAGTATTAAAATTAAATTTGATGAGGTAAATTGTATGCTATTTACTTATTCACGTAATTTTTATTTTATTTTCACTAACCTTTTATGTTCAATTGCTTTTAAATTCAAATGTCAAATTTTGAAAGTATCAAGATTTTGAGTAAAAGCAAGTATACAAAGCAAACATTTTTTCAAACCATGTCCCATTCTATTTTTCAAGACTATGACGTTATAAACAATGTTCATGAATACTAAAGAATAACCTTTAACATATTACTAGCCAACTGTAACGAAAAACTTTTAACATGCTTACAAACTTAAGAATTTGATACTCGATACATCTAGAATTGAACATTGAATGCTAAAACACAGTGAACAAACTTGAACGAAACATAGTTCAAGCTAAAAACATCGTTTATGGTTAGATCTGAAATAAAAGATTGCATCTTCACTTCTGCCTTTTCGTTGGTTTCTACCTTAGTTGGCCTTTAGGTACACATAAAAGTCAGCTTTATTTTTTATTTTATTTTGAACGGCAATAACACACACACACACACACGTTCCCGGGCATCCGAGATCCATTCGGGCACCCGATTAATCTCCGGTGACCAAGACCCACCACACAGTGGTAGCCCAAGGTCTGGATATCGTCACATGCAACCGCGGGGATTCGAATCCGGGTAGTCAAGGATACCATCCACTGAGGCCAAACATGTTTTGATATAAAAGTCAGCTTTATGTTTAGTAAGTTCATTATTTTTGTACTAAACAACTATTTTAAATTTTTAATCATTTTCTACACTTATGGATTAAAGATGTCAACACACTTTCATCAACGGTGCAATATGAACGTATACATAAACTCATGCATAAATCTAAAAACGAATAAGTAATCATGAAACGCTGAACTTTGTTATGCATATAATGCTGAACCTTGCACAAATAGAACATTAGAATCTTAAAAATTGAGATCCCAAATTTGAACGGACATGGTAGGGGTCATAATAACACATTGAAACCTACCAAGTATAGTGACCACAATATGTGTGGTATATGAACATGTCAATTGTCAAGTATAAAGGTACTCTGATCATAAACGCACTAATTCTATGCATCTCTACAGTGTTTGTTTGTCATTGCAGGCGTCCAAGTACTTAATTCCATACATAGTTGAAATGTTTTACTGAATGACATCTTCAAAAAAAAAAAAAAACATGTGTAGCATGCAAAAAAGCTTTAAAACATGTTTATTAGTATGTAAACAAACAACATGCTAACACAACTATGTATGTGTTGGAACAAACTTAAATCGTTGTATATGATCTTGCTATCATCTTGTATTTATCTTTCAAGGTCCACTAATATTTATTAAGCAGTGGATCATAACTTATTTGTACTTAACTACTAGCATCAGTTCTTGTTGATTAGTCAAGTCTTAAAATGTCCAAATCGTGGGATTATTCACGATAATCTGTTTCATTAGTCCAAGTCCTAAAATGTCCAAATCATGGGATTATTCACGACAATCTAATTTCAAACACGTTTAAATAATGATAATGTTTGATATCTACAAATACCAACCTTAATAATTAAATACACTTTAATTATTGGGCATATATCGTAATCAATTGGATAAGTATATACGTAATTTGGTCATTTAATAAATAATATTATGTAATTTGGTCATTTAATAAAAACTATTTGTAATTATCAAATAAATGTCGTCCCATTTATCTCGTTACAATAAATTTATCCTTATTCGACATATAAACAGTTTTAACATGTTGATCCTAACTTTAATGAGTCAAAATACACTAAACATTATCTTAAACTAACTAATTCATTAATTTTTTTTAAATATTAAACACAACTCGTTAATTTATATTTATTTGAGTTAGTATCGAATTGTGTAAACGTTGGATCAAATAGGACCGAATCACTTCACAAATTACATATTCATCAACAATAAACTTTATGCGTTTATCTTCTAATACTTGTCACTTTTTTGTTGATATTTTATCAGAGATATATTAAATTATGCATGCACATATCATACCCATATTTATTTACACACACACACACACACACACATATATATATATATAGGGTTAGGTTCAAATGTGAACTCAATTTTGGTTGTGAACGTGAGGACGAATCTCAGCCACACATCTTCGGTTATGGTGGACGCGATCACGGAGGATTGACGCGATTCATGGGAGGGTGGAGATTATTAAAGGAGGGGAACCAGGTCAAAGCCGCCTTTATTGACCGGATAAGTGGCTGAGATTCGTTCTCACGTTCACAACCAAAAATGAGTTCACATTTGAACTTTCCTATATATATATATATATATATATGTATATATATTAAATACATGCAAGAATTCTAAAGTATAATCATTGAAATATGATTTTCTAACAAATCAATACTGATATTGTTATTTTTACTATAATATAATATTTTGGTATTAAGATATGATATAACATATAACGATAATTCTTCTATGTTCCTCAGTGTCCAATAATCAACCAGTATACTACATTTGTATATTTTCATTTTGTCACATTATTATTTTATGTATCCCTTTGATATAGGTGTTACACTACATGCACAAATAAGTCAACAGTCAAATTATTTGGATTATGTCGTGTCCTAATAAGGTTTAAAAAGGTTTTAGAGCATAAACTGGGCTAAGGTACATCTCAATCAAGATCGGGGAATAGGTCCCCAGTCTTCAACCTCTATAAGGGTTTTATTTGAAATATTATGGGGTTTTATAGTGTCTGTTTTTAAGTATGAACAAGTTAGGAACAAAATTAGGATGATCACGATAGCATACGACTCAGATGTTAAATATGATTTTTATGAGAAAAAACACAAACAAATTATAAATGGAAACAAACACCAACCATACAATTTGTTTGTAATATATGTTTCAGAAAAATTACAACAAGTAAGGAGGATCTTTTTCATTCCTTCTCTATTTCTCCTATGTCTCTTCAGACTTCAGTAAGAGACTAAGGCCCTGTTTGTTTTTTCAATTTTACCTCTTAATGACCACTTATCACTTATTCATTCAGACGTTTTTAAATTCAGACCGTTTGTTTTTTTCATTTTTTTTAGACCCTCTTAAGTCTGAAAATCATCTGAAAAAAAAAGTGGTAACCTCACCACTTAATTCCTCTTATTCACGTACATCCGCATTGTTAGGGATTTATAAATCAATGACTGATTCAGATTTCAGTTTTTAGACGTAAAAATAAACAGTCTAACTCATTCAGATTTCAGACTTCAGCGTCACCTCTTATAAATCAGAAGTGAAATCAAACTTCAGACTTCAGCACCTCTTAAAAAACAAACACTACCTAAGAGTAACACGTTATCGTTTTTCTCCTTTTTACCATTTAAGTTGTATATGCACACCCTACATTTACATAACCATTCCCCTAGAGTTATGAATTGGTCATTTTATATATTCCAAAGTCTCTTTGGAGAAACAATAATTGGAACAAAGGAAGGAGTAACACGTGGTACTGAAATTTGACCAACACGAAGTTTGTTCTTTTCGGAAATTCTACTTCTAGCTGGTGCGGTCCTAGAATGTTGAACACGCAGTCGGTTTCAGTAGTATAAAAAATGGACCACCATATTGACATAAGCCAAGATTGGATGGGATGAAATGATTCTTAATATGCCTTTTCAAACCTAATAACTATAAACTATTAAATGTGATTTTTAAATACTACGTATTTTTAAATTGTAAATCCCTGAATAACTATAAACTATTAAATGTGATTTTTATGAAAGTGCATCCTCCAAAATAAAATTCGAAAAAAAGTACATTTTATTTTTCGACATTTTGCTCTAAAAAATTTGGAGGAAAATGTTATAAACTTATAACGTGTACAAAATATTCTTAGAACATAATGTTGGAATTATTATAGAATAAGAGGATATGAATTTTTGTTTTAATTATTTTATTAGAAAATTACTTAAATTATATTATTAAAAATGTTTGTAATTGACTATTTTTTCAAGATGTCATTTTTGATAATTTCACATGCTTATAAGATAGTTTTTGCTGAATATAATTTGTTCATCAACTAGCTGTCAATCATCAGCTAGCTTACCAAACAAAGCCTATAAAAGCATCTCCAACAACTTCTACAAAATAAGAAAATATAGAGAAATAAAGATTTTGAACAAATATTTTGCTCCAATGGTTTTCCCAAACTATCTCCAAAATTGAGAAAGTAAGAGAAAGAATGGTTTTTTCTCCAAATATAGAGATCACTTAAAAAATGATTACCAAATGAAAGTACCAATAGTAAACTTTGAAAATAAATATTTAGAGAGAAATAATATTTTAATAGATGAATGAGCTTCATACCCATATTAAATATACAAACATTATTTTATTAAATATCCTTAACAAGTTATCAAAAGATGCAATATTGAATATTATCATCAATGTTGGATATTTAAAATAGGGAATCTTTTAGGGATAATATAATTTTTTTTAAAGATTTTGACTTTTGATTTTTTATTTTAATTTTTTTAGGGAATTTGTTTAAGATTTTTAAGATTTTTCATCCAAATATGTACTAAAAGCATAAGATTAGCTTATAAGCTAACTTATGTTTCCCAAATTTCTACTAATAATCAATATCTAACGGCTATAACAAATTGTTTTCAATTTATTTTAATAAATACATTACAATATGATAATATATATATATATATATATATAATTTTACAATATAAAATTTCTAAAAACCTAATTGATATCATAAAAAAGAGGCCGTTCCCAATATAAAAAATGATCTTTATATCGAATGGTTTCTCTAGAAAAAATCTATGACCAAAAATACACGCGATTAAATTTAATTCGGTTTCAATTTATAAAAAGTAACGTTATTGTAAGTTGAAGCCATTGAAACGATTAAAAAAAGATTTTGAAAAAAAAATTAATATTTTATGATTCAAAATGAATAAAATGGAAAAAAGTCAATAAAAGAACGTTACCTTAAAACTTTTAAATCATATATTTGGGCTGCAACGGTGCTATAAGCAATGAGAGTGACACCCACATACTCAGAACGCGTTTCCGTTTTTATCACCTTCATTACTTCATATACTCACTCTGTCCTTCCACCACCACCACCTCCGCCGCCGTCCTCCGCCACAATCCTTACCGGAAAAACGCTACAAAATGACGGAAAAAGTTCACCCTTCATCAAGGCCCAATACCACCACTAATAACCCTAAATTACCACTTCCACCAATGAAAGCCCAACTTTACAACCAGAACCGCCATCCGTACCGGCCAAATCCAATCAGTTATCACCGAAAGCACCGCCATGGATTCCGTCGGTGCTTCTGCCTATGTTGCTTCTGGTCAATCCTCATCGTAATCCTTCTTCTCCTCCTCGCCACGATCTCCGGCTGCGTTCTCTACCTCCTCTATCATCCACAGCGTCCGACGTTCACCGTTGCTTCACTCAAAATCTCGCAATTCAACCTCACCACCGCCGCCGACGGCACCACACACCTCACCTCTCAGCTCAATCTCACCATTTCCACAAAAAATCCGAACAAGAAGATCGTGATTTACTATGATCCAATCGCGATCACTTGCTTGTCAGAAGGAACACAGATCGCAAACGGATCTATCGGAAATTCGTTCACTAGCAATCCGAATAACATCACCATTCTCCGTTCGTCGTTGAGTAGCAACTCTCTGTTGCTTGAAACAGAGACGGTGAATCAAATGAGATCAGATCTGAAGAAAAAATCAGGTTTGCCATTGAAGATATTGCTTGATACTGAAGCTAAAATGAAGATCGAATCATTCAAGAGCAAAAGGATCGGGATTAGGATCAAATGTGAGGGAATTCATAGCCAAATTCCAAAATCTGGTGGTGGAAAATCCAATAGTTCATCATCATCATCATCAATGGCTGCTACTGTTTCTAATGCTAAGTGTGAGGTTGATCTTCGAATCAAGATCTGGAAATGGACTTTTTGAAGCTTCTAGTTTATACAGAATATATATTTGTTATTATATATAATATTATTTCGAAATTCATGAGTTTGATTATTGATACTATTTGTTGAATGTAAGTGATGTTTTAATATTTTCGTATAATACCATTAAATTTACGTTAATTTTTGTTTTAGAAATGGAGAGGTATGGTTTATTTTTATTTAACTGTACTCGTAGATAACTCATAACTGGAATAGTTTACGCATATCTCGACTGATTTTATTAGGCCCATGAGAAAAAGAAAAATAGTGACTTTAGCGGACTTGAAGCAGTTACAGCTAAGAATCTAAAAAGTCTAAGTCTTATTGTCAGTAGAACAAACCTCTAGGACAATATTTATGTTTTATCCATAGATATTACATGAAATGATGTTTAAGTTAGTGTTAATATTATACCATGCGTAATGTTACACCTTATTTATTTTTCGAAATTTATTTCAATTCAACACAAGTTAACGATATTTTATATTAACGTTTTTACTTTATTATTGAATATGTTTTTACATGTACCGGTTTTAACTACTGAAATATTAATCGGTATATTAAAATATCAAGATTAGTCAACAAAAAATGCTAGCACCAAAAAGAACATTGGTTATTATTGGATTCACATTGTTGTTCATGGATTTAAATTTTGAATTTGTTAATTTTATAGGAAAAAAACAAAAAAACCAAAAAAAAAACAAAGAAATGTAAACATTATTATGACATAAATAGAAAGATTTATAGCGTGAATCTCTTTTTGTCCTTTGAGTTGTTTAGTGACTTTATTTCATAATTTTAACTTATCAATTTTATGGTTGTCCCCTTATATATTGTTAATTAATAATTATTATTTGTTAAGTATTGATTTTAATTTGTTTTGTATTACTATTTAACATTTAATATTTTTTTTATAGAAAAGCAACTATTAGAATAATTTTATTTAACATTTAATATTGATGAATAAGTATCTAATAAAGAAGAAAACAATCAATAATTTATCATTTATGCCAGTTAAAAAATATTTTAATAGTTGTAAACCCAAGTTGTATAGAAAGTCAATTCACGGTTGAATTTATAAAAGTTAATATTCTTGATAGTATTGTTTTGTTATATTTTAAAAAAATTATTTTATTTGATGCTCCATCCGTATCAATTTTTACTCCACCCCTATTTTTAATGATCGAAAACCTTATATGATAACGTAAGTAAAAATAATCGATGACTTGTGACGATAAATATTTATCCGACGAACGCTAAAATAACTTTGATTTGGTGTGGAAAATGATGCATGTGGATAATGGAGATATGTTATAAAATTGGCCCATTACTCATCAGTTTATGCTTTGCTTCTACTCTTGAATTCATCCATTTTATGTTCTTTAATTGTATTGCTTCAATAACATCAATCTAATCTCATTGGTCATCAATCCAAAAGTTATGGGAGAAACTTTATATACTTACTATACAACCTTGCTTATGTGGATATTTACGGGTCGTTATCAGATACTTATAAAGTAAATGTTTACTGGGTATCATCTTGTCGGGTGAATATGATAAAAATTGAAAATTCTTACATTATAAAAGGAAGTGTAAGGACCGAGAATTCCATCTGTTAAGTGAGGACGAAGACTCTTACCAGGAAGCATTTACCAGATAAAAGACGATTACCAACCGTCTACTTTAGTGGCTGAGAATTTTAACCAATAAGTGTTGGTAAATGGCCCCTTAATTTGTTTTCCATATGTTATAAAAAAGTGTTTGTAACCGACCGCTAGTGTTACTGCTTCAACTTCGAATCACTTTTCACTCATTTTTATTTTATTTTTTGGTAACGATAACAGAAAAGAAAAGAATATCTAGATGTTGCAAAAGAAAAACCAATTGTATGTCAGTTTTAATTACACCAGACTTTTAATCTTAATTATTTTGTGCCCCACTCGAAACTTTCATAAATCCACCTCTACGATATGGTTTTTCGAATCAATGTGTGACCGTATGTAAGTGTTTACCAGTTCAATTACCTTACTGCTACCAAGAACCAAAAATCTTACCCTGTAAGAGGGAAGACAAAGGTCTAGTCTTACCTGATAAATGAGGGTGATGACTCTTATCCAATAAATACTTACGGGTGATTATCGTTTACCATCAATCCATTTTTTATGGACATAAATGCTACCCTATAACGTAAATAAGAGTGTTGACTTTTATCGATAAACGAGTATGCTATAAGCCTTTGGTAAACGGCCCTGGAACAAAAGATTCTTTCTTTTGCCACTGGCGCTTTGTCACATTGATTCAATCGGCTAATAAAAATAGGTTCTAGGCAAAAGAGAAAAAAGGCCTAAAAACTTTTTTTTAATTTATTTTGAAATATTGTTTTTCTTTGTTTTAGAGGCTGTATACTCTTTTTAAATATTTAAGTGTTTCAATTGTGTTCATGTGTTGTTATTTTTATATCTCTCAAAAATTTTAGTTCTAAAAATAAATGTAAACCCCTTGTATAAGAAAAGGAATCATATATATGTTAATAGTACAGTATCAATATTTAAACAACTATCTTAAAACTTTATTATCTAAATGCTTTTAGTTTTTCAAAATTAAATAAAATCCAAAAAATATTGTCGTAAACATGAAATTGCTCAAATCTATTTGACCAGGTAAAAAAAATGTTCACTAGGGTTATAAGCTTTTTAAGGAGCGAGATAAAATGGTTAAAGGTTTGAGTCAATATACGATGATCTGTTTATAATATATTAATATATAAATCACTAACAAAGTAACAACAATATCAACCATAAATATGCGCACCATGAGACATCCAAATTTAACATTGTTTCATTATCGTTACGGAAGAAAGATCATGACTTTTTTGGTTTGCAGGATTTAAATTTTTAAAGGCTTTGAATTTGAAATCTCACAACTGACAAAATTAAAAATATAGATTGTTGTCATTTCAAATCCATTGGAGACGTGGTTTCAAAATTTGAACGGTCCTGTCCGAGCCCGCCCGTATTTCCAAACCTGCTTTTCTAACGGGCCGGACGGGTCGAGTCTAGCGGGTCGTACCGCCCATAAACAGCTCTATTTGAAATCCAAATCTTGTGGATCTTGTTGGAACTTGGCCTTTGTGAGAAATTTTGTCTCACATATAAGACTAAAAAAAACTTAACTCGCTTAATATGCATCAACTCATAAGCATCAAAAGAATCATTTAATAGTTTGGGTCTTGGTCTATAAATGTTACACGATGGGCTTCTTTTGATACATATATACATGTAAAGGTCAAAGATGGGCCTTGGGTCTCTTTGAGTTGATCTGATATTGAGATACGAACAATAACTTACGGTTTTTCATTTTGTCTCTCAAATGTCCATCACCAACATCATTTAATTTGCTAGATTCAAGTATGAAACTTGAATTTGGTTGTTGTATCCTTTATCAATAAACGCCAACTCTACGGACGAAATTTTGTTTTAGAACACCGCGTTATTACAAACCTCAATCCGTTCGTATCTATTGAAGAATCTGCAAATCTCAAGTAAGGTTTACGGATTTTATGATCGTTTCGTTGTAATATGTTCGATGCATAGATTTTGTATAAGAATCTTTGATTTTATGTAAATTTCTTATTCAGATATATACATGTTTCTACTTTATGATTGATTACTCTTAACAGATTTTTCAATTGTTTCCATCGTATCTCTACCCTGCATTTGTATCAAATCTACCTTAATCTCTCCATCGCCTCCAAACAAACAAATATTTACAAACAAAAAAAATTACATTCCAAACAAGATTTAAGAAAAAATGGCTTTCAATTCCTTTTCAAATCCCACAACACAAACCAAACAAGATTCATTAAAAAATGAATCTTAATTTCAACTCTTTTGTTTTTTAAATAACTAAGCTCTCTTTTTAAATTATGTATCTAAGGGGCCGTTTAACAAAACACTTTAATAAGTGTCAATTTTATACATATCTTAATGTTAGATTTACCTTAAAATTAATGTCTGTATAGTTGAATTAGTTTCTTAATTATGTTAAGAAAATTAAAGATGAAAAGAATCATTATAATGAGTTGGATTTTTCCTTTTACACCCTAGTCTAGGAATACACCCTAATCTATTATTAGAAGATAACACACAAAAAAAAAGTCAAAATAAGTGCATGAAGGGTGTTGTTTTCTGATCTAGGCAGTGTGGTTTAGCGACCTGTTCACTGCACGAAGGACTACAAAGCTGGAATTTTGGCCTTCAATGTGGCTCTTTGGCTTCTATTTTTATTTGCTGCTAAGTGCTAACAAAAGAAACTCCAAACTCGTTATAACGAGGGTGTTACCATTTACATCCCAGATTAGGGTGTAAAAGGAGAAATCTTAATGTAATATATTTTAATATATAATATAATAATAATTTTTTTTAATTACAAAATTTAGATAAAATGGTAGAAATATAAAAACACGCTTAACATTTCCAACAAATTCCCTATAATTTCTCCAAAATAGAGAATCAAAAGACAAAATCTCAAAAAAAATTGCATTCATCTCCAACAAATTTCCTATAATTTCTTCAAAGTATTATTTCTCTTTTTGAATATTTATTTTTTAAGTTTCATATTGGTCATTTAATTTGTTAATCATTTTTAAAGTGAACTCCATATTTAGAGAAAAACTTACTATCTCTCTTGCTTTCTCCATTTTAGAGGTGATTATGAAGAAGCTATTAGAATAAAATACTTGCTTAAAATCCTCATTTTCTTTATTTTTGCTATTTTAAGGAAGCTATTGAAGATTCTCTGCGTAGCTAGTTCCATGGATGAGAACCAAAATGAATTATTATTGAAATTTTCCAAAAGACGAGAGACGATGACAATAATTTTAAATAAACCCCACAAGGACAAAAAATATGATTTACCATTTTAGAAGGAAAATTACATTAAAACTTACTCAATTCGGTCTTAAAATAAAATTTCATAATAAAAACCACATAATTTTAAAGACGTGTAATTATTACATTTTTTAGTTAATTAAATGATATTTTTGTCTTTAAGAATAGATGGAGTAATTGATTTCTCCATCTTATAAATAAAGATAAAATTGAAAAATAGATATATTGCTTTTAAAAGTAGACACTTATTTTAGGACAAACTAAAATATAAATATATACATTTATTTTGGAACGGAGAAAGTAACATATTTTGTTCACATTCCTAATTTGGGTAACATATTCTTACAACTTTCATTTTGGCACTCGAAACGTGACATCTTTAAACATTTAGGTAATCGGGTACCATGATATTGTGGCGGATGATGTCACATACAATTCAATATTATTTGGTGATGTAGCAAAGATATGTTTTTTTTATGAAGTAAAGTTTTTTTGCTAACCGTGAGTTTCCGTGCCAGCTTACGCACACTGATTAATCCACCGGGTGACCACGAATAGCCCGAAGTCATCGCAGGTGAACCTCCATAGCCCTAAAGGTTTTGGTAGCGTCTGGATTCAAACTTGGGATTTATGAGACATTCCACTACATTCCCTAGGCTTTACCACTATGCCACAACCCAAGTAGTTAAAATTTTGTCCCTAACATTTAGCAATTTTAACAGATATTGACACACAACTTTATTTACTCGGTTTCTTTTTTTTACGTTTGTTCATTTCCAACAGTTTCATCCTCCTTACTGGCAACTATTAAAAAATTTCGCTACATCGCCAAATAAGGGATATTATAATCATTTTCTCCGTTCTTTTACATTTCTATGAATAATAATATATTTCTCAAAGATCGTAGGTTTTAAGTGAAATGACCATCGGTTGAGTAGGTTTTTATATGTTCTTTTGGCCGACATTAGATGGATAGGGTTTTGCATTATAAATTTTTAATATCGAATATATTTTATAGTCTTTTATAGAAAAGTAAGAGAATAGGTAAATTAACTAAAGCCCCCTAGTTTAGTTAGAATAAGGGAAATTAATTAACTATCATTGACGAGGGGACGAGATTTGTTAAAATTGGCAAACGTGAGGGATGAAAAAACGAATAAATGAAATTGATTGATGGACAAAATTCATTAAAATTCACAAATATTACGAAAACATATTAGACATAACAGGTATTTAGCATTTGGTAAGACAGAACTGCATTTAACAGAACAGATAAAATGATAATTTATATTCCTTTTCAGAAAAATATAAATTACATATTCTACATAAAGATTTGGGATTATGTGAGACAAATTATTTTTATAAAACTCGTGAGACAACTTTTTTTTTTCGTTTTAATTCCCCAACATGAATTAAACAACCCCTTAAATTAGGACAAGAAGGCTACAATTAAAAATCATCTAATGAGTGGCGAAGCTAGGTTTATTGTTCATAAACTTGATAATGAATGATACATGAAAATGAGGTTTATATGTATAGTTAGGGTAAACAAATGAAATAAAGAACAAGACTTAATAGCGATAATTTAGGCATATGGTTAGGGATATATTTGTATATGAATATTTGATGTGATCTCTCCTAATTGATAGGAGATCTTCTTATGTAATCTGTATAAATATTGGTTGTGTTATACAAAGAGGGGCAAGGATTACAACCTATTAAGACTAATCTGTATCTACCCCTAGTGACTGATTGATTAACAATTGCTACTTGTTAGACAAAAAGTAGAAGCGTCAAGTAGAATTTACCTTAGTAAACATATTAGCAATCTATAGAGAAAAAGAAACAAAAAGGCAATGTGATGATTCCAATCTATAAATGTTGACGAGCGAAAAACAATGAATCTCAATATGTTTGGTCTTTCTTGAGAATTGCTCTTAAACTTAATATTACTTTTATTATCACAATGTAAGGGAGTGAGATGACAAAGATCAATACTCATATTCGTAAGAAACCAATATAACTAAACAATCTAACAATTAATCAATTTTATGGCTATGGAAGACTAAGAAAACACATGTTTTTTTCTTACTCTTCTAAGAAATAGGATAACCACCAAGATATATACATACTCTAGTGGTCGACTTATGATTTGTAGGATTGTCATCCTGATCATTATCTCAGTAAGTATACAATTTAAAAAATGTAGAGAGAAACATGAGACTTTGAAATAAAGTGTCTTGAAAATACATGAGAATACGAAGAACAACAATCCAAGTCAAATACAAAAATATAAGTATTTTCACATTTAATTCTTTTGTTGATATAAAACCAGAGAATCATTGGTTGTTGCATAATAAAGTATATGTAAGCCTAAGCATTCGACATGTTTTCCAATCTTCTACTTTCCCATATTTCACTTACATTATGAGAAAAATGCTTTTAAGGTATGGGTGTGAGAAAATTTAAGGGACATTGTATAACATTTGGGTGTTACCTTCATTGCTAGATTCCCTAAACTTGTTTGCTAACAGTTGAAATCTTCCAATGATGTGAACAAGCTGACAACTTGTTTTATGTCTATAGTTGAGTCTCGTACTCATGAATGAATTAGATATAATAACAACTTGATTGATGTAGGGAGATTGGAAGATTTATTTTAGCCATAAAGGAGTCTAAGTTTTGGACAACAAAATTTTGATTTACTTATGTTTTCGAGAGACAACTTGTGTGACATCTTAATGCTATTTGAACTCGAGGACTTGAAAAGGTCTATAATAATCACTAAGAAATGTGGTCACTTTGTAAGATTTTGAACACCTGCCACTAAGGATACATCTCAAGTGGGATTAACTATGTAGTAGCAGAGTGTCAGCTATACTTGACCAAGTACTCACTTTCAATCCTTCTCCCAAGCTTACACCCTCACCTTTTTAATCTAATTTGAGATTATATTACTTAATCCGCGCACCAATCCACCTAAAATTTTTACTTCTCTCTATTTGAAATTTGCGACCGAAAGTTCATGAAATTCTCTGTATCTTGATAGTCAGTAGTTGAGAATACTACCTTGGTACTTACTATCTACTAAATTACTTCCAATGAGATCACTATGACTTGTGCATACTTGCATTAGTCATAATAGGTAAAGTTGTTTGTTTAAAACAACACCTAGTTGTGCAACATTGAGTTTAAAACCTAATGTAAGGATGCAATTGTTAGGTTTCTTCTAAAAGAAAAATGAGTCATGTCAATGCCATTGCTCTAAATAAGGACAAACTAGTGAAACCAACATTTGCTAGATAATAGATTTTTAAAAGAAAAAGGTACTTATTTGACCTTTCTTCATGTTACTACTTTTTATCTATCCTTTCTATTTTTTTTCATAGAACAAAATGATTTGACATTAGGGAATACCGACCAAATGAATCTGTCTACCGCTTGATTTCATAACAGAGCCGTTATTCCCGGCTGGCATCACCGTTCTTGGTAGGGATGAGCATACGGATCGAAATCCCAAAACCGAACTGGTCCCGTACCGAATATCATTACCGGTTCGGTATTCGGTACCGAGATTTTCCATATTCGGGATTCGGTACCGGTACCAGTCCCGGTAAATCCCGAACCGAACCGAGGAATTTAAAAAGTCATTTTTTAATTTGAATTGGTAACAAACTCTTCCCTTTTCTTATAGAAAATCCTCCTAAATATATTACAATTTTCGGTTATTGTATATTCCACTCAAATACCGATTTTTTCTTGCAATTCTTCATATTTCGGTTATTGCAATCCTCCAAAATCGGTTCCGTAATTTATCCGAAACCCGGTTCTTGCACAATCGGCTCCTCCAATCCGGTTTCCGCTTAAGTGATTTTGGTTTTTGTCATTGCGTTTAATGGTAAACGGTGAAAAACCTTAGTTGTTTAAAAAAATAGTACCAAACGGTTCTAGTCCCGAAAATCCCGGTACCGAACTTCTCTTATCGGTTCGGTATTCGGTATTGATTTTTTCCACTCTCGGTTTCGGTACTATCCGGTTTCGGTACCGGTCTAGTACTGAGCTCATCCCTAGTTCTTGGTATTGTAGTGATATTATGTGAATGGTTATTAATGGAAACATTGTTGGGGGTATAGGTGCAACCGGATAAAAATGATTGAAACATAATGTATGGAACAAATTAATTAATTAACTAAAATGTCAAAATATTGTATCTATCATCCTCGAGTTTCAATTGTTGACCGCTTTAGTTGTGAAATATCTATGTTTCTTGGCTTTCTCATCCTGCATCTTGGTTGCAAAAGTCGAATGCACAATCGACCTATCCACTTCAACCTTCAATGCATCGAGCGTCTACAACCAAGTCATGGAAATGTATTTGTATTCCTGACCCTTCCCTTTTATTACTATCTCCAGAACCTCCAAACATATAGCCATGAGTGAAGGATAAATACGCCAATGCCAATTGCAGTGAGACGAAACATAAAAAAAAAGTTTACCAGTCTTCTTCCCCTTTTAAATAAGCATCGAATCCAATGCATTCCTATAATCCTAGCAAATATGATCACAATGCCAAAACAGTAGGATAACCGTTTTCACTAAATTGATCAACAAGATGGATTTTGTCACGAAACTTTTTCACTGGCGGTTACTTTACGAATCAAAATCTGTATTCAACCAACTTACTTTGTTGACGAACTTAATCGCCACAAAAGAACTACACTGTAAATCAAACAAACACAGTCGTTACAACTGATATTCAAATCAATGAAAACGTATTCTTTAACTTGGTTAAATTCCAAACTTCTCGAAGAATACTACTCTTTTCATATGTCATTTATGACATAATAAAGTCGATATTATTTTTTTGTCAATTTTAAAAAGATTTTGGTGAAAATTTAAGGTGGGAAATATGTTTTCACGGAGCGGGAGCCCAATATGACACATATAAAAGGGGATGATGAAAACCAAAGGGTTACTTCATTTTAGTCGGGGAAGTCAAAATACAACACAAGCGCACCGAAATACGTAATGACCTTGCCCTATTCTGCATCCCTCATCCTCGCCGTGCAACCCTTCTCCGCCGTCTTCTCCGTCGCCGTCTGCACCACCGCCGCCCCCTTCTCCGCCGTCTCGTCGCTGATTTTCGTCTGATATCTTTTCGATCGATCAGGTAAATTTTTGTTATTATTACGAATTTTGGGAGTTTAGGTTTTCAGATCTACGATTGATTTTACAAAAAACTTGTATGAAATACAGAAAGGGGAACATTATTTGTTTTCGTAATTTTGAAGTGCGAAGAACGACGATGATTATTAGGGCCAATCTGAGTAAATTAGTAATCGTGTTATCTGGATTGTTGTTACGATCGGTGTTTTGGTTTTTCGTTTTATATCACTGAGGGCTTTGTTCATGTAGAAAACCTAAGACGAAAATTTTCAATGTTTTTTTGAATTTGGAAATTGTTGAATCACTGTTTGAGTTGTAGGAAATTTGTTCATGAATTCTGATTTAGAGGTAGAATTAGGTCTAATGATGTTGGATATGTTTACATCTTAAATTGATACAATAATTTTAGGTTTTTAAGTAGAATCTGAGTTTATATCCCCTGAGTGAACATACTTTTGGTATCTTGTTTTTTTCATTCCATACCTTGTAAATATGGATTTTATTGAGAAGAAACTTGATGTAATGCTCTCAAATTTTATCCATGATTTGAATGATTGTATTATTGTTTGATAAGTGAGCCAATTATCGCCATGTTTTACTTGAGAGTGATAACACATGAATTATCTCTTTTTTTATATCTTGGGAACTACAATTGAAATGTCTAAACTATCTTGTACATTTTAATTAGTTTATTGTACTATTGGACCTGATGAATTATTTAACCAGGTTCCTCTAGATTGGTGATTCACTAAATGGCAGATCATAGAAATGGTGGGAACCACCCACCAGCCAGTAAGGGTAGCGGTGGAGCTGGAGGTGGGTATGCAATCGATGCAACTACCTTGGTCAGGCGGCTACAGTCTCTATATTCTCATTGGCGCGAGCACAAAGACGAGTTATGGGGATCTTCCAACGCCTTTGCAGTAGCTACCCCACCTCCTTCTGATGATCTTCGTTATCTGAAGTCTTCTGCTCTCAACATTTGGTTGCTTGGTTATGAGTTTCCAGAAACAATAATGGTTTTCTCCGAAAAGCAGATTCATTTCTTATGCAGCCAGAAGAAGGTATCTTTACTTGATGTTGTAAAGAAGTCCGCTAAAGAAGCAGTAGGTGTGGAAGTTGTGATGCACGTGAAAGCAAAAAACGACGATGGTGCCACTCAAATGGATGCCATTTTACGTGCTATTGAAGCTCAAGAAAAGTCAAACGGAAACGATGATACCCCTGTTCTTGGGTATATAGCACGAGAAGCTCCCGAGGGGAAGCTTTTGGAGAAGTGGACGGAGAAAATGAAGGATTCAAGCCTTCAGCTTTGTGATATAACAAATGGATTGGCGGATCTTTTTGCTGTGAAGGAGGCTGGTGAGATTACAAATGTCAAAAAGGCTGCATATCTCACAGCTTCTGCAATGAAACAGTTTGTTGTTCCAAAGCTCGAGAAGGTAATTGATGAAGAGAAGAAAGTAACTCATTCGTCACTGATGGATGATACCGAAAAGGCTATTATGGAGCCAGCTAGAATCAAGGTGAAACTGAAGGCTGATAATGTGGATATCTGTTATCCTCCTATATTTCAAAGTGGTGGGAACTTTGATATCAGACCTAGTGCTTCAAGTAACGATGATCATTTATATTATGACTCTGCTAGTGTCATAATTTGTGCACTTGGATCACGGTATAATAGCTACTGTGCAAATGTTGCTAGAACTTTTCTTATCGATTCAAATGCTACACAAAGCAAGGCTTATCAGGTTCTTCTTAAAGCCCATGAAGCTGCTGTTGGTGCGTTGAAGCCCGGTAATAAAGCTAGTGCTGTTTATAAAGCTGCTTATTCAGTCGTTGAGAAGGAAGCACCTGAATTTATTTCTAATTTGACAAAATCTGCTGGGACTGGAATTGGTCTTGAGTTTCGCGAGTCTGGATTGAGTCTTAATGAGAAGAACGAGAGAATCTTGAAAGCGGGAATGGTTTTAAACGTTTCACTTGGTTTTCAAAACATGCAGACAAAGAGTAGTAAAGCGAAAAGCCAGAATTACGCTTTATTACTTGCTGATACAGTTGTTTTAACAGCTAGTGGTCATGAAGTTGTGACTTCATTAAGCTCTAAAGCTTTTAAAGACGTTGCTTACTCTTTCAACGACGGTGAAGAAGAGGAAGACGAAAGGCCACAAGTGAAGGTCGAGACGAAACGCACAGAGGCTTTGTACTCCAAAGCAACACTCAGATCAGACAACCATGAAATGTCTAAAGAAGAGCTTAGAAGACAGCATCAAGCTGAACTCGCTAGACAAAAGAACGAAGAAACTGCTCAAAGACTTGCGGGTGGCAAAAATGCAGCAGGAGATGGCAGATCTTCTTCAAGAACTTCGAACGACTTAATCGCTTATAAGACAGTTAACGATCTTCCTCCTCCTAGAGATATGATGATTCAGGTCGACCAAAGGAATGAAGCCATTCTCATTCCGTTATATGGAAGCATGGTGCCATTTCATGTGGCAACTGTTAAGACGGTTTCTAGCCAAGCTGATACTAGTCGAAACTGTTATATTCGTATTATTTTCAATGTTCCTGGAACACCCTTTTCGTCTCATGATCCGAGCTCGATAAAGAATCAAGCAGATATTTTCTTGAAGGAGGTTTCTTTCCGTTCAAAGGACCCACGGCACATTAGTGAAGTCGTTCAGCAGATAAAAACACTTAGAAGGAACGTTGTTTCTAGGGAGTCTGAAAGAGCTGAACGAGCATCGTTGGTCACTCAAGAGAAACTTGTGCTTGCAGGGAACAAATTTAAGCCGATAAGATTGACCGATCTTTGGATTCGTCCCCCATTTGGTGGCCGTGGAAGGAAGCTTCCGGGTACTTTAGAAGCTCATGATAATGGGTTTAGATACTCGACTTCAAGATCAGATGAACGTGTGGATATTCTTTTCGGTAACATTAAACATGCGTTCTTCCAAGCAGCCGAGAAGGAAATGATCACATTGCTTCACTTTCATCTTCACAACCACATCATGGTTGGAAACAAAAAAACAAAAGATGTTCAATTCTATGTTGAAGTGATGGATGTTGTTCAAACCCTAGGAGGTGGGAAACGATCCGCTTACGACCCAGATGAGATTGAAGAAGAACAAAGAGAAAGAGACCGTAAAAACAAGATTAATATGGACTTCCAGAATTTCGTTAATCGGGTTAATGATCTTTGGGGTCAACCGAAATTCAAAGGGCTTGATCTTGAATTCGACCAACCATTAAGAGAACTCGGCTTCCATGGGGTCCCACATAAAGCTTCTGCTTTCATAGTTCCAACTTCAAGCTGTTTAGTCGAGCTGATCGAAACACCATTTCTTGTCGTCACTTTAAGCGAGATCGAGATTGTGAACCTCGAAAGAGTCGGGCTCGGTCAGAAGAATTTCGACATGGCGATTGTTTTCAAAGACTTCAAGCGTGACGTACTTCGAATCGATTCGATCCCTTCAACATCACTTGATGGAATTAAGGAATGGCTGGATACAACCGACATCAAATACTACGAAAGCAGACTGAATATGAATTGGCGGGCCATACTGAAAACAATCACCGACGACCCACAAAACTTCATAGATGAAGGAGGATGGGAGTTTTTGAATCTAGAAGCTAGTGATTCAGACTCTGATAACTCACAGGAATCTGACCAGGGTTACGAGCCATCGGATGTGGAGCCAGAGTCTGAGTCAGAGGACGAGGGTTCCGACAGTGCGTCTCTGGTGGAGTCAGATGAAGACGAGGAGGAAGAAGAGGAGGAAGGGTCAGAGGAGGAAGAAGGGAAAACATGGGAGGAATTGGAGCGGGAAGCTAGCAATGCTGACCGAGAGCATGGGGATGAGTCAGATAGTGAAGAGGAGAGGAAACGAAGGAAAATGAAGGCGTTTGGGAAGTCACGAGCGGGTCCCAGTAGCAGCGCTCCTAAACGTCCGAAATTCAGGAGGTAAAAATCTGAAGTTTTTAAGTTTATTTTGAGTTTAGAAAATAGTGGAATTTGTTCTGTTATTAGGTTAAGGAGATCTGGAGATGGTTGTTTTTGGGAAGTTGGGAAGGTACAATATTTTGTTTGTTAAAGTAAGGGGAAGATTGAATGTGGTAAGACTTGTTTGGTTTTGATATGGTAATCCATCAATATATATTTGGTGAGATGATATGATCTATAGTTTTTTTTATCTGGAAATGATCTGCTGTTTTATACAATATAACATATTGATGATAAAAATACAGAAATAATCAAGGAGTTACAGAAATTGTAGAGAAATACCAAGCCCGGTCTATAAAAATTTACAGACCGGGCTTGAGTCTTTGTTAGGCTTTAAAGCCCTATTAGGCTTAATTACTTTTGAAAAAGCCTTTGTTAGGCTTTAAAGCCCTATTAGGCTTAATTACTTTTGAAAAAGCCTGGTTGGGCCTGAAAATGTTTCATTGGATTCATTTTTATGGCTCAAGGTTTTATTTTTACTGGAAATGGGCTTGGAAGGTTTAGGCCTTGTTGATTATGAATCCATCTGGTCGTTTGTTTTGTTGTGGAATATCCATCTGCTCAGGATTCGAATCCAGGTATACACAATAACTATGAATATTGAGTTTATCAGACCTGTTGTCTTGACACACTTTTTCAAATTTTTTTTTGAAGAGAAACAAATTAGCAAGTAAATAAAATCTCTTTTAAGATTTTCTTCATTTGATGATTTGTTGCATATACATGTTTCACAAACCTGGAGATATAATATCTATGGGGTTAAGTATTTTTTTTTAAAAATTGTTTGTTGATATATCTAGTAGTTGAATTTCAAATCTTTAAATTATTAAATAATACACTTTTATAAATCACAACATGGAAAGGAACATTTTTTAAGGGAATTTGAATATGTATTTCGGAAGTAATTTACATAACGTTGAATAATTAAAATAAAATAATCAAGTGTAATATAAACATATTATAAAAGATAGTATTGGATGTGATTTTACTACTTCAAATTTTAATAATATGATAATTGTGCTAAAAATTCTCATTATTTAAAAAATTAATGGGAAAATGACCAAAACGTATGGAGTTGTACGTTGTGGACAAAAAAATGTGACCTACATTATGCATTGACAATAAATGATCGTTTCCCAAATGCTTATCGATAAGAGTCATTAAAATCAGGGGCGGAATACAAGCCTTCTAATTAAGGGGGCCGAACCCAACAAAACATCTTCATTGATAAGCTCAATTCATTATAAAAAACTGTATGACAGGAGAATAGAACCTATTACCACATATACAGGGGCCATATACACATAACCACCTGAGCTAAGCACAATTCATTGATAATATTTCTAATATCTAGTATTTAACGGATAAAACGCAGAGGCCATGGCCCCCCTAGGCCTCTATTGTGTTTCGCCTCTGATTAAGATAGATTGCTGATAAATGCTCATTAGGTGAACGTCTTGCTCTCACTTGTTGGATAAGTGATAGATGATAACCACTTATCAAATAAGTGTTCGGTAGATGAACCCGAAATATCCTAATATATCTCATATTAGAATAAAAGAAAGTTGTATGAGTAGTTTTAATTCATGAAGAAATGTAGTATTATTATTATTATATATAGGAAAGATTAAGGGTGAAAGATGAGAAATTGTACTTTAAGTTGCTATCGATGTGCCATATCATGAACATTTTTTATTCTTCATTTAAATGTTTTTTATACGAGAAATTCGCATTTCACTATATTTACAATTCTCATCTAAGGAAGTTTAAACCTTTGATTTCCGAAAGGGTGAGACCTACCGGTAACAAGAGTTGTGGCGTATTGGTTGAGACCGTGGGAGATGTGATGGAATATTCCATATGTCCAGGGTTCGAATCCAGACATACACAACAATTGTGGTCACTGAATTTATCAGGGCTAATGTATTGCAATCATAATTTGCCAGGATTAGTTCAGACATAGCCTGGGATACCTTTCATAAAAAAAACTAGGGACATACACTGTAGTTACTAAAAACTTTCGAAATTGAAAAGCCGGACAATTAGCACCAAATACTAAAAGTTGGAAAATTTTATGAAATCTATCAAAACACCAAAAAAAGTTTCATGTAACAGTGGAATTTAGCTAAAAGCCTATAATCATGCCGGATGTAAAACCTAGTCTGTTTTGCTCAATAGATCAAGGTCGGTTCAATTTGAAAAAAAAATATATTATTCCCCAAATTGACATATTTGCCTTTCCCTCATGTGAAGAATCCGCGTCGACTTTCGCCTCTGATCAAACTCACAACTTTATGAGCCTTTAATCAACCTTAAGGTAGCGTTTGGTACGCAGATTGGATGAGACAGGACAAGATGAGACTGGACTGAACATAACTAGTTGTCTATATTGCGTTTGGTATGACTAGGACAAGAGTGCACTCGCTCATGAAAATTTCTGGTTCTGTCAATACGCACACCTTAACTTTATGAAATCTGGTCAATATTTTTACATGGTCAATTAAAGTAAATTGGTTGTTATTTTTTTTATATTCATGTTTTAATGATGTAACATGAATTTTTTTGAAAAGCAAAACCTTTATTACCCACCTCAAATTACATAAAAGTACCAGCCAACATCCAAAACAGAAGCATGGAAAGAAGCTGGACAAATAGGTCCCAACAAACAGAAAACACTTATAAAAAAAGAGAATCATTGTTGTGTTTGCAAGGTGCAAACAACCCTGTTCGCCAACTTCCGGATTCGAACCACCCTCGACGAAATACCCGAGCTTTTGCGTCAACCAGCTTGCACGAATGTTGAGTTATCGATCCATCCCTACCCATCTGCCGGTATATTCTTATTCCGCCTTTTTATCCACTCGTAAGTGATGGTTAGGAACTCATATTCTTGATCTATAAGCTTTCTTTTATCGTCACTAAACACTACCTTGTTTCTATGAGCCCAAATCAGATACAACACAACTCATACAACCCCTTTCCATATTGTTTCAGACATGTTATTGCCATCCAAATTTGTTCCTTCTTGTAAAATTTCCTGTACCGAGCTCACCGTATCTAAATTTTTTTGGGAATGATTTTTAGCCAACTCGTAGCTTCGACCACTTCCTGCGAATTACTTTCTCTACCTTCCACGATCTCTCTAAGTGTCTTGACGTTGAAACTGCTTGCTTCATCTAACGACCATTCTTCTTTATCTTCACGATTCCTTGTGGTTGAAAGTTCTCAAGCCTTCGGTTGAGTTCTTCCAACTCCCCAATTTCCCGGCCTCTCGGTGGTCTTCTTCATTGCCATCTTCCTTCCCTTCACTCTCCTCTATCCGCAACCTTCGTATCTTGATTTCCTCTAGTCGAAAAAGCCTTCCAAAGTCTTCTTTAAGCGCCTTTGTTCTGATCCACTTCTCTTTCCAAAAGCTTGTCTCTTTCCTATCTCCTATTATCCTCCGAAATGATCGAGAGAAATCGACACCCATATTGTCCACTCCGCACCTATTCTGGCGATCGTACTCCATATCAAACCTGCACTAATACAATTCTCGTTATTTTCAAACAGCCCCTCCTCCTCCCCATATATGCTTTTTATTATTTTTACCCAAAAAACATTTTTTTTCCACCCAAAAACGCCACCACCATTTACCCAAAAGTAGACCTGGCAAACGTGTCGTGTCGTGTCGGGTTCAAGGGTTAAACGGGTTGAGAGTGCCTAACCCTAACCCGGCCCGTTTAATTTTCGTGTCGTGTCGTGTCAACCAGTTTAATTTTCGTGTCATTTTCGTGTCAACCCGTTTACTTAAACTGGTTGAAATATATTATCAAAATCCATTTCATTCGTATCGAGTTCGTGTCTAGTTAGTATGTTGTGCCAGTTTTTGTCAGGTATACATGAAATGTACAATCATTTTTTATTATTATTTAGTATATACTTTGTTAAAAAAAACTATAAAATGTGAGTTGTTGACGTTATT
The DNA here is from genome assembly GCA_036898165.1 of Silybum marianum. Lineage (NCBI taxonomy): Eukaryota > Viridiplantae > Streptophyta > Magnoliopsida > Asterales > Asteraceae > Silybum > Silybum marianum. The sequence goes on from CM072539.1 coordinate 21,933,569, forward strand.
TGCCTAGGCCAAAGGGGCCTAATATAAACGGGTTATTCAGGTCATTTTCGAGTTGAAAATTTTGACCCTGACCTTACCCGTTTAATTTTCGTGTCGTGTCAACCCGTTTACTTAAACGGGTTGAAATGTATTACCCAAACCCGTTTAATTCGTGTCGAGTTCGTGTCGGGTTAGCGTGTCGTGTCAATTTTTGTCAGGTCTACCCAAAAGAGCCCGGTTTGCCACTTTTAAACTACCAATATTTAAGCCTCCTTTTTTTTAAGACTTTTCAACGTGTTTTCCCACCTCACCCACGTAATACCTGTCCTATCACTCTCCCGGACTCCCCACCCCAAAAGAAACGACTTCGCACTCTTTCCATCTCTTTTATCACTCCACTCGGGGTTCGATACATAGAGAAAAAGTACAAGGGAAGACTACCCAAAACCGACTTGACCAACGTCAACCGTCCACCAAATGAGATACATTTTGATTTCCATGATGCTAGCCTTTTTTTTACCTTTTCTGCCACCAGATTCCACTGCTTCGTTCTTTTCATTGACGTTCCGACCGGAAGCCTCAAGATAGTTGAAAGGTAGAGATCCCGATCCACACCCCACGCTTCTAGCCCAATTTTGAACCTCCTCACTCGAAACACCTACTCCAAATTTTCTACTTTTACTAAGGTTTATTTTTAACCCCCGACAAAAGATGGAAGCATTTAAGAAATTTTAAAAGGTTCCTTAGGTTGTTTAGGCTCCATTTGCAAAAAAATATGGCGTCGTCCGCGTATTGGAGGTGCGAGATCGGGACTTTGCAAGACCCGACTTTTATACATTCAAATAAACCCCTCTTCACCGCTTCTTCTGTTAGAATATGTAACATCAATTATTTATCTATTTTAATCAAACGATTGTAATAAAAAAGGAGTCATATTTTATTAAAGTTAAAATCCAAGATTTTAGAAACCTTTATATTCGATCTAATCATCCATTTTTTAGACCCAACAGCTAATAATGATTCTATTATTCTCTTTTTCTATATTGTTTCTTGAATCTTCCACTTATAATGATATTGATTTTTTTTTTCACAGAGAGTTATTTTTCATTCATCAATTATGTAATTAAATGGTTTGAAATGATTTTCAATATTGATTCCCTTGACAAACATTAATATTGTTCATTTACCATTTTTTTAATAAAACATATGCTAAATGTAGTTAAAGATAAATGTTACATTTTATTTTTGTAATAACATCTTTAACTTGCATAATTCTTATATGATTTATTTCAAGTGTAACATCAATAAATCAGTTTCATAGACCTACACTTAAGCACAACACATATATATTTACTTTGAAAATCTACCAATTTACTTTGAAAAACGATATATTCGTATTAAAAGATAAGTTTACGTGATTTTACTTTGGAATTAATGTGTTAATTTGGTAAAATCAGCACTACTAAACGAAAGATTTTTGATTACAGACATATCCTTGGAAAATATGTTGCTAAAAGGTGATTCCTCACAAAATTTGGTAGGTAAATTGTTGGTGGGTAATTCAAATTAGTGACAGATTACTCAATGATTCTTTGGGTGATCCGTTGGTATTTTCTCGAAAAACATCAGATTTTACCAAACCGCTAGTATTTTCTGGGTGATCCGTGGATAATTATCGACGGAAATTTTATTGGGTAACTTTTGTGGGTGAAAGTCACTTGTTTTGTTATGCAAATTTTTGACACAATGTTAAACCATATTAAATCAAAACATACGAATGTGCTAAATCCATATAAAATAGAGTTTGTAAGAGTAAAGATGTATGCAACATTTTCTCAATTGATAGGTGTAAACAATTTGTTTTCATTAAAGCTCTTGGCTAGCTTGTCACCAACCCATTACACATCTAAGATAATTATTTCATAATCATCATTTATCAATGAAAAAAATCTCAAAACCACAAACTGAAAACAGAAAAAATCACAGTAACATCATAATTGAACCAAAATGTGCACAAATTAAAAGGCTCAAAGATCGAACCTTAATTAAACGACCTCTTACATACATGATTCAGTTAAAGATTTCAGACCTCCGAACTAAAGAGATCCAAACCGATCCTTATACTATACCATCATCATCTATCACCGCGAACAAGTGCAAAACACAATTGTTCATCAACCCTAAACGACCACACCTGTAAAACCATATTTTCCTTAAACTTATTTGCAGTCACCACTTTTTTCCATTGAGTTTTCAACACAAGATATTGTTGCTTCATCTTCCACAGTCTGAGATTCATCATTGACTCTTGAAATTCAGGGTCAAACACCCGCACCTTCATGTCTTCTTCCCCATTAAGCTTCTCTTTCTCCAAAGCCGTCAAGAAATCTTGATATTTTTCTTTTGTTAATGGCATCAGCAGACGGCCTTGGGTGAAGTTAACATCAGTTTTCGTCAGCCGCTTCTCGATCACCAATACAGTACTCTCCGATGAACCACCCATGTTTCTTATAAAATCCTTTAAAAACTCATCAACTACACCATCATTGTTCACCTGCTTTTCGATGATACCATGATCACCATCATCTTCATTCATCACCATCTGATCATCAGAATTAGGGTTTTCTAATTCTGGCACGAACTTTCCAGAATCGTCTGTTGTTTCTGTTACCATCTTCACTTCAATCTCACCGATATTATTACCACCATTGTCGTCGAAATGTGGGGGTTCAAGAACCGTTGTTGGATCTTGTTGAATGACAGATGCTTTTCCACCGAATTTGAAAGTAACCCTTGTGATTCTTGAATGTTTGATTACAGCCGTTGATGGTTTTCGTTTGATTTCTCGCAGTTTCTGAAGCAGTAATTCAGTAGTAACAGTAGGATGATCGTCTTGAAACCCTATCAAATCCAAGAAAGTGGCAATGTTGTTCCTGCATCTCTTTTCTTTGGATTTTTGGTGTTTTGCGGCCGCCATTGATGGACGATGATGACTTCTTGATTTCTTATGATAATTAGGATGCATTTTGGAAGAGAAAGAAAGGAGAAAAAAGAAGAGGGTTTTGGAGATTATGGTAACTTGGAAGGAAAGCAGAAGTAGAGTTGAATTTAATAATAGTAGAAGAGCTTAAGGAGATGGAGATAATTCTGTTAGTTCTTGTTTCCTTTTTTTAATGATGGCTTGTGAAGATTATGCAAATCTCCGATATTTTTGCATTTATTTATTATTTATTTATTTATTTGCGATTTCCTATCCAAGGTTAAACTCTTTCACTGATTTTTTTTTCCATTTTCTATATTAATAATATTTTCACTGCGTTTAAACTAAAGAGATAAATAATCTATGATGGTTAAAATGTTATGGAGGACTTAATTAATAAAATTGGTTTCAATTAAATAGATTTTGTCAAGGAGATTTTTTTTTTTTGATAAACCTGGATATCCAACCCGTTATGCGAGCCGACTAAGGTAGCTCGGAATCACTGTATTTAAACCTCCATAGCCACAAGGGGTTTATTTTACCCCTCCCTGGATTTGAACCTGAGACCTTTCGGTACTATTGACCTTTAGAGTCCAAGCTCAAACCATTGAGGCACCACCCTTGTATGAAATATTTTAAGGTATAAAAGATTTATACGCTGATCAATTTTGAGTGGAGCTCCAGAATATTAAAAATTACAACGAACACTAACCAAAAAACGAATGTTTTTTTTACTAGAGATCATCTAAAAATCAAAAGGTCTATCAAAATCAATCTAAAAAGAGCGGAAAATTACTTCAAATTAACGAAAAAAATGAAAAGAAACAAACTTGAAATCAATCGAAAATAAACTTTAATAATCTATATTATTATATAAAGCATGTATTACAAATCGAGACTTACAAGTTACAAGTTTTCTTATCTTATGTACAATGTAATTAATTTTGATTTTTAAATTACACTTTATACCCTTAAACTTTGTTTATTAATTTAGTTTATATCTATTCCTTTTTCAATTTTCATTTCACATTTTTTTCATCTTAACAAATATAATCTTAAATTAGCTAAAATGCATTAAAAACATGTTTTTTTTTGTTATAAATTATACCACTATAATCGTGTCGTCAATACCTTTAAAATGAGTCTAATATTGAATATTTTTCAATTTAATCATATTATTATATACATGAATACGTAACGAGTTGTTTTTAAAAAGAATACGTTGTATACCCTATAGTTATTTATTTAATTTCTAAACATTTTCATTTTACACGTTTATCTATATTATAATTAGTTTTTAAATTTCTTTCACATCACTAACTATTTTATTTTTCATTTTACATCCGTATCACATAAACATAAATAATTGTATATGAATCAAATTACATTAAAAAATATGTTTCTTTTTTTACAAATTATACTATTATAATCGTATTGTCAATATTTTCGAAATGAGTCAAATATTGAATATTTTTTTACTTACTCATATTATTAAATAACATTAATATGTAGTGAATTATTTTTAAAATTTATAGTTAATACATTACAGTTATTTAATTAACTTTTATATATTTTACTTTTTTAATTTTCATTTATCACCATTTTCATTTAAATGTTGATGTATTATGTGCAATTTTTGAAGTTTTACAACTTCCACGGCTCAACATAATAATTAATTTTTTATTTTTAAATTATATTTTACACCGTTATAATTTGTTATAGTTTACTGTATAGCTCTTCAATTTTCATTTAACACATTTTTATAATAACATATATAATCGTATATTAACTAAGATATATTAAAAAAACACTTTTTTATATGTAAATTATACGATTATAGTCGTTCTTCAATACCTTCAAAAGAGTCTAATATCGATATTTTTTGATTTAATAATAACATTAAATATTATAAATACGTAACGAGTTATTTTTAAAACTTAATGTAACATCTTAATTTTTCATTTTTAGTTTTTCATTTTACACGATTATGGCTTTATCTATCTATATATATCCTATATTATAAAGAGTGATTACTGTTTAGATTTTTAATAGTTACAAATGTTTAAATACATGTTTTATAAAAATCGATTAATAATGAAATTCAATTTTATTCTAAATCCTACAAAACAAACACACCAAAGATTCCAAAATTTTCCACAAAATCCAAGTTATTAAAGAAAAACATTTCGTCAAATCAAATGGGTCTTAAATGTAATACTTTGTTCTTTTTAAATAAAAATTGTATTTGGGGATTATAAAAATAATGGATGCCGATTTATAAGTTCATAACGATAGACAATTTGATATCTTAAAAGGGTTCGAGAATTCTAAAGTTATTGCTGATAAAATATTGAAATTCCGCTGCATTGCAGCGGATAGGTCTTCTAGTCTTTCAAAACGTAAAATTTAAATAAAAACATATCGAACGAATTTATAAGTCTTTGATTCACCTTTTTCCCAATCAGATAAATATTACTATCTTCCTCCAAAATTAATCATTCACATCTTTATTTTAAGGTGTAATTTCTTTTAAAGCAAATGACTATTTTTTCTGTCCTAAAAAATAAGATAGATTAATTACTATTTGCTTCTGCTTTTATTAAAATACATTATCAACTAAAAATGTAATATTCGTGAATTTGGTTATGAGCGCGAAAATAAAGTAGAGCGCGAGACATATCTCATTCAGTCTGAATATATTCAGACCGAATGTGGTGTTATTCACTCTAAATGTTGTGTTATTCGCTCTTAATAATGTATGGACTTCACTTTCGTTATCCATACCGTATGCCTTCATTATTCAGACTGAATATCATGACACGTATCACGTTTTCTTTATCCTTATTTCGCAACTAAATTTAAGTTTACATTAATCATTCCTATATATATATAACTATGTATATTTTTTATTATGGATATTTGTTTTAAAGCAAATAAATTAATATTTATTTTTTTCTTTCATTTTGATTAAAAATAAACCTTCCATATCAACTAATAATTGGCTCAACTTTGGCTCTCAAGCCCACCCTTTTGAAGGTCTATTGGCCGCTTCACCGCGTCAAGGCATATAGCAAATTTAATGGTCTTGTTCTATTTCGTGGTATTTTTGTATTTTAAAATGCAAAATGGACAAATGGTTGTTATTTAAGATTCTCCAACAAGTTCATTTGAGTAAAAAAAATAAAAATTGATAACAAACTATTTTGGTAAGGCGCAGATCAAAAGGAAACACTATCTAAATACAAGCCAACGATCCGATAAAAATAAAGCAATCAAAAAAATCAAACAAAACACGAGCATCTCCAACAACTATGGGTTGGGCTGACCAAGTTGAAGATATTTGAACAACCTAATCTAATGTTCGCAGTTTAAAAAATCTCAACCCTACCCAATGTTTACAGTTTGAAAAATCTCAACCAACCCAAGCAAAATTACAATCCAAACCATGCAGGTTGTCGGGTAGGGTTGGTCGTGTTGAAAGTTTGATACATCATTTTAAAATATAGTTAAACATTTTGTTTAAATAAAATAAAATGAAATTATGAACATACAAAACAGGCAAACAAACTCAAAGAAAAAGTTGAAATTTCATGCAAATAAGAACGTAAAATTATAGTTGAATATAGCTAATTACAGGTTAGCCTTATGTCTGATGTACATATATTAATCAATAACCTAACAATCATATTAAATCTGTAGTATATAAAAGCATCGGGTTCGTTGGGTTGGTTAAGATCAAATTACTTGGGTTGAGGTCTAATTACCCTAACCTAATAGATACAGTTTGGGTTCGAGGGAGACTTGAGTCAGCCGACGACGCCTGACATCGACTTGTCCCTAACCAAATTTTGGGCCAATTTCCCTTTCGTACTACACAAAAAATGAGATTCTTACCGAATCCGAGTTTGCTGCTCCAACCATTACCAAACTAATATATATTCTGGTATTTAAAACTATGTGTTGGGTTATCTTGGATTACGTTTTTTTTAGTTTTTCAGGATTGGATTTGGTCGGGTTGGTTGGTTTTTAAGCACCCCTAATTTAAATCCAACATGTAACACATAGAATCAAGGTTATATTAGAAAGAATACCAGATGTTTAAATCTAAACACCTTTCGATTTGATCACTTAAAAAACCAAAAAACAATGAAAAATGTAAAAAATATTTGAGACGACAAAGATAAAAAAATCCAAACTGATCATACGAAGGATATCCAAACGAAAAGATAAAGTAAGAAGACGTCAAAATTATTAAGTATTTAAGAATTTCTTAATTTATAAGTTAGTTTTGCAGCTAAATGAAAATTAAAAATATGTTGTAATATAATTATGTACTTCATATATATAATATATATGTAGAGGAAGGTTTAAATGAGAACTTTGCATTTTTAAAGGAATAAATGGACAATTGTGGATCACATATGATGTGGGTCCCACATAATATTAAATCATTTATGATTTAATATGATTTAATATTAAATCATAAATGATTTAATATTATGTGGGACCCACATCATATGTGGTCCCAAATGAGTTCCTTTGTTTCTTTAAATTGGTAGTGTTCTCATATGCTCCCTCCCCTATATATGTATATATATATATATATATTAATTTCGAAAGAACCAATATCGGAATTCTGTATTTAATCTCTCTCTCTCTCTCTCCACAAAAATTAATCAAGACCTGTGTTTTAAAAAACAGGTTAAGGGGTCGTTTACCAAATTTTATTCAGGTAAGTGTTTACCAAGTCACATTACCTTATCGGTTAAATATGGTAAGAACCAAACATTTTACCCGGTAAGATCGAGGCAACGACCAAAAATCTTACCAGGTAAGTGAGAGCGCCGACTCTTACAATGGCAATGGCGGATCCATAAATTTTGGTAACGGGAGTCGGAGTTTAGGTAACATAAACTAAAATATAAATTTCAAGTTTGAGTCAGTCTCAGACACAAAATAAAGCTCGTTTAACTTAACAAGTCAATCTCCACAACATTGATGTTTGACTCGGCTATTTTAAAAACTCGATAAAATTTTCGAGTTGAGTTGGACAATTTGAGCATACACTTTTTCGAGCAAAACGTATTCTTATTTTCATAAATCGTATATTCAAAATATAAATTTATAGAGCTTGAATCAATAAACAAGTTAATCGATCCCGATTTTGAACCCATAAACTAGCGTGCAAAGCTTGAGATATTTGGTATAATGTATAACTCAAATTTGTTAAACAATAATCTAGCTCGAACGTTGAAAATATTATAGTTCAAGTCTTGTTTTATAAATAAGTTATTTAAGCCCGAGTTTTGTATTAATTTTTCGAGTGAGACTCGAATAACTTGCTACTCAACTCGATTAGACTTGTTAATAGTAACCATCAGTAAATAAAATATTAACATTTAGACATCCACTGATAAATCCTAAAATGAACAATTAACAATAAGCAAAAAATAGTAATATATAGCGCAAAAATTAACTACAAATCCAATTTATTTTTTAAACAACTCCTTCTCAAAGCTTAAAATTGGATGAATTGAAGTATTTTGGGGGTCAAAATCTTAATTTTTAGGTGTCAAAGTAGTATATATATATATATATTTATAAAAACTAAAATATATATATATATATATATATAAAATCAACAATATTTAGAAGTTTATGGGGGTCATTTGACCCCTTCTTATCACCGTACATCTGTCCATGTACAATGGTAAGCGCTTACTGGGTAAATTGTTGTATACAATGTCGTTTTTTGGACTAAAATCTTATTCGGTAATTAAATAGTAGTGTTGAATTTTATTAGTAAGTATTTACCGGGTAAATATTTGATAAACGGATGCTAAGTTTGGAACTTGAATGTGAGAAAGACTTGTTATTATATTTAAGATAAATATTTGAGTAAAAATTTATAGTAATTATATACTTTTTCTTTATTACAAATTTACAATCACATTTAAGTCGTTTTAATATTTTAAGAAAACTATTCGATGGATGCGATTAATTTTTATCAATAAAGTTGTTTTATTCTCATTTCCTTGGTTCAAGCAAATGATACATGTTATTTAGATTTAATTACTAAAATGTATGAAATTAATGAAAATTGGTATAATAATTAATGATTATGCAAGTATATTGTAGGATCGTGTAAGAAACAGAGTTAATGTGAGATGTATAATAAATGATCTAAACATTTGATCACCTTTAAGCTTAAATTCACCCAATAATTACATTTCATATGTAGATTGATCCGGTGCATCACGACACATTTTATCTCGATACATCTTATCTTAATGTGCATCGAATAATGAAGATTTCTTATTATGCTTCTCACATTAAGTTTTTTTCGCTCGAATCCAACCTATGCAAGTTTTATGACATAATATATATATTTTATTTGGAATGTAACTCAAAAAATGTAAAAATACAACAATTTTTTTATCTATTTTGCCATATTAATATTGGGAAAGTTTAATTTCAAGATTATTTTATATCATATACCGAGAATAAAGTGTTTATATTTTGTTAAAACTTTTTTTGAAACGGAATCAGTTTTACTAAAACTAACAAGGTGTTAGAAAAAAATTATATTTAAAGCTGTTCAATTATATTTTGTTAAAACTAAATTTACGTTTACACTTTACAAAGACACTACATTCAAATCTGATCATCTACTTCTTTAGATCCATCTGTTGATATTGGTTTCATTGTTCTCTCTTTTTTTAAAGTTCTTTCTTCGGTCTCACCATTATTTAATAATTAATATACACATATAATGGATTCTGATTTTCCTTGATTTCGTCATCAAAGAGTTATTTCTCATTCGTGGTTAAAATGGTTTTCACTAATACGCATAACAAATATTTATTGTTCATTTACCATTTTTTTCATAGGTGAAGGATTGTCTGATAATTGAAGGAGAGTTAAGGTTCACTACAATCGGAACCACCATTACCCGACGGACAAATCCGTCGGTAAAGGCGGATTGATGGGTAATTTCCGACGGATAGTTATTATTTTATTTTTTATTTTTTTCAATTGTGTCGGTCGAAAATCCGTCGGAAATTACCGACAGAAAGGATTCATCGGAAATATCCGTCAGAAATGCCCTTTTTCTAGTAGTGGTGAGAAGCATAAAAAGATATCTGTCATAATCACATTTAATCTCAAACCCACCCATGAATCATATCTAGGATTGATCCGGTGTATCCCGCTGCATCTCATACTGATATGATCCAAGAGTGGAGATTTATTTTTACGTTTCTCACCTTAAGTTCCTTTCATTTCACCCAGAATTGAACTCAACTCTTATTTCATATATCGCTTGTTTTAAAAACATATGCTAAATGCAATCAAAGATGGTACATTTTATTTTTTGTAATAAAGTGAAATTCTCATATCATTTATTTCAAGCGTAATGTCCATAAAACAATTCCATAAGTCCAGCTCCATGCACTTAAGCAAACCACATATAAATTGTGTCATGTAAATCTACCAAATTTTATTTTTCTAGAAAAACGGCATATTCATATTAAAAATAAGTTTACGTGATTTTACTTTGAAAATTGATACGATAATTTGACAAAATCAAACTATGTCCAAGTTAAAAACAAATTAAATCAAAACAAACGAATGTATTAAATCCATATATATAAAATTGAGTTTGTAAGAATAAGATATATGCAACATTTCCTCTATTCATACATATAAACAATCTGTTTTCATTAAAGCTCTTGACTAGCTTGTGACCAACCCATTACACATCTAAGATAATTGTTTCATAATCATCATTTATCAATGAAAAAAATCTCAAAACCTCTTAACTGAAAACAGAAAAAATCATAGTAACATCATAATTGAACCAAAATGTGCACAAATTAAAAGGCTCAAAGATCGAACTTTAATTAAACGACCACTTACATACACGATTCAGTTACATATTTCAGACCTAGGAACTAAAGCGATCCAAACCGATTCTTATACTATACCATCATCATCTATCACCGCGAACAAGTGCAAAACACAATTGTTCATCAACCCTAAACGACCACACCTGTAAAACCATATTTTCCTTAAACTTATTTGCAGTCACCACTTTTTTCCATTGAGTTTTCAACACAAGATATTGTTGCTTCATCTTCCAGAGTCTGAGATTCATCATTGACTCTCGAAATTCAGGGTCAAACACCCGCACCTTCATGTCTTCTTCCCCATTAAGCTTCTCTTTCTCCAAAGCCGTCAAGAAATCTTGATATTTTTCTTTCGTTAATGGCATCAGCAGACGGCCTTGGGTGAAGTTAACATCAGTTTTCGTCAGCCGCTTCTCGATCACCAATACAGTACTCTCCGATGAACCACCGATGTTTCTTATAAAATCCTTTAAAAACCCACCATCATTGTTCACCTGCTCCTCGATGATACCATGATCACCACCATCTTCATTCGTCACCACCATCTGATCATTCAAATTAGGGTTTTCTAGTTCTGACGATTCTTCTGTTATCATCGTCACTTCTTTAATCTTATTACCACCATCGGGAATGTGGTCATCAAAATGTGAGGGTTCAAGAACCGTCGTTGGATCTTTTTGGATGACAGATACTTTTCCGTTGAATTTGAAAGTAACCCTTGTGATTCTTGAATGTTTGATTACAGCCGTTGATTGTTTTTGTTTGATTTCACGCAGTTTTTGAAGCAGTAATTCAGTAGTAACAGTACGATGATCATCTTGAAACCCTAACAAATCCAAGAAGGTGGCAATGTTTTTTCTGCATCTCTTTTCTTTGGAATTTTTGTGTTTAGCGGCCGCCATTGATGGACGATGATGACGTCTTGATTTCTTATGAGAATTAGGATGCATTTTGGAAGAGAAATTAAGAAAGAAGAAGAGGGTTTTTGGAAGAGAAAGAAGAAGTGGGTTTTTGAGATTTGGTAATTACTTGGAATGAAAGCAGAAGAAGTGGAGTTGAATTAATAGTTGTGGAATTACTTTTAATTAAGGAGATAATTCTGTTAATTGTTGTTTCCTTTTTTTAAAGATGTCTTATGAAGATTATGCGAATCTCCGATTTTTTTTTTTTGCATTAATTTATTTATTTATTTGCGATTTCCTTTCAACGGCTAAATTTAAATTCTTTCACTAATTTCTTTTTTTTTTTCCCTTCATTAATTTTCTGTATTAGTAATGTTTTCACTCCATTTAAACTAAAGAGGCATAAATAATCAATAATGGTTAAAATGTTATAAGGGTGGATCTATGAATGCTACAATATGTTTCATGTACCCGATTAAATCAATTTTTGTAAGAATTATTTTTTGAAGGTATGACATATTTACACATTAAATTTTGAATGGTATTGAAAAGATAAAATATATCAACTAAAAAGGGGAAAATCATTTGAATTAACCAAAAAAAGGGAAAGTCATTTGAAATTAGTCAAAAAAAACCTTGAAATCAACAAAATAAATTTAAACAATCTCTCATAACGTAGAATCAACTGTTGCAGCTAAAACAATACTTATCTTCGACCGAAGAGAAAGAAATGATATAAGGATTAACCTTGTTATATCTAATTTCGGTCAAAAACACATCAGACGATTTTACCAGTATTTGATTCACCTCAAAAGTGCACAGGTTCAATAAAAATTCTGAATTCGCTAGTGAACGTTACCATCTTCCTCCCAAATTATTTATTCGTGTTTTTATTTATTTCAAAACAAGTGTAATTCTTTGAAGGCAAATGACTACTTTTTTTTACCCCGAATAATAACTAATAAGATAGATTAATTATTGTTTACTTCTGCTTTTATTAGATGACATTTTAATTAGGAATGTGAAATTCATATACACACCGGAACAAGTTTAAATGAGAATACTAACTATTTGTAAGGAAGTTTTTAATATACAAAATCATATGTGATTTTAATTGAAAGCAAACGACTTTTCTCATACAACTTAAGTGTTCCAAATCATATATTTTATACATACACGATATTTTTCGCATTCTAGCAAAAAAATGATTTTCGTTTAAACACATCTCTCTCTCCCTATTTATATATAATATTAATAGTTTCTGTGAATTTAATATCTTGACTTTTTATTAAATTTCAAATAATTTTATTTTATTTTATTGAAATAATAATTTTATATTTTTTTCAACATATTAAACTAATAGAAAATAGCACGCAACAAAAATCTCTCGGCATCCAAATGGCTCTTCTCCTATCACTAAAACCACCGTCACCACCGCCACCGTCGCCGCCCCTCCTTTCTTCACCCACCTCCTCCCTATTTCCACCCACAATCAAACCCTCTAAATCCCACCACCACCACCATCGCCACCGCCACCACCACCACCAAACCCGCTTCTCCTCCTCATACAGTAACCGAAACCCGCCGGAAACCGACTGCCCGGTCCCACCGGAGCAACAACCCATCAACGAGTACCAATCTCTCTCCACCTCCTCCCCTTTCTCATGGGCCTCCGGCGACTTTGTCGAATACTGCTCACGGTTACTCGTCACCGGTGCTGGATTCGCTCTGTTCGTGGGTCTTCCGGTTTCGTGGTACGGGTCGGTCGGTGTCGGGTGGGAACCGCTCCAACGGATCCTTGGAGCCGTATCCAGTGGGATCTTTGCTGTTACTCTTGCTGTTGTGAGGATGTATTTGGGTTGGGCGTACGTTGGCAACAGATTGCTCAGTGCCACTGTTGAATGTATGTATAATACTTACTTTAATTAATCCCATTATTTTTTTTCCAGTAATTTTGGATGATTTTGAACTTCAGATTCAATATGAAACTGAAACATATATGCAATCTTAATGATCGTCATTTAATCACCCAAAAGTCAGAATTTCGAACCATTGAAATTTGGGAATTGGCTTCTGTGATTATTGGGAATTTAATATTTAGGATATTATAATATTGATTTAGTGATGAAAGATCATTTGGTTTGATTGGTTTTAGGGGGTCTAAATGGATTGATTTAGGTTTTGGATTTTAATAAGGTTATGATAGTTTTTAAAGGAGTAATATGCATTTTGGGTGAACTATGAAAATTCTGGTATGTATCTTCATTTGTAGCCTATAATATCACATATATCATAAGTAGATATCCAATTTGATTTTTGGCATTACAAGTCATATTTAGTTATTCACATCCAAAGTGGGCATAAGATTTTATTGCGAAAATAGATGGTATGTTAAGGCATATATAGAAAGTACAATCAAGAACGAAGTTTTTATCATCGGTGTAAACATAAGATCATATTATTTGTGGAATCCATCACATAACTTAAATGTAGCTTCTACTTTAGGGACATCAGAAATGGCAGATATATATAAGGTCAGGTTTAGGGGAAAACCTCAAAAAAAATGAAAAACTGAAAAACACCATGGTAGCCCTCCATCTGGACAGCACGTACAAATGCATACCGATAATTTGTAACATGCACACATGCATAGAAAAAAAAACAGCTTCACTCGCTTGTATGCATTTGTGCGTATCGTCTATGCATAAGTGCATACCATCCACTATCCAGACAGAGGGCTAGGGATCCCAGGGTGTTCTTCAGTTTTCTTTTATCCAGCATACAGGAATTAGGATGAAATAGTTATAGAGTTAATAAGTTTTCTCCCCTTTCCTCACCGGATTGTTAGTGCTTAAGTTTAAATTTATGTTTTTTTTTTGTGTGTATTTACAGATGAAGAGACCGGATGGTATGATGGGCAGGTAATTTCTTTATAAATCATGTTTGTATGCATCCATTTCAGTAGGGCAAAACTTAGGAAAACTCGTATCGTTACAGAGGTCAGATTTTAGCTATGAAAACACATTTTCTTTGCAAAATAAACTGGTAACTAATTGCCAACTGATTAAGCTATTCTTAGGGTGTCTGGTTTAATGTTACTTGCTATCCTTTTGTTGTTACGGAAATTTTAAAGACGCTTTTGCATCTCAATTTAATGCGGTTTCACGGTATCTTTTACTATGCTTATCTACAAAATTCTGCAAGTTATGTATCTTAACAGATTTGGGTGAAAACTGCTGAAGTGCTTGCCCGCGATCGTCTTCTAGGATCATTTACCGTAAGATATTCATTTTATTTATTTATTTATTTATTTATTTATACTTTGGTATTGTTTATTTCTTCCAAACCAAACAAATTCAGACCGTAAAACCATATCTTCTTGATGGTAAAGAAAACCTAGTGTCTGTTTGGCCATTTCCCTCCATTTTGTGGGTCCCACATCAATGACATGGGACCCACATGGGACCCACATGGGGCCCGGTGGGAGTCGATCCAAGCGGGCCCCACATGGATTCTTGTCTTTTCTTTCAACCCTCAGAAACTCGAAGTTGAAAACTCGTTTTGTTTTGCGGTCTAGGTGAAGCCAGTGCTGAACAGACTAAAGAACACGTTGATAACTCTTGCGCTATCTTTGTTCATGTTTATCGTGCTTCTTATTAACACGGAAGGCAGCCAAAAGGAGTCCAGCGTCATCACATCCGGCGGTGAAACAGGCGGCAGAGCGGTGGCAGGGGTGTACAATGATGAGTCAGCAAGATCATTTGAACCAGAAGCATTTTGTGGTCCATCTTTGGCTGATTAGAAGATGAAGCCTTTTCTGGTTGGTGATGTACATACATATATATATATATGGATAGTTGGATACAGACAACAGTAGATTTTATTGTATAGATATCTTTATATAGGTTTACACTATGGGATTCTTTAATTTAACAAATTAAGCTGCTACTCCAAGATCCATCATTATACATGTTCAAAATATATAAAAATGAAATCCTTTTTTTTTCTTGAAGAAATATAAATATGAAATCTTGATCCGTTAAGTTAGTTAACAACTATTATGAGGTGATAAATCAGTCTATTTTTGGGGAAAGGGACAAATGAGTCTTTAGGTAAACTTCAATGATCAAATGTATAATATACTTTAAAATTAATTATGATTCATATATTTTTCTTAAATTCTTTATCAAAAGATATATATCAAATTCACAAATCAAATTTCTTAAATTAAAATATATATTAAATAAAAAATTTATATTTGTTTTTAAAAAACTATTAAATAGACAAAATGACTTTTTGCCTTATAAATCCTCAAGTTCAGAAAAACATTAAAAAACTATTAAATAGACAAAATGACTTTTTGCCTTATAAATCCTCAAGTTCAGAAAACCATTAAAAAACTATTAAATAGACAAAATGACTTTTTGCCTTGTAAATCCTCAAGTTCAGAAAAAACAAAGAAAGCAAAACGATTTCATGAATCTTTTGAGTTGGACATTGAAAGATGCAGTCAAAGTATTTGAAGTTAATTATTGTTAATATAAGATAATTATATTACATAAAGGGCAAAATGCATTAAAATATAATAAAATTTGGTTTAGTTCTTATTTAGTGTAAGAAACTTATTTTTCTCCTAATCAATGTAACAAACTTCCATATTTTTTTATTTTACTTGGTAACTTGTTTAAAAGGTAAGTTATGTATAAAATAGGAAAAAATAGAAAGTTTGTTACATTAAATAGGAATTAGATCAAATTTTGTTGCATTTTAATGCATTTTGTCCTTAAATAAATATAAAAATTTCTAATATATGTTTGAATTTATATTAAGAAATTTGATTTGTGGGGATACAATTAAATTTAGAGTAAATTATAGTTTTGACCTTTATAATTTGTTCAAAAACTAAATTGTCCTTCGTAATAACTCTTACCGTCTTTACAATGTTAACTCCTAAAAAAACTTTGAATGTTATGAAAATTAAAAATATTTAGGGGGACAAGAAATAACAGGGACCCACATAAAAATATAATTTAATCATGTTTAATTCATTCCAAAGAAAACGAAAAAAAATCCCCCATATCAAGACTCAAGTTACCCTATATTAAATATGTCCATTAATAATAAAATAATAACACATCAATATTTAAATAATTATTTAATTGTTATAACAAATAACTAAAAAATGTTTGAGGTTCATTTAAACACTCGATCTCACACTCTCTCCTTCTCATTTTAATTAAAATTAATTATTTCCATACATTAATTAACATCTTTTATAAATATGTAGAAAAATCGTTTTTCTCTCTCCCACTTGTTAATCTGATTTATTTCTTTTATTTTTTTATTTTAACCAATTAATTCTTTTTATTTTCTTGTAGTAATAGAAAGATCATTCTCACACATCAATTTTTTTACCGATTATTATAAAATTATAAAATTTAATTATTATATCCAACATTAACTACATCTAGAATGCCAAATTAGTTTATATGTTTCAAATTTAATTATCATTTAGTTTACGACTCATTTAATTAAAATGTTATAAAAACACATACATATTTTTTTATTTCTTTCAAAGCTATTGATTTGTATTCTAATCTCTAAAACATACTTAATATACAATTTAAATTATATTTAGAAGGCTCACGTATTCATACATCACTTAAACCTTAGCTAATACATATATTTGCCATATTTTGATTCAAACCGAACTTAAACATATTTTAACTTTGAAAATTCATCATCATATCAAACTATTTCAACATTTAATTTTGCATAACCATTAAATTTGAGTTTTAAGTAAAATAGTTTTACTCTTTAGAAAACATCAATTGTTGTAAATCTAAGCCTTAATCCTACACCATAAACATGTGAGGGTGAAAAAAAAAAAATTCGTGAATCCTTCTAGTATCATCTTAATGTTCCTAAGAAACATACTATATTAAATATCAGGGCCGGCCCAATGGGTGGGCAAGCCGGGCGATGGCCCAGGACAGCAAAGCTCAAGGGGCATCATTTTAGGCCCAATGATGTTATTACTAATAAAAATGATAAGTGAATACAATAAGATTTGAAACCTTAACCTTCAAATATACTTAAATGATTCCTTACCACTAGGCTATGAATGTTATTTGTTAATTGTTTTTTCGTATTTTATTTTTATTACTTTTATTTCTGATTCGTTTTTTTTCCTTTTTCTCAAGTTTTAGATTGTTTTCATAACAATATTTATTTATTTGAAATAAAAAAATAAAATAAACCTGTAAAACAATTATTATTTTGTATGTTTTTTTGTTTTGAAAAAACATGTGATAATATTTGTAGTTTATTATTATTTTCGCCAAACATTTTGGTAGAAAATTGATAGGATCAAACTCTATATGAAACATTTAGATTGCTAGGTAATTTGAACTTGAAACCCCAAGCATCTTTTGTGATGTTTTATAATATCAAACTATGTATGAAATAATTTAGATTACTTTTTAAAAAAAAATTCCACATGCATAAATACGATTTTCGAAAATTATTATTCATTTTGTTTTATGTTTTTGATTTGATGTTGAATCTCATCAATCCAATTTTGTTATAACTCATATTGTGGTTTGTTGTTTTAGACTATATACAGTTGTTTATACTACATAGCACCCGCTACAAAAAAAATATTTACATATTTAAAACCATGTATTCGTGTGTTATTTGTTTCTTATATTAAGGGCATTTTTTGACTCTCCGCCCAGGGCATCCAAAACCATTGGACCGGCTCTGTTAAATATCTTTATCTTTTCATATAGATTTCAACACTTCAAAGTCCATCACATACTTTGACCTTTAAAGTTGATGTTGTAATTTTTAACTTCAACTCTTTGATTAAACACCTTTAATGGACTTAAATCACTTCAAATAATCTAATAAAACCCTAACATCATAGATATCTTGCAACACTTTACATTGGGATAGTGTTTATACAAAGATTGTATACTTTTTATTTTTAATTTCTAAATCTAGTGTGTCTCAATATCATATAGCAACTATAATGGGTGTTGAAACTTTCCTAAACACATAGCAAAATCACCCATCAAATTACCACCACAAACAAGTTTATGACACTTATTTTTTTCCCTTCTTTGCAAAGTTTTTAGGATTTAATGCTTCTAAAATTAATATGTATTTGGACTCGATTAACGTATTTACACATCATAAAGAATATGAAAAAGTTCAAAAGATAGAACGGTGGTATGGATAGCAACCTTTTTATAAATCATTTAATGTTTATTTTGTTTTTGCTAACATGCATAAAATTTGTGTGGATAAGAAAGATGCGCCACGCTTTTATACCACCAACTTGGATTTCCATACATGAACTTCTAGAATCATTGTAAAATGTTGTTAACATTTCTTTTAGTTAAAATTTATATTCATCTTTTTTGTATTAGGAATATATAAAAATTGATTTTGATGGTTGATATGTAAGAGGATGAATATATTTTGTAGGGATGCATTTAGAGTATCTCTAAGAACTATGTTAAAATAGAGAAAAGTGAGATTTTGATAATTTTTTGCTCCAATAACTATGTTATCTTATATGTTAAAATTGAAAAATAAGGAGAGAGATGATAATATTCTCTAAATTTATAGAAATCTTTAAAATTAAGATAAAGAAATAGTATTTTATTCTTTCTCATCAATAGAAAACATTGAAGTTAGTGTTTATAACATAGAAGTTATATTTTATTAAATATATTGAATATTTTAATAATGTATTTCATGATTGAATTGTTTAAATAGAATAGTTATTGAAGTTGAATGTAAGTTTTTTAGAGATTCTTATTTTTGCTACTCTATTTAAAAAGAAGTAATAGCATACATGTTGGAATGTTTTTAGTAATACATAGGGATGTAATTAGTCTTTTTTATATTTATTGTGTTTGTGTAAGTGGAATGGAAACCATTGCAACATGATATTGTTTAAATTTTTGGTGTTACGAGGCGATTTGTGTTGCTATTAGTTTATCGTTTATGAAATTATTTCAATGATGGGTCATGAAAAAGAAATTTGATCAAATTAGTTATTTCGGAAAAACATATTTATTTTTTAGCCGGATTTTTTATGTTTGAACCAAAATAGTTAAGATTCTGTAAGTGACTATTTACATAACTTGTAAAATATATTTTTCATAAATAAAATATGATTATGGTGGGTTATTTTACAAGTATGCGCACCCATTTTACATGTCAACCCTATCAAAATCATATTTAATTTAAAAAATATACAAGATCGATACTTATAAAATCTTGATTATTTTGATTTAAAAATAAAATATATGTTTTAAAAAGTAAAGAATGTTGTTGAAAATGATAAATCTGATCATCAATTCCCAGTCTTGTAATTAAATCATAAGTAATTGATTTGTAATTAAAATAAGATCGTATGATTTTACTTTTAAAAAACGATAATTTAATAAACACATATTGTTGTCGTTCGTATAATCAAACTTTGACTTATACAAGTGAATGAGTCCAAAAAGGAAATAAAGTTGGAAGTACAATTTCTTCCGATCAAAAACATCTGCCATAATAAAAGTAGGTGACAACTTTTTTATAAATATTTTGACGTTTATTTTTATAAAAACTTAGATAGATTTCATAATAATGTATTCTGAACAAAAAACTCAGTTATCATTATAAATCGATTGGTTTTAAAACATATACAAATCAATCTAAAATTCCAAATAAACATCTGAACATAATGATAAAAAAAACATGACTGATAGTCTGATGCTCATACATGACTTTAATTTTGATTCCTTATTGAAAACCGTATATTGAATTGACAACATGGGTTTTTGAATTAATTTTATTTATTTATTTATTTATTTAGTTTTTGAGGTTGATGAGATCTGGTTGGATCTTGGATGACGTATGTTTCTTCTTGTAACCTGAATGTAATCTTTCGAATTTTTGTATGTATAACAGCAAGTTGCTTTTCTTTAATCTGTTTTCTGACCAATGGTGGTTGATGGGATTGGGTGGTAGAAGGAACACTACGGTCATCAAGTTTTAAGGAACACAAGATTGTTGCTGCCATGCAGGGGCGGAGCCATTTAAGAGCCAGAAGTGGCCTCGGCACCCCCTGAATTTTTAAAAAAAATATTGATATAAATATAATTTAATAAATTATCGAATAATATTATTTAATTGATATATTTAATACACAAATAGTTCCTTGGATCAGTTGGTTAGTGCTCTCTATACATAAGGAGATGGTCTTGGGTTCAAATCCCTACCAATGTATTTTTACATAAAATACTTTTTAGTTTATTATTGGACATTCTTATTTTGGACCCATCTAATCTTAATTTTTATTTGGCCCTCCTAAAGGTCTAAAATCCACCAAGACACTAACCAATTAATTGTAATATTATATTTACCTCCTAAAATCTTATTTTTATCCTAACCACACGTCGTTAAAATCAGAATCCAATCATATTTATCTCCCAAGGTTAATAATCAAAAAGACGTTTTTTTGGCAAGGTTGATAATGAAGATATCATAGATAAGTTTCAGAAAATGAAAACTCGACTAGGTCATTGTTATTTATATTTTTGTGCTCCCCCTCATAAAAATTTCTGGTTCCGCCCCTACTGCCATGGTAGCATATTCATCTGGCGTTGATGGAATTGAACTAACAACATTTTTCATATCGGAGAAGATCGAAAGCCAGGAAGAACAGCTAATGAAATCGATGGATGAACGTTGGAAACTTTATTGTGGAAAAAATGGATGTGAAATTGCATGTTTCGGATCTGGGACGGATCCGTTTTGTAGACGGATCGGACCTTGAATTTTATGGAGACATACTGAAAAAATCGCCTTCACAAGTTGAACTGACATGCCATGGGAACTTTTGGTGCCTGAGTTTTATACCCAATTACTTAAACCGTCCTTAAACTTCAATAGGTATGGTTATAGTTTATGTGGTTTACATGTTCTTCTGGAAATGGTTCTTAAACTTAACACAGTTAAAGATCTTCAAGGAGTATTTTCATCGTTTATCCTATTTTGTGCTTTTTTATTTTGTTTTTAGTCAAACAAAACACCACAAGATCAAAAACATGCATTAGGGTTGGAGTGTTCCCATATTTCGTACCATGTATTTCTTTCATAATTTAAAAATTTCACATTAATTTTTTTACAAATGAAACAAATATTTATGTAATAACATCTTAAATCATAGCATTTAATGAAAAAAAATCATGAAAAAATTATTTTTATATATGGTTTGTACGATTCATGCAGTTTGTAAATGAACCAACATCTATATATATATATATATGCATACATACATATATGGGAGGGATCATACGAAAACCACAACTCTTTAAAGGAACAACTTGTGGACCACATATGATGTGGGTCCCACATAATATTAAATCATATTAGAAACAATTGGGACCCACATTTTATATGGTCCACAAGTGTCCCTTAATAAATCCAAAGTTTTCATTTAAACCTTCCTATATATATATATATATAGAGGTGGTTTCTTGTGTTAACCCAATAA
This sequence comes from Silybum marianum, assembly GCA_036898165.1. Taxonomy (NCBI): domain Eukaryota; kingdom Viridiplantae; phylum Streptophyta; class Magnoliopsida; order Asterales; family Asteraceae; genus Silybum; species Silybum marianum. The sequence goes on from CM072539.1 coordinate 21,955,898, forward strand.
TTTGTGTTAACCCTTCGTTCACTGATGAACACCATTCATCAGTGAACGAGCATCGTGTTCACCAGTGAACGATGGGTTAACACAAACTAATTGAGTTAACACTTGAAGGGCCTCTCTCTCTCTCTATATATATATATATATAGAGAGAGAGAGAGAGGGGAGGAAAGTTCAAATGAGAACTCAAATTTGGTTGTGAACGTGACGACAAATGAGAGCGTGACACGTGTCTGAATATACAAAGAAATATTCAATCTAAATATTTTTTTTGAATGAGACACGTGTCACACTCTTATTTGTCCTCACGTTTACAATCAAATTTGAGTTCTTATTTGAACTCACCCCTATATATGTATATATATATAGAGGAAAGTTCAAATGTGAACTCATTTTTGGTTGTGAACGTGAGGACGAATCTCAGCCACTTATCCGGTCAATAAAGGCGGCTTTGACCTGGTTCCCCTCCTTTAATAATCTCCACCCTCCCATGAATTGCGTCAATCCTCCGTGATCGCGTCCACCATAACCGAAGATGTGTGGCTGAGATTCGTCCTCACGTTCACAACCAAAAATGAGTTCACATTTGAACCTAACCCTATATATATATATATGTATATATATAGAGAGAGGGAGAAAGAGACTTGGGATCACGTGAGACCACACTGTTTTCATGAGATCCCCTGAGACCACTTTTTTACACTTGAAACTTTACAGCAAAAGTTCGGATTTTTTACCTTCACAATGTTTTGCTACGAAGTGTCAAATGTAAAAATGTGGTCTCACAGATCTCATAAAAACAGGTTGCTCTCACGTGAACCCAATCCTATATATATAATATATAATACTAATTACATGTTTAATTTTTTAAAACAAGAACCTATGTCTAACTTAGATTATATCATTTATGTGTGTGTGAGTGTAATTATATATATATAAAGAAGAGAAAAAGGAAACTACAATTTTGGTCCAATGGTCTATCGTTTGAGTAAAGACAAGACGGAAAAAGGATGGTGAAAGAATGAAAAGACCTCTCACTTAACTGAGATTTTTAACGATGAGAAATTTGAGGGATCATTTTTAAAGTAAAATGTAAACCACATGGACTATAAATGTATTTATTGTAGTTTAGAGACGGTTTTATAGTTTGATGTAAACTACAAGGACCAAAATTTTAGTTTACTCTTTTCTTAAGCTAGACGACATGATATTCCATGGGTCATTTGTAAAAGAGGGTCTTTTTTTTTTGTTTTGTTTAAAAGCTCTCTTCTTACCTCTTTGTACAAGTGGGTCATATAACATCATTCAGTTAAAAAGTCCGGAGTAAGTTACACTTTTGGTCCTTGTGGTTGCCACCTACTATCAAGAGTAATCCTTGTTTTAAACTAATTACAATTTTGGTCATTATGATAGCTACTTGATTTCAATTTTGGTCACTGTAGTTGCCACTTGATTTCAATTCTGGTCCATTTTGACTAACTCTGTTAAAAAAATATGTTAACTCAAAGGGCATTTTGGTTTTTCACTTTATTTTATTTTTCTATAAGAATTAAAAAAGTACATTTATTATAAATACATATATACATTAAATGCATACAAATGACAATGTATTACGTGTGTGTATATATATTATAAATACATATATACGTTAAATACATACAAATGACAAAGATTAACATCTCAGGCTATCTCAAGCTAATATGAGTCATGGACCCCTAATCCAGTCATCTTCTCCGTCGAACCATTCGTCCGGTCATCTTCTCCGTCGAACCATCCCTCTGGCCTTTGGTCATCTTCTCCTGCAAAACTAACAAAAGGAAATCATTGCAAACCAAAAAACTCAAAAGATCATGAAAACAAAAGGCAAACTAAAATCCAAATCTAAAGCAAACCAAAATCCAACAACCTGATGAAACATCTCAGGTGATCTTCTCCGGCGAAAACTTTCCGGTCATCTTCTCCATGGAAATCTTTCTGGTCATCTTCTCCGACGAAACCTTTCCGGTCATCTTCTCCGACAAAACCTTTCCGGTCATCTTCTCCGACGAAACTTTTCCTGTCATCTTCTCCATCGAAACCTTTCCGGCCATCTTCTCAATCGAAACCTTTCTATCTTCTCTGGCGAAACCATTCTGGTCATCTTCTCCATCTAAACCTTTCCGATCATTTTCTCCATCAAAACTAAAATTGTTGATGAAACACATACAAAATAAAAAACAAATCATGATTACAAAACTCATATTCCAAATAAATGCATATCATAAATCAAAACCCAAATATCCAAATCAAAACTTAAAAAAAACTGAATTTGAATCAAACCCAAATCCATATCTGAAATCAAAACTAAAATGAAAGATCCGACGATCCCCTGAGTCCAGTCTGGAATATGGTGAACTAGATCAGAATAGTTCGAAGATAGTGAACTAGATCGAAACAGGTGTTGCACCTCCATCTCGATCACTTTTCTTTCCTCGTTGTTAATATCGAAACCCAACAGCCCCTAGTCACTGACTGAGATGGAGGTCACAATGAAGTGAAGAAGAGGGCGGGAGAGAGAGAAAAATCGGCGGCCGACGGCCCACGGCGAAGGGCATCGTGTGAGTAGCCAAAATCGACGCTTAGGTGTTGGCATTTAGGGTTGCTCAACGTATGTCAGTATCAGTGTGTATATATATTTATACTAATAAAGTAATAATATAATATTATAATATAATAATAAAATATATATTTGATTTTAAATGAAGATTAAAATAAATGACAGAAAGACAGAGACTAAAACACCCTTGAGTTAACTGAATATTTTAACAAAAGTTAGTGAGAGGGACCAAAATTGAAACCAAGTGGTAACCATAATGACCAAATTTGAAAACAAATGTGAACCATAATGACTAAAATTGTAATTAGTTTAAAAGAGGAACTACTCTTGATAGTAGATGGCAACCATAGGGACCAAAAGTGTAATTTACTCAAATTCGGTCCCAACCATTCCATTTGTTTTTTGAGGAGACTTTGAACCCTCTTTGGTTTGAAAAGATTGTAATTTTGTTGCCAGTAATTTTGAAATCAAGATTTTTGTTTCTATGGTTTATATTTTGTAATTTATTACTATTTTCTTCTTTTAAAATTAAATGTGTTGTTTATTAATATTATAAAAATGACATTATGATTAATAACATTTGATTAGAACTCTTTAATGATTGAGATTAGTTTTCGATCCTCAATCTTTTTATAGTTTTCATTTGATTACCGTCAAACACACACACACACACACACACACACACATATAGGGGCGGGTTCAAATGAGAACTCAAATTTGGTTGTGAACGTGTGGACAAATGAGAGTGCGACACGTGTCATATTAAGACTGAATAATTAAAGAAATATTCAAATCAAATATAGTATTATTCAGTTTAAATAATCTATATTCAGTATTTATATATATATAAAGGAAAGTTCAAATGCGAACTCAAATTTGGTTGTGAACGTGAGGACAAATGAGAGTGCGGCACGTGTCTGAATATAGATTATTCAGTCTAAATATGACACGTGTCACGCTCTCGTTTGTCCTTACGTTCACAACCAAATTTGAGTTCTCATTTGAACTCGTCTCTATATATAGAGGCTTAATCTTTTGAGAACTCATATTTTTGTGAGATCCATAAGAACTTGCACTTTGAGGTTTGTTTCTCAAGACTTTTTCTCATCTAAGTATAGCATTTAATGTATTAATTAACATATATTTGTTTCAAAACATGTTTATTATAAATGTATTCGTTTCACAATGTGAAACTTTTTTGCGTGTACTTTTTATTTCACAAAAGGTCAAAAAGGTGCAAATTGTGAACCGAACACATGTGAAACAAATATATGATGCACAAGTTCTCAAGGTTATTACAAATTTCATTGGTTCTCAAAAAAAGGGCCCTATATATATATATATATATATAGAGAGAGAGAGAGAGAGAGAGAGAGAGAACCTATAAAAAAACTGAAGAACACTTTAGGAGCCTCCATCTGGACGATATGTATTTGTGCATAGACGGTATGCACAAATGTACACAAGCCATTAAAACTATTTTTTTTCTATGTATGAGTGCATGTTACAAATTACCAATATACATATGTGTATATCGTCCAGATGGAGGGGCTACCAGGGTGTTATTCAATTTTCTTTTTTTTGAGGTTTTCCCCTAAACATGACTATATATATATATATATATAGAGAGAGAGAGAGAGAGAGAGGGAAAGAGGGGGGACGTTTCAAATACAACTTATCCCATTTATATAGGAAAAAGTCCAAAAAAATTCAAGGGACTTTTATCTTTGGAATGACTAAGTTTTTGGACAAATTTTTTTGGAACAAATAAACCCTTGGACATTCTAAAACATGTTTAATAAATTCTTAGACATTTTAAAACCTATTAGATATGTCTTTGTCACTAAAAATTATAACATGTAACCTGCTATGTAGGTAAACATACGAATTAAAAGAAAATAAACCCTAAAACTAATCAGGTTATCGCAGGTTCGTCGCTCTTACCCCACACTCACCCTCGTTGCAATACACCACCGCACTCTGGCTAGTCTCGTCTCCGTCGCAACTGTCCTCGACCATCTCCGTCTCCATCGTCGTCGGCACCTCCCCAACGTCGTCGTCAGCTGTGTGTTTCTCTTCGTCGTTGTGTGTTTGATGTTCTATTTTAAAAACTGGTTTGGCTCGATTTTTTAAGTTCTTAGTTCGATATTTTTAAGATTCAATATGTTTGGTTCACTTTTTGTAAGGTGTAAATCGATTTTTCTAATTGGGTATATCTTAGCATAATTTTTGGTATATTTTGGCACAATTTTTGGTATTTTTTAACGCAACTTTTGGTATTTTTGGCGCAACTTTTGATATATATTTTAGCACAACTTTTTTTACGTTTTAGGAAGAGTAATGGGAAAAGTATATTTGTTTCGTTTTAAAATTGTACGTATTTTTTCATTGAAAAAATGTGTAGGGATTTAGGCTATGTTTGGCAAACTAGCTGATAAGCTAGCGGATGACTGATAAGCTAGCTGATGAAAAAAATCATGTATGGCAAAACTAGCGTATAAGAATGTAAATGACCAAAAAAGCATATTGAAATTAAAAATAAAAATAATAATTAATAATTAATATTATTGAGGGTTATAATTGTAAAAGATGACAATAAGCTCCCAAAAAGTTACTCCAATTAGCGTTTCAATAAGCTAACTTATAGTTTGTGAAACGTGTAGACTGAAAATAAGTTAGCTTATTTTTGCCAAACATAGCATTAATCATTCAAAACATGAAAGTCTTTTGGGTTTTTTCGGACTTTTTTCACCATTTTACCATATTAACCAATTTTATAAGTCATAAGGATATATATCTAACTGGTTTTAAAATGTACAAGAATTTATTTAACAAGTTTTGGAATGTACAAGGGTTTATTTGTTCCAAAAAATTGTCCATTGAGTTAATAATTCAAAACATGAAAGTCTCTTGGGTTCTTCTAGACTTTTTATGTTTATTTATTATGATTTGGATATTTGAGAAAAGTTAATAGAGTTCATCAATTATGATCAACGTTTTTATATTAGAAAACAATCAAAATATTTATAAAACCACATATTTACTATAATGGTTGAGATTGGTGAATTAAATACTTAGACATAGGTTGTTCTACTTATTGACGTGCATATAGAATTACGGATACAAGCAATAACACATTTGATATACCTATGTACAATATCTAGTGTACAAATTTATACATATCATATAACCTAAATCCAATCAGTTAACTTAATACTTCAAAATCCTTTAATTTGAAACCATGTAAATTTGTCATGGAGTCACGTTTCGTTACCAAAACAATCATCATACTTGTTTATTTTTATGTTCGTTTTAGTTGGTAAAACACTTTTTGATGTGAAAAATGGTTTTAACCATCTTTCCAAGCCTTTTTTTTTATCGTCCAACAAAACATTAGATGGTGTGTCTAGAATTTTTACTTGATTTCAAGTATTTAATCAACAATTTTTCCTAGTTTCGTGATCAATTATATATTATATTCGTCCAAATTTTATATAATTGACTGATAGTTTTGGTAAAAGTTTAATAAAATTAACTTAGGTTGAGAAATAGCAACATATACAAAGTTTAATAAAATTAACATAGGTCGAGAAAGAACAACTTTAAAAAACAAAAATTCCAATTTTTTGCACGCTAATAAAATAATTCCAAATTACTTGATGAATCAATTTAAAATCCATAATCCAAAAGCAAACGTAATTTTGACATTAGAATATTACGTGGTAACTTTTATATAAATATAAGTTTTTAATTTAACAGGGACAAAAACTTGCTCAATAATAACCGATAGGGACTTGGTTATTCATCCTTTTTGGTACTAACAAGATATAGTATGATCATAATTTAGCTGTTTCGTTAAGAAAATAATTAAGATTTCTTTGGATAATTTAATGATTCTAAATAGAAAGTTTAGTTATTAACATTTGTTTAATTGATCAACAATACAACAAAAGGCAATGGAACTTCCAAATTCAGGGAGGGGTAAAAAAATCCCCTTATAGCCACGGAGGTTCAAATGCGGTGACTCCGGGCTACCTGTGAAACGGGTAGTCGTCCTAGGATTAGTCGGCTCGCAAAGCGGGTTGGATATCCAGGTTAATAAAAAAATGATTTATCGAATCTTTGATGACAGTTGTGTAAGCCCAGTACATGTTGTACGTGAAAAGAAACCCGCCATGGAGAAAAAAAGATGGCTGCGAGCTAATAACAACCTGAAAGATCATTGGCCGGTGTATACTAATTGATTATGATGAGTCAAATGATGCCACGTTCAAGGATGTGTCCCACCATTTCTTATAGATCAAGTGTGAAAATGACTTGCACATTTCTAACTCTTTACTATTTCGTTGACAGATATTTGGATACAATAAAATCTCCTTAACACTGGAGGATTAGGATAAAACGTCATTTCACTTGTCCTTATATGACCCATAAAAAGGTTTTTATAAAGTTGTTATATATGGTAATCGTCATCCTTATGAAAGATATTATTCATTTTAATGTGAAATGGTTAATAGTAATAAAATCGAGGCATGTTTAAGATTACGCCAATGATTGTTGCACCTAATTGAGATATACAATTCGAATAATCGTGCAATACAAAAAACACATCTAGTAGTGCAATTTTGGGACCAATGAAGCATAACTTATCTCATAAAGTCATATCATATGCTATATATTTAGTGACACCTTATTTGCTTCATGGTTGGATTATGCTACTATTAGAAAAGGGAAGTAGTATTTTCGTCTGATACTTTTCTAGCGAATTCAGTAGGTTCAAAAAGTGTATGTATATGCAAATCATGTTGCATTGAATATCTTTATGCTTTCTTCAAAGGGCGGTTGCTTCCAAACCCACCTCCGGGTTGTCATTGCTCGATCAGTTAAGTGATTGCTTAGGAACCTTAGCGTACGATATGGGTTGTATTCCTTTCGACTTTGGATCTTAGCACCCAAAAAGTCTGTTTGTACAAACGATCTATGACAACCAAATATAGCTAGCAAGCAAGGTCATTAACACGTAACCAATACTCCTATTGCTAGTCTCAATCATTTGATTTGATGATTATATTAATACATTCAATAAACACTTAGAAATGTTTAAGGATTTTATCTGAAATCGAATTTACAAATTCAGGATCATACTTTGTAATCAGATGGGTCGGATCCGAAATGTATCATGATCTGGAACATAGTTCCAGATTTGTGAGATATCATGATCAGAAATGGTTAGGGATCCAACTCATCCTTAGGATTCGACACCTGGCTAGGGATCCAAAATATTTTAAGGATCCAAATTATAAGTAATCTTATTGGATCTAAAATATATCTTATTTTTCAGATAAAGAAATCAGAATAGGATTCATGTTGTAAATGTCTTATTCTTGTATTTAGTATTGGTCCAAAGCAAAATGTCTTTAGCAAAATCGAAGACTAGTTGAAATGAAGCAACTATTAACACCAATCGCGAATTGGATTAATATTTAGCCGATTGAAAACCGGTTTGGATAAGTCAAAATAGACAAATATTTGTTTCGGCAAACCTAAACTCAAAACATGAACAACTCTAAACCCAAACAAACAGAAATCAATTTGAAACCCACAATTTGTGACAAAGAGGCAATTGCAAGAGAAGACGCACGGATAGGCTTTATATATATGAAACGGAGATGGACCTAGGAAATTTTTATACAGTAACATCATATATAATATAAATAAAAAAATACTTTATATAAACACGCGGTTTTATCGACGTGACTTCATAATTTTACTATTGTTCGATGTGTTTCAAGTGATTTTTAAATTTTTTTTGTTTGATTTCGAGAAATTTTTTAAGTTTTTTTTTATCGATTTCGAGGGACTTTTTCGGTTTTTTGGTTGATTTCAAGAGTTTTTCCCCTTTTTTTGGTCGATTTTAATAGTTTCTTTTTTGTTTTTTGGTTGATTACGAGGTACGGTTGCACCTTCTTGAACTTCTGAATATTATACGGTGGCATCTTCTAAAACGATACGGTTGCACATTTTATAAACGTAAAATTTTTAACCTTTTGACGAAGAAATAATACAGTGACACGTGTCATCGTATGCATTTCAATAGGTCCGTCCATGTATAAATGCCATTTTTAAAAATACTTGACCGGTATATAAGGCACAATGAAAAGAATGGACATAAATGTACAACATCATTAATTCGCCTGATCATTATATTTGAACAAATTGTAAAAGCATTGAATCCGTAATATTATTAAGTGAATTCAATGGAGCTTTAATTTGTTCATTTTTTAGGTTTTCTGGTACCTGTAATATTATTATAAAGTCTTGTGAAGTTTTCTAAATTTGTTCTTTTTTTTTTAACGGCAATTTAACACACACACGTTTCAGGGTATCCGGGTTCCTACTTAAGGGTGCAACCCGACTAATCCCCGTCGACCACGACCCATCCCAATTAAGGTACCACTAAGTGGCATGCCCATGGTCTCTGGATATCTTCACATGCGCACCGCGGGGTTCGAATCCGGGTAGTCAACTATCCACTGACCCCCCAGAATGTTACCTTACTACTCTGCTAGACATGTTTTAATAAATTTGTTCTATTTAGGATTGACTACATTTCGTTACTTCAATTCTCATGCTTCGATCATGTCGCTAATGACAGCGTTTTTATGATCAACCAATAAAATCCGGCATATTCGGGTCGTGATCTTGATGTAGTATATATTTGCTTTTGATAGCATATTGAAACTAATTAAGCTCAATATAAGGAAGCTTGCTTGTATGACCTGTATGTATATATCATCGTTATAATTAAACTTCTACAAATCAAAAACAACAGACTGACCTTGTGCACCCAGATTCAGATCGAGTATATTGGTTTCATTATGCATTGTTGATACGTATATATTGTTGATCAACTTCTTGTACACGTGTATACTTTCAAATTGTCTTGGCTTGTTTTATCAAGCTTAATCAATGTTGAATTTTTTTCAAAAACTTCAAACTAGTTTTATTGAACATAATTCTATTTGACGTTTTGGATTAAGTTCAAACCTTTTCCAAACCCAACGGGAACCTCAATTAAGAAAACTCGTCGAACTATCGAATTCTTCTGATAGTATCCATTTCCTTCTTTTTCTCGATTAACCCAACGAAAGACTTTCGTGTATGGACTTTTTCCTCGAAATTTGTCGCTAAAGAGTGATTCCTTATAAAACCGTCGTAAAAATTGGTAGGTAAATTGTTGGTGGGTAATTCCAATCACTGACAAATTAACCAGAGATTCATTCCGTGATCCGTTGGTATTTTCTCAAAAAACATCGAATTTTACTGAATTATTGGTTTCTAGTGATCCTGGGTATTCACCAACGGAAATATCTCTGGATAGTTTTTGTAAAAGTCAGTTTGTTTTGTAATCTCTCCGACAGATAAAATTTGATGCTTCCGATATGAATAATGTAAATCTTGTTTTACTCAAAACATGGATTTAAAATTAAATTAAATATTAAATAAGGTACAATTTGGAGGACACTCCTACTTGGCCTCGAAGTCTTATGCTTGGCCTCCAAGATCTATCAACCTATATAATGGATGCTCTCTTAGTTGAATAATCACACCAAAATATATCCATCTAGATGTATATTTCTCTCCCAAACTCTTTATAATATCTTCATAGATTTCTCCTTTTCTCAAGTGTTGTAAACATCGATCAAGTATAGTGAATTTCTCGGTGGTCTTCTCCGCCCGTGGTTTTTCCCGTTTTGGGTTTCCACGTAAATCCGATGTCGTTTCTCTTCCTCTTTTATTTCCATCAAGTTATAATTATTATTGTGTGGTTGATTATCGTTTCCGTTGAGAGTTCGAGTTTATCGTTTTTCCGCATACAAACACGTTTAAGTTTATTTTTGGATATTGGGTTAATCTCGACTAAGCTTCTACTCTGTTCTAAATCGAGTGTAGTGAGGTCGCTTTTATAACAAGTGGTATCAGAGCTTTCGGGTTTTGTTTGTCGATAAACTACGTTTGTGAATTCTTGATTGGGTCTATTCATCGTTGGTAAAACTCATGTCTTCGATGAAGTTCGACATTCCAAAACTTGATCGAAATACTCGTTTTCCTCTATGGCAAGTTCAGATGAGGGACGTTTTGATTCAACTGGAACTTGACGAGGCACTTTTGGGCTTAGAGAAAATGCCGGTGGCTTGGACCGAAGAAGAGAAGAAAAAGAAGGATTTGAAGGCGCAATCTCAAATCCGTTTACACTTATCTCACGATGTGTTACAAGATGTGCTGAAGGAGACTTCATCAGTGACAATATGGTTAAAATTGGAGAAGTTGTTGATGACGAAAAGTCTACCGAACAAACTGCACTTGAAGCAGCGTTTGTTTTATCTCAAGATGGCGGAAGGTAGTTCATTGTCTGGTCACTTGTCCACATTCAAAGAATTGGTTTGCAATTTAGAGAATATGGACATGAAGTACGAAGACGATGATTTAGCTTTATTCTTGTTGTCATCACTGTCGGATTCTTATAGTCACTTTCGTGATACAATCATGTATAGTCGCGACACACTTGTGTTGAACGAAGTTATCACTGCTTTGGATTCAAAAGAGAAGATGAAGCAAATCACTAATGGTGGTTCTGAAGCAAAAGTCGAAGGCCTTAATGTGAGAGGGAGACAGTCGGAGAGAGATTTCAAGAGCCCAGGGTGATCCAAGTCGAAATCCAAGGTCAACAGAAAGTTTTGCAACTTTTGTAAGAAGAAGGGTCACGTGATTGATGAGTGCTACAAACTGCAGAACAAAAATAGAGACAAAGGAAAGGGGCCTGCTAGCCAATCTCACGCTGATGTAGCTGAAGATGATACTGGTGATTTGATGGTTGTGATTCACGTCATCACCCGAGTGGATTCTTGACTCGGGATGTACCTACCACATGTGTCCTAACCGTGTCTGGTTTTCCACTTATGAGCCTTGCTCGGGGTTGGTTCGTGTTGGGAACGGTGCTATATGCAAGATCGTGGGTCGAGGTAATATCCGAATCAAGATGTATGACGGGGTCATCCGGACATTGGGTAATGTGAGACATGTACCCGAGTTGAAAAGGAACCTGATTTCACTTAGTACCCTTGACATCAAAGGCTACAAGTTCATCGGTGGAGGTGGAGTTATCAAGGTGGTTAAAGGTTCTCTTGTCTACTTGAAGGGCACTCGACAAAGTGCTGATTTGTATGTTCTGACGGGCACTACCATCGTGGGAGACGCTCATGTAGCTTCTTCATCTCATTCTAATGTTGATCAAAAAAAGTTGTGGCATATGAGACTCGGCCATATGGGTGAAGCCGGTATGATGGAGTTGAGCAAAAGAAAACTTTTGGGTAGCCAAGCAATCGAGAAGCTCCCATTATGTGAACACTGTGTTTATGGGAGGCAAAAGAAGGTGTCATTCTCGAGCTCAACTCATTCGACCAAGGCGATTCTCGAGTACGTGCATTCTGACCTATGGGGACCATCAAGAGTTCCGTCGCATGGTGGCGCACTTTACATGTTGACTATATAGACGACTACTCTCGTAAGGTATGGGCTTATTTCTTGAAACATAAAAGTGATGTGTTTGCTACCTTCCGTGATTGGAAGACGATGATAGAAAAGCAAACTGACAAGCATGTCAAATATCTCCGGACCGACAATGGTCTAGAGTTTTGTTCGGCGGAGTATAATGTCTTTTGTACTAGTCAAGGCATCACTAGACACCATACGGTTGTTCACACTCCCCAACAAAATGGTGTGGTGGAACGCATGAACCGAACGATCATGGAAAATGTTAGGTGTATGTTGTCAAATTCAGGATTGGCAAAAGCGTTTTGGGCCGAAGCCGCATCTACAGCTTGTTACATCATTAACAGATCTCCTTCATATGCCCTAGACAAAATGACACCGTTTGAGGTGTGGTCGGGCAAACCTGCAAGTTATTCTGACATTAAAATATTTGGATGTCCTGCTTATGCCAAAGTCGACAATAGTAAACTTGAGCCTAGAGCCATAAAATGTGTATTTTTGGGTTTCAAATATGGTGTAAAAGGTTTCAGATTATGGTGTCCAGAGACCCGAAAAGTCATTGTGAGTAGGGATGTTACTTTTGATGAAAGTTTTATGTTGTGCAAACCTACCGTTTCTGATCAACCGAAGGTAGATATTCCTAGTTCTTCTGAGGGATCTCGAGTGGAGGTGGAGCTACCAGTTGGTTCTACGACGACGTCTGCTATTGCCTCACGGTCGTCTTCATCTTCGATGTCTAATGGTGAGGGTGATGGTGCTTCTAATTCTCCACCACCCGAGCCACAACCTTGCATTGCCAGGGATCGAGGTCGAAGACAGATAGTACGCCCTACACGGTTTACTGAAGCTAAGGTGGTAGCATGTGCGTTTACTGTTGCCTTCGAGATAGAGTCAGTTGAGGACCCGTCTACGTATAGTGAAGCGGTTGGCACTAAAGATTCATAAAAGTGGATTGTGGCAATGCATGATGAAATGGAGTCCCTACAGAAAAATGGCACTTGGGAGCTCGTTCCTCTTCCTAAAGGTAAAAAGGCAGTCAAATGCAAATGGCTTTACAAGAAAAAGGAAGGGATACCAGATGTAGAGCCTCCCAGATAAAAGGCTCGACTTGTGGCAAAGGGATTCAGTCAGATTCCAGGTATTGATTTCACGGATATATTTTCACCTGTTGTCAAGCATTCTTCTATACGTGCATTGTTGAGTATAGTAGCATTGCATGATCTTGAGCTTGAGCAGTTAGATGTTAAAACTGCATTTCTACATGGTGAGTTAGAGGAAGACATTTACATGGATCAACCTCAAGGTTTTGTGAGTGTTGGTCAAGAGGATTTGGTTTGTCGGTTAAAGAAGTCTTTATATGGGTTGAAACAATCGCCAAGGCAATGGTATAAAAGGTTTGATACCTTTATGAAGTCACATGATTTCTCAAATTGTTTATATGACACTTGTGTTTATATAAAGAGATGTGACGATGGGTCGCTTGTATATCTATTGATATATGTGCACGATATGCTTATAGCTTCAAAGAACAAGAAATACATCCAATAGATCAAAGATCAGTTGAATGCAGAGTTTGAAATGAAGGATTTGGGCAAAGCTCAAAAGATTCTTGGCATGGAAATTTCAAGAGACCGTGAGGCGGGTACTTTAACACTTGGTCAAAGGAGCTACATCGAGAAGGTGTTGAAGAGATTCAACATGGATGATGCCAAAACGGTAAATACTCCTATTGCTGCTCATTTCAAATTATCTGCACTTCAATACCCTGTTTCTGATAAAGAAAAAGATTATATGTCTCAGGTTCCTTACTCTAGTGCGGTTGGGTCATTGATGTATGCGATGATCTGTACAAGACCGGACTTAGCCTATGCCGTGAGCATGGTGAGCCGTTATATGGCTAATCCGGGAAAAGAGCACTGGAAGGCAGTTCAGTGGGTTCTTAGGTACCTATCTAGTACTAGATACCATTGCTTGTGTTTTGGGACTTCAAGAGATGGTGTTCAGGGTTATGTTGATTCTGACTACGGTGGAGATATAGATGGTTGGCGCTCTCTATCCGGGTACGTGTTTACTATGGGTTCATGTGCCATCAGTTGGAAGGTCGTTCTTCAACCAACGGTTGCTTTATCTACAACTGAGGCTGAATACATGGCTGTTACCGAGGGTTTTAAAGAGGCGATATGGCTTAAAGGCTTGTTCAATAGCCTTAGCAATGATGAGCTTACTGTGGATTCAGTATTCTACGATAACCAGAGTGCTATATTTTTGACGAAAGATCAAATGTTCCACGAGCGCACAAAGCATATGATGTGCGCTATCATTTCATAAGAGAGGTCATTGCTAAGGGAGATTCAAAGTGAGGAAGGTATCTACTCATGTCAATCCGGCCGACAAGATGACCAAAGTTCTTCCGACGGCTAAGTTTGGATTATTTTCAAACTTAGTCGGAATCCATGATTTGAAGTAGTCCGTGAAGGACCGGCGGAGGAGAAGCTTCTGCTGGAGCTTTGTTTCATGAAGATGATTGTTGTTGGGATGATCCAGTGTTTGGAGTAAAAAGGTGGAGATTGTAAATCTTGTTTTACTCAAAACATGGATTTAAAATTAAATTAAATATTAAATAAGGTACAACTTGGAGAGCACTCCTACTTGGCCTCCAAGTCTTATGCTTGGCCTCCAAGATCTATCAACCTATATAATGGATGCTCTCTTAGTTGAATAATCACACCAAAATATATCCATCTAGATATATATTTCTCTCCCAAACTCTTTGTAATATCTTCATAGATTTCTCCTTTTCTCATGTTTTGTAAACATCGATCAAGTATAGTGAATTTCTCGGTGGTCTTCTCCTCCCGTGGTTTTTCCCGTTTTGGGTTTCCACGTAAATCCGGTGTCGTTTCTCTTCCTCTTTCATTTCCGTCAAGTTACAATTATTATTGTGTGGTTGATTATCGTTTCCGTTGAGAGTTCGAGTTTATCGTTTTTCCACATACAAACACGTTTAAGTTTATTTTTGGATCTTGGGTTAATCTCGACTAAGCTTCTACTCGGTTCTAAATCGAGTGTAGTGAGGTCGCTTTTATAACAAATAACAATACCGCAGGTTAGAAGCATTTATCCCGCTCCGGTGGTCAAAATAAGTGGCTTAATATTTTTAGTGATGCATATATATATATATATATATATATATATATATATATAAGTCCGTTATTATATAACCCATTGCAATCGTACAATCTTTACAACCAAATTATGTCCGTCCATTTGATCATCAACGGTTATCATTTAATCTACTGTAATAACCATTAATTAAAAAAGAAATAAAAAAGAAAACGGATGGAGGATGAGTGGGTTGCATGGGTTGTAGGATTGCAATGGGTTGTATGTAAACACCCCTCTATAAATATATATATATATATATATATATACATGTGTGTGTCTGTATATATACAGTATCGCTATTGTGGAGAGCAACAGTATCCCCACGTCTATGCCGTGATATCCAAACATTTCCCCCACAATGACTCGCATTCAGATAAATATTATTATCTTTTCTGAAGTTTCATTTTGTCTTTATATTATATATTGGATATATATCACATATCATATATGTACATATGTATATGTTCAGATAGATACAGTGCAAGATCACCCTTTCGACCTCATCATGGATGAAATTTATCTTTTCTTCATTTCCTTTCTATTCTTGATCTCTCTTATTTTGGTTTTCAAGCCCTTTATATCCAGAAAAAGGAGAAAACTACCACCAAGTCCACCTTCTCTCCCACTAATTGGCCATCTCCATCTAATTAAAGAACCTTTTCATAGAGTACTTCACAACCTTTCTCAATATGGTCCTATTATGGCTCTTCGCTTTGGCTCTCCCCCAGTTCTTATAATAACTTCTCCATCAGTCGTTGAAGAGTGCTTCACCAAAAACGATATCGTTTTAGCCAATCGCCCACTCCTTTTAAGTGGAAAGTATCTTTCCTATGATCATACAACAGTGGGTTCTGCTCCTTACGGACGTCTATGGAGAGACCTTCGCCGTATTGCCACGCTGACTACTCGACTCAAGGCTTACACGCGAGTCCGACAAGATGAAGTGCGGTCGTTAATTAAATCTCTTTTTCAAGAAGCATGTCAAGATTTCACAAGAGTAGAAATGAAGTCAAGGATTCAAGGCTTATCTTTCAACATAATCATGAGGATCGTTGCCGATAAACGGTTCTATGGGAATGGAACCGAGGTGGATGACTTTGAAGAAGCTCGTAACTTTAAGGATATGATAAGGGAATTGTTTGAAATCAGTGGAGCATCAAATCCTGGAGACTTCATCCCATTTTTGCAATGGATTAATTTTCAAGGTTTGGAGAAGAAGCTTCAGAAATTGCACATTAAATCAGATAGCTTTTCACAAAGGCTAATTGGAGAACGTAGGAGTAAACATGACGGTTCTACAGGAGATGAAAAGGCCAAGACGTTTATTGACGCGATGCTTTCTTTGTAGGAATCAGAACCAGAATACTAGAATACTATACCGATGATATAATTAAAGGCAATATATTGGTATATATGCACTTGATCTAGCTCTACTCAAAGTGTTAAAATATATATGTGGAACCCTTTGAATTCCGTAGAAAAACATTATACATATATTATATATAAATGCAAGATGTTATATGTTTACTTTTTTAAAGAAAAGTAGGGAACTAACCTCTATGGACAAAAATATCTTGAAAAATACTTTTCTAGCGAATTCAATAGGTTCAAAAAGTGTATGTATATGCAAATCATGTTGTATTGAATATCATTATGCTTTCTTCAAAGGGCGGTTGCTTCCAAACCCACCTCCGGGTTGTCATTGCTCGATCAGTTAAGTGATTGCTTAGGAACCTTAGCATACGATATGGGTTGTATTCCTTTCGACGTTGGATCTTAGTACCCAAAAAGTCTGTTTGTACAAACGATCTATGACAACCAAATATAGCTAGCAAGCACGGTCATTAACATGTAACCAATACTCCTATTGCTAGTCTCAATCATTTGATTTGATGATTATACTAATACATTCAATAAACACTTAGAAATGTTTAAGGATTTTATCTGAAATCGAATTTACAAATTCAGGATCATACTTTGTAATCAAATGGGTCGGATCCGAAATGTATCATGATCTGGAACATAGTTCCAGATTTGTGAGATATCATGATCAGAAATGGTGAGGGATCCAACTCATCCTTAGGATTCGACACCTGGCTAGGGATCCAAAATATTTTAAGGATCCAAATTATAAGTAATCTTGTTGGATCTAAAATATATCTTATTTTTCGGATAAAGAAATCAGAATAGGATTCATGTTCTAATTGTCTTATTCTTGTATTTAGTATTGGTCCAAAGCAAAATGTCTTTAGCAAAATCGAAGACTAGTTGAAACGAAGCAAATATTAACACCAATCGCGAATTGGATTAATATTTAGCCGACTGAAAACCGGTTTGGATAAGTCAAAATAGTTTGACAAATATTTGTTTAGGCAAGCGATTTTGGAGTGCAAGCTTAACCAACAAGTTTGGTTCACCAACTACCAACTCATGTCTGGTATGGGAACATGCTCAGTCTGTCAATCAAAGTAAGTTATAAATTACTATTTTAATAGTACCATGCTTCGTTTATGGTTCCTCTGCATACAAAAGAATGGGTTGGAGTAACAAACGTTTACATCATATCTTTGATATATCCAAAGGCTGAAATGAAGAGTACACACATGGACTGAGATACACGTTAAAGTTGTCATGCAACATTTAATGCATTGGTGGCTATAACAAGCGACATTTGACAATGTTGCAAATCATCCATTTGACATAAATTATGAGTGATAGTTTCTATGGAAAATCAACGACAATATTTGAAGACTATCTCCGTTCTTCAGATCAGAAAGGGTATTTTCTTCCATTCTTTTAGTATCTCATTGTGAGAAAATTCGTCACTAGACAGATTGTTTAGAATAATGTCGTAGCTTAGTTTCCGCAACAAACCTGTAATTCTTATTTTTCTAAAACATAGATAATTAAAAGTGAAAATTTGTTGTATTTGTATTTAATTCCTTCTACAAACACTTTCACCGTTAGTCATTACCCATTAAAAAACAAAACCTATATTAATATTCTTTTTCCAAAAATTCACGAATATTATAACACGAATATGAAGTTTTGATATTACACAACTTGAATACTAGATAAATATACGTACAATATACGTTTGAAGTTTTTTGTGAGAAAGAAAATGTCTCAACATTTTTCAAGGAAGTTTTTGGAAAAATTTTGTTTGGATAAAGTTCGGATGTTCTTATCAGAAATAGAAAATTATGCTCTGTACAATTAAATGTTCAAAAGTCGGACCTTTTTCTAAATTTCCAATTCAAACTCCATGTCGTTGTTCTGCGAAAGTTAGCAATGTTGTTTGACAGAACCCTTGGAGGAGTATAAACTAATTGTTTTCTGTTTTTCAAAAAAAATTACGACCATTTATTCTCCGACGAACTCAAAGCATTTCTTAAATCTTTAAAAAGTCTCAAGTGAGAATATACTCATTTAAAAGAGAGAATATATAATTGTGATCACTTGAGCTTATGCTTGATAAACACTTTGAAAGTGTTTGAATTAGAGTTAGTGCTCCACTTATTGCCTTGTTTTATAAAAGCATACAAATTGTCTTGTAAATCAAGTGTACTACCTTTTATACCTTAAAGAATCGATTATAGTGAATTGTATGTCTTAAAAAGGCTCGAAAAATGTTGTTTAAGGTGCACTTGCACCAATTGTAAATATATGTGTTTGATCCTATTCTTTAACTTCTTTATCTTCACTATTTTATTTATGCATTTTATGATCGATTTTAATTTAAAATATAGATTTATGGTTCTAAGAAAGACAAACAATCTCTCCTAAGATTGCACCTACACTAATGAATCACCTTAACATATTCATATAAACAAATAAATTATTTCGTATGAAGCTTTAAGATATGTTTAGAAAATTAAAAATATTTAGTAAACCATATATTATTTTAACAAGTATATTGCTAAAAGAATTATTGTTGCAAAAATTATCATCTACTATTTTATCATGTTTATCCAGCCTAATCGTTTAAGGGTTACGTCAAGTAGGTGGAGATTGCATGACGTGTGCCTACAGTATGACATAATTAACATGTCGCGTGTAACAACTCAAATTGGGTTCAAGTGTTTTAATCAAACATAAATAATGTCTTAAGTGTTCATAATTAAAAAGATGTATCGAATGTTTTGTTAAATTTATAAAATTATGTCAAACCATATATTTTTATATTTTGGACAATACAATATCAAAGAACATCAAATAAATAAAAATGTCTAAATACTTTATTATTATTATTATATTCTCAAATAATTTTTTTATTAATCATATTTATACTTTTATAATTATAGTAATTACTTATTTTATTATTTTAATTAAATTACATAATATAAATCAATAACAATAATATTATGTCCTAAACAAAAACCATTCATTACTATGGTTAAAATTGAACGAAACCTATAAAAACACGGTTTTTCGTTATAAATACATTAATCATTATCACTTTTTATAAATTTAAGTAAGTTGCATTAAATGAGATGTACTTCATTATAATTCATAGTATGATAAAAATCCACCTTTTACAAGCTTTATTTCAATATAATACTATTTTATATAATTAAGAAAGATATTATGTTTTTGATGCAATCAGAAAAACATAGTATATTTTTTAAACAAAAAACATACGGGTGTTCATCGGTTGACATCCATTGGATGTAAGGGGGAACTGAACCGATCCAATCATTCATTGAATGTTGGATTTTGTCAACCGAACTGATCCGATTAACATCGGACAAACGAACCGATCCAGTGGATGATTGGATCGGTTTGGTTCCATCCATTGGATATCTATTGGATGATCTAATGTGTTAATTCAATCTACTTTTTAACTATGAAGTAAATTAATTAATCATTTTTAATATGTGTTAAAACAAACACAAGTGAACCTATAAATTAAAAACTAACACAAAAACAAATTTTAATTTAAGCAAATTGAAGACAAACTAAGGTGGCGTTTGTTTTTTAAGAGGTGCTGAATTCTGAACTCTGATTTCAGTTCTGAAATGGTTATGAAATGTTTAAACGAATCAGATATAAGTGGTGATTAAGAGCTTAAAATGAAAAAACAAACAAGGCCTAACTGAATTATAGTTGGATGGATAACTAGATGGCTAATTGAATGGTTAATTGGATGGTAATTGGATGTTGGTCCGTTTGGTTCGGTCGGTTTTGGTCGGTTCTGGACTGCCATCCAAGAACTGACCGATCCAGATTGGATGTAAATTTTCAATTCGATCAGATCCAAATACAATTGAATGTCCAATTATAGTCGGTTGATTCTAATTGGATCGGTTATTTTTTGTACGCTTCTAAAAAACACAACATATTATAACTCTATAAAAAAATATCTTTAATTTTTTATGAAACCTTTTTATGTAAAATGTCTTAAGCATTCAAATGAATTTTTTAAAGATAATTTTTTGAAAATAAAATAATTTATAATTTCATACAATTTATTTTGGGTTGGGTTTGAATGAAAAAAAGAGTTGAGATGAAAAAGGTAAGAAAAAATCTTTACTTTTAAATGTATATTAAAATTAAATATAACAAGATAAGATATACTATGGTGCACCAAATCAATCTCTATATAAAATATAATTCATAGGTGGGTTTAAAAATTAAAAGTAATAAAAAAATCCAATTTCTTTTTAACTCTTTTTTCTCTGGCGATTACCATTTGTTATATATATATATATATATATATATATATATATATATAGAGGGATGATCAAATACAAATTCATATTTATGTACAAACTATACAAACTGATTTAAAACAATAACAAAATAATTTTTTTTCAATTTTTTTTCAATTTTTTTTCATCAAATGTTATGGTTTAAGATATTATTGCACATATGTTTGTTTCACCTTGTGAAAAAATTACGTGTGAAAGTTTTACATTATGAAACAAAAACATATGAAACTTTTTCATAAAAAAATATGCGAGAAACTTTCAACTTATGAAAACAAATACATGTGAAACTTTTACATTATGAAACAAACATATGTGTAACAATATCTTAAATCATAGCATTTAATGGAAAAAAATCATGAAAAAAAATTATTTTTGTATTGATTTGAATCGGTTTGTATAGTTTGTACGTAAATATGAGTTTGTATTTGAACTGCCCTATATATATATATATATATATATATATATATATGAGGGAGGTTTAAGGGAAAACGTTAAAAAAAAAAAATCGAAGAACATCTTGGGAGGCTTCTATGTAGACGGTATGCACTAATGCATATCGGTAATTTGTAACATGCATTAGTGAATATTCATCAATGCATCTCTAATGATAGATGCATTGATGCATAGGAACAAAAATTACTGGTATGCATCAGTACATACCGTCCATATGGAAGCCTCCCAATGTGTTCTTTAGTTTTTTTTTAGCGTTTTCCCTTGAACCTCTCTTATATATATAGGGGAGAGATCATACAAGAACACTCCTCGTTTAAAGGGACAAAAGAACACATTTAGAACCACATATGATGTGGGTCCCATACAATATAAAATCATATTTGATTCAATGAGGCCCACCATTAAATCAGATATGATTTTATATTGTGTAAGACCCACATCATATGTGATTCTAAGGATGTTTTTTTGTTTCTTTAAAAATACAAAGTTCTCGTTTGAACCTCCCTCTATGTATATATATATATATATATATAGGGTTAGGTTCAAATGTGAACTCATTTTTGGTTGTGAACGTGAGGACGAATCTCAGCCGCACATCTTCGGTTATGGTGGACGCGATCACGAAGGATTGACGCGATTCATGGGAGGGTGGAGATTATTAAAGGAGGGAACCAGGTCAAAGCCGCCTTTATTGACCGGATAAGTGGCTGAGATTCGTCCTCACGTTCACAACCAAAAATAAGTTCACATTTGAACTTTCCTAATACATATATATATATATATATATATATATATATATATATAAAATAATATATAAAAACATAGGGTAAGGTGTGATCCTCCAACTCTTGGGGTGTGGGTGTGTGTGTGGGTTACTCCAATACGGGCCCCACTCGGCTCTCCTCTCCTCTTCTCTTCTTCCCATTTTATCAAATTAAAAACGTCACTGAAACAAAACCGACACAAATTCACAGACACTTCTCACTCACCCGTGCGCCGGCCCGCGGATCCTTCCGTCGCCGTCCGTGCCATGAATAGCGGCCGGTTACCCTCCTCCTCCTCCTCCCTCCTCCGCCTCTTCTACTTTCTCTCTCTATTTTCATTCCATCTTTATCTCCCCACTGCTGTCCTCGCCGCCACAGATCAGCTGAATCAGCTTGAAGACACCACCGTGGGTTTTGTTGACAACACCACTGTCATTTCCAGTAATGATTCTTCTACTACGGATAGAGACAGGAGCTTTGCCGGCATGATCGATCGTGCTCTGGAGAAAGAGTTCACTGAGAGCGATCAGACCGAAGGTTGGTTGGCTTATTAGATCTGATGGATTTTGTCTAGGGTTTTACAATGTATGGTCTGACTTATTAAGTAAATTATTAGGATTTCAATTACTTCATGAAATCGTTATCTTATTTCTTATTTCTTTCTATGATGAAAAAGGAAATTCAATAGATCAGCCATTATCGTTGGCTATTTGAGGAATTGAATGGTTTTTCAATTGAAAATGTTAGGGTTTTCGTTTTGTATGATTTATTCACCGCATTTTAACTTTACTTTGGAGATCCTTTGTCTGGAAGTCCAAGTTTGACTTGTGTTGTCAATTTGATCTTATTGATTAGAAGGATTGAACTAGATTTAAACCTATCAGGATCTTTTAAGTTGCTTGAATTCAGATAGAATTTGTTGTTAAACTCGAGCTGTTGTAATTTGAGGATTTTGCTTGAATTCTAAGAATCATAATGGTGACGCTTTGACATCTAGATTCTAATTCTAGTGACTTGGCATCTATTTAAACGATATAGATATACTTCCTCTTTTAAAAAAAGTTTTTTCACTTTGATTTTAGATGTAAAACCTAGAACTTTCTAAATGCACAATTCCAAATCCGGCACCTATTTATCCTTTTTTTTTGGTGCTCATAATTAACAAAGTTTCATGTCCTTGCATCCTTGAAAGAATCATGTTTGACATTGGGATCTAAGTCTAGTTCATGTGTAACATGGCAAGTGTTGAATCTTTTATGAACTTTGATAATCTATATGACCAATATTACACACCCTAGAAGTAAAAATCTTAATGATCAGTAGTATCTTTTTGTTATAAAATGTCTAACCAGGTTTTCTCTTATTTCTTTTCATGGTTTTTGTTCTTTTGGGCTAACCTAATTATGGGGATGGAATAAATAAAAGAGATAATGCCCTTCTTATGTACCAAATATTTCTTGTAATAGTATATCTCTTAGAGATCTTCATTTAAGATACTAGATCCCTAATTATTTAATACTAACCAAGTATAAACTTATCTTGGAACAATGCATAATTTTATAGTAATACTTTATTACTCTATACTTAAAGTTGTTAATTTTTTTAACTTCCATTAATGCCCTATGTGGATGAAGCTCGAGGAGTTCGTGTAACTGATGTTTCCAGTTATATTTATGCTGTGCTTTGTAATAAAACAAATCCATAGCAACAAAGCTTCAGGTTTATAAAAGCTAATTGGGTTATCCGTGATTCTACTTATGAACATTATGCGTTTTAATGAAGTTTGCTGTATACAATGTAGATTTCATCTTCTTAGATAAAGATAGGAAGAGGTGACCAGACTATGGCAAATTTATCATGCTTTTAGTAGTGTTGTTTATTGCACTTGCTTCGCTTTATCATGAATGGGTGGAAATTGGAGAGGAAGAATTAGATGTCGTGTTTACTAGGAATATTGCTAGACTTCTGTTAAGTTAAAAATTAGCTTCAGCTTCACAATGGCATAGTTGACACTTGACAGGAAAGTATGCATTGCGGCAGATATCTAATGCAGTGTCGGACAAGAACTACACTATTTTGTCCATCACATTATTGTGTTCTGTTATAGGTATTTGAATATGCTGCATGGTATTACCCTCCTCTACAAAGTAGTTTACATTTCCTGTTAAAAATAGAAGTTTTTTAGTAAATGATCATTGCAAATGGTCCTACATGGTCTGAAGGTAGAATCATTTTATACAGAAGAACCAACAATTAATCTCCCTGAATTCTGATATATGAAGTAGAGTTGTAGGTTCATCCTGACTCCACTCACTTGATTTGAATCGGTCTGCATGTTTGAGTTTTTACTGATCTTGTTATTGGAGGCAAAGCAGCGACTATATCATTTTCTATGAACAGTTTTTTTGTGGCTTCTGTCACTATTTGTATTGTTGTTGATGACAGTGACACTTTATATTTGATGCACCCTTTTCTCGGTGCATTGTGTTTCTAAATCAAATAGTTCTGTCAGGACACTGGTAATAGATGGATATAATGATAAATATATTAGGATTGTTATTAATACTGAAATGCCTTCTATAGGTCTACATGTTCAAGGTTTTAAATTTCGTACAGATTTTAGACTATAAGAAACTGCATGAGAATCAAATCTGGATGTAGAGTAATCACCTGTTTTACACTTAACAATATAGACACAGAAAGTTTGGAGCTTTGATACATGTTTCTTATTTTTACTTTTTGTGCATGCATTTAATTTGCAGAAAATGATGCGGGCAGCTTCAATAACAGTGTTGCTGGGCAACAGGTTAGTGTTATCAGGTTTTATATAGTCTCACACGGATGAATGCACTTTGATTGTATTTCTCACAACAGATCATGATAAATGAAGAAAATGTTTTTACACAAGGTAACTTGGAATTAACCTTCCAATTTAGGTTGAAATAAAAAGGTAATTTTTCAATTGGAGTTTATCAATTACCTGAGTTTATTTGGTGGTAATAAATGTCCCCAACTACCTATGGTTCTCTTTCTTTTCGTAACCCTGACTAGCAAATAGTAATGCACAAATTCAAGCAAATCTGTTAGTATCCATGCACTTTTTTCCTCAGAATATTGGTTTGAGTTGTATTCTTATATGCTCTATAAAAATTAACTATACCTAATTTCCTTTACTTTATTTCGTTTTAGTTCAGAGTTTAGGTTTTCATTTATTTCCATTGTTTATTTAAAACATGTTTCTTTGCTTGCTGATTAGATTTTATTGACATGTCTTTTCACCAGGCTGTATTGGAAACTGTAGCTAGGGTTAAGTCCAAGAAAAATGACACAAAAGACGATAAGTATGGACTCTTATCAGTTTATTGGTGAATTCTATGATGTTTATATTAACTTATATCTGTTTCATAGTACTCTTTTTTACAGAAGTTATATACTAGAATACTACTCATATTAAGAAAAAATTTATAGGTCTTTTCAACTTCATCATGTTTTCAATATGGACAACGACAATGGAGCAGAAGAGACACCAACACTAATTGACAGAAAGGTAAAATTGAAGTTTGAACTGTTATATAATTAATTTGCATCATGTAATTGATATCCTGGTTGAACTTTGTTCAGGATAATGTCTTTATAATATCCAACTTCAAATCAAAATATCCAGTGCTACAGTTAGACTTGAGGTAATTTTATCAATATTTTGTTACAAAGGCATCATTGATATATCTTTTAAGCAATTTATAAATTTTGAATTTACAGGTTAATCTCCGATCTTGTAGTTGTCATTGTATCTGCCACTTGTGGAGGCATTGCCTTCGCTTGTGCAGGACAGCCCGTATGGACACTCTTTCAACCTTTATTTGTGTTTCTTCTTTTTAATCATAAAATGTTTTTATTGCTTGTTTCTGCATTTTTGCATGACTCACTATATGGCTCATTATGCTTTAACAGGTCATTACTGGATATTTGCTGGCAGGATCTCTTGTTGGGCCTGGTGGGTTGGATGTGGTCAGTGAATTGGTTCAGGTACGTTAGCACGTAACACTATAACCTATGATTCTTTACTTTACAATTGTAGGGCTTGAGTGGGAGGCGGAATCTATTTGTACTTTGCTAGGCTCCAGAATCTTAGTTGACTAGCTTATGCATCCCTATATATATATATATATATATATAGAGAGAGAGAGAGAGAGAGGAAAGTTCAAATGAGAACTCAAATTTGGTTGTGAACGTGAGGACAAATGAGAGCGCGACACGTGTTTGAAAGTAGATTATTCAGACTGAATGTAGTATTTATTCGGTCTGAATAAGCATTGTTCAGAAGAATAACTATATTTCAGTCTGAATATTTCTTTGATTATTCAGTCTGAATATGACACTTGTCGCGCTCTCATTTATCCTCACGTTCACAACCAAATTTGAGTTTTCATTTGAACCCGCCCCTATATATATAAGGTCTTGATAATTCGTTAGAAGACGATCAAAACTTGTTTGTTTAAATGCAGGTAGAGACAGTAGCACAATTTGGTGTAATTTTTCTTCTTTTTGCTTTGGGGCTGGAGTTCTCCATGGCAAAGGTTGGAACTTTATTCATGTGATATTGTCATATTCATAAATTGTTGTCAATGCAAAGTGACTAACTCAAAGTACTCGTTTGATAATTCTAGCTTAAAGTTGTTAGAGCTGTTGCTGTTCTAGGAGGACTGCTACAGAGTTTCCTATTTATGTGCATGTGTGGAATTACAGCCTCCGTAAGTTGATGATTGCACCTTTTGATTCCATTAACATCTTTGTGTGTAAAGAGTTCTAGATTACCTTACACAAGTGTTTTTATATTAGTAGTTATCAAGTAAATACCAAATTGTAATATCATCATGAGGCAAGATATTGGAAAATGTGACTAAAGATAGGCTGGCATTTTATGTGTTTGTATATTTAGGTTATTTCTTGTAGAATATCTTCTTTCTTTAATGTAGCTCTCTGATGTTTGAAATTGGACGACATTTACAGTTATGTGGTGGTAAACCTTCTGAAGGGGTTTTTGTTGGGGTGCTTCTTTCAATGTCGTCTACAGCCGTGGTAAGACCAGGCAAACTTTTTTCTTAAAGCTCATGAACGTCTAGTTTCATTATAGCTAATTAAATGTTAATGGCTGTTGTTGCATAATGCTATTATGCAGGTCCTGAAATTTTTGATGGAAAAGAATAGCGTTAATGCCCTTCATGGACAAGTTACTATTGGAACCCTCATCTTACAGGTATTTAACATTTTGTCCTTGATTTATTACTATCTTATAATTGTATTATGCTCTTGGTCATATTCCTGATCTCTAGTTAACTCATGATTCTTTTGTTGTGAGAAAGGTTAAGTTTTGAATTTAGTTAGTTCTGTTTTTTACAGGATTGTGCGGTGGGTTTATTGTTTGCTCTTCTTCCGGTCCTTGGTGGAACTTCAGGTGTTCTACAAGGACTAATGTCCATGACTAAATCGTAAGTTTTTTTATATTTCGAGTTGTTTACTATTACCAATTTGGGTCGTCAGGCGTTTATTGTTGATTTATCTTTAAAATATTGGAGATTTTTGTTGATTTCATCATACTGACTCTTGTTAGTCAGGCTGGTGGCGTTGGTTGCATTTTTGGCAGTTTTATCAGTATTATCCCGGACTTGCTTGCCTTGGTTCCTTAAACTGATGATAAGCCTCTCTTCACAGGTGTGAAATTATCAAAATGCTTTGCATGTTTTAACTGACATTTTTAGATGAGTGATCCTTTTTTTAGTGCATGCTGACGTGATGTGCATTATATATATATATATATCATGTATTCATCGTTTCTTAATCTTCTCTGCAGACCAATGAACTGTATCAGTTGGCATCTGTTGCATTTTGCCTGCTGGTAGCCTGGGTTTGTGTTTCTTCCTGATACTTGATCTTATTGAATTCAGCTTAGATTTTGTTTGACGTTATTGTTCAGTTGCTTGATATTTTGGGATTGCATTTCATGGTGTACTTAATCCTATTATCTGTATAATTTCAGTCTAGCGATAAGCTCGGTCTAAGTTTAGAACTGGGTTCGTTTGCTGCTGGAGTTATGATATCAACAACTGATCTTGCACAACATACACTTGAACAAGTAAGATTGCATCTTATGTTTGCCATCAGATTCTATCATCCTTTTTTTAATCTTCATTATTCTAGATATATATCGTGTTTGTTAAACGCTACATTGATTAAAAAAATATGAACTTCAGTCATTGAATATGTATGATACATAAAGATACTTGTATTGAAGTTTTTATTGGTGCAGGTTGAACCCATACGAAATTTCTTTGCTGCTCTCTTTCTTGCTAGCATTGGGATGCTGATTCATGTTCATTTCCTATGGAACCACATTGATATTTTGCTAGCATCGGTTTTGCTAGTGGTTATTGCCAAGACTATCGTAATTTCCATTGTTGTCAAGGGTTTTGGCTACAACAATAAGACTTCAGTTCTTGTAAGATTTACCAATCTCTCAAAACTTTTATTCCGGCCACTCTAAAATACAGTACTACTTTCAAAAATCATAAAATATATGGCTCTTTTCTTGAAACAGATGAAAAGAGGACATTCAACTTTATTTTCTATAACCAAAGAGACTTTCTGCTTTCCATTATAATTTATGAATAATGAGGATTCTTGTAACGCAGGTTGGGATGTCTTTAGCACAAATAGGAGAGTTTGCTTTTGTCCTTCTCAGCCGTGCTTCTAATCTTCATCTCGTTGAGGTTGCTATTTTAACATCTTTTTCCCTATTGTAGTAATATATATATATATATATATATATAAATGGGATAAGTTTAGCTTTCGTATAATTATGATTGCTTACATGTTATTTAACCCTTTTGTGATGCGTATTTAGGGGAAGCTGTACATGCTGCTGCTTGGAACAACTGCTCTTAGTCTGGTATGGAAGCATTTTTATGTATTTCTTGGATCGATTCTTATATTTTTTGTTTATACTGCAAAGATCGAAAGAAACCAATAAGTCATATATATAGTATATTTCAATCTGAAGTGATAAAAAGAAAAAAAAGTAGGTAATTAGAATTAGAACTAACAAAAGCAGCGATTATGTTATAATTTATATAGGTGACGACTCCATTACTGTTCAAGATAATACCAGGTGTGGTGCATCTTGGCGTTCTATTACGGTGGTTCACCCCAGATAGTCAGAGTGAGGTCAAACATACATTGAGATATAAATACATTTAAAGTTAAGATCCATGGTTGTTTGACTTTGATGGTGGAATTACAGTTAGTTGTTTGGATTAACAGATGGGATTCAAAGTAGATGCCTTGCGATCTGATAGTGCTAAACAACGTATCGCTTTGATTGCTAAGGATTTATTGATCCATGAAGGTTAACCCGAAAGAATGATCATGGGTTTTTCCAGAACAGCCAGAGACGACAAGTTTTTCTAAGTCATTTTGCAACAAACTACAGGCGAAGAAGAAGAAGAAGAAGAAGAAGAAGAAGAAGAAGAAAAAAGGAATTTATTATTTTTATTATTATTATCCTCAGAATGGGGAAAGAAAGAAAAAGAGGTAATGAATCTAACAACTAACAGTGAGGTGTGTGAAAGGTGAGATTTTGTTGTTTGTTGGTTTGTAATGTAAAATAGTTAGTTGTATGTAGGTGGTGGTGGTGGTAACAACAAGTAAGAAAATTGTAATTTTTGATTCTTTGGTATTATTGTAGCAAATTGTTGGGTTTTTTTTCTTTCTAAAGGCGAGTACCTAGTCTATGGACGTTTATTCTTCTCTCGGTCACTCGGTAATAGATTTGGTTTTTTATTTATTTATTTATGCAGAATGCAAAGTAATTTATATTTTTTAAACTTGAAATGGTAGCAAAAGTGTTGAACAAAATAATTGTGTTTGTAATGTTATGTTGCATGTATATATAGAGACAAAAAGTGCAGCAATCATTTTGATAAAAGACAAGGAATTAACTGCGCACAAACCTATGTTTCTGTGTGCCATTACCACCTTTCCTTTTATTTTATTTTCTATGTCTTATTGCAAAAATGTTATATTCTTCAATCAAAATCAGTAACTTTTAACTTATTGTCTGTTAATTGGAAACTCCTGTATGCATGTAGTGATCATTTTGTGAGATTGTAATTATTTACTTTTAACTTTGAATAGTTTTTATTATATTTATTAAGATTTGGTGATTAATGGAGCAAGCAGCAAGGGGTTATTGTGTTTTTTTAGTATAGTTTGTGTATGTTTGTAGTAACATATTTGTGATGTTAATAACTTTTTTACTCACTCGTAACTAAGATCGAGATTATGGTTTTTGAAGTTATTATTTTGTTTATTTGTGACTATGATCAAGGATGACTCTTTTTTTCTTTTCAAATTGATCATCTTTTTAGCTATATATGGTGAGGGTTCGCTACTTATACAAGAAACATGACAGATCTTAAAGTTTCAAGGGGACATTTCTTTCGTGTATTTATTGAAGAAGAGATGAGAAGTAGTTGTTTGGGCCACGAGCTACCTAATATGCGGTCAGCGTAACAACAATATTCAAAAGATAAAGATCGTCAATTTTCTGTGATTTTTTTTTCTAAGATGTAGATTCAAGTTTTTCAATGATTCCCGAGAAGACTGTAGAAGGTATTCATACACTGAGGGTATTGAGTTGTAAAACCAAGTTTTTTGTCACTTTCCATGTAACCCCTTTCGATGGGTTTAGCTTTTCGGCTTTAGGTGTTGCCACTATAACTTGTCTTATTCCATACTATGTGGTAGTAGCTCGACTATCTTAGAGTGTTATACTTTAGTTAGTCTTCGACAATATCCTGTTTTTTTACTACATATCACTGTTTTATGCAATAAGTGTTACTGTTTTATTTCAGTTTATGTTATGTTACCTTTAAAAAACATATAGAACAAAATAACTTCTTGATGCTTACTCGATAAATCACTATCTTTTCACAATATAGATCTCGAAAATGTAAGCAACTTAAAAAATCCAGTTTTATCTGAATTGTGAGTACAAAGTTATGATCTCATGGACATATTAACATGTGTACACGAGTCGTACCCGGAAAACATGATAACTTCTTGATGTTTGCTCGATAAATCACCAAATTTTAGCAGTCAAGAGTTAAGGATCATCTTGATCCATGTTACGATTGAAAAGGACTTTTCGAATATGTTACTACACATATATAGTTCTTTTAGCAGTTAAGAGTTAAGGATGTCTGACGCAATGACAAAAAAATGTATGAAAATTAAAACCATAGTAACCGAAAATGTACTAAATAATATAATAAACCACACGATTAAAGTGGTGTTTGTTTTTATAAAAAGACCTCTTATTAACCACTTACGTTTTATAAGAGGTTGGTGCTATAAGATTGTTTTTTTTTTCAGTGATAAAAACTTAAAACCTCTTATAGTCCTCTTACTGAATAAGAGGTTAGCACGCCTCTTATCATCATTAGATTGCAGAAAAAGGCCTTCACCGATATAATTTATTCATTTATTAGCTTTTATTTTTATTAAGTTAATTAAATCATTTTATTGATTATTTTAAATGATATTTATATTTATATTTATTAATTTATATATAGAAAGGGAGGTTCAACCGAAAACAATAATCTTAAAAAAACTGAAGAACACTCTAGACACCCTTTATCCGGACGGTATGTAGAAAAGCATAGAAGCGATTGAAATTGTTTTTTTTTTCATGCACCAATGCATATACATAATTATACATGCATTAGTGCATATGCACAAATGTATGTTACAAATTATCAGTATACATTTGTGCATACCGTCCAGATGGAGGGCTCCTAGGGTTTTCTTCAGTGGCGTTTTCCCATGAACCTGACCCAATAGCATCTCTAAAATGGAGAAAATAGAGATTTTGAGCAATTTTTTGCTCCAACAACATCTCCAAAATAGAGAAAACATGAAATAGGTTACAAAAATCTCCAAATTTGGAGACATCTCTAAAAATGATTACCATGAGATAAACTATTTTTTATTATGTTCCACCAATAAGAAAAATTGAAATTAAATGTTTAGACAAGATAAATAATATTTTATTATAAATATAGAATATTTTAATAATATAATGAATTTTGTAATCTCCAAAATTAATATGCTAGCTGTTGGAGATGAATGTAATATTTTTTAGAGATTTTTAATTTTGATTCTCCATTTTAGAGAAAATTATGAAGATACTTTTGAAAATGTTCTTGCTAGTTCGAGCCATGCAAGACTACCGAGTACTTTCCTCGCTCTTATCCAGAGCCCTTGGGAGCGGAAGTTGGCCCACACAATTTTTTTTAGAAAGGCAGCATGTATTTGCACGAAAAAACCGAAGGGTACAAAAACACGGGGGACAGCAAGAAACGGTCCCACGAGGAACACAAGTCACGAAAACAACAGCAAAACAAACAAAAATAGAACAACCACAGAACAACAAGAAAACATCAATGGGGAAGCGGAGGCTCTATAGCAAACGGCGACCTGCACCAGTCAGACCACTCAATCGAGTGGGTTCTTAGGCAGCTATTGATCCAGCCGAAGGATCTGGTCTGGATCTCGAGGAAAATAGAATCTTCGGTACACTTCTTCTTATTGAACATCACATCATTTCTGGCTCTCCATATTCCGTAACACGTCGTCCACGAGACCGCTTTCCACAGCTTTTGAATCCAATTAGAAGGGTAAGGAAGGTTATAACCGAACAACATACATTGTATCGATTCCCCTGAAAGGTCCCGCGAGCTATTCCACCAATTTTGGACTTTATTCCAAATTTGCTTCGCCGCTTGACAGTGAATAAGGCAGTGATCAACCGATTCAATTTCATTAGAGCATAAGGAACAAAGGACTGAATCAAGATCAATATTCCGTTTATCCAATTTCTTTTTGACCGGCACTTTTCCTTGAACAGCAGGCAACACAAAAATACACACCTTTTTAGGGATCAAGGGGCTACACACAAAAAAATTATATGGACAATGCTCAATATTATATATAACACGGAGAGAAATATTTAAGTTAATATTTACACATAAATAGATTTATTACTAGTCATTTTATTACAAAAAAAAAGTATTAAATTATTTATAGATATTCCTTAATCTTGTTGACTCTAATTGACTTGATTGTGTTCGTTAATTGGAGTGAAAATAATCTACATAAAGTTTTTACCTTTTTGTTTTTTAAAAATTCTTAATTTTTTACAACATATAATTTATAAAACATTAATTGCATATTTATATATATAATCTTTTGGTTTCTAAAATATTTCAATTTTACTCTCTATATATTTAAAACATATTTTTTAGAAACCTATATCAGATTTCCAAATACAAGATCAATTAACCAAATAAACAATAAATATTTGAAATTTTGTTATTTGAGATCTTGTGGACTGACTTGGTTGTGTTAGTTAATTTGCGTGAAAACAGTAACACCTCCATATTTTTACTTAGTGAGGTCATCTTTAAGACAGACTAAAAACACATAAAGTCGTCCGACTTTTTTTTAGCTTAATTATACGGTTTCGAGAGATTTTTAATCCCTTCCTACTCACACAGGTTCTGCTGTTACTAATTTAAGTTGATCTATAATTTTAAGACGATTATAATAATGTATCCAAAAAGATTGAGACGTTTTTTATTAACCATAAAAATTTCTTATAAATATTATGTTGTTATATATTTTTTATATTAATATTATTGGAAGTGCTCCTCTTATCCATGTAATATTAAATGTCACAATTGACTTTGAGATGGATTTTTAATTATTCCATACTTGATGATGCAAACGACAACTTTCATGAGAGAAAAGAAATTGAGTTTTCATGATTGCCGTCCATCACTCTCAACAAACCAAAATAAATAGTATAATTAATATGATATAAAAAAACATTTATTAATTACATATTTAAAATATTGCAAGTTGAATATAAATACAATTATAGAAAGATAATATATGTAAAATATATATAGTTGTTAAAACACAAATAATTAATTCTAAGGTAGGGAAGCAATCAATATAAATTACATATATTTATACAAATCATGCAAACCATTTTCATCTCTCGATATCATTGTTTAATTTAATAAAATTATTTCATTAAATTATTCAATCCAATAAATTGTTTTATATAATACTTTTTTTAATAAAATTGTTTCATATATGGTTGTTTCTATGTTTTAATTAATTTTTTTATTTAATTCTTTAAATTAATATAATAAAGATGATAATATCCATAATTAACACACATGAAAATAAAAAAAGACTAATCAACCTTTCATAATTACAAAAAAGAAAAAAAAAGATTGATTGAATAAAATTTACACAATTTCTACAAATAACGCGGTTTGTAAAATAAATCTCTTCTATTAAGGTATGTCTTATTTGTATTAAAGGCATGTTAATTTTAGGGTATTATATTCACACTCCCTCCTATAGAAATGTATGTGAATGAGTAGAAGAGGTAGAAAGTATAGGTATGTGAGTGAGGTAGGGGATAAGAAATAAATGAGTTGTGTGTGGGAGGGGGTATGAATAACAACCCTCTAATTTTATTGTGCTTTTTATTAAAGACATACTGGTAATTTGTAACATAGGCATGTGCATAATATGCACTTATACATAACATACATTCATGTCTAGAAAAAAAACAACTTCAATCGTTTATATGTATTTGTATATCGTCTATACATAAGTACATACCGTCCAGATGAAGGGTTCTCAAGTCTCAATCCAATGGTTTTTAGTTTTTTTAGATTTCCCCAAAAGCTCCCCCACACTCTTTCTCTCTCATTCTCTCTCTCTCTCTCTCTATATATATATATATATATCTGTGTGTGTATAATAAAAATAAAAAATTCAAAGACATTAATTTGGTTTCTTTAATTGTGAAATGGTGGTTAGAATATAATAAGACGAATGGTTTCCTCTCATTCATAATAATCAACTGACACTAACCTCCATTGGTCATTTATATTTTGAATAAATGCTTTATATATTGTATATACGTATTTATATAAAATAATATACCAATTGTGTATAATTAAAACTAGTTAAGTAAACTTCAACAACAAGAGTTGAGATACTCATATTTGTAGGCAAATTGTGCTGTTATTTGTCTTTTTGTTCTAGATTAGTGATTCATGTATGTTAGTTCCACAATAACATCTACATGAAATGACTACGAAAATATAAATATATAACGAATTAATATTGTAGTTAAATGTGCATCTAAATAATATATGGAACTATAGCGTTTTTATCTGTTTTATCTAATTTATCATCAAGATTTTTACTAAATTTTGTGTAAAAAAGTTTGAACATTATATAACATATTCTCATAAATAATATTTTTTGTTCAAATATTATAAGTAAAGAGAAGTTTGACAATATTATTTAATTATTTAGGGGTGTTCATATAAAACGTCAAACCGTGTAAACAGTTCATATCGCACCACATCGAACCGCAAAACGTGGTTTAAAACTTTTGTGTTGTGGTTTGTGTTTTGCACGCGGTTTTCAGTAACCAAATCGCGGTTCTTACCGCACCGCACTGCACCACGTATTTTGTATATATTTTTTAAATATATTATTCATATCATCATTTACCAAATTAAAATAATTGATACATTATTGATTATTTATTAATTTTTCAGTTTTTATTTTACAACTATTTGAGTTATTTCCATTTGTCTTTTGTTAAACATTATGCTCGGAATTATTTTTAAGTTAACTTTTAAGATGCATTTGGGTTAATTATCGAACTATTTAGTTTGTATTACACCTTTTTTGATTATGCATTTCGTACGTATCGAAAGTTTTTATTGTGTAGGAGCATCAATCGGTGAATTTAATTTGAAATTGTGATTTTATAATTATTGAATTGAAATATACAGGTTCAAACTATATAAACTGTACCACACTGCATCATATTTGAAAAAATCTTCAAACTAATTATACGATGTGGTTTGCAAACACCCTTAGTTATTTAGTTCATTAAACTTTATATTTTGAAATTCACAAATAATAAATAATAGTGATTCCTTTTTTTAATTATCGTTCTAGAGCTTAATATTTTTCGACTCACATTAATGATTTATGGTAAATAGTTTGATAAAAAAAACTAAAAAGATATAACTTAATATAACTTATAAGGGTATGACAACATGATTCATAAAATATTTTAAATCGAATATTGTTTGAAATTTTTTTGGAAAATACAATAATCAGTGCATTTTAATTATGGTCGCAAAATAAATCTTACACTTATATATCGGTCTGTAAATAATTAGAAATGTGTCAATAAAAGACCCATAAACATACTCTAGAGTTTACAAATAAACAAAATAAATTAATAATGGCAAAATATAAAATTAAGCACCGGTGTAAGTTTATACTCTTTTTTATTACATACTTGATTAAAAATATGTTATTGATCACATACTTATATTCTTAATTAAAATCATATCAATTGCATAATATTCATTCAATCTTAATCAAATTAAATTATATAAATTTTAGTAAGCACATAATAAACTAACGGACACCAAAAATATATAAACAATGTGATACAAAAATAGTTAACTTGCTCGATTATGTTCAATAGTTTGATTTAAATTCAAAATAATATCAATATAAGTTTTTATTCGGATATGTTCTAAAAATGATGTAGAAAAGTACAATAACATGTTTGTCCGTTTTACCAAAAGTAATGAAATATCGTTTTCAAGACCAATGATTGATGATGAAATTTTTATCAACCGTCAATTCATTAAATTTGGTTTCATACATGTAAAGAAATCAGTACTTAAAAGAGACAAATTATGTATAAAAAGTAACTTGTTTTTTTAAAATTACTTTCTTAAAATTAACTTTTATTCAATATTATTTTTAGATAAATATTTTATAAACTATAGATGTTTCGATGCATCTTTAAAGATATGTTAAATTATAGTAAAATAGAATTATATATTACACTTGTTAATTATTTAAATAATTATTTTTATATAGAAGAAATAATAATAAAATTAAAAAATATATTTATTTATTTTTAAATAAAAATACGAAGACTACAAATTGGTAAAATGGGAAGATGCGAACCGAGCATGGTCTGGTGGGGAAGCCTCCAAAAGAGGGAGTTTGGATCACTTGCTACTTTGTCAAACCCTTTTTCAGTTTTCACATGTTTTACTTTCTCAATATTCCTATATATACCCCTCTTCTTTTCTTTATTTACAATTTTGGTCCTTTTTTACTTCAATCTTTTCACACTTCGCCTCCTTTTCTTTTCTTTTTTAGTTATTTGGTTCAAACCACTTTCTTTTGATGGGTTAAAGTGCACCTTTAGCATTTGGTGAATAGTTGGAGTGATATGTGTTTACAAACAAAGACATGAGAAAATTGTCGGTTATATCAGAAGAATGAGTCATCTTACAAATGATGTATGTATCATGTTCGTTTTTATTATTTAGTTATTTAACATCCTAAATGACTGGAGTATAGCTATCACATTTCATTCTATGTAACATCATGTAAAATCAATAGTTT
Organism: Silybum marianum; assembly: GCA_036898165.1. Classification (NCBI taxonomy): domain Eukaryota; kingdom Viridiplantae; phylum Streptophyta; class Magnoliopsida; order Asterales; family Asteraceae; genus Silybum; species Silybum marianum. The sequence continues at coordinate 21,993,733 of CM072539.1, forward strand.
TTTTTTTGTCTTAGATCCATGTCGGTTTGATCTTGGACTTTCAGTTCACTAGTTTCGTGATGACAATGTTATTAACAAATGGGAACTGTGAGTACACTTATCAATCATACTTCAAATTAAATTATATATTAAAGTATTTTTTTTCTATAGCTTTGCTTTATAGATGATTTCAAGTACCATTTTTTCCGATGAAAATGCCAAATAGAGTAGACATGCAGATATATAAGCCTCAAGGGTTAATTATTATCAAGTCACATATTGTGCCAAATAGAGTAGACATGCACATATACAAGCCTCAAGGGTTAATTAGCTCAATGGTAATTATCAAATCACATATTGTGTCATGAAGTAAGAGGTCTTAGTTTGATTCATTTGGATGCTATCAATCTTCAATGTGGGTCACATTAATCTTCTATAAGAAGGTTTTATTCCTTTCAAGCATATAAGATGTTAGACGAACATCCTGTAAGTTTCGTCAACCAATAGTCAAACTATAGGCTTGGTTGGGTTATTAGGAGTGAGGAATAGGAATGCGTTTAAATAATAGTGTTTCCTTCAACATAATGCAATCAGTTATTATCTAAAAGTGGGTTATCATACATATTCTATTAGTTTATGGGTTATCATACATATTCTAACTTTATTAATATTTGAACGTTGAGAATATTAGTAAGGCAATAGTGAAACCTAACTATTTTAGTTGTAGTGCAACAACAAAAACATCAATAATTTACTTAACAAATCTAGGAATATCATCATCTAAACCCACATACATTATACAACAGGCGCTGAAAGGAGTAAAAACAATACCTCTATTGTAAGGGGTGCAGAGAGTCATTTGATCCAATGTAAACCGGTCGATCCAATTAGAACCGACCGACCATAATTGGATTAACTCGGATCCAAGATTTCAACATCCAAATCGGATCGATTGATTTTTGGATGGCAGTTCAACATCCAATAAAACCGAACCGATCCACTCCAATGACCATCCAATTATCATTCAACTAATATCCAATTAATAACTATTTATAATTATTAACATTTTACGTTAACGTTATTTATATACATTGTTTTTTAACAACTTAAGAAAATATATGAATAATTGGTTGAAATGATGAATTAACTAGTTGAATATTGGATCAGAAGATTGGATGAATCCAATCTGATCCAATGGATAAACAATAGTAACATCCGTTGGATGGAGCTGATCCGATCCAATCATCCATTGGATTTGGATTGGATCGGATGTCCAATGTTAATCGGATTGAATCGGATGACAAAATCCAACATCCAACGGAAGATTGGAATGGATCAAATCCACCTAAATCCATTGGATTTTAACCGATGAACACCCCTACCTCTGTGCCTATCATAACCAATGGATCTAACGACATGCATCTTGTATGTGTTTGTACGTTGAGCTCAGTCACACATCCCCTATCATTTCATGGGGTTGATATAGACAAAATATTCTAAAAAAGAGGTAAATTTGAAGAACTTTTTTATGAATCGTAATTATTTAATCAATAATTTATTACTAAAAATTTTAAACATATTTCTAGTCTTTGTTTCTCGTACTCAAAATGGTCAAGATCTCAACATATATAATAACTTGTGTGGAATCAATTTAGAAAAAAGTTATAGATCTATATATTAAAACTAACTTTGACATTTGGTTACAACAAAATTGAAAGGATTAAAGGCAATTATGACAACTTCCTAATTATAGTAAGGAGAAGATAGGCCAAGGTTCATTTCATACTCAAAATAGAAATAAAAATAGCTTCTAAGGAAGATAGAACATTAAATATTGTAAGATGGGGTCTTTGAAGATTTAAGTTGACTCTCAATTTCACCATCCCTTAATTGGCAAGAAATCTCAATCACAACTTTAGACTTCTTCATAAATTACTAAGCAAAAGGCAAATGACACTTTCTCCCCCCTTTACTTTCATCTATATTCACTTTCGGTCCTTGCAGTTACTCGCACTTCTTTCATGTTTAATTTGATATGTGTATTATATCAAACGGAAAATTCGATCAAAGAGCAATGTGCTTTAATTTTAGTCACTGGACTTTGAAAATTGTCATTAAAATTGATTATTGCTAGGCGTACATAAAAACCCGACAACTCGACCTAACCCAACTTGAAAATTAGTTTAAATAACTAATATGAGGCTTAACTTGTTTATAAAAACTATAAAGCGACAATAGTAGGGTTGAAAATTGGCTTAACTCATATATACCCAACCCAACTTGATAAATCATACAACGTGTAATCTGCCCCTTAATTTTCTTGTATTCTTAATCCACTTGTCTATACCAATAATCCAAAATTATCATGCTTGAATCACATGCGGTTTAAGCATATGCTGATTTTTCTTAATATTGTTATAATCAAATTCAGAGTTGGGTAAAAACACTTATTCATCTAGTGTTAGGCTAGAAATAAGCATAATAGAAAGAGATTTATGAAATTGATATTTATAAATATAAGTTATATAGTCAAAGTCTAACTTATTTACCCTCTTAATCTTTATGTAAATCATGAATTTTCTTCTTAGCAATAAATGAACTTTATCAAAATCTCTGTATTCAACCTCATCCAACCCAAAATTTAATGAGTTGAGTTGGGTTATATATAAAGTTCTAAATGACGTGACACTGAAGCATTACATGTCACAACAAGGAGGTATCGTTTTTCAAGGCGTGACTTAATAATTGTATGTCATATATAGAATTATATTTACATATATGCTTTCTATATACTATTCCAATTAGATAGTGATGTTAAAATTTTACATTCATATTTGAAGAAGAAGAAAAAGAAAAAGAAAAAAGAAATCATATAGATTATTATTATTATTATAAAAATAGTCTTTAATTAAATATCCAAAATAGAACTTAAAAAGGTAGATTTACAACTTCGTTTTAATCGTGAGTCTATGACATGCATGAATTTGTAAAAAGAACGCACATCGTGGCGCAACTCAAGACGTCATGGCGTGAGTCACGCTTTACAGAAAAACTATAGACTTTATTTTAACAGCAGAGACATGTCTTGTGCCATATTACGCCATGACGCTTTTTGAATATTGGTTATACATTGAAAAAAAAAACAGTTGAAACAGATACAATTTTCTAACCAGAATCAAGTAGTTTGGTTAGGTTGGGTTATTCAGATGACCTCAATTTATCCAACTCAACCTACATACACCCCTAACTATCACGATTCCCATTCGTAAACAACCAACTTTATAGCACATTTTTAAACCCAAATAGAAAACTTTCTTTTAGCAACCACCAAAATAGAAGGACTAAATTGAAACACAAAAGAAATAAAAAGGTCAAATCCAAAATCTCCATTAATCTAAAGGGTAAATAAGTCCAAAGATTGAAAGACACCCCACCCCACCCCATCCCCCCATAAAAAAAAGGTTATAAAAAAATAATTAAAAAAAAGCCTCCACCTCCATGGTTCATGTGCCATTGTCCACCAACTTCTCTCCTCTCCCTTTCACAAACTTATTAACTCCTTTTCTGTACTCACCCATCACCTTCATACCCATTTCCATGTGATCTTCTTCTTCTTCTTCTCAAATCTCAATCTCAATCTCTCTATCTCTCTCTTTCTTTATGATCAATTTTCAAATTAAACCCTAAAAATTCATCATTTCTACTTCTTGAAATGGACAGAAATTCAATCCCACAAGGCCTCACACCAGATGAATTCTCTAACCTAAAACCCTTAATTAATGCCTACCACATGTTCGACAAAATGCCAAACACATGCACCTCCTTAGTCACACAGAAAATCGACGCCCCTGCCCATGTCGTCTGGCCGTTGGTCCGCCGATTCGATAACCCACAAAGATACAAGCATTTCATCAAGAGCTGCAACATGATTGGCGACGGTGGAGTCGGCAGTATCCGGGAAGTCACCGTCATCTCCGGCCTTCCGGCCTCCACCAGCACCGAGAGGCTCGAGGTTCTTGATGACGAAAGGCATATCTTGAGTTTTCGAGTTGTGGGTGGAGAACATCGGCTGAATAACTATCTTTCTGTTACTTCTGTGAATGAATTCAAGAAAGATGATGAAAGGGTTTACACCATTGTTTTGGAATCTTACATTGTTGATATACCAGATGGGAATACGGTGGAGGATACCAAGATGTTTACGGATACAGTTGTGAAATTGAATCTTCAGAAGCTTGGTGTGGTGGCTATGGCTTCTCTGCATGGTAATTAATCAATGATTGTGATTCACGGCGGAGATGGGTGGCGGTTGGCGGTTGACGACGGTGGTGGTGGTGGTGGGCCAGGTGAGAATTCTACCACCCAAAAATCAAGATTGTGATGGGGTGGTGGGTGTTGTAGGTTTAATTAATTAGAAAATCTTTTTTGACTTTTTCTTTTTTTTTTTTAATTTCTTTAATTGTTGAATCAAATAAATTTGGGGGTTTTAGTATTAGAAATTAGTAATTTATTAGTATTTGATTTTATTATAATCATTATATTCACCATCACTTCTCTCATTTTCCATTTTTTTTAAAATTTTTTTGGTAATTGCCAATTGGGTATTCAAGTCAGCTTACGAACACTGATTAATCCTCAAATGACCATAAATAGCTATAGTTATCGCAGATGAACCTCCATGATCTTAAGGACTTTGACAATATATAGATTCGTTGTCAATCATTCTTGATTTTTCATTTTGTTGTCCACTGATCTTGATTTTGACTTTTGCAAATCAACTTGTATAATTTGGGTAATTGTATATTCAAGATTCGAAATCCAGTTTAAGAGTTGCTTTCAAGAGTTGCTATCTAATTAATTTAACAAATATATAAATAAACAAATAAAAAGGAAACTTAACACTTGAGACCCGCATGCGTTATCGGGTTTTAAGGGTCAAATTTGTTGGTCGATATATATATAAAGTTTGGATATTTATATTAATTCGGTTATACAACATCTGAATAATATCTATTTTTGCTAACAAATTGTTGTAAGGAGATTAATTGGAATTTTTTTTTCGCATACAATAAATCAATCAAATTTGTTAGAACTGATATGATTATTCTTTTCTCATAAATATATTGTGTAAATGTAGATCTGTTTCCACTTTCAAATAATATATTCAGTATACACAAACGATCAACTGTAACCATTCGAATTCGTATTCGCTAACAACAAAATCTTGGATATTCCTTTGTTTATTTCGGACATGCAATTCTATATCGGAAATTAAGAAAAGGGTGGTATTGGAAATCAACACAATCTTGGATATTCCTTCATGTATACATATGCAATGCTAAAATTCAAACGTTCTAAACTTATGTCGGTCATTTCATGGTCATAAAAGTGATTCAAAAATGACGTCGTTTTAGATTTTACGTATTTAAAACACCTACGCAATTATTTATATACGTTTTTTTTTCAATTATTTTATAATTGAAAAAATGGAAACAGATAATAATAATAATAATAATTATTATTATTATTATTATCATTATTATTATTTGAACGACAATAACACACATACATTCCGTTCCCGGTGTATCCGGGATCCATTCGGGCACCCGACTAATCTCCGGCGACCAGGACTCACCACAGAGTGATAGGCCAAAGTCTGGATATCGCCACATACAGCCGCAGGGATTTGAACCCGGGTAGTTAGGGATACCATCCACTGACCCCCTAAGATGTTACCTTACCACTTAGCCAAACATACTTTGACAATAATAATAATAATAATAATAATAATTATTATTATTATTATTATTATTATTATTATTATTATTATTATAGTGTGTAAATCTATTGAGAATATATAACATGGAAGACGTAAAAGGTTGGTAAAGTTGAGAACAAGATGTGAACATGGATGGAGGAGCTTCGACTATGTCACTTGAACTTATTGTAACAATTTCTTTTTTAAATGTGAGTTTCAATGTTTAAGGTTGGCTCAATTATTAAAATAGTTTAAGATAGATTATATTTTTGGAGGTTATGTTACAACTCTATCAAGATCACAGATTTAATAATTGAATGATAAATAAAACAATTAGTTCATCTTATATGTTGTATTAAAAGTTTTATAAATTAAAAACAACAACAATATTTTATTAAAAGCATTTAAATATAATCATTTTTTTTTAATTTTACTCGAAAAGTAAGGTTTAGTTTTGGTCTCTAACGTTTGTAATTTTCAATGTATATTGTTTCTAAAACTTTAAAAACTCGGATTTAATCTTTCATGTTTGTCAATTTCTAATGGTTGGGTTCGTCGGTTTGACGATCGTTAACTTTTTTTCGTTAAATTCAATTGAATGAAGAGTATTTTAGTCATTTTCATTTTTTTAATATATTAAAATAGAAAGAAAAAAACATATTATATTTTAAAAATTTGTAAAACATAAAATAGAAAAATGAAAGGTTGTGGTTATTTTCTTTTTCCTTTTTCAATTCAAAATTAAAAAATATAATATTTTTTTAATTTAATATAAATTTAAGAAAACGGTGAAAATTGCAAAATACACCTCACTTAATTGAACTTAACGGAAAAAGGAGGGGCCAAATCCGAGTTTTAAAATTTTAGGAACAATATCCATGGAAAATTGCAAGGTTAGGAACCAAAGTTAAACTTTACTCTTATTTGAAAGCCTAAATCGAGAATTGCCAAATCGGCCAAGAGTAAAAATCTTAAAATATCATCATTAAGTTAAAACATTATAATTCAGTTAAAAGTTACATTTTATATAATTGAGTAAAAGCTAAAAATGTATAATTGGGCTCCAAAAGTGGACGTCTGTTCCAGATGGATAAAAATCACACGTCTCATCTTTTTCCACCAACTTATTTGATTCAAGTTCTCTCTCTCTCTCTCTCTCTCTCTATATATATATATATATATATATATATATATATAATTATGTATATTCATATGATTGGTGGAAATGAATATGATGTGAAAATTTGGGACGTTTTCTTTATCCGTTCCAGATCTCTCATGTTGCAACACCCTTCAGCACACCCCTCTTTCAAAATTATCATTTTCTGAAAACCTGTGCTTAAATTTCAAATCCTCTCCAAATACTATATTCCTTAATATCGGAATTTTCACGTTTAAGCTTGGATTGTGCAAAAAATTGTCAACCTGTCCAACCGAACTCGCAAGCAACCCAATTAAACTCAATCTGTCAACTCATTAAACCGCCGGTTTGTCAAACCGTTAAACCACCAATTAATAAGGTTAAAATTGGATTACACATAACTCAACCTAACCCGCACCAACCCACCGCTAATATATAATTCTGATAAATTTTTTATTAAATCTATATACAATATAATACTTTTATATATTTACCTAGTTTGAGTTTCTTTATCATTTTTGGTCATTTTTGTTGCCTAATTCTCGTTTTCTATTTACATGTTGCTATCTGTCTTAAATTTCGTAGTAGCAAAAAAAATGGATTAAATTATACATATAAATGTCTAAAACTAAGATTATATAATTACATATATATGTACATAATACAAATAGGGTCAGGTTCAGGGGTAAGCCGTAAAAAATGAAAAAAGTAATGAACATTCTAGTAACAGGTCATCTAAACGGTATGTACAGGTACATTGTAAATCTTTTGTCTGGTATGCACATGTGCATTAAAACCAAGAAAAAAACATAAGTTACGCGTATGTACATATGCATAACGTCTAAATAAATGGTTATCAAGATGTTCTTCACTTTTTTATTTTTTGGATTTTCTTTCTGAACCACCCCTCTATGTGTGTGAAAGCAATAAACATAAATATTGGTACGTAAATATAATTCCATCTATTGCAAGCACGCTTTTTTAGTTTTTTTTTTGGTGTATACTTCTACTTGTATGTCAATAATTCAATATTACTTTCCAAAAAAATAATTTAATATTACTTTTTAAAAAAATAATTTAATATTACCTATTTGTTATATGTGCCGGAATAAATTGAACGAAATACAGTATTATTAAGTCAACAAAAATCGAATAAAATGTATTTATTTAAATAATTATCTCCGCTAACCAAACCCAACTTGTGAAGATTGGTTGGGTTCTATTTTGTAACGAGTTAACAAGCCTTCTAATTAAGGGGGCCGAACCCAACAAAACATCTTTATTGATAAGCTTAATTCATTATAAAAAATATTGTGTGACAGGAGAATAGAACCTATGACCACATATACATGGGCCATATACACAAAACCACCTGAGCTAAACGTAATTTATTGATAATATTTTTAATATCTAGTATTTAAGGGATAAAACGCAGGGGCCATGGCCCCCCTAGGCCCCTATTGTGTTCCGCCTATAGATGCACCCTGGTCTTAAATTCTTGATACAAATTCTATTTTTTACATATAAACCGCCATATTTTTTTATATATAAATGTCTTGTTTCTTATTTCTTTATTTCTTTATTTTTATATTTTATATTATGTTAACTGAATTTCATTCCATCATCAGAATTTGCGTCTTGTTATTGTTGCATTTTATTTTTCTTGCTAGATGGTTCAATTTACTGTTAATGAATATATAGTTGAGAATTTTTTTCACTTTAATTTGAAAACACACAATAGTTGTATATATACTTATCAAATTTATTAAGTCCTTTTCATATAGTTAATATATATTGAATTTTAATGTACATCTAGTCACTATCAAATTGTTATCAAACACATCAAGTTTGTACAAATTTATAGAAAAATAAACTTGTGCAATTTGTCCAATGCAGTTTGAAGAAGAAAACAGAAGTTGTAAGTTTGTTCATGCAATTTGAAGAAGAAAACAAAACTTGTACAGTTTGTACATACAATTCAAAGAAGAAAACAAAACTTGTGCAGTTTATACATTCATGTGCATCCATCAAGTTTGTTGAGCTTAACCACAAGGTTTGTTGCGTACTGGTTAAGCTTCGAATCCAGGCGCAAACAACTTGTGGCCACTGAGAAATTATCTTAGGGTTGCATATGCTTTAGCAGTTTTAAAATTGTCAGGAATTAGTTTAGGCAAATGCCTAGGATATTTTCAGAAAAAAATTGTTAGCTTGTCCAAATGCAAAAAGAATATGACATAACTTGTATAGTTCATTATTAAATACCTTTAACCCTTATTTTTTTTCTACATAATGCTATTTATAGGTTCTTGATGATAGTTATGTGGACACTTTTCCCATTAAACCTACTCTCATTGATTGATTAAGATAAAGACATCATTAACGATACCATCATTTACCTCCTCCATATAAAACATATATATATATATATATATCCACCTTATTCCAAAGAAAACATATAACTTATTCATTGCAACATTTTTTTTAGAAAAGACATGTGTTGGAGAATAATGGGACTTTCCATGATTTATTCATTTCTATACTAAAACTGTTGTCATTTTATTTCCATATTGTACATAACCGAAGAATAGAAAAGATACACAACATTAGTCGGTAGTTTGGTAGTAATAATTCCTCTTATGAGGAACTCGATGTAAATCTCCATGTAACAAACTGCAAAATCTCCACTCCTTTTCTATTTCGATTTTCGAATGTAGTAATCAGGTGCATCTAAGGAGGTATTTGGTTTGCAGAATGTAATTCGATGGAATTGAAATCCATCACAGGATTTTGACTAATTGGAATGGAATTTGACCACGTGTTTGTTTGAAAGGAATTGGAATGGAATCTCGAAAAAAAAAATAGAAATATGCACTTATCGGGGGAGGATGACAATTGTGCCAACAACGTTAGTGGTGTGGTGGTGGGTGGCGACTATGAAGGCAAAAAAAAGTGGTGTGGTGTAGGGGTGCTCAAAAAACCGACCAACCCGATCAACCCAACCCAACCCGATGTAAAATAACTCAACCCGATGCCTAATCGAGTTGTAAAAGCTTCAAACCGTAGGTATTGGGTTGATATCGGGTTACTTTTATTTGAACCCAACCCAACCCGACCAACCCGATGAACCCGATATCCTTTTATATTTTGGGTTTAATATAATTATTGAATCTCTATTAATATGTAAATTAAACAATTACACCTATCACGCACTCTCCTCGTATACATATATTTTCAATCTATTATCTATCTTTACATAAATCATTTGTATATAGAGGAAAATTCAAATGTGAACTCATTTTTGATTGTGAACGTGAGGACGAATCTCAGCCACTTATCCGGTCAATAAAGGCGGCTTTGACCTGGTTCCCCTCCTTTAATAATCTCCACCCTCCCATGAATCGCGTCAATCCTCCGTGATCGCGTCCACCATAACCGAAGATGTGTGGCTGAGATTCGTCCTCACGTTCACAACCAAAAATGAGTTCACATTTGAACCTAACCCTTTGTATATATTAGTATATATATTGAGAAAAATTAATTGGATGTAATATGCTTCAAATTCAAGAAGTGAAGTATAGATAAGTTGTACCAAATGACAGATGATGAAAAAGAAATTGTGAGTTATTCAATGTTAGCAGAATATTTTGTTATACCAAACTATCAACCCGATCAACCCGAACGGGTTGGGTTGGGTTGAACTTTTGGTTGGGTTGGGTTGAAAAATTCTCAAACCGACAACATTGGGTTGATTAGTTAAAACACCTCGAACCCGATCAACCCAACCCATGAGCACCCCTAGTGTGGTGGTGATGGTGGGGGTGGCGGTGGCAGTAGCGATGGTGGTGGAATGATAAATATCAATTGATGGTATATTAATTGATGATGGTGGTGGTGGTGGTGGCAGCAACGGCGGTGGTGGCGGCGGATATATTGCCGGCGAGGGTGGGGCGGGGAGAGGGTGGGTGTTAAATTTATTTTTGCCTTTCTAAATGAAAGTTATAAATTATGGCCATGAAATGGAATTCAAAATCCTTCACATATGCTAAGGAATGATCAAATCCCTCAAACGTAGAATTCGATGGAATCCAATCAATTCATTCCGTCAACCAAACAACATTAAGGAATTTGGTGAAATGAATTTGTCATTCCAATTCCATCAAATTCCTTTAAATTCCGCGAACCAAACAGCCTATAAGTATACAAACCGTTTGAACAAAACTTGCTTGAACTTTTACAAATTTGCACAACTATTTCCCATAGGAACATCTTAGTTTTCTTCCTCTCGAATTATTTTTATCATCTCTTCAAACTCGATATAATCAATAACAGTTTGATAGTCACTATCAGGCTATGAAAATGTAACCTATTTTGTTTTTATTCTTAATTAAGTACTCAAAACTTTTATTTTAGTACTTACTTAAAATGTGACATCTCAAACATTTAAGTACATAGGTAATCAGTTTAACCATTAACCAGTTACCATGCTGACATGACGAATGAACATGGTATACAACTCAAACAATATTGAGTCACACGTCACATCGTTCGCCATGTCAACATGGTAACCGATTAATAGTTAAATCACCCAGTTTTCCAGATCGAGTTATTCGCTTGTACAGAATCATATTAATATTTTATAATTCCAATCAAATTACATATGATAGCAAAAAGACACTCAAATGATAACTTATGATGATGTATATAGAAAGAAGAAGAAAAAAAACCATCAAATAGGTTTCATAAAGACAGAAAAGGTAACCCACCATTAAAATTTATTAATTTCCTTTACCATCATAAGTATAAAAACATCATTTATTATACATCACTATCCTCCCTTGTCTAGTTTAAATAAATTTCAATCTATCATATTTTTTTTCTCTCCTATAATCATCTATATACCTCCATACTTTCTTCCCCTCCTATAATATGCAACTGGAAACTACTAATTCTCATGACAGATGCATAAAATTACAAAAAAAAAAAAAAAAAAAAAACATACCGTCGTCCTTTCAGATTTGTGAAAGTCGAGTTTTAATGGGCTTTAGCTTCAAACCCATGCTTTCTGGTGTATAAAGCTCTGGGGAGATGGAAGTCGGGCTTAACGGGCTTCTTGGGCTTACGTTCATCTGAGAGGGCCTATAGAATCCGAATCCCATCAGGAAATATTCCAGTGGTATCAGCATAGCATCGGGTTGCTCCTCTGTTACCATCGATCCACATCCTTGAACCTATTATAATATATATACACATATTTAACGATCATTAATATCAAATAATAACCATTGGTTAGGAGTAGAGAGGGTGGGACCTACAAGCCAACCAAAATTCTTATTAAAAATGTCGAAAAAAATAAAGAAGTTGTGGGCCAGCTAAACTGGCAAATAAAGATTAGGCCTTGATTTTCCACACCATAGGTCAACGGTTCAAGTCTCTGAGCATCTCCAACAGATTCTATAAAATTTCTCCAAGATGGAGAATAAAAATTCAAAATCTCCAAAAATATTGCATTCAACTCCAACATCTTCTTCATTTTGGAGATTACAATATTTATAATATTATTAAAATATATATTTCATACAGTTAATAAAATACTATTTCTCTCACATAATCATTTAATTTCAAGATTTCTTTTTGGTGGAATATAGTAAAAAAAATATTTCTCTCTCATGGTAATATTTTTTGGGGATTTTTCCAACTGTCGAGATTTTTGCATCATCATGTTTTTGGGAATCTGTTAGAGCAAAAAATTGCCCAAAATCCCCCTTTTCTGCATTTTAGAGAATCTGTTGAAGATGCTAGATTTTCTAGGACCCAATGGGATTAGTCAGGTGCACTCAAGCTAGCGCGGACACATACGGTTCCCAAAGAAAAGAGGTCAATCACTCATGTCAAAACTGATGCATTTATTCCATTTCTCTGCTTCCCATTCTACATTTTGTAGGTCACATCCTCATCTTTTCCCTCACATAAAGTAAATGACCCCAAAAATCGCATCTTGATTAAGTAAGAATCCCTAATCACATTATAACTAAATAAGCCCGAGAAAATAATAATGTTATATAGTTAAACGAGTAGGGAAGTTAACTTAAATCAGTGATTCATTATGCCATTTTCATGAGTTTTAAAGATCGGTGTGTGGCTAAAAAGCTCGGCGTGTCAAACATATAACAGTACTGAAGTTTTAGAGAAGTCTGTGGTGCATACCTCTACCAATGCACTGAATCTTCTATCTAGTTTTGAAGTCATGTGGAGAGAGTCAGAATTGAACGGAGAATTCTCTCCCACGAAGATCAGGGAACGACACTGCAGTCTCTTCAGTCCATCAGTGATATCTGGTCTCCTGTGGACAACAAAAATTGATATCCCCATTAGACAACCCTACTCATTAAATTCAAAAGATAATGTATGTAAAAAGAGAATATGATATATATATATATATATCATATATGACAATCTTTTGATGTAGAAATAGGCAAATAGCACACAATAAATGTAATGTTTGTCATAATCATTCAGTCATTCTAATGATGATTTTGTTGACAAGAAAGGAAGTAATATTTACAAAAGAATTTTACCCGTTAATAGCTTCAAGAAAGTTCAGTACATTTGGACTTTGCCTTTCACCAAGCAACTGCAGAAAGCAGAATTCACGCTAAGGAACATGATTCGAAAAATCTCTAAGTAACTAGGATAAATGGAGTACTTACTCTTCTACATGAATGAACTATTTCCGTTTCTGGAATTATAGCACCTCCACGAACTTCCTATCATTTAATTATCAAGATATAAACAATCATCTAGTTGTCGAGATTCAAGAACCAAATGAGTAACCACAAACAGGAAGATGATATACACCTTGCTGAAATAACGGATAAGCAGTAACTCCTTTACAAGACCACACATCCCATAGTAATAAAGTACATTTGCCATGACCTGTGAACAAACCCTAATCAAGTTAATGGAGAGTTTTATTACTCATTAGCCCAATGGGTTAAAAGATAGAAAAATCATATTGACAATGAACCTTGTTACACAACCATTCTGTCCAAGAGGGTGTTTTGCATAGAGGAGAAACAAGTATGAGACCAAGCACACGTCGTGTATATTTTATCTGTTAGTCAAAAGATGCAGAGGGACCCATCAAACCTTAAAAATTCAGAATTTAATTATGTGCATTATACAAAGATTGTGCCTTACAGCAAACAATGTGAGTATGTATGCACCGGCCGTTACTCCCATGCACATAACTGCACCACGTCTGCAAAAGCAACTCATGAGGAAAAGAAGATAAAAAAAAACCTTTTGGTATGTTCAAATTCCTCCAAATCAACTACGAGTATGTAAAGTTCTTAGCTAGCAGTACTATAATTACCCACAATAGGAACCAAATAAACAGAAAAAAAAATTACCCAAAATAATCAAGAATCTCAGCAACCTGATCAGCTAAGTCATCAACAGATAATATCGGATCATCATAAGACATTGCAGCAGCTCCTAACTGCAAAAGCTCTTAAGGATGTACCATATAAGATAGGATGCAATTGAAGAAATTCAAAGTGTGTAATAGAGAATCTATAAAGAAAAACTAAAAGTTACTGATTACTGACCTCATGGCCAGGGGGGTTTATATGGTATATGCAGAAGTTATGAACCAATAGAGAAAATGCTTCTGGACATAAGAAAAGACCTTGGAAACAGGACATATCTGCACAAAGCAAGATCATTTTTTTCAAATTTTATGTAATAAATTACGTTTATTTGAAATAAGTGAAGCAAAAAAATGTAAAGTGGCAACAATTTCAAATTTCTCAAACAACTCCGATCCAAGAGCAAGGTGGATTGGATCACATAATGATAATAAGGGATAAACTGTCATGCAATGCTTCAAAACCACCAGTTTCAATTAAGATCTATTCATATAGCAAGTAAAATGAAAAAGTAAGATCACTTACGATTTAAAGCTATATCTGGATATGTAATCAAAGCTGGCTTGTCCTGATCCCCAAATACGGCAACATTAACAAATCCGTAGGAAGTTTTTACAATGTGCTCCTGAATGCATTACCAGAAGGCATTAATTTGTATAACAAAAAGAACATGATCTAAAATAAATTCATTTTCAATGATATGCCTACTTTTTTCAGCATATTTATTAAATAACTTGCTTATAGAATCTTTAAATGGGCAAGTATTATAGAAGAGCCCACCTGCAACTAACACCCTGATTCTTTACAAATACATAATCTTTTTCACATAGCATAGAATTTATTCAAACGGACATGACCAACTTAAGGTGAAAGGTCCTTTGACCCTGGTCGAATACTTAAACATGTCTTGATAGCCAATAAACATCTTTTATGCCTTGTAGAAACATTTTCTAATTTTTTACAGAAGTAATCTACATTGCTAACACATTAACACTTGGTTGATGCATGTTTTAGTGGGATCGCTATTTATATGCATACTTCCATTCACATTATTACATTCTTTGGCAATTGGCCCTATGAACTTGTTTTAGAGCCTTGCATTAGAATCTATGTTTACAACAATACTTGCATCAGACAAAGAATTTCATACACAATTTATAAACGTCAAATTCTATAAATTTGTTTATCTTCACCAAGAACTCTCTTATTCAGCAATCCTAGGAAAAGGTAAGGAAAACTATAAAGCAAGATTAATCATAGAATAAATACTCATATTTCACTGATGTTTAAGAGTAACTCCAAACAGATGAAGGTCATGTTGGTAACAATTCCACAATTTTCCCCACTTGATGTCAGCTATATATGCTTAATTGCTTACATGAATCCTTCTTTGAGTTGTTAAATATTGTATCTATAACCAGTTTTCTGAGATTATTGGGTGAGCAACGATTAGATATATGAGAGGGGAGGGGAGACAAATAATTCCCCCTTTCAAAGAAAATGATAAAAAAAAAAAATAGATAGTAAACAAGAAGTTAAGGAATGAACTTTAAAATTATTTCTTGAATCATTTGACATTTACCTACCGTTTACTTAAATTTTACTGAACCACTGAAAAGCAAACTTAACCAAAAAGAAAGCAAATCCTCTACGTGAAATATAAATTTCTGATAATTACAAGTAGATTACACTTCAACGTCAAAATAAAATTAAACACCACGCATAAAACAGATGAAGAAACCATTTGTTTCTTTACAGTTGGTCGTCAATCATACATAAACGGGAATCAAAACGAATAATAAAAACGCATTTAAGAACAAAAAGTAATAAATAAAACTTAAAGAACGAGATTCTATAATCAACAATCAGGTTTTTGATTACTTTATACACATTCTATCTAGCTTCATTTGATTAACAAAGAATCGAAAGCAAAACCACTGAATCAAATTAATTTGAAATGTATGCATCTCCTATCCAATCAATCAATCAATGAAAATCTTGCTAGTATCTGCAGATTACTCAATAATCATTGCATAAAATTATTAAAAACAAAAACTCGAAACGAAAATCCAATACGCAAACAAATGTGCATTCCTCAAGTTAAACATACACATTCAATCTCATTTTATATATGTATAAATGGTGGTTTAATCTGCAAACCTTTCCGGCAAGAGAGCTCGTTTCCATGTCAATGGAGACAGAATCGCTTGAATCCGCCATTTTCTCTCCCTCTCTCTCCTCTCGTTCAACAAAAACCTCACCCTATTTTCTCAAATTTGGGAAACATTGGATTTGGCATCCGGTTTATATAGAAATCTGCGTTTTTCTCTCTCTATATCCGTATCTATATATAAGCAAGATATATATATCTATACATCTCTCTATATATGTGTGTGTGATGTATAAATTATATATACACTATATACATGTAAGTATAATGGCAAATTTGGCCACAGAAGTTTTCCAATTTTCTCGATTTGAACACCATAGTTTATTTTTTATCTATTTTGTCACTAATCTTCTTAATTCTTTTCAACATGACCCCTTGAGATTGTAAATGGCTCAAAATAGATTTTAACAAAAGGTAGCTCTTTTATTTCTTTCAATCATATATTTGGAGGGGGAAAATATATTAATCACATATTAAATACATTATATCAATTTAAATTTAAACAAATTAATTAACATAGATTATCAGTTTAACTTAATATGACCAAAAAAACAATTTAACGAATGCAGTATTAATCATTCTAACCATTATTATTTGGTAGTTTGATTAAAGTTAGACGAAAATAAAGTAACTGATATATAGTAGTATAGATATGTGACTATAAATATGATTGTCTGAGTTTGTAATTAGAAAACACAAAAATATATAGTTAAGTATATATATCAATTTTATTTTGTAACAAATAAAATAAATATTGTTTAAAATGGTTGTTTCATGTCATTGTTATTGCATGACATTGTATCTCGTTAAGGTCTTGTCATTGGTCATATACCTAGAATTTGTACCTCATCGTATCATTTCACAGGTTGCATTCTATAGCCTCTTCATACTCAAATTCGTTGTTTTAAAGTATGGTAAAAATCAGATGCGCACGTACATGATTTTTTGTGTACTGATTTCAATTCTATTTTTTTTTTCATTTCAAAAGGATTGGAATTTTAATTTTATAAACTACTATTTTATTATTGTTTATAGTCGATATCCCAATGTTTGTCACTGTTTTTATAAAACTACTTTATTGACGAATATTATATAGAAATCATGAATTAATGGTGTAACAAGTACAATTCTACTTTTATATGGTGCAAGGTAATTGTCATGATGACATAAGTTTCATATATATTCAACAATGAATTTATTGTCACCTGTAAATATGTTGGTGTGATAGTGAGAGAGAGAGTGGATATGATGATATTAATGTGCATTAGAGATGCACAAATGATCTGTTAAGGTGAGGAGTTCAGAACCAAACCCAAGATGAGTTCATACCCAAAGGACCTATCAATCGTCATTTTCTGGGAAAACGGATAGGATCAGTTCTCATTTGAATTTAACTTTATATATATATATATATATATTACATAATACTATACAACTAAAAGAAATACTAAATTTAAAAAAAAAATTGGTTGTGATTGGTTAAGGCATGACCCATACCTAAAGTATCGATCCAAATCTATGTTTCGACTTCATGATATATGGCCAGTATTTATTATTTGATGATTGAATCAAACTTCTTGGGACACGTCCTTATGCATCTCTAATATGTCCTTATGCATCTCTAATATGTATTTAGGGGATGCCATAGATTAGAAAAGAAGGCATAATAAAGAGTCTGCTATAACTTTGGTTTATTTGATAAGGGTAAATTGCGTAGAAAATAAATATATTTTAATTTAATTTATATTTTAGAGAATATATTTTCAAAAGACATATTTAAAAGTCTATAACTTAAAAATGTATATTTTAATACCTAATATTGATGTGACTTTTCTATCTTGACATCCTTATGGTAGCATGTTTATCAAAATAAATGTGTTTGAAACCATAAACTTCTAAATATCCAAATTTTTAAACCATAGAATGTTATGTATCTTTTGAAAATATGTTATTTGAAATAAAAATATCAGACTTCCTTCTTTCTATGACCAGATCAGGAGCTGCATGATCCGATGAGCTATCAGCTGAGAGATGGCTTCTCGGTTGTTAGTAACGACCCAGACAGAGCAGCTTACCTTGCTATGGTGAGTTATAGAATCAATTGAGCGAAGCTACCTACTTAGCTGATCTAGTTAGAGGACTTCTTTAAAGAAGGGATTTAATCCACATAATTGAGTTTCCATTATAATGGTGAAAATGCTAATGGTGAGATTAGTTACAGGAGCTAGTTTTAAAAGAATCAATCAAGCTTGGACCCATGCAATTTATAGGCCTCCTTCAAAAGAACCAGTCCAGACAATCATCCGACTCCCCGGAGATGATAGCTTCTTTTACTATTGCTTCTGAGTTCGTATCGCTACAATAGAAGAGGATATTAGTCAAAACCGTTGAGTGTGCACAAAAATGTCCTTTCACATTGGTGTCATTAGAGGTGGCTGGGTTCCGTGTGAGACTGATTGGGGTTGCAGATAATATATTTTTTATCCAAATATATGAATGTGTGATTTGCTCTAATTTTAATGTATATAGTTGTTGGTGCCCAAGATCAAACCGTGAACATATATTGTATTTGGACAAAATCGTCTTGTCACTTATCAACTCAGTTATACGTTAAAGATAGGTCAAATCACAATGACAAAAATTTGATACCGAAATGGCTTTTTAATAATTAATTCATTTTTTTTAATAATTAATCCCTAAAATGAAAATAAAAAAAGGCAAGTCTACAAAAAAATTGAAACAATTAGTACTGAGAATGACATAAAATATATATTCTTTTACACGATACGACCATTTAAAGTAAAATTGGAATAAATATGATTGGTAATATATGTGGGACTGATTGTGCACAATTGTTAAAAAATAAAACAATAGTGACCATATTAGAAAAAAAGAAAAACATTGGTGACGAAAATGAAATTTATTTTTGGATATAAAATTCTGTCATACTTAAATCATGGTTAAGCACACACCGAGTCACCGACGCTCTTTAAAATATATTTATCGGTTTTATTGGTCCAGCTCACGAGTGAGTCTGGCCCACCACCATTTCACATCTCTCTATCTCACACAACAACAACCTAAAGATTTAACCAGATACTAGAGTTAAATAATTAACTGGAGTTAGAGACCGACAGAATTTCAGGTGATTTCCCTAAATTGCCCCTTGTTGCTGTCCTCTCTTTACAATGACATCTGACATTGTGTGACACCCCCCCATACTAAAATAAGTAAAATATAAAAACCTACGAAAATTATAGTATATATTAAATATATATATATATACATATATAGGGACGAGTTATATGTGTCTCATTCAAAAGAATATTCAGACTGAATATAATATTTATTCAGTCTGAATAATGTTTATTCAGTCTGAATATTTCTTTGTATATTCAGTCTGAATAATCTATATTCAAACATGTATCACGCTCTCATTTGTCCTCACGTTCACAACCAAATTTGAGTTCGCATTTGAACTTTCCTATATATATATATATATATATATATATATATATACAGAGAGAGAGAGAAAAAAAAAAGTTCAAATGCGAACTCAAATTTGGTTGCGAACGTGAGGACAAATGAGAGCGCGACACGTGTCATATTTAGAGTGAATAATCAAAGAAATATTCAGACTGATTAAGCATTATTCAGACTGAATATATACTATAATCACTCTGAAAATTTCTTTGATTATTCAATCTGAATATTTTTTTGATTATTCACTCTGAATATGACACGTGACGCGCTCTCATTTGTCTTCGCGTTCACAACCAAATTTAAGTTCTCATTTGAATCCACCCCTATATATATATATATACATACATACACATACATATTTTAAATCTGAACCAGTTTAGATGTATTGGAATCAAACACGAAAGAGTAATAATAGGAGTTAAGATGATAAACGTAAGAATGAATCTGAATTTTGATCATTTATAGTCTCACCTTTATTCCATGAATTGTGTTTCTCATGAAAGTTGATCGGTGCATCTCATTAGTGTTGATCTTTAATTAGAATTGATTCAAGGGTAATTATTTCTTATAATTTTCATCGTTACTTTCATCTTACTAGAACCCAAGTATTTCGCTTAATTCTATATTTCAGGGTATCTTTTAAAAAAAATGAAACGAAAACCAATTTATTGAAACCTAAAGAGACATAACAGAAAAGTTTCTGCAAGTCGCAGAACCACTCCGGAACAAACAAGCCTGAAAAGGCTAAACCGAGTAAACCCATAAAGAAACAACTGCGAATACCCGAGACCAAAATCTAACCCCCGCAATACCAGAAACTCATGGCACCACAGGTGATACCAACAATGACTCTGTCAGCCACAAATCCCCCCGAAAGGTTACCTTTCCGAATTCTACACTTTATAAGACAGTGATCTATGATCTATTATTCTTCTCCACAACACGAATATAACACAGATTCCGGATCTATCCCTCGTCTGTCCAGATTTAACCTTACTGGCAGGTCGTCTTCGAGAACCCGCCACACAAAAATGTTTACCTTCTGAGGTGCCAAATAGTTCCAACAGGTTGTCGAGGCGGACTCTTCAGGAGGATCTCTAATAATATCTTTGTATAAGTAAAAAGTGTAGGTTTTTATAATAACCTTCATTTGATAAGAGTTTTTTTTTTTTTTTTTTCTAAATTCACGTTCTTTGAGTTCTTGTATAAATGCTTTTATTTTTATCTTGAACTTAATGAAAAGTAATATTTTGTTAGTTTCATTTATATATTATTGACTTTGTAATCATTTATTGATGTTAAAAAAATACAAAATACCCATATAAGAGATCATTGTTCTTATAATGATTATTATTATTATGGAGTTTCATTTAGATCTTAGTTTGGTGAATTAGTAAAGATGTGACAAGAAAAAGATACAAGAAATAAATTATTATAAAAACCTTAATGGAAGATTTTGTAAACTCATACGAAACTTAAACTTGTTTGTTTTTTTCTAAAAAGGATTTTAATAGTCTTTTATATCTTATTCATTAAGAGGTAGCATCATTTAAACTGTTTTTTTTATAAGCACTTATCACTTATTATCTTCTTATCTGTTAAGAGGTAACCAACCTCTTATTATTCTCACACTCCTTAGCAACGACGTTTCTTAATCGATTAACCTTAATTTATCTTTTCACTCAATCGATCCTTATCTATTTTAATTGATGTATTTTAATATGATTTAAATGTGTTAAAAACCAGTAATGACATATTTTCATTTAAATGAATGTTAATTAGATAATTTATATGTAAATTTCGTAATGACGATGAATAATATGTGATATTGTATAAATGGATCTATAAATTCAACATTATAATTTTTAAAATGGGTAAAATAGACAATTTAATTAAATTCAGACATTTATCAATTTACAAAAAACAAACAGTTTTATTGATTTAGATTTCAGACTTCTACATCATCTTTTATTAATTAGAAGTGAAATAAGATTTCAGACTTCAATAAAAAAACAAACGTCACCTAAGTAATTTTTAGAAAACAAATTCAAACACCGGTTGAGTTAGTTTCTCAAAGTTTTGTAGTTTATATTTATCACAAATAAATATTTTTATTTAAATATAAATAAAGAAAGAGCTAAAATTTGATGTATTTTGCATTTAATTCATTTTGTCACTTCACCGAATTTGCCACCGAGACAACTGTACGGGCCACCGTATCGAATATTTATAGTCAATTGAATAAAAGCCTGACAAAAAATATATTTCATATTGATTAAAATAAATAACTGATAAATCTTTTTTGATTTAAATAATATACATTAAAAATTATGAAAATTAAGTCAATGTTTTTTGGTTAATTTTAATAATTTATGAAAATTTTTATTTATGAAAATTTTAAATAAATGTTTTTAAGATTGAAGTCTCTAGAATGTAGCTACGCAATCTCTCTCCCAACCAATATTTTGTCGTTTTGCATTAAACAATATGTTCATTATTTATATGTTTTAAATACTTTCAAATTTTATCTACAAACATTTGATAAATTCTAGAGTAACCTACAAATTTTGGTCCTTTTGGTTTATACAAAACTAGAAATATCACCCCTAAACTTTAATAAGTACAAAAATGGTCATAACAATTTGTATTTTGCTTTGAAAATGGTCAATTTCGTTAAAACTGGTCTGTTAAATAAATAAACCCCCTGCCCCCTCCCCTAATCGTCCCCCTTTTCCCTTTCCCTTCCGACCTAATACCGCCCCTCCTTCAATTCCATCTCCACTTCCATTGAAATCATAAAATGGTTCATGTTTCTATTATGGTTGTTTATGTTATTTTCTTTCTATAAATCAATAAGGGCATATTGAAAACAACTGGCAAAGGAAGACGCGTTTGGCAAAGAAGAAAGAAGAAAGACTTGAATTTATGTCTTACTAGTGTAATTTGTAGATCAAATGAGTAATAAGTTAAGCTCTCTTAAGAAAAGAAGTAATAAACTGAGGGTCTATCGAACACTTCAATGGGATTGGAGGAGACAGAGAATAAGGAAAAGGAGGGAACGTGTAACACCCGAAAATCAGGAAAGAGTGGCTAAATTAAATTTTTACTAAAACGCTAAACTTGGTATAACTTCTCCTGAATTTCTTTATACTTGCTTGCTAGGATACAATAAAGTCAACGACTTAGAATATAAACCCGAATGAAATTGGATTGAGATCGGTATTACTATAACGCTTATTGCAAGCTGACATCTCCAACGATATGAAAACATCTCAAATATTTAAGCCATCCATGAATCTCTAGTTTGCTCAAGTGTCGCTAATACCGCACCAACGGGGACCTGATGCACATGCTGATAAGAAAAAGTGTTAGATTTAAAGTCTAGTGAGTTCAAACATTTTTCATTATAATTATAAAACACTAAAACTAAAAGACTACTTATTTAAATCATAAATTCCAAAATGAAACATTTTTACAATAACCACAACATCTTTCAAAACCTATCATCTACGATATGTAACTTAATAAACCAAACACATATTTTAATATAAAACAAAACTCAATACTCATACAAAACATGAAGAAAGCTTGATATTCAAATGTCGGAAAAATGGATAAAACTCAAGTATCTAAAGCAACAAGATTTGAATAACATATGACATCCCAAACATCAAGTCATGGGTACATTCCATATCCAAAAATAACACCAAAAAATATCATATCCAAAACACATATTTCGGTGACAGAGGAAACCTGATTTCATTGAATGTGCTAGAACACAAAAATTAAGTCACATATCTATGTTAACGATCCTAACCACGGATCAACGTTAACCAAGTTCAGCCACTCACGGTCTATATCTTGTTTGGGACCGCCAATGATCCTATATATGCTCGTTCACTAAAATTTGCATCATATGCTCAATGAACGATATTCGGCTACATGATCCACCACCACAATGTCTCGTCCCAATGCCTATTTCTAGGTACAACATGGGAATAACTATCCCATAAACCAACAAAAACAACTCCTAGGACTATATATCCAATGCATTTTCAGTTTAAATTACACGATCCCAATTGAATGACCAACACACTTAAAACATGTCATTTTCAAATAAA
Organism: Silybum marianum; assembly: GCA_036898165.1. Taxonomy (NCBI): domain Eukaryota; kingdom Viridiplantae; phylum Streptophyta; class Magnoliopsida; order Asterales; family Asteraceae; genus Silybum; species Silybum marianum. The sequence goes on from CM072539.1 coordinate 22,017,812, forward strand.
TATGTATAAATGCAAATCACGTCCGAAACTCAACTTTGAGAAATATAAACGAGATAATTGTCTCGAAAACTCATTCGAGTAAACCTCACATCTCATTTAACTATCCAAAAAGTCAATATAAACCAATAAAATACCAATATTCAATGTTTATACAACTTATGCCCAAAAAGTTTGAATACCTTTATTATTGACCCAAAAGTTGGGCACAGTCCCCAAAAATACATTTAAAGAGTTTAATAAAATATATAACTAAAAAAATCCAACATAACTCAATTAAAGCAACAAATCTCATTAAGAGTGAACTCTTATGTATTAAATCTCAAAATACACTATGAATTCAAAGAAACATATCTTAAATAAGTGTTGACACCCAAAATGCGTCCAACAACTCAATCATATTTTTTTGAATGATTTATAAAATCAATATACCAAAAGTGCATTAACATCAAATAATCCCTATATGAGCAGTAAATCATCAAAATCGACATACTTTCTGATTTATCATCAAAATGTCTAAAACCCATCAAATATATATACTTCTCAAGATTTTATAAAACCAAATGTGCAAAATATGCTATTTCATCAAGTGACCAACAACATTTAATAAATCTTAAATATTGTTGGCATGTACAAAGTTTTCAAAAAGTAACTTGAAACTCATTTGTATAAGTTAAGTTAAACATGGTTTCCAACTCAATCTTTAGCTTCCAAAGGGGAAGGCTTAAGATCCACACGCAACTCCTTAAGACAACAATATAAGCCTAACAAGACACCAAAATAGCCACAAGCTTATCCAAAAAACAATCAAAATGAAGCTCAAAACACCCAAGAACTTACCTCATAGAGATCTTGAAAGATCCAAGTACGATTCCTCGAATGGAGCTTCTTAATCTTCAATACACACCGGAGAGCTCCAAAAAGCGCTCAAATGAAGAGGAGTGAAGAGGGTGGAGAAAATGATTGAAACCCCTAAAAATTGGGCTTAAAAGATGTTCCAAAGGCTTCTCAAGACTTCTCTCGGCCTAAGTCACTGGCCAGGTCGCTCATGCCACAAACCCAAGTTACAGGTTGTTCATGCGCCACTTGTCACCCGTGTTGCATGTCGTGTCGCCCACACCATGCATTGATCGTATCTCGGACCGTTTTGTGATCCAGAGGCTTGGACGACTTTTCATGTTGTTTCGAAAGCACGGAAGCCGCCTGAACTTTCCAAAATTGAAACTCTCGCTTCTAACATTATTTTAAACCATGGTCCAAGAGGGTTTAACGGCTCATACTGAGAGCTTAATATTACCAATTTGACAACTCAGTTAGTTTAAAGGGGTATTTTAGTCATTTAACTTATTTTTTGTTTTCTATTAAAACCACAGGGACCAAAAAGTAATTTACTATACATATCAATATATAATACTATATGTGTGTGTATCAGTGGCATAATTAGCTACTAAATCCAAATCCCACCATGCTTTCTTCATCAATTTGATCAAAAGTATTGTAATCAATGTGAAGATCGACAAGCATTACACAATATTGAATCAAAAACCCTAATTGTTGGCCAAAAAACCCATTTGGTGGTTTCAAAGTTTTTGAAAATTTTATTATCAACTTGAAATTATAGTCTTCAGTTTCCCCAATTGTTTCCTTGACATCAAACAAGACCTAATTGTATTAGGTTTTGAAGTAGTTGATGCTCTCAGTTCCATTTCGATCTTTTTCTTTTCACATAATTATATCATAGAATCAACAAGACCCATATATGGGAATGAGATTTATGTGTTTTAGTTTGAGCTACTAGTAAAGGTTCTGCAGTGGTGTCTTGGATGACTTAGAAGGAAGGTATGAGTGTAGAGAGATATACAAAGTATCTTTTTCGATAGGAAATGTAAAACAATTTTTATGGGAGATGGTTGTGGGGGAAGAAGGGATAAAGATCTCATTGAGAAGGTCACCACTCACCACCACTGCTCGATGTGGAGGAGGGGGAGGGCAGATAGTTGTGAGGGAAGAAGGGAAACATGGGTCATTAGAGTGAATCAGTTTCTACAGTCGTGGAAGACCACCACCGATCCAACTTGTTCGGGGTGGGAGGAGACGACGATATATATAATACACACACACACACACACACACATATATATATATATAGAGAGAGAGAGAGAAAGAGGAAAGTTCAAATGCGAATTCAAATTTGGTTGTGAACGTGAGGACAAATGAGAGCGCGACACGTGTCATATTTAGACTAAATAATGAAAGAAAATATTCTGAACGAATATAGTATTATTCAGTCTGTGTAGGACTACATTCAGTCCGAATATTTTCATTTATTATTCAGTCTGTGTATGACAAGTGTCGCGCTCTCATTTGTCGTCATGTTCACAATCAAATTTGTGTTCTCATTTGAACCCACCCCTATATATATATATATATAGATAGAGAGAGAGAGAGAGAGAGAGGAAGTTCAAATGCGAACTCAAATTTGGTTGTGAACGTGAGGACAAATGAGAGTGTTAAATGTGTCTGAATGTAGATTATTCCGACCGAATAATCAAAGAAATATTCAGACTGAATAAACACTATATTCAGTCTGAATATGACACGTGTCACACTCTCATTTGTCCTCACGTTCACAACCAAATTTGAGTTCTCATTTGAATCCATCCATATATATATATATATATAAATGTGTGTGTGTGTGAGAGAGAGAGAGAGTAAATACATTATTGGTCATGTGGTTTTAATAGAAAATAAAAAATAAATTATATGACTAAAATACCTCTCTAAACTAACTAAGTTAACATAATAATTTAGATGAAGTTAGATTTAGGGACTTAATGTGTTATAAAATGTAAAACACAACTATGTAATCCACATATATATATATATATATATATATTTCAAAATAGGAACTCAAAATGTTAAAACACATAAACAACAGGGACCGAATTTGTAAATCACTCTGTAATATAATCTATATGATATATTTTTTAATTTTTAAAAGAAAAGTAGGAAATGAGTAAAAGAACAAAAATATCCTTTAATTTGATACCAAGGATCTTTTACAAATCAAAATATAAACCGTAGTGACAATTTATGTATTTATTGTAGTTTAGGGACAATGTTTGTAGTTTTGTATAAACCACAAGGACCAAAATTGTACTTTACTCTAAACTTTATATAATTTATAAATTTGCAACTATTTTTTCAAACAATGTGTCCAATTATGTAAGGATGACTAGTAGCAACGACATAGACATACTAGCAGCTATAACATCTTAAATATTTAGGTATTTGACTTATATATAAGAATGCATGAAAATATAATGCATTATAGTTTGGTTTTTATTTTATATAACATATTTTTGTCTAAATATTTGTTTTATATAACATATTTTTGTCTAAATATTTGAGATACAAAAGTTAAACTTTAAAATGAATGTGTTAAAACTACGTTATACAAAATATGTACGTTACATTTCATGCAATATTACAATTTACCATTTATAAATCTCGCTCATTTTCATATTTTATGGTTTCACTGTTGGCTTGTAGTATCATAAAGTAATCATAAAGACTTTTGAAAAAAGTATCAGCACGTAACAAATGTTGTGATGTTGATATAACACGTACAAAGAAAACGATGGAAAGCATCACTTAATCATCTTGTTTGCAAGAAAAAGGATGCACACCGACATAAAGCAAAAACCATATAATTTGATCTTGCAGATAATTTAATATATGTCAAACAACTTTCTAAAATAGCTCAAACAAGATATAATTTTTTTTTAAACTTATAAGACGTTAACGAATACATGTATAAATATTGAAAACATTTAGCTTTGTTTTTGAGACAAAAGAACTGAATATTTAGGTATTGAGATTGTTTAAAATGTGTTATAAGATGATAAGATATGATGCGAAAAATCGTGGGTTATATTATTTACACAGTATGTTATGGTAAAAGATATAAACATTTTTCTAAAAAAAATAAAAATACTATTTCACTAAAAACTCTCACCTTACAAATTCTATTATTATTATTATTATTTATTTATTTTGCAAAAATGGTTTTGCAATATTTTTGGAGTCCCAACCCCAAAAATAAGTCTTAAAAACAAGAAATGAAGTCGGTGATCCGGTCATTTACACGGCGCTATATTATTATTATTATTATTATTATCTATATGGTCTTTTCGAAATATGATTCTTTTTGGGTCCACTAAAATTAGAAAGGCGGTGATCTGGGATAATATTGTAACTCTTTCGGTTTTTTTATGTATAATAGGAGTAGACGTTTCAAATTTAACATATTATTTTATAACGTAAATTTAATAGACTTGTTTTATACTACAAGAGTATTGGTTGGTCATTAGTGGGCCGTTTAAATGATTGGAATCTATTCGAAATAATTTAAAGATTTTGAATCAAAATCAATTTGTAAATACTTATTAATGATTTACCGAAATATGACAATAAGAGCATCATATTTTCTAAAAAAATTCCAAAATAAAGAACCGAGAAGGTAAAATCTCTTAAAAAGAATAACATTCATCTCCAACAGATTTTCGATTTTGGAGAAACCAACATTAATTATAATAATAAAACATAACATTCATCTATTAAAATATTATTTCTATTTTCAAATATTTGTTTTTAAAATTTTATATTGGTTGTTTCATCTTGTAATTATTTTTAGGGTGTTCTTCAAATTTGAAGAAAAAAAAACTTTCTCTTTTCTACTTTCTCCATTTTGGAGATAGTTTTGGGGAAGCTGTTGGAGCTAAAAGTTGGCTTAAAATCCTCATTTTCTCTATTTTTCCTATTTTAGGGAAGTTGTTGGAGATGCTCTAAATAAACGAAAAAGTTCATAAAAAAATTCCCTGTTGGAGATGCTATCCAAGAAGTCTTTAATCCGCTTGTAGCAACGTTTTTTTAAACTTAATTTATAATTATTAGAAATACCATGTTTATCTATTTTAAACATACTAATAACGTATGTATTTAACGTAATGGTGATTATATAGTTTGATTCGTTTTAATTAATGTCTATGGAAAATTCAGATTACGTATGTAATTGCTCACATTGGTGTAAAAATAATATTTTTTGTTTCAGAAAACAAATAAATACACCACAGGATTGAAATCACATATGGATTGCGTATCCATAACAACATAACCATTAATGTCGTCTATTAGTTAATATATTGTATTTTTGCTAACTAAGTGCGGACAAACGTTGCATGTGACAAAAATAGTAAATGTCGTGCACCAAAAGTTTTTCATGTTTGTTTGAAAAGAAATATCACCTGTTTTAGAAATTAAACTAATTAATTTCAATTACTACAGGACACGAAATTGTTGAATATGATTGTTCCAATATGAATTTCCCAGATTAATTGATGACGTAATAAAGATCATCATAATACATAAGAGTTTATTATTGTTACTTAAAATCAACAATTTGAAAGGCTAGATTTATATATAGGTTTAGAAATATTGATATGGTCAGAGGCGAAACACAATAGGGGCCTGTGTTTTATCCCTTAAATACTAGATATTAGAAATATTATCGATGAATTGTGCTTAACTCAGGTGGTTTTGTGTATATGGCCCCTGTGTACGTGGTCATAGGTTCTATTCTTCTGTCACACAGTTTTTTTTATAATGAATTGAACTTATCAATGAAGATGTTTTGTTGGGTTCGGCCCCCCTTAATTAGAAGGTTTGGGTTCCGCCCCTGGATATGGTGATATGGTCAACCGTCCAGTTAATGCACTCCAAAAAAGTCATGCAATTTAACACGCTATAACGTAAGGATCTACAACCGAACCCAGTTTGAGCTTTATCTGATCAGTCTGATTTTGTATTTTTTTTTATATAATACAATATATTATATACATTATTGAATTTTAAATATTAATTTAATACATTATTAATTAATATAATAATTTATTAATTCCGATTATTTACTTGTACATTTATATTATAAAAATACTGTAAATATAATAAAACATTAAAAAAAACTTGCATTATAAAAACATTTTAAAAGCTAACCTGATTTAATTTGAAAATTTTAACAGTGAGATAGGATATTAAAATTTAAAATTGAGGGGATCTTGACATAACGTAGATATTGAGAATCTGGTCCGATCTAAAACGGTCCAAAAAATGTCATATTGTTGGTCTAACTTGCTTATGTTAAGGTTTGATCCAAAGTCGGTTTAGTCCGGCTCGATAATCCGACACATTTCCACTTCAAGCTAGATTGAGTAGACTACTTCACTATTCACATAACATAAAAATCTATTTTTTTTGTTTTAAAATGAATGTAGTATTTCTATTTTAGTTTATCGTAAAATAACTATCTATTTTTAAAAGCGAATGTCTATTTTTTTTCATTGACTCTTAATCATAAGTAAGAAAATATCTTACTTTATTATTAAAAATAAATTATCATTTAGTTAATGAAAAGTGTTATAAATATGTATTGATAAAATTATATTCATTTTCATTATGAACGGTTGTTTTGGAACAAATGCAATATATATATATATATATATATATACTTCAACTTCATTAATTTTCCTTATGGTCGACTAGCCAACTTCTTGAAGAGACATACCAAAAAAATATCATAAGCTACAAAATTTAACGAGTTCAATTAGATGATCATGAGGTATCTTCATGTAATACCCTGATTCTAGGTCAAGATGCCTTAAAAATCCATCGATATTCTTGAATTAAGAGCAGAGGTTTTATAGGACTTCATAGCACAAGTGCCAAAAGTCGATACATACATCATAATGGGAGACTAATGGACCGTCTACTAAATCCTTACATTGGTAAGCGCTTACCGGTTTAATTACATTAGCGGATGAACATAACATGAATTGAGAAACTTTCCCTGGTAAGAGGGAATACAAGGATTGATAGTCTTACTTGATAAGTGATGGTGAAGATGATCCTTACGGCCTTACCCGTTAAGTGTTTACCCGATTATAAAAGTTTATCATCAATCGATTTTGATGACCCTGAATGTTATTCCATAAGGTAAATGAGAGTGACGACTATTGCTGGTAAGCTTTTACTAGGCAAGCGTTTGATAAAAGGCCCCTAAGTATTATAATTTTCAATCACCAATATGGTTATTTATCACTAGTTATCCTTGTTAAAGCATAGTCAATGCCATTTCAATGAGTATGCTAGAAGACACTCCCACCACGGACATAATTATCCATTTTGGTATTCAACATTATCAAGTGCTTGTATCTATTATTAAGTTAACTTACAATACATGCTACAAACACATAATCCATATGGAATAGTGAATAAAATCTTTATTGTTAAACAACAATATAAAAACATTTATACATGTCGTTAACAAAATTTATTAATTCATGACATTACTAAAATTGAAGGCTTTCACCTACGGACATTTCCCTGGAAAATCCGTCGTCAAAAGGTGATCCATCACAAAATCGTCACAAAAATTGGTGTCTAAATTGTTAGTGGGTAAATCAAATCAATGGCAGATTTCCAAAGAAATTCTTGGGTAACCTGTTGGTATTTTCTTGACAACATCGGATTTCGTCGGAACCATTAGTATTTCCTAGGTGATCCGTGGTAATCACCCACAGAAATTTCTCTAGGTATCTTTTTGTGGGTGAAAGTCATTTTTTTGGTAGTGTGAACATGTCTGGTGGCCTTATTTAACCACGAAAATGCTAGGTAGGTACATTACCCCTAACGGTCATATTGTTGTTTTGCCTACTCCTATAAACCCCGACAAGATATAGGGTTGGCAATTGTGTCGTATTCGGGTTAGCGGGTCAGTAATGCTTAACCCAGACATAACCCGTTTAACTAATCGTGCCGCATTGATCAACCCTAATCCGTATACGCTCGGGTTCACGGGTTGACGGGTCATAAACGGGTTGGTGGGTTGAGAGTATGAAGACATGAATTGAGTAATTACTGATTAGGTTAGGGTTAGAATAAAATAACTTTTTTTAAATCTATAATTTTAAATGAGTTGGCGGGTCATAAACGGATTGGTTGGTTAAAAATCTACAACTTTAAACAGGTTGACGGGTAAACCCGCGAACATATAACTCAACCCGAACACGACCCGTATAATAAACAGGTTGGCGGGTCAGAAAAATCAACCCAATCCTGTTTATTTTTGTATCGGGTTCGTGTCATGTCGAAAATTGCCACCCCTAGATATTGTCATCTTGTTCTTATCATGACACACATGAGACGTATTGTTAGGTTTACAATAGTTGTGGAGTATATCGTTAACACTCACCAAAAACAATTTTTAAGAACTTAATTATGCGTGCAAAACAACTTTTAACAACTTAATCATGCATGTAAAAAAACTTTTCAAAATACATCGACTAGTTCATGTTTTCAAGTTACTATAAGAATCTATATAGACATATACAACTTGGATATAATTACAATTTCACATACACATATAACATGGTCAAAAAACATATTTTGCATGCAAAATGTAAACAACTTTTATGAAAAATCTAAACTCTCCACATTTATAGCAATGTTCCCTTTCATGTACATGAATTGTACCAAATTCTATTAAAAAGTATGTCATTAATTTTTATTTTTATTTGCAACAATATAAAATTTTATCAAAAATATTGCTCCAAACTATGTCGAATATATGCGTTGCAGAAAAAACAACGTTAAATATGTTTCTTTATAACCTACGGGATAAATAGCAACTGAAATATGACAAACTCTCAAAACAATAGCCAACATATTGTTTTAAAAAACTTGATGGGCCTTTTGGTGACTTTTAGAAAGTTCAATTTCCAAAATTTTGGCAGAAATCGTATTTTATCATTTTTCAAAAGCATATACTTAAGTCACGAATGCTTTATAATTTTTCAAACGCATATATTTAAGTCACGAGTGATTTATAACTTTTACCTTAAATTATCAATTTACAACATCAAACGTTCCATTTATTTTTATCTTATTTTCTGGGAGTTTTAGCAAAATTAATTAAGGAGTTTCATCTGAAACGAGATCGCCTACATTTTTATATCCTATTTCGGTAAATCATTGGCCCTGTGAATTCCATTTCGAGCCACGTTAAAAATATAGCATCACTCATATTCAGAATTATGATCGAGTTCCATCAACTTTAGTTTGATAACATTCAGTTTATGCCTTCTCAATTTTTATATTTTACATTTCTAATCCATGTTTTGACTTCTTATTTAACTTTTGTTCATTTCATTTTTTTGTATATTCTATATTTCTATGTTACACTAATGATTACTTAGAGCATCTCTAAACTTTCTTTAAAATGAAGATACAAAAGTTAAAATCTCTAAAAAAATTGCATTTATCTCCAACAACATCTTCATTTTGGAGAATCAATATTAATTATATTATTAAAATATTTAAAATATTTAAACTAACTTTTATGTTATTGGTGGAAGAGTGAAGTATGATTAAAGTATTATTATTTTTACATGGTAATCATTTTTGGGATGATCAACAAATATGTAGAAAAACCCTTCTCTCTCGTATTTTCTCCATTTTGGAGGAACTTTTAGAGATGTTGTTGGAACACAATTTTAGTAAAAATCTCTATTTTTTTCATTTTCTCTATTTTAGAGATGTTGTTGGAGATGCTCTTAATAACTAGCTCGAGAACAACAATTTTTTTTGTTTTGCATAAGGAGATAACCATATTCTTTTTATTTAAGTGATATAATATTGGAATTAACACATATAAATAAATATTTCATACCAAATTTTAAGACAAATAATATAAAAGATAAACCAGTTATTCAACACGAGTACTTTACATGATCCAGACCCTATATTTCACGGTACACGAGTCTATAATTGTCATCCCAAAAACCAATGTTTGAAAAAACTTGCCGCAACAGGCCCTTGAGTCGTGCCTCAAGACTTGTGTCTCACGCCACGGCATAATATGCGGTTTTTGTGACACGATATTTGATTTTACTTATCCCTTTATGTCTTATTTGTAAGTTTTTAATATATAACTTAATTTAAATTACTTAGTATTATTGATTTATTAAGTAATAGTAGGAAACATATGTTTAGGTATATAATTATATATATATATATATATGATACAGAGATTTCTCGCCATAAGTCACACCTTAAAAATATCATGACCTCATCATGGCTTCCAAGGCTTGAGGCTTGACCTTGCCACCATGCCACGCCTCACGCTATTTAAAACATTGCCCAAAACACAACAAATACTATTTAGGGAAGGAAATCACATAGAGACCTAATATAATTTATATGCTTGTCAGGTCGTTTGTTTTAAAAACATCTGCTCAAGTTCTATATTATCCAATTTTGACATTTTGGTCATTTTTGTATTTGATTGACAACTAATTCAATTAAAATTATGATCATGGATGTTCATAAAAACAAATGTAGTGAAAACAACCTTGGATGTCCAATGAAGTACGATGGAGGATAAACAATAATGGCTTAGGTTCCCAAGTCAATGAAATTTAAAATAGACTCAACATGACTTTTTTAACAATCAAAACGTCTATTAGTATTCTTTGTATACTTAGGATAACTTCAACTTTTGAATTGCAAAAAGGAATATTATTCTTGAGTTGTAGTTGATTAGTTGAAGAGTCGTGATCAGCATAATGTAAATATCATAACAACCCTACATTAAAAATACGATAATACATGTATAATGTTTTTAGAATTATCTTAATTAAATTATTTTTTTCTTGCTTTTTATAGAGTGAGATGAATAAATATTTTCAGTCATGTTTTTCTTAAAATAACTAAAGTTGTCATGTCTAATCTCAGTTGATCGTCCTACAGCGCTACATCCTCCTTGGTTTTCCCCTCCTCCTCACACCTTCGACCCTAATGCTATCCACCCTTCTCATCACTGTTGACGCCTATTTCCTACAGTAATACCCAAATCACCGCAGTCTTCCCTCTCTCATCTTAGCTGTTATAGGCACTACTCCCAACTCTACTTGAAATACTTCATTTGACACCCTATTTAAAAGTAAGTTCTCAAAATAAGAATCAAAATAAAATACGTTATATTGTAATACAATTTATCATGTATGCTGAGTTTGGTGGTGACATAAACTTGGATATTTGATTATCACATACTCTTAATTTTTTTCATCCTTATCTATTTATATTACAATGAATTTGTTTCAATGTAATATTTTAATAAAATTTTAAATTTAAAATAGTATTTATAATTTGTACTTATAACTAAATCAATTTGCATGAAGTTCTTCTAAAAATTAAATTACACCATTGGTGTCAAATAGATTACATTTTATTTATAACATCTTTTGATAGTGGCTTCATTATAATAATACAAAATAAAGTTAGGACTAACAAACCTCAAACAAACAAAAGAATAAATTAGTTTTTTTTTTATTAAGGTTTATAAACTTGTTTCAACCTTTTTAAGAAGTTTTTTTTTAAACAAATGTGGTTGAAAAAAGTTATCCTAATGCGATGGTCTACGAGAAGGATCTAAAACTCGATTTAGGGTTTTTTTTACCTCTTAAACAGTTTCATTGAGAAATAACTTTTGAATTTAAAAGGTGTATTTTGTTTGTCAAAAAAATAAGTCTGTCTTTTAATGGTTTAAAGATCTTTTGAATCATTTTGTATCATGGACCTCACCATTAAGAAATAACTTTTGAATTTAAAAGGTGAATTTTGTTTGTCAAAAAAATAAGTCTGTCTTTTAATGGTTTAAAGATCTTCTGAATCATTTTGTATCATGGACCTCCATTAACCATTAAGAGTATAATTACATCCTGAACAATTACCAAACAACTATGTTTCATTTTGCACTATATCATAAAAGCTTCTTAATCATTCTGACCATTTACTCATTCTGCACCAAACCATGCATCAACTGCCAAACAGTCCCTTACACTTTCAATGAATATAGAGCATTTGAATTGGGTCCGACGGGTCAAGCTAGATAAAGATGGGATCATGACGTCACTAGTCTGGAACAAGTCGGACCACTGACCCTTTATAAGACCATGTTTTTTAGTTGAATTGGATAAAATACAAGTCTTCTTTCCGGATAAAGAAGGAATTGGGTTAGAGCTAAAATGGATAAAAAGACCGGTCATTTTTTTAATTCTTTATTAAATTCTTTATTTTTTTTCTTCTATTTTTCTTAAACATGCCAGATTATACTTTTCAGAACTAAATTGGGTCGGGATTTAATCTTTATTATGCCGAATTTGAACCAATTTGGGCTTTTCTCGAACCATCTTGACTAGACATTTTTCAAACTAGGCCATGAATATAATTCTAGCTTTATAATATGTAGAATGTTCATTATAACTATATTACATATTTTGTAAGATAATTCTGCACTGCGGTCACCTTCAAAGCCAAAGCCAAAGCCAAGTAATCCATGTAAGCTTTCACATCCTAATATGAACTAGAATATCTAACAAGTTTTTTTTACTGATTAAACTCAAGTTAAGTAATGTTAGAAAATAAACATTAAAGCATAGTATAAAAGATGGTGCAATACACTTATGTTTACTATAATGAAATTGGTCTATTAGAACTCCTACAACCGTCTTACTGTACATAATTAGACGTAAAATTTATAGGACTAATAAATACAAGTCTTATAAAAAAAGTTACAATTAGTTGTAAAGATGAAATTTGACAACCTAATATATCAAAAACACATCATTTGTTTTGAAACATAATAAACTTTTTTTTGATGAAGATTAAATACATAATACACATTTTATTAGAACAAAAAAGTTATGAAATTGTATTTTAAGTTAATTACCGACAACAACCGGCTAAATTAAAGTGATTGTTGCTCGGTAAATACATAAATACATGTCCAATAGATTCTACAAAGTGGAGAATAAAAAATCAAAATTTCTAAAGAAAACTTAGGGCCTGTTTGTTTTTCCCATTTCAGCTCTTAAAACGTCTGATGTCTGAATCGGTCAGACGTTTTTTAAATTCAAAGTGTTTTTTTTTTCCAATTAATAGCTGAAAACAACCCTAAAACCTCTAATACTTTCAGATGTAAACACTCCTCTTAAAATCCTTCAGATGTAAACAGCCTTCTATCTTTCTATCGCCTCCTTCTCGATCTCTCCTCTCTCCTCTCGATATCGATCTGCAGGTATCATCCTTCTCTCAATCTCTCATCTCTTCTCTCTCGATATCGATCTGCTGCAGGGAACTCGATGCTCTCATCTCTCCTCTCTCGATCTCTCGATCTCTCTTTCAAGCTTCGTTCTCTCCTTCAAGCTTCGATATCTCCTTCAAACTCTCGATCTGTGGGTTGTGTGGGGTCCGTTTGTATCCCCATTTATCATCTGCACCTTCGATTTTGCTTCTATAACATATTTGGACAGCCGATTTTGGAGTTTTTTATATAATCTAGTTTTCTGCGTGCGGTTTCTGCTGTTCTTCGTTCTGGGTTCGAAGCTTCTGGTTTTGGTCGATTCTAGGGGCTGGTTGGGGGTCGTTTATACCTCCTAAACAGATCTGGAGCTTGTATTAATCTGAAATCAAGTTTTGGGCAACTGATTTTGGATTGTTTTGCTGCAGGCCACGAGTTCAAGAGTTGTTGCTGTTGGGTTTGTTCATGTCTAGGACTGTGTTTGGGGGTCGTTTTGGCCTCTATTTCATCCCTAGATCATCAATTTCGTGGTTGGTTCTCAGATTTGCAAGTTTGGTTTAGGGAGAAATAAGGGGGAAAAACATGTTTCTTTTGATCTTTCTTGAAATGGGGCTGCTTAATTGGATATTTCTTGATTGCAATTAATGAATCCAATAAAAATGTGGTCATAGAAAGAGATTGAAAATGTATTATATGTGCTTGTTCTATCTGGTGGATTGGTAATCAATAGGATTGTGATCTTGTTGATACATATTCAAGTCTTTAGTCGTAAAAACAAACAATTTTACTAATTCAGATTTTTTAGATTCAGACGTAAAAACAAACAGTATTATTGATTTAGATTTCGGACTTAAAGACCACCTCTTATATTTCGAAGTGAAATCGAACGACTTAATGCTTTCTTAAAAAACAAACGCCCCCTTACTTTCATTTCCAATAACTTTTCCTTTATAAAAATTACCATATTAATTATATTATTAGAATATATAATATAATTCTTAAAATATTATTCATCTCTCCTATGTCTTTAATTTTTAAAAAATTAAAATTTTTAAAAAAGATAAAATAATCGGAGTTCTACAAATTTGCAAGAACTTTCACTTTTTCTTTCCTATTTAATTCATTTGGAGAAAATTTTGAAAGTTTATTGGAACAATTTTTCTAAATCTCTATTTTAAAAAGAAAAAAAATGATGCATATGGTGATTCCCTTCATTTAAATTATTCTTTTAATCATTTTTTTTTAGATTTTACCCAAATGTTACTAGGTGCGTAATACCAAAGTTCGTAATAATTGTACATTAAACTACAAAATTTTCCGAGTTTTTTAGCCTAGATCCATAATGATTGTGAATCCATCACATGTCATCACTAGAAAGAACCTCTAAACTTACAAATAATCCTTATTATTTTCTTATATTTTTTGTCATTTAGTTAGTTTAAACAGGTTCGTAATATCACGAAGTTGAGTATATAAACCTAGTAACATTTGGATGAATTTTAAAAAAGTTTATTATAAAAGCAATTTAGAATAAGAAGAATGTTCATTATAGTGATCTCTTTTAAAAACCTCTTGGAAATACTCTAAATTTGAATATTTTATGCTTTTCTAAACAAATTACTTATTTTTTTTTAATATATGATTGAAAGTTGAAACCCATGATTATGATTTTGAATATGTAAAGAAAATTGTACAAACAAAATTGACTTATGGAAAATAATTATTTAATATTTACCGTCTAAATTTTATTTACCCGTTGAAAGAGATACTGTGTGCTTGTGTGTGTGTGTGTGTGTTTTACAGAGGTATTGAGTGTGAAAACTCTCCAAATTGATGCTCAATCCACATCTCTACAAACGTCTCTGATCAATTGATTCGATTGATCGAAGGAAATTTCAGTTTTTTTAGTCTCTAGAAGTTCTTAATCAGTGTTCGATGAACAAATATATTCGAGACTTTGCATTTGCGATTCCGTAATCAGATCGATTTTGAGTTTGTTTATAGTTGTATTAAGGTTTCGGCAAATGGAAGGTGAACATGATGTGCATATGGCTACAGAGGGCTTAGACTGGAAATTCTCTCAGGTTTTTGGTGAACCTGCTGCTGGCGAAGAGGTTCAAGAAGGTACAGCAACATTTGATCGATGCTCTTTTGTTTTTTGTTTTAATTTTTTTTATATGTTATCTGGTTATGAAACTGTAGTCATTTTGATGTTTAATGTTTGTTGTTTGTATTCTGTTTACGTTTAAATTTTGATGAATTTATTGCTCATTTGACTTTATTTATTAAGAAAAATTGTCTGCATAGCATACTTGGTGACTGGAATGACAGCTTTAATTGATGAACTCTACATTCCATAGGTTTCAGGAAAGAGATTCAGTTTGCTACTTTATATTCAGGTGTTTAAACATTTAAAATTGATATGGGTTTTGTTATTTGTGGTGTAAAATGAAGGTATTCTTTTTATTTTAATGTTTAAATATTGAAGTTGCAGAGAAGTATGTCTGGCTTCAAAAAGTCCAATTATCTTTTATCTTTTCTTTTGGATCAGAGGGAGTAAAAATGAAAGTATACAATCCTTTAGCTCAAAGTTTGGAGTACTGATTTGTATAGGTCAAAACCTAGATGATAAAATTTCTAAATGTGATTATTCATAGTAGCAGATATTTCAGTAGGAATCGTTCATATTTGCTTGGAAGAAATCTGTGATAATCATCTTATGATGACACATTGACCGAATGTGATCGTTCTGTATGCAGTTGATATCATTTCAGCTATAGAATTCGATAAATCTGGGGACCATCTTGCAACAGGAGATTGTGGAGGTCGTGTGGTTTTGTTTGAAAGAACCGACAAAACAGATGTATGTTTTTCAATGGATCTAATTAAATCATTTGTTCTTTCTGATTTATTGTAAGCTAAAAGCTTTATGTTTTCATTGATTCCACTTCTAACATTAACTATATATATATATATATAACATAGCATGGTGATCATCGAAGAGATCTTGAGAGAATGGATTGTTGTAGCAGTAGACGCCCTGAGTATCGCTACAAAACTGAATTCCAAAGTCATGAGCCGGAGGTTCTTCTCTTTTGTCTTCGTGATAGAAATACAATTGGGTTCTTCTTTTCAGTTTCTATTCTTTTTTGTTCAATGTCTTATTTGATCTTCACTGATTCATGTTTATGAGTTCAGTTTGACTACCTAAAGAGCTTAGAAATTGAAGAGAAAATCAACCATATCAGATGGTGTCATACAGCTAATGGTGCCATGTTTCTGCTCTCGACTAATGATAAAACTATAAAGTGCTGGAAGGTAAGATTATACTGAATTTTGTGTATAAAGTAATTATTATACATTTTAATTAATAAAATGACAACTTTACCCTTAATTATAGAGAGATAAATATTTTCCATCTCATAATTAAGGGTAAAATGGGAAACTACACATTTACTTTTGAAAATTCACCCTTATTTTGGGATAAACTAAAATAGTAATATAGACACTTATTTTGGGACAGACGGATTATTAAGTTACTTATTTTTATACGTTTATGTTGGACCAGGTCCAAGAAAAGAAGATCAAGAAAATATGCCACATGAACATAGAGCCTCCGAAATCAACAAGTAATGGTTTTATTAGTGGTTCAAATGTGCCCACAATGTCTAAACCACCACACACTGCAAATGGAGATTGTATGAGCAACAATGCTCCATTTCCATCATGGAAGCTTCCATCTCTACGTTTACCCATGGTAATAATACTCAGCATGACCATTTTACCCTTCACATCATATAAGCTTTTCGTGCAAAGATACTTTGAACTTGAAATCTACCAAATATTATAGGTTTTTATCTGATATGATCCTGTATATCACTAACATGTTCTCCATCTTTTCATGTTTAGGTAACCGGCCATGAAACAAGCCTTGTAGCTAGATGCCGTAGAACATATTCTCATGCCCATGATTATCATATTAATTCCATCTCAAATAACAGGTGCATTTTCATCTTTTATGATCAGTTATCTCTGTTGCGCTTATGTATTACCTTTCACTTTCATATGACGTACATAAAAATGCAGACTACCCTTATGGGAATTACATGAGTTGAAAATAAGTGGAAGAGTCATTCAATCTTTTCCTTTACTATAATGAGCTTTTGTAGAGTGGCATCTCCATACATAGAGGTTGAATATATAGTCATCTTTTTATTCAAGTTTCCCTAGGAATAGTGAACTTTACATCTGAGATTTTGGCTAGTTTGCCTATTATTTACATAAATTGGCATAGTGATTTTTTAAAACTGTCTTCAAATACTTAGTCTGGAGTTCATAAGAGAATACAACAATTGAATAAATATAGGTCTAAATCTCTTGTAGCATGTATTAAATATTGGATTTACTTATTTTTTTTTATCCAGTGTGTAGTGACATCCTGCTTGACATCATATAATATCCACTAAGTGAAACTTTTTATCTTCTTTCCATCTTGTAGTGACGGTGAAACTTTTATATCGGCTGATGATCTGCGCATAAACCTTTGGAACATGGAAATTAGTAATCAGAGTTTCAATATCGTTGATGTGAAGCCTACCAACATGGAGGATTTAACCGGTAGAACTGAACATTAATGGCTTCTTTTATATACCAAAACTGTGAGCCAATTTTTCTACCAAAAAAGTGCTATCTGGAAAAAGTTGGTTGGTCAAGTACTATTAGACCTAGTGATATATTCTTTCCGGATAATGAGCTTTTCCGTTTTACCGCTCACAATATTTTGGAAAGTAAATTTGGCCCTTCTTTCACAAACAGGATGCTTTATGTTGTTAAGTTTATTTGTAGTGGCCATACTTCTTTATAAGAAATTTGGCTCATCCTTTTCCATCATCTAATGAGGGCTGTTTGAGATATGTAGTCTCTGGTCTCTTCTCTTTGTGTTGGATCTTAGAATATGCCAGTGCCATTAAGCTGTAAAATTTAGCGCTTCAACTTTCTCTTGTATATTTTTCCTTTTTTCCTCATTTTGGGAGGGAATAAACTTTATCCTTTTCCTATCATAAGCTCTATATTAATTTGATGACATTTTTTTGAATGTGTTATTGCAGAGGTGATAACTTCAGCAGAGTTTCATCCTTCACACTGCCATATGTTGGCGTATAGCAGCTCAAAAGGCTCAATTAGGCTTCTTGATTTACGGCAATCCGCTTTATGTGATGGTCATAGTAAATTGTAAGTGGATACCTTTTTCTGTCAACACTTGTATATAAATGGGTTAAATATTCGTGAAGAAATTCTTTAAGTGGCCGTTTACCAAATCTTACCTGGGTAAGTGCTTACCGGAAAAATTCAACACCGTCACTTACTTACCGGGTAAGATTTTAGTCCATAAAAACGGCATCGTATGCAACAATTTACCCGGTAAGCGCTTACCGTGGTAAGATCCGTCGCAATCACTTACCCGGGCAAGACTCTTGCTAATTGTTTTCCTTGTCTTCGCTCTTACCGGGTAAGATTTTTGGTACTTGTTATATTTCTCCGGTAAGGTAACATGGCTTGGTAAGCACTTACCCGGGTAAGCATTTGGTAAACGGCCCCTAAGTATGTAAGAGCAGGAGAGAGAGAGAGAGAGAGAGAGAGAGAGAGAGAGAGAGAGAGAGAGAGAGAGATCCAAATGAACACGAGGGAGCATATGTGGGCCCATGCAATAACCATATATAAGGGCCTGTTTGTCAACAGCTTAATGAGACTCACAGCTTATTCGGGCAGCTATACATGACTGTTTGGTTGTGGCTTAATGATATAGAAAGTGGGTTATCCGGTAAGCTTCTAGGGGGGAGCTTTATGTAGAAAGCCAAGTTTTTCAAAACCTGCCTCCTCCCAATTAAAAAACACGCTCCTTCCATCTATGAAAAAACCCTCTCAATCCATACAGACAGATTAATCCACACAGACTTTATCCATACAAGACTTAATGGAAAACCAAGCAAACGGCCCCTAAGTAGTTAATAACAACATGTTTTCTTATATACAATATATTGATCTTATTGGCTACATACTACTTGCAATAAAATCTTTTCTATGGGAGATAAAAATTAGGTTGTTCTGCAATTGAATTCAGTTTTTTTATTTACATTTTACAGATTAAAAGAACACGAAGCTCCAGGTGCAAGATCTTTTTTCACAGATATTATTGCCTCAATTTCTGATATCAAGTTTGCAAAGGGAGGAAGGCATATCCTAAGTCGTGACTACATGACTCTTAAGGTATTTTCTTTTTAAATTTTCTATTAGATATAAAGTCGAATTTCATCCTTTTCAGCACTATGTAAATAAACTTCGATTGCCTTACTCCATTAAGTGATAAAATTTGAAAGAGAGCTTCTTTTTCTTTTTCTTTTTCGTTTACTTTCTTTGTAAAAATGTTTCCGTTAAATACATGTCAGCTGTGGGATATAAATATGGATTCTGGTCCAGTGGCAACTTTCCAGGTTCATGATTATTTGAGACCTAAGGTAATAATATATCTTTCACAAATCCTTATCCTATAAAACTTTAGTCAGACAAGAAACGGTTTGCTTAATGGATTAAGCCATTGTACTTCTATCAGCTGTGTGATATGTATGAAAACGATTCAATCTTCGACAAATTCGAATGTTGTCTGAGTGGAGATGGACAGCGGGTGGCAACGGGTTCATACAGGTCTGACTTTTGCAGTCTCTTGATTATATTTAAATCCCTCTATTGAGTAATTGAATCATTTTTTACATTTGATATTTTTTTTTTATTTACGACAATTTTTATGATCCAGCAATCTGTTTCGTGTTTTTGGGTGTTCTGAGGGAAGCTCAGAAGAAGCAACTTTAGAGGCAACAAAGAATCCCACAAGGTATATATTGTCTTTTAAGTTTCTTTTTTATTTCAGCAAAGTGATTCATTTAATTTTCGGAATTTTTTAATGAACTCTTTTATGTTATTTTAGGAGACAAATACAAACCCCACCAAGATTCCCAAGATCTCCCGGAACCCTTCCCCGTGTTAGCAGGCGAGGTATGTTTTTTTGTGAACTCTGATCTTAAAAGTTTATAATTCGTGTTAATGATTTCACCCGAAAGTGACAATTACATGAAAGTTTTAGAAGGATTCTAGTTAAAAATGACTCCAAAATGTAAGAAAGTTTCAAGATTTTCTATTTAAATGTAAGAAAGTTTCAAGATTTTTTATTTAATGTAAGAAAGTTTCAAATTTTCCTATTTTTTTTACCCATTTGACCGGTAACCTATTCATCTTGTAGCATCTGGTTACATGGATGTTAAGTTTAGCGTCCACTTTGACCTTTTGAAAACGGGTATCCATGTCATCAAATGTTACAAGATCAACAGAAAATGGGAAATTTTGAAACTCCATTACATCTATTGAGAAAAAAATATATAGTATATTATTTGTTACACTAAATAGGAACTAAGACGAAGGATCGTATGAGAATAGAAGTTAAGGTGAGAAGTGTAAGAAGGGATCTGGACCGTTGATCTTGATCACTTTTAATCTCACACCCACCTCATGAACTAGGCTTATCACAAGAAATTGATTCGGTGCATCTTGGTGCAACACATTAGTATTGATCTTCAATTAGGATTGATCCAAGGGTGGAGATCCCTTGATTACCAGGCCATATATGTGCACTAATTTTTTTTTATTTTTTTTTCGTGTTTTCATCTAAAAGGATCCGACAACTCGGGAATTGACATCAATGGAAGCAGTTACGATTTCTCAACAAAGTTGCTCCACCTTTCATGGCACCCAAACGAAAACTCAATCGTGTGTGCTGCTTCAAACAGCCTTTACATGTATTACGCATAAAAAAAGGTCGAATACGAGATTTTGTATAAAATTTTCTCTTATATACACTTGTAGAAATAAAAAAATAAAAAAAACTTATAGGCCATCAATGAAGATCCATCATCAAAATTCTCCAGTTTAGTAAATGATAAGTAATAGAAAAATAGAAATAGAAAAATAATAAGTCAAATTGCAACAAATGATCATTAAGCTTAAACCAGATTTGAACATGAAAATGTCTTCTTGTTAAAACTTTCATCACAAATTGTGAAATTGTTCAACACCACCTAGCTGACCAGATAAACAACCCATGTTACTTTTATTAGCTTCACCATCTTCTAAAGTGCATGATTTCTTCCCATAGTGATGCCTTGAGAAGCAATCTTGCATTTGGACTCCAAGTCCTTGGGTTTGTCTTTTTGTTAGGTGGCGTTTGTTTTTTAAGAGGTACTAAGTCTGAAGTCTGATTTTCAGTTCTGAAATGGTTATGAAACATCTAAACGAATCAGACATAAGTGGTGATTAAGAGCTTAAAATGAAAAAAAACAAACAAGGCCTTAGTCTTGGATTGTCTTTTGTCGTTCTCGGATTTAGTTGATATTGTCACCTATTTTGCTAAATCATTTATGTTCCCAAATCTTGACATTTTCCCACTTCATTCTAGTATAGTGGTCTTTAACATCTAATAAGGAAATTGAAACTAAGGAGAGGGATAAGGGCGACGAAGAAAAGGAGCAAACAGTAGGGAGGTGATAGGGGAAGGACTAAGGAGAGAGAAAGAACAGAAGGAAAAACTCTGTACGATAGAACAAGGGCTTGGAGTAAAGGGACATAAGTTCTAATTGTTGCGCTGTTAGACGAGATAAAACTGAACTCATAAACAACAAATACATAACCTTAACCATGACGTCAATGTCCTTGACGCTAGTAATGGTCTATGGTTTAAAATTTTAAATGTGCTCAAGAGGAATAAACTTATCAAAATATTTTTACTTTTTCATTTAAATCAAGCTAAATAGTTATGATATTGTATTATGGGTAAGCGCCAATTAAGGTTATATTTGGTTGATCTTTTACCCTAACCCCAAGTCATTGTCGAACTTAAACCCGAATACCCCACCTAAACCGAATGAAATTCGTGTTATTTGATTATTTCCATTTATTTATATTTTCTTATTCAATTATTTTGGTTCAATTACAGATACATAAACGTATAATATTAAATATATCCATATTTAAATTGAACTCCTCCCTCTCCTTTACAGTCGAGTAGCTTTGCACCTTCCAATTGAGTGGCTTCGATTTTATTATTTCTTTATTTTTAAATTTATTAATTCGATTTATACAGTTTTGAATTTTTAGCTTTATTAACATATTATATATGTATTTATATAATCCTAAATTATAAAAGACTTATTAAAATAAAATCATACTTGATTTACTCTACAACCGAACCAAACAAAACAAAAATCAATTAAAACGAACCTTATGTGATTTAATTATCGCTTAGTTTTTAAAATTGTTTAAAAAAACGAAAAAACCGACCAAATAACATCCTTATCAATAAATGCAATCGGGATTTTACAATAAGGTTAAAAAGTAAAAAAGATATTATTTAGTTATACAAAAGTCATTTTCATGGCCTTTTGGGAAAGGGGTATTTTGGTAATTGGTGCATAGTATTACTGTATTAGTGGGTAGCCTCTTTGTTCCAAATATATATATAATATATATATATATATTTTCTTTAGTAGCCCCACAATTCCATCCTCTCTCAATCCTCTTCTAGGGTTTTCGTAACCCTTTTGCTTCTCTTCTCTCTATCCTTTCACCATTCAATTCAATGGCTGAGGAGGCACAGTATTCGACCGCCGGTGACTTCGCCACCACCAAACGCAAGTATGATGACTCCACCACCCCACCTCCGCCTTCAACCACCCGTCGTGCCACTGGATTTTCTGCCCCCATCATTCCTTCACAGTCTCCTGATTCAGCCCCTGCGTACAACAGTGTACCTCCACCCGTTGATGAGATCGAGCTCGCTAAACAGAGGGCTCAGGAGATCGCTGCTCGTCTCTTTAACAACGCTGAGGCCAAACGACCTAAGTTTGAGAATGGCGGCGGATTTGATTCTAATGATAGCAAGGGTTTCAGCTCTGGTCCTACGGGTTCGATTCTTTGCTCAAATCTCATGATTCTTTTTACCTTTTTCTGGTTTAGGTTTTGTGATTGTGATAATTACATTGGTAACCTTGGCTTTATCTCTCACGTGAACACATTTGTTGAGTGGATTCGACTAAAAAATCATATTAAATAGATTCTCTTAATTGTTTCAAAGCAAATAGAAAGAGATTTGTTCACCGGAAAGAATTTGGCTGTATAATTATATTCGGTTGAAGGAATTGAAATAAACAGTTTGGTGTTCGTTTATGCTCTTATTTATTTACATAATTTGCCAATCTAAAACGGATACATGTTACGCAGTTTGAAATCAAGGATGATTTGTATGCCTAAATTGAAAAAAAATGTCTCCATCATTCACCTTAAAAGTTGTTGCGAATGATTTGAAAGTAATAGATAACTGCAAAATTAAAAACAAGGATATATGGTAATTTTAGCTGCTATAGCTTCCAATCAGTACCAATGATAATTTGTAAGGTAGTAGGTATGACTTGTAAACCAATTATATTGTGGTGTGGTGTGTGGTATTTTCAATTGTGTTATGGGCTGTTTAACTAGATCACTCCTTAATGGTTTATTTTTCCATCATTGCAGATTATGGGCAGAAGAATTTTTCGTCCACTCCTTCATCTGTACCTTCTTCTTATGGTTATGGAAGCCCAAGTAAAAAGATTGACATACCAAATGGAAGGGTAGGTGTGATTATTGGTAAAGGTGGAGAGACTATAAAATATCTTCAGCTGCAATCTGGAGCAAAGATTCAGGTTACTCGAGATATGGATGCAGATCCTCATTCACTTACCAGAGCAGTTGAGCTAACAGGTTCTGCGGAATCAATATCCAAGGCAGAGCAGTTGATAAAGGATGTACTTGCTGAGGTATATATTCAGCTATTCTATATGATGGTTCAAGTCTGTCTAATTTCATTTTCATATGTGTGTAGTTGATACCTTCTTCAGTTTTGTTTATTTATTTATCTTTGGTGCTGGCTTTATGTATTATATTGGTAGGATTCACTTTTCAGTATATTGTGATACGATTTGACTAGCATGTGTATGTTTATGCTTATTGGCTTTTTGATACAGGCCGAGTCAGGAGGTTCTGGCATAGTTTCTCGAAGAATACCTGGTCAGCCAGGTGGTGCTGAACAATTTGTGATGAAAGTTCCGAACAACAAGGTATTTTCGTGTTCAAATTTGGTTTAAGCTTACTGATCATTTGTTGTAGCTGGCCTATAATTGTTCTGTTTTTTGGTTTTGCTTATAGGTTGGCCTTATTATTGGTAAAGGGGGTGAGACCATTAAAAATATGCAAGCTAGTACAGGAGCACGTATTCAGGTATTTCCAAACTCTTATTATTTTTAGTTCCATTTACAAGGATTTAAAAAAAATACTGTGATACCTGGATCGTTTGGCCCAACTAGGTCATGTTTCCATGCAAAACTCCCCCACCACATGGGGGCAAGGCAAGCTTTAGGCCTTTTGGTCAGTTGGCATGGCCTCAAAGGCATGTAATTATTTCTTTTGTGCAACTGTGTATGACCTCAAAGTCATGGTTCCATGCCATCCTAAGCTTTCTTTATCTTTCTTCTGGAAAATGATACTCACCTTTTTATGGGAAATGCAAAAAACTAATTCATTTAGAGGCATCATTAAAGGATGGAGGGAGAATGATATTGTGTGTGTGTGTGTGTATATATATTAAGTGTGAAGACTAAAATATGGGAGGATATCTGCAGAATATTTTCTCATTTTCTTCTGACAAAGGATGTTATTTAAATTATTTTTGTACTGTTCGCATTCTAAATTGTTTCTTGGAAGTGTGCTGACTCGAATTTATTAAGTATAAATTTGTCTAGGTTATGTTAGCATATGAGAAATAAGGTTTGGTACTATGTTGTTTTGATATACATATATTCCCTTATGTCGATTATCAATTTTACAAGTAAAATTGTTGTAGCTGAAAAAATTGCATCTATTATCAGGTGATACCTCTACACCCGCCTCCTGGTGATACATCAACAGAAAGGACTGTACAGATAGATGGATCCAGTGATCAGATTGAGGCTGCAAAAGTGTTGGTTAATGAAGTAATCAGTGAGGTATGTGCATGTATGCAAGGAGACCAAGCATCTGCTTGGTTTCAGAAACCGTATGCTAAATTGCACTTTCTTTTAGTAGAGTTCTCTTTTTCCCTTTCTGAATATTGGGACATCTTTAATCTTATATGGATATCATAGTCTTCTTTGATTGCTCTGATATGATAAATATGTGAATCTGGTGGTTGCATTCTGATTCAAAATGGATCTCTTTTTTCTAATGAATTTCTAGAAGTTTCTGCCAATTTAAGAAAGATGGGGAGTCTATTAGCTAAAGGTTGTTACATTTCTCATTCTGCCATTTGTTTACTTTTTTTTTCTTTCTATCTGTTCTGTTATTATTCTAACTTCAAATGAGAAGAGCCCTTTATCATCTGATCGGAAACAGGTGTGTTGTAAAGTATGTTATTATTGAGGTCATCATATAGCATAATCCACAACTTTATAATTTACCTGATTATTCATAGATTGCCACCACCTGCTTCTCTTCCATATATTCCACTTGTAAAATATGAGGTTGCAGATTTCTGCTGTTGCTGCTCTTTGGAATGAACAGCTTGGTTGTCTGATTCTTCCTGCTAGAATCCAAAATAAGACTTATGGCGGAGTCAGCTCTCTAATTGCAAATATATCCTGGATTGAACGGTAAATTGCAGATGTATATATCTTCCTATATCCATAATGAATAGAAGAGCCTCTTTATATGTTGGATTGCCTCTGCAGGGCTGTTGGAACTTTGTCAAACAAACTAACAATTTCAGTTGTCATTGGTTAGACTGAATACTGCCAACTGATGATTCTGTTATATTGGGGTTTAACACTTAAATATATTTTTCTTGGTTATGAAAATGGTTTTATATTTGTAGGGTATGCCTCTTTTACTGTTATATGGATATATGATATAGTGAGGCTATTATTAACTATTAAGGTAATTGAGAAGCATAGAATTTCATCATAAAAGATTTTCTCTCACAGAAAAAGCATTGCAGTTATTTATGGATGAATGCTCAACCTTGAAGGAATCTATATATTTAGTTAAATGTGCATGTCTTAATGCTGATATTGCTGTTAGGACTTTCCTATGGGTGTTGGGTAGTTGGAGTTTTGGTGACAGCAACCTGAAACTGGTATGACTCTAAACCCTCTTTTTAGAAGAACTGCAGATGTATTATTGTCATGGAGATTTGAGGTGGGCTATCCATATGGGTTTTAAGGATATTAATTTGCTTAACAGACTGCTTATAGGTTATTTTTTTTATATTGATTCTATTTGGGTAGGATGATTTTCTAGCTTTCTATATAGCCTATTATTTTTCACTGCTTTTTATAAACCATAAGTGCTCTATTTCATGTTTTCAGGATCTTTTCTATTGGGTAAGTGATGATACATTGCTGTCTATAGTTGCTTTTATATCCCCCTTTTCAGTTTCTTCTCTACAGAGTGTGGTTGTATCCCGGTGGTTACTTTCATATCCATTTTACTTCAATATCGACTATTAAACCCTTTTTTTTTTTTTTGATAGTGATTTAATAGTTTGAGCTATTGATCTTCTTGCATTTTATTTAATAAAACACCATAAGAATGTATGTACTTTGGGTTTGTCTCAACTCTTTTTAGCATGCTTCTGATTTTATGATTTGATATTCACATTATATCGATGCTTTCATTGGTTATATAGTCCTTTTACTGGATCCACATTACAGTCATGGTCGATTTAGTCATTTAGCAACTATATATACAATGTCATAGCTGTAGGGTTTGCCATATTATATTTGCTCTCTTTGCAAAGATTGTATAGTTTTGCGATCTGTTTTGTACCCATTCACTTCGAATAGGGGGAGGATGGGCTTTCTGCTGGAGTAGCTCGGTAATACCACCCAACCAGTACGGTATGTAGGCACTTGAACCTGTCTTTGATATAATTAATATACATATATTATAATTATTACCATCTTTGTGCTAAATATTTGTGCTAGTTGTATCTTATATCTATTTCTGCCTGTATGCAAGCATGTCAGTAGTATGTGTAATAAATAATACTTCAGCATGCATGTTTATTTTGTGATGCAATATGTAAGTGTGGTTTCTTGGTTCATTTGAGATGATGATATTATGCAGAATCGTCTGAGAAATCCGATGGGAAGTGGCGGATATTCACAACAAGGTTACCAAGCTCGACCCCAGACCAATTGGGCCCCACCTGGTTCCCAAATGCAGCAACAGGGCTATGGTTATATGCAACCTGGTGCGTACCCTGGTCAACCCGCTCAGTACACCCAAGCACCATACGGCAGTTATCCTCGTCCACAAACTTCAGGTGGATATGCTGCTGGCTGGGACCAGTCTGGAGCTGCACCGGCTCAGCAAACCACACCGGGTGGTGGTGGTGGTGGTTATGATTACTACAACCAACAACAAGCTCCACAAACCCAACCACCTGGTGGTGCAGCTGGCCCAACCGATGGTTCTACTTATGGTTACAGTCAGCAAGGTGGTCAAGCTTATGGTCAGGATGGGTATGGTGGTTATGCATCTGCACCCCAATCTGGTTATGGTCAGCCACAGGCGGGTGCTGGATATGATCAACAAGGTTATGGTAATCCGACACCTGGATATAATACTGAAACTACCGAAGGTCAAACTGGTTCATATGGCGGTCAGGCTGATAATGCCGCTAACCAAGCTCCTCCAGCGGCATCTGCACCTCAATCTGGTTACGTTCAGCAATCTACTCAGCCGGGGTATGGGGTGGCTCCAACGTCCCAGCCGGGGTATGGGGCTCAGCCGCCTTCTGGCTATGGTGGTTATGGACCACCACAGACTCAGAAGCCTCCTGTTACACCAGCTGCTTATGGACAGCAGCCGCCTCAGCAGTCTCCTAATGCTGCTCCACAAGGTGGGTATGCACAACCAGCTCCGTATCCTGGTGGATATGCTCAGCCGGATGGTAGTGGTCAGCGGCCTCCAGCCGCTGCTTATGGTGGCGGTGGGTATGGGCAAGCACCGTATGGTGGTACTCAGGCGGCAGGTGGGTATGGAGGACAGCAGGCGGCATATGGAGGCGGGTCTTATGGCGGTGGTTATCCTCAGCAACCTCCTGCGTATTCTGGTGGTGATGCGGCGGCTGCTCCAGCGGCTCAAGGTAGTCAGCCTAGTGGTGGTGGTGGTGGTGCGGTTGCTAAAGCTTCGCCTCAGCAGAGTTGATGGTGATGGTGGTTAAACAAGCCAATTATGGGTTGTGTAGCTTGGAATAGACTTTGGTACTGAGACGATGTTTCTTTGTTAATTGAATATTTTTTGAATGTTTTTTTGTTAAAGTACATTTGGACTTCTTTTTTAGACATGTTCCATATTGCAATGCATTAAAAAGCATTTCATCCTTGCTTCTTAGATCCGAAGCTTTTATCTTTTACAATCCGAAGCTTTCTATGGTTATTTAAATGTGTTGTTTAATTGATGAGATTTCGAAGTATTAGTTTAAACAAAGTTATAAAAGAAAAGGCCAAGGCTTGTGGATGTTTGTATGGACATATTTTACTAACATCTATGATTTTTCACAAATTATCAAATTTGTATTCGTTGAAAATATTCTTGTGAAAGAACTATTAGATTTTGCTTTTTTCGCAAATTATCTCATGTTTTCTAGTAATACTTGTGTGAATTGAGGAATGCTGTATGCACCATTTTTGTTAGAATCAGATCAAATCATGTATTAAAAATGCAAATAAGTCTTAATGTTGACGTATGCGAGGAAGAAATTAGAAGGGTGTATATACTAATAAGTCTTAATGTTGACCGCTATTGCTAAATGCATCCTATCATACTAATTTCGTTTTCACAGACATGAACATGAAAACTTATTTTTTATATCCCTGATGCATAATTTTGACTTGATTTGACATAAAAAGGGTGTATATATCACTCACCTAATAATATACTGGAGTGCATTTAGCTAACCCTTTATGAAAATTGATATGCATTTCGAGACAACTCTAGCTATTTTGAAACTTGATCATTCTTTTAACTTTCGTTTATTTTCTAATACTCATCAATTACACATATTAGTATAAAAAGATTAGACCGGGTTTCATTTGTTATCATTTAAAATTAACGAGATTGTCGAGCGTATATTTTAACATAATACTTCATACACTTGCACCAAGATTCCTTAAACCATAAGTGGGTACACAAGCACATAAGACTCTAGTGTTGCCCTTCATTAAGCCCTTTACCTAATTCATTTACATGTTTGTGACTATTAAAACAAGGACTCGTTATTCCACTTGCCTAGAATATGGTCCACACTAACTCACTAAGGATAAGGTGGCATTTGTTTTTTAAGAGGTGCTGAATGCTGAAGTCTGATTTCAGTTCTGAAATGATTATGAAACATCTAAACGAATCAAACATAAGTGATGATTAAGAGCTTAAAATGAAAAAAAAACAAGGCCCAAGTCTTTTCAAGATTGCCTCACACATCTTGCCAAACATGATTCTAAGACTCTAGAACCCAACATCTTGTAAATCCAAATAGTGTTGGTGATCTAGGTTGAATCAACTTCAAGTGGGCTAAGCAAATGATAACCTTTCAAGGTGATATAATAAATAAAAATTCAAAAACTAAAAAAACGAGCTTAAAAACTCCTAACTAAATACAATAAGTTGTTTTTTATTCTAAATCCTGTGACCCTAATCAAACAAACACCCAACCCAATGTCATCAATAACATTCATGGACGGGTGAAAACCAATAGACATGCCTTCTACCCGAAGAAAAATAGTCGAGGGACCAAATACGCAAAATGACCAAAACCTACGAATCATTTTTCTAATTTAGACTAAAATATCGGAGAATATGTCATTTTTAAAAATAACAAGGGTGAAATTCGATAATACAAGAAAGATTAGAGGCCATTTTATCACTTATAAAAAATCAAGGGTAAAAATTGTTAGTATATAATACTCAGCCATGGAGGCTCAAAACCCTTTTCACCGCTCTCTCGTCCTCTCTGTAACTCTACCAAATTTTAGAACAAGGTAAATCAAATTCCTTTTCGTTTCTCATCGATTAATTTCTAATAATTTGGGGATTAGGTTAAATGTGTGTGATTTCGTTTTTTTTTTTTCCTTTTTAATGGATGATTTTATGCGTCAAATGTATCATAGATTGTAGGAGTATACAATTTTTTTTGGGGAATGTTTGAAATTCGTGCGAATATGTTATTGGAAGCCATAGTATTGATCGTAAATTCGTATGCAACATTTTGATCTTTTTGATTCTTAATATTCTATAGCATTAAATATATGATTGAATTGGAAACTCATGTAAACTTGGGGTACAATATGGTGAAAGTGGCTTGTAATTATCGAAATGGAATGTATTAGAATTTCTTCTGCTTTAATTTAGGGTATGATCTTTGCAAGCTCAGATGAAGTAGTTTTGTTTTAAAATTGTTTATGATGGATGATTATTATGGGTGAATTGTGATTCAGACACTCTTCATTTCGAGAAATTTGAAACATTCTCTTAGATTTCTTGATGCCTTAGTTTTGTTTTATATTTTTTGAGTTTAAAGATATGAAGAACCCTATGTAAAGAGTACATGGGATCTTTTGTGCTGAGTGATTAAGAGGCTCTGTTTAGAATTGGTGTTTGATGAAACAAACAAATAAATTTACGCTAGAGGATAATTGCGTGATTCCGACCTTGGAGTGTAACTTTTGATCCATCATAGTGTCTGTGCAGGTTCGCTTTTATTTCCAATGACATAGGTCTATATGTGCATTTGGTTGTTATGTTATACTTATGTATGCATTCACATGTGAATTGTGATATTGAAAGGCTAACAATCTACACTTTTCAGGCTTTATGTGAAACATTTACTCATTTAATCAGCGTTTAAGGAATATTTCCATGGAGTTGGTGTCAACTTCTTGAAAATAGCCGTTATTGTTTTAAATTTATTATGTATGCATTCACATGTGTATAGTACTCATTTGAACAGTTTCAAAGGAATATTTATATGGATTTAGTGTCAACTTCTTAAAAATACCCGTTATTGTTTTAAATCTAAGTTCCATGCCGAAAAAGAATTGCTGCCAAGACCGAGTTATTGAAATCCATCAATATCTTTTGAAGCTGTTAATACCCTCTTTGTATAATGAACTCATTCCCTTTCTTTCTGTTTGTAATTTGTAAACCTATGTTTAGAATTATCATCATTTTGTTGATTCATTTATCTTATTGACCAAATGGATCTTATTTCTTTTTGTGTTTGTTTAAATAATTCAATCTTTTGTACGCTATTATAGGGTAGGAAATATGGCATCAAAGTTGAGTATGTTACGATCAAAGGCGGCTGAAGCCTCAAAGTTTTTGTCCAAGAATGGATGCACCTATTACAAGCAGACACTAGAGAAGAATAAGACATACATTCAGGATCCACCGACTATAGAAAAATGTCAGCAGTTGTCAAATCAGCTACTTTACACTCGGCTTGCCAGGTTCGCCACATTGTTACTTCTCTAGAATATGGTATATCTATGTAAGTTACTGTTATACTGTGTATGAGGGAGATTCAAGGGAAAACACTAAAAAAAAAGAAAACTGAAGAACACCCTGGGAGCTCTCCATCTGGATGGTATGCACAAATGCATACAAGCGATTGAAGCTGTTTTTTTCCTATGCATTTGTGCATTTGTGCATTTGTGCATACCATCCGGATGGAGGCCTCCCAGGGTATTCTTGAGTTTTTTTTTTGGCATTTTCCCCTGAACTTGACCGTATAGGCCTATACATACATATATCTATATGCATATACACAGTATGGCCATATACACAGTATGGCCAAGTTCAGGGGAAAACCCCCAAAAAAGAGAAAACTCAAGAACACCCCGAGACTTGAGAGCCCTCCATCTGGACGGTATGCACAAATGCATACTGGTAATTATAACATGCATTTGTGCATATGCACTAATGCATATATATATATATATGTGTATTGGTGCATAGAAAAAAAAACTTCAATCGCTTGTATGCATTTGTGCATACCGTCCAGATTGAGGGCTCCCAGGTTGTTCTTCAAATTTTCTTTTTTTGAGGTTTTCTCCTGAGCCTCCCTCTATCTATGTATGTATGTATGTATATGTATCTATATCTATATGCAAGGGATTTAGATTCTAGCTACTAAATAAAATTTGGGTCTCATTTAATCTTTCGCATAATCAATGATCTTCCAATTCTTTCCTTTTTTCAAACTGTTCACTCTTTTTGGACAAACTTTATTTTCCGCACACATTTTACTTTTTTTTTTTGGGAGAAGGGGGGGGGGGGTATTCACATAAACAACTGCTCTATTCTTTGCGGTAGATGATAGACCCCACCTCCGGGTGAGATATAATGGGCTTGATTGGTTTGATTTTTTTTTTAAATTTATCGCTATACTCAAATTTATATTAATTAATGGTTGTCTCCTTGAATCAGTATTCCGAGTCGGTATGATGCATTTTGGAAGGAACTTGATCATTTGAAGCAACTAGTAAAGACAAGGCAGGATCTTAAAACCGAAGATATGGGGATTGCTGCTCTTTTTGGGCTCGAGTGTTTTGCTTGGTATTGTGCTGGCGAGATTGTAGGTCGAGGATTTACCATCACTGGTTACTATGTTTAACTTTTGCGATCAACTTTTAGCCTTTTGGCTACGCGTTTACAGATAAGATAATAAGATGATATAGTCTACTTACCAATGTAGTTCTTCTTAGTCAATGGATCGAACTTACCTTACCTAACTACGTTTGTCAAGAAGATACGGGTCGGAACCACTTTCCGAATAATTTGATTATTTTGTTTCCGTTGCCTGTGTATGTGCTTTTTCCAAAGTAGTGGGACCCACAAGCTTACGGGGCCAAGCAAAAAGTGGGACCCAACAAGCAAAAAAGAAGTTCCATTGTGGATGCTTTTATGGGTGTTGTTATATGGTCTTGCTGGGGTCAAATCATAACATTGAAAACGTAATAAAAAAAATACGTATGTTGATGTATCTGAGAATGAAACTGGTAGGGGTTCATTTAGCCTCGAGCATTATTATTCAGGCGAGGGTTGCATGGGAAAACTTATTTGCGTTACCACTCGATTAACATTAAGAACTTTTCATACCAGCAGAGTATTCACAGGGGGTACAGTGAGGAACATGTGCGAGCCCCTTCTAATGGAAAAATAAAATTCAATGAGGATTTGGTTCATCCGACACGTACACGTCATGGGCATCCTGCTTTTCTATGTTCTAGAGACTTTTATGTAGCTATTGAGAGTGAAGATATTATACACAATGTGTATATTCCGCCCAAAAGTTTTCTTTTAGTTCAAAACAATCAATATGTAGAATCTGAACAAGTGATTGCTGAGATTCGCGCGAGAACATCCACTTTGAATTTGAAAGAGAAGGTTCGAAAACATATTTATTATGACTCAGAGGGTGAAATGCACTGGACATTGTTTGGTCATTCGGGTTGTTTTATGTGTATCGGGTTTATCCCCATATGGGTGTGCACAACCCGCAAGGACCCGAACCCAATGGTGAACTGTTTGTTGTTGGGGGATATACGCGACGGCCACAATTTTTTTTTTCTTTTTCTTGTGACAAAATAATTATCGTAATATAAAATAAAATACATTTTAATTTTAGGAATCTATAAAATTGTGATAACCTTAAAAATTGTATATCATGTGTTATTTCATTCAAATACTAATTTGAAATATTGAATAACATATCTTTGTTTCGTATGTATTGAATGCCATTAATGTGAAACCTTTTGGAGTGTTTTTGAAACAAAAAATACACATAAAAATGTTTCACATTGTGAAACAAGTACATGTAAAAAAAACACATTGTAAAACAAATATATGTTAATCAATACATTAAATATTATGCCTAGATAAGAAAAAATCATATGAAATAACACATGATGCATAAGTTGTTAAAGTTATCACAGTTTCATGGGTTCTCAAATGATTAATCCCTTTTTTATTCAATTACTAAACATAGTACAAAACGTAAGAAATCAACTTAAATTTCAATGAGTTATATAGTTGAGGTAGCACAAAAATAGAAGAATAATGGTAGCACCGTTAAGTATTAAGAAAAGTTTATATTAAGACGGACAATATCAATGATTTTGGTGGATCCGTTCATGGATCTACCCATCAAAAATAATTTTGTCAAATGTACAAAAATGGGTTAATTGTGTTCCGTATTTGACCCTAACAATGTTAACATTAAAATCGAAATCAGTTTTACTTTTAGCATACACTTCTATTGATTTCAAATCACAAAATCAATTTATAGCAAATTCGAAAAACCTCCAAAGAGACAAACTGAGGTCAATTGAATTCCATATGATACAATATAAATTAGCGATCCATAAAGCTCAAGCTTTCTCAGGTTTGAGTATGAGCCTTCCAATCCCATTTTCAGTGAGCAAAAAAGCTCATCCGAGCTGGGTTGGGAGTTTAAAAAAGGCCGGACTGTAGTTTTTCACGCTTTTTTAGACTAAGATTTTTCGGGTCAGGCCTAGGTCTGAATCTCCCAAAACTTTAGCCAAACCAAGCTTTTAGAGGTCTAGCCTAGACCGGGCATCAGACTCACTAGGCTCAAGCCGGTCATGGACAAGGTAACGGTAATGGACTTGGGTTTTCTTAGTGCATCACTAACATTGATATAGTTAGCGGTTTTTGAACTCAAATGCCATTAAATTAAGCTTATTTAGACCAATTTTGTAAAAAAAAAGTTATTAAACTAAACTCGTATATTAAACAACAGTTTCAGGGACCATTTTGTAATTTAAATTCCCATAGGAATTCTAGTCTTCTGGTTCTGGATAACAAAGGCGGCCCATTTCAAATCTTGGGCTTCAAATGGAGTTGGATTAGCTTCGGAACTTCCCTTCCATGGCTACCATTTTTAGGGTTTTAAACCACAACTCACACGCCTTCTGCCCTTATATATTCCATAGATCAATTCCATCAACAGCAGAAGCAGATAGCAAAGCAATCTCATCTATTAGCCGCCGGTGCTCCTTTTCCGATCCGGTTTTAACGATTCCGGTAATGTAATCCGTTTTGATTTCATTCAAACTAATAGGATTTTTATTATTTCTCCAAAGTTTTAGAAGAATTTAGATTAGAATTTCTTCAAATCAAAAGCTAGTTTTTGTATTCTGTGATTTGAGTTTTTTAGGGCTCTATTAATCGAGTCAACAGCAGGCGTCGATTTGTTGGCGACTTGACTGCCGCTTAGAGCCTAGATTGTATTCCAGTACAAGATCCATGAAAAATTTGTCTTCATGTTTTCATGACACAATATATTGGATACAATTCTTCATATAAAATGATGCATTTGCTGCATAAGTCTCTGAAGCAGCTTGAAAAGGCATACTTAGACACGGGGGCTTTGTTCAAATCCCAAAACAAGCCACCTTTTGCACGGTGCCAATAAATTGCTACTTAACACGATTGAAGGAAGATGTTTTACTCATTTTCTTTCAAATTACAAGTAGCCATATATGAATCTGATCATTTTATTCATCTTAATTTAGTTTCTGGATCTGTTAATTTGAAGGGTTAGAGATGCAGTGATGAGAAAGCTAACATGTAAGAAGATACCTTCAACTTTGTGTTGAAAATCTTCAATGAAATACTCTTGTTACGCTTGGCTTCTGAGCAAATACATCATCAAGTGGTTTTCAATTTATTTTAATATAAATGCGATTGTTTGATCTGTGATATAAAGAAGTAGTGTCATGGTTATTGTAGTCACAAGTCCAATTGAGGGTTTATAATCCCAAACAAATAATTATTCACCTTTCTTAACTATTAATAGTTATAATTATATCCTGAACAGCTAGCAAACAAATATATTTCAATTTTTAGTTTTTTACCACTTAATTATTTTGCCCAAAACTGCCAAAGTCCAAACAACACCATATAGTCTTTCTTGTTTGCTCGTAAACATCAGTTGTGGGCTTACTTTCAAGAACCAATGGTTAAAAAATAAACCCAACAGATAATCGTAATGAAAAAAGCCCATCAATCCGTAAGAGTCCATCAATCCGTAAGAGTCCCAGGGCCTGTTTCTTTAAGTGTATTTGTTTGAAAACTAATTATAAGGTCGTGTTTGGATTAGCTTATTGACTTATAACTTATTTTCGGTGGGGAAAAGATAAGTTAAAACTTTTTACTTTTTAAAAAAAGATTTATTTCCCGGTGTGACACCGGATAAGTTGTTTTACCTA
This sequence comes from Silybum marianum, assembly GCA_036898165.1. Taxonomy (NCBI): domain Eukaryota; kingdom Viridiplantae; phylum Streptophyta; class Magnoliopsida; order Asterales; family Asteraceae; genus Silybum; species Silybum marianum. The sequence goes on from CM072539.1 coordinate 22,054,412, forward strand.
AATAAGTTGTTTTACCTAAACTGTCAAAACGACTTATTAATGGTGTCACACCGGAATAAGTCAATAAGTTGTTTTTACAAGCCCATCCAAACACCCCCTAAAACTACAATAAAAACGAGTATTTGAACGATTCAATTACATCTATATAATGATTATATATATAATATATTAAATTAATAAAAAAAAGTATTGTTTTATAAAAAAACTAATTTTTTTTAATGAAGCACCGGTTTGGAACCGGTTAAGGGACCCGTTTTTGTAACCGGTTACGAGATCACTTTAAATGGGCTGGCTTGAAATCAGAGGGACTTTAAATGGGCTGGCTTGAAATCAGAGGGACGGGACCGGTTACAAAAAGATTGGTTCTAAAAATACTGCTGGGGTCTAGGATCGGTTTTTGGCCATCTCTAGTTGAAATCGAGAGATGGGAGGTTGAAATCAAGAGCTGAGAGCGAGATCTGGAGGCCGATGCCATTTCAAAATTAGGTTTTTTACTTAAATTTAAACTGATGACTGATAAGCTTATAAACTAACTAATGATTGATAAGCTAGTTGTAAGCGGATGACAAAACTAATTTATAAAAATATAAAATAACAAAAAAAATGATATATTAATAAATAGTCAATATAATATTTTTAAATATAAATAATACAAACAAAATGGTAGACAATTAAAAAATATAATATATTGATCAAAATAATTACAAATTGATTAATATATATATATATATATATTTATTGTAATAATTGGATTTGTTAAAACAAATTTTAAAAAAAATTATTTTATTTATGATTTTAAATAACCATTACATGTATATGAATAACAATAAAAGTAGATCAAATTTACATGTTCTAATTAATTAACAATTTTTAAAAAAATGATTACTAATTACATTAAATTTTTTATTAAAAATATTTAATACAAGAGTAATTACTAAATAAATAATGCTAATGTATAATTCATATTAGTAATATTTATATATCATTAATATTAACGGGAACAAATCGATAAAGGACCGTTGGTTTGACTTTAAACTAAAGGTCTGTGAATGGTTGGCTATCAGGGATACGGAACAGAAGTTAGAGTGGTCGGCGTGGATTATGGACCCTCTAATTGGCTGCATACATCAGAATAGTTGAACTTGTGGAGCAGAGACGGAACGCAAGTGGCTGTAAAGAGGAAACCGTGCATTACAAAATCTGCAGGCCGTGGAGGTTATAAAGCAGTGGGTCGATGAAGGGGCTGTCCATCTGACTGAATGGACAGCCCCTTCATTTCTAGCTTAAACTTGTTGCAATTAGAAGGGTAACATTTCTGTAAACAGGGGGGAAGTTTAATCTCATGAACTAACAATCTAGGGAGGGTGTTCTTCATTTTGGCAGTAGGTTGTTTGGTAGATTTGGAGGTTCATGGACTGTCATTTTATTTTGTTTGTGAAAGTGCTGCACTTGTGGTTCATGGACTGTCATTTTATTTTGTTTGTGAAAGTGCTGCACTTGTGGTTTGTGTCTGGTTCAAAAAAAATTAATATTAGTAAGGGTTATAAAACGTGACAAAACGTTTCACAATTAGTAAGTTGGATTTATTGTCATATCCTGCATTTTCAACAAAATTGATCTATTTAAACCATGATCATGAGCAAGTACATAAATATACTCCTGAAAGATAAAGTGAATATAAGAAGTAGTGTTGTTGAGATCTATCCGGCTCTAAATAGTTTTGGAATTTCTCCATTTTAAATTTTATTTAAATGAAAGGTAGAGGATTTTGGGGGTTATCAAATGATGCATAGTGCGATACAGTCAAAACAAGGTATTATATGTTGTAGGATATGTGTGCCATCATCAAAAGGATGTGACGATATAGATAGGGATAGACATAGTTTTAGAGCTATTTATGGAGTATATCTTTTTTCTTATCATGATCTCTATGTAATCGACTCTATTTAAAGGGCTTATGATTAATGAGAAAGACAGATTCATTCTTCCTATTTTCTTGTTTGTTCTTTATAGTTTTTCCTTCAACACGTTATCAGCACGAAGCTCTCTGGATTATTTTTAAGCCAAGTTCCTTGGGTTTTCAACCATATCAATCAACTAAGATCTCCTCCCCTGCTAATTCGCGTACTGCTCTTTATTTGAACAAATCCATCATCATCTTGTTATGTCAATACTTATTTTTTTTTCTTCTAAAATTATTGCTTAAACATCTGCAATTTTTCTCTCCATTCAATAACTATTAAAGTTTACTTTTAGGCCTATCATGTGTATATATAAGAATTTGTAAAAAAAAAACACAAGATCAAGTAGAAACCGAATCTAGAAAGAAATCAAATGCAAATAATTATCTACGTATCGAAGTTGGCAAGAAAAAAAAACGTTGGAAAATTACAACTTAGTTGGCTAGAATGAAACTGACCATAGGATCAATCTCCGTTCATGAGACTTAAACATCGATCACGTTTTTCATTGCAAGTTGGAGAATCCACTGAGAGTAGGGTCTCTCTTGGTTTTCTTTAATTTTATAATTAGGGTTATCTTTTTGGGTGAGCCATATGGGTATTGGATTATGGATTTGATAATTACGTATTTTGAGTTATTGTCATTTAATTTTTGTTAGGCTAATTAATATAGTTTACTTATTTAGCATCTAATAATATATATATATATATATATATATATATTTCCTTTCTTAATTGATTATTGCCTTATTGGTTTATTTATTTATTAAATACTATGTATATTGGGAATGTATGCTAAAAAATATTTTAATTTTTGATTTGACATCATTTAATTTTAGTTAGTAATTTAGTATGGTATAAAGTTAATTATTTACATGCCTACAGTTTTGATATAAGTTTATTATTTGTGTTTATCTACTTGCATAAATTATTCTTATGTTTATTTTAATTCATAATTTAATTAAATTCAAATGCTTATTTTGATTATGAGTTCCTGCTCATAAGTTCAAACTTAATTAATACTTGGAAGTTACACTTTCAACCCTCATATATTTTGGTTTCCTGCTAAAAGCTTCATTTTTTTTATTAAGATATCAAAAGTTTAAATTTGACTTTAAATGTCAAAACCAATATATTCGTCTAATGACAAAATCTCTAAAAATACTATTAATATATTAAAACATTAAAATTTGCTTCATATGTCAAACTCATTTTTTTGCCTCTTGCCAAAAGCTCCAAAAGCATAATTTATAAATAATTAATCACAATATATCGAAAGGATTTTGTCAAATGGGTGTAAATAGCCCTAAGGTTTGTAGGGACTTAAGTAATCCATGTGATTCCCCTACTACCTGAAAATCCAATAGATTGAGTGATTTTTTTTTTCACAAACTGAAATATTGATGAAGTATTATCAACAAAATTTAAACATACTATAATCCAATATTATTATGATAATGAAATTTTACGCATAATATAATGATTATAGACTATGATTATTAGAAAATCATATATTCTCCATTATTTACGACACCCTGAACTCGAAAGAACTTGAGTACCATAAGATATGTTCGTAAGAACACATGCAAATATGTAAAAACCATCAAAACCCATTGACCCTAAAAATCACTTGTTAAGTTACAAGTAAATACCTTGAGATTTTTGAGACGATACAACGGTCACAACCTTTATAGGGAATATCGTTAACTAGAATCCCCAAAGAACTATGGGACTCCCTGAAAAGGAAAATCAGGAGTATTCATTACCATTTACTTCCCAACTAATCATACAGTTGAATGAAACCCACTCGATTGCAAAAAGATGACTAATTTCAACAAACAAATGTTATGTCTTAAAATGCATCTCAATCTTCGTGGCAAGAAACCCACGGAAGATTTCCACCTTTCATATATCAGTAATCATATTAATGAACCAATATAAACTAGAGTATAACCTTTAGATAAACTCATCAACCTACTGTAAGTGGTTGAGAGATATAACAAAGCTATTTCATTTAACAATACTAAACATGTTCGGACAAAGAAAATTCCTGTGGTCAATAATGAAAGTATTAGAGGTGGAAACAACTCCAAAGTATAGTGAGTTAAAGACAATTTCGAAGGGTCATGACAAGAGTCAAAAAGGGTTTTACAATTCTTGAAGCAGAGATGAAACTACTGCCTAAAAGATAATGGACAATATAAGAAGAAAATTGTGCTAATAATCGCTCATATCAAAAAGAGAACAAACTGGAAATGAACTATATCAGATTAATTTAGATTTATTGAGCATAAGTTTATTTGAAATTTATTTTAAGTATGTATTAATTTCATTTGCTAATGAAAAACCAAATATCTAACTATTATAAATGTAAAGAAATACATCAAAATTACAAATATAAAGCTCTCAATATATTCTCCGTTCCATGTAGGAATGTATCGAGGAGAATCTAAGTGTTTTGTGTAGGCCCTCCTACACAATCCTAAGAAATGAACTGTTATTTTTTGAATTAACAATCTATTACTCCTCCATCCAAAATACTTAGATGATGAACTGTCATTTTCTTGTTAGTACAAGATTAATAGTCATTAAAGGACTATATTAATGAGAACATTGTTAAAATATTCATCGTATTATAAGAATGGAAATGGGTATATATGTACATCAACTCTAATGATATGAAAGGAACGTATATTAGAGAAATTAATGTGTCACACTAGTAAATTATCTAGGTCATCAAATCATATTATGTCACCAATAAAGAACTTTGGGACAATTACACATATATGTTTCGATATGACCTTGTGGGACACCATGGTCATAACATAATGATCTATGTATTGAAAAATACACATTGACACATTCTTTTTCGAGTGAAAGGCATAATGAGTTAATTAACTAAATTGCAACTGTTGACTTCTACAGCACAATAAGTAACACCAACATCATAATAAGCCCTCTCGAATACCTAGAATTTTAATAAACCCTGATCCTTAGCCAAGACAGGAACGAGACCATCCTAAAGCTAAGGACATAATACAAAAATATTCCATTCTTACAATGAATAACAAGGTAAAATTTATGGACATAAACAACCATGAACGCATGTCGCATTATTGTCCACATGAAATGCTGCACTCCAAGCACTAGTTATACGTTTAAGGGCTCACCTCCCTCTTTATCTCATTAAGTCTATATGACTTGTAATGCTGGAGAATTTACATCATAAGGATTTGATAATTATTGCATATATATTGCAATCAATGTAGAGTTTTCTATACCCCATGTGTATGTATAAAATGGTCTCATAGAAGTTATCATCATAAGAATATAGATGGTATATAGGGAATTGGTTATGCGCACCAATTAACCCGCATTTTCCTGGGGTTATGCAAATATTACATGCAGCCTTACTTATTTGTTTTTAGACCCACTACTAGCCAACCAGTATCATGCGTACCAGTTGGTAACTGGATATAAGCCTGATATTTTACATTTACGCATGTTTGGTTGTGTAGTACATGTGCCAATTGCGCCCCCACAGCGCACCCAAATAGGTCATTAAAAACGATTTAGTATAAGTTGGATATGAATCCACAACAATTATCCGCTAATTAGAATCCTTGACGGGTGATCTCTTTATCGCTAGATTAGCGAGTTGTCACTTTGATGAGATAGTCTTCCCGTCGTTAGGGGGAGATAGGAAAAAAGATTTTCCATGGGAACGACTGGAAGTGTCATAGAATATTCCCATCATGTCTCATTTTGATCCCCAAACTTCACAATGTAAAATTGAAGTCAAACGAATCAGACTCGATACCTGATACGTTTAATGTTATTCTACAAGTGACAAGATCACATATACCAGCTGCAAATATACCCGTAAGGATAAAAGTCCCTAAACAAGGGCACAACGCCACTGGAAAGCGCGTTGCAATCACACATGGTGGAGGTATGGTTGAGGTCGTGGCTCCCAAAATGAAATGGGGGAAGCTACTTGGTTCGATAGATACTCATCTAAAAGGAAATGAAGAGTAAGGCACAACCATTTATCATCAATACATAAACCTCTCATGAGATTATCTCTGACTAAAACTATGTCTATGAATCATTACTGGAGGACGCTCCGAAGTTAATATTTGATTCCAGAGATCAAATAAATCTCAAATGAATTATGAAAGTGCATACGAGTCGATGGACAGATCGTACATACTCATTGATGATATTCACATATATTGCTGCTCGTGAGATGATAGAGCACTATGACATCGAACCATGCTCAGTTGAAAAATGTCAACAAAGAGCAAATTGACCTAATAGAAGCAATCCAGGATAATTACATTTGACAAATACACGGGTATTTGGCCCGGTAGTGCTAACCCACCAAGTGTAAAGCCCGTAAGACATAGATAATTCATTTGTCATAAAAGCGTAATGAGAATAATTAAGTCATGACGTATAAGACTCTCCTTTGGCGCAAGGTTTCTCACAATGCCCTGGATTGATGATGAGAAGACTTGCTCTCTCGTGATGGACGTTATAACGTTCTGCTAGTTAATTAGCCCAGTAATTTCCAAAGGACGGGAAATGCAGCTCATGAATGTGGTTACTACATATCTCTATGGGGATCTAGATTAAGAGATATATAAAAGTGTTTGATGACATTATATTAGTAGAAACCATGAAATGCGTTCTCCATGAAATTGAAATGCTCATAGGCGGTATGGATACCTGCCTAAGTGAATACTTCATTGGGAAGGGATATAAGAACGATGAACTGTGCCCGTGCGTATTTATAAAGAAAACGAGTTCCAGATGTTCAATCATAACTATACATGTCGATGTAATGAACATAATAAATACTCTTGATGAAATAAGAGAAACTTTATTCTATTCAAAATCTGAATTTGAGATGAAAGATCTTGGGAAAACTTGGTTTTATGTGTCGATTTAATCTAGGACACCGAGTTTGTGATATTAATTCACCAATCGCATATGTCTAGAAAATAATCAGGCGATTTAATATGGACAAAGCGCATCCGGCTAGCACTCCCATGATCGGTCGAAGTGTTGGATAAAAGGAAAGATCCATTTCGTCTGAAGGATGATGACGAAGAGGCTTTGGGAGTTGGAATTCCCTATTTGAGTGCAATAGGCGCATTATTGTACTTAGAACAATACACTTGACCGTATATTGTATCTCTCAATGAACTCGTTAGCTAGATTTAGCTCAGCACCAACGCAACATTATTGGAATGATATTAAAATAATCTTTTGAAACCATTGATGTGGGTCTACACTTCCCTTACAAATAGAAAAATGAGATTGATAATGGAACTTCAATGCCTACTTTGAATATAAGCGGCAAAAAGTACTAGCCCTAATAGAATAACATCAAATAGTGTCTTAGTATTTCTTTGCTAATATTAACTATCTATGTGACTCATACAAAGGTTGTTCCCAAATTGGATAAGGAATTACTATAGGGAACATACTGATTGCTTGTAAGTAAACTAGGTAAACCCTTGTAACTACCTCTTCGAACTAATCCAAGAATATTGCTCTACATGAGACTATTCAATAGTGTACATGGTTAAGGACTACCATTAAACATATTAGAGGGGTTAGTGTTTTGAGTTCAACAAATATCCTACTCGCATTATGCATTGTATCGAAGAAATGAAAGTAAGATATATAACAAGGTGATACCTCAAAGTAAATTATGTTTTAAGTTTATATACAATGAGCAGTAGAAAACTCTCCTCAAGATTCAAGTAAATCAAGTAAGATGTAAGGAGAATGTGACACAGAAAGTATGGGAATGCTAAGACTTTCCAAACTCACTTGATTAATGCACGAATCAGGGGGAGAAGTAGACAAAAGGGGGAGTCTACTATATACGTAATATTGGTATATTGTGCTCTTTCCTTCACCTAAGGTTTTATTTTTCCCATTGGGTTTTGTTCCTTGGTGTAAGGTTTTAGTGAGGCAACGATTTATATACCATCCTACTTTTGCAACTCTCATGATTAATGTACGAATCTGAAAGAATATTAGACTAAAGGAAAAGTCTATGTATTGCAAAGAAACTGGCGCGTTGTACTCTTTCCTTCGTCATGTTTTTACTTTTCCCACTGGGTTTTTATTTTGGCGTAAGGTTTTAACGAGACAACAACTGTGCACCATCACTCCCTTGAGTCGGCACAAGGGGGAGTGTTGTAGGATATGTGTGCCATCGTCAAAAGGATGTGACGATATAGATAGGGATAGACATAGTTTTAGAGCTATTTATGGAGTATATCTCCTTCCATGCTTATCATGATCTCTATGTAATCGACCCTATTTAAAGGGCTTATGATTAATGAGAAAGACAGATTCATTCTCTCTATTTTCTTGTTTGTTCTTTATAGTTTTTCCTTCAACATTATAAAGTTTTTAAAATATTATTCTAATTAACGTTTGAATAAACTAACTTATAAATATGGACAAGTATACATCAAAGAGATGGGACAATGACACCCATGTTATTTTAATTTTTTTTCTTTGCATAATTAATTTTTTTTAATAAATGTAGTTACCAATGACGCCCCTTTAAATTTGTATGACCCCCGAATTTTCACCCAATTTAAAATACCTATTAAAATAGGCCAGTCTAATTAGAATTGTTCATTTTTGTTAAGTATGAAAATAATTCATTAGGTTAGTCTAATTGTCCAGCCCAATATTCAATTAAATGAAATCACTTTTTCACTTTTCCTAATTCACTTTTACTTTCCTAATTTTAAATTGTCTCTCCTGTAATACCAAATGTAATACCAAATATAGTGTTGTCTGTTTGCCTCAAAATAGATGTCCGTTACAAAAAAATTAACATCAAATGCCATCGATATAGGGGGTGTTTAGGACTGCTTATTTGAAACAACTTATTACTTTTCTACAAAAGTATTTATCAACTTTTGATAAGTTAAAACCATTTAACTTCTTAAAGAACTTCTTATTATCAATGTAACACAAAATAATATGTAAAGTTAATGTTCTAAGAGTACAATGCTATAACAAGAAATGTCACATCATCAATAGATTACATATGGACAACTTATATGGACAATGAGGTGACATGTAAACCTACGCATTGTTTGGCAAAAATAAGGTGACTTATAAGTCACCTTATAAGCTACCTTATTTTTTAGGTACATGTTTGACAAACTAACTTATGACTTATAAGTTAACTTATAAGCTAGCTTATTGATAAGTTAGTTGAGAGTGACTTATTAGTGACTTATTGAACTTTTTATCATTTTCTTCCGATTATACCCCTATTAATATTAATTACTATTATTTTGAAACTACTTTTTGGTCATTTTACATGTTTATAAGCTACTTTTTGCCAAACGTGACTTATTCATCAGCTACCTTATAAGTCATAAGTTACCTTATCAGCTATCTTTGCCAAATATAGCCCTAGTATAGTGGGTAAACTTAAAAAAAAAGTTTATCCAATATTATAATAGGTAAATTTTTTAAAGTACAATACTCTAATAAAAAATATTTTGAAAGTACGTTACTGTAATAAATAAATTTAAAGTAGTAGTTGCTATTTCTTGCATTTTGCGTTTAGTTTTACGAGCAACCCCAAACAAATACCCCCTTAGTTTCGGAACTTCCTTCCATGGCCACCAATTTTAGGGTTTTGAACCACAACTCACATGCCTTCTTCCCTTATATATACCATAGATCAATTCCATCAGCAGCAGAAGCAGATAGCAAAGCAGAGTCATCTATTAGCCGCCGGTACTCGTTTTCCGATCCATTCTGGTAATGTAATCCGTTTTGATTTCATTCAACCTAATAGATATTTTTCACCAAAGTTTAGAAGAATTTAGATCATAAAATTTCTAGTATTTCTTCAAATCAAAAGCTAGTTTTGTATTCTATGATTTTGAGTATTTAGGGCTCTATTAATCGAGTCAACAGCAGGCGTCGATTTGTTGGCGACTTGACTGCCGCTTAGAGCCTAGATTGTATTCCGGTACAAGATCCATGAAGAATTCAATTCATGTTTTCATGACATAATATATCGGATACATTTCTTCATTATAATCTTACATAAATTGATGCATAAGTCTCTGAAGCAGCTTGAAAAGGCATACTTAGACACGGGGGCTTTGTTAATAATCACAAAACAAGCCACCTTTTTAAATTGCTACTTAACACGATTGAAGGAGGATGTTTTACTCATTCTCTTTCAAATTACAAGTAGCCATATATGATCATTGATTGATTTCTATCTTGTGCATCCTAATTGGAGTTCTTATTTAGTTTAATTTAGTTTCTGGATCTTTTAATTTGAATGTTAGAGATGCAGTGATGAGAAAGCTAACATGTAAGAAGATACCTTCAACTTTGTGTTGAAAATCTTCAATGAAATACTCTTGTTACGCTTGGCTTCTGAGCAAATACATCATCAAGTGCTTTTCAATTTATTTGAACATCAATATGATTGTTCAATTTGTGGTTATGTCATATTTTACATGAATCAAAGAAAAGTAGGGTCATCGTTATCTAATCAACTCACACCAACTGAAGGTAGTGGATGGAAGCCTTTAAAGATTAAACGTAGTTATAAGACCTTTGAGCTTTGTGTGTGAAAATAGAGATAAAACAGCGAAACATTCACCAAAAATGTTTGGCCTTGTTTGTTTTTTCCATTTTTAAGCTTTTAATCACCACTTATATCTGATTCGTTTAGATGTTTCGTCACCATTTCAGAACTGAAATCAAACTTCAGACTTGAACACCTCTTAAAAAAAACAAACGCCACCTTCGTCTTATTGAGCAATGATTCCATTACTCATCTCGGTGCATTAAAATTATGTTTGTTGTGTTGAACAAATTCTAGGACTGAGTGAGATATACATTTTACGATTAATTTTGGTTGATAAATTTATAAAAAATTTGGAAATGTTTATGCAATTTCTATCCGGTTTGTTTTTGTAACATTTGTAAACAGTGATGGATCTAAAAATTTAGATGACCAGGGTTCTTAAGGGTGCGTTTGGTACGGTGAACAAGATAGAACAGAACAGAACAAACTTGTCCCATGGTTGTTGTCATAAAATGTTGGACTAAGTGGAACAAGGTTGTTCTATTCTACCCCCTAGAACTAAGTGGAACAATGATTAAATGACCATTTTACCCTCTAACCTAACACTCTCTCTCTCTCTCTCTCCCTTCGCTCTCTCTCCCTCTGCTCTCTCTTTCTCTCCTCCCTCTCTCTCTCTCTCTCTATATATATATATATATATGTGTGTGTGTGTGTGTGTGCGTGTGGGTTATTTGGTAAAAAACACTAAACATCTCACTAGGGGTAAATTGGTCATTCTGTTCTGTCCTGTCCCGTCATATCATGTTTATCAAACGTGTAACAGTTGTCATGTTCTGTCCTAACTGCGTACCAGACGCACTCTAAGAAATAGAAAAAATCTGAAACTGAATAGCTCATCTAAATCAAAATGGTTTCAAGTTATTTGGTTTGCGGGCTAAATGGCTCAAATAACTAAATAAGGTAAATTTCTATTTCAATTATTTTTTACCATTTCGGTTAACCGAATATCAAAGTATATTATTATATAATTTCCTTTTAGATGAATTGGTTTGAATATATATCAAACAAAAACTTGAGATGTATTTAAAAAATCATTAACCAACATTATCATTTTAACATAATTGTAAAAATTAACAGTAACAATATAAAGAGAGAATGACCGTCAAACAAAAGAGTGGGAGATTTTGTTAAAATGAACTAGGTTACTAGGGGGAACTAAGAGCATATCTCCAACAGCTTCCCTAAAATGGGGAAAATGATGAAAATAGACATTTTGAACCAACATTTTGCTCTAATAGATTCTCTAAAATGGAGAAAGTAGAAAAGAGATGATGTTTTTCTCTAAATTTGGAGATCACTCTAAAAATGATTACCATTTGAAACCATCAAAAAATAAATATAATGAGAAAGAAATAATATTTTAATATATGATTGCAATATTTAAAAATTATTATTAAAGTTTGGTTCTTCAAAATTAGAAATTTATTGGAGATGAGTCTAATTTATTTTAAAGATTTTGGCTTTTTGCTTTTCCATTTTAATGATTGCAATATCTTAAATATACAAAACATTAATAATATGTAGATATAAATATATATGGTAAATATAAATATAAAAGTTAAATTCAAGCATGTATACCTTCGTTGTCATCAAAATGATCCTCATAAAAATCTACCATCTTACATTTCTTCATCATCTCTATTCATCGTATATATGTATATCTACAAATTATTAATTCTTTAAATATTTAAGATTTTATTATATTTTTATTTAAAAAAAATTATTTTGTATTTATATTTTATATTTTTATATATTTTATGTATTTGAACTTTGAAGCTTCCATATATTCAATTAAAATAAATTAATTGTTTCTAATATAAATTGAACATTCTATAGATTTTATAAAATTATTTGTATTTTTTATATAAATATAAATACAAAATACATTTTATAAAAATTAAATATATAAATAGTTTTTAAATAAAAATATTATGTGCATATAAATATGTTATATAATTTATAAAATATAAAAATTATATAATTTATAAAATATTAATATAATTATATAGTTTAAAGTAAATTACGGATTTGGTCCATGTGATTTGAAAAATAAAGAAAATATGCTAAAAGGTTAATATTTAACGGAAAAGTTGGATGGAGGACCTTCAGTGTTATAAAATAAAAACCACAGGGATGTTGGATGTTAAAAAAATCTTTAAAGGACCTTATGTGTTAATATTTGTAAACCACAGTGACCAAATTTGTATTTAACTCTAAGTACAAATATTTTTAGAGAATTTGACTTTTTATGTCTCTATTTTGGTAAGACTTTAAAGATGCTATAAAGATGCTCTAATAATAATGGAAACAAAATTTTACCTCCAATATTTTAATTTTTTGTACAATCCTTTTCCCCAACCTCTATGAAGGTGAATCCGCCCTGCTTGTAAAGTGAAACTTTAATAGAGAAAAGTTAAAAAAAAATCTTATTTTGAATATTGAAATGTAAATCCTTGAACAATTTTTTTGAATGAAAAAATTATTAGATTTTTTCAATTTAAATAATAATAAACATTTTTTGAATAAACATATCATCAAACTTTTTAAAATTGGTTATCTATATCTTTTTTTCAAAATAAGCTACTTGTACCAGACTTAAATTTTTTTGAAATAAAAAATAAATTTGAATCATTTTTACCTTTTCCAAATCTTATGCCGTTAAAACCCTCGCAAAACAACGATATTGCTCCCCCATGCCACTCCCCGTTACCCCAACGTTTTTCGTTCCCCATATATGTTGCCTAACATGTTTGGTCCTGCCATCGATCCCCTTTTTTGATCTATTTTTTATCTATCATAAGAGGAAAAAAAGATAACTAGGTAACTTATTTGAGTTAAAAAGATGTAAATAATCGATTTCTAAAAGTTCAATGGTTTAATTTTTGAAAAAAAAAAGTGTTCATAAATTTAATCATTTAAAATAATAAAGTTTAATGGTATTTTCATTTAAAAAAAATTGTTCAGAGACTTAATCATTTAAAATTAGAAAGTTTATTTAGAAAATTAGTTTAAAAACTTAATCATTCAAAATAAAATAGTTTATTGGCTGTTTATGAACTTTTCCCTATAAATTATTATTAAACTTTGAATTTCTCACCTCCCTCTACAAGTCTACAGTTTATTTGTGCTATATTTTTACCTTCGTCACCTAAGATGTCACTTTTGAGTAACATTTTGAGGTATATGTCCTCGATACGTTGGTCACCATCTTTCAAATGTGTATTCTTTCGTTTGTGAAACATTTGAATTTGAATAGAATATAAAAACATGTAAATACATTTTAGCCTTTAAAACCGACACAAGAAATTAGTAATACCTTTTTTTTATATGCGGCCAAACATTAGATACCTTTAAATATTTAATTTTTTTCCATTTGTAATCAAGTTAATAAAAAGCGCAAAAAAATTGAAGTTTATTAGAATGGGTGACATTAACGATCGTATTTGTCTTTTCATTGAAAAAGATGTCGTCAAAAGATCGTTAATTCTCGTATGTGAAAATGGTCACCGACTTTTATCTGAAGAATCCAATTTCAACACATCTCGATCACTAGTTCTAGAAATGACTTGTGATATATAATACAGTAGAAGGTTGGTGTACAAGTCTAATCTGAACGATAAAACTATAAATATTTAGATTACCATATCAAAATTTGTTTATAAAGCCGACGCGTGTTATTTTCGTATTTTTTTTTTTATTAATTAAAGACATTGTTAGAGCATTGGGTACAACTAAAATTACGAAAATGCCCATGTAAAGTGACAGGTGAGACTACATATATAAAGAGTATGTCGTCTACGATAAAGGTTTGAATTAGCTTCAAACATTCGTGGCTTTTGTAAGAGTGTGAAAATCTCAGGGGCCCCTTTTGTAATTTTCTAAATATTTAAACAAACGTGAATCTAGACACTTGCTTTTGGATTTTAAATATAAACCACCGTCATTGAAACCCCACGAAATCTAAAAAAGATTCATTATCGAAAAATTCTGCTTTTGACTTCCAAATTAAATAAGAACGGTGGGTACGTATTATACCTATCTTTTTATTATCGTAATATCGATATGTTTGATCTGATCTTTTTAATTTACGGTTATTCATTTAGATCGTTATTTATGTAAGAATGAAATGGTTTTCGTATTCAATCGAACGTTTGCATAAAACAAAAACAAAAAAGTGGAAGTTTTATCTGGGTCAGATAAACATGCTTAAGTTTCTCTGCTGGATCAAGACTATGCATGGCGTAATTCTCACTAATTAAGAGTTTGTAACTTAATAGTTTTTATTATCACAAAATATCAAAACTTAGCTCCTAAGCACTATATTATCCTTGCGGGCCCTTAAAGACCGTTGAAATTGTTCTAGATTCAATTCCAAAAATAAAATAAAAATAAAAAGCATAATAAACGAGTGATGACGCTCCACAGGGAATTAAATATTTATTGATAAGATCATTTTAGTTGTAAACAGTTTAGACTTATGCCCTAGATAAAAAAGATATAATGAACGTCAAGATTTCTAACAACAATGAGATGATGTTCTTGAGCAAGATGGTTTAACACGTAACTCCAACTTCATACTTAACAAGTAAATATAGATTGAAATTAACTTAGAAGTTTGAAAGCATTGTTCGATCGTAAGAGGAACTGAAGCTCAATCTGTTTTGATGATAGGGTCAAGAACGCCACAATATTTCATTTTAAGATTCTATGGATTTCAAATACGAGGTAATTCATAGTTAATTACTCACTGAAAAAAAAGAGGATCAATAAGAAAGTGGAATAGAACTCTATTCCATTCTATTGATGATTGAGTGCGTATCCTACCATTTTATTAAATGATAAATGCATTAAAATACAAAAAAATTAGTCTTAGTTCTTATTTAGCGTAATACTATTTTTTTTCCCCTTAATATAAACAAACAATCAATTCTTTTGATTCCATATCCATTTGACTGTAACAAATAGTTCTTGTAACTATTAATGACCTGGATGCTAAGTGAAGTTATATTGTTATTTTTTATTACAAGAAAAATGACACATCAAAATTCATTGATGTTACATATGTTGAAAACTCGTTTTTTAGATACAATGAGTATGAAATATGAAGAATTGAATGTTCAGTGCAGTGGTAAAGAAAAATAATTAGTTGTTATTCTTAATATGAACCAACACAAACTTCGTTATATTTTTATGCATTTTGCTATTTATAGAATTCCTTGTAAACCTTGTAATCGAAAAGATAGTTAGGTTATACTGGTTAAAGCGTAGTTTTACTTTTTTGATTAATAATCACGATTTGTTGAGGCAAACTTCTACAAAATTTTCATTAACGTTGTAGTGTTATGGTTAAGAAGTTACGGCTTTAGGTACTTACTCAAATATGGTTCTTTAGTCTTGGTAGCTCCCTCTAACTTTCGAGAACTACTATGAGCTTTCTTTTTTCTCAATGGTTGTATTAATAATTGAGTTTTGGTATGAAAAACACCTACAACTGAAGATAAGCTATTTGGTCTCTCTAATTTTCTCACATTTGAAAATCGACCTCTATGAAAATTTCTATAGTCAAGATTACTTTTCAATTGCTTTTGACCTTATTCCAATCCTCCTTCTAGGATGTACATATAATTCTAACTAACTAGTAGCAAACAATCATTCAGAAAATATATCTTACAAGATTTCTTGCACCATTTAGGGTACACTTACAATGATTTCACCTACATCTTTTATTTCACTGTGTATTGAGTGCTACTACCTTTATTAGCATAATTTAAGCTTAATCATACTTCAGGTCCAACTAAAACAACTGAACATTATGCCTAAGGTGTTCAAATTCTCTACCTAAGATAGGATGCGATTGACAAGGTCTCAAGTTTCACTTAAGTTATATTAAAAATGAAAAAAATAATAATATAAGAATGTTGAAAACTGAGGAAAGTCCAATGAAATCTCCAAATGATGGAATTTGGTCTTGATGGTTGGAACAAAAAACCAAAGGCCATTTGCCGAGATGCGCTGTATGAAGGTCATTCTGTAGGTTGCTCCAAATGAAAATATACATATGTTCTCTCGTGCGTTTGCTATACTCCTACTATTTCATTTGATATTTTGTTCAATTATTTGTTTCTCGTCATTTTAGCAATGTTCAAGAGTCTTATTGTATTTAGGTATTAATGAACTAAAATAGACCGTCTTATAATATGAAAACATAAGTACAATATAATCTTGATAAATTAATTAGTATTTAATTAATTAATACCTTAATTTAAATTAATATTTTTATGTTTTCTTAATTCATTAAAAGATTCTGTACAATATATTCTTAAGTTCTTATGTTGTAGCATAAATTATTATAATATAATTCTATAATTTTATCTTTTATGAATGGAACGGCTTTTCTCCGTTACATAACACTATCCGACATTTCATTATATATATATATATATATAGAGAGAGAGAGAGAGAGAGAGAGAAAGAGAGAGATAAGTTTTTTTCATTTTGAATAAACGATTTCTTTCTTTTAAAGTTATTATCCTTGTTACTTAATACCTCATTAATCTAATCAATCAAAAAACAAGTTCCACTTTTGACGAGAAACGTGTTACCCTGTGAGCATTTCTTAAATATAAAAGTTCACTTAAGTTTAAAAATATGATTTCATTAAAACAGATAATATCGACGGCATGTAGACACAATCATTAGATAAAGTTATATATATATATATATATGTATATGTATTGTTATATAGTTATAGTTTTTGATGTTTATAAGAAAGGTAATTAAATCCTTCAAATCAAGATCACTAAATACATTTCTTGTAATTTTCTTCAAATCAAGATCACCTTTTATTCTTTAATCCTTGATGTAAGAAACCCTTTCAAGAAATAATAGCCTTTTCAATAAATTAAGATATTTGCAAACGTATATAGCATAATAAAAGGGGTTTATACAAATTATTAGAATATTATATGTCTAAAATACACTTTATTAAAATAAAGTTAAAAGAATTTTACTATAATACAATCCATGTCATTATACATTAGTTATTAGTTTATTGTAATGATTATTGATTAACAATTTAAGGGGTGCATGGCAGCTGTTTTCCTACAAACATTGAATTGATGGGTTTGTGAATATTTTTAGTGCTAAAACTCATGAATTTAATCCAGACACATTAATTATTTAATTTAATTTTATTAATAATATTTGGGGATGCCTCACCATCACCCAACATTAACTTTACATTTAATCAATTATTTATTAAATAATTCAAATTCAACTCTAAGATTTTATTTTAATTTTTTTTCTAGAGGGACCTAATGGTCAATTTTATTCTAAATATTTGTTTCCTAGTGATGAAGAAACTTCCATGCACAAGATTCCTAGTCCAATTAGTTCTTGTTTATTTCTAAATCTTTGCCATCAATCATTTTCACCTTCCACACTTTTCTATTAATTCTAGATATTTTCTAACATGATATACATACATACATACATACATACATCCATGTACATTCATGCATTCATATATTCATCCATGCATACATATATATCCGTGTATGCGGGTGATATCGAACCAACAACTGAATGCATAATGAATTAATCGAATTCAAATAAACAAATCAAACACAAATAAAGAAAGTATGTTGTAAGTAATCGTATGATGGTATTATGGTAAGCGTTGGTGTTAGAAAACTTATCTAGGGGTGCCTATAAACAATGTAATATTTTTTTCCAGATACAAATAATATGAAATCATGTTATAACTCATCTTAAAAGATTCATTTTGTGGTAATTAATGTTTTCGGATACAACTTCTCTTGAACTTTTCCCAAGTAAACGATAGTCATATGCCAACTTTTCACGTACAGTAGTTTTAAAAAGTAAATTCTTTGTTTCAGTATGGTAAAGAATTATGTGTTTGAGTTCAAAATGCTTCACATGTATATATTAATTCACAAAAACTAGTTTTGAATCTTTTTTTGAACTTTTTTATAGGAGATTTCTTGTTGTGATTTGTGAACATCAAAATTTTGTTTTCCAAAGTAAAATTTCAAAATAAAATTAAAAGAAAGTATATTTTTATTTTAATACAATTTTTTGTTAGATCAAAAGCAAAGAAACAATGGGGTGAAAAAGAACAAAAGTATACATTACATTGCCAAGTAAGAAAGAGCAATTCAAATATGAAAATACAGATTTTATGGGCCCCAAAAGTTTGGTCAAAGGAGAGACAAATTCAGTTTGACCCTAATTTCATTGAGTTTACTGGGTTTTAAGTCCGAAACTGAACTGATTTTAAAATTTATTAATAATTTTTTAGTATATTCGTTACTTGAAATGGTCAGAAAGTATTTAGAGCTCAAACGACGCGAATAGAACATTTTGGACACCAACTTTTATGATTCTAAGGGAAGTCTTAATAGTTTTATACAATTAAATTTCTTTTCTATTTCGAACTTGGTTCGTGAACAGTCAACCGAAAGAAGGAAACCTAGAGGTTTCATCAGGTTTGAATGAAGAGGAGGAAAGTCATCCAAATGAGATTAAACACTGTTGTGTGAGGTTTTTATATTCAGGTTTTAATTTTGATACGAGATAGACATCATGGTCCGCATGCTTTGTGAAGTTTGGGTATTGACCCCCTAGACCATGAACTTGTTATTTCTTTTATTTATGCCATGATCCATATTTTCAAATTATTTACCAGGTTTAATATTTGATATTTGAACCCTAAGATGGAATTGGACATATGTTGAGTTCGTCAGATTTAATATTAATTAAGATATTTGGGGGTTTAAAGTACAAATGCTCTAATTCTAATAGATAGAATTATTTCTAAATTTTAATTTGTTAGAGCTGGAATTAAGACGTTGGTTGTGGTTGCTAACATGCTTCAATTTTAAGCTTGTGAAGCTATTGGTTGACATGGAAAACTATAAGGCTTGTATCTAGTATTATTGGATTAATATTTTTGATATTCGGTTATCCAAATGTTGGTAGTAAGGTTAATTTGTCTTTCAAACGATATTCTATGACTTTGAACCTTGTGTGAGTTTTATGTGTTTATTTTTATATGGGTTTCATGCAATCTTTTATTGGAAAATTGTATGTGTTATATTTTAAGATGCATGAACATGTTTTATTGTACACTGGTTTATACGTTGGTCAGGTTAACTCACACAAACGAAGTGAGAGCTATCATGGGACTACAATGGTCCACATGCATATTGTTCTTTGAGCAAAAATGAGATTATTGCCATGCATTTTGTATAAAATGGCAAGAATACATGTTTTGCCCGTTTGTCACATTCATGTAATGTTTGCGACTTATGGTGTTTTTGACAATTATTGGAGCAAACGTGTATTTTCCGGACACGCAAACCGGCCCACACAGGCTGCCAATTCCCAATGTGAGGGGCATACCTAACTCACTCAGCGGCAAGACAATTGCGAGGGGGCCTGGGATCGAACCCAAGACCAACGGCCTATTGGACATCTTATCGCTTCTTAACCAACTGAGCTACACGCCATTGACAAATATATTGTATTTCTAATGATTTTTGACGATTAATTGTGAAGGAAATCATGAAGCTCAATGGGTATTTATGTCTAATCCACTACCTCTTGAAAATAATGCAATTTAGGGATAAGAAAGGCTTCTGGATTCTAGATTTGTTCAGTGACACAGTTCAAAACATGATGTCGATTTTGAGTGTTTTTTTTTTTTGATAAATCAAATTTGAGTTATTGGTCAATTGATATCGGTATATTGAAGTTTTGGTATTAAATGTTTGTATAATTTCAGTGATTCAAGTTTTAAAATTCCATTATGATTATATTGCTGATGATCTTAGATGATATTCTGGTTTTGAAATTATTTTAAAGTTTTAGATCATTAATTTATTATATATAACTTAAATCATCATAAAACATATATTAATTTAAAATATTTAGTTTTAGTCCATTTGAAGTGTATTCCAATAAATAGGAAATAAAGAAAACTTGTTGAGTAAAATCAAATTCGTCGATTAAAAAATAAATTGGTTACTTTATTGCTTTTTATTTTGTTATTCTCAATTTCATTTATATTGATGTTGAAAACCATGGTAGAATCAATACCATTGACATGGAGTGTGACAAGACAATGGACAAACAGGTATGCGTTGATCAGAATGAAAGTTATGGTAAGAGCAGATCTTCATCTTTACATCAATCCTAATTGAATATTTATTTTAGAGTATGATCAAAGAATATTATTCCCTTTTTTTTGTTTTGTATCCTGCAAGCATCGATAAATAATCCATTTAATTGTATCAGTAACTTTTTTTACACCACATGATATTATCAAATGTCCTTTAAAACATGGTCGAATTTCTTTTACCGTTGAAATCTCATACCAAGTTATTTTTTGCATACAAAAAATAAGTCATATCATCGTACTAGTTATTACTGGTGGAGTAATGGGTGGTGTTCTATTTCTTGTAGAAACCTTTTGCCTTTTGTGATGTTTTCTTCTATGTTTTTGATAATTTACAGTTGCTTGTCTTACCAAAAAAAAATCAAAAAGGAAGTCCTATAATTGTATCAATAAAAAAAATATGAACACTGCATGATCAAATGTCCTTTAAAACATGATTAAATCTTTTTACTGTTGAAATTTCATGCCAAGTTATTTTTTGTTTGTGCTCTACATAAGCATCAATAAAGAAAAACCTGAACACCACGTAATCAAATGTCCTTTAAAACATGATAGAACTTTTTTACTGTTGAAATTCAACGCCAAACTATTTTTAGTTTTTATTATGCATAAGTATCAATAAAATATTCATTTAATCATCTCAATAAAAAAAGGAGGTAAAACACTATAGAGACAATGTCAGTACAGACAATGTCAGTACATTGCATTTTACTAATATGAATATATATAACAAAACAAAAATATGTATGTTTTTATGTCGTGAAGTTTTTTTTCAAACAGCCAATGATTCATTCTTTTTTGTTATTAGACAATATGTTGTTCCATGAATAACGTTGGTTCATGTTCTGGATCTTGTTAATCTTTCGAAGGTATTTTAGATAATTAAACTATCAATCTAGTCAAATATTACAAGAAATCCGTCTTTTAGTCAAAGTTGTTGAGCCAAAAATACAAAGATTCGTGATGAATTCCTAAATTCAAGATATATATAAATATTTACTAGTTTTTATTTTTAAAATATCAGTAGTTACAATGTCTTTATGATACTTTTGAGCAAATATAATATCTTAGCTCGTGAGTCATCGACACAAAAGCAGCCAAAACACCGAAAACCAAGATTATTTTCAAAACAATTTTATAGTAAAATGACTTTGTTTCTCATAACAAATTGATGTGATTTACGATAAAAATTGATAACATCTAACAGAATAAGATATATAGTTTATAAAACGATAAATGATTTAACAACATTTGTCGTTAAAGAGCCAGAACATATCATTGTTTGTTTGGTGAGACTTAATGAATGACAAATCTTATAGACTATTATTGTATTAATAAATGTGACATGAAAAATAAAGAAAACCCTGAATACAACTTAGCCTTGAACCTTTTTATTAAGATAAATTACATCAAAATTGAACGTAATTTGTTTTTGATCCTCTTTGGGGAACTTCATTTTGTAGAATGTATTAATTTTTCGATACAATTAAGAGAACATATTATGCATATAAGACGGAGGTTTATTTAGGAACTTTAAATATTTTAAGAACCCAACCCACCATTTTTTGAGTTTTCAATATGAATAACATGCTAAAATATTCATGGTGAATATTGTAAAAGACATTATTCACAAAATAGGTGGCTCCTGTGTTCCAAAAATATTTAATGTTACTAAATGAATTCATTACATATATATATATATAATACAATCAATCAAACATACTATACTTTGTAAACAAAGAAAAAACGTATTATAACTTTATCAAAAAGAATGATTTTTCTAATGGATTTTATTGTTTGACATCTTGTCGTAAATACAAAATTGAATCAAGTTTTTGCAATAAGATTTTCTAAAATAATAACCGAAATAAAGCAATATTCATTTTTTTACCTTTTTTATTTTATGTTTAGTTTTTATGGTTCTATTTTCATAATTGTTCTATTCTGATTTTTTTTTAAAATTTACTAGATGGGTCCCTTGCAAATTTTTACCGGGAGTAATTAAAGGTAAGTTTTACATATTTTTTTTTACCTATGTAATTTTTTTTCTAACCTCTTGACTGGGTCCCTTCCCCCACCTTCAATGCATTAGATTCGCCCCTGTTTAGAACACACCATTCTTTTAGAGATAAATGTTCCTCTTTTAGACATCTTTTTAACCCGAAATGGCACAAGGCTACAAACAGAAGGGTCAAAACAAATAAAAAATAATCTTAGTTTTATAAAGACAACTTAATTACTATAGCATATTGGGCTTAATGGAAAAGAAAATTCAAACACCACACCTCTAAGTATTATATTTCAACTCTGTAATAATTGATGTCATAAACTCTTTATTTTAATTTATAATTAAAAATAATAATGGAATTGTACAAAGGTTTGGAATTAATTAAAAGATATAAACAAGTAGTGTGAAGGTGATGGGAAGAGAAAGGGACTTAGATATATGGGAGATTACTAGCAACCAGCTGTTTTCTACAATCACCTCCTCCTTCTCTCAAAATGGAAAAAAAAAATATTCATTTCAAAACTCCCATCATACTTCCCATAACTACTTCCAACTTTGACTTTTTCCACATAGTCAAAACCATGATGTCATCATGATGTTTTGCGTTCATACCAGCACTAATGCATACATACAATCCAATTAACCCGACAAGAAAAACATTACCTTTGCAACCAACCACTGTCACCAACCATTGCCCTTGAAAATTTACAATACCCACAATTATCACGGCTAGACCACCATCCGCAATGGCATTACCAACTTATAACTATGAATCTTTAACTCAAACTAGAAAAATACAGATAACCACAATACTGATGATTCACGTATAATCAAACAAAACCAACCCAGTAAATATCACGCATAGGTGGGGCCAGAGGAAGGGAGTGGGGAAGGAATTAGGATTACGCTAAGGTGTAGAGAAGTTAAAAGAAATAAGCGAACAAGTTACATATGAGAATGTGTGCAAACAAGCAACAAATGTAGTAAACAGAAAATGCATTGGGATTGATGTGAGGGAAAATACGTTAAACAAATAAAGAAACACAGAACCTTTCAATCTTGGCTAAGAGGACTATTCAAATCCTGTTGTCGTAACGCTTTGGTTACGAAGGTTATCGGGGTCTAGGTTTGTGGATGGAGTGCTTCTCAGGGCCGTCTGAGTCAGAGCAACCCAGCCGGGGCGATCCAGTTACCCGTTTACTCTTTAAGTGCGCCACTCCTTTTGTCCTGTATTTGTAGCCTCCAGAGAATTACCAGGCTCAAGTACGTGAGACTCTGGAAACCAATCTCAGACCGCGTAAGGGTGATCCATCTTGATGATGAATTCCACGATAACAAGACATTTGTTCCTGTAATCCATACGCAGCAGCGAGGGACTTGGAGTCATAGTGGCAAGGGTCGTGAACTCTACTAAGTTTGATTTACAAACAACTAACAAAGAAAAGCTAAGGTTGTGCTTGGCAAACCAGTTGATAAGCTAACTTTTAGCTGATAGGCAGGGACGTTCCAATCTTTTTAGAGGTCCTGTCACACCTAGAACTTTTGATTATATTGCAAAATGAGATAAAAAAATACTTATATAAAAATTATAAAGGCAATGATGAGATAAATTACTTTTATCTTAATAATAGAAATTAGAGAGACGCCAAAGTGGGCTATAGTTTTATATTCATTTATAAAAGTTCTTAAACAATGTAAAGTTAGGGGTCATGTTCAAAATCACACATTTAACATGCTTAAAAAGCAGCCATGTTGATAGGTCAGTGTACATAAAACATGTCACACAGGTAGAAACAATACTGATAATTTCACATGTTGCTCGCAAAATCAGACGCCAACACGACGCATCGACAAGAAAAATACCGTACGACAGACAAGATTTACGGAATTATATCGATTTTTAGGAAAATTTAAGAATGGAATATTCTTTGAATACCTAGAATAGAAAAAAGAAGGCATTGGTCCTCCTAGGTAAAGATTAAGTGGGACCAGAAGAACAAGGACATGCCACCTCTGAATGGAAACCGCGTTTTAGAAACAGGAAAAACAAAATCTCTGTCTTCCAAATTCAAAGTGCTCTCAAATTTCATTTTTAAAAAATGGTCAATTACCAAGATTCCATAAACAATAAATTGATTATAATAATAACACAAAAACTGAAAAGACACATGTCAATCCTCTGAATGGTCCAAACTAAGTCTATATAAAAAAAAAGATCATTGTCTTGATGCAAAGATTATAAATAAACATAAAAAAAATAAAAAAAAAATCTATTTCTTGATTCTTGAAGCTACTTGGAAACTCTCTTCAACAACTTATAATATATATTAATGACTTCCATTATATCCACATCTATATAAATACATCCCTAGATTTCATTCCTTAATACTTACTACATTTATTCTATCCGATCGATCTTAATCTTAAATATGAATGAAAACCGTTCTAATAATACTGGAGGTGGAACTTCTTCGGTTTATAGGGGTGTGCGTAAGAGGAAATGGGGCAAATGGGTATCTGAAATCCGTGAGCCCGGGAAGAATTCTAGAATCTGGCTAGGGAGTTTTGAGACACCGGAAATGGCGGCTGCAGCCTATGATGCGGCTGCATTTTACCTCAGGGGTGATGTGGCTAGGCTTAATTTCCCAGAAAGGGCTAATGGGCTCCCTAGGCCGGTTAACCATAGTGCTGACTGTATACGCATGGCTGCACATGAGGCTGCTATTCGGTTCAGACCATCTATGCCAGAATATGAGCAAGACAACCAGGGTGGTTCGAGCTCAGGCCATACAGTGCCGGTTAATATCAGACTTTCACCTAGCCAAATTCAAGCAATAAATGATTCACCACTTGATTCTCCCAAAATGTGGATGGAATTGAGTGATGCAATTATTGCTGACCAAAAAATGTATTTTTCTAACACTTCTAACTTTGATCATATGGGTGATTGTAATTGGGAGGAGATACCTGACTATTCCCTCTGGGATCCTTAGAAAAGTCTGACCATAACACACACACACACACACACATATATATATATATATATTCATTATGCATTATAATAGTTTTTGCATGGGAACTTGTTAGAACATTATTTTTTTTTTAAAACTAAAAAAGGGTCAGAGTTGCCAAAAGTTAGCTACTTTAAAATATTAGAAAATAAGACTTATTTAGGATTTGGGTGTGATAGCTTACTATGATAAGTAATATCAATTTTCCTCCATTATTCATCTTGATTGAAGGATGGAAGAAGAGATATGCAGAATGAATAAAGGGTAATTATAAGGTCCAAGAATAAAGAAATCAGCAAGATAATCTTTAACAGCAAGTGGGAATCACAGTTAACATTATTCATCTACTGGGAATTCCATCAGAGGAGAGCTGATTTTTATAAAGCTCAATTTAACACTACTGATTTTGGATGGCTGTTGTAGTACTACCAGCAGGGCCAGGTGGTTTAGCAGAATGAATTCTTTTGTGTGTTGTGTTGTTTTTTTATTTATGTAAACAGCAATATTCCTGTAAGGTTTGATTATGTTGATTTATATAAAAAATGGTACTCATTTTATCATGGGTTATTTAGCTAAATGACCTCCTGATAAGTGCTTTTTAGGCATTCTTCTATTAAGCAGTGACATTCTCAAACCTGTCTACAGGCCTGTAGTTTCTACATGTTATCCAATAAAGATGATCATCTCTGTAGCAACACTCGGTAAAATGTCTATATTATCCTCAAACACAAATGTATCACATTCCCTTAACTATGGGCGGGTTTTTTTTTCTAACAGAAAAGAAACTAGCACACCCTGTTAGTATATATCAAGAAACTCGGTTGGTACCAATTGGGACAAAGCCCGCTAGTTAACTATGATTAATCTCGATAACACAAATTAAAAATGAATAATCATGAAGGCAAGAAACAGTACTGAATAACAACAATAGAAGGAATTTATGTTTACTTCTTTTGCCCATGTTGAAGAATGAGGGGTCTTTTTAGTTTTCTAACTTTTAAATCATCTGATATACTTACAACTGCAGATGCTTTCCATGATCCACATATGTTAGTTTTTATTATTACTTTCTTGATTAATCTTTGTTATTTTTCAAACACCAACCATTGATTTGAACTATTTTGTATAATCTGTCGGTTATGCACCTCCTTGACCATTTATCTCTCACTATTCTCGTATTTTTTTCTATTAATATTCGCAAAACCCGTTTTTCTTGATTTTGAGTAAACCAATGTGGTAACCATACTTGATTTATTATACTAGAGTTTGAGTAAACCTAATTCGAATTTTAACTAAATCAGCTGCGATGTGATCATGTATAACTGGAATGTTTAAACTACCTAAATAAGTTATGATATAGAGTTAATGTCGCACAATTATTCCATCTGCTCATAAAGAACGGGATTTGACACTCGTCTACTTATATACTTGATTAAACATTTTGGTTTGGTTTGGTTCTAGTTGCCCATTCAAAAATTTATGATAGAATATTGTACATTAAAAATAGTTTATTAACCTTTTATGGTTTCTTTGTACGACAAAATCTGTAAGAAGCGTTTTTAAACGAAGTCTATAATAATATACTTGATTAAACGTGCTTTTGTCGGGTAATCCCTATATATCATATGCTTAACTAAGAGAACAAAATCTATAAAAGCTCTTCCACATACCTAACTTATCATTTTGGGGAATACAAGAGGTGTAATACCCACGAATATGCAAAACGACTCATTTCAGCACATATATATAGAGAGAGAGGAACTTTATATATATAGAGAGAGAGAGGAAGGTTCAAATGAGAACTTTTGATTTCTAAAAGAACAAAGGGACACTTGTGGACCACATATGATGTGGGCCCCACATAAATATTAAATCACTTCTGATTTAATATTAAATAAAAAATAATTTAATATTATGTGGGACCCACATCATATGTGGTCCACAAATTGTTCATTTGTTCCTTTAAAGAGAGGTGGTTCTCGTATGATCCCTCCCCTATGTATATATATACACACACACACACACACATAGAGGGAGGTTCAAGGAAAACTCCAAAAAAAATAAAAAAACACAGGAACAACCTAGTAACCATTCATCTGGATGGTATGCACATGTGAATACAAGTAATTGAAGTTGTTTTTTGGTTTTTATGCACATGTGCATACCAGGCAAATTGCACATATGCATACTGTCCAGATGAACGGTTGCCAGAGTGTTCCTCAGTTTTTCATTTTTTTTTGTGGCTTTCCCCTGATGACCTTATTCATATATATACGGAAGACTTCAAACGAGAACACATTCATTTTACGAAATTGTGAAAACATCCTTTTACTATAGTTAATCATATTGATATTGATACTGTATTCCATCACATGTGATCTTAAATGAGAAACATGCACGACCTTTGGCACGACCAAGTTTCCCGCAAACCACCAGGGCCCAGGCCCCATCACATGTGACAAGGGTGTTCTCACGTTTTCATAAAATGGAAATGTTCTCATTTGAACCTCCACCTACATATACATACATATATACATATATATAGCATTGCAAACTTCTGACAAGATCATTTGCAAACACATCTTTTAGTACATAGCAAGGGTTGTTATATAATGAAAAACAAAAGGTATATAAATAAGTTCTAAAACAGTTAAAGATGGGCTCTACTAACATGTTCATATATTGCATGGCCTACTTCTACATCCAGAAAGTTGGTTGATGAATGAAGCACCAGCAAACAAACTCACTCCACATGTGACATGCCCCCTCCACTTTCAGATTTTGCCCTGCAAATCAACCAATAATTATACACTTTAAAAGTTTTGCGAAAACATCACTCCTGTTTCTCGACCACTCATTTCATTCCATTCCGTTTATAATCTTTAATTCAACGTCATATGGGTTTAAAAATCTTATTGTTCCAAAGTTTAGTACTAAACAACGCCTAAATTAAGTCTTTATATCAACTTACACACTTTATTACTTAATTGTGACATGCATACTTGTGTAATATCGAACACATAGAACATAAAAACTATAAACTTAAGTAAAAGATTTGGCACTTACTTGTGATCAGAAGGATTTGGCATAAGTTCATATACAATTGTGGCAACAACATCTCTCTTCAGCTGTAAAATCACAAAAGTGAAATAATGAATTAAGCTCCAACAACTTCACTGAAACAAAGAAAAAAAAATCTCAAAATAAACGTACCTGAGTCGCTTCACCTTTTAGCCCAATATATTGTATTCTAGATGTATCACCACCATAATTATCAGGAAAATGCAGAGTCAGATTTCCAACACCTTGGAACCTAGAGTATCTGGTACAACACATCAATCAATATATATTAAGAAAGTAACATCTTATAACTATGGTATTTTAAAAGCGAAATAGAATAAGAAAAGTCATTTTATTTTTATGATTCTTCCAAAGAAACACTTGAACAAATAAGATTTCTTCACTACATGTATTTTGACAATCATATCACTTACATATTTTTGTCCAATTTCATTGGTATTTATAGCATAAATCTAAGTTGTGATCTATGTTAAAGTTAAATCATACTACATGGCCATAGAGTTCATTAATGTTACTAATAGCTAATTTTACCAACTAGTGGTGTAATGAATTTATATAGCAAGATGAAATGAAGAGCTGATACATATGAAGTTGTGTGTCAATATAATAAAAAAGAAAGAACTATGCACCTTGTTTGGTATTCTAAAACTCCTTGCAAATTTTCCGCCAAATCCCACTCCTAAAAGACATGATTAAATTTAAGATAAATGAAAAGAGTTACAAATGATAGATCTTCTGACGTGCTTAACCTGCAGACCTGAATACTTTGCATACTCTGAGCATCTGAGAAGTCGATTCCTTCTCTATTTATAAACCTACATGTAATAGGTACATTCAATTAGTATGAAAAATAGACACAAGCTGAACTGAAATTGGCAAATTCAGAATATTCTAGCTACATATAAAAGTTGACATTTTCAAACGAATAAGAGGTGCCAAGTGCTATGCTTCCTCAAGTATTCTTATTATTATAAACTAGGGTGTGTCCCGTGTTACATGTAATGTCAAAAAGGTCAAATTTTACGGTTTAGTTTGTAACTATTAAATATTATTGTAAAAGAATTAACAAAATTATAGGATAAAGGTTATTATCCAAAATTATAACACTCAAACTATTTTGTAAATAAACATTTTTTCAAACATTGCTATTTCATACCAAGTTTTATAGAAATAGATGAACAAATAGAGGTTTAAAGTTCTACTTACGCTCTCATCTTGGAAGGACTTGTTCCATCAGCACCACCAACAATTGAAATGCTCTTTATCTTAACATCGGATGTAAATCTATCACAAACATTTCCAACAAATAAACATAAACAGTCAACTAAAAGGCTAGAAATAAACATGATGCAGCATTGGAATTTACAAATAACATTCTTATTTAATATTGTCGCAGAGGCTCAACAGATAATACCAAAATCACACATTAGTGTCACGCCGTAGCTTGGACATTCTATAACAATTTCTAAGCAATAAACTGCTAGATGTAGTTGTACCTTGGACTTAATTGTCGGTATTTCTTATTCTGCCATATGGTATCTAGACATATTAGATATATTAATGATGAATAGGGTTTCTTAATTCTGATCCAGGTCCCATCTAGTATCTAATATATATTGAGGATACCCCTTTGTTAAAATATACAAGAAATTTTAAACCCTAAGTCTGTTTGCATGGTATCAAAGCCCTATGATTTATATTGGTAATCACTATCTGGCATACTTCCAATCCATTAAAGATCCCAACTTCGCCTTTGCTATCAAAAATCACCATTTCTAAGATAAAAATAGAAACAAATTGTCTTGCATCGTCAGGCAAAGGAGTAAGTTCAAAAATGCAATACAAGAAGACCCCATTTTCTAAGATGTACAAGGATACAATGGAATAACAGTAATAATAATAATACAACAAATATGAAGACAAGTAACAAGTCAGGTATAGTTGCCATAACTTATCATGAACAATGAAACAATGTACTACTTACGGAATAAAAACAATTAACTCAGGATCGCCCTCATTGCTTTCCAAGAACCCCTGTACCAATAAAAAAAATCCCTAATCACATATAGGTTGAAATGCTGGACAATGACTCGGGTAAGATTCACAGAATGCAGAGTTAGCAAGCCAAATGCGAATATTTTATCAGGAAACAGGAAGCTTGATTGAAATGTGAAGATATCATCTTAGGGTTCAAATAGAGCAAAACACAAAAATGGAATATGTGCAGAGAATCCCAAGTAGATGGGTAAAATTTCATCAAGTTCGATTTAATGAGGTTTGAAACATGCATACATAGGCACATAAGTACACTTTGAATGTAAAATTTTGTCTTGAAAACATTTATTTGGCTTTTATCAATGTAACCAATAAGTCTGAAGAGATGGGCATTTCCTATGTATTGTGTGGGATTCAGTATTCACCAGAGAAGTTCATATTGCTCTTCTCACAGTCATCTAAACAGCTAGAAAACAGAGAATATCTTAACACTAGCTTTGTTAAAGATGGAAAGTGGCTTTATATATACATGTGACACAAGTATTATGACTGTCATTTTAATTACAAAGAAGAATGGTGTCCAGGAACTACTAGTCTAGTCTTGGCATTTTAACTTCCACCACATGAAGTCATATTAAAAAATAAAATAGTCAGCACTAACATAAGGTTACAAGATTCAGAGGTATTAGAACCCTAGTTCAATGCTGAGGATGATTATGAGAGTAAAATAATCAGCATCTCCAAACATTTCTAGGATTACAGTTTTGATCATTTCTCTTCTCATTGGTAATCATCTTAATTATAGTTTTCACTGGAAGATATCCCTTATAGCAAAGATCTAAGATACATATGTGATTGATCAATAGTAGCACTCTCTACTATCACAGCTAGTGGTGGCGGCATCGGCTACAGAAATCTGAGTCATTTTCATGGTGGTCCTCTTAATTTTATAGATCAAGTAACTGTTATTTATTACTGTCTCCTTGGAGTGCTTTTAAAGAGTGCCAATGAATTGAAAATCACAAACAGATCATGTAAGCCCAAATTTGTTTATTTTTCCTTTTCATCTTTTTTTTCAAAACGCAACTTCAATTCACACCATGAAGCAAAAAGAGGGAAAGAAACATGAAACAGCAGTCAATGCAAAAGCAAAAGAAATGTCACTTTGCCTGTGTTTAAAGAACATTACCTCTGAAGAATTTAGGCGCTGTTCCCAAGCTTTAAAAACTGTTTTGACACTTCCAGGAGTAGCCTCATTCAAAGCAGACACCTTTAGAATGCAATTAAAACAAAATAAGTTCCAATTCTTTTCTCATATTCTCAAAAAGAGATGTACATCATATGAACTAGGTGCCCAATTAGAACAGTAGTACCATCCAAAGAAACACAAAAACGGTACCAAGTAATCAGAAATATACAACACTACTTCTATACTCTAATAATTTCACCAACACACTTGTAAGAACAGAAGATTGAACAAAAAATATGATAACGATCGCCTGTCAGTTTCCAACTATAACCTAAATCAGCCTTTTTTTCCTTTTCTCAATTTTCTTTTCGCCATAAAAAATCCGATACTCAATCGAAAACAATTAGCATCAAATACATTTAAGGGGTGAGCTTTTATCGTGGTGCAATTATCAAACTGTGAAACGATTCTCGTCGTACTACTTACCAAAGAAGAAAGGGTTTGGAGGAAAAGGGGACAAATGATTCAGTTACCTTAGGGATATCTATGTGTTTGTAGAGAGACCAATCGGATGAACAATCGTGATCTTCGCAGCTGTGATCATGCAAGCACGCCATATGTTTCGCTTGATTTCTCTGGAAATGGAGGCAATCGGAATTTGAACGGCGATGGTGATCTGTTAACAATCTTGCTCCACACGGAATGAACCGGAATAAATTCGGTGTTTTAAAAAAGTTAAAGAAAATCCATCGTCGGACGGTTCAGCCCGGCCGGAATTTACACGTCATCAATCTATTTTTGGGCACAGCCCGACCCGGGACCCGCAGGGCCCGAAACAGAATCCAATTAAGGCCCGGCCCTGGCCCGGGACTGGTTATAGGCCCGAAATCTGAAATCGGTTATATATTTGGAGGGATTCGGCGGCCCGACCCGGCCCGATTTTTACAAAAAAATGTATTTTAAATACAGTATTTTGAAATGTATTTATAACTTTCTAAGTGTACTTGATTATAAACCAATTATAAATTTATAATAAAACGTATTTTTTAATATTTATAATAAAAACGTATTTTTAAAGTATATTTAGTGTCTTAAACTCTCAGTTACGTTAATAATTGTAATTTTAATATTTATAATAAAACATATTTTAGTGTCTCAAAATTTCAAATCTCAATTAGATTATCTATAATTACATTACAGTCACATATATGATATATTATATGGATTGATTCTCATAAAACCCTAAATTTACAACGGGTACTAAATATTGAATTCTGATGAAGTTTATCTCTATGCATTAATTATGGTGATATGATTTTTACACATGATATTACACATGGCATATTGAAATACGTATTTTTCATGTTTATAAATGTAATGTTAAGTATGTATTATGAACTCACTCAGAGTATATGTATCTTAAGGTACGTTGTGGTTGGTTGCTAAAACGATACATAACGTGTTACGCATACGTACCCTTTGAACCACATTATCTTAATATCGAGATTTATGACTCAGTCCTTTGAATAAACAGAAAGGACATTTGGCCCCCTAATACCTTTATGAGTTTCCATTTCCATGCCCAAAGTTTAAAAACGTTCACCTTAAATCTTAATTTTATTTTATTTTTGATTAACCTGGATATCCAACCCGTTATGGAGC
Source organism: Silybum marianum (assembly GCA_036898165.1). Lineage (NCBI taxonomy): Eukaryota > Viridiplantae > Streptophyta > Magnoliopsida > Asterales > Asteraceae > Silybum > Silybum marianum. Next base: position 22,088,182 of record CM072539.1, read on the forward strand.
CGATTAATCCCAGGGCGACCACCCGCTTTACAGGTAGCCCGGAGTCACCGCATTTGAACCTTTGTGACCACAAGGGGATTTTTACTCCTTCCTGAATTCCAACTTAAGACCTCCAGGCCCAAACTTAAACCATAATTTTTTTAATATTGCTTTTGTCTTGACACGTTGTAATACTTGTAAGTGTTATACCTGATACTTATGATAATAAAAAAGTTCTTTTCAAGTGTCATAAGTTTAGTCCCACTAACATTCATTTGCCCAATCAAGCAAATCCATTATCCACACAACAAACAAATCAAAAGTTTCATAAAAAATTGAATAAACGTGGCAAACTAGGGCCTTGTTTGTGTTTTTATTTTAAGCTCTTAATCACCATTTATGTCTGATTTGTTTAGACGTTTCATAACCATTTTAGAACTGAAATAAGACTTAAAAAACAAACGCCACCTAAAACTAAACTGTATTGTGTTGATCATTTACGAACCAAAATTCCACAAGTGTCTTCCAACACGCCTTACGCCTGTATGTAAAATCTTTGATCTCAATGAAATCAAAAGTTTCTTGCACTTCTAAGACATCTTTAAAATCTAAAAAGTACAGGTTTGTCTAGTTGGATAACCAAGGCATGACAAATTTTTGGAATCTATTAACATTTTCTTCAAACCCAATAAGTGAAACTAATTGCTGCTACATGTACACGTGTAATCAGGTCGTCATCGGTTATGCTTCCTTCAGCCACTTACAACCGAATTGATATTGTCGAGAACATATGTCAAATAAAAAGATTTATCATTTAGTACAATATTTTCTAGTATTTTTTCAAATAACTGATGACAATATTATTTGGATTGAATTATCAATAATTAATTATGGTCATAATATTACCAATATCTTGATCAATTCCAATCTCCTTTTACTTTATGATAAAAATAAATAAATCATTTTCTTAAGTATTAATAACCAATCATCGTCAATAAAATATTTAAAACAAATGTAATTTACTATTTGGTTCAAACCCTTTTGCTTTTTCTTCTTAAAAGAATTATTTGATTTCAATTCTGGGCCAATAAAAATACGGCATAATCATCAAAAATTGTACCACAATAGATGATATATAAAAAGTATAACATGTAGTTTTCGTTAATTGAGCAAATTTCATAAAAGTGAAATGTTTTTTTTTGTATCCGTTAATATTTATGGAAACCGACTTTAAAAAACTTCATTTTGATGTCTACAACAAGACATCTAGTTTTTTTTTTAAATTGAAGAGTATTGTTTTGTTTACAAAGTTACAATATGGTCTTTTTTTTCTTCACAAAGTTATAATGTGATTTCTTAATTGCACCAAATACCTAGTGTGTTTCTTCAATTGCATCAACTTTATTTTTAATGAAACTTTTAAAAGCATGTTTCTCAAACAACATATTTTATGCAAAGGGTTTTTTATCAATCGATATTCGATAGCGAGGAATTGCGCATGTGGATGACTTCTAGCCTGAATTCCCCTTCAAGGTGCTTGCTTTCACCAATGGCGGGCTGCGAAGGGTCCAAAGGAACTAGCCGGAGGCGAGTAAGAAAATCCAATAATTTTCCATTTTCTTTATTAAATAATTCAGTCACTTCAAGATAAAAGGAAGGATTTTCATCAATAATTGCCAAATCCCAGATAATGAGTCCATGCAGAAACTTTCTTTTAATGGCACCCAATAGGTACGCTATTAGATTGAGTCGAAAGCCTAAACCCACAAGCCCTCTCCTAGAATATTTTTCTATTTCGAATCCTTTTTGTCGGCCGACACTATCTTGTCTCAAAAGTTGTGAGACGTAAATCAGGTACCAATGATGTGTTCAGGGGAGGAATACGGTCCTTAGAACCTGAGAGGAGGGGGAACATTATATTTTACACGAATGTACATCTCATATAAAGAAGTTTAATTTGTTTCGGTGTAAAAGTTATAATTTAAAAAGCAAGTGTGAAAGCTATAACAAATGGAAACTTTAAAACGAAACAAAAGAACATGAAATCTTCATACATCTTTCTTGTAAGTGGAAAATATCGATCTTTTTTTACTTTAAAACCTTTTAGAATTTCCTTCAAACCAATCTTTTGAATAATTATCCTTTCAATAGACCAGGAAGTAATTCAAAAACTTATCTCCATTTTATTTCATAACCTTGTTTTATGTTTTCACGAGTAAAAGATCAGTTCAACCAAATACTTTAATCCTCTTTCTATATTAGAACACTATAACTAAGGAGTCGTTTACTAAACATTTACCTTGATAAGAGTAAGAGGTTATTGGTTCAATTATTTTTACCGGATTAACATGTCAAAGACCAAGAATCTTACCCGGTAAGAGTAGTCACAAAGACTTATAGTCTTATCCTATAAGTGAGAATAATCGTGACTCTTACCTGGTTAATGATTACTAGATAAATTGTTGCATACTGTGTCGTTTTGATGAATTAGAATCTTATCCGATAAGGTATGTAATAGTGTTGAATTTTACCGGTAAGTATTCATCAAATAACCATTTGGATAAATCACCCCTAAGTTTAAAGCCAGCTAATAACATAACAACTAAATAGAGTCTAAAACCATCTTCCTTCATCGCTAAAACCCAAAGACATGTGATATGTGATTCAAGATCTAACCACTCAAGTTTTTCATCAAATATACCGAACAACTAACAAAGTTATATTTAACAACTAACATTGCAATTTGAACTAAATAAATAACAAATTGCAACTTGCACATTTAAACTAAATAAATAGCAAGATTCAAAATGGGTTTGGGAATAGGAAATTGCATGTTGGGGTTGTACTTTGGGACTTTTGCTATTTAGGAATTGGGTTGGTGGAGGGGCCAACCACATAATATATAAATTAATAGGGCTAAATTATTTTTAATGGTTATTAGCAAGCAAGAAAAAAAACAAGCCTCTCAAGGGACATGTTAGATAACTGGTTTGAAACTATATTGTAATTTGTTGAGTTCAAAAGAAGTCAACCTTAATCCCTAAACAAATTGTGATTTTTATACTGTAATAATTAAATTTGAACTTATTTCAGTTTTATATAGGTATACATACCACCTCATAACTAACTGTGATATTTCTTTAGAAAACGAACAACATATTTCTTGACATGATAGTTGCACTTACATTTTGTAATACATGTTATCATTGAACTTGATGAAGAAATCTCAAAGAGTAAGCCTTCAATATCATTTTTTTTCTTTATCAGATTCACATATTCTCATTATTTTGCTAGAAATCAGAATGAATTTTTTTCCCCAACTACATTGGCTATAGGCCATCACAAGAAAAGAAAGATTAACTGTTAGAGTAAATTGAATCTTGACATAATTTCTATCAGAACAAGAGATATACATAAAAACACAACTTTATAAATGATATATATATATATACAAAAAAAATCATACTAACTTATATTAAACACGTACAAGTGCTTAAAAAGTGTTGGCTCACAAATATATATATACCTTTAAACATCAAACATATTGTATACAGAACTTCATATTTTACTAATACAAATAAAATACATAATCGACCAACATAAGTTATTTTAATAAAAAATTATACAAATTTATAAAGATTGATATAAAAAGACATAATAATTGATCCTTAGCCGACTCAATTTTGTTTAGAAGTTTAACTATATATCATATATATTTAACCCGAACAAAAGTTTGTTTATAATAAAATTGATTATTATTTATATAATTAAAAAAATAATAAATGTTTTTAATTTTGATAATCATTTTTTAGAAAATAATAATTTTTTTAAGTTTAGCTTTTGTAAAAAGAGCGCAGACTTTGAGCAAGTGGGACATTTTCTTGCCCTTTATATATTTATCCAAACGCATCTCTTGCAGCCTCGCTTCTTCAACGACCTTCATTCGTCTCTCTCTCTCTCTCTCTCTCTCTCTCTCTTCTCTCTCTCTCTCTCTCTAACAAGAATCGGATCTCAAAGAGATTGGATATGTATCCAAACTCCAATTCCTCTTCTGGATCTCACAGAGATCCTAACAATAACGGAATCAATGGCGGCAACAACACCGGTGGCGCCGGAGGTGGTGGTGGAGGAGGAGGAGGAGGAGGATTAGGTCTCGCTCGCTATCGCTCTGCTCCAGTATCCTTCTTAACCACCACCGTAGACTCCGTCATCGACGGACAACGACAAAATACAGTCGGAAATCACATGGTTGCCGGAGGCGGAGGCGGAGGCGGAGGCGGTTTCTTCTCAGACACGACGTCGTCACAGCTCTCCTCCTCCTCCTCCGTCTCCGTCTCCACCAGAGATCGGTTGCAAACGACGTCATTCCGTTTAAACGAGTTCGCATCTACTTTTAATGGTTTGAAAGGTACTAATACTACTACTAATAATAATAATACTACAACTCAGAGTACTCCATCTCCGTTATTCCGGCACGGCAGCTCTCCTGCCGGTTTTCTCAACACTCTCGCCTCTTCTACCCCCACCGGTACGTCCTCCTAATTTCTCCCCATTTTTTTCTCTTATATATATGTGTTATATATATATATATGCACAACTTAATCCATAATCATTAGGTTTAAAATTAGATTAAATAAGTACAACTAGGAAGTATCTTATAAGTTATAACCGCCCAATCGTTAGACGTACACAATGACCTAAAAGTTTTGATGGCATTACATAAAATAGTAAAATACAGACGATATTTTAAAAGTTGCAAAAATATACATACGGGTGTTTCGGTATAAAGTACAAACGAGAACAAAGTTAATATAAGATAACACTTATATAATTTAAGATAAAAAAAAACATATATGATTCAGGTTTGGTCAACCTTGTACAGTAATCTAATTGACCAAACCTGAATCATATTTGATTTTTAGTTTAAAATCACATGTAGCATAGATGTTTACATGCCTTTTTTATATTGAGTGTGTTTTCATTTAAACTTACTGCGTATATATATACATATGTAAGGAAGTACTCTTCTTTGTATTAAGAAAAGCGCTAAAAATATTATGTGCATATATAATCGTTTTTTAAATTTACGTAGGTACTAGTTTGCTCTAAACGCTTCAAAAATAATTTTTTTTTGGAGATCCCTAACATTAATTCATTACCCTTTTAATAATATACCCATGACCTTTTCAAAACGATAAATAACCAAAACAATGTAAGTTGCATAAAGCAAGTTGTTTCTTGAGACATATGTGTGTCATATCTCATGTGTTGGTGCAATTGAAGCCTTGTTTAAAGTTAAAATGTAACTTCATCCTAAATATTTTAGTAACCATAATTATTGAACATCGTTCTTTAAATGGATTCTTTGAGATTTAATTAATTTATCGTAAACCATATTTTGTTTTTTAACAAGAAAGAAAATAACAAAGATCATTTATAGAGAACGAATAAAAATAAGAGCCTCTAAATGAGAGTTCATATGCACATGTCTTGTCCAGTATACAAAATTCTTATTTTTTTTTGTATTCAATGTATTTTACATGATATTTTGATAGATAAACCGTGAAATTTGATAGTTAAAATCATAAGCAAAATTTCACATATTAAATACTTTTATTCTTACATATAAGAGTACACTTTTAAAGTCGTCCATTGTTGCACGTCCATTGTAAACAAATAAAACATATTGCAAAAAGTCAATATACCAACACTTGATAAAATCGTAGGGACATGCAATATATATACATGTGTGTGTGAACGTCTGCACATATGTTTTTATGTGTCTTTTTGACGTTTACCTAATCTATTTTATATGGTTTTAAAAATAAAATTTCGTATTCCCTATTTACGAAATTTTGAAAATTTTAAGTTGACGGTTTTTATTAAGTGAAGGAATTTAATAAATTTGTATATGGAAATAATATTATTCCTTGAGTATTACTTTTGATCATAGCATTTTTATTCAGTTAAATTAAAATGATACAATTAACATAATTTTGATAATCTAAGTCTTCTTAATTATGAAGGTGTGAAAATGATATAATGGCATAGCATACGATCATGAGAAATCGATTTGAACAAAAAAAAACATTAAAGTATTAAAATGAAAAAGACCCAAGAGCTTAATGATACAGATATTATTAGACTTGATTATCAAACACGTATTAATGCTTGTAATATTATATCAATTACTATAACATAATAAAAATTATACATGTGATTAATATAATTATAATCGTAAAAGTATAGGAACAATACTTTTTTTAAAATACATGAATAAAAATTATATAAAAATACCATCACGTATTTTCTTAAGTCACATGAAACAAGATGTTAAAGACCAATAATACAATGTCGAGTTACAATTATGTGTGCAAGTGGGAGTTAAAGTATCATCCATTGGTTTTGGAAATCGCCCATGGTTTTGATAAACGTGATGTTTGATATTTGACTGTAAAATTAGATAAAAACAATTAATTTTTTATAAATAGAAACATATTTATAATTGACATATTTTAGAGAATATAGTTTAAAAATATACTTTTAAAACCATGTTCAATTAAGTAGATATTTAAAAAAAAAAAAAATTTAAATATGTATTTAGAAAATATAGTTTCTGAAAAGATAACTGAATGAATTATAAACTACGTTTTTATTTTATATAATTTGTCATATTTCATTGATTAAACTCGAATAATGGAGTATGTTCATGTAAATTTGAATCGAATGAAAGTTCTTATTAAATATGATTTATAACAAAAGATGATGATATTAATGAACTTGAAATACTAAGATACATCTTAACCATTTGGGTTGTGATGTACTGGTTAAGCCTTAGAGAGATGTAGTAGTAAAAAATCTATTTACCCTAAGATCGAAACCAAACACTGTCAAATTTCTTGTGGTCATGGAGGTTCAACTGCAATGACTCCAAACTATTTGTGGTCGTATGAGATTAGCCGGTGTACATAAGTTGGTCCAAAAACTGAAGGTTAACAAAAAAAAAGTACATCTTGTGTTAATTAACGTATTAAACTATGGTATTAATGATCTCTAATAATCTTTACGGTTGCATTGTGAATTTGTTTAACCGATGATTAGAATAAACTTATAAACCCCACATCAATATTTCAAATTATGGATTCGTCTTTTTTTAGGACTAGAAGGGTACTCGCGCAATGCAGCGAGATCCATTTTAATTTCAATGTTGTATTTTATTTTTTTTCTTTATCAATGTTATAATACGATTTTATTAGTTTTGAAAAAATAGATTTTATTTTTTATAAACTTTCTTTATTTCAGATTTTTTTTAAATTATAATATAGGTTTAATAAGGAAATTAACCAAAATAACCAAAATATTACCATTTTTAAATTTTAAGTAATTATGCTTTAATCAATTGTACTAACTGCATAATAATATGTTTTTAAGAGTTTTTGTCAAATGTTTTATAATATAGTATAGATTTAACAACAAACTTTTTTAGGTAATTTAACTTGTACCTTATCCAATAAAATGTATGCTTCTGCTAGGATGATATAGGTTTGACGTTTGAATAGTGAATAAATTGTTATTGTTTTGAACTCAGTGTAAATATGTGAAAAGCATTTATAATTAAATCAACAAGCAGAAGAAATATGTTAGATTTATGTATAAAAGAAACATATATATTTAAAATGTAAAAAATAAATATGTATATATACACATGCATTTGTATATGTTGGTGTATGTGTCATTTTAGAACATTAATTTCCACTTTTTTACTAAATTTGATAATTTTTGACGTATTTAATTAATAATGTTACAACAATAAATTAATAGCATGCAATAACAATTATATTTTTATTAAAAACTTAACAAAAATAAATTAATTATAACACTTATTAATGACAAATTGGCATGAATATTCAATAGCATATTCGATAATAGACCCTTTTTTAAAATTTCAACGTAATACAATTACAATATTGATGTAAAGTTATTTTTACTTTATTTGATAAATATTTCATAAATTACATCATTTAATCATAGTAATAATAAGAATCTAAAATTAAAATTTAATAACTGAAAAGATAAAAAGAAAGTTTTAACTTTTAGAGGAATCCTGTAAAAATTCCTCTAGATGACATTGTTGGCTTTAAAAATACAAGTATATTTTCAACAATGTCAAAACACAATTAGAATTTATGTTGATTTAGATATTACGATCATATGAAATAGATGATGCACTTAATTAAACCATATATTCTTTTATGAAGTTATCTAAATCAAGTCAATATATTACAAATATTAATCACTAAAATGGATAGAATTTTAATTTCTAGAATACAAAAATATATAATTTTGATAAAATGAGAGTTGATATTTAATTCAATAAAAATATTAAATTAATTCTAATCAAATCCCGAAATTAGCCTTAAAATGAGCACACACAAAAAAATCATTGTTGATAAAAAATATATATTCCTTTTTCTGCCTTTATAATTGTCTAAAATGAAAAAATCTTAATTATCATTCCTAATTTTTTAAATAACTACATATTTTAGCAAGCTGACTTTTGAATTTAAGGATATAATTGTTATTTCTTTTATAGAATAAGAACATTTTTATATGAACATCTTAAAATAGGACATATTTTCAGATAATAGAAAACATCATTTTATGCAACAACCTCTTATCCTGAAGCCTTGCATGTTCATTTCATTCTCTATCAATTTTTCTTATTTAGAATTATTATTTGTCATTCTATTATATTTAGCACCATCTTTTTTAATTATCGAGTGTTTTTCTCAAAAACCTGAAAGAATTGATACAGTTTTAAAATTTTATAGATAGTAAATTAACGAATTAGATATCATATCCAAATTAATAAACATTTAAAAACCTAAAATAGACACCATTAAATTGACCGGTTCATACACTTTATCCAAAAAAAATCGAAAATTAATTAAATACCTACATATAACTAAATTGCTATTAAAATCATAATCTTTTTTATCATAAAATAATTTAAAATATCATAAACGCTTGACTCCAATTTTAAAAGGGACTTAAAATAATATATTAGTTATTAAAAGAATATTTAAAAATCCTGACCAATGACATTAATAATATAAATAAATAATTAGAAAAGTGTTTGCAAGTTGCAAAATGCAAGTTGTAATAATTAAATCTGAAAGTTGGTTGATTGATGGTAGATTCAGTGCATCATCATCACAACCATTGGTACCTGACCAATCACATGCCTCCTGCTCTACCCCACCATCACCCCCCACTCAAACTTCCCTACTACTCCTACCTTCTACTTCTATTCTACCTTCCCTATGTATTTTTACATTTTTTATATAAATATTTGTTTCATTATATATATATATATATTCCTATAGGGAAGCATGTTTGTTAGTATCTTAATGGAATTTACAGTTTTTCATGTGAGTTATACTTAATTGTTTGATGGTGGTTTGATAAAGTTCTTGTGAAAAAACTTTATGTAAAAAGTCAAGTGTTTTTCAATCCTGTTCCTATAGTTAAAAAAACACGTTTCTTCTATTTATGAAAAAACTATCTCAAACAAAAACATACCCAATTCATACAATAAATTAATCTTTATCTTAATCCACAAATGACAACTTTATTGGTATAAAACTTGATGGAAAATCAACCAAACATAAGTGTCTCAAGCTACATGATCCAATAATCTTTAAATTAACTTAAAATCATGATGAAAACTATTGGTAACTCAAACTTAGAATCCACACACCTTCTCAAGAACTCGTCACATTTGATGAGGTTTGTCCCACCATCTCTAAGGCACTGATTAGCTCTCATCTCTAAGGCACTGATTAGCTCTGATACTATTTGTAACATCCCGAGCTCAAAACAACATACTGAAAACTATGGTTGAAGCTATACCTAGCCTACAACATTGAGTTTATAAAAGCTCATAAATATACTTTTCTTTATCCATTTGGGGCGGGTTCTTAGAGCATCTCCAATGGTTATGCTAATTTTTTTTTCTAAAATAGCATATAAAAAGTCAAAATCCCTAAAAAAAATATTACGTCCATCTCCAACAACTATTCTATTTTAGCAATTCTACCATAAAATATATTAATAAAATATTCAATGTATTTAATATCCCAAGAAAAAGAAGGGTATGATTGGTGGGAACTATTAAATAATTATTTCTCTCTCTATTTAGAGATTTTCTAAATTTAGAGATTTTTTTCTCTCTTTCTACCCATTTCTCTATTAGAGCATCTCCAACAGATATTGTAAAATAGAAAAATGGAGGATTTTAGCAATTTAAGTGCTCCAACAGCTATGATATATCAATTGCTAAAATAGAAAAATGGGAAAAAAAGAAGAAAAACTTTAAATTTAGAGAATCTCTAAAAATATATAGAAGAGAGAGAAACAATATTTTAATTATATTCAACCAATCAAAATAATTGAAGTTAAGTGTGTAGGAGAGAGAAATAATATTTTATTAAATGATGGAATATTTTATTAATATTGTTAATGATAAAGTTGCTAAAATAGAGTAACTGTTGGAGTTGGATGCAAATTATTATAGAAATTTTGACTTTTAATATGCTATTTTAGAAAAAAATTTACAATAGTTGTTGGAGATGCTCTTATAGCATATGGTATAGCATAGCTGTTGGAGAGTAAAATTGCTAAAACCCTTACCTTTTCTAGTTTAGAATAGCTGTTGGAGATGCTCTTACAAATCAATCTAAGGTTTTTTATTTTTTATTTATTTTTTATATTTGCATTAATTTTGTTCAATTTTAGTTACATTTCAATATCATAAAATTTATGTTTGGAACAAAGGAAGGATGAAAATACAATTTGACATGATGTTAACCGTTTTAATAGTTATTGATAATTTGTGTTCTCTAAATTAATTTGAATAAGAAGAAAGTGACAGAATCGTATGATGAAGAGATTTTGAATGCATATATATACATACATAAATACAAACATATATACGAGTTGGGTTCTGATGAGAATGAGAGTTAAGATGAGAAGTGTAAGAAGGGATCTCCATCTTTGGATGCACGTTAGGATATGATGAGAATGAGAGTTAAGGTGAGAAGTGTAAGAAGGGATTTCCATCTTTGGATGCACGTTAGGATGAGATGCACCGAGATGCACCGAATCAACTCCCTTCTAAAGCGCAATTCATGGGTGAGTATGAGATTAAAAAGTGATCAAGGGTTCAGATCTCTTCTTACGCTTCTCAGCTTGACTCTTCTTCTCACAGGATCCTATGCCCACATATACATACTAGTTGTGTACTCGTATAATACGATAAGATGTAAATGTGAAACGCGAATGAAAAATTAATACAATTTCTCATTTGGAAAAGAAAATTGGAAATTTATGAAGTATTATATATGTCACACTAATATAGCTATACGATTATCATGCTTTTGAACCTGTTTATAAGTTTACTTTGTGGAGTTTAAACGCAAAGTTTTAAGGAATTTTATGTATAGTGAGTTTTAAAAGATTATGCATAAATAAGTGATGTGTTATACTTGATAGGCTGTTATTAAGAGTTTTTGTCAAATGTTTTATAATACAATATAGATAACTAACTAACTAACATGCAACTGTATATATGTAGATGGAAGGGGTTCGAGATTAAGTTCTCAACTTAGTTTCACAGGAGCAAACTCTTTTTCTCAAATATCTGAAGAAAGCGATATCGCCAATTCCCTTATTTTTTCTTCCTCTTCATCACACAATAAACGATCCAAGATGGACATGAATGGTCTCAACATCATGGAATCAGAGGTACTTAAATCTTCATTCTTGTAAAGTTATTTAACATTTTTACTATGCGTGTTCGAGTTATATGTAATAAATTAATTAAAGACGTTATTGTGAGAATATGTGGAAGCCCGTTAGATTGCCTTCCAAAAAAATTCTTGAGAAAATAAAGGAGGTTCCAATATATATGGAAGAGAAATGGTCGAAGTCTAGTTGATGTGAGACTCTAACAGTTATTATTATGAATAATACTAAAGAAAAAATGTATATAAACAAATTAAATTGTATTTCAGCTTAACTTTGGGTTATCGGAATCCGCTTTAGAGGCAGCCACGATGGAGAAGATGATGGACCTCCCTCATGATTCTGTCGCTTGTAAAATCCGCGCCAAGCGTGGTTGTGCAACTCATCCCCGGAGCATTGCAGAAAGAGTAAGTATTCGTTCTTGTGATAAGATATATATATATATATATATATATGTGGAGGTTCAAACGAGAACACCTCCATTTTACGAGAACGCGAGAACACCCTTATCACATGTGATAATACACGTGAAATGATCTATTGGTGTGCGGATGACTTGCCCTGCGACTTAGGTCGCCCCAAAGGTCGCTTGCGTCTATAATTTAGTATCAGATGTGATGGTCTTAATGCATTATAACATTACCTCAAGAACACCCTTATTACATGTGATAATACATGTGATGAGGCTTAGTGGTGTAAGGGCGACTTGACCCACAGCATAGATCGCGTCAAAAGTGGTCCGCGTCAATGATTTACCATCACGTGTGTATCATATGTGATGGCATAGTAGTATCACATGTGATTTTCTATAGCAAACGAGTGTTCTCGTAAAATGATGGTGTTCTCGTTTGAACTCTTCCATATATATATAATGGGGCGGGTTCAAATGAGAACTCAAATTTGGTTGTGAACGTGAGGACGAATGAGAGTGAGACACGTGTCCCATTCAAAGAAATATTCAGACTGGATATAGTATATTCAGTCTGAATATACAAAGAAATATTCAGACTAATATTCAGACTGAATATAGTATATTTAGTCTGAATAATGCTTATTCAGTCTGAATATTTCTTTGTATATTCAGACACGTGTCGCGCTCTCATTTGTCCTCACGTTCACAATCAAATTTGAGTTCGCATTTGAACTTTCCTTTATAATATATATATATATATATCCATTTGAACGGGTTTTAATGGTTCGTATATTTTAATCGTCATTTAATTTTATTGCATATCTACTGATTCTCGAATTATCATATTCACGATTCTTGTTCTGTTGATGTTGATGTTGATGTAGGAGAGGAGGACAAGAATAAGTGGGAAGTTAAAGAAGTTGCAAGATCTTGTTCCAAATATGGATAAGGTAACGATTAATATATTATTTCATATCGTTAGATAATTCTTTTCGTATGATTTCACAGTCGATATTTCATAACATACGAGTTTACGAATATTTATGTTATCACACTTTTAAAAAGAACATCCTATAACGATGCCAAAATCCATGAACGTAACACTTTTCTCGTGAAAATTCTATTTTTTTTGGCAGCAAACAAGTTATGCAGACATGTTGGATCTGGCAGTACAACACATAAAAGGTCTCCAAAATCATGTTCAGGTGCGTATATGTATCTATATTATAGCTAAAAAAGAGGGGAAAATGACACAAATAGCCATTTCGGCCGATTAAATTTAACTCTTAATGATATCTTTTTCAAGTTTTTTAAAAAGTCACCACCTCCGCAAGTAACAACTCCGCAAGTTGAGGAGGTCTTACTTGCGGAGGTAATGATTTTTTGAAAAAGTTGGAAGAGAAATAGTTTAGATGTAAATCTAACCGACTGAAATGGTTATTTTTGTTAATTTCCCAAAAAAAGAGCACGGTAAAATAGTCTTTTAGCTTAAAAAATGTTTATAAAAATATATTTTGTAATTTTTATAATTTTTAGCATCCGTAAGTTGTGGTATATTGACTTTAAATGTGAAACTTCTACTTACAAAAATGGCTCAAAGAAGTTGCATATATGTCTTTTCAGCTGTACATAAGTAATATACCTAACGACATTATTGTAACGTATTTTTCAAATATTATAACATGTACATATTGTAACTCTTTTACCTGAATTGCTCTTTTACCTCGGCATATATATGATATAAACGTACATTTTCCCATTTAATCTATTTAGCATATATCTACATAAAACATTTTTGTGACGTATGTCTTAATTTGACATCTCTTACAGAATCTTAACCATGAACTCCAAAATTGTTCGTGTGGATGCAAACCAAGATGAAGGTCTTGTTTGGTAACATATCCTGTTGACACTGACAACGATACGAGTTTCATTGTATGCATGAAAACGGAGTTGGAGTGTACATCAAAAGAAAGAAAGTTGATCTTAAGCTTTGGATTAGTGTACTTATTTCTTTGCATTCTTCAGTTAACAATAGGCTTTCGATGTTCATCTGATTTTTGTTCAGGGATATTTATGTAATTATAGAATTTTGGTTGATGTTTTTGTAATTATAGAATGTAGGTCTAATTATTGGGACATCAAATTTACATGTTGACTAATATTTTTTTTCGTATTTTGTTTGAGGTATTTTAAAAAGCATTTACCTGAAATAGAAAATGAACTAGAAATGGCAAAGAGGAATCCAAGTATCGAACCATTTGAATCCTGGTTCTTAGAGTCGTTAAAGGTTTTACAAAAATAACATTTACTTCAGTTTTGAAAATAGTTTTTGTTACAATCTGAAAACATTTACTTTAGTTTTTGAAAACATTTAGTTTAGTTTTTGAAGTAAATGTTATTTTTGATCTCGTTAACTATTTATAACGACTTTGAAAATCTAGAAAATGTGTACCATTCACCTACAAAAATTAACATTTATATGAGCCGGTATCTTATGTAGGTGAATGGTACACATTTTCTGGATTTTCAAAGTCGTCGTAAATAGTTAACGAGATCAAGATGTTTTTAAATAATCAGTGACACAGGCTAAATTTATGAATTTAAGAGATGGAATGATATTATAATGTTATACAATACTAGGCTAAACTTGTGAGTTCACATTTCGCCAATACATTTAACTATAATGTAAAACAAAATCAATCCAAATAATACGTTCTTACCCGTTATGGCACTAGGACCACCGTCTATAAGTGTGCTTCCAACCATTAATAGCAAACGTCAAATAAGAAACGTTTAATTTGATTTGGGTCGAGATTACGTTAAATATTTGCTTTGACCATCGTAACAGGTTTTTTTTTCTCTTTTACAAAATTTCATTAAGGATTTTGCTCTCAAGTGTGAGTCAATCACAATGGAGCCGTATCACGATGTTTTATATGAACCTTTAAACGAAACTTGACCCCAAATAACCAACCAAAAATCTATGTTTCATATCATCATCTTATAATTTCATAAACACTTCATTCAGTTATCAAATAATTTAAACCATAACCCTCGATGAGCTATTTAAAAATATGCAAGTATGAAATTATATCAGTATCATCTTTTACACCAGTTATCTAGAGGTGTATGTATAATTGATTAACGTGTATTTTTCCGGTGTATGAGATCATGGCTCGGTGTTTGTGGTTATAAGTAATCTGGTACATAACTATATGAAAAAAATAATACTATTCTTGATGGATTTTAAGTATTCTAGCTATTTACTCGTACATTGTAAATTAAAAATGAAAAATTAGTACAATTTCTTGTTAGTAAAAAGAAAAAAAACAACATATATGAATTACTTTTGATATTTTATGTTCTATTTAAACATGTTTATCATTTTCTTTTATAAAATTAAATTAAAAAAATTGAATTTTAGGGATGGGTTCAAATGAGAACTCAAATTTAGTTGTGAACGTCAAAACAAATGAGAGTATGATACATGTGTCATTCAAAGAAATATTCAGACTAAAGATAGTATTTATTTGATCTGAATTATTCAGACTGAATATTTTTTTTATATCAAATCTGAATAATCTATATATTGTGTGTTTTTATATTTACTTTCGCAACCAAATTTGAGTTTGAATAATTTATCTTTCACCAACTACTTCTCCTTTCACCATTGTTTCTTCTGATACAACAATTGTTCCATTGTCTTTTGTATCCACTGTGTGTGTGTGTGAGACTGAGAGAAAAGGGTATGGAGGGAAGAGAAGGGCAGAGTTCAACGGCAGCAGTTCGATTTACGCTACCACCATCGCGATTGTCATGTGAAGACATACTCTTCTGTATCGATGTCGATCCTGAATCGCTCGTTGAAATGAAGAACACAAGCGTCAGTGGTAGACCTTTTACCAGATTGGAATCAATCAAGCAAGCCATTCTACTCTTCGTCAATGCTAAGCTTGCTATTAATCCTGATCATCGATTCGCCTATTGTGCTCTCGGCAAAACCCCTTTTTGGGTATTTTTCTTTTCACCTCCTTTCTCCTTTCTCCATTCTTCGCCTTTTGATTTCTTTTAGGGTTTCTTCTATTTGCTTAGTTTCGTGATTTATGTATGTTTTTTGGATTTAGTGTTACCCCCTTCGTTTCCTAAAATATTCTTTTCTGAATGCAAATTCATATGGAATCTGTTTCAAATCTAATTCCGGTGTGATGATATTTTAGGGTGAAATTTTTCTTGAGAAGTTGGTAAATTTATTACAGTTTTGACTGGAAATTAGTACATTTGACATTGTTTGGGCCAACAGACCTGACTAAGAAAGACACAGAAAACCCTAATTTTATTCTCTAACTAAGGGGTTGTTTGGCAGAAATGGTTTGGTGCAGAATGATTAAGTGATCAGAATTATGATATGGTGCAAAATGAAATATAATTGTTTGGTAATCGTTCAGGAGGTAACTAGGGCTCTTAATGGTTCAGCAAGGTACAGGGTACAAAATGACTCAGAGGGTTTTGGAACCATTAAGAGGGACTTATTTTCTGCCAAACATGATTCACCTCTTAACGATTCAGAGACTGCCTGTTAATGGAACTGTTAAGAGATAAACAAACAACCCCCAATTTTGTAGACTTTGCTTCTCTTTAAAGTTGGAGAAGTTGAAAGGCAAAACAATAGAAAATTTTAAGATAGAAAGGTAAAAGTTAACCTAGAAAACTGAAAACAGGCAGCAAGAAAATTGAACTGAGTATTTACTTGCTACTTGGTCTTTATCCTAGATTCCTAATCTGTTGTCTGGAGGAAGCATCCCCTTGATCTTACTTTTGTCCTCCTAGAAATACCGTTATCTGAAACATTGCCAAAACTAGAATTCTGAGCCTGGAAAAGCAGTGGCTCTGCAGTCCAGATGACAATGGATGTTGTCATATTGGCACATAGGATTATATCAGACTGGTTTTGCATCAAACAAACAGGCATTTTCTGATGGTTACGGCCAGGCGCCAGCCCATAAGCATATCTAGGTTAGTGAACACAGTGGGGTGATGTTACAGGATAATAAGCAGAGTGGAGATAGCAGAAAAAAGATAAGTAAGTCCGCTTGTTTGAAGGTTTTCTTGATTGGTTGACATTGTTCCCTGATCAAGGGGTTGCAGATCGACTGTAACAGCAGGTCGGCAGGTGTAGTCGCTGATTGAAACAGAGCAACAGGAGGCTTAGAGAACCTTTGTCAAGAATGGAAATGGTTGGGCATCCAAAGTATTAGGGTTTAAAGAATAGGAACAAAGATGAGGAGAGGGATGGTTTCTTGATTGATTGATTGAATGAATTAAAGATACAACAGCAACCTATTTATATAGCTAAGATACAACTACTAACAAGACACGCTTATCAGAGACTAAAAACACAAAAGACTAAAGTACCCTTAGTCTAATACAAAGTAATATCTGAAGCAGATTCGGATGGCAGGCCATGGCAGGAGCAGTAGGCAGCAGGTGCTGACTGGTGACTGCCTAACGATGGGACATGAGGCTCAGTGCCAAAAAATTTCATCAGTGTCGTAACAGACAAAACCCCTAAAATGTAAATAAAGCCTAAAGGATCTCTGCTGGTGGTCAAGTGTTGGGGTTACTGCTGACTGAGACAAATATCATTTGTGCTGACTAGTATTTGATGATTAAAACTTTAGTCCTATACCATTACCATGTAAATGTTTAGGGTCACTGTTGAATCACGTAATATTGGTGACTGAATCTAGTCAAGAAATAGAAAACCATATAGTATATGCATACTAGACCTAATTCCATCATCTAACTAATTATGTACACTGACTTGCTAGGAAAACCAAAGTGTATCTTTACCAAGAACATGATGTGTGTGTGCCATAAGTGCTCTTAACTTAACCACTAAACAAGCTAAAGATGGATTATCTCTGAATGTAAAGAAAATGGATCTGAAAAAATGCGTAGAAGTGACAAATAATCAAGCACAGTGAATACAAGTGATGAAATTATAACTAATAAGTGTTTTCTTTTAATAAGCATTAAGTGTTTGACTGTGAAGTTTTCTCTTCTGTTTGTATCTTGTTGTATGTGTGAAGCTTAAGAAGGAGTTTAGCAGCGAAGTTGAGTCTGCGATTGCTGCATTTCGAGGCATCACTGTTGATTCTTCTGCTGGTCAGGCAGATCTCACACATCTGTTTAAAGTGGCAAATCATGAAGCTAAAAAGTCTCGTGCACAGAATCGGATACTCAGGGTGGTGAGTCTATCTATAGGATCTTTGTTTGATGATTTAACTCCTAATGATGCATATGCTACTATGTTCACATTTATATCGATATATATATATATATATGATATATAGGACATTTCATTTACAAACCATCCAATTCTAACAAAACAAATAGAGATATTTATTATCATGATTCATTAATTATGATTGACTGGACAGTATGCACAAATGCATACTGGTAATTTGTAACATGCATTTGTGCATATGCACTAATGCATATATATGCATTGGTGCATAGAAAAAAAAACAACTTCAATCGCTTGTATGCATTTGTGCATACTGTCCGGATGGAGGGCTCCCAGGGTGTTCTTCAGTTTTCTCTTTTTACTAGATGTGCGACTGAAATGAACATCTTTTCATAGGCACATCATGTGCATTTCTGTATGTGCTTTTTTAATTTTTCTTCCAATTGAATTTGACAACCCTTATGAAACACTCGGTATACTTTTTTCACAAGACGGGTCTTAATGTAAACAATGGCTCTAACTTTTATATGGGGGCTATTTAGCCAAATGACCTCTTGACATATCAAAAGGGCATGGATTTAAAAATATCCTATCAGAAGATCATTTGATGACTTATTCATGCTATTTGTGGTTCCCAGATATTACTTTATTGCAGATCATCGGTAGTACCACAACACCAATGGCCCACAAACCAAAAACTCTTCACATTGGATGTGGTTTACCTCCACGATAAACCGGGACCCGACAACTGTCCACAAAAGGTGTACGATGGTCTGGTGGAGGCCCTTGAACAGGTCAGTGAATACGAGGGTTACATCTTTGAGAGCGGTCAGGGTCTGACCCGTGTCCTTTTTCGTCACATGTGTGTGCTCTTATCGCACCCTCAGCAACGTTGTGTCCAAGATGATATCGATATTCCCAAACCCCTGACCAAAAAGTCGCCAGTAGTGGAGTCAGTGACCCCTGCTGATCAAGAAACCGTTCCTGTCTCCATTCAGTGACTTCTTTTTTTTAGTAAATGTATATGAAAAATGTAAGAATTCTTGAATTGTTAGTGGGTTTGAAACGGTTTTGATGTACCGATCGGAGTTATTATAAAACATGATTGGCGTATTGGGTTTCTTTTGATCATGCACCCTTCTGGTTTTAATGGCTCTATAATCTTTTTCCATTGTTGATAAAATAGTTGTAACCGTTGGTGTTTGAGTCAGCTTGTGTGTGTAGATCAACTGATCTCATGGGGCCCTTAAGATAACAGTCAGAAAAATTTCCAGTGACCCTGAAGAAACTTCTTTATTTTCACGCGTAGTGTTTCATAGTTTATAAGTTTATTATGAATTATTAGGTTTGTAAAAGAAAGAGGATTATTTTAACAACCATAATAGAAAACATTTAATAAAACATTTCGTATATACCACTTAAAAAACATTTAATATACATTTATTATAGATTAGCATAAAATATACAATCTTAGTTAAGCCCTCTATTTTAGTCATAGACGATATGTACAAATGCATACAAACGATTGAAACTGTTTTTTTTCTATACACGAGTGCATATGCATGTGTACATGTTACAAATTATTGGTATGTATTTATACATACCGTCCAGGTGGAGGGTTCCCAAAGTTTTCTTCAGTTTTTTTTAAGATTTTCTCCCGAACCCGACCCTATATATATATATAGAGAGAGAGGAAAGTTCAAATGTGAACTCATTTTTGGTTGTGAACGTGAGGACGAATCTCAGCCACTTATCCGGTCAATAAAGACGAACTTTGACGCGTTCCCTCCTTTAATAATCTCCACCCTCCCATGAATCGCGTCAATCCTCCGTGATCGCGTCCACCATAACCGAAGATGTGTGGCTGAGATTCGTCCTCACGTTCACAACCAAAATTGAGTTCACATTTGAACCTAACCCTATATATATATATATATATTATATTAGATATATATCTTTCTCACATCCAATCTTGATATATCTATATTAAGAGTATGGGTTGGGTTCCGGTAAGAATGAGAGTTGAGGTGAGAAACGTAAGAAGAGATTTCCACCATTGGATGCATATAGTATGAGATGCACCGAATTAACTCTCTTCTAAAGCGCAATTCATTGATGGGTATGAGATTAAAAGTGATCAATGATTCAGATCTCTTATTACGTTTCTCACCTTAACTCTCCTTCTCACACGATCTTAAGTCATTAGAGTAAATGCTTCTAATCATGTGTTTCAAGGACAAAAAATAGAAAAACTGGTCAAACCAAACGTGACAAAATTCTTCGGCTTGGTTTGTTTTTTGGTTTTTTAAAAAGGCAGGTTCATTCATATTGTTTGTTTTTTTCCAATTTTCCAGAAGCATTTATGTCTTATCGTCCTTTTATATGGTAAGAGGTAAACCAACATCTAGTTTGCCTCTTTTTGTTCTCCAAACCCTCAAACAATGATGTTTCTCCATTGATTAACCTTAATCGATCATCACCTCCATCAATTAAATTTTCATTTAAATGAATGCTAATTATTTAACTTATACGTAAATTTCATAATGATGATGAATAAATATGTGAAATTTTATATAAACTTATCTCTAAATTCAACGCTACAATTTTCTCATGGGTAAAATAATTTTTTTACAAAAATAGTCTTATTGATTCCGGTTTCAGACTTCAGCATCACCTTATCAGAAGTGAAATAAGACTTCAGGCTTCAACACCTCTTTTACAGGAAAGAATTTCTTTTTTTTTTGTCTTTTTCATCGTCCTCTCTTTTCGCCAAGTTGTTTCACGTCAAAGGATCTTTGGCCCAACAGTACCAAGATTGCTGGCAAAACCAACGTCTCCAGAGGCCAAAGGGTTTCAAACCTCACCAAAAAGTAAGGAGTTTGCATAAGTTCATTTACTGTACATAAATATTATACTTATAGAAAACTATTATACTTAATTAAGGAGAGCAAGCTGACCAGGATACCCACAGTTAAATAAAAAAAAAACCACATTAAGTGTGGGCCCAACAGCACAAAATGTGCATCAAAAACTTCCATTCATTCACCAAGATTAAAGTGTTCAAAAATGTTAAAAGAGAATTTATGAACCAAAACTTCTTGCACTCTCGACTCCATATCGTTCTAATTAACCAGAAACAGAGATACCTTTCTTGACTCAAAGAAGGGAAGAATGCACGTTACGACCTTCATCGTATATTTAAATTGTTGGCTCGTTTTTCGGATCCTCAACTTCAATCAAGTCATCATAAGAAACGGGCACACGGATTCTATCATGAACGGGTCGCTTTTGTGTCTGTTTCTCTTCGATCCCTAACTCTTCTTCATCTTGCACTACAGGTTTTGCTAGATCATCTTCTGCTACAGAACAACTTTCTTTTTTCTGATTTGGTGCTTTCCTTAGATCCGGTCGTTTAAATTGTTTCTGCAAAAATAATATCCACCAATCATTATCTTAGTTTAAGCATTAACCCTAATCTAAATAAACAATCAAAGAGAATCTGATAAAACCAGTGTGTTAAAATCGTGTAATCACCTCAAAGCTGTAAAATTACGCTTTTTTTTTGTTTTTATTTTTACTATCGTTAATCTGTTATTCAGTTCTATACTTAGTTGCTGAATGGTTTGATGCAGAATGATTAAGAGGCTCTTATGATATAGTGCAAGATGAAATATAATTGTTTGCTAATTATTCAGGATGTAAATCATGGCTCTTCATGGTTAAGGGAGGTCCTGGATACAAAACGATTTTAAAGGGTTTTGGAACCATTAAAAGGCAGACTTATTTTTTGCCAAACAGGATTCACATCTTAGCGATTCAGAGACTGTCACTTAATGGAACTGTTAAGAGGTAAACAAACAGCCCCTTATTGATTGGAAAGGCAGACAAGTCGCATACTATAAGAACAAATTATAGCTACTGTAGCAGAATGTCAGCTAATGTGCAACTGTAAATTATGAACGTACCTCAAACTCCTTCCCCTTTTTCATAATCTCCTTAAAAGCATTTGGATCGCGAGTTTTGAGGATGTTCCACAAAATACCACCACCTGTTTTGTGGCGTCTTCCATCTGCAGTTTTCTGACCACCACAATTCTGAATTGCATCCACCTGTTACCAATTTATCGTCATTAAGCAATCTAAGATACAAAGAGCAATATAAGCACTGAACAACGAAGATCTTCAAAAGGAACAACAAATTAAAGCCATATGACACACCATCAAGATATAATCAAAACAGAGGAAACAATTCTAATCAAAAGACAGTATTTGGGTGCACCAATAGCTTCCATCAAGTCATGTATGGACAAAGTTGTCTGTGTGGATTAATCTGTCTGTATAGATTGAGAAAGTTTTTGTTTGGGATGTTTTTTTCATAGATGGAAAGAGCGTGTTTTTATTTGGGAGTGACAGGTTTGGAAAAACTTGGCTTTCTGCAAAAAAAGCTCCCCCCTAGAAGCTTATTGAATAAACCACTTTCTATATCATTAACCCACTACCAAACAGTCATGTATAGCTGACAGAATAAGCTGTGAATCCCATTAAGCTCATTAAGCTGCTAACAAACAGGCCCTAATTGATAAATAGCAAAGCCAAAGCTATGAGTAAGCCTGATGTACTAACCTAACATGAACTAAAATTATTAGTTGAAGTGGAAATACTTTCTAGAAATTGGTTGGTGAAAGAAGGAAAAACCACCAGAATTCCGGTTTGAGATTCTTCATTTCTCATTTTCTGTATGGAAGTGTAAGCAACTTCAGAGTAGGAAAAACTGTAATAAACTATTAGGAAATGCAATCCCAAATTCCCAATTAAGAGTCTTCTATTTGGAAAGAAGAAATGCTCAAGAAGTTTCATACATTTGGGACTGGATTCTAATTTTTTCGTTTGTTAAGAGGTCACACACATTATCTTTTGGATGATAAATATTTATCTGTATTCATACCCAAGTGATGGAACTGCAAAAGATACGCCAAAACAGTTGACATCAATAGGAAATTATGAAGTAATTACATCCAGAGCTCAAGGATCCAGAGACTGAAAGCGATAAAATGGCTTCTGGAAGAGAAATCTGCGATTGTAGGGAAACAACATTGAACATCAGAGACTTGGAAACAAAGTTATCTATAAAGATTATTTGAACACCACTGCAGCTCTAAAGCTGTATCTCTCACCTTCAACTGCAATGAGGTGAAGGCCCTAGAAATCTAGAACAACATTCTTATATTGTAAAGGTGAATTTTTCGTTACTCTCTCTTATATTGTAAAGGTGAAGGCCCTAGAAATCTAGAACAACATTCTTAAACTAGAAAAAGAAAAAAAAACTAACATAATTTGAAATACTAAGATAAACGTATTGAAATTATTGTATGCACAGTTGCAGACAAGTAGTTTATAACAATGCCACATTAATAAATGAATAAAATAAGGTTGATTCATTCTATAAACAGCCACACAAGTTTCAAAGTTCAGGACAAAAAATTCATGTCAAAATTCATGCTATGCTTTCCTTCTTAATAAATGATATTGAAACACTTTATCGAACATTAAAGATTTTCCAGGAAATAATACCTCTTTCACAAGATCACTCAGAGCAGACACCCCCAGACAGCCGACCGCAGTCCATACCAGGTAAGACTTCCTTTCTTTCAAACGCCTACAAGTATCTAAAACAAATCTGCATACAACCCATAAGTTTCAGATTAGCTTTCCTCCATTCAACAGAACAATTAAAATGGTGAAGGCTAATTATCACAATCTGTTACTTTATATCATGAATTAAGATTTATGATCAGCAAAATGATTCAAGTTGAAGTCTAAGAAAAAGGAAGACCAGATTAAGAAACATGATAACATTAATGGAAGATCAACTCTCCTACATACAGACATACAGTAAAACCATGAGACAATCATCAGGAAATCCTGTAAATAGGAACTAATGGCAATATGACTTCGTTTATAACTTTTGACACCCATTTGTTTGTTATCCATAGTGCTTCTATAAATTTTATTCTAGCTATTAATACTTCTGGTTAAAAGTATCTGTTTGATTTCAGTATTTCACACGTTAAAGGAAGATAAATGTTTGAAACAGACCTGTTAATGTCTGTGATTTCAGACCCTGAACCGCCTTTCTTTTTCTTATTTTTCTTCTTATTTTTACGTTTGCGATTTTTACTCTGAGGTTCTTGAGCTACTACATCAAGATCAACGTTGTTGCTTTGTCCCAACTCAGCTTGATGATTCTTCTCAACCAATTCTCCTTCTTCTACATCAGCCATCTCAACATCTTCCATATCTTCAACATCTTCCACATCCAATATGGAATCAAGCAAGCTCTCTTCTCCCTCCATGAATAATAAAGAGCTGCAAAGATACAAAAAATACCAATTATTGAACATAAGCAGAAATACATAAACCCAAGACTCAATTTTAAGCCATATTCAATGAGACTTGTGTACACATATCTACCTTTAAGATATTATGTAGTATGTTTTCAAGAGAGATTATCGCAACAAAATAAGAGGCACCTCTAGTTAAATCAGAGATGCGAACAGATGGTCATAGTTGTATCACTGGTTTTAAAAATGACCTAAAGGGCTAAAACTATATGGGTATGAGGTTCAGCTGAAAAAAAATATCCTCTATAAATTAAGGGTCTATGAGTTATCATTTCATTAATGATTAACCTAGTGGGCAATCAACATCGAAACAATGAATTGCGCCTAGTAATAGTATATGTATAACCAATTTGTTTATGGAATACTGTTTGGAAGATCCTGAATGATTTGGTTCATAATGGTTAAGTGGTGAGAATGATTAAGAGGCTCTGTACGACATAGTGCAAGATGAAAATTGATTGTTTGGTAAATGTTCTGAAGGGACAGTTTGAATGGCAGAAAATTACCATTTTAACCCTGTGTAGATTTAGTGTTGAAATATAACTGTTTGTTAAATGTTCTGAATTCAATAACCACCCTGCATTGGTTTCAGACTTTCAGTTCAATGCCATTCTCCATGAGCCTGCCCATGAAATTCCAACTGGTCCTGTATCAGATCCTATCTCTGAATCCAGAGTTTCTATTCCATCTGCGGATCTAACATTTGGCTAGGGGGCACAACTCAAAAAGGCGGTAAATACTTCACATCTAGTTAGAAACAAAATATGAAGCAAATTCATTGCTAAATCATCTTCTTCAATTAGTTGAGGAGATTCTATCAGAAACTAATCTACTTCCATGGCAGGTTGGCAATTGGTCTTAGATGGCTCACTGATAAGTTCTCATCGGAAACTAATGATGATGATGAGCTTGGGAAGACTAGAACAGGTGGACTAAAATGCTTCCATCTTCTTGATTCATTAAGTGGTCTTCTAATGGCAACCAAGGACATACTTCTTGACAGATCAATCAGACCTGAGGTTTGCCTTCTATCTCGGCTTATCTCATTCATAATGAAATATGTAATCCTCAAAATCCACCTATTACAAATCTTTCACAATACTACTAGGTATGTCCATGATGTGTGATAGAATTTAGTACACAAAACAGATGGTAAAAAACTGTTCATCTGTGGAAACCATCTCTACAGTTGTCTGGCCGCTGCCTGATTTTCAACAATATGATAAATTCAATACCAATCGATACTTTGATTGATAAAATAAACTTATAACACAATCAAAAATCAGGCTTTTTATATGCGCAAGGTAGTAAACATTGTAACAAACACCATATGAGTAAGCCAAGAAAACATACCAAATAAAGTTTCTCTTAAGCATTTCATCGAATAGGTAGTAAACAAACTTTGAAGTAAAATTTTGATAGGTAACTCGGACAATCATAACACCAGTCATCAAGAATAGATAACATCTACATTCTATCATCGCCAAAATCAAAAATAAAAAAAAAGCTAGAAGAAGAGACTAGAGAGTACCTTGCAATATTGAGGATATTGATAATAAGAAATCACAAGTATAATCACACTTTAGGTACCATCTATAAGCAAGTTGGATATTGAATCATCGATCAGCAACTTGGTTATCGAATCCCTGGATGAAATTGGAACACCAAAACTATGTGTACGTATGTGAAATTTTCAAAGAATCGAACAAATCAGAAACCCTAACTTTGGAGTTTGAGGTTTTGAGGGCAGATGGAGGGATACGCTGATGCGGAGGGTAACCGTGGAAATATTACCACACAGAATTTGTCTCTGAGCGAATCAGAAGTTACGTTCTTGATATCATTAAGAGGTAAACAAATTTTCGTGTTTGCTCGTTGTTAAATTGTTTGGTACAGAACTATTAAACGGTTAGAAATGAAATATAATTATTTGATAGTTGTTTAGAATGTAATTATAGCTCTTAATCGTTAATGGAGGTATATGATACAAAATGATTCAAAGGGCTTTGAAACCATTAAGAGACGGACTTATTTTTTTTTGCCAAACATGATTCACCTCTTAACGATTCAGATGTTGTCTTTTAATGAATCTTTTAAGAGGTAAACAAACATCTCCTAAGATACGTCGATGATCCAAAAATATTTATTGTGTTTATTTGTTACTATAATATGTATCCGAAAGTTATTTTGTAAAATGATGAGTAGTAAAGGTATGTTATTTGGTTACAAAATTGGCTTTTGCATAAGTTAATACCGTAAAAAAGTAGATCATAAAAAAATAGTGAAACATTTAGAAAGCCTTCAAACCGAAAAGAATAACAATGTGATGGACAGTACATTTCTTAACATCATCAGTATCGGGAACCTCTTTAAATAAGATAAGATAAAATTATCTTATTAATTTAACGATACATATACTTAATAAGAACATGGCTCAACAAGTTGAAAATTAACTTTTTATAAAGAGTGACATGTCTTATGGTAGTGTACCAACATGGTATCAACATAAATACTATCTAAACTACAAGAACCTACAGATTTATTCGTTATAATTGCCACAAAGTAATCCTATTAAACTAATTCAGCCATTTTGGTTAGAATCATCACCTTAAGCACAAGGTTAAACGAGAATCACATATAATCTGCTTTTAGAAATAAGAAACCATAAACCATGCACATCTCCTATTTCTCCAATAAATCATCAGAAAGTACATTTGAAAAGTTCGTTCACATAAAATATCAAACACCTAGATGTAAAATTCACTCTCTTGACTCCTACATACCTAAATTCACAAATATAGCATCCCAAAATCATATTACAACAAAATTGAAACAGTAGTAATATGCCCAAATTTAACACAACAAAGAAAATCAATACCTACTTCAAACTTCACTTGCGAAAGAAGTTTGTGAGTCTAAAAGCACAGATATTGCATATAAAATAGGGATATGATAAAGAAAGCACGAACCAGTGATGAATCGTAGAATCGCCAAAGTCGCTGAAGCAAATTCAATATATTTTTTCGGTGTGTATGTGTGAAGGAAAAGCAAAGATCAATTTATAAGATGCCACAAACTTGAACAACAAACAAACTTAAGGGTACGTTGGCGGTAATCTAACCCCAGTTTAACAAAACACACCGTTTAAGAGATTTTTAAACCAAACATGTCAAATCATACCATTAAAATACAGTCTAGTTTGATTGGTCTGTATAACTTAAAGTGATCTTATTACATAAATATACCTTAAATGCAATCATTAATAAAAGATTCAAAAATCCCTAAAATCTTAATTTCATAATTAATATAATCAATAAATGAAATAATAAATAAATAATATATATGACATTCAGTAATTAATAATGAATAATGAAATGTTGAGCTCTTTTTTATTCTTTAGCCAAATACCAAAGGCAATAGACTAAAATTTTATTCTTTATCCTAATATAACCGTTAAAACTGATTAAAAAGATCCTGTATGATTCGATCTGGCCTATTTTATGATCCATCGTTTTTTGAGCATTCCTAAAACAAACTGAAATATATATATATATATATATTCAGAAAATTTGACTAGAAAATTAAAACCTAATAACCAAATTAAAAATACATAAACACACTTGATTTGTAACATGGGCTCATAAGTTTGTGTCCTTGGGTAGTTGGGCTAATTATATATTAAGTTCAGTGTGAACATTCAATGATTCAATAGGCACAACATGCACTATTATGCATTTTGTTTTTTTCAAAATACTTATTGAGTTATGAGGATCAAATAGGATAAAAATCACTTGCCTTAAAATGACACATCTCAATCATGTCCTACCAAAGAAATCAAGACATATAAGATTTTTATTTATTTTTAATTTATTTAATCCATGTTCACTTTCTCTCTTTGGTTATGTGTATTCATAT
This sequence comes from Silybum marianum, assembly GCA_036898165.1. Classification (NCBI taxonomy): domain Eukaryota; kingdom Viridiplantae; phylum Streptophyta; class Magnoliopsida; order Asterales; family Asteraceae; genus Silybum; species Silybum marianum. The sequence continues at coordinate 22,116,943 of CM072539.1, forward strand.
GATTGGTAAACACAAATGAAACTTAAAAATTTATGGCATGTGGGTTTTAATCCGAGAATTGGACTTGCGATCTAGCCAACCATGCTGGATCATGGCCAAGGTGGACAAAAGCGAACAAAGCCTAAATAATGGGAAATTATGGCTCAAATGTAAGAGTTCATTTTATATACTTAGAGCAAACATTTTGGTGACTTCCTGTCTCCAATTTGAGGTAGTCGGCTTGTAGTAACTTGCTACTTGTTGATCATATAATACATCATCTCGGCTTCGCGAGTTTATGGGAAGAACAGCCGCGGTTGTAAAGTCGTGGAACTTCATTATATGGTTGTGTTGTTACTTTAAGGTTTTGTTTGTTTGATATATTGTGACACGTTTATAAGGTTTGTGATTTGTCTTGTTTCCGCATTTCGATTATTGGACCATTTACACACATTTTGAGTATTTGGGACCTTTGTGTGTCGGCTTTGGAGAAATTTCAACAAGTTGTATCAGAGCTAATAGTTTGCAAATATATTTTCGTTGGATGCATATAGGTTTATTCATTTCTTTGCTTTGGGTGGAATTTTGTTTGTGCATACGAGGTGTTTAATAAAATGTTGGAAACAAGATAAAGTACTATAACTTAAAAGTGTTAAAGAATATATTAGATACCTAGGTACATGCAATATAGTTGTAATCTAATATAGATATAATTATTTATAAATAAAAAAGCGTCTAATTTTGAAATCACTCAACAACCTTTAAATACTAAACATTATGTGGTTTTAATCGATGGTTATCCATTATGGGTCTTGATAGATGAAACACATTTAAACAGAAGCCGAAGTATAGCCCCCGTCAATAACCAAGTTATGCCTAGTCATAAATCCACTTTCATCTCTAGCTAGAAATAATACCATTTGTGCAACATCTTCATTTTGATGCTCACTTCTTTCCCTAGTAGTAAACTTCCATTCTGACTTATTTTGATGCTCACTTCTTCCATGGTCATATTTGTTTGTCCTAAATGGTCTCGATATGCTTTCACAAGCATCTTCGATGGGATGCCATATGGCGAGACACAATTAACATGAATCCTATAAGCTCCCAACACATAAGATGTGCTCCTTGATATTCCAAGAATGGTTGCTTTGGTTAATGTGTATGTGTGTGATGCAAGTGCTCCCATGATTATTGTTGAACTAGAGGAGCATATGATGGAACCTCCATTTCCTACTGAAATCATTGCTCGTGCAGCATGCTTTATCCCATGTACAACACCTTTGACATTAATATTAATCATATTCGCTACATTTTTCATTTCAAGTTTTGTGATGCTCTTTCCATTATCTGAAACCATATTATCAAATAAGGAGACAGAATATTCTCAAAGTGATATTTGAAAAATATAGAAGGATTTTTGTTTGGTTTTGTACCAATGGTTTCAACATTGTTGAACATGATATCAAGTTTTCCTTTCCAATATAATGCATATTGAACAACAGATTCAACATCAAATTCTTTAGAGACATCATAATGTATTTAACGACCTCCAATAGACATGGCAAGACTTGCACCAACTTCATCTAATACATCAACAACTATAACATGTGCACCATGCTCAGCCATTAACGTTGCGGTTGCACCTCCAATTCTTCGTGGTCCACCGGTTACAATTGCAACTTTCCCCATCAATCTTCTAACCAAAAACCAGATCCCTATAAATTTAAATTTCAACTATTTTTTTATCAGTATAACGATATTTATATTAACAATGAGACGTAAAACAGATAAACGAACATCTTTGTTGCTAACTTTTCCCTACCATCATGTTGATGATCACATGACTCCATTGTGGAGACTTCTTGTGGGGAAAACATGCAATATTTATGCTTTATATGGAATTTAGAGATAGTGTTGTCTTTGATGATATACTTGCCTCATACTTTTCACATTCTCTTCTACCAACCTTTATCCTACAACTTCACATTATTTAGATGGTGTTTGAAAAAACTAAACTAATATATGTTAAACGATTGAAAGTTTATTGTTGTATATATGAATTATTAAAAGATATATTAAACAACTTCGACTTGTTATGATGGAAAACAAAGAGCTTGAATAGAAAGATGTTGAGACAAGAAAGTTATCTAATCGTTTAGCGGCTCATTAAAATGTAACGTTGATAAAATATGTTCTTGGAAGCCTCCCTACTTATTATCTATCCATTTTCAAGATATCATGCTCGATAGAAAAAACTCTGGAGTCCCTGCGGAATTGTTTTCACATTGGAAAAGACGATGAGGAAAGGAAAATGACATGGGTTAAATGGAGAAAGTGTCTCGTGAGCCGGAAAGGAGGGGGGGGGGGGGTATTGGAATAGGAAGTATATTTGCTCTCAACAAGGCATTGTTGTTTAAATGGATTTGGGGATTTTGGGAAGACAGAAATGCGGTATGAGTGAAAGTGATTAAATCTATTTATGGAAATAATGGCTTGATTGGCTCCCAAGACCTAAGCAACTAGGCGAATTCCACGTGGATTGGCATTCTAAAAGCGGTCAATCAACTGGCGGAGAAAGGGGTAGATATGAACTCTTTATGTAAGAAAAGTGTTGGAGATGGGTGCTCAACTTTGTTCTGTGAGGAGAAATGGTATGGAGATAGCACACTCGAAACTCAATTTCCAAGGATCTATGCTCTCGAAGTTGATAAACCGGCTACAGTCAAAGATCGAGCGAGGTCGGACGAATGGATTTCTTACCTTCGGAGGCCTCTAAGAGGTGGGGTGGAGACGACTCAAATAGGATCTCTTAAAGAAATGCTCAACACGGTGATTCTATCTAATGTTAGGGATTGATGGAGATGGTTGATGGATGGGTCACTGCACGAGAGTATATGATGGCCTCAGCTAGAAAAATGATTGATTCTTACACATTGGAGGTTGATCAGACACCCACATCTTGGAACAGGTTGGTACCCATCAAGGTTACTATTTTCATATGGCAGGTGGGTTTAAATAAGTTACAAACTACGGATAATCTGGTCAAAAGAGATGTAGAGGTCAATTCCTCTATGTGCCCGATGTGTGAAGAAGAAGTTGAATCAGTGAATCATCTTTTTTTCGAGTTTCAGGTGGTGAAGGACATCTGTAGGAATATAGGTAGATGGTGGAACCTTGATATCCCTGTTCTTAACTCTGTTCGGGACTGGAAGACCTGGGTGGCGTCCATAAGAATGAGGAAAAGGGTGATTGACTTTTTGGAAGCGGTATTATGTATGGCGCTCTGGTCCCTATTGTCTTTTTGGAACGGGGCCTTATTTAGATCTATCAAACCTAAAAAGGCGGCTCTCTGGGATAATAATGTAACACGCTCGTATAACTGGGTGCATCACAGGTAGCGTTTGCAAAATTAATTAGGTTGGTTGTCTTCAAGACCCCGCCTTTGCTATTTCCATTTTGTTATTCTCGTCTAACGTCTTGCTAGTGTTTTTAATAAAATGTCGTTGTTCTAAAAAAACGTAAAGAGACAATTTCCTGATATCAAATTATTGTTAAAAACGAAAACAATAATATCATAACAACTTTTCTTTTATATAATAAAAGTTGTATATATTTTTATTTTTTGTTTATTTCTAGAATGACATTTGGTTCACAGTTCCCACAATATCCAATGAACTTGAATATTGGTTTTAACACTTCGGGTCCCTAAAATGAAATATCTATGGCTTGCATCCTCATGGTTTCCATTTCATAACGTATTGGGTCCCTAATTTCGAACTCCGTTAAATTTTTTTGTTAAATAGATTAATTAAAAGGGTATTTTAGTCATTCTATTTCTTATTTTATTTTATATTAAAAACAACAGCCAACAGGGACCAAACATGTTTAAAAAATAAAAATAAAAATAAAATAACCCTTATCATCATCATCTTTACTTCATAAGCATCATTGTGATTTCACCAAAAACACATTTAGATAACCCTAGAACACAAAATAACCCTTATCATCATCATCCTTTCACCTTTGCATTGATGAATACATACATATATATATATATAGGGGAGGGATCATACGAGAACACTACCAATTTAAAGGAACAAAGGAACTCATTTGGGACCACATATGATGTGGGTCCCACATAATATTAAATCATTTATGATTTAATATTAAATCATATTAAATCATAAATGATTTAATATTATGTGGGACCCACATCATATGTGATCCACAATTGTCCCTTTGTTTCTTTAAAAATACAAAGTTCTCATTTGAACCTTCCTATATATATATATATATATATATATGCAACGATGAACATAGATGTGCGACGATGATGAAGGCAGATCTCCAACAGTGAATACCAAGAACACATATCTCCAACCACTGCTGCAACAACGAACACCAAGAACACAGATCTGCAGCGATGAAGACCAAGAATACATATCTCGAATCACCTCTGCGACTATGAACACCAAGAACACAAATCGATATGCGACGACAGGGGAACAAAAGACGACGATGGTTTTCAGATCTACTGTCGATCTGGTGCATTCTCCACGGCTACAATCGATCTCCAACCTCGGGTAAGAATATCGAGATCTACGAGCTCCCTTTCTTCGTCTCGTCTTCTCCACCTGCATAGATTTGGGGGTTTTTGTATCGAGGTCTGGTTTATCGTATGAGATATGGGTTATTCTTCTTCGCCTCTTCTTCTCCAGTGGCAAGTTCGTTTTGGGGGATGGTGGACTTCTGGGAGGGGAAAATGTTCTTGGTTTAAAGATATACTTAGCTTTAACTTTTATTGTGTTAAGAATATTGTTTCTCATAATTAGGATGTAAAGTATAGATACATGGGTTTTTTCAATCATTTTTTTAACAAAAACTAATATACACTAATTTCTTGTGTTTTGTATTTGAGTTGGTGGGCTATTTTATGTTTTTGATTAAGGATTTTATTAGAGCAAGAACCTCATCTTAGAGTGTTCTTGATTAAGATTAAGGACTTAATTTTTTATTTTATGTATTGAGGACTTAATTTCTTGTAAAATTTTCAGTGTTCTTGGTGAAATCAAGATGATGATGATGAACTTTATTTTGTTTTTATTTTAATGTAAAATGAAGAAAATGCATGAAATGACCAAATTACCCATCATGTGCCTTGCACACGTGGGCTTTAACGGACAGAAAATTAACGGAGTCAATTTTAGCGACCCAATGTGTTATGAAAAGTTGAAACCATGAGGATGCAAACCATAGATAGTTCATTTTAGGGACCCAAAATGTTAAAACCAATAAACCCTAGAGATGAAGTATGTAATTCACTCTTTAAATAACAAATTACAAAAATATGATAAAGGATATTTTGATTCTTTAACGTTATTTCATTCCAATTTTGAATTTACATAATGCCAGCCAAACACATGTATTTTAATTCTTTTGACATGTATCATTTTATTTCCTAACACAAAGACATGGTTAAACCTGATTAAATTTCATCTCAATTCATTTATGTTTCCATTCTTTTGACAAATTTCATCTTTCACTGTATTCTCGAAAGAAAACCTTTAGATGTGGTAACACTGTGTCGTGCTAGGATTCACGACGTTTAACATAAATGATGTTGTATCAATAGCAGTTGGTCTGTGTGTACTCTTGAGAGGTCATCTAACCCGATAGTTGATACATGTGGCAGTATAATAGCACCAATGCACCATCATGTGGTACTATAGAACTGTCCATAAGTGTTATATCATCTTTTTACTAGATCATTTGTTTTGTCTTAACAAACCTTTGCACCATTTGTTTCTTCTTTTACGATTGGTTTTTCTAGTTCATAACTCACATACGCACACCAAATGAGTTCTTCGACTTTGCCATCTAAAATTGGTTTTTAAAGATTGGACTTTTGAGAAACTTTTACAAACCTTCCATGTGAATCGATATTTGGTACTTTTATCATCATTACTTGTTAACAAGACGACAATAGATCAATGTGTATACTTGCACTGAGATTTATTTACATGAATCTTCAAGGTTGCATAAACCACACAACAACTACCAACTAAAAAATACGAACTTGTACAATCGATGCCACAGAGATAGCCAACTCTATTATCGAAAAAATAAGGAAAGGGGCAACGATTTGGCATCTTACTTTTTATAAATGGAAAAAGAGACATAAGTCACGCATTCGAGCAAGAGCCTTTGCCGACAAGGATCAAGGGTGATCTCGTTGTTGCATAGCTCAGGTCGGAGTAAAGTGTCGGCTTCACCACTGTTGCCTGCTCTCTCCTTCTTCGGCACTTTCCAGTTCAAAACAGACCTGATCTTCTCTTGATCCATCTGAATCACACCCTTGTTGATCCAATGGCAGAGTTGAATGCTCTTCAGTCATTCTTAAATTATTTCTTTGAACCTACATGTTGTAACTTCAAATTAAGAGTGTATGCTTTAGTTGGTTGTACGTTAAACTTAAAACCCTTGTACGTTGCACCGATAATCATCTTCTTCTATTTGGTGAACAAAAAAACTACATAATTGTATCAACATTACTTTGTCTCAAGAAAGTGTATGATTTGAAGAAAGTTTTTCAAGGGATTTCTTTCCTTTTTTCCAAAAAAGGGGAAGCATTTGATTATAGTGGAGCCCAATTGTAGGCCATATGAGTTGGCCTTGCCCAATCAACTCATTAATTCTTCTGACTCTTTTAGGACGTCATCTTTATATTTATATATGGTTGTTTTTGTTGCTATTAAGCATTTAAGAAGGTTGTAATAATGTTTTAGATAAGTGCATTATTTTATAACCACAAAAGATATATATATATATATCGATTGACATGTAATCCATGTTCGATGTACCAAAACTTTATTTGATATGAAGAGACCGTACGTTCATGTGGCTATCCCAAAGCCACAAACACTACCTTAATCAGTTGGGGAACTTATCCGGTTATAAGAACGGTCTCTAACAGATATATTATAACGTTTTTATAATACAGTATGAAAAGAAATTTGAATTCAACTCTAACAACTACTTTATTTTAGCAATTATAACTTGACTATATTAATAAAATACTAGAAGGGTACTCGTGCAATGCAATGAGATCCATTTTAATTTCAGTGTTGTATTTTATTTTTTGTCTTTATCAATGTTATAATACGATTTTATTAGTTTTGAAAAAATAGATTTTATTTTGTAAACTTTCTTTATTTCAGATTTTAAAAAAAAATTATAATATAGGTTTAATAAGGAAATTAACCAAAATAATATCATTTTTGAAATTTTAAGTAATTATGCTTTAATCAATTGTACTAACTGCATAATAATATGTTTTTAAGATTTTTGCCAAATGTTTTATAATATAGTATAGATTCAGTACATTTAATAAAATATTAAATGTATATTTAATAAAATGCTATTTCTCTCTTCTACACATTGGATCTCAATACTCTAATTGGTTGGATATAATTAAAATATTATATTCTCTCTCTTGTAATGAGTTTTAAAATTTTCTCTAAATTTTGAGATTTTTACAATCTTTCTCTTCTTTTCTATATTTTAACATAGAAAATACATAACTGTTGGAGTAACAAAAATGCTAAAATATTTCTTTTTTTTCATTTTACACGACTGTTGTGTTGGAGATGCTCTAATAAACCAATTATAACATTTTCTCATGCTCTAATAAAGTAAGAAAACTCAAAATAATTCAAAAACTCAACAAAAAAAAAATCAATAAACTTTAAGGGGGCGTTTGGTTCGCCGGAAAGGAATGGAATCTGGTGGAATTGGAATCTGAATTCCTTTGACCAGATTTCAATTCCTTTGTTTGGTTCGGTATTTTCAAGAATTGGAATTTGATAAATTCCAAAGAATTCCATAATTGGGCAATTTGAGATTCCTTACCTTAGTGGTGGGAATTCATAGGAATTGAGTTGGTTTTTCTTTAATACCTAAAATACCCTCCTCCTGAAAAACAATTAAACCCTAATCTCAAACAAAAAAAGTCGACACCTCTTCACTTGGATTTTCGGTTCGGTTTTTTCGGGGTTTTTTTTCAGTTTTCGGTTTTTCGATTTCGGTTCGGTTCAGTTTTTTCGGGGGTTTTTTTTCAATTTTCGGGTTTTCGATTTCGGTTCTGTATTTCGGGGGTTTTTGTAGTTTTCGGTTTTCGACTTTTCGGTTTTTTTCAGGTTCAGTTCGGTTTTTCCTCACCCCTAGCAGTTAGGTTCTCCATCGTCTCCTGCAACAACTAAAATATGTCTTGCCCTAACAGATGTTGTCTTGCTGTAGTTTTTTGCTTTTTTTCTGCAGTTTTTAGCTATTTTTGCTGTTTTAGCATTTTTTGTAGTTTTTGGCTGTTTTATGCAGTTTTTAGTTGTAAAAAAGCTCAAATTATTTTTAGTGTTAAAAAATTGAAGTAATTAATAATTATTTTATTAAACTAATTTTAGTTTAAAAAATTAAATTTAATAAAAAGGGTATTTTAGTCATTTACTGGAATTTCATTCCAATTCCAAAGCTACATTATGTGAACCAAACAGACAAATTCCAATTCTTTCAACTGATTCCATTCCAATTTTGCCAACCAAACAGCTGGTCAAACCTGACAACATTCCAATTCCAATTCCTTCAAAATCAAATTCCTTTGACAGATTCCGTTCCATCCAATTCCATTCTGCGAACCAAACGCCCCCTAAGAAATTTTCTATCTTGATGATTCTAGAATTAATATGTTATTAAAATTATATAATGTGTTCTCTTCAAAATTTAATTCTGTAGATTTCTTCTCCCTCCCCTAAATATGAAAAAAAATCTCTTCTCTATTTTCTTTTCTATATTTCGAAAAACATTTTGAAAATTCACTTGGAGCGAGGAAAAAACTCAAAAATCTTTATTTTTTTCACTTTAAATATTATTGGAAATGCTCTTATAATTTTAAGATGACTATGTGAATATTTATTTCCCTCACGGACTAAGACAGATATGAAATATGATTGATAGAAAAGACAATTGGTTATTTCATATCCGCAAACATAAAAAAACGTTAATTTAGTTGTGACGTTGTTAGTACAACTTTTTTGAATCAGAAATTTTTCGGAAAGATGCTATAATTTTCATGGAATATTTTAAAATAAAATAATTAATATATCTTACGTGTTAAAATAATTATTTTAGTTGTAAGGATGCTAATTTCTATAAAACAATGATACTTAAAAACAACAGTACGTATACATGACAAATATCTCATAAATGTAAATTATTTGTAAGAATGATTATCATTTTATACTGAATTTTAGGAAAAACTTGATGACTTTTCTATAATTAAATTATCATCAAACTTTGGCCAAATGTATTTTACAAAAAAAATCTTATCCCATACCTTATTTGTGTGAGATTTAGTTAGCTGGTTCGTCTAGTTGAAAAAAATATATCATACATCACAACAAAAAGGAAAAAAACAAGTATCCTAGTTATGTCATTTAATTAATCTCGGCCAATTACTTATGCCACACGTTATTCATATTAATTTTAAATGTGAAGTTGATCTTATAAGGTATAATGTCAATAGATTAAAGGTATGCATACATTTTTTTTCCTTTATTATGGTTGTGTAACACCTTAAAATCTTTAAAAACGACTAATTTAAAATTTTCATTAATACAACAAATAAGAAGTAAATATTTTCTTATAAATCAAAACTTGAATTGTTTCGAATAAACATTCTAAATAAACCTCGATAAAAGATAGACCAAGTTTTATACACATACATATGTACAGTCGGGTGTTACTAAACCCAACAAGAGTCGCTATTTCCAATTGCGGAAAACATCACCAAAAGCTAGATCCTTAACGTGTCACTCCCTAGCACTCAAGTCAACATGTGACGCAAGTACCAACCCCAACGAGGACCTGATGCACATGCCGACAAATAAAAAGGTTAGGCTTAACGCCCAATGAGTTTAACTGTTTAAGAGTTTTCATCATTCATACAAACAGTAAATTGGAAAATACTATTTCAATCACAATTTTCAAAATGAAATGTATTAAATATAAAAACGATATCTTTCCCCAAACACACCATTTTTGTGATGAAATAACTTTAACCAAATCACCCATTTAACGTGAGGCCAAACCCAATACTCATACGACCAAGAATAATGTTATAAACATAAAAATAGAAAACATAGCTTTAGCCAAATTTATAAACAATTAACTCACGCTTACCCTTGAAAGAGCATAAAATATCCGAAGATAACAGGGGAGACCCGTGTTATCATTAACAGTGATGGGACATGTAAGTGGGTCACCATTCAATGTTGTATGGGATAGAATTAAGCAAACCCGGTTCGTGAGAAATTACACCTTAATGGTTAATGATCGATGCACGACTAAAAGAGCCCCCACCTTAATGCTTATGAAGACTCGATGCCTATTTTAAACTACAAATACTAGAGATTACATCTTAATGGTCAATGGCGGATGTCCGACTACAAGAGCCCACACCTTAATGCCTATGAAGACGTAATGTCTATCTCAAGAGGTTACATCTTAATGGTCAATGGTCGATGTCCGACTGCAAAAGCCCACACCTTAATGCCTGAAGACCCGATGCTTACCTCAAACAACAACAATAAGGGAAATGCCTATCCCATCCAAAATCGACTTCTGTGCCTATGGATCCATTGCATCTAGTCATAAAGTTACACAACTCTAAGTGAATGACCAACGCACCCAGAACATGCAATTTTCATAATAAATACGCCTTAAATGCATATAACTTCCAAAAGCCCGATGTAGAGTAATTCAAACCGGACAAGTATACTCAATACTTATTTTAGTCAAAACCGAGCAAAAGCTCAACAACCCAAACGAATACTTTATAAAAGTCACCAAAAGCAATAAAAACGTATTTAACCGACGTTTATGCAAAACAAATGTTCCAAGGACATGATTAACTTAAACAATCATTGATTGTGACAATTCATTTTCCATTTAAAATCATACCGTTTATATCACCAAAATATTCCATAACATAATGATATGCATTTTCCAACCAAATACTTTAGAATGCATCTAACATCAAATAATCTTCATTTAAAAGAAAATTCATCAGAAGAACCCAAATTTATGATTTATTTATCAATATGACCAAAAAGCCTAATTATAAACCTTTTACATGATTTATAAAACCAAATACGTCAAATATGTAAAACTCACTAAATAACTCACACAATTGATAAATAGTAAGCAAACATGTTAACACTTCAAAATGAACTTTTTTTGCATGTAAATAGTTTTCACACAGTAACTTGAACTGATCACCTTGCTAGATTTAGGCTAAATCTAGGTTTACCCCAAAATCTTCATTTGAAGAAAAGTTCAGATCTGCAAGCATCCACCACTTGAAACCTTATCTAGCTCATAAACAACCTAAAAACGCGAAGAATAACTCCCAACAATCAGATCTATAAAACCCTTGGTTAAAACATAAATCATCCAAAATGGCCAAAACTCAAAAATACAAAAGATGCTTCAAGAATAAAGTTCTGAGGTTTTGGCAAGAAATATGGTTTATAAAGGTTGAAATGACTTACAATCTTGTTTTGGAGAAAACCTCCAAGCTTGGTCAACAATGGTAGAAGAGAGAGATGGAGAGGATGAAGCTGCTAGCTTCATCTTGGACCTTGAAGAACATTTGATGCCTTAGAAATAGTTGGGGAAGGAGAAGAGATCATCCAAAAATCAGAAATATGAGAGAGAATGTGAAGAAAAACGAGTAACAAATGAGGTTCAGAGCCAACTAGACGCTCAGGCGGCTTTCCAAGCGGGTTAAGCCGCTTTAAAAGTCGGCGGACCATAAAATATAAATAAGACAGAGGCTCAGTCGGCTTTCCAAGTGGGTTAAGACGCTTTATAAGTCGCCCGGAAGGAAAAAGTCGCCCAAATGCTTCTTTTTTCGAATTTGAGTTGATCTACCAAAATCCCCTCATACCAAATACCATTGCAACCCAATATTTTAACTTAGGGATATTTATTTCATCCAAACCAACTTAAATTCAACCCAATCCATCTTCCATCCTTAAAAGCGATTTCACCACAAAATTTGTACTTCCAGAAATTTCTGGATGTTACAAGTCGCATATGACTTCTTTTTCTTCAACAAAAATTTAAATATGTCTCGTCCGTATGAGTGAACAATTGCTTAAACACTTACAAATACCAACAGAAATTGATTTTTTCTAAAGAAAATTGTTCAAGAAGCATTAGCCTTCCGATTTCTTCTTTGGAAATAAGATCAGAAGAATCATATATGAGGCATCCAATTACTTGACCTAGTAAATGGAGTATGATGATTTTTACGTATTAAGTTGTCGTGAATTTTGGTAAAAAAAACCGTGGTTAGGGTTGACAGAGGGAGGGAGTGGATGGAATATTAAAGAGTATGCAAACAATCCCTCAACATTAGACAATTTTCATCGTCGATTTTTGTTTAATGATCCTAAATAATTGGATGCTAAAATAGTTAGAGCATCTCCAACAGATTCTTTAAAATGGAGAAAATGGGGAAAGTTGAGATTTTGAACTAAAATTAAACTCTAACAGATTTCCCAAAAAGTATCTCCAAAATGGAAAAAGTAGGAAAGAAAATGGTTTTTTTCTTCCAAATATGGAAATTACTCCAAAAATGATTGTCATTGGAGAAATATTTTTTAATGTATTTCTACCGATGCAAAACTTTAAAAATAATTATTTAGAGAGATAATACTTTAATAAATTGATGGAATATTTTAATATTATAATCATTGGATTCTCCAAAATGGGAAATCTGATGGAGATGAATGTATTTTTTTATAAAGATTTCAACTTTTGGTTCTCCATTTGGAGAAATTTTGAGAAATCTGTTAGAGATGTTCACCATTCATGTTAACATCATTGTGAGATTAAAACATTGGTCGGTTTGGTATGGTTTGGTGTTTCAATAACATTGTTCTCTTTTGGTTACAATGTCTCGTGGTGATTGGTTGTGTCTCTTTCATGTTTCGTGTACCGAACCAAATCAGATCAAATCAAACTATTATGTTTTTCTTAAGAAAAAACTATTCATGTTTGAATAAGGTTAAATATAGAGTAAAATATAACGATGGTCATGATGCTATGTTAGAGGTATTCATCAGCTTAGGACCGGATAGGAACAATGCCGAAATATGTTTGAAAACCATACCAATCTAAAGTGTATCATGAACCGAATACAAATTTGAGGTTGTTATTACAAATATAAAACATAAGATAACGTCGTTTCAAGTTTAAAACTCTGCTAAAATAACCCATACAATACATATATATAAACACACATAATTTCGTTTTTTCATTCCATTGGATCTGATTTTCATGTGCACGATAATACTTGGTTTTTTATTGCTAAATGAGCTTATTCATCAAGTATCTATAGGAAACAAACGTTTTCTCACAAATTAGTACAACCACATTGATCAAACTTCCTTGCAAATTGCAAACATCAAAGGGACCGTTTATATATCTCCATCATAGGACCATTTGATACTCATAAATACAAATGGTCCTTTTAGGCTTTGCACAAGTGCTAAGCATCAACTGAAGCACGGTCATATGAAGATATCCATTAGAACATGCAGTTCAGAGGAAAACAACAACATCGTTATTATCAATAATAAAATATTGTTGAGATTGAATTATCAATTCAGACCAAATCTAAACTATAAGGGCGCAAATCACTATGAGCAGTAATTTTCTCTAAATTATAATTGTATTCAGAATTGACTAAACTTTCAAACATTTTGTAAAATACTATGTCTTGACAAATTGTTTTAAAATGTAGGGTTGTTTAAGGAAATTGGTAAAAGAGTAGGGTCAAATATGGAATTTTCTCAAGTCGACGGCTAATATTAAAGGGTTATATACTTTCTAGAAGGCATATCAACACGTCTTATCAAATTGTATGTCTCCTAATAAAAGATATAGAACGTCACATAAACGTTTTTGGGAAGAATTTTTTATTTAAAAATAAATTATTTTTAAACATTTATTTAGAATAGAAAATTAAAAAAAAATTGCATTTAACTATAATAATTTTTTGTATCATTAAAATATTTTATAAAATGTAAAAACATATAATTTGAAGAATTTTTATTTGTGAGAATAACAAAAATTCTTTTTTTACTTTTAAGCAATAAATTTTTTAAAAGGAGAACAAATTTCTCATCTTTTATTTTTTTCGAAGGAATTCGTTGACAGTCTTAAAACAAAAATGGTGAAGTTTAAAATCTTTAACTTTTTAAAAATTTTAATGATTTCTTGAAGATAAATATAGGGATGACAAAAAACCCTAAAACCGACGGTGAAAACCGAAGGGGTTGTTATTCCTACCCTTTTCTACACACAACTCATTTATTTTCTACCCCCTATCTCACTCACATACCCTACACTACTTTATACTTTATACCCCCTCTACTCACTCACATACATTTTATAGGAGGAGGTATGGATATAATTCCCCAAACCAAAAACCAAACAATTCGGGTCGGGGTCGGGGACATCTTAACGGGACGTGACGGGGATCGGGGATCTTAACGGGGATGGGGACGGGGATGGTACTCCCCAGTCCGGCCCGGCCCGATAGTGTATATTAATAATATAAATAATTTTTAAAATGTAATCAAAGTCCAATTTAAATATTTTTGAAAACTTTTGCATTTTTTCTACTCGGTTTCGGGTTCGGTTTTGGTTTCGGGTAAGACTAAACGAATAACGGTGATATTTTTGCTTAACGAGTTTCCCAACTGGGATCGGGAAAACCGCCGGGACCCGACGGGGATCCCTGATAAGATCCCCGACGGGGATCGGGACGGGAACGATTTTTCTTATCGGTTTCGGGGACCCCCGACCCAAACCCGCCCCGTTGCCATTCCTAGATAAATATCTTCAACCCACATAATATGAAGTCATTTTATTAGTTATTAGACTTCAATGTTAAAAACCTTTTTCAAAAACTATTTTAATAAAAATAAAAGAAGAAGATCCAACGTTTTTTTGGAACACATTCCAAATCTTTATTTCAATTTCAATGAAATAAATATTTAAATTCTTCAGATTTATAAATTCTTTGATAACGAATAGTTATTTAAATATATAATTGAGTTAAATACATATTTGGTCACTGTGGTTTATAAATATTAACACATAAGGTCCTTTAAAAAAAATTTAACATCCAACATCCCTGTGGTTTTCATTTTATAACACTGAAGGTCCCTCATCCTACTTTTCCGTTAAATACTAACCTTTTAGCATATTTTCTTTATTTTCCAAACCACATGGACCAAATCTGTAATTTATTCTAAATGATATAATTATATCAATATCTTATTAATTATATAATTTTTATATTTCATGAATTATATTACATCTTTATATGCATCTAATATTTTTATTTTAAAAATTATTTATATATTTATCTTTTATAAAATGTATTTTATATTTATATTTATATATAATATAGATAATTTTATAAAATATATGGAAGATTCAATTTATATTAGAAACAAATGATTATACAAATTGCATATATGAAAGCTTCAAAATTCAAATACATAAACAGTAAATAAGACCACTATATAAATTACATAAACGGAAGGTTCAAGATTCAGATACATAAAATATATAAAAATATAAATATAAATACAAGTACAAAATAAATTTTATATAATATAATCTTAAATATACAAGAACCAATAATTTGTAGATATACATCTATACAAAATATGTATAGATGGAAGGTTTAAATACATAAAATATATAAAAATACAAAATAAATTTTATAAAATATTATCTTAAATATACAAAACATTAATAATAATATGTAGATATAAATATATATGGTAAATACAAATATAAAAGTTAAATTTAAGCATGTACAACTTCGTTGTCATCAAAATGATTCTCATAAAAATTTACTGTCTCACATTCGTTACCATCTCTATTCATCGTATATATGTATATCTACAAATTATTAATTCTTCATATATTAAAGATTTTATTATATTTATATTTTAAAAAATTTATTTTGTATTTATATTTTATATTTTTATATATTTTATGTATTTGAATTTTAAAGCTTCCATATATTCAATTAAAATAAATTAACTGTTTCTAATATAAATCGAACATTCCATATATTTTATAAAATTATTTGTATTTTTTATATAAATATAGATATAAATACAAAATACATTTTATAAAAAATAAATATATAAATAATTTCTAAACAAAAATATTAGGTGCATATAAATATGTTATATAATTTATAAAATATAAAAATTATATAATTTATAAAATATTAATATAATTATATGGTTTAAAGTAAATTACAGATTTGGTCCATGTGGTTTGAAAAATAAAGAAAATATGCTAAAAGGTTAATATTTAACGGAAAAGTTGGATGAAGGACCTTCAGTGTTGTAAAATAAAAACCACAGGGATGTTGGATGTTAAAAAAATCTTTGAAGGACCTTATGTGTTAATATTTGTAAACCACAGTGACCAAATTTGTATTTAACTCTATATAATTTAATAACTAAAATATCTTTTTGTTAAATTATTAAAACATAAATTTAAGAGTAAACTTCACTTTAGGTTCTTTAAGGTTTCCTAATTTTTAAAAAAAATAGGACCTAAACTTCAATAAATCAAAATTTGGTCCTTTAAGTTTGGGTTTTACTTTAAAAATAAGACCTCATCAAGTCTGTTAAAAATGACTGTAAGAGCCAGGGTATTTTCGTCCGACCATATTTTAAATAATAACAATTTCCCACAATTTTAAATGAAAGGAAAAGATAATAATAACAATTTTAAATATTTATAAAATTACACATTACCCATCAATTACAACTTGTTGAAAAATAAATAAGGGTATATTTTATAAAAATAACATTTTTTTCTATTATTTCTTTCATTTTCATAAACATAAACATAAAAAATCATTTTCTTTTCGTTCTCTTTTTTTCCATCTTAAGTATACAAATAAAAAAATTATTTATTTATTTTTCTTTTCTTTTTCCATCTCTTTTATCTTTTATTTTTCTAGGACATAACAGTAACCCAGACAAAACATGTACTTTAAAGTTATGTTTCTTAAATAACAATTCAATTAAAAAATCCATTTGTTATAAATAAAGTTTGCTCTTTATTTAATAAAAATAATTAAATGATTAATGTTGAAGAATTTAAAATTTGTGTGGTGTCCACTTGAAAATGATGGCAACGGTTGATGATACTTGGAATAAAAATAGAGAAAGAAAAAAAATAAAGATAAAGGTGGTAAAGTCCAATAATAGGAGACAAATTATTGGTTTCTAATTTCTATTGTTGAATATTGATTGAATTACATCAAAGCATTGATATAAGATGATGTTAACGCATTTTGTCATTTTGTTAAACCTAACAAATTGTTTTTCTTATTTTCTTTAAATAAAGATGTATTTAAAGATGTTTAGAGCTCTCCAAAAATTATGCTATATTTTTTTTAAAATAAAGTAAAAAAGTTAAAATTTTAAACAAAATTCCCATCTCCAAGAGTTGTACTATTTTATAGATTGTATTATTTATTATATTATTAAATAATCAATATATTAATAAAATATTAATTTCTCTTTCCTATACATTTTATTTC
This sequence comes from Silybum marianum, assembly GCA_036898165.1. NCBI lineage: Eukaryota > Viridiplantae > Streptophyta > Magnoliopsida > Asterales > Asteraceae > Silybum > Silybum marianum. The sequence continues at coordinate 22,134,632 of CM072539.1, forward strand.
AATGTCTCCTATTAGATGAAATGATTAAAATAATATTTCTTTTTCTCAAAAAGTAGATTTAGAGATTTCTTCAAATTTGGAGATTTTTATCTTCTCTCTCCTATTTTTTTCTATTTTAACATACAAGATAGCATAGCTCTTTGAGCAAATTTTTTGTTAAAATATCTATTTTTTCCATTTTAGCATAGCTTTTGGAGATGCTCTTATAAAATGTATTTGGTAAAAACAGTAAATGGTTGAATTTCATACGGTTTATGTTAATGAATAATTTGTAAACAATGAACCAGAAAATGACTAGAATATGTGGTTAAGGATTCATGAAAAATGAATTTGAACTAAGTCTAATGAAAAATTGAACTAGAATAACAGGTCCTTTAGGAACGAACACAAGTTCAAACTAAACATTTGGGTCTAAAATGATCCTTTTTTTGAACTTTAACAGGTTAAATATCGGTCTGGTGAAGAATTGATTTGAGTTTGGTCAAAGTGCGATCAATGCCCCTTACAACATGTTTTTAAAGTTATTGCATAACTGTTGCTTATGCAGAAGCAACATAATGTTTTTTTATTGAGCTCGATTAGGACCAATCTAGGATTGATTTGTTAGATTAGTCAGACCCAGGTGGGTCCTAATATATAGCTTTCAAACCGAGGAGTGTTAATATGGGCGAAACTAAATAGAGAGGAGAGGGTGTATCAGTGCACGTACTACCACTTCATGATTCTGTTGTAGTGGATTTAAGTTTTGAAAGGTACTATCGTAATGTTTCGTTATGTTCTCCTATGTTTTTAAAAACATACGACAAAAGTTTATGATGGATGAGCTAATCTAAGACGCTAGGTTGATGTTCTAATTTTGGTTTATCTAGCTTTTATGAAGGAAAAAGAATGAAGGAAAGCAACATGGTAGGGAAGAAGCACAACCTTCCATTACAAAGGTAAAAACCAACCAACTCGTCTATTTTGAAACTTTTCCCTAAATTTGATCTTATGGTTCAATAGTGCTACCGTTTGAATTTTATCTGGTCAATTTATCTTATCGGATGAACATGACAAGATTAAGACTATGTTTGGCAAACTAGCTGATAAGCTAGCGTATGACCGATAAGCTAGCGTATGACTTATAAGGTAGCTGATGACTTATAAGCTAGCTGGTAGCTGATGAATAAGTTATGTTTGGCAAAAACTAGCTTATGAGCATGTGAAATGACCAAAAAAGGCATGTTGAAAGTAAATAAATAACATTAGTTAGGGGTATAATTGGAAAAAGTGTCAAAAAAACTTCTCATAAGCTACTCCAAGTAGCTTATCGATAAGCTAGCTTATAAGCTGACTTATAAGTTAGCTTATGTGCATCCAAACGATTACTCAGAAAATAAGCTAGCTTATAAGCTAGCTTATTTTTGCCAAACAATGCCTAAGAATCTTACCCATAAGGACCGAGAGGCTTACCGGGTAAGTGAGTGACGACTTTTATCTGATAAAAATGTTGCATTCGGTGTTATTTTAATAGACTACAATCTTACCTGAAAAATTAAATGAAAGTATTGACTCTTACATGTAAGCGTTTATTGGGTAAGTGTTGGATAAATAGCTCATAAGACTAGGCCCATAAAGACCAATATAAAGACGGGTACTTATGTATCTCTAAGAGCAGACCTGCTATTATATATCAAAATTATTATAAATTATAAAGATCAATACAGAGACGTGTTTAGGAAATTGTAGTATAAAGTTATAAATAATTTTTATTTTCTCTAAATAATAATGAGAAAATTGTTCCAAATGATCATTTCACACGTTTAAATTGGTCTTCTAACTATTTCTATTCCGAGTTGACACAAATGTCATTACTCTCGCAATATTCGTTGCAGACCTAGCTAAAAGACAAAAACATCAAATTCAACCAGTTTATCGTTGCAATTACAGGCATGCGTCGTCGGAATTGCGAACCTGGCCATAGCAATTGCAAATTTGTGTTTTTTTTTGCCTTTTAACTAGGTTTTGCAATATGAATATTAAATGTGTGAAATTTAGGTCAAATCAAGAGAAAAATGATTAAAAAACAATTTAAATATATGAATAGTTGTTTAACTAAGCACTCGATAATAATTCTAACTAGTTTGTAAATTTCTCCCACTTGTCATAGATCTTGTGAACAAGTTGGACAAAAGATGCAAAAGTATTTCCAAAAAACATTGAATATAATTAATTTAGGGATAAATTTTCATCGACAATATTCAAGTGATTCCAAAAATCATGTTTTAAGACCAATAATTTTTTGAATCCTATTGGTTTTTGTGTTTCTTTTATAAATATTAGATGATTGTATATACATTTTATTTACTCCTAAAGTTAAAAATAACACTTAAAATTTAATGCGAGAAGAGAGAAACGTATTTTAGTTTTTTATGATCAGAGAATTGAATATATTTTTTATTTTATATATAGTTTTTAAAGTGTATTCTGTTTGTAACATTATAAAATATTTTAATAACATAATTAATTAAAACATGTATAAATTTTTTTGCAATTGAGTGTATTTGTTTTTAGATATTTTAACTTTTATTTATTTATTTTATAGTTACTTTAGTTTTTGGTTATTCTTGTAGTTATCCGGATGGTATTATGATATTTAGAGCATCTCTAACATGTATGTTATATGTTTTCTTTATTCTTCCTAATTTTGAGATATGAATGAAAATTTTGATATAATTGATGGTACATGGTAGTTCGAAAGAAACCCTAATCCGTACAAAAACTATGTTTTATTCGGTTTGGAAGATCCTTATGAATTGGCATTGACACACTAAATGTTGTTGCGACAATGTTGGTGGAGATAGAGGCAGTGGTAGTTGTAGAAGATGATGGATAGTGGTGGTGGTGACAGTGATAGTGGTAACCGATAGTGCTGGTGGTGGCGATGATGATGGACGTTGGTGGTCAGTACCCGACAGTGGTTCTAGAGGTGGTAGAAGAGCTTGTTGTAGTGGAGGAGAAGATGGTCCGGTGGACGTGGCCGATGGTGGCTACCAGTGCCGCCAGTGGTGGTGGCGACGACAACCAATGGTGGTGAAGATTAAAAAAACATATCATATTATGGACATATAACAAATGAGACGTATTCGTAATTTTTATTTTTTGTCTCATCCTTGTCCCATCTATTCTGCTGGAACACAATTTTTTTTTGTCACAGGTTGTCTCACCGTGTCTCATTCTTTGTTCCTATCTCATAGCATGCCAAACGTGACAACGTGTTTTGTCTTGTCATGTTCCATGTACCAAAATACAATGTAAAAGATGTATCATCTTTATAAACATATATATAATGTAATTATATATATATATATATATATATATATCTCCTGTTTACATAAAGTTGATCTATTGAGAATAATAAGGAATATCATCTAACATTAATCACCAACGTATAATTTAGTAAAAAATAAAGAATGAGAATGATGAAACTTAATATATTCTGCATGTTAAATAAATGTGTTAGTATATGCTTTAAGTTTTTATATATGCTTTGTAAATAATTACGACATGACGACATCATTATTAATCATAACCAAAAAAACATTTATTTTTTATGAATATCTTTATCATTTAAAAACATCTTCAATAGTTTTCTATAATTTTTTTAAAATAAAGAATAAGAAACTATTTTTTTTAAATCTTTTCTTTTAACTCCAACAATTCTTTTATTTTTTATATTATTAAAATATTTAGTACATTTAATATTAAATCTCTTTCCAATACGTTTAACTTTAATGATTTTAATTGTTTGTATATATTACTAAAATATTGTTTTTCCCACTTAATTTAAAAATTTTAAAGAATTCTCTATATTTAAAGTTTTCTATCTAATTCTTCAAAATAACAAACAAAATAAAAAATATTGTTGGAACATTTAAAAAAAACTCATTTTTTTTTAATTTTAACAATGTTGTAAACTATTTAGGATTTTACTTTTATTTGTACGGCTATAATTTTAAAAACATTAAATATGACTTATTAATGCATATAAAATCTCACACTTTTTAAATATTCTTATTTTGTCTTTTCATAAACGTTAAGAACATAGTTTTGGATCCTATACTACCTTTCACAAAACAATAGAATATTTGAATTTTTTTTAACACATAGTCACATATTTAATCTACTTAAAAAACAAAAGGTCATGCAAAATAAATTTAAAATAATACAATTGTCATTTTACATTTTAACGCTATGTATTGAGATTTAAAATCATCAGTATTTTTATTTGATATTTTAAGTATTGAAATTTGAATATTATGATTAAATTATTCTGATAGAAGCGGAAAATCAAGTAAATTCATTTTTATATTTTTTTAAAAACATTTTCCAAGTTCCACCATACTAATCTTTTTTTATCAATAAAGCATTTTAATATATTTATCGAATAATCAAACATTTTTATAAAATTAAACATTTAACATAAACATGACAACTAACTCAAAGTAATGATTGGAATTTGGACGAGCTATACATACGATACGATTCCTATTTTGAAAGGGTAACAATTCTTTAAAATAAAGTAATTGATTTTAATTATTTAAATAACGAATCTAATTTATGTATAACCCTTGGTTCAATATTTCTATCTTATATATTTCATGTGTAATGAATCAAAATCAATGATCATTAATATCATAAACTCACCCAAAATGTGTTTCAAAATCTTCAACATCATACCAAAGCATCTTATAGGCTTGCAATGGAAAATAAACTATCACAATAGGGGTGTTCATCTAAACCGTATAAATCGTCCATACCACACTGTAAAGCGTGATTTAGAATTTCTGTGATGTGTTTTGCGGTTTGCATTTTTACCAAACTGCACTATGCGGTTTGCTGTTTTGAGTTATCAAACTGCGGTCGAAACAGCACCACACCGCATATTTTGTATATTTAATTTTATATATAACACACATATATATAGAATACTTAATTATTTATGTAATATCTTTGAGACTTATGTTTCGAACTTTGAGTTGGATCCAATATGACAATTGACAATATTAATAAATTAGTAGAACACGTCACAACTCTCACGTCCAATTTAGTTTGAAGTTTTTTTTTCTTAAACTATTTTTAGTTATGCAATATGTATTTGAGAATTAGATTTATTTAAATTCTTTTTTTTTTTTGAGTACGGTCACTTTTTCATTATTTTATAATGTATTTTTAAACTTATAATTATTGGATTGTAGGCATAAAGTGCAATAGACACAAACCACATAAAGCACACCGCATTTTGCAGTGCGGTTTGGTGTGGTTTGAGGTTTATGTAGTGTGGTTTGCGGTTTAGGAAAAATGCTCAAACCGGATATGCCAAACCGTACCGCGAACACCCTTAATTGAAACTTAATATATAATATCAAGAGTCAATGTCTAAGGCGACAATCTCTCCTCCCAAGTAACTAGCATCTTGAAACTGAGCAACCATATACCAAGGTTCAAGTTTCCCTTTTTCCTTGCCAATACTCTCTCTTCCTGATTTTTTTGGAAGAGTCTCAGAGTATGTTCGGACTAATTCTGGTAGATTATGACTGCAAGAATTCAACACCGATAAACTTAATGATCACAATTGTTGTGTACGCTCGGAATTGAGCCATATGCAGAAGGAATATTCCTTTCTTTGACATATTCCTGAAAATTATTTCAGTTTTAAAAATGAGGGTCAAACTAAACGGTCTAGTGAATTCCTTGTTAGTCACATGATAACAACAAGATACTTTTACAACCTTTCATAAGCATGCATTCATATGAATGCAGACTCGAAAAACCATATTCACACCAGACTAATAACTAGTTATACACATCGGTCGCATACTTCAAGTCACTCACACTTGTGACTTCGCAATCTGGCTCACACTTGCCAACCCCTGGTGCAACATGAACACATTCAGGTGTAGCATGTGGGTAATTACACTCAAGAAACATGAGTAGTTCCATAATACCATACTCTTACTGTGCAAGTTACCACACCCACCCACTAAGAGACGCCACTATTTTCATGCACGTAAAGTATCAATGTAAACATTTTACGTGCATACTCAACAAATACAATCATATCTACAAATGATGTAAACATATAAATCATGAATAAATAATCATCGATAACATTTCGTAAGCCAATTTGTTGTCAAATCATTTCTTGAGCTTCACAAAAGGTACAAGGAAAGTCACGTGCAATCCAAAGCCTTTATACACACTCTAAATGCTAACAATCTCACAACCCAACACTTAAATTATCTGAATTAGGTAAGGTGTCAAACTTACACTGATAACACACTAATTGCTTCCACTGATTCCCTTAATAATGGCATTAATCAAAGCCTCAAACTAAAGTTGGAAAAAAATCAAAATCTCAAGAAACAGCGAGTTACACGACATCCAACGACCTTGATTGTGACACCAAGTCACATTACTCCATGTTGCCTTCTAAGTTTTTGATTGAGTTTTGGCAAAGTGCAGAAAGTAGGGCGTTTCATGACTCATGAAACGCCCTACCTTCTGTAATTTGTCAAAACTCAATCACAAACTAAGAAATCCTTTTGACTTAGCTCCTCAAAATGAAGGACATCAAATCCCTTGGTGATTTGCATAAAACTCAATGAGTACACATGGATTAATCAAATCAAAACCTCAAATCATTTCGAGAATCAAAATTAAAGAAAGTTTTCACCATGAATTCCACACTTCAACAACAAATGCTCAATCAAGATCTAAAATACTAAACACTCAAACAAAACCCTCAATTATTGTCGGGACTAAAATAAAAACAAATATTAGGTTTATATTATATTAACATAGAAAACTACCTTCTCTTCCACCTCCAATCTTCATTAAATTATCCTAAAAGGGGATATTTTCTTCAAAGTGGCTCTTCACACACAAATATTAGATACAAATGAAGAAATGAGAATAATATCTCATTTAAACATGAAGTTACCTTTTTAGTCCTCTAAGAATGTTGGCCCTATCCAAACAGCCTCTACACTTCAACTATTATTCCAAATCCACCTTTTTAATCTGCAATAAGCTTTGTTATTTTAAGTTTTTAACATGTCTCCTAAAAGATTGTATGCTTATTCGAGGAAAAGTTTGGAAAAACCTTATATTTTAAACAATTAAGTAACTAAATAATTTTAAATAAATAATTTTTTATAGATCATTTTGACATATAAAATTGGGGTTTATGGCAAAATCATGAGAAAAATCCGAAAAACCCAATGGAATTTCATAATTTAAGGGATTAAGTCCATGAACATTTATTTGAACTAACAAATCCTTACATTTATAAACCGAATGAAATATACCATTTATCTCTCGTTATATCAACAAATCAGTAGTGATATACAATGAACAAATAAAGCAGAAGAAATATATTATTTTCATTACTTACTTCAAAGCATAACTTATAAACAAATACATAAAGTGATGGCATCACGGAGCAGACAAGTCCAGGGATTTAATTAATCACTTAAAAATGAAAGTTTTTGTTTTTAAAAAATTCTGAATTTTCTTTAAATCAATCTAGAAAACTGTAAACACTTATGTATACTTTAGATACCTTTTAAATCGTCTAACATGTAATTCTTTTAGCTAAATTTTCAATTTTACTATACACCAATTAAAATGAGTAACTTTAACTTATATAGGTTGAAATTGTCTCCTCTATATATTATTGTTTTTTAAGATACCAAAAAAAAACTCTGTTGAATCGTGATTAAAGGCTCATGAGGTAGTTGCTTATTTATGAAGAAACTCTAATGCTCACATGGGGATTTGTTGCTCGTTTCTTGCACCATTTACTTGGATATGTGCTTCATTCAATAAATTACGAGTATTTATAAACTTCAGATCTTTGACCTGTTATTTTTATTAGTGATATATGTTCTAAAACTAATTAGTACCAACACTGTTTTATAATACTATTAAAAGATGCAAAAACAAATTATAATAAACACATATTGTTATTATCATCATCCCTAATACCTCATCACCATAGCCATTGCCACTTCATCGTTCTGTCATTTATTATCGATTAAAGTAGAGAGCTCTTTTTTAATCAGTTTTAAATTTTGGTTTGGGGCCTCAATTGGTTATAAATTATGACCGACTAATAAAAAGTTGTTCATAGTTGAAAACTTTTTTGTTTGCAACAATCATTGCGATTATTGGTTTTCTTCATAATAATTCTTTTACAAAATCATCAGCGTGATTTAGGGATTTAATTGATCATCTAGCATTGGCAGAACTACTTAAGGTCACGCAGTGGCATGAACTACTGCTTTATGTCTGCCATCGTGAATTCTTTTTAAGTTTAAATGGTGTCACCGTAATGTTTCGTTATATGCCCCTATGTCTTTTAAAAATGCATTTATAACATATATTTAAGTTAGTTAAGCTGTTTTATTTCAACAGAGTGGGGTTCAAAGCACGCTTGTGTCAAAATACTGCTTTAACTTTTAATTGGGTTTTCTTTCTGATAGCTTTTGTTTTAAAAATAAATCTAGACCAAGTCATTACGCAATTAATCAAACCCTCAAACTTTTTCCCAAGACATTACGCAGTTTCTGCACTGTTTCTTACTGCAGTTTCTACACTGCTTTTTACTGCAATTCTGGTTCGGTTAGGGGCTGTTTCGGTCTCCAGATTGTAATATAAGTATATAACTTGGTTTTTGATGGTAATAAAATTATCTTGCCGTTTCAAAAAAAAAAGAAATGCAAGTAACTTATCAATTGGATCTTGATTGATTTTGTAAAAATATTATGTCTTTTCTTATAGTTAATTGATGTTACTGTTTGAATTTTTTTATGGATTTGCTTCTATCATCTAGATAAACAACAATATCAAACATAACGTTAACATCGTTAAGTCCACAAAGATGAATATTTGATTTTTTTAATTCGGTTTCGTAATGAAAATGAATATACGATCATTTAAAAAATATATAATTTCGATGACTAAAATTTATAATAAATTATGTTAAAAGTTTTGATGTACAAGCAACAACTTGAGGTGGGGCCAACGACGACGTTTCAAAATATCTCATGCATTTACGGACCTGAATCCCCCAAGGCTCTACATCATTGGAAAGCAAATCTATGGGAGTAATGGTCAGACATGTTTCTTATCAGCCCCCTCATTTTTGATTTTATGACATTTTAGTCCCTTTTCTTTTTCTTAATGACAATTTTCAATTATTGAAACTCTCTTCTAACACGAATCGTAATATTAGATTAGTTGTGGATCCGTACAGTTCAACATAATGTAAAAATGAACGATAAACCAACGATGAGAATTTGATACAATCTTGATTATTTTTTTAAAAAACTCATGAAGTATTTTTAAATATAACGGTTATCTTATATTTAAAATGTTTATCGGTTGGCTTTAAAATTCAAATATAGAGATTTAATAAACTTTAGTGCTTTACATAACAAGTAATTAGTTGTAAACTTGAATTTCTATGTACTTATAATTAATCGGGACGAGTTCAAATGAAAACTCATTTTTAATTGTACATGCGAGGACAAAGAAGAGTGCGACACATGTCTCCTGCGTCCAATGATACTTCATCCTAAATAGATAATGGTTATTCATATTGAATGATGTATCATTCATTATGAATATTGTATGAACTTCATATTCATTATTCATATTGAATGTCATTCGTTATTAATATTGAATGGAACATATGTCACACTATCCTTTGTATTCATGTGCATAATGAAAAATAAGTTTTCATTAGAACTTTCATCATAATTAATAAACACTATTTTTAAGGAATTATTTTATGAATTTTGTTGTTTTTATTTGTAAATTTGTTTATTTGTAATCAACAATTATAAATCAAAATTTGTTAAATATATAGAAATTTAAATATCATGTTTCTTTTAAAGGAATGAGTTTTTTTTTAATTTATGCAATTATGTAGGGTTTTTTTTCCTTCAATCATTTAGTTTTTTTTTTTAATTTCTTCAATCATGTAACTCTCAGGGAATATTCAGCGTGACCCCATGCTTCATAAATTTCACTTTTGACATATCGAGGGACCAAATTGTCACAAAACAAAAGTTAAAGGACTTTATAAGAATTTGAAATATATACCACTATCCTACATTACATAAAACAAATACAGAGGTTGTACGTAATGCATTGATAGCTTGTACATTTAGCCGCCAGACTTTAGCAGAGTTCTGATTGGGTACAGTAGCGTCCATATATCTATATATACACCCTCACCTCAGGTCTCATCTCTCTGAAGAACATTACTGACATTTTTAAAGAATATTCTCTCCGATGACGATCAAAATGAATCGTTACGTAATCGTTCTACTTGTTCTCTCGATCATCACAGTAGCTCATGGCCGTGAATTGGCTGACGATTTCATCCGGTTGCCGTCGGAAAAACTTGATTTCTTCGACGCCGGAAAAGACGACTCCGTCGGCACCAGATGGGCCATCTTGCTTGCCGGATCTAACGGCTACTGGAACTACAGGCATCAGGTGATCATTACAGAAAACGATATTAATTGTTTGATTTTGAGTTATTGTTGTTATTTTTTATGGTAGATTACGATCAATTTGTTAGTATTTTGTACAATTGTACTGTTATTCTACCGGTTTTAAAAGAGCTACACACTTTTGAGTTAAAATCCATGAGAAAATTTTCGAGTTATGTTAACAAATACGAAAATTAGGATGATGCTAGTATTAAATTTGTTACTGAATCTGTAAGGATCATATGGTATCAATTTTGTCTTTGGGGAAAACATTCGATTTTACTTCTAAAATTAAGTTGTAGCGTTTCTTAAAGGATTCAATTGAAGTTTTGTTTTGAGTGTCTATGGCCTTGTCTTCACCTTCGAGCTGTGTGTAACAGTATAAGCAAGGTTAGGTATTCATCTCCTAATAACTCCTTTACTGTATATTTTGATGGTTGGCCAGTTGGCGTTGAAGATTCAACTTTAAGTATGTTTTATTTTGTCTGTTTATGTATTTTGTTTGTATTTGATAGAGGTTATGATGAGAACACGGAAAGTTTTTTGTTGGGATCCAGGAAGTAAACTATTCTAACTTTGTCTCTTTGTAATTTAAACATGGTTTGATTATAAAGCGATTTGAAAATTTCTCTCTCTTAATCTTGGGACAAATTACAATTGGCTATGAAAATATTACTGGTTTGATTAGCTATTTTGGACAATTTCCCAAATTTTACAAAAACAGATTACTAGATAAAATAATTGGATCTTGAAATCAATTCATTCTTACAACTAGTAATCTTTAAGTGGTTAAATCACTTGTAGGCAACTTCAAGTGGCACCTCACTTAATTTGTCAAAGAAGTCTTTATATTGCTTTCAATAATGAAGCGAACTTCTATAAATGATCAGTGAAATATATTTCAAACTCTTGCTTTGTTTGTGTGGTATAAGAAAGTTGGCTTATTATGGTGTGGATAAGGGTCACGTCATTAAGCTTTCGCTTTCTTTCCATCTTTGGCCTTTAGAAAGTATTAAGTTTCAGCTGGTCTGTTTGTGCATTTATCAGCTATAGTAGGTAACTACTCATCAACATTTGTTTGAGTTGGTGTATATCTCATTTCAGCAAAATGAAGATTCAATTTGAAATAATTAAGTTGGCAAAATCACGGTCGTACCTGTTATAAGGGTTCAAAACATACCATATTTGTTATAAAAGATTTTGGCTTCATAATATGGATGACATAATCACAATACGATGAACAGTTGATCAGATCTGGTCTTCCATAACGTTTACTTTTAGCAATTCCTAGATTATGATAAACGATCTAAGCTAAGAGCAACTCATTGATTCCTCTGTTCTTAATTGTGACGAAATTTATTGAAGTACCATTTATTGTTTTCTCCAGGCAGACGTATGTCATGCATTTCAGATTTTGAAAAATGGTGGTGTCAAGGAGGAAAACATTGTTGTTTTCATGTATGACGACATTGCATATAATCGAGAGAATCCAAGGCAAGGAGTCATTATTAACAGCCCAGATGGCGATGATGTATATGGTGGAGTGCCAAAGGTTTGTGTTTTCATTATCATCATGACTTATTATATAAGCCTTTTTTAGATCAAGTAGACATGGAATGAACCTTTTTTTTTTACTGATGTGCCTTATTGCTTGAAACAGGATTACACTGGGAAAGATGTCAATGTTGACAACTTTTTTGCTGTTTTACTTGGAAATAAAACCGCAGTTAAAGGGGGAAGTGGAAAGGTTGTGAATAGTGGTCCGAATGATCGCATTTTTATTTACTACACCGACCATGGTGGTCCGGGTGTCCTTGGTAAGCTGCTATGCTAGTTTCTTAATTCCGTGACTCCAGAAAATAAGGGTTGATAGATGAAAATATTCCCATGTATACATGCAAATATTTGATCTTCTCAATATCTTTGTAATCTTTTAGTTCTATAGTTTAGCAACTTAAGGATAAAGTTATTAACGTTTCATTAAATCATATGACTGACAATTATGGTGATGTTGTAAATGTTTTCAGGGATGCCGACAAATCCTTACCTGTATGCTGATGATCTTAATGCGGTTTTGAAACAAAAGCATGCTTCTGGAACATATAAAAGCTTGGTAGTTTCTTTGTTTTTCTTTTTCCTTCTGATATCATGTACTTTACGTATTAATGCTGATTTTGGAGATCACATATGATATGTTCACAGGTATTTTATCTTGAAGCTTGTGAGGCTGGAAGTATTTTCGAGGGTCTTCTTCCTCAAGGTTTAAATATATATGCAACCACTGCCTCTGGCCCAGATGAGAGCAGCTGGGGTACTTATTGTCCTGGGGAGTATCCTAGCCCACCCCTCGAGTACGACACATGTTTGGGTGACTTATATAGTGTTGCATGGATGGAAGATTGGTATGTTTAAATTCTTATAATACCTTTATCCGTTTTAGAAGGAAAGAAAAATGGCTACTTATGTTCATACAGATTTATCTGTCTTTATAGTTCAAGAATAACATGGTTTTGGTTAGTTAACAGGAACTACTAAATGTAGTTTTAGTTGTATTTTAACAATATTATGCAATTATTAGACGTCTTTAGGGCTGTTTGGTATTGGCTTAATGAGCTTAATGACATGAATGGGTTATTCACTTAATTGGTAAGCCGTACATTACTGTTTGTTTGTGGCTTATTCGCTCCCGATTAGGGTGAGCTTAATCCATACAGCCCATCTTTTTCAGTTTCCTTAGTTTTCTTTGAGGCATTTTGAATAACTTTATTTCAAGTAAGTCATATCCCCTATCTTTTTGGATTGATTTTATTCTTCCTTACAGTGATGTACACAACCTGCGAACAGAAACCATCAAACAACAATATAAACTGGTACGAACTAGTGACCAACTCGACATTTTGCATCATCTTTCCAACACTTTAAAATTCTTTTCTGGCACTTTTATAACATTGGTCAATTGATTTTGTGCAGGTTAAGGAAAGAACCTCAAGTGACAACTCTTATTATGGATCCCATGTGATGCAATATGGGGACTTGCCACTTAGCAAAGATAACATCTACTTATATATGGGTACCAATCCAGCAAATGACAACTTCACTTTCATTGATGAAGACTCCCTACCACGATCATCAAAAGCCGTTAACCAGCGTGATGCTGATCTTCTACATTTCTGGCATAAGGTTTGTTCTTTTCTCTTCTTTCTTTCTTTCTTCATGGTTCACCTCACTGATATCTTCGTTTCCTGACAGTACCGGAAGGCTCCGGAAGGTTCCGAGACCAAAACTGAAGCTCAGAAAAGGTTTGCTGAAGCCATGTCTCATAGAATGCACATAGACAGCAGTATACAACTCATCGGAAAGGTTTTGTTTGGATTGGAAAAGGGTCCTCACGTGCTAAATACCGTCCGACCTGCAGGAAGACCTCTAGTCGATGACTGGGCCCGCCTTAAAGCATTGGTACGTTGTTAAGGGTAAAATAGTCATTTAGTTAATTAAGAAGTGTAAACAATTACGAATTCTTAAAACTGTGTGCCTGTTTCATTGTGGACATTCAGTAGAAGGTCTGAATGAGAAAAGAGACTATTACTTTCTTAATTCGGGAAGTATGAAATTTTCTTAATTTTGGGTTCTCTTTGTACACACAGGTGAGGACATTTGAGACATACTGCGGATCTTTATCACAATACGGCATGAAACACATGCGATCCATCGCTAACATGTGTAATGAGGGAATCACAAACGAGCAGATGGCGGCTGCATCGTCACAAGCGTGCACCACCTTCCCTTCAAACCCGTGGAGCTCAATCAGCAACGGTTTCACCGCATAATGTTGCTGGTTTTCTCAAAGATTGGTGGACCCGTATGCTTACATTGTCCAAATATCGTATATTTCTGGTTTCCCAATCGGCCTTTTTAACAATATATACATATATATATATATATAGCTTCTTGTATATAGATCCCAAAGCTTCTCTTTTCTAGTATTAGGTCCGCCACGAAACTTGTTATTTACCATCATCATCATCATCATCATGTGTATGTGATGATGCTATAATGGTGTTATTATGCAAAAATCATGTACCTGCATCTGTATTTACAAATCAATTGCAGTGTTCACGCGTTCAAAATGTTGAAACTAAGCTTTGTGTCTCTAAATACCATTTGCTTTCGTCTTGGTTCTGCAAGTATACCATCCTGAAACCGTGAGGGCTAGCTCAATCGGTTATTAAATGATAGGAGATTTCAGGGTCACTGGAGATTTTCCTGACTGTTATCTTGAGGGCCTCATAGGATTAGTCGAGTAGCAATAAAACTGAATTGTGTCTTTAGTTTAGTTTTATAATAATAAGGGCACATAAGATTCTTGATCTTGCCGTACATCTTGCTAGGTAAGATTCTTGGTTCTTGATATGCTCGTTGGTAAGGTAATTGACATCCAGTAGACGCTTATCCCAAAAGAGTTTTGTAAACGACTCCTTAGCTAAATGATTCAAAACAATTAACTCAATAATCTTTGAATAATTAATTTGTCTCAAATGTTATAATTTATAAAAAATAAGTTTCATAAAAATATCATATTACCTAAATAGCCCTAGCTTTTATTGAATTTTAACGGTTTTCAAATTCACCATTCACCATTTTAAACAATATCCTGAAAAATAACCTTAAATGAGACTTTAATTAAATCTATAACCTTCATGGCTTCGAATACATGCCTAGATCGTTTGTACATACAGACTTTTTGGGTGCTAAGATCCAAAGTCGAGAGGGAAACAGCTTATCATGGTGAAGGGATCGTCTGAGAAGAAGAGTTTTAATCTTATGCTCACCCAGGAATTGTGCTTCAGAAGAGAATTGATCCAGTGCATCTCGTGCACCTTGTTAGTGTTGACATTCAATTAAGATTGACCTAAGGCTGAAAATCTACCCTTTCATACTCATCAAAAGATCGTTGATTTAATTAGAACGTCATTTAAATACCTAAATATACAAAAATTTCCGCTGTTTCTAAAAGAAAAACACTCATAAGGACATCAACTATTCAGTAAGTTTCCCTTCCACCCCTCTAACTTTTATTTTCCTCTCTAGAACCCCCCCAACTTTCAATATTTTTTGTCTCAATATCCCAAATATTTAGGAGCAAGAAGAAACAACGGTTCCAAAGTTCCCGGCGAAAATTTCCTCGCGAAAAGATAACAAACGGAAGCCGGTTTTCCGTTATAATCACAGTTGTGGATATTATGAAGTTTCTTCATGAACCCTTCCGTTATATCGGATTTCCCAAATGTCGCAGGGTGCGGCCCACCTCTTGACCAGTCAACCCAAGTCAAACTCCGGTTCGCGATCAAATCCGGAGCCCGGATCGTTAACATGGTTGGAAAATAATGTTCGTCCACATAACAAGCCGGCCTACAAAACTCTTCGAATTTCGGATAATAAGTCACATCGGAGACTATAAGGGTTGCAAGTTTCCGGTTGACTTCAAACCATTGGGACCCTTTTCTCCATTGTGAGATGTTGACTTCCGGCAACATTTTATTATTGTAGCGGCCACGGCCAACAGGCCCCGGGTCATCAAAGGCTCCCATGAAGCTATAATTGGAGTTTGTTATATAATTATAAGTTAGCGTGAAGTTGTAAAGGGGAATGCATGATTCGGATACAAGAACGAAATATTCGTTTGAGATATCGAGAAGGGCGTTCGCCAAAAGTCGTCTCTCGGCATCACACATACTCACTCGACCCCATTCCGCTATCTGTGAATGAAAAGTTTCAAGACAACGTTAAAAGTTTTGGACGAGATTTTATTTGCAACACATGAGTGTAAGTCGGATAGAAATGCAATTTTTTGATGGGTCAGCTAAATGCATCCATACCTACTAATTTTCTTTTAACACATGTCAAACATCATGACTTACTTTTTACATTTTCAAATGGAATCATTCGACCTGATTATAACATAAATATGAGTGGGAAGTCTTCTTTTAGGAACTTAACATTTTGTCGGAACCGTGAGGTCCATTTTAAATCCCAAAAAAATTAGTTGAAAAAATATCTAAAATAAATTAAAAATCTATGTCTCTCTCTCTCCTATCTTCTATTTCTTCTCTCCTCTCTCATCTCTTCTATTTTCTCTCTACATTCTCATTTTTCCGTAACATACACGTACACACAATTGACTATGTACACATTATGAACACTGTAATAAAAAAAATTATTAAGGTTACTTATACATTGTGTTCACCTTGTGTTTACAATACGTGCACGGATGTGTTTGTTAATACGGAGATAGAACAGAGAAGATGAGGAACAAAAATAGATAAATATGACATTTCCTAAAAAAATTCATTAATAATTTATTTAATAAATATACCACAATTATCCCTTTTAATTTTCTCATTAATTAATAAAATTAATTATCTTAAATTAGTGGTTTATAATGGATGATCTAACAAAAAAAATAGGTTTTCAAAAGATTAAGTCCCAATACGAGTGTATTATATAGCAAGACCATTGTTTGTCCGCCAAAATAGATGAAACAAATATCTAGTAAATAAGACAATATTGATAAATTACTAAACTATTTAAAAAGGGTACCTGACTTGGTATCTGTCTCCCATGAAACACGGACGTCCGTGGAAAATTAGCTTCGTATGCCGGAAGCGAATGAACGTATATCGAATAAAGACCTTTATGTCCCTTAAAGAACCTCTCCCACAATGGAGCCAATGGCAACGGGCCTTTGGTCAAGAACATGAACGCGATCTTGGGTACTCTAGTAAACGGATATGACTTCAATTGGGGCGTAAAAGAAGCCCTCCAAAAGAGTTGTTCATCGTTCATTGTATGTAATAAATTGGAAGGAGACTTGATCCAATGATCATCAAGATTAGTCTTTGGCGGTTCTTGATCAACACATGGTTGTGAAATGGAAACCGGTGGAGCCACGGCGGTTGGGAGTGTGACTCCGGTTTTACGAACCGTGATGATAATAAACAAAGAAATCGAAAAACATAAAACTAGAAAGAAGATAAGTAAGTGTGTTAATTTGTATGGAAAACCCCTAGATTGATTTGGTCTCACTACAACTACTTTAGTATTTGGGAGCTCTTTGCCTTCCTCCATTGAATCACAAATTGGATCCTTTTTTTTTTACAAGTATATAATATTTATATACGGCAAATGCAACAAATAAATTTACATACCCTCCTCACGTTTGTTGGGGTTTGAACACCTAACTTTCTTTCTGAAGGCAAGGGCTACGATACAGCTAGGCTAAAGACCTTTGGTCACCAATTGGATCTTGATAACACACAAATATTGAATTTTGATTGTGGGTATGTTGTATTATAACCCACTTTTGAATCCCTTTTTATGACTTCAAATATCATAAGAATAGCAGAAAGTTTTAGATAGTTTCTTGATAGAGATATTTTGAGGCCAAAACTGAAGTGGGTTTTGATTATGATGATATGGGAATGATGGCTTTTGCTTAAAGAAACATAAAAATGAAAACTTTTTTAAAAACCCACCACTAAAATTAACCAAGTGATGAAATCAAGAAACTTGAAGTAAAAGGGGTTTCAATTTGTGGGCATGAAAGAAAGATGGAAGGTTTCTTGAAAGATTCTTCCCAAATCAAATATGGGTCATGTAACAGAAGAAACATTCAAGATGATTAATTTGGATTTAAAGAAAGAAGATGAAGATAAAGAATAATGGTAATAATGGTAATAATTATAGGATTTTGAATTTTCCTTTTTGTTCAAAGTGAGAAAGACAGGAGTCCAGGAGTATGGGAAAGAGATGGTAAGAAAAGACAAGAGAAAGGAAGCGTGAATGAAGGGGTGGGCGAAGAGATCCAAGGAATATGGTCTGTTGCCATCTCTCTCACGTTTCAAGATTTCTTTATAATTCCGCCCAACCCACTTTCCTTGTAACCTTCTTTTTCTTTTAAATTCCCACTTGGGTGTATTCGTACTGTGGGTAAAATTCAACACTATTACTTAGGCAGGTATTGTTTGGCAAAAATAAGGGGACTTAATGTAATTGTTTGGATGACCATAAGTTAACTTATAAGATACCTTATTGATAAGTCATAAAGTAAGGTTTTAATAAGCTATCTTATAAGTCATAAGGTACTTTATTAGCTGCTTTTGTCAAACATAGCCTTATTGTATCAGTTAAGATTTTAGTTGTTCAAAACGACATTATATACAATAATTTATTGGGTATGAGTCGTCGTTCTCACTTATCGGGTAAGACTTTCAACTTTTGTCATCACTCATACTGGGGTAAGATTTTTGGTTCTTGTCATATTCATCATGTAAGATAATCTGACTTGATAAGTGCTTACTAGGTAAGCGTTTGGTAAACGGTCCGTAAAACATGATAGAATATCACAATTTGTGAATCTGGTATTTGGCATGATTAGGACGGGACAAATTATCCCCTAAGTTAGGAGTGTGTAGAAAATCAGTCAATCCAATTGGAACCGGCCATTCAATTAGAACCAACCGACCATAATTGGACATCCAATTGTAATTGGATCGGATTGAATATTTTAACATCCAATTTGGATTGGTCGGTTCTTGGATGACAGTCCAGAACCGACCGAACCGAAACGACCAACATTCAGATTACCATCTGATGACCATCCAGTTATCCATCCAACTATCATCCGGTTAGTTTGTCTTCAATTTTCTTAAATTGAAATTTGTTTCGTGTTTCTTTTTGAATTTTTAGCTTCACTTGTGTTGGTTTTAACACATATTAAAAGTGATAAATTAATTTGTTTCATTGTTCAAAAATTGGATTGAATTAATACATTGGATGGATCCAATCACATTGGATCATATAAAAATATCCAATAGATGGAATCAAACCAATCCAATCATCCATTGGATTGGATCGATTCGGTTGTCCAATGTTAATCAGATCGGTTCGGTTTGGCAAAATCCAACATCCAATGGATGACTGAATCGGTTTGGTTCCCCTTACATCCAATGGATGTCAACAGATGAACAACCCTACCCTAAATGTTGTTTAGTGATTTTATATGGTGGTTATTGATGGTGGTGGAATAGGAGGCAGTGATTGTGGCGGAGGTGGTTGGTGATGGTGGTGGTAATGTACTAATCGTTGTGGAGGTAGAGCCGATGGTGGTTGTGGATGACGTGATTCAAAGTAAGAGCTTTATATTCATAATAAACAATATAACCAAACAGACTTGTAAAATTACTCTAATTTATAAATTTATATTAAAATTTTAAACAACTACAAAAAACCGAAAAAAGTCGATTTGCCTACTGGTAATCTGGTATGTTATAGACCTTTTTACTTGACCAGTATCTTGAAGTTATAAATAGTATTGAGGTGCGATTTAGTCTTTTATATAAAGATAACTTTTCAGACAATTTAGTCATTTGACCATCCATAAAGACAACAAACATTGATGCAAAATCCAAAACTAAAATAACATCGAAAAAAACTAACAAAAACACCCATTAAAATGTATTCTCTCCAACAATCCATCATTTTAGACGATCCAAAAACCTACAAACAAAATCATAAAACCTTACGGGCACCACGCACTTCTACCGGGCCCACCATAATAAAATATAGGATCAGGAATATAATCAACCTCGTAAAAAATGTTGTAGCAACGATACTCGTCAACAAAGGTGGTGGACCATTCAGGGATCATCAAAGGTTCAGAGTTTTGTTCAACTCGCATACGTTTCATGGTCCCACAGTTGTCGAAAATGGCCGGCGGCTTGTGACCGCTTCCCATGCCTGTGGCGGTGTGGCCGGGATGAATGTTGACCTTCGAGCTATAGACCTCGCCACCCCACTTGACCAAGATCCCTTGGTACTTTAACAATGTGAAGAGCTCATTTGGCCAATATCCTATGTTGATTGACTCACCATAATTCACCCACCAATTTTGTGTCATTGGGTCCTATTTGAAGTACAAGAAATATATAAATTAAATTTCAAAAAACATTTATGTGTTTTATATGAAGTTAAAAGAAGGCTTGACAAAGTGAAATTAGTCGAAATAGCTATTTATCCCTTCTAAATTGGTATCTTAGTCATTCATCTTTCTGATTTACCCAAATGTCACTACCTATGCAAGATCCACCTCTCCACTTGTGGACCTAGCTAAAAGACAAAAGAAATCAGATTCAATCCAGGTCCGCAATTGCGACGGTACCACTTGCTAATCTAGGTTGAATTTGATTTTTTTTTGTCTTTTAGTCAGGTCTGCAAGTGGGGGTGGTGAGACTTGTGGCACGTAGTGACATTTAGGTAAATGAGGAAGAGAAATGACTAAGAGACCAATTTATA
This sequence comes from Silybum marianum, assembly GCA_036898165.1. NCBI lineage: Eukaryota > Viridiplantae > Streptophyta > Magnoliopsida > Asterales > Asteraceae > Silybum > Silybum marianum. Next base: position 22,155,526 of record CM072539.1, read on the forward strand.
TGAGAGGAATCGCTATTTTGACCAATTTCCCCTCGAAAAATGATATAGAGAAAAGTCAGTACGTAAAGTTTGACAAACTTTTGGCATAAAAATTGTATTTTAAGAGAAACGTAAAATGGGTTCACTTCATATAATTAAGAATATTTTTTCCTCAATTGATGTAACAAAATTTCTTATTTGATGAAGTATATACCCATTTACAAAAGATTAACAATGGGTTACTGCATAAAAGATGAAAAACTTGGCATCCACATCATTAAATGTTAAGAACTTGGCAAGTTACCGGTCAAAAGAAATAAAAATAAGAAATTTTGAAACTTCATTACATTGATTGATATAAAATAATTATTTGTTACCCTTTTTAAAATCAAATGAGAAGAAATAACTTTCTAGAAGCAAAAGATGTAACTTTTTTTTTTTTAAGGGTGTTTCAGGTTATGGCCAGATTAATTACAACAAATTGTGACTGCAAGAAATCGGACATGATAAACTCAGTGGCCATAATTGCTGTTTACGAACCTTAAAAATGTAAACAATGATTTGGTATGGAAGGCCGTTAGGGTTAGAGACGGGATAAATGGCCCCACCAAGAGCGATCTCGTTGTTCACTTGAACGAACCCTGGACAAGTAAGGTCAAAGCATCCGGTCTTCTTCGATCCATCTGCCTATTTCATAATAATATTAATATCGTTAATTAGTATTTAATAAATAAGGAGACAATATATTTAATAAAGTCATTGCAAGTGCAAAATAATGTTCCTACCAAAAAAACACGTTATTTTAAAACATACATAAACAGTTAAACAATTGTTTCTTTTTTCCGGATTTTGACAAAAGTCAAAGTGAAATTCTTGAGAAGCAAGAAACTTACAGTCCAATAAGTAAATAAACGAGTTTGATGGTCATCGTAAACGCTCGGATTTACCTGAAAAAATATAAATAGTTTTTTTAATAATAATAATAGAATTTGTTAGATCGTATAACTTCGTTCTAATAAATTTTTATAACATATTTAATATAATATGCACGAATGTTAGTGTGATATAAACTTACAGCCCATCCTGTTTTAACAACTTCAAAATCATGATGACCGCCATTTTGTATAGCCACATGGGAGGTACTGTATTCGTCTTCCTTCTCAACGTTAGGAGTCCAGACTTTAATGTCGACCTTGGCCCCCGAATAACTATATCCCTCTGTCACTAGTAGTGCCACCTACTCATAAACAGATAAATAAATATTATAACATCTAGGAGTGAGCATCGGAACTGGGTACCCGCCTTTGGAACCGGAACCGATGTGATTGGTTCCGGTTCCTATAATACGGAACCGATCAGGACCAGTTCCGCTTCCGGTTCTCATTTTTTTGGAACCGTTACCCGCTACCCGTCACTTTTAAATAAAAAATATTTTATATATTTATAAATAATTAATAAAAACTCAAACTTTCTAGTTTTTTTATGTAATAATTAGTTTTTATCGAATTAGTTTTGAATATTTGTTGTATTTATTACTTTAAATCGATATTTTATAGTTTATAATTACATTTTTATCGTATGCAATGTAATTTTTTTTTTTTAAAAGTTAAAGCCGGGTACCCGGTACCGGAACCGGTTCCCATCGGTTCCGGTTCCGGTTCCAAAATATAAGGAACCGGTGTTAGCGGTTCTGGTTCCGGATTTCCAGGAACCGGCGGGTCCGGTTCCGGTTCCATGAAAAATGACCGGGTACCCGGTTATGCTCACCCCTATTAACATCTTTAACAGATTTTCTAAAATTGAGATTTTGAGCTAAATATACTTGATCAGATTTGATTATCTACTATGAAAAATAAAATCTTTAGGATGAAACAAAAAATGTGTAGATAAATAATAAAGTAATAATCCCATGTTTACTTTTTCTCAAGTTATATAAAATTATAAACTACTAATAAAAGATAAAAACATAAAATAACAAACGACAATGGATATTGGAATTGAGTTGAACTGTGATTACAAACCGAATGGTTCGGCATGGAGTTTGTGGTGTACTTCAAGTTTTCGACTTTATTCTTCATATTACTAGCTTTCTTTCTCCCATTGGCGTGAAATTCATTTCCGTTTGAATTACGTTTTTGAATTCTTCGAATTGGGATTGTTCCTTTCGGACAACTTCCGCTTCTTTGCCATCGTTGTGATGTTATCGTCATTGCAATGTCTTCCTTTGTCGTATCTTTAAACACTTCTCTCGTTTTTGAAACGTAGGTAGGTTCCATCTAAAGAAGCCAACAATTTGATTTTAATCAGAACAATACAGCTATTCAGTTAAAAATTAGAAGGGAAGATTGCACTCTCTAATCCCTTTCTGACTCTTTCATTGTCGATTAGGAGCACAAGATTTTAACTATATTGATCATAATGGCAATTTTGTAAAAATAATTAAAGAAAAACCTGAATGGTATGATTATTTAGAGCAGGATGGTTAAAAGACGGTTGCTTGTAGATGTCCACACAGTCAATTATGTCCCCGTCTTCACTCTATACATGCAAAATGTGCGTATTTACATTAGTTCAAAAAAAAAAAGCTACAATCAATATTCTTTTGGTCGAATTATATTCATAAAATGATGACAATTGTCAATCAAATTTTACGTAAGATCTGACTAACAATGATAACTTAATACAGATCTTTACCGTATAATAAACATTTCTTATATTTTAAAAGATTTAAAGCTTACCAAAATGCTTTTGACACCATAGGTTTTAGGAAATTTGGTGGTAGCATTTGCAAGGCTATTTCTTGAGATACTAAAATTTATGGAACAAGAAAAATATATCCCAAAGGACAAAATTACACCCCACTTGACTTCCATCTATAGCTTTAAGAAAAGGAGAGAATGAGGACCTTTTTGGAACACAAAAGTTTGAATTTTGTTAAGGGGAAAATGAGAAGTGAATTATAAAGTGTTGTTATGTTTAGTTATGCATGATTCACCTTCTAAATCATGGAATTAACATTCTTATATTTCTATTTGAATTTTGTAAGTTTTGAGTCAACTTATCGCATAAAGATTCAAATTCAGTTGTTATATAGGTTTTTACATTTGAATCCCATCAATGCTTTCAACTTTTTAAGAAAAATATTGTTTGTTAATCGAAACGTCAAATGTATTTGGTGTGATTGTATGAACCAGACACCAGGGGCGGAACACAAACCTTATAATTAAGGGGGTCAAACCCAACAAAACATCTTCATTGATAAGCTCAATTCATTATAAATGGAACTGTGTGACAGGAGAATAGAACCTATGACCACATATACAGGGGCCATATACACATAACCACTTGAGCTAAGCGCAATTCAATGATAATATTTTCTAATATCTAGTATTTAAGGGATAAAAAGCAGGGGCCATGGCCCCTCTAGGCACCTATTGTGTTCCACCTCTGCCAGACACACACAGAATATATAAAAGGTATGTATTTTATTTTTTGTCGTAATAAAATTCCTTATATGGTAAATTAACCATTCCCATTTATTGAATTAACATTTTATTGTGAGTTTTTAAGATGTCATTTATTTAAAATGATGTATATATTTATATATCGTAAATCATATTTAGTGAGATTTGAACTCTTGATTTTATGAATTTTCTGATTATCATGACACTTAAAAATCAAAATCATAAGGAGAGAACCAGTTGTAACATAGTGATTGTAGTTGAGGATGACCAGAAAATTTTACATTTACCCAAAACTATATATTTTTAAGTTTTGTTATAACAACTTATATATTTTTAAACATATGATTATTTTGATTTTGACATTAATGAATCAAAAAATCATAATTAGATTTATCAGATACCACAAAACTAATTATTGTAACTTCCAACATCAGAAAGACAGTAAAGAAGCAGCGCAACAAACAAACAAATGCCAAGTCTTTGGGGCTTTTCTCCATAAGCTGTTGGTTCAAATCTCCTCAACACCATTAAGAAAATTTTCCTAACTGTCATCTTTTAAGATTAAGTGATTAATTGTGATACAAGTTGATCTGGACACCCATAGTTATCAGACAAATGACAAAATTAAGCCATCTTTAATATTAAGTGATCCACTGTGATACAAACTGATCTGGACACCCACAGTTATCAGACAAATGACAAAATTAAGTCATCTTTAAGATTAAGTGATTAATTGTGATACAAGCTGATCTGGACACTCACAGTTATCAGAAAAATGACAAAATTAAGTCATCTTTAAGATTAAATGATTAACTGTGATACAAACTGATCTGGACACCCACAATTATCAGAAAAATGACAATAAAAGGATAGTTATAAATCAAAAACTAGTTGGCATGCTTAAGCTTTAATATACATTCAATTCCATCATTGTGTACAACTTTAAAACAAGGCCGACAACACAACCATAATTATAAAAGCAAGCATTTTTACAAATGGCAACTCATGTCATAATCTTTTCATACATACATACATACATCTTTTATCTTTCTCTAATGTGTTTCATAATAGGCAAAAGTTACAATCAAAGAAGCACAAAGTACAACATCAATCAATCCATCATTTCTTCAATCTTATCCTGAATCATACTGCTTTCTTTCTTCTTGTATAGACTGAAATATCCGTGCTACAGACGCAGTTGCTGACCGTGCATTATGCGGCACCACTCTGATCACACGAGCCGGTTCAGCTGGTTCAAACCGAGCCGCACCCGCAGCAGGAGCCGGTGGTGCCGGTTCTGGAGCCGGAGATGGAGCCCGAGCCGGAGCCAGAGGTGAGGTTGGGAAAAGAGGAAGTGCGTTTCGGCCACGTGTTCTATCGCTTCGACTGCTAGCCGTACTGGCTTGAACCTCGCTATCTTTAGAAGCTTTAAACTTGACCACATTTGGGACCACGGCTCCTTTCTTCTCGATTGGAACATTACTCGAGCTTTGGTGGTGCGGGTTGAAGGGGTTCGTTTGTTCACACCTGGAGCTCGAGACCGATGGGTTCACCATTGGTGGCATGCCGTAGGCAGGGAAGTAGCCATGGCTAGCCGGAGGAGCAAATGGAAGACCCCCAGCGGGTCCTTCATAATGATGATCAGGTGGGATGCCATAGTTTGGAAAATTATGGCCTGTTTAAGATTCAAAAAATTTCAATATGCACATGGAATTCGGATATTAATGGATATAGATACGGGTATATATACAGGGGCTTAATCATTTGAGAACCCATGAAATTGTGATAACCCTGAGAACTTGTGTATTATAAGTTATTTCATATGAGTTTTTCTATCTAGGCATAGTAATATTAACATATATTTGTTTTATAATGTTTTTATTTTATATGTATTCGTTTCAGATTTTCATGTATTTTTTGTTTCACAAACATGGCAAAAAGGTTCACAGTGTGAACAAAGTACATGTGAAACAAATATATGTTAATTGATATTCTAAATCCTAGTCTTAGATATGAAATAACAATTTATTGTTCTTAAGGTTATCACGATTTCATGGGTTCTCAAAAGAAGGTCCCCTATATAGGCTTAATCATTTGAGAACCCATAAAATAATTTTTTTTCATAATTTTTTGAGATATTGTTTCACATATGTTTGTCATTCATATGAAAAAAAAAAATATTACAAGTGGAAAAAAACGTTGGTTCACTTATTTGTGTCACCATATGAATTTTGTTTCATATGTGAAAGTGAACCAACGTTTTTTTCACATGTAATATTTTTTTGCATATGAACACAAAAAATATGTGAAACAATATCTTAAATCTTAACATTTTATGAAAAAAAATTATTTTTATATTGGTTTCCACAGTTTCTGCTTTTTAAAAAGTTTCTAAACTCTCTCTCTCTCTCTCTATATATATATATATATATTATATAGAGGAAAGTTCAAATGTGAACTCATTTTTGGTTGTGAACGTGAGGACGAATCTCAGCCACTTATCCGGTCAATAAAGACGGCTTTGACCTGGTTCCCCTCCTTTAATAATCTCCACCCTCCCATGAATCGCGTCAATCCTCCGTGATCGCGTCCACCATAACCGAAGATGTGTGGCTGAGATTCGTCCTCACGTTCACAACCAAAAATGAGTTCACATTTGAACCTAACCCTATATCTATATATATATATATATCCGCATCCATTGATATGGATCATATGACTTGGTTAGCAACCAGTTCACACACTCTAACCCAGTTAGCGCTTACCCACTTTGTGCTGGTAAACAGCCCTTAAGATGCAAGCTTTTGATATAAAAAAAATAACACTAAATTTACAAAGATGGCTTACCAATCATGGGCATAGAGCCAGGAGGCGGTCCAGGAGGTCCGCACCCACCATAAAGCGGGTTCATGAATCCAGGTCCAGGGTACGGTTTATAAACAAGTCCTTCAGATGGAGACATCACCGGAATCAACCATTGATGTCCAGGTGGCGGATTAAAATTCCAAGAACCACCCATATTCGGCTCCGATGGTGGCCCGGTGTACGGTCTGCAATTTGGTATCTGACTATCATTTTGCACAGAAGATAAAGATGCCTTCCCAACCGCATTTTCCGCCGAGAATTCCGTCTCCTCGTTCGGTTTCTCAACGTCACTTTTGTTCTTAGGTGTATTCAAAGTAGATTTCAATACATATTCAATAGGAAGCTTCTTAATTGGAGAAACTTTTGGCGGTTTAGCCAAAAACGCGTTATCTTCTACCAAAAGATGCGGTGATCCAGCAATTAATCTTTGAACCTGTTTTACATAATCGGGTTTAAAACTTTAAATCATTGCCGGTTGAGTTTAATAAAAAAAAGAATTAAAAAACCATTCTTTTGGTCCAAATTTTGCAACATTTTTGACTTCAGGAACCATAAGCAGAAAACGACAATAAGCTACCTTTATCAATCTGTGGAGCTCGAACACTTGAACAGCAAATACTCGTTGTTGGCTGTAAACAAAAGGAATGTAAATAAGACATCATAATCGTCAATATTGATATCATAAAATCAGGTTTTATTAACGATCAAATGCAAATCATTCTTAGGAGTTGTGTGGTTGGTTTTCCATTAAGTTCTGTATGGAAAAAGTTGTCTGTGTGGATTAATCTGTTTGAAGAAGTGTGTTCTTTAATTGGAGGGACAGGTTTAGAATTTTTCTTTTTGGCTTTCTGCATAAAGCTTCCCCCTAGAAGCTTATTGAATAAGCCACTTTCTATATCATTAAGCTACTACCAAACAGTCATGTATAGCTGACCGAATATGCTGTGACTCTCGTTAAACTGCTAACAAACAGGCCCTTACTGCCATAAGAATCGAGTTTTTGTCAAACCAAATGCAATTAAGTGGGCTGAAGCTGAATAGAAGAACTTACTTGACAATAGCTCTTCTTGCCTTCCAAAAATGCTTCTGACCAATAATCCCAACAACATCATCAGGAGAAATATCGACTCCACATATCGAATCAACCATCGACGTCTCTGAAACAGCATCAGCGTTGGTAGGGCTTCTCACCGCTTCTTGCTGAACCACCTCTCTGACCGGGACAGAGGCATTCCCGAAACCAACTTTAGATGCTTCATTTAATACATTATCACCCCACAAAGTGTTATCGGTTTCAAGTCTGTAATCCCGTAAATTCCCATTACTTTGTAATCTGCTAGAATTATTAGAAACATTTCTGTGGCTAAAACTCGATGATTCATTGGTCTCCTTCAATGGAGGTTTAATGGTCTGCCGAGATGATTGATTTGAAGCAGATCTTGCAAAATCTTGAGAGTTTTCTTTTTGAAATCTATTGCTTTGTTTAGCATTCTGAATGTTTGCCAAACGACCTGAAAAAACCGCACCAAAAGGGGTGATATTTTCGTTCTCTCTATTTTGATGATTCACATTTACGCTACGATTTTGACTTGTCCCAGATTGTTGATCAAAAACTGGAACCCTAAAGTCATCGTCTTCTTGTCTTCTTTTATGTTCTTGGTGCACACGTTGGTTGCTGAAATCGGAATGGTGGGTATCTCTTTTTCTGGTTGGGTGCATTGGAGAAGATTGTTGAATTGGGGAATTTGTAGCTCTTTCGTTCATGGCTCCCTAGAATCATTCGATAACGTTTAAACTTACCAATTATCACACCCCAACAGATAATGATTTAAACCATTTCTGAGACTTATGATATATGTGAAAGCATACATAGCACCAAGAATTCGGTAGGCGAAAAAAATGTTGAGGAACACCCTGATAACCATTCATCTCGACGATATGCACATGTGCATACAAGTAACTAAAGTTGTTTCTTGGTTTTTATACACATGTGCATACAAGTAATTAAAGCCGTTTCTTGGTTTTTATGCACATGTGCATACCGAACAAATTGCTTACAAATTACTTGTATGCACGTGGGCGTACCTTCCGGACGAAGGGTTAGCAGGACGGGTTACTAGGACGGTATGCACATGTACATACAAGTAATTAAAGTTGTTTCTTGGTTTTGATGCACATGTGCATACCGAACAAATTGCTTACAAATGCACGTGTGCATACCTTCCAGACGAAGGGTTACTAGGACGGTATGCACATGTAGATACAAGTAATTAAAGTTGTTTCTTGGTTATTATGCACATGTGCATACCGAACAAATTGCTTACAAATTACTTGTATGCACTTCCTGATGAAGGTTACCAGGGTGTTCCTCAAGTTTTCATTTTTTTTACGGTTTTTCATATGGTATAATTGTATAAATTTGATATGTATTCATACAAATCTAGGCATAAATGTAAAAAGGGTATTTGAACTCACTGGAGTTGAAGATGATGGTGGAAGAGAGTTGGGCAAAACACCACCATTGAACCTTTGTGAAGGTATACTAAGTTGTTCATAAAGAGCCATTTTGTTTCTAGGAGGTGCTCTTGGACCTCCTTTTTCAGTATCATTCACATGAAGCCTTGGAAACATTGGTCCCATGGTTTTCTCCTCATCTTTCCCTCTCTTCATCTTCTCTGAAAGAAAAAAATAAACTTAAAAAAGCTTTTCAATCTCAAAAAATCCATATTGATTTCAACCAGAAATTGCAGTAAATCGGTATCAAGTTTAACATCAAGAAAAATCCAGAAAATAGAACATCCACAAGTTGGATTTCATACCTTATTGATCAGAAAAACAGCGATCAGAAAAACAGCGATCTTAACTTAAAACGTCATTGATTTTCTCAGGAACCCTAAATTTGTTTTGACCTTTGATTGAAGTGACGGCAGTCAAAATTTTCCCCCAAATCGAAGATTCGAACGCAAACCTAAACCAAACCCAATCAGGTAACAATGGAATTTCTTCCACTGAGAATCGAATTGAAGCAAAAACCCACTCTTGGTAAGAAGAATCTAGAAACCCCAAATAGCAAAATCAGGGTTTCTATTTTCACCAAAATCGGGAACTTTGAACCGACCCAAAGTTAAAGAAACAAAAATCCAGTGACTACTGACAATCGTATGGAATCGATTGTGAAAAAAATAAGATGTAAAAGAAGAAGAAGAACAATAGGAAGTGATTGTAGAGAGAGAAAAGAGGTGAAATTAATTACAATTTCTGCAAAAAGGTCAAATTGGAAAAGTGCGAAGCGAAGTCGACCCAAGATTTTTGTAGATAGAAGAGAATCTTAGAAATGAATTGAGAGATAAAATAGCATATCTACCTTGATTACAAAAATGAAAAATAAAAGGGTGTTATAGTTTACGTATCAAAGTTTATCTTTAATAACTAATCGATAAGTAACAGATGACTTATGTTATAAATTTAGGAAATTGATAAATTAGTTGATTAATAAGTTATTTTTGGCAAAAACTAACTTATGAGCATGTGAAATTATCAAAAAGAACATGTTGAAAATAAATAATATTAGTTAGGGGTATAATTAGAAAAAGTGTCAAAAATCTCTTTATAACGATAAGTTAGCTTATAAATTTATAAAAAGTTATGTGCGATCCAAACGATTCTTTCGAGAAAATAAAAAAGCCTAAGTCTTTATAAAATTATTTTATTTTTTGCCAAACAATGCCTAAACCCTATTCTATACATATATTCCTTAATTAAAATAGATAAATAAATATAAGTGTTAGTATGTTATTCAATTAAAATAGATAAAACAATAGATTAAGATATAAATGAAAATTAGATTAGGGTGTAAAAGAAAAAAAAACCTTCTTAATTAAAATAGATAAATAAATATAAATGTTAATGTTAATATGTCTTTCAATTAAAATCAATAAAACAGTAGATTAAGATATAAATGAAAATTAGACTATGATATAAAAAAAAAACCAAAATAAAACGGTGAAAGGGAAGATATTGGGAGTTTACCTGGCGATGTTTTGTAATATAGAACCTACTCAAAATTTGCTTTTGGAACATTCAGTGGTAGAAGTGGAGCCACGTATCAAGAGATTTTATTAGTTTGTCTACCTTTGGAGAAAAAGGGTACATAACTTACTTGCCTTTTCGAGTTCTTTGCCTCCTCATTTTACATTTTAACATCAAATTGTGGTACTAATTCTTTTTATTGTTTATTTGGCGGTTGCTGAACTATTAAGTATATATTTGGCAAACTAAGTCGTTGATAAGCTAACTAACTGATAGTTTATAAGCTAGCTATTAATTGATGAAAAAATCATGTTTGACAAAACTAGCGTATAAGAATGTAAAATGACCAAAATGGCATATTGAAAAATAAAATAAATAATTAATATTAATGAGAGCTATAATTGGAAAAAATAACAATAAGCTCCCAAAACGCTACTACAAGTAGCGTTTCAATAAGCTAGCTTATGGTTTGCCAAACGTTTACATTGAAAATAAGCTAGCTTATTTTTGCCAAACATAGTCTAAGATTAAACGGTTACTTGGTGGTTGTTGAATGGTTTGGTGTAAAATGATTAATAGGCTCTAATGATATTGTGCAAAATAAAATATAATTGTTTGGTAATTGTTTAAAACGAAATTAGGGCTCTGAATGGTTAAGGGAGGTCCATGATACAAAATGATTCAGAGGGTTTTGGAACCATTAAGAGAGGCGGACTTATTTTCTGACAAACAAGATTTACCTCTTTTCAGAGGTTGCCTCTTAATATAAGGGTTGTTTGGCAGTTGTTGAATGGTTTTGTGCAGAATGATTAAGAGGTTCTTATGATATAGTGTAAAATAAAATATAATTGTTTGGTAATTGTTTATGATGTAATTAGGGCTCTTAATGGTTCAAGGAGGTACAGGATACAAAATGATTCACTTCTTAGAGATTCAAAAGTTGTCTTTTAATAGACCTGTTAAGAGGTAAACAAACAACTCTTAACGGTTAAGAGGTAAACCAACAACCTATAAATTTAAAGCTAACATAATTAGGGTTCGGTGTATAGGTGCTTACCCAAGATGATAATGTAGGTCGGTCCTTGGAATAATTCTAGTACTAACAATGATATTTTGTCAATTTCAACACTTCTTTGGAATTAATCTAGTTTTAAAAGTAGAATCCACAAAATGAGGAAGATCTATAAGGCAGCATCAAGGAGATTTGCCTTGCATGGGTAAGTGGTATTTTTTATGATTTGTTTTTTAGTATATACATTTTTTATAATAATGTGTTGTTTCACTTTGATATCTTTGACATCAAGCTTATGACATCATGGGCAGACACTTTGACAACAATAGCAAAAGGTTTTCAATGACGTAGATACAAAATAATCGGGTCTGGTCTTGGAATCCTGGATGATGTCTTTATGGGCGTCATACAACGTAAGTTGCAAAAGTTTTATGTCTGCGGGTCTTGTTAGCAGCCAATCCTACAATAAATTATTTCTTCGCCTAGAAGACAGTCAATTATAGGTATGTGAACATTACTGCACGTGTACTAGATCTTGAGTAGCTTGTTTTCACTTGGGTTATAGATCTTCTTCCTAATAATTTTTTATCATTTATATTTTTAGCCTAAACTATGGTTTTGGTTATTGTGGTTTTTATGGTTTTCGTCCCTCGACTTTGTTTATTAAAAAAACATTATGGTACGAGTTTTGTTATGGTTTTTGGTTCCTACTTAAAGGTTTGTTATAATTCGGGCCTTACATGGAATCATACAAGGCAAAACCAATCACTTTACCATGTCACTCTTTTAAACATTTATTTTTCAAAAATATCGTAAAAGCACACTCTTCTCCTCTTCTCTCTTCATCCCTCTTTCTCATCCACTGCTCGCTCCCTGAGCCCCCTCGATTGAAGATTCAAAAGTTGTATTCGTAGACCTAGTTCATGTCCTCAATTTGTCTTGGGGCATGTTTGTTAGCAACTTAATGAATTTAATGGGACTCACAACTTATTTGGTCAGCTATACATGACTGTTTGGTAGTGGCTTAATGATATAGAAAGTGGCTTATTCAGTAAGCTTTTAGGAGGGAGCTTTACGTAGAAAGCCAAGTTTTTTTTTCAAACTTGTTCCTCCCAATTAAAAAACACGCTTACTTGATAACCATTGAGAAATCAATGTTTAAGCACTCATTTTATACCTTTAGGATAGCTTATTTTACTTCTATATCCCTACTTTGAGTCTTTTATTCTCTTGTTTTCCATTTGTTGTGTCATGAAGCTAAAAGTTGTGATTTATCTATTTTAGTACCATTTGTAGGCTTATTTTGGTGTTTTGGACAGCACAGTGTTACACAGCATTCATGCAGCATTGCTGGCTGTTGGTTTTTGGCTTTTTGACGGGCTTAATGGATTCAGCTGTGGAAACAGGAGCTTAACTAGACTTGTTGTAATCTGAAGAGGAAAGCTTTAGAAGACTTTTTGAAGACCTTTATGTCTTGTAATATTAATTCTTGCTGGTTAAGTTAAGAAATGTACTTTGTTGACTTTTTGGCAAACTTGGTGGCCAAGTTTATTGGAAGCTTCCTTCTTATGCCCTTCTATTTGTAGTATAAATAGAGGTAGTTAGTATCATTATAATCAACTTGGGTGAGAGCCAAATAAAGCTCTAAAACATTTGGTACTTGAACATCTCAAGTACCATGGTTGATTTATATAATTTAAGTATTTAATCTTCATTTATTTCTTTGCACCTTTAATTTCTTGTCTTTATTTTATGCACTTTAAATTATGTTATTTATTTTCTGCAATTTACTTTAAGTCATTTAAATTCCGCTATTTAATTTCTGTCATTTAAATTCCGTCATTTATTTTATGTCATTTAATTTTATGCAATTAATTTCCACACTTAAATTCATGCAATTACTTTCAGTTATTTACATTTCCTTGCACTTACTTTCCAGTATGAGTAGCTAATTTTCTCAAGTGTGGGTGTGAGGTAGATGATGAGATTATAATCTAAAGGATGGTGGACATTGTTTCTTAATAACAATGTTCCATCATTTCATTTCAAGTTTTATAACTCCAAATAACACTTCTTGACAAGTTGATCACTTTGAAAAGTGTTAAAGTGTCATGGACTCTGAGAGGAGCCATTGAACACACATCAATTTGGATGACGTAGGAAGTAGTTTGTGACAGTTACTAACAACAACAGTTGTAAACTATTTTATTTAAATTGATTAATTCTCGACGGGTTGGTCGTTTATCAAAGTGTTAAAGTGTAGTCGGACTCTGAGAGGAGCCACTTGGAACACACCAACTTGAATGATATGGGAATCTGCTCGACAGAGTGATTTTAAACAACGACATTTGTTATCCATATATTTTGAGGACTCTACTCTGCACTGCCACTAGTACTAATACTGCATAGAAATATGGATTGAATTTAAACATCAGTGCAGACATTGAAGTCTGAGAGGAATACCCTCAAAATAGAGGGTGGAACTTGTTATTTTTAAACTACAATACTGAGAGGTGTTGGTCCACTTGAATTTGTGTTTATGTCTCACCGGAAGTCTTACACTCATACTACTTTCTTTATTCTGTCAAATCAATCACCACAAATCCAAATCAAATCAATCATAATCTTCAAATTCGCCATCTGAAGTTAGTCTTTCAACTCAAGATCTTGCAACTTAAGATACATATCCATGTGGAATACGATACTTGGTTCTTACCATTTTATTACTTGAAAGACGACATTAGGATTAGAAATATACTTGCTTTTGATCTTAATTACCCTGTCTGTAGGTGTGTTATCACTCATCTATGAAAAAACTCTTCCAAACAAAAATCTTCCCAATCTATACAGACAGGTTAATCCACATACAACTTTATCTATACATGACTTAATGGGAAACCAACCAAACATCCTCTTACATCATTGGTTCATGAATATCTCTAGTCACAAGGGTGCTTTTAATTCATTCTAGTAATGCCATTAATTCGTGAAGATGTTTCAACCGAGAGGTGTTCTAGTGGGGTCCATGACATAGAGATGCAAGGGGAAAGGTGGAGGTGAATGAATTAGCCCATTTAGAATAGGTAACGGCTTGGGGGTTTGCAAGAAGGAGATGGTGAATTCTAAAGTGGAGGAAGATGATGAGTGGGTAAGAAAGGACGAGGGGGTGTGTAATCGGGGAGATTTCCAGGGTTACGATGATAATGACACTCCATTCTTAAGATTTGTTTATGTTTCTGCTTCACGTGCATATGTTAAGACACATTATGTTTCTGCTTTACATTGGTTTTGTATCACAAAATTATTAATGAATTTGCACAAAAAATTTATTTATGTTCTATGTTCTTAATAATCGTGGTATTTTTATTTCTTTTTATTTTACATTGGTCTTGTATCACATATTTTATACAAGATTAGGGACAAGATCATATGGTGGTTCTTGAAGATGAGGAGAGGGAGGGAGAGGGAGGGAGAGATAGGTTATGAGGTTAGTTGACTTAGTTCTCTTTTTCTTTCACGAAGAAAGTCAACTTTACGTATAAAATAACGAAAATGTCCTTATGTTCAGAAGCACTTTATGAGAGGGAAAAAAATGTTGGAATCACGTATTGAATATACTTGGACCATTTTTCTTGTATATATGTTGGAACATTCTCTTTCTCCTCAATGACTCTTTCGAAGATTAATCTAGGAGTTCCACATATTTTCACAAAATTCATAACAATGATAGGGGGTGACGAATACCAAAACAAAATGCATGCCACAAGGGTTATTTTGTAACAAACAAAAATCAATGGATAAATCCCAAAAAACCATAATACCATAGGGGCCAAAACCCTATTTTAATCTATTTGAGTAAATTACAATTTTGGTCCTTTATCTATGCTCGTTTTTTGGTTTTGGTCCCTCCAAAAGTAAAAGTACATTTTTGGTCCCTCAAACGAGTTTTTGATAACACCCTTGGTCCCTCCGGCTAACGCCGTCCATATTGTTGTCGTTAGGCGTCACATGTGCCCCTCATGTGAGGGGCATTTTGGTCTTTTCATATTTTCTCCTTTTATCTTCTTTCTTCCTATAAGAACACCACTCATTCACAATAGCCACCATCTATCTACCACCACCATCTAGCGAGCCACCACCCACCACTACATCCAAACACAGACTCAGTTATAAATCAAATTCCTAAAAACAAAATTCAAACACAAATTACTAATTCAGATTCATAACTTCTCTGTACTTTGTAGTTTACTTTTTTGTTCATAAAATTTAAAAACCACCATCTAGCCACGACCCACCACCACCGCAAACCACCACTTCCACCATTGTCAATCATCTCAAAAAGTCAAGGACAAAAGTAGATGATAAAAAATTCAAATAAAATCATAAATGAACATCCAAAATCCAAATACAAACACACATGAACATCCAAAATTAATCCTTAACGTTCAAATATTGTAATTTCAAGAAGAACCCTAGATGAACATTGAATATATTTGAGTAAATAAATCAGAACAATAAAGCAAAAAAATCATACCCTGAATCTACAGCTAAATGCAAGAAGAAAAGGTTGCATCTAGATCGAACTACGAACAAAAAAAAAACCCTACAAAAACTAAATCTAAATCTAAATTTAATACAAATCCAATATGAAATTCTAAAAAGAAACGAATCCAGATCTGGATCAATAAAACCCTTCAAAGTGAGGTTGTTGCTTCAAATCTTGAACAGTTGCTTCTTCAGATCGGACCGGTGATATTGCTTCAGATCTTGACCGGTGGTGGCGCTGATGAATACACAATTTATTTAGATCTTGAAAAAGGGTGTTTTCAATAAAACTAAGGACGAAAATACGAAAGGGGTTCGTAAGAAAGAAGATAGAGGTTGTGGGAAGGGATAGGTGTGGTTCCGGTGGAAAGAGGGAGGAAGGGGTGAGAGATGGGGGTAGTTTCCGGTGGGTGAACCTGGGGAAAAGGGAAGAAATTGGGGGTAGGTGGTTATAATATTCAAAGTAATACATTCTTTTTATATTTATATAATTTATAAAAAATTTAAATATTATTTAAGATTATATTTTATTTATTTCTTTTTGAGGAAAATAAAAACAATATTTTTTAAAAAGACGAAAATGCCCCTCACGTGAGGGGCACATGGTACCTCTAACGGCAGCAATTTGGACGGCGTTAGCCGGAGGGACCAAGAGTGTTATCCAAAACTCGTTTGAGGGATCATGAATGTACTTTTATTTTTGGAGGGACCAAAACCATAAAACGAGCATAGATAAAGGACCAAAAGTGTAATTTACTCAATCTATTTTTTGTGATCTTAAAAATATATTTATGCCTACTAAAATGTGATAATGTTGATCAGTTTATCTAAACATGGTTAACTTCGTTTATATTATATATCCAACAAAATCAAACGAGTAAGTTTAAAAAATTCAGTAAAAAGGAGATCAAGAATCGTCTAAAATATATTTAGAGGTCGTTTACGAAACGTTTACCCGGGTAAGTGCTTACCAAGTCATATTACCTTATCGGAGAAATATAACAGGTACCAAAAATCTTACAGGTAGGAGCGAAGACAAGAAAAACAATGACTAAGAGTCTTACCCGGGTAAGTGATTACGACGGCTCTTACCACGGTAAGAGCTTATCGAGTAAATTGTTGCATATGATGCCGTTTTTGTGGACTAAAATCGTACCTGGTAAGTAAGTGATAGTGTTGAATTTTGCCGGTAAGCACTTACCCGCGTAAGATTTGGTAAACGGCCCCTAAGTGTTTACAACTCTTTAAGTAAAGCTGAGACTCGTCCATTAACATTAATGCTTCAAAAAAACCTAACATTAAATTAAATAATTTATTGGTTAATGTACAATGGAGACTTGTTTAAATTAACATTTATATAAAATCGTGACATGTCGGACGAGTTTGTTTGGTAATTTTTACAATTTTTTACTATAGATGTAGTTGTAATTTTGGTCTAAGAATAAAAAAAATGCATTTCGTAACTCTTTAAATGAAAAAATTTGATGGTCTCAACTATCGGATTTATAAATAATACAACTAACACTTAAAAATAATTTATTAATATTTTCCTTATAATGTTCATAACTGATAGACAACACTTATCGGATACGACACAAGTGTATTGAGTTATTAACATCTGAATCCTGCATAACAAAGAAATTTATTAGGCTCAAGGCTTCGGATCTTAGTCACCACTCACCAGTGGCGGATCCAGGATTTTTATCCACCGGAGTCCCATTAAAATAGACTAAAGGCGTGTAAAGTCACCCGACGTGTTTTGGAAATTTTTTAAAGTTTTTTAGTTGATTTCAAGACATTTTCTTATTGTTTTTGTCGATTTTGAAGGATTTTCTTAGTATTTTTATCGATTTCGAAAGATTTTTTGGGTTTTTTATTGATTTCAAGAGAGTTTTTCAGTGTTTTTGTCAATCGCCGGTAAGATGAGGTCCCTTGAATTTTTTTTACTGGGGGGAATCAAGCCTAAATACAGTATTTTTGATATTTTTTAGCCTATAATTTTTTTTTTACATTTCACTGGGGGGATGGGGCCCCCCCCCCCCCCCCTTTCTAAGCTAGATCCGCCCCTGCCACTCACCATCGAATCTATAGCTTAAATTAAATGTGAGGTCAAATCTTATATTTGATTATTCTCGGTTCAAATGGAAGAATCTGATGGATCTATCTTAATGGTCACTTGATCTTGATTTTCAAGAACCCACAATTTATTTTAAGTTATTTTGATATCCGATGTTACAACTTCATAGCCGGAATCTGATCTATACCTTATATTTCAGAATAGAGAAGATGATTTATCTTTATAAAGTCTTGTAACTATTTGTATTGATCCAATAACGAAAGACCTTCAACAAAATCGAAGACTAGTTGAAAACTAAACAAGATTGTCACCAAATTAGATTGGTTTGTCATCTAACCAAAAATACAAGATAAAGTTAAATAGTAGTCTGACAAATACTACTACTAGGATATCCAGTTGCAACTGAATTAGATTGGACTGAAAATTTCAACATCCAATTTGGATCGGTCTTGGATAATAGTCCAGAATTGACCAAAACTGACCGAACCGAACCAACATTCAACTAACAATATGTTGACCATCCTCCATCCAACCATCATCCAATTAATTTGTTTTCAATTTGGTTAAATAAATCGGAATTTATTTTGTGTTGATTTTTGAAATTTTAACTTTGCCTATGTTGGTTTTAACACAAACTATAAGTGATTAATCAATTTGTTTCATCGTTGGGAAATTGAATTGAATTAACACATTGGATGGATCTAATCCGAACTGCTCATCCATTAGATGTCGAATGGTACCAATCCAGTCCAATTCAGTTCAATCAATATTGGTTGGATTCAATTCGATTTAATGGATGGAACTGAATTAATCCAATCATCTATTGGGTTGGATCGGTTGGCAAAATCCAACATCCAATGGATGATTGGATTGGTTCGGTTCCCCACAATGAACAAACCTTTCCACAACTATTGAATATC
Organism: Silybum marianum; assembly: GCA_036898165.1. NCBI lineage: Eukaryota > Viridiplantae > Streptophyta > Magnoliopsida > Asterales > Asteraceae > Silybum > Silybum marianum. The sequence continues at coordinate 22,174,417 of CM072539.1, forward strand.
AGAAAATGTAAATTCGGACGTGTTATCTAAAAATAGACCCAAAAAAAACTTGTATGCATTTCAATACCGATTCACTAGGACCAAGGTGGGATGATTGAATACGAGACTATATTGATAGTCAAGCCATAGGATGAGATGGTAAATTGACCCAACCCATTTTGGCCTAAAAATGTATAACATGTTATTCAACCCATCTATTCCGTTTATTTTTCTATCTACACTTTGGCTATTTTTTTTATCTGAACTCATATTTTTTGCATTTATTTCCCAAAATAAGTATAATAGTGTTTTTGTATATGTAATAATTGCTTAACAAGATTCAATATAACAAATGAAAATGTGTGATGGAAATAAAGAATTAATTTTATGTTAAGTTTGTTCATAAAACTTAAAAAAGTCTGATTTGTAATTACTACTCAATGTTTTTAAGTAGATTACAAAAAGGTTGTTCATGTGGTTTATGAAAATTTTGATTTTCGTTGATTAACTTTTGAAAGTATGCCTGACACTTTGTAGTTTTCTCTTTTGTTACGCTTTTCATTACTGACCCTAATGATGGTAAAGTTCCTCAAGTGATACTCATCTGTGGGCAAATGAAATATTTTTACCTTGAACTATTCGAGAACATGAAGAACATGGACATCAATCGAGAAGTATTCAACCCATAAATATTCAACCCAATAACAAACAAATCAAAACATAATCACAATGTTTTTAATTAACACAACACAAACCCACTAAAAACCAAAACGCAAGTTCACCACTTCTTATCGAGGAAACACAAACGGATGTAGAACATCAACAATATGAATAAGATGAATAACATCAACAACAGATACAACAATACAAATTCAATCCAAAATTTTGTGATACAAAACGATAAATCAAAACCCTAAAATCAAAATTCTAAATTGAAAACCCCAAACATCTATGACCCTCAACTGTTTGAAAAATGTTCAAGCTCCTAGAGTGCCCATTGAGGATAGTATTCCAAATAAAAAGAGGGTTCTAATTATGCACCTAGTTTATGCTTCTATACTTCAAGGTTATCTTTTGGCTTATTCTTCAAAACTCATATCATGATGATGGCGTGAGTGGTTGGAACCATGTCGAACCCAAGCTGTTATGATTGGCAGTAGTGGAGACAAAGATGAGGAAAAAAATATACTTACATGACTAGCACGTGGGGGCACTTGACATGTGGCCATGTGGACAATAATAGTTAAGGTCATGAACGAAAACAATAATAGCCTATAAATCATAAAACATCTAATATACTTTTTAAAGTCGAATAATGAAAATAGAATTTTTCATAGATCATACCATAATTATTGCAATTGACTCAAAAAATTAATAAACCATTCCCAACTTCACAAAACTATAGGTATTTTTTTATATAATTTAATTTTATCTTAAATTATAACTTAGATAAGTATAAATATCAAAATTAATAAAACCAAATATTTTATAAAGATTTGAAAACCAACAATTTATATCAAATATCTTTATACTTTATAGAAGAAAATTATGATATTGATAATAATTAATATTGGGAAATTATATCCACACCCTTCAGTAGAGGGAGTAAAAAGTATATACTGTGATAGAAATAAATAAACTGTGTGCGAAAAGGATATGAATAACAACCCCTTAATATTTTATAAATATAAAATTACTAATCATAAAATAACTCATAAAAAAAACCAAAAATATTTCACATTTTCTTAATTTGCAAGATACTTGCAAAACATAAGTAACATAATAAATGTAGTTTGGATACGCACCATTTATGATCGACATTGGAGGTAACCGGTAAGGTTAACATCTCCTCCATACCAATTCCTCCAATTGGAGTCCCCACCCACTTCTACTTCTACAACTCAATTGATTTTTCATATAATTTCTTCGATCTTCATCATCATCCCTTTTGATCGATTCAAAACCCCCTTTGATTTTCATATTAATTCTTCACTCAATTTTGATTTTTCAGTATTTCTTTTGCAATAAACCCTAGAACGAAGGTTAAGAATCATCGTTTGATTCCCACAACAATATCTCACACTTGCTTAATTTCAGGTACTGTCTACGTATTACTTTTGTTTGTTATTTTGACTTTTTGTTGTATGTATGTTTGGTTACTTACGGATCAAACGATCCTCTTGGGCACTTACAGATTGTGGGATTTTAGTAATTTGAGGGTTTTTTTTTTGCTTTTGATCGGATCAGATCGGAGGGTTTCCAAGAAAAAAAACAGGTGACAATGTTTTCGCGTATGTTTGGGAAGCCTAAGCAAGAAACGAACGCTGTAACAACGTTAGACAAATTAAATGAGGTACTTTCTGAGATTTAGTTTGTGTTTTCCTGAGAATTTTGACTATTTCTTTGTTCGTTGTCGAAATCTGGTTACTTTTCTATGTTGGAATTGTTATCTACTCGGTGATGTTGGTTGGAAGAATTGGTTTATGTGATTGGTTTCGAATAGTCGACTTGGAAAAAGAATGTATTTAGGGTTCATCGAACATTTAGTTAATGATTTTCTGCATTCCTTTAATCAGTTTCTTGTATGCGATCTTTATTTTGGTTGCTGAAAAGGGTGTGCTTTTGCCCACACCATAGGTGGTTTGTATGATCTTATAAGTTGTGGGCAATTGATGAGATATCAACCTAATATGCTTCACCCTGCTCAAAACTAGAGTTAATTGTAGATCATAAGCATGCAAATTCTGTTTTTCGTGTTGCTATATGATCTTACGAAACTGAAGAAAGAGGACAAACGATGATGATAAAGATATCGAGTTTCTTGGTACTATTAAGAAATTAACAGCCGTGAGCCATCCAATGCAATGAAGCAAGTATCTGCTTTTAATTGCAAATATGATGGAAATATGTTTTAGAATTATCATCTACTTGACCCTTGAGTAGGATCTTATTGGTATTATCTTTTGTTATCTACTCTGTAGTGATTCTTGAAATGTTTTTCCAGTTTTTTCCATGCACTCAATAACTTTAATAATCTGTGCAGACGCTTGAGATGTTAGAGAAGAAAGAAAAGGTACTTCTGAAGAAAGCTTCTGCAGAGGTTGAAAAGGCAAAGGAATTTACCAGGGCAAAAAATAAAAGGGGTATAAAATCGAGATTTAAAGAATTTACATTTTACGTTTCTGCAAGTTGAATTTGTGTGGTGATTTTGGGTTATTATTATTATTTATATGATGTAGTGTCAATACATCTTCATCCTATGACATATGCTAAACTTTGCATTTTCGTATGTCCAAAGGTAAATATTAGTACCACAATGCTGTAAAAAGTTAGCTTTACAAGATGCACCATGTTTAGAAGAGTTTCATTGAGTACCACCTTCTTAAGCTTCTGCTATTGACATTCTCTTTATAGATCATGTTATTTTCCTACTTAGTTGGAACTGAAATTTCTTTTAACGTGTTGTTGGAAAAGTTAAAATATACTAATTATGTTGTTTCTTTCTCGTTTTGCATTGATAATTATGCAGCGGCGATACAGTGTTTAAAGCGAAAACGACTTTATGAACAGCAAATTGAACAGCTTGGCAATTTTCAATTGCGCATTCATGATCAGGTGCCTTTGTAATTTCGTATCATTAAAACACTAACAATTATAATATTTGTTTTATTTGGGATGATCGGTTATTCTAACTAATTAATATGTTTCTGGGCACCAGATGATAATGCTTGAAGGTGCAAAAGCTACCACAGAGACGGTGGATGCTTTGAGAACTGGAGCTCAAGCAATGAAGGCAATGCAAAAGGCAGTGTAAGTTGCACATTTTATTGTAGTTACACAAAATGCACCACTCTGCTTGTTTAATGTTACATAACCAAACTTGTGTTTTGTAAATGTAAGTGTTCAATCAAATTCTGTCTTATGATCTCCTTATAGTTTAAGGGCCTGCTTGTTAGCAGCTTAATGAGCTTAATGGGAGTCACGACTTATTCGGTGAGCTATACGTGACTGTTTGGTAGTGGCTTGATGATATAGAAAGTGGCTATTCAGTAAGCTTCTAGGAGGGAGCTTTATGTAGAAAGCCAAGTTTTTTTTCCTTCAAACTTGCCCCTCCCAATTAAAACACCCGCACCTTCCATCTATGAAAAAACCCTCCAAAACAAAAACCTTCCCAAACAACCCCTAAATGAAACACACAACTTTATCCATACATGACTTAATGAAAAACCAACCAAACAGCCCCTAAATCACTTTTCTGTTCACAAAGAAGATACTTGATAGTTTGAGAAGTCTGAGCTCTTTTTCCAGAAACATTTTTTTTGTGCTAATTAGAAGTGCTGTTTTGATAATTAAAATCGAAAATGCTTTATGTACCATAATAAAATGTGTTGATTTTGAGTTTACAACCTCACATGATCTTTTCAAGTCAGACTGCATCTCTAGTTTTAAAATGCAGGTGATACTATTTTGCAAAACTAAATGAGGGAGTTGTGGAAAACACCATAGTTTGAAACCAAGTCAATTTACCCCATCAGGGTAACTTATGTTATAAACTGGAATATAAGATAGAAGAATACATTTAACATATTTTTATTATTTCACTAAAGAAGTGGTGTTCTATATTGATATAATATATGCCTTTGGATATGATCTAGTCGTATTGAATCCAATATCTCGATTTGCTAATGGTTTTAATGCATTTTTGAAATAACAGGAATATTGATGATGTCGACAAAACAATGGATGAGATAAATGAGCAAACGGAGAACATGAAACAAATTCAGGAAGCATTGTCAACACCTATTGGTGCAGCAGCTGATTTTGATGAGGTATGAACTGACTTCTTTTTCACTTGAAGAAATATTGTTTGATTTCGTTGTCATATGGACCAAATTTCGACTTCATAATTGATGAATTATTTGTTTTTTAGATAAAAATTGATAACTGTTCTAAACATTACAACATTACCGGAAAGAAGTGGTATTCTATATGTAACAAATTCATTGCTTTGCAATTGATAAGTAACAGTAACATTTTAGCCTACGTGCAAATCAAAGAAAATAATTGGTCATTGCCAGATGCCCAAATATTCTAGGAAAAACTTTTTCTATGTATAAGTTGAAGTCAAATTTTTGGAGTGAATGAACAACTGCTACTTATTTTTTGATATGATAGTAAGAGCAAATACTTGGTTCAAAATAATTTGTTCTTCTGGAAGTTAAATTTTGTGTTCTTGAAAGACGTCCCAAAAGGAAAAATATTGCAATTTTGAATAGAATTTGTTAATTTTGTAACAAAAATGCAGGATGAATTGGAGGCTGAACTTGAAGAGTTAGAAGGAGCTGAATTGGAAGAACAGCTTCTACAGCCTGCCACAACTGCCCCTGCAGCTCCAGTGCATATGCCTGCTGGAAGAGTACCAACACGTCCAGCTCCTAGGAAGAACACAGCTGAGGAAGATGAACTTGCTGCATTGCAGGCAGAAATGGCACTTTAAAAGGTCAGTTTCTTGTTTCAGATCTGTTTTGTTTTATTTTAGTCATATGAATCCGTTTTTTTTTAATAATTTAAACTTATAGTTTGTTAACTGCCATTGGGAAATTTGCAGAATTAGATGTTTGTTAACTAACCCTTCTACAATTTCGTTATATAGAGTTGAGATTATTATGCTGTTTGTGGGATTCGTGAAGAGTTAAATACTTTGCTTTTGAGATTATTTGAACTCCTCTTGAATTTTCGTAAGTGTAGCAGTGGGATCATCCTATTTGTTAGAAGACAACCCTTGACTTGTAATAATACCAAAGTGAAGTTATATTTATTTCCTTGGTTGAAAAATATAGTGAAAAATGCATAAAAGGGCAACCACTTGGTTATAATTAAAATGTTTATTGATGACTCATGTACAAATTTTATACATCATTGTTATATATATAGAGAGATAGAGAGAGAGAGAGAGGGAGGTTCAGGGGAAAACGCTAAATTTTTTTTGAAGAACACCCTGGGATCCCTCCGTCCGGATGGTATGCACAAATGCATAGAAGCGATTGAAGCGTTTTTTTAATTATACATGCATTAGTGCACATGCACAAATGCATATATAATTATATATGCATTAGTGCATATGCACAAATGCATGTTACAAATTACCGGTATGCATTTGTGTATACCCTCCAGATGGAGGGCTTCCAGGGTGTTCTTCAGTTTTCTCTTTTTTTTGGCGTTTTCCCCTGAACCTGACCTTATATATATATACCTCGGTAACCAAATTGTCAATATAAGAAAATCATTGTGATTAAATTGTTGAAACCAAATTCTCTTGGGATGCAATTTCAACATGACATGTAAGATGCCTCATATACAACACCTTATTAGTTTCTGATGGATTGCTAATGGGATGGTCACATTGGTAGCAAATGCAAACTACAGTGTCTTTATAGGTAAAATTAGAACCTCCAATGTTAAAAGATCGTTAAACCAGTGGCCAAAATATGTTATTTTTCCGTACTTAGTATAAACATTGCCTTTTTGGTTAGACACATTTGCCCTTCTTTACTTTTGAAAGGAGGATATACCACAATCAATATGATGATTTATTTCACAATAAACTCCGAAAACAACTCGGTTTTCTGAAAGTTTATGTGTTAATATTGAAATATGTTTCCAGATTTGTGAAACTTATGGGGTTCGTTAAATTTTTATTGGCTGACAAGAACAAGTTACACACTCTTTTCAGGTTCAGTTCAATTCCCAGTTGGAAGATCCTGTAAAGATCGGAGGTATGACATATGGTGATAGGTTTGATCTGTTAAATTCATTCACATCAACACGAATTGTTTGTGTGTGATCGATGACACTTCTATTTTATTAGGAATTGAAAAAGGATTTTAAGTGTTCATGTATGCCATATGGGTACAATGTTGATGTGGGTTATTTGAGAAATTTGTCTTTCAATTATAGAAAACTCGAATACTATCGTTATTAACAATGTAATATACGACGATTGTTTTCAAGTAAAAATGTTCCAAGACTTGCAAAAATGGTGTCACAAAACTGATAAAATGGATGCAGAGCAGATATTGATAATAACCATCCAAGAAATCTTGGGAGGGTTGGCTGTTTCTTGTTTGTTGTTGCACATGTGTAAATTAGCTTGGATTATAGATACCGATAGGGTGTGTTTGGTAATACTGTACGAGATATGGCAGAACAAAAACTTGTTATTCTGTCTGGTGCGACAGTAGATCCGGACATGATTGGACTGGATGAGATAAAAATGCATTTTTTGTCGGGCTAAAATATGTGGAACAATGTTCATTTTTGGGAAGTGCCCATTTGTGCCCATTTGGTACTATGATGTTGGTTGTATCAATTAGGTTCCATTGGCACCATTTTGCAAGAAGCTTCATTTAATTTATTATAACTGTAGGTGCAGTGCCAATGTGGTAAATGTAAAATTTCATACACAATACAAAGGTGGCAATACACATAAAAATGTTTAACTAAACTCTCAAAACAAATCTACAACAAAAAGAAGCTCCAAAATGAACCACTGAGCTCCATCTTTCATGAAGCTTCTGAGCCTAAGACAATTTATCAAAGAAGTATTGACTAATGACTAAATGATTATTTTTTACTTGATAAAAATACAGTATATATGGAAGCGAGTTCATTTGATAACTATGAAAATTAAATATTCATGTAGAATATAATGCATGAATTCATATACAGAGGAAAGTTAAAATGTGAACTCATTTTTGGTTGTGAACGTGAGGACGAATCTCAGCCACTTATTCGGTCAATAAAGGCGGCTTTGACCTGGTTCCCCTCCTTTAATAATCTCCACTCTCCCATGAATCGCGTCAATCCTCCGTGATCGCGTCCACCATAACCGAAGATGTGTGGCTGAGATTCGTCCTCACGTTCACAACCAAAAATGAGTTCACATTTGAACCTAACCCTTCATATATATATATATATATATATATTGGTTCATTTACAAACCGAATGAATCCTACAAACTCGTACAAACCAAGGTAAAAATAATTTTTTTCATGTTTTTTTCCCATCAAATGCTATGATTTAAGATGTTATTACATATATGTTTATTTCATCTTGTGAAAAAAATTACATTTGAAAAAAATACATGAAAAAAATATATTATGAAACAAGTGCATGTGAAACTTTGAACTTATGAAAACAAATACATGTGAAACTTTTGCATTATGAAACAAACATATATGTAATAACATCTTAAATCATAGCATTTGATGGAAAAAAATATAAAAAAATTATTTTTTACTTGGTTTGTACGAGTTTGTAGGATTTGTTCAGTTTGTAAATGAACCAACATCTATATATAGGCCGGTTCATTTAGAAACTTTACGAATGGTAGAAACTTAAAAACTTTTGCAAATCAATATAAAAAATAATTATATATATATAGGAAAGTTCAAATACATCAGTTGTATGATACAAACTCGTACAAACCAATATAAAAATAACTTTTTCATGTTTTTTTTTCCATAAAATGTTATAACACATATGTTTGCTTCATAATGTAAAAGTTTCACATGTAATTTTTTCATAAGATGAAACAAACATATGTATAGTAATATCTTAAATCATAGCATTTGATGTAAAAAAATCATGAAAAAAATTATTTTTATATTGGTTTGTTCGAGTTTGCAACATTCAACTGGTTTGTATTTAAACCAGCCTATATATGTGTGTGTGTGTGTGTTGAGATGTATTATTTTGTAAACCATCAAAATGTTGTAAACAGTGTAAACCAATATTTATGGAAATAACGAGGGTTCATTTATTATTATTTGAATATTTAAGAAATATGATTATAGTTTGTTAATTATGATTAACACTTTATATTAGGAAATAATCGATTTTTATAGAATCAAATATTTAGTTTCATAAATATCAACGGTCCATCTAGTCTAACAAATATTTGATTCGATGAATACATTGATTGTTTCCTAATATAAAACGTTAATAATAACAAATAAACTCTAATCATATTATTTAAATATTCAAATAATAATAAACGAACTCTCATCATTTCCATAAATATTGGTTTACACGATTTACAATCTTTTAATGGTTTACAAAAGAATACATACATACATACATATATAGTTCAAACGAGAATATCCCTCTTTTACAAAAATGTGAGAAGTCAAGAACAATTCCGGGTCTCTAAATTAATTAATACATAATAAAAATTAGAATAAATGAAAATAAATTAGTATTTATCCATAATTTTCTATTATCCCAAATTTATCTTTATTCTTTAAATAAATTAGTATTTATCCAAAATTATTATCATCCAATACTTTTTATATTGATGTGTTCATTGTCGATAATGATGTGATAATGATCTGATTTTCTTGTGATAATGATTAAGATTCATTTGTTATGATTTAGATACTTATGAAAAATGATTAGAGTCCATTAATTATGATTAACATTTTATATAATAGTGAAGATATTTATGAAACTAGATATTTACTATATCAAATAGACCCTTAAAATTTACTTTCAATTGTTGTCAAAATAACATATGTTGTATAATAAAACCACTTATATATATATATATAAGAAAAATTAATATTTAATGTTGTATGATTAGAATCATAGTTTTATAATTTAAAATGGCAAAAAAATCACATTATATGATTTGGAAAGAATACAAACCATAAATCTATATTAAAAAATATAAACTAAAAAATAAGATGCAACTCTTATGAATAAAAAGAAAAAGAAAACAAAAAAAAAAGAACACATAACAACGTCTGGTGCACAATGCACAATCCTCCCATTGATTGCTAGCTAGCTCACCAGCCAAAAGATATTTTAGCAGACAGCCATATGAAAATCTTTTCATCACCAACAAATTAAACAAAACCATCCTTCCATTCTTCATCTTTTTTGATGAAATTTTTTCCACCATGGGTCTGGGTTTCAGGCTTAATTTGAAATGGGGTCTCTCTATTCAACCGAATCTTTCTTCCAATTCCTCATTTTTCCCTTCATCAACTTATGCATCATGTAAGTATCTTTTTCACCCATTTCAAATTCCATAATCTTTAATTGCAATTAGGGTTTATATGGGTTCCAATTTCTGAACAATTTGGTATTGAATTGAGTTTATGGGTTTGTTAGAAGTTGAATTAGTTCATTTTTGCCCTTTTTGAAAGAAGATGATTTGATCCCATTATTTGAATCAAATCAAGTTTAGAGAATTAGCATATAATGAAATGTGTTTTAGGTACCCTTTTCAATTCTTGATTGGTGATTTGATATTTTGATTTAATTCTAAATCAAAATTTCAATTATTAGTTTCCATCCCTTGTTGGCTATCACTCAAATAAGTTATGTTCAAATTCTTGTTTCATGCCATTTGTTGCATTATCTCTTTGGATGATATTGTATTAATAAGTAGTCTTTAAACTAGTGATTGGCTTTTTGAAACATTGTACTTAATTTTCTTATTGCCAACTAAGGGGCAGTTTGGTTGGTTCTCCATTAAGTAGTTCTGTATGGATAAAGTTGTCTGTTTGGATTAATATGTCTATATAGATTGAGAAGGTTTTCTTTGGGAGGGTTTTTTCATTGATGAAAGGAGCGTGTTTTTTAATTGGGAGTGGCAGGTTTGGAAAATTCTGCATAAAGCTCCTCCCTAGAAAGTTATTGAATAAGCCACTTTCTATATCATTAAGCCACTACCAAACAGTCATCTATAGCTCATTGAATTAAGCTGCTAACAAACAGGCCCTAAGCATAAAAGTTACACTATAGCTTACAAAAACGAACGATAATTAGACATTGTAGAAATCTAAATGCAAGAAAGAAAAAGTTCTTATCCACTGTTTTTCTTTGAATTTTTTAGGAATGATGGTTTATTTGCAACCAAAATTCAAGTACGATGATTTGAATATTTGATCACTAATCTTTAAATTTAGATTTTAAATAATTTGCTAATCAACATTTGGAAATCTGTTCGACAGTTAAGGGCAAAGACGTCAATTATGAAATGGCAAGGGTATCTCTCCCGATGGAAAGTGAGACTTCTTACAATGATCCTATTAGCGGAAATGCATGTTCATCTACGTCTCGGATCTTGGACATTGATTACTCAGAAACCGGCAATATAAAGGTTACTATTTATAAGATCATCAAAAGCCCTTTTTATAGTCATAGGCTAGATAAAGTCAATTTTATTTTGTTTTTTTATTAATGCTAATGCTTTCTTGATTTGTTTCATTATTGTAAATGTTTCCTTTTTATATTTTACTATATTGGTTTAAAAAATGCAAGTGAAAGTGACATATGGTTGGCTTTGAGGTCAAACCTTTTACGTGTTAAATTCTAAATTTATACTCCATTTGTCCCAAAATAAATGTCCACGATGAAAAAGATATGCAGTTTTAGAAATGTGTAATTATTATACTTTTTAATTAACTAAATGACAATTTTACCCGTAATAATAGAGGGAGTAATGTATTCTCCATCTCATACTCCCTCTGTCCCAAGATAAGTGTCCACAATAGAAATGACACACGATTTTAGACATCATAATTATTACACCTTTTAGTTAACTAACTGACAACTTTACCCTTGATTAATTTATCTCTCTTCACAACTCTTGATATTTGTGCATTTATTGAGGACAAATTTGAGAACTTAGTTATCTAATTTTGAAACTAGACACTTTGGGACAAACATAAATAGAAATATAGACACTTATTTTGGGATGGAGGGATTATATATTTAGAAGTTATTTAAAAACACCAACATTTTTCTTTATATAGTAACCATAAAGTTGTCATGTTATAAGCAAATTCATGTAAAACTTTGAGGTTGAAATTAGTATGTTTGACCTCATATGTCAACAATATAAACCAAACCAAACGAACCCAATTTATCCCACTTGAAATTAGGGTATATGGGTAAGATGTACGTAGACATGTCCTCTATCCCAAAGGGTAGAACGGTAATTTTCTTGATCATATGCCAAAAACATCTTTTTTTAATCCCAACTTAATCGTTACCTATTTATTGCTCGATGCTTACTTAATAGTTTTGATCTTTCAGAGTAACGGTGGCAATTCATTACGACATGATAAGTTAACATTCCTTACAAGCTTACAAGCAAACAATATATCACAATATAGATTACTCTTGGAAAATCTTGTTGTTTTGGAGGATACATTTGCCGATTCAGATGTGGTAACTCTAGAACGAGATATACTGGTTCAATTAGAAAAGCTTGGAGCTTTGAAGCTTCTTCGTACTTCTTTTTCCGAAATACAAAAATACCCTTTTTCAACTAACTCTATAAATGAAGGAAAAATCGTAAAGCCCGTTGTACCATCTTCAAGAAAGATACAAAGAAAGTCCCAAAGAGAACGAACATCAAAAAAAGCCAATGGTGTTCCAATGGGATTTCGTTCAGAAGCCATCAACCATAAGAACTCAAAAAGGGTAAACTTTTCGTCAAGAAGATCGTCAAATTATAAAGGCGGAAGACTCAAAATCACTAGGAATGAGGCAGAGCTATCACAAGGGGTTAAGGTTTTTTCCCGATTTTTTTTCAAGAAAATCCATGTTTTTTGACTTTTCAAATTCCGAAATCTTTGATCTTTGTTGTTTCTAATGTTGTTTAATGATTATGCAGATGGTTGCTAATCTCGAGAGGATTAGAATGATGTTGGAAGAAGATGCAGGGCCCACAGTTAGTTTTAGTAGTTGGGCGGCGGCTGCTGGAGTTGACAAGAAAGTGTTGCTTGAAAACTTGCAATTTGGTTGGTGTTGCAGGGACGAGCTTTTGAAAAGTACGCGATCGTTGGTTATATATATCGCAAAGAATTACAACGGGCAAGGAATAGCCTTTAAAGATTTAATCCAGGTTTGCTTTAATGGACACTTATAACACATTTGTTCGCATTTATGAAGAAAAAAAAAGTTATTATACTCTTATATGTTATGCCATCCAACCTAAAATAAATGTCCACAATGAAAATGGTGCACGGTTTTAGAAAAGGTGTAATTTTTATACTTTTTAATTAACTAAAGGACTATTTATTTTTGAAGTATATAATATTTATGTAAGGAAAATGAAACTTATAGACTCCTCACCTTTGGCGAGGTTTGAACCCCTTGACCTCTACGAAAGTTACTGCTAGGCCAATGGCCGTTTGGTATTAAATGACTATTTTACCCTTGATAATAGAGGGAGTAATGAAGTGCTCTATCTCATAATTAAGGGTAGAATTCGAAAGTAGGCATGTACTTTTGAAAGTGAACACTTATTTTGGGACAAATTAAAAAAGAAATATGCACACATGTTTTGGGAACATCTTACCCCCCCCCCCCCCCGCGCGTGGACCCCACCTCCAGGTGGGATATACTGGGTTCGTTTGGTTTAGTTGACACTAACTGTCATCATGATCGCTCACACAAACTTGCAGGCAGGAAACGTTGGTGTTCTTCAAGGCGCAGAACGGTTTGACCGTAGTAGAGGATACAAATTCTCGACTTATGTACAATATTGGATAAAGAAATCTTTATTAATGTTTCTATCTCGGCATTCTAGAGAGATACGGATTCCTGTATGTTCTTCCTTTCTTCCCGTGTGACTCCCTTTCGTCATTTTATTTCCATCGGAAACATTTTTTGAAATTGCAAACTCAATTCCGCTTGCTTTTTTTTTTTATTTTTTTTTTTTATGAATTTATGTAGTTGACATTGAGCAAGGCTATAAGTCAGATACAGAAAGCTCGTAAGGCGTTAGCTAACGGAGATGGAAAATGGCCAGATGATTGCGAAGTTGCCAAATTCACTGGTCTTTCTTTGACGAAAATTGGATCAGCTAGCAATTGCCTTCGAGTTGTGGGGTCCATCAATCAGAAATTTTCGAATGGGATCGATGCAAAGTTTTGGGTATGTGTCCTAACATGATAATTTTGCAAAATAGAAAAAACCCGGAAAAAAGCTTCATTTTCACTCGAGATAAACGTAACCTTTTGATGAAAACCCGAAAATATGAAGGTCTTGGGACATTCTATACCACCAAAAAGTAAAAAAAGGCAAAATGCAAAAAAATGGTTTAATTTGTATTTAGTGTAACAAAAGTTTTTTTTCTCAACCATAAGGGTTGTGGCGTACTGGTTGAGTCCCTGGGGGATGTGGTGGAATATCCCATCTGCCCAGGGGTTCGAATCCAGGCGTACACAACAATTGTGACCACTGAGTTTATCAGGGCTGATGCCTTGCAATCATAATTTGCCGGGATTAGTCCAGGCACAGCCTAGGAAACCCTTCCAAAAAAAAAGTTCTTTTTTCTCGATCAATGTAATAAAGATCCAAATTTCCTTTTTTGTACCCATTTTGACCGCTGACCTGTTGATCTTGTAACATTTGATGACGTGAAAATACCCATTTATGAAAGGTTTTTGAAATGTCTACAAAAGGGTTACGGCAAAGTGGATGAAAAACCCTGATATCCACGTCATCAAATGTTACAAAATCAACAGGTTACTGGTCAAAATCGGAAAAAAATTATGAAAACTTGAGCTTCTGGAGAAGGTCATTGACCTAAATAGCCCGTAAAAACGCTTAGGTGGCAGATTAAGTATGGATAAAGGAGTGATTATTTACGGAATTTGAAAAAAAAAACGGATATATTTTCATCAACAACACTCGTTTAATTTTGCTTATATCATAAACGTTTTCTGGTTTTATATTCATGTGTAGGAATGTACGCCTGATCCAACGGCAATGACTCCTGAAGAAATTGTTATGAAGGAAGATATGATGAACGAAATATACGACCGAATTAACGATTTGGATGCAAGAGAGAGGAAAGTGTTGGTTTTAAGATTCGGGCTTAAAGGGCATCAACGGAAAACACTTGAGGAGATCGGGAGGTCGTTTGGAGTAAGCAAAGAATGGATTCGGAGAATAGAAAGGAGAGCGTTAACGAAACTAAAAGTCGATGATGAAGAAACGCTACAAAGTTTAAGACATTATTTGTATATATAGTCTATATGAAGGATTATGATATGATATCGAATCGACTACTAGTCGATACGAGCGTTTTTAACGTTCTCTTTGTAAAGTTGTGACATTTGTTGTTCGTAATAATATTTTCTTTCGTTTTTATCTACGCTCGTATAAGATTAAAAAGACGATAATGCCCTTCTTCGTACCATGGATGCTCTATGCCCTATTTGTATAGGGTTGTTTGGTACGCACAAATAGTGGATACACAATGTGAAATGAGAGTGTATTTATATGATATTGTGGATGGACAATATGATTTTTCTAACTTCTAGAATTTGTTGTTAAAAATATCAATGGAGAGATTTTAGATTCACAACGCAGTAACTAAACGAGAAACTGGAAAATCTTACAAACCTGTGTGTTAGGAGAGATACAAACAGTGGCAGATTCATTATTTTTGTTCACTGGGGTCCATTAACGTAGACTAAACGCCCGTAAAGTCACCCGCCATGTTTCGGGAAATTTTTAAGATCAGATTACTCCAGTGTTAGGATGAGAAACCGAACTCAAAACAACTTGTAAACCACGGGAACTATAATATAAATATTTTACTTTAAAGCCAAAATCTGTAATTTAGTATAACGATATGGGCCAAAAATGTAATTCACTATAAACATTTTTAAATTATAAACTATTATATAAACATTTTCTTAGACTAACATTAAAAAATGATAGATTCCATGGTTGCTAGGTACCGTAAACCTAAGTAGAAAGGTAGTTAATATTGTATGTGCCCAAGAAATCAAGTAGGTAGGTAAAGAAGCTAGAGAGAATAGAAAATGCAAGCATTAAAAACTACTATGAAATTAAATATTATTGTTATATTAAAGTTATAAGAATATGCTATGGTATATTAATAATATTGTTTTTAATTTCAATATGATATAAGAACACATATTTTAAATGCTTATTAGACGGTATATAAATAATAAAAGACTTGTAATTTTTAATGTTATATGTGCGTTTATTTATATTAAAATCAGATCAAATTCAAATTACATATTAAGGATGTAAAAAGGTAAATTTTGATGTTGATGTGTGTTATAATGAAATTGGTAGTTGGGGTGTATTTAACAATATATAAGGATGCATTTAACCCATCTTATCTATAATAAATATTTTAAAATTTCTTGAACATATAAAACTAATGTTTAACTACATTCAACTTTTAACAAATTCTTTATTTTATAGTTTACAATATTAATATTAGTTAAAAAAATATTCTATGTATTTAATAATTTCCTTTCATTTTTCGAGACAATCATTTTTTTGAGAGTTTTTCGAGTTAGGAGAATTTCACTCACTCTTTCATTTTTTAGAGAATTTTAAAGAATCTGTTAAAGTAAATTTTTTGCCGAAAATCCCAGAAACTTTTAGGGTACATTTAGTTAGCGAAAACTGTTTCATTTTCCTTGAAAACGTTTTCAGAAAATGGAGTTGAGTTTTCATTTTCAGTTTTCTATGAAATTTTTAGAAAACGCGTTTAGTTGAAATGGTGGAGTTTTCATTTTTAATTTTTAGAAAATTAGAAAATGCGTTTAGTTGTGCATTTTCTACCACTTTTCATTTTCCATTCTTTTCAAATTAGAAAGTGTGTGAATGTATGTCTGTGCGAGTGTGAAAGTGAAAGTGTGTGTGTGTGTGTTTGTGAAAATGAAAGTGTGTGTGTGTACGTGTGTATGAAAGAGTGTGTGTGTGTGTGTGTATGTGTGTGAATGTGGAAAAGTTTTTAAAAAACAAAAAATTGGAAAAGTGATAAAAGTAGTTTCTAAATTGAATGTAATTTTAGAAAATGAGAATTTTCGTTTTCTTGGAATTTTTTTAAAAACTGAACGAACTAAACGGGTTTTCCAAATTTTCATTTTCTCTGGAAAATTTTCTACAACTAAACGCATCCTTATTTTCTTAATTTTTGAAAATCTATTGAAGATGCTCTTAAAAGTCTTGATTTAAAACACAAATTTAAGAGATCCATGGTATAAAGTTCATTCACCACCCTTAAAATTCAACATTGACGTCTTAATGCATTGCCTTAGTCAATAGCATGAACGATATACAACAACGTAATATCGATTCAGCAATCAATTAAACGATTGTTTGATTTTTCTTTCCATTAAATCAGTTATAGTTATTATTTGTTTTCTTTTGTTGAATAAACGATGTAAATATTATAAATTACAATTTTAACACTTAATATTCAAGAACAACATTATCAGTATTTAGTTTTTAAAATAATATTTGTAACTCAACAATATATGATCAAATTTAATAAATAAATACGGATACAATTACAATAAAAATAAATAAATTATCCTTGTCAAATAAAGCTAGAAAAAGACGATGGTGAAATTTCTTAACATAATTGGAAGAACCAAAAAAGAAAAATAAGGCATTTAAAAAAAATGATTAGAGATTTAAGCGATCAAACGCATTTGTATAGCCTAATAAATTAAGAGGATGCTTGATATTTTTTATTTTCTTCCATTAAGCCAAATATGTTTAAAAGGGTATGAGAGGTCACTTTGATGGCTTACCGGATACAAGGAAAGGTAAAGGAGCTTACGGGATATGTCAATGTCAATTTGAATAAGCCGTAACCAAAGAGTTTTGTATGGCTTATCCAATAAGCTATACAGTCCATTAAGTTGATCAAGCCACTAGGGATGGTAATGGGGCGGGTATGGGGCGGGGACCTCGATCCCCATCCCCGTCCCCGTCCCTGTCCCCATCCCCACCGGGGATTAAAATCACATCCCCATCCCCATCCCCGAAGGGGAACGGGGATCCCCAACGGGGAAACGGGGATTTTTTTCACGTTTATATAAGTTATTTTAAATCAAATACGCGAAAGACCACACACGTTAAATTTATTGTATTTCCAATAAACATAAAATCAAAAGAATTTTAATTTGGGTAAATTACAATAAAACCCAACGCACTTTTGTATTTGGAACAATTAAGTCACTGGACAATTTTTTGGAACAAATAAACCACTGGACTTTCTAAAACCTGTTAATTAAACCATTGCACTTTAAAAAACCTGTTGGATACACCCTTGTGACCTTTTTTAATGAAAAAGTCACTAGAAAAAAATGGAAAAAAGGTCCAAATATACATATTTGTTAATGAAAAAAACACTTCAATTTATGAAACGAATTAAATATACCATTCCCGTTCTTTTTCCCAAAACATAAAAAAGTTAGATTCAACATGTATAATCTATATATAAAAATTGAACCATAATTTACTAAAAGTTGAACCAAACTATATATTAAAAGTTGCTAAATATACCAAAAGTTGTGTCAAAGTATACCAAAATTTAGTGCAAAACTATACCAAAAGTTGCGCCAAACTATACCAAAAGTTGCGCCAAACTATACCAAAAGTTGCGTCAAACTATACCAAAGTAACGCCTAATCTAGGTTAAGATCGTGTCTTGAACTATTCTTCATTTGCATCATTAACTTCTGGTGGAGATTCAACAATTTGACTTTCTTGTAACCCTTCTTGATGTCCAACAACAGTCACACCTTCATCATGATCTTCATCACCACGGTCTTCATCATTAACAACAGCCTCACTTGAAATTGTATACGGTAGAATGCCTTCGGGCCATAATGGTTGTGGTACACCTGATGATGTCTTTAACAATGAAGATAAAGTGTAAGTAACATTAAAAATGGTATTTGAATATGAAAAATAAATAATGGCTTACCCCAATCATTGTTTCTCCTGTGATTGGATTATAAGAAACACCCATATATGATGGTATTCTCCCACCTCTAGTCCCTCTTCCACCTCTATTGCCTCTTCCACCTCTAGAGCATCTTCTTGTTGTAGTCGACTTTGGAATGTTGAGCCTTGGTCTACCTTTTGGCTTAACAGGTTTAGGAAGGGGGTCTTTCTTTTCATTCTTGCAAGTCCTGGCATCTCTTAGTGCTTTGAAACATACATAAAATCTCCTAAATTCATTACTCCCATCTGCCATTATATTTACATCCATCTTAACTGTAGATCCTGGATTGGCCCTCCTAATTTCATGTCCATAATCCCAAAGCTTTCCATAATGTTCTGTCAAAGAACCTTCAATTTCAAGAAGTGCCCTAGACTTGGCCCGAATGCATTGACCCTTACTAACTTTGACCATTAACTTTTGCAAAATATCAGCTTGCATATCTTTAAGTTTTATGAATGGTCTTTCAATGAGCTCCCTAACATAATGCTTTGCAATCCAATCTGGTGTCACTAGGGATCCAAAACTGTAGTCTTTACGACATTTATGCTTACGAGTAATGGCTTTAATCTGAAATGATTTTTCTTGTTGCATCCAAGATGCCCATAATCTAAAAGGACAAGTTCGATCTTTCTGACCTTTTCCACATTTAACAAGTAGTCTCTTTGAATCATTTTTCTCAAACTCTAGTTGGTAGCCATTTGCCACCGCATAGTTTGTCAAACATTGCTTTAATTGACTAGGATTCTCATACCTCTCACCAACTATGGGCTTCATCAGCTTCCAAGGAATATTAGGATCATGTATCGGATATTGGATACCTTTTTGTATAGTCTGCTCATCCTCATTATCATCCTCTTCATCAATATTGAACGCAACATCTTCAATCGGGTTTACACAAAGCTTATTTAAAAACTGATCATCAATTGTTCCGTTTAAGCTGATTACATCATTCTCATCTTCAAGGTCTAAAGATAAAGAATCTGACATATGTTCACTTGAATTATTGCTTACTTCATAGCTAAGATCATCACTACAATCATCACTGCAATCAGATGTCATTCTGCAAAGAAAAATAATGATTTCATCACTATTTACAATACAAGGGACGTGAAACGAATTTCTTCATTGTCATCCTACTCCACACCAACTTACCACCATCACTGAATTTCTCCATATTATTCTCTTCCGGTTTTTTTGGTATAGGGTAATTCTGGTGGACCTCTTGTTAATATTGATGGACAAGTTATAGGTGTTAATATCATGAAAGTGATGGCAGTTGATGGTTTGAGCTTTTCTGTACCAATTGACTCCGTTTCCAAAATTTTAGAGCATTTCAAAAGAAATGGGTAAATATTTATACTAAAAATATACAATTTTCATTAGTTAATTACAGTCCACAAGTTCTTGATATATATATATATATATATACTAGATAATTGTTGCAAATTTATGCAGGAGAGTAGTGCTTGGTCTGAAAATGCTTGATCTGAATGATATGATTGTTGACAGAAACATATAGATGCTGTGAATAGATACTAAGATACATACATATCAGTGTGAAGACGGAGCTTCGCCGGTTTTTTCTGCTCGCCACTGCTGCCTAAACCCCGCTGCTGCTTCGCCGCTCCTCCTTCACCGCTCCTGCTTCGCCGCTCCTCCTTCGCCGCTGCTGCTTGGCCGCCGGCTGCTTCGCTGCTGCTGCTGCTTCGCCGCCGGCTGCTGCTTCGCCGGCGGTGGTGTGGAAAGTGATGGTGTGGAAAGCGGGTACCTTCTGTGGAAAAGTGGTAATATTGAAATTAGGTTTGGGTGTTTTTGTTTTAGGTTTTTTTTTGGGTGCTGCGATAGTTTTAGGTTTTTTATTTTTTTTAAATTCAAGTATTACCTTCTATTCAGGTATCAGGTCACCTAATAGACTTATTTAGAAAGTTTTTTAAAGTGCAATGGTTTAATTAACATGTTTTAGAAAGTCCAGTGGTTTATTTGTTCCAAAAAAATTGTCCAGTGACTTAATTGTTCCAAATACAAAAGCGCGTTGGGTTTTATTGTAATTTACCCTTTTAATTTAATACAAAAAAAATTTCACAACGTCATATAACAATTAATAGCCTAAACTAAAAGAAATTCAATTTAATCCAAAAAATACTTGACGTCACACATACCAAAACATATAACGAGTAAAATAAACCCATATCCAATAATATACAAAACATAACCGTAATTATGTTTTGACTTGACATCGAAAATAATACACACTAACATCCAAAAAAAAAAAAATTAGATTCTAAACCTAGGTAGGAAATATGAAATCGTGAATTACCAATTTAGTTAAAATAAATAATATATATAATTTATTAATAAATATATAACGGGTACGGGGCGGGACGGGGAGTGCGATACCTTTCCCCATCCCCATTCCCGGTTTAAGAAAAATGAGGATCCCCGTCCCCCTCCCCATCCCTGATTTAGCGGGGAATCCCCATCTTCGACCGGGGCGGGTGGACCGGGTTCCCCGACGGGTCGGGGACAATTCCCATGCCTACAAGCCACTAACAAACAGACCTTTATAGTTATTAAACCGTTTGAATAACGTAAACTGAACTGTTATTTATTTTGATGTTCAATAAATAATCCGAATGAACCAAAATTAGTGAAACGTGCGTAATAAAAACAAACATCCTAGAACCAGTGACACCTAAGACATCAATTCGTTCATGAAGTGGTCAATGTTTTTAGACTATCTTCAACCTAACCATTAAAAATGATGGGTCCTTTGAACACTAAAAAAATCAACTTCAACCACTTACTAAAAAAGAGTATTAAAAAATATCTTTAATAATATAATAATATATAAATATAATCTAATGACGGGTTGAAGATGCTCTTATACATTTTTTTTCGTTATATTTAAGTAAAAATATAAACAATCTCACGAATTAATACTATTTGACATGAGATTAAATTACAATAGTTATGACAACAAAATGATAAATTCAAGTGTTAGTGATGATTATAAGTCCCACGTTAAACCATAAAGACCCCATTTAACAAACAAATAATACCATTTGTGATCCAAAATGATAGAAACTATAATGATTTCAAAATATTAATATATAATTGATAAATTACTATAATTATATAATAAAAATATATCATTGTTTTTTTGAAGAATTTAAATATAGCATTGTTTTAATAGGTGTTATTGAATAGGATTAATATTACATTAACTATACATAACAACGAGTTAACGATATATTTTATACCAATTTTTAATTTGTGCAACACACTTTTTGTGATTTTTAATTTGTGCAACACACTTTTTGTGACATTAAGAGAAATTTCAATAGATTCTATAAAATGCATTTAAAATTTACAATTTTCTTTTACATCAAACTACAATGAAACTACAAAAATGTTTTCCCACTACTAACTTGCTTTCATTTTTAAAAATGCTTTAATAATATCTTCAATAGCATCTCTAAAATATAAAAAATCATATTTTTATTCTCTAAACCTCTTCAACAGCTTCTTTGTCCTATTTTTGTCCCATTTTCTAAAATAGAGATTAATGAAAAAATCTCTAAATATAGAGATTTCTCTAAATCTCCAAATAAAGGAGCGAGAAATAAATTTTTATTCATTCCATCAATTATAATTAAATAAATATTATTTTATTTATATTTTTCTCTAAAGTTTATTGAGATCCTAAAATTATAGAATATTTAAATAATATAATTAATGATAAAATCTCTGATATAAAGAATCTATTATAAAGAATCTATTGAAGTTAATTATAATTCATTTTAATAATCTTTACTTTTAGTTTTTTATTATAAAAAATTTATAAAAAACTGTTAGAGATGCTCTAAATCATGGGTCGAAATAATTTTTTTCAGTCAGAATCCATAAAATAATATTTATTCATAAGACGGAGTCACCAACTCACCATAGATGCTGTATTCATCAAATTATGACGTAATATGATGATTAAAATACAAAAACTATTATCGATTAAAAAAGTATAAGTTTATTATTTTTATTTTTAGTAAACAATAGTGATGACCACCTCGAATAAAATTCAACCCAAAATAGTATACAGTAGCAGTACGTGACACGTTTATTTATTCTGATAATAGGTTTTGACGTATTTACCCCCACGTGTAGGTCCATATGCCAATTGCCTAATACGTATTACACAAGTAACGATATTTTAAAATCCCCACCTAACTACTGCTTCTTGAATCACGAGATAACTTCGATATTTTCAATTAAAAAAAATATAATATTAAAAAATATGTAATTAAAAATAAGTATTTAGGGCCAGTTTGGTTGGAGAGATTGAGATTTCAAATAAGGCATTCTCAGTACGAATTCTGGTGATTTTCTTGAAATTATACTGTACTATATCTTAATATTTATACCAAACACTGCAGTCAAATAAGTCGTCATATCAGTAATCTGAGAAATATCCGCAATACAATGGATTGGATTGAAATCCCAATCCCTCCAAATCCCTCCAACCAAACGTGCCTTTAGAACATTTCTAACAGATTCTCTAAAAAAATAATTAAAATAAAGAATAAAAAATAAAATCTCTAAAAAAATTACATTCATCTTTAACAAATTCCCTATTTTAAAGAATCCATAATTGATATTAAAATACTTATTTATCTACTAAAATATTATTTTTCCTTTTAAATATTTATTTTTTAAAGTTTTCTATCAGTTATTTTATTTGGTAAATCATTTTTGGAGTGAATTTCATATTTGTAGAAAAAACCACTATCTCTCATATTTTCTCCATTTTGGAGATGATTATAAGGAAGCTATTGAAATAAAATATTTACTCAAAATCTCTATTTTCTTCATTTTGGGGAAGCTGTTGAAGATGTTCTTACCCCTTTAACGTTGCTAATGACACCCTTATAAGTAAAATTTCTCTAACACATATCTATATCAAAACCAACTTTTTGTATTTTCAAAACTATAATAGTATAAAATTTCGGTACAATACCCTTACTAAGAGCATCTCCAATGCTCAAGTCTTATAAAGATTTTTTTACATCAAAAAGTTATTTTGTATATTTGATTCAATGCTAAAAACTCTTTCAATAGGTTATATGTAAGAGAATGTAAGACACAAAATTTATGAAAAGTTTTTCTTCAAAAGCTTATTCTACAAAAAGCTTTACCAAAAAGTTTTTTCAAAAAGTCTTTTTAGCCAATGCTAAAAAGTTATTAAAACAACTAAATGAAATGGTAAAAAACTTTTAAAAGCTTGTGCATCGGAGATGCTTTAAAAAGATGCTATTAACACTATCTTATTTTTTTTTCATTAATAAAATAACAATTTTATTTGTAATTATAGAACCTATTAAATACTTTTAGAGATTGTTTGTTTGATTTTTCATTAAGTCATATATGAATAAAAATATTTGTATCGATTAACCTATTCATATAAATTGATAAAATTTTTGTTTAGAGTTTTTTTGTCATAAATGAATGAACAATTTCCTTTATTTAGGAGGGTATATTTAGATAAAAGCTTTACGTTCTACACACTGAATAAGTCAATTTATATATATCACAAATAATAATATATAACTAACTGGATGAATTTTAAGTCCTCTTAAATTTATTAAACTGCTAACAAATACATCCCTATTTGCTCTTTACAAAAAAAATGACATTATTTACTTTTTTGTAGAATCTTTTTATACAATTAATACAAGATGATGTGAGATTGGTCGACAATCTATAGGTTTTATTGATTTTGTTTCATTTTTCTTAATTAAAAGAAAAATGGAGTATTAAATTATAAACATAAAAATGGTCTAAAATAGTATTGCTAAATATAAATCTAAATTAAAATAATTTTAAAATAAAAAGATCTATTGCATTTTTCCCAAAATAGCTACTTTTTGATTTTTTATGCCATTCACGTGCAAATCACGTGTAAATCATCATAACATGGAATTTTAAACAAGAGAGTAGTTGGTCCTTTTGACTTGAAGCCGTCACCTCATGACCATTACCATTTTCCAGAGCTCAATTAGATGATTTCAGAGTTATGTACGTATTTTAATGCATACAAAACAAGTTTCTAAAGCCATAATGCATTGAAATTAAAAGTAATTGCTCTGTCGAAAAGAGATTTAGCTTTCCTACGAATTTAACTGCTTTTTCGCCTACCAAACACACAGTCACACACACAGACACACACACACACACAACCTCCTTTTGGAACAAAACCATTCTCTAGGGTTTTCGCATAACCCCTTTTTCATAATCATAAATTCCCGTTTCTTGATTAATAATTATGCAGCGGATGATCGTTTTATAGATTTAGTTCATCTAGTTTGGATTCTTACAGTGGAAGTTTGAGTGGTTTTTGTTATTTTTTTTGGATTTCTCCGATGCAATTGGTGTAATGACGCATCATCTTCAACGATTTGGCAATGGCGAGGCATATCTTTTCGATAATCGTAATGTTTTTGTTCGTGGTGGTCGTAAAAGACACTATCCTGTTCAGTTGGGGATTGGGTATGGATGATGATGGGGAAGGTTATGACGGTGATAGTGACGGGTTTATAAGCCTGTTTCATCATGATTACTCGCCGCCGGTGCCGCCGCCGCCGCCACCGCATCCACCGTCGGGGACTTGTGAGGATGACTTTGGCGGGGTTGGGTCGTTAGATACTACTTGTGAGGTAGTTGATAGTTTGAATTTAACCCAGAGTATGTATATAGCAGGGAAGGGAAACTTTTTTATCCTTCCTAATGTGACTATCAGTTGTTCGGTTGTTCCAGGGTGCGAACTTGGCATAAATGTTGCAGGTGACTTTAGTTTAGGCGAAAATGCGCGGATTTTTGTTGGGTCGTTTGAGCTTGAGGCTGCAAATGCAAGTTTTGCGAATGGTTCTCTTGTGAATACCACTGGATTAGCCGGTGATCCGCCGGAGCAAACTAGTGGGGCCCCTCAAGGGCTTGATGGGGCCGGTGGAGGTTATGGAGGAAGAGGAGCTGCGTGTTTGATGGATGCCAAGAAGATTCCGGATGATGTCTGGGGAGGCGATGCGTATTCGTGGTCGACTTTACAGATGCCATGGAGCTATGGGAGTAAAGGTGGGACTACAAGCAAGGAGGTGGATTACGGTGGCGGTGGTGGTGGGAGGATAAAACTTGTGGTTGGGTGTCTTATTGAGATGAATGGTAGTTTATTGGCTGAAGGTGGAGATGGGAGTGTGAGGGGTGGAGGTGGTTCAGGTGGCAGCATCTTCATCCAGGCTTATAAGATGTAATTTCTTTCAC
Organism: Silybum marianum; assembly: GCA_036898165.1. NCBI lineage: Eukaryota > Viridiplantae > Streptophyta > Magnoliopsida > Asterales > Asteraceae > Silybum > Silybum marianum. The sequence goes on from CM072539.1 coordinate 22,200,515, forward strand.
TTTTATTGAATTCTTCTAATAATATCTCAGTTATGTAGATTGCTGTGTATAAGATGTGATTTTTTTTCTTGCTATTTACTTTGCAAACATATAAATTATCGAATTTCCATTTAGCAATGCATACTTAATATGAAGGGTTTGAAAACCATTTGCTTTCAACAAAATGGAACTGCCTATATGTCTGTAGAGTTCATCATTGGAACTTCATTACACTAGACTCTCAGAAACTGTGACCGCTAACATCATTATGGTAGCGATGAAGCTTTTTCAATATTCTTACTTGGTTTTGTGAGCCACATGACAAATGTAAATGCACAGTGGGCTCACGCAGAGTGACTTAGAATTTTAGTCTAATCTTTCCTAAAGCTGGTCCTTTATCATATAATCCTGCTCCTCCAATCATCAATTTTCTAGACGTTAATTTATAGCAACTTCAAATAGGTAAAGCGGATATAATACACTGTTGAATCCCAAGCACTTGATATTTCTAAGCTTGAAATGTTTGGTAAGCTTTTATGATTTAGCATAGATTGGGAAAGATTGAAGAAGATTAGATAGTTGTAGAACACAATATCGAGTAGAAGAGATCTAGACAAGGATGACATTGTGAATTTTTGTAATTGGGAAGTTAGCTCGTAGCAATTCATCCCTTCTCTTTCAAATGCCTATGATATAAGATATTCTTCTCATGTCCTCTGCACCATCTTTGGTTCTGAATGATCACATATGGAATTTTGAGTTAGAAAGGCTGTGTGCATTTATGTGGAGATCCTTTTTCAATTTCTTTTTGCAGCACTCTTTTTTCTAGATGATGTTGACATTGTGAATGTACAATAAACTGGAAAAAAATGGGGTTTCATTTTCCTTTTACTGGTATGCTTGTTTAATCAGTTAATGGAGGTCCCAAATAACACCTCTGTTTTTTTTAATCTCCATGATACATCACTACTGCTTAAATGGGCATGTAGTTTTAGATCGGTATACAATAACCAAGTTAAACCTCATTACTGAAGAAACCATCTTCTAAACCTTCATGTTTATAACTTCATCCTCTCCTAGCTTCCACGATTGTATCTATCTACATTAATAAGCTTTTAGTAGAACTTTTGACTGAATTTTGGTTGGTGCAATTAAAACAATCATTTAAGTAACATTGTCAATCTGATGTTACCTTCTCTGAATGGATGTTATGTTCTAGATTAGAATATCAGTTGCGGTTTTTTTGTTTGATTATTTAATTACCTTTATAAGGATGTTTTAGAATTGATGTTTGTATTCATTTATAAAGTAACCAACTTCCAGGGAAGAGTTCAATTTTCAATCAAGTATGTAACATACGTTTTCTACAGGGTAATATTATGTTTGATATCTTGATGACTTTGTTGCATGTGTCTTTTTCTTTGTATGGTTGGTCATGACAAAAAGCTAGTCAAAACAGGCAGGTTGGCAAGTTTTGTATCATCTTCGTTTTGTTGATGGACAAGAACCTTTTCATATTGTGGTTATATTGCAATACAAGTAAAATTTGTGGTCAAGCAATCCAAAGCTAAAACCTTTTCCTTCTATAACCCCTATGTTATCTACTTCGCTTGATGGATGATGCTTTTATTGTTCCCCAAAAAAGTAAACTGCAAATTTGAAGAAACATTTAACAGTATAGTATTTATATACTATAAAAATAGATTAAAACACCCTTCCAAGTGTGTTATCGCATTCAAGTTCTACTTTTTGAAGTAAACTGGTACTTGGGTCCCTTTGTTTCTCCACAGATCTTCTAGAAAGGGTATGTAATGGAAATCACATTTGGTGATAGGCTTTCTAGTTGTGCCCCGGGAATTTCCGTTTTGAAGTTTATAGGTACAAGGCTTGCAAACGTGGCACCAACTCCAAAAAAGCCATGACATGGGGCAGTAGAGCGAGGTGCTTGCCATTTTCATAAATCCAAGAAAGTATAAAATGCCATTACACCTGTATTTGGGTAAACGTAGAATTACTTGATCATTTCTTGGTAGTCCGATGCAAAAAGCAACAATGCATGCTTTTTTTAATTGAGTCCCAAAGTATGCGGGGTACAAAATGTTAGGAGCTGATTTTTAGTTTGGACCATAATATATTTTGAATTAAGGTACAAGACCACTTGACTTTCTGATCCTGCCTAATCTTTTGCAACACTTAATTCATTGGTTAGTTGCTAAGCAAAGCGATTAGAGAACATTTGCAGCCTAGCGATTGATTAAGCTACCCTAAGCGGAGAATTTTGCATAACATACTTATTCCACTTTTTGTTTGATATAATGAAATATGGTAAATTGTAAAACTCAAAACTTTATTATGCTTCTTTAGTAAGCATGCAAATTTGATGGGGCTAGCCTTTGTGGCGGAGGGATTATAATATTCATTTCACATGATAGTTTACTAATGTCAATCATGCCTCTTTTGCTTGGTGTAATTCTTTTAATTGCGTTGACATTTGAGGTATCAAATGTATGCAATACAATCTGACTGAAATTGATCTCATTCATAAGTGCAGGATTGGAAGTGGTAATATAAGCGCTTGTGGAGGTGATGGTTTTGGTGGTGGAGGTGGAGGAAGAATTTCTACGGATGTGTTTAGCAGGCATGAAGAGCCTAAAATCGTCGTCCATGGTAGGATTGTTGCATTCTTATGTTTTAATTTTATAGTTTGAGTACATCATGACCTTTAAATTGCAGGTGCTTGTATTTTTCCTTCTCGTTTGCTTCTTTCTTTGGTTTGGGTTGGGTTTTGTTGTTGAACTAATAGTGGTTTATGGCTAGAGTTTCGGGGACTGCTGCATTTGCGCTCCAAGGTTCATTTATTGATGATCAAAATGGCATGCTGTTAGCAGTTTTCCAGTTGATGAATCATCTTAGACTCTGAAGATATTATGCCACTTATTTTACAATAAGGCGCTGAGCTTATAACATTTCATAACCTTAGGATTCCAAAAGTTGAGATCTTTAATCTTTATGTTTCCTCTTGTGTTCGTCATCTTTGACAAGTAATACAGAACATAAACCTTTACCTTTTTATTCTCCATTTCCATCTCACCAAATTAGAAAAATGGAAACAGTAGGAAAGAAGAAATCTAAAACGATAATTCCTATTTACATGTGTATATGCAAGGGAAAGTGAATATTTGGCTGTACTTTGTGTGTCAAAATTTGTTTATTATGAAATCAATAGTTTATCCGGCTCAACAAAAGTGGTAACACGTTGAATCTGTTGGGTCAGGAAAGAGAGGAAGATGGTGATGAAATTTATGATATATATAAAACTTGTCACCTACACGAATTTATGCTAACATTCTTCTTCCATCTTATCAACTTTGCTATACTTAGCCCAATGTGCCTTCTTTGGTGTCCATTATGCAATGAGTGGTGGAGCGTAGGAGTACTGGCATGAGCCATAGACTATCTTGATCCGAATGAGTCACCCTTTCCACGGAGGGAAATCTTTGCTTGTTAGGTTAGGGGATAGCAAGTTACAGAGTTTTGGCATAGGAGTACTGGCGTAGAGTAGAAGTGGCTAAGTTGGCCTTAGCATGAAGTTTAATGAACGGAAAAGTTAGGATTTGGGAACTCCTGCCATGTATTTCTAAATTCTCAAGTGACCCAACGGGCCTTCGTTGATGGCTGTGATGCAATGTAATTTTTTTTCCCGGGGGGGGCGGCTAGGATTGGAAGTTGGCTTTAGCTTGAAGTTCGATGGATGAACGAGTTAGGATTGGAATTTCCAACAATGTATTTGTAAATTTTAGTAAGGAAGTCCACTTGATTTCTCTCTCGTGTTTTTGGCTCTCCTTCAAGTTCTTTTTTTCCATTTCGTTCGGGTTGTTTTCAATATTTTTAAATCTCCCTTAAAAAAATTTCTATAAAACCGTGGCGTCTAGATAAGCTTCCAAAATCTTTTCCGCAAGTAGGGGGTCTTCTCATAAAACAGCCTCTCTACCTCCCGAGGTAGAGGAAAGGTCCGTGTACATCTTACCTGCCAAGACTTTACTTCTATGTGGGATATATTGGGTTTGTGTAGTTTTATTTTTAGGCAAGGAAGTCCACTTGAAAATCCCTGAAAACTATATATTTGTTGAAATGGGTCAAAACCCAAACTGCTAATGAGTTGCAATTTTGGATCTTCAATTGCCAAGAAGTAAACCTTAGATCCCAGACCCTTGACCCATACATGCAACTTGCCATTTATTGTAGGGGTAACAAGAAAGAGCTTAACTCACCCCTTCTCTTCTATGCCCATCCCCATGGTCTCCATAAACCTGACCTCATTTCTACCCTCATAATCGCCCTTTCATTTTTTTTAATTTACTTGCTTGATTTCCCTCTTTTAGGCATTGCAAAAACAATACTGTCCTTGAGATCCATTCCTGTAATTTAACTGCAAAATCCATTTTAAGTGGGCAATTCCTCTTCAAGAAATCATGCATGATGGGTTAATATCGTATTCAACATATTGGGCACTTGTCTAGCATAGGAAGATGAATTTCCTAGTCAAGGTTGTCGATAGTTAAGTGGTTCCATATGATCCATATGCACACAGAGAAACATATATGAATATATACAATACATATATGCGTAACTCAAGCTTCATGTATATGCTAAAGCTAAACAAGGATACAGCAATTATGTCAATGACTATTAATTGAGATAATAATTATGAGTATCATAGTACATCTATAGCATTCTCTTATATCTTCAACATGGAAGTGTAAAACACAATAATACCACACGCTTGCATATATTATAAACATTAAAAAATGAACTTTTTACATTCTATTGAACTTCGTAGACAAAAGCCAAGTTGAAAACAGATAAATAAAGCTAAGTTTCACTCAGTGTGGCTAATTTCGTCATGTTTTTGGCTTAATATGTATGTAGCCTTGGTAACTGGCGATGTATGGTATTGCAGTATTCCAGTATTTGTCTTATGTAACGAAGTTTGACCTAAATTATATTTGACTTGTGCAACATGTACTCAAGTCCCAAATTTAATTTTTGCAGGTGGTAATAGTCTAGGCTGTCCATCAAATGCGGGTGCCGCAGGCACTTTTTATGATGTTGTAACCCGGAGCCTTACAGTTGATAATTTCAACATGACAACTGACACAGACACACTTCTTATGGAGGTCCCGTATCAGCCTCTTATGACAAATATTTTTATTCAAAGTTTTGCCAAGGTTTCTGTTCCCCTGCTTTGGAGTCGTGTCCAGGTCAGTGAAATATAGGTTAATGTTTAGCAATCCGTTATATATTCAGCTCTGTTTTATTTAATAAAGAAATATTTAGCGTCACATCTTCATTGTGGTTACCCCAATGCACATTAGATGCCTAACACTCACGGTTCATACTTTCTTGAGTGAACTGTCCTTGTTTCTGAAGTTGGTAAAGAGAAATTTCTTTATATCTGGTCTTCACTCAAATTGTATCTGATAATTCTACTTGAAATCTTTTCCCTTTAAGGCTTTGGTAAATTCTGCAGTGTATCTGTATTTAAGTGGTTTAAGCGGTTTTATGATAATGTACTACACATGTTTACTTTAGTGATGCACCTTCTGGCTTGAGAATAATTCTTGGCATGACTTGTATAATTTTGGTTAGAAGATGCTTAACACTTCTTATTCTGTAATCTGGAGTAGTTTATTTTCTGTTTATTTTCTTTTTTTCTTTTTAATTTTCTTAAGGAGCTAGATTCATCTTGTATGTGTGATCATGTCATTTATCTATTATGATGCTTCATTAGGTTCAAGGGCAAATAAGCATCCTGGATGGAGGTATCTTGAGCTTTGGGTTAGCGCCTTATGCTGTATCAGAATTTGAGGTACTGGCAGAAGAGCTGCTGATGAGTGATTCGATAATCAAGGCAAGCAACTACCTTATCCAACTTTGTCATTTGATAGCATCTTCTTATATTTTGTCTTTTGTATTTAGTTATATGACAACGGATAAAGGTTTTTTGGAAAGGGTATCCTAGGCGTGCCTAGACTAATCCCTGGCAATTTTAAGACTGCTAAAGCATGCAGCCCTGAGATAATTCCCCAGTGGCCACAAGTTGTTTGCGCTTGGATTCAAACCTGGGGTAGATGGGTTTTCTAGCCTCATCCCCCACAAGTCTTAACCGGTACGCCACAAGCCTTGTGGTTTGTATAAAGGTTGCAAGAAAAGAAAACCCACTTTTCATATAGAAAATGTTATTGCAGAAATTTTAGTTTCATATGATCTTTTGTAGGCGTTGCCTGATCAATCTTATAGGTGAAAAGCTTTAACATATTTTTTTCAATGGATATTGAAGAGAAATGAATGAATTCTTGTATGTAATAAATTCGACGATACAAAATGTTTTTATATACACAACACACAACTCAACACTGAGAAAGGAAATAAATCACACTAATTCCCTAACTAGTAGGGATTGACCATTAAGTATAGCCATCCCTACTCATTTACATCTTATTCCCAAAAACTGTCAGCCAAAAACTGTTCCCTTCTGCAGGTTGACAGCCCTAAATTGTCTTGATGTCCTGGTTGTTAATTCATCACATCTTCTTATCCGACACCTCTTATTTTCCCACTGAAACCATCTCAACACGTTCCCTTTGAAACAAATGACAACCTCAATTTGCTTCTCCTTCAGGATTCGGTTCCACAAGAAATAACGTTATGCTCTAACGACCAATGTAATTTCTCGCTTTCTCTCTTTAATTGAGCAGAGCCGGTTTACCTCCTGTCGACTCTATCACCCCCTCTTTCCCCACATCTGCTCTCCATTGATGGTGGCTCATCTTCTTCCGTCCTCGAAGGCGCCACCATCTCCTTCATGTCTCCCGCCTCTTGATTAGCCACTCCAGTTACTTTTTTACGTTTGCATGTCCTTCTTCAAAGATATGACTTTCTGCCTGTACGGCTGTAGCTGTACCATTTCGATGCTCTTTCCATCTCGTCAAACTTTGTACCCAACGTATGTGTCATTGTCCAGAATTGGTGCTCTGATCCAATCGTTGAACACCGTACATATGGCAGCAGTAAAGTTGATACACACGGAGGAATTTTATACGTTATTGGAAATGAAAAATGAATGCAAATAGTGTTCCAGCACTTCGAGAATTGCTGGAAGTCTCCCATGGCTTTTGTCAAACTCAAATGAACAGAACTCTCGATACCCTTTCTCACCTCTTATCCCCTTTATTTATACTAGATAAAGCTACTCACCATCACCGCCTTACAATTCTTTGCTTTACCCACTTGTACCTGTGCACTAATGGGTTGTACTTTCCTACCACAACCCACCCTTTTCATCTAATTGACTTCCACACTCAGACACCTTATTTGACCAATACTACCGTGGGTATAACATGTCCTAGTAGGCTCTGTAATTTCTCGATGTCGGACCTAGGCATTGGTCCTTAGATAACACTTCGTTCAGCCAAGGTGCAGCCTAGAATTGGCCCTCATTATGTCTTGGCCTAGGTGTGCCTTTGATACCACTAGTAAATTACATATGCTTGACCTTGGGAATCAAGATTGAACCAACACTTATTTTCTTATGCTAACCTTATCAGATGAATAATCAAAAGGTTTGTAGCTTTAAGCTACATTATTCTTCTCAAAATCATCAATTTTGGAGCATCCATCTGCATGTGAAATTTTGTCATATTGAGATGGTTGCTGGATGTAACACGTCCTAAAAATGTTATTACAACAACATTCTTGAAAATAATGGAGCTGTAATACAGCATGGTTTCGGTTTAGCTTAAATGACCAATAATTCATCCATGAGTGCCAACAAAAATCTAGTATGGATGTGTTCCTTGGGCTTGACTGCTTTGACTAGTCACTTATAAGTTGATTTGAAAATTTTTAAAATCAGAGAGGTGAAATCAAGCTAGTTAAGGAATGTAGCACACATACCCAAAGATAGGAAGTATGATAACTGTCAAAGAAAGACTTCAAGATGCTAGCGAATGAAAAAAGTTCAAACAAGTGTCTTCCTTCTTGAAGCATTGGAATTTTAATTACTATTTTATGTCTACCATGCCTATTTTCTTATGATAAATAATGCCTGCTATAAATGCTTATGTTTACTATTTTTTCTCCTAGGCACAATTCTTGTTTGATCCTATAATAGACTATACACTTATTTGATGATGAAGTTTGGTATTTTTAGGTTTATGGAGCTCTGCGTATGTCTGTAAAAATGTTCTTGATGTGGAATTCACAATTGCTTATTGAGGTTGAGGGCGAGAAGAATGTGCAGAATTCCTTTCTTGAGGCTAGCAATCTTATTGTTCTCAAGGTGCTCAGTAGACTATTCAAGTTGATGTTTCCCATGGTATGCTTTCTGTGACTGACCTTGTTTCTATTTCCCAGGGATCTTCTACCATAAGCTCGAATGCTAATCTTGGGGTTCATGGGCAAGGTTTGTTGAACTTGTCAGGGCCAGGTGACTGTATTGAAGCACAACGTCTGGTTCTGTCCCTGTTTTATGGTGTCAATGTAAGTACCTATATCTTCTGGTGTGATCTAATAATTATATTTATGATTTTATGTACAAAGGAGTAAAGAAAAGGCTGATTATGTCTGTTTAGCTACATGCAAATGACTTAGTTTTACTCTTTATTAGTTCACCATACATATCACATGCTTTGTAGATTGATTGATATTTGTCTATAATGCAAACTTTTCCAGTTTCAAGTATTCTTATCACCGTTTTACGTACATTTTTGACGTTTGAATTTAGCATATGCTTGGATTTTGGATTCAGGACACAGAGGTGCACCTCTTATTCTCGTTGCAATTTTTGGATATGTGAAATAAAATATAGGTGTTAGCATTATATTGAATTATTGAAGCTTTCTTGTAAATATATGTTAAAGCTCAAAAGGTCATTGTTAGCTTTTTATACCGGTAGAACAATTGATTAGTTGATGAATCTGGGATTTTGTTCCTCTTCTGGCAAGGTACATGCATGAAGGTTTGTCTCTTAGGTAGATGGTGACATGGTGTAGCAAGTTGTGCCCTTACTTGCATATAAGCCATAGCCGTGCTGTTAACCATACATGGCTACAATGCAAGCCTTTTATCCTGATCTATAGGTGTCTGTTATTCTGTAAGAATTAAATGACACAATAGCAATAATAATATTCTCCACATTTTTCTATCTATGGAACATTCCAACCTCTTTTCTCTTGGCTACCACAACCCGTCCTTTTTTGGTATAGCCCTACCCCTTCTAGCACTCACCTTATGGTTCCTGTCTATTCTTGGTGCCATTTTCTCAAATATCACCTTAAAACTCATTTTGGCACCTTATTGTATGCTTCTCTAGATCATTGAACAATGTATGCTGCCCTTTCTTTATCTCTCAGTTAGTGGAGGCGAGAAATGAGTTCAGGACATCGGGTATGGCGAACCAAGAATATAAATCAGTTTTTGAGTAATTCTTGCATAAAATAAGATCCTGCCTCTTTAGTCTTTAGAACGATCTTAAACACCTTTTTTAAACTTGAAAGCTTGAACAAACTTTTTGAATAACTCTTGAATAAGATATGGAGCTTTTGCAACTTTGCAGAAATTCTGCTGTACTAAAAGTTTTCTTTCTTTGTACATTGTTATTTTGACTTTTGAGAGAAGATGTGTTTCTGATCATATGATGAATATTGCACGTCTGCACTGGTGTAAGATTCTCCATGTTTTTTTTCTGGAAAATTGGAGATCACCCCTACACACACTCCTGTGTCTCTGAAGAGACTGAAACACACAACTTAAGTATTGAATCAAAGGGCTGTTGGCTAATTTTCTTTACAATTTCTTACAAAACTAGGCATCTTTTACCTTGAGTTTACGCTGCTCTAATCTTGGTGATATGATTTGCAGATAAACAAGCATAAATTAATTATCTTCTCTAGTGTATTAAATGTCAAACGTGTCCCTCACCTGTTGTGTGTAAGTGTTGTGTGAAAGAAAATTAGCCAACAGCAGAGAGCCAGAAAGAAAATTTGGATTTTTTTTGTTCATGGTCGGTTTGAGAAACCATTTTGCTGTATAAATCAATGAAAGCCGTTTATGGTTTGTACAACCCTAGTTTTTCTATTAGTATTTAGCATACGTAGCTGATAAATACCCATAATGATGCTTACTTTAACATTTACCTTCTTCCACCCTCCTAAAATTAGCACTAGACGTCGGAAAAACGTTTACTTGAATTAGAAAGTTTCTGTTCTGCCCATTCCTTTATTGATAATAAATAAGAAGAGAGTGACTTAGGCATCCCATAAAACATTATTGGTAGCAGGGTTTTCTTTTTAAGGTAATGTACTCTTGTTAATTACCTAATAAATTTGAATTCTTCATTAAAAAAGAAAAGTGAAGTTTTATTTGGCATATAGTTTAATAGAACTCTTCAATGAATAATCAAATACCTAAAACACCCTTGACAAAGTTGAGAAAACCTGTGAGCCACCTTCAATTTCACCAATACCTTGTAACACATTGGATAAAGGCGGGGTGGTTAATGTGGAGAGCTGCTGCAAAGTGTTGTGTGAAAGAAGAAAGTTCCACAAAAATAAGAAGGGTAATTCTATATGGTAGCCATTAGACCAACTATGTTGTATGGGTCAAAGTGTTGGGTGACGAGGAAGGCGCTTGGGAGGAAGTTGGAAATTGTTGAAATGAAATGAGGATGCTCAGGTGGACTTGTGGTCGGACCATGTTGACACGATACCGAACTAGGTCTTTTGGGAGAGTTGGGAGTTACGCCTGTCATAGGTAAATTGAAAGATTAGTGGTGGTTGGGTCACATGCGTAGGAGACGGATGACGACCCCAGTAAGAGGGTGGGCAGGGGAAGGGGTTATTTGAGGTCTAGAGCCCTTCGTTAGATTGAGAGTTCTTTTCCTACTTTTCTTATATATGCTAGTTTTAGTTTTTCATGGTTCTATTGTAGGCCGGTCTTATTATTATATCTGACCATGTAGATTTAATTTTACGGCTTTATGTTTCCTTGTTTGTTTTATTTTATGTCCCTCTCATGGGTTCTTGCCATTTTTTTCATTGTAGCTGATGCTTGTTTGCACCATCTTTCTCATGGTTCACCACTATCTTTCTTACTCTATCCATGTACCTTTTGTTTTGCAAGCCGGGAGTCTTCATGGGAATGGCCTCTCTTCCCATCGGGGTAGAGGCAAGGTTTGCCTGCATCCTGCCCCCAATGCCTTACCTATATGTGAAGATATACTGGGTTTATTTAGTTTGGTTTAGACCAACGTACTCTAAAAGATTCAGTATCTTGTCATAAATTTGGTTATATTCTTATTAATCTACTTTATTTGCTAACCATGTTTAAGTCTCAGGAAGGTCATGACTGTGACTTCCTTGAAACTTGAGTATCCCTGGCTTGTATCGAATATGTCATTAAATATGGTAGATGAGCAGAAGATCTGATCACATGTTCTATGTAGATATGGTTGCTCTTGATAAGACTATAAAATCTGTTTATGGACTCAATTATAGCTTAAATTAAAGCTAATCTAGATGCTCGTTTTTCCCCAACACGGTTTTATTAATGGAAAACCCTGTCCACATCATTGTCTGCTCACTTCCTATAAAGCTGGTCTCTTGTTTATGTGTTTTATCTGTTATCCAATATCATATCTGGTTTCTCAGTAACTAGTCTAATACTTTCACCTCTTTTTGTTCAAAGGTGGGTCCGGGATCTATTTTACGTGGTCCCTTGGAAAATGTCTCTGCAAATAATGTGTAAGTCTGTTTCTATTCCTTTACCTGAAGAAGAGTCAGTTTCTCTTTGTTCATTGTAGCTTACTCTGTTATGCTTTATTATTGGTTACTAAATAGTATTATGACTAATACGTTAGGATGCTGAAACCTAATTGTGACTCTCAAGAATGTCCAGTCGAACTACTGAATCCACCTGATGACTGCAATGTGAATGCTTCATTGTCCTTTACTCTTCAGGTAATTGAATAATTACCAATTTACCACTTCTTGAAAGATTGACATACCTTTGGCTGTTTTGTCAATATTGCTATATATTTTCTTCAGATATGCCGTGTTGAAGATATCCTGGTTGAAGGCCTTATAGAAGGGTCTGTTGTGCATTTTCATAGGGCAAGGACTGTTACTGTTCAATCTACTGGGACAATTAGCACCTCAAATATGGGTACACTCACTCACTAAAAACTAAGTAATGCATTTGAAGGAAAGAACATCTAGATAATCCGAATCCTCAGCATTTTTCTTAGTTTTGAGAGAGAAACCTAGCATTACAAACCACAAGGCTTGTGGCGTACTGCTTAAGGCTTGTGGGGGATTAGGCTAGATAACCCATCTACCCCAGGTTCGAATCCAGGCGCAAACGACTTGTGGCCACTAAGGAATTATCTCAGGACTGCATGCTTTAGCAGTCTTCAAATTGTCAGGGACTAGTCTAGGCAAATGCCTAGGATACCCTTTCCAAAAAAAAACCTAGCATTATGTTGAATGATTCATGATCCGTGTTATTGTGTCATTTTCGATCAGTAAAATGATGTTGAAATTTTAATATATATATATATATTGGCATCTTAACAGGTTGCAAAGGAGGTATGGGCAGGGGGAAAGTTGTGAGCGTTGGCATTGGCAGTGGGGGTGGTTATGGGGGTAGTGGTGGGTATGGTTGTAATAATGGAACCTGCATTGAGGGTGGTGTTCCATATGGAGATGCAAATTTGCCTTGTTTACTTGGTAGTGGAGGTGGAAATGACATTATCACCGACTCAACTGCTGGTGGTGGCATTCTAGGTGAGCTCAGGTTTTCCACTTGCTGTTTTACCTTCATATTTCAATCTTACTTGAAAAGATCAATTCCGATGATTTCTCTTCACTGTCCATAATAGTTGTGAAACCTCTTTTTTTGGAACTCATGATATTCTTGAAATCAAGTGTTATATGTAAATAGTTTAACCTTCTTTATGATACATGACATGAATCTTTTGAGAAGTCATTGGTTTTCTTTCTTCTTCTGGGTTTTGTTATCTGTTCCTGATATTTTGGATGAAAATAATGTATGATATTCTTGACACCACTTAACTGTCAAAAGATTGTTGAAGAATAGGACTACTCCAATATGTTATTTGTATGCATGTTTGTAGTTCAACTTTTTGATGTTTTGTGTTTTTATATGGCTTGTTTCCTGCGTTTTCAATAGAGAAAATCATGGCGCGTAACTAAAAGCATTAAGGCTACTATTATTGAAAGCATTCATATGAAACTAAAACGAAGTTGTTTGGGAGGAATTGGTTACTCAGAAGATTTTCTGAAGGATGAGATCTTTTAGTCATTTAGGTTGAGATAATATAGAGCCTTCTTAATAATAATTCATGAAGATTTTGGCTATCCTATGTCCATAAGATTTTGCCGCCTTAATAATAATTCAATAAGATTTTGGTGATGAAGTTGGGATAGTCTATATCATGTGAAGGTTGATATGATCTATTTGTTTTAAGGTTACTTTTTGGATGTTCACCGATAGAGTTTGAATGGAATTTAAACAACCAGAGATTTTTTATATTGTTTCTTTAATCAGTGGCTCAGTCAACAGTCAACTTGAATTTTATCAGCTAATCAAAGGATCATCTTTTTTGGTTCCTCTGATTCACGTTAGTATGGATTTTGTTCTCTCTAGCCTTCTTATTTTATTTTTTGGTCATTCATCTACTTTTTGCGGGGAGGGGATAAGAATCATCATAGTGTTTATTGTTAATAAGAAACACAGTAATTGTTAAGATTTGCATGTGTTTCTGTATGCAGTGATTGGTTCGCCGGAACATCCTTTGTCAAGTTTGTCTGTTGATGGTTCAGTAGGAGCTGATGGAGGGAGTTATAAAGAAAACATTGTCAACAAACATCATCGTATTGATGATTGGGTTCAAGGTTCTGGGGGAGGATCTGGTGGAACGATTCTTGTGTTCTTGAATGTTCTATTTGTTGGTGAGTCTGGACTTCTTTCAAGTGTTGGAGGCCAAGGTAGTCCTAATGGGAGTGGTGGAGGTGGCGGTGGAAGAATTCATTTTCATTGGTCACACATACCGACTGGGGAGATATATCAACCCATTGCTACTGTTAAGGGAAACATATCCACTAGGTTGGTTAAAATCTCTGTCCTTACTCTTTTTGTCTAATCAGTGTTATGTTTGGAACTCAAGTTCGGGAGTAGGGCATCCTGGCCGTATCAATTATCATGTGCAATGAAATTGTATGAAAATTGTATATTGGATGAATCATTGTATGCTATACACCACAGCATAATAGCTTGGTTGGATGGAAAGATCACTATCATGTTGGTAGCACAATTATTATTTGCTGCAACGTTCCCTTTTGTTTTGTTTCTTTTGAGATGTCTTGACCAGTTTCTTTGATGAAGAAATGTTATCTTCGTTTTGTGCCTGAAATTATCTTTCTTCTTGAAAGTGTTCTCTTGGCTTTAAGTTATTATTTACTTTGAAGCTTCAGTCTCGTGGTTCTCTTAATTCCATCACCTGATGGCTCCTCTGAAGCTCATAAGTCATAAGGCTCAAGGTCTTGGGCTTTTTTAAAGTCGAGGCTAGGCGTATTCACGAGGCTCACTAAGGCCCTGCGCTTTGTGGGCCTAGGCACGCCTCATAAAGAGTTAGCAAATACCTATTCAAACCCTAATATTAATAAGTTTTCTCATCTTCTAACTTCTTAAAAAAAGATTTATTGAATAGATGACGTAAGTCAAACCATAGTATACCCAGACCTTAAAACTTCTCCGTCACAGCTAACACTTTAAACCCTTCTCCCTTTTGCCTCCATCGAAGTATTGCTGGTTGTTGCATCGGAGGCTTCTGCTTGCTGCTTATTTGAGTTGTACAACTCTGTGTGTGTCTTTATGTATATATATACACACATTTTGATAATACGTGCCCGCATTCCTGAGGCTCACGCCTCATGCTTGCACCTCACGCCTAGGCCCCGAGACCCCTTTGTGCCTAAGTGCCCCTTGAGCCTTTAACACCATAGCTGTAAGAGGTGGTGATGAGTAGCTGATCGTAGCGGCTAATCAGCGACAGTGAGGAAATGGCAGAGACCCGAAGGGCAGAGAACTAGCAACAATGAATAGAGTAGTATAGGATGAGGGGCCGCAAGAGACTGTCCTGAGGGCCGCGCTGTGGCGAGGCTCTGCAATGGGGCGGCAAGGTTCTGCGATCTTGGTTTTCTTTTCCTGTTACTAGGGCTTTAGTTGATTTGGAAAATGGACAACGGCTAGGGTTTTTGATGGAGTTGTAAAGTCAGGCGTGGGTGAGATGGCCCACAATGAAGATACAAAGAAGAGCAATCACAGCTTTGATACCTGAAAAAAAATATAACTAATTCTTCCATTTTTTCTCATCTATTTTGTCATAACACTAACATAACGTATTCATAAAATAAAGGAGAAATAAAATGAAGGAAATAAGCATAAATCTGTCTCTATCTTTTTACCGAATAAAATCTAACCCTAGCTCTCCAATGTCCTTACAAGCTGTAGACAGTGTGTAGTTCATTGTATGTTTTAACATGCTCATAATAGAAATCCTTTTGGCAGTCTCTATTGTTGCAAGTCGAGCAGCACTGCAGCACTTAAAATGTGCAAACTTTTTTGCTTGTGTTAATCTGTAAAGTAGTTTGTATCGTGTATGTAATTTGCAATGTATTGCTCATCAGAGGAAATTAAAAAGATAAATTGGTTAAACAACATAATTTGTATATAGCCGACATTGCATTTAACCGAACTTAACACAATCTATTCCTTAGGTGATTTAAGTTGATCTTGTCTTATAATATGTAAGGAGAAATAAAGATGTGATTGACTGATTGTGGTCCCATTTGGGTGATTTCTTGCTGTCACAATTTGCCAGGATTAGTCTGGGCATAGCCTAGGACACACTTCAAGAAAAAGATCAGGTCCTAGACTGAAATTTATTTATATATTGGATGCTTGGGATCATGTTTTTTGCAAGGAACAACTATAACAACCTTCTAACATAAGAAACAAGAAAAGAAAGAAAGAAATCCTTTCCCTGTGGCTCCTACTTATATGCTTATTCTACACATGCACTTATGATACTTCTTTGTCTAACTTATAAATGTTTATACTTCTTATATAGGGGAGGGTTGGGTGGAAATGAAGATGGTGCTGGGGAAATTGGAACAGTCACTGGAAAATCTTGTCCAAAAGGGCTTTATGGCACATTCTGTGAGGTATGTTAACTTTATGCCTAAACCAAACAAAACTAACCAGCATATCCCACTTGGAGGTATGCTACCGTTATGCCTGAAAATGATATTTTCAAATTTATTGTGACTTGAGCACTCTTCCGTCAATCTAAGTAGTTTCCTTTGAGGTTCTACATAGTCCACTTTCCATCTCTCTTTTTAGATATATCCCATAACACCTATTCATGATAACCCTGAAACTTATGAGATACAAATTTTGTGGATTAGTTGTTGCATTTTGGTTTTGTGTCTTGATGATCAATAGTAGATACTTTATTCTTGAATAGACAACTCATACATATGAGATATAAAAAGGATTGGCTTCTGTTGTTTGTTGAGCAAAAGAACGTATATGGTAGGGTTCCAAGAGAGTGCTCTTGAGGAGAGAAAGGTCCTTAGAGGTATGCATGCTTATGTAGTAGTGAGCATATGCAGAGAGGAGATTAATACATTTTCTGTTACTTTAAGGTTACGCCAAGGGTCTTGAGTCGTTGTCTTTTTTACTTTAGTTATAAATGTTTGCCTTTTGGGTTCATTGTAGTTGCTAAAGTTTATATTTTCTTAACTTCTAGTTTTTAAAATGTAATACAATTGATTATGATGGTGGTTACTCTGGTTGTACTACCTCACTGTTGTAAGGAGTAATAATTTTTTGTGGGTTTTCTTGTTTTTTGAACAGGAATGCCCTGTTGGTACATACAAAAATGTTACAGGATCTGAAAAGGAACTATGTTTCGTGTGCCCTGCCAATGAGCTTCCCCATCGTGCATTTTATGTTTCTGTCAGAGGTATTGGGTTACAGCTGATGATTCATTTATTTATAGCAACTCAAGCTGTATCTATTATGTTATCCTGAAATTTTTTCTTAGACTGACCTTATGAATATGGTTTTAAGTGACTGATTAAACCTTTGTTTGCTTGTCATAGGGGGTACTGTTGAAACTCCCTGTCCTTACAAATGCGTTTCAGACAAATATCATATGCCACATTGTTACACTGCTCTTGAAGAGTTAATGGACACATTTGGTGGGCCTTGGTTATTTGGTCTTCTTCTATTGGGTCTTCTTATCCTGTTGGCACTGGTGCTTAGTGTTGCAAGGATGAAATTTATAGGACTTGATGAGTCACCAGGGTCTGGTCGAACACACGGATCTCAGATAGACCACTCATTTCCTTTCTTGGAGTCGCTGAATGAGGTTTCTTGAACTTTTTTGCTAATTTGCCCATATAGTGTTTGTATGAACCGAGTAATTACTTTACCACCATTTGTTCATAAAACATTGATGATTTTGGCTTGCAGGTTCTGGAAACGAATAGAGTCGAGGAATGTCAAGGTCATGTGCATCGGATGTACTTTATGGGTCAAAATACTTTCCCGGAACCTTGGCATCTTCCTCATACACCTCCAGAGCAAGTTATAGACATTGTGTAAATTCCTAACCATTGTTTCCCTGTTCCTTTTATTCTCCTTGTTAAAAAATCACTTTTTTGCCTTTGAGATATGAGGGATGAAAATATTTAAAATTTTCGGAGGTGATTCATTCTTTATTAGATATCATGTACTCTGTATTATCCTAAGAGTTATTTGATTGAACTTGCAGGTATGAGGGTGCATTTAATAGATTTGTGGATGAAATTAATGCTTTAGCGGCTTATCAGTGGTGGGAGGGATCAATATACAGCATTCTTTTCTTCCTTGCTTATCCTCTTGCATGGTCATGGCAACAATGGAGGCAAAAATTGAAGTTGCAACGACTCCGTGAGTTTGTTAGGTCCGAGTATGACCATGCTTGCTTGCGTTCCTGTCGATCGCGTGCTCTCTATGAAGGGATTAAGGTTAGTCCATTTTGATAAGATATATTGGGTTGCTTTCTCAAAAAATAAAATTATGTCGTATTTAGCTTGATTAAGTGTTTGGTCAGTCATCAGTATTCAGTAGCATAACTAGCTAAGCTAAGATGGGAATCTGGTTTCAGTACATAAACTTCCTTTTATTTGGAGGGAGATGAAGGAGGAGTCAAATGATATGATAAAAAGTGAAAGTATTTTGCTCGATTATGTATTGAGTCGGTAATATAGTTAGTTAAGGGTCTGTTTTTTTAGTAGCTTAATGAGCTTAATGAGACTCGCAGCTTATTCGGTCAGCTATACATAACTGTTTGGTAGTGGCTTAATAATATAGGAAGTGGCTTATCAGTAAGCTTTTTGATGGAGGTTTATGCAGAAAGCCAAGTTTTTTTTTTCAAACCTGCCCCTCCCAATTAGAAACACGCTTCTTCCATCTATGGAAAAACCCTCCCAAACAAAAACCTTCTCAATCTATACAGACAGTTTAATCCACACAGATAACTTTATCCTACAGGACTTAATGGAAAACCAACCAAACATCCCCTAAGTCTGAGTTGGGAATCTAGTCTCCACACTAGATTCAGAACATAAGCTTTTGTTTATGTAGATAGATGAAGGAACTCCCATTTTGTACACTGCTCTTTTCTTTTAAATAAGTGCTGTAAGCAGAAACAATGGAGAAAATGAAGGGAATATGGTTCTGAAAGTTGTTTTTTCTTTATTTATCATCCTTTGAATACAAACTTCAAGATTTAGTTAAAATAAAATCAGCAAGCATTGTTATTATTTTAGTATTTTAGTACTCCCTATGTCTGTTATGATATTGTTTTATGATTGTTGTTATTACGTTTTATCTCTCTCCTTCTAATTATTGTGATTTGATGTTTTAGGTAGCTGCAACATCTGATTTAATGCTAGCGTATGTGGACTTCTTTCTTGGGGGCGATGAAAAGAGAAGTGATCTTCCCCCTCGTCTTCATCAAAGATTCCCATTATCTCTTCTCTTTGGAGGCGATGGAAGTTACATGGCTCCTTTCTCACTTCACAATGACAACGTTATTACAAGTCTCATGAATCAGGTTTACCATTTGATTCCAAGGATTATATTTAGTTAAAAAATTGCTAACTTTTTGCAAATGTCCTTTCTTGATGTATTTATGTTGATTATTTGTTTTGTTTCTTTCAGTCTGTTCCTCCTACTACATGGTATCGGTTTGTAGCTGGTTTAAATGCGCAATTGCGGTTGGTTTGTCGGGGTCGACTTAGGGTAATGTTTCATACAGTTGTGGAGTGGATTGAAACTCATGCCAATCCGACTTTCGAGATTTATGGTGTACGGGTTGACCTTGCTTTGTTTCAAGCTACAGATGGGAACAATTATCAATATGGACTTGTGGTATCTGCTGTACAGGTTGATGGAGCTATTGAAAGTGCCGAACTAGCTAGGTAAAATGTTTTTACTTTAGTTATTAACCTCTATACTTATTGCTTGATATATATATATATACGTATGCCCTTTATATAATTCATGTTCAATGTATATATCAAGTAACCAACTTCTTTTATAGTATTTTTTCCTATGTCATCTTTATAAAGTCTCTACAAAACCATAAAAAAAAAAAACTTGTGCTGTAGTACTCCTTTTGCTCTTAATGCTAATCATTGAAACTGTAAATCAACTATATATTTATATCTCTATACAATAAAGTGAAAATGGAATAAGCTGATGGTAGTAAACGCATAAATTGGGCCGATATGTAGAAAAATGAATGCCTAATAATCTTTGTTTACTTAAAGATTTTAAAGACATCCTAGTTTGGACTGCTTCTTTCATCATATTACTTATTCAGATAAAATCCACTAGTAGAAGTGATTAAACTTAGACATAGAGTCAGGAGAGACTTCCAGCTATTATATAAACTTAGGGGCTGTTTGTTTACCTCTGTATGATGCCATACAGAGGTACCTCTGAATCGTGCAGAGCTTTCAGAGTGTTTGGCAAAACAAAATGGACCTCTGAAGCGTGACAAAAGGGTCTGGATGATAACTTATCTAACCCCTTGCAAAATGATTCAGAGCTATGTTTCTTCCCAAAATACCCTCTCTTCTTTCTTTAGCGCCTCCATCCTCCTCTCCCTCAACTGGTTACTATTCCTACCGTCTTTCCCTCGATTTCTCTCATCTCTCCCACGGTTTCTCTTCCATGACGAAGGCCAGGCATCTCCGGGCTTCGATTTCATCTGCTTATTTAGGTTTGATTGGTCGATTTTGCAATTGGGCCAAAAACGACGCTGATTATGGCTTTTTGCGTTTTGTGTTGTTCATCGTTTCTGGGCTCGAGGTTGCTAGTTTGGAAGATTGTGTGATGTTCGTTTATACTCCCTATACCTCCCTTGAGCTTCGATTTCATCTGTTATTCAGGTTTGATTGGTCGATTTTGCAATTCGACGCTGATTAGGGCTTTCAACAGCGTTGATTACTTTCTGGGTTATTGCTGCTGTGTTTAATCGAGTCTAGGCGCTGTTTGGGGTTCGTTTTGGTCCCCAAATATATTCCAACGATTCTATTTTTCAAAGCATTTCTTCCTCTTTCATTTCTTCTGCTTTTCTATATTATCATGGTATCTTCATCCTCAAGCTCAAATCCAGATGACGACTGGATCTACGATCAATATGCATCCATGGATGCCCAAATGAAGATGATCATTATGTGTGGTCTCCCCTTCGATTCATACGATAACAATCTTATAGAATTATTGGTCTTCGATGTCGAATGGTGTTCTTTTTCATACAAAATGTGTCTCTAATATTCTGATTTCAATGGTGAAATCCATTCTTGATTATGCTGCTATTGTTATTTCAAAGCTTGAAAAAAATGGTGGATTTTGTTTATTATTCAGAAGTGAAGTATGATTTTACTGAATTTATGCAATCAAAAGGTGAAAAATTCTCTGAACCATGTGTACATCTTCCTGAAAAGTGGAACACTACTTATCGAATGTTGGATTTTACAGTTAAACAAAGATCATTGCTTGCAGAATTTTTTGCCAAAAGTGGTAAGAACTATATCGATGATAAAGATTGGGAAAAGGTCGAATCACTTGTGGGTATTCTCGAAGTTTTTCGAAGCTCTACTGTTCTTTTATCTAAAGCTTACAAGCCTACTATACCACTGGTTTTGGGGTAATGTTTGTTGATATCCAATATGTTTAAACAATATAAACAAAACCCATTTTGGAAACCACTGATTTCGGATCTGCAATCGAAGTTTTTGAAGTACTATGAAACAATGGCTCCAATCTTTTATTGTTCAAGTGTTTTAAATCCCACCATTGGTGTTGGAGGAGTTGAGAATATTTTTGAAGATATTGAGGTAAATTTGGGTTTGAAGGTGAATGATAATGATCATGGTACTGTTAATATTGTTTCGTTTATGTGTTCGTGTTCGTGTAATTTTAAATCAATGTAATTTTGTAGATTTGGATGATTATATGGAACCTTCGTCGGAACCATTTGGTTTCTAGTTCATTGGAAGAAAAACCGTTGAAACCGGATGTGGTCGTTACAAGTTCTTCCTTGTGGTTTATATTATAAGTTAATTATTTTATTTAGAGCAAAATCATACAAAAGGATAAAATGGTAATTTGTTCTTATTCAGACTGTTCATTCAGAGCGGCTACCAAACAACCAATTTTCATTCTGCACTATATCATACAGAGCCTCTATACCATGCAGACCTCTGTACCATCCAGCTCTATACCATCCAGCAACTACAAAACAGCCCCTTAATCCGTGTGCTTATAATGCTGGTAATACAAGTAAACATATATATATATATATATAGGGTTGGGTTCCGATGAGAAGGAGAGTTAAGGTGAGAAGCATAAGAAGGGATCTCCACCCTTGGATCATATTAGGATGAGATGCACCAAGATAAGGTGGACAGAGATGCACCAGATCAACTCCCTTATGAAGCGCAATTCATGGGTGGGCATGAGATTAAAAGTGGTGAAGGGTTCAGATCTCTTCTTACACTTCTCACCTTAACTCTTCTTCTCACACGATCTTATGCCTATATATATATAAGCATGTTTAATATTTTCGACTGAATCTCCATCTCTACAAGATTTGATGAACTGGTGTACCTCTGAATTACATGTGTTTCTCTTCATATCTGCTTTTTGGTGGAAATCTTGTTTGTTTTTATGCCTACACAGATATGGTGTTTGTGGAATGTACTGCATGCATTTGTTAGTATATATAGTTGTTAGCACTGAAATTATTAGTTATAAAGTTTTTTCTTTTGCAACAGTATTCATCATAATATTCTTGTTACCAACATACCGACCTTTTTCTTTTTTCCTTTCAACAGTAATGACATTAATGTAATTCAAGAAGATCCAATTCATGATTCAAAAGAAGATAAGGCTTCAGAACAGGGGGGTGCAGACGATAATATGATACAAAAGAAGAGTTATGGTATGGTATTAGATATCAACAGTTTGAAAAGTCTCAAGGAAAAAAAAGATGTATACTTTCCCCTCACTTTTATAGTTCACAACACTAAACCTGTTGGCCACCAGGTAATTTCTAACTCCTCCATCTGGTCTATTATGCTCAATCCTGTATGAAACCAAATATTCATAATGAATATTCATGAAGTTGATGATGAATAATTATGATATTCATTATGCATATTTATGGATATAGGGGCAGGTTCAAACGAAAACGCTACCTATTTAAGAAAACAAGAAAACTTTTTTCATGTACAAAATCATATATGATTTACATACAAAATCGTATATGATTAACCGCGACTTTTCCAGCGACTTAACTCGCGGCAAAAGTCGCCATGTCCATTTTTTCATGTTAGTACAAAATCATATGTGATTTTGTACATGAAAAAAGGTTTTCTTGTTTTCTTAAATATTTAGCGTTTTCATTTGAACCTCCTTCTATGGATATATATATATATATATATATATAGAGAGAGAGAGAGAGAGGGGGAGGTTCAAGGGAAAACACTAATAAAGAAGAAGTTGAAGAACACCCTGGAACCCCTTTATCCGGACGGTATGCACAAATGCATACAAGCGATTGAAGTTGTTTTTTTCTATGCACCAATGCTTCTATAATTACATATGCACTAGTGCATATGTACAAATGCATGTTACAAATTACCGGTATGCATTTGTGCATAACGTCCCGATGGAGGGATCCCAGGGTGTTCTTTCAGTTTTCTTTTTTTTTTGGTGTTTTCCCTTGAACCTGACCCTGGGAGCCCTCCATCTGGACGTTATGCACAAATGCATACCGGTAATTTGTAACATGCATTTGTACATATGCACTAATGCATATGTAATTATAGAAGCATTGGTGCATAGAAAAAAAACAGCTTCAATCGCTTGTATGCATTTGTGCATACCGTCCGGATAAAGGAGTTCCAGGGTGTTTTCAGTTTTCTCTTTTTTTAGTATTTTCCCTTGAACCTCCCTCTCTCTCTCTCTATATATATATATATATATGTTTTTGGAAAAAAAATTGTATATTCATTATGAATATGTGGTTCCTCAGTTTTCTAAATATTTACAGTTCTTAATGAACTTTCCTCTCTGTGTATTAATGCATATAGTTTCTGAACAAAATCTATCAATGGTTGGTGCAGGATCTTGTTGGTTTGGTGATCTCAATGCTACTATTAGGAGATTTTAGTCTTGTTTTGCTTACATTGCTCCAGTTATATTCATTTTCTTTAGCGGATGTGTTCTTGGTTCTCTTCATTTCGCCACTTGGAATATTCCTTCCTTTTCCTACCGGTATAAACGCTCTGTTTAGTCAAGGACCCAAGCGCTCCGCTGGGCTGGCTCGTATATATGCTCTCTGGAACATTACGTCCTTAGTCAATGTGGTAAGTCACTGTTTATTGGTAGATCAAGATTTTACAAATTATAAAAACCGATGATTCCAATGACTATATACACCCATCTGGTTATAAGTATCGGCTAATAAGTTTCTAACTTTTTGTTATTGCTAGGTGGTTGCTTTTATATGTGGTTATGCTCATTACTCCACTCAGCCCAGTAAAACACCTTCAGACGTCCAGCCGTGGACCATGTGAGAACATTTTTCATGGTGGTCAAATTCTAATAAATGAGACTCGTTTTGCACTACAAAAGATGGGCTTAATAGCTTAATAGAGTACTTAATGAGCTTTTAAGGTCCTATACAATAGGGTTACAATAAGTTGTTAGGATGAAGTTAGACGACCTAACAAGTTTTATTGACGAAATTGAGCAATCTAAACAAAACCCAAGAATTTTATCATCTTGTTGGCCTTTTTATAAGATATTTTTAAAAGATATCCTGTAAAAAAAGGCTAATAGGACACTCCAAAAGTGTTCTAAAACACTATTAAGACAATTTATTTCTTGTGTCTTGTTAGATTGTCCAAATTCGTTGCAACTCTGTTCCAACAACTTATTATAATGACATTGTATAAGACTCAAAGTTATCAGTCTTATTGACTCGAGTTCTAAAAAGCCCATTTCTTGTAGTGGTGTCTGTTTAACAACAGCCTTATTTGGTCACACTTAACACGTGGACACGTGTCATGTTTTGGTTGGTTTGTGCAGGGAAGAAAGCGAATGGTGGATATTTCCGGTTGCACTAGCTGTGTGTAAATTTATGCAGTCGTGCTTCGTAAATTGGCATATTGCAAACTTGGAGATTCAAGATCGATCGTTATATAGTAAAGATACTGCAGCATTTTGGCGATCATCGTAGCTGTAGTAGGTGTTTTAGATGGATGAACATTTGCAGTTGTTCATTTTTGAAAAAAGTACCTTTTTCGGCTATTCGTTGTAGTGTAGGCAGCATATAAAAATGGAAGATTTTGTTGCAATGTTAGGTAGAGCGAAAAGAATGCTTGAACTTTTATTTTTTTTGTTGTTGTATATAAATAAATTCGCGGTGGCCCGCTATACTGTTTTAAATGATTTTGTAACGCACCATGTTGTTGTTCTTGAATGCCATTAAGAGGCGAGTTTTCGAGATATCATGTATTCATGTGTGTACGTGTCTAATTAAGTGTGTTTTGTGCAAAAAGGTTTATAATTGGAACTCCATGAGTCGGCACTGCTGACTCTAAAGAGCA
The DNA here is from genome assembly GCA_036898165.1 of Silybum marianum. NCBI lineage: Eukaryota > Viridiplantae > Streptophyta > Magnoliopsida > Asterales > Asteraceae > Silybum > Silybum marianum. The sequence continues at coordinate 22,225,813 of CM072539.1, forward strand.
TCATGTGAGAGACAAATCAGGTATACAAAAGACTGTCAAGTCTCCGGCTTAAGGCCCACAAGAAGCCCAATCCCCAAATAGATTGTAGCTTCTGCAGTCCACAAAATGGTTATCAGCTCGAACCCTTGTATGCTTATACAAGTATACCATTCTGGAACCAATTATTTGATAAGCCAAAGGTATTTGAGAAATAACACATGGATGTTGACTAATTTCGATCACAATCCAAGTATAGGGGCAAAGAACTTACAGGAAAAAAAAATTGTCATGTATTGTAGAGTTGTACGGTACAACCAACAACATCATGCTTCGGAGTTGTACGGTACAACCAACAACATCATGAGCTTTGGATATCTTGAACATACACATCATACACCACTACAAGAAAAGTTACTTTTAGAGACCAAATAAGAATTTGAAAATTCAAGTGGCGCCAATACAAGTTGTCTCTAATAACTTAGCGGGAAAGTCGCCAATAATCTGAAAACGCAGAGACAACGTGTGGTCTCCAAAGAGTAAAATTTATTCTGATTTTTTTTAATTCATAATTTTTAGAGACGACATGTGGTCTTAAGAATTTTATTCTGATTATTTAATTATTTTAATTCATAATCTTTAATGACGGCATGTGGTCTTCACAAATAAGAATTTTAATGTGATTATTTATTTATTTTAATTCATAATTTTTAGAGACTGACATGTGGTCTCCACAAATAAGAATTTTAATGTGATTATTGATTTATTTTAATTCATATTTTTTAGAGACGATTTTGTGGTTTCCACAAATAAGAATTTCATTCTGATTATTTATTTATTTTAATTCATAATTTTTAGAGACGGCAGTGTGGTCTCCACAAATAAGAATTTTATTCTGATTATTCATTTATTTTAATTCATAATCTTTAGTGACGACATGTGGTCTCCACAAATAAAAATTTTATTCTGATTATTTATTTATTTTAGTTCATAATTGTTAGAGACGACATGTAGTCTCCATAAATAAAAATTTTATTCTGATAAATCATTTAATTTAATTCATATTTTAAATACATACTCGTTTAGGTATCCTGGTTTTAGTGGTAAAGTAACAAAATAGAAAACAATTATGTGTTCCATTTTTTTATGATTTGGTGTTAGTTGAGACAAGTTTATTTGTGAATATGGGAAATTATTAAAAAAGTTGTTTTTACTTTTCGAAAATTTGAGAAATAGATCGTTAGGTCTTGCTAACGATCAAAACTAATTTGGAACTAAATAACGATTTTTGCACTTAGTGTGAATTAAATTTGAGGTTATATCCGTTATTATTAATTTTGTTCTAATTGCATTTGGTAATTGTATTATTTTGAAGATATCATTCGGCTCATTTTAGTTAACTATATTGATAAAAAAAATCAAATAATAAATTTGAAAATAAATGGACATAAATAAATAGTGAAAATGTAAATCTCTAACTGTTATTGTGATATTTTTTTTATTAGAATTGGATTAAATTGATATAATTACAAGAGACTTATGTAATTAGAAAGTGTAAAAAACTAAAAATGAAGTTATACCTTTTATCTATTTTGTCCATAATTTAGAATAATATACCTAATAATAAGAAGCTTTTATATTTTTTTCAAAAATTAAAAGTTTTGTTGAATCAATATAAAACTGATATCAATAATCAAACTTATCGTTTTTTCTTAAGAAATGAGAATGTTGTTATGAGAGACAAACATACAGATACATAAATTTATGTGTTGAGTCAGGTTCAAACGAGAACAGTAGACTAATAAGAGAACATAAGAATAATCAAATCATATGTGATTTTACACAAAACTCATACTCACGTGTAAAGAATCACATGTGATCATGCACGACCTTGGTTGCGACCTAGGTCACCGTCCAAGTTGCTCATGCACACATGCGTTGACCGTGTTACATAATTACATATGATGTCAGTGTAAAATCACATGTAATTTGATTACTTTTGTGTTCATTTACTTCATCTATGCTCTTGTTTTTGTGTTGTCTTCGTTGACATGCTTTTATTTTAATAAATAGAATTTTTTACACTAACTTTGTACAATTTCTTTTTATAAACAGAATAGAACATAAATCACTAATTTACTATTACAAATTTGGCAGGAATTTTAACCGGAACAAACATGTTCCACCTCCATCCCATGGAACAAGGTGAAAGGGACCTGTAATTTACCACTATAATATCAAAATAATATCTAATTTTCTTCTACAATATCAAATACGTCTCACTTTTTACATTTTATTCATTTATTAATTTTTGTTTATTGTATTTTCTGTTATTTTTGGTTGGTCAAAAAAATGTGGAATGTTTTTGCTTAGTTGACATTAAAAATGATATAAAAAAATTAATGTCACATCAATAAATAATCTTGGTCATTACTTTTAGATTATTAGGTAAATCAAGTGCTAAATATTTATAATCGTAGATGTACCAAAATGATGATTTTGAAATCATATTACCTAAAATAACAAACAAAACAAGAATATGTTATATTTATACAATTTACCTAAGAACATTAATTATTTATATATAGAAATCTAAATATGATAATGATTCTATTGTGGTGAAGGTTGAAATGAGAACAAGGTCCAATTGTTGTTTTTATTTATGTATTCCTGGTTTATCCACTAAGTCAGTATGGCTGGTTCTTTGCGCCTAGTTTTGGACGTGAGAACACTTATTTCACAGATGATAATACATACAAGGAGATTTGGTGGTGTGCGGAAGACTTGGCCCAAAACATAGATCCCGCCAAAGGTCTCTCTCGTCTTATTTAATATCACATGTGATAGACTATAATATCACATATGATTAACTATTATAAAATAGTGTTCTTGTATTTTTATGAAATTGTGATATTATAGTTTGAACTCGTTACCTTATTCCATTTGTACCTCTAAAAAGTTTTATAAAATGTGTAATTTTACAAAAAATTTAAAATTGAAAATAGGCGTAAAATTCGGTTTCCCTCTCTTAAGTTTCTCAATTTGAACAGTTCTCGTACCTTAACTTTATGTAGCTTGTTTTTGTCCTTCATGTTTGTTCATTTTCAACAAATTTTTCGTTCCTTTGTCTAATTAACATCTGTTAACTTTTACCGTTGAGTCCAATTCATTGTGTCTTACTCATTTTTATTTCCTATTATTTTAAGTAAATAAAAATTATATTATATTAAATATTTTTTATTTAAGAGAGATAACACATTGCCTCGGTCCCCCTTCCCCCTTCTTCGTGGCCAACATTTATCCCATCTCTGATTTGGGTTTAGAGATTTTATTGTTTTGAAGTTAGGGTTTGTGCCAAAATGTTTGTGAATGAACTTAGATTGTTGGTGATCAATTCTAGTGGTCGAGGAAGATCGTTTTCGACGAAAGGGTTGTTAGGAAAGACGAGGAGAAAGCGGTGGGGTCATTACTTGAAAAAACAATTGAAATAGTTTTAAATTTTTCATATGACCATAATACCTAGTTAACCATCTTTCAATATCATGATTGGGTCGACCAGGCCAGATCATGAGTGAAATTCATGATCAGATCAACTAGACCAGATCATGAGTGAATAGAAAATCGAAAATGTACATAACAGTTCCAATTGAAATAGTTGGAATATAATTCTACTACTTCATCTTCTAGAAGTGGCCTTTTTAGTGCTAGCTGAACATAAAGTAATGACTTTTGTACAACATCGAATCGGAAGGGTTCTATGTAGTGGTATCGTTTGGATTGTTACAACCTCTAGCAAAGAGAGACAAAATCAGTTGAAAATAGACATACATAAGGGACAAAAACTGTTAAAATTGACAAACATTAGGGACTATAGCTAAACTTTACTCTCAAACGAAGCTACTAGGGGTCTTGAATTGAAGCCACGTGGAAGTTTTTTTCAATAATCCGACCGTTGGGAAACAATCTCTCTCCCTCTCTCTTTATTCAAAATCATCCCTCGTTTCCCTTCCCGTTGAGTCGTCTCTCTCTCTCTCTACAATCTCTCTCTCTCTCTCTCTCTCTCTCTCTCTCTCTCTCTCTCTCTCTCTCTCTCTCGCTCATGGCAATCACAATGGAGTCGCAGCCTCAGCAAAAGGTACCACAATTTTCCTTTTTGGAAGTTCGATTATAGTGTTTCCACGTTTTGATGTTATTTTAGGGTTCAATTGTTCGCTAATCACTGTTTAGATCTTACAGTTTGAGGACAAATTGTTTGATTTTCTCTGTCATATACTTTCAATTAGAAAGTTCGATTAATAGAGATGTAATGAATTTATTTAGGGTAAATAGTGCTAAACATGTGTCTCCAGAAACTTTGTTCTTACCGTAGATGCTGTAAATGTGTTTCTGTTCAAGTAGGTTTCGAGATATAGCAGCAGATAGACTTTAGTACTCTGTGATTATTGATGTATCAGAGGATTGAAGGATAAATTCAACAGTTGATGAATTGATATAGATGAAACCCCTTTTTATTTAGAATCGTATGTCCTTTTTGGTCCTGGTTCTGAATTTGGTTTTCAGTCATTTTGTGCATCTTTAATGAAGGGTTTATAGTCAATGTTAAGAACGATAGAAGTCAGATGGCTTTGGAGTTTACTGGTGTGAAAGCTTTAGGTTCTACCAGTTTTTGGAAAACTTTCCTCATAAAAGATTATCTTGAGAAGTACAAGCATCTGAAGTTGATTGCAGCATTTCTGCCATTATGAGGAGTAATATATGTCAGATGAACAATTTTAAATCAAATGGTTTGTATATAATTTGACTTAAAATACAAAGTTTCTAGTATGATGATGGTTCCAACTGCTTTGGCATCTGCATGGTTAACATACCATAAAATTTCTTGATGTCAGTAACAGTGAAGGTGCTTGAATCTTTATTTTTTTGGAACCGGCGGATTTTATTAAAACCACTGTATGCGAGACAAAGCAGGGCAAAAGAAAACGGAACAGAATACTTGCAAGATGTTAAAAGGAGAACAACTCCAATCAGCCCAATTACAATTTCGAATCTTTATGATCTACTAATAATAATAATAATAATCATTTTATGCTTTTTATAGGCTTCTACAGAGGGTGCAACAGAGAAGAAGAGGTGGACACTTAGTGACTTTGACATTGGGAAGCCCCTTGGAAGGGGAAAGTTCGGTCATGTCTATATAGCAAGAGAAAAGAGGGTGAGTAAATTAAATCCAATTGCCATGCTTAACATATTCTGTGGTATTTTACGACATTAATTATAAGCTAAACTATCATTCTTAGTTTTTGTTAGTAGAGGCTTTCTTTATCATCTTTTTGTATCTCTACTTGTGCCCGTATTAGTTTTCAACTTCTTTTTAGGATTATCTGATTCACTTTAGTTTTTGTATGAATCTTATCGTGTTTTGGCACTGGAACAATACTTCCAAAGTTTCCAAATCTAGAACTAGTAGATAATGGTTGTTAATGAAGTGCTTTTTCTTGCCAAGGAGTGTATAACTCTGCTTAATGGATTATACTTGATGGAACTCATAGCCATGTGCTGAATAACATCCATATCTTTTTTTCTGAAACAGAGCAATCATGTTGTGGCACTGAAGGTGCTGTTCAAGAGCCAACTTAAACAATCTCAAGTGGAGCACCAACTTCGTCGTGAAGTTGAGATACAAAGCCATCTCAGACATCCTAATATCTTAAGACTTTACGGTTACTTCTATGATCAGGTACAGCATATTCATACCTTCATGTCATACGAAAGGTGCTATTTTAATTAAATTTCTAATACATAATTGATTAAATTTTGCAGAAAAGGGTCTACTTGATTCTGGAGTATGCTGCAAAGGGTGAACTCTACAAGGAGCTGCAGAAATGCAAATATTTTACTGAGCGACGTTCTGCTACTGTAAGTCTGTCTTACCATCAGTCCACTAAAAGTATATAAATGATATCATCTTATTTATATCACATTTTTCCATTCAAACAGTATGTTGCATCATTAGCACGGGCTCTCATTTACTGTCATGGGAAGCATGTTATTCATAGAGACATAAAACCGGAGAACCTCTTGGTTGGTTCACAGGTAATAATCAAAACTTTTGGAACCTTGTTTATGTGTTAGTTATTTGATCAGAAAGAAAGACAATGTGTGCTTGTTTTATTTATTTACACATGGTTTATCTCTTTCAGGGTGAATTGAAGATTGCAGATTTTGGCTGGTCCGTGCACACATTCGATCGCAGGCGAACCATGTGTGGCACCCTAGATTATCTTCCACCTGAAATGGGTAAGACCACTTGACAGTATCCACTGTTGTTAAACTGTTGCTTTAACTCTTTTCTCGGTGCTGCTATTAGAGATGGATTTCCACTCGATACTTATAGAAACTTTTTGAATTGACATAATGATGGTCTATTTTTCTTTGAGTTTCAAGCTTATATATGTTGGGCTATATATATTGTAGTGGAAAGTATGGAGCATGATGCAAGTGTAGATATATGGAGTCTTGGAATCTTGTGCTATGAATTTCTCTATGGTGTCCCTCCCTTTGAAGCAATAGAGCACTCTGATACATATAGAAGGTAAGATCCTACTTACAAAATTACCATCATCATTCTTGGTTAATATAAGGCTTCAATATCTGATATGGATTATTGACTCAATTCTGCAGGATCTTGCAAGTAGATTTGAAGTTTCCTTCAAAGCCTGTGGTTTCTTTAGCTGCAAAGGACCTCATTAGTCAGGTTTCAACTCTTTCTCCCCCCCCCCCCCCCCCGGATGACCTACACATTGCTTTTTTGGTGTCATAATTCTCAGAAATTTTGATATATAAGAGAGAAATTTTTATTGTTAATTTTGTCAGATTTTGCATTCTTTGCTGTGGTTAATGGTGTCTAATTAAGGAGTTGCGAATAACTTGAAAACTGAATAACCCAAAAAGGTTTAACCAAAATCTCATTGGTTCGGATCAGTTATTCGACATTGGATTTTTTTAATAATACCCTTAAGTGTGCCCTAAACGCAATTTAGAATCGGATCAGTTATTCGACATTAGAGATCAACTATAAATTATAACCTTAACCTTTTTTTTCCAACCATATTTGATTATTTATTGTCTACCTATTTGAAAACATTGCATCATGGATGAAGAAATCATTTTGATCTCATAACTTTCTGCCTCTGCTTGTTTGCACACACCCTCACATGTAGCTTGTTTCTTTTTAGTTTATTTTCTTGCATGGTCTGCATACATTCTACAAATGTCCACAGAATGATCGGCTTATTAACATATATATATATATATATATATATATATTGACACTGAATACAGATGCTTGTGAAGGAAACTTCAAAGAGGCTGCCACTGCACAAGCTGCTTGAACATCCATGGATTGTGCAGAATGCAGACCCTTCTGGGGTCTACAGGGGTTAGTTACTCAATTTCCTTATCCAAGAACTGTAACGAGTTGTAAAAATAACAACGATTTTTTAAATTCACAAGTACAAAAAGACGACGAGTGTTCCAAATTCATGTATAGTATTGATTTGTTTTTTTTTTTACTTCATCGTGTGGTTTGATTCATACTATCTTGAATATCATATTACAACTCCGACAATTAATGATGATTTTCTTAACGGTCAAGCGTGCAACTAAATTGTCCCTACAAATGTGATGGTTCGTTGGTGCATTATAAAATGTAACAAAGTTTCTTTTTCCTCGATTAATGTTACAAACTTCTGATTTTTCCTATTTCATAAATATTTAGGCTGATCACTCGATGATGTGGATGCCAAGTTGTCACTTATTATATAAAGCGGATGATATTAGTTTGTAAATATAGTTTTTTTTTATTTATCAAAAAAGCCAAGTTTTCAAACTTTAGAGTATTTCCAATAGATTCTCAAAAAATAAAGATTTTGGACATTTTTTTTTCTCGCTTAAATTGGCTTTCCAAAACTTTTCTCCAAATATGGAAAAAGTAGGAGAGCGTGTGTGTAAAAATCTCCAAATATGAACACCGCAAAAATGATTAAATATTTAAAGAAAGAAATAATATTTTATTAGATGAATGAGATATTTTAATAATATATATAACCAATGCTGTAATCTCCAAAATGGGGAATATGTGTTGAAGATGCAACCATTTACTTGACGGTTGGTTCTCCCCTTCACGGTTTCGTCCTTCTCCCCTTCACCGTTTGCTCCACTCAATGATTGCGTTTGTTTTGTTGCACTTTATTTCTCCATCTATTATGTCTCCATAAAGTACATACGACATTTTTTTGTCCATAAATTACAAATAATACACTTTTTGTACCCTTTGTCGTTAGACAGCTTTCTCCCTTACATCACTGTAGAGATAACATTTTAACAGTTTCATTAAGAGACATCATCTGAATCGCTAACAGGTGAATCCTGTTTGACAAAAAAATAAGTCCGCCTCTTAATGGTTCCAAAACCTTCTGAATCATTTAGTATCTTGGACCTCCCTTAACCATTCAGAGGTCTAATTTCATTTTGAACAATTACAGAACAATTATATTTCATTTTGCACTATATCATCATACGAGTCTTTTAATCATTCTGTACCAAACCATTCAGCAACCGTCAAACAACTAACTTGTCTTTGAATATTCAGAATGGATTCTATGGGTTTTTTGAAGTGTTTGTTTTTTCTATGCTCCATCTTTGTTGTTGGTTAATAAATAGAAAGAGTATATTTCTATTTGCAAATGGGTGATTGAGGTATTTCCAATTTGCCATCATTTGGGAGGATTACAGGTGCTTCTTGTTTGCTGCCAATTGCTTCTTGAGCTTGTTTTCTTGATTTTTGAAGCTCTGCTGCTTTTTGCTTTTCATATTGATTTATGAGGTCATTAACCTGAACAAAGATCCACATAATAATTAGTTTAAGAAAATATCATTTCAAAACAACACACCTTTTTATTTATATATATATATATAATCAGATCTACCTGGCCACGTACGTTAGCAATTTCTTGATTCAATCGATCACTTGTTCTCTTTGAACTATGACCAACATTTTTGGGAGTCTGATTTTCTTCCGAAAGGTTAAATAATACACCTGGAATTAACCAATGCAACAAAAATCAAAAAATTACATGAAATAAAAAATATAGTATCACTAGAAAAAAGAACATAAGGTGGTTTGGAAATGGAAGGAAATGGAAATGTCCTTGCTATTTCTGTTCTGTTTTTTCTAGCACCTTGTTAGTTTTAATAAAACTGTGGTTGTTCAAAAAAAAGGGAAAAAAATGACACGTAGACGTAAACTAATAACATGTTTAAAAAGTAAAATATGTATAACACAGAAAAACTCAAAAGTTTGTTGTTACATTAATTGAGAAACAAAATTCGGTATACTAAATAGGAAATAAACCAAACTTTGTTACATTTTCTTTTATTTTGTCCAGAGTTTGAACGGTCACTCCGTAACCATTCTGGATAGAAGAAAACAATGACCGATCATAACCGGTGGGGTTGAACCTTAATAGGTTGGCTTTGTTTTATAAATATATTACTATTTGTTTTGTTTCTTTTAATATATTAAATATCTTATTATTATTATTATTATATATCAACATATTTCTAATGTGCTAAAATATCATGTCATTTACTCCAATTAAAAGATTTTATTTATTTGATTTTAAAAGACATTCAAATAATATTTTACTTAGTTGACCAATAGGTGATTTCAAAACAGAGAACAAATTGATCACTTAATTTTCAGACCAAGGAGTGGTTCTTGAATTAAGAAGATTTTTTTTCTTTCTAAAATCAATCTGAATGAATTTTCCTGAAAACTGACAACTTGTCCATCTGGCTTATGAAAGAATTATAGAAGGTTTTAGGGTTTTAATTTGACGTGTGTAGTTTAATAATTTATCAATCTTATCCCATTTCCCATCTGTCAGTTTTTTGTTCCACCTGCTTTGGTACAACAAAAAAAATGCATTTTCGTCCCACAGAGTCCCATCCTGTCCAAGTCTGACAAGTTCTTATTCTGTCCAGTCCAGTCCAGTCTTGTTGTATCGTGTGTTTGTACACATCTTCTACACAATTACACTATGAACACTCATTAAGGTCATTCAACTAAATGACCTCAAATTATTGCATACTAATCATAATCATATAGTCAAAAAAATACAGTCGAAAATCGAAAAAGACAATTTAAGTACAACGAGCGAGATAAATCCTTTTTATTATTGAATTTGAGGGGGGGCGCTTAGCGATCAAAATGTTAAACCAGTCGCTAGCTGCAGCTTAAGCATCTGAACAGACTGGTGCATTCAGCACTTGTTCCTACATTGACCAAACCGTTGAGATGGTCAATCAGATTCACAAGGCACTTCGATCAAAATCTTGTGTTTTTTCTGTTCAGACGTTGTTACCTGAACTGCTGCCGGTGCTGATTTCTCCGTCATGCGACAACTGTGTAGTTGCTGCTGAATGATGTTGTTGTTCTTCGGCTTTCTGGAATTCAATCACTTCATGTGGTCTCAAAAAGCTCGGCTGATTGGTGGATGAAAGCAAACGTGCCCACATCCTATCTGTGATCACGACTGTGTTATGATGATCCACTATACGCTGCACGTTAACAAACGCCATTCAGACTTGTAAATAAGAAAGGGAATTTTACTCAAATAGCCATTTCAGATAAAAATTTTTTTGCCTCCTAGCCCATTTCTCTCCGAAATAGCCATTTGGTTCGCCAAAAATGTAAAAAAGCCAAAATAGCAATTGTGACCTCACTACAAGACAAAACACAAAGCTTTCAATTTGCGTTCGCAATTTGAAAATTGTAAAAAGCCATTTGGAATTTGGGTCGCAAATTTTACAAAAACAAATGATTTGGGATGGCAATTTTTGCGACCCAACACTATATATATCTATTTTTATTAAAATTTTCTATATATATATATATATATTAAAATGATTTGGGAGGGCAATTTTTGTGACCCAAATTACTTCTTTTGTAAAAATTGCGACCCAAATGGCTTTTTTACAATTTTCAAATTGCGACCCAAATTGTAAGCTATGTGCTTTTGTCTGGTAGTGAGGTCACAATTGCGACCTCATTTTTGGCAACCCTATTGGCTACTTTAGGGAGAAATGGGCTAGGAGGCAAAAGTTTTTTTTTTCTTCAGAAATGACTATTTGAGTAAAATTCCCAATAAGAAATTGAACATACGGATTTAAGGGTGTGATAGAAGACTAACTTACACTTAACGGAATATAAGTCTGCCGACCATGAACAAGCCCACTGATAAAACCGGTGTAACCCGCCATGGCTCCATGAACACAACTTTGAGCAAGGAGAGTGCAGTAAATATTGTCGGCTGGGTTACTTGGGACGGCACGGATCATGTAAGTGGGATCTGCACAATTTAACCAGTTTGTTCTTGTTAAAAATGAACGAATTTTTGATAGCTTTTGGACGGAAAATCCGTCAAATGGGCAAAAGAAATTCGATTGATTGGTTTGTTTTTAATAAAATGATATTATGTTGCATCTCAAACAGAATCTCTAAAATGAAGAAATAAAGATTTACAGGATTTTTTTAATAAAAGTTGGCTCCAATAAAATCCCAATCATTCTTTAAATTGAATATTTTAAAAGTATAATCATTACCATAAATTTTCAAAATAGAGGAGCTATTGGAGTAGAAATCAATTTGTTCAAACTTCTTTTTGACTTTTGCTTCTCTATTTCAAAGAAATTACAGAGAAACTGTTGGAGAGGCTCTTCTGTGTTTTGCTTCTTTATTTTAAAAAATCATAGAGAAACTGTTGGAAATGCTTTTAATGTTTTAAGAACAGAAAAAGTGTCAAATATTATATCTTTCAACCCTAACCAAATTTATTTTAATAATTTATAGGCCAAAGAAATACTCTCTTGATAAGATGTTGAAAGTTACCAATGTATTTAAGAGTAATTGGGAAGAATTTCTTTTTTGCAAAATGAGCCTGCAATGAACCAAGATTCACTTAGAACAAATTTAAAAAAAAGTATATAAATATTTATATACAGCAAAATTCACACGCACTCCCGAACTTTGATGATGCTTGAACCCATAACCTCCAAGAAGGATGGGATCTACCAGTAACCCAGATACTGTTGGGCCATTGACCCTTTGGTAAGAAGAAGAAATTTGAACTGAAGCGTACCTTAATTTTATCAGAAAGCCACAACCCAACATCTTTAAGTAGTCTGTTCCCTGAAGCATCTTTTGCAGTTGATGACTGGCTTTGTGCAACAAGCTCTTGACCGGCTCCTTCAGCTACGACTATAACCATGTGCCCGTTTTCCTTAAGCCGTTTCTCTACATATTCAAAAAGCCCGCCTTCACCTTCCAAATAGAAAGGCGATTCCGGGATCAAACACAAATCCACATCACGACTTGCAAGAGTTGCAAACATTGCAATGAACCCTGAAAATAACAATAGAAAACAAAAGATTTAGATTAATATTATGGACGGTTTAAAAGAATAGCCTTCTGACATACATCTTTTTTTTAATTGTACGACCTTCTGACAGATTTTGAGTCATCCTTGTGTTAGGAAGAGACATTCTTCTGTCAGTCAGAGCCATTCATAAATCTGTTAGAGGGAGGTTCAGGGGAAAACCTTAAAAAAAACTGAAGAACGCTCTAGGAGCCCTCCATCAGGACGGTATGCATTTGTGCATACAAGCGATTGAAACTGTTTTTTTTCTATGCATATTATGCATTAGTGCATATGCACAAATGCGTGTTACAAACTACCAGTATGCATTTGTGCATAGCGTCCAGATGGTGGGCTCCCAGAGTGTTCTTCATTTTTTTTTGAGGTTTTCCATTGAACCTAACCCCATAAGGTTGTTCTCCTAAATAACTCCGATTCTACAAAGATCCCTAAATGATATAATTTCCACATCAATTGGAGGGTAAAGCTTACCACTATAGCGCCCCATTAGTTTAACTACCCCTACGCCGTTTTCCGCACTCTCAGCCTCAACATGTGCGGCATTAATGGCTTTTTGAGCCTCTTCAACGGCAGTATCGAAACCAAATGACCTATCAATGACCTAAAACAAGAATGAAATTAAATGTGAATATAAACCATACCAAACAGACCCAATATAGCCCATCGGGAGGTAGGGTCTACGAGGGGTAAAATGTATGCAGGCCTTACATCTGTCTCAAAAGACGAAATAAAATGCAGATATGCAAAAATTAATTTAGCCAGATTCAAAAATACCGCAATGTCATTGTCAATTGTCTTTGGAATCCCAGCCACAACAGCTTTAATCCCACGTCGTCTGATTTCCTGTTATTATATAGAACGAATCTGAAATGAGTACGAAAAAAGTATATAGGCAAGTCTCAACCATACCACAAAAGATAACTAAAAGAACACAAGAGCAAGTGACTTAATGGCTTAAATAAGTAACCACATTAAGATATATAGCATCTAAAGATAACTCAGTTATCATGTAACCTACTTCATAAATAACAGCTGCACCTTTTTGAGTTCCATCACCTCCAATTATATAAACCTGAAAAACATTAAAATAAATAAATCAGACGTCAAGTAACCATGAACTCTTAATGGATAAAAAATACTAATCAAATTCTTAAAAAAAAAGGTTGCAATATCTCAAACTTAAAACACCTGATTGATACCACGGTCCTGAATGCTGTCAACTATCTTTGATTTTTCATGACCTCCTCGAGAGGAACCAAGAATTGTACCACCACGTTTATGGATATCATTCACGAATTTGGGTGTCAATGGAATGGTATTTTTAGAGTAGAAACCTCTGTACCCTCCCTGCAGAAAAGAAATTTGCATCATTCAGCCAAGCTAATGGGCTGTTTTTTTTAATTATGTTCATCAAACAGTTATTTTTTAATCGGTGCTTAATCTAGACTGAGGGGTAAAATAGTCATTTCTGTCATTCAGAGACTTACATCAATCCCAAGAACTCTGGTAGCGCCATAAATGTGATAAAGGGCACATACGATTTCCCTAATCACTGTATTTAACCCAGGGCACAAACCACCACATGTTACGATACAAGCATGCACCTCATCTGGTGCAAAATAAACCTGCACCATTGAACGCTATTTCTTAACAAAACTATGTTTCTCATTACTGGTTAAAAGTTATAAAAAAAACAATTTCTACAAGTAAATAGTTACCTTTTGGCGGGGTCCAGCCCGTCGAAAATGTACACCTCTTGGAGTATCCTTGTGGACAACAACCTACAAAAAGACATAAGCAAATCTATCCTGTTGAATTGAATCAACTTGCAGTTGTGTTTTTCACTTAATATGGCTGGAAAAATAGAACTATTCTAAGATTCATAATTGTATTACTTTAATGTCTTTAAGGGTATGAGTGCGTTAATTTTGTTTCAGAAGTTGCTGTCAAAATATACGTAACTCAAATCACTGGTCCACGAGTTTAAATAAAAGGGTACTTATACTTTTTAGCTTTAAAATATTTTGTGTTAATGATAACAACATGAAACCATATAAGAAATATGAAAGACTTGATGATGTTGGTGAAATAAGTAACAAAATCTGCATCAAATCTATATTTTGCAAGTACTAGTTATCCTTTTAGAGCGTGTGAGGACCTTTCGGCAAACTATAGTTATTTAACACATGAGAATTAAAGAAATTCGATAACTTACCTTTTCTGGCACAGTATCATCATAATCAATAAAATACTGCCTGAAATTCGGTAGGACATACTGTTATTGAAGATTAAAATCATGTGAAAATTGCATATTGCAGATTGAAACTATAAGAAGATGAAAATATACTCACTTTACAACTGAATACGCAGGATTCATTCGCATTGGATTGGGGTAACTCTGTTGCAAAATAAATAACACACAACAAAAGTGACATTATAATTAGTTCAATGAATATAATTCATGTAGCTTTGTGAGGTTGGGGAATGCATTATGCGAAGAGGTTTTTCTTGTGACTAAAAATGTATGTATATATGTGGTTTAGGCACCCTCCTCCTTTGAGTTGGCTTTTTGGAGTTAGTTTCACCCGGTCTAAATATCAAAAAGAACATAAAAAGGGAAAACCACAAGGGTTGTGGTGTAGTGGTTGAGGCCCAGAAGGATGTGGTGGAATATCTCATCTGCCTTGGGTTCAAATCCAGGCGGTCAAAACAATTGTGGCTACTGAGTTTATCAGGGCTGATCTCTTACAGTCACAATTTGTTGGGATTAGTCTAGGCATAGCCTGGGACACCCTTCCAAAAAAAAACACAGAAAGGGAAGTTGCAACTCATGATTAATGTTCCATTTAGCATTAACCCTTGTATCTCATGTGTGGTAGCAATATGGATGTCATAACTAACTTGCCCTATAGATTAACTATACATGTCACAAGAAAAGAACCAACCTTAAATCTAGAAGGAATCCATAAACGAGCAAAAATTAATCCCTTTTTTCAAATTATTATTTTGATATTAGTTTGCAGCAAATCTAACACGAAACTTGATCCTTTTGCTATATTGTGTATTTGATGTGGTTCAAAATCTTATATCCACATCAACTTTGGTGACACAACCAAAGTCAAAATGTGACCTTCTCCCAGGACCAAAAGGTTATATCCTGATCAGCCTTAAATGAACCAATATAACTTTGATTTCACAGCCGTAAATAAATTAAAAAAACCGATTATAGTACTAATCAATCATGACCATCAAACATATGATCAAAACTCGTCTCTGTAAAACGTTTGTGACGATAAATTGACTTTTAGCGACGACAAAAGTCATTTGATTTGAAGCATGTTAGAGGAGAGCATTTGATTATTCCTCAAATATCTGAAATACCAATCAAATCTTGTGAATTCATATCAATAGAAACAATTTACAACAATAATGGGTAGATATTTTCATGAAGATCCAAAAAGAAAATTGTTGCAATTTTGATGGAGCAATTAGAAGGTATGTTTTAAATAAAAGAAGACCTAAATTAAAGTGGCTGTAATTAATCAAAAACAATAAGAACAAATTCTCTCATTACCAAATGAAAATGCTCAAATGAGGAACAAATAGAGATAGAGAGAGAGAGAGAGAGATTACTTTGAGATCAGGAATAAAATCAGTCAAATGAGGAACATCTTCAAGAACGTAACCATAATCCCCCTTTTCAAGCTTCATCTGATTGCGTTCTTCCATTTCTCTCCTCTCTATGAAGAAAAAGTTGCAATTTGTTCAAGAATCAAAAGAAGGATTTGTTTTATTGGATCGTCTTCAATGAAGAATACCAATAATTAATGGAAATTGTAAGCTATAATTGTGTGGATCGATTTCTATATATGAAGAACGTTTGGCGGACACGAGTTCAAAGGAGAATGTGGGAATTTGGAGACAAAATTTGGAGTCACAAATCTTTAGGTTAGTGAATGAACGAAAACCACAAGATTGAAGGATACTATAAAATTCAGAAATTTGAGGAACGAATGGCTCAACAACATGCTTCATGCTTGCCATGGGAGGAAATGAGGCTAGCTCTCTAGCTATGGCGGTTTTCAGTTGTGTTTTTGGAGCTTTCAAATGGATCCTGTTATATAGGACCCGACCCAATCTTCTCACCCACCAATAACCATGAGTGAACATCGTACAAGTTTTTTTTAACTTTTTTTATATATATTACTGTACACCAGTTATTTTACGAATTTATTTTTAATGTACATGACAAACTATAAGTCAGCTTATAAATTAGCCTATAAGATAGCTTACTGAAATGTTACTTGAAGTAGTGTTTTGAAAGTTTATTGTCATTTTTTTCAATTATAACCCTTATTAATATTAATTATTATTATTTTTCAATGTGTCCTTTTTGGTCATTTTAAATTTTTATACGTTGGTTTTGCCAAACATGATTTTTTTTCATCAGTTAGCTTATCAGCTACCCGTTAACTTATCAGCTACTTTCCCAAACATAACCTAAATCTATTTAAACTGATATCTTTATCAACTAAATTTTGATGTTATCGAACATTCATATAACATGTTGATAAGTGTTATGTGATTGTGTCGCTTATCTTTACCTATACAACCATCCAAATAATCTTCATATAATACAATCATTCACCGATAGTTTAATACAAGTGACAATTGAGGAGCAACGATGGACCGTGAAGGTGTGGACGAGTCACGAGCTACTAAGGTTGTTAGGGTTATGTGAATAAATTCAATGAAGTTCTATGTATCTAAATTTAATTTAGCAAAATTTTAAATAAGATAATTTAAAATTTAAAATGAGAATATGTTTTATTACTGAATAAACTTTAATTAATAGATAATTAAAAAAAATAAGTAGGTACAGTATAGTATTATAGTGGTAAATGACTTCTAATACCACATACCAACCAGGTTTAGATAATTGCTAGGATACTACCAACTTATTATATTAGTAATTTAGTACCAATTAAATTAATACAATTGGTACAAGAATCAGTTGGTTTGTTTCGATACAAAATTGACACCCTAGTTAGTAGTATTACTTACCGACAAAAGTCATTACTCTTATTATCTTATCGTGTAACATTTTTAATCATCAAAACAAAATGTTAGTACTTGGTAAGCATCTCTTCCTGATAAACGCTAAATTAGAGTAGCCTCCTTTATATATATTTTTTCACTTGTAACTAATAAATTAACAACATAAAAAACTTATTAAAAAAAGACGAGGAAATAGACGATTTCGACTATTTCAATCGTTACTCAATAAATATAATAGTAAGATAACATGTAGTAATTTGTTTTGATTCCTTTTCTGAAATTTTCATCTTGTATGTTTCAACAACATACTTTGAATAAAAAAAGTTTAGGGTGTGTTTAGTTATAGAAGATTTTTCTGTTTTCTAGGAAAAAATTTTAGAAAAAATGAGAATTGGAAAAATGCGTTTAGTTCGTTCAGTTTTTAAAATTTCTTGAATAAAACGAAAATTTTTATTTTCTAAAATTACATTGAATTTAGAAAACTACTTTTACCACTTTTCCAATTTTTTGTTTTCTAAAAACTTTTCCACATTTACACATACACAATTTCACACGCACATACACAGACACACACGCTCACTTTCAAACACACATACACACACATTCACAAACACACACACTCACTCTCAAACACACACACTCTTTCACACAGGCACAAACACATACACACACTCTTTCACACAGACACAGACACACACACACACACTCTTTCACACAGACACACACACACACTCACTTTCACACACACACACACACTCACTCTTTCACACAGACACATACATACACTCACTTTCACACACACACACACCCACTTTCTAATTTGAAAAAAAATGGAAAATGAAAAGTGGTAAAAAAATACACAACCAAATACGTTTTCTAATTTTCTAAAAATAAAAAATGAAAACTCCATCATTTCAACTAAATGCGTTGTCTAAAATTTTCATAGAAAACTAAGAATGAAAACTCAACTCCATTTTCTAAAAACGTTTTCTAGAAAAATGAAAACATTTTTCACTAACTAAACGCCGTAAGAAACACTTTTTGTTTGTAAAATTATAATTTATAATACTTTCCTTTTTTCATAAACTTAAATTATGGACCATTAATTATGATAATATAAGTGTGTGATCAATAATTTTTAGCCATTGGTTGAAAAAAGAGAGGGTAATGATGTTTTATAAAAGAAACCATATGACTTCAATTTATATTTATTGAGTGGTTAAACTTGATTCTTTATAAAAATCTAAACAAATATATTAAAGAGATTTGGTTCATGTGGTTTTTGGCTTTTTTATTTTGGTTTTTACAATTCATTTATTGCATATGATTTTTACTATCATTAGCGTTGATTTTATTTTTAATTTTTTTTTCTTAAATCTTTTTCTTCTCCATCTTAAGTCTTAAACCCTCAAGAACGATTGCACCTAATTTATGCAAATTCATCCAAAAAGTTTATGATATAAAAAAAACTCGTATGAATCAAAAACCTTAGATCCAAATAAAAATCAAGAAAACCCCTTGATATCGTAAGAAAGGGATCTAGTGGACCATCTCATGAGAAGAAAGATACAACTTCGTTGAGGGATGTGAAACCTGTGATGATTTTCGAAAGAGGCATTTACAAAGGTTGTTGGACGGGGTATTGTCATCTTAATGTACCGTTTAGCAAGGAGAACAAGATGATTTTGGTTGCCTTATACCTTTCTGTACAAGAAAAGATTATAATTTTAAGCTCATATATGTGAGGTTTTAGCCATCTTGCTTGATCGATTCTTCGATATGGAGCAGAAAGATTGCATGAAGCATTTGATGCTTATGCTAGTACCACAAAACAAATTGATGAGCTAGTAGGTTTCTATAATTGGTGCAAGGATATCGGTGTTGCTAGATCATCAGAGTATCCATAAATTCAAAGGATAATTGGGAATTTGCTAGAAATCAGAAGAATTTGTGAGACATAGAGCTAAAGTAATGAAAAATAAGAAACTTGAGGTTGTAAAATGGGTTAAAGATGAATGTCTATTTTTGATATGAACGAAATAAAGTCTTTTCCCGTACTAGAGACTTGTGCTCCCCCACTACCTCCCGAGGTTGAGCCGCTAAGCCTAAACTGCAACACGATAGTGCTTCGTGGACCTAAGAGAAGAGGCAATGACAACTGATGATCAAGGAAATAGGTTTGTATTGCCAGTTGCTTATGCGAGTACAAATGGTTTGACAACAGTATAATAGGGATGGAATGCAATGTCGAATTAGTCTCGCCAAGAACAAATTTCACATTTAGGGGTTTGCTTGTCTTTTATTTAGATTGAAATTTTTGGCTTACATGGGTTCTATATCATAAACCTTTTAGGTGATTTTCTCGTTTTACTTATTTAGATTGAAGTTTTTTATTTTATTTACATGAGTTTTCTTAACCCATAAGAACATCGATAACAAGTGCATAAACATCAAAAAGATAGATAATAAATTTTAGTAAATTCATAAAAAAATTGTATCATAAAAATTTGCATACCAAAGATTATGGTCCAATTCTTTAATGAATTTGGGCATATTTATTATCATGTTCTTGATCTTTATGCAATTGTTATTGACGTTTTTATAGGTCAAGAAAACTCTTGTATATCTAGTACTTAAGTCTAAATTAAAAAAAAACCAGTAAATTTTATAAACTTATGTAAATAAAAATTTATATCTAAATAATTACAAGAAAACCCCCTAAAAACCCTAATATGGGTTTTGTTCTTGGCGACACTAACTTGACCTTGCATTCCATTCTTAGCATATTGTTGCCGAATCATTTGTTCTAACACAAGAAACTTCCAAACCAAATCTATTTTCTTGATCATCAATTGTCATTGCCTCATCTATTGGGTATACTAGTTAGGCTCAATCCACTCTACCTTAGGAGGCGGTTAGGGAGCACAAGTATTTCATTCATATTAGGAACTAGATCTTCCTCTTTAACTCATTCCACTTTCTTCTATATGATTTTTCATAGCTTTAACTGTATGTCTCATAAATTATCCCGTGTCTAGCAATTTCCAGTACGATTTGAACTTTTTGATACTCTGATGATCTTGCAACACCCATATATTCTTGTACCAATTATAAAAACCTACCATCTCATCAATATGTTTTGTGGAACTAACATAAACATCAAATGCCTTCACTCAATCCTAATGTTCCATACTGATGTATCGATCAAGCAAGATGACTAAAATCTCACATATATCGGTGTAAAGCTTACAACTTTCTTACAAAACACAGTATAGGGCAACCAATACCATCTTGTTGTTCCTCGTCATGGCATGACAATATTAGTCCAACAACATATGTAATTTCCGTTTTCTACCAAAAAATCATTGCAAGTTTCATATCCCTCAACAAAGTCACTTCTTTCTTCTTTTGAGATACTCCACCAGATGCCCTATCTCACACCCTGAAGAACAAAAAAGATCGAGGGCTTTCAGGGGGTTTTCATGTTTTTTATTTGGATGCAAGGTATTTGATTGATCTGTCTGTTCTTTTATCAATTTTTGGAAGAACTTGCAGAAATTTGTTTCAATTGTTCTTGATGGATCATGATGGAGAAGATAATGATTCAAGAAAATCAAAAATAAAATCAACGATGAAATGATAAAACTGTTAGTCATGACTGAAGTTAATTGAAAAATATAACGACTATTAGTGGGATAAACCAAAAACCAAACAAAAATCTAACAACATTACTTCCTATTACAGAATATTATTTTTGAATTCATGGAAGTGAGACTGGTAAAATTAAAAATAAAAGAAAAATAATTTTATAAAAAATAAAAAATATATATTTACTAAGAGCTTTTTTTATATATATTTTTATGTCATATCATAATTTCAATAGAACTCTACATGAAAAGTTTTATAGGAAAGAAATATAATTCTTATAAGTTACTATCATAACAAGGTATTCTTACAAATTCACCAATATGAATTGAGGTTTTGTAAAAGAACATTGGTTTTTACTTCACTTATTGGGTTTAATATTATTCTATGAGTTCTTTTTTGTATATTCATATGAGAGGCCATTTACTAATCATTTAACAAGTGTTATTTACCTTATCTGGTGAATATGATAATGATAAATAATTTAACCTAGTAAAAGGAATAACAAAAACTGAAATCGAGGGATAATAGTCTTACATAGTTAAGAGCATCTCCAACAAATTCTCTAAAATTTCTCCACAATGGATAACCAAAAGTCAAAATATGCTAAAAATATTATATTCATCTCCAATAGATTCTCTATTTGAAGAATTTAACATTGATTAATAATATAAAAATATTTAATTCATCTATTAAAATATTATTTGTTTCTAGAAATTTTTATTTTTAAAGTTTTCTTATTGATGAAAATACATTAAAAGATATTTCTGTCCCATGGTAATACGTTTTAATGTTCTCTATATTTGTCGAAAAACTCTCTTTTCCACTTTTTCAATTTTAGAGATACTTTTAGGAACTCTTGGGGTATAAGAGTATCTCCAACAACTATATCATAATTTTTCTATAATAGAGTAAGAAAAATCTCTATAAAAATTTACATTCAATTCCAACGACTACTGTATTTTAGCAATTCTAGCATCAATTATGTTAATAAAATATTCAATATGTCTAATAAAATATTCTTTCTCTATCCTACACATTTTATCTTAACACTTTAATTGATTGGATATAATTAAAATATTATGTTCTCTCTCTTCTAATGAGTTTTAGAGATTTCTTTAAATTTAGAGATATTTAGAGCATCTCCAACAAGTTTTCTAAAGTTTTTCTAAAATAGAAAACCAAAAGTTAAAATCTCTAAAAAAAAGTACATTAATCTCCAACAAATTTTCTATTTTGAAAATTTTAACACAAATTATATTAATATAATACTCATTAATTTATCATCCCAATACACTTTGAAAAAAAACTTAATGTAAAATGATAATAAATTAATCTTATTGGTAGGATTTAATAAAATAGTCATTTCTCTCTCCCACCATCAACTTTTCTAGATTTTTCTAAATTTGGGAAAAATTCCAAGTTTTCTCAAATATAGAAACCCATATAGCAAAGGAGATGTTTAGAGAAAAAAAAAACGATTTTTCTATTTTAACAATGCTGTTGGAGATGCTCTTACAATCTCTCTCATCATTTTTCTATTTTAACATAAAGAATAGCATAATTGTTGGAGCAACAAAAATACTAAAATCCTATTTTTTTTTTCTTTCTATTTTAACATAACTGCTAAAGATGCTATAAAAACTATTTCAAAATTTCAATTTTCTCTATATTAACACTTATTAAAAATACACTATTTTGATGAACGAAAATATAACCCCAAAAATTTATTGAATTGGTAACCATATTACCAAGTGCAAAAACAAAGGTTGTTAATGTTATAATAAAATGAGCACCGAATCTTGTGCCTCAAACTTGCTTTTCGAAATCTCAGATCATAAGCTTCAATCAATTATATATAATAATTTCTGATCTAAACAGTGATTTTGATTTTGACATCAACCATCTGAATCCCGTTTTCTGAAAAACCGATTTCTTCAACTAGTATAGAAGAGTAGCTTCTGTTATTCCAAAACCCTCCAATTTTAGTTTCGCCTGAGATCGTCACTTTACAGTTGAAGAAATCGCATTTGACGAATCAGAGGTTAGGATAAATGAATCTAAAATCTTGATTCACGAACTAGGGTATAATCAACAGATCGGCCGGAAATTTGTAGCCGAAAACTTTGGTGCTTTAATGCGGCAAGGAAGAAGGTTAGTATTATAACATGTTTTGGAGGGAACGCGAAAGGGAGATCAACAAAGAGCAAAATGGAGGCCCTCCTTGTGGGCAGGTTCGAGTTCTTGTTGTTGGGGACTCAGGTAACTGCTTCCTTTCATTTCTTGTTATTGTTTTCTTGCGTTGAATCGTTGGATTTGATGTGGTTTTTTATGTTCCCGTTGTTTAAGTTGGTATGTGGGTGAGTAATATTTAGATCTTGTTACCAGTGTTGGATTTCACTTTGTTTTGTTTGAAATTGAACCTGCTATCAATTGGATCTGTGTGTTGTTTGTAATGATTTTGGTTGTTCGTAGCTTCACGATGCTGTTTTTGGGGTTTGCAAGCACATATGTATTTTTGATTGCTAAACGCCGATCTGTTGTGTTTTTATTCAAAATAGACCATGTTTCTAGGTTAATCCAGTATTTATTTTAAAAGCAATCTAATCAGCCTTTTGCAATCATAGATGCCATGCTACCGTACTGGTTGTTGTTGGAGGATTTTAGGGTTGGAGTAGGATGCCATGGTGCTTATGTGATGAAATCTTAGTTAAGACTTAAGATGACTCCTGTGTATTTTAGCAAGATTCTGTTGATTCTTGAATTTAAACGAACTATTCTATTGTAACCATTAGAACTCAGAAGCAATAGTAAAAGAAGCTAGCATCTCCAGGTAGACAGATGCTCTTTTGAAGTTTAAGATGTTGGATAATTGGAGATACATGACTTTCTTCTGCTAGTAGTGCATAACAGCGTAAACTTATCAGGATGCTAGAGAATGGATAGGGTGGTGGATAAGAAAATTTGAATTTGATATGGTTCGACTTATAAGGATGTCCTTTTTTCAGGTATTGGGTTTGATTCAATCCTGTGGCACTTTATCTCTGTGATAAATTTGGAGCTTCAAGAATCTCTTCATGTTTCATGGTATCTAGGGAGGTGAAATTAATATTGATTAGAACCCTAATGGCCTAATGGAAATATGGAATGACCTTTGTTACTGAGGCACTTTTATGATAGATTATTTGGCTATGTCCCCTTCTTCCTTCTATTCTGTTTCTTCTTTTAGAAGCCAATCATTGATTAAACTGGCTTTTGAGTTCAAGATGCTAGGAGGATTTTCAAATTGTAGATGGTTGACAGACAGCCTTTTGTGCTTGGAAGGTTGTAAACTTTAATCTCCTTATGTTCCTGAAACTTCGTTTACCTTTTCTATTTATTACCAGTTATAGGACGTGCTGCTATTACAATCAGGGGTCTAGGGTCACTTAAGTAGTGTCCTAGGTGTTAAGCCTTTCCCTGCCTGTTTGATTAGTTAGGGCCCTTAATTGGCCTTCTAGGAGGTTTCACCATTGGTCCATTAGCAAATAATTGTTAAGTGTCTTAAAAATTAATCAGGGATGAATCTACTTTTTCTCAACTTATATTCATCAATCAACTTTCTCAACTTGGAAGGAACCTTTCCCTTGTTTTCCAAGTAACTATATCAATATAACAATGAAACTAGTAATTAAGAATGTAATTATATGAATATTAACGTAATACCAAAGTATTAATTCTCACATGCTAACATAATTTAGACAATATTATATTTTATGCATCTAAATGAGTTCCTTATGCTTCCACTTAAGTGTTTGCATAATCTCCACTTAGGTGATTAAGGGCTAGAAGGTTAACCGGCCACTTACCTGTGCTTAATGCCTTTTAGAATACTTACAGAAATTAAGTAATGGATGAAGGTTTCTTTTCTGTAAATAGGCGAGGATAGCAAGAGCCGTTTGGTCAATTGAAGGAAGTTACAAGTGATTTCAAAAACTTGGGTTGGGTGGTAAATAGTCTTATGAGTTCCATTATACTTGAGAGGACATATTTGTCTTCAAAAAATATCACTAAGATGAATATTTGTAATTGAATCAGGTGGAAATCACAGAAAATACCATGCAATTACTATTTTTAATCGTATGTTGTTGAGAATAACATAGAAATGTTGGAAAATGGAGCTGGCATTGGAATGTACATTTCACTGCTACTAATATGGTCTTCTGTTGAATTTCATCTACTTTAGATTCTTCTATCTTTCCTGTTCTTTCTTTAGTTAAAATTCTTTTATGACCTTGCTCAAAATGTACTATTGTGCATCTTTAGGTGTGGGGAAAACTTCTCTTGTTAATCTGATTGTGAAAGGTACATCAACAGCACGTCCTCCTCAAACAATTGGGTGTACAGTAGATGTGAAGGTTTGCTACAAATTGTTTTTGTCTCCATAGATAACTTGCACCAAAGGGATGATAGTTTTAATAAAATAACTTATTGTTATTCTAATGCAGCATTTTACTTATGGAACTCCTAGTAGCTCTTCAGATAGCATTAAAGGTGACAAAGATAGAGAATTCTTCGTTGAACTCTGGGATGTTTCTGGACATGAACGCTATACAGATTGCCGTTCCATCTTTTATTCTCAAATAAATGGTATGTATTGGAATTTCTTATTTTGTCCAAATTTCAACCTTGCTTGAAAAGTAAAGTCAAAATTAAAGACTGAAAATTTGATAGCTTGATTATGTTCTACTTTGCACTATGCCGCTGATAAGTTCAATATTTGTGTGACCTCCCTTTACTCAGACTCGGCTTGAAAGTGTTGGTAAAGGAAGTCTTTGTACACAAAGTTTCTCTTGCATTTTGTTTGCTTACTGAAAAAGGCAAAGTGCATTAAAATTAAATGAATTTTTCCATGGTTCCTATTTTAGTGTAAAAAAGTGAATTTTTTTCTCGTTCAATGTAATAAAGTTTCAAAGGTTCCTATTTTGTAACCATTTGACCTGTAAGTAGCATTTCTTGACATGGATGTCAAGTTTATCGTTTACTTAGTCTTGACCCCTCTCGTAAACAGGTATCCACATCATCAAATGTTAACAAATCAGTAGGTAACTGGTCAAAATGGGTGCGAAATAGGAAGTTTTGAAACTTTATTAATTGTTACATCGATTAAGAAAAAAAATTATTCCTTACACTAAATGGGAACGAAACCAAACTTTATTGCATTTTGATGCATTTTTCCCTATTGAAAATGGTGCTCCTAATTTCAAATGTACCATCTGTTGTAAATTTGATTCACTTTTATCGCCATGATGTAAAATCTAGATATGTATATATTTATGCTTAGCACTTGCTCTTTAATTTTCCTTAAGTTCTCTTTTGAATTATAATCGAAAATCCTCATCCTTCAAAGCTGTGGTGCATCAATATGTGATTAAATTTGCACCTCCAACTTGCTATTTTGCCATTAAATATATATGTGCAGGTGTTATCTTTGTACATGATCTTTCTCAAAGAAGGACAAAAACAAGTTTGAAGAAATGGGCAGCAGAGATTGCAGCAACTGGAACATTTTCGGCCCCTCTAGCAAATGGCGGTCCTGGTGGCCTCCCTGTACCATTCCTTGTGATCGGTAACAAAGCAGACATAGCTGTGAAAGAAGGAACACGAGGTAGCAGTGGCAATCTTGTTGACATGGCTCGCCAATGGGTTGAGAAGCAGGGTTTGCTTCCATCAAATGAAGAACTTCCACTAATCGACAGTTTTCCTGGAACCGGAGGGCTTATGGCGGTAAGATTTTTTCATCAAGCATTACTTAGGGTCTGTTTGGTTGGTTTTCCATTAAGTCCTGTATGAGTAAAGCTGTCGGTGTGCACTAATCTGTCTGTATAGATTGCGAAAGTTATTGTTTGGGAGGTGTTTTTCATAGATGGAGGAACATGTTTTGGAAAAAAAACTTGGCTTTCTGCATAAAGCTCCCCCTTAAAAGCTTACTGAATAAGCCACTTTCTATATCATTAAGTCACTACCAAACAGTCATGTATAGCTGACCGAATAAGCTGCGAGTCCCATTAAGCTCATTAAGTTGCTAACAAACATGCCCTTATTTTAATCTGGAAAGACATTGGTTCATATTCTAATGATTTGAATTTTGATCATTGAGAGCCATAAATTTATACAGAAACCATGTTTGAATCTGATTCTACAATAACTAAAAAGTGTTTTTTCGATGAGAAAAATGCATTTCATGATTGTTAATAAATTTGTGGAATTTTGTGCATTATAATTTTCCTGCTGTTAACCTTCAAAAAGTGTCCAGGCTGCAAAAGAAGCAAGATATGATAAGGAGTCTGTGTTGAAGTTTTTCCGTATGGTACGCAGCTATTCTTTTTTCCCAATTGGTTCGATCAACTTAGTTAATGATGTAAACTTTGTGTGAATAATTTTTTTCAGTTGGTAAGAAGAAGGTATTTTTCGGATGAGTTACCTTCGGCAAGTCCATGGTCTACCTCAGTACAAAGACCGTTGCAGAGGGCTGGGGACAATTTGAGTGATGAAGATCAATTATACACGAGTAGTACAAGGTATGATCTCTCGTATGGCCTTGTGCCATGAGAATCTATTAGTTTCTTTTACGGTTTTTCGAAAATAAAATAAAATTTTGTAGATGGATTCATTAGTTATGTGGGTAAAGAAGCCAGATTAAACATAAAACAAACCAGACGATCCCAATATATCCTACTTGAGAGCAAAAAGGTTTAGAGAGTGAGATATATGTATATATATATATATATGCTTAGTTAAGGTGTGTGTGTGTGTGTGTGTGTGTAGAGAGGGAGGTTTAGGGGAACCCCCCAAAAAAATGAAAAACTGAGGAACGCCTTAGTAACGTTTATCTAGAGGTATTCACATGTGCATACAAGTAATGAAGTTGTTTTTTTGTTTCTATGCACATGTGCGTAGCGGATGGATTGCTTACAAATTACATATATGCACATGTGCATACCATCCAGATAACGGTTATCAGGGTGTTCCTTAGTTTTCATTGTTTTTGCCGTTTTCCCCTAACATGACCCTATATATATATATATAAGGGGCATGTTCACATAAGAAGCTAAACATTTTGCGAGAAGGCGAGAAGTTTCAATATCATATATGATTACACGCACAAATACACAACTTATTTTTGAGTGGGATATACTGTGTTCGTTTGGTCTGGTTTATTGGATTTGCTTGCTTTATACCATGATTTTAGTTAGTTTTAAGAAAAATAACATCACCGAAATACTTTCAGGACAATTGGTGAGGGATACAAGTACAATGTTCTACCACCACTTCCGGCTCAACGCAATCTGACGCCACCTCCCACGCTCTATCCTCAGCAGCCGGTATCGACACCCGATAACTACAACATCCCAAAATTCACGTTGAGTGGGGTCCAAGAAATAAACAGTATTAGGTCGAAACGAAATGATATTAATGTATGATGATGATGATGATGTTGTTGTTGTTGTTGCCACTATTACAAGAGAAGGCATTATGGTTCTATTTTTTCTTACTGTGTTGCTGCTTCTTGATTGTAAACTAGTCCCCATTCATTCTTTGATACCCACAAATGATATATTGTTAGTTTGGCAACTTGGTTTGATTTTTTTTTTCTTTTTTTGAAAAGAAACTTGGTTTGATTTTTCTATTTTTGGAAAGAAATTTGGTTTTATTTGTTGTATCATATTACTTGTGTCATCCAGATGTTGTTTAAATGATTTTATTGTTGAAATAAGTCCGATCATTTTGTATTGATCGGTATTATATCCTTTGGAACTGGTGCGGCTTTGAAGGATGATGGTCGTGAAATTGATACAATAAGGGTGTTTGTTACATTGATATAATTATCGGGTATTTTTATGTTAGGATAATTGATTTTGTTTCATATGATATCAGGTGGAATAAAATTTATTGTATAAGAAAAAATAAATTTATCTATTTACTCCACTTTTCACCTTAATTTAAACACCTCTAATTAAAATTTTCAAGTATTTTTGTCATTTTGTTTATTATTATTTTTAAATAATCGAAACTACCAAATACTCCAACACTAAATTCTATAACATAATTTTTTATCTCATTATCACACCTTGAGTAATAAACTAATAATTATCCAATGTTTTACTATTATAATACATATTTAATTTTAACTATTTAACAGGAAATAATCACTCCCAAAAGAATGGTCCAAATACAGCCAAAATGGATTTACTCTAATCGGCGGCTTTCTATTTGAAGAAGTACGTTTTTTGTGACCTTAGTCCTTTTGTTTCTGAAAATGTAATTTTCATCCCTATACTTTGTAATTATTAATCTTGTATGTCCTTAAGGCTAACTTTGTCATTAGTTTTTCGCTAAGGATGAGGGACTAAGATTCTATTTGTTAGTAACTTAATGAGTTTAATGAGACTCACAACTTATTCAGTCATCTATACACGATGACTTAGAAGCCGTTTACTAATTCTTACCCGGATAAGTGCTTACCGGCAAAATTCAACACTATCACTTACTTACCGGGTAAGATTTTAGTCTACCAAAACGGCACCGTATGCAACAATTTATTCGGTAAGCGCATACCGTGGTAAGAGTCGCCGCAATCACTTACACGGGTAAGATTCTTGGTCATTGCTTTCCTTGTCTTTGCTCTTACCGGGTAAGATTTTTGGTACTTATCGTATTCCTTCGATGAGATAATATGATTTGGTAAACGCTTACCCGGGTAAACATTTAGTTAACGACCCCTTAATGATATAAAAAATAACATATTCAATAAGTTTGTAGGGAAAACTTTATTTAAAAAGAATATTTTTTTTCCAAACTTGTCCCTCTTGATAAAACATGCACTTTCATCTATGAAACAACCATTCCAAACAAAAACTTTCTTAACCTGTATAGACAAATTAATCCAACATACAACTTTATCCATATAAAAGTTAACGGAAAACAAGCAAACGACACCTAAAACAACAATCGATTGTAAACTACAAATATGAATTATTAACTATGGAGATGAAAACAGTAATTGTAAAAAAACAAGGACCAAAACAGAAACTTTCAACAAACCACAGGGACAAAAACTAAAAAATGGAGCACGTGACTGAAAATAGTATACAAACACAAACCCATATTCGATTTGTTAAGCCCCCGGTATCCAAAACAGCGGCATCCACCGCCTGCCCCCTTCTCTCAACAGCTCTCCCACCATTCTTCTGATGTAAGAATCTATATGCATATAACTTTCTTCAATTCTTCAAATTTTCTCCATATTTGAATCGTTTGTAGGTTGAATCAAAGGTTGTTTTTGTTGGATTAGTGAATCAAAGACTGAAAAATGGGAATTCCGATGGATATGAGAGACGCCTGGGTAAACAACAGGAGGAAATCATCAAGTTTTATCATTGCTTCTCCTGAAGAGGATCTCAAGTATCTCAGATCGCAAATGTGTACTCAAGGTGAATCAATATTTCATCGAATTGCTACTTTTCCCCTTCTTTTTTTTTATTGCGTTTCGTCTTAAATTTCAAATTTATGTTGTTTTTGCGTGATGATTCATTCGCCAGGGGGTGGGGGTTAATTTAATTTGGTGTTAAAGGATCAGATTGATCGTCATTCCCTTCCTGAAATGATTGCCTAAAAAATGTTATTCATGTGAATAATTTTCTAATTGAAAATAATGGAAAGTGTTCCATCTGATGTACGGTCTTCGTACTACAGTTGGTTTCTCAACGTGAAGACTTGAAAGTTCACTGATATTCATTCATAATCAATCATCACCTTAGTTTCTGTTTTCAATGATTGTGGTTTTGTTTACTCCTCTCCCTCTATCGCTCTTAAATTAAACCAACGTATCACTTTTTGGAGCATTTTTAACATCTAAAGTTTCTCCAAAGAACAGAACTTGCGAGTTCACTTTGTTACGTTAGTAGATACTATCTGGGGTTTAAGAATATAAACTATCTGGTCATATATCTCAACACTAGAGTGAGAGACACTCACATACTATAAAGTATCCAAGAAAAGTGCTCCTTTATATTTTCACAATGAATTTTCCCAACAAAAGTAAAGAGGTTGGTTGTTAACATAAGCAGAAAATTTAACAAACACAGGAAAAAATTTCAACCCAACATTTTAATTAGCAGGTCCATGTAATCCTGTCACTCGCGATCTATTTGTCATTTTGGAAGTTCCTTGTTTTCAGAAGGTAACATAAATAGGATTTAAAGTGACTTAACCATTTAACTTTGATATTGAATTTTCTCATATACAAAGGGGCTATTTGGACCTGTTGCTGAGATTCAAAGCAACAGGTCACACAGAATATTTCGACTTAATTGTTGTTTATGTACTACCCACCATCAAGAGCCATGAGCACCTCTTCTTTGATTGCTTGTAGTGACATAATCCCCTAAGATGTTTGAGAGGGACACAATCAAGTGTGGAAAAAAATAACAAAAGGCGATAATTAATAACCATTTGTGATCAGCAACATAGCCAGGGTTCAGAACATTAATGCAAAACGTAAAGCAAAAAATTGTTTCAAAGACCTAGCTAAGTATGCTTGAGTCGTAGGGATTTTGTTCGAAATAACTAAGAAAGGCATGGAGTTTGAATCACAAACTTGTGTATTCCTTGGTGAATTACCCAATGTGAGTCAATCGGTGGGTGGCAAATATCAGATCTTCCACTCAGTTTAGAAAGAATTGTTCCTTGTTGTTTACATATTTAATGGCAAAAAAGCAAGTTAAGTTGGAGGTGCAAATTTAACCACATATGCAATAGAATAATCACTAAGCATAAATATAGATATTATGCAGATTTTACATCACAAAAATGACAGAATCAAATTTTTCATCCAATGGTACATTTGATCAAAATTAGGAGCATCTATCAGTTTCAGTAAATAAACTAAATGCAAGGGAAAGGTTGTGTACAAATACTTTCTTCCTCCTGTCTTTAATTTTGACTTTACTTTTGAATCAAGGTTATTGTTTGGACAAATAAGAAGTTTCAGTACATACAATTTATTTGAGAATAAAAAATGGAATGGTAATCTGTATAGCGGCCATGTCCAGAGACATCCCAGAGTTCAATGAAGAGTTCCTTATCCTTGTCACCTTTAATGTTATCTGAAGAGGTACTAGGAGTTCCATAAGTAAATTGCTGCATCAAAATAACAAGTTATTCATTAAAACCATCATTCCTTTGGTGCGACCTATCTATGGAGACAAAACAATTTGCTTCAAACCTTCACATCTATTGTATACCCAATTGTTTGAGGACTAGCTGTAGATGTACCTTTCACAATCAGAGTAACAAGAAAAGTTTTTCCCACATCTATGGAGGCATAGTAGTACATTTTAAACAAGGTCAAGAACTTGAACTAAAGAAAACTAGAAAGACATAAGAATCTTAGTAGATGAAAGTCAACAAAAGACCATATTGGCCAAATCTACTGTTGTCACCATGTCTTCCCTCATAATTACATATAGATGAATAAAAGATTTACTCTATAAGAACTCAAGAAATTTACATGAAATTGTTAGAATAGGGGGTATTTGAGGGTAAGACGATCACCGGATATTTTGAGAATCGTGTAAGAGACACTTTCCGAATTGATATTTCGACCCTATGTCTGGGTTCACGAAATTCAATGTGGGATAAGACTCAAAACACTTGCGTTTTTAGGCACAAAAACATAAGCAATTTTCTGGAGAGTATGCAAGGATTGTTCAAACGTGTTTAAATTCATGAGTATAAACTCGTATTTATACTCACTAATAACGAAAGTGAAATGGTAATCATGGCCGAATTATAAGAGTAGTGGTCAGTTACACAATTTCCAGTAACTGCTCAATAACTGCATCATTAATGCACAGTAACCGTTTAGAGATAACTGAGTAACTGACCAGAGTTGACTATGCAGAGCTCTGGTCTAATTTCCAGAAAACTCTTAAGTCTCGAAGACCAGACCAGAGCCTCTGATCAAACCATGCAGAGCCTCTGTATCAACCATACAGAGCTCTGTATATGGGCTCTGATCATGCCATACAGAGCTCTGTATCCTAGTTCTGATCAATTTTTCCACTATACTCCCAAGTCCAAAATTCCGATGAGCTTTTGGGGCGCTGCCAAGGGCTCTATAGCGGGACCACCGTCAGGGGCGCTGCCCCTTGACCCTCGCCATTTCGTCGTTACCGGGTTCATACTCGCCTTATAACAAGTGTGCACTCCGCACCACCTAACTTGTATTAGATCATAGTATAAAAGCCATATAAACATCATGTTATTTCTAATCACACATAAATGGACAGGTGACACTAAAATCACCAACAAAAATTCCCTTATCATGAAAACTGCTAGAGATGACGGTTGGAAAGTTTAAGTTTAATGTGGTAAAGATGGATGCTTAGTTGCAGGATTTGCTAAAACATCTGTTCTCCAATTGCTAGAAGGAGATGTGGCATTCATTTAATTATTGGTCAGCTTTGGCCCTTGTTATTTAGATTTCTTCATTATCTTCTCACATACCATATGTACATTTTATAGCTTACACTTTGTAATATTACTCAATTTTAAATATATTTTAGTGGCTTGGTAAAACATGAAATAGCTGTCAAGTCATCCAACTTTTTTATATTATTCTCAACAAAATATGAAGCAAGGTGCTTGTTTTTTATGATTTTAACCATTATGTACGTAATTTGCAGAAGGGGTTCGTGAAGGAATGAAGGCAGCTTCAGTTGCATGTGTTGCCAGTGCAGTCCCTACGGTTGGTAGCTTTATATTTTTTGGTTTCATTCAAATTTTTTGCTTCTGATTTTGGTGTCTTATTGCCACTGAAATATTTGTGATTCTCCTATTTTCAGTTGATTGCTGTCCGTACAATTCCATGGGCAAAGGCAAACCTAAATTATACTGCTCAGGCACTCATTATATCTGCTGGTACAGTCTAAACTTATTAGCTTTTATTTATTTTTGGGTTGCTTGCATTTTAATAAACCTAGAATTCAAAATCAACTTCTTATTATAGGTCAAGATCTATGAAACCCATATAAGGTTAGTGATTTTGCATCGGTCTTAAATTTTCTAATATTTGTGTGCTTGCTTATCCAAGTAAGTAGTCTATGAATAAGAACACTCTAGTTTCTTTTAAAGACCCTCTGTTCTAAGACACTACCAAAATACAATAAAAAACTATCCCAGAAAAAACTTTCTGTGAACAAAACGTCCACCACAAAAAATGATTTTTCTGTCTTGACACTACCTCGCGTTGAGAAGACATAATGATCATGATCTTAGACTTACTAATCCAACTGAGAGCATATGTAACAGACCAAACTAAGGCGACTGTACCAGATATTGTCCGCTTTGTCCACACACCTGGACTCACGGTTTTAAAACGCATCTGATAGAGGAGGTATCCTAGTCCCTTATAAAGCAACTTTTGTTCTCCCCAACCAATGTGGGATATTACAGCTTAACAAAGTGTGATGTATATCCAGGGCTACGCCATGGCGCAAGAAGCGTCTCCAATGCCATATTAACCCCATAGTTGTTGTCTAAGGAGAGGCGTGCGCCATGGCATTTCAAGGCGCGTTTAAGGCGTTATTTCACTTTTTACTTTGTTATGAGCCCTTGATATAACACTTTTTTGTGAGCTCTATATATATGATTTTTCTTCTTTTTAGACGAATTTTAAGTGTTGAATATCATTGAGTAATAATAAAACACACACACACACACGCACACACGCACACACATATATATATAGGGTCAGGTTCAAGGGAAAACGCCAAAAAAAAAAAACTGAAGAACACCCTGGAGCCCTCCATCTAGACTGCACTAATGCATACTGGTAATTTGTAACATGCATTTGTGCATATGCACCAATGCTTCTATAATTATAGGAGCATTGGTGCATAGAAAAAACCTTGCTTGTATGCATTAGTGCATACCGTCCGGATGGAGGGCTCCTAGGGTGTTCTTCATTTTTCTCTTATTTTTAGTGTTCTCCCTTGAACCTCCCTCTCTTTCTCTCTCTCTCTCTCTCTCTATATATATATATATATATATTCGTATATGATATACAGACTTGCCACCTTATGCCATGCTTTGAAAAACGTCATGGTCTCTTCAGGGCTCTTTTAAGGCTTGAGGGATACGCCATTTAGAACCTTGCACAAATCTCATTATGTATACCTTCCTTCCGCCATTTTTGATTTTTTTGATCTTCAATTTGTTTCTTTTTTTTATGATCAAGAGTTTTTACAATATCCACGAGACATGATCCTTAGACAGATTGTTTTATAATATGTGCCAAGGGTTCTTATAAAAGTTATCTAAAATCAATTTATCTTTTTCTTTTTGAAACAGCATCCATTGCAGCATACTTCATCACTGCTGACAAAACTATCTTGGAGTGTGCACGGAAAAACACACGATCGCTTTATGATAAAACCGCTTAAGGAAGAAGAGGTAAGAGAACCACTTCTCGGTGTTGTCTGTATCAAGTTTACGCTTCTGGTGTGGGCCCCACAAACTGTATGTTTTCCGGTTCTGTAACAGCGAGATGCATACTTTTAACACCTTTTTATGCATCAACCTGTGTTAATATAGTTTTGCTTAAGTTGGCATTTGAGAAAAAAACCAACTTTTTCCTGCACTTTTTGGGTTCAAGTGTCTTCCTATTTGAATGGAATCACATGTTCCTTTCCATTTGTCTAAAAGAATTGTAACCATTTTCATGTTGAATGTTATAAAACACCATCGGTTTATTTTTGTTATAAAATTTTCAAAATGAATATTACTTGTGTGGAAGGAAGATGAGGATTATATATATATATATATATATATATATAGGGAAGGGTTCAAACGAGAACACATTCATTTTGCGAGAACGCGAGAACACCCTTTTACTATAGAAAATCACATGTGATACTATTATTTCATCACATATAATACACATTTGATACTAAATCAGAGATGCGGATGACTTTTGGCGTGATCTAGGTTACCATCCAAGTCATTGTCACATCACTAAGCTCCATCACATATATTATCACATGTGATAAGGATGTCTTTTATGTGATACCATAATCAATCAAAAGCATCATATGTGATATTAAATCATAGACGCAAACGATCTTTGGTGTGACTTAAATAGCAAGGTACGTCATCCGCACACCATCAAGTCCCCTCTCGTGTATTATCACATGTGATAAGGGTGTTCTCGCGTTCTCGTAAAATGGTGGTGTTCTCGTTTGAATATCCACCTATATATATATATATATATACAGGGTTGGGTTCATGTGAGACCCCAACTTGTGAATGTTTAATGTTATCTTCCCAATGTGTTGTTTGTGAAGTTTTAAATGTAAAAATCTGGTCTCACGTAATTCTAAGTCTCTCTATATATATTTATATATTTGTTACATACATAATTGTATGGGGGTTACTATTCATACCCCCCTCCCACACGCATCTCACTTATTTCTTACCCTGTATCTCACACGCATACCCCTACTCACGCACATACATCTTATAGGATGTGAACAGAATACCCCCATGCCATGGTAATGGGATATTTTTATTTCTTTCAATTTTTACCTTTTAGTTTTAAGTATATAACATATTTTAAAGGGAAGAGTCTAAAAATCCAACGAACTTAAAGTTCTTTTGAGTGATTAAGTTCGTAAATTGTCTTTTTGAACTAATAAATCTTTGAAGTTTCTAAAATCAAATAAATAAACCTTTAAACTTAAAAAATCTAGAAAAATCCAACGAAGTTTCTTATTTTGAACGTTTCTCTAAACTTTTTTTTTTGAATAAATAAATCCTTACACTTATAAAACGAAAATAATATATCATTTCTCAGTCGACGAATCTAGAGCAGTAAAGTACGATAATCCAATAATAAATGATTAAATGAGAATATAAATCTGCGGTGGGTTTTTCTTGATTTTAATAAGTTTAAGAATTTATTTGTTAAAAAAATAGTTGAAAGACTTAATCACTCAATAAGCATACTTCCTTAGACTTTCTTGGATTTTTCCTTATTTTAAGTTGTTTAGAGTAAATTACATATATAGTCCTTGTAGCTATATAAAAGGTATGGATCGGTCCGTCAACATTTTCTTATAGATTAGATCAAGGTTCAAAATATCATGAGGCGTGGCATGATGGTAAGGTCAAGCCTCAAGTCTTAGGAGTCACGATGAGGCCTTGGTGTTTTTCAAGGCATGATTTATGGCAGTAAATTTTTACATATAAACATATATTTTCTACTATTACTTAATGAGTAAGTGATATTATATAATTTAAATTAGGTTATACATTAGAAACTAACAAATAAGACATCAAAAAGGTAAGAAAAATCAAATATTACGTTACAAAAACCGCGCATTAGGTCATGTGTCACAGGCATAACATGGCGTGAGACACAAGCCTTAAGCCACGACACACCATAGCAGCCGTTGCGACGAGCTTTTTTGAACATTGGATTAGATACATGTGGTTTTATTTGCCTAACACTTAGATAGCGTTTGGTATGCAGACTGGAAAGGACTGGACATGACAAAATTGAACTAGTAGTATGTCCTACATTTGGTACACCTAGAGGTTAGAACAAGACTTGACTAAAACAGTTAAAATAACTAGATTACCCCTAAAATATTGTTCACTTTTTTCTAATTATATATCTCTATATTGTGTGAGACAAATGTATGCATTTCAATGCGGGTCGTATTCTGTGGTTACGATTCTATCATATATTCCGTCGAAACGCCCACACCTTATATGGACCAAACTATCTCACAATGTTCTGAACCCAACTCATGTACCGTTTTTATACAAAATTAATAAAAATCAATTATATTTATAGATTGATTTTTTATCCATTTCCGTCATTTAAAAAATAAAAAATATATAGTATTTATATGTGAATCTACTTTGCTAACCTAAAACACCTTTCTCTTCAAACTTTTAGTATTAAATTAATTTTATTAATATGTGTATATATATATATATATATTATAAAACAAAAGAAACATATAACTTTAACTTTTAAATAATTTACAAAAGCATTTTTAAAATTGTTGTATTTATTTTTTATGATTAAATATATTGAATAAAAATATAAAAATATTGATAAAATTAATACTAAACAACAATAATTTATATTTAGAGATAATTAATAATTTCAAATTAATAATTAAAATCACTTAATGATTAAAATTCAGTAATAGACAAAATTAAAATTATATATAAATTAACATTAATTAATAATTAAAATTAAGTAAATAATTGAAAATAAAATTAATTAATATTAATTTATAATTTAAAGTTATAATTGTTTGGTGAAAAATGTTGGTTTATGAGAATAACATGGTCATTTTATGTTTTGTCCTATGTTATTCCATCTTTTTTGTTGGATAAAAATAATCCAAGAATCGTCTTATGAAATTAAGTTTTTGTCCCATGTTGTCCAACCTTCTTTTTGTCTCATAGCATATACCCAAACATGAGATTATTTTATATTTTTCCAATATTGTTCCATCTAGTCACCATACCAAACTACCTTTAAGGCTCTTGAAGTTAACACTATCAGTTAGTAACTAACTCTAACTGATAGAATTGACAAATCAATCTTTAAGGAAAGTATACCAAAAGTGTAATTTATTCTAGAATTAATTATGATTCATATATATTTTTTTAAATCTTTACCAAAAATATTTTAAGACTTAAGAAGAAAAAAAATTCATTATTATATCAATATATTGTAGTAGTTTATTTATGATTATTTGATAATTCAATTTAACAAATACCTCATAATATTTTAACTTTTAAAACATGATTATTGTTTTCATAACAAAAAGATTATTTATTCTAACAATTAAATTTTAATATATAATTATATCAGGTCAATCATACTTAAAACATTTTAAATAAAAATACTTAAAAAAATTGTGAACGACAATTAATTTTAGAGTGAATTACAATTTCAGCCCTTGTAGTTTGCTCAGAGCCTCAGAGCCCGATTTGTCTTTTTTAACGATTGTTAATTGATAGTGTTATCTCCAAGAACTTTGAGTGTTTCAAAATTGAAAAGGACAAATAGTGTCGATGGTTTGTTATATGGACCAAACCTGAAACTTTAATAAACCACAATGACCGCCGGTGTAATTAACTCTATCTGTAACTTTTTATTTCTATTGTACAACTTTGGATGCGTTTTATACAACTATATAAAGCATAAAATAATTAATATACTCATCTCCAACCCGGTTTTCGTCTCTGATCAGCTACTCTGGCCCCACACAAACCCTAACCACCGAAATCAACTCCATCCAACTCAAGCTCTGATCGTAACACCCCAAATTAGGGGTGGTTTGTATTATCGATTATAAAGAAGGGGTTTATAAAGTGAAGTCTTTAGTTAAGAGGTAAAATATTATTTATGTTAAAAATATTTGGTAACTATGAGTTTTCGAGCCGACTTACATTCACCGACTAATCCTCAGGTGACCACAAATAATCTAGAGTCATCGCAAGTGAACCTTCATAACTATAAAGGCGTTGGTAGCGCCTGAATTCGAACATGAGATGGATGAAATATTCCACTACATCCCTAGGCTTTTACCATTTGTGCCACAACCCAAGTGGTTTAAAATATAGATAAAAATGGGTTTTATTTCTTCAAATTAAAATCTCGTATATAAACAAGGAAAATTGCCAATTTGGTGTAGCTATATAATTAGGAGGCGATCCTTACTCAATTTGTGTGTACATCCATACCTAAAAATAAACTAAGCCCTTGTTTGTTTTTTTTCATTTTAAGCTCTTAATCACCACTTATGTCTGATTCGTTTAGACATTTCGTAACCATTTCAGAACTGAGCCCCTCTTAAAAAACAAACGCCCCCTAAGCCCATGGATTTAATTTGCCAAAGGTAAAAGAGGAGGATCAAATTGAAAGGTGATGAGTTTATATTCACGGTTTAGGGTTTTGTGGGTGCCAATAAATGCTACTCGGGTGGGAAATGCGATGACTTAGATAATTGGTTGCCAAAGAGAAACCGAGAGGGAGAGAGAGAGAGAGAGAGAGAGAGAGAGAGAGAGAGAGAGAGAGAGGAGGGGGGAGAGATAAATCTAAAAGAAAGAGATTGCATAGAACGAGAAACAAGAAGAGATCAATATTCAAAATCAGGTAAGAATCCATATCATTCTTGGTTCAATATTACACTAGTGATTTGAGATTTGTATATGTGTTTATTGGGTCGACTAGTTGATCAGATATATAGATAATCTTTTGAATCAAAACGGAAAATGTATGCTATAGTTAAAAACGATAATATTCGGAGTCGTAACAATTCAAAATTATGAAACAAGAGGTTGTACGTCGGATGAACACAGCCTGTATCGGCCTAGCCTAAGAGTCAAATGGGCGTGTATGACCCGGGTTCTTAAAAAAGAGTGTCAAACATAGTTATTAATTGACTATTATGGCTTAATAATTGTAAATTATTTGTCAAGGATGATCATTAGGCAACCTATGCAATCAGATAAGTCTTTATGAGACTTTAATTGGAATGCATGTGTACGTAAAATTTATTTGAGCATTACGATATTATTTTATGTACATATTTATGGGCTTGACACATGCATGTTGTTTGTTTACTATTTTCTTTAATTGTTATTAATTAGCATGCTATAAATGAGCCAATGGCGTGTAGCTCAGTTGGTTAAGGGGCGAAGAGATGTTTACTCGAATAGGCCGTTGGTCTTGAGTTCG
This sequence comes from Silybum marianum, assembly GCA_036898165.1. Lineage (NCBI taxonomy): Eukaryota > Viridiplantae > Streptophyta > Magnoliopsida > Asterales > Asteraceae > Silybum > Silybum marianum. The sequence continues at coordinate 22,266,799 of CM072539.1, forward strand.
ATCTCGGGCCCCCTCGCAATCGCATTGCCGCTGAGTGAGTCAGTTATGCTTCTCACATTGGAAATTGACAGCCTGTATGGGCCGATTTGCGTGTCCAGAAAATACACATTTTTGCTCCAAAAGCATGCTATAAATGAATTATTACTTTCAATTGGATATGTGATTGGGTGAATAGGTGGTTGGATAAGTGAGAGTCGTATAAACCTTACCTAATGAGTCAATGTAAGAGATCTCATAATTTTATAAAGTGGTTTTTAAACAAATGTGCATACTATTTTTAATAGGGGTATTTGTTTGTAAACATGAACTCAGTGAGTATTGTAAAACCGACTTATCATTTTGTAACATAACCCTACATAAGACATGCTAATATTTGTTTATCTATTTCTAAAATAGCCATCAGAGTTTGCATTTTCGTAACGTTTTGGTCCATATCACGAATGACTGTCAACAAACATCCGTTAAATGACAGTTATTTTGGTCCTTTTCTTCTCTTTTGTCTTTTTTTTTTGTTCTTTAAAGAAATAATATCATTTATTAATTATATAAAATAATATTTATTTTATATATACATTAATTAACTAGGAATGGGATCATGTGATAAGTAAAATTACCGTGAGAAGAGAATTGATTTTGTATATCTCAGTGTATCTCATTAATGTGATATTTCGTTGCACCACCCACCATTACTGCCCCCTTGCACCACCAAACATCAAGACTATCTCTCAAGTTTATCATCAGAAACTCAGAAGATTGAAACAGTGGGATTCTCTTGACCCCTCCATCTTTCGCCATTGTTTATAATTTTTATGACCCCGTTTTCGAAATCAATAGGGATGTGTGGGTTCCAAACTAGTAAATAAACCTTAAAACTAACCCTCTCCCACCTCTATCCAATAGGTTTCTCTAGGTATGTCTCAAGGAGGTTTGGGTTTACTTTTTATTCCGATGTTTCAATTTAATTTGAGTTTTTGTTGTGGTATGTGGTGGCTCTGAGATACAGTACTAGCCAGAGAAGATGACCGGAGGAAAGTTTGGTCGAAAAAGATAATGTGGATGACAATGGTTTTGGAAAGGAGGAGAGATGGGGTTACGAGAGGTAACATATATTTCTATTTTGAAAAATCAGAATCTTTTTGAATCAAAATGACACTCATTTAGTAGACACTTGTTAACGGCCATTAGTTTACAAAAATACAAACTTGAAGGGCTATTTTGAAATTAGAAAACTATGGAAACCAAGTCCAAAATAAAATTAAAACCACAAGGACCAAATCTGTAATTTACTCTTTAATGATTGGTAATAATAATGAGAGTAAAGTGCTTTTTTAGTCCTTATTGTTTGTTAAAAATTGCAATTTTCGTCCATATTCTTTTAAAATTACGTTTTTTATCCCTGTAGTTTATAATTCATTGTTATTTTGTTCTATAAATAGAGAAGGAAATAAAAGACAAACAAGGAGAAAATTTAATAGAGCTAGTGTTAGGAATTCAATCCGTGATGAAAATAAAACCATAGGTACCGATTCTATAAGAAAAAAAATGTGAGCGGCCCAATCCATAACTTGTATATAACCATAAGAACAATATTTGTAATATACTTTATTTAATATCATTTTACTCATTGAATAGTAGTAGAAAATGTGTGTGATAGACGAATATGTCGTCATAAGTAATGCTTTAAAAACATGGTGGCTTGATGTTTGATCTCTCTGCTACACCATTCCTCACTATTTGGAACGTTGGTCCTCAGTGAAAATAGGAGTTTCTACTTTCTCTAACAAGGTCCCATATTCAAATCAAGGTTCTATAAATGATGTGAGGCGTGGCGTGGGAGTGAAGTCAAGTTTCAAGCCTTACGAGTTACAGTGAGGTTCTTTTTAAGGCTTGCCCTAAAGTGCCAATAAACACACACACATACATACACTTGTCTATGTTAGTGCTTGAATAGTAACATAGAATAAATTAAATTCATATAAAATAATAAAACTAAAAAGATACGGAAAATCATCGATAAAAAAATATATAGAACTGATAAAAAATAATATCAAATGTGTAAAATCCGGATTAAATATCTTGAATCTCAACTCACTGCTTTCTTTAATTTTCAAAGAATTCATATTTGACTCTTTGTGTAGGGGGAATGAGAGCAAGTATTTACCTATTCAGGCTTTTAGTTGTTAATGATTTTTTTTATGTTTATTTAAGTTTTTTATCTCATACATAATTATCACTCATACCCAAATTATATATTTGAAAAAAAACATAGCTCACCAAATAACGCCTTTTTAACGCGACATAACACGTCGTAACGCACAATAACATGTTACAATGGAAATCAAACCTTAGAATGATGCCAACGGGATTAATGTCGCGACGCCATAATGAGGTCATAACGAGTTATTTAGAACCATGATTAAAATCTGGGATACTACGAGTTACTTTTTATGATGATCATGGAAGTGTACGACAATGACACTCTTAGTGAATTCGCAAACCCTTTTTCCACAATTGGAAGGGGATTGCTATTCATACCCCCTCTCACTCACATACCCATAAGATGTATGTGAGTGAGTAGAGGGGTATATAATATAGGGTATGTGAGTGAGAAGGGGTATAGATAGAATTCACCTATGTTTATAGATCCTAAGATGCTTGGTTTTGTTTATGGTTCAAGCATTTCAGGTAGGTTGTTGGTTTTTTTAAGGTATGATTCAATTGTTTGCAATGTTCTAAAAAATTCGTCGCGACAACAAACATGGCGTGTCGTGTCTTAAGGTTTGTATCTGACGCCATGTTATTTCAATGGCACGTCATGGCCTAATGCATGATTTTTGTAACACCATGTTTGATTTTCTTAACCTTTCATGAGTAATAATAGAAAACAACGGTTTATATATGTATAATATTATACATGATATAAAAATTTGTCGTCATAAGACATGCCTTGAAAAAACGTCATGGCTCGCCGTGACTTCTAGGTTTAAGGCTTGATATCGCCGTCATGCCACACCTTACACTATTTAGAACCTTGATTGTTTGTCTTTGTTTTTCTTTTTCCTCAACATTGTACCAGTTTTTCTTCGGTTTAATATTATTTTTAACCGATTCAAGAAAAAACACACACGAACCAACGTATTTCCTTCACGAATGCAAGTAGATTAAGAATAGTGCAATCATCTTATCACATACATTTCGATCGACAAATAGCAAACCAAAATGGGTACGGCTTTAGGGAGGAAATTTAGTTTCTATCTCTAGTTTGATGATATCATAATATTCACTTTTTTCCGGTTTCCTTCGTGATCTAAACATTAGATTGTTGGTAAGATTGGATCCAACATTTTGTCATAAACGGTTATTTACCAACAGAAATTGGGTAAGCGCTTTTTTTTTGGAAGAGGGTCCAAGTTATGCCCACACTGATTCTGATAAATTATATCCGTAAGAAATTAGCCCACAATTGTTGTGTAAGTCTTGAATTGAACCTTGGACAGATTGGGATATTCCAGCACATCCTCTAGGGCCTCAACCACTACGTCACAACCCTTGTAGTTTGTTAATTTTTCAAATTCAAAATAAATACACACACAAGACATAATAACCCTCCCAATAAGCAGCACATTTACATAAATAAATGCTTGAAGAAGAAAATTGGACATCATCAAATGGGAAATAAAATAAGGATACAAAAAGAGTTGTTTAAATAGAGGATTTCCTATTTACAATGAGGGAAAACAGTGTCACCTATAACAAGGTCTCTTGGACCAAATGACAATCTTACCCTCTTTGTTTCTTTATCTCTTTTACCAGTATCTTCTGGCTAGCTAATTCAATAATGAATAGGAATCCCAAGGGGGGAATAAATGAAAAAAAAAAAAAACTATGAAAAAGAATACAAGTTTTTCGAGTCTTTTGAGCTCAAATGTTTGTTTAAAATGCATACTTATATATAGCATCAGCAACTCCATCTTCGTCGTTACTGGCACCAATCACGTTAGCCGCAGCTTTTGTCTTCTCTGATCCATTACTCATAGCTACGCCTAAAGAAGCCAATTCCATCATCTCAACATCGTTTTCGCCATCACCAATTGCCATTACCTGATCACCATTCGTAAAAAAGAATCAACTGTAAGGTGGCATTTGTTTTTTAAGAGGTCCGAAGTCTGAAGTCTGATTTCAGTTCAGAAATGGTTATGAAATGCCTAAACGAATCAGACATAAGTGGTGATTAAGAGCTTAAAATGAAAAAACAAACAAGGCCTAAGACTTCAATTAGATATCACACAAGTTATAAAAAAAACAAGTCGAAGTTCTTTTAGGTGTGTTTGGTATGCAAACTGAACTAGACAGGACCAACGAGAATGAGATAGGCAGATAAAAGAATTGTGGAAAGATTTTAGGGTTTTAATTTGACATGGGTATTTTAATAATTTACCACAGATCAAATAAACACTTTAAACCACTTATCTGATCTCATTAGTAGTCCTCTAATCATACAGCTACATGTGTTAATGAATTAAGAACATTGATATAGAACATAAACAGTCTTCACTTAGTAAAACAGGTTAACTTCAATAAACAATTTTCATTTTTGGGCTTCTGAGATTTGAATCCATACCAGAAGTAGAAGCTTTCAGTTTACCACCAAAGCTACTACTACACCCACTTTTCATCATTTTGCTGCTGCTGTCTTTATGATTGTTAAATCCATGTTTCTATTGTTTATATATTAAGTACACGTTTGGCAAACCATAAGTTAACTTATAAGCTACCTTACTGAAACGCTACTTGGAGTAGCGTTTTGGGAGCTTATTGTCATTTTTTCCAATTATAACCTTCATTTATATTAATTATTAACTATTATTATTATTTTTAATATGTCCTTTTTGGTCATTTTACATTCTTATATGCTAGTTTTGCCAAACATGATTTTTTTTCATCTGCTAGCTTATCAGCTATCAGCTAGCCGGTGGTTGTTTATAGCCGGTTGGATAACAATTCTTCCTTTTTTTTAAACAAAGGAATATGCTTCAAGGATATAAATAATTTATATGGATTAAAATAAGACACAAGTGATGGTACACACCTCATTTGCAGTAGCACCAAAATGGTCCAGCAGCCTTTTTACTCCACTGCCCTTAGAAGTACCAGGGGGTACAATTTCAAGCATATCTGCCTGTGCTTGAACAACACAGGCACGACCATCTGTTGCTTTTTCCCAGTATGGCCTGAGGGTACCATCCACCCCTTCAACAGTGTCTAGAAATACCACCTTCTGTAATTTGAATTTAACAACATAAAGAAGTAGACATAGATGAGCATATATTGATGTTGTACCCTTGTATAATATAATCTGCATGCTTAAATTAATGGCCGGTTAGAAATTCGCTCCTAGCCCATAACATGGCCATGCAACATTTACTTACGATTAAACACTCGATGGCTGGTATTTTATAGCATGTTCTTGTTGATAGAAATTTACAAGGATGAACATAATAGAAACAAACCATAAGATATATATATATATGTATATATAATAGAAACAAACCATAAGATATATATTTTCCTCAGAAAACTAATTACAAACCTGTACATCACCACTATTTAAAAGGTGCTCCACTGAAGGCATAACCTCTGCCTGTAATTGGTTTGTTGTTAAACAAGTGTTAGGGGCCCACATATAACGACTTAAACTTGTGTGGCACGAATGAAAGATAATAATGAGTAAGGTACCTTAGGCTCAAGATACACGGTGTGGAGGGTGTCCACAAGAGGATGGTTAAATAGGGTCAAGCATCGACTCTCACTGAACGCGATTAGTGGAATATTGTGCTTGACAGAGTATTCAAATGCCTGCACCACTTACAGTATATTAGGCATCCAAATTCAAAGAATTTGAAAGTTACAGAGAACTTCAGAATCATAACATAAAATACCTCTCTACAAACATCTGGATCCAAATTTATTCTCTGAATTTCCTGGCCTTCTTTGCCATAAACAAGCAAACCCTGAACGATTTGTAAGTAGGGAGTTAAAGAAAGAAAAAAGAACATTTTTGATGATAAATAGACGAAAAATGACACGTGTAATTGCAAAGTCGGCAACAAATCAAACTTCATTGAACCCAGAGCAACAAATGCTACAAGAAGGGTAAAGTAGCAATCATGGGGATACACTAGTTGTTATACGTTTACTACCTCAAGAATAAAAGACAGAATATTCATAGGAAGAATCATAAAGCGAGGTGTCAAGGTTTATTACTCATAGTAAGTAGTTTCTTTCGTTCAAAAGCACAAGAGCGTGAACTTAGTTATATCCCTTAAAGATCACAGCATGAACTTGTGGTTTTTAGTAAGAAAGATGGTTTTTTAAGACTTTGCATCTAAGCCCATGACAGACATTTCAAGACTTCTAATGGAGGACACTAAAATTGTGAGTTTGCATCTCAGAAGCCAGTTTGGATGCAAACCGCCTAAATCTCCCATTTTCAAGGATACAAACTTTCTTAGCATATCTTGTTTGCATCATATACTAAAGTTTCACCCTCAACTAATCAATAATATAAAATTAACTTGCAGCCTTTGATCTACAGTCAATCAGTGTTAAGTCAGGTTGCCACATAACTACTTTGTAATTTGCAGTAAAAATGGGTCGATGACCACCATCAGACATTTTAAGATAGAAAGGTAACAAGTGAAACTTGAAATTGTGGCAGAGACAAGAGGGACATTTTTTTGTTGAAAAAGTTAGCAAGTAGACAACCTGTATGAAAACACCAGGTGAATACTCGGAGACAATTCCATCTCGGCCTGCTAAATCCACCATCTCCAATAGAGCTATAGCAGCTGGACGAGTCTGTTTCCAAGGATTGCTTGCAAAACAGTAAAAAAAACCAAGCAAGCACCAGAATATAGGCAAGATAGTTGAAACAAACACTCTAAGTTACCACAAAATCACAATTTTCCTTACTTTTCCAGTGGCTAACACCACTTTTATACCCCTTGATGAAGCCTCCCTTAAAGCTTTTGCATTGGTATCAGATATTCGACTTTTACTATTCAGAAGGGTACCTTATGTCCATAGCAATGAATGAAACCAATATTCATATCCAGAGCATACAAAGAACATCTAAGGGCCCGTTTGGTTCACAGAATTTGACTTTGATGGAATTGGAATGGAATTTGACCGGATGTTTGGTTGGTAGGAATTCGAATGGAATTTCCAAAAAAGAATTAGGAATGTTGGAATCCAATCAATTCCAATCCGCAAACCAAACATCATCAATGAATTTGGTCAAAGGAATTTGTCATTCCAATTCCATCAAATTCCTTCAAATTCAGCGAACCAAACAGCCCCTGAGAAACATTTGGAGTCAATCCTACCATCCATGTCACAGAAGATATAGTTGAACTTTGGCTTCCTTCCTTTTGAATTTTGATAATTCACATGTAAAGGCATTATACCACAAAGTTACTTTAACGTACAAAATCAATAAGCTCAAACTTGAGAAAATCTATGGATAAATGTTTAAGTAACCAAGAATGTACAAGATTAAAATACCATCGGCATCAGCTTCAGCACTAGATGCACTTTTGATCAAGTCCTCCCCCATTTCTGCTTCAGCAAAAATCAATCAAATCCAAGCTCTAATCACACACACACAAAAAATCAACCCTAATCAACAAAAATCAAACAAATTAAAACCCTATAATAACCAAAAATCAACCCAAGGTCACCAAAACAAATACATCTACGAAGCAGAATCGAAGCAGGTATGGAGGCCGTTGAAACAGTGAGGGAAAGAGATGATCGAATCCGGTTCGATGCGTGGTGATAGAGATGGTGTTGGCCATTGAAACGGCGAGGAAAAGAGGTGACAAATGAAGGGGATCGCCGGAGAGCAGCGAACGGGAGGATTCATCGCCGGAAAAGGGGGAACAAGCGGGAGGATTCATCGCCGGAAAAGGGGGAAAAGGCGGGAGGATACTTCGCTGGGAAAAAATGGAAAACAGAGGTGGGGAAAATCGCGCGGGAAAGGTTACCATGATTGTCGATTGAGAATCTAAAAAAAGAGTAAATTACGATTTTAGTCCTTATGGTTTGTTAATAATATCTATTTTCGTCTATGTAGTTTAAAATTTACGATTTTTGACTCTATAGCTTTTAATTTATTACTATTTTCGTCCTTCGGCCAAAACAGTAAATAATTATAAACCATATGTGATGAAACAACAATAGATTATAAATTATAATAATGCAAATAACAATGAATTACAAACTATAGATAAAAGAATAAACAACTTCTAAACTATAAGTACGAAAATTGAAATTTTTAACAAACCACATGAAAATGTTCTCTAAGTTTTGATATTAATGAATGTGGGAAAGTAATTAGTAGCTGATGATGGGATTGTTTAATGATTAATAACAACAATAATAGTAATGTAATAGTAATTTAGTATGTAATGTTAAAAATGATATGGAATTTTGATTTAGAGAATAAAAGAAAATTAAGAAATGACAAAAGCACTCTGAATTTAATGAAGAAAAACTAATTGAGTTAGTGATAGCGATCTGAACCATGATGAAAATAAAACTAATAGTACCCTATTCATAAATAAAAAAAAATGTCTAATTTATAACTTTTATATAACCACTAGGACAATGTTTATGTAATTTACTTAATTGTTTAATATTATTGACTTATTGAGTAATAGTGGAAAACATATATGCATGTGAGGTACAAATTTATCTCCATAAAATCATGCTTTGAAAAACATTGTGGCTTAGACTTGATCTCATCACCAAATCGTATCTCATCCTATTTAGAACAGTGCATCTAGAGAAAATGAATGGAGTTTAACACTCTCCACAACGAGGTCCCAGATTTAAATCCAAGGATATTAGTCACATCACAAACTACCTTCGTATGATGATTATGGGGCCAGTACAATAATGATACTGCCAAATTTGCAAACCCTTTTTTCCACATATTGGACTAATTGACATGTTAATTTTGTTTTAGATAGGGTGGTTGGTTTTTTAAGGTTTGATTTTGTTATTGTCTTTGTTTTGTTTCAAAATTGTATCAGTATTTTATAGGTTTAATAATATTTTTAACTCATTCAAGAAATAAAAAAAACATCAACCTATTTCCTTTGCAAATACAAGTAGATTAAAGGATCTTGCAAGGATGCAATTATCTCATTAAATGCATGCCCATCGACATGGCAAACCAAAATCAATATTGCTTTTAGAATTTGTTTTTCAGTTCTATTTTTTAGGTGAACGTTATCTTTAATCAGATAAGATTTATCATCATCATTTATCAGGTAAGATTTTTGGTTAATAAAATAAAGGTAAAGATCACCATCTCTTACCGGGTAAGTGTATCTCATACGAAAAAAGACAATAAATGTTTAGTTATCACGTAAGTAATGTTAACTTAAAATAAACATAAGTTTAGTCTATATTCAAAAATGGGTCTACAATTTTTTGACAACAGTATCACTATTATATAAAATAAAATAAAATAAAATATTAATATTAATATTAATTATAAAATATAAATATTAATTATAAAATATAAAATATTAATATTAATATAGAATATACATTAAATATAAAATAATAATTCTCTTTTTGAATTGATTAAATATAAATTAAATATTTAAGTCATTAAAAATTGAAACACTACTTTTTTTTTTTCAGAAAGTTATTTCTTGCACCTTAAAAAATTAATTAATTATTGATATATTTTGAGTTTTTCGTTTAATGATTTAACATGATCAAATCAGGGTACAATATATTAACATCAAATATAAACAGATTAACCAAACAAAATTAATCTTAAATTAACAAAATCTTGATGTCTAAATTAACTCTAAACACATGGTCTTGAGAGTTAATATTATTTTATGTTAATATCAAAATCAAATACCAATATAAACAAATTAACTCTACGCAAAAAAAAAAAAAAAAAAAAAAAACTAACAAAAAAATTGTATTCACGTTAAACTTTATTAATAAAATTCCACTTTGTTTTTTATGTTAAATTTTATTAGAAAAATACGAAAAGGATAAAGGATAACCATCAAAGCAAATAGATATTTAGAGCATCTCATGCTAATTTGAATAAGGATGAAGAGAGGTTGACCATTTAATAAAAGAGAAAAAATAGCTTATCGTGGGACCATATACTTTTTATGTATTTTTTATTTGCTCAAGTCTTCGTATTAAATTTTACTGTTTGAGATGCTCTTAGTGGAGATCAAATATTACATTACCATACACACATACCATTAACGTTAAAAATATGTTATTTTTTATTTACTTTAACGTTAAGAATACAAGGGTGGTGTCTCAATGGTTTGAGCTTGGACTCCAAAGGTCATAAGAAGTCTCAAGTTCGAATCCAGGGAGGTTCAAATACAGTGACTCCAGACTACCCGCGAAGCAAGTAGTTGCCCTGGGATTAGTCAGCTCACATAACGGGTTAGATATCCAGATTATAATAAAAAAAGAATATAATTAAAGTTAAAAATATCAAATATTGAGTTCATTTTGAAGGTATCAATTAACAGTGTAATTTATAAAAAAAAGTATTATTTTTAATGTATTTTAGCTATTAATTGATTAATTAACTAAAATAATTAAAAAGAAAGAGAAGGAAATTAAAAACGTTAAACGTACACGTTTAAGAACCTAAAAGAAATATACGTGGCTCCTGATTTTTTGTAATTTTACAGGCACCCACACCACTCTAGATCCGTCCCTGTGAATACATATTCACATGTACTCAAACGGAAAACCATCTCATTGGTTTTATAACCACCCGACTCAAATTCAAGTATACCATCCCAAAACCAATTAGATATCTCGTCACATGGAAATCAGCGTAATCCACATCAAAGGATGTCAACACCAAGGTCTCCCGCTCTAAAGGCATAAAGTACCTAAATTGTTTCCATAACGTAACCACCCTTCTTGGGGTTGCCGGTAATCAATTTTTGCCCAAATACCGTAATCACCCTTTTGCACTTCCATGTACACACCCTTTATGGTATGCAACACCTTGTGAAGCACATCTATTGCACTGGTCCCATAGTCATCACAGGGACATGGATCCCATTAGCAAAGGAGCGGTCCCCAAGACACATCATCTGGAGATGTTATATTTTATAGTCGATTCTGGATAAAACATAATAGAGAGCCCATGAAGAAGTACTTCTACCGCGTACTTTCTATAGAGGAGTGTGGCTAAAAAGCAACATTAGTATAGGGTAGGGCTGGAGGTAGTAATACAAACAAAAAGGTCTAACAACATTTCAGGTATCATGTAGTTTTTCTCTTGGTAACCGTGGGTATCCAGGTCAGCTTGCACGCACCTAGGTTAATCTCATGGACACTGAAGTTTTCAAACACACAAACTCTCTAGTGGCCTGATGGCATGAGGGTATTGAATTCGTGACATCCAGGAGCAAACCAAAAGTCTTATCAGTTGAGCTGCCATTTAACTAATCTAGCCAAATCAACAAATACCAATCTAATAAAAAAAAACATGAGGCATATATTAGACACACGTACATACATACGAGTGTGTATATATATAGAGGGAGGTTCAAACGAGAACTTTGTAAATTTAAAGGAACAAAGGAACACCTTGTGTATGATTTTTTAATGTGTGGGACCCACATCATATGTGGTCCACAAGGTGTTCCTTTAAAGAGGGGATGTTCTTGTATGATCTCTCCCTTGTATATATATCTATATAGGGGAGGGATCATACAGAAACACCATCTATTTAAAGGAATAAAGGAACACCTTGTGGACCACATATGATGCGGATCCCACATAATATTAAATCATATATGATTCAATGGGCCCCACCACTGAATCAGATATGATTTAATATTATGTGGGATCCGCATCATATGTGGTCCACAAGGTGTTCCTTTATTCCTTTAAATTTACAAAGTTCTCATTTGAACCTCCCTCTCTCTCTCTCTCTCTATATATATATATATATACAAACACAAGGGTGATAGCAAAAGCCCCCGATCCTTGGTCGCTTCATTTAGGCACCTACCAACATTAAAGCCATTCAACTAGTGCCATCATAGATACCCCTCCAAAAAGCAGCACACTTGCTTGAAGGGGAAATTTCGACATCATCAAATGAGAAATGAGGATACAATAAGAGTTGTCCTTGAAAGCATTATAAGCAATTAGAGTATTTCCTGCCTTCACAATGAGAAAAAAATAGCATCGCCTATAACAAGATCTCTTGGACCGATGACAATTTATGCTCTTTGTTTCTTTTCTTTGGTAATAACTAAACCTTTCTTTATCTTTTTACCGGTATCTAGCTAGCTAACTCAATAATAATGAATAGAAATCCCGATAAATGAAAAAAGAAAGTATGAAAAGAATACAAGTTTTTCGAGTCTTTTGAGCTCAAAATGTTGTTTTAAAATGCATACCTGTATATAGCATCAGCAACTCCATCTTCGTCATTGCTGACACCAATCACGTTAGCCACAGCTTTTGTCTTCTCTGATCCATTACTCATAGCTACGCCTAAAGAAGCCAATTCAATCATCTCAACATCGTTTTCACCATCACCAATTGCCATTACCTGATTCACCATTTGTAAGAAAGAGACAAGTGTTAAGACCTCAAGTAGGGTCCACAGAAGTTAAAAATAGAAGTAGAAGGTTCTTTGGGTGGTAGTTTATAGTCGTTGGATAACAACTCCTTTTTCTTCATAACAAAGGTATATGCTTCATAGAAATTAAATAAGTTATGTAGATTGTAATATAAAACAAGCAATGGTACAAGTTATATAATTGACGGAAGTTCCATGGCACACACCTCATTTGCAGTAGCACCAAAATGGTCAAGCAACATTCTTACTCCACTGCCCTTAGAAGTACCAGCAGGTACAATTTCAAGCATATCTGGCTGTGCTTGGACAACAGAGGCACGACCGTTTGTTGCTTCTTCCCAATATGGCCTGAGGGTACCAGCCACCCCTTCAGCAGTGTGTAGAAATAGCACCTTCTGTAGTTTGAATTTAACAACATAAAGTAGACATCAATGAGCATATACATATATATATATATATTATAATCCTCTAAAATGTAACTTGCATGCTTGAATTAAGGGTCGGTTAGAAAATAACTTCTAGCCCATAACATGTGCTAGTTAACAAAAATTTAAAAGGATGGACATAATAGAAACAAACCATAAGATATATTTTCCTTAAAAAAACTAATTACATACCTGTACATCACCACTACTTAAAAGGTGGTCCACTGAAGACATAATCTCTGCCTGTTAATGGTTTGTGTTAAACAAGTGTCAGAGGCTCACAGATATCAACTTAAACTTGTGTGGCACAAATGAAAGATAGTAACAACTAAGGTACCTTCGGCTCATGATACACGGTGTGGAGGGAGTCCACAAGAGGATGGTTGAATAGGGTCAAGCATCTACTCTCACTGAATGCAATAAGTGGAATATGGTGCTTAACTGAGTAATCAAATGCCTGCATCACTTGCAGTATATTAGGCATCCAAATTCAAGATAATTTAACTATAAACACTTCCAGAAATATTGTCAAATACAGCATTCTGAGCTCTTGTTATTTTCTGATATATTATAAGAGAGGGAGAGGGGAGGGTTAGAGAAAAGGAGATCACACATTATTAAGTCACATGATAAATTTTGAAAGTTATAGAGAGCTTAAGAATCAATATATACCTCTCTACAAACATGTGGATCCAAATTTCTTCTGTGAATTTCCCGGCCTTGTTTGCCATAAACAAGCAAACCCTGAAAGATTTGTAAGTAGGGAATTAGAGAAAGAAGTAACTGTAAAACCGAGGTAGCAATGTGTATTACTAATAGTAGTTTCTTTTGTTCAAAAGCACATAGATGAGAACTTAGTTGTATGCCTTAAGATCACAGCATGAACTTGTGGTTTTTAGTAAGAAAGATGATTTTTTAAGACTTTGCATGATAGGCTTTTCAAGACTCCCAATGGAGGACAATAAAGTTGTGAGCTTGCATCTCAGAAGTCCAGTTTGGATGCAAATCACCAAGATCTCCCATTTTCAAGGATACAAACTTTCTTAACGTATCTTCTTTGCATCATATACTAAAGTTTCATCCTAAACTAATCAATGATATGAAATTAACTTGCAGTCTTTGATCTACATTCAATCCATGTTAAGTCATATTGCCACTTAACTAGTTTGCAATTTGCAGAGAAGATGGGTCGTCGATCATTCTAAGGTAGAAAGATAAGTAAAAAGTGACACTTGTCAATGTGGCAGAGACAAGGGACATTTTTAGTTGAAAAAAATTAGCAAGTAAGATAACCTGTATAAAAACACCAGGTGAATATTCAGAGGCAATTCCATCTCGGCCTGCTAAATCCACCATCTTCAATAGAGCTATAGCAGCTGGACGAGTCTGTTTCCAAGGATTACATGCAAAATAGTAAGAACCCAAGCAAGCACCACAACATAGGCAAGATAATTGAAACAGAAATTCTGAAAATTTACCACAAAATCTCAATTTTTCTTACTTTTCCGGTGGCTATTACCACTTTTACACCCCTTGATGAAGCCTCTCTTAAAGCATTAGCATTGGTAGCAGATATTCGACTATTACTATTCAGCAGTGTACCTTATGTCCATAGCAATGCATGACAACCAATAATCATATCCGGAGCATATAAAGAACATCTAACAAAACATTTGGAGTCAATCTTACCATCCATGTCACAGAAGATATAGTTGAACTTTGGCTTGTAGAATCGAAGACTGCCTGCTTTCTTCCTTCCTTTTAATAATTCAAATGTAAAGGCATTCTACCACAAGTTACTTTAACTACAAATTTGATATGCTCAAACTTAAGAAATCTATGGATAATGTTTCAAGTAACCAAGAATGTGCAAGAGTAAAATACCATCGGAAGTCTTTGGTAGAGGGCTTTCATCATCTTCAGCAGTAGATGCACTTTGGATCAATCCTTTCCCTGTCCATCCAAGACTCTTTAGGAGACGTTCTTCCTCCTCCTCCATTTCTGCTTCAGCTTCGTCACTGAGCTCATGATCAAATCCCAGAAGATGCAACAACCCATGAACCTGGAAAATATATATGTGAATATATAGAAGTAGAATTTCGCGATCCTAATTTTGTTCTACACCAGTTGATCTAATGTAAAAGCACCAATATGGAAATCATCAAAGATTTCAACCATGTCATTGTTGCTATTCGAATTTGAAGTAAGATGGAGCCAGCAAAAGATAAATCCGAGGTATCAGGTTGTTAAGCTACCACTAGGACAAACTTTTTATTGGAATTCTGTTATGTCTTGTGAACAAAAAAGTAGGAAGAGCAAAACTAAATCTAAAACATTTTAGGGTTTACGGTTTAACTTTCTAGGTTAATTAGTTTTTTATGGATTACTTTATGAACTTCAAAAGTATGCCTTAGATAACACTGCTCGAAAAACTCATTTGTAACAGTTGTACCATCAATTTTCTAATATTAAGCACCCCTTGTGGTAAATTTCTAGAAATAGTTTGTCAGATTTTTGTCTTTTCATCAACCATATAATCATTTTATCTGCAATTATCTCACTTTTCTATTTCCTCTTTCTCTCACTTGTATATTAGATGTCTCGTTTTTTGCAAGAGATCGTTATGATATCTATCTTTCATCATTATCTCATTTCACTGTATCAATTTTCTCTTCATTATTATCTCATTTTCCCTAGACTAATAATTTCTTCCACATTTATGATGATAATGAAGAGGGACCCATGTATATCCTTATGTAAGCTAAACTATCACACATAGAAAGATAGAAAAAAAATATTTCTTTCTTAAATTGATTAGACAAGGTTATCATGATTATTTGGATGCTACTGATTTCATGTGGCTCTTTTTTACGCATAATGTGGTTTCATCAACCAAAAGATGAACTATAGGAGTGGGAGGAAAAAGCTTATAACATATAACATTATGTATGTATATGATATAATGATACACATATGTGCAAGTACGTGTGTGTATATGATATAATGATACACAAATGTGCAAGTATGTGTGTGTGCGACACTCTGTGTGTATACATGTACATTTATATAAATTAAATAAAGATCCATAAGAGGATTCAACATTCAAATGGAAGACATGCATCGAATAATACAGTTAAGTACCCTTTTTAAATATCCAAAACCATTCCAAGGATAAAGTATAAGTTGGACAAACCATAAGAATGCGTATCTCATCAATAAGAGTGTGCCCTCTTTCCTCTGCTTGTCTTGCAGCCGTTTCAACTGAAATTATTATGTCACCTAACATTAGCTGCAAGATGGAAAAGACGTGTTATTTTGTGTTTAATACTTCATCTTATAACTAAGTTAAGTTTTGATCTTAGAAGTTCAACCCAGGTATTTCAAAATTAACAATCATTTAGTTTTTTCAACTCCAAAATGTTCATATTGCAAAACTTTTAATAGTTTTGCAATTTGAAGTTAGAAAGTAACTCATTTAATACTCAAAATTCAAATGTCAATTTCAAGAGGGAGCCAATACATCATAATTGTAAATGTAGGTGCAGCTCTTACCATTGGAAGCTTGAGTTCAGGCACATGCTGAGACATAGAAAGAACATCAGTAGCATGGTCCTCATTTCTCCAATCTTTATTAAGCTCACGGATGAATTCATCATTGCATAGAAGTATTGATAACTCAACACTCTCGAATTGACCAACATCATCTACAGCGGGATCTCTTGTTTTATGATCCAAGTCTTTTAACCCGTCAAATGCTAATTTCATAGCCATTGGAACATTTAGACGAAGCAATTCTGCAATATCCTGCCCAATTTAGAAAAAAAAAGAGATCTAATCAAGAAATGCCTGGCAATTCTACCAATTAAATCTATGAGTTAGAAAAAGTTCCCAAATATTGCATTCCTTTCTTTAAAACCTTGATCCTACACTGAATAAGAGCACACTAATAGCATCCTTACACTAACTTCTATCATGAGCCAAACTTCTTTAATTTATTCCATCCATTCAAAATCTATCTTTGCGGCTTCCCCATGTCAATCAAATTTCTCCTCTAGCTGATGCATCAAACCATCTACACAAATATGATCAAACCATCTCAAGTGTGTTGACTCAACTTACTACAGCTTACAGGACTTCAGCATTTACATGACTTCAGCATTTACATAGATGAACAATATAAATATCCACGAAAAAATAATAAGTAAAACTTGAACAAGTAACAGATTTCAACTACATATAAAGGTGCACAAAAACCCGACCAATCCGGCAAAACCAACCCAAAAAATGCAACCTGAGACATGGTTGATACAAAATTAGGTCAAACCGCATATATTTGGTTGGAGACATGGAGTTGGGCAGACCCAACGAAACCCGATAGACCCCAACACAACCCGATAAACCACATGGTTGATACAAAATTAGGCCAAACCGCATGTGTTGGGTTGGACTTGGTTTGTATTACTCCAAGTTTTTCTGTTCTATCATCTAATCTTCTCCACGCCTGGTAGGTGTATTCTTTTATTCGTTTTCTCTATTTTGCCAGAGGTTCCATCCTATTTCCAAAAAGAAAGCTTTTAGGGTTCAAATTTCATCTCTATTTGAAGGAATAACTAGACTCAAGACAAGTGTTTCAAATTTCATCTCTATTTGATGCATGTGAATGTGAAATTAGAACAGAACAGGACTTGCTGGAAAAAGGAAATGAATGAGGTTTGAATATGATTCTGGTTAAGCTAATCATATAGAAGAATTGCAGCCAAATTGACATTCCAATTGATCCAAATGTAATGCCTGCAAACTTTTTCCTCAGTTGAAGATATTCCAATCATCATTAACTGTTAGGATCCAAAGTTTAAGGAGAACTGTGACACGTATATGTACAGCAATGATACAATATCAGAATTCTAATTCCGATATAATCTAAAAATAATTGCATTTTATATACTTATGTATAGAGCTTCAGCATCCACACCAGTTATACCATTCCGATTTTACGCCAAATATTAAAAAGAGAAGCAACAGAAAGAGGAAGAGGAAGTAAAACCAGAATTTCAGGATCATCGGGCAACTGTTCTTCGATACAAATCTTCACATCGAGCTCCAACTCCTTCCCTTTGTCCTTCTTCCTGGCCGACGGGCGACCCCGCACCTTCCTATACCCTCGCTGCGACGCCAATACCTTCCCTCCCAACCTTCTCGAATGCATCCAATCACCATCTCCACGGTGCACAGAACCTCCGAATAAACCACCAAACAATGGAGTAGAAGAAGAAGTAGTAGTAGTAGAATACGATAGACCAGCAGACCGAGAATGAAAGAGCAATGGAGGTGACGATGCGAGTGTGGATGAGATGGTGCGAAAGAAGATAGCCGTGGCCGCCATGGAAGAAACCTCTAAAGAAGAATGGAGGTTGCGGAGGAGCATAGGAGGGAGGCGATACCTCATTCGGGACCGGCGACGGCGACTGAAAGTGACGGCTTGAGCGTATATCCGCCGGAACAAAACCCAAATTAGAAAAACCGAACCGCCGGTTTTTAGCCGAGTTAAAAATGTGATATTTTATTAAATTACAGATTTGGTCCCTGAAATTTGTGAATTATTATGTATTTAGTTCTCTATCTTCGTTTATTAGACATTTTCAACTCAAAAAACATTCTATTTATTTACCAACTTAATAGTTTTATTAAAATGCAAGTCTTTGAATAGCTTAAAGGTGATTCTTGTTTGGCAAAAAAAAAAAAAAGTTTGTCTTTTAATGATTCGAAAATCCTTTAAATAATTTTGTATCATGAGTCTCCCTTCACCATTCAGCACTCTAATTTCATTCTGAACAATTACCAAACAATAATATTTAATTTTGTAATATATCATATAAGAGTCTTTTAATCATTCTGACCAATTAATCATCGTGCACCAAACCATTCAGCAACTGTCAAACAGCCTAAAAATGATGGTCCTTTGAACACTAAAAAAAATCAACTACAACCCCACACTAAAATACACTAAAACATCTTGGATATTATAATGGTCATAGGATCGTGGGAGAAGAAGAGTTAAGGTGAGAATCGTAAGAAGAGATATGAGCTCTTGATCACTTTTAATCTCATAGCCACCCATGAATTGCGCCATAGAAGGAGTTGATCCAGTGCATCTCATTCTAACGTGCATCCAAGGGTGGAGATCCTTTTTTACACTTCTCATCATAACTCTCCTTCTCACCGGAACTCGACCCTATTATAATAATAGTAAAATAATATATGTGTTTATATATAGGAGGACCTTCTTTTGGAAACTTGACATTTTTTGCGAACCGTGAGGTCCATTCTAAGCCACTAATTTATATTAAATTATTAAGTTAGTAATTTTGGTAATTTTTAATTATAAAAATAATTAAAGGGCTTTATAGGTATTTGTAAGATTCGTCTATTTTCTCTCCTCTCTTCTCTTTCATCCCTCCACTAACACCCTCGACCTCGATCACCACCAACTCATCTGATAGTGTGAACCAATGTTTGTACAATCCTATGATATATAAATACTATGAGCACATTGTGAAGCAAAATTTTCCAAACCTATGGTATATAAATAACGTGAACACATTGCGCACACCTTATGTTTTGCACATTGTGCACACCGGGGCGGAGCTATGCTGTAGCCGGAAGCAGCAGCTGCTCCCCCCGAGTGTTTCACTCTTAATATATATATATATATATATATATTATGTAAATAACTAAATATATACATAGAGGTGGTATCCGTTGCAAACTATTCAATATTTGCAAACTTGCAAACTCACAATTATCCAATAGAAATAAGCCATGTGGATAATATTGTTTTAATATTTTATTAATTTTATTAATAGTTTATTAATTCATTGAGGGTATTATCATCATTTTATAATTTAACCATTTTTAAATTAATATTTACTAATTTTCCTATCATGAACACACTTTTTGACATTCATGAATACACTTTCATCATTTGTGAACACTTTCAACATTCATGAATATCCAATTGGTGTTTTATCATTGTGTTCACAACGAGTTTGCACAGTTTGCAAAAATCGATTAGTTTGTAACGGATATCACCCCTATATATATATAGAGAGAGAGAGAAAAAGAGGAAAGTTCAAATGTGAACCTATCTTTGATTGTGAACATGAGAACAGATCTCAGCCCTTCATCTAAGCCATATCAAGTTGCTCTTTAATTGTGGCTTGAGGGGTAATTCTGGCAATTTTTATTCAAGCTGCTCATTGATATCACTCCTGCTTATTTCTTCCTTCTCTGTTAATCATCTTCTTCTCTGTTAATCAGATTCATTGTTGTGAAGAACTTTATTAATTGGATTTGCGATTTCTGAAATTAAATTGTTGATTTCCTCTTTTCAATAGACTCTGTTTTTTCATCAGAAAATTGAATCGATTGTGATCCAGTTGAAAATTCTACTCTTTTTGTTGATCAAACATGTGATTTGTTCACTGATTGCGATTATGTTACATATTTCGAGAATACAGACCGAGAATTTGGTTCTAATGTTGAAGATGTGTCGATCTGTAACTTATATTCAAACTGAATATATAAACATAAATTATAAAAACACCTGATTGTAGTATATATTCAGTCTGAATATAAACTAAAATTTGAAGTTTGTATAATTGTAGCTTATATTCAGACTGAATATAAGCTAAAGAGTAAACTACATACTTGGTCCCTAGGGTTTATTGGTTTTAACAGTCCGTGTCCCTAAAATGAAATATCTATGACTTGCATCCTTGTGGTTTCCATTTCATAACGTATTGGGTCCCTAAAACTAACTTTGTTAGACTTTTTCTGTTAAGTAGGTTAAGTAAGAGGGTCATTTTGATCATTTTAAGTTTAGGGACCAAACATGTAATAAAAACCACAGGGACCAAACATGTAACTTACTATATATATTATATATATATAATTATTAATTAATAATATATATATATATATATATATTATATATGATATATAATTTATCACCATAATTTTCACATTTTTTTTATAACATTATTTTTTTTATTACAACAATATATTTTTAATTTTGTATTTTTATTATGGCATGATAGTTATATTTTTCTTTATTATAGGAACGTATATTCAAATTATTTTTTTATTATGGCATTATAGTTACATTTTTCTTTATTATAGCAATATATTTTTAAATTATTTTTTTATTATGGTATTATAGTTACATTTTTCTTAATTATAGAAATATATATTCAAACTATTTTTTTATTATGTCATTATAGTTACATATTTTTCTTTATTATAGCAATATACTTTCAAATTGTTTCGTATTTAGGCATTGTACTTTTAATTTTTTTTAATTAAATTGTAAGAAAATTATATATTTTAATGTAACATATATTTTAAACATATACGATTATTTTTTTTCCTTAAAAACATATATTTTTTAAATAAATTACGTGGCATAGATAAAATGGACCATCAATTTTTTAGATAGTTTCATCACTTTATCTTCCGATTATTCATACATTTTTAAAGGAATTCTTAAAAAAATAGATGAAAAACATAATATAGGTGGTATATGAATAATCGGGATAGAAAACGATGAAGTTATTTAAAAATAAAACAAAATTATTCATTAATATAACAATATTTAGAAAATTTGTAAAACACATTTTACATTGCTAACGTTTAAAAAATTGTTAAAAAGTATGTGTTTTTTGAAGTAAACAAATGTATTTGTTTAAAAAATATGTTACATTGAAATATTTAAGTTTCATACAATTTAATAAGAAAAAATAAAAATACAATGTGTAAAAAAAGAATTGAAAGTATATTACTATAATAAAAAAATGTAACTATAATGCCATAACAAAAATACATTTTGAAAATATATTATTTTAATAAGAAAAAACGAAAAAAATGTTGTAATAAAAAAATTTGTGAAAGTATTTGATAAATTATATAATATATATATATATATACACCCACAATATATATGTTATGAATTATTAATTATTAAGTATATATAAAATATATAGAGAGTAAATTACATGTTTGGTCCCTGTGGTTCTTATTACATGTTTGGTCCCTGTGATTCTTATTACGTGTTTGGTCCCTATACTTAAAATGACCAAAATACCCCTCTTACTTAACCTACTTAACAGGAAAAGTCTAACAAAGTTAGTTTTAGGGACCTAATATGAAACCACGAGGATGCAAGCCATAGATATTTCATTTTAGGGACCAGACTGTTAAAACCAATAAACCCTAGGGACCAAATATGTAGTTTACTCTAAGCTAAATTTTGAGTTTGTAAAATCGTAGCTTATATTCAGACTGAATATGAACTACAATTAGGTGTTTTTATAATAGTAACTTATATTCAGTCTGAATATAAGCAGTAAGACTCTTAGTGCTTATATTCAGTCTGAATATAAGCACTAAGAGTCTTTATATTCAGACTGAATATAAGCTAAATTTTGAAATTTGTAAAATCGTAGCTTATATTCAGACTGAATATGAACTACAATTAGGTGTTTTTATAATAGTAACTTATATTCAGTCTGAATATAAGCAGTAAGACTCTTAGTGCTTATATTCAGTATGAATATAAGCTAAAATTTGAACTTTGTATAATCGTGGCTTATATTTAGACTGAATATAAGCTACAATTATACAAAGTTCAAATTTTAGCTTATATTCAGACTGAATATAAGCACTAAGAGTCTTTATATTCAGACTGAGTATAAACATAATATTGTAATAATACATTGTTATGTTTTATATTCAATTTGAATATAAGCTACAAATATACAAACACCCAAATCTTAGCTTATATTCAGACTGAATATAAGCTACAATTATACAAACAACTAGTTGTAGCTTATATTCAAACTGAATATAAGCATAAATTATAAAAACACCAGATTATAGGTTATATTCAGACTGAATATAAGCACTAAGAGTCTTAGTGCTTATATTCAGACTGAATATAGGTTACTGTTATAAAAACACCTAATTGTAGTTCATATTCAGTCTGAATATAAGCTACAATTTTACAAACTTGAAAATTTAGCTTATATTCAGTCTGAATATAAGCTACGATTATACAAACTTCAAATTTTAGCTACGATTATTAAACTTCAAATTTTAGCTTATATTCAGACTGAATATAAGCTACAACTATTCAAACACATAATTTTAGCTTATATTCAGACTGAATATAAGCTACAATTATACAAACCCATAATTGTAGCTTATATTATAAGCTACAAATATACAAACCCAAAATTATAGCTTATATTCAGACTGAATATAAACATGACATTATGATATCACAATGTCATGCTTATATTCAGACTGAATATATACTACAACTATTCAAACACATAATTTTAGCTTATATTCAGACTGAATATAAGCTACAATTATACAAACTCATAATTGTAGCTTATATTCAGACTGAATATAAACATGATATTGTGATATCTCAATGTCATGATTATATTCAGACTGAATATAAACTACAATTATACAAACCCATAATTGTAGCTTATATTCAGACTGAATATAAACTACAAATATACAAACCCAAAATTATAGCTTATATTCAGTCTGAATATAAGCTACAATTATTCAAACACCTAATTCTAGATTATATTCAGTCTGAATATAAGCTACAAGTATACAAACCCCAAATTGTAGCTTATATTCAGTCTGAATATAAGCTACAATGGAACCAAAGGTTTTGAAAAGCAAGAATTCAAGCAAATGTGTTTCACATAAGTTTCCTGTGATAAAATGATGAACAATCACATTAAAGGGAAAAAAAACATTTGAATAACCTTCTTACACTTTATCACGAAAGAATCTGGATCTGAAAAGACTTGTGATTCAAAGGAGCAACACAAAGCAAAAACAAACTTGTGCGAAAATTTATTTTGGGGAAGATGAAGAAATTTGGGGGCGGAAGTGAAATTTCTTTTGGGGAAGATGATGAAATTTTTTGGGGAAGATGATGAAGAAATTTGGTGAAGATCATGAAGAAATTTGAGTAAGATAATAAAGAAATTTGGGGAAGAAGATGATGTTTGGTTCTTATTTAAATCGTCAGGTTGTATTTATGATTTAAGCCATGACCTGAGTTTTCCACTTATTTACAAAAATGTCACCGCGAATTTTATCCCTTATATTTTGATCTGATTTAAAATGGATGGTTGTGATTCATTCTCATGTTTACAATAAAAATTAGGTTCACATTTGAACCCACCCATATATATATATATATATATATATATATATATATATATATATATATATATATATATAACTTCAAATGGTTTGTCCCAAGAAAAGTATGCATTCGAGGCGGCAGACGGTGGGGAGTAGATCTGTAGATAGATGATCATGATTAAAAAAAAGATGCACACTTTTAGCTCTTGTATTTTGGTCATATTTTGAAAATAATCCTCAAACTTTTAAAACCATTACAAAGTAACTCAAGTTATATATTTAAATGTTTATTTTAACCGGTTCTATTTTAATGTGTTTGCTAGCTTCATGTTAGTATCACGGTTGATTAATTTTAAATTGTCATTGTTATTGATAGATTTAAAATTGTTAATTTTGGAGAAAAATTAGAAGAGAAAAAAATTATAGACCATATAATTTTATAACAAGATTCGAATTAGACTCTATTATGTTCTTAAGGTGTTTTTAGTCTATAATCTTAATTGATTCTATTTTAGGGTTATCTATTTTATATATTGTTAACTCATAGTTATTTGTTAAGGGACGATTATAGTTAATTGTATGTTAAATTGTTTAATATTTAAGATTCATGGATAAGTATCTAATAAAGAAGAAAATAAATGTTGATTCATTGACAGATAAAAACGATTCTAATAGTGAAAGGCCAATAAATATTTTAGTTAGGTTAACTTAATTTTTCATTTTAAGAACATTAATATTTCAATTTTATTTATTTATATCTGATGCTCCCCCTAATGTACAATCCTAGCTCCGTCCCTGTGTGCACAGACCATAAATGGTGCTTTATGGTGGGATAACAACGTGCACATTGTGCACACCATACATTATGCGCAAGAACGTTGTCACCAGACCTACCACAAATAAAAACCGATTATGATAGAAGACTATTCAAACCTAGAATCGAATAAGATTAAGACTAGAGGAAATTCCAAAACATAAATTGAAAGGAACAACCCAAGGTATTATACTAACCAATATCATTTGATTTGCACCTAAACAAACAGGATGAAACAACTGGTACAACATCAGTTTAGAGCAAATCCAAAATTGACATATATATTCAAAACATATTTCAAATAGATAATTGTACAAGAATATAATGTGTGTTATGTTAACTGTGTGTTATGCATGTGGTATATGTGCATCGTAGGGACGACGTAGGAGGTGCTTGGAGAGCTTCGAGAAAAATGGAGTTATATAACTCCGACGTACTCACATACACACAAAAAGGGACGAGGCCTGTGTATTTTCTTGGTACCCAACTGTAGATGATGAGGTTTGACCGATGGTATACGGGAGGTAATCACCGATTACAAAAAAACGGGTGGAAATGATGGTCCATGTGCATATTATATATAATATATAATTATATATATAAAGGGACGTTCAAATACAACCACTCTATATTGTACAACTGATGCAATCCACCTATCAACCATCCATTTTCTTTTTGATTTTTTAATTAAGGGTAGTTACAACCGATTAAATAATAATCGTTGATGATCAAATAGACGCTCTTGATTTGGTTGTAACGGTTGTAGGAATGCAATGGATTGCATAATAACGACCCTCTATATGTGTGTGTATATGTATATATAGGCGGATGTTCAAATGCGAACTCAAATTTGGTTGTGAACGTGAGAACAAAGGAGAAGCGACACGTGTCTTATTCAGTCTGAATATATTCAGACTGAAATGTTGTTTTATTCACTCTGAATGCATGTTATTCATATCGAATAATGTATGAGATTCACCTTCGTTATTCATACCGAATGTCTTTCATTATTCAGACTGAATTAGATACATGTCGTGTTCTCCTTTGTTCTCATGTTCGCAACCAAATTTGAGTTTGAGTTTGAGTTTGAATTTGAATTTACCTCTATATATATAGGAGCTAAATCAAATAAAAACCACAAAAAAGTTACAAACTCGTGAAAACCGATACAAAAATAAAAAAATTCATGATTTATTTTCATCAAATGCTAGGATTTAAGATATTATTTCACATATATTTGTTTCATAATGTGAAACTTTCACATGTATTTGTTTTATTATATGAATATTTTTTACCCATGTTTTTTGTTTCACTAGGTGAAACCAAAAAAAAATCACATGTAACTATTTCAAAAGGTGAACAAAAACATTTGTGAAACACCATCTCAAATTATAGGTTTTGATGGAAAAAAATTATGTAAAAAGTATTTTTATATCGGTTTTCATGAATTTCTAACATTTTTTGTGGTTTTTATTTGATCGTTATATATATATATATAGGGGGATAATCAAATTAGAACTCCTTATTTTATGATAACTATAAGATCTCTTTATAGCCAATCATTTTAATAATTAATAACATTTACTAAAATAACACAAAGGGGTAAAATGGTAATCTTGGAAAATTGATAAAACCCTATTTCATATGTCTCTCCTCAATCTCATTCATATGTAACTCATATATCCAGCTCCGGCCTCCAGCAGCCAGCCTCCGACCAGCGACCTCCGATCAGCAGCCTCCGACCAGCGACCCCCGACATCCACCGTCTTTCACCTCCGCCGGAAACTTCTTCATCGGCTTTAATGGCGGCGTGCTCATGTATCTCTCTCATCATCATCATCTCCGTATCCAACCTCCACCCTCCACCGTATCACCACCACCACCACAGTCGATCCAACTCTGTTGAACAACCACCACCATCGGACGAACACTCCGTCTCCAACCTCCATCGTATCACCACCACCGTCGATTCAACTCTGTTGAACAACCACCACCACCGTCGTCGCTAAATAACGACGATTTTTCTTTAAACCCAGATCTGTATCGTACAAAATCAGAAAACCCAGATCTGGAAGAAAAAAATTCTACTTTTTCTTTTTGGTTAATGGTTTCTGAAAATCGATTAAGAATCCAGATAAGTTTGCTTTCTGAGTATTGGGTATCACACTGAGTATCACATTGAGGGTCAGTTGTACATATCACATTGTATATCACTATGGTATCACAATGTATCTTGTTCGTATTGGGTATCACATTGAGGGTCAGTTGTACATATCTTGTTTTTAAACAATATAGTTGTTTTAGGTATCACAGTGGTAACAACATGGTATTATAGTGTATATGGTATGGATTTTCGATAACAATATGGTATCACAGTGGTAACGATGTGGTGTGGTATTACAGTGAATACTGTATGGATTTTGGGTAACAATGTGGTATCACAGTTGTAACAATATCTTGGTAGTCGTCGGATTATGATCAGAGAGAGGAGAGAGGTAAAGATTTTAAAATACCTAAAATGCCCTTGAATTAAAATTTTAGGTCAAATTTCCAAATATATTTGTTTCCTTATTTATCTAGTAATTTGTGGTTGAGATAGGATCTCATGGATCTCACAGATTAAATAAATGTCTCATGAAGAGCCCCCTATATATATATATATATATATATATATATTAGTTAATTACATAGTTGGTCCCTTTACTTCAGTGGTTTTACACAAACATAAGAGAAAACAAAACAAATTGCAAAAAGAGGGGGGAAACATGATTGAATCATTTTGCCCCTAAACAAGGCTTTTTAACAAAGTTAGCGATCAGGTCCCATTTTCAAAGCGAAATCCAAACCTAAGGGATGACATCTTGACTTATTAAGTTCAGGTCCCCTTTTCAAAAAAAATATTAAATTTTAAGAACCAAAAGTGAAGTTTACTCTCCAATAAAAATAAAATAAATACAGAGAGAATTTCAATTACAAACAAGTTAATTCGTGCAAACCGTATAAACTCCATGGTTCATTGTTTTATTGAATAAAATTGTTTCATGAAAATATTTAATATGATGAAATTGTTTCATATAATTTTTTTTATTATGGAAGTATTAAACCGAATTAAAATGAAAAGCAATTTCTCAGTTAACAATTAATTACATACAATGTAAAAAAATGAACATGTTTTCATAAGTCGTTAGTTTGCATATGTTATTAATCATTTGTTATTACCATGAATTTGATGAATTTGTGATATACTGGTGATAATTTTTTATTATATTATTTAAAACTCAAATGATATGTCCCACAACCATATTACTATTATTGAAAATAATATAATGCAAATCAATTGATCAACATGCAAGGCGGATCACACTGAAAAATCAAGATAGCAAGCTATAATAATTATTTTCTAAAAGTATATAATTAATTTCAACTCTATAATTTGTCAAAAATACATCACTTATATTAAGAGCATCCATGGTCATGAACCTCTTGAGGTTCCATGACTCAACCACATTAGAGTTTTCTTTTTTACACATTTTATAAACATTTATTTCTCAATCATGGACCGGTCCATATTTTTCGTGAAGAACCAATTCATCCTAGGTGGCAAAAACTCTCCCACTCCCACCGGTAAATAAATTTAAGAACCTGTTTTTGAAGTTTGATAACCTCCCACTGCAAATGCTCTAAGCTATTATTATAGTAACTTTTACTTCATAAAAATATGATTGCTATTACTTCTATAAGTTGTCAAGAATGCATCATTTCCTCTTATCGATATGTACTCACGTTTTTCTTTCAGTTTAACATCTTCTAACCAACCTAGGATAACCAAAACCAATGTCACATTTTAATATTTAAGATTACTTAATTCTTATGATTCCACATCATCTAATCCACGTATTTTATACAATTCCAATATTTTTAACTTTTCACCAATATGGATACTAAAACTCAACCACAATTCATCCTTTGATAATACTTAATTCTCATGGTGTCGCACTCAAAACCTTTTGTTCTTCTTTAATATGAGTGTATGTGTGTGTGTATATATATATATAATTTGTCATATTACAAAGAAAATTAATTAAATACTTAATTAAAAATAAAAATAAAAATAAAGAGACATTTTTAATAAAAGTTTTAATTTATAAGCATTGTTATTTTACCAAAAAAAAACAAAAAAATTATAAAAATTAAATAATTATGTATAGTGAGGAAAATGAAAAGTTGTGTAATTAAATGAGTCATGATAATTAAAAAATAAATCAAAAAAACTAAGATTAAAGATAAATAGCAATAAAATTTTCTCCTTGATTTTTTCTTCCACATTCTCCTTTATATATATATATTGATTTGTCATATTACAAAGAAAATTAATTAAATACTTAATTAAAAATAAAAATAAAAATAAAGAGACATTTTTAATAAAAGTTTTAATTTATAAGCATTGTTATTTTACCAAAAAAAAAACAAAAAAATTATAAAAATTAAATAATTATGTATAGTGAGGAAAATGAAAAGTTGTGTAATTAAATGAGTCATGATAATTAAAAATAAATCAAAAAAACTAAGATTAAAGATAAATAGCAATAAAATTTTCTCCTTGATTTTTTCTTCCACATTCTCCTTTATATATATATATTGATTTGTCATATTACAAAGAAAATTAATTAAATACTTAATTAAAAATAAAAATAAAAATAAAGAGATATTTTTAATAAAAGTTTTAATTTATAAGCATTGTTATTTTACCAAAAAAAAAAACAAAAAAATTATAAAAATTAAATAATTATGTATAGTGAGGAAAATGAAAAGTTGTGTAATTAAATGAGTCATGATAATTAAAAAATAAATCAAAAAAACTAAGATTAAAGATAAATAGCAATAAAATTTTCTCCTTGATTTTTTCTTCCACATTCTCCTTTATATATATATATATATATATATATTGATTTGTCATATTACAAAGAAAATTAATTAAATACTTAATTAAAAATAAAAATAAAAATAAAGAGACATTTTTAATAAAAGTTTTAATTTATAAGCATTGTTATTTTACCAAAAAAAAAACAAAAAAATTATAAAAATTAAATAATTATGTATAGTGAGGAAAATGAAAAGTTGTGTAATTAAATGAGTCATGATAATTAAAAAATAAATCAAAAAAACTAAGATTAAAGATAAATAGCAATAAAATTTTCTCCTTGATTTTTTCTTCCACATTCTCCTTTATATATATATATTGATTTGTCATATTACAAAGAAAATTAATTAAATACTTAATTAAAAATAAAAATAAAAATAAAGAGACATTTTTAATAAAAGTTTTAATTTATAAGCATTGTTATTTTACCCAATAAAAAACAAAAAATTATAAAAATTAAATAATTATGTATAGTGAGGAAAATGAAAAGTTGTGTAATTAAATTAGTCATGATAATTAAAAAATAAATCAAAAAACTAAGATTAAAGATAAATAGCAATAAAATTTTCTCCTTGATTCTTTCTTCCACATTCTCCTTTATATATATTGATGACTGTTATTTTACCAAAAAAAAACAAAAAATTATAAAAATTAAATAATTATGTATAGTGAGGAAAATGAAAAGTTGTGTAATTAAATGAGTCATGATAATTAAAAAATAAATCAAAAAACTAAGATTAAAGATAAATAGCAATAAAATTTTCTCCTTGATTCTTTCTTCCACATTCTCCTTTATATATATATATATTGATGATTGTTATTTTACCAAAAAAAAACAAAAAATTATAAAAATTAAATAATTATGTATAGTGAGGAAAATGAAAAGTTGTGTAATTAAATGAGTCATGATAATTAAAAAATAAATCAAAAAAACTAAGATTAAAGATAAATAACAATAAAATTTTCTCCTTGATTTTTTCTTCCACATTCTCCTTTATATATATATATTGATTTGTCATATTACAAAGAAAATTAATTAAATACTTAATTAAAAATAAAACTAAAAATAAAGAGACATTTTTAATAAAAGTTTTAATTTATAAGCATTGTTATTTTACCAAAAAAAAAACAAAAAAATTATAAAAATTAAATAATTATGTATAGTGAGGAAAATGAAAAGTTGTGTAATTAAATGAGTCATGATAATTAAAAAATAAATCAAAAAAACTAAGATTAAAGATAAATAGCAATAAAATTTTCTCCTTGATTTTTTCTTCCACATTCTCCTTTATATATATATATTGATTTGTCATATTACAAAGAAAATTAATTAAATACTTAATTAAAAATAAAAATAAAAATAAAGAGACATTTTTAATAAAAGTTTTAATTTATAAGCATTGTTATTTTACCAAAAAAAAAACAAAAAAATTATAAAAATTAAATAATTATGTATAGTGAGGAAAATGAAAAGTTGTGTAATTAAATGAGTCATGATAATTAAAAAATAAATCAAAAAAACTAAGATTAAAGATAAATAGCAATAAAATTTTCTCCTTGATTTTTTCTTCCACATTCTCCTTTATATATATATATATATTGATTTGTCATATTACAAAGAAAATTAATTAAATACTTAATTAAAAATAAAAATAAAAATAAAGAGACATTTTAATAAAAGTTTTAATTTATAAGCATTGTTATTTTACCCAATAAAAAACAAAAAATTATAAAAATTAAATAATTATGTATAGTGAGGAAAATGAAAAGTTGTGTAATTAAATTAGTCATGATAATTAAAAAATAAATCAAAAAACTAAGATTAAAGATAAATAGCAATAAAATTTTCTCCTTGATTCTTTCTTCCACATTCTCCTTTATATATATTGATGACTGTTATTTTACCAAAAAAAAAACAAAAAATTATAAAAATTAAATAATTATGTATAGTGAGGAAAATGAAAAGTTGTGTAATTAAATGAGTCATGATAATTAAAAAATAAATCAAAAAACTAAGATTAAAGATAAATAGCAATAAAATTTTCTCCTTGATTTTTTCTTCCACATTCTCCTTTATATATATATATTGATGATTGTTATTTTACCAAAAAAAAACAAAAAATTATAAAAATTAAATAATTATGTATAGTGAGGAAAATGAAAAGTTGTGTAATTAAATGAGTCATGATAATTAAAAAATAAATCAAAAAACTAAGATTAAAGATAAATAGCAATAAAATTTTCTCCTTGATTCTTTCTTCCACATTCTCCTTTATATATATATATATATTGATGATTGTTATTTTACCAAAAAAAAACAAAAAATTATAAAAATTAAATAATTATGTATAGTGAGGAAAATGAAAAGTTGTGTAATTAAATGAGTCATGATAATTAAAAAATAAATAAATAAACTAAGATTAAAGATAAATAGCAATAAAATTTTCTCCTTGATTCTTTCTTTCACATTCTCCTTTATATATATATATATATTGATTACACTTTACACATTTATAATTAGTCTTTTTAGTTTACTTTATACTATTTCAATCGTTTTATACTGATATCATATTAACATACATAATCGTATATTAACTAAAATACATTAAAAATGTGTTTCATTTTTTTACAAATTATTATCATTATAATCATTTTATTAATATCTTTAAAATGAGTCTCATTAAATATTTTTAGATTTAATCATATTATTAGATAACATAAATATGTAGTGGATACCTTCGATAATATGATTAAATAAAAAAATATTTAATATTTGATTCATTTTAAAGGTTGGTATTTCTTTTTTTTTCGAGATTTTTATACAATATTTTTCTAATTATATTCTATCTGAATTATTCAGGCGACACCATCACCGTCTATTCATGTTTAGTGGCAGATAAAATCTTAATATTAAAAGGTGAATGGCTTTGTTTCCACCTCTTTTGCTGCTAATTCAGTGTTTTTGCTTATGCTCGTCTCCAAGAACCGACACCTGTACAGTTAGGTCTTCTTTGCGCTTTTTAGTATCACGTTGAGTGTCATGATCGGCTTCGTTTCATCTATTTGTACAATATTTATCTAATTATATGTTATCTAAGGGGCCAGCCAAAGGAATGAGAATGAGAATGAAAAATGACAGAAAATGGGAATGAATTTTCATTCCCTCCGGTTTAATCAGGAATGAAAATTTAGATTTTGGGGGATTGAACCTATTATATTATATAAAACCAAACAGTTTCTTTTATTATCATTTCTATTAACTGCTGTTTAATACCTCCAACCAAATACACCCTAAATTATTCAGGCGACTTGGCACTTGAAGCCTTTACAATTGCCTCAATAGTGGTCGGAGCCATCATGGTTTACTCATGGTTTGCTGCTTGCTATGCTAGGAAGTTTGTGTTTGTAGAAGCTTTTTTGTTTTCATGCGCCATTCTACTTAGGCTATGTTTGGCAAACTAGTTGATAAGGTAGCTGATGACTTATAAGGTAGCTGATGACTTATAAGCTAGGTGGTAGCTGATAAGCTAGCTGATGAATAAGTTATGTTTGGCAAAAACTAGCTTATGAGCATGTGAAATGACCAAAAAGGGCATGTTGAAAATAAATAAATAATATTAGTTAGGGGTATAATTGGAAAAAGTGTCAAAAAGCTCCTCATAAGCTACTCCAAGTAGCTTATCAATAAGCTGACTTATAAGCTAGCTTATAAGCTGACTTATAAGCTAGCTTATAAGCTGACTTATAAGCTAGCTTATGTGCATCCAAACGATTACTCAGAAAATAAGCTAGCTTATAAGTCAGCTTATAAGCTAGCTTATTTTTGCCAAACAATGCCTTAGCTTCACTATAGTTTTGATGGTACTTATATTTTTTCATACACAATATTTTAGATAATTTAAATGAAGGAGGATTAACCTAGGATGATGGTGCTTATCATTTTCTCGGGGCCTTTCATGCCGGCTTCAATAAAGGTTCTTGGAAGAGCGTTATTCTTAGGTTATCTTATACATGATCTAGATAACCTCGTCACGAGATTTTACGAAAACGAAGACTACGTGTGGGTCCCGATGGCCATCTATATGGATATATATTGACCTATCTGGTCTCATTATTTTTACGTATGCTAAAGAAACAATGATTCATATAGTGCAACATACGTATGTCGAAAAAACACCTTTGCTATATTGCATGCGTAGAAAAGAGCATTATAATTATTTCCACGTAATCAAGAAAGCTAACTGAAATTTTCTCACTTTTTTATAAATAATAAATGGAACTTTTGTATATGTACATGTGACTCACGTTTTTTTTATTCTCTTATTTAGTTATTGTTCTAATATCCATATAGATGGTCCGAACCCGACTTTTTGACATCTCTATGATTTCTCACTTTTTTAGAAGCAATTTGTCTATTGTTGTAATGATGACTCTTACTAAAGAATCTGCATGGAAATTCCTTGCAACGGTTTACTCGATCGTTTTCGTCCAGATGTTTGGTACAACGGTCGCCACCATGGTTACCATGATAAGTCCGCTGAAATAAACCATTGAAGCTAATGAATCAATCGTGACACTTATGAGCATTCTCACGGGATTAAGTAAGTCATGAAATCTCTTATCATCACAATAAACCCTGCATAAATTTACTGTTGTCTAACATAATTCCTTGTTATAATGATGTAAACTATTTAGGTTGTGACTCCCCTTGAAGCAATGTATTTGATTAACCATGTATGATACCCCGATGTTGTATGTAACCATTGGATCTTAGCAAATTAGCCAAACCAAGCCTATGGAACTGTTTTATCCCATTCAATATTCCCTTCGCTTCCATAGGTCTGGTTTGGCTAATTTGCTAAGATCCAATGGTTACATACAACATCGGGGTATCATACATGGTTAATCAAATACATTGCTTCAAGGGGAGTCACAACCTAAATAGTTTACATCATTATAACAAGGAATTATGTTAGACAACAGTAAATTTATGCAGGGTTTATTGTGATGATAAGAGATTTCATGACTTACTTAATCCCGTGAGAATGCTCATAAGTGTCACGATTGATTCATTAGCTTCAATGGTTTATTTCAGCGGACTTATCATGGTAACCATGGTGGCGACCGTTGTACCAAACATCTGGACGAAAACGATCGAGTAAACAGTCACGATAAATCTCCATGGAGACTCTTTACTCTTCATTACGATAGTAGACACTTTCTGAAAACGTGAGAAATCATTGAGATGTCAAAAAGTCGGATTCGGGCCGGGCTGGGCTCAAATGCACAAATCTAATATATTTACTTAGGGATACCAAACCTTTGCACCATGACGAAAAAAGCCCTTTCTTTTCTATCTTATTACTAAAGCCCATTGAATAAATGAAACTTTAACGAATATATAACTAATAAAACTTATAGATTGCAATATCTTGTATTAATTGTATAAAAAAACATCTACAAAAAAATAATTAATGCTATTTTTGTAAGTAAATTAATGAGTTTAATCCTCACTCATTTAAATTATCTAAAATATTGTATTTGAAAAAAATATAATTACCTGGACCCCGGTGGTCCATGCTAGAAGTACAGTGGACACAAACACAAAGATCTCAACAAAGAACATGCTTCTTCCCACCAACGTAGCAAACCAGGCGTATATCGCAATGGCTCCGACTAGAAGAGCGACCATAATAAGAGCGTCTTGTGCCAAGTCGGCTGCATAATTAGATAGCATCTAATCAGATAAATATTGTACAAAATCACGAAACAAAAAAGAAATACCAACCTTGCTCGCACAGTAAGGAAAGCATGCCTATTGTAGCACTCAGTCCTATGGTAAAGAAACAAAAAAAATATCCCGCTAAATAGCGGGCGCGTTCTAGAGACCGCCATGAACAAGAAGACTGCAAACATTAAATGAATTAGCAAAAGAGATGGAAACAAAGCCATTCGCGTTTTAACATTAACACTTCATCTACCACCAAATGTTATTCTCTTGTACGCTTTCAAACAGGGGGATGTTCAAATGAGAACCGTAAAACCTCATAAACCAACTATTCATACTTTATTCTTAATGAATGTCGTGACTTGTAACAGATATTCATCATGAATAATACATGAAATAATTGGTTATGATTTTCAGACTTTTCCCTTTCAAATATCATACCTCCTATGAAGATTCATATCCATCAACAAGTAAGATGCAAAAAGATAGTGTATAGTCAATAGGATCAAACAAGAATCATGCCAAAGACTCTTTTGATTATTCATCTGATAAGGTTGGCATAACAAAAATAGGAGTTTACAATCTTAATCCATCACCAATCGTGTTCAGGGGCGGAACACAAGCCTTCTAATTAAGGGGACCGAACCCAACAAAACATCTTTATTGATAAGCTCAATTCATTATAAAAAAACTGTGTGACGAGAGAATAAAACCTATTACCACATATACAGGGGCCATATACACATAACCACTTGAGTTAAGCGCAATTCATTGATAATATTTCTAATATATAGTATTTAAGGGATAAAACGCAGGGGCCATGGCCCCCCTAGGCCCCTATTGTGTTCCGCCTCTGATCGTGCTCCTGTTGCTTTTTCTTCTTTTCTGCATGGTTATTACTTTGGCCTTTGCTTCACAACGCTCCTTTTTCACCCCCTTGGGCTTATAAGGTAAAGATGGTCTTCCAACCTACAAACACACATATAACAAACTAGAGACCATTATAATGTGATACATTAGGTGGTTTCATATGATTCATATGCACACAATGAAACATAT
This sequence comes from Silybum marianum, assembly GCA_036898165.1. Lineage (NCBI taxonomy): Eukaryota > Viridiplantae > Streptophyta > Magnoliopsida > Asterales > Asteraceae > Silybum > Silybum marianum. Next base: position 22,303,648 of record CM072539.1, read on the forward strand.
ACATGAATCTATAACTCTTCTAATAAATAAGTAACCTTTCTGGACACGCGTCGCTTTATGGTGATACGCCTTTTCATTTTCCCGTACAAATAATACTGAATGGACACGTGTCGCAACATAGTCATCCGCAATTTTTACTACCGCTTAAAAACCTGTTCCGAAGTAATTATAACATCGACATCCAATTTTATGAATTTATTTACTGACATATATAATATTGCCGATAATTTACTTGCTACACATGTTTTTATATTTCGAATATTTTATTCATTTAATAAAATTGTTACACACTCCATATATTACCTAACATTTTTTATCCCGACTTAGCAAGTCAGCAAATTAATATTGCCGATAATTTACTTGCTACATATATTTTTAAATTTCGAATATTTTATTCATTTAATAAAATTGTTACACTCTATATATTACCCGACATTTTTTTAATCCGACTTAGCAAGTCGGAAAATTCATAAGAATTAAATTAACATTCCTATACAACTCTCAGTTCCTGGTGATATGCCTTATTATATACCCGCATAAATCCTACTGAATGGAGACGAAAAAATGTTGTTCGATTTATAATAAATGCCAGTAAAACATGGATATAATTAACTTAATCATAACGTAATATCTAGATAAACAAAATATTGATTTATTAAAAACGTATTATAACATCGATAAATACAAATAATAAAATTAAATGTTAAAATTGAGACGTATCTTGCTGTCGTATTAAAAAAAACATGAATGTACTGATATATGTAAAATTTTCAATTCTTTAACCCAATTTTAAATCGCGAATGTATTCATACTAATATTTTTAATATATTATAGAACATTTACAACTTATTAATACATACATATATAGAAAGAGGTTCATGCGAGGACGGTAACAATTTACGAGAATGCGAGGACAATTCTCAGCCAATCATTTTGTACATGAAACTTTTCATGTACAAAATCACATATGATTCATGTACAAAATCACATATGATTCACGTACAAAATCATATATGATTACCCCCGACTTTTCCCACGACTTGCCCGCGGGAAAAGTCGCGCGTGTCTTTTTTGATTCTTACAAAATCATATATGATTTTGTACATGAAATCATATATAATTTTGTACATGAAAAATTTCATGTACAAAATGATTGGCCGAGGATTGTCCTCGTATTCTCGTAAATTGGTACCGTCCTCGTATGAACCCGCCTCTACATATATAATTCATAAAGTATAAAACAAATAACAAACCATAGACACATATGACCCCATGCTCTCTCATAAGCACACAAAACCATTAACAAAATGAAAGGAACAAAAAATAGAATAAAACATGATCCATGATTAAGGGAACGTTTACCGAACACTTACTCGGTAAGTGCTTAGCGATAAAATTCAACACTATCATTTACTTACCGAGTAACATTTTAGTCCACAAAATTGCATTATATACAATAATTTACCTGGTAAGTGTTTACCATGGCAAAAGTCGTCACCCTCACTTACCAGGTAAGACTCTTGGTCCTTGCCTAACTCCTACCGGATAGGATTCTTGGTCCTTATCATATTCATCCGATAAGGTAGACTTGGTAAGCACTTGCTAGACAAGTTTTGATGAACGATCCCTAAGAGTTCCATCGGCTTGTAATGCATCCCATTGCACGAATACACTTCCAGATTTCCGGTTAATATATGATTCATAAATTTGGATATATAAGAAGAAATTTTCTAACAAAGAAATACAATCTTCTCAAAACCTTTTTTACATGTTGGGTTTTCACGGAACAAATACACTTTACTCTTCAAGATGATGAGTAAATATGTGAGATTGTACAAATTTATTCTATAAATTCAATGCTATAATTTTCTAATGGGTAAAATAGACAATTTAAACAAATTCAGAGATTTCTCAGTTTACAAAAACAAACAGTCTTATAGATTTAGATGTCAGTTCAGAAGTGAAATAAGACTTCAGACTCCAGCACCTCTTAAAAAACAAACGCCACCTTAGTGTAGGCTTTACTAGGTTGGTTTGACTTGATTTAACACCATTTGCTAGTTTAGGTAATAAAGTGTCAGTTACCAACACTAACAACATAAGCGTTTACCTGGTAAGAACAACCACACTCACTTACCTTACCACGCAAGATTATCGGCCATCAAAATGCCATAATAAGATTATTGGTAAATGTCTATTACACGATGAGCACTAACAGGGTCAGAATCACCACTCTCACTTACTACCTAAGTCTCGGTCCTTGCCAGCCATGCATCTTACTATACTGGGTACATTATCAGTGGCTTGCTATGTTCACCAGGTAAGGTAAATGACACAATAAGCGCTTACCCTGTTAACGTTTGGTAAATAGACCCTTAGTTAGAAGTAAAACAAGTAATGAATAACATGAAAGAGCCATTCTTTGCCATCTCATGATACCGAAATCGACACCAAAGAAACGCCCAAAATTTTGAATAAACTATAACGAATGATCACGACAAAGACACAAAGAGAAGAAAACACAATACGACAAAAAAAAAACCTACAATCATCAGCAATCGTCGTCCTGTTGCTTCTGCTTCTTTTCTGCATGGTTATTACTTTCGCCTTTGGCCTTTGCTTCACGACGCTCCCTTTTCACCCCTTTCGGCTTATAAGGTAAAGATGCATTTCCAACCTGCAAACACACATATAACAAACAAGAGACCATTATAATGAAGTCCATTCTTTATAGATAATTTATAAAAACAAATAATTAAATTACTTCTTATTAATTGATTATAACAAAACAAATGTTTTTAACATATTTTAAAACATTATTACATACAAATCTTATGAAATTCTGTGAAATACCGACCAACCGCGTGTGATTTCTAAATCCAATGCTTGTGGGATTTCAATTCCAGACTTTCCTTTAAACCAAACACGGGAATGGAATGGCATGGAATCTAATTCCAAATCCCACAAACCAAGCGGCAAGCGGGTACTTACTCTTTTATGGCAGATTTGCAGCTACCACTAAATTTACCATCAAACTAACCACAATTCCTTTATGTACATAAAATACACATTCTTTCTCCTCATAATCACACACACTCCCTATCTATAGGAAAGGAAATATAGCCAACCATAAAGTTACTGCTTCTAATAACTTAATTACATGATAATTAGGATTTACAACAAATAATTTATGATCTTTTAATTTGTAGGTCCTTTTAGATGCAGAGATGGCTACGAATCAATCTTCTGGACCAATGAGTCTAAAATGCAATACTGCGGTACTGCCTCTAGTCTTCATGTTTTTTTTATTTAAAGGCAAGTTAACACACACACTTTCGCGGGGTATCCGGGCTCCCAATTAAGGGTACCACAAAGTGGCAGGCCCAAGATCTGGATATCTCCACATGCGCACCGTGGGGTTCGAACCTGGATAGTCAGGGATACCCTCCACTGATCCCAGGATGTTACCTTACCACTGGACTAGACATGTTTTGATCTTCATGTTAATTTTAATGCTAGTGATTGTGAGCGGCATCATGAATAGAATAAGGATAAAAAGAAAACACACCTCTTGATCAGGAACATAAATCTTCCCGATTTTCCCCACAATTGCATCTTTGCTGACGTTTTTCTCCTGAAAATATGACAAATAGATAATAGCATAAAAATCTAAGAACAATGTTCATTTTTCGTTTTAAAATGATACAGATCTTGATCACAAACAAACAAGTCCATTCTTGAGTTGCAGGGTACAAGCATGCATCCAACTGCATTAATACTTGTACCGTACAAATCATCTAATGCATTCGTGATGCAAATCATTAGCGATCTTTTAGCATTTCCCCAAATTATGATTAGTTTCTAGGTTCCATAAAAAAAGATGGAGCGAAAGATATGAGCAGGAAAAAAAGATCAAGGATTAAAGATAAAAGTAAAGAAAAAACAACTCAAGAAGTGAGGAACTTCACAATAAAGCAAAGCAGAAATTCAGAAAATAAAGACTTGCTCTGTCTCCAAATAAAAATAAGTCTTTTGCTCAAATGTACAAATCTAATAAATTAGCTCTGATATTATGTAAGAATATGTGAAATCCCAAAAGAGCCATTGAGAAGAAAAGGGAGGTTCCAACATATATTGAGGAGAAATGGTCCAAGTCTGGTCGATGTGGAACTCTAAATATAATCTTATTTCATCTTAAAGCATTTGTTTCTATGGTTTTTGAAGAAATATATAAACTTTGATAAATAAATAACAGCATTTTTAGTGATGTTTTTTCCGAGAAATATCAATGGTTTTGACAAGATACATTTAGAGGAAATTATGTCGTCTTCCCATCAACACACGCACGGTAATTTAACCTGGTGAGACCAAATCTCAATGAACTTTTGTTATAGAAGTTCTAAAAAACAATTAAATGGTTTATTTTGGGATTGTGAGCTACTAATTGGGCCTAAAAGCACTAGTAATAATTTCACAATAACGGCAAAAGTGTATTTGGCTTGAGTTAATGACCAAATGGGTGTTATTTTCAAACATAATTACCAAACAAGTGTAGTTTTACACTTATTTACCAAATAGGGGTTCTTTTCCTTGCTAGGTTAAAAAAAAAAATTTTACAGCCTCTTTTTACCCTACCTGTGCACGCTCCCCTCCCCTCCCCTCCCCTCCCCTCCCCTCCCGTCGATCTGATCTACTTCCGGTCACAAGCTTCCATCTCCGGCCATCCTCCGCCTGCCGTCCGTCGCCTGCCGTCCTCCGCCTGCCGTCGCACGCCTCCGTCGCACGCCTGCCGTCCGTCGCCTGGCGTCCTCCGCCTGCCGTCGCACGCCTCCGCCGCACGCCCGCCGTCCGCCGCCGCCGTCCTCCGCCTGCCGTCGCACGCCTCCGTCGCACGCCCGCCGTCCGTCGCCGCCGTCCTCCGCCGCCGTCGCACGCCTCCGTCGCACGCTCGCTGCCGTCGCCGCCGCCGCCGTCGCCGCTGCCGCGCCGGACGCCACTCCGATCGCATTTTCGAATCAAAGGTTCGATTTCTTGTCTTGTAAGTGGTTCGATTTACGAGTTTCGAATCAAAGCTTCGATTTCTTCTATTAGGCTTCTTGTTCGATTTCTTCTATTAGGCTTCTATTAGGCTTCTTGTTTGTTTGATTTCTATCAAAGATTCGATTTGTTACCTTTTACTACTTGTTGGTTTATGTATTTTACTACTTGTTAGGATTTAGGACTCCTCAAATATGTCTATGTGATCTCGATTTGTTTGATTTGTTGGTTTCTTCTCATTTAGGTGTTTTTACACGGATTAATCAAGTATCCTATGTGGAGTGTATTGGGTTTGAGAAAAAGGGGCTCCTGGAATGAATATATGTATATATATTTAAATGTATTTGGCTTATTTGTTATTGTTTGATTTTGTTCATTTTGTGCTTACTATTTTCTATTATTATGGGTGTATTTTGATAGATGGATCTTGTTACGTTGATTCAAAATGAGGATTTCTACGCAATGTCTCAAGTTGTCTTTGTTGCAAGCAATGCAATAATTAATGATAATGACGTTGATGAATATGATGACATTGGAGATGAAGAAGAAGAAGATGGAGTTGAGATCACTCAAGAACATGAAGTACCCTCAACTTTTACTAGTATGGAAGAAACAAACACGACTATTGATGGAAATTGGATTGTTTCACAATCAAACAACAAAAATGATATTACAAGAGAGTTGGAAAAAGATTCTTTTAAGGATAAAGAAGAACTTATTAGAGCCATCAAGCTCCACAGCATAAAGACACATAAACAATTTGAGGTCACAGAGACACGCCCAACTTTATGGAGCATAAAATGCAAGTTAAATTTACAATCCGGATGCAAATGGCACCTTCGTGCTTGTAAACGAAAACGAAGTGGATATTTTGAAATTACAACATACACCGGTCCACATACTTGTTTACATAATGCTATTTCTCAAGACCATCCAAACCTAGATGCAAGCTTGATCGCTCATGAAATCAAACACCTTATAAAAGAGCAACCTTCTATTAGTATTTCTGCTTTGAGAGCCGAAATAGTGGAAAAGTTAGGGTATACTCCTTCATACAGAAAGGTTTGGGTCGGAAAACAAAAGGCAATTGAACGGGTGTTTGGTAATTGGGAAGAATCGTATGCTACTTTACCGAAATGTCTAGGTGCACTTCAAAAGTTCAATCCGGGGACTATTGTCGAATGGTATGTTGTGAGATCAACCGATGAGGAACATGTGGAGTTTAGACGTGTTTTTGGGCTTTTGCTCCTCTATCAAAGGGTTTGTGCATTGTCGGCCCGTGATTAGCATTGATGGTACACATTTGTATGGTAAGTATAAGGGAAAGATGTTGATTGCAATGGGAGTTGATGGTAATAATCACATTTTTCCACTTGCATTTGCTATTGTAGAAAATGAATCTTATGATAGTTGGGATTGGTTTCTTTCTCATGTCAAGAATCATGTGGTGAAAGAGCGTGATGGCATTTGTTTAATATACGATCGTCATATTGGAATCCTAAAGGTAGTGAATAAGCATGGATCTCCATGGTTAGAGCCACGTGGTTTTCATAGGTATTATTACAACTCATATATATGAAATGTATATAACTTCTTTCACATAAACCGTTTATGACTCATATTATTTTGTTTGTTTTATAGGTATTGCTTACGACATTTCATCAAAGAACTTTAATGACAAGTTTCGTAATTCAGAGTTGAAGTCTTTGGCTTATCGTGCCGGGAGTCAAAATCAAGTTCGAAAGTTCAACTCCACAATGGAAGAAATTGGGAAGCTAAATCCAGAAGCTCGACAGTGGTTAGAAAGGCATCCACTTGATAGATGGACACTTGCACATGATGGTGGAAAGAGATATGGGTTACTCACAACAAATCATGCGAGATTTTTAATAGTGTACTTAAAGGTGCTCGTTTTTTACCCATCACAGCATGTGTTCAACTTACTTTTTATAGATTGGTGCACTATTTTGAGGTGAGACGTCCTTTAGGATCTAGTGCAAAAGCTAATGGAGATGTGTATACTCCCCATGTTGTTTCAAAACAAGTTGCTTTGATGTCAAAAGCAAGTGCACATTTCTTGAGATCGTTTAATCGAGAGAAAGGTATATTTGAGTTGATAACTCAAAGAGAAAGAAATGTGCAAGTAGTTAATTTGAAAGAAAATGTTTGCACGTGTGGGAAGTGGGAGATATTTAAATATCCTTGTTCTCATGTCTTGGGTGCATGTGCCAAACTTTCCTTGAATAGTTGGCAATATGTTGATAGATGTTACTCAATTGTTGAATATTGTGCTACTTGGGCATCCGAGTTCTCCCCGCTTCCTCATGAAGCGTATTGGCCACAATCATCGATTAAAGAATTGCTTCCAAATTTAGAGCTCTTACGGAATAAAAAAGGTCGTCCTCGCTCAACGAGACTACGAAATGAAATGGACACCAAAGAAAGAAAAAAAGCGAACCTTTGTGGAATTTGTAGGCAAAGTGGTCACAACCGAAAAGGATGTCCATCTAGGCCACGGTATATAAAGAAAAATTTTAGAAAATTTATTTGGTTAATTGGTATGATATATCTCTCATTTCTTTGTTTTATTTTTGCAGATAAAGATTGGTCATCGGTTCAAGATATTTGGAAGAAATTGGGAATATGTTATTTGTACTATGGTTTTTGTAAAAGTTTATTGTCGGTTTAGTACCTAAAACAATAACTTTGATGATGTTGGTTTTAATTTTTTTTTATTGTTAGCATTGTTCAAAAAATTGTTGTGATTGTTACATAAAACATAATAAAAAATGCGGTAAAACACACAGCAGTAAAAACAGTAAAAAAATTGTAAAAAAATTTAAAATCAGTTAAAAAATAGTTTATAAAAGTAGTAAAAACAATATATAAAAGCAGTAAAAAAATAAAAAATAATTTAAAAAAAACAGTAAAAATCAGCTTTATAAAAACACTAAATCGGTAAAAAAAGAAGTAAATCGGTAAAAAACAAGTAAAATCGATTAAAAACGGTAAAAAAAGCAGTAAAAAAAAGCGATAATATCGATTAATAACGGTAAAAAAAGCAAAAAAAAAAAAACGAAAAAAGCAAAAAAAAAAGCGATAAAAAAAGCGTTAAAAAAGCGAGAATATCGATTAATAACAGTAAAAATAAAGTAGTAAAAATTGATTTAAAAAAAACATTAAAATACCCATTAAATAGTCTACTACACCTATTTACACCTATTTGGTAAATAAGTGTAAAACTACACTTGTTTGGTAATTATGTTTGAAAATAACACTTATTTGATAAAAAACTCTATTTGGCTTACCACAAACAGGCTTAGCTTTAGGCATTAGCTTTCATCATTAACCATCACAATTACATTTCATGAATGAACGAAAACTATCTGATTCTTTCAATAAAAAGGAAACGATGTTTTGGAAAATTACCAGTTTTGGCGCACGTTTCTCAAGCTCCCTCTTGGCTCTCAGTGATTTGGGGGTTTTTATATGCAACATGATATACCTGCAAAACATCATCGTCTTTCACATTCCTAAGAAAAAAACTATATATACATACATTCCTATAGATATGAAAGTTTTCATGACTTTAATAATTAACATCAATCAGCAAGTATCAATAAAAACACATCTCTATTTACAAATATACCTTGGGAAAACGCACTCAAATCCTTAATATCATTCTATTAGTGACATTAGCCATTAACTTTTGAGAAACTAGCTTTATTTTCTCAAATACGTTTAAAACCCTACCACAAACTGGCGTTTTCGAAATTTCCAAAGACCAACTCTTCAACTGTTAGCACAGAGTAAAGCTCAATTCATCCAACACTAACATTCACATATGAATAAGCATTAAGAACAAGTATACGAAGGAAAAGAATCAAAAGAGACGAACGAACCAGAATATGCAAGCAGCGGTGAAGCAAGAGGCGAAATGAAGGAAAGAATGAATACCCGCTTAATTTAAGTTGAGTTTAATTTGTTTGCGGGAAATCGGTCAAAATGAACATTTCAGACTTTTTATTGTGTACGGTAACCATCTCTCTCCTCATTTGACAAAAGTAACCAAAACCTCCGTTTTTTAACGGAGGTTTGACTTTTCCACGATTTTGACCAAAATGTCCGTTAATTTTGACTAAAACCTCCGTTTTTTAACGGAGGTTTGACTTTTCCTCGATTTTGACCGAAAAAACGGAGGTTTGACTCCAACCTCCGTTAAAAAACGGAGGTTTATTTAAATTTTTTTCTTTAAATTATTTTTAATACGAAATGCGGACTTTTGACCAAAAATGCGGACGTTTGACCAAAACCTCCGTTTTTTAACGGAAGTTTGGTTTTTCCCTTTTTTTTTATTAAAATAATTCTGGAATTTTGCATATTTCATGAAAAAACGGAGGTTTGACCAGGTTTGACCAAAACCTCCGTTTTTTAACGGAGGTTTTTTTAAAAAAAATTCTATTTTTTCGATGGAAACCCTATTTAATTACCACCTAAACCTCCGTTAATTACCATAAACCTCCGTTAATTACCAGTTAATTATGGTCAACCTCCGTTAAATTACCTGTTAATTATGGTCAAACCTCCGTTAAATTGCAGTTAATCACCATTAAACGTCCGTTAATTTATTATTGTCAATCCTCCGTTTGTCAGACAAATTTTATGTCTCACTTTATCAGACTAAATTTAATGTCTCAGTTTATCTAACTTCTCATCACTTTATCTCACTTTATCAGAATAATTTAATGGGAAATTGGTCAAAATTTCTCACTTACAATTTGTTGTACACTATTTTTTTCAACAAGTACTTATATAAATAGTAATAACACTGTTTTTTTCAACAAGTACCATGCTTATATTCAGTAACTTTCATCAGAATTTTTTGTTTGCACTCCACTCACTGACATTGAAAGGAAATGTCAAAGATTTAATATAATTGTAAAATAATTTGAATTTTATACAAACCAACAACCAGCCTTATAAAAGCCACAATCTGATTTAATTGTAGACAACCATTTTCTTCAATCCTTCTTTTTTGAAGAACATATTCAAACAAATAAATAATTTGAATTTTATACAAACCAACAACCAGCCTTATTAAAAGCCACAAACATATTCAATTGTAGATAACCATTTTCTTCAATCCTTCTTTTATGGTAATTAACGGAGGTTTAGGTGGTAATTAAATAGGGTTTCCACCGAAAAAATAGAATTTTTTTTAAAAAAACCTCCGTTAAAAAACGGAGGTTTTGGTCAAACCTGGTCAAACCTCCGTTTTTTCATGAAATATGCAAAATTCCAGAATTATTTTAATAAAAAAAAAGGGAAAAACCAAACCTCCGTTAAAAAACGGAGGTTTTGGTCAAACGTCTGCATTTTTGGTCAAAAGTCCGCATTTCGTATTAAAAATAATTTAAAAAATAATAATTTAAATAAACCTCCGTTTTTTAACGGAGGTTGGAGTCAAACCTCCGTTTTTTCGGTCAAAATCGAGGAAAAGTCAAACCTCCGTTAAAAAACGGAGGTTTTAGTCAAAATTAACGAATATTTTGGTCAAAATCGTGGAAAAGTCAAACCTCCGTTAAAAAACGGAGGTTTTGGTCAAAATTAGCGGAGGTTTTGGTTACTTTTGTCAAATGAGGAAAGAGATGGTTACTGTACACAATAAAAAGTCTGAAATGTTCATTTTGACCAATTTCCTTTGTTTGCTGGTTTCACCCCATATTCTTGTTCTCTATTTTCACTTTTACCCCTCCTACTTCAGTTTTATTCAATATTTTTAGATATTCCAACTATACTATATTCAATCATTAAAGGTCAAATGCAGTGTAAAATCATAGATAATTTGACTGTTTTTTATTTATTTATTTATTTGGTTATTATTTTTATATGAACCTGAATCTACTTGTATAAAAACTATATATATATATAGGGTTAGGTTTAAATGTGAACTCATTTTTGGTTGTGAACGTGAGGACGAATCTCAACCACATATCTTCGGTTATGGTGGACGCGATCACGGAGGATTGACGCGATTCATGGGAGGGTGGAGATTATTAAAGGAGGGGAACCAGGTCAAAGCCGCCTTTATTGACTGGATAAGTGGCTGAGATTGGTCCTCACGTTCACAACCAAAAATGAGTTCACATTTGAACTTTCCTCTATATATATATATATTATGTTGAAGAAAAATCTCAAAGAAATAAAATTAGAGAACAAATATATTTATATTATCCATCTAATTCAATCATATACTTTTATCAAATGACTTTTTAAATAAATAAAAAAGTCAAATGACTTTTAAAAAAAAAATTATAAGTGATAGACCATAGAAGTAATGTTAATCACACTCAATAACAGATTCAGAATTTTTTTATGATTGAGAGCATACTTAGAAATGCATGTTAATAAATTATAAAACCGAACAAGTCATTTGTACGCTAATGCTTTCGGATTATTTGGATTTTTGTTTAAAAAGTTCGGTTAATCAAATAAATATAACTTATTTGGTTTGGCTCTCGATTTTCTTTACATTTTCAGTTAAACTAAAACATTATACTACTAAATGTTAGGTTAATTTTTTGTTAAACCTGTCATGTCATGCTTTTTTTGGTGGGGGTAGACATGGGAATGAGACCCGTCTTATTGGGGAACCCGTTGTACCCGTCCCGACGGGGACGGGGATTTCCCCACAAAATTGGGGATGGGGACAGGAATCCTCAAAAGTTAAAAACCGGGGACGGGGAACGTAGTCCCCGTCCCCGAATATTAAATATATTATATATTTTTATTATCAAATATATCATTTATAAAAAATTAAATTTATTATCTTTTAGATTTATAAATAGTATTTTGACATTTCTTCTTATATACATTTTTTTGAGTCGTCTTACTATTTTTTATATAAAAAACACTGAAATTCTAAAGCGTTTGATCAAACAGTTACTTATGATGTGATTTTGTTCACATATAAATATTTGATACTCTACAAAAGTAAAATTTGAAAACATGTGAGATTTAAACATAAACCGTTACGATTGAGTGTGGTGTCTCGATTCCCCGTTACCCGTCGGGGATGGGGATGTGGTCATATTCCTCGATGGGGAGGGGGACGAGATGGGGATTGAAGTCCCCGCCCCATTCCCATCCCTAGTGTTGGGGCCTTTGCCCCTTACCCAATGGGTCATGGCCAACTTCATAACATTTATGCTTTGATCTTTTTATCCTTTTAAACGAGCGGGTCACATGTACAGGACCAACTGGGGCATTGGTCATGGTCTAAAATATATTTTAGAAGATATTCTGTTATGAATTAGTGTTAGTATTACATTTTTCTAACATATATAATTTATTATTTTATATCTTTATAAATATAATATAGAACCATAGGGACAAAACCCCTTCCGCGTTCCCCTTTCTGGCTCTCCCCATTCCATCTGCGTGTTCCTTACTTACTCTACGACCTTTCGTCCACAGTCCCTCCCCTCCCCACCCTTATGTCGTTATGTTGGTTTGTTTCTCCTTGGTGGTATGGCTTGCTTAGTTACTTTAATCTAGAGTGAATTACATTTTTCGTTCTTATAGTTTGTTGTTTTTAACAAATCTCGTTTTTATTTCAATACTTAACGAAACGTGCTCTTATGGTTGGAGTTTATAACAAGCTAGTCATGTGGTTGCCTTCTTGTATCGAGTTGGGTCATTGTGGTTGCATTAGGAAGATAGTTCGTTAAAAAATGCAACCACAAAGATCCAACTCGTTATTGTTCTCAAAACAGAGATGAGATCTTTTAAAAACACCAACCAAATGGACCGAGTATGTAATTCACTCTTTAGTCAATTGTGAATTTATGTCTCTCTTTCCTAGTTTATTCACCAAATAAGGTGGTAATCATCGAAGTGGGTTTGATTTGAGGAAAGGAGGCACGTGAAGGGGTTCAACAAAGAACCAAAGGAGAGAGGGATCTAGGATCACCGGAATGGTGGTCCGGGAGGAGGGAAATATGTTAGGCCTTGATTGGTTTTTTCGTAGAAAAGCTCTTAATAACCTCTTATGTTTAATTCGTTAAGAGGTAGGACCATTCAGACTGTTTGTTTTTAATTTTTCGAAGACACTTATGTCTTAGTTTTCTCTTATTGTTAAGAGGTAAACCAACCTCTTATTAAAAATTTATACAACAATATATTTAATTAAAAAAAAAATTGAAGGAAAAAAAGAAGACACGATTACTTTTGATTTAATGGACTTTTTATAATTGACAACTATGGAAGTCCCGGGAAACATATGTCACCAGGTCGATAATCTTACAACACGTGTCTGACATGAGCCTCGACTCAATCTTCCCGTTGTGTTGCCATTTGGTCATCATTTATTACAGATTTGACATTTTGCGACATGGACAAATTGTCACTGAGATCTACCCCACAAACTGTTAACATCTACATGTGTTTAGGATTTTTTGGTACGTGAAACATGACAGAGATAACAATTAAAAAAACTGTTTGTCCCATGTTTGATATGACAATATATTCGAACATTACAGGATCTGAGTGAGAAAAAAATACATTTTCTCTTTCCCATCGAAATAAATTGTCAAAAAGAGTGCTTTTTCTATATCTATCTGTATACATCCCCCCGGCAAGAAGTTCAATCCACGGATAAGAACTTCCAGCCGGCTTAGTTCGTGTTAAAACTAACACATTATCATCAAATTAAAACCCAAAAGCCTTCCACCATTCTTTCATCATCTATCTCGTTTTACGCATGGTAGATCCTCCAATTTGCAACGGAAATGGAAACTTTGCAATCTAAATTAGGGGTGAACACGGTTCGGTTCGGTTCGATTTTTTACCAAAACCGAGCCGTTCAGTTTTTGAAAACCCAAACTGTTCGGTTTTCGGGGTTTTTTGTCGATTCGGTTTTAAAACCGGATGGTTTAAAATGTTTGGTTTTTTATTTTTGGTTTTCGGTTTTTGGAAAAAATACAAAATTTCGTATGTTTAAAATTAAAATTAGGTTTATATATATATATAATAAAAAAACTAAAAACATCTCATAGTATTATATATATATATATATAATAATAAAAAAATTAAAAATAATTATATTTTTCGATTCGGTTTTTTTTTGTCGGTACGGGAACCAAACCGAAACCGAACCATTTGGATTTTTGGTTTTCAGTTAGCTTTTTTCGGTTTAGGTTGGGTTTTTGTCTTTTTGCTCACCTCTAATCTAAATACAACTATTCTATTTACTACGTTATAATCGACGAACACAAACAATCTAACCGAAAATAAATCTTTATTTCTATACAATCACACGGAAAAAAAAAACATACAATAACATAAACCGTACTATTTTCCGCAACCCTTTTACAATCTACCATCAAAGATATCGATACTTTCATTCAAAACCTTACTCCCACTTCGTCGATAATTCGAGAGATAACTTTCTCTCCTAAGAAGCGGTGCAACATCAAACTCGTCACCAACTTTCCGCTCTTCGCTCGCCGGCTTACATCTTCGAAGAATCTCCAATACCTCTTTCATCGATGGTCGACTTGAAGGCAAAGTGCTAGTGCAAATGAGTCCTAATTTGAACACTAGGCTTATTTCTTCCATATTGGCTTGTTTGATCTCCGGGTCCAAAGCTTCGATCATCGAGTTCCCTTCACCGTAATGCCACCATGCCCATTCCGCTAGATTCATATCACCGTCTCCTTTGTGCGGTTCTTTTCCGGTTACTAGTTCTAGTAACACCACACCGAAGCTGTATACGTCTACCCGCTCGTTTACCCTTGTTGAGTAAGCGTACTCTGAAATCAATCGGTAAAGTTGTTTGGTATATATTTATAACTTATAAGAGCAAAATACATTATAATGCAACAAAGTTTGTCTTAGGGACTGTTTGACAGTTGCTGAATGGTTTGGTTCATAATGATTAAGTGATATAAGTCTTTTATGATATGGTGTAAAATAAATATAATTATTTGGTAATTGTTCAAAATGAAATAAGCTCTGAATGGTTAAGGGAGGTCCAGGATACAAAATGATTAACAGGGTTTTGAAACCATTAAGAGACAAGAGACAGATTTATTTTTTGTCAAGCAGGATCCATCTATTCAGGAGTTGCCTCTTAATGGAACTGTTAAGAGGTAAACAAACAACCCATTGGTTCCTATTATTTAGTGTGACAAATATTTTATTTTTCTCTTATCAATGGAAAAAAGTTTCAAATTTTCCTATTTTTTTCGCTGCTTATCTTGTAACATTTGATGACGTTGACACTTTGTCCTGACCTTCATAAATGTATTGTAAACAGGCATCCACGTCATCAAATATTACAAGATTAGCAGGTTACCGGTCAACTTTGAAATTACGATCGTAGATTTTGACAAACCCAGATCAATTTCAGACTTGAAAACTACTTAACTTTGACCGCAAAAGTCAAAAGAGTTAAGATAGGTTATAGTTTGACTTTTGAGGTCAAACAGACCAATATTCAACTTGAAAATTGATCTAATTGCTTTAGATTTCAAGAAATATATGATAACGGTACTACTTATCATGCTATAATCTACAAACAAAAAGTATCGATTTTAAATTTCGTTGTAAAAAACCCGATATTCATTTCGATCTTATTCACTAGGTTTGACCTTTCAAAGTCAAAGTGATCTTACCAGGAGGAATGTAACCAAATGAGCCAGCTATAGCAGACAATGTGTTGTTGGCTTGACCGGGCTTCGGCTTGGTCAAAATCTTCGCCAATCCGAAATCCGCAATTCTCGCTTTAAACTCCGAATCCAACAATATATTGCTCGATTTCACGTCTCTATGAATGATAGCCGGAAAACAATCATGGTGCATATAACAAAGCCCCTGAGCCGCACCGATTGCAATCTGGAGCCGCGTGGGCCAGTCCAAGACCATGTGATGAACCAACCCGCGGCTCGTTTTCATCTTTTTCGAGTGTAACCATTTATCAAGACTCTGGTTGGCCATATACTCGTAAACAAGAAGCTTAGAATCGTTACTAGAAATACAACATAGGAGTTTGACGATATTTGAATGACGAATTGAACCCAAGATTTGGACTTCTGATAAGAACTCTTTTTCGAGATTATGGTCGAGTTTCTTGTTGTTCCAAATCTTTTTGACAGCAACGTATTCCCCAATTCGGCCGATTTCGATCTGGTACACTTTCCCGGACCCACCACTTCCGATCAGGTTGTTTTCCGTTAAGCGTGACAGAATGTTTGCTTCTGTGAACTCTAATTTATGGAATGAGGTCAGTTTCCATGTCGTTAGATCTCGTTTTTGTTTCTTTTTAAGATAGTTTTTGAACACGAATAATGGGCATAGAATGGCGACGAGTATAACGAATGCTGATAAAATGACGATCATGATTACGATTTTGGATGAAAATTTGTGGGAGTTTGAGGATGAGGATTTGGATTTGGGATGACAGTTATGGAGGTTTGAGATTGGGGATGAAGAACAGAGGTTGGAAATGTTTAAGAAACTGTTTTCGTAAGCTAGATTATCGAATGCAAATGGGATTTTTCCGGTGAGTTTGTTGGAAGATAGATTCAAAGAAGTGAGTCTCAATTGGCTTAATTGTGGTGGGATTTGGCCGGAAAGTTGGTTTTCTGATAGATCAAGATCGAGGAGATCCTGTAGAGAACTGATCGCCGGTGGAATCTGGCCGGAGAGATTGTTTCTGGCTAGGTTTAATGTGGTTAGTGACTTCCATGACTTGAATTCTGACGGAAGTTCGCCGGAAAGTGAATTTCCGTCGAGATAAAGAACAGATAACTCAGAAAGGTTAGTGAATTCGATTGGGATTTCACCTGAAAACAAGTTGTTACTAGCTTTGAACACATTTAGTTTCGTCCAAGAAGAAATCCCTGCCGGAATTTGGCCGGAAAACTTGTTGTCACTGATCTCCAATCTAGACAAATTCCATGCTACTCTGGTCGGAAGCTCACCGGAAAGTTGGTTTCTGCTGATCCTCAAGCTTGTAAGATTGAATAAAGTCCAAATTCTTGAAGGAAATTCACCGGTGAAACTATTATCATAGAGCTGGATTGAATGAAGCCTGTCACAATTCTGAAGTGACCCAGGGATTTCTCCGGTGAGATTGTTCGAAAAACCAACCAGGACGGACAAAGTACCACCGGCGCACAAATTCTCCGGCAATTTTCCGGTGAATTTGTTCTCTGATACCTCAAATGCTTCGAGCTTCGAATGAATCCCGAATTCAGAAGGTAATTCTCCACTGAAATCGTTTCTGAAGATTCTGAAAATCTTCATAGTCGGAATCTGAGAGATACTCGTCGGAATATCGCCGGATAATTGATTTGAAAACAAATGTAACACCTCCAGCTGCTGCAATTTGCCAAATTCTTCAGGAATCGAACCGTTCAACATGTTCATAGAGAGATCGATTTGAGTCAAATTTAACGACTCGATTACTGACGGAATTTGGCCGGATAAATTGTTCTTATACAAGAACAAATCCCTCAAATTCTTCAACAGAAACAATCCAGAAGGGATTTCTCCTTCCAAATTGTTCGAATTCAAATCCAGCGATTCTAAACTAAACAAATTTGCAAAACTTTCTGGTATTTTTCCGATCAAATTAGTTTGAGTCATCCATAAATCCTTCAATTTACTCAACTTCCCAAACTCCGGTGGTATTTCCGGTGTCGCAAAACTGTTATACGCCAAAGCTAAAGTTTCAAGATTGGATAAATTCCCAATCTCCGACGGAATCGTACCGTTAAACAAGTTCTGATACAAAAACAAAGACATTAACGCTGACAAATTACCGATCGCCGGAGGTACATCGCCGGTGAAGTTATTAGCTCCAAGTTCAAGAGATTTCATCCCTGATAATCGATCAATATCGTCCGGCAACCTTCCAAAAAAAAGATTCTGTGAGATTTCAAGTTCAATCAGCTTCGAACAATTATACAAAAACCTAGGAAACTCTCCGGTGAGGTAATTATCATAGAGAAACAGGTTTTTCAAGTTTCGTAGGTCACAGATGAACGGCGGTATCGATCCGGTTAACCCCTTGCTCGAAATGTCAAGCATAATGACGGAGCCGTTGGCGTTGCATATAACTTCCGGCCATTTGCACGGAGATGAAGAGGCTTTCCAGTTCGTCAGCGATGGCGGATTCCCCCACCATTGTTTGATGTTAAGCAATGTGTTTCTCTCGGAAGTCAAGAACTGTTGTGAACTCACACCTGAAAATTCGACTACGGTGATGAAGATGAAGACGAAGACGAAGAGTGTATGTAAGGGAATCGGTAGAGATGGTGGTGGCAGTCTGGCCATTTCGCCGGTGATTCTACGGCGGTGGTGGTGGTTACCGGGAAAAATAAACAGGGGACAACCTTTTTTTTTTGTTTTTTTGAAATTCTGCAGCCGTCTTTTCTGAAATTTTGCAGAAAGGGCTTGGTTTTGTTGTTGTGTGATTGCAAAAAGGACTTGGTTTTGAGTGTTATTTACGGTTTGTGCCACTGAAATTTTAGTTGCACCTTTGTTTTTTTCTATCTGGAAAGATTAAAAAATGATTCCAAGAGTCAAAATTCAGGTGTTGTTTATTGAATTTTCATAGTGTGTTTATTGATAAACGAGAATATTAGTTTATTGAATTCATATAAATAATGAATATTAGAGCATCTCCAACAGCTATGCTAAACTAGAAAAAATAAAAATTTTAGTGATTTCTTTCTCCATTTATCTTTATCTTATCTTTATAATAGAGAAATTGGTAGAAAAAGAGAAAAAATCTTTAAATTTAGAGAATCTCTAAATGGAGAGAAATAATTATTTAATAGTTTCTCACCAATCATATCCTTCTCTTTCTTGGGATATTAGATACGTTGAATACTATATTAATATATTTTATGGTATAATTGCTAAAATAGAGTAGCTGTTGGAGATGGACATAATATTTTTTAGGGATTTTGACTTTTCATATGCTATTTTAGAAAAAAGTTAGCATAGCTGTTGGAGATGCTCTTAGTAACTAAAAATAAGAGTTCTATAATTTTAGAAAGAATAAGAGTTATATAATTTTAGAAAAAAGTTTATGCAAGAACGGTAATAATTTACGAGAATGCAAGAATAATTTTCAATCAATTATTTTGTACATGAAATTTTTCATATACAAAATCATATATGATTCACATACAAAATCATATATGATTAATTGAGACTTTTTCCGCGACAAAAATCACGCATGTCATTTTTAATGCTAGTAAAAAATCACATATGATTTTGTATATGAAAAAAGTTTCATATACAAATGATTGGTTGGGGATAGGGGTGTACGCGGGTTGGGTTGGGCTGACGTTTTTACGACCCAACCCAATTATGGCAGTTTAAAAAATCTCAACCCAACCCTTGTGGTTTGTGACGGGTTGGAACTTGGACGGATTAAGCGGGTTAGTGGTTTGGTAGTATGCAAAAAATTTAGGAACGAAATACGATAATTACTACTAAAAATATACAAAGAGTTTCGTTAGAGAGTTTCTATGTTTTTGTCATATATATCAATGTTGTTGGATCTCTTCACATTTTCTAAAAAGAAAGTTATAAAGAATCCTAGCGGAAAACTAGATGAAACCATTTTCTTATTTTTTTGAACGGCTAAATCATTTACTTATGGGGCGTTTGTTTTAGCTTATCAAAACAACTTATTGACTTATTCCGGTGTGGCACATCTAATAAGTCATTTTGAGTGTTTGGCAAAAACAACTTAACCGGTGCCAAACCGGTAATAAGTCATTTTTTAAGAAGTCAAAAATTTGAACTTATCAACTTTTTATAAGCACTTTTTCAAGAAGTCAATAAGTTATAAGTCAATAAGCTAATCTAAACACCCCTTATTTGCTAAAATCTTTATATGTATGTGTGTATATGTACGTGTGATTTTATTATATTGTGATACCATTAAATAAATTTTCTTTAGTATATTGACATTGATTTCTATTGCTACGTGACTAAATTTAAATGTCACTGTCAGGTCGATAGAAGTTGTATTCATATAAATGAATGAAACATATATATACCATTAATTTCATATTCACATTCATTGATCCGACCAATTGACTTCAAATTTATATGTATATATCGTGTTCATTTGTAAATGTTGATAAAACTCATAACTTAAAACCAACCTTACTTAAAGCTCAATTGTTAAACTCTAATCTAATTAACGTTTATCCAAGAACACATTATCACTTACTTGGATTAAGTCTTGACTTTGGTCTCTAAATTGAACTAATAATATATGTATTTATTTTTTGGGATGTAAGTTGGAATAAACTATATAGATATTTTTGGGTTGTAAATTATATATATATATAGAGAGAGAGAGAGAAAGAGGTTCATGCGAGGACGATAACAATTTACGAGAATGCGAGGACAATCCACAGCCAATCATTTTGTACATGAAATTTGTCATGTACAAAATCACATATGATTCATGTACAAAATCACATATGATTCACGTACAAAATCATATATGATTAGCCACGGTTTTTCCCGCGACTTAACCCACGGGAAAAGTCGAGCGTGGCATTTTTATGCTAGTACAAAATCACATATGATTTTGTACATGAAAAAAAATTCATGTACAAAATGATTGGCTAAGGATTGTTCTCGCATTCTCGTAAATTGTTATCGTCCTCGCATGAACCCGCCTCTCTCTCTCTCTCTCTCTCTCTATATATATATATATATATATATAATTTTATTGAAATAATTTACACAGCGGCAGATTGGCGGGTTGGGTTGGGTTGGATTGAGTTTTGCCAACCCAATTTCAACCCTCCTAATTAGCGGATTGGCGGTTTAATGGGTTGGCGGTTTCGCGGGTTGACGGGTTGAGTTTAATCGGGTTGTTAGCGGGTTGGGTTGGTCGTTTTTGCGGGTTGACGGTTTTTTGTACACCCTAGCTGGAGATTGTTCTCACATTCTCATAAATTGTTACGTCCTCACTTGAACCCGCATATATAATTTTATTATGTTATATTATGTTTGGTATATAGGACAAAACAAGATATGTCGGCTATAACTACCTTCTTCACCTCTACGTTTATTAGTTTATTATATTGGCTATAACTACCTCATTTACCATTGTTGGCGGCCACCACCACCATTGTCCACCATTTTCACATCCTCCATAGTCGTTGTTGTCCACCAGCCACCACCATCTCTACCTCCCAAGTAGAGGTGGCCAAAAACCGGTCCCGAGACCGAACAGTAACTTTTTGGATCAAACCTTTGTAACCGGCCCAAACCGGTCATATACTAAAACAAATATTTTTTGATAAATTTTTAACATTATTTTAATATATGTAATTGGTAACTCAAATACACCTTAAAAATATATTTTATCGTAGTTTTATAATTAGTTTTCAGTCAGATACACTTAAAAATATGTTTATTATAGTTTTATAATTGATTTTCAATTAGATACTTTTATTACAAATTTGTAATTGGTTTTCAATCAAATATACGTAGAAAGTTATAAATACATATGCATATACTTTTTTTTTGTAAAAATGGGGTGAGTCTCAATCGATCCCATAACCGATCCAGGGTTAGGTCGGTCTGGTCCTACGAATCGCTCAAAAAGTGCAACCGGTACCGGTTTTCGGTTCTCACCGGTCCTAGGCCGGACCCATTTGGCCATCTCTACTCCCAAACATTGTCACTACAACAATTTCCATCCCATCTCTTGTCCACCATCCTTTACGTTCTCCACAATTACATTTGTCCACCATCACCACTATCGATTACCATTAACACCACCACCACCACCTCTACCTCCACCACTATTGACCGCACCACCACCACCACCTCTACCTCCATCGTAACAGCTACAACTACTTCCTCTGCCGCTACCGACCGTCGCCATCACCATTGTGCCCCATCTTCACAACATCCACAATAACCATCATCCACTAGTCACCACCGCCTCCATCCCTACCATCATTGTTGTTGTAAAACTTCCACCATGTATGTTGGTTCATAAGAATCTTCAAAGCCGAATAATATGTTTTTTCTTTGTACAAACCGGGGGTTTTTAAACTACCATCAATTATATCAAGTTATTCATTCAAATTTGGTACTATTATATATGTATGTAGTTATGTATATGAAAATTGCGTTAAAATGTCAATAAATTAAGCTATTTAAATATTACTTGATTTATGTCATTTATAACTATTATATGATACAATCATCAAACAATTTTTAGGAGCAGCTTGTCTAGTGAGTCCTTTTCAGCCCTAGTCATATCAAACACGAGACAAATAGTCCAATCATATCTGCATACCAAATATTACCTTAGTGCTTACCGGGTAACTGATGTTTACCAACAATCCATAGTGTTTCTTTAGTAAAAAGATAGGGAGGGTGATGACTTTTTACTTATTAGTGTTTCTTTAGTAATCGTTTGGTAAAGCATTCACCTAAGAGCCGTTTACCATCACTTACCAGGTAAGCGCTTATCAAGTGCCAATTACCATACGAGGTGAACAACTGAACATGGCAATTACCGAGGATCTTATTCGGTAAGAGAAACAACAAAAACCAAGGTTTTTATCTGATACGTGAGATAGAAGACTCTTACCCTATTAGCACTTACTAGGTAATATACACTTACTAGGTGATATACACTTACAAAACTTCATTCTAGTCACCGAAAATGTTATCCAACAACGTAACGAAGGTACAATTTTTGTCGATAAAATACATCTCCAACAACTATACTAAAATATATATTCTGGAGACTTTGGGTATATTTTTACTACAAGAGCTATGGCACAATTTATGTTAAAATAAATTTAAAGAATTCGTAGATGTATTTAAGTTTAAATAAATCTCAAAATTTCATATTTAAGAAAGAGAAAAAATATATAATTATTTATCATCAATAGAGACATTGACACTAAGGGGCTGTTTACTAACTGCTGACCCGTCTGACTGGGTCAGTAAATCTGACTCGGTCAGCAGTCAGAGCGTTTACTAAAATCATTGTCTGACCGAGATCTAACCCACGATCTAACCGAAAACTTACCCGGTCAGCTTCAAAATTACGCTTACCCGGGTCAGATTTAACATTTTCACGTTTTGCCCTCAAATTTAACATTTCCACATTTTGTCTCAGATTTAACATTTCCACATTTTGCCTCAGATTTAACATTTCCACATTTTGCCCTCAAATTTAACATTTCCATTTCACTCCACTCTGATCTCTCTCTCTCTCTCTCTATATATATATATACATCTAATTTTGGGGCTCTCTTCATTCAAATGTGATTACGTGATACATATATGATTTTTTTTTATCAAATGTAAAAAAACCGATATAAAAATAAAAAAATTCATGACTTTTTTTATCAAATGTTAGGATTTAAGATATTATTTCACATATATTTGTTTAATACGGTGAAATTTTTCACATGTATTTGTTTCACCATATAAATCTTTTTTATGCATATTTTTTGTTTCACTAGGTGAATCAATTTTTTTTTCACATGTAATTATATTCATAAGGTGAACACAAACATATATGTGAAACAATATATTAAATTATAGGTTTTGATAAAAAAAAATCATGAAAAAAGTATATTATATAGGTTTTTACGAGTTTGTAACTTTTTTGTGATTTTTATTTGATTATCGTTCTATATATATATATATATATATTATATATAGGGCGGGTTCAAATGAGAACTCAAATTTGGTTGTGAACGTAAGGACAAATGAGAGCACGCCACGTGTTTGAATGTAGATTATTCAAAGTGAATAATCAAAGAAATATCCAGATTGAATAAACATCATTCAGACTGAATAATCAAAGAAATATTCAGATTGAATATAGTATTTATTCAGTCCGAATATTTCTTTGATTATTCACTCTGAATATGACAAATGTCGCGTTCTCATTTGTCATCAGGTTCACAACCAAATTTGAGTTCGCATTTCAACTTTCCTCTATCTCTATCTATCTATCTATCTATCTATCTATCTATCTATCTATCTATCTATCTATCTATCTATCTATCTATCTATCTATCTATCTATCTATCTATCTATCTATCTATCTATCTATCTATCTATCTATCTATCTATCTATCTATCTATCTATCTATCTATCTATCTATCTATCTATCTATCTATCTATCTATCTATCTATCTATCTATCTATCTATCTATCTATCTATCTATCTATCTATCTATCTATCTATCTATCTATCTATCTATCTATCTATCTATCTATCTATCTATCTATCTATCTATCTATCTATCTATCTATCTATCTATCTATCTATCTATCTATCTATCTATCTATCTATCTATCTATCTATCTATCTATCTATCTATCTATCTATCTATCTATCTATCTATCTATCTATCTATCTATCTATCTATCTATCTATCTATCTATCTATCTATCTATCTATCTATCTATCTATCTATCTATCTATCTATCTATCTATCTATCTATCTATCTATCTATCTATCTATCTATCTATCTATCTATCTATCTATCTATCTATCTATCTATCTATCTATCTATCTATCTATCTATCTATCTATCTATCTATCTATCTATCTATCTATCTATCTATCTATCTATCTATCTATCTATCTATCTATCTATCTATCTATCTATCTATCTATCTATCTATCTATCTATCTATCTATCTATCTATCTATCTATCTATCTATCTATCTATCTATCTATCTATCTATCTATCTATCTATCTATCTATCTATCTATCTATCTATCTATCTATCTATCTATCTATCTATCTATCTATCTATCTATCTATCTATCTATCTATCTATCTATCTATCTATCTATCTATCTATCTATCTATCTATCTATCTATCTATCTATCTATCTATCTATCTATCTATCTATCTATCTATCTATCTATCTATCTATCTATCTATCTATCTATCTATCTATCTATCTATCTATCTATCTATCTATCTATCTATCTATCTATCTATCTATCTATCTATCTATCTATCTATCTATCTATCTATCTATCTATCTATCTATCTATCTATCTATCTATCTATCTATCTATCTATCTATCTATCTATCTATCTATCTATCTATCTATCTATCTATCTATCTATCTATCTATCTATCTATCTATCTATCTATCTATCTATCTATCTATCTATCTATCTATCTATCTATCTATCTATCTATCTATCTATCTATCTATCTATCTATCTATCTATCTATCTATCTATCTATCTATCTATCTATCTATCTATCTATCTATCTATCTATCTATCTATCTATCTATCTATCTATCTATCTATCTATCTATCTATCTATCTATCTATCTATCTATCTATCTATCTATCTATCTATCTATCTATCTATCTATCTATCTATCTATCTATCTATCTATCTATCTATCTATCTATCTATCTATCTATCTATCTATCTATCTATCTATCTATCTATCTATCTATCTATCTATCTATCTATCTATCTATCTATCTATCTATCTATCTATCTATCTATCTATCTATCTATCTATCTATCTATCTATCTATCTATCTATCTATCTATCTATCTATCTATCTATCTATCTATCTATCTATCTATCTATCTATCTATCTATCTATCTATCTATCTATCTATCTATCTATCTATCTATCTATCTATCTATCTATCTATCTATCTATCTATCTATCTATCTATCTATCTATCTATCTATCTATCTATCTATCTATCTATCTATCTATCTATCTATCTATCTATCTATCTATCTATCTATCTATCTATCTATCTATCTATCTATCTATCTATCTATCTATCTATCTATCTATCTATCTATCTATCTATCTATCTATCTATCTATCTATCTATCTATCTATCTATCTATCTATCTATCTATCTATCTATCTATCTATCTATCTATCTATCTATCTATCTATCTATCTATCTATCTATCTATCTATCTATCTATCTATCTATCTATCTATCTATCTATCTATCTATCTATCTATCTATCTATCTATCTATCTATCTATCTATCTATCTATCTATCTATCTATCTATCTATCTATCTATCTATCTATCTATCTATCTATCTATCTATCTATCTATCTATCTATCTATCTATCTATCTATCTATCTATCTATCTATCTATCTATCTATCTATCTATCTATCTATCTATCTATCTATCTATCTATCTATCTATCTATCTATCTATCTATCTATCTATCTATCTATCTATCTATCTATCTATCTATCTATCTATCTATCTATCTATCTATCTATCTATCTATCTATCTATCTATCTATCTATCTATCTATCTATCTATCTATCTATCTATCTATCTATCTATCTATCTATCTATCTATCTATCTATCTATCTATCTATCTATCTATCTATCTATCTATCTATCTATCTATCTATCTATCTATCTATCTATCTATCTATCTATCTATCTATCTATCTATCTATCTATCTATCTATCTATCTATCTATCTATCTATCTATCTATCTATCTATCTATCTATCTATCTATCTATCTATCTATCTATCTATCTATCTATCTATCTATCTATCTATCTATCTATCTATCTATCTATCTATCTATCTATCTATCTATCTATCTATCTATCTATCTATCTATCTATCTATCTATCTATCTATCTATCTATCTATCTATCTATCTATCTATCTATCTATCTATCTATCTATCTATCTATCTATCTATCTATCTATCTATCTATCTATCTATCTATCTATCTATCTATCTATCTATCTATCTATCTATCTATCTATCTATCTATCTATCTATCTATCTATCTATCTATCTATCTATCTATCTATCTATCTATCTATCTATCTATCTATCTATCTATCTATCTATCTATCTATCTATCTATCTATCTATCTATCTATCTATCTATCTATCTATCTATCTATCTATCTATCTATCTATCTATCTATCTATCTATCTATCTATCTATCTATCTATCTATCTATCTATCTATCTATCTATCTATCTATCTATCTATCTATCTATCTATCTATCTATCTATCTATCTATCTATCTATCTATCTATCTATCTATCTATCTATCTATCTATCTATCTATCTATCTATCTATCTATCTATCTATCTATCTATCTATCTATCTATCTATCTATCTATCTATCTATCTATCTATCTATCTATCTATCTATCTATCTATCTATCTATCTATCTATCTATCTATCTATCTATCTATCTATCTATCTATCTATCTATCTATCTATCTATCTATCTATCTATCTATCTATCTATCTATCTATCTATCTATCTATCTATCTATCTATCTATCTATCTATCTATCTATCTATCTATCTATCTATCTATCTATCTATCTATCTATCTATCTATCTATCTATCTATCTATCTATCTATCTATCTATCTATCTATCTATCTATCTATCTATCTATCTATCTATCTATCTATCTATCTATCTATCTATCTATCTATCTATCTATCTATCTATCTATCTATCTATCTATCTATCTATCTATCTATCTATCTATCTATCTATCTATCTATCTATCTATCTATCTATCTATCTATCTATCTATCTATCTATCTATCTATCTATCTATCTATCTATCTATCTATCTATCTATCTATCTATCTATCTATCTATCTATCTATCTATCTATCTATCTATCTATCTATCTATCTATCTATCTATCTATCTATCTATCTATCTATCTATCTATCTATCTATCTATCTATCTATCTATCTATCTATCTATCTATCTATCTATCTATCTATCTATCTATCTATCTATCTATCTATCTATCTATCTATCTATCTATCTATCTATCTATCTATCTATCTATCTATCTATCTATCTATCTATCTATCTATCTATCTATCTATCTATCTATCTATCTATCTATCTATCTATCTATCTATCTATCTATCTATCTATCTATCTATCTATCTATCTATCTATCTATCTATCTATCTATCTATCTATCTATCTATCTATCTATCTATCTATCTATCTATCTATCTATCTATCTATCTATCTATCTATCTATCTATCTATCTATCTATCTATCTATCTATCTATCTATCTATCTATCTATATCTATCTATCTATCTATCTATCTATCTATCTATCTATCTATCTATCTATCTATCTATCTATCTATCTATCTATCTATCTATCTATCTATCTATCTATCTATCTATCTATCTATCTATCTATCTATCTATCTATCTATCTATCTATCTATCTATCTATCTATCTATCTATCTATCTATCTATCTATCTATCTATCTATCTATCTATCTATCTATCTATCTATCTATCTATCTATCTATCTATCTATCTATCTATCTATCTATCTATCTATCTATCTATCTATCTATCTATCTATCTATCTATCTATCTATCTATCTATCTATCTATCTATCTATCTATCTATCTATCTATCTATCTATCTATCTATCTATCTATCTATCTATCTATCTATCTATCTATCTATCTATCTATCTATCTATCTATCTATCTATCTATCTATCTATCTATCTATCTATCTATCTATCTATCTATCTATCTATCTATCTATCTATCTATCTATCTATCTATCTATCTATCTATCTATCTATCTATCTATCTATCTATCTATCTATCTATCTATCTATCTATCTATCTATCTATCTATCTATCTATCTATCTATCTATCTATCTATCTATCTATCTATCTATCTATCTATCTATCTATCTATCTATCTATCTATCTATCTATCTATCTATCTATCTATCTATCTATCTATCTATCTATCTATCTATCTATCTATCTATCTATCTATCTATC
This sequence comes from Silybum marianum, assembly GCA_036898165.1. NCBI lineage: Eukaryota > Viridiplantae > Streptophyta > Magnoliopsida > Asterales > Asteraceae > Silybum > Silybum marianum. The sequence goes on from CM072539.1 coordinate 22,332,598, forward strand.
TATCTATCTATCTATCTATCTATCTATCTATCTATCTATCTATCTATCTATCTATCTATCTATCTATCTATCTATCTATCTATCTATCTATCTATCTATCTATCTATCTATCTATCTATCTATCTATCTATCTATCTATCTATCTATCTATCTATCTATCTATCTATCTATCTATCTATCTATCTATCTATCTATCTATCTATCTATCTATCTATCTATCTATCTATCTATCTATCTATCTATCTATCTATCTATCTATCTATCTATCTATCTATCTATCTATCTATCTATCTATCTATCTATCTATCTATCTATCTATCTATCTATCTATCTATCTATCTATCTATCTATCTATCTATCTATCTATCTATCTATCTATCTATCTATCTATCTATCTATCTATCTATCTATCTATCTATCTATCTATCTATCTATCTATCTATCTATCTATCTATCTATCTATCTATCTATCTATCTATCTATCTATCTATCTATCTATCTATCTATCTATCTATCTATCTATCTATCTATCTATCTATCTATCTATCTATCTATCTATCTATCTATCTATCTATCTATCTATCTATCTATCTATCTATCTATCTATCTATCTATCTATCTATCTATCTATCTATCTATCTATCTATCTATCTATCTATCTATCTATCTATCTATCTATCTATCTATCTATCTATCTATCTATCTATCTATCTATCTATCTATCTATCTATCTATCTATCTATCTATCTATCTATCTATCTATCTATCTATCTATCTATCTATCTATCTATCTATCTATCTATCTATCTATCTATCTATCTATCTATCTATCTATCTATCTATCTATCTATCTATCTATCTATCTATCTATCTATCTATCTATCTATCTATCTATCTATCTATCTATCTATCTATCTATCTATCTATCTATCTATCTATCTATCTATCTATCTATCTATCTATCTATCTATCTATCTATCTATCTATCTATCTATCTATCTATCTATCTATCTATCTATCTATCTATCTATCTATCTATCTATCTATCTATCTATCTATCTATCTATCTATCTATCTATCTATCTATCTATCTATCTATCTATCTATCTATCTATCTATCTATCTATCTATCTATCTATCTATCTATCTATCTATCTATCTATCTATCTATCTATCTATCTATCTATCTATCTATCTATCTATCTATCTATCTATCTATCTATCTATCTATCTATCTATCTATCTATCTATCTATCTATCTATCTATCTATCTATCTATCTATCTATCTATCTATCTATCTATCTATCTATCTATCTATCTATCTATCTATCTATCTATCTATCTATCTATCTATCTATCTATCTATCTATCTATCTATCTATCTATCTATCTATCTATCTATCTATCTATCTATCTATCTATCTATCTATCTATCTATCTATCTATCTATCTATCTATCTATCTATCTATCTATCTATCTATCTATCTATCTATCTATCTATCTATCTATCTATCTATCTATCTATCTATCTATCTATCTATCTATCTATCTATCTATCTATCTATCTATCTATCTATCTATCTATCTATCTATCTATCTATCTATCTATCTATCTATCTATCTATCTATCTATCTATCTATCTATCTATCTATCTATCTATCTATCTATCTATCTATCTATCTATCTATCTATCTATCTATCTATCTATCTATCTATCTATCTATCTATCTATCTATCTATCTATCTATCTATCTATCTATCTATCTATCTATCTATCTATCTATCTATCTATCTATCTATCTATCTATCTATCTATCTATCTATCTATCTATCTATCTATCTATCTATCTATCTATCTATCTATCTATCTATCTATCTATCTATCTATCTATCTATCTATCTATCTATCTATCTATCGATCTATCTATCTATCTATCTATCTATCTATCTATCTATCTATCTATCTATCTATCTATCTATCTATCTATCTATCTATCTATCTATCTATCTATCTATCTATCTATCTATCTATCTATCTATCTATCTATCTATCTATCTATCTATCTATCTATCTATCTATCTATCTATCTATCTATCTATCTATCTATCTATCTATCTATCTATCTATCTATCTATCTATCTATCTATCTATCTATCTATCTATCTATCTATCTATCTATCTATCTATCTATCTATCTATCTATCTATCTATCTATCTATCTATCTATCTATCTATCTATCTATCTATCTATCTATCTATCTATCTATCTATCTATCTATCTATCTATCTATCTATCTATCTATCTATCTATCTATCTATCTATCTATCTATCTATCTATCTATCTATCTATCTATCTATCTATCTATCTATCTATCTATCTATCTATCTATCTATCTATCTATCTATCTATCTATCTATCTATCTATCTATCTATCTATCTATCTATCTATCTATCTATCTATCTATCTATCTATCTATCTATCTATCTATCTATCTATCTATCTATCTATCTATCTATCTATCTATCTATCTATCTATCTATCTATCTATCTATCTATCTATCTATCTATCTATCTATCTATCTATCTATCTATCTATCTATCTATCTATCTATCTATCTATCTATCTATCTATCTATCTATCTATCTATCTATCTATCTATCTATCTATCTATCTATCTATCTATCTATCTATCTATCTATCTATCTATCTATCTATCTATCTATCTATCTATCTATCTATCTATCTATCTATCTATCTATCTATCTATCTATCTATCTATCTATCTATCTATCTATCTATCTATCTATCTATCTATCTATCTATCTATCTATCTATCTATCTATCTATCTATCTATCTATCTATCTATCTATCTATCTATCTATCTATCTATCTATCTATCTATCTATCTATCTATCTATCTATCTATCTATCTATCTATCTATCTATCTATCTATCTATCTATCTATCTATCTATCTATCTATCTATCTATCTATCTATCTATCTATCTATCTATCTATCTATCTATCTATCTATCTATCTATCTATCTATCTATCTATCTATCTATCTATCTATCTATCTATCTATCTATCTATCTATCTATCTATCTATCTATCTATCTATCTATCTATCTATCTATCTATCTATCTATCTATCTATCTATCTATCTATCTATCTATCTATCTATCTATCTATCTATCTATCTATCTATCTATCTATCTATCTATCTATCTATCTATCTATCTATCTATCTATCTATCTATCTATCTATCTATCTATCTATCTATCTATCTATCTATCTATCTATCTATCTATCTATCTATCTATCTATCTATCTATCTATCTATCTATCTATCTATCTATCTATCTATCTATCTATCTATCTATCTATCTATCTATCTATCTATCTATCTATCTATCTATCTATCTATCTATCTATCTATCTATCTATCTATCTATCTATCTATCTATCTATCTATCTATCTATCTATCTATCTATCTATCTATCTATCTATCTATCTATCTATCTATCTATCTATCTATCTATCTATCTATCTATCTATCTATCTATCTATCTATCTATCTATCTATCTATCTATCTATCTATCTATCTATCTATCTATCTATCTATCTATCTATCTATCTATCTATCTATCTATCTATCTATCTATCTATCTATCTATCTATCTATCTATCTATCTATCTATCTATCTATCTATCTATCTATCTATCTATCTATCTATCTATCTATCTATCTATCTATCTATCTATCTATCTATCTATCTATCTATCTATCTATCTATCTATCTATCTATCTATCTATCTATCTATCTATCTATCTATCTATCTATCTATCTATCTATCTATCTATCTATCTATCTATCTATCTATCTATCTATCTATCTATCTATCTATCTATCTATCTATCTATCTATCTATCTATCTATCTATCTATCTATCTATCTATCTATCTATCTATCTATCTATCTATCTATCTATCTATCTATCTATCTATCTATCTATCTATCTATCTATCTATCTATCTATCTATCTATCTATCTATCTATCTATCTATCTATCTATCTATCTATCTATCTATCTATCTATCTATCTATCTATCTATCTATCTATCTATCTATCTATCTATCTATCTATCTATCTATCTATCTATCTATCTATCTATCTATCTATCTATCTATCTATCTATCTATCTATCTATCTATCTATCTATCTATCTATCTATCTATCTATCTATCTATCTATCTATCTATCTATCTATCTATCTATCTATCTATCTATCTATCTATCTATCTATCTATCTATCTATCTATCTATCTATCTATCTATCTATCTATCTATCTATCTATCTATCTATCTATCTATCTATCTATCTATCTATCTATCTATCTATCTATCTATCTATCTATCTATCTATCTATCTATCTATCTATCTATCTATCTATCTATCTATCTATCTATCTATCTATCTATCTATCTATCTATCTATCTATCTATCTATCTATCTATCTATCTATCTATCTATCTATCTATCTATCTATCTATCTATCTATCTATCTATCTATCTATCTATCTATCTATCTATCTATCTATCTATCTATCTATCTATCTATCTATCTATCTATCTATCTATCTATCTATCTATCTATCTATCTATCTATCTATCTATCTATCTATCTATCTATCTATCTATCTATCTATCTATCTATCTATCTATCTATCTATCTATCTATCTATCTATCTATCTATCTATCTATCTATCTATCTATCTATCTATCTATCTATCTATCTATCTATCTATCTATCTATCTATCTATCTATCTATCTATCTATCTATCTATCTATCTATCTATCTATCTATCTATCTATCTATCTATCTATCTATCTATCTATCTATCTATCTATCTATCTATCTATCTATCTATCTATCTATCTATCTATCTATCTATCTATCTATCTATCTATCTATCTATCTATCTATCTATCTATCTATCTATCTATCTATCTATCTATCTATCTATCTATCTATCTATCTATCTATCTATCTATCTATCTATCTATCTATCTATCTATCTATCTATCTATCTATCTATCTATCTATCTATCTATCTATCTATCTATCTATCTATCTATCTATCTATCTATCTATCTATCTATCTATCTATCTATCTATCTATCTATCTATCTATCTATCTATCTATCTATCTATCTATCTATCTATCTATCTATCTATCTATCTATCTATCTATCTATCTATCTATCTATCTATCTATCTATCTATCTATCTATCTATCTATCTATCTATCTATCTATCTATCTATCTATCTATCTATCTATCTATCTATCTATCTATCTATCTATCTATCTATCTATCTATCTATCTATCTATCTATCTATCTATCTATCTATCTATCTATCTATCTATCTATCTATCTATCTATCTATCTATCTATCTATCTATCTATCTATCTATCTATCTATCTATCTATCTATCTATCTATCTATCTATCTATCTATCTATCTATCTATCTATCTATCTATCTATCTATCTATCTATCTATCTATCTATCTATCTATCTATCTATCTATCTATCTATCTATCTATCTATCTATCTATCTATCTATCTATCTATCTATCTATCTATCTATCTATCTATCTATCTATCTATCTATCTATCTATCTATCTATCTATCTATCTATCTATCTATCTATCTATCTATCTATCTATCTATCTATCTATCTATCTATCTATCTATCTATCTATCTATCTATCTATCTATCTATCTATCTATCTATCTATCTATCTATCTATCTATCTATCTATCTATCTATCTATCTATCTATCTATCTATCTATCTATCTATCTATCTATCTATCTATCTATCTATCTATCTATCTATCTATCTATCTATCTATCTATCTATCTATCTATCTATCTATCTATCTATCTATCTATCTATCTATCTATCTATCTATCTATCTATCTATCTATCTATCTATCTATCTATCTATCTATCTATCTATCTATCTATCTATCTATCTATCTATCTATCTATCTATCTATCTATCTATCTATCTATCTTATCTATCTATCTATCTATCTATCTATCTATCTATCTATCTATCTATCTATCTATCTATCTATCTATCTATCTATCTATCTATCTATCTATCTATCTATCTATCTATCTATCTATCTATCTATCTATCTATCTATCTATCTATCTATCTATCTATCTATCTATCTATCTATCTATCTATCTATCTATCTATCTATCTATCTATCTATCTATCTATCTATCTATCTATCTATCTATCTATCTATCTATCTATCTATCTATCTATCTATCTATCTATCTATCTATCTATCTATCTATCTATCTATCTATCTATCTATCTATCTATCTATCTATCTATCTATCTATCTATCTATCTATCTATCTATCTATCTATCTATCTATCTATCTATCTATCTATCTATCTATCTATCTATCTATCTATCTATCTATCTATCTATCTATCTATCTATCTATCTATCTATCTATCTATCTATCTATCTATCTATCTATCTATCTATCTATCTATCTATCTATCTATCTATCTATCTATCTATCTATCTATCTATCTATCTATCTATCTATCTATCTATCTATCTATCTATCTATCTATCTATCTATCTATCTATCTATCTATCTATCTATCTATCTATCTATCTATCTATCTATCTATCTATCTATCTATCTATCTATCTATCTATCTATCTATCTATCTATCTATCTATCTATCTATCTATCTATCTATCTATCTATCTATCTATCTATCTATCTATCTATCTATCTATCTATCTATCTATCTATCTATCTATCTATCTATCTATCTATCTATCTATCTATCTATCTATCTATCTATCTATCTATCTATCTATCTATCTATCTATCTATCTATCTATCTATCTATCTATCTATCTATCTATCTATCTATCTATCTATCTATCTATCTATCTATCTATCTATCTATCTATCTATCTATCTATCTATCTATCTATCTATCTATCTATCTATCTATCTATCTATCTATCTATCTATCTATCTATCTATCTATCTATCTATCTATCTATCTATCTATCTATCTATCTATCTATCTATCTATCTATCTATCTATCTATCTATCTATCTATCTATCTATCTATCTATCTATCTATCTATCTATCTATCTATCTATCTATCTATCTATCTATCTATCTATCTATCTATCTATCTATCTATCTATCTATCTATCTATCTATCTATCTATCTATCTATCTATCTATCTATCTATCTATCTATCTATCTATCTATCTATCTATCTATCTATCTATCTATCTATCTATCTATCTATCTATCTATCTATCTATCTATCTATCTATCTATCTATCTATCTATCTATCTATCTATCTATCTATCTATCTATCTATCTATCTATCTATCTATCTATCTATCTATCTATCTATCTATCTATCTATCTATCTATCTATCTATCTATCTATCTATCTATCTATCTATCTATCTATCTATCTATCTATCTATCTATCTATCTATCTATCTATCTATCTATCTATCTATCTATCTATCTATCTATCTATCTATCTATCTATCTATCTATCTATCTATCTATCTATCTATCTATCTATCTATCTATCTATCTATCTATCTATCTATCTATCTATCTATCTATCTATCTATCTATCTATCTATCTATCTATCTATCTATCTATCTATCTATCTATCTATCTATCTATCTATCTATCTATCTATCTATCTATCTATCTATCTATCTATCTATCTATCTATCTATCTATCTATCTATCTATCTATCTATCTATCTATCTATCTATCTATCTATCTATCTATCTATCTATCTATCTATCTATCTATCTATCTATCTATCTATCTATCTATCTATCTATCTATCTATCTATCTCTATCTATCTATCTATCTATCTATCTATCTATCTATCTATCTATCTATCTATCTATCTATCTATCTATCTATCTATCTATCTATCTATCTATCTATCTATCTATCTATCTATCTATCTATCTATCTATCTATCTATCTATCTATCTATCTATCTATCTATCTATCTATCTATCTATCTATCTATCTATCTATCTATCTATCTATCTATCTATCTATCTATCTATCTATCTATCTATCTATCTATCTATCTATCTATCTATCTATCTATCTATCTATCTATCTATCTATCTATCTATCTATCTATCTATCTATCTATCTATCTATCTATCTATCTATCTATCTATCTATCTATCTATCTATCTATCTATCTATCTATCTATCTATCTATCTATCTATCTATCTATCTATCTATCTATCTATCTATCTATCTATCTATCTATCTATCTATCTATCTATCTATCTATCTATCTATCTATCTATCTATCTATCTATCTATCTATCTATCTATCTATCTATCTATCTATCTATCTATCTATCTATCTATCTATCTATCTATCTATCTATCTATCTATCTATCTATCTATCTATCTATCTATCTATCTATCTATCTATCTATCTATCTATCTATCTATCTATCTATCTATCTATCTATCTATCTATCTATCTATCTATCTATCTATCTATCTATCTATCTATCTATCTATCTATCTATCTATCTATCTATCTATCTATCTATCTATCTATCTATCTATATCTCTATATCTCTATATCTCTATCTATATCTATCTATCTATCTATCTATCTATCTATCTATCTATCTATCTATCTATCTATCTATCTATCTATCTATCTATCTATCTATCTATCTATCTATCTATCTATCTATCTATCTATCTATCTATCTATCTATCTATCTATCTATCTATCTATCTATCTATCTATCTATCTATCTATCTATCTATCTATCTATCTATCTATCTATCTATCTATCTATCTATCTATCTATCTATCTATCTATCTATCTATCTATCTATCTATCTATCTATCTATCTATCTATCTATCTATCTATCTATCTATCTATCTATCTATCTATCTATCTATCTATCTATCTATCTATCTATCTATCTATCTATCTATCTATCTATCTATCTATCTATCTATCTATCTATCTATCTATCTATCTATCTATCTATCTATCTATCTATCTATCTATCTATCTATCTATCTATCTATCTATCTATCTATCTATCTATCTATCTATCTATCTATCTATCTATCTATCTATCTATCTATCTATCTATCTATCTATCTATCTATCTATCTATCTATCTATCTATCTATCTATCTATCTATCTATCTATCTATCTATCTATCTATCTGTCTATCTATCTATCTATCTATCTATCTATCTATCTATCTATCTATCTATCTATCTATCTATCTATCTATCTATCTATCTATCTATCTATCTATCTATCTATCTATCTATCTATCTATCTATCTATCTATCTATCTATCTATCTATCTATCTATCTATCTATCTATCTATCTATCTATCTATCTATCTATCTATCTATCTATCTATCTATCTATCTATCTATCTATCTATCTATCTATCTATCTATCTATCTATCTATCTATCTATCTATCTATCTATCTATCTATCTATCTATCTATCTATCTATCTATCTATCTATCTATCTATCTATCTATCTATCTATCTATCTATCTATCTATCTATCTATCTATCTATCTATCTATCTATCTATCTATCTATCTATCTATCTATCTATCTATCTATCTATCTATCTATCTATCTATCTATCTATCTATCTATCTATCTATCTATCTATCTATCTATCTATCTATCTATCTATCTATCTATCTATCTATCTATCTATCTATCTATCTATCTATCTATCTATCTATCTATCTATCTATCTATCTATCTATCTATCTATCTATCTATCTATCTATCTATCTATCTATCTATCTATCTATCTATCTATCTATCTATCTATCTATCTATCTATCTATCTATCTATCTATCTATCTATCTATCTATCTATCTATCTATCTATCTATCTATCTATCTATCTATCTATCTATCTATCTATCTATCTATCTATCTATCTATCTATCTATCTATCTATCTATCTATCTATCTATCTATCTATCTATCTATCTATCTATCTATCTATCTATCTATCTATCTATCTATCTATCTATCTATCTATCTATCTATCTATCTATCTATCTATCTATCTATCTATCTATCTATCTATCTATCTATCTATCTATCTATCTATCTATCTATCTATCTATCTATCTATCTATCTATCTATCTATCTATCTATCTATCTATCTATCTATCTATCTATCTATCTATCTATCTATCTATCTATCTATCTATCTATCTATCTATCTATCTATCTATCTATCTATCTATCTATCTATCTATCTATCTATCTATCTATCTATCTATCTATCTATCTATCTATCTATCTATCTATCTATCTATCTATCTATCTATCTATCTATCTATCTATCTATCTATCTATCTATCTATCTATCTATCTATCTATCTATCTATCTATCTATCTATCTATCTATCTATCTATCTATCTATCTATCTATCTATCTATCTATCTATCTATCTATCTATCTATCTATCTATCTATCTATCTATCTATCTATCTATCTATCTATCTATCTATCTATCTATCTATCTATCTATCTATCTATCTATCTATCTATCTATCTATCTATCTATCTATCTATCTATCTATCTATCTATCTATCTATCTATCTATCTATCTATCTATCTATCTATCTATCTATCTATCTATCTATCTATCTATCTATATATATATATATCTATATATATATATGTGTGTGTGTGTGTTCAATTTTTTTTGAGTAAAATAGTATTATTTTTTGGAAATTAATCATAAAAAATATATTATTTGACAATTAATCATCAAAAATATTTTATCATTTTCTATGGTAAAGATTTATTTATTTTTTGATGCAAATAGTAAGCATTTATTTAAAGTATACATGATGTTTTTTCCTCCATTAAACTATTAATAATAGAAAAAACTACATTTTATTCAAAATATAGTACAAATAGGGTTATAATGGTAATTTTATGGTTGGTAAGCACTTACCAAGAACATTTGGTAAACATTCTTACCCGAGATAGCACTTACCGGGGACAACACTTACCCGGATCAACACTCTTACCCAAACAGAACTTACCCAAACAAATTTGGTAAAGGCCTCTAAGAGTATCTCCAACAAATTCTTCAAAAAAATTCAAAATCTCTAAAAATAATTTACATTAATCTCTAACATATCCCATTTTGAAGAAACCAACATTAATTATAATATTAAAATATATAATTCATCAATTAAAATATTATTTATCTCTTTCTCTCTCTCTCTCTATATATATATATATATATAATTATATATATATTTGTTTTCAAATTTTCATATTGGTAGTTTTACTTTGTAATTATTTTTGGGATATTTTCCATATTTGGAAAAAGAACACTCTTTCTTCTACTTTATTCATTTTGAATATAGTTTTAGGAAAGTTGTTGGAGTAATTTTTATCTAAACATCTTTATTTTTTTTCATTTTTTCAATTTTACTGTTGAAGATGTTTAGGGATGGGAATGGAGCGGGAATGGGATGGGGACCTCGATCCCCATCCCCGATCCCTAATTCAATCCCGTCTCCGTCGAAGAATAAGATCACATCCCCATCCCCAACGGGAACGGGGATCCCCAACGGGGAAATGGGGATTTTTTCTCTGTTTATATAAACTACTTTAAATTAAATATACGATCGACCACACACGTTAAAATTTATCATATTTTCAATAAACCTAAAATCAAAGGTAATTTAATATAATAAAAAAAAGTGACAACATCGTATAATAATTAATAACCTAAAACTAAAAGAAATTCAATTTAATTCAAAAAATATTTAACGTCGAGTAACATCCAAAACATATGCGTAACTGTATTTTGACTTGACATCGAAAACATTACACACTAACATCCAAAATAAATAACAATTTTATATTCTAAGCTTAGTTAGAAAATACGAAATCATAAATTACCAATTTAGTTGAAATAAATATTTTATATAATTTGTTAATTAATATATATAACAGGTCCCGGACGGGACGGGAAGGGGAGTGTCATACTCGTCCCCATCCTCATCCCCGGTTTGAGACTAACGGAGATCTCCGTCCCGTCCCTATCTCCATCCCCGATTTGGCGGGGAATCCCCATCCCTGATCGGAACGGGTAGACCGGTTGTTTCCTGACGGGACGGGGTCGATTCTCATACCTAAAGATGTTCCAAAGTGTTTAGAAGAAAAATAATAATATTTTACTAATATATTTTGATAATATAGTTAAGAATAAAATTGATAAAATAAAATAGTTGTTATATAGTCTTTTATAATTTTACAGAATTCTGGTCTGGCGTAACTATAAATCTATAATAGCACCCATTTTTTACTTTACCCATCGGAAATTTTACGTTGTTTGGATTTTACAAAGGAGCTAAAAATAAAATTTTCATCTAGAATAAGTGGGTGGGTGAGGTAGGCGTGGCGTGGCGCGCCGCGCCGCCGGAGTCAATCAGTGGAGTTTGTGGTCTTAAAAGGGTAGCAAAAAGTCAAAGGTTGCATGCACTGAATTAATTCATAATTCCAAGAGTAAATTACAATTTTGGTCCCTGTGGTTGCCACCTACTATCAAAAGTAGTCCTATTTCAAACTAATTACAACTTTGATCATTATAGTTGCCACTTGGTTTCAATTTTGGTCATTGTGGTTACCACTTGATTTCAATTTTAGTTGATTTTACTAACCCTAGTAAAAAGCCTTTTAACTCAAAGGGTAATTTGGTCCTTTAACATTTGTTTAATTTTCAATTAGAAAATAAAAATAAAAAACAAATAGTATTATATATCTATACTATATTATAAAGCATTTGACCAAAAACTCTTAAAAACAATTTTTTAAACGTTATATACTGCTATTTAATCTAATTACTTAATTTTCAAGATTACAAGTATATTATGCGTAAGTACAACTTATTAAAGCTTCATTTCTGAATTCGTGTAACTAACTACAAATAATTATAATAAAATACAAGATAAACATCTAATTTAAAATATAATTAAGATAATTATTAAATTTAATTATTATCTTTATAAAAAGTTATACTATCAAAATAAAAATAAATTACTTCGTTATTAAACCCAAAATAAAGTATGATAAAAAAAATATTGAATTAAATAAATTACATAAAAAACAGAAGTTTTAAATGAAATATTAACATCGTTTTTTTTTAAATCATATAAAATCATTAAAGCATCGATAGAGACAAAAATTAAAATGAAACTTAAAATCCAGATTTATCTCGCTGTATTCCGCGAGTAACTTTCTAGTTATATATTAATAGATATCTACACCTTCAAAAAGGGTTTGTGAAATGAAATACCTCACCGACGTGAACTCTGACATGGATAGCAACCCTTCAAAATGCTTTTATTCTTTTAAATCATCTCACGACAATGATAGCAACTCCTCGACATCCCCTCATCCTTTCCTCCTCTCTTTCTCCGACGGAACTCCGACGTTAACTCCGACGTGAACTTCGACAGAACTCCGTCGTGAACTCCGACAGAACCCCATCTCACAGGTACCTCACCACCGTCGATCTGTTCCGCTGACCTCTTTCGATTTTTATTTGGCTTTGGGTCTGGAAGAAAGTAGGTTTTGGTTACGATTGGGTTTTGTTTTTGTTTCATTTTAGGGTTTTTTAGATTTGTTTGATCCGAGTTTTATTAAGCAGTGCATTACTACTTTCGTTTTCATTTATATTCAGGGTTTGATATAGGGTTTTAATTTGGGTTTTGGTATAGAGTTTTAATTTAGGGTTCTACTTTATGTTTTCGCCTGAGATGTTATGTTTGTCATATATATGAATTTAAAGTATAAATGTATTTATATATATAATACAATATAATAAATGTATTTTTTAATTTTTATACAAAAATGACATAGTAAAGGACCAAATTACCCCTTGAGTTAAAAGGCTTTTTACTAGAGTTAGTAAAATGGACCAAAATTGAAATTAAGTGGTAACTACAATGACCAAAATTGAAACCAAATGACAACCATAATGACCAAAGTTGTAATTAGTTTGAAATAAGTCTACTCTTGATAGTAGATGACAACCACAGGGACCAAAACTGTAATTTACTCTAATTCCAACACTCAGCAGTACAAATGACAATGACTGGTGTTTTACTTAGACCTGGCAAAAACTGACACGAACTCGACACGAATTAAACGGGTTTGGGTAATACATTTCAACCCGTCTAAGTAAACGGTTTGACACGATACGACACGAAAATTAAACGGGTAAGGTCAGGGTCAAAATTTTCAACTCGAAAATGACCCGAATAACCTGTTTATATTAGGCCCCTTTGTCCCTAGGCAAATAACGTCAACAACTCACATTTTATAGTTTTTTTTAACAAAGTATATACTAAATAATAATAAAAAGTGATTGTACATTTCATGTATACCTGACAAAAATTGGTACACTATACTAACTAGACATGAACTCGATACGAACGAAATGAATTTTGGTAATATATTTCAACCAGTTTAAGTAAACGGGTTGACATGAAAATGACACGAAAACGACACGAAAATTAAACGGGTTGACACGACACGACACGACACGAAAATTAAACGGGCCGTGTTAGGGTTAGGCACTCTCAACCCGTTTAACCCTTGAACCCGACACGTTTACCAGGTCTAGTTTTACTCATAAATTAAAAATAAAATTTAAAAATTTAAAAACATTACAACCGTTGGATCCTTGGACAAACTATACCCGATCTGGATCCATTGGTTCTAATTATTCATAACCAACTCGGCAACAACCAACAGAAGGTAGTGCGTACCGTTATTTTTCCTTACACGAATGTTAGGATATGATTTTTTAAAAATTAAGTTAACTTATATTTATTAAATATAATTTAAAGTCAGAGGTGTTTATAAATGGGATGAATTGTTAGACACGTCTTATTTAGCTTACTTACTAGAAAAACGAGTTTTAATTATCATTTTTAAAGAAATAAACGGAAAAGATTGATTTGTTAAAATTAATGGTTTTTTTTTAAATTAAACGGTAAATATTCAGGAGCAGACCCACCTTATGGGAAGGGGGGGGTCCCGTGCTATCGTTCAACCGTGTTTCGTAAGGGTAAAAAAAATCGCGTTTTGTAAGTTTTACATGAGATGCACCCGCTAAACTTTTGATATTTCAAGGGTTAAAAGAGCAATACTTTAAAAAATCTCTCGAAATCAACTAAAAATCTTTAAAAAAAATCACTTGAAATTAACCAAAAATCATAAAAAATCAACCGAAAAATACATTAAACAGCTTTGCGGACATTTGATACAAATTTAAGGATGCACCCGTTCGGTAAAAATCCTGGGTCCGCCACTATAAATATTGATTTGTTAAAATTAGTGGATGGAGATGGACGAAAGAAAAAATTTAGAGAGACTCATCGGACATGTTCATATTTGTATAGTATTTAACTTTTATCATTAGAATTTATAAATAAAATTGAAAATTCTTAATACTTATTGGTTCTCGTTTATTTGTAATTCATGATAATAACGCTCTTTAAAAACCCAAAAAGTAAAAAAAAAATTACTTTAATTAATCAATTCTCTATTATCTCTTTTGGTCATTTCCTTTATTGATACTCATGTAATCCATATATTTGTAAGTACATTATTGTGTATTTACATCTAATTTTAAGTTAAAAAATTATTATTAAATTTTGTTTTCTTAAAAGTATAAAAAGATTATTGGTCTCGTTAATCTGTGGACAAGCTCGAATAATTAACGTTATAACATGATAAAAAACACTCTGTTTTTAACCAGGAAAAAGTAATTACGCTATACAATTATTCTTTGATTCATTTGGTAGTTACATTTAATCTACATTTCCATGTTACGACTTTTAAAATCAAAATTATGATCGATTTTTGCATGTTTTGCGTAATAATTAAATTATATAACAACTCATCAACTTAAGGGTCGTTTATCAGAACATATCCCGGTAAGTGTTTATCGGTAAAATTTAAAACTATCACTTCTTTACCGGGTAAGATTTTAGTCTACAAAAAAAATGATATTATATACAACAATTTACCCGGTAAGCACTTGCCGTGATAAAAGTCGTCGTCCTCACTTACCAGGTAAGACTCTCGATCATTGCCTTTGCTCTTACCGCTTTTACCGAGTAAGATTTTTGGTCCTTGCCGTATGGTAATATAACTTGGTAAGAGCTTACCTGGGTAAGCGTTTGGTAAACGGCCCTTAGAGACCGTTTACCAAAACTTACCCAGGTAAGTACTTAGCGGTAAAATTTCACACTATCACTTACTTACTGGGTAAGATTTTAGTCCTCCAAAACTGCATCGTATGCAACAATTTACCTGGTAAGCGCTTACCGTGGTAAGAGTCGTCGCCATCACTTACCGGGTAAGACTCTTAGGGGCCGTTTACCAAACTCTTACTCGGGTAAGCGCTTACCAAGTCATATTACCTTACCCGAGGAGTATGACAAGCAACAAAAATCTTATCCAGTAAGAGCAGAAACAAGGAAAGCAAGGACCAAGAGTCTTATCCGATAAGTTTTGGCAACGACTCTTACCACGGTAAACGCTTACCGAGTAAATTGTTACATACGATGCCGTTTTGGTGGACTAAAATCTTACCTGCTAAGTAAGTGATAGTGTGGAATTTTGCCGGTAAGCACTTACCCGGATAAAATTTGGTAAACGACCCTTTAATTGGTCCTTGCTTTCCTTAGCTTCGTTCTTACCGGGTAAAATTTTTGGTATTTGTTATATTCATTCAGTAAGGTAATATGACATATTAAGTGCTTACTCAGATAAGCGTTTGACAAACAGCCCCTTAATCTCCATTAAAATTCAAAATAATATAAAAGTTAAAATTTAAAATGAGTTAAGGAGCTAATGCTTGTTGGGTATTTTGTTTTGGCACTATTTCACACCAAAGAAGAAGGGAGTTACGTCTGAGTTTAATAATACTAAAACGTCATGTCAAATAAATGAAAAAGTTGTCCGTTTTTACCCTAAATTATAACTTTTCTTATTATTATAATTAGTACAATTGCTATAATCGTTGAATGATAGATACCAAAACCGTGTTGATTAATTATTGCGATGCATAATTGTACTTTTTTTGTTCTTCTTATTGTGTCGTTTCAATTTCTAGGTGAGACACAACCCACAACAAAACAATAGAATAGCTTCCATTTTAGGAATCAAGAAAATGATCTCTTTTAGTTATGGAAATAAATTAAATAATTAAAATTTAGAGGATGATCAAACAAAACCATCCGTTTTATTTTGGATGATATCATGCAAAATTAACGGGATCGGTTTTAAATGTTTTACAAGCTTTATCACAGATGTATAATATTTGTGAAATAAAAATGTTTACAAAAACAACGTTGTTCTAAACTCAATAATCACTCAAAACATGAATGCATTAATATTTAAATACCAAAACAGATAAAACTCTATTATCCAAAGTACTAAAATATGGATAAGACTCGACTACAGCTCATGGACTACACTCGTTCTCCGATCAACACCCTTCGGTAACAGGGGGCGTTTCCATGGATCGTAACAAACACAAAGTAAGTCTTACGTCAATGTTATCAAGTAACATATCTTGAACTTCAACTTCTTCTTTTTTTGCATAAAGGACCACTGAAGGTTTGGATTCATATAACCTTCACAATATTTTTGCTATCAAGATTTGGATTTTTCTTACATTCACAATAATTTGCTGTGAAATTTCAAAGATAAAAACGTGATCTTATGAATTTCAAGAAAATAAGTTGGTTTTACTTAAATCCAGCCTTAAAGAGTGTTTATAGAACAATACCGTGGAGCTAATAAAATGATAATCTCCGTCATTAAATATGACTCTGTTAATTTAATATATGAATTAAACAACAAATTGATATTATAATTGTAGCCTACAATATAATTGGTTTTAAATTAAGACATGTGTTTTATAAGATTAGACATTTTGATTGAGATATATAGTTTATTAAATAAAAAACAAAACAACCAACTTATATATTTATGTATTGTACCTATAAGTTATAATAAATGATTTTTATGATATTAATTAAGATGTAAAATATTTGTTTTGTTTTATTAAAAAATACATTTTAAATATTTGACACGTTATCAAAGTAGCTTTTTGAACATTTTAACCAATCATTGACGATATTATTTTTATGAATTATATAAGGTTTAATATGTTATATATATGCATAGAAAACAAGCTACTCGTTCAATATTTTATGCATAAAAAACAAGCTAATAAAGCATAGTTGATAGTTGTACCTAAATTGAAACTTTAATTAATCTCTATAAAAACTAAAAAGAATATATGCGAGTCAATAGAGGTCAAAATAAAAGAACTAGAACAAAACCTATTGTTATAGGACGTTCAGATTGTCTAGATGTTTTAATGAAAAACCTTTATACAACTTAGATTTATAAGATTAAATTATAAAACATCATATCTAAAAGCGTTATAATAGATTTATATGATAATTTTTTAAGTGTTTTAATAAGTTTTTAGGACGTATTCAAAATAAAGTGTCCTATTAACTATTTTATATATGACAATTTTAAAAAATATCCGATAAACACATCTTTTTATATGACAGTTGTGTTTGTATAACACTTTTCAAATAATTACGTATAAATAGTTAATACGACACTTTGTTTTAAAAGTGTAACAAAAAAACTTATTAAAACACCTAAAATTCTATAAACCTATTTTTAACACTTTTAGATATGCTTTTTGTTGGTTTAGTCCCATAAACGTAAATCATGTATATCAGTTTTTTAGAACACTTCTACATTTTATGCGACCTATAAAATCAATTTTGTGTAGTGAGAATAAGAGACCGGCAAAAACATGTGGATACAAATGATTTTACATGTGATTATCGGTCAGGTCAAAGCAAGGGTGAGTGCCCTACTTGTCCCACGATCTTAGGTGCCGTTTACCAAATCTTACCCAGGTAAGTGCTTACCGGCAAAATTTAACACTACCACTTACTTACCGGGTAAGATTTTAGTCTACCAAAACGACATCGTATGCAACAATTTACCCGGTAAGTGCTTACCATGGTAAGAGTCGTCGCCATCACTTACCGGGGTAAGACTCTTGGTCATTGATTTCCTTGTCTTTGCTCTTACTGGGTAAGATTTTTGGTAGTTGTCATATTTCTCCGGTAAGGTAATATGACTTGGTAAACGTTTGGTAAACGTCCCCTTAGGTAAAACAAAACATGAAAAAACAACTGTTCAACAGATAACTGAACAAAAAAGAACAAATAAAGTGATCAATTTAACCCTAATAAGTCGTTTATATATTTTGATCAATTACTTAACTTATTAAATTATAATAAAATAATTATTTTATATAAAAAAAGATATCATTAGAAGGTTTCGTTAAGCATACTAAATTACATCAAAATAAAAAAGTTTATGTGGTTTCCAAATTTTTTTTAATATCTTTTCTATACTATTTTTCTATTATTAATATTTAATAATTATTAAAATATAAAAATCGTATAAAAATAACATTATGGAATACTTTAAAGTGAAAATTTAAACTGCATAAAATATGATAAACAAATTTAAAAATGGATAAAATATAAAGAGGAAGACGTATTAGATGTTTTAGAAAATAAATAAATTTTATTTTGTAATAGTTTTGGGAGTTGTTTGGTAAAACATAACTATATCACACCTTATTCCATGCAGCAGGGGTGGTACATGATCGGTTCACTTTGTTCCACATAATGGAACGGTGTTCTCTGTTCTGTCTGGTATACCAAACGCATCCTTAAATACGATTAAAACCATCTAAATATTCAAGAAACCTGATTTCGCTTACTGACAGATCATTCGGGGTTTTTATTGTAATAAGTTGATCGTGAAATGTAAAATTTGGAGTTGAGACATCTTTTTTTGTTAATAAATGATAAGAAACATAGTACAAAACTTGTTTCAAACATGAACATACATGTATTAGAAAGGTGCTAGTATAATGTAATACAATATATATTGATTTAATATTTTTTTTATTCATTGTCTATGTCAATATTATAATACATATACGAGAAAACGATAATGTTTTTATTTTATAAATTTGAATATATCATAAAATTTTGAAAAATATTTATATCAAAATTCACTATTTAAAATTTCTTTTTTTTAATATAATTTTTTAATTTTTTTTATAATTTAATTTAGTTTTAATAACAAAAGTAATTTATTTTTGTTTAATAATATGAATTTTTATAAAAATAATAGTTAAATATTTTTTTAGAACTCAAAAATGATTACTTTAAATTTTTTATTTTATTTTTGTAATATTTTAAATAAGATATTATGTTTATTTGTATTTGGTTATATAAATTTAAAAATAAAGCTTTAATAAATTATACATATACATAATTTAATTTTAACTTTGAATTTTAAGTAATATGTATCAATAAAAAATATAATTAATATAAGAAAAAATGATTTTTAAGAGTATAGATAGGATGTTAGACACGTGTAGGGGTGAGCTCGGGAACGGACCGGTACCCAAACTGGGTAGTACTGAAACCGGAAGTGTCAAAATCCAATACCGAATACCAAACCGATTAGTGAAATTCGATACCGGTATCGAGATTTTCCGGATTAGAACCGTTTGGTACCATTTTTTTTTTACCGACTAAGGTTTTTCACCGTTTACCATTAAAACGCAATGACGAAAACCAAAATCACTTAACCAAACCGGTACCAAAATCCCGAACCGAACCGGTCCCGTACTGAAAACTGAAAGTCATAAATCCCAATACCGAATCCCGAACTGATTAGTGATTGTGGATTGTGTTGTGGATCACAAGCTTGGGCTTGTGGGCCTTTTTGGATTACGCTGGGCTTTTGGACTAGTTCATTTAATTAAAGAACCGACAGATTAACCTAATTTGCACCGATGATGTACGGATCTGGCCCAAAATGCTCTCCACTTTCACCTACTAAAAAAAAAATACATAAATCATTAATGAAAATATGATGTCTTTTATGTAATGTAATAGCATTCGTGATTATCACCAACGTACACCTCTACTTCCAAAATTCTTTTTATTCACTTGGTTAATTAAATTGGGTTCAATATCCGAAAAAACCCATGGTAAATGAGTATTTAGGAGATGTTTGGCTCGTAAAATGAAATTTAGTGAAATTGATACCTATAAAAGAAATTTAACTTTAAAGAAATTGGAATGGAATTTGATCACGTGTTTAGTTGTTAAAAATTGGAATGTAATATTTCAAAGGAATTGAAATCTCCATATTTATTTGGGAGAGGGTGGGGATGCTGGTTGTGATGATGACAGTAGTGGCCTGATGGTATTTGTGGTCAGGGGTGGGGGTGGGGGTGGGGGTGGGAGAGAGTGGGGATGCTGGTTGTGATGATGACAATAGTGGCCTGATGGTATTTGTGGTCAGGGGTGGGGGTGGGGGTGGGTGGAGGTTGTGACGATGACAATATGGTGGTGGGGTGGGGTGGGTTGGGGTATGTTGGTTAAATTGGATCCAAATGAATAAAATTCAATTCTATCACTTATGTCAAATAATGATGGATTCATCAATTTGTAGGATTCAAGGATTCCATCCATTTCAATTTCTTTGAATTAAGTTTGATCAAATGAATTATTAATCATTCCAATTTCTTTGAATTCTGTAACAAAAAAAACACTTTTGTTCATCATTGACTTATATAATAATGTATGTCTTTTTTTGGGTAATCATGACATATATCTGTTCCTATCTAACGGAACGCTATTGGATCAAATGACAAAGGCACCATACAGAATTTTACATAGTAATCCATGTCAAAAATCAATATCACACATGAAACGTTACCAAGCTCCATTTTATTTTCATTTTCGAAGCAACTAAAGCTTTTACTATATTCTTTCGGTAATGTTTTTTATCTAATGAAATCGAGCGATTTCAGACGATGGTTGACCGTCGGTTGCTTATGATTAATTATTTGGATGACGAAAAACAGACAAATCTGATGTCTTTAACACACGGAGCCTCTTTGCTGAAGAGATAAACATGCTACACAATTACAAAGTTTGATTAATTAGTAACTCATCGAGTTGTTTAAAAACTTAGAACGAAAAATCCAATGAATAACATGCTTACTCCCAAGGTACGTCTCCAACAAGGATCCTATCCCCTTCATTATCCTCGTAAACTAGGGTGTACTCTCCGGTTCCATCCAATAATCCCTTTGTTACATCTATTTGTGTTTTTGTCGTGCCAGAAGTCTCGTCTCCTTGAGCTAAAAAAACAACCGGAACAAGTTAGTACTCAAATACAAACCGAAAACACATATGTATATATATGTATATATATTATGTCTATATTGAGTAAAATCAAATAAGAACCAGAAAATATATTGAGAACCGTGAAAACCAGATTCCCGTGTGAAGTATATATATAGTAACAAGAATTGTGTAACAAAACATGTTTATACGTTTTATATATGAAACACACATAGTGATCAATCACACACATGAATAATAATACCACCTTGAATGTTAGCCTAAAATAAAACTCATTAAAGGGTTGAGATTGATTCTCATGATTTTTAACATTTTTATGGTTCTCATTTAGGCTTTTATGTATGTATATGTATGTTCAATTTAGTACATACTATGCAGAACAAACATACGATTATTTGTATTCGTATTTAATTCTTGTACATACATACACACATACATAAAGAGAGGATCAAACGAAAACAAAGACATAACAAGAAAACGTAAAACCGTTAAATTAGGTCGCAGCCAAAGTCGCATGTGTAAAATCACATGTGATTTAGGCGCTCTCTTATTTGGCTATTATGAACCGACTGTACATACACACACACACACAGATATATATATATAGGGGCAGGTTCAAACGAAAACACTACCTATTTAAGAAAACAAGAAAACTTTTTTCATGTACAAAATCATATATGATTCACATACAAAATCATATATGATTAGTCGCGAATTTTCCCGCGACTTAACTCACGGCAAAAGTCGTCCGAGTCCATTTTTTCATGTTAGTACAAAATCATATGTGATTTTGTACATGAACAAAGGTTTTCTTGTTCTCTTAAATATTTAGTGTTTTCGTTTGAACCTCCTTCTATATATATATATATATATATATTATGACTTTATGTACATAGAGGGACGTTCATGCAGGGACGATAACAATTTACGAGAATGCGAGGACAAAACTCAGCCAATCATTTTTGTACATTAAAATTTTCATGTACAAAATCATATGTGATTTTGTACACAATCATTAATGTTGTGGGCGAATTTCCATAAGACTTAAGTGGCCCTAAAAGTCGCCCGCTATAGTTAGTGCAAAATCACATGTGATCTTGTACATGAAAAAAGTTTCTCGCATTCTCGTAAATTGTTACCGTTCTCGTATGACCTCGTCCCTATATATATATATATATATAATATATGTGTGTATATATAAATATTATGACTTTATATATAGTACCTGCCAATAGTCCTCTAAAGAGTTGATCTACAGCTGAGGAGAGCCTTTGATAATTATCATAAGCTTTCAGATCAATCTTTCTTCCAATCGCTACTCCATCCATATTAATCTTCACATACAAACTGTTTTCATGATCGGAACTGGTTTTCTTGCTGTCGGTCGGAACTTTTTCCGGCAAAGACGACACCACCACCTTGGTGGAGTTACTAATGTTCTTTCTTGATGTTCTCACCGGCGGCCATCCCACCACCACTGCCGAAACCCTACCATAAAACATGAATTTTTTTAATCAAGTACTACCCAAAAACCATTTAATTTTCATGAATCACATGCATTCAATCATCAATACAATTATACAAAAAAATAACCCAAAAAAGTATAAGTTTATGAGAAGAAATGCGGATGTGTTATTGAGTTCTGTTTACGATATATTATTTTATATACATGTGTAACATCTCAAAGCCCAAAACATGTAAATTTATTGGTAGCTCACAACTTTAAGGTTATAAGGATATGATGTTGCTTCATTTACAAACCGGATGAATCGTACAAACTCGTACAAATCATATATAAAAATAATTTTTTCATGATTTTTTTTTCATTATCAAATGCTATGATTTAAGATGTTATTACATATATGTTTGTTTCATCATGAAAAAATTATTTTTATATATGATTTGTACGAGTTTGTAAGATTCATCCAGTTTGTAAATGAACCAACGTCATAAGGATATCTCTCACAAGTCTAATTTTATATCAATATGGTACGAGATGAAATGAAACATGAAGCCACAAATGAAGAAAAAAGTAGTGCAAACTATGAGCAATAATAGAACATTTGGAACTTAAAGAATTTAAATCTAAATCTCATATATGCTTGGGTATTGTTCAATCGATCATATCAAATATTGTATCAATAGACAAATTAAAAAAGTTCATTCCCGTAGATCTATGTGGTTCTCAAGAAAAACAAGACTATATATCATGACACTCGATGTATTATCAAATATCAATCGAATCATGCATGTAATTAATTACTCCAAATTAACAAACACAACATATATCACTCAAAAGTAAGATATAAAGAGTGGAATGTATGGAGGCATGTTCTATATGTAATTATTTTATTATGTGAACAATATTATATATATACACACACATAGGGAACGGTTTCAATGAGAAAGCGTACATTTTACGAAAATGCAAGAACATATATTTTACTATGGTCTATTCACATGTGATAACGCATAATCCATCATGCACATGTTACCTAGGTACCCTCACGTGTATTATCACATATGATAAAGATGTTTTTGCGTAAATGTAAAATAAAAGCGTTCTAGTGTGAGCCTCCATCTTATGTCTCTATATATATATATGGGAGATATCATGTACAAGAACACCCATGGTTTAAGGGAACAAAGGAACATTTTGTGGACCACATATGACATGGGTCTCACGTAATATTAAATCATATCTGATTCAATGGGTCCCACCATTGAATCATATATGATTTAATATTATGTGGGACCCACATCATAAGTCCACTAGGTGCTCATTTGTTCTTTTAAATTTACAAAGTTCTCATTTGAACCTTTCCATATATATATATATATAATATTTTACTATGGTCCACTAGATACTCATTTGTTCTTTTAAATTTACAAAGTTATCATTTAATCATTTCCATATATATATATATATATATATATATATATATATATAATATTTTCCAAAGAAAACAAGGGATACCTTTTTTGTGAGGTCTTAAACATGGGTTTCTTCAGTGGACAATTGGTGCTATGAGTTGCACCAATGGAGTAAAAGTCATCTCCTGGAGGGCACAGCCTTAATTCCAGCCTTGTCTCTTCACAAGCTTCTTTGAACATCACCTCCTTCAATTTAGGGTATCCCTCCATTAATACTTGCCAATAAAAGGTGCCCAAAAAACCCGAAAATATTGTCGATAAATTTACAAACAAAAATCGACGTGCAAGAAAACGAAATCGTTACTAAACGATACCTTAAACTAACCAAAGAAAGATGAACTTAAAAAGAGTTCTAAAACCCACAAAAGTAGTTGGAAGGAAGTTTAAAGGTAACGAATGTCAAGAAAGAAGAATACCATCACATGAGATATTTATTTGCTTTTGTGGAAAAGCAAGAAAATGCATATCATGCTTTTAAAGGAAGCATAAAAGAGACTTCCTTAGGCTAGTGTTTGGAGAGATAAAATATACTATAAATTATTTATTTATATTTTCATTGGGTTTATAATAGTAACATAATTTTTGTCTACTACTAATAATTTATGTTAAGTAATTTTTGGTTGTCAACATTGTTACGGTTAGAGTTCTACGTCGGTTAGACTTGAACCATTGTTCTTGTATATATGTTGGAACCTCCCATTTCTCTTCAAGGGCTCTTTTGGAGATTAATCGAGGGGTTCCACATATTCTAATATGGTATCAGAGTCAAGGTTTACCATCTGGGACATCTTTGTCGGGGACTCGGCACTCTGGACATCTTTGCCATCTAGCCTCCGTTGGAGGAGGCGTGTTAGAGTCTTACATCGGCTAGACTTGGACCATTGTTCTTGTATATATATTGGAACCTCCCTTTTCTCCTCGAGAGTTCTTTTGAAAATTCATATAGGAGTTCCACATATTCTAATAGTTACAAATAAATTGAAGTTGTGGGTTTGATGCAACAATCGTAAGGTTAATGCTCATTTTATCATATAAAAATCATAGCGTATATATGGATATGTTATGTAAGAGAAACTATTTGATTCCTAGTTGGATGTCTTAAATAAACACACTAATTTACTAATCACACAACAAAAGAATTATGTGGTTTCAGGTCATAATTATTTTTCTTGTAATGGTTAAGTTACACTAAACAAATAAATGATTATGGTTCTAGAAGGTTTAAATATGTTTTGTTTTGCATATAATATGTTGAAATAGAAAGTTATTGTTGTTTTTTTTATGAGAGGAAGTTTGTTTATGATCATGCTACTATACCTTTAATCACCATTCTAGAATTTCTATTGACCTTGACTAATTAAAACAATAGTATGTCTTAGGTTTTTCAGTTGATAAGTTCGTTGAGAAAGATCGAAGAGTCGTTCTATGGTAGTTCCGCTTACAAGGATTACACAACTATACAAGTGATCAATAAGAAAACAAATCTTTGGTCGTTGCATAATCGCCTTCACTTTTTTTTTGAAAGGCAGTTTTACACACACACACACACATTCTTACCTGGGGTATCCGGGATCCCACTTAAGGGTGTCACCCGACTAATCCCCAGCGCCCATTAACCAGCCTTATGGACTGGCCCATGAACTCGCCCATGATCCGGCCCAAAGGACCGGCCCACTAGCTAGGATACCTCAGAAATGTCAGCCGCGGGGTTCGAACCCTCGCCAACCAAGGATACCATCCACTGGCGACTTAGGATGTTACCTCCCACGACCCGCTAAGCTAGACAACCTTCTTGCTTGAACTCGAAACTATCGTTTTCATTCATATCATCTGCTTTCTTTCACCACCATTAAGCATGGAAGTAACACATAAGTTTAGTGGTGGTTGATTCAAAATTTTAACCAAATCATATCGATATAGAATAGTGTTGAGATGGAAATATCTCTTGCAAGTTAGCTTAAATTACTTATTTCATTTGATTTAAATCTCAAGAAAGCACCATATATTTAAAACTTGGAGTTATAACATGAACAATACAGAAGATTATATTTCACTTAACACTAAACTTACATCTAAAACCTATTGATCCTAAACCTAAACCTAACCTTCAGTAACCTAACCTCCATTATGAGAAATAGAGTCAAATTTTTACTTACTCATGAAATACCTTATATTCTCAGCATAATTGTTGAGATTGAGTGCATCACTCAAGGCTCTCATCATTGCCCGAAGCTATTTACGTTCTAAGTGTAAGCCTCCAACTAGGAGAATAGAACTACATATCAGTCATGGCTCAAGACGATTACACAGATATAATAATATTGTTCAAATCAATGAATTAATTAGTCATTTCATTCATTACCAATCAATTTTGAGACGATTGATCAATTATGCAACCATAAAACATCATGAAGATGATACTTATTGCAACATAACACTCAAATTCCAAATTTTAGGGGTCTAGGACTTTGGTGTAGACCTACACCAAATTTTAGACCACATGGTATATATAGGACATATAAGAGGACCTCAAAGTACGTTTTAGACTTTAATTAGTATCTAGTATTTTGAAATACCATTGTATCGTAGTATAGGCGGCAATGGTTTAGGACTCAAAACAAACCCTTATACCAAATCTTAGACTGCTTTGGACTTAGAAGACACGTGTTCTATGTAATTTGTCATATTGGACTTCTTGAAAAACTTGAACTTATATTTTTTATTGAATAAAAGAAATATTAAAGATTTACTCGAACTATTTTGTAATAAATATTGATTGTCAAGGTCTAAAGTTGCAACTGAAGATACCTTTTGTCAGTTTGAAACTGTCTTGAAAGACTTGAAACTCACATATCGTTGGACTAAATGTTATAGGTTATAATTAGTGTTTTATGGCCAACTTATGAAAAAGAAATTTGTTTAGTATATTAGACTATATGTACACACACATATATATATATAATGTACTGATTTCATTCCAAATGTCACATGATTTTGATACTTGAATCATCATGGGACCATTTTTGGAAATTATTTTGAGAAAGGTGAGTGAAACTATAACTTGAAAGAGTTTTGTTCTTGTCTGATAATATACATGAAGATCACTGAGTTTGAAAAAAGTTCCAAATATGCCACTAAGTTATAAAAACGTTAAAGATGCCACCTAACTTTTAGTGTCATTTGCTACCCTTGTATTTGTCATCTTGGTCCAATACTTGTGTTAGCCTCACATTCAATCCTAACATGTTGCAACCAATTGTTGTATCAACACCGGGTGGTAGTAGACTAGTAGCCCATGGGGGTAGCTTAAGGCATTGTTTGGCAAAAATAAGCTAGCTTATAAGCTAGCTTATTTTCTGAGTAATCGTTTGGATGCACATAAGCTAGCTTATAAGTCAGCTTATAAGCTAGCTTATCGATAAGCTACTTGGAGTAGCTTATGAGAAGCTTTTTGACACTTTTTCCAATTATATCCTTAACTAATATTATTTATTTATTTTCAACATGCCCTTTTTGGTCATTTCACATGCTCATAAGTTAGTTTTTGCCAAACATAATTTATTCATCAGCTAGCTTATCAGCTACCAGCTAGCTTATAAGCCATCAGCTACCTTATAAGTCATACGCTAACTTATCAGTCATAAGCTAGCTTATCAGCTAGTTTGCCAAACATAGCCTAAATGGTCAGGACATGAGTTTGCTATTTATTGGCCATCAGTTCGACACTACTAAAATGGAAGACTTTCACCTACGGACATTTCCCTGAGAAATCCGTTGCTAAAGAGTGATTCGTCACAAAACCGTCACAAAACCGTCACAAAAATTGATGGGTAATTGTTGATGGGAAAATCAAATCAGTGACAGATTACCCAGGAAATTCCTAGGTAAACTGTTAGTATTTTCATGAAAACATCAGATTTTATCGTAATCATTAGTATTTCCTGGATGATCTATGGTAATCACCCACGAAAATTTCCCTGGGTGAAAATCATTTTTGTGGTAGTGCAATCCCACTCAAATCCACTTGAGGTTTGTAGGGTTGTTACCTTCAGAGTCCCATGAGGTTAGTCAATATGCACAGATGCTGACTTATATACATCCATAGTTATAAAAAAAAGTCATGTAGAGGTAATTGTCATAGAACAAAACATGGTCCACCCTAACGAAACAGAATTGCATACCCATCTAACAGTGTGTGCCTGATAGTTGTCTATAAAAACCGAAACTTCCTTAATTTTCTATCTTTCAAAATATTCTATTTGTTAACCAACATGTGATTCTTGATTGGATCTTTTGATTCATGTCCTGGTTTCACCTTCTAAGGAAATCAACATGGTCGGTTGGAGGTGATTAATCTAGTTGATGTATTCTATCAAACACATGTGTTGTATCCTATTTGAAGATCGTTTTGCACATAAATGCTACAATTTTGGAAAAAAGTAACAAATCCTGTCATAACCGTTATCAATTAGATCTGAAGAATATTACATCAAATCAGTAATACAACACAATACAATCTATACCCATTAATCATTTATGGGGGTAAGTCAATAATTTGCTCTTCAAAACGCATGCCATGAAAGTTCCTATAATGAGTGGGTGGATGGATGGATGGCTACTTTTGATATCTTGATACCCATCAAGTCTTCTTTTGGTTCCAATTTGTAGCGTCAAAGGGAGCAATAAAGAGGTTCATTGAACATCATTTATGCATATCAAATCACACAAAGTCCTCATCACACTACACCTTTTATTCTTTTAGGCACTCAAGTACTCTCCATGTCTCAAAATATAAATATATTTTTTTTAAATTATTAATTTATTTAATGATTGTAGCGATTTGGATTCGTAAGATCTCATTGTTTTGAATAACGGGTGTTTTAGGTATTTTATTAGTAATCGTACATTTTTAGAATGTTATATTCATATAAAATATTGGATTTATATAAAGGATGTACCAGAAAAATATTACGATAAAATTATCTAGTTTACTAAGAGTTGAATTATAAATAGAATAAATATTTCTTCCGAAGAAAATTAAGTTTGGTTAGTGCTTTTTATGATTATTAATTAATTAATGTACAAAATAATTTTAGTTAAACCTTCTATTATAAAATAAATAAAATGTGTGACTCTAGCTACATGTAATTTAATAGAAGTGGTTAACTATTATAATTTAGTAAAAATAAAATTGAATCCTATAAGTTGGAACATGCAATCCTAAAAATAACATTAAACACAACATATAAAAAAAGTTTAGTTGGATTTAATAAAAAATGAATTGTATAATGAAAATAAAACATAATTTATTTTGATTTCTATATTTGGTAACACACCTGGAAGTCCCTATAGTTTCTTGTTTTTCTTAGATTGGGCCATATAAAAAATTTATTTGTAAGAAAACCTATGTGGTGTGTAGAAATGTTTGATTTTGGTCCTTCCCGTTAATAGGAGTTAAATTCCAACCATTAAGTAAGGAGGTTTTGGTATATTCATGTTTCTCTCTCATTTTCTTTTAAAAAATTAAAATAAAAAACAAATGGGCCCACACCACCCCTCTCCCCTGCATTTCATTCCCACAACCTACCTCGGTTGTTCATCGTCTTCATCTAGATCTTGCCATCTTTTTTTTTCTCCCCTTAATGGCCCAATGGTGGCCATTGATTTTGGTGAACCCCTTGTTTTATTGTTTCTCACTCTGATAAGACAACAAACACGAGACTAAACAAAAAGTTATGTTTTTCTGTTTCCACCTCTCGCATTACACAATCATCTCCACTGACGACCTCCATTATCGTGAACCCCTTCTTTGTAAAATCTAGATCAACATCACGATTAGTCGGTGATCCGTACATCTCGTCTCCCATCCCAACTATTGATATATACCCCACACGTCAAACAGTTCTAAGTTTTTTTATTTTTGGTTCATCGTAGATGGTTACATTGTTCTTGTGTTTGTGTAAATTTTTCGATGACGGAGACTGTTACGAACTGAACTAGTTGACGTTACAGAGAACGATGGAAGAGATGTCAATGGTGGTAGTGCTCGAAGAAGATCGGTGGTGGAGATCCAAAAGAACATCAATGGTTACGGGTAGGAAATCGGTGTAGCACAAGAGAGACTTAGGGCTTGTTTGTTTTTTCCATTTCAGAGCTTAAAACATCTGAAGTCTGAATCGGTCAGACGTGTTTCCATTTCAGAGTGTTTTTTTTTTTTTCAATTAAGAGCTGAAAGTGACCCTAAAACCTCTTATACTTTAAGAGGTAAGCATTCCTCTGAAAACCTCTTTTACTCCTTCAGCTCACCATTTTCTTCATCATCATCATCTTCCTCTACTCCTTCAGCTCCACCTCTATACCCATCAATATGAAGAAACAACACCCATTAACAATCGCCATCATCATTTCTTCCAAAAAAATATTATCTTTTTACCCTCTTTCCATTGCCCAAAAAGAAACTAAAACCCACTAAAATCCACACATTCCCATCTCATAAACAAATAAATGTTGCTGATTTTGAGCTTCTATCGATGATAACTTAATACCCTTTTGACTATATATATTCTTTTTACCTTCAAGAAAGATTCCTCTTTTCTTCTTGATTACACCCTTTTTCAGAGCTTCTGATTTTGAATCTTTTCAAACCCACAAGAACCGTAGCAACCGCATCTTTAATCGTCCCTAACCTCTCGAAACATCTAGACCTAAGGGCTTGTTTTTCGCTTATGGGGAAGGTCCGAGAAGGTATTGCAGGAACTTGATCTGGTTTGGAGGAGTACAGTGGAGGATTATAGTGGATATGTTGCAAGGATGATTGCTTCTGGATCTGGTCAGTTAATCAAAGGGATTTTGTGGTGTGGTGATGTGACCGTTAATCAAAGGGATTTTGCAGGAACTTGATCTGGTTTGAAGAAGAGAACGAAATCTGGAATGGAAATGAGTTTTTATATGCATTACAAGTTTTTTAATTTGGTTGAATTAAAATGAATTGAATCAGAATTCAGAGTTTGTCAGTTTACAAAAACAAACAGTTAAATTGATTTAGATTTCAGACTTCAGCACCACCTCTTATAATTCAGAAGTGAAATCAGACTTCAGACTTCAGCACCTCTTAAAAAACAAACGCCACCTTAGAGACCAGAGATGAGGTGTTGTAGCAGCGTGAGGGTTTACTATTGGAACAAGTGATGTTTGAAAAGTGAGAGGGATGCGGGAGAAAATTAAGGAGGGAGAAAGTAGATGTTGGCTATGATGGCGAGGGGATGGCCGGAGAAGAATCGCAGTCACATTAAATAGACTTTTTCTTGAAACTCTTTACTCCTTCACCTGTAGCAAATACTCATTTCTATTTATTTGTTTCTTACCCTATTCGACTATTGAATACAAGCTTAGAGTCATCAAATGAAATCGAATTATACGACTTAAGCAGAACAATTATCTGCTCGATAAGGGAAAGGGACAAATTTACTTTCATACCAAAAAGTCGAATTGTAGTCTAAAGCAAAAAGGAGATGATCGAGGAAAGTGGAAAAAGAAGGGAGATGAAGGTCGACGGTGAGAGCCATGCTGTTTTTCTCGACCAAATGGGAGCCCGTCTATGGGATGTGTATGTATATATATATATATAATTTGTAAATATATATTATATTAATATTATATGTATTATGTTAAATTAGTTATATCTTGTAGAGAAAAAGATCACAATACCCCATAGTTAACGTGGTTTTAACAGTGTTAGTGGGAAGGACCAAAACCAAGCACTTTTGTATACCATGGGATTTTTTTTTGCAATAAGACATTTGTAAGGACCCAATCCAAGAAAAACAAAAAACCCTGAGGACTAAAACTGCAGTTTACTCTTTTTATTTATTTAATGACCTATATAGGTTTATTATGATATGAATTTGCGTACATTTAATATTTTTATCTATGTATTACCAATTAATCAAGGCGACATTAGTTTTTTTCTAATTTTTCTTAAAAATCTATAACATTAAACAATTTTATGGGAAAGAAAATTGTTTAAGTTATTATAGATTTTTTAAAGAATAGTAAAGTAAAATGTTTGTTTAAGTCATTATAGATTTTTTAACGAATAATGAAAACGCAGATTAAAATGAAATTTAATCAGTTTTAAAATAAAATTAGCATTCATCGGTTTTTTCTTACTTGATTGACATATAAAAATATAAGTAACGATATAATATAAGTAAAATTACACCCTATTCAACATTTAGAAAAGTAGTTAAAACACTTCAATGTCGCATTTTAAAAACCAAAATTAAGGTTTTAAAATAACATAATCAAAAGAATGCATTAATATTTTAAAACATACATTTCTATATAATTTATTCTTGAAATATAAATTAATGTATTTAATTTTAAATAGATATAATAATTATTTTTTCCGTCTCAATCTAAATGTCAATAATTAAAACGACACACAGTTTTAGACATGCATAATAATTATACATTCTGGTAAACCAAATAACATATTTACTTTAATTTAATTTATTCTTTCTTACAACTCTTAATATTTATATATTAATTAAGGATAAATTTAAGATTTGATTTAATTTTAAAAATTAACACTTATTTTAGACTAAATATAAATTAACATATGAACATTTAAATTAGAACGAAATAAATAATTAATTTCAAAAAGAAAAAAGACCAATATCTTGCACTTTTATGGTGGACCTTATGACCAATCTCTCCATCTCCTTACATTGATTAAACTCACTTGCACTTTTGAATATAACGACGCTTTACGTGCTTTCCTTTTTCTATTTTTCTTTTTTTTTAATTAAAAAAACAATGTTTATCACTTATCAGTCAACCGAGGCTTTGGGTTTAGTTTTATAGAACCCAAAACTAATTTTACGTGCTTCTCTTAGTTTTTTTTTTCATTTAAAAAAAATCAGTAAATTAAGACTTTGGGTTCAGTTTTATAGAACCCAAAACTCATAAAATTTTGATTCTTGTATATTAGTATAGATTTACAAATGCAGTTTAATTTGTATGAACTCGTATAAGATTGAATTTTGAATCTGACTTATGTAAGTTTGCACAAAATTAAAATTACGAGTAACTATTCTTTAAGTTTTAATGATTTTATTTTAATCTAATCTATTTATTTTATCATGTATCAACGATCGATTGTTAACCATACTTTTGTTGGATTATTTATTTATTTTAATAACTTTGGATAATGTGTGGTGGGTTGTACATAATTTTCATATGGACAAGCATGAACTTTACCATGGAGTTTCTTATATAATCATTCAACCCTACTTCCATCTTAAAGGCTAAAGTGCAATCATCCAACAGAAGAATTCGGCCACCTTTTTCCACATATCAAACCTTTATGTATATCTATGTGTACACGATGGATCGTGTGAGAATAACAGATATGGTAAGAAGTTGAGAATATTTTGGAGCTTTTAGTTCAGTTGACTTTTTAGGTTATGTTTGGCAAACTAGCTGATAAGTTAGCTTATGATTGATAAGCTAGCTGATGACTAGGGGTGAGCTCGGTACCGGGTAGTACCGAAACCGAGAGTGGAAAAAATCAATACCGAATACCGAACCGATAAGAGAAGTTCGGTACCGGTACCGGTTAGGTACCGGGATTTTCGGGATTAGAACCGTTTGGTACCATTTTTTGGGACGACAACCGTTTTTCACCGTTGACCATTAAACACAATAACAAAAACCAAAATCACTTAAGCGGAAACCGGATTAGAGGAGCCGATTGTGCAAGAACCGGGTTTTGGATAAATTACGGAACCGATATTGGAGGATTGTAATAACCGAAATATGAAGAATTGCAAGAAAAAATCGGCATTTGAGTGGAATATACAATAACCGAAAATTGTAATATATTTAGGAGGATTTTCTATAAGAAAAAGAAAGAGTTTGTTACCAATTCAAATAAAAAAATGACTTTTTAAATTCCCCGGTTCGGTTCGGGATTTACCGGGACTAGTACCGGTACTGGTACCGAAAGTACCGAATCCCGAATATGGAAAATATTGGTACCGAACACCGAACCGGTAATGATATTCGGTACCGGTACCGGTTCGGTACGGGACCGGTTCAGTTTCGGGATTTTGGTCCGTATGCTCATCCCTACTGATAACTTATAAGTTAGCTGGTTGTTGATAAGCTAACTGATGAATAACTTACTTTTGACAAAAACTAGCTTATGAGCATGTAAAATGACCAAAAAGGGTATTTTGAAAAAAACGGTCAATTATAAATATTTCATAATATAACTCAAATAAATTTCTAATAATATAATATGTTAATTATTACAAATAAAATAGTAAAAATTTAAATAATATAAATGTTAATTGAATGAATTTAAAATTGATTATTATATATATACCATAAATTTTGAATTTGTTAAAACAAATTTTATAAAAAATATACATCTATGATTTTCAAATAACCATTACATATGAATATTAATAAATTGATCAACTTCACATATTATAATCAATTAATACTTTTAAAAAATATAATTAATAATTAAAGTAAATATTTTATTAAAATTATTTAGCATATTTTAATTTATTTATGAAATAAAATAAGTAAGACTTTAATTTTTATATATCCTACATTAACATTTTTAGAATTGTTACATTTGCTTTTTGATATATTAATATATTGAATAATAATTAAAAATAATAATTAAAAATAATAATTAGTATAGCATAATTAATATTTATTGTATAATTAAAATTAATTAATAATGTATAATTAAAATTAATTGATGATTTTTAATTAATTTTAATTAGTATAAATTAATATTAAATATTAAATATTAAATATTAATATTTATTTGTAATTAATATTCATTTAATAATAAATAATAATATGAATTAGGGTTAAAATTGAAAAAAATCTCAAAAAACTTCTCATAAGTTACTCCAAATAACTTATCAATAAGCTAACTTATAAGCTCGTTTATGCGCATCCAAACGATTACTCAAAAAATAAGCTAGCTTATTTTTGCCAAACAATGCCTTAATCTAATAACTTGTTTTCTTCAATTGCTTTCAGTAGTTTCAACTACATTCGTCTATCTTTAACTAACTTCAACAACATTCATCTTCCTTATCTTTACTTGTAAGTCATTTTCACGAGCTTTTACTAGATTTAATCATTTTCACATCCATTAATTTATTGTTTTAGTTATGATGATAAAAATAGGTAAATAAAGATTGTTCAAAATTAACAAGATTCACAGTTACGGTCGGTAAAAAAACTTTTTATTACGACGTAATGATTGAGCGAGGGGCCATGCACCTACTCTCTTTGTAGGTCCGCCCCTAATGGATATTACAGTAATGGAAAGCCATCTCAAGGTTTCTTCTCAGCACTGCTTTGTTGTTGATCGTAATTTTCAGCCTCAAGAGATTAATTGCAAGGTTGATAACATGGAAATGCTCTAGATTTCTTCGTATTACACACAAGAAATGGAGAGTGACACAGAGAATAGGAAGCCCCATTCCTAACCTAGTGAAAAACACATATATTTTTTAAATTGAATTTAAAAACCCATGGCCTGGATTGGATTGGTTGTCTGTAGTAGTACCACGACTGGCCGACCCGATTACAAGCCAACCTTTACAACCCCATATCTGTTTTTTATTGATAATTTTTACTTGCAAATAGAGATGGACAAAAACCTGTTCTGAATCGGGTCAGGTACAGTTTGGTCATCTTTACTTACACGTGCGAAAGGCCCATAAGAAGATTATAACTTTTTGTGTCCAAAGAGATGCCTAGTAACAAGTCCAATATCACAATAAAAGGGTTTATGAGCCTCAATCGTTGGCTTTCAAAAGCCCATTTATGAAAGTTTTGATTCCGTACATAATATCATAACATAAGATACGAAAGAACAACATATGTTATCGTTGAAAATGTAGTGTAGTTTGGATTGTAAACGAATCTACAATTCGTTGATTAAATTTTCACAAGAAAATAATAAAAAAAATAAAAAAAAAATATTTTTTTATCTTTAACATTTTATTGTTTGGGTTTTTTTTTTTCCTTATGATTAGTTATGAATACCATCAATGTGATGGACCACGTAAACATTAACTTGAACTTAGAAATTTTGGATTTTGTTTTCCAACTAACATTAAAACGTTTTCCAAAAATAAGAAAACGAAAAGAAAACCTCTAAGAAAGAAAAAATAATATTTTAATTTTCATTAATAAAAATATTAAAATTAAATATTTATATGAGAAAATTAATACTTTATTAATTAACTCATTAATAAGCAGTAAGTTTTTGTCGTTTGACATTCAATGGATGTAAGGAGAACCGAACTTATCCAATCATTCATTAGATGTTGGATTTTGCCAAAGGATCCAATCTGATTAACATTGAACAACCGATTCAATCCAATGGATGATTGGATCGGTTCGTTCTAATCCATTGGATATTTTTACCCAATAACCATTGGATCAAATTGAATCCAACCAATATTAATTGGATCGGATTGGATCCATTCGACATCCAATAGATGGTCAGATCGGATCGAATTCATTCAATATGTTAATTCCGTCCAATTTTTTCAACGAAGAAAAACAAATTGATTATTCACTTTTAATGTGTTAAAACAAGCACAAGCAAAGATAAAAATTTAAAACCAATAGAAAACAAATTCTGATTTAAGCAAATCGAAAACAAATTGATTGGATGGTAGGTGGATGGATAATTGAATGATAATCAGATGGTTAACTGGATGGGTAATTGGATGTTGGTCAGTTTAGTTTGGTTCTGGACTGTCATCCAAAAACCAACTTATCCAAATTGGATGTTGAAATTTTTAATCCGATATGATCTAATACAGTTAGATATCTAATTATGGTCGGTTGTTTCTAATTGGATTTATCAGTTCCAATTGGATCAGTTGAATTCCTACACTTCCCTGATAATCGTGCAATTGCTAATGACCCTTGTTTTATGCTTGCTAAGAAGTGAAAAATGGTATTTATTTATTTTACTCGAGTCCAATATTAAGACAGAAAGGAACTCGCGGTTGTTAGTTGCTACACAATATGGGCTAATCACACCGAGATCATATGGGGGATCACATTCGTTGTTAATGATCGCGCGCAAGATAACGATTCGGCCACCCGCCTTGGTTGGCTTGCCCGTGTGTTTACGTGCCCCCCCCTCCCCCCGCCCGCCTTTTTCATTTAGTCCATGGCCTTCTCCCCCTTTCCTTGGGATTATATAGTTCACAACTTGGTCCCTATGTTTTACAGACTTCACAAATAGTCATAAAGTGGATATTAGTATGAGAAATTAACCAAAATAGCATATTTTCTCAATCAAATTCAATTTTTACACATTTTTTCAATCGAATTCCCATTTTACCCAGAGTTTGCATAAATATCTTACATACTTAGGTAAACTCGATTTTGAAATTAAAAAATTCCTTTATGTAAATTTGCTTAAGGATCCACATTTATATAAGGATCCCCAATATTGGCGAAAAGATTCATTGTTACTGGAACAATTTTGTTTCGAGTTTTTCAAGATGTTGCCTTATGATTTTCTAGTTTTAAGGTCTCAATTCCATTTACAAATCTATATTTAATAATAACAACAAAATAAAATCGTCAAAAAAGATAAAAATAAAGGAATGGGTTGAATAAAATTCGATCCAGTCATCCTAAACAATTATGTTTACAATCTTCAAGTTTGGTTTAATTAACTTGTCATTGGTCATTAAGGATTGATTTACTAAGGGCTTCTATAGGTAAATTGGTAACATTTTGAAAATGATAGATACCACGAGTAAATAGTATGTATTTATGTATTGCTTGTTGAGCTCTATAATCCAAACACAAATAAATTAGAATATAGTTCTTATGCATAACTTGTTGGGCCCCTTCTAGAATTTTACCCAATTATGGTTTCCTGAATACCACTACTCCACCGGCTTTGTTCGATTTCAACCTGTCCGATCTAAGCTGCTAACGAGTAACAAGCTAATATTATTCATCTCCTAACTTGTTGTTAATATATAACTTTGATAAATTTTTATTTATATCTATATATAATATACCAGTCTATTATATATATATATATATATATATATATATAAGGGAGTGTTTAAATGAGAACTCAAATTTAGTTGTGAACGTGAGGACAAATGAGAGCGCAACACGTGTCATATTCAGACTGAATAATCAAAGAAATATTCGACCGAATAAAAATAAAACTGAATATAGTGTTTATTTGGTCTAAATAATGCTTATTCAGTCTGAATAAACACTATATTCAGTTTTATTCGGTTTGAGTATTTATTTAATTATTCAGTCTGAATAATATACATTTAGACACGTGTCGTGCTCTCATTTGTCATCACGTTCACAACCAAATTTGAGTTCGCATTTGAATTTTCATCTATTTCTCTCTCTCTCTCACTCTCTCTCTCTATATATATATATTAAAAATGTAATATATACAAGACTTAATTTTATAGGATGAAACAAACTATCGTATTAATTATTTTATATGACACTAATTGAAAAAAATGTCGTATAAACACAAATGTTCTATAAATAGATGAGTGTATAGGACATTTCTCAAAATTGTTCTATAAAATAGCTAATACTACCTATAAACTTAAGTCCTATAAATTATTTCATTCGTCAACATTATCTAACTATTAACCTGCCAACCCGGTTGGGTTAGATTATACTTTGAATGGGTTGTGTTGATTTTTTTTTAAACCATCAAACGGGATTGGGTTGTATAAATGTCGTAAATTGCGCAACCCAACCCGCATACACCCCTAGTTTTATACTAATTTTAACTTACTTTTAACGGTAAGTAGGGGTGCTCAAAAAACCGACCAAACCGACCAACCCGATCAACCTAACCCAACCCGATGCAAAATAACTCAACCCGAAGCAACCCGATGCCTAATCGAGTTGTAAAATTTTCAAACCGTAGGTATTGGGTTGATATCGGGTTACTTTTATTTGAACTCAACCCAACCCGACCAACCCGATGAACCCGGTATCCTTTTATATTCTGGGTTTAATATAATTATTGAATCTCTATTAATATGTAAATTAAACAATTACACCCATCAAGCACTCTCCTCGTATACATATATTTTCAATCTATTATCTATCTTTACATAAATCATTTGTATATATTAGTATATATATTGAGAAAAATTAATTGGATGTAATATACTTCAATACAAGGAAGTATAGATAAGTTGTACCAAATGACAGATAATGAAAAAGAAATTGTGAGTTATTCAATGTTAGCAGAATATTTTGTTATACCAAACTATCAATCCGACCAACCCGATCAATCCGAACGGGTTGGGTTGGGTTGAACTTTTGGTTGGGTTGGGTTGGGTTGAAAAATTCTCAAACTGACAACATTGGGTTGATTAGTTAAAACACCTCGAACCCGATCAACCCAACCCATAAGCACCCCTAACGGTAAGTAGTAATTTATATTTTAGATGATGCTTCCCCTTGTATAAATTCTTGGCTCCGCCCCTGACCACGAGTGCTTGATAAATTTAGTTCTTTGAACTAAATTAATAGCTATGTTCAAGTGAGGGATGGGAAGTTATAATCCATCAATCCCGTTTTTTGAACTGTCGTTTAAAACGGTTTATTATGATAATAATCTCTTTCGATGTCCATATTATTCCAAATACGACTCGTAAAGTCTAATGTTTATATATATCCCAAACGATTTTGGATCATTATTTGGCTTTAAGAGTTGAACATAAAATCGTGCATCCCACAATGGGATGTTACATTCAACAAGGAAAAAAACTATAAACCAAGACAAATACTTAATAAATGCATGTATATATATATATATATTCATATATATATGTGATGATATCCATCTACCATCGTCTTTGGCTCTGCAGATTCGTTTTCAACTTGTACAACTTGGTTCTTCTTGTCCCTCAACTTTAAAGATTCATGCCCCTTGTCTCGATATCTGAATTAACATTTTTGAAACGATCAACAAATAGATTAATTTCTATGTTTCTTTTACGTGTAAATAAGAAAAATGATTCTCATTATATATATAATGTAATTGAATATTCAATGACTTTTAAACTTACAAAATCAACAACTATGTCTCATATATAACGGTGTTTTAAGATGAAATTATGTTACCATTTATATATAAAGAGTCAGGTTCATACAAAAACAACAACCAAATGTGAAAACACGAGAACGACCGATTTACATGTGATTCACATTACTTTGGTCGCAGAAGACCAAATCGCCTATTCACTCTTGCATTAATCGTGTTCCATAATCACATGTGATTTCAGTATAAAATCACTTGTAATTTCGTCGTTCTCGTGTTTTATTATTTTGAACCTGTTCTAGTATGATCTCCCCCCTGGCCTCTGTCTTTTTATATATACACACGTATTCATTATCACTAGCACTCCGAAAGTGTTAGATTCAGACTTAAAATATGAATAAGCTTCAATCATTTGAACAAATTAACCCAATCCGCTACACACTATTTCTGTGTTTAAAATTGAGTGTTTCTTATCACAACCTTTTTTCGTAGCAGAATAAAGTAACGTTCGAAAGAGAAACCTGAAAATATGTTTCAAGCTTTCGCTTTAGAGTGGCATGCTCGTGCTTCACTTGTCGAAATACCCCAATGCATCTGCAATCAAATCAAGAAAATTAATAAAGGGATTGAACTTACAATCTTCAAATAATTAATTCAAGTTTCATACGAATGAACGATTAATTACATACCCTTCGCTATTCCTAGCTTTGCAACATTCTTGAAACTGAGAGCACTCATCCTTCACCTTCTTAGCACCGATGCTACATGTAAAATTCGTGTAAGTATATAACGTTGCCAAATTACAATCAGTAAAAGCGCGGTGTTCCAAAATTACGAAAGAATCAGAAAATATTCGATGGATACTTTTCTTTTTAATCGTATGAACATATGTATGTATGTATATATATATATATATATTTGTAACATACCTTGAGCTACTACCCTTGAATTGATGCATATAATCATCAAGCTTGCAAAAATCCAGAGGATAATTATCCCTGTAAATAGAGTCATCGATCGCTATGTTAATAATTAGCAACAAAAATGGTCTTTTGCGACCAAAAAATGGAACGAAAAATTGTGGATAAAAGGGATGTTTCCTCCGTTGGTTGATGGTTACTTACAATGCAGTCTCTATATTGCGAATTAGTCTGGTTGAATCGGAGTAGAACAATGTGACGATTTCTTCCACAAAATTAGGGTTTGCATCATCTTGCAAATCCTCAAGTTGGATAAATTGTTCATCCAAATAACCCTAAATAAAAAAGGTCCATCCCACATAAGTTTCGCATAATCCGAATAGAAAGCTTAATTAAGGAACAGTTAAACCAGATGATGAAAAAATAGCGAAAACATGGTTTACGTTCGATGATTAAGAGATAAAGAGATATCTATATGTGACACAAATTAAGTATGGGTTCATATATAACTCCAAATACGTGAAGTACATGTGTTAATTAATACGTATATGGATTAGGACTTTGGCTCCACAGAATTATGAGAAAATGAAATGAAAAGATTCTTATGAATAGCCGAATATTGCAGTAGCTAATTAAGGTTTCTTTCGTTTGTAGCATTTTTTTCCATTTTTAACCATTTGGCTTTTGAAAGCCGATTAGCTCCATACTTATGGGAATTGAGACAAACTCAAGAAAGGGGTGTCATGTCGAACCCACCCCGATAATATTATATATATATATATAATATTATAGGTGTGGGTTCTGTTGAATATTGTGGAAAATCCTTGACAAACCTGTTTCCATGAAATCTATGAGACCACAAAATAACACCGAAACTTCACATCAAAATATTGTGAAGGTAAAAAGATAACTTCGAACCTTCACAACAATGTTATCTTCACAGTGTTTTGTTGTGAAAGTTCAGTATTACTTGATGGTCTTACGAAAATAGGCTAGTTTCACATGATCCCAAAGTCTATATATAAGGCAATACATATGTCTACAATTTGAGCATAAGATTTCTAAGTTATGAATACGATTAAATATAACTACCTGTTGAAAGAGGGAATTTCTG
Organism: Silybum marianum; assembly: GCA_036898165.1. NCBI lineage: Eukaryota > Viridiplantae > Streptophyta > Magnoliopsida > Asterales > Asteraceae > Silybum > Silybum marianum. Next base: position 22,376,199 of record CM072539.1, read on the forward strand.
GCGGAGTTAATCTGCTTCTTCATGTGATTTTGTTCCATTATATCAATCTTTTGTAAAGATGTGAAATGAAAGATAGATTGAATGTTTAATTAAAGGATGTGTGCACTTCTTTTGGTATTGCTTCCTTCTATCAAACCAAGTAGTCATGCATTGCCTTTTATAGTCAAGATTTTTAGGGGTGGGGTGGTGTGGGGTGGGGTGGGGGGAAGAGATCATGTTGCATGGCATGAAGAGAGAGGGAGATAAAAAGGAATCAAAATGACACGTGTCACACATGTGCCATGTCATCACCATTGACAAAAAAAACAAGGAACAAAAAGTCAAAAACCCTCAAAATCAAGATCTTGAATTAAGTAAATGTGTGTGTATATAGGTTGATTTTATATGTGTAGTATTTTCATATTAATACATAAAACTTTTTAATCATTTAAAAAATGTGATTGACCCGTATGTTTGTTTTGTCATAAATAAGTTGTGTCGGATAAACGTGTCTGAAAATAATGATAAAAATAATATATGTTGTTTGTCAGGATAAAAAATGTTGAATGTATGATACAACTTTTGTCCATCCGGTTTAATTAGGATCCGTTTGTTAGCAACTTAATGAGCTTAATAGGATTCATAGCTTATTTCATCATCTATATATGATTGTTTGGTACAATGGATTACTTAATAATATATAAAGTTACTTATTTAGTAAGCTTTTAGGAGAGAGTTTTATGTAGAAAACCTACGCATACCCCTCCCAATTAAAAAACACGTTTATCTATGAAAATACTCTCACAAACAAAAACATTCACAATCTATACAGACATGTTAATCTACACAGACAACCTTATCCATACAGGCCTTAACGGAAAACCAACCAAACAAACCCCTAACTCGAATAGCTAATCCAACATGGTTCAAACCACAAATCACGAATCACACATCTAGATCGACCTCTGATCAATCGAACGCCTAATCAGCGCATATCGATTTGCATATCATATTATTGTATTCTGGAATGTAGAATAATTATAGATGCATATATATAGAATTTAATGCATGATGGACCAAGAATTATAACCTTCATGTTTGTAAGTCTCAATTGATCGATTGATGAGGGAATATAAGCAAAAGTTCAGTGATGAATCATCGGAATTAGCAGCAAACCAGTGGTCCTGCTGGTGTCGCGTTGTCCATCGCTCAGCAATTTAATTATATACCACCACAAGAATTGAAGAAGAAGAAGATGCTTTGATCACTCCTTTATTCCATTCTAATCTTTTCTTTTCTTTTTCTTTTCTTCCATCCATCAATCAGATGGCAATGAAATTGATGTTCATATCACTATCAACATCTCAAAATCCCATGGTTTTGTATAAATGGAATGGTGGTCACACACTGTCCACCCTACTTACTTTATAATCGAAGAATACAGAAGATGTTAGAAGAGGATATTATTACTGATCAATCATTGTGTAGATTTTTTTTCTTCCCTTTCCTTGAATGGATAGCTATTATACGTACTTTGTAGATAACGAAAACCGTAACTCGCAAAATGAATCATAAATATCATGGTTTTAAATGGCGTGAGACGTGATATTTTTCAAGGTGACAAATTTTTTATATAACATATATGTATGTAGGGTTAGGTTCAAATGTGAACTCATTTTTGGTTGTGAATGTGAGGACGAATCTCAGCCACACATCTTCGGTTATGGTGGACGCGATCACGGAGGATTGATGCGATTCATGGGAGGGTGGAGATTATTAAAGGAGGGGAACCAGGTCAAAGCCGCCTTTATTGACCGGATAAGTGGCTGAGATTCGTTCTCACGTTCACAACCAAAAATGAGTTCACATTTGAACTTTCCTCTATGTATGTATATATATATGTGGACAGGTTCATACGAGAACGGTAACTATTTACGAGAATACGATAAACTTTTTTCATGTATAAAATCATATGTGATTTTGCAATAACCGGAGCGGACGGCTTTTAGGGCAACTTAAGTCGCATGGGAAAAGTCACCTGGATCATATATGATTTTGTACAAAATCACATATGTTTTTGTACATGAAAAAAGTTTCTCATATTATGGTAAAAAGTTAACATTCTCATTTGAACATTTTTCTCTCTCTCTCTATCTCTATATATATATATATGTGTGTGTGTGTTTGTGTGCATGTTTATGTGAGTGTCTTGAATAACAATAATTAAGTTACTAACAATTAAAATTCATATAAAACAATAAACAAAAGAACCATGAATTGATAATTTGATATTTACAAAGTTTACAAAAATGAAATAAAATATACAAAGTAAGCATCATTTGCAGTTCCTGCATTACAACAAAATTGGATTTATAGGGCGCCATTAATAAATAAGCGTCATAATATACCACTTTATCGGAGATTATAGGAACAAAAAATAAAGCGTTCTATCTAAAGGCATTGCAATATGTTTTTAAAACGCTTTTGAGCGTCGTAACTAGTTTATTATCATATTAGCTATTTTAAGAAACAATTTGAAAAGGTGTCCTATAAACACTAATGTTCTATAAAAAGATAGGTTTGTAGGATATTTTATCAAAAGTGTCCTATAAACTAGCTAATGCGACGCTTTTTATTAAAAGTGTCCTAAGAATTTTGCTACGACGCCGAAAGATGTTCTATAAACTTATTACAACGTCTTTAGATATGACGTTTTATTTTTTGGTTCTATAATTTGTATCATATAAAGTGGTCTATTAGAACGTTTATTTACTAATGGTGTCTTATAAACTCAATTTTGTTGTATTGTTGTTTAATAATCAAACAGCAAAATCAAATCAATTAAATCAAAGAACAACAAATGAAAATAATCGATTAATATTTTTCGTTTGTTGAGAAGTAATTTAGGGTTTTTTCTTTTTCCCATTTAGATGACTAAGTGTTTGGCCCTTAAAAACAATAAAGTTATATTTACATTTATCAACTTGGGATCATGTGAGACCATACATACTGTTTTTGTGAAACCATTTTTTACATTTGAAAACTTCACGGCAAAACATTATGAAGGTACGTAGTCTTCTTAGTATTTTTGTTGTGAATGTTCGGATTCTTTTTACTTCCACAATATTTTACTGTGAAATTTCAAATGTAAAAATGTGATCTCATGAAAACAGTTTGGTCTCACGTGAACTCAATCCTACATTTACCCATATTCAAGTTTTAAAATTACAAATTTCCTCCATCGCCTTGTAATGCCATGTCATTATAACGCCATAACTTTAAAAAAAAAAACTTGTAACGCCATAACGGGATCCACGCCTTATCTCCAAGCCAAGGGATTGATTATAACGTTGCATCAAGGCACGCTTTTTAGTACATTGATATTTGATAAATATCAAATATTGATCGATCACAAGATTCTCGGATTTTCTTGCATTTTGGAAAGAGGCCAAGTGGTGTCGGGTTTAATTCTGTGTCGTTTTACGAACTGAATCAACGAAAAAAAAAACTGAACTTTTTTTACATAAAAGATGATGGGAACTTAATTAAAGAAATATCTAAAGAATTAATGTGGGGCTATGTCTATTTCACTTTCATTCGTTTGATCGATCATTAAGCCATCTATCGAAAAGATGTTATACTGACTTAATGATATATCCTCATCGACGGTATCAGTTCTCCTCATCTCATTCTTTAAGAATCTGTACGCAATCTTGAAAGCAACATCTTCTATAAATGATCTGCTGGCTGAAACTCCACCCTAATAATCAGACACGAGTGTTCTTGAAAAGAACCTAACGAGTGTTCTTGAAAAGAACCTAAAAAAAAGCTAGCAAAAAGTAAAGGGTATACTATTTATATATATATATATTATATATATATGGTTGATATCTAATTGGTTTTCCAAATGCAGAATTATTCATTAATGATTAACTAATTAATTAATCATATTGATATGTGAATTAATATATGTATTTTGTAATGGAATCTACACGTAAGGAGGTAAAACTAGCTAGTTGGTTGTAGTAATCTATATATAATATCTTGGAAAATATCAGCAGCAACATGCAAAAGTATGGTGTATATATTACTAGTTGATGATTAAGACAATAGAACATGAGTACTGAATGGATATATATGCATAGAAAAGAAGAAAGAATAAACGTAAAAATTGATATAAAGTTTTTGAAATCATCATTTTTGAACCACTTGGTACATGCAAGTGTGGCAAAATACTAGGTTATAGACATATTTGCAAGTGGAACACTTGATCGTATATGGATCGGAGGCTCGATCTCCTTAGATTTTTAAAAGTTGCTCGATTGGTCGGAGAGATTGGCTTTTTCGGGCCGGGTGGAAATTAAATCTTGATGTAGAACAGAAGGAAGAAAACACAGTTTATACGCACGTTAAATATATTGTTATTCAACATATAAGTGTGTTCATGCAATACAAATATATATGATACATCTAGATTTTTTGAAGTCGATAACTCGGACCATCAATCGTAATTCATGTTTCATTTTATTAATTACATGTAGCTTTCATTAATTTTGTTATTTTTGTGTACTTTTGAAAAAGTCGGATACAGTGACGGCCGATCCAGAAATTTTGATAGCAGGGATTGGAGATTAGAAAACATATATAATATAAAATATAATTTTCAAGTTTGAGTCAATCTTAAACATAAAATAAAGTTCATTCATTCAAATTAATGAGTCAAACTCAATAACACTAGTGTTCAACTTGGCTTTTTTGAAAACTCGATTAAATTTTCGAGTTGAGCCGAGCAACTTGAGCATAAACTTTTTCAAGCAAAACATGTTCTTGTTTTCATAAATCATACATCCAAAATATAAAATTATCGATCTGAATAACTTGCTACTCAACTCCATTAGACTTGCTAACGGTAAAAATTTAATAATTAGACATTCACTAGTAAATCCTAACACTGACAATTAACAATAAACAAAAAAAATATTAATAAGGCAAAAAATTAACTATAAACCCAAAAATTAAAAATTAAAACAATTCCCTTAAAGCATAAAATTGGATCAATTAATTTTATTTTTTGGGTAAAAACCTTATTTTTTTGGGGATGTCAAAGTATTATATATATTTATAAAAACAAAAATTTACAATACAAAATCAACATTTTTTAAGAGTTTATGGGGGTCATTTGACCCACCTCCCATCCACATACAATTGTCAAATAGTCTTTGGTTGGTTATCATTTTTCTGCGGTATGTTAACGTATTAGTAATATTCAACTTTTATAAGGGAAAAACTAAAAAGAATCAATAAATTATCCAATTTTAAAATATTAAGTTTTTAAACTATTTATTTTAATTAATTTTTTTTATTTTAATTAATTAAATCTCTGAACTGTTTTTTCGAATAAAAAAATCATTAAATTTTTTCATTTTGAATAAAAAAACAATTAAACTTTTTTATCTACTTATAAAAATAAGTTGAATAGGTGTACTCGAGACTTAACATATATGCGCATGTAATCAAGGAATTTTTAAAGTTAATTTAGATAATCATGCAAACTTTAAGGACAATGCTAATGACATCCATTTGTGTTGAAATTTTTGTACTTTTATTTTCTTAGAAATGTGAAAAAAAAACAGTTTTTGATGTTGATATATATGAATAGAAATTCACTTCATAGGGTTGTTATTAACAACATATAGGAGACACCCTTTAGATTATATACGGGGAGTGCTAATGACACTCCCTTAGTAGGGGTGTATACAGAATTTATTGTACTTTTTTGTATTAGAATTATAAAAAAGGGGTTTGACAATGATGTATAATGGAAAATTCATTTTATAGGAATGTCATTAATAAAACATATGGTGTCATTAGCCTTCCCTTTATCTATATGACTAGTGAAGACATATTTGTCATTGTTCTTATTTAAATAAAAAAAACAATTTAATTTATCTTTTTATTACTTTCTTTTGTAAACTGATGATATAAATTTATTTGATTGATAGGGGAGGCTAATGGCACCCTTATATGTTGTTAATGACATTTCTATCAAATGAATTTCTCTTCACACAAATTTACATCAAAACTTAATTCTTACATTTTCAAGACTATAAAAGTAAAATAAATAAAAAAGTGTTACCATATACACACTAATTTATACCATGTCCTCCAATTGGATTAGGTGTATATGCCTACTTTAATTTTTTTAGTGTTACTATATATTATATACATCATAAACTATGGTGTATTTAAAAACCCTAAAAAAAACTATACATAGGTGGCAATAGAATCGCCCAATTTTTATGAGTGACGGGATTTTAACCACAGTCAACAGTGTGGACTTAATTCTTACATTTTCAAGACTATAAAAGTATATAAAAAAATGTTATCATATACACCCTAGTTTATACTATGTCCTCCAATTGGGTTAGGTGTATATGCTTACTTTAAAAAAAATTAGTGTTACTATATAGTATATACATCATAGACTACGGTGTATTTAAAAAACCTAAAAAAAATATTTACATAGGGTGGCAATAGAATTGCCCAATTTTTATGAGTGACGAGATTTTAATCACAGTAAACAGTGTTATTGGTTGATTTGAAATCTATGAAACCATGTTCATTGGTTATTCGTCTCCACTTTACAAACTAATCATTTTGATGAAATTTAACTACCATTCTATGATTCTAATAGAAAGATGCAAACGAAAAATTACCAATTAGATTATGAATCACAGTCGGATTGGTTTTTTACATTTCTTCTTGATGGTTTAAATATCTGCCCGTAAAGTATAATTTCATCTACCTTGATAACAACCTGGGACGGATTCAGAATTTTTGACTAGTAAGGTCATCTTTAAGGTAGAATAATGACATGCAAAGTTGTCTAACATATTTTTAGTATAGCTATATTGTTTCAAAAGTTTTTTTTGTTAATTTCAAAAAACTTTTTTGGAGTTGACGACGGTCGGCTAGGGTAGTAGGTCCCTTACAAAATATTACTGGGGGAAACCAAGCAAAAAAGTTTAAAAATATATATACTTTTAGCCCTTGCAAAAAAATTAATTGGGTCCTCCCCAATTCTTTCCTAACTAAGTCCGCAACTGGTAACAACAAAAATGGTTAAAAAAAGAGAAAATAAATTTTAAACATTTGTTGGTGATTATAGTGACGGAATTGAACAAACATCATAATAAATAGAATGAAAGATAAATTTTAAAAATCTATCGGTTATCTTCCAATGATCACCATCGACTTTTCTAAAATAAATATCATATTAAAAAAATCCAAATGATCATTGAGAATCCTTGGTGATCATCGAAATTATTACCGTAGAATTATCGAATTTCAAATAAAAATCTTAAAAACTGCAAAATTAACTAGTTGATTACCAATCTCATTCAAATCTCCAAATTCCACCCATGCCCCTCCCGCATCAATTGCTCCAACGTAACCCAAACGACCACCACCACTGATCGATCATTCGATCGATGGGATGATAACATCCGGCCACCATTGTCTTCAACCCTGCCACACGAGTCATGAAGTGACAGTTTAATTAAATATATGGCCCTTTAACGATTTAACCTATTAAATAATGAATAGTTTTTTTAATAAAAAAATAACATGTACCTTTATATTTAAAATCATATCAGCCAAATATATAACCATGTTTTATAAATATTCTCTCATAAAATTGTTCAAGCAAATAATAATCATAAGTCCCAAATTTTAAAACAACTAATTAGATCCCGTATTATCACTTTCAAACATTTCAGCTGTTAAAACTATTATAGATATAGGGGTTCAACTGCGATGATTTTGGGACTTTCATAATTATCCAGCTGACCCAAAATCCCATGAATCCTCAAAAAAAAATCTTTACCGGAATCAAATTCTCAACAACAAAAACTTAAAATTAATTTTAGTAATCTTAGAAGTCTATGAATTTTTTTTTAATATTTTCAAAAATCTGTTTTGATAAAATTAACACTTAAAAATCGTGCGAAAATATTGTGGTAACTTTCAATTATCTGTAATTAAATTAGTAATTAATGGATCAATTAAACTATTTAATAAATACTACAAAATAAACCAATTATATGAAATGGTCGCCCCCAAGGCCCCAATCCCATGACCCCATCGACTCATCAGTAGGGGTGTGCATCGGACGGGCCGGGTGGAAAAAATAACAAAACCGAGCTGGTTTCGGGGGCGGGATGCAGCCCGATCCGAAATTTCAGGTTGGACGGGTCGGGGCCCAACGGGTTTGGCCTGGGTTTCCAGCATATTTTTCCCCTGTGTTTTTTCTCCTTTTTTCCCCTATAGTGCTGTTAGTAACAGCCTGTTACTGTTTTGCCAACAAAAAAATTAAATAGCAACCAAAAAATTAAATACCATCCAAATTTAATACCAACCAAAATTAATCCTAATTACAAGTATTACATGGTACAAACTACAATTTTTTTTTAAAATGTGAAACTGTAAAACGGTAAAATCAAATGGTAAAAAGGCCTATAATTTTTTTTTAAAAGGGTGTCGGGCGGGTGGTCGGGTCGGGGTTTTCAAGTCCCAATATCCTAAAAACCCAACCCTACTTTGCAGTTCGGTTTCTCGGGTTCGGGGGGTCGGGTCGGGTCGGGGAAATCGGGTGTCGGGAAATTACAGAAATTTCGGGTCGGGTGTCAGGCGGGTCGGACATGTTTTCCGGGTTTTGCTCACCCCTACCCATCAGAATTCATCCATATTGAGCCTTGGGCTGAAAAAGGAAAAACAGCCCAATTTTGCCAGGGCCCTTTCCCTCAGGCCCCCACTAGAAGCTATATGGGCACCCGGATTGCAACCATGACCGCCCGATTACCCTGATTTTTTACCCGGTTTTAGCCAACAACGTTTGATTTTGGTGGTCTCAAATTAAGTCAATTTAAACCTATATTCATGATTCTTTTTATTATATATCTTTAGTGCTGATATTAGATTATTAGGCATAAAATTTCATATTTAATTCAATATTATGAACCGTTTATTAAACACTTATCTAGTAATTGTTTTTTGTGTCATTTTTTTAACCGGATAAATATAACAAGAGCTGAGAATATTACTCGGTAAAAGCGATGATAAGAATGGAAGGTCATGCCCGGTAAGCGAGGGTGACGACTCTTACCGGTAAACGCTTATCGGGTCATTTTTCTTACTGTATTAACATGACAAAGGTTGAAAACTTTATTCGGTAAAAGCGACTATAAGAATGTAGGGTCTTACCTGGTAAGTAAGGGTAGGGGTGTTTGCGGTTCGGTTTTAGCAGTTTAACCCCTCAAACCACAAACCAAACTGTTATGACGGTCTGGAAGCAATGATCAAACTAGTCAAATCGGACCACAAACAGACGGTCTGGTCTGATCGGTTTAGACGGTTTAAGCCTCTTAGAGCATCTCCAATGCAAAGTTCTTATAAGCAAAAATTGCATTATCTTATAAGAACTACCATTGTGGAGAGGTTCTTACAAGAACCTAACAAGGTATAGGTACCAATAAGAAGAACCATGGTTCTAACCATGATTTTTGTGAAAAATGTCATTTCACTCATGTTTTATTTATTTCTTTAACTTATTTAATTCTTAAAATATTAATTATTTAAATTATTGATGTTAAAAATATTCAGTGGGACCCACAAAAATGAGGTTCTTATAACTCATAAGTACCTCCATTATGGAATTTTTTATAAGCTCCTAATTTCATGGCAAAAAAGTGTACAAAAATGATGTTCTTATAAGAACCCCCATTGGAGATGCTCTTATAGGCTTTAAACAATAAATGACATCTATATCTAAAAATGAAATTTCTATCAATATAAACACTATTAGAAAATCGTTTACGAAATTATTAAAAAAAAACTTTTATCTAATTGAACAAATGACAAAAAAAATTAACAAATCCACCAACAGTAGTTGGAATTTTGGACAAATATTGAGTAATTCGAACTACTTTTTGGAATTTGATTTTTGAAGAATTTCAGAATTTTGTCGATTTAGAAGTGAAAACTAAAAAAACATAACATGTTTTACAAATTCTATATAATTGGACCAAAAAAATAAACTTACAACATGAAACATAAATACAATTAATACCTTTTTTGGCGGTCGATTCAGTCTAGACCGCTCAAAAAAATGTTCAAATCGCATACCATACCGGACTGAACCGAACTATTTTAAAACCAGACTGGACCGCTAGACCGCTCAAACCGCTAAAAACGGTCCGCTTTAACTTGGTTCGACCGGTCCAACGGTTTTTTTGAACACCCCTAACTGTAAGGGTGACGATTTATACATTCAGACTCCTACTACACCAACACCTATTGCACACCGTACATCCTAAATGTGCATAGCAAGTAGCACATTTGTTAACATTTACTTCTAGTTCACAATGTGCATTAACAATACAATACACATTCACTTGCTTTATATGTAATGTAGTCACTGCAAACACAAAAACAAACGATTATGTTATGTTACAAGCATTGAACACAAAAACAAACATTCACATTGTGATTTTCTCCTTGTAAATCGAGCCAAACATAAATGGATCAGAATTAGACATGACCCAATAAAAAAAGAATACTGGTTCATCTCCAGACGAGGAAAAAAAAACATTATTTTCATTGTTGATTGTGAATAAAATTAAATTAACTTTTCTTAAAACAAAATTATTTTAAACTTGTGTATTATGTATATTTATGATTAAGTTAATTATTTAGCCTTATTTTCACATCATTTTGTAATTTTTAGTTAGTTTTATTTTATATCATTGAGTCGTTTGTTTGTTATTTTGCATTTTTTTACTAACTTCTTCAAATGTGGTTTGAATGATTGAATTTCGATAGATTGGTACTTTTCTTAGCTAATATTCCCCAATTATATACTTTTGCCTTTTATGTGCCAACAGGGAGAAAATTTGCTTAATCCACAGTCATCACCGTAAAAATGACTAAAAACTCGAAGACACATATTTGGACAAACTTGTGGACTGCTTTTTAGACAGCTTAAGGTAATGTTTGGTACGCATACTAGATGAGACGGGACAAGATGGGACAGGACTAGACAAGACAAAATTGAACTAATAATCTGTCCTACGTTTGGTACAACTAGAACAGGATTTGACTAAAACAGTAAAATGACTAGATTATCCTTAACTTTGTTTAATCTTTTTTATATAATAATTATACAAAACTAAAAAAGTATATTCAATTATATTTAGATTTTGGTTTTTTTATCTATTCATTTCATTTAAAAAAATAAAATAAAAAATATAGTAATTACAATTCTAAATATTCAATAATTTACATTTGAAATTAATTACTAAATTAAAATTAAAATGAAATAATACTTATAATAGTTTAATAATTAATAATTAATAAATAATTATAAATTATAAATGAAAACTAACTAACAATTAAAATTATAAATAAAAACTAACTAAATAATTAATTAATAATTAATAATTAATATTAATTAATAATTTATGATGGTTTAGTGAAAAAGGTTGGAGTTATGGGGATAACATAGTCATTTTACGTTTTGTTCCATATTGTTCCACCCTTTTTGGTGGAACAAAAACATTCAAGAATACTCCTATGAAAACTCATTTTTGTCACATGTTGTCCAACATTGTTTTTGTCCCATGGCATGTCAAACATAGTACTATTTTTTTAATCCCGTCCTGTACCATCCAGTCGGCGTACCAAACGCACCTTAGAGGATCTAATTATAGCTGTAGTCGGGCTAAGAGCATGGGCCAATTGTTAGTATTCATTGGGCTTTTGCAAACACTTATGGGCTTGTAATATAATTATAGTTGGCTCAAATTATGTAATTTGGGCTAAAAAGCCCATAGCCCTCACTATAATACATGTATTAGATGTAGGTTAAAAAAAAACCATCCAGGAGACTTTTCAACTTAAGTCTTCTTTCTTTATATCCTTTTAGTCTTCTTCTCCTTTATTTATATATATATATATATATATATATACATAGGAAAGTTCAAATGTGAACTCATTTTTGGTTGTTATATTCTTGAGCTAGCCACTGCCGATTCCATCTTGGTCTCCAAAAAGGTTGTGTGTTTGTTTGGTGATTTCTAATCCATCTTGGGTTAGTAGAGCATTTACAGTGGTGGAACCTTCAAAAACGTTTGTTGTTATATTTTCTCTGCCACATCATTGTCACCTGAACAAAGTAAGAACTTTCATAATGTTTTGTGAAACTCATTTAACGAAAGGAAAGTAAAAAACTCGTATTCTCAAAACTTTTTTAACCAGAAAATGAAAGGAAAAAATAGTTTCCTTGGAAAATAAATGAATAAATTAAAATCATTTAAATTTTTAATAAAATTACAAATTATGTTCTTTTAAAGGAAATATTAGTAAAAATAACATTTATTTTCTTTTCTTTCTTCCCGAAAATGAAAAATTATTTTCTTTTATTTTTCCTTTCCTTTCTTTTAGTTCATTTTCGAGAACATAATAAAAAAAATTCCTTCCCTTTCTTTTACGTTTATTTATTTCCCTTTCTTTTCTCTCCAGATTCGAGCACACAACGTAAAACTCTACAATGCAGGTTCTTACAAAAACATAACTTTCCTTATTTTTAATTTATAAAATATAATTTTTGTTTATAAATTATTATATAAATTTCATATTTGTATATATTATAAAATTATTACATTTAAATATAATTTATTAGTTTTATTTTTCCATATTAATTTTAATTTTTATAGATATATATATATTATACCATAATTAGAAAAATTGTAAAAATATAAAAAAATTTAATTTAGTTACACTAAATAACAAAAATACTAATATAGATCACTCGTAATCTTGATTCAACATATTTAATAATGAGATGATTAAAAAATTTATATAAAATTTTACAAAAAACAAAGAATAAAACAAAATTAATTGATAAGTTATGTATCAATTTTAACTTATATGTTTTATAGATTTATCAAATAAAATGGTTAAAAATAATAACAGAAAAACAAAGTATGGAAGAACCCAAACTTTTATTCAAGCGTCTGTGTTCTAATAAGAACATGTAACTAAACAAGAACTTGTGTCTCACGTGAAAGTTTTTGTTAAAACCCAAAGAGAAACTTCATCAAGAACCTCCATTGTGGATGCTCTTGTAAATCTAATGTTGTTTCCATATTTTTAATCTTACAATAACGTGTCTCATACTCTCGTCTTTTTCATTTTGTGTAAATTACTTTTCTATTTTCTATAATTGTCTTTATTTAATTGTTTGTCGTATAATTGTTTGTTTTATAATTCATTTATGCAAAAAAAATTATCTTATTTTTTTAACATTCATAAATCCTTTATAAAAAGAAACCAAGCTATGACGGGCTGACAACCTAAGTTTAGGGTATGAAGAAAAGTCAAGTTTAAAACATGATAGAATGGTAAAAAAAAAAAAAAAAACCCCAGGTATAGCATAAAATCTCAAATTATCTAAACCAAAACTCCGATATTTCATTAAAGATAACTTTTAATTAATTGACGTCTAATTAATTGTATAAAAATGTGTTTGACTTTTCAAAAGTCATTTAAATATAAATTATGGGATATTGATTGTACTGTTATAATCTTCTTATCAGATTATTGTGTTTATCTTTACACCATTTGCTTCTTTCTATAATTGATTTTCTTTGTGATCGTAAATCAAACCGTTCACCTTTTAGATAAAACAAACTTCTTGATTTCGACATCTGAAATTAATTTATAAAGACCGGGCTTATATATTATAAAGACTTTAATCATCTATGTGGAAACGATATTCGATACTAAAGATACCATTATTACTTGTTTCGATATGACAATAAATCGAGGTGTATATTTACGTCCAGAATTATTTTTGCATTAAATTTTACAGGTTGCATAAATCTGACAACAATTTACTAATTAACAAGGGGTGTTAATGGCACCCCTTAGACCATCCTCAACCCAACACAATAAACACAAAAATAAAGATATTTTCATCTTCAACCGAACACTAAAAAATAGAGGGGCAAAATGTTGATTTCTGTATAAGAAGGTCAATAAAGTAAACCATTATTTTTTTACTAATATTTTATACGTCAAATCCCAATGTTTATGTTTTATTTTTATAATTGTATAATTATTAGAAAAACATTGTAACGTTTATATTAATAAGAATTTGTTTATTTATTCCATGCACACCCCTATTAAAGACGTGTCATTAATATTCCCCTTTAATTAATATTTATATCAATAAAGTATAATATAAAAAAATTATATTCATTAAAATATAACATAAATATATAATTACAAAACAAAAAACAAAAACAACAAAAATACAAAAATACAAAAAGTTATGGTTAAATAGAGTTAGAGATACCATTAGCAATGATTAAGATTGGAACAATTAGCCTAAAATATTAAAGTGAATATCATTTAATCTTTTTGGATTAATCTTTTCTAAAAACGTAATTCATGAATAATTATGAGATTAAAAATACATATTTTTTTCTTACATTTTCATTTTAACTCTTATTTCTACACGACTCTATCCCACAAACAATTAGGCTATGTTTGGCAAACTAGCTGATAAGCTAGCTTATGACTGATAAGCTAGCTGATGAATAAGTTATGTTTGACAAAAACTAGCTTATGAGCATGTGAAATGACCAAAAAGGGCATGTTGAAAATAAATAAATAATATTAGTTAGGGATATAATTGAAAAAAGTGTCGAAAACAACATATACTTTAAAGTAGGCTTATCGATAAAAAACTAGCATGTGCATCCAAACGATTACTCAAAAAATAAGCTAGCTTATTTTTGCTGAACAATGCCTTAAAATAAAATATTAATTAAAGTGAGTATCATTTAATTTTTTACCAATTTATTTAGGACAATTGGAGTTTCTATTTCTTCCCAAATTGGGAAAATCAATTGGAAAATAATAGTGATACGCGTGGGCTGGGCCATGTGTACTTTGAAATCAATCCATTGTCAGTGAGTAGTACCCATAAAACCTCAAATCTCTCTACAATTTTCATCTCTCACTTTCACAGCTCTCCTTCCTCCAAATTTCTCGCGCCTATTGCCTCCTCCATCCTTCCCCGGTAAGCTATCTTTCCCACAAATCTTTCATCTTTTATTTTTTCTTGCTTTAATTTTTCTGCAATCTTTGGTAAGATCAATTATCGTCTTTCTTCTTTCTATTGCTTTCGATTATGAGTTATTTATTTGGGAATTTTACACTTTGTGCTTTCTGTAATCTAGGGTTTTTTCTTTTTCTGTGAATCTCGTATTGCGTTCTTTAGTGGGATTATACGTTGTTTTTTTTCAAGATATAAGTTATACGTTGACTTTTGGTTTTGGATTCTTGATCTTGGTACTTTGTTTGAGTTTGAAATTGATACGGGTTCTGTTTTTGGTTCTTTTTGGATTTGTTGTTGATTGAGACTAGTGAAGTTGAAAACTGATTAGGGTTTTTTTTGTTGAGAATGTGGCGCCGATCTTGTTTTATGTGATTTATTGTACTTGTTTATGAAGCTTAGTGTACTAATTAGAGTATCATTGAATGGAAGGATTTTTATGAAATCTGGCTATTATCTAAGCGATTTTGTAAGAAATAAATATGTGTGTTTTTGTTGCAAATTTAGCACAGATTTTCTTTTGTAAGATTTGTTGTACTTGCTATGAAAGCTTTTAGTGTACTAATTGGAATATTCTTGAAAGAAAGAATTTTACTAAATCTGGCATTTATTCCAGTTATCTTTATAAGAAATGGATATGGGTTTTTGTTGCAAATTTAGCACCAATCTTCTTTTTTATGATTTGTTGTACTTGACATGAAGCCCTTACTGTGCTATTTAGAACATTATCGAAATAAGAATGTTTATGAAATATGACTCATTTTTATCTTAGTTCTCTTTTTATAGGCATCTGTATCTATCTATTCATGCTCTATCTGTGATATATTGATGTGATCTTGATGTTAATTTGATAGTCAATTAACCCCTTTTGTAGTGTTTTCCTTCATGGGGTTCGATTGTTTATACAATTTGTAGTGTTTTTTTAATAAATTTTGATAGAAGATTATTAATATTTGACAATATACAGGGAAACAGATGTCTTTAGACAACTCCTGCGCACATAAGTGGTTACTTTTGCGTGTGCACTTGATGAACCGGGAAAGGCTGGGAAGCTCTGGGTGGATATTTTTCCGCCATTGGACCTGATAACGATTTAGGAATTTTTTGTCTTTTCTTGTTTGCTAGTTTAGTTACTTCCAGATTTGTTATTGATTTCAATAAAATTTATTGATTGATTGATTGTTGGACGTCTTTTTATTAGCCTTTTTCATGACAAGATCACCATCCCTCATTCCGGGATTTCGCTTTCATCCTACTGATGTTGAGTTGGCTATGTACTACCTCAAGAGGAAGTTATTGGGGAAGAAGATTATTATCAATGCTGTTGCAGAGGTTAACATATATGATTTCAGTCCGTGGGATCTTCCAGGTACAAATAACAATGCTGCCTTCATTTACTTTACTCTATGCATCTTAATTTATTTTTTTGGCATTTTAGGACATATATTGCAATTAGATATTACTTTCTTCGATACATTTTTGGATTTTTTTATTAGGTTTTTTAATTTTTGTTGTTATGGGTATTAATTGATTTTGGGGATGGAGATTGCTGTTGATTTTGTTGTCACACTCACTGTGATGAGGATTATTGTTGATGTTGTATCTTTAAGAAGATTGAACCAAACAGTAGATTGTGTAAAATGGAAAACCTCATGAAAAAAAAACAGAAAGCGTAAAATGGTCATTTTTGTTATTCAGGCAGTTGGTTCATCATAACAAACGAACATCTGACTTAGCTTAATCAACACAGACAACTTAATCCATACAGGACTTAATGGAAAAACTACCAAACATCTTCTGCAAGCTAAATATATCTAGTCTCTATACAACCTGAAGCTCTCCTACTTTACTTGTGAACTTTCAATAGGAGCTGCTCACTTTTATCCAGTCTTTCTCTCATTTTATTTGTATTGTTATTACTTACCCACATCTAGCTCTTTAAAACTTAGCTTCTCTGGTTGATTTTCACTTTCACTTTCACACACTTCTCACAGTTTTTTTTTTTTTTGGGGGGGGTCCTTCTCTACTCTTTAGGGTCGAGATCAGGTCTGACTAATAACACCCCCCCCTCCCCCCCCCCAAATAAAAATGAGTCCACCTTCGGGTGGCATATAATGGGCTCGTTTGGTTTGCTTCAGATCCTAAGGGGTTATTGTTGTATTTATTCTGCAGATAAGTCCTCCTTGAGAAGTGGAGATTTAGAGTGGTTCTTCTTCTGCCCAAAAGCAAGAAAATATGCAAGCGGGTCTAGATCAAATCGTGCAACTGAAACTGGGTTCTGGAAAGCCACTGGGAAAGATAGGCCGGTCAAGTACAAGGAAAGAACTGTAGCGATGATCAAGACTTTGGTATTTCATCTAGGAAATGCACCAAAAGGGAAAAGAACAGATTGGGTAATGCATGAATACTTTATGAAAGATGATCATTTGACTAATGAAGGAATCGTTCAGGTATTTTGTGCTTCCTTTTTTTCATCTTTACGGTTTAGCAGAAGTTTCCCCTTTTGAAGTATTGTCATAATATCATCTGTATAACAATCTTTGCATAAATATTTCCGCATTATTAAGGGTAAAATTGTCATTTAGTGAATTAAAAAGTGTAATAATTTCACATTTTTTAAAACTGTGCGTCTTTTTCATCGTTAACACTTATTTTGGGACGGAAGGAATAGTACTTTACTACATAAATTTATTAGTGGTTATTGAAAGGAGTTCTTTTACTTCAATTTTACTTGACACACTTGATCTGTGTATTTCAGGATGCATATGTGCTTTGTAAAATCTTTCAAAAAAGTGGCGCGGGGCCAAAAAATGGTGCACAATATGGTGCACCCTTCAACGAAGAAGAGTATATTGATGATGATGTAGCCAGCTGTTTTGAACCTCAAACAGTCATTGGTTCAGATGGGACTACAAACACTTCGAACTGCAAGCAGAATGGTTCAGCTAAAATGACCATGGCTGAACCAAGCTCGTCGATCGTCACATTTTCTGCAAATGAGACTACAAATGGTCAGAACCATAAGCAGAAGGGTCCAGCTACAATGAACACAACTGAACCAAGCTCATCTATGGTCACATTTTCTGCAAATGAGACTACAAACGGTCAGAACCACAAGCAGAAGGGTCCAGCTATAAGGAACACAAATGAACCAGGTTCATCTATGGTCACATTTTCTGTAAATGAGACTACAAACGGTCAGACCCACAAGCAGAAGGGTCCAGCTACAATGAACACCACTGAACCTGGTTCATCTATGGTCACATTTTCTGCAAATGAGACCACAAACGGTCAGAACCACAAGCAGAAGGGTCCAGCTATAAGGAACACAAATGAACCTGGTTCATCTATGGTCACATTTTCTGCAAATGAGACTAAAAACACTTGGAACCACAAGCAGAAAGGTCCAGCTACGATGGGCATGACCGAACCAGGTCCATCTACGATCATGGTTTCTGCAAATGAGACTACAACCGGTTGGAACCACAGGCAGAAAGGTCAAGTTACGATGGGCATGACCGAACCAGGGCCATCTACGGTCTTGGTTTCTGCAAATGAGAGATGTCCAAATAATGTACCTGCCAATGATGATATGCTGTTTCTTGAAGACATAGCTTTAATTATGGGGGAATCATCTAATGATGATGATGGAATGTTCTCTGAAGATTTTGCTACAATTATTGGAGCATCTACTAAAGATGATGTTAATGCCAACAATAAGAAAGAGGTACCTTTCTTTCCTTCATTCTTGCATAAATGGAGAAAAAAAAATTACACTTTTTTTGAATAAGCTATCTTGAAAATGCATCATAATGCAACGAATAAGGTTTCAAGATATCCGATATAAATCTATATGATGTTTTTAGATTGATTGATTATTTATTGTATTGTATTGTTTGTTGTATATTATAGGGGGTTGAGAAAGGGAAAAGTGTGGCAGCTAACGAAGAGAAGGGTATTTACGACAATTTAGACGACCTGTTTAACCTGGACGATTTGGCATTCAAGACCAATGCAGCGGAGTATGATTTGAGAAATTTTTATGTTGATTGACCAAAATTAATTATGGTCTGATGATGATGTTGAAAAACATAGTTTTAGCAATCTGGGTGGTCTATTTCTATTTGGGCTTTGATTATGTGGTTACAACCTGTATTTCATGGGTTTCTCTGTATACTTGGATTTGTTGGCTGAATAAATGTTTTCCATTTCATATTTCTGATTTTTCTACTAGTTCTTGTGAAATCTTCTGAATTGCTGGAATTTGATTTAAGAATATTTGGTCCGCTTACTAAACACTTGTCAAAATGGATTGTTGGTAAGCATTTAAATCTGGTAATACTCTTTGTTCTTGTTATGTCTTTTATCTGGTAAAATTTTTGGTCTTTTGTCATATCGTACTTAATTGGTTTATGTGATGTGATGTCAGTAAATCAATTAAGTACGGTATGACAAAAGACCAAAAATTTTACCAGATAAAAGACCAAAAATTTTTACCAGATAAAAGACATACCAAATCTATTCAACAAGTTAGCCTCTTTTTTTTATGAGGACATCAAATCTTATACTAAATACCAAATTTGACCTCAAATCACTCCAAATAGGATACCAAATCTTGCATCCCATTAGATGTAACAGTATTTATTTACACCTATTTTTATGGATTTGGTGTCATCCACCGTAAATACCATTACTTAATAAGATCATCTCAAATGTTACATCAAATATGGTGTAATGAACAGTTTTGCACCATATTTGTTGTAACATTATTTATTTACACCAAAGTCGATGTAATGAGCAGTTTTGCATTATATTTGGTGTAACATTATTTATTTACACCAAATTTTACATCAATGAAAAAAAGATAAAAATCAGTAACTTAAAAGTGTTATATTTGTTGTTACCCATTGGAGACTTGCAAAATGAAATTTCTTCAATGAGCTCAAAAAAAAAAAATAAGGAACTTAAAATGGATCCAAAAGGGGTTATTATGACAAGTGAAGTGAGATACAATCCAAGTTTGCGAGACAATTAAAGAAGACAAAAAGTATATGATATACAAAACTAACGTGTTATTATTTAAACAAAATTAACAATAAAAACCACAAACTAAATTTGCATTATCATATGGCTTTTTTTTTTTTTTCACTTTGACAATATTAATTGTAGTATTCTGCAAATTTGTTTCATGTATTAAAGGGAAGTTTAATAAGAAACAAGTCTTCCTCCTTCCTACATACAATTAAAAATCTGATAATGCAAAAACACTATTGTCCCCTCTATAAAAATATCCACAGAAACACTTTGATCTACAATGCCGCCACATTTGTGTCGTCTCCCACCTCGTTTTGATGTTGCTCATCACCCGACGACAATAAAACCGCCTTCCCTTTGCTATCAGGGGCTGTCGTATTCAGACCCGCCTCCCCGCTGCCGCCACTGCCACCGCCACCACTGCCGCCACTGCTTTCTGCAACTGACGTTTTATCGGATGATGCAGGCTTCTGTAAGCTTTGAAGCTGATTTTGCAACACCTGTTTTGTTCAACGAGTGACATCAAAAAAAAAAAAAAAAAAAAAAAAAACCAATTGGCGATGAGTGCATAATCCCAAATGATGAGATTGTGTATTTATTTTCTATCACATGTACCCCTTGGTTTTTTATTTGGCTCTAAGGGGTTGTTTGGCAGTTGCTGAATGGTGAATGATTAAGTGGTCAGAATGAGTAAGAGGCTCTTGTGATATAATACAAAATGAAATATAATTGTTTGGTAATTATTCAGAATGAAATCCGGGGTCCAAATGGTTAAGGGCAGTTTAAGATACAATGATTCAGAGGGTTTTGAAACCATTAAGAGGCAGATGTAAAATGACCTAAAAGAACACGTTGGAAAAATATTTAGGGAGAAAAAATGCAAAAAATCCCCTAGAGCTTATTGAAACACTACTTGGAAGTACTGTTTCAAAAAGCTAGCTTATGGCTGGCTAACAAAGCAGAGCTTTTTCAATAAGCTCAACAACTTAAACGAGCTATTGTTCCCATACCTCAATCTGGTGCTGAATTATTTTTTTCTGGGCATCCAATTGAGAGACGGACATCTGTAGATTGGTGCTCCATCCATCTTCATGGTTAGGACTCACACCCGGAGTATCAACTGGTATGAAATAGGGCTGTGAGAACTGAAAAGATGGAAAGTTTGCAGGATTGTTTGGGATTGAATTTCCATTTTCGCCAGAAGAAGCTGCATTATTGACGTTGGTGCCAGGTGTCGATTTGTTGGGAAGTACAGCATATCCAGATGACCTGAAAATAAAGTGTAAAAGAAGTGAGACTTGTATTGAATTTCACATATACCACAAGTTTGAAACCATCTAAATCATGTTCCTAAAGTTTAAATAGTTATGGGAGTCACATCCATGTGGTGTGAGAACAAGTATAAGAGGCTGTTTGGTTGGTTTTTCATTAAGTCGTCAATGGATAAAGTTGTCTGTGTGGATTAATCTGTTTGTAGAAAAATGTAAGAGATTGGGAACGTTTTTGTTTGGGAGGTTTTTTCATAGATGGAAGGAGCATGTTTTTTATTGGGACGGGCAGGTTTGGAAAAAAATTGGCTTTCTGCATAAAGCTCCCCCCTAAAAGCTTACTGAATAAGCCACTCTCTATATCATTAATCCACTATCAAACAGTCATGTATAGCTGACCGAATAAGCTGCAAGTCCCATTAAGCTCATTTAGTTGCTAACAAACAATGTGATTAAGGCCCCACAATTTTAATTTAGGATAAATAAACGGAAAATACAGAAAAAAATAGCATAAAGATAGAACCTTGCTACTTTAAATGATTAAATACACAGCAGAAAGCAGCCTAGGGCTTAAAATAGAAGTCTATATAAATTAGTTTCGATTTAGTTTAACATTTCCTGATCTGGTTTAATAACTTGAAATTCTTATAACAAAAGGAAAAGGAAAACGTTGTATACATTTGCGAGAATTGCTTGCAGAGCGACTAGCATCCTTGCAAAATCAATAAGTCATAAAATGGCAACAATTAATGCTCTATAGAGTTATGATGTTTAATTCCAAGTGCCAACTCAAGGAACTAATAAGTTACGTACATCACAAAAATTCTAAATCATGATATGTAGGTTGCATCCCATAAAGATCAAGTACCTAACTAATTCCAAATGTGAAGTGCGTACCATGTTAAAGTACTCGGAGAAGGGTAAACAAAAGATTTCTGATATATAGAAGCAGCTGCTGCTGCAGCTTGGACTCTCTTCTGATGCCGACTGATATTCCCATTTTCTGCACCATCACCATTTTGATCTTGAGACGATGCATTTGCTGAGTTCGCTCCTGAAAAGACAATCAGAACTGTAAAATTCTGTGATATATATATATATATATATATACACTAGAAGGGTACTCGCGCAATGCAGCGAGATACATCTCAGTTTTAAGTTTCATTTTAATTTTTGTCTCTATCGATGTTCTAATAGTTTTATGTGGTTTTAAGAAAACAATTTTAATGTTTCATTTAAAAGTTTTTTTTTGTGTAATTTTTTTAATTCAAATTTTTGATAACGAATATAATTTTTTATATAGATGATAATTAAGTATTCTGTTAGAACTAAATGATTATCTTAATTATATTTTAGATTTTTTATATTTAAAATTAGATGCTTATCTTGTATTTGATCATACTTATCTGTAGTTAGTTACACGGATTCAGAAATGAAGCTTTAATAAGTTGTATTTACGCATAATTTATTTGTAATCTTGAAAATTAAGTAATTAGCATTAAATGGCAGTACATAAAGCTTAAAAAGTTGTTTTTAAGAGTTTTTGGCCAAATGCTTTATAATATAGTATAGATATAGATATATCTGTGTTAGACCCATGATGTAAGTTGATCATTTCTATGTACACAACCATGTGTAAAAATCTTTCGGTTTGAACAGTCAAAGAAAACTACTAAAGTATCCAAGTGATGAAATTAGCCATTAGAAAAATAATTGAATCCAATTAACACGGTATCAAAACTCTTAAATTCTCATATATCTACACAATCTAACAAATTTATATTAAAATGAATCATCTGTGGATCCAATCAGGCATTTGCTTAATCCCTGCGTAATGATTGAGGCCACTAGACCTTCTAGCTCTACTTAATGCCTTTTAGAATACTGATAGTATTTTGCAGAGGTTCCTAACTCTGTTGTACAACTCTTCTCAGAAAGATAAACAACTGGCCATGATTCAAAAAGAATGTGAAAATTCTGACCTTGGCGATGAACTCCTGCACGTGATCGTGATGTGCTTGTCCCACTCTCATTTGGTATAACGAGTGCTCTGCAAATAGGACATGTATGCTGTCGCTCTAACCATGATCGGAGGCAGTGGACATGGAAAAGATGCCCACAGACTAGTCTTTTTGCGGTAGTCATCTCCTCTCTACAGATAATGCAGGTTGCATCACTTCTGCATATGATAAGATAGATATGAGACGAGCACAACACCGATATATATATATATACATATATGTGTGTGGGGGGGTGAGTATTTTAAGGTTTATCAACTAGGAAAACTAACGCATTCAGCTCTTCAGGTGTTGCATCTGGAAAGCGATCATTCATATTTGATGTGATCTTCCGATAACGGATGTAATCAGCAATTCGCAGCTTAAAGTTTCGGAATGTCTCATACAGCTCCCGGATCAAGTGCAGAGGCACACCATAGTTCCTGGAAAAAAACAAAGTGTAAATAACAAAAACTAACAACAAACGAAGCAACTATATAGAAAAATTCTATAATTGCAGATCCTTGTATGGCACCAGAATGACATAGCTCAAACCCATTCATAATAGCAAGCTATAAATCAGGTTCTTGCTTCAGCATATATATATACACACACATATACATACATATATATAGAGCATGCCTACGCGATTAAGGCATGCACCCTTTTTATTTCTTGATGTACACAAGCAAAACCAAGATTATAAGCATAAGTAGACAAATAATGGTAAAAAAAAGAGCCCCATAACTTGATAAAATGGAATTGTCTTTTAAGAGAAGTCCAATAGAACAACTTTTCAACCGATTGAAGAGTTATGATTGTAGGTAAGAGAGAAGCATGTATTGAATATATGAATACACATGTTAGCGGACACACAAGTGTACAAATTGACATAACATAACCTATTGACTCCCATAAATGGTAATGAAGGCTTAAAGTGTACGAAACCAAAAGTAGGTTAGAATACTTACACAAAGATTACGAGGAAAAAGCATAGATACATAGATAAGTGCAGCAAGTCACGGATAAGCTCCAAATAGAATGTGTACACAGCTTTTCTTTCCCACTGTCCTTCCATAAGCATGTCACTGACATAGAAAACATATTTGACAAATGTTGATATTGTCGTTGTTGCCAATATCATGTACCTGAAAATGACCAACGAGATTAACCAATAAAAAGTGAGTGCCTATGAAACTGGATTTGAGAAGGATGGCAAAAACCACATGATTTGCAAACAAGATGATAATTAATGATATTTGATGCACATAAAATAGGTATAAAATTGTTTTTTACACAAAACATAGAGATATACTCACCATACAATGCAAATTACTTGATATATACACACATAAAATTAATGTTGATGGTTCCTAAACAATTTGATAACACCTTGCTTGACCAAAATTCAATTATTAATATCCCTTCAAAATGAGCTAAATTATATATACACACATTTAAAGAAAGGTTTTAAGATGCATAAATAACGTTAAAAGACATTAAATAACTTACTCGAATGAAAAGAAAAGGGAAACCGATGCCACCCGGGTTTGTATCAAGTACTTCACTGAGTTATACAAGAAGAGACAGTCAACAAGAAGAAGGAATCCCATGAAAGAAACAATCCGGATATGAGACAACATCGGCACAGTTGGAGTTGTTTCAATGTATTCAACTCTCTTTTGAGCCAACCAATGCAACGACTTGATAAGTAAAAGAGCAGTAACCATAGCAAGAAACATAACAGAAAAGTCCTGCCGAAATATAGTGATGGCAAAAAGTATCTCCATGACTTCTCGCCATGATTGTTCATTCAGTCTCTCAACCTCTGCTTCTCGAAGAGAACCAAGAAAAATTCGTTTTGTCAGCTGCCACATAATGCACATAATCACCAAACCCATGTTGAGAAGAAGCACTAAACAGACTTTGGAGGTAGATAAATAAACTGTTGCTGGATAGAATTGCCCTCTGCTACTGAAGGCATGATAAATGACGGCCAGTGTGGCAACCACACTGAGTCCAGCATATGTCTGCAGCCTCATCATTTTGCTGTATGCACTGTCACACCACAACATAACAAATTAGCATCTCTCAAACAAAAGGCTACCATGCTTCAACTAAACTTCTCTTCCAAGTTTCTAGATGGTTCTCTTTGGAATTTTGTCAGCTACCAATTGACAACAGATGCTTGTAATTCAGGGACAATAACCAAGAAGCAAGGACTTAGTTATCATGTTACCTTTAAACTTTTGTTATGATTATTTGGGATTGGGATGCAAAGTAAAAAAAAAACTTTGGAATCTGCCAAAGATTCTCTAGAGAATACGTACACATAATTTCAAAAATACACGTAAAAAACAAACAAAATGAAGGGAAAAGAGGGATAAAACTAGCTAACATGAAATAATTGCAGGTTACTTTATGAGACATCATGGGCATTGTTCCTGGTAACCACATTCAACATAACAGGCTAAACAACAAACACTAAGAAAACATAACCAAAAACAAGTTAAAACCCTAAAAATCACAACAAATCGACAGGTAGCAATCTTCGTTAACGATTACGGATATAATCACACAGACTCAGAATCAGAAACGTACGATACCAACAAACCCTAATAAATCTCCCATCAAAAAACCTTCCAAGTTGAAAAGGAGTTCGATTTTACCTCTTATGAAACTCTCGATTGTGTACCTTCTGCAAATCGTCTTTGTATTTTGAACGAACAAAATTCCCTTACACCAAAAGGCTAATCGTACCTCAAATCATTTGAATTCAAGAAATCAACGACGATATAGAACAAAATAGGTGTTTGAAAATGTTATGGAAAGGTGGGGGCGAAAATTCGAGAACCCAGATACGATGCAGATCGGAGAAATTCGATAAAATTGAACGACAAAATGGGTCTAGTTCTCGTCACCGCTGCAGGTTCTGACCAATTGCTTCTTTCCACGTGGAACATGGCTGCTCTTGCTGACGTGGCAAGGAGGTTTCATTTATCTTTTTTTAATTTATTTATCGGTTGGTAATAAATTTGTTTTAAGTGTCGATATCACGTTATACAAAAACAAAAAAAGAACAGTTATAAAGGCTGATTGTGGGCTAGATATCGGATAGAAGAGAGTGTTATAGGTTTAAAATAGGGGACTCTTAATGGCATTCTTTTAGCAGAGGTGTGTATGAAATTTTTTGTATTATTATAGTTTTAGGATTGTAAAAAGTTGGTTTTAATGTAGATATGTGTAACGAAGAATTCATTTGTAGAAATGTCATTAGCAACATTTATGGTGCCACCAGCCTCCCCCTTAAAATATCGAGAATGAGATTTATTTGGTTGGTTTCGGTTTCATAGGGTATTAATGTCATTTCAAATTAATTTTAAAGTATTAGTTTTAAGTTTTTGACTCAATTTTAATGAATAAACAAAGCATCTTTTTACGGAATTCAAATATTTCAATTTCTGTAAGAATATGTATCTGACAAATGAATTAGTCATTTGGATTTGTGTCGATCGTGTTAACTAAACACTACATTAGCAGCTATGATCGCAGCATGTGATCATGGTTGGTTGTAAACATGTGATCAAGTGAAGTTAGATTCGACAATGCTAGGTTAAACTTGAATTTGATTTGATAGCTTGACGAATTATATTGATATATGTTTGATCTCGAATAAAAAAATGATTCGAGTTGGATTCAAGACCTAGAATAATATATTTTAGAAGTTTAGAATTATATGAGTGTTGTTAAACATGCTCCATTGTCCATTTGGTACGCAAAACATGACGGTCAATACAATACAAAACTTGTTGTCTCGCGTTTGGTACGATGTTTGACCCGACAAGACAATACCTGAATAAGATAAAAATGCATGTTTTTCTGTCCCGGTTGGTAACTTACTAAACTTCTTATGTTGAATTAAAACCCTAAAAGCTTCTACAATTATTTCACCGATTACCTCACTCTCGTTGGCTAGTTTTGTCTCATCTGCATTACTGCATAGAGTAGCGGAACACAAAGCTTAGAAGCCAGAGGATTGAACCTGATTTTTTATACAAATATGTCACATAAGCAAGATTGTTTTTTATTAATGTAATAGATATATGCTTTTTTAAAACACAGAGAGATAGTATTAATAGTTATGATATATTAAAATATTAAAACAAGATCAGAAAATATGAACTTTTTGTACATTGTTCATCGATCTCTAATGTGCTAAGGAGAATTGATTTCCTTTTGAGCTTTTTTCTTCCATCGAACCACAAACTTTATGTTGTTTTGGGGTCTTTGATTGGGTTTTGACTTCCGAGTAGTTTGTTCCTTGTCTTGCATCTCGCAGGGTTTCATGTCTTTTTCGTCGTTGCTCCTTTATATTGTCGTTTTTTGTTAATAATTTCTTGTTTGCTGTTCAAAAAAATATATGTTCAATCTTTATTATCTCTTCAATATCGTGACAAGAACTTGCATGTTGTCATTTTAAAAAACTCGTAAATAGTATATTGATATTTTTTTATATTTGATCTATATGTCGAATCTAAACATGAACCAACATAAAAATATCATTTAACATGAAGTTTAAAGTTGAACTAAATGGCATTGCATTGAACTCTTAAAAACATTGAAGATTTTAACTAAATAAATGACTACCTAAATTGAAGTCTGAAGTTAGAGTTAATCAACTAAGGGCTGTTTACCGACCGGTTACCAGGGTAGAAGGGGAGTCAAAAAATTTATGTAGGGGGTGGTTAGAAAAAATATAAAAAAAATCACGATTTCAAAGTTGAAAAAACCCTTTTTAAGTATATATGTTTTTTAATAAAATATTTGTCCTGAAAATAGTTGAAAATCATTAATGACCTAAACAACATAACTATGTATATATTTATACAAACAAATACAAGATGTGTGTAAAAAATACATGAAAATTTTTGAAAATTTATATATGTATATACCATATAGATAAGAAAGTGATTTGAAAATACATGAAATTTTTTGTAAAAAAATTGTTTATTCAATGAAGTAACGCGTTTATTTAAAAAAAATATTTATTCAACAAACATCACAATCGACAAGTCTCCATTTTCTAAACCTTATCTATAATACCAAATTGATAGATTTTTTCAATTCATGTAACCAAAATAAGAGGTTTAAAACCTTTTTTTTGGATTTCCGTTGTTTTTTTTTCTTTCTATTTTTAACAATATACTAATGGAATTATGTGGGAAAAACGTATATAATTGAGATTGAGTTATTATATGAACTAGAGATGTGGTTACCTAAAACATAAAATAGATGGAAAAACGTATAAACTAACTTTGGGACAAGAATTGTATAGGTGATGAAAGTAACTACATAAACTATAACACAAATTTCACTTTTACAAGGACAAAAAGTACATATGAAAAATAAGTTTCGAGACTTGTATTATTATAAAAAAAGATAACCACCATAAGATAGTCTAAATTTCTCCTACTTGCTATGATGAGACATGGTTCTCAGACAGGGACCCATACGATGACTCGTGGCTACATATATCATTAAGAAAAATTGAAATCCCAGGAGGCACCTGTGTCCTCCTTGGCTCTAACGTGGCTCTGTCACTGTCCGGGTAAGTGTTTATCGCGTCATATTATCTTACAGGATAAATATGACAAGAACCAAAAATCTTATCTGGTAAGAGTAAAGGCAATGACTGAGGGTCTTACCCGGTAAGTAAGGGTGACGGCTCTTACCATAGTTAGCGCTTACCGGACAAATTATTGCACACAATATCATTTTGGAAGACTAAAATCTTACCCGGTAAGTAAATAATAATGTTAAATTTATCAGTAAACACTTATCCAAGTAAGTTTTATCGTTTTGATAAACATCCCCTAAGTCTCATAAACATTGAACAAATAAACTAATTAAACTACTCATTGTTGTGTAATTGGGTCATTAGAACTTGGACTATTAACTATATAAAAATTGGGTGTTGTATTTGGCCTACATGTGTAATGGAGGGCCCAAGAAAATAAAACACTCGTATATTTATACAGAGATAGCTGGATTCACGTTAAACCAACCTGTTTTCATGATACACATTTTTATAATTAAAACTTTAAAGCAAAATACTGTGAAGGTAGTAAAAATTCAAACATTCACAAAAAACATTTGTGTGCCAGTTTTCTTTTTATGACATGCATAGTCTTTTTTCATAATGATTACAAGCACATCTAAAGTTTTGTTTTTTGAAAAGTGACCTCAAACATTTGAAGTTTTACGACCCCTTTGATTAGACGAGTTTAGAGAATGAATAAAACACACAAAAGATCAACACAAAAAGTAAAACAAACCGAGCAGAAAATTTCATAGTGTCCAAAAACTAAAACAATATTTAATTCACACAAGATTTACATGATGGAAAGTGGAAACTTTATAGCAACCATCAACAGAAATCTAAATTTCCTAAACTAGAAGTAAGCGAGCAGGAAATGAAATCTAAACTTTCTAAACTACGGCTATAAATTGTATTTTTTATAATGATTGTAGTTATGTAAATAACTAAATATTATATATATATATATATATAAATTTATCGAAATAATATATATTAACGTTGGGTCGGTAGTTTGGGTTGGGCTGAATTTTGATAACCTAATTTCAACTCTTCTAATTAGCGGGTTGGCGGTTTTGACAGGTTGGGTTTAATCGGGTTGTTAACGGGTTGAATTGGTTTTAATCAGGTTGTTAGCAGGTTAGGTTGGACAGTTTTTTGCGGATTAACGGTTTTTAGTACATCCCTAATACAAGAAGCCATGCTATTAACAAGCAAAAAAAAAAGTCCAAGGCTCCTACTCCAAAGCCATCCTCCGCATGCCATAAGCACATTGGAAATATAAAATCCGAATTTAATTTCAAGGATGAAAAAAGGAAACATATTAAAATCATAGGGATGAAATAATTTACTTTTAAAGTCATGTAAACGAAAATAATAATTTTTGACAAATCATAAGGACGTAAATCATAGTTTAGTCAAGATATAGTATACATATGGCTCGAAAGGTTCAATAAGATTTCAAGTCAAGTTTTTATGAACTCGAACTCTACATATTACATGTTCATTTTTATACTTAAACTCGATCAAGCTCGAATTAAGTTCAAACTCTAACCATCAATAAATGTTCGAATTATTTGTAATCCTAATAATGACATTTGTATGTAATTTAAGAGGAGCTTTGGGGGCGTTTGATTTGCAGAATGAAATCTGTCAAAAGAATTGGAATCTGGAAGGAATTGGAATGGAATGTTATCAGATTTGACCAAGTGTTTGGTTGACAGAAAACGGAATGAAATCTGTTAAATGAATTGAAATCTGTCTGTTTGGTTTACAAATGAATTGGAATGGAATAATGAAAATTGACAAAAATACTCTTTCTTTGGTTTATTTTTTTAAAAATATAAATAAGTAATAAAATTAACATTTAATCTAAAAAAAATATAAACTACCACTGTTTACATGAATTTGATTTTAAAATTTTAGTAATTAACTTATAAATGAGAAAAAATTTAAAATTTAAAATACAAATCCCCTTTTGTTTGCCCTAATAGGTAATCTACTTCTAGGCACTTCCTCCCTCTTTCCTTCTTATTCCCATCCCTCCATGATGTTACCCTCTTTTTTCCTTTTCTTCCCTATGGCAGCAACATGAACATTACCCTCCTTTTTCCTTCTTCCCCTTTATTTCTGAATATTTGTTGAGTTTATGTTTCAATCTGATATGGTTTCAATCTTAAAGAATATGTTGTTTGAGTTTTTGTTTTAAAGGGGGTATTTTTGTCATGTTCAAAATTTTGGATGGAAAGGATTTCAATTCCATCTCATTTATCAAGGAACGATGAAATCCACAACTGAGTGAATGTTTGGATTTCAAATGAATTTCATGGGTAACCAAACACTCGAATGGAATTTAGTCAACGAAATTGACTATTTCAATTCCAGCATATTTCGATGGATTTCGATAAACCAAACGCCCCTTGGGGTCCTAAAACAATATGGAGGGTCTTTGTCACTCAACATCACACCCATGCCCCATATAATTTTTAACTCAAAATGCATTTAAACGTGCTTTTTAAAAATAATCATTTGATTATAGGGGTGTGGAGAACCTGATTGTCTTAAAATTTGAAACCTGAATCCAAATCGAAAATAAGTTTTTTAAGGGAAATTTGGGTTCAAGTTGGTTTTGATTTTTGCATCCGTCTGAAACCGAAATATACATACATATCGAAGGATATTGTGCCTTCATCAAATAGGAAATGATTGAGGGAATATCTTCTAATTAGTATAGTTACCATATTGTATATTTTCTTTCATGTAAATCTCCCATATTTAAAGGGTTTATGACTAATGAGAATTTACAACTTTTCAGTTCTCTCTATTACATTGTTGTTCTGTTTCGTTGTTCCTTTAACACGTTATCAGCACGATGCTCCGCTAAAAAAGAATTTGGTCAAGATGTAAAGCTATGGATTTTAAGACATCGGTGTGGATTTAAGGTACACTTTTATGCTCATATTTCGTTGTTATTGCCATTGTCGCCATCCGGTAAATAACTATGTAGTCCATTCTCCGACGTTGTTGAATGACTTATCTCCCGCCGCTGCAATCCAAGTAAGCATAAGGTTTTAACGAGATAACAATGGTGCATCATCATCCCTTTTGACTCGGCACAAAGGGGAGTATTGAAGGATATTGTGCCTTCATCAAATAGGAAATGATTGAGGGAATATCTTCTAATTAGTATAGTTACCATATTGTATATTTCCTTTCATGTAAATCTCCCTTATTTAAAGGGTTTATGACTAATGAGAATTTACAACTTTTGAGTTATCTCTATTACATTGTTGTTCTGTTTCGTTGTTCCTTTATCAATACATACATATTTTAGATACTATATAAGTATTTTTATTTATCTAATTGTCTTTTAAAAATCCAAAATCCTAGTCGTTCATGTCGTTTTCTAATTTCGAAACCTACTATCGATTTCATCAATGTTTTCAATCGATTGAATTCATCTTCAACATCGATTGTATATATATATATATATATAGTGCATTATGATTATACTTCAACCTGAAATCCGGCCAACCTGAATCCGGAGCAATAAGAAATCCGAAACCCAAAATTATGTTATTTGGTTCCCATATCCAAAATTCAATTGGGTTTTTAGTTTGCCCACCTGAACACACCCTACCAGTCAGATGTTATAATTTCAAATCATAATAATCAATTTCAGTGTTTGGAAACATGAACTTTCATATTTAACCTGTTATATAAAAATTTATTACAAATATACAAACTAATTTCTCTAAACACTCTATAACAGTGATCTTAACTTTCCTTTATACACTCTATAACAATAGAGCTAGAAAAAAAAATCTTTAAACTGAATTTAATTGAGACGTTTTCGAAGCAAAATCTTGAACATCTTTTAGGATGTATCCGGTACGCTCGACGTGACATAACACAACATAACAAGGATCATTGTTACACGTTTGACAGGACTTCCAAATAGAATAAATAGGAACATAGTGAACAAGGTGGAAGAGACACTGTTCCATCCCTACCCCATGAAACAAGGTAGAACAAACATATACTTTACCATTTTATTTTTTTTATTTTTGGTAAAGTATATGTTTGTTTTTTTTAAATATCAAATACGCATTCATTTTTACATTTTTTTTTTATTATTTTTTTTTTATTCAATAAAACACAACATATATTATCATATTGAAGTTAAAAGAGTTTTTTTTAATATAAAATAGTATATATTATTTGTAATAAAACTCATCATAAAATATTAATTGTTTGTATTATTATTTTTTTGTCGTTTTGTCAATCACCTCTTTAAATAGTCCTAACTCGCATTAAACATGTTCATAAAAAGATTTATATAACGTCAGCTAGCAAAAACAAAATAAAACAAATAAATATTTTATAACATGTTTTTATTATTATTTTTGTCATTTTACCAATTACTTTTTTTTAAATCAATAATATAATGCATTCAATATATTCTTAAAAAGATTCTTACAACTTTCGTCAACTTTTTATAAATTTGAATGTTTAATTCTTTGAATATTTTTAATAAATAAGTTCATTTAATTTTTTAATTTCCTTGCTAAGTCATTAGAGCATCTCCAAAAGCTTCCTCAAAATAAAGAAAAAAATGGAATAGGAGGATTTTGGACAAAAATTTTGCTCCAAGAGTTTCCCCAAAACTTTCTCCAAAATAGAGAAAATAGGAAAAAGAGTGAGTTTTTCTTCAAATATGGAGTTCACTCCAAAAATGATTACCAAATTAATTAACCAATAGAAAATTTTGAAAAATAAATGTTTAATGAGAGAAATAGTATTTTAATAGATGATGCAGTATTTTAATATTATTTTGGAGAAATTATATGGAATTTGTTGGAGATGAATGCAAATTTTTTGGAGATTTTGTCATTTGGTTTTCCATTTTAGAGAAATTATAGGCAAATTGTTGGAGATGCTCTTATAATCTAAAAAATTACATGCTACTAAGTACTAACTAGAAAATTTTAAAGTAAAAGAAAAAAAAACCTCAATCAATTTTATTGTTCTCAAACCTTATGTTGACTTTTCGCACCTAACAACATCTCTACCTCTCATTGTCTGTTCTTCATATCGTCTATCGTCATCGCTGACCCCTGTCATCAATTTTCCTTTTTTTGATTTTTGTTTTTTTTATTCACACCCTTTTACAATAATTTCATATGGTATGTATGGACATACCAAAAAAATACAGAATTCCGGAAAAAACAATCAAAACAAGGGAGATCGATTGTAGAGTCAGCAACAATGGTGGTGCCTCAATGGTTTGAGCCTGGGCTCCAAAGGTCAACAGTACCAGGAGGTCCCAAGTTCAAATCCAGGGAGGGGTAAAAAAAATCCCTTTGTGGCCACGGAGGTTCAAATGCGGTGACTCCGGGCTACCCGCGAAGCGGGTAGTCGCCCTGGGATTAGTCGGCTCGCATAGCGGGTTGGATATCCAGGTTAATCAAAAAAAAAAAAAGAGTCAACAACAATGATGGGTGGTGATAGAACTTACCATGATGGGGTGGCGAGAGAGAGCAATGTCGTTGGGTGTAAAGGGGTTTAAACTTGGAATAACGTACTGTTTGGAAATGATAAAATTACTTCAGGTTTAACTTTATAGTCTTGGTAGTTTTTTTTTTGTTTGTTAAAATGATGTATGTAACCCGTTTTTAAAAATTCGATGGTTTATTTGTTAATAAAACTTTTATAGATTTAATCATTTAAAATAAGAAAGTTTAATAATTGTATCGAAACCGTTCAAAAACTTAATATTTTAAAATAACAAAAAATTATTAAAAATAATTGGACTTTTTCCCCTTTTAATGAATAACTTAGAAAACGGGACAATTAACTAGGGGTGTGCACGGGTCGGGGCGGGGCGGGTCGGGGGAGAATTTAGGAAATCCGATCGGGGTTCGGGGGAGTGGGTGGGAGCCCGATCCGGAGGGTTTCGGGGTTCGGGGTTTGCGGGTCGGGGGCGTCGGGTTTCGTGTGGGGCGGGTCGGGGCCCAACGGGTTGGGTTTTTTTTTTCCCAACAACTTTTTCCAGCAGCCCCTACCTAGTTAAAACTTAAAAATTAATTTAGGTTAACACTTAATTTGTTAGAACACTAACAAAATAACAAATTACTGAAATTAGGTTAACATTACAAAATAACAAATTAACTAACAGAGAAGTGTGGTTGTGTGTCGCCGCCGGAAAACGGGAGAACCGTCCTATTATCGTCGCTGGAAAACGGGAAAACCCTAAACCTAAATAGGCGCTGTGAAAAAACGGGAAAACTGAAAGGTAAAAATGTAAAAAATGTAAAAAAAAGTAAAAAAATAATAATTTATAGTAACATGTGGTCGGGTGGTCGGGTCGGTCGGGGCCCGCTAACCCAAACCCAACCCGCCCTTACTTCACTTATCGGGGTTTTGGGTTCGGGCCATTTCGGGTCGGGAATTTCGGGGTCGGGGATTTTCATATTTTTTGGGGCGGGTTTCGGTCGGGCCGGTCGGGTTTTGCTCACCCCTACAATTAACTGGAATGATTTTGATTTTTTCTGAAAAGAGTTCGGACGACGGAATCACGTGCAACGTTTCACGTGATAGTCACCTTTTATTTTTATGGCACTTTCATTCTCACAAATATGATTTACAATTTTTTCATAAATTTAATTATTTTAAAAGAGTTAAAGGTATATTTAACAATCATATCTAATTTATCATTTAAATTTATTAATAAAACGTTTTTAGATAGATAAAAACTGACTGATAAATTAATTTTCTGAAAAACTATTTAGATAAACGTTTCAAATAGTTTCATGAGTTTTCTTTTATCGTTTCTTTCAATTATATTATTAATTAATATTAATTATTATTTATTATTATAAATTGTAAATTGTAAATAATATTAACTATCAACTAATTATTGATAATTATTATTAATTATGAATTATCAACATAATTATCAATTATTGGTAAAATATATATATTATTTATTTTATTATTTAATATATCTAATCGTCAAAAAATAAATATAATAATTTTTAAAAATATTTATATGTTACCTAATGATTTGAAGTTAATATTTTTATGAGAAACTTTTGATTGATAATTTTGATAAAATTTAATTTTTTATGAGGAATTAAAATAATTAAAATGCGTTGATCAATTTTTTTATTCATATAACATTTAATAGTTATTTAAATCTTCATTTATTCAGTCTGCCATTGTTGATGGCAACAACTTCAATTGAAAACCGATGGCATGGCAGAGGTTGAATGCGTTGATGACAACCAACCATCCGTAATTAATGTTTATTCGGTTGTGAAAAAGAAATACAATGATATGCCAATGGTAAATGTGATTACAGAGTTGATGAGAGTGGATATTACTTGCCAATCATAATGAAGGTCATGATCAATGTCGACAACACATAAAGATCATGTAGAAACTAGAAAGCACGTCATAAAGACAAAAAACTGTGTCAAGTGATGAACAACCCTCCTGA
Organism: Silybum marianum; assembly: GCA_036898165.1. Lineage (NCBI taxonomy): Eukaryota > Viridiplantae > Streptophyta > Magnoliopsida > Asterales > Asteraceae > Silybum > Silybum marianum. The sequence goes on from CM072539.1 coordinate 22,412,752, forward strand.
TCATCCAGTCAAACGTCAAGTACATCTTTCGTGGCATCTTTCTTTTACTTTCTAATATTGATAAACTAATAACATCGAATCATGAAAAATTTAGTATTTAATCGACATATAATTTTATTGATAAGAGAGTAAACTACGAATTTGGTCCTTGTGGCTTATCGAAAATACCAATTTACTTCCCTGCAGGCTGCAGTATTAGAATTACAAGATGACTATCATGTAAAAATGTCCGGATTTGATCCATCCTTCTCACCATCGTTAAAAAATCCCATTAAATGGGGTTATTTCGTTTTTTGACCAAAAAAATTATCTTTTACCCAATCTAAATCATATGAGCTGAAATTGTAGTTCACTCTTTTTACTTTTTTTTTCTCTACGATATTTGAATACGATATATTAGTTTTAAATTTCAATGTTAAACTATTCTGATTATTTGAAAAAAACAAATTTTAAATGAAAATTTGTGACAGTGGGAGGAGTTAAACAAATTTAAAAGAAGCACCAATTGGTTGATATTTCATTTAATTTTTTTTTATTGATTATTTAATATTTAAATTAAAAACTAATATATATTCATAGTATTAAAATCTTATAAAAAAGAAAAGATGAAAAGATAAAAAGTAAAAGGAGTAAACTATATTTTTAGTTCTGTAGTTTTTATCGGATAAAAGACTAAAAAATAAGTAAAATAATAAAAATACTCTTCATTTATTAACAGGATCTTTAAAAGTCGTTAAAGGGATGGACCAAATCAAAACATTTTTACAAACCACGATTGTCAATTTATAATTTTAAAACTGCAGAAAAAAATTGTTATAATACACAAACCACTTGGAACAAATTTATAGTTTATGCTTGATAAAATTAAAAGGTTTAAGTTCCGATGAGAAGTGAAATTATGGTCAGAAGTGTAAGAAAAAATCTCCACCCTTAGATGTACATTAGGATAGGATATACGGATATCAGATGCACCGGATCAATCACCGTATCAATACGGTTCACAAGTGATTTTGAGATTAAAAATGATCAAGGGTCGAAACCCCTTCTTACTTTTTCACTTTAACTTCACTTATCATATGATCTCAAAAGTATTAATTTATATATTTGATACTAATTAAATGAAGAATATCTTATATATTAGTTAATCTATTGAATCATTGAGTAAACTTCAATTTTGGTTCCTAACATTTACAGTTTTAACGAATATTGTCCCTAGACTTTAGAAACTTGAATTTGGTCCCCTCGTATTTGTCGCTTACAAATAGATTGTGCCTCTATATCTAGACCATTAATTTTATACGTTATGTCGTCCAATTAAGTGAGAGGTAGTTCAGACTTTTGTCATTTCCTCCCAGTTTTTTTTAAAACAACAAAATTTAATTAATGTGTATTATATATATACACTTATTTATTTACGTTCAATATATACATACACACATAGAGACAGCCATCATAACACTTGATGAAGCCCAATTATAGCACTTTTCGAAGCCTCAACTTCAATATCTTTCTCCGACCTTTTCCCATCCCTTTTCGAATCCTACAATAGTTATCTTCATCACTGCATAGTCCTATCCCATTTTCCCAATTCGACTTATGTTATTATGTTAGAGTTTTGTAGCTTAGATCGTTTGTTTTAATATACTGTAGAGATTTTTGGGTTTGGATTTGTGTTTGATTTAGGATTTTGAATACTCTTCATTTATGTTTGAGTCTCTGACATGTAGCTCAGTTGATAAAGAGGTGGGGTGACTTTGCTCAAATACAAGGTATGTACCGGCCCCCCTTGCTAGCCTTAGCCTCTGAGTGAATCAAATAATTCCCCATCACATTCATTCCCTTGAAGACAGGTTTCTATAGAAATCATTGGAGTTGCTGATAATCAATTTTATTTATATTTAAATTAGATTATATATGAGAATGATTAAGGTTGTCGATAATAACTTCATTTATGTTTGAATTTGTGAAGGGGGAGGGGGAAGGGGGAGGGGGTGGGGGGGTTCAATGGGGATTAGGCATAAATGTTGGTGACTCGTGCTTTGGATTTTATTTAGTTTAGTGTATTTTTATATAATATATAATGTATTAATATATTTTATTTAGAGAAAAGAGAGAAAAATGAAAAATGATAAAATACCCCCTTTTACTTGGACTAAGCAAAGAAAGTAAACGGTCGTTAGGTATAAGGGTAGAATCCGTTAGGAATAGACAAACGTAAAGGATCAAATCCAAAATTTTGAAGTTTAAACATGACATTTATTGAAAGATACAAACATTAGGGACTATTATTAAACTTTACTCTATATATTATTGAGTAGTTGACCGAATAAAAATATAAACTAATCAAGGTTACTAATTAAATGGAGAATAATATACATTTATTTTAATAGAACGTGAATCCGACATTCTTGTCTATAATTCTATTTCTTTAAACCTTGATTTCTACTTTTAGCAAACCAAACACACGATACCCAAGTTAGCATCAATGAAATTAAAAGAAAACCTGACTGGTAATAGGTGTTTGGGAATTCTTCTCCTCATATGTTACTGGTTCGAATCTTATTTAAACAACTGAGATTTTTTTACAATTTTAGGATTAGTCGAGATGAGCATATAATATCCCGAATATCTATGGTTAAAAAAAATTAAAACCATTTAATATAAAAATCTAAAAATGATGTATAATGAAGATTGATGGCATCAGACAAAATGAAACAGAAAACTTTTCAAATAAATAATTTGATAATATAGTCGGAAAAACTCGGACCACATTGACAAACCCAAAAAATGGAAATGGGATTTGACAAGTCCATGCTAAAACCAACTTTGTTTGGTTAAAAGAACCAAATTTCGGTCTTGAATCTCGCTTAAAAGTTTTTTCTTTCTTTTCTTTTCTACCCTTAAAAGCAATATTGATTCAAATTATCTCATATTGAAACGAACTAAAATATATATTATTTGTTTAGAACCGAAATCAAATCAATTTAGATCGATTTAATTTTTTATTATGTTATTTTTCAAGTTTGAGCAGGTTCTATTCCGATCTGATTATAACAACACCCAACGGATAATAGATCCAAACAAAAACAAAATTGAATCCAACCAATTTAGGTAGTTTCAATTTTTTAGCTGTATTTTTTTTATTTTGGTCTTGATCGATTCACCTTAAAACACACTTCACGATTGAAGGTCATTTAGATATACAATCTTAAATGATAAGTTAATTAAGAATGTTATTAATTTAAGTAAAATCTCATCTAGACATCTTCAGTGACATGTTCTTATAAGAACTAGGGGTGTTCATCCAAACCGTCAAACAACACAAACCACCCACACCGTACCGCAAAGTGCGGTTTAGAGTTTTCGCGGTGCGATTTGCATTTTTATCAAACCGCACTATGCGGTGCGGTTTGCGGTTTTGAGTTACCAAACCGTGGTTCAAACTGCACCGCACAACAAATTTTGTATAGTTTTTAATTTTATATGTAACACACACACACACACATATATATATATATATAGAATAATCTATTATTTATGTAATATTTTTAGACTTTGAGTTTGAGCCAATATCGGAATTGACCATATTAATAAATTAGTTGCATGTCACAACTTATACATCCAATTTAGTTTGAAGTTTATCTTTTTATTTCTTAGACTATTTTTAATTATAAAATACGTATTTGGAAACGAATATATTGAAATTCTTTATATTTTTAGACTACGACCATAAAGTGCGATAGGTACAAATCGCATAAACCACATTTTACGGTGCGGTTTGGTACAGTTTAAAATTTATACGGTACAATTTACGGTTTGTAGATTAAGGTGTAAATGATAACACCCATATATCTAAGACCAACTAAAGAAGCAGTATAAATAAAACTATATGGATTTTTGTATATTTTTTTATGTTGTAAATTGAGAATGATATTGTAAAAAAATACAAAAAAATGAATTATTGTATTTGTAGATCCTATCGAAGATGCTATTATTAGACACGTTTTTTAAATGTAAAGATGGATGCAAATCGTCTGTTCTTGAGTGGTGAAATGACGTTATTACCCTTTTGGATTCTAGTTTACTCGTTTAGCCGCTATTTTTTTCTTTTTAACTATTTGTTTTTTATCCGGTTAGGAAGCTGTACGCTGCTGTCTTGCTGCATATCTATGGCGTCCACAACTACCTCCGATCCCGAAAACCACCATACCTTCTCATCTATCGGCAAGGTATCTTTATCTTTACATTAACCTACTCTTCATTTATACTACTTTCTTTAAGTTTGTTTTTTTGATCAAATTTGTAAGGTTTTCGTTTGTATATGATGGTGTTAATTTGTGAGTAATTTATAGGCAGGGAAGTCATCTGGTGAAATTGAAGGTATGGATGTGCCTTTAATCAATGGTCGTCGTCACTCAGAAAGTTATTCAGTAGTTGCTGCTATTCTTCCGTGAGTTTCTTCTGTAAAAAACCCTCAATTTGATTTTGCTCGTACTTTTTATCCATTTATGTATACGAAGTTTTTGATTTAGGAGTTTTTTTTTACTGCTGTTGTTTTTGTTGTAATTGTGATTTTTTTTTCTCCTGATGCGTGATTTTAGCGGATCGAGTGAGCAGAATTTTGTAGTTTATGGTCGATGAAGATCTTCGAAGTTCAAATAATTATATTAAACTTTTTACAAACAATACCATTAGGTTGTTACTCTGTCGTATTGATTTTGAATTTAAACATACCAGATTTAAAGTCAAGCGGTGTTTGGTTTGATGGAATGGTTTCTAGTGATTTGGATTTTGGGAAAGGATTTGGATTTGGAAGAATTTTGAATTTTGGTGTGTTTGATTTGTAAGATTTGAAATGCAATTGAATTTCTTTTTTTATAAATAATTTTGTAAAAACAAGTTATAAATAATTTATAAAATAAGTAAATTATCTTTTTATTAATTGATATATTTTAAAACATAATACACAAATCCTACGAAATTCCAAGAAATACTAACAACCCCATGAGATTTCTAAATTTGTGGGATTTCAAATCCAGGTAATTCTTCAAACAAATATGAGATTGGAATGGAATTGAATTCCAAATCTTATCTAATCCTGCAAACCAAACGGGCATAAGAAAATATAAATTCATCTCTTTCTGTTTTTATGTGGAGGGAATAGCATGATTATAAGTTTTTTGCAAGTAATACCAGGGGAGATAGAAATGAAGCTGTGCTGTTCTGCCTTTATGTCTTGCAATTGGACAAATGATGAGTCATTTATTCAGTGACTATAGTTTATGTGGCTTTGTATAAAAAGCCATCTATCTTTCCATTTGAAGTGATGAATGTTTTGATGATGATTCACTCAATGATCTCAGATTTCTTTTCCCTGCTCTTGGAGGCCTGTTATATGGATATGATATCGGTGCCACCTCTTCTGCTACAATTAATATAAAGGTATCTTTTTATATCTAGTAAAATTGTTAACTATGAAACAACTAGTATTGTATTTCTCAATAGCTCATATGTTTTCTATATATATCTGATAAATATGAAATTCATATCAATTGTCACATTGGTTTCTTGGGGAAGGGAATAGCTTGTAAATTGTGAATCACTTCCATACATGAGGAAGGCTTTGCTTTCTATATGAAATATGAGACTGAAATGTGTAATATTGTTATTTTCTCTTGTATAATGAAGCTTGATTTAATGTCTCTTTCATTTCTACTTCTATGCCTTTCATTCTTCACCATCTCATTGTTTATTATATATTTTTAAATGCCGCAGTCACCTACATCGAGTGGTGTCTCATGGTATGAATTGTCATCCGTGCAAGTTGGTCTCATCGTAAGTTTGCAAATTTCTTGCTGCTTGCTGCAATGCATTTTCTTGCACTCATACAAAGCTAACGTTTTCTTCTTGCTTTCGGTCATTGCAGACTAGTGGTTCGCTATACGGGGCTTTGATTGGTTCTATATTGGCATTTAATGTTGCCGACTTTCTAGGTTAGCAATATTTAGGACTTAAAAGTTTCAAATTAATGATTTTTATCTATCTTGGTGAAGTATAAATAACGAGTGTGTATTTAAGGAAGAAGGAGGGAGCTGATGGTTTCAGCTGCATCATATATTATTGGTGCTTTGGTAACAACACTCGCACCTGGTTTTGCAATTATGGTGATTGGGCGCTTTATATACGGTGTTGGAATCGGACTGGTAAGATATGAAGCTATCTTCTTGACTATTATGACTCTTGATAACATACATGTGTTTATTTGCATGGGCTCATTAAATAACTAAGTTCAAAAAAAGGTATACTTATGGAAAGGAATCAATAAGAATTCTTATACTTATATCTTACTTCTTATGAGGTTTCCTTTTATGTTATTATGAACATGCTGTAAGAACTTGTGCAGATCTGCTAGATGCTGCAGAATTTTTAATACTTCCAGTTGTTTTTTTTTTTATATATAGGCCATGCATGCTGCTCCAATGTATATTGCGGAGACAGCTGCTAGTCAGATACGAGGTCGATTGATATCCCTCAAAGAATTCTTCATCGTGATGGGAATGGTTGTAAGTAATTTAATCTTTCTTTGAGATCTTTTATGCATGATTGACTTTGTTCGACAGTCTATCTGCAATCCAGCCTTAGTGCTTGTTTGTTAGCAGCTTAATGAGATTCACAGCTTATTCGGTCAGCTGTACATGGCTGCTTGCTAGTGGCTTAATGATATAGAAAGTGACTTGTTCAGTAAGCTTTCAGACGGGAGGTTATGCAGAAAGCCAAGTTTTTTTAAAACCTGCTCATTGCTATCAAAAAATACGCTCCTTCCGTCTATATAAAAACCCTCCTAAGCAAAAACCTTTCCAATCTATACAGACAGACCAATCTACAACTTTATCCATACAGGACTTAATGGAAAACCAACCAAACAGCCTCTTAGAGATGTCTTTTTTTTTTTACAGATGGATAGTCTTAAGGGCGTTCCCTTGAAGTATTTATATCCTTATCCTTTTCTGAATAGAACATTATAAAGTTAATAAATTTTTTTTCATGGCAGTTAGGCTATGTGTTTGGTAGCCTCTTGGTTGATGTGAGTGCTGGTTGGCGCTATATGTATGCAATTGCCATTCCTTTTGGAGTAGTTATGGGTATCGGGATGTGGTGGCTACCCGCTTCACCAAGATGGATTCTCCTACGTGCAATCCAAGGAAAAGGCGATACGCAGGAGCTACGAGAATATGCCATTTATTGCTTACGCCGGCTTAGAGGTGAAGCCATTAATAACACGGCATCTCAAGAAGTTCAAGAGATTCTGGTTGAACTATCTTATATCAGTGAGGAAGGCGAAGCTACCCTAGGGGAGATGTTCCAAGGAAAATGCTTAAAAGCCCTAATTGTTGGGGGCGGTTTGGTCTTATTCCAGCAGGTAACTTTACAAAATAGGAAAACCACAAGGGTTGTGGCTTAGTGGTTGAGCCCCTGGGGGATGTGGTGGAATATCCCATTTGCCCAGGGTTTGATTACAGGCGTACACAACAATTATGACCACCAAGTTTATCAGGGCTGACTTTTTTTTTGAAGTATATAATATTTATATAGGGCAAATGGAATAAATAAACTCACACACCCTCCAAAAAAAAGAGCTTTAAAGCATAGGAACTTGGTTTCTTTCACCCACCCAACTAATCGTGAACTAAGCTTAGATATGTCGTTCTTGCTGACAGATAACAGGTCAACCTAGCGTACTATACTATGCTGCATCAATTTTCCAGGTACACATTTGTTAAATTTTATGTCACACTGAAAACATTAAAAGAAAAGATAGCATGCGGAAATTTTAATTTATTCGTGCTCTAAATTTCTAAAACATGAATTTCTGCAATCTTGCAGACTGCAGGGTTCTCTGCTGCATCAGATGCAACAAGGGCGTCCATTCTACTTGGTTTGTTAAAGGTAAGAGTCTTGGGGGTCATATTTGACCCCTCTCTCTCTCTGCCCACAAAAGAAAACAATAGTATTAATTTTAAATAAATACCATTATATAAGATAACTGTTGATGGACTAAAGATGTTACTTCTAGTATCTTCGTTATTGTTAAATTTCTGTTTTAGAGCTTAATGTCATTGACACATGGTCCTATTCGTAATCTACGGGTTGGAGTTGTGTTCTCCAATAAGTTTCCTTTTGTTTACACCCACAGAATGACTAAGCCCATCAAAATGAATTCATATTTGAGCAAAAATACCCTTTATTATTATTATTATTATTATTATTTATTTGTTAGTATTATTATGATAATTCAATTTCTGTTCCTTACCCTTTCTCAGTTAATCATGACTGGTGTAGCTGTTATGGTTGTTGACAAACTTGGGAGGAGACCTTTGCTTCTTGGGGGCGTTTCCGGCATTGTAAGTTTCCGTTACCATGTTAAGCTAAACTTTCAATATAAGTTAAGCAAGACCTATTGGACTAGCTTTATATGTTGCAAAAATCTCGGTAAGAATTTTGGGGATTTTAGCAGTAATTATGGATTATACGTTGCATTGCAGGTAGTCGCGTTGTTTCTCATGGGATCATTTTACACTTATCTTGGTAATGTTCCTGTAGTGGCTGTTGTTGCATTGCTGCTGTATGTTGGATGTTATCAGGTATAAGGGCTGGTTAATGTGGTGCATTTAACACACAGATATCATATGTTGAATATAAATAAATTAAAAGAAGCTATCTTTTTGCAGATATCTTTTGGTCCTATTGGTTGGTTGATGATTTCGGAGATCTTCCCTTTACGCTTAAGAGGGCGTGGATTGAGTATAGCAGTTCTTATCAATTTTGGCGCCAATGCACTAGTTGCATTTGCATTTTCTCCATTACAGGTATGTGTGTCTTTTATGTTTCACTTAGATATATATCTTCACATCTATATCTTGTTATTTTAAGGATGAAGGGTCTATCTATTATCATACTCATGGATAAGAATATGTGATCATTATATCGTCCCTAAAGAAATGCAAACCTTTGTTGGTTGTCCGTTAACTTCGTTGAATAAAAAGAAAAGTAAATTCTTATCTTTCTAGTTTTAGGCGTCTTAGTGGTTACACAAAATAATTACTGTGATATAAAATAAAATAAAAATTAATTATAAAAGAATACAAAATTTAATTATATGTTAGGAGTCCCACATCGGCTAGACTTGGACCATTTCTCCTGTATATATATTATATATACAGGGGAGGGATCATACAAGAACACCCATGATTTAAAGGAACAAAGGAACACTTTGTGGACCACATATGATGTGGGTCACAAGGTGTTCCTTTAAATTTACAAAGTTCTCATTTGAACCCACGAGAGCGCGACACGTGTCATATTCAGACTGAATGTTGTGTTATTCAGTCATTTGAACTCGCCCCTATATATATATAATATATGTGTGTGTGTGTGTGTGTTGGAACCAGCTTCTCTAGTTTTTTTGTGTACATCCTATCCCTCAGACCCTACCTCTGTGAGACTTGATATGTTTGTTTGGTTTTTTTGTTTAGGATTTGCTTGGGGCTGGAGCAGTGTTCTTTATTTTCGGAGGGATAGCAGTCTTGGCTCTTGTGTTCATCTTCTTCATCATACCGGAAACAAAAGGGCTCACTCTTGAGGAAATCGAGGCTAAACTTTTGTAAAAAGGTTAAAGCCTCTTCCCATAGGGCCGTATTGAAATTCTATAACAACTACCGGATGTAACTTTTGAGTCTTTAATTCCGCCATCTTGTTGTGTATTTTTCTTAGTTTCAAGGTGTTAGTTTCAGAATTCTTTCGATGGAATAGTCTTGAAAATACACAAAGAATTTATGTAATATCAAGAGGTTGATCTTAATTTACAAATGGTCTCATCAATTTCTTCATCTTTATTAATTTGGTCTCCAGTTTTATTGCTTTATCAAATGTTAAACCATGTGATTTGTCTTATTTGGCTTGTTTGTAATTGTAAGTGTGAGAATATGTGGAGCCCAGATTAATCTATGGAGGTTCCAGCATATATTGTGGAAAAACTGTCAAAATCTAGTTGATGTGGGACTCTTAACAATAAGATTGTTTCGAGTGCTTGGGATTTTGCTATGAACTAGGCACAACCTATTAGTTATTAACTTTATAATGTTCAACAATGGGATTACTTGTATACCTAATTACCTATGAAGTTTGTATACATCAAATACTATGTATGATATGCATGAAATTCTCTTGTACTATGAGTCGTGTTATATTTATGTTCTCAAGTGTAAAATAGAGATGCAAAAAGCGTGTAGCTTGGCCCAAAAAAGCTCGGATTTGTCATGTCATCTGGTTTAGACCTAAAAGCCCGTTAGGTTCTTTCTCTTTGTCCCCAAAAAGTCCGAATGTTGTGCGTATTAGGTGTAAATAAGTCAAACCAAAGTACCAAAAAGTCCACTTGTTGTGCATATTTGGTGTAAGTAAGTCAAACCAAAGTATCAAAAAGCCCGATTGTTGTGCATATTTGGTGTAAATAAGTCAAACCAAAGTACCAAAAAGTCCATTGTTGCATATTTGGTGTAACCAAGTCAAACCAAAATATGGTCATTTTCATGAAAACTTTTATCGATGTACCGGTTAAATTGTCCCAGGAAAAAGTAGGCGGAATTTCAATTAACAAGGTCTAGGTTCAAATTCACCTTATCCACCCATCTTGACCTATAGGTTATGACATTATGATTTACCTTTCTCATGATGGTTGTGAGACCTGTACAATAATATATTCTTGGCAATAACCCATTTCACACATTTTTTTATGTTCTTTCGTTTGTGTATCAACAAAGAAAATTACTATTCACATACTTAGATTATTGAAATAGTACTAATTACATTATATGTTTCATTTGTTCAAAAAATTGGGATAAATTGCATCAACTTTAGTTAACATTAGGGGGTCCATGGGAGAACTTTCATAAGATTAAGGGCAAGTTTCTTACTTTTATATAAACATGGGGGGTCTAAGTGAACATTTTTCAAAATATATCATCGGAAAAAAGAAAGTGTGGTTACAGAAAGACCACAAAAGCAACCAAAAAGGGATTTCCAGAAAAACCGACGAAGAAACAGAAATGGCATTCACCGTGAATTTGGCACCGTTGTCCCTCCGATCACCGGAAATCACCGCCGGAAACAATAGTTATTCAAAATCCGGCATATCTTTCACCAAAAAGAGACAGATATTGGCCTTTGCCGCTAGCAATTCGACTGAAGAACCACCGACGATGAAGCCGGAAATCGAACTCGAATTTATAGGGGTAATAAGTCAATTCATTGGTAGTTTTTTTTTTCTTTTTTCAAAATGTTTCTTAAATTGATAAATAAATTTGTTTTTGGTTTTTTGATGAAACGAAGCCAACAGCCGGTGGTGATGGGAAGTATCCGGTGGATAGAGCGGCGGCGGTGAGCGGAGATAAACTGCTAAGGACGATCATGGAGGATAACAAACTGGAGCTTTACGGGACGTATGTATGTTACTTTACACCTCATCAACTATCATCCTCACATTTACCAATAGTGGCATATTGTCTTTATGACTTATGAAAATGGAATAGGATTACTTCTTCGGGGTAGCTATGCTATAATTTTGTAGTAAAAAAAGTCAAAATCTCTATAAAAAATTTACATTTCACTGGTTACTCTATTTTATCAACTTTAACATTAATTATATTAATAAAATATCATTTTTTTTTCCTACATATTTTATCTCACATTCTAATTGATTGGATTTAATTAAAATATTAGTTTCTTTCTTTCTCTCTCTCTTCAGATGATTTTAGTCTCTCTCTCTCTCTTCAGATGATTTTAGAGAATTTTCTAAATTTAAAGATTTTTACGACCTCTCTCCTCATTTTTCTATTTTAGCATAAGAGATAGCATAACTATTGGAGCAACAAAAATGTTAAAAGTTCACTTTTTTTCTATTTTAGCATAGCTATCGGAGATGCTCTTATTGCTTTTTTACAAAAGTGTTTATCAGGTTTTTGATAGGTTTTAACTTTTTAAAAAACTTCTTATAATCGGTTTAACATCAAATAAGTTGTTTTTCTCATATACTTAAAAATGTTTATTACCGGTGTCACACCCGAATAAATCAATAAGTTGTTTCTATAAGCAATCCCAAACACACCCTTAGAAATGTCCATAGATAACCTATTTTGCATAATTACCTGTCCAATAAACGGGCCGGTCTTGTTCACGGGCTAAAAATCTTTTCACGGTTTAAGAAAAACAAAACTTATAGTTTGTCATTAATTTTGCAAAATAATTCAAAATACATAGACATTTTTTCCAACTTAAAATTAGACGTAAATGTGTAATAACGTATATAAGAAAAAAAATGTTTTGCAAAATGTAGAGTATCGACAAAAGAAAGGATCAATTAAGATAAGAAGGAACTGATCAATTAAGGTAATTATGTTTTTTTAATTTTTTGGAGTTCCGATGAATGTTAGTATCATGAATAATATAATTTAACTGGAAATTGGTAAGTATCAATAATTTTTGAATTTTATTTGTAAATTTTAATTATATAGAAGTTAGTTATTATAAAAAATATTAATAGGTTGGGCGGGTTGCCTAAATTTTTTTGCATGGTCTATGTCTGCGTGTTAATTTTAACAAGTCAGTTTATGTTGGTCCATTTATTGGAAAATGATAAGCCCAAATCCACTTTTCTAGTTGGCTGAACAGAACGGATCTAGCGGGCCGTTCCGCCTATGGACAGCTCTCTACTAAAAACATACTAACATTTTTTTCAAAATTTAAAAAATGTTAATTTTTTTGGGGGTAAGTTTTAGTAGTATTTATGTTTGTTTATTTGTTGGTAATCGTTTTTAACATTTATTCTGCTCCATATATATTTTAAACATATTTTATATATCAGATTAAGTAACAATATAAATTACAAAGATTTAAAGATTTATTTGTATAATTAAATTTTATTTTACTTACATAATGTTAATCATTTTATGTCTCCACCTGTGCATGAACTAACGACTTAGGCCTTGTTTGTTTTTTGATTTTAAGCTCTTAATCATCACTTATGTCTAAATCGTTTAGACATTTCATAACTATTTCAAAACTGAAACCAGACTTCAGACTTTAGCACCTCTTAAAAAACAAACGCCACCTTATACTTGCAATCCTAATTCCTACACTCTCGTTCTCATTTCTTGTTAAATCAAGTAACTGAGACTCGTAATCATATAATTCATTTTCACATCGTATATAAATAAGACCCACAAAACAAAAACCTTAAATTAATGTTGAAAATTTCGTTTTTGAAGGGAAAGTTGATGAACTGTGGAGGCGGTGGAAGTTGTGGCACTTGTATCGTGGAGGTACGTTTTCGGTTTTCTACCTATTTTTGTTCTACAAATCCTTTGAAAACTAATCATGTGCAGGGGCGGATGCAGCCCTTTAAGAGGGGGGGGGTCCCAGGACCCCAGTGAACCGTTAAAAAAAGTTACAGGCTAAAAAATATCAAAAATACTATATTTAGTCTTAGTTCCCTCCAGTAAAATTTTCTAAAGGACCTCATCTTGCCGGCGATTGACAAAAACACTAAAAAATCTCTTGAAATGAATAAAAAAACCGAAAAAATCTTTCGAAATCGACAAAAACACTAAGAAAATCATTCAAAATCGACAAAAATAATAAGAAAATCCTTCAAAATCGACAAAAATAATAAGAAAATCCTTCAAAATCGACAAAAACAATAAGAAAATTCCTTGAAATCAACTAAAAAACTTATAAAATTTCCCGAAACATGTCGGGTGACTTTGCACTCCTTTAGTCTACCTTAATGGGACCCCAGTGGACAAAAATTCTGGATCCGCCACTGATCATGTGAATGCTACGAGAAGAATCATTAGTCTTTTGTTACAATATTTCCGCTTGGTGAAAACATATATATGTGTTCACTAACATTTTCTTGTTATATTATTAGGTCGTAGAAGGAAAGGAGCTTTTAAACGAGCGAACAAATACCGAACTCAAATACTTGAAGAAGGTTTCTTTTCTTCAACACGATCCTCTCTCTGTGTTTCAAAATGGGTTGTTTACTAAACAATTACTGTCTCTTACCGGGTAAGAGACGCTTACTCAGTCAGAGTTGATGTCTTTACCAACAATCTTACCGTGCCATTTTGCTACCCGGTAAGCGCTTACCGGGTAAGAGACACTTATAACTGGATAGAGTTAGGGGTTGTTTGGCAGTTGCTGAATGGTTTGGTGTAGAATGATTAAGAGGCTCTTAAGATATAGTGCAAAATGAAAAATACTTGTTTGGTAATTGTTCAGGATGTAATCAGGGCTCTTAATGGTTAAGGGAGGTTCAGGATACAAAATGATTCAGAGGGTTTTGGAACCATTAAGAGGCAGACTTATTTTTTGTCAAACATGATTCACCTCTTAACGATTCAAAGGTTGCCTCTTAATGGAACTGTTAAGAGGTAAACAAACAGCCCTATAGAGTTAGTGGAAATGTTGATTTTTACTCGGTAAGTAAGTGCTTATCTAGTTTGTGTCGGTAAACAACCCCTAAATGTCGATAATGAACCAACATTTTTTAATTATGTTCATAATATACGCAGAAACCCGAGTCGTGGAGGTTGGCTTGCCAAACAATAGTTGGGAACAAAGAAAATTCCGGCAAGGTAGTCATTCAGAGGTTGCCTCAAAGGAAAAAGTGATATCAAGAATTTGTATACAAGTCTTCTTGTCGATGGTTCGACCCATAAAAGTAACAATTTTTTTACGGTATGGTTTAAAAGACTAAATGTTTTTTGACGCCGATGTATAATTATTTGTTGGATGGCACCAAAAAAAGGGTGTTGCTTAAGTGGGGGCTTTTTCGTCTTTTTAAGGACGGGTTATTATTTACTTAATGGTATGGAAGGCTTATTCAATAAGTGATATACATGTGTGTTTGTTTATGACTCGATTAGTTATTTTCGTATCATCGATCGTTGGAGCGAAATGATGCCAAAATCGTACTTCATTTGTAAAGATTTGAAGGATTTTTATAAACGAAAAATACGCTTTGTTATTTAAGAAAATTTAACTAATGCCACAAGGATCGTATTGGTATTTGGCATAGGATTGTATGAGAAGGAGAGTTAAGGTGAGAAGCATAAAAAGAGATATATGAACCATGGATCACTTTTAATCTCATACTCATCCATTAATTGTGCTTTAGAAGGGAGTTGATCCAGTGCATCTCGGTGTACCTCATCCTAATGTGCATTGAAGGGTGGAGATCCCTTCTTACGCTTCTCACCTTAAATCTTCTTCTCATTGGAACCCAACCCAGGGGCGGACCTGTAATGGTGGCACGGGCCACCGTATCATTTCTTCGGCGAAGGGTGAATTTTTGTAGGCTTGTGAAAGGTGCAACCGCATCGTTTTGGACTATCCAACCGTATCTTTGGAAGCTTCAAAAGGATGCACCTAAACTCTTGAAACCAACCAAAAAGCAGTCTTGAAATCAACCGAAAAAACTTTTGAAATCGATAAAAAAAAACCCGAAAAAAACTCTTGAAATCAATCGGAAAAAGAACTCTTGAAAATCAACCGAAAAAACCGGGAAAAAAAAACTCTTGAAATAAACTTTAAAACCGAAAAAGTCCCTCGAAATCGATAAGAAAAACCTGAAAAAAAAAATCCCTCAAAATCAAGCAAAAAACTTTAAAAATCCCTCGAAAATGTGGAATTAGACTAAAAACACATCGAGTGATATTAAACGTTAGTAAAAACATGAAGACGCGTCGATAAAACCCTGTTTTTGTAATTATTTTTTATCTATATTATATGGTGTCACCATATAAAAAAAATCAAGGTCCGTCCCTGACCCAACCAATTGGTATTTACTATTTAGGTTTACTCCTTAAAAACTTTTTAAGAAGATATTATCTTAGATGTAATTAATCTTTTAATTAGAAAATTATACAAAACATGTATTTTATTTTCTTTAATTTGATATGCATATTGATATTTTCTTATAATGTTTTTAACCCGAATTTCAAAATTCCCATCAAGAGTCTATATATTCATTGCGAGTATGTCTATACAATATTTTAATATACAATACATTATATAGAACTTATTAATATGTTTGAACTTTATAAAAAAAATAATGTATAATAGAAACCCTGGTCAACTAAGAGGAGGAATATTTACTTGTTTAACTACTAAGAAGAATGTTAGACTCATAAACATCTATTAAATCATATTAATACAAGAGGGTTGGGTTCACGTGAACCAACTTGTTTTCGTGAGGTCCATGACACCACATTTTTATACTTGAACTTCACACAAAACACATTTTTATATTTGTCTGTGAAGTTTCAAATGTAAAAAAAAAATGGTCAAATAGATCTCACGAAAACAGTCTTGTCTCACGTTATAACTTTTGAATCCCTTTACTAGGAAGTAAATTATTGTGTTTAATCATATTTGATACTATAATTATGAGTAAATTACATACTTGGTCCCTAGGATTTATTGGTTTTAACAGTCTGAGTCCCTAAAATGAAATATCTATCGCTTGCATCCTCGTGGTTTCCATTTTATAACGTATTAGGTCCCTAAAACTAACTTTGTTAGACTTTTCCTGTTAAGTAGGTTAAGTAAGAGGGGCATTTTGGTCATTTTAAGTATAGGGACCAAACACGTAATAAGAATCATAGGGACCAAACATGTAATAAAAACGTAGGAAAATATGTAATTTACTCTTTATATATTTTATATATACTTAATAATTAATAATTCATAACATATATATATATATATATATATATATATATTGTGGGTGTATATATATATTATATAATTTATCAAATACTTTCACAATTTTTCTTATCATAACATTTTTTTTGTTTTTTCTTATTAAAATAATATATTTTCAAATTGTATTTTTGTTATGGCATTATAGTTACATTTTTTTATTATAGTAATATACTTTCATTTCTTTTTTTACACATTATATTTTTAATTTTTTTTATTAAATTGTATGAAAATTAAATATTTTAATGTAACATATTTTTTAAACATATACATTTTTTTCTTCAAAAAAACACATATTTTTTAACATTTTTTAAACGTTAGCAATGTAAAATGTGTTTTACGTTTTTGAATAAACTTCATCGCTTTCTCTAAGATTATTCATATACCACCTATATTATGTTTTTCATCTATTTTTTAAGAATTATTTTAAAAATGTATGAATAATCGGAAGGTAAAGTGAGGAAACTATCTAAAAACTTGATGGTCCATTTTATACATGCCGCGTAAGAAAAATATGTAACTATAATGACATAATAAAAAAATAGTTTGAATACATATTGCTATAATTAAGAAAAATATAACTATAATACCATAATTAAAAAATAATTTAAAAATATATAGCTATAATAAACAAAAATGTAACTATAATGACATAAAAAAATTGAATATATTTTGCTATAATAAAGAAAAATGTAACTATCATGCCATAATAAAAATACAGAATTAAAAATATATTGTTGTAATAAAAAAAACAATGTTATAAAAAATAGTGAAAATTATGGTGATAAATTATATACAATATATATGTTATTAATTATTAATTATTAATTATTTATTATTAAGTATATATAAAATATATAGAGAGTAAGTTACATGTTTGGTCCCTATGGTTTTTATTACATGTTTGGTCCCTAAACTTAAAATGACCAAAATGCCCCTCTTACTTAACTTACTTAACAGAAAAAGTCTAACAAAGTTAGTTTTAGGGACCCAATACGTTATAAAATGGAAACCACGAGGATGCAAGCCATAGATATTTCATTTTAGGGACCCAGACTGTTAAAACCAATAAATCTTAGGGACCAAGTATGTAGTTTACTCTATAATTATTTATAAAATTAAAATAATTGACAATAAAATTTTGGCTCGTTTACGGGCTTTCATTCACTTCAAAGATATACTCGCTCAACAAAAGTTTTTAGATCTACCACTGAACATAACTTATTCAGACCCATATATAAAAAGTACCTATTTCCATTCGAGTACGTTTAAACTTAAAACCGATTATTAAAACCCATATGATTTGTTAATTTTTCTACCTCTTTTATATACTTAAAGAACAATGATAAATGCCATGATATGGACATGATGAATTATTTTAATAATACTTTATATTTTTATATTATAAATTGTAAAATAGTATGTAAGGTTTTTCTAAAGGTATTCACATACACATCTTGACTTTTCATATCCACCCATCCATGACTACAAAAAACAATGCCAAATCTAGAGTATCACTTAAATGTAAACCAAGCCTAAAATTTTGGATCTCATATTTTGGAAGGATTTTGAGTTTGAGTTTGAGTTTGAGTCTGAGTCTGAGGTAGTCAGTTTCGGATTGATGTTGGTTTGAGAATTTTAAAAAATTTATGAGATCTGTGAAAACGTCAACAATAATGTTTTGTTTTACATTAATTTTTTTTATCTAAGTATAATATTTAACATATCAGATTAATTCAGTTTTTCAGATCTGAAAGGTTGTCTTATTCTCATACTCTTTCAGCATTAGCAAATTTATTATCATTCAAATTGTTTATGATCACACGAGTCTTATCTCCCTAGCTTTCACAACAAATTTGTAATTTTTTGTTTTAATACAAATTAAAAAATTAAAAAAATGAAAATATGTTGTGTTTGTATTCAACCCCTATTCTACAAACACTTGTAAAGTCGTTAACCTTCTAGGGACCAACAACATTTATTATGGATTTTGTATTTGTGTTAATCAATTTGTTTTGGTCATGGTTTTTCTGACTAACGTCGTTAAAATAACTTAGTTAACTCTGTTAAATCGAGGGTCATGTTAGACTTTTTCCCTATTTTTAGTCTTTTTTCTATAAAAATAATAAAAACAATATATATAGGCATCTTCAAGTACAAATCAGTCAAAGGTTACAAACTATACAACTCGTATAAATCAATATAAAAAATATAAAAATTCATGATTTTTTTCATCAAATGATATAATTTTAAATATTATTACACATATATTTGTTTCATCTTGTGCAAAAAATACATATTACTTGTTTGTATTTGAACCAAGTGAAACCAAGATTATACACATAATATATATATATACACACACACACATATATATATAGGATCTAATCAAATAAAACTACAAAAAAGTTAAAACATCTCCAACAGCTTCTATAAAAGACAGAAAACAAGGATTTTGAGCAATTTTTTGCTCCAACAGCATCCCTAAAACTTTCTCCAAAATAGAGAAAGTACGAGAGAGTGTACAAAAATCTTCAAATTTGGAGATATCCCTAAAAGTAATTACCTTGAGAGAGAAACATTATTTTATTATCTTCCACCAATAAAAAATATTGAAGTTAAATGTTTATTTGAGAGAAATAATATTTTATTAGAAATATATAATATTTTAATAATATAATGAATGATGTAATCTCTAAAATAGAGAAGCTGTTGGAGTTGAATGTAATATTTTTTAGAGATTTTAAATTTTGATTTTTTATTTTAGAAAAATTATAGAGAAGTTGTTGAGATGCTCTTATAAACTCGTAAAAAAATACTATAAAAATAATTTTTTACATTTTTTTTTTTCAGCAAAACATATAATTTAAGATAATGTTTCACGTATCTTTGGGTTCACCTTGTGAAATAATTACATATGATTTTTTTTTTGGATTCACCTAGTGAAACCAAGATTATGCGTAAAAAATATTTATATGGTGAAACAAATACATGTGAAAGTTTCTTATTATGAAACAAATATATGTGAAATAATATCATTCTAGCCTTTGATGAAAAATAATAATGAAAAACATTATTTTTAATAAAAATCGGTTTTCACGAGTTTGTAACTTTTTGTGGTTTTTATTTGATTATCGCCCTATATATATATATATGTGTGTGTGTGTGTGAGGCGGGTTTAAATGAGAACGCTAACTATTTATGATAATACGATAAACGTTTTTCATTTACAAAATCATATGTGATTTTTCACTGACTGTAGCGGACGACTTTTGGGGCCCCTTAAGTCGCACCGGATCATTTATGATTTTCTACAAAATCACATATGATTTGTACATGAATTTTTTTCTTAATTTTAAAAATGATTGGCGAAGGATTGTCCTTGTATTTTCTTAAATTGTTACCGTTCTCGCATGAACCTCTTATATATATATATTTATAAAGATACCAAAATAAATAAAATAAGATATCATTTTATGATTTGATTTTTTGTTTAAACTAAAAAATTAATTATATTAAATATGATTTAATTTTATTGTTTTATTATAGTGTTGGAAAAAAGATGTGGTCTCATTATTTTAATATGGTTGATTTTTTAATTTAAATAAATCACATCATAAAACCGTGTCTTATTTTATTTAGAGTGAATAAATATGATATGATTTTATAATTTGATTTGTTTATATTAAAATTATAACTATATTAAAGACAATCTATTTTATTATTCTTTTTCCATAAATGCAATGAACAAGTTTATTATCTATATTTTAACACCAAAATTAGTACAAACCATTAACAAGTCAACAAAATTTATCATCCTAAAGTTATGGTTTTTCAGCTTTCATATTGTTCTTTATCCGAAAAACTCATAATCAACTATTTAGGTTTTAATCAAATAAATATTCATACATATTATCGTTTTGGTAACTTAAAATTGAACAAATCCAAATATAAACTTCAATCAAGTTTTCACACCCTAAAAGACAAAAATATTAAAACAATAAATCGTATTTAATATAATCAACACCTCAATTTAATTTTTGGACAGAGCCGGTGACCAAATATCAAACCCAACCCAAACCAAACATCCCCTTCTAAATCAGATTTCAAAGCACTTGGGTTTTGCATAGACACTTTAATTTGGTTTGGGTTCGAGTTTCAGATCAATCCGGTTTTGCACATCCCTAATATCAGTAAATGTAGTATTTCTTTTAATAATGTTGTACGTGTTTTCTTTTAATTATCTAACATAATACACATTTTCAGCAAGTTTTAAAACAACTTTATAGTTTTACTTCTCAATAATAGTTCTTTTTAAATTTATGACTTGAGTAAACGACAATATTTATTTATTGGTTGACTTAATTGAGTGGTCTGTATTTGAACAATCCAACCCCACTACCTTGGCTTCAGTGTATAAAATACAATTTTTGTATGATTGAGTTATATAATGTAGTATTACTATTTGTTTACTTCTTAACAGTTCTATTAAGATGCAATTTCTGAATCATTAAGAGGTGAATATTGTTTAACAAAAAATAAGTATGTTTATTAATGGTTATAAATCCTCTGAATCATTTTGTATCATGAAGCTCTCTTAATCATTAAGAGTTCTAATTACATCCTGAATAATTATTAAACAATTATATTTTATTTTAGACTATATCATAAGAGTTTATTAATCATTTTACACCAAACCATTCAACAACTGTCAAACAACATCAAATGAAGGGATACATTTTCAGAGTGGCTTACAAACATCTCCAACAAATTATTGAAATTTTTTTCACAACAAAGAATCAAAAATCAAAATTTCCAAATATATATATATATATATATATTTTAACTCAAATTTCTTTATTTTTGAAAATCATAACATTAATTATGTTACTAATATATTCAATAATTTACCATTCCAATAAAATTTCAAAGAATTATAGATAAAATAATAATACAATTAATTTCATCTTAAAACAATATAAAAAAACAATTTCTCTCACAAAAATGACTTTTTAAGAATTCTTTAAATATGAATATTTTTTAAGTTTCTCTCTCCTACTTTTCTATTTGATATTTTTTTGAAAAATCTATTAAAACCCATAAAAATAAATTAAAATCTCCAAAATCTACTTTTTTTTATTTAAAAAATACGCTAACAAAAACAGAAAGATATAGACTTTACGAGGGCACATATCTTTGTTTCATATGATATTTATGATTCATGCCTTCAAAATTAATTTTTTAATATTCATAATTATTTTATTTTTAACATTTTAGGATTCTTGCTTTATCATGTAATTAATATACATTTTCACTTCAATAATTTGAAAAATGTAAACCATAAACGTTTAATAATTATAAATAGAGTGAATTACATACTCCGTCCCTAGGGTTTATTAGTTTTAACACTCCGGGTCCATAAAAAGAAATATCTAGTGACGGGGTATGTAATTCACTCTTATAAATAATAAACCATAGTAGGAAACTATAGTCAAATACCTATATTCTCTACAAAAGTAAATAATAAGGTTTGAAAATCTATAATACAAATATAAAATTTATAAATTGATTACATTTTTTATTTTAGAATACATAATTACTAAATATGAATTACGAAATGTTATTTACAAAATCAAAATATTTTAATTTATTATGATTAAGAAAATTATAAACAATTAAATAAGTTTATATTTTAGCTTTCAAAATCACCTTTTAACAATTATTTATCGAAATATATTATTATTTAATTATTATAATTTAAAATTACAAGATCCAAAATTGTTGAGTTGTTGTATTGTCAACTCTGTGGATCCAAAAATTGAATCAAAAGTGAAAAACTATGACACCTTTATAGTGACGTGGCACTGAATTACTGGAAAGACCCAACAGTGGGCCCCATTTTAATAAACATACCAAACATTATTATGATGCAATTTAAGATTAAATTACAAAATACTCCCTTGTATATACGTTATCAAACACTTTTAGTACTTGTGATTTAGTTTTACCACATTAAGTCCAAAATCCGAAATTATTTAACATATTTGGTCCTTCGTGGCGTAGCGTTAAATACAACATTATGCCATTTTAAACGAAGGTGAAAATATCAATCAAACAAGTAAAAAGTAAGATTATTTATATTTTTCAATCAGTTTAATGAACAATTTTTTAATTTTTATGAATTTGAGAGCATTGGTAAAAAAATATGTCATTGTTATTATAAAAATTATATTTTATTTAAACACTTTATATTGTTTAAAATTTGTTATTTTCGGACAAACACATATTAAAAATTGGGCTACTAAACTTGTCCATTGATGTATACTCTAGGGGTAATTCTGTAATTTACTTATTTCAGTATTATTTTTCTTTGTTCTGTAGTTCCATTAAATTTAACAGTTGCAGAATGGTTTGGTATATAATGATAAAAAATGGTCAAGAGCTTTTATGGTATAGTGTAAAATGACATATAATTGTTTGATAATTGTTCAAAATGAAATGAGGATTATAAATAGTTAAGGAAGATCCATGATACAAAATGGTTCAGAGAGTTTTGGAACCATTAAGAGACAAACTTATTTTTTTTGCCAAACATGATTCAACTCTTAACGATTCAGATGTCGTCTCTTAATGAAACTGTTAAGAAGTAAACAAATAGCCCGTAAATAGTTATTGGTTCCCCAATTTTTAATTTTCGCCTTTTATGATTAATGCTTCAATGGTTTAAGATATTTACGTTGGAACAAACATGCCTAAAGTTTTAGTTTTTGTCGCGTGGCATAACACAATTCGTCTGAGTATGGTATATTTGTATTAAGGGTGTCAATTTTGTACCATGATAAACCGACCAATTACTAAGTCAACCGTGTCAATTTAATTGGTAATAATTTAGCTGATAGCAACCTAATGAGTTGATAGTATCGTATCAACTATATAAACTTGGTTGACACGTGGTATTAGAAGTTGTTTACCATGGTAATATTATACTGGCTTATTTTTTTATTTATTAATTAAAATTTAGTAGAATTTAACATGTTTTGATTTTAAATTTTAAATGTTTCTATTTTTCAGTTTTGCTAAATTATGATATGGATGTATAAATATAATTTGACTGAATTCATTTGCCCAACCCTAACAACCTTAGTAACTCATCTACATCTTCATGGTCTGTCGTCGCTTCTCAATGATGGTTTGTATTATATGAAAATTATTTGAATTTTATATATGTAATATAAATGGTACAACACATATCAACATTATTTGGATACTCGGTTGTTTTAGGGCACCAAAATCTAGTTGGTACTAATATGTACCAACCAGAAAAAGTTGATACCAATATAGTTGGCAGAGAGCATCTCTAACAACTATGCTATAACTTTTCTATAATAGAGTAATAAAAGTCAAAATCTCTATAAAATCTTACTTCCAACTCTAACAATTACTTTATTTTAGCAATTATAGTATTAATTATATTAATAAAATATTATTTTTCTCTCCTACACATTTTATTTAAACACTCTAATTGGTTGAATATAATTAAATATTGTTTTCTCTCTCTTCTAAAGGGTTTTAGAGATTTCTCTAAATTTAGAGATTTTTACAATCTCTCCCATTTTTTCTATTTTAGCATAAAGAATAGCATAGTTGTTAGAGCAACACAAATGTTAAAAACCCATTTTTTTTACTTAAGCATAGCTATTGGAGATGCTCCGATACATGATATAATTTTTTGAAAAAAATATTTGGTGCCGTTCATGTCCACCCTAATTCATACAGACACGTGTCATGGTATAAAATATACCAAAAGAAGGCACCAGACTTGTCAAAATCATGGTTTTGTCTTGATTTATGATGTGGGCCATCCTCAAATTCATCCAAATTGATCTCGACCCTGGTGTCTATATACAGTTGCTACTTAGTTTTAAAGTCGCTCACATCTACTGTAGATGAATTAATGTCTCTTAGGTTTTTGTGGACATATTATGCGTAAAAAAAATATGTACATAGTCGACGGACACTTGGCTCATATCTGCCATTTGCTAAGAGAAAAGCCAACTATAAACTTGTATACCAAAATACAGATAAATAAACCAACATGATTTGCTTATGTTATGTGGCATGTATGATGACATTATTCGTTTTGAACCCATAATCAGTTCACCACCTAACCTATCCAATAATGCTCAAAGAGATACAACGCTTACAAAATACCAATTTTCATATATCCTATCCAGTCAGTATACTATAATTTACAATTTATGTTCTCTTCGATTTAAATACTTTATTACCAAAAGTTGGTATTATTTGTCAAATTTACCCTTGAATGATAGCAATGTATATCCATGTGAATTTCATAATGATAGTTGGACAAAAGATAATTGCATACGATATTCAAAAATAACTTTAAGAGAGTGGTTGGATGTGCTCTATATCAATTATTTTAAATAGATATCATAATAAACTTTGAAATATTTAACATATTAGATCAGAGACGGATCTAGTGCATTGAAGGTGGAGGGAAAGGACCCTAGTCAAGAGGTTAGAAAAAAAAATTACATAGGTAAAAAAATCAAAAATGTAAAACTCACTCTTAGTTCTTCTCAGTAAAAATTTCCAAGGGACCTTACATTGCCCGTGATTGCAAAAAATGCTAAAATAATATCTTGAAATCAATCCAAAAATGGAAAAAGTTTTTCGAAATCGACAAAAATACTAAGAAAATCCCTCGAAATCGACAAAAACACTAATAAAATCCCCCGAAATCAACTAAAAAACTTTAAAAAATCCCTCGAAACTGTGTAGTTAGGGTAAAAACACGTTGGATGACTTTATGCGCCAGTCTACCTTAATTGGGACCCTACTAGGCAAAAATTCTGGATCCGCCACTGTATCAGATATCAAATCTAAACTATATTTGTTTTTTTTAATTTGTATAGCCAAAATAATCAGATCTCGAGAATCATGTAAAAAAAATTATTGTAGCAAAAATTGTTTTTGAGATTAAATATAAATTTTTTAAGCTATCCCTAATTTTAATAAAATATTGTTTGATTATATAAATATTATATATTGAACATCAGAATAATCATGTGAATACAAAACATCCAAAACCCTTTCTAAAAGTATGGGGGAAAACTGTATATTAGGCAATACTATAGGGACTAATATCGTAATTAACTCATTTTAGAATTTTAGAAGTTTAAACTGTACCTCCATCCCGCTCTCACAACCCCACCCCACCCCACCCCTACATATACACACACAAGCCACCCACTCACTCACACTCACTCTCTATGGCTTCAACATGATGCATTTCGAAGAAGCCCTAGCTCTGATGCTTTGACCGCCATTGTTGTCGATTTGGTTTGTCGGAGGGAGCTTCTCGAATGCAGAGTAAGCTCACGCATCTTTCCCTCTCTTGCACGCAATCGCATTATACGTTCGTAACATTCATACAGGTTGAAATTTTCAGCTTCAAAAAACGCATTTTAGAAATTCATGTTTTGGAGGATTGATTTTGTAATTGCATTGTGTTTTCTTTGATTTGAGATGAATTGGATGTATAGATCTGTGATTTTGATTTTGCGTTGAGGAATTTTATTTTATATATATTTTTAAAAAGTTTCTACCTAACGTCGTTGACCGCTTATTGCACTTGAAACTCGAATTATTTCGAGTTTTTGAAAATTGAAGCTAAAATTTCTAGAGGGAATGAAATGTATGTTGGCTGAATAGAAAATTTGTTGTTTGGCCAACCAATTGATGCATCTGGTGTTCCATATGCAGATGTACTTGTATAGCTGGAAGTAATTGGAAGAGTTCTGACAATTCTTTAACATTTTGTTTTTATTTTGATTCCACTGTTTTGTGTTTATTTTTAATTGTTTTTAAATGATTTTATGGAGCAGTGAATTGTTTATTTACGTTACAAATATGTTTTTGAAGCATGAGGTCTTAGATTTGTTTCTCTGTTCTGATGGATTTGGGGAAGTTTGATGCTGATACTGACAAAAGAGTACAAATTATGATTTTTGTATTTAATATGCTTGTAAAATGATTCTTAACTTTAATTTGTTTTGGGAAAATCTTATTGAACATGTAAAGCTTGCTTGTTGAATTAGGATCTTGAGATTTACCAGATAAGTTGATGTAAATGCCTCTGAGGTTGCTCTTGACCACCAAAGTCATGAAACCTCAAAAATGTATTACTTTACCTTCCTTGACCTGAATTGAGCTTTGTTAGATAAGACAAAGATTCATAGTTTTATTTTTTGTTCAGCCAAAGGGGACATACAGAGAGTGTAGTGCACATCATACTTGTTGAACCCAATTGAACCTGGGCTACTTGTAGATTTTGTTTATGTACTTTCTTATGCATAAACAAGGTCAAGGAGAAAAAATATTGATGTTTGTTTACCTCAATTTTGTAATCAAACAAGTAAACATAGTTAATAAGGAGAGGGTTTGTTATGTTTCTAGGCACATATTAGGGTTCTATGATGATTTGTGTCTTCATCTTTGTGTGAATTATCATTTCTAGGTATGTTGGCAGCACCAATTGTTTATATTGTCCTTAAGATGTTGACAAGTAAACAATTAGATCAAAAACAAAGTCATTTTCATTTATTGTTTTTGGATTGTCTTACTTCTAAAGTCATCTTTTACTCATTTTGCTTTTACAACCTTTATGTTTATGTTGATGATGGAAATTTTGTTGATTTGCATTTGGGATTATGTAGGGACATGAGATTAATGACCAGCCCATGTAATATTCATTACATTTGATATTTATGTCATAGGTTTGATAGAAGACAACAATTCTATGGTCATTGTGATTCTGGCGCATGAGAAAGTGTGTCAAGTTTCAGTTCCCACCATGGATTCAATCATAGAAATAATGGAACAACATAATGCTGATGAACTGTTATTGAAGATGGTAGGAGTAGCATAAACATTGATGACTTAAAGACATGTTAAAGAATCATTTGATCTGAGGTTTCATTTTTGCCATTCTATAGGATAGTATTGTTATGGGTTAAAGACAGATGGTTCTCTGAAGATACTGCAAAGTCAATAGGTATCCTTATGTATAAGAGAAGAGATATATAAATTATATGACAAATGAAAGAGATACATGGATAAAAGAGGAGTTTTTTCTTGAAGTCAAATTGATTAAGATGTTCTAGAATTGAATCTAATAAAAAGTATTTATGGTGTTTGATGTGCCTTTCACCAAAATTACATCTTTTCAGTTTTAATCACTTCTCTTCAACAAGCGACTTACAAAGCAAGAAGTATGTGAATTAGTATATGGGTTTAAGTAAAAAGTAGGCTGAATACCTGCATTAGGGGTCCAAATGTATTGGTTTCTGATTGTCAAATAAACTAGTTGTCAGGGCTTGTTTGATTGTTAACCCTTGTCGAGTGGTACTCCATGACTCCATGTTTACTGTAAGGGCAAGCTGAGGATTTTGTTTAGGCACCATTTAAGTCGTGAAAGTTGACCACATGTTACTAGAATGATTTCCTTTGATATCACCGGAGACACAAATTATGTCAACATGTAGTGTTTAAACTAAAGGCTTTCTAAATTTTGTTGCTTCACTTTTATTTTAAGGTGACAATTTTGTTTTGACATCACATTGACCAAACTTGACTGCATATTGGAAGTTGCTAACACGAATTTAGATGTTTTAGCTGCAGAATTCATGGAAAGCAAGTCAAACTAACACCATGAACCACTCTATGGCAAGACAAGCAGACATGAATAAAGAAAATGTACCTGTTGCTAATATTCAAGAGCCCACTGCAAGGATTACTAGAGCACGGGCTAAAGCATTGGGAATATCTGGAAAGTTACCCCCATTACACCCTCTGGTGAAACAGGAATCCAATAAGGCTTTGCAGCCAAACTCTAAAAGAGGGTCTTCAGATAACAAATCCACCACTGATGTTGGCAATGGCTTTCAGTCGAAGAGAAGGGCCGTTCTCAAGGATGTCACTAACATGCCCTTTGATGATTTAAATATAAATGTCATCAATGAAATAAAAATTCAGGTACAAACATGTCTCAGTTTTCAACTATAACAAATTACTGCAACATATTATTTGTGTAGATTTATGGCATTAACGATGGTTGGCAGACTCGCAAGCAACTTAGAAGAAGCAATGCCAAGAAGAATGACATGGTGGCGCCAGCTGTTTGTGTGGGCCTGCAGGATCAAATGGGAAAGGCTAAAGCAACAGAAGATATGACCAAACAGAGCATAAAGGAGTTACGAGAAATAACTTCACAGCTAAAGTTAGTAAATGATTTAGAAAGCGAACCAAGTATATATAAAAACCCAAAAGCAGGTTGTATGCCAGTGTTGGTGCCTGGAAAGATAACTTCCAATAACCAGTTTGGACTTGAAAGCTCTTTGCAGAAAGGTAAAAATGATCTGTGTTAAGATGTAAGAAAGTTCCATGATGTGCTTAATGGTACCTATTGGCACATTAAGCCCTCATCATATGAATGACTTTGTCGAACTCTTGTATTTACAAGTTCAATTTCGTTGCATTATGCAGGAGAAATCAAGCTTTCCAACAAAGTGGAGGCCTCAAATGATCAAGCTATTCTTGATATTGATTGTAAGCATAAAGATCCTAAGATGTGCAGCTTATATGCTGCTGAAGTATATAACAATTTACGTGTGACAGAGGTATGCTTGGCTGTTCAGCTGTTGACCTCCCTTTATTGGTCTATGTGTTATACTTCATATCATATATAACTAAATGTTCACTAACATCCACGTGTTTTTTTACTTATGAATATTGAAGGATCTCTTTCTTAATGGCAAAAAGATCATTACCTTTTTTATGTATAATTATTCTAAAGTATGTCTTTCTCTTCAGCTGAAATGGAGGCCTTCGGCTGATTATATGCAAACAGTGCAGCGGGACATCACACAGGAAATGCGTGGTATTCTAATTGACTGGCTTGTGGAGGTTAGCTCTTGATTATAATATAGATTTAGACATTTAATTTTTTATATAAAGTAAATGACAGCCATTATGTTTCATATTTCAAATCTGTTATTCTTTTGCATTGCATATCATCTCATCTTAAATTTCAGTTTGGATTGGCTTCGGGTTTTTACCTAGTTACTGAATGACTAGTTGCACTTGCACAAAAGTTCATGCTTGATTTGCTGTATGCATATCTAGCTTTAAATGTTGGATTCTCTTTGATATTTGTTCATGAAATAAAAACTCTACTTTGTTATTCTTACTGCAGATAATCTGATGCTCTCCATTGATTTATCAATTATAAAAACTTTTATTTTCTGATGTTTAGGTTTCTGAAGAATATAGGCTAGCATCTGAAACACTTTACCTAACAGTCGCTCTTATTGATCGGTATCTCTCTAAAATGTACATTGAAAAACAAAGACTTCAATTGCTTGGGATAACCTGCATGCTCATTGCCTCGTAAGTTTTCTTCTTTTCATTTATTAAATTGGCCTAAATCATCATTTACAATTTCACAGGTTCGTGTTACGACATTGATCCAAAAAATTTCAAGATTAAAGTGGGCATCTTTCTACTCTCCACTGATGTTCAAATTGTTAGATTCCTTTCTTGATAAAGGCACAATAAAGATTTCATTAAAATGGGAATGTACATAAAGTGGTACATCAAATTTTTGGATTCTTAAATTCTTTTTTTGATATTGAGCTGGACTTTTGTTAAGAAATGCATCTCAATTTTACTAACAGATTTCCAATGTTGTTTGAAGTACAATGCATGATTTTGGTGATTTTTTAGTTAAGTTATTTTCACTGAAAGTGGCTTCTACATTGATATTTCGTTTCTGTTGACTTAAAAGTTTAAGTATTTCTGAGATCATCAAAATATTTCCAATAACATTATTCCACTCTATATATTCCCCCACTTTCACTTGCATCCATCTTATTAAACAGTCGTTTTTTTATAACAAAGGGGACGGAACCCCTAGGAAAACTTTATTCGTCATACAGTTAATTTGAGTATTCTTTAATCTTACAAGAATCTAACGATATATCTATCTGATTATTTAAGGAAGTACGAAGAAATTAGTGCTCCACGTGTTGAGGACTTCTGTTTCATCACAGATGGCACCTACACTAGACAAGAGGTACTTTCACTTACTGCTACTACTACAAATTTACATTAATTACTTCTAGCATATGACAATATAAGCTTAAAGTTTTTTGGCAGTTGCTGAATGGTTTGGTGCAGAATGATTAAGAAGCTCTTATAATATTTTGCAAAATGAAATATAATTGTTCGGTAATTGTTCAGGATGTAATTAGGGCTCTTAATGGTTAAGGAGGGGGGGGTCCAGGATACATGATACCATTAAGAGGCAGACTTATTTTTTGCCAAACAGGATTCACCTTTTAGCAATTTTGTAGTTTTGTAGACTCAAAGTTTAAAATAGTTTTCCCATTATTCCCATCTCACTTGCATTTTATCTCGTTAAACTTTAATGCCACCTTCTGTATTCTGAAAACATTCCCAAATCCATCTGTGCAAGTCTAAAAGGCTAACAAGTAGTGTTTATCTTATCAGGTACTGGACATGGAGCGTCAAGTTCTTGACATATTGAGCTTTCATCTTTCTGTTCCAACTGTAAAAAAGTTCCTTCGGTAAAAAAAAACTCCATTTGCACACTCTATTTTAGAAACATGTATCAAAACTCTCAACCTTCTAACACACAATGATATATGTTTTATTTTTTCAGGAGATTCATTTTTGCTGCACAAAGTTCTTATAAGGTACATTGATATAAATTTTGTTCATCACCTTTGCGGTCACTACAACAAAATCGGCTTTATAGGACACCAAATATGTCTAAATCTCCTAACATGCTGCTTTATAGGACTTAAGTTTATTGGGCTAAAAATTTGTGAAAGTATTACAATAAGTTTATAATGACACTTTTGGGAGTCCTAAAAGCAAGTTTTTTAAGAAAATTCTGAAATAAATGTCTTTTTACATGATACTATTTGAAAAAATATTTAAAAAAAACAAATGTCCAATTAAAACTGATTTTTGTCATAGTCCTAACATACTCTTTATAGGACTTAGGTTTATAATAAGACCAAACAATTTTGTGCCATATCCAAAAGTATTATAATAAGTTGATAGGACATTTTTGCACGTTCTAACAAAAATTTTTGAAAAAAAAATATGAAATAAACCATCCTATTAGTCTTTTCACACGATTTCTTTTAAAAAAGGATCTTATTAAAACAAGTGTTCTGTAAAGCCAATTTTGCTGTAATGGGTCCATCTAATTATGGCCAGAAATAGTAGAAATAATCTAAAAGTGCGAAAAACCAACTTTATATGCAGGTCCCTGTCATAGAACTGGAATTCTTGGCTAACTATTTAGCAGAATTAACTCTCACCGAGTACGGTTTTTTGAAGTTTCTGCCATCCCTTATTGCTGCTTCAGCTGTGTTCTTAGCCAAATGGACCCTTGATCAGATTGAACATCCATGGGTCTGTTTTCTTTTCTTTTTACGTTCGATGTTATTCCAATTCAGCTGAAAAATAAGGTTATTTTCTTTTTCAACTTTCAAAAGTGTTAACCTGAAACCTTTGTTGCAGAATCCTACTTTAGAACATTATACTAACTATAAGGCATCGGACTTAAAAGCAACAGTTCTGGCACTGCAAGATCTGCAACTTAACGATGCTGCCCCTCTTCGCGCAATACGTCAAAAGTACAGGCAAAAACAGGTAAAACTGCAACATTTCTTTTTATGGAAAGTTTTCATTTCAAAATAAAAATAGTGCTCCAGCTTCATTATCTCTTAAATGCCCGTTAAACAATTTTTGAGTTACATAATACATATTACCCCCAGGTCCCAAAATAAGTGTTCACTTTCAAAAGTAAATGTCTAATTTTCAGTTCTATCAATAATTATGAGATGGAGAAATTCAATACACCATCTACTATTAAGGATAAAATTGTCATTTAATTAATAAAAATGTAATACTTGCATATTTCTAAAACTGTATATTTTTCATTATGAACATTTATTTATTTTGAGATGAAGGGAGTATAAAATATAATTCAGGCTTTATAAGCTTGTTTATGGGCTTGAACTTTAACTCGAGATTTATTAACTCACTGACTCGAGCTTGATACGTCGTATTTTTATTAACATGTTCAGCTCGGAAAAATGTACGCTCGTATAGCTCAACTAGAAAATTTTAATTGAGCTTTTGAACGAGCTGAGTAGAACATTGGTGTTACGTAGCTCGACTCATTAAGTTAAATAAACTATATTTTGTGTTCAAGATCAACTTGAGTTCCAGGAACCTCAAAAAAGAGATTGCAACTGTTTTTTTCCCCTATGCACGTGCGCATGTTACAAATTACCAGTATGCATTTGTGCATACCCTACAGATGGAGGGCTCCCAAAGTGTTCTTAAGTTTTTTTAGGTTCCCCCCTGCACTTGACCATATATATATATATATTATATAGGCATGAGATCATGTGAGAAGTGAAGCTAAAGTGAGAAGTATAAGAAGAGATCTTGGCCCTTGATCACTTTTAATCTCAAACCCACCCATGAATCGCATTTGACACGGGGATTGATCCGGTGCATCTTGGTGCATCTCATCCTAATGTGCGTTAAGGGTGGAGATCCTTTCTCACCATAACTTCAGTTCTCACCGAAAACCAACCCTATATATATATATATATATATATATATATGTATGAAAACAATCTTTGCACTGTATGTTAGATCAAATGTTGTGATTTTCATTGTGGTATGGTCTGACAAAAGCTGTTTTTTGTAACGACAGTTCAAAAGCGTAGCGACCTTAACCTCCCGAAAACCAGTGGAACAGTTGTACTAACGTTTGACTAGCTGATGTTTCTTCATAAGACAGAGACGATTTTAGAAAACTCTTTTTAAATTATTATTGTTATCCATGGTGCAACATATCTCGTGTTGTAAGTTGTAACTGTTTCAAAGTTGTCTACATGTGTAACCTTTATTAATTAATACCTTTGTATCTATCTAAACCAATTGATTATTCATGTTATATAATTCCATTTCTTCACCATTCATTTCATTTCTTGGCATTCAATCTTATGTTTTTGTGCATTGTATTTTGTAAGTATAGAGACCGGCAAAGGGGACCCGATCTTGTAACGGGTCTTGGTTCACTGAGGCCGGACAATCATCGGTTACGACCCTAATGATTGGGCTAGTTTTGGCCTTGTTTGTTTTTTTTTCATTTTAAGCTCTTAATCACCACTTATGTCTGATTCGTTTAGACGTTTCATAACCATTTTAGAACTGAAATCAGATTTCAGGCTTCAGCACCTTTTAAAAAACAAACGCCACCCTAGTCTTTCCAACTAGTTAAGCCTTTTGAAACCCAAACTGGTCTTATAACTGGTCCAGATTAAAAGTTGGGCGGAAGTTAATTATTATTTTTTTAGTTAACCTAATATTTACTTGATTTTTAAATAATTTTACATTGATATTATGGATTAATTCTAACATCTTATCACATGTTTTAGGTTTAACAACGCTTTAAATTTTGTTATTATTAGTAAAAAATATAAAATAATTCAACTATACATCACAAGAAAATAACAAGAATAGTTATATAATAATTGATAATTTGAATACTTTTCCTAATATTTGTCATATTGGTGTTATGGGACTATGGGGAGATTTGGTTAATTAATCAATATCAGGAAGATTCGTTATTTTGTTTTTTTTTTTATTTTGTTGGCAAGTTGTTCTAATGCCAATTTTTGTCTTACTTTCTTTTGATGCTATAGAAATAATATCTTAAATAAATGTATAACTTAATTAGAGACGCATAAAAAACCACGGTCATTGAACTTGGAAAATAACATCATTTTCATGGACTTGTTATAGATGGGTCGAAGTCTTTGGCTTGGTTCTTTCATACATAAAACTAATTCAAAATAAATCTGTTAAAAAACTGATCTTTATTCATAACATTCGTTCAATTGATTTTTGTGAAGCCCCAAGCATTTGGATTTGCTTTTGCATCAACAGTGGACCTTTAAAAACAACAAAACAAAATTCGACATAATAAGACCATTTAGGCCCGCCAAACCTAGATTGGTCCTTGGAATGATCGAACTTTCAACCAAATTCCCAATGAACCAAATATCCACTAATTTCTGTAGCTTGAATGCTTGTGATTAGTGCCAAGAAGGGCTTGAATGATCCTTGTGAGGTTTTGTGGTATTACACACAACTAGTTTAATCGATGAGCTTAAGGGACAAATTAAACAAGCTACAAAATAAAATCCAAATTGAACCCTTAAAGCCTTGTATCAGCAGACCCCAACACCAACTTCATTTTTCTTTAACCATCGAGCATTGGTATACCATTATAATCGATACAGGTGAAGTCAACAGTAGTTCCATGACCGAGGAGATGACATAAATTCTAAAACTCTTTCTTTAGCTGCCCGAGAACCTCATTGAGTCATTGGACATGATAGAGTACTCACAGATCTTAACAACTATAACGAAAAAACAAATGAAAACCAAACAAGTTTCAGACATATGAAATCAAATCGTGAAAATTATCCTTCAGACATAGAATGCCAAAAACAAAAACAAAAAAAATGCAGTCAACCAATAAAATCATTAATTTCGGTATTCTTTTTCATATTTAGTAAAATGCAAATTATAATAAACATTCTTTGATGATGGTTTATATCATCATAGAGAGGCTCGGGTAAAAACCTCAAATAAATAGAAAACCAAAGAACACTCTGGTAGCCCTCTATCTGAACGATATGTAACAAATACATATAAACGACTGAAGTTGTTTATTTTTCTATACACAAATACATATGCAAGTGTACATGTTATAAATTACCAGTATACATTTGTTTATATCGTCCAAATTAAACGTTACCGGGTGTCCTTCATTTTTTTTCATTTTTTTAAGTTTCCCTTGTATTTTATACAATTAATATTAATTGTTAGATCATATAACATGTAAAACTTTTATTTCACAAAAAAAAAATGGACAATGCTACAGTGTCCAAAGATGGACTGTCACAATGGAGGGTCAAAGCTGATGCTATATGGATATTTGTAGATACAAATAATCAGTATATTTATCGATCTCCCCAAGAAAAAATTATTAGCAACAACATTAATCACACTCTGGT
Organism: Silybum marianum; assembly: GCA_036898165.1. Taxonomy (NCBI): domain Eukaryota; kingdom Viridiplantae; phylum Streptophyta; class Magnoliopsida; order Asterales; family Asteraceae; genus Silybum; species Silybum marianum. The sequence goes on from CM072539.1 coordinate 22,448,790, forward strand.
GAATCGATCCATCCATCCATCGATTGTTCACCGCTGCAACGGAATTTCTTCCGATTTTGTGCTAATTTAACCGATTACTCACTCACTGGTTAGTGCTACTCCTTCTACACTGATGCTAATCACTATGTTTTTATTTCGAGAAATCAACTGAAATTCGCAAGGATTTTAGTTGTTGTTTAACTAGGGATTTTGAGTGTGGGTTTTTATTCGAACCGATTGTTTTTATTGATCCGATTGTTTAGTATTCAGGTATGATTTGGCTTTTTGTACAATTATGCAAGTGCCGTTTTTTGAGTTTTTATTACTTCGTTATTGTCGTTTGGTTGTGAATGGTGAATTTTATGATGGTTGGTCTGGTGTATTGATTGATAAGTTATGCGATTCTTGCCCAATTTCAGCAATTTTACTGCATTTGATTTTTTCCCCAAATTGTTAAGCCCTGAATCTATATCTCTTTGGTTTCTGCTTATTAGACTACTTGGTACTGAATAAGAGAATTGATTCAATTAAGAATAATCTTGTTTATATTGTAGTAGGGTCAGGACCAGCGGAAACCTCAAAAAAAAAAAAAAAACACCGTGGGAGCCCTCCGTCTGGATGGTATGCACAAATACATACTGTAATATTTAACATGCACGTGCATAGAAAAAGAAACAGCTTCAATCCTTGTATGCATTTGTGCATCCCGTCTATGCACTAACGATACCGTCCAGGTGAAGGGCTCCCAGGGTGTTCTTCAGTATTTTCTTTTTAGGTTTTCCCTTTAACCTCCCTCTATTGTAGTATTTGAGTTAACCGCCAAGCTTGCTTCGTAAGTGTAAGATGATCATTGTACCGGAAAACTTGAACGGACGATGTGGATTCGTTTGTTTTGATCAACAAGAAGTCAAGAATATGACATTTGATTTTTTTTTTCTTTTATGTGTTAGTTTTGTGGGGAAAGGTTGGGAAATGAACATTATTGGACAATATTGAAAGCATGAAGTAATTTGATGTTTCAAGAACAATATGGAATGATAGTTGTAATCTGATTAATTACTTATCCTTGACAGAAGTTGCACAATATCATCTTTTATTAGAGAGAAACGAAACATTCTTCTTTTATATGTTTGATCTTTATGGAAAAACGAATGCAATTTAAAGCTGTGGGTAGGACGTGTTTGTGTTTTCAAGGAGACGGAATCAATGGATGGTGTTTCTTTCTTCTATTAGAAAACAAAGAGAAAAACATTGTGACTAATGCATTATGCATCTTTGCAGGTTGCTGCAAATTTGAATTTGATAGTTCATTTTGAGTGGGTAACCAAAAAAGTCACAGGTGAAAAGTTCTTATATGGATATGATCGTAGTTCGTTTTTGAAGTGTGTTTTTGATATTGGCATCCCATGTTTTCTCCATTTCGTCATTTGCTGGAGTGTCTAGATGGGTGTTTCTGCTTTAGGGCTACAGCGTAAAAACCAAACGAGCAAGGTGCCACTACTAATGGAGACCACAGAAAGCCATACCGAATGTGACCATGTGATTGATATAACCAGTAGCAATGAAGCTTCCTCATCTAGCTCGACCGTTGCTAGACCAGTAAATGGTTCAAATATACGACAAAATGAAGACCCACTTTCAACTAATGTGCAAGCTCCCATCTTTCAGCATTCTTTTTCGACTACCAATGGAACGAATCCAAGAAATACCTCATTTGCTAGAAGAGGAAATGGGAATGGCCGACGTAGAAGCCCATTGAATTCTGGGTATTGGATATCTGTTGAATTGGTTATAACCGTTAGCCAAATTATAGCAGCCATTGTTGTTTTGTCTTTATCAAGGCACGAGCATCCTCATGCCCCATTGTTCACATGGGTTATCGGTTATGCTTCAGGATGTGTTGTAACACTTCCTCTTCTTTTTTGGCGTTTCCATAATCGAAATTATGGTTCAAATCAAGAACCATCACAGGCTCGTCAAAGCTCTACTCCTGGAAGCCTGTCTGCTATTGCGAGCTCTTTTAATTCGCCTTCAAATGGAAGGATTTCGGAAGGGGATACTCGCAACACTAGTGGTACATCATCAAGACGTCTTACATTGGGATCACTGAGTGCAAGGTATATTATTTGCTTTCTTGTCTGATTTTGTCGTACAGATGTTATGTTTCATAAGATAATTATCATATATTTATATGATAGAAGACTATCCAAGCCATTTTATTAACCTGTAAGAAAGAATAACCAAGTGACTGAGATTTTCAAATATTGCTTCGCTAGATTTGCATTTATTCTAAGAATCCAATGAAAATGATGAATGAACAAATAATAGAAGATTGAATAATCACTGGTATCTTCTAAAAATGTAATGTGGTTCAATGGAGTGTGAAAATCGTTATTGTGTATATTGTATCTTTGATGCATTTGGTCTTTGTAAATCAACAAGAACATTTGTTATAGTTAAATTAAACAAATATTTATCCATGCAAAGAGTAGTTTGTAACAAATTTAGAGGCAGAAGTTGCTGGAACGGAACAGAACAACATAAGCAAAACTGATTGTCAAGTAACAAGATCTGTGAATTAATCATGACTCTTGAAGGGTCTTGGGTATTAGAATTAGATACTGTAGTTTTCTTGCAGTCAATGAAATTCAGAAAACTAAAATCCGCGTTTATAGAATTTGGACTTGAATTTCTTTGATTCAGCCATTCAGGCAAACCTTTTAGTCAATCATCCACTTCTCATACATAAAATATGGGTATGTCTTCAAGATGACGAGTTAAATGTGATCATTTCAAGTCACTTAGGCTCCAATACCGCTAATTATGAAGAAGATGTGATAATTAATTATGTTCTATTAAATTTGATGATATCAGGTCATCTAGGCTCCAGTATCATACAATAATAACCCCCTTGAGCTTTGCAAAATCTTTGATCGTGTATATTAATGTTGTTAATCTCTGAGATTCTTGTTGTTAAATTTTATGTGAATGTTTTGTAGATGTGAGGAGTGAGAGGATACAGATATTAATCTTGTTGCATGTGCATAAGTGCCATGAAAAATGCTGCATTTCCTTTTTAAGAAAATTTTCATTTCAAATCAACTATTTGGTCATTTTCAATTTTATTTATAAATAAGTTGCCCAATAGTCAAACATGCTATTTAAACCATGTGTTAAGTCAAACATTGCAATATTTTCTTATGATTTCTACAAGAACAATGTAATAACGGATTGAAACTTTGCCAAAACGGAATATGTTGCATTCATTTTGGGACATCCATAAAGGAAATTATTGAATTTACTTTCGGATGCAGGAAGTATGATTTGTTTCAAAAAGGATATCCATCCTCCAAGTAGAAAAATTCTATTCCAGTTAAAGCAGGACATTCATTGCATTATGATGATCAATAAATTTGACCATAATATGTTATATTTGAGAAATGTACATACCCAATTGAAGAAAAAAAACCTGTTTTTTTTGTTTCACAGAATCAAGGTACTTGCCGAATACTTCAAAATGGGATTGGATTGCTTCTTTGCCGTTTGGTTCGTGGTGGGAAATGTGTGGATCTTTGGAGGCCATTCTTCTTCTTCTGATGCTCCCAACTTGTACAGGTCCAATCAATACCTTTCCTCTCATCTTTTTAAAAAATATGTACTTTTTCACTTTTTAATTAACTAAATGACAATTTTACCCTTAATAATAGAGGGAGTAATGAATTCCTCCATCTCATTATTATGGTTACAATCAGAAAATATGCACTTACTCTTGAAAGTGGACACTTATTTTGGGACAAACTAAAATAGAAATGTGGACACTTAATTTTAAGTTTTTTTCCTGCTATGGTAGCTTATCAATCTTAAGATAACTTTTGGTTGATATAACAGGTTATGTATAGTGTTTCTTACCTTTAGTTGCATCGGTTATGCAATGCCATTTATCTTGTGCACCACAATCTGCTGCTGCCTCCCTTGTATAATTTCGGTTCTGGGCTTCAGAGAGGATCTTGCACAAAATAGAGGAGCCACTACAGAATCGATTAATTCTCTTCCTACTTATAAGTTCAAGAAAAATAAGCACACAAATGATAAAGAAACCAACATGGGTACTACTACTTGTGAAGGTGGGGTGGTGGCTGCCGGAACTGAAAAAGAGCGTGTCATATCAGGAGAAGATGCGGTTAGTCCATACTTTTATACAGCCTTCTCCTTACGTGTTTCTATTTTGGAATCATAAGTCTCTGCATAAACCACTAAGCTGTTTGGTAGTTGCTGAATGGTTAAGTGGTCCGAATAATTAAGAGGCTCTTATGATATAGTGCAAAATGAAATATAATTGTTTGGTAATTGTTTAGGATATAATTAGGGCTCTTAATGGTTAAGGGAGGTCCATGATACACAATGATTCAGAGAGTTTTGGAACTATTAAGAGGCAGACTTATTTTTTGCCAAACAGGTTTCACCTCTTAGTGATTCAGATGCTGCCTCTTAATGGAACTGTTAAGAGGTAAACAAATCATGGAGCCATCGACTTTTGAACCAGTTTACTTTTCTATTCATCACACGACACAAGCACACTATTCTTGCGAAAATGCCAAAAGGGTACTATAATTTGAAAGCATCAGCGCCTTTAGATGAATTGTGTGAAAGTTTAAATTCACAAAAAAGAATCATGGCACTTGGCGTTTGTTGTCCAAAATGGTTGGCAGCTTAATGAGACTCACGACTTATTCGGTCAGCTATACATGACTTTTTGGTAGTAATTTTAATGATATAAAAAGTGGCTTATTCAATAAGTTTTTAAAGGGGGAACTTTATGCAGAAAGCCAAAAAAATTCCAAACCTGCCCCTCCCAATTAAAAAACATGCTATTTTCATTTATGAAACAACCCTCCCAAACAAAAACCTTCATAAGCAATGCAGACATATTAGTCCACACAGACAGCTTTATCCATAAAGGACTTAATGGAAAACCAACCAAACAGCTCCTTATTCTTGCAAAGTGTGGTGTTTCTTTTTTGCCTTTTCACACCATGGCAATGCCTCTTGAAATCTAGATTATTAGCTGGAGGCCTTGGGAGTATATTAGAAAACACATAATTGTTATGCTAAGTAATGGTTTAGGAAGTACCAATAACGTTTCATAATATACTAGAAATAAGAGTGGTCGACTATTCGACTTATTGAACCATGCATGTTTCCTGTTCAAACAAACCATCATTCTTACAAAAACACTAAAAAAAACCACACTTTGCAAAAAAGAGATTTTAGGACAAAAAGGTGGCAAGTAAAACCGGTTAAAAGTCAAATCACTTGATAAATTAACCTTATATTTATGCTAAAAGTTACTTTTCTTTGAAGATTGTGTCATCATTGTCATTTCCAGGCCTCCAGGGTGGCATACTTGCACAAATAAGCGAGGGTTCGTATTTTGCAGCCTGTGAAAGATACAATTCCTTTGGGAATTGGGCTCTTTTGGGATTTTACTGGTCCCACTATATATCTGATTTGCCACTCACATGATGCTCTTCTGGCAATGTGGGCCCACCCTTTTGCACAACCGTTGTCATTGAACTCTATTTATTTATTCCACAGGTCTGCTGCATATGCTTGGCTAAATACGCAAATGATGATGAACTCCGAGAATTGCCTTGTTCTCACTTCTTTCACACGGATTGCGTTGACAAGTGGCTAAAGATTAACGCTTCATGCCCACTTTGCAAAACCGAAGTCGGTGAGACCATTTTAAGTTCACTAACCGAAGCAACTGCCAGCTTGCGACGAAGTGCTGTTTATTAGCTTCCATAAAAACCGTTCTATAATTTCTTCGGTATGTTAATATGGAAAAAAAAAGGCTATCTTGAAAGAGTGTTGTTTGATAAGTGAATGGATGTCCCAAAAGTCTATAATCTTTAATTGGTGTTAGTTTTGCTTTTTGGGGATGTCATGAGCTTATTTTGGGAGAAAGTAGTCATCATGTGGTTTTTAAGTGATTAGCATTTTGAACCATTTGTGTTCGATGCTACGGTTAGGGTTAGGGTTAGGGCTAGGACTAGCCCGACTAAACCGGGTCTACAACGGCTCAAGTGGTCCAAAGAATTGGACGAACCACATGGTTAGGTTAGGATGGTTACGGGTCGAAACTTGAAACCATGAGTTATAATAAAGTATGTGATCACATTGTAAATGATCTATGTTGAAAGTATTTTAGTTGGAGTAGAGTTTATGTCTGTATACATCCTACTTCTGGGTCCGACCTTCAATGAGATATGTTGGGTTGGTTTGCTTTGGTTTAAGTAAGAGAGAAAAGAAGGGGAACTTTTGTTATAACGGATTTTCCAAAATTTCTCTAAAATAAAGAATCAAAATTCAGAATCTTCAAAAAAGGAGTTATATTTAACTTTAACAGCTTCTTCATTTTGGAGATTACTATATTGATTATATTATTACATTATTTTATATATTTAATAAAATATTAATTATTTCTTCTAAACATTTAATTTCAAGATCTTTTCTATTGGTGCAATATAATATTTTTTTTAATGGTAACGGAGATTTCTTTAAATTTAGAGAATTTAGAGCATCTTCAAAATCTCTAAAAACATTTTCTTCCAGCGTCAACAATTTTATTTTATTTTATAGAATCCATCATTACTTATATTATTAATATTCAATACATTTAATAAAATATTATTTCTCTACTACACATTTAATTTCAATAATTTTGATTGGTTGTTTATATTTTTTTTGAACGGCAAGGAAACACACACACGTTCTCGGGGTATCCGGGATTCAAACGGCACCCGATTAATCCCCGTTGACCAAGACCCACCACTATTTCTCTCTCTTAGTTTAGAGATTTTATAGATTTCTCCCCAAATCTCTAAAATAACAAACAATTTAGCAATGTTGTTGAAACACTTTAGAGAAAGAAAACCTAATTTTTTCTATTATAACGAAGCTGTTAGAGATGCTATGCTTTTTTCATTTTAAATAAAAGTTTCAAGGAATCTAACGAAGCAGCAAACTTGTTCAAAAATCCCAAAATCTCTATTTTATGAAGAAATAGTTGGAGATGCTTTAGAACATATTTTTATTATCGTTACACAAACTTTAGGTGGATCTTAATATTTTTCATAAGATAAGAAAGTTAGTGATCATTCACCTAGTGCTTAGCAGGTATCACTTAACTTAACAACTAAGCATGACAAGAACCGAAATCTTACCTAGTCAGCAGTATGGCAATAAATGAGAATCTTACATCGTAAGGGAAGAAAAATGGGTTAACCAAGTAAAAAGAACATTTGCCAACAGTCCACTTTGATGACCGAGAAAGTTACTTGATAAGGTAAGTGAAGACAGTGACTTTTTCTCGGTTCTTTTTGAGGCCTAGTTTAGTATAAACTAGCATGAAAAATATCGGGCTAAGAATTCGTTGTCAAACTAAAAAAAGGTATGTTTATCTAGATACTTTGTAAAAGAAATTTATTTTTTTAAATATCAGTTTAATCCTGATAATTATAAAGAGAATGTGAGAGAAGCGAGGGTGTGAGACTGGGGTCTGGGGGTAGTAAGATGTAGGGAACACGAATGAAGATCATCGATAGTGTTTGGTTTAGATATCGAATGAATATGGATGGAAAAATTGGATGAATTTCTTAAGAATGAAGAAAGGGGAAGTTGATTGCCTAGAAGCGGTCTTGTACACAGCTCTATGGACGATATGAAATTTTCGTAATGGGACGCTTTTTGGAGGAATGAAACCTAAGAAGGCGATGTTGTGGGATAGTATCGTCACACATTCGTTCCTTTGGATGCAAAATAGGAGTAAGAAGTGGAATATCAATTGGGTAGGGTGGTTGCAAAACCCCTTACAGGTTATTTCTGTAATGTAATTGTTCTCTAGCATCTTGCTAGTTTTTATAAAATTTGATGTCGGTCAATAAATAAATAATATATATATATATATATGTTTTTCATAAGTTGAAAGTTTCTCATATATTTTTTATGAAAAGTTTCATATGTTTTTGTTTCATAGCGTAAAAGTTTCACATGTAATTTTTTACAAGGTGAAACAAACATATGTGCAATAATATCTTAAATCATAACATTTGATGAAAAAAATTATTTTTTATATTGATTTGCCGAAATTTCTATAGTTTATACCCTTCGTCTAGTTTTTAAATGAACCAGGCTCTATATGTATATATATATATATATATATATATATATTGTTGGGTCACCGATGATTTGGTGATGAACCACCTTCCTTTGTATGAATGAACTTTTACATGTTCTTTTGAAGGTCTGAAATATGCTTCAAGTATTGAAGAGTCAAAGACTATTCAATCAAGGGTTGTACATCAAAAAGTGGAATTTTGGATGTATCAACCAACTTCAATATTCAGATCATTTTGCCAAGTCAAGACCAATATAGTGGGTCACCGATGATACACTCAAAAGTCATCAAAAGTACTAAGGACATCAAATAAGATGAGGTCATCAAGTTTGATGTCATGGTCACCGACACTATAATCTTGGTCACCGAAATTGCAGGTATATTTTCTAAGGCTGTGATATCAAGTCACAAGATCAAGGGTGTACACTTTTGGCATTTAGTGAAAGATGAAGTTTATCAAGCAAAGTGTACACTTATCAATTCCAGTCTTACAAGGTATCCACCGATGTGATACATAGTGTGATGTATCACTTAGCAATTTCAAAGAGATAAGTTCTTGACTCACATCAATTGCTAGACACGTGAGCCAGCAAGAACTTGGGCATCAAGCCTTAAATAAAGACATTCTCTTTTATTTTTATAAAAGGAATATTTGTCTTTTAGCTAAAAGGTTTGATGGGACTTCACAGAGCATGAAGAAAAGAAGATAAAGTTATCTGACATTACGTGCTACAAGGAATGGTTCATCCATTATTCTAGTACAAAGGAAGTAGTCTCTTCCTTTGTCCAGCAGATAAACTTCCAGCTAATGAAACCTTGACAACTGTCCACTTGCATCCCATGCATGGGCACTATAAAAGGAGATGAAGTCCTTCCCAGAAATCTCACGCTTTCAACAAATCTTCAGAGTGATTATTTGTGTGACTGTGGCAAAGCTGTGTGCTATAACAGTATTGTTTTAACTTTCTTAGTGTATAAGTTAATTACTGTTATCTGTGTGTTTAGTTTGATAGAATAGTCTGCCTGTTCTTTTCCGCATCAAACTATCTGTATGTAAATTTTTAATATTTATATTAAAAAATTTAAAAAGAGTATATTCTGTGTGTTTTATATTCAACCCCCCTTCTACAAAACCCTCTCTTAGTTAGCCATCTCTCCTTGGGGACTAACATATATATATATATATATATAATCGTTTATAGTGCTTAAAGGTGGCAAAAACATGTACCCGATACCCGAACCCAATTTAGTCGGAAAATTTGTGAGTTGACTGGGGACAAGGAATCCTCGAATTTAAAAACTAGAGGATGGAACGTCACTTTTTTGAATCGAGTTGCTTTTAGAGTCTTATTTATTTTGTAAATTACAATCGACAAGAAAGTCCTACCAACAATCCTTTCATTTATACAAATGGCTACATTCATATTTGAACTATGTCAATCCCATCATTTACAGCCCTTTTTTATGGTTGGGCGTCCGTTTAGTTTGATGAAATATTTTTGAGAGATTTTGATTTTGTGAAAGGATTTGAAATTAGAGAAATTCGGAATTTTCAATATGTTTGGTTTGTAGGATATGAAATGAAATTGAATTCCATTATTTATAAATGTTTTATAAAAATAAACTATAAGTAATTATAAAAATATTTGCATTACCTTTTTTTTAATTGATTATTAGAATACAAATATTTTAAACATATTTTAAAACATTTGTACAAACAAATCTTATGAAATCTCATGAAATACCAACTACTCCATGTGATTTCTAAACCTAATATTTGTGAGATTTTATTGAAATCCCGGGTTTTTAATTCCATATTTTTCTTTAAATCAAATGCAAGAATAAGGTGGAATTCAATTTCAAATCCTACCAAATTGACGATGGTGCGTATTGAGAGATTTTTCAAAAATGAAAAACCTTCCTTTGAGGGTTTTCACCATAGAGGAGGTTTTCTGTTTACTTTTGTAACTGAACGAGCTGTTCTTTCAGACGTTTTTCGTATCTAGCCATTTTGTTTATAAAATTGGATAAAAGTATTCTAAAAATACCAGGAATTTTTTGTTGTTGAGATACAAACTTTCTAAATTTTCTACCCATTATGTATTTATTAACATATTTATATTAATAAAAATGAATAATTAATGTATTAATACATTTAATTAAAAAAACCGGACATTTTCTTACTTTATTATCGACTATTTACGTATTTCTTGAGAACCTACAAATTTACCTTTTTCTTTTTTTAATTTTGTCCATATAACTTTATACATTTTCTACCTATTTCTTGAAAACATTATATACTTTCTCAACCTTTTTCAGAACTTACTAAGGTGGCGTTTGTCTTTTAAGAGATGCTGAAGTCTGAAATCTAAAAATAAAAGAAAAACAAACAATTTAAATGTAAGAATGTCTGACCGATTCAGACATAAAAGGTAATTAAGAGCTGAAAAAAGAAAAAACAAATAAGGCCTAATACTTTCTCAATGCTTTCTACAGATTTTATTGAAACCTCAACTTTTATAAATCCACGTTTTATTAGTAAAACATTGTAATAATAACACTTTCCCAATGTAATAATAATACTTTCCCAATGTAATAATTGTGTACATTCAGTATAAAAACACATAAATGATATAAATTAGGAAGGGTGGAACCCTAAAAATTTAAGATTTTATTGTTGTTGTTATAATGTTGATATGTTAGACCGTCTTCAATAGATTTTTAAAATAGAAAAAATGTTGATAAATACCTACAGATTTTGTTCTTTATTTTCCTTCAACAAATCGTCTATATTGCTTTCAAAACAAAAACAAAAGAATACTCAAAGTTTACAAATTTTTCTAAAATTTAAAACAAGAATGAGTGATTTTTATTTCATTCTTTTTCACCAATGAAATTACGTTACTATTGTTTTATAAAAAGTTTTTTTAAATGTATTAGAATGACAAATTTACATAATATTTCACACAGTATAGAATTTGTAAATTTAAATTTTGGTTCTTTATTTTAGCTAAGTTAAAAGGGTTTTGTTGGAGATACTTAACCTTTTTAGGTGTTTAGCTCATATCACATGAGAAAGCCTTGAAAACCGTCTCAATGCAATACACACCACTATGGATGCTTGATACCATCACTTCCTTTTCATCGACACACAAACCAAATTCTTATTTTTTGATACATTAATACAGATCTAAACATATAATGTTGTTAATCAACATGTTGTTTGATGATGGTGTTCAGCCAGATAAATATATTTTAAGTTGCAGACATGTAATTGAGTTTTGTTTTCAGCATAATGTGTGTATTTTCGATCCATATGTATACAAAAGACGACTTCTTTTAAATTACTCGTAACCTGCTTGATAGAATGTATAAGAAAGATGTTATATCATGACCCTACTCTCATGATGACAGGGATGGGCAATGGAATCATATTCTCTAGAGGGGATGGGATCCTCGATACTCTGTATCCCTTGCCCCAATTCCTATATGTAATAATGTTTGGTTTAATATTCTTGTTTATATTTTCTTTCTCGTTCCTTAAAAAATGATTTTGTGTTAAAAAAGTGTTTAAGCTTATTAGGACTTGTTTTTGATCAAAGACGCTTAAAATTTAATACAACCCCATGCTTGAACTATTCTTTGGTTATTCCAATGTTTTAAAACCTGGGTTTTTAGTTGACCCGGTGTGGTGACCGGGTCCCGAGTTAACTGGTTCAACCGATTCAACCATCGGGTTAACCGGTTCAATAATTCCCTTGTATTTTTTTTATTTTCCTGTGTACATACATATATATAAAACCAATAACTTGATGTCCACAAGTTCCAACATTAAAAATACACAAACAACAAGTTTTACATCAATCAAAATACATTAAAAAACACACATAACCATAAGTTTTTCATCAATCCAAATACATCAAAAAGAAACATAACCATCAAACCAAATTACGATCGAACCAAATCATGGATTTTGAGACATTGGAGTGTTAAATGCATCAAGCTCACGATCGCTTAGCAATTGAAACTCACTATCAACTTCATCCTCATCAACAAGATGGTTTTGTTGAGTCTACTTACGCTTGAGAAGCCGGTTCGTGCTCGTCACGCATATTTTCTAAATTATTGTAATCAAATTCCCATACTGGCTCTTCTTCAACCACCCAAAAGTTCGTCTTATCAATACATTCATAATCAATAGCATCATAAGACCTCTTATCAACCTTGATAAGAGGAGATCGAGAGTGTGCATAGGAGAACCTATGGAGATCGAGTGTGCAGAGCTGATCGACCGGAGATAGAGAGTGTGCACAGAGATCGACGACTTGAGCTGTTGAGACCTGAGCGATCGATGGGAGAATGGAGATAGAGAGGAACAGTCGAACAGATGAGAGGAGCAGATGGGAGTCGGCTGAAGTTAGGGATAAGAGAGAAACATTCGAACAAATGAGAGGAGCTATTGATTCAACATTTTTTATTTTTTATTTTATTATTTAGCTGGTTAACCGGGTTTTAAAGGGTTTCAACTCCGATTCAACCGGTTTTTTGTGAAACCCGGTCGGGTTACAACGGGCCGATTATAGCCATAAACCCAGTCGTAGTTCACCCGGTCACTTATCCGGGTCCCGGTTCGACCGACCGGGTTAAACCGGATTTTAAAACACCGTGCTCTTCCCATTTTAGTCCAAATTTTAGGTATTTACATAAATCCTGCTACTACTAATTTGTTTAATAACAACATAATAATATTTATCTGTTTCACTTAAAAAAAGAAAAAAAATCATAGGTTATAAAGACACAAATCGAACAAGTTGAGTGATAGGCTCAAACGAGTTTGGTTTACAACAAGTATTTTAGGACATGTCAAAACAAGTTAAATTTGATATTCTCTTTTAATTTAATATATAAAAACATATTAAACATGATTACAAAACTATTACTAAATAATAACTATGTCAATTCAACAATTTAGGTGGTTATACATAATCATCAACTTTTCGATTAGGACACACATACCGTACCTATCCATGACGCTTGTCAATATGGATCAATTTGGATCACCGGTCTTTTTTCAGACCTGATTTTGAATCAAATCAGATAAAGACTAATTCAATTAATTATTTTTTTAAATCCACTAACTTTCTAAAGTGAAATAGACCAAAAACCTAAATCAAACAAACTAGCCCCCTTCTTTTTTAAATTAGATATATTCAAATAAGTATTTCTTACAGATGTGACTGATTCAAAACTAAACAATACCCAAGTTTGAGTTTGGTTTTTACGTTATAAAATCCATACAGGTTCAAATATGCACAATTAAAAAAATAATTAAATTATGTTGCAAGGCAACTTTTAAAATGGTCAAAGTTGTTTTTCTGGTTATTTATTTTTATCTTTACACATTTAACTTGTTAGAGGAAAGTTCAAATAAGAACTCAAATTTGGTTGTGAACGCAAGGACAGATGAAAACGCGACACATGTCTGAATGTAAATTATTCAGACTGAATAATCAAAGAAATATTCAGACTGAATAAATACTATATTCAGTTTTATTCAGCCTGAATATTTTTTTAATTATTCGGTCTAAATATAACACGTGTCGTGCTCTTTTTTGTCCCCACGTTTACAACCAAATTTGAGTTATTGTGGGCCCTAACTTGTTAATATTTAAATAAAATTATTTGTTTTTAAAAGAAATTAAAAAAGGAATAAGCCCAAGGGCTGAAAAGTTGCCACGTATAATGGGCTCATCGCCAATTTCGGCCCCAAATCTTTTCTATAAATGCGTACACGTCTCAACTCCAAGCTTTTACTCGTCTATGTTAACGCTTTTCTAGGGTTCACATTTTACACTAATCTTTTCTCTATTTGCTCCATCTCTATGGATTAGGGCACGTATTGTTTCTCGTCTTCTACTCAATCTGCGTCTTTTGCCCTTTAGGTAAGCAGGTCTTGTTTATTATGCTCTACACCTATGTGGATTCATGCGTTTCGTGTTTGTTTGATTGGTAATTTTATGGTATTAGTTCTAAGAGTGACTTCAATTTGTGTTTCGCCGAAACTATTTTTCAAGGACGATTGTGTTGTTGTAGAAAGATTTGGTTTTTATGTATGAATTCGTATTTCATAGGGGTATGTATGTTTTAGGGATTTTAATTGAATTAAGGTTAGTTTTTTTTTTGGGAAATTAGGATTTTGATGCATTGAATCGGGAATTGTTCCATTTAAGGTTTTCAGGGTAGTTTTTTTGTATGTATGTTTGAGTCTAGGTCGTATCTTTGGATGGATGGTTGCTAGCGTTCTTGGGGATTTGGGAATGGGATGAAGATGAGGCTGTTTGTAATTTTTATTTGGAAACTAGTTGGCTTTTCTTATGAGTAACGCTTGTTTTTGTTGAGAAAAGAAGAAAAATAAACAACAGAAAGGAGACTTTATCTTTAGTGGTGTTGTAAGACCAGGGTTCTACTTGTACATAAAAAGGAGAATGACTATTTAAAAGTAAATAATTTCTGTCTTTAAGAAAGAGTATTGAGGAAAGTTGTTCCTCCATAAAGTTATCTGGATATGTAATTCTTTATGTTACTGGATCTTGATATGTATGCATTTACATTTGTTAGTTTGTTCAGATAGCTATTCAATGTCAATAATTTTCATCTTTCTATTATGTGGCATTTGTCTTTTTGGTCTGTTTGTTTACCGTTTTAAGTACTTGTTGATATGAAGTCTGTTTGGTCCCTTACTCATTGGTTGAATCCAGATCTTAATTTTCTCTGCTTAGTAATGTTTATCAAGGAGATGATAAGTGTCTCTGAAAATGAGGAATGTATTGTATGTGTTACAAACAATGAGTTTTTTTTTCTTTTTAGAATCAATAGTGGTAAATGTAACATGTTTATTTCAGTGGAAAAAAATGGGTTTTTTTTTTCACTCTAAACAAGATATGAGAGGCACATCTGTTTTATTTGGGCAAGGATGATCTAGTACTGTGCCCTAACTTCTGGAAATTGTTAATGTTTCAGTTGCTTTGCTGTAGAATATGCATATTGGATGCTTTCTCTCTCGCTGTTGGTCAAGGCATAATTCCATGAGCTTTGCAGTATCTGGTGTTCAGTTGGCTTTAAGCTCACTTCACTGAAATCAGAGGGTCTTATTGATCACAACTCTTATATTAGGAACCATATACAAAAATTCTATATACTTGGTGTAGTGTAAAGCTGCTGTACATGTAATTTGTTGTCCCTGTTTCGTAGGATCGGATACCCTTTTCCCATTTGTTATGATCCCTAGGTCTTTTGAATGTAATTTTCCTTGCATAAAGATTTAGTGTTTCAAGTTGATGTTACAAGAGTGCGTGATACATGTGATCTTCCTGGAAGCGACACCACAATATCTTCTGCAAATCCAGTCTCCAGACCAAGGGGAGGTCGCTGCAATAACGAACTATGGAAGCAGATGGCTGAATAGCTTTTTAGCCCAGCAAAAGGGTCTTGTCTTGTTGGAATTCTGATATCAACAATCGTTGGTATATTTATGATCCAGCCAAGGTCATTACTATCATAATCATCATTAGTTGCCTCCAAAATCCCCACCCGTAACACATGACAATTAGAAATTTTTAAAGAAACCTCGCCTCTCAAAACAGCTGAAACTTCATTTGTTTTCAAGATTCGCTATTTTCTGATGAATCTGATTTCATTTATATACCTTGTTGGATAACATCAGATATGTTAGACTATGATGGAGAATCTGTTGCTGGTATGGAGAAATAGATGACAGTGTATGCCTAATTACATGATGGGCATAATTAGTGCTATTTTCATTTTTTGACATTTGTGACAAACTTATCTAAAAAACCCAGAAGTAAAAATCCTGAAATGAATGTTATTTTTTACACAAGAAAGTTGGAGATGCAGAAATGAGATGCAATCATTCAAATGTAAATTTGACACAAGAATTGTTAGAGAACTGTTTTGATGATTTCGAGTGTTTCAAAGCTTGTTTTTCTTTCCCAGGAAGCCAGTTTTGTCTTATTTAAAACCAGGCTTAAGTGAAACATATAGGGAAAAATAACTGGTATAATTTAAATTCATCTAAAGTGCAAAGTTCATTTAGAAGGTTCAACTTGAAATTGGTTTTTCTTGAAAGGGTCTATCAGGAATTAATCAAATCATCAATACTGAATCATGATTGCTAGGTTGCAGTCTTATTCTTTTATGTTTTTTAGGGCAGGTAGATGTACTCGTGAACCTGGGAGTTGTGGTGCCCATTATGGGACAGAAAATGCATAGCAAATGAATGATCATAAGTCATGATTTAGTACTTGTGTGGTCCTTTTTGATGTGATCTCATATTTTTTTTTTCTGTTGATGAAATGATTTAGATGGGTGTTAGAAGTAGGTTGATGATAGATGACACTTGTTTATTATCAAGTAATATGGCACATAAGAGTTTTATGAAGTTAGCATATATAAATGGTTTCTTATTGTCATCTGGTTATACCTTTTTATGATGTAGTGATGTGGATGATAATCAAACCATTTGTTATCTAGTTTGATATGTTGGTTGTTTAACATCATGCTTTTGATGTGTGACTGCTTCAATAATTTTACTGCTTGCTATCTGCTATCTGCTAAATGCTAATTGGTTTGTAAAGTCTTTGGTAATCTGTTTTTTGTAAATATGCTTTGGTCATGAAGATTGCAGTTCTTTGTATGAATCTGTTGTCTTAAATTTGAGGGTGGAGTTTTTATATATTTTGTAGCTGCAAGTTTTTAAGCAGATGAAGATAAGTTCATTTTCTGTAGCACAGTTATGATAATTAGACTTTATATTAAGAGGAAATGATTGTTTCATTTGCCTTCCTTTCTATGTGTATATGTATTGATATATATATATATATATGGTTAAGTTTATATGTGGTTCATTTCCCTGTCCCCCTTTTTGTTATGGAGAGTCTTTCTTTGTTATACTGACTTTCTTGGAGTGGTACTTTCAAATGTCATATAATAGATTTTTTTTACTGAAGTTCCTCACATTTCTGAATTCTCTGTTATTGTAGACTGTAATTCTGGAACTTTAGCTCATATGGTCGACTTCAGTAGGCATGTTCAGCAGTCTCACATCGCAGCCAATATCACTACCACTTCAGAAAATGGAACCTGTTTCTAATCAGAACTCATCACTGTTAAGCATGCAGACAGGCATCACTGGTCCAATGTCCACCAATCCAGCATCTCATTTTGTGGTTCCAAACCAGCAGAACGCAGCATCAGGTCTGGTTTCTAACGTTTCCGAGACTGGAAACTTAATGGTTTCAAATAAGCAGTTAATGCCGAATCAGAAAGGTGGAGAGATGGGACCCATGCGGACGCCATTGTTACCTTCAAAGCGGAAAGCTGCAACAGAACCTTTTTCCAGTAATTCCTTGCAATCAGCGTCAAATAAACGGATGGTTCAGATGGATGTAAATTCACCTCGGTCTTCGCCTGTTTCTGCTCTGAACAAGAAACAAGTGCAATTGCAATCTGTTCCTAATTCTCAAGGATCACTTGGTTCGTCAAATAAGAGAATGATGCGAAATGAGTCAATGTCCAATAAGGCTGGATCTCCACGGGTTCAGACATCAAAGAGTAAGACTCCACCAACAGAAGTATTGCCGAAGATTAACAGCGAGTCGTATGAAGCAGTGCGGATGAAAATGAGGGAAACGTTAGCGGCTGCGTTGTCTGTTGGCTATCAGAATAAAGAGGAAGGTCTGAATGAAGATAAGACTGCTTTACAGGAAACAAGTAGCATTCCGATGCATTCACATGTGAATTCTCAGTCTGCACCTGTTGAAGCTGATGCAGCACCAGATAATAATAATAAGCAGGAGGATCATGGAAGCACGGCTGGAGAGACTGCTCCAGAAATGAATATTCAAAGTTTAGATCAAACAGCAAAAACCGATGGACAAAAACCTCAGTACAACTATGTCATGCCTGATACAGATAGTTCATTCGGCGATACGTTTTTTGTTAAAGATGAACTTTTGCAGGGAAATGGGCTTTCGTGGGCATGGGATATGGAAGTAGCTGAACTGAAAGAAGTCCAAACCGATGAAAAATCCAATTCAGTGTCACTGGATGGTGGTCAATATGGGACTGAACAGAGTCAAGGTGCTGAAAAAGAAAAGCTGGATGGCATAGGCATGAGCGGAAATGGGATTGAAAAGGTCATTAGTTCTCCACAAGATTTGGCTTTGAAAATCGAATCAGAACTTTTTAAGTTATTTGGAGGTGTCAATAAGAAGTATAAAGAGAAGGGTCGATCTTTGATGTTCAATTTGAAAGATCGTAATAATCCTGAGCTGAGAGAAAAAGTTCTATCTGGTAAAATTTCACCTGAAAGATTGTGTTCAATGACACCAGAGGAACTTGCTTCTAAAGAGCTTTCCGAATGGCGGATGGCAAAAGCTGAAGAATTAGATAAAATGATAGTTTTACCGGATTCAGATGTTGATATGAGACGTTTAGTTAAGAAAACACATAAAGGTGAGTATCAAGTAGAAGTTGAACAAGATGATGGTGTTTCTGTTGAGGTTTCTGTAGGATCAAGCTCACTGACTCAGTTTCGGCCTAAGAAGAAAAAAACAGATCATATCTCTGATTCAGCTGAAGGTGAAAAGGGTTCTTCTGAAAAACTGGATGCTGCTAGTAGTGTTACTGTTTCTACAGATGGGACTGATTTTATGCAAGAATTAATTGTTGATGAGTTTAAGGATGAAGGATTCTTGCCACCGATTGTTTCTTTAGATGAGTTTATGGAATCTCTTAATACTGAGCCTCCTTTTGAAAACTTACCTGTGGATGGTAAGGAAACGAAGGTTCCCTTAGTTAAGGATAATTCAGAAAGTGGGAATGAGAAGGTGACTCCTGGGATTACGTTAGAAAATCCTGTTGAAGCTGGAGATAGTAAGAATGATGGATTGAATGTAAAAACCATGGAAGGGTTAACGAGTGTGAAAACTAATGGAATTACTGTAGAAAGAAAGTTTTTGCCTGGTGAATGTTTATGGGAAGGTGATCTTCAGCTGACTCTCTCTTCTGCTGTGCCGGTTATTGGACTGTTCAGAAGGTATGCCTTTATGTTTTTTTTCCTTTAAGTTATACCAAAGTTTGTTGTTTAACTTTCTATTTTATAATTATCTGGGTTTTGCTTCAATTTTTTTCAAGTTTTTATCTCCAGCATGGTGCGTTTTTGCCGTTTTCTCATGAGAACATATGTTTCTGCTGTTTCATATTATTGAATTTTGGGTAACATTTGTTGGTACAAAAGCTTTTTGATTGTGGACATATAAATGACCATGAGCTTTGAAGGCATTTTTGCAGTTTGAGTAGTTTGACCATTGTTTCTTTGTTAGCTTGAAAATTAACCATTGTTTCGAGTTGGTGGATTATGGTATTTATCTACTTTTATTTAAATGTTAGTCAGCAGACTGCTTCTGACTAATAATAAGTTCTTTAAGGGTGCGTTTGGTTTACAAGATAAAACGAAAAACTTGTCCCCTGTTTGGTGCTTATTTAGATGAAGACAGGACACAATCGAGTCGGACAAAATTGCAAATTTTTTTTGTCCAGATTGATAAATGATCATACTACCCATTTGATTTACCATTTGGAATGACTATAAATACTGTAACTTGTTGTGTTAGTTTATTAGTTAATTTTTAAAGACTGGTATGTCTTGCTGATATTTTTTTTATATTTTTTTTAGTGGTGAGAAAACGTCAACAAAGGAGTGGCCGGATTCTATGGAGATCAAGGGGAGAGTGAGACTGGATGCATTTGAGAAATTTCTTCAAGAACTTCCCATGTCCAGAAGCCGTGCAGTCATGGTATACTATCCATCAAGTCATCTTGCTTTTCATCCTAATTACGTTTCATCTTCGCCTTTTTATGGTCATATATTCCTCTCAGCTCTACAATCGTTATGGCTAACGATATCCATTGTACAAACAATTGATATAGAACAATCATCAATTCTGGGTGAATCGTCAAATTTGAGACGCCTCCCAACTTTGTAAATCTTTTTTTTGTTGAGTAAACTCTAATTTTGGTCCCTGTGGTTTATTGAAATCTTTGAAAGTGGGACCTAAACTTTGATAACTCTAGAAATCGTTCTCGTGGTTCTCATTTTGCTTCACTAACTCAGTTAATTTTCTGTTAGTGTCAGGGGTATTTTTGTCCATTTAGGCTACTTCTCTAATTTTCTTTAAAAAATCAAACATATAATGTATTGTATTTATGTAAATATATGTACAGAAATGGACAAAAGTGCCCCTGACACTAACAGAGAAATTAACGGAGTTAGTGACGAGGGACCACTTTCAGAGCAAAATGAGAACCACAGGGATGATTTTTAGAGTTATTAAAGTTTAGGTCCCACTTTCAAAGATTTCACTAAACCATATAGAGTTTACTCTTTTTTGTTCTTTTGAGTTCAATATACAAAATGGCATTGATTTCTAGTAAAGCTTTTTTGCAGTCTGTTTTTGATCTTTATCGTATGATTGAAGACTATAACTGGATATATGATCATATGGTTTGTTTTAGATTTCTATATAAGGAATGTTCGATCCATCCATACGATTCAACGAAAATCAAAAAGATTTTCAATATATGAAGGTCAAACAAAGAACTCCTGGCGAAATCGAATAGAAAAAAACAACTTTTATTCATGGGTTCATTCTTCACTTGCTTTAAATGCTTGAAATCGTACTCAAAAACCCAGAAAATTAAAACTAGTGGCGTTTTATTGATATTTTCATCGAGTATTTTAATGAAAGAAGCCCAGAGTCATTGAATGATAATTTTTCTGAATGGATCTTGATGAAATCGAACTTTTTTTGCAGGTTGTACACTTTATCTTGAAGGATGCTTCTTCCGATATACACCAAGCCAGTCTTTCTGAGGTGACAACTCTTTTGAACAAGGGCGTTTTCGTCTTTTCACACCGTAGCGTATTAAGTATTAACTTATCTTTTTTTTTTACTTGCAGGCTGTGGATTCATATGTAGCAGAAGAAAGGGTAGGATTCGGTGAACCGATCCCAGGAGTCGAGCTTTATTTCTGTCCACTTAACAAAAGAATCACCGAAATGCTTAGCCGGCTGCTCTCCAAAGACCCAACCGACATAACCAAACCGACCGATAACGGCTTAATCGGTGTGGTGGTTTGGCGAAGACCTCATCCTACTATGTTACCTAATTCATCTTCTCACCATAAACATCATAGAAAACACTTATCATCATCTAGGAGACAAGATAATATAAATGCCAATATGAATTCAAAATCTTTGACTTTTGGCCATGGTCAACCTCCTAGTGACCGTCGTTTTCCGCCACAACCCAACGATGGTGGTGGCGGTGATGACGATGATGATGATGATATTCCACCAGGTTTCGGTCCTGGAGTTGTTGCCCGAGATGAGGATGATTTGCCCGAGTTTAGTTTTTCCAAAGGCTCAAACTCATCCGGGCAGACGTTATCTGTCCAATCTGGGTTCGGGTCAGGGTCAGGGTCAAGAATGGCTCAATCTAACCCACCTGGTCCTCCTAGACCTGTGGCTCAGATGAGACAGCTTATTTATGAATATGGTCAAACCGGAACCAACCCAGGTGGTTCGGGCACCGGTGGTACGAATTGGAACGGAAATAGAGGTTCCGGAATCGAAAACCGACCTTGGCGGCAAGATGATGATGACGATATACCGGAATGGCAACCGCACCTCCAAAACCGCCAGCGGCCGCCAGTGGTCGACCATGGTGTTCATCTAGTGAACCAAATTAGGCCGGTAATGGAACAAAATGTAACTCCTGTAATGCCTATCAGGCCGCCGGTTAATCCGTTGCAAAATTGGGTGCAACCGCCTCTACCACATGGTCTACCGCCCAACACCGCCGTACCGGGGCAGTACTATGGCGGGCAGTGGCGGCATGATGAACCGAGAGGCAGAGGGTTTTGATTGTTGTAGATAAGTAGCTTTAGGTTCTTTGGTTTTTTTTATGGTAGTTTAGTTTTGTAACGTTTTGCTTTACACTTTTAAAAATAATGTTTTGGTGTTTTATACTGATCAGTTATGGTCTGTTTACTTTTATTATCTTTTTGATGGACGATTAATCTACAAACAAAATAGATAAAATACATAAGTTATCTCTTTAATATAAAATATTTAGTAAAAAATGATCATTCCAATATTATCTAGTTTTATTGTTTTAGCTTGTTTATGCGTAATTTTATTTTATTTATTTGTAATGAAATGATATTTTTGGTTGATATTATAATGAGTTATTAGAATTAAAACCATGATTAAAAGTGAATGTGCTGGAAATAAATCATGGTTTGTGTCTAATTTACATCATTTTTTTTAAAAGAAAAATTATATAAACTATTGGAAATGGCTCAAGACTCGGCAATCAAAATGATTTGGATTTGTGTTTAGTTTAGAAACATTGTTGGAACTTTTTTATTTTTTTGGTGTCAATTAATGTGTAAATGATTATAGCATCTTCAAGAGTTATGTTATATTTTTTTCTAAAATAAAGTGAAAAAAGTCAAAATTTCTAAACAAAATTACTCTCAACTTCAAGAGCTATGATATTCTAGAAATTGTATTATTTATTATATTATTAAATAATCAATATATTAATAAAATATTAATTTCTCTCTCTGTACATTTTATTTCAATATCTTCTATTGGGTGGAATGATTAAAATAATATTTTCATTTCTTAAAAAGTAGATTTAAAGATTTTTCTAAATTTGAAGATTTTTAATTTATTCTTTCTATTTTAGCATACAAGATAGTATAGTTTTTGAAACAATTTTTTTATAAAAATCTCTATTGTTTCTATTATAGCATAACTCTTATATTCTTACACCATGTATCTTGATTTTATTTTTCTCTCACATTCGTTGTTCTCAAAATCTGTTTTATTCTCGTTATTTCATAATTCGTAGTTTTACATTATCCAATAATTTACTTATAATATATTTAAAATATTTCTATGTTTTCATTTTATTCGTGAATTACCGGTTATCATAAAAAATGACACCAAATAATTCTATTAGTAATATTTAACACCGGCTCTTCTTTGACCTCACCAATTGCATCACAAATGTTTTGAAGCATGGACATAAAAGATTTTTATGTGAAAACTCCAATGTTGTCATAATTGAAGAGAAACAAATATAATCAATGTCGCATTTTGAAATTGAAAATTTATAAAAATAAAATAAAAATACGCGGATGTGATAAAGATAATAATTAAACGTAACTAATGTCATATTTTAAACCGATGAGCTATAATTAGTCAAGATCATTAAACCTTATCAACACTAGATTGAGTTCCGGTGAGTAGGAGAGTTAAGATGAGAAACATAAGAAGTAATCTTTATCTTTAAATGCACATTAGGATGAGATGTACTGAGATACGATGTGCCAAATCAATCCCTGTATCAAGCGCGTTTCATGGGTAAGTTTGAGATTAAAGGTAATCAGGGGTCCAGATTCCTTCTTACGTTTTTCATATGAACTCTTCTTCTCACATGATCCTTCGTCCTATCGAGACTTGTCCCAAAAGGACCAACACCTGTGTATCTTTGAACTGAAGTTAAAGACCATATTAGAGTAAATAACAAAATCGTCTCGTGGTTTGTTGAAACTCTGTTTTTCTTTTTTGTCTTTCAACATATTAAAAATAGAGTATTTTGGTTAGAGGCTTGAGTTCCGGTGAGAAGGAAAGTTAAGATGAAAATCGTAAGAATAGATCTGCACCTTTAAATACACGTTAGGATGAGCTGTATCGAGATGCAATGGATTAATCCCCCGTATGAATCGCGATTCATGGGTGGGTTTGAAATTAAAGGTGATCAAAGGTTCAGATCAATTCTTACGTTTCTAATGTTAACTCTCCCTCTCACACGATCCTTCTCCTTTAGTTAGGGGTGTTAAATGTATAAAAGTCAAACTACAAGGACTAGAAAAGGCTATATTCTTTCTTGTATTCATTAGATCATCCTTCTTTTTTCACAATTTACAAAGCTAAGTGGATGAGCCATGGAAACCGTCCTCTCTCCCTCACATTCTCGCGCCATATCCAACCATCCCAACCTTTCCTTCTTCAGGTTCTCTCTCTCTCTCTCTCTCTCTCTCTTTCTTTATATATACATATATATAGATATATATATATATATGTATATTATGTCATTGGGCTTATTGTGTTTGTATTATTCAGGGAGCAAGCTAAGATAAGTTCATCAAACCAAAAGATATGTAAATCTAGCAAGAATTTTGTAACTTGTTGTTGTGAATCTTCAGAACCCACCTCCCAAAATGGGTTTTCCAGAAGGGATATTTTTCTACTCGGATTTACTGCTTCAGTTGCTACAGTCTTCCCTGTTGAAGGTAAATACTAAAATACCCATTATAAAATGTCACTTGTTTCATCTTCTGCATAATTTTGACCCTTTTCAGATTCGGATTTGTTAATGAGTTTTTGATTTATTACGTGGTTATTAATTTCGTTGGTTCCTCATTAATTTAGCAAATGCACTTTGGTTTTAGAAAATAATGGCATATATATATATATATATATACACTTTAAGAATACAAGAATTTTGTTCTTTGTTTAAGTTGTTTTATGGATGGTGCCATTTTAAAAGGGGACAAATAAAAGAAATTAAGAGTATTATGAAATAGATGCAAAAAGTTGGGAGCATACTCTTTTATTTTATTCATTTTTCCCATACAACATACAAGTTGAATCTTTACAGAACAAAAATGATGTAGTTTTAAGGGCTATTTGTTTACCTCTTACCACCTATGAATCGCTAAGAGGTGAATCATTTTAGTAAAAAATAAGTTTGCCTCTTAGTGGTTTCAAAACCCTCTCAATCATTTTGTATCATGGACCTTCCTTAACCATTAAGAGCCCTAATTACATTCCGAACAAATACCAAACAATTATATTTCATTTTGCACTATATCATAAAAGCCTCTTAATCATTCTGCACCAAACCATTTAGCAACTGCCAAACAGCCCCTAACTTACAAACAGAACTCAACATTCTCATGTTTTTGGTTGAAGAATTGGAGATGTAATGAATGTATTTGAACCTTGGATCCTATATTTAGTTGGGATCTTTTAATTGCTTCATTCAGATCATGCTTCTTCAGTTCTTCTTTTATTTTTCTTTTTAAAGTGGTATCTTTTGCTTTACATGACCTTGATATGTTACAAGAATTCATTACTGTTGATGAGATTGGGATAACTCTAGAAACCTACTGAATTCATGCTAAGAATAGAGTCCATATTTGACTTTTGAGTGTCAAACCGGCTACCTTTTAAGTCTTAACTTATGTATCTATTAACAATTTACAGTGATAAACTCAGAAAGGGCATGTTTGTTAGTAGCTTAAGGAGCTTAATGAGGCTCGCTGCTTATTTGGTCAAGTATACATACATGACTGTTCGGTACTTGCTTAATGATGTCGAAAATGGCTTATTCAGTAAGCTTAGTGATATAGAAAATGGCTTATTCAGTAAGCTTCTAGGAAATGGCTTATTCAATAAGCTTAATGATATAGAAAATTCCATATTCAGTAAGCTTCTAGGAGGGAGCTTTATGCAGAAAGCCAAGTTTTTTTTTCCAAACTTGTCTCTTCCAATGAAAAAAGACGCTACTTTATCCTCCCAAACAAAAACCTTTCCTATCTATACAGACAAATTAATCCATACAGACAACTTTATCCGTACAGTACTTAATGGTTTGTTTTAAAGATCATCTTTCATAAGTTACTTGTAATTTTCAGGATCGGGTGCTGATGAAGAGTTAAAAATGGCTCCAATTGTTGATGATCTGAATGCTTATTCATATCTGATTCCTTTGGAAATGCCTTCCAAGAAGTTTTTCTTTAAATGGTTAGCATCTTATCTTTATGCATTCAATGCTTATTTCTTTTTGAGGTGTAGTTTTCTAATGTTTTTCATCTATATCTGAAGGGTGGAGTCAAGAAAACCCGAACGCTATTCATCTGCAGCACCTCTATCTCGTAAGTTGGCAGCTTGCTTTCTTCTGAAACGGAAACTTATATATATATATATATATATTATAGGGGGCGGGTTCAAATGAGAACTTAAATTTGGTTGTGAACATGAGGACAAATGAGAGTGCGATACGTGTCCCATTCAAAGAAATATTCAGACTGAATATAGTATTTATTCGGTCTGAATAATGCTTATTCAATCTGAATATTTCTTTGTATATTCAGTCTGTCTACATTCAGACACGTGTCGCGCTCTCATTTGTCCTCACGTTCACAACCAAATTTGAGTTCGCATTTGAACTCTCCTCTATATATATATATATCTGTGTGTGTGTATAATTATTGTAAATGACTTGAAGTTATGTACTGAAATTGATGAAGAATTTTTCTTTGATCATATACAGCTAATGCACGGCTACGGATTGTGTCTGAACGTGTTGATTTTATTGACAACCTCATTCTTTCTATTACGGTACTGGCGGCCAACTTTACTCTCAGAATGTTAAGGAATTCTTCTGCTGAATTTCCTTCTTATTGATTTCTTTTGCAATCATGCATTCAGATAGGTCCGCCCAATCCATTATTCTTGAAGACAGCAGATAAGACTACATGGGAAGCGAAGGACGTTGCTGATTCTGTTTTATCCGACAAGTCTGCTTTGGTAATTCACTAATTTTATCCCTTTCTCTCTCTATATATGTATATATATAGATATATACTATCTTATAAAGTATATATATTAAGAATTAAGAAACATATGTGGATGTTTTGTTAGCTAATCTGTATAAATGTTACTATAGTTTCTGCTGTTGGAGTTCCCACATCAGCCAGACATGAGCGTCACACACTGACACACACACACACACACACACACACACATATATATATATATATATCTTCCAGCTCTAAAAGCTATCTTTTAGAGAGAAATTCAAAGGGATTCTACATATTCTCGCATAATATCAGAGTTGGAGTCTAGCACCATCAAGGAAGTCGACACACTCTTTCACCTCCGTTCCTGGGGGTACTATCTGGCCTCCATTTGAGGGGGTACCTTGGGGTCCTACATTGATTAGACAGAGACCATCAAACCTATATATATATATATATATATATATAGAGAGAGAGAGAGAGGTTTAGGGAAACCTCCCAAAAATGAAAAACTGAGGAACACCCTAGTAACCGTTCATCTGGACGGTATGCACATGTGCATACAAGTAACTGAAGTTGTTTCTTGGCTTTTATGCACGTGTGCATGTTATGCACATGTACATACCGGAAAAATTGCATACACGTTACTTGTATGCACATGTGCATACGATTCAGATGAACAGTTACCCGGGTGTTCCTCAGTTTTTTCATATTTTTTTTGCAGTTCTCCTCTGAACCTGATCATATATATATATATATATATATATATGAACCTCCTCCTCTATGAAAGGGTTCTTTTAGAGAGATTCAAATGGATTCCACATATCCTCACACTACTGAAATCCGTTTGCCTTTTATATTTAACTTATGTCTATGAACTTGTCAAAATTGGAATTGTATTTTCAGCCACTTCTATAGTGAAAAGATTCAAGATTGATAACAATTTCAAAATACTTTCTTGACAATCGTGGTTCAATTTTGTACAGCGAGTTACCTCAAGTCAACGCATGGCAGAAAGTTCAGTTCTTGATGCTCACACTTCAAACGTGAGTTCTCAAAGCCTCCATTATGTGCTAAATTAACTTCATAATTGAAGAGCTATGCTAGTTTGTATTTATATCTCTATATGCTCACTTTGAATTCTTCTTTATCATAGATCGATGGTGAACCATATTGGTACTATGAATATCTAGTTCGCAAGTCACCTACAAAAACCGTATGTTCCTCTTGTTTTCTTAAAAACTTGTGCTCTACCTTAAAAAAAACATGCTAAATGGTGTTTACTAATGTCAAAAAATGCAGGTGCAAGACTCGAATATCTTTCGGCATTATGTGGCTGCATCTGTTGAACGCGATGGTGCGATCTTGTTTCTTTTTTTCTTTTAGCCACGGGCACTCTCGTTAACCCAAGGGATAATCTTGGAGTAACTTGTAAGGTTACTCCTTGTGACCGGAAGGTCAAATAGCCAACGACAAGGCTTGTGGCGTACTGGTTAAGGCTTGTGGGGGATGAGGCTAGATAACCCATCTATCCCAGGTTCGAATCAAAACAGGCGCAAACAACTTGTGGCCACTGGGGAATTATCTCAGGGTTGCATGCTTTAGCAGTCTTAAAATTGTCAGGAATTAGTCTAGGCAAATGCCTAGGATACCTTTTAAAAAAAGGGTCAAATAGCCTCTTTGCAAAGAGCAATCAACTTATCAAACCATCATACTTGGTTTTTCTTGTTGCAAATGAACCATTGCTTTTTTAAGGGTGTCCAAGGTTATGCGACAAATTGTGACTGTAAGACATCAATCCTGATAAACTTTGTGGCCACAATTGTTATGGACGTCTGGAATTGAACCTAGGACAGATGGGATATTCCACCACATCCCTCTGGGTCTCTACCACTGAGCCACGACCCTATTGTTTTTGAAGAAAAAAAAAACATTATATATTGCAAGAATAAGGGATTTGGACACAAGTTTTAAAAACAACGCATACTTTTACAAAATGTAATCTTTTTAGAGTTTCCACAAGAACAATGCTTGGGTTGCAAATTTTTTTTTCTTGAGAAGTTACCTATTTTGTAAAATACCACCTCTCTACTTTTTGGGGTAGACTGTGCACAACCCACTACCCTAGACTCTGCTTTCGAGTGGGATATACTGAGTTTGTTGGTTTACCCATTATGCAAAATGCAAATGAGAAGTTACATATAGAGAAAGACAAGAGGAATTCTCCTTCCTACACCTTTTAACACACTGAAGTACTTGTTTGTAGGATTTTTGTACACTTTGAATGCTTCAACACTCAACAAGCAATGGGACATGGTAATTCTCTCTCCCTATCCCACCTCTACCCTTTGCATATGAGTATATCTATTGATTATAAATGTGTGATTTATCCATGTGGTTAGCAATAAGAATGGCCTTATAATGTCGTTAAGTGGGCATAATATTGTTCTTTAATAGGCGTAACTGTTGTTAGGAGGTCCTCTCGTAAATAGGCAAACAACCTTTATGTCTTTACCCCTAAACTCTACTTCCATGTGGGGGGTATATTCACGTCAGGGGTATTTTGGTCATTTTGCAAGTGTTATGAAAATAAATTTTAGCGTGCAAATGTGTAAAAACGGACGGGATTGTATTCAAAACAACCGATTGTGATCTAACTTGGTGTTTTATTATTTGTTTGAAACAGATGGGGCCCGTACTCGAAAAAACCGTGGCTTCTTTTAGGCTTCTCCCTGCTACTGAAAACTATGTACCACCATACAAGGATCCATGGAGATTCTGGTGATCATTTTTTTTTGTGTGAAATTTTGGTTGGTTAATTACTAGGATTTCGATATTGCGATTCCATAGCTAGCTTTTAGCTTCTTGAACTCAATTTCATTTTTCGAATGATAATGTTGTAACTATTTGGGTGCATCCGGCTCAAAAACCGATATGGGTGAGCCTAATTTTTTATAGGGGACTTGAGTAGGGTGTTAATGAGACGAGTTGCTGGTTGTTTGGGTTCCACTCGAGAAAATAGTAGCGGGTTCGAGTTCGACTTGAGTCAAATAGTTTTTCCAAAATAATGTTGGATCTCAATGCTCACAATTTTAAAATTGTGATATAATATTCAAGCTTTATAAGCTGATTTATTGGCTTGAATTTAAGATCTATTAAAGTCATTTAGTAGGTCGAGCTCGATATTTTGATTGTATTTTATAAAGATATAAACGTTTTTTTGCTTGAAAAAGTGTATGCTGATATGGCGTAACTTAACTCGACCAGTTAAGTTAAATGAGCTTTATTTTATTTTTAGAATCAAAACAAGCTCGAGAATTACATAGCTTGAGGAGCTCGTTGGCTGCTCGAACCCTCAATTGCCAAGGTGGTTGTAAAATATTATTTCTCTCGCCTAAACACTAACTTCAATATTTCTTATTGATGAAAGATAATAAAATAACACTTTCTCTCTCAAAGTAATCATTTTTAGGGATATCTCCAAATATGGATATTTTTGTACCTTATCTTTATTTTAGAGAAAGTTTTAGGAATGTTGTTGGAGCAAAAAATTGCTCAAAATCTCTATTTTCTCTATTTTAGAGAAGCTGTTGGAGATGCTCTTAGTCTCTCGTTCCTCAAACAAACAAATTTATCCATACAGACAACTTAACCCATACAGTACTCAATGAAAAAAAAACGGTAAACAACCCCTTAGTTAAATAGCATAACTATATTTAAAAATTATTCTTAGTAAAACACCATTTTACTGAGATTGATAGTGCACGACGCAGATCATATTACAAACGATGAAAGAAGCATAACCAGAAAGAAAATAAAGCTACTTGAGTTCAACGGTCCAACCCATTTTGTCTTCGGCAAGACCCATCTGCAGCCTCGTTAATTCAGAATAGAGTCTTTGCGACACAACTCCCACACCACCACTTCCATAAGTCACCCTGCACACACACGCACGCACACACACATCAACCACCGATCAAAATTATCGAATAATTATAAAGATTACGTTATAATAAACAGATGTTAGAAAGAAACAATATTGTAACATTATTCCAGGGTCAGATTTATCGATCACACATTCAGTAAGGTTAAGCCTCAAGCCTTAAAGTTACAATGTGTATCATATAATAGATACACAATTATATATATATATATATATATATATATATATATTACCTTTTGCCAAGATAAGTGATGCTACCCACAGGAGAGACAACCACAGCAGTTCCGGTGCAAAAAACTTCATCAGCATCAAGCAACTCGTCCACCGTTACTGGTTTTTCAAAAACCTGGATATACGCAAAAGTATTGGGGTCATTTAGGTAATTAAGACTTCTTCAAGACATACAAGAGATCTACATATAAATCCACATTTGCCTATTGCTTACCGAATTGCCACATCAACGGGCAGGCATTAGAACTTGCAAACCAATAATTGATAATATAGATATTGGTTCATAAAATTCCGTTATTTTGTTACTAGTCAAGGGCATTTTAGACATTTGAGATGGATGCAATTCCGTTTCAAATCTAAGAAACACACTCAAAAAATGGTAGTGAAGAATCAAGTACCTTAAATCCTTGATTACGAGCCATGTCAATTATACTCTTTCGCGTGATACCTGGTAGGATGGTCCCTTCTATCACAGGAGTGGATATAGTGTCACCCTATATCACATTTATATAAAAAAAACAATATTAGCTATATGAAACATATTGATTTTACAATAAGAATGAAGACCATGAGAGAAAAGATCATGATCACCTAGAAAAAATTAAAAAAATATATATCAAAAGGTAAGATAAGATTAATGGACATTTAATTCTTCGGTATACCTTTACGACAAAAATATTACAAGAGGAGACCTCTTCCAATAAGTTCTTGTGCACACTATTGAGATACAAAACATCAGAATAGCCTTCGGCTTTTGCCGCACGTTGTGCCTTCAGAACCTACAAGACATGAAAAAAGATATATATATATATATATGACCATAAACTTTGATATTTAATATACAACCAAAAAACCTTACTTTTGCACTAAAAGTTTTGGCATTAGTTCTTAGAAAGAATAAATGGAGATTTTAAATTGAAAATCAAGAAACTAGCACTAATGGACATGCTTACCGCTGCATAGTTTCCTATAGTCTTTACTCCTCCAGTACCACCAGGGCAAGCTCGATGCATATTAGTCTCAACTAACAAGTTTATTGGTGACAACCCTTCCTGGTATCAGATATAAAGGTGTGAGGAAAAAGAACATTCACACAACATCAAAGAAACTTCAAAAGCAATCTTTATGCAAATAGAAAACTGCAAGATATCTTTAAGTGAGCGTTATCGGTCATTTTTAAAAGGCGACATTCGCTTTAGATAACTATTCCCTTCTTGGGATGAAACCATCATAATGATAGTATACGAAAAAATGACAATGCACAAGTTGCAAGGAAAATTACTGATGGAATTCAGACAAAACAATTAGCCTGCCATGTACATTCTCTAGTTACTAAGGGGCTGTTTGGTTGGTTTTCCATTAAGTCCTATACGAATAAAGTTGTCTGTATAGCTTAAACTATCTGTGTAAATTGGGAAGATTTTCTTTTGGATGGTTTTTTCATAGATAGAAGGAGCGCCTTTTTTTAAATGGGAGTGGCATGTTTGGAAAAAAAAAACTTGGCTTTCTGCATAAAGCTCCCCTTTAGAAACTTATTGAATAAGTCACTTTCTATATCATTAGGTCACAACCAAACACTCATGTATAATTGACTGAATAAGCTCTGAGTCCCATTAAGCTGCTAACAAACAGGCTCTAAGTGTATAATGAAAGGAAAACAAACAGGCAAGCATAGAGGATATAAACAACATGCCTTGAAATAGTTACCAACAGGAGAAACATAAATCAGAAAAGTATACTCCGGAGCTGGTGCAAGACCAAGTACACTTCCACTTCCCATAAGCAGTGGCCTTATATACAGCGAGCCTTTGCCAGGAGGGGGTATCTAAAACAAGGCACCAAAAAGTCATTGTCATATAGGATATATATATATATATACATATATAGTTATAGACAACCAATATCAAAAACTTTGCATTCCAAAAGTAATTATGCATTACCCATCTTTCATTAGCCAATACAGTGGCCTTCACAGCTTGCAGGAACTGGTCAACGGAAGGAGAAGGCATACACATACGCTCTGCCCCCATCATCATTCTTGTAGCATTTTCGTTGGGACGAAACAGTAAAATATTACCATCTTCCCTCTTATATGCTTTTAGACCTTCAAATAATCCCTACGGAATTACAAAAGGGAAATCATAATTTAGTTACAACAGTAGTAGACCAAGTTAAATTTTAAAAAAACTGAAGCAAGTAGTCTCTTTTGTTCATGTGAAACAGTGACAAAATTAACAGAACCTGTAAGATTAATTTGCAAAAAGATCTCAAGAACTATTTATAAAAACTCTCTTGGAGCTCAACTAGATTTTCCAAAGTTCAGTTTAAGTGATAATACTTGTAAAATGATGATGAAACTGCAACCAGCTGCCTAAAATAAAATGATGAAAATTGCTAAACTTTTAGCATCCAACTCCAATTTGAAAGATAGCAGGAACAAAGCACAAAATTTTGCACAATATAACAACATTAGTGGTGCAAAGTGATTAAATAGATTATGAAGAATATACAAAGACATGGTTTCTAGTGGGATATCTAGCAAAAAATACTACTTATGGACAAACCTCCCAAAACACAAGCTTTTTGTAGGCCAACCAAGGGCTTCTAACTTAAAAAGTGAAACCAAATTCTACATTAAAATTGCAGAAATAACAGGAAGAGAACAATTACTGGAAAATGTAATGTAATGCAAGTCTGCAACCACCATTTATAAAAGTCCCATACTTCTTTAGATTTTCAAAAGACTATATAAACTATAAATCAACTACCATGTTCATTTATATACCCATATATATCTATATATGTATATATATATATATATATATATCAGAGTTTCAAGAACTAACTTGGCCATAATTCAGGACTCCAGCAGATGGGTTGATCTCGATGTTCCCAAAAGGCACTAGTTCGCCGTTAGAGAAAGCACCGCCTAGAGGACATTTCATCGTGTACATATAATCAGTGTTCACAAGGCCAAATCCAAGGGCATCCCAATCAATGTCAACTGCCTCACTTGGTACACTGCTGAGTTAAAAGAAAAGACTAGTTATTAACTTATTATACAAGCTCACAAACTCTTCAAATTCAAACAATTGGTATCTATTAATTAGTATCAGAGAAAACTGAGCTTCAGAAAAGAAAAAAAATTGGGAAGGGCACCTGAGGGGAGAGTCCACTCGAACAGCTCGTGCATTGCTAATGCCGTAAGTAGTAGTAGCATTCTTCAAACTAAAACGCAGTTGACTTTGAAGCTGCTTCCATAGCCATATAATCAAAAGAAATTCCGAAATCTCATTACAACAGAATACTTCCCCATTTCACAAAAACAGAAAACAGAGATACAATTCGCAATTTGAAATTTGAAATTCAAAAAATCAGACGTCTTATTTCTCCAAAACACAAATGTTTGTGTGTGTTCATTTTTCATAGCAACTATGGAAACAACCGATAACCAGAAAAAGGCTAAACATTAGAAACTGTTTGACGATAAATCGCTAACAATTCAGATAACCGAAAAAAACAACCAACAAATTACCTTGTTATTAGAAGGAAGAAAAGAAAAATTAGTCGTGAGGTAGGGAGATCGGAAGAGAAGACCGCCATTGGCGGTTTCTCGACGAACACCGCGACCGGTGGTGGTGGTGGCGGCGGCGTTTGCGAATACAGCGGCTCCGTCCATCAATATCTGGATTATGTCTCTAACTCTTCTATTCAAGCTTGGAGGCCCACTATTAATTACCTTGTTATTATAGCATCTCAAATGGAGGTTTTTATAGCATCTCCTCCATTGGTTCCCATGAGAACTCATTTTTATTTTATTTTTCCTTAATATATATGTTATTTCCAACTCTTTAAATTAATAACATACATAAAACTTAGTTTTTAAAGCATCTTTAATAATTTCTTTAAAATTAAAAAAGATCGTTTTTATTATCTGAATATATTTAACAACTCTGCTATCTTATTTTTAATTCTAGAATTTTCTAAAACTTGACGGTGAGAAAAAGAAATGATTATTTTTTTCAATTTTATTAATAAGATTAATTTTTTTTATTTTTTTCAATTTTTTTATTATCGAATATATTATGAATAAATTTTATATAGACAAAATGTGTTGTATTTTAAATATAATATTATGTATTAAATATTAATACAAAGACAAAATGTGTTGTATTTTTCATAAATTTTAAAGTTTTTAATAAACTTTCATATTTTCGACTCAAGTATTTGCTTTTATAGAACGAAATTAATATATTATTTATCAATTGTTATGTCCATATCTATAATAAAGAAAAATAAACCATAACGATGTAATTTATATAAAATGATATTATATGGTGTTTAAATATTTTTAAAAATATTATTTATATAATTTATACAATAAACATGTAAAAAATTATGACATGATGTTGTATATATTGAAACGAAGTAATTTATACAAAACGATATTATCGTAAATTTAACAGATATGTTTTTTTTACCAAAAATCATAAAACTTAATAAATATGTATTTGTATTTTTTTTATTAACTTAGATATTCAACTCGCTATGCGAGTCGACTAATCCCAGGACGACCACTCGCTTCACGGGTAGCACAGAGTCATCGCATTTAAACCTCCGTGGCACAATAGATTTTTGTTTCTCCTTGGATTGGAACCTGGGACCTCCAGTAGGAATGGAAATTAGACCCGCCCCATTGGGGAACCCGGTGTACCCGCCCCGACGGGGACGGGGATTCCCCGCAAAATCGGGGATGGGGATGGGGATCCCCGAATGTTAAAAACTGGGGATGGGAACGGGTAATGTGGTCCGCGCCCTGCCCCGTCCCTGAATATTAAATATATTACATATTTTATTATTAAATATATTATTTATAAAGAATTAGATTTATTATATTTTAGATTTATAAATAGTATTTTGACATTTCTTCTTATATACATTTTTTGAGTCGTCTTACTAATTTTTAGATAAAAAAACGTTGAAAGTCGAGAGCGTTTAATCAAATAATTACCTATGATGTGAATTTGTTCACATATGAATATTTGATACTCTATAAAAATAAAATTTGAAAAATGAGAGATTTAAACATGAACTATTATCGATTGAATATGTTGTTTAACATATTTAGTTTAAAACATTTTTAAATTAACGGGGGAAAAAATCCGCGATTCCCCATTGGGGATCCCCGTTCCCCCTCGGGGACAGGGATGGGGATGTGATCATATTCCCCGGTGGGGATGGGGACGGGGATGGAGATGAAGATTGAAATCGGGGACGGGGATGGGGATTGAGGTCCCCTCCCCATACCCGCCCCATTTCCATGCCTAACCTCCAAGTACTTTTGAGCTTTTGGACCCAAGCTTAAACCATTGAGGCACAACCCTTGTGGTTTTGCATTTGTAATTTTATGCATTATTTAAGATAAAGATAACATATACAAATATATAACAACAAAAAAAACATAACAAATATATGTTTTTTTAACTATAAAACAACAAGGGGATTAGGGATGAGACTAGAGGACCGTTTTCCTGAACCAGGACCGAACCAAAACCAGACCAAACCGGTACAAACTTTGTACATACGGTTCGGTTTTCGGTCCTCGTTTTCAGTCCCAAAAAAAATCGGTACCAACCGGTTCGGTTCTGATCCGGTCCCGATCTCATCCCTAAAGGGATTATGAAAACTTACTTCACGAGTCATTGAAAAGTTGCCCGAAATCCAAAAACACTCACGAAGCTTAATGCGTTTTTAACGCACGTAGCTTGCACGAGAAATACAAAAGAGTAAAGAAAGAATGGATGAGAGGGCTGTGGGGTTTGGGAGCCTCTCGGTCGAGATGGGGTTATATAGCCTCTCGGTCGAGATGGGTGCGGTTGGGATAGTTCACAGGTAATAAATAGGGGGAAGGATGAGGTCACGGGTCTTAAAGATCTAGGGTTTACCCTAGGCCGCCACGTGGTGGCAACCTCTCGATCAAGATGTATTTTCACGACCTAGGGACCAAAATGTAAAATGTGTTTTCATTTTTCACCCCAACCTCTCGATCGAGAGGGGTTTTGTTGGTCTCATTGGATTCTACAATAGTGTATAAGTATCAATACAGTTTGTAGATAGGGAGGGGGGTGAATATAAACACAACTTTTTAAGGTTTTAAATGAGTTTATTATGAATAAACAAATTTACAGATTGTAAGCGGAATAAGAACAAGTAATACAACCTATTCTATTATAATCTAGGAATCACAAAGATATTGATGCACAAAGATAAGGATAAGAAAATAACAGAGGTTTAAGGAGAAAGACAAGGATGCATGAAGATGAAGATGAGGTTCTTCATCTATAATCAGAAGGTATATATCACGTGTCAAGCATCAATTGGAGGCTTGTCCATTGTTCATAAAACAACCATGATTTAGCCGAATATGAACACTGACTACATCAGAGTTGGTAAGCACGTGGGGGACAATAAAGTAACTCCGTACGTACTATATGACATGGGTATGGGGAGGTTGACTTTTGTGCATCTAGGATAAGACAAACATTATTCTTGTTGAATACGCTTCATTTGATCGTTGATACTTAAAGCTCAAGGAGGATCTCTTCAAATATCACTGATACTTAAGGGCTCAAGGAGGATCGTTAATACTTAAGAGCTTAGGATTTAAGATATTGTTTCACATATGTTTGTGTTTATATGAATAAAATATTCAATGTGAAAAAAAAAATTGGTTCACTTTTACATATGAAACAAAACTCATATAGCGAAATAAATAAGTGAACCAACGATTTTTTTTCCACTTGTAATATTTCTTTTATATGGACATAAACATATGTAAAAACAATATATTAAATAATAACATTTGATGAAAAAAATTATTTTTATATTGATTTTTACAGTTTCTACTTTTTAAAAAGTTTCTAAATAAACGTCCCTCTATATATATTAGGATTCCTATATATAATATTAATATTATTACATTCTATTATATATATATATATATATATATTTGTTATATTTGTTTTATATTACGATCTCTTTTGCTTTATTACACACATATATTAATTATATTACATACATACATATATTAGGTTATGATATTTTATTATTTTAAAATTATATTTTACATGTTATTTATATATATATATATATATATATGGAAGCCTTCTTTTTCATATTTTTTTATTTGTGAGATTCATTTTATTCTACAAATTATATTTAGTTAAAGTTAATACAGATATATCGTAATTTTAGTAACTTTGATTAAATAAATAAAATAAAATACATTATTGGTATTTTGAAAATATCTCTCCTCTCTCATCTCTCCTCTCTCATATATTCTTTATCCTCTCTTCTATCTACGCTGTCCCTCGAAGAATAGATCAATCCATATAATATACACAATAACAAGGTGTGGTATATGCAAAAATTGATAATAGCATTCACGATACGTATATACTTAGTTGGTGTCTACATTGTGATATGTCTGGTTCACAGTGTGATGGTATCACAATGTCCAGATATACCTGACAATATAACTGTTATCGTTTTAGTGTGTCTACTTTGTGATTTCAGTATGTTAATTATTAGAAATTTTATTTGTTTAGTATGTTTAAATTGTAATTTCAATATGTTCATTATTTAAAATTTTGTTGTTTTAATATGTTCAAGTTGTAATTTCAGTATGTTCATTGTTTGAAATTATATAGTTTTATCGTGTTCACCCTATACACATAATTTGATAGTTAGAATGAGGTGTTGGATGAAGGCGAGAGAGATGAGGGGAAAAAAAGGTAAGACCATTAATTATTATTCTTCATTTTAGGCTATGTTTGGCAAACTAGCTGATAAGCTAGCTTATGACTTATAAGGTAACTGATGACTTATAAACTAGCTGGTAGCTGATAAGCTAGTTGATAAATAAGTTATGTTTGGCAAAAACTAGCTTATGAGCATGTGAAATGACCAAAAATGGCATGTTAAAAGTAAATAAATAATACTAGTTAGCGGTATAATTGGAAAAAGTGTCAAAAAACTCCTCATAAGCTACTCCAAGTAGCTTATCGATAAGCTAGCTTATAAGCTTACTTATAAGCTAGCTTATGTGCATCCAAACGATTACTCAGAAAATAAGTTAGCTTATAAGCTAGCTTATCGATAAGCTACTTGGAGTAGCTTATTATAAGCTAGCTTATTTTTGCCAAACAATGCCTTAGTATATACACAAAACTCGAATGGTGTTTGGTTATAAATGAAATTAAATGGTGTTATTTATAATTAATACTAAATATATTTAACTTTTTACATTATATGTTTAATTATAACCACAGAATTATATGTTAAATTTCAATGTTTGTATTTTATTTTACAATTACATGATTATTATAAAAAATTATATTAATAGGAATTTATTTACAATTAAATAAAATATATATAAAAAACTAGACTTATACATAAAAAGTTTGCTCAATACCAATATGAGGGGGCATTTTAAGGCTCACTCAGCGGCTGAGACTAGCTGAAGGGCCTGGGATCGAACCCA
Source organism: Silybum marianum (assembly GCA_036898165.1). Classification (NCBI taxonomy): domain Eukaryota; kingdom Viridiplantae; phylum Streptophyta; class Magnoliopsida; order Asterales; family Asteraceae; genus Silybum; species Silybum marianum. Next base: position 22,488,402 of record CM072539.1, read on the forward strand.
TAACCTATTATGTATTTAGGCAAAGTCACCTCACCCCTTTGTCAACTGAGCTACACGCCAAAGGTATGTTCCGTATGGGGCCGATTGGGATTACCGATAATCTACTTTTTTGCCCAAATACATAAAAAGTTTCATATAGTGGTTTTTATCATTTTTATTATCATACAAGAATTAAAAAAGGTAATGGTATATTAATAAAAAATTTAATCCACTCAATTATTAATAAACAAATAAATAAAAGACAAAAGATAAATCAGTTAAAAAAGATTGACAAAAATAGTTAATCCACTCAACTATTTTTACCTTATAGCCATGTCACTATCCAATCTCACTAAATAGTTGATTTACCGGACTCTTTTTTACTTTGGAGTCATATCAGGATCCAATTTCAATAGAAATATTTAATACTTGACTCGTTTCGAAGGTAATGATAAGACCTTTTTAATGATGTAATTTGTAAAAAAATATATACATATTTTTAAATGTATTTTAGACCCTAACCAACCAATATGATAAATTGATAAGGGTATAAAAAATAAAAAAGGAAATAAATTAAAGTAAAACGACTAAAGTTTTTCAAGGGTCAAAATTGTAACTGATTTCAAAAGGACGGTTTACTTCTTACTTTTTCATTAAACCCCTAAAAAATTTAATGTTTATGGTTTCATCCCAAAAAATCTTATTGTTTCACCCTAAAAAACTTATTGTGTCACTCTAAAAAACTTATGGTTTCATACTTATATTGGAGCAAAAACGTGTATTTCCCGGACACGCAAACCAGCCCACACATGCTATCAATTCCCAATGCCAGTGACATACATGGCTCATTCAGCGACAAGGCGATTGCGAGGGGGCCTGAGATCGAACCCAAGACCAACGGCCTATTGGAGCAAGCATCTCCTCGCCCCTTATGGTTTTATACTTATATACCCTAAAAACTTACACTTAGGCCATACATATTTATGGTTGCATGGGGAACCATACCTTATGTGGTAGGTCTGTCCTTGTATAGAGCGGCACACAACAAAACAAATACGGTGACACTTTTCACGACCTTAATTTTTTATAGTATCACGGATGAACAATACAGTAGCACAAGCCATCATATGCTCTAAAGCTTAACTGCCTTGTGATATCCTTCAATATAACCATCTAAAAAACAACCCACTCAAATTTTATCGTAAAATTCCACAACCAAATCATAAAAATAGTTACATAATGCTTACACTACGAATATGAGAAATAAACTCACAATAGTTTCATATGGTTGGTGAGTAAAAAATTATTGCAATTCAAAGTCTACTACGAATATGATTAATATATATTTGGTCCCCAAATTTTATTGGTTTTTATATGTTGAAAAAATAAGCAACTTTAAATAAATCATATTGATCTAAGTTATAAATAAAAAGTCAAGGTTGCTAAAGTTTACTATAAATATGATTACGAAGTGGTTGCAAAATATCATGGAATTAAAAGCGTTATTTAGGAAAATGATCTTAAATGAGTTTTTAATTAAATTCATGACTAATAACTTCATGACCTATATAAGAAAAAAAGAATTTTGGTGAAATAGTCATTTAAGCCTAACTTTTTCGTCTCCTAGCCATTTTCTTCCTAAAATTGACAAAATAGCCACTAACGTCTCCATATGTATAGTCTCATGACGACCTCATTAAAAACACAATACTAATTGCAATTTGGTCTATATGTGACCAAACATTTAGGTCGCCATGACGACCTTAATCCATAAGATCGTCATAGAGACCCTACATATGGCGATCCAGGGACCAAATTGCAATTAATATTGGATTATTTAATGAGGTCGTCATGGTGACCCTAGTGGCTATTTTGTTAATTTTGGGAAGAAAATGACTAGAAGACAAAATAATTCGGCTGAAATGACTATTTCACCAAAATTCCCTAAAAAAAATGGGTTTATACTCGTTACAAGATCATAGATTTAATTAAAATGGATATCGAAAAAAATAACAAAACTCCAAAATTTATATTGATTTAAGTTACAAGTCAAACATTATAATATTAACGAATATTATTACCAATTGATTGCAAACACATTGGTCAACCAAAATTTCACAATATAAAGATATAATGTGAAGCTTCACAAACTATAATATGAAACATTTGGTACAAAATTTCATAGAATAACACCAAACTTCATATTGTATCCAAAGCTAGTATAAAACTTTGGTTGCAATATAAAATTTTGGTTGTTCAATGTAAAGCTTAGGAACCAAACCATTCAACCAAAAGTACTTTACGTTAAACTATAGTATGAAACTTTTATTACTTTTTTTTTAGAACTTTGGTTCCACTGTGAAACTTTCAAACAAAAGGTTCATAAGAAACAACCAAAATATCATTAAAAACGTATTTAAAACTAAATATACTGTATGGTAAGATAATTATTGTCACAATATATCATCCGTGGTTAGTTGGGATCACGTAAAAAAAATATTAAATTTTGTGACAATCATAAGAATATAATTCATTTCCAAATTTATTTTGATCTAATTATGCTTTTTTTTACACGAAAGCCATTTTCGTCGTCATAAATAATTTAAATTTTATTAAGATTCATGAAATAAATACATTAAATAAATAAGATATCCAACACGTCTTTTTTCCACTACTATTATCATGGCTATTATAATGAAGTTTAACTAAAAAAAAACTTATGAATTACACACATTTTAACTGAAAAAAAATTGTTGTTTGTTAGGTCTAAAGTCAAATTAAGTTGTTTGGTTTTCTTTTTCTTTTACCAATAATTGTTTCCATTACTTGTTTGATGATCATTCTTTGTCTACTCTTTTCTTTAACAGTATTTTCGGTACCACATCCATTAGGAATAAAGAATTCATATCAAAGAAAGGTATAACTCGTTTCAATCATAAAAAATAACAAGCTCATACATTCATTCACGTGTTAGTCATGTTGAATACACTTTCATACGTTTTATAAAAACAACTTATTGACTTATTCCGGTGTGACACCAGTAATAAGTTATTTTGAGTGTTTGGGAAAAACAACTTATCTGGTGCCAAATCGACAATAAGTCATTTTTAAACAATTTAAAAATTTTAACTTATCAATTTTTGGTAAGGACTTTTCCAGGAAGCCAATAAGTTATAAGTTAATAAGCTAATCCAAACACCCCCTAAGAAGATTTGGATGTCGTTCATAACCTATAACCAAACAAACATAGTATAACCATATATAAATTTGAGATTGCGAGAGACAACCTCAGTTCTCGTGACATCCACGGCCGTGAGACCGTATTGGAACCTTTGGATAAGTTTTCTTCATCTAATTCAAATCTTTGGATGAGTTTTTTTTTCATATGAATATGTATCTTTAAAAAAAATGATTTATAATTGGATATATAAAATATTTTAAAAAAACTTCATAAGAAATGAAATTCAAGAAATTTGATATAAAATAATGTGTGAAACAATTCAATTTTTTTTTTTGAAAATTTCACAAAAGAAGAGGGTTAAAAAATTATAAATCTCAGGTTTATAATTAGATATAAAAAAAATATATAAAACAATTAATAAATTTGATTTACAGCTGGAAATATAAAAAAATTAATAAAAACATTTTAAAAAATGGTGAACAAAATTAAACTTTAGAGTAGATTACACTTTTGGTCCCTATAGTATGTTCAAAGACCAGTTAGTTCTTCTTAAAGGTTGTTAACTATCATTGTTAAGTGAAGAGACCATGGGTGCAATGAAACTGAAAAGTTAGGGACCACCGGTGTAGATAGTTTGTTTTAGGAACCAAATCCAAAATTTGAGCAAACCACAGGGACCACCGGTGTAATTCATTTTGAATAGTATAATCAATTTTTAAATCTCTAAAATAGAGAATCTGTTAGAGTTGATTATAATTTATTTTAGAGATTTTAATTTTTAGTTCTTCAGTTTAGAGATTATAAAGAAACTGTTGAAGATGCTCTAAAACTCCGAGCCTCACACAAATGATATATAAATGATCATGAGTCGTATTCCAGTAAGAATAAAGTTATGGACCTTATCGATGATAAAGGTAAAAAATGATCTCCGTCCTTAAATCAATCCTACATTCCTAATTAAAAACTAATACTAATACAGTATATCAAGATGCTCCAGTCTATTTATGTCACAAGTACAATTTATGGGATGGGGGTGAGATTAAAAATGATCAAATATCAAATTGTCAACATCCTTTTTTACGCTTCTTACTTTAAATCATATTCTCACATGATCTTTTATAAAATGATCATATGGTATACTTGCTCAATTTAATTAAATCTTCATTTGTTAATTTAGTTTATTTTCATTAGCTAACAACATCATGTTAGCAAATAAAAAAATATAAATTTTGAACCAAGGTTTTGAATAAAAATTTCATGTGTCTATTTGATATGCAAAATTACATGAAATAGGAAGCGACATAAAATAGTCCCATATAACGCATGACATGTGAAAAGATACGATAAAAAAACCCAATATCAAGGGGTAAAAACTAGAGTTTTTTTTTGGGTGGAACGCAAAATTACTATTTCACAAGATTCAACCAATAGTACTTTCACGTAAACTTTAGTTTAAAGCTTTGATTACTTGCTTTTGAAACTTTGGTTCCATTTTCAAAAGCTTCATATGAAACAACCAAAATATCATTAAGACATATTAAAGTTAACAGTATTATGCAAGGAGATAATTACTGTCAGAATATATTGTATATGGTTAGTTGGAATTACATAAGATTTATTAAATTTGGTGAGAATTATAAGAAGACATTTATCCCTTAATATATGTTGTTTTGATTATGTTCTCTTTTTATACGAGAGATATTTTCATCATCATAGATCATATATTCAAGTTCTAATAAGATATTTATACGTCTATTCCACGATTATGTATCATGACTCACCACCGTCAAATTTAATGACATCTACCTCTCAACCATATATTCACTGCCAAACTATTTATCGTTATCCATTAAATCCCAATAAACCTATAAAAGATACATTATACATTTTAAATGAATTATTTATAGTTTGTAACATCTAAATCAAAAGTTGTTCTTTTTTCCTTTTTTCATCAATAATTGTTTCTCTAGGACTCGACATTTTTCCATTCTTGTTCGAAAATTTTCTTTTAATCATAAAAACAATGAACCTAACTCAAAAATACAGTCACGTGTTAATCATGTTGAATCCACTTTCAGACATTTCATTCCCGAAGATTTTTATGTCCTTCATAACCACATGTAACATAAATAAACACAATATAATTAAACATATATAAACTTGGGACCATGTAAGATAACCCGTTTTTGTTGACACCGTTAAACCACTTTGGAGCCTTTGGATGAGTTCTCTTTATCTTACTGAACATTAATAACAAAACACCAAACACAAAAAAAAACTCTGAACCTTCACATGAAAATTTTGAATCTTTAATTTGAACTTTCACAACAAAAACACACCAAACCTTCATGGTGCGTCTCACAAAAATGGTCGTCTTACATGATCCCACCCGTGTGTGTGTGTATATATATATAGGGGCGAGTTCATACGAGGACGGTGACAATTTACGACAACGTGGGGACAATTCTCAGCCAATCATTTGTACATTAATTTTTTTCATGTACAAAATCATAGCATAAAAATGACATGCGCGACCTTTTCCGTGGGCTAACTGCTAAGTCACCGAAAAGTCACGGCTAATCATATATGATTTTGTACATGAATCATATGTGATTTTGTACATGAAAAATTTCATGTACAAAATGATTGGTTGAAGATTGTCCTCGCATTCTCGTAAATTGTTATCGTCCTCGCATGAACCTCACTCTATATATATATATATACACACACACACACATAATCATTTGCAAACCCTATGTATGGTGCAAACTTACAACCGGTTTTTATGTTTTGTTTCACAATACGTATGAGAATGCAGTGTTCATACGTTGTTGTTTCATATGAGAAACATTCGGGATTGGTTTGTGTGTAGACTAAAAACAATCATGCATATTTCAGATATTAAACAACATTTTATAAACAATGTAATCTCACATATGTTGTTTCATTTCATATATGAAACAATATATGAAAACTCGTATTATATTTATACAAATTATTGGATTTGTAAAAGAATTAAGGTAGAAGCCTAAGAAATAAGCTCTACCCTTAGATGCACATTAGGATGAGAGGCACTAGATCAATCCCCATATCAGACACGATTCGTGGGTGGGTTTGAGATTAAAGGTGATCAAATGTCCATCTCTTTTTACAATTCTCACTTTAACTCTCATTCTCACACAATTTTTTTTGTGTGTATATATATATATATGTATGTAGGCTTAGGTTCAAATGTGAACTCAATTTTGGCTGTCAACGTGAGGACGAATCTCAGCCACACATCTTTGGTTATGGTGGACGCGATCACGGAGGATTGACGCGATTCATGGGAGGGTGGAGATTATTAAAGGAGGGGAACCAGGTCAAAGCCGCCTTTATTGACCGGATAAGTGGCTGAGATTCGTCCTCACGTTCACAACCAAAAATGAGTTCACATTTGAACTTTCCTCTATGTATGTATATATGTGTGTGTGTGTGTGTGTGTGTGAGAGAGAGAGAGAGAGAGAGAGATGAGTAATAGTCCGTAAAATGGCTTGCCAAAAAGATCAAAATAAATTAAGTCAACCATCTTGTAGGGGTGTTCGCGGTGCGGTTTGGTGCGGTTTGAGGCAAAACCGCAAACCGCACCAAACCGCATCGCAAAATGCGGTGCGGTGCGGTTTATGCGGTTTGTACCTATTGCACTTTATGTCTACAATCCAATATTTATAAATTTAAAAATACATTATAGTATGAACGATAAAGTGACCGTAGTTCAAAAAAATAAAGAGTTTCAATATATCCGATTCCCAAATACATATTGCATGATTAAAAATATTCTAAGAAGTAAAATAAATAAATTCCGAACTAGATTGGAAGTGTGAGTTGTGACGTGTCCAATTGATTTATTAATATTGTCAATTGTTATATTAGATCAAACTAAAAGCGTAAAACACAAAGTCCAAAAATATTACATAAATAATAAATTATTCTATATATATGTATGTATCATATATAAAATTTAAAATATATAAAGCATGCGGTGCGGTGCGGTGCGGTTTGAACCGCGATTTGATAACTCAAAACCGCAAACCGCACCACGTAGTGCGATTTGGTAAAAATGCAAACCGCAAACCGCACTGCGAAAGTTCTAAACCGCGCTTTGCGGTGCGGTGTGGTGCGGTGTGGGCGGTTTGTGCGGTTTGACGGTTTGGATGAACACCCCTACCATCTTGTATTGTATAAAAAATTGGCAATTGCTAAAATTCCAAATATTAAAAACAAAGCAAACCCAATTATTACAACTTAAAATAATAATTCACACTGTCTCATTTGTTTTGTTAATAACTTTGGTAGAATTGGTCGACAAATTATGTGTAACTTCAATTTTTAAGCATCAAACTCTAAAAAAATGATACATTATTAGTGGAGAAAAATCAATGTTCTAAAAAACTCGCAGCACAGCTGCCATGGCGCGTCATGACATCAAGACTTGTGGCTTACGCCATGTTAAGCCCGTGGCATGCCATGGCCTAATGCGCGTTTTTTGTAATTCGATATTTGATTTTTCTTTACGTTTTAAATATCGTATCTGCTACTTTTTAATATATAACTTAATTTAACTTGCTTATTACTATTAATTCTTTGAGTAACAATACAAAACATACGTTTTTATATACAATATTGTATATGAATTTGAAATTTGACGCCGTAAGTCACGCCTTGAAAACGCCATGGCTTCGCCGTGGCTTCTAAGGCTTAAGGCATGGTCTGACCGCCACGCCACGCCTCACGTCATTTAGAACCTTGAGAAAAATTGATCGAAATATTATCACATGTCATGTATATTTAAAGAATTTAGACGGTGTTTGATAAAAAATGAAAAGAGTAATTAATTATTATGTTTGGTTCATTTGGTTGGTACCGAGATTTGAGAATATATACATTTTTTCCTTCTTCTCCATTCTAAAAGAATCCCCGAAAAGAAGAATATTGTTTTTATTCTTTATTTTCGATTATCACTGAAAATCAAGAGATGTCATTAAGAAAACCGGAGTATAAATATCTCATCGTGTGCATTAGTATTGGGAATGAAAATAATGCTCCTTATGCATCCAAATTTTTATTTATGTTTGTTATTTTCTAATACAACAATCTACAGTGCGAAATGAAATTCATAGGATATATGAGTAATTCAAAGGATAAATAGAAAGATTTTATAGGATTCTTTAACTGACGATAGATAGCGAGGGGGGGTACGAGTTCCAACTAGGACTGTCATAGGAGCGTCAAGCCACTCAAGTTAGAGGAGCGGTTTTCCACTCTTAACCGTTGCACACGAAAGAGGATCGAAACTAAAAACTGTTGCCAGACTTGTTTGTGTATCTTTCACGATCACTTGAGCAATATTCTCAAACTTGTCAAAGTACATATATGACATTGAGTTTTATGCAATTGGATGCAAGTCCATCCTTCATAACATATAAATTTAGTTCCAATTGTACATGTTACAAATATAAGATCATTTTGATGTTAGTATTTAGCAAATTGCAAAGTGGGATTGCCAAAAAGATAAAGATGAGATGGATTTTGTGTATTTGTTTCTATACATACCGAAAAGTAAGACCCAATTAACAAGAATGCAAGCTCTTTATTTTGTAGCATATGGCTTTCTCTCAAGTGTAAATGTATAGATATAGATAAATGCTATAAAAATTACATCTTAAAAAGAATAAACAATAAAGTAGCAAGAACTATTTCAAAACATGTGTTCAAAAAGCATAATCTTTATCAATTAATAATAACTTTAAAATAAATTCTTTTGTGGTGATTTTATCTGGTTGTTAATTGAATTCACTACTTGCAAACTAACATCAATTTATGACATTGACTTATATTTTTGAAATTCATGATTCAAGTATAGCATAACGTGTGCCACATGATCATCTTTGTCATATTTCAGATTAATTTCATTTTTTAGAACTGATATCCACCTCATGAAAAAGTTGATCCTTTTTTTAGAGATACGAGTCAACAATATATTAATGAGTATTAAATATAGTTTGATTCATCCTTAGCCTATAAGGTTTACCCTTTGTGAGTGTCATTTTCAACAAGAGAAGGGTGTATCACAAGATGGAGAGAGGTTGTAATCCAAGCATCAAGACTAGTACCTTCATCAGTCTTTTGGTTGTTTTGATGTTATTATCACAAGCAAGGAGCACTGGAATGTACTCGTGTTGGGGAGGGTGTCTCAATGATTGTTTGCTTGTTGCGGACAAAAAAGGTGAGGCAAGAATTCCATGTTACTGGGATTGTTCGACCAAATGTTTTCCTCGATCAGAGCAAAATTCTACAACCCCCACAAGTCCAAGTAAGATTCCATCACATCAAACGGCAAAACTCCGTTCATCACCAGCAAGTGAATTTCCTGTGCCTTCACTTTCAAATGATACTAACACACCCGTTAACAGTAAATCCAAATTCCATCGAGTTGACTCGCACAAAAAGTATTATTGCATCATCGGTTGTTCTTTGCAAAGTTGTTTGATGCCAAGCCATGGTACGCCTTTTTCACTCGTTCGTTCTCTAACTCAATTTATTCATTTTTCTAATAAAAACCCCGTAAATAGTCGCACTTTTCCTTTTATTTCAAAACAAAGATAATACCTAAGAAACAATGTATATATATATATAATATGAATGTGTGTGATTATCTATCAGGTATTCTACCAAATTTAACATCGTTGAACAATATTTTAACATGATTAAGACAATCTCCAGCCATCAACACCCTCTTTTGCATTAACATGGTGTAATATTTTGTGCAAACAATAATTCATGTTCAAATAATTATGCCATTTTTAATATCAAACAAAATATTAAAATATTTTGTTTTAATACCAAACATCAAAAAATTAATTAATAGCACTAAACCTGATGTAGAATTTAAATGTCTACTGCTTATGTATGACACTTATTCGATATGTTTATTGTACAATATTTTGTGTTGAATTGAAATATTTCCTAGAATCAAATGTTATATTTATTATAGTGGTTCTATAAAATAAAATTTGCATCACAATCTAAGTTAAAAGGAATATTTTTTGGGTTGTTATTTGATGCATATGAAAGAGATTATCAGGAATTCGAGATAAGAGCATCTCCAACCCAATCACACGTAAAAAACACTAAAAATAATGGACACCTTAAACATTAAAAAAAATGCATCTTCAATCATACACTAAAAAACAACATTAAAAACATTTTTAACAATAAAATAATATATATTTTATTATTATACTATTTATATAATACCTATTAATCTATATATGTATATATATAATTAGAAAAATTAGATAAAATATTAATAAATTTTTTTTAGCAACCTACTTTTTTGACCTTCAAAATATGGAGGTCAATATTTTGCCCCTCCATTTATTTTTGTTTTTTAGTGGGGGGTTGGAGATAAAATTACCTCAATTTTTGTGTTTTTTGTGTTTACATGGATGAGTTGTAGATGGTATAAGGCTTAAATAACAAATAATTTTTTTCTATTTAAAACCATTTTTTGTTGACTTCTGTTGTTTATTTGTATGATTTGACTTTGCAGCTGGAACTGATTTGAAGACCTGCCTCGTAAGGTGCAACCATGAATGCAAATAGTAGTAAATGTTTCGGGTTAAGTAGGTTGGGTTCTGTACGTTTATATCATTCTCATATTTATTGGTTATTACGATTTTTTGAAAACACACTTTAAAAAAACCAAAATAACCAGAAATAAAATGAAAATGAAATAAACGAACTGAACCTTATGCTAGAAACATAAAGTTAAAAATGAAATTTTGTTGGTGAAAGAAATTAGATATATGGGTTAAGATTGGTAGATACAGTGAAAATGATTCGTATCCAGAATCTTGAACTTGTATATCTGATCATTTTAACCAACAATGCCAATATATATTAAATAATTTTAATGTCTTTGTCATTTTTTCTTTTGGAAAAACAACAGATTTTGCTCATAAAATTATATTTTAAAAAAAATCTAGACATAACCAACCAAATGTATTCAGTATATCACTTAAAATATAATCTTAAGATAAATAAATGCTTTCCTATAAACTTTAAACTTACGAAAATTTGATGGAGAGCCAAGAAAAAGAGAAGGTTGGTCGAAATGATTTTAAAAAGGCAACAATTTTAAAAAGGAAAAATTATTATTATAACTATTTGAGAAAATCGTATACCCAAAATATCCAAAATCTCTCCCAATTTACCAAAATACTAAAATTTTCAGAAAAACATTTAGTATTATACGAAATCAAAAGTGATTTCATATCACACACAAATGTAAATACGAAATAGAAAAAAAAAAGATACGAAATGGACAATTGCATTTCGTATGAAAATTTTGGTGTGTGAAATCCATTTTGTATGGAAATGATAATTGCATTTCGTATGAATCCAATATTTAACACACAAATCATTTCGTATGATACTAAATGTTTTTCTGAAACTTTTTGTTATTTTGATAAGTTGAAAGAGATTTTAGATATTTTGGGTATATGATCTTCTTAAATGGTTTTAATAATAATTTTCCCTTTTGAAAAAAAATATATTCTTCAAAAAGGTTTTATTTTTTCTAAATTATGATATAATAAAACGTAATATTAGCTTGTTTAGTCAATAAAGTAGAAATTTTTGTTTAGTTTAATGTCTAAACAAAATCACAATGTTCTTAAAAGGTTTCCAATTTAAGTTATATTGGGAGAGAAAAGTTTAATTGAGAACTTGTTTTTTTTTTTGAGAACTTGGGTGCCGTCCACGGATTATTTTATGTTACAATGTCTTTATTTAAAACGAATATTTATCATGAATAACACATTGATAATAAACATGGATATATTATTTATCATTAATCACATACTCTTATTAAATATGTTATAACATTTATAATGAATAACTTGTTCAGATATCTACTAGTAATATACCCATGCGTAATGAAGCGTGAATCATCTTGATTCTGAAGCTGAGAACCCAAACGACAATCTTATTTCATGTTTTATTTTGTTTTGATGTTAAATCGAAGTTCAAAGGATACATAAATTCAAAGTTAATATTTTCGCTTGGTCAAAGATTTTGAAATTTAATAGATGGACAGCGGAGCTTTTAAAACCCATATCATTTGTGAGTCTTAGAGGCTGTTTGGTCGCGAAATTCAACGAAATTTGATGGAATTGGAATGACAAATTCATTTGACCAAATTCCTTAACGCCGTTTGGTTCACGGAATAAATTGATTGGATTCCATCAGATTCCACCGAATTCCACGGTTGAGGGATTTGATCATTTCTTAACATATGTGAAGGATTTTGAATCCCATTTCGTGGCAAATGTAACATAATATATAATTTTCATTTAGAAAGACAAAAATAAATTTAACCACCCTCGCAAGACCTCACCCCACCCTCGCCGGCAACATATCCGCCGCCACCACCACCACTATCACCACCATCAATTAATATTATCATTCCACCACCCTCACCCTCACCCACACCCACTGCTACCGCCACCCCCACCCACTATCATGACCATACGACTATTTTTTGTCGTCATAGTCGCCACTCACCCCCCACCCCACCTATCCACCACCACACCACTAATGTTGTCAACACAATTGTCACCAGCGGTAAATGCATATTTCTATTTTTTTTCCGCGAGATTCCATTCCAATTCCTATCAACCAAACGCGTGGTCAAATTCCATTCAAATCCCTTCAAAGTCAAATTCCTTTGATGGATTCTAATTTCATCGAATTCCATTATGCGAACCAAACACCTCCTTAGTTTCTAAAGACCAACTTATGCTACCAGTTTGTAGTTTTACAACTTGCAATTAACGAAAAAACTCGAAAGTAAATTATTTGTAAGAAATATGATCATAATCCTCAAAAGCTATATTTGTGCTTATCTCACTTCCTTGCATCATGAATCTCCATGTAGAGAAGTCATGGTGTGGGATGTGGGGGTTAGAAGTAGTGGAAGTGATAGATAATTCGGGAACGTATGTCATGTGCTTTGAACCTTGTACGGTAAGCTTAATTTTTTGAACCTCTTAAAAATTCAAGATAAAACTGTGCTTCATTATAAAAATATATAGATATAGATATAAATTTCAACGATAATTAACGAAAGATAGATTATCTTTGTATATTCTGTTTGGTTTGGTTTTCCTATCTTGGTCGTTTAAACTGTATTGTAAGTACTCAGTGGTTTAATAAAATTGTCAGTTTACCGTCCAAAAAAATTATTTAATTTTTAACTCATCTAAACCTAGAAGGTTATACAACTTTAAAATTTATATATTAAACTTATAAAATGATACATCTAAAAAAATTCAATAATAATCATAACTAATTAACTCCTTTTTTTTATAACTAAACTAGAAATGATATAAAATATGTTACTAATTTAGTTATTAAATAAAAGTCGTGACAAAAGCGCCCAACTTTTCAAAGTTGTTTTATACCAAGTATATTATAATTTTTTGTTACAATTATATGAAAACTCTCTGCTTTTTCAAAACCATACATAACAATAAAATTAAATTGAACAAGACGGTAAATAAAAAAAACATAAACTAAAAAAAGGTTCGAGAATAAAGATGTGTCACATTGTATTATATGAATACAATTCTAATCGATAACTATTTTCGAACAAAGATGTTTGACTTTTTGTTTGGACTGAGTCGTGCCTACATAAACAACCATCTCTAACTACTTCTCTTCAGATACCATTAAATAACATGTGACAACATCATACAATATACATTTTTTATCAAATAAAAAAAATACGCTATAACTTTCATCAGATAAAGAATAAAATTAAAACTGATAATCAATTAAAAACTCTTTCACTTTTTTTAAAACCATTTATAAAATAAAATTTTAAAAAACATATTATGGAATGAAGCATAAACTATAATCAAGAGTTCGAATTGGTTTCGTAAGTAAGATGTATCATAACTATAACAAAATCAAATTTAAACTATACCAACAATATTT